>JASKON010000029.1:0-2400000 GCA_036010255.1 Myotis pilosus
AGCATCTGTGATGTGTCAGACCCTGGATGGAATCTGGGACCTGAAGGAACAGGAAATAGTTTAAGGACCTGTATCATGGACTTTACCTGTGTAACAAAGACAGGCTCTCAGAGAAATGCAACACTAAGGAGTTAATTATAATCCAGAGAAGGACCATGAAGAAAGGCTTGTATGTACTTGGGTCATAGATTTGATACAGGGGATCACAGAGAGCAGTTCTGAGAAAGTGAACTCTTGGCTGAGACCTGATGCATGAGTAGCCATTCACCTTTGGATAGAGGGGTGGTGGGGAGAAGAAACTGCCTGCAGAGAGGACTGGACTTTGGGTAGGCAGATGCCTGACTGGATAGAGTCGATTTCTAAGTCCAGAAAGCGTGGGCAGTGTTGAGAAGAGTTTGAAGGAATGTGGACTGAGTAATGCTGGTGATGTTGGACCCTGCTGGGCTTGTGGGTGCTGCTGAGTGGGTTCAGCAGACACCTGAAGATGGCTGCAGGCTGTGGAGTAGCTCTCCCTTTGACGTGCACAAGGTAAAAAATGGCTGCAAGAAAAAAGTCATGTTACAGTTCTAGAATTTTCTATTCTTCAACTTATACTTTAAGCAATATTTTCATATGTTGTATAGTAAATTTTAACATATTTATTGAATTTTAGTTGGCATGTAATAAACTTACCATATTGAAAGTATACAATGTATTAATCTTTGCCAGAGCATGCACCAAGAGAAGTTGTTACAATGAAGAAAATGAACATGCTCTTAAAGCCCTCACCAGACCCTCTTATGATCTCACTCTGTCTCTCTTCCACTCCTTCCAACTCTTATCTTGCTTTCAGTCATTATAGATGATTTTGCATTTTCTGCAGTTTTCATAATTTGAACCATATAATATCTAATTTTAGGCAGAATGTTGTGACCTAGAATCAACGCCATTTATCTTGAAATAGTTCTTTCCTTTTTTAATCCCTCAGATTCTATTACACTGTAAGATGCACCTACATTGTTTTTAGCCATTAGCCCATTCATGGACATTGTGTTGAATTCTTACATTTTGGACTATTCCAAGTAAACCAGGCAGTCTGTTAACATTCGTGCAGCAAGGTCTTTAGCACAGAATTAGGTGCATGTAAAACCAATGAAAGAGCAAGAAAAATGGAAGGTAGGGAGTTGACACAGGAAGCCTGATTTCAAGGTCCCACTGCCACAGCCCCACCCAGAGAGAGAAAAAAGAATCACCTGCTTCTTCACATAAAACTCTGTCTGCAGAGCCCACCCACCAGGAGAGCTTGAGGAATCACAGCCTTCTCCTCCCAGAGTCCAAACTACACACAAGTGCATCTCCAGAGGCTGACACATTAATTCACACCTGTCTTCCCAGTCATTAGAAGTGGAAAGGGTGGTATTTAACCTTTCAGCCCCTCTGGTATAGAAGGAAATATAGAAAGAGGGTGGAGCATAGATGTCAAGTGCCAATAGACAATACATGGCATGGTTGAGTCCACTCTGCAGGCTGTGTGACTCTGGGCAAGTGATCCCACCTCAAAAAGCCTCTGGTTCCTCATGTGATTTCATAGAAAGATATTTCCTGGTTCTTGGAATAGAGCAGTTTAAATTCTTGAAATTTTCTGAGTGATATGGGCAATAAGAATGTCTTTTTTGTCCCGGGCGAGGCAACTCCTGACAGGCCTCTGGATAGTGATAACTGCAGTGGGTGAGTGACAGGTTGCCACAAAGGCCAAATCTTGATTAGAAGCCTCGGAATTTTCAGCTGCCAACGTAAAAAACCATTTAAACCTGTAGAGAATTCTTTTGAGTTTGAGTCAAACTGACGACACTGCTGCTAGGAAGCAAAATCTCAACAAAAAGTGTCCGTTTTGCACCTTATGTTATACATTACAATCAAAGCAGGAGGCATAAAGGGTTAAATAAAATCCATTGGTGATAGATTAGGAAGGTGGGAGAAAGAAAAACAGGGAAATCTTCTGGATTGGATAAAAAGTAAAACAAATAGACACATACTTCTTTTTACATTGGTTGTTAGAGGATAGTTAGCAACTTAATAATTAACATGATGACAATAGCCATGATGGGTTCTGTGGCTTCCTCTGGTACCAGTGACGGTCTGGAAAAAGAAAAATTTTCCTGATATTCCAAAAAAGTAAGTTATCATGAATGCAAAAAGACAATAGACATGTAATATTAACATAAAAATTCAACTTTGTTAGGAAAAAAAATACCTAAGACATAATTACCTACCGTGACTCACTTTTAGATAGAAACTTGTCATTTCGGGCCATCCTATGTGGTTACTTTAGGTCTCTGATTTTGCAAATCATACTATGCAGGCCTCCTCTCTGAGCTTGTCAGCTTTAGTATTAGGCCCCAGCTTTTATCCACACTTCTCCCCCCTTTGGGGTCATAAATCAAATGGAATGATTCATTGATGACCAACCTTCTGGTTGGAAAATGTGGTCTCCATGGTGCAAGAGAGGCTCATCAACTAGGAAGTCTTAGATTATCTAGCTGAACTCTGGACCATTGGGAATAGGGCAAGACTATAACCTTGGATGGAAGTCAAGGTCAAATTTTCTCAAGAGTAAAAAGTAGGTAAATGGGAGCCAGTCAGGGTTCCACCGGTCTTCATTAAGAAAACACTTTTGTCCCTGACCAGCGTCACTAATTGATTTAGAGTATCAGCCTGCAGTTCCTTGTCAAGGTCATATGTCTCGGTTGTAGGTTCAATCTCTCTGGTCCCAATCAGGATGCATGCAGGAGACAGCAAATTGTGTCCCTCTCACATAGTTTTTTTCTCCTCTCTCTTTTTTTTCTCTCGCTACCCTCCTTCTCTTCCTCTTGTCTCCCTTTTACTCTCTCTAAAAAATCAATGGAAACGATATCCTTGGGTTAGGATTGAAAATAAAAAATAAAAAATAAAGAAAACATTTTGGGTCATTCCTAACCTTTAAGCTTTCTTTATCGTGATCCAAATTTTTAAGCTGTCATGTCTCATTTTCTCTGTATTTTTTATCTTAATGTCACGTTGGTTATCGCTTGAGGGCACACTCATACACCTCTTCTCAGTTTTCACTAATCTGGATCATGAGATGGGTTCTCATTTGCAATGGTCCACTTATTTCCCCATTGGAAACACTCAAGGGTCATTCATTATTAATCTGATTCCTTCTGGTTGTGCAATTGGAACTGTAATCATATTTGGGGACAAAGGCTGTGTCAGAACTCAATGGGTGTATATTACAATTATCATCTTAAAAATTTCATAGATCAGTAGAAGACAGTAAGAATATCACATAAGTAAATTTCCCTGTGCCTACAGCTGCAGTAATAGGATGGCCATGTTTTTTATAGCTACTTCCAGCTTCATTTGAATTCATATGGTTCGTAATCTTTGTTGGGTTAGGGTTGTAAGCATATCCCCATAATTAGGTTCTGGGCATTTTCTACATAAAATTTCTCTAGTATTCCTTTTCCACTAACCTCTGCACCTTCTTTCTTGTTTTTCAGTTTGCCTCTTTTTACTCATTCAGAAATAATTAACTTATTAGGTCAAACCACTTACTTTTACACATCTCTTAAACACACCCAGCTCCAGCTTGCATTGCTCAGTGTTTGAGCACTCAACCTATGAACCAAGAGTTCACAGTTGGATTCCTAGTCAGGGTACTTGCCCTAGTTGTGGGCCTGACCCCCAGTGTGGGTTGTGCAGTGGGTAGGCAATCAATGATTCTCTCTCATTGGACGTTTCTTATCACTCTCTTCCTTTTCCCTTCCTCTCTGAAATCAATACAACATATTTTTAAAGAACCCCTCCCCAGATCCTCTTTCCTCCTTTTTGCAATAGTATTCCCTCTACATTTCAAAAATGTTATTATCAGAAAATAAAAGCTCTTCCGGCTCCTGAGCGGAATTTGCCTAAGACCAGCTGGTAGTGTGTGTAGGTACTCTCTGACTTCATGCAGGAAAGATTGCAGAATATGAGTCCAGGTGATTTTGACACTACGTTTATTAAAGCTGGGGGCAGAGACACGAGGAAGGGCCTGGGATACAAGAAGCAGGAGGAGAGAGACAAGGTGTGGCTGCTTCGGCTCTCCAAAAATTTATGGGAGAGAAGGGTGCCTATGCAAGTCTGCTGTCAGCTCACTGGAAAGTCAGAGGCAAGGGAACTTGGGGACAAGTTTAGGGGGTTAGCCCAAGATGAGCTACTGCTGCCTATTGTTCCCCTGGTTGCAAATCTCCTGGGTATCACTTATGGTTTAGGTGAAAGAAAATTCACTGGAAAAGGAGATTTGAGTGGGTGTGCCCCAATAGAGGCACATGCTGGCTTCTTTGTCTTGAGGGATTCTATCTACTTTTCAAAGGTGGGGACTTAGGGGAGGTCTCAGGAAAGATCTCAATAGAATATTTATCATCATTTCCAGGTTTGCCCTTTCAGATCATGGTCTCCACTCTTTGGTCAACAGCAGGACATGAAGTCTAAGTCATACAACCAGTGGTATGCCAGGGGAGGAAAGGCCACCCTGAAGGCATGGTTTAGTAACAGTTTTGTCCATTGCTAGGTACCGTAGGCTTTCTGCCCTGGTGACCTTCTATATCTGGCTGTAAATTGCTAGGCCAGTTTATTCAGCTATCTGTCTCAGTTTCCCCATTCCACATGCCAAGGAGTATTCCTAGCTTCTTACTACAATTTGACTACGTTTCTTATGAATGACTTGCAAATATTTCTGACAGAATATTGATGTGTCAAATGAATGAGTCACTAATATTCTTAAAATGGAAGGCTTCTAGTAAATAAGGTTCGTATTTGTTTTTTTAAAAAAATTCTTATTTATACAGGACAAAATTGTTCCAGTTAAGCTAGATTTGGCAGAATAAAAAGGGATATTCAACAGAGTAGAGTCACTCATGGGGTTAACAGCCAGTTAAACCAGAGGGGGAAAATGGAAGGATAAGGGGAAAAGTCTAGTTTACCTAATACCCGCACATAGGCCCTGGATCTAAAGTTCTGGAACCCTGGTCCTGTCCTCACCTCAGGGAGTCCTGGGGTGGGCTAAGAGAGGTTTGTGAACTCCCTCAGAAGAATGAGTGCAAAAAGATTGAAGGGAAAAAAAAAAACAAAGCAATTGCTTCTTTAAAAATCCATCCTCATTAACAAAAACACCAAAATTGGAAGATTTAATATTGTTAACTGTCCATACTACTCAAAGCAATCTGCAGATTCAATAAAATATATTGTAATCCCAAAGGCATTTTTAAATAAATAAAAATATCCTTCTTAATTCATATGATATCTCAAGGAACCTTGAGGAGACAAAACAATCTTCAAAAATCACCAAGTTCCCTGATTTCAAAAGACACCAGGAAGCTATGTAAGAGTAGAGTGGTACTGACATAAAGATAGACATACAGACCAATGGAACAGAATAGTGATCCCAGAAATAAACACTCTTTATATTATCAAATAATCCTCAATGAAGTTGCCAAGACCACACAATGGGGAAAAGACAGACTTCCACGAAAGTCATTGGGAAAATTGGATATTCTCAAGTAAAAGAATCGTATCCTATCTAATAATAGAAAACATGGTAATTAACCATACCTCCAACATGCTTCCCATTGGCTAATCAGGGCGATATGCAAATTAACTGCCAACCAAGATGGTGGCCGGCAGCCAGGCAGCTGAAACAAACAGGAGGCTTGCTTGCTCCAGTGATGGAGGAAACCAAGGTTCCCCCGCCTGCCATTGCTGGCCTCGGAGCTGCAGTCTAAGCAACTATGTTGCAATTATAGAAGCTAAACAATCCCCAGAAACCTGCTTTCAGCCACCGTGCCTCAGAGCTGGAGTTTCAACAGTATTTCAATTATAGAATCTAAACAAAGCCCAGATACCTGCTTTCAGCAGCCGAGGTCTCAGAGCTGGATCCGAGCCTCAGAGCTAAAGCTGACTCTCAGTTCCAGTGACAGCCATAGTAGGTAAATAAATTCCAGAATAAAAAAAAAAAGAAAAAGAAAAAAAGGAGAGGTTGGGAGCTTCAGTCACCGCCATCCTGAAAACAGCCCTCAGCCCCTCACCCCGACTGGCCAGGCACCCCAGTGGGGACCCCCATCCTGAAGGGAGCATGACCAGCTGCAAACAGCCATCATCCTCTCATCCAGGCTGGCCAGGCACCCAAGCGGGATCCCCACCCTGATCCAGGACACCATTCAGGGCAAACCAGGCCGCCCCCACCCATGCACCAGGCCTCTATCCTATATAGTAAAAGGGTAATATGCCTCCCAGCACCAGGATCAGCAGAGGCACGAGACCTCCCAGCCTGGATCAGCGGAGCCACAAAACCTCCCAGCACCGTGGTCAGCAGAGCAGTGAGGCTTCCCAGCACCGGGATCAGTGGAACAGTGAGGCCTCACTGCCCTGGTGTCAAGCAGAGCCACGAGGTCTCCCAGCACCAGGATCAGTGGAGCAGCGAATCCTCCTGGCCCCTGGAGCAGCGTGACAGGAGACAGCATCCAAACCCCCTGATTGGCCCTGCTCTGTGTGTGACGGGGTGGAGCCACAACCTCCCCATTGGCCCTGCCCTGAGTGTGACAGGGGTGAGTGCCCCAACGCCCTGATCATCCCTGCTCTGTGGGTGGCAGTGGGCAGCGCCCCAACCCCCTGATCCGCCCTGCTCTGTGTGTGACAGGGGGGAGCTCCCCAACCCCCTGATCGGCCCTGCTCTGTGTGTGACAGGGGGGAGCTCCCCAACCCCCTGATCGGCCCTGCTCTGTGTGTGACACGGTACAGAGCCCCAACCCCCCTGATGGGCCCTGCTCTGTACGTGACAGGGGGCAACGCCCAAATCCCCTGATCGGCCGTCTCTGTAGGTGACAGGGGTGGCACCACAACCCCCTGATCCACCCCGCTCTGCTCATGACAGGGGGTGGTGCTGCAACCTCCCCATTGACCCTGCCTTGAGTGTGACAGGAGGCGTCGCCCCAACCCCCCAATTGGCCCTACCCTGAGCGTGACTGGGGGTGGCATCGCAACCTCCCAATCCACCCTGCTCTGTGCAAGACAGGGAGAGGCGCCCCAACTCCTCAATCGGCCCTGATCTGAGCCCAACCAGGGGCTGTGGGCCAGGCACCTAGGGATTAGGCCTGCGCTCTGCCACCCGGGAGCAGGCCTAAGCCAGCAGGTTGTTATCTCCCGAGGGATTCCAGACTGTGAGAGGGCACAAGTGGGGCTGAGGGACACCCGCCCCTGCCAGTGCATAAATTTTTGTACACCAGGCCTCTAGTATGACTTATAAAAATTAATTCAAAATGTATTAAAGATCTAAATGTAATACCAAAAACCATAACACACACAGAATAGTCAGGGGCAAAACTTCCTGACATTGTATTTGACAATAGTTTCTTGGATATGATAACAAAAGCTGAGGGAACAAAGGAAAATAGAAAATGGGGCTACTTCCCAGCCAGTGTAGATCAGTGGTTGAGCATCGGCCTATGAATCAGGAGATTGAGGTTTGATTCCCAGTCAGGACACATGGCAGGTTGTGGGCTCCATCCCTAGTAGGAAACTTGCAGGAGGCAGCTGATCAGTGATTCTCTCTCATCATTCATGTTTCTATCTCTCTCTCCCTCTTACTTGTTATCTAAAATCAATAAAAATATATTTAAAAAGAATATGGGGCTACATTAAGCTTAAAATCTATTGGCCATCAAAAACAATCAACTGAGTGAAAAATAAACCTTCAGAATGAGAAAAATATTTGAAAATTATATATATACTAGAGTCCTGGTGCACGAAATTCGTGCACTGGGCTGGGCTGGGCTCGGGGCGCGGAGGGGGTCCTCTCAGTCTGGACTGCACCCTCTCACAGTCCAGGAGCCTTTGGGGGATGTCCGACTGGCAGCTTAGGCCTGGCAAGGAGACAGCCTAAGCTACAGTTGGACATCCTTAGCACTACTGAAGAGGTGGGAGAGGATTCGGCCACTGCCGCTGCACTCACCAGCCATGATCCCAGCTCAGGGCTTCTGGCTGAGCAGTGCTCCCCCTGTGGGAGTGCACTGACCTCCGCGGGGAAGCTCCTGTGTTGAGCGTCTGCCCCTGGTGGTCAGTATATGTCATAGTGACCAGTCATTCCACCGTAGGGTCGGTTTGCATATTAGCCTTTTATTATATAGGAGATATATATATATATATATATATATATATATATATATATATATAATCTGTTAAGAGGTACATCTAGGGTATATAAAGAAACCCTACAATTCAACAATAAAAAAGACCAATTTGCTGGATTTATAAAAGGGCAAAACACTATAACAGACATTTTAGTAAAGAAGACATACAAATGGTCAAAAGCTTATTAAAAGATGCCCAACATCATTATTCATTAAAGAAATCAAATCCAAACAAAAATGAAATATCCCTTCATACCGGTTAGGATGGTCTTGAAACTTTGCCAAATTCATTTATTAGATTTAGCTTTTTGGTTGAATCTTGTGGGTTCTCTATGTACCATATCATGTCATCTGTAAATAATGACAGCTTTACTGCTTCCCTTTCAATTTGGATGCCTGTTATTTCTTCTTTTTGTCTAATTACTGTAGCTAGAACTTCCAGTACTATGCTGAATAAGAGTGGTGAAAGCAGATATCCCTGTCTTTTTTCTGATCTTAAGGGAAACCCTTTTAGTTTTTGCCCATTGAGTAAAATGTGATTATAGGTTTTTCAAATATGGCCTTTTTTATATTGATGTATGTTCTCTGTATTTCAACTTTGTTGAGAGTTTTTTTTTTTTTATCATCAATGGCTTCTGGATATTATTGAATGGTTTTTTGCATCTATTGATATGATCATGTGATTTTTATCTTTTATTTTGTTTATATTATGTAACACATTTATTGATTTGCAAATTTTGTATAAACCTTGCATCTCTGGGATAAATCTCACTTTATCATGTTTTTTTTTTTTAATTTTAAAATTTATTACTGGATCTGATAAGCTAACATTTTGTTGAGTATGTTAGCATGTCTGTTCATCAGGGATATTAACCTATAATTTTCTTTCTATGCTGTGTTTTTACCTTGTTTTGTACTAGGATAATATTGGCCTCATAAAAAGAGCTTGGAAATCTTCCCACTTCTTCAGTATTTTGGAATTCCTTTAGGAGGCTTTCTTTCTTGAATGTTCAGTAAAATTCATCTATGAAACCTTCCAGTCTCAGGACATTTTTTTCTTGGAATTTTTTAAGAAAAATTTTATTCCTGTTTTGCTTTGATTAGTTGTTATTGGTGCTTTCAGGTGTCTATTTCTGTCTAATTCCATTTTAAATGATTGTATGTTTCTAGCAATTTTTCCACTTAGCTAAGGTTGACTATTTTGTTGGCACGTAGTTTTTAATGATATTCTCTTAAATCATTTGTATTTCTGTGATATCAGTGGTTCATTTATGATTGGACTTATTTGGATCCTCTCTTTCTTTCTTGAAGAGTCTGGTTAAAGGTCAATCAATCTTGTTTATCCTTTCAAAGATCCAGCTTTTGGTTTCATTGATCTTTTGTTCTTTTTAGTCTATGTAGTTTATTTCCATTCTGTTCTTTATTATTTTCTTCCTTCTATTTACTTTGGACTTTTTCTGCTGTACTTTTTCCATCACCTTTTATCTCCTCTGAGACTTATTCCACCTCCACCCATCCCCCTGCACCCCACAATCACCACATTATTGTCTATATCAATGAGTTCTCTTTCTCTCTCTTTTCTTTTCTTTATTGGGCAATACTTCTTCCACCCCCTGAGCTGTCTGCCTGCTCTCTATCTATGAGTCACAGCTTTTTTTTTTTTTTAAATATAGTTGAATAGTTGATTTGTAGTTTCATGCCATTGTGATCCAAGAATATGCTTGATATAATTTCTATCTTCTTGAGTTTGTGAAGACTTAGTTTGTGCCCTAACGTGTAGTCTATCTATAAGAATGCTCCATGTGCACTTCAGAAAATGTATATTCTGCTGCTTTGGGATGAAATGTTCTGTAAATATTGATTTAATCTATCTGATGTAGTGGGTCCTTTAGGGTCTCAGTTTCCTTTTGATTTTTTTTTTTTTTTTTTTGGAAGATCTATCCATTGACAGTGGGGTGTTTAAGTCCCCTACTCTCCCTGTATTGCTATCCATCTCTCCTTTAAAGTCCACTACAATTTTAAAACATATTTAGGTGTTCCTATATCAGGAGGACATATGTTTATAAGGGTGATAGCCTCTTGTTGGATCAATACGTTTAGTATTATGTAGTGACTTTCTTTGTCTTTTTTATGGTCTATGTCTTGAAGTCTACTTTGTCAGATAAAAGTATTGCTAGAACAGCTATTTTTTGTTTCCATTTGCATGGAATATTTTTTCATCCCTTAATTTTTAGCCTCTGTATAACTTTTGTTTTGAGGTGGGTATCTTGTATAGAGCATATAAATATGGGCCATATTTTCTTATCCATTCAGATCCCTTATGTCTTTTTGTTGGAGCCTTTAATCCATTTACATTTAAGGTTATTATTGATAGGTACTTATTTATTGCAACATTTTTATGCCTACTAATATGTTCCTTTCTCTCTATAGAAATTTCTTCTTCTTCTTAAAACAGTCCTTTTAGCATTTCTTACAATCCTGATTTGGGGGTAATGAACTCCTTTAGTCTTTTATGTATGGTAATAGGTGTCCTGTGGGACAGAGTGATGCAGTCTCCTTGATCTCCTGAGCTGGGTGCTCTAGGAATGTCTCTAGTGTGGATTGTTCGGCTGTTCCTGTTGTAATTGGGTCTTTCATGGGTGGGATTGACCCTTAGGCTGGTTTACTATGAGGCTCAACCTTGACCAATGTGTGCAAACTGCTGTGCAGGTGCAGTCTCCAGGTGTCTTGATGGACTCAGTGACACGATCATTAACCCTTCAGGGTGGGTATTTAAAGGGGTCAGACTTTATCACCATGTATGAGATACTGTGCAAGGTATGGCCGTTCAAGGTGGACTTGTTCCCAGAAGAGTCTGGAGCCTGCCAGAATCCACCTTTGATGTGCTATTTGTTGGTCTAGTTGGATTGAACTCTGGTGTGGTCGGAAGCCCACCACTGGTTGTGTTGGTTCTGGGTCATTCTGGGTGGGTTTCAGATGCAAGAGGCTCTCAGACATTGTGTGTACATGTGTGTAGTTACTTCTCTGATAGCTGTTTATGTCTGTGTCTACTAGTGGACCCCCTGTTTGGGGATTACACAGTCAGGCACTCAATGATGGGAAATTAGTCACTGCTTCAAAGCTAAACTCCTCAATCTCCACCAGAGACACCAGCTCTTTTTTCCTGTAAGGGGGCTTGCTGCAGTTTCAGGTTGGGTAGGGCCTGCAGTCTCCTCTGCAGGAGCAGGATCTCCTGCCTGGGCTCAGCTCAGGGGGGTAGATCAGAAGAGTCTTTGGTTGAAGATGTTGTGGCCCCAGCCCACAAGAGGGGGCTAAGTACTTCCTCTCAGCCCCTGGGGGTGTAACATATTGAATCTCTGAACCATTCTCCCATCCCCCATAGGACTGCACCCAGTGAGGGTATCCTTTACTTCACTGGGCTGAATGAAACAGTCTCCCTGTTGGTGGTATTGTCTGCAGGTTACAGGATTCAGGGTGTGTGTGTGTGTGTGTGTGTGTGGGAAGGGGGGGGGGGTCTACTTCTCCTTCTTGGGGCTGCCTGGCAAACTTACAGGGAGCTCAGATCAGCCTCCCCACAATGCATCACAAAGCCAAGCACCGGCCACCTGTTTCCTGATACAAGCCTCTCTGGGGAATATAGCCCCCAAGTCCCAACTGCGTGGCACTGAAGCCTTTAAGCCACAAGACCAAGGTGGAAGGGGTGGAAAATCAGCCCTGCATGAGACTCCAATCTCTCCTCCCTGCAGGTCCCAGCAAGGTGAAGGCCAAAATTCCAAGCTCCACTAGGGCTCTGAAGTCTGCAGGGTGGGCCAAAAATTCCAGACCTGCACTGATCCCCCAGGCCCGTGGTCAGAAAACCACGCCTCGAGAGCCACATGCGGCTCCTTGGCCCTTTGAGTGTGTCTCTCCCACAAAATACCACGTGTGGGCGTGCAGGTACAGTGTGATTGAAACTTCGTGGCCCATGCACAGAAGTCGGTATTTTGTGGAAGAGCTGGTATTTTATGGATGAGCCAAACTCAAAGGGGGCAAAGAGCCGCATGTGGCTCGTGAGCTGCGGTTTGCTGAGACGCAGTTTGCTGACCACTGCCCTAGGCCATCAACCCAGCAGTCCAGGGACCTCCACAGGTGGGGGAAGGGTTTCCAAATGTGTGCTCCAGGTGGAAGAGACCTTTTCTCTTTCCCCAAGCAGTTTAGTCATTCACTGGGTTTCTGCACAATGTCTTTCATGAATATAGAGGGTTCCTCAAAGTCACTGCTGGGTGCATCCTGCAGACCCTCCATTGAACTCAAACAGGGCACTGCAGTAGTCAGAGCCCAGAGCAAACTTCTCAGACTGGGGCTGCTAACAATAGAAGCACCTCTTCACTGGGAAGGTGCATTCTAAGTCTCCAGGCAGACAGAATCCCCCTGGCTCCCCGTGTCTGATGTGCTCTGGGCTCTTTCTATCTCTGCTGCTCTGGGTTTGGGAACCTTGCATGGGGGTGAAACCCCACACCACCAGGGGAGGGAGCTTTGCAGCTGTGATATCCCTCTGGCTTCAGCCACCACACCTGCTCAAAGGGGGCTATCCTTTCCCAACACTACTCCTCTTACCACTCTCAACGTGGCTTCTTCATTGTTCCTTAGATATAACATTTGCAATCAGCTACACCTCACTGGTTTTTTGAAGTTGATTGCACAGTATTTATCTCTAAATCTGGTCCCTGGCTGGGATAAAGGGCATGCAGCCTCCAGCTACTTCCCATCTTGCCTCCCTAGAAATCCCTTTTTTAAAGGCTGAACAATAAATATTCTATTGCCTGTATAT
This sequence comes from Myotis pilosus, assembly GCA_036010255.1. Lineage (NCBI taxonomy): Eukaryota > Metazoa > Chordata > Mammalia > Chiroptera > Vespertilionidae > Myotis > Myotis pilosus. The sequence goes on from JASKON010000029.1 coordinate 12,994, forward strand.
ACCACATTTTGCCTTTCCATTCACTACCCATAGACACTAGGGTTGCATTCACATTTCAGCTATTGTGAATAAATTTGCTACGAACATATGTATATAAATATTGTCTATTTGAGACCCTGTTGTCATTTTTTTGAGTATGTAACCAAAAGAGGAATTGCTGGGTTATAATGTAAATCTATGTTTAACTTTTTGAGGAACCTCAACACTGTTTTCCAAAGCGGCTGTAGCATTTTACATTCCTATCAACAGTGCACAATCTTTCTGACCTCTCCACATTTTTGCCAGCATTTGTTATTTTCTGGTTTTCGATAATAGCCATCCTAGTGGGTGTGAGATGGAATCTCACTGTATTTTTTAAGTTCTTTTTTATTTTTTAAAAATATATTTTATTGATTTTTTAGAGGGAGGAAGGGAGAGAAATAGAGATTTAGGAACACCGATGAGAGAGAAACATCGATCAGCTGCCTCCTGCATACTTCCCAATGGGTATGTGCCTGCAACCAAGGTTTATGCCCTTGACCAGAATCGAACCTGGGACCCTTGAGTCCACAGGCCGACGCTTTATACACTGAGCCAAACCAGTTAAGGCATTAAGTTCTTTTATATTTAAGAATAATTAACATAGAATATTCTATTAGGTTCAGGTGTACAACATTGTGACTTGATATTTACATACATTACGAAGTGATCAGCATGATAATTCTTGTGACCCTCTTTCACGATACAAAGTTACTGCAATATTCCTGACTACATGCTCTGTGCTGTTTGGAATATCCCAGTGACTTGTTTACTTTATAACTGGAAATTTTCACCCTTTAATCCCCTTCACCTATTTTTACAATTCTCCCACCCACACCTCTCTAGAAACCACCAGCTCATTTTCTGCATCTATGAGCCTGTTTTTGTTTTGTTTTGATTATTCATTTGTCCTGCTTTTATTTATTTTCATTTTTTAAAGATTTATATTGATTTTTATAGAAAAAGTAAGGGAAAGGGTGAAAGAGAAACATCAGTGTGAGAATGGGCCATCATTCAGCTCTCTCCTGCACACCCCTATGGTGTTTGAGCTCACAACCCTGGCATGTACCCTGACTGGGAATCAAACAGCAACCATTTGGTACATGGGACAATGTTCAACCTACTGAGCCACACCGACCAGAGTTGTCTTGCATTTTTAGCTTCCACATCCAGTAATATCATATATGTATGTCACTTGATATAATACCCTCCAGAGCCATCCATTCCGGCACAAATAGCAAGATGTCATTCTTTTATATGGTTGAGTAATATTCTACTTTATTTTTATATGTGTTTTTCTTTACATTATACACATCTACTACATTCATTCATTTATTGATGGACACTTAGGTCACTGTCATGTTTCTTTTTTATCTGTATTTTCATTTTCTTTGGATAAATAGTCAGAAGTGGAATTGCTGGGTTGTATGGTAGTTCTACTTTTAATTTTTGAAAAATCTCATTGCTCTTTAGATTAGCATTTCCCTAAGAGACATTATTTCTTACTACATTTGAACCTGACACACAGCCCTGGGCAATGGCCCCCCATGCTGGACTCACCTGCCCTGTGCATGTTGACCTCACCCTTCCTTTCCTTGGGAATCTTTATAGCCTGTGCCTCACTAAACTCCAGCATCACCACCTGTCAGTGGTCTGAGCACCCTGCTCCCCAGGGGCTGCCCTTCTAAGTACACTTATGAGGAGGTGCCTTATCTTTCATATAAACTACATCTTTTACAAATATATAATGCGTGATTTCTGATAAATGACACTTTGCACTTTATAATTAACTAGAGGCCAGATTCAGAAAAATGTGTGCACTCGGTGGGGAGGGGGCATCCCTCGGCCCGGCCTGTGCCCTCTCGCAGTTTGGGACCCTCGGGAGATAACGGCCTGCTGGCTTAGGCCTGCTCCCAGATGGCAGAGGGCAGGCCCAATCCCTAGGTGCAGCCTCTGGTCGGGCTCAGAGCATGGCTGATTGGGGAGTTGGGGCACCGCCCCCTGTCATTCACAGAGCAGGGCTGATCCGGAGGTTGCGATGCCACCCTCAGTCATGCTCAAGGTAGGGCCAATTGGGGGGTTGGGGCACCACCCCCTGTCACACTCAAGGCAGGGTCAATGGGGAGGTTGTTGCACCACCCCCTGTCACGCACAGAGCAGGGCCAATCAGGTGGTTGGGGCGCTGCCCCCTGTCACTCACAGAGCAGGGCTCATCAGGGGGTTGGGGAGCTCCCCCCTGTCACTCACAGAGTAGGGCCAATAGGGAAGTTGGGGCACCGCCCCCTGTCACACACAGAGCAGGGTGAATCAGGGGGTGGGGGCGCCGCACCCTGTCACACTCAGGCCGGGGCCGATGGGGAAGTTATGGCCCTACCCCAAACACACACAGAGCAGGGCCAATGGGGGGGGGTTGGGGCACTGCACCCTGTCACAAACAGAGCCTCAGGGTGATCAGGGGGCTGGGGAGCTCCCCCTATTGGGCACAGAGCAGGGACAGTCTGGGTGAGGGGCTGAGGGCTGTTTTCATGCTGGTGCGTGACTGAAGCTTCCACCCACTCCATTTTTTCTTTCTTCATTTTTTTAATTCTGGGCCAGCTTTAACTCTGAGGCTTGCCTCCAGCTCTGAGGCCTCTGCTGCTGAAAGCAGGTATCTGGTTTGTTTGTATTATATAATCAAAACACTATTTCAACTCCAGCTCAGAGATCCCGGCTGGGTAAAAGCAGGTTTTGGGGGTTTTGTTTAGCTTCTATATTTGTAACAATGTTTCAAACTGCAAGCTCAGAGGCCGGCAGCAGCAGGTGGGGAACATTAGCTTCCTCCGTCACTGAAGCAAACAAGCCTCATGTTTGCTTCTTGCTGCCAGGCTGCTGGCCGCCATCTTGGCTGGCAGTTAATTTGCAAATCGCCCTGATTAGCCAATGGGAAGTGTAGCAGAGGTACAGCTAATTACCATGTTTCTCTTTAATTAGATAGGATGGTCAAGGAAATGCTCAAAGACTATGTGACATTTGAGCAAGACCTAGAAGAGGGATAAAGGGGTCATGTAGGTCTTTGTAGAAAGATGATTTTAGAGAGAGAAAATGGCCAAGGCAAAGACTCTGAGCCAGGAGGATGCTTGCTATGTTTGAAGGTCAGGAAGCCACTGTGGCCAGAATAGATGAGATGAGGAGAATCGTATGAGAAGTGTAGACAGGGACCAGACGTTTTAGGGCTCTACTATCAAAGGGTGATCTGCAAAGAGATAAAGAGCCTGGGAAAGAATGTAGACCAACCACATCGCTCAGTGTCCTGTTTATTTCACCTGATATGTTCTTAATTGCAAGACTTTCTCAACCAAAACACTGAGTTGTTTGATCTTCAGGTGGAAACTCCCTGTCTTGTGCAGACGAGCTTTTTGAGCAGCGCTAATGTGGGACCTTGTGGGCCATGATTGAGGTATGAGTGACAGGAGGGCTTTGGGAAGAAAAGGGGTGACTTGACTTGGGTTTTTAAATAATTCAACTCTAAGAATTAACAGGTCCTACTCTGGGGAAATGGGTATAAGGTGGGTTAAGGAGGCAGCATTAAACCAGAGAGAAGACTGTTTCAATAACCTCTAGTAGGAGAGATGGTGGCTTGGACCTGAGTGTTCGTGTTTTATCTATACTGTGTACACTGACTGCATGTGTGCTGATGGACTAGAGATTACTGTGAGAGCAAGGGAGGCATCAAGAATAATGCCAATATTTCTGAGCCGAGCACCTGGAAGGATAGCACATGTTATATTAAAGGTACCCCAATGCTGTGTAGGAGAGATGCCCCAGATTGGCTTAACTCATTCTTTCCAAAATCCCTTGGAAAACACACAGAAAATAGAAAAACTGAAGACAGTAATTTCTGAATCTCTGACAACAGATTCAGTGTGTGAGTCTGGAAGACGGAAGTGGTTTTGTGACATGTAAGTTGTTCCTCTCTCAGCAGTCAGGCCATGGGGCTGGTGGGTCCTAGAGGCTTCAGGGGGCTATGGCCTGAGATCAACGCAGTCCATTTCCCAGTGTTTTCACCTGGGAAATAATAGGTATTCCCTGGAAAATCTTCAGTCCTGCCCTTGGAGACCATTCTCAAAGTGGGAACTTCAGTCAGCACTCATATATATAAGTAAATAAGTAAAATTTAACTTAAATAAGTAATACTTTTCTTAAAAGGAAGGCAGATCATTTATGGACTGTTTCATAAACCAAAGATTACAGTTTTTGAATTCTATGTTCCTGATATCAAAAACAAAACAACCACATTGAACATGTCATTGCCCATCATATGTCATTTGGACTAAGAACCAAGAAGTTTGGATTTCTCAGACAAACCTTAATCAGTATGTAAGACACAGAGGGGGCATACTGTGTTGGTTTGATCACTTAAAACCTTAAAAGGATTTTAACTTTTCTTGCACGTGAAACATGAAATTGTTATCCTGTGTCTGATATTCACACTATGAACAAACCCCGTTCCAGGCTCCCTTTCCTGGATGTTCTTTCCTGTATGTATGTGTGACAACACTGTATGGTGCTGTGATAAGCTCTGTGTCTCAATGTTCTGTTCAAAGTGATCACAGAAAGGTCCCGGCTTCTCTGTCTGGGCCATGCTGAGGACATTGTCCCAAACAACAACAGCTCGCCTAGATGGAACCAAAGTCTCCTCGAAACAACATGCTTTGATGCTACTTACTGTTTTTCCCCGCTTTAGGCATTATCTAATCCAAGTTCTTCCCTCTTTGAAGATAAGGACTCAGGTGCTTTCTGTCCCATCATCATCATCAATACACACACACACACACACACACACACACACACACACACACACACACACTCAGGGTCTTCATATCCTGTCTCCCCAGTACTTTCCTGAAGACCAGTATTTAGTGTAGACTTTATTGTATCTGTTTAACGCTACTCACATTTAAGCCAACTTCCTGTGATTTCTTTAAATTGAAATCTCTGAAGTACATCATAGATGGAGAACCTTCCTTCTGTGAGCTAGAGGGATGGGAGAGGGTTGGTCCTGCTCATTAAAGTAGAGGAAGCCAAAACCCCTTCACATTCCTTCTCAGCTCCTTCAGGTTACTTTGTTGTGGTGCCGCCCTCTGGTGGTCACATTACAACTTGCACCTCCCAAATAGGACCAAACCACTTTTTCTTAAAAAATTATTTTAATTGATTTAAAAGAGGAAAGGAGAGGTAGAGAGAGTCAGAAACATCAATGATGACAGAGAATCATTGGCTTCCTCCTGCATGCCTCACACTGGAGATGGAGTCTGCAACCTCAGCATGTGCCCTGAGTGGGAACAGAACCATGTACTCCTGGTTCATAGGTGGAGTCTCATCTACTGAGCCACACCGGCCAGGCTCAAACCATTTTTTCCAGCCGTGGGTCTCTGCTAGGGATATAAGCAAGTAAAGTGAGTGTCATTAAGAATTTCAACAATGGGGGGGGGGTAAGGGACATATGTAATACCTTAATCAATAAAGAAAAAAAAAAGAATTTCAAAATGTCAAAAGCAATGTATTAAACCTACTGCAGGCCGTTATAAGTGACTTCACAGATTGGAATCCAGTGAAGTTGGCTCTCTCTAGCAGAGCAAATGGATGTGTTCATCCTCTAATTTAATATCATCCCAAAATGAAGTCATAAAATACCTAGAAACCTATAGGCATCCTCAATGTGAGAACTAGAGACTCTGCTACTAAAGATGAACAAAATGATAAGATGTCTAAGTGTCTTAGTAAGACACGTGTGCTCTGAAGGGTGGAAGTGGATGCCTGCTGCTGTTGATGCTTGATGACAATGATATCAGTGATGACAGTGACAACAGTGTCAAGGTCAGTTCTAATGATCAGCAGTTCAAACAAAGTATGAGCTCTAAGGACATCCACGACTCTGACCATTCAGGGGTCTGACACATCTATGAGGCTTTCATGGCTCCAATAGTCTGGGCCATGCTGGACGATACACTCCAGAGTAAAGAAGTTTCTGTGCTTGTACCTTCATCTAATCAAATCAATGTTAGAAGAATGAATGCTGTTTTGTTAAGCCTCTTGTAATACCTCATAAAGAATGACATGCACATTCCTATGGTTTGGTTCTATTCTAAGGCAATAGAACAACAGCCATTGACCAGCTTCTAGGCCTCAGGAGAGACAGAGAGTCTGACCATGGGCTGTAAGGGGACCCAGGAGCCAGAACTGCTCATCATGATCTGGGTTCTATCACACCTCCAACAGAAGTTCAGGTGGGGAGAGAAGCATCCATCACAGATGGAAGTGACACATCCTGGATAAGATAAGAACAGGTGGCCAAGAACATGGGCACCTACCACTCCAGCCCTGTGACCTGTCACAGAACACTCACCTGTGGAATCACAGGAAGTTCACTTTGACTGGTCAAGAAAGAAGGAAAAGGTTCCACTCACTCCAGTTTATCCTGGCCCTCAATTCCTCTTCCCGCAACTCACAACATCAGGAACTCCCTTGCCTGTCCCTAGGATCCTACTCAGACTTACTCACTGACACACAAATGCCCTGGGACACGGCTAACTTGTTGACGTAGCTGAGGCACGTCTAGTGGTATGTGAATTAAATTTGTCCTTTCATGGCTCTGCCTGGTCATGTGGGAACTGCTGCCTCTGGGCAATGCTTTGAGATCCAGCTGCACATGGCTCTACTGGGTCAAAACTGGAGACTGGGCACCTCAGGCCCCAGGTTTTGTCTTCAACTCCAAGCCTACCCTGCAATTCCCAGCTTACCCCAGTTCCATGCAACTCCTTTTCTTGGCTGACTACCCTGCACTACAACTCCCTTCCTGATACAAATGTCGAACTCCCAGGAATCATCTTCTATATTCATAGTGTCCCTATTCTACAATTCCTGATTTCTCTTCAGGCTCCTAGTCACCAAATTGATGCTCATCTCCTTCTCCTCCTTGCCCCTATCACAGGTCCTCTACCAGCCTGGTGCTCCCTCTTGTCCCAATCTCACAGCATTATACGGAGTCTTCAACTTCCTTGTCATTTCCCTTACCATGTTTCTCACCCTTCGTGCCCATCCAAGTCTAGGGGAATGGGACTCCCCCAACTTTCGCTGCACCAGCTCCATTGGTTTCTCTCTCCATAGTTATGTCGGCCTCTCACTCATAATTCTAAACTCTATTCTGAGTCCCCCAAAAGCCATTTTGCATTTCACCCTAGGTCTCTTTGAATACACATAATGCGTATCATCCAAACCTTCCCAGGCTTTATAATTTCTCATCCTGACTCTGAGAAGACACCATCCCTCCATGTGCCCCCTTATACCCACCTTTTCTTATCCACAATCCTCCTCTGGCCAGGTCTCCAAGGATTTCAGCTAAATATGACAGAGGCCACAAGGAGCAGAAAAGGAAATAGAACCAGAAGAGAGATTTATTTCTGATTTCCCAGGTTCTGGTTATGGACTGTCTAAGAACAGGCACATAGAGTTTGTAAAAACAACAAAGAATGAGGACAGTAATGTCTGCTCTGAGCTCCAGGTCACAGAGTGCACAAAATAAGGTCGTTGACTACAGGCCTGCGCGTGACTGGCATGACAAAGATCCTGCATATTTACTGGAGTTCTTGAGTTTTATGACATAATATTTTTAAAAAACTCTGTGACCTTTCCCTTGAAAGTGCAGTTCAAATGCATGTGGAATGAGAATACTCTTAATGGTTAAGCTGCTGTGCAGGTGCACTCAGAATCTGGGACAAAGGCCACTCCAAGGCAACCTGGGGCCACGGAATGATCTGGGCAGTCAGGTCATCTGTTTTGGAGGGTAAGTCAGCATTCTAAGAGGCAAGTTAGAAACATTATTTGGAGGATTATGGCCAGATAAGTAAATATTGGAAAATTTGAAAATAAGGTAAGATGAGCAAGATGACAAGATCAGCTAATTACAGTTAGGTGATGTCAAAAGAAAACATGCATTGGGCAAATTGAAAGAGGCAGGAAACACTTTATTGAAGATCGACCATGCAATAGGACAGTGAGACTGAGCTCACCACCTTCTAAATAAAAGGCGGGGGAGATTTTAAGAATGCAAGCAGGAATCATAAGCATCTGTGTTTGTTAGTTGGCTTTACACAAAAGAAAAGTAAAACTTCTCATGAAATCCTGACAGGAGGTCCTTTCACCTCTTGGTTGTAAATGTCCTCACCCAAGTTAGGCTGCTACCCTCCCTCAGAGAATGGGACACAAGGACACCAGGAGGATTAAATTTCAAAAGGGTGGGCCCAGGCTCTTGAGACAAATATTCTATGGGACATAACACTGGCAATATGTTTTTAAGGAGACTTACGTATATTTCAAAAGGGTAGAGAAAAAATCTGCAATTGCAAACTGCGATTACATTTCTGAAGAAAATGCTCTAAAAAAATGGAGGTCAGAGGCCAGCAGTCAGGAAAAACCCATCTAAACATAAGTGACTCTGAGGCAACATTAAGGTCCCCAGGTCATAACAGAACTGCTTTCTGCACAGTGGAGGAAAACACCATTAAATATCTTTCAGACAAGATCCAGTTTACATCTTCATCAGTTCCTGCAATTGATAAGCAGGTGGAAAATACCTGAGAGTCCCTGAACAGAGCCAGGATCTGATCTCCCAGAAGGCTGTGCAATTGGAGTTTTCCATGGAGACATTACATTTCCCTCTATAGTCACCTTCCCTTTGATCAAACAAAATCTCCAAGGCAGAAGAGTATTTTTGATCCTACATCATGCCTGGTGTCACTCAATTTGGCTGATTAGTGACCTAAGCGCAGAGGAATGACATTCACACATAGTTTGCTCTGCTGCACATGTTTCTGTGAAACCTAAGAGGAGAGTTCTAACAGCCTCTTGAGGCTAGGAAACCTCACCTTTACACTTCACCTGCAGTCTCTTGCTTTGGGAGATGCCCTCTTCCGCAAGAGATTCCAAAATACCCCTCAGGAGAAACTTAGCTCCATAAAGAGTGAAGTCATTTCTAATTCTCAGGATATCAGTGTGAACTAGGACATTTAAGCCAAAGCTTTGGTTGTAGTACCAGCATTTCCAATTATATCCTATTAACAAGGAAGACAGTATCCTCCTGAACTTATGGAAATCAATCTACTGCCATAAACATAAAAAGTATTTAAGCCAAAACCGGTTTGGCCTGGTGGATAGAGTGTAGGCCTGTGGATTGAAGGGTCCCAGGTTTGATTCCAGTCAAAGGCATATACCTTGGTTGTGGGCACATCTCCAGCAGGAGGTGTGCAAAGGTCAGCTGGTCAATGTTTTTCTCTCATCGATGTTTTTAACTCTCTATCCCTCTCCCTTCCTCTCTGTAGAAAATCAATAAAAACATATTTTTAAATAGAAAAATTTTAAGAGGGCTTTAGAAATATTTTGGGAGAAGTAAAACAGGAAGAAAAAGATCACTGTTGAACCCACATGGGAGTCCTCCTGTATATTCTTGCTGTCCAAAACAGTATCCTGGTACCCTCCACAGGACCCATTGGAAAAGGGACAGAGCTTGGACTCCTGGAAGCTTATCACATGCTCCCACTGGTCATCACATGACCACTGCCCTTGCTGGGAGGGACTCAGTGTCACCTTCACTGTGGAGATGGTGCAAATGGGACCAACCAGAGGTGGGACCTGGTGTGGAATGTTAGCCTCAGTCAATAATAACCTCAATGCTAGCTCTCATTTTTGAGCATTTATTGACTCAGTTCAAGTCTTCTAAGGACATTCCACCTGCATAAAAAAATTATTTCAAGGGTGAAAAAAATTATTCAGGGCTTAATAACATAGAGGAGGAAAGCAGGGTCACTAATATTTTACATCCAGCTCAACCGCTTCGCTGTCAGCAGGACTGATGGGGTTGGACACTTCACACTGGTAGTTCCCAGCATCCTCCTTCTTGACGGGGTCTATAGGGAGGGTTCTGTTGCTCCAGGACAGCTTCATGCTCTTACAGACTCATGTTATTGAAGAACCACTAGGTGAGGATCACAGTTGAGTAACAGGTCAGGACCACAGCATTCTCAATCTCTGTAACTGTGGTGTTGCTCTCTAGGAAAGTGGGCACTCTTGTGGGCTCTTCGAAAAGACCAAGGACTGATTGAGAGTGGGCTTGGGACTTGGGGTCCTGCTATATTCTGAGATATCTCAGCCACTCACAGTCCCCAGTGAGCCCTGTAAAGTTCATCAGAGGAAGGTCCTGACTTCTGCAGAAGGACAATTGTCTTTGTTCAGGTGACAATGTGTAAGGAGGAGGCTGCACTTCTTCTCTGCCCCCACTTAAACCCAGGGTGACCCCTGGCTTGGTCCCCAGACATCTCTGTAATATCAGCATAGGGAATACCTTCCCCTCTGATGTTTCCTATAACCTCATCATCAGGTAGTATTTTCCTCTCATGAGCTTTTATTAATTCTTTCTGTCATTAACTTCAAAAAGATGAGGTCCCACTCTTTATGTAAAATTCCATGTATGTTGTGAAAAGCTGGCTACCACCTCTGTCCATCTCTGGGGCCAAGAGAACTTTATAGAATGTGAAAAGGCATTTACCTTTTTTAAAATAATTCATTAGGCAATAAAGATTGCTCAACCCAGACTTCATGATCTTGGAACTGGAGAAGTTCGAGCTAAATGACTTTCAGTCTAAAAGGACTTTATTTCCTTGCCTGCAGATCGAATAGCATGGTAAAATAATTCTCCAGAGAGAAGTGGTTATAGTTTTAACAAAAGACAGGAGCTGTAGGAATAGATGGAAACTATTCAATATGATAAAGGCTATACATGAAAGGCCACAGCTAACCCAACATTCCATGGAGAAACTGGGAAATGTTACTAACATCATGAACAAGACAAGGATGCTCTTTTTCTTTTTAAAAAATATATTTTATTGATTTTTTTACAGAGAGGAAGGGAGAGCGATAGAGAGTTAGAAACATGGATGAGAGTGAAACATCAATCAGCTGCCTCCTGCACACCCCCTACTGGGGTTGTTCCCACAGCCCAAGTACATGCCCTGGACCAGAATTGAACCTGGGACCCTTCAGTCCACAGGCCAACGCTCTATCCACTGAGCCAAAACGGTTAGGGCGAGGATGCTGTTTTTCCTACTTATTCGCTATAGTAGTGGAAGAACTGCCTGGAAAAATCAGGCAAGATTATAAAATAAGGGGTATCCAAATTGGAAAGGAAGAAGAAAAACAATCTTTTAAAAAGACAACAAAATCATATATAGAAAACCCTAAAAATTTCACATCAGATAAACACACACACACCAAAAAGTTTTTAAGATCTGAAAAAAAAGGCAAAGTTGTTGGAGACAAAATGAACACTCAGCATCATTCCCATTTTTTCAACAAAAATGAACAATGCCAAAACAAAATTAAGAGAACAGTTCCATTTAAAATAGCATCAGAGAGACTAGAATACTTACAATTAAGTTAATTAATAAGATGAAGATATATACAGTGAAAACTACCAAATGCCTCTGAAAGAAAGTAAAGAAGAAACAAAATACCTTGAAACACATCCGTGTTCATGGGTTGGAAGAACCTCAAATATCTTCCTATTTCATACGATCCTTATCTAATTCTCTATGACTTTTTTCAGAAATAGGAAAATCCACTTTAAGATTCATAATGAATTTCAATGGAACCACAAATTATTTCAATAATCTTAGAAAAAAGAATGAAATTAGACATCTTACACTTACTAATTTCAAATTTTACTACAAAGCTGAAGTAACCAAAATATGGTGACACTAGCATAAAACTTCTATTTGTCAAAACGCATAATCAAAAGGTTTTGACAAAGGAGCCAAGACTGTTCAATGGAGGAAGGACAATTTTTTCAACAAATGGTGTTGAAAAGCAGCATCCAGATGCAAACAAATGGAGTAGACCATCGCTTATACCATAAACAACAATTAAGTCAAAATGGGATTGAATCCTAAATGTGAAACCCCAAACTATAAAACTCATTAAAGAAATTACAGAGGGAAGCATCATGACATTGAATTTGAAATGATTTCTTGAATAAAACTCTAAGAATACAGGTAAAAAAAGAAAAATAGATAAATTGGATATTATCAAAATGAATAACTTCTGTTCATCAAAGGACACAATCAACAGAGTGAAAGGTGACCTATGAAATGGTAGAAAATACTTTGCAAGTCATATATAAGATGAGGGGTTAATATCTAGAATATACAATGAACTCCTACAACTCAAAAACAAAATCAAATAACCTGATTAAAAAATTGTAAAATTATTTGAACACTCATTTCTTCAGAGATGACATACAAATGGCTAGCATGGTTATCCTGTATAATAAAGAGCTAATATGCTAATTAGACCGGATGGCGGAATGACCTTCCAGAAACACTAGTGTGCAGAGGGTGAGGCCACAAGGCAGGCAGCTGAGGGAGCCTGAGCTGCGAGGGCCAAGCCCCTTGCACGAATTTTGTGCATCGGGCCTCTAGGGAATGGATATCCTACATCACTGATCCTTAGAGAAATCAAATCCAAACAACAATGAGATATTGTATACCCATTAGGATGGTCACTATTGGAAACATAGAAAATAACCGGTGTTGTCACAAAGTGGAAAAACGGGAACCCGGCCCACTGTGGGTGAAAACGAAAAATGGTGCAGCTACTATGGAAAACAATTTGGAGGCCGATAAAAAATAGACTTACCATGTACCATGTGGTCCAGCAACCTCACTTCTGCTTTTATATCCAAAGGAATGGAAAGCAGGACTTTGAAGAGGTATTTACACATCCATTTTCATTGCGGAATTATTGACAATTAGCCAAGAGGTGGAAGCAACTCTATTTTTCATAGAGAGAGTAACATAAAACATGTAGCACATACATATACAATGGCACCTTATTCAGCCTTATGAAAATTGTAATACTGGATAGTATGCTCAATGAAACAAGCCAGTCACAAGAAGACAGGAACAGTGTGTTCCACTTATATGTATCTCCAGTATTCAAATTTACAAAAACAAAGAATGTTGGTCACTGAGAGCAACAGAGGCAGCAAGGATAATGCCAAGATTTTTTAGAAGAATGGGTTTGACCTTGACTGAGAAGAGGAGGATTTGGGGAGGATCTGGTTGGGAGGTGGGGAGGATAAAGATTTTTGTTTTGCACACATTACAATAGAGGTGCCCAATTATGTCTAGGAAAGATTCGGCTTAACTCATTCTCCCCTAAAGCCTTTGGAAAACACACACACACACACACACACACACACACACACACACACAAAACAAAAACAGAAACAAACAAACAAAAAAAAAACAACTCAGAAAGCTGGAGATAGCAATTCCTGGAATCTCTGACAATAGAATCGATGTGTGAGTTCTGGAGAAGGGAAGGGGTTTTGTGCGGTGTGGGTTGTGACTCTCCCACACTCAGGGCCATGGAGCTGGTGGGTCCTGGACTGTGGCTATGGAGGCTGCAGAGGGACTGTTAGTCAAGACCAATGCGGCATGTCCATTTCCCAGTGTTTTCATCCAGGAAGTAATAGCAACACTTTAGCAAATCAATTCTCTAGTCCTGCCCTTAGAGATCATTCGGGCAACTGCAACTTTAGTCTACTTCCCAATACATAAAATTTAAATTAAATAAGTAATATTTTTCTTAAAAAGGAAGGCAGACCACTTATGGTCTGGTTAATTAACTGATAATAGTAATTTTTGTCTTTTTCATGTTATATTATTTTATTTCTATCACCATTTATTTTAATTTTTTCCTCCTGACATAAAAAAATAACAAAACAAATACAAAAAATATGCCAGTGCCCATTATATATCATTTGGACAAAGAGCCAAGTCGTTTGGACTTCAAGGACAAATCTTGATCAGTTTGTAAGACACAGAGAAGGGTAATTGTTTTGAGGTGATCCTCTAAAACCCAAGGGGATTTTAACTCCCTCTGCAGGCGGAACATGAAGTAGTTATTACATATCTGATATTCACACTGTAAGCAAAGCCAGGTCGCAGCTCTCTCCTGTTGGATATTCGTTCTTGTCTATGTGACAACACTGAATGTTGCCTGATAAGCCCTGTGTCTCTGTGTGTTCTGTTAAAAGGTATTACAGGAAGGTTCTGGATTCTTTGGGCCATACTGATGATATATGCCCCAAACAATGAGAGCTCCTCTGGATGGAAGCGAAGGTTTTTAAATGATATTCTTGAGTTTATTTAATAAGTTTTTGCATTATCTACTGCAAGGTCTTTCCTCTTGGAAGATGAAAACTCACCCGATTTCTTTCTCATCGCCAATTCTCTCTCTCTCTCTCTCTCTCTCTCTCTCTCTCTCTCTCTCTCTCTCTTTCTTCTCTCCAGTTTTTTGCCTAAAGACCTATATTTAGTGTAGATTAATTATGTCTATTTAATGCCATTCACAATTGAGCCGACTACCTGAGATTTCCTTAAATTTGAATCTCCAGAGAATATCATAGACAGAGAACCTTCCTTCTGTGAGCTACGGAGGTGGGCGTGGGATGGTCCTGCTCATTAGACACTTGTAATGCGATAAACAGAGTGGAAAAAGCCAAATAATTCTCTACATCCCTACACAGCTTCTCCAGGTTTCCTTGTCGCTGTACTGCTCTCTATTGGTCACATTGCAGAATTTTGCTAACCAATGGTCAGGTCTGGGGGCAGGACTATGAAAAGTAAGGTGAAAGTTCTGGGATCTTTGTTAAATTTAACAATTTCAGGATGACAAAAGCAAACTATTAAACCTACCACAGTCCCTTCTAAGTGTCTGCACAAATTAGGAGCCCATGAAGCGGCCCTCGCTACCAGGGCAAATGGATGTGTTCATTCACCAAGTTAATTCAATGCCAAACTCAAGTCATAAAAATGGCGAGAACTAGAGGCTTTCCTGCTGAAGATGAACAAAACTGCAACTTTCTGAATGCCTTAGTAAGACATGTGTGCTCCAAAGGGTGGAATTGATGCCTGCTAACCTTGATGCTCTAAGACAATGACATCAGTGATGACAGTGACATCAGAGACAGGATAAACTCTTGTGATCAGCAGTTTGAGCAAAGCATGAGCTATAGGGCCATCCACATGTGTGACCATTCAGGAATCTGCCACAGATGGCTCCACTAGTCTGGGCCATGCTGGACATACCCTCCAGAGAAAAGGACAAGTTGCTAATTGATGTTAGAAGAATGAAAGGTGCTTTGTGAAACCTCTGGCAAGACCTAATAAAATAATTACTCCTGGGCAGACTCCTTGTGAATGAGGCCATATCTTCTACAGCAATAAAACCACAGCTCCCAACAGGCTTCTAGGCCTGAGGAGAGATGGAAAGTCTGAACGTGTTCTGTAATGTGACCATGTTGGCAGAACTGCCCATCATAATCTGGGTTCAACCACACACACCAACATAAGTTCAGGTGAGGAGAGAAGCATCCATCACAGATGGAAGTGACACATCCTGGATTAGACAAAGACAGGTGGGTACCTACCACTCCATCCCTGTGACCTACCACAGAGCTCTTACCTGTGGAATCACAGAAAGTTACTCTCACTAGTCAACAAAGAAGGAAAATGCTCCACACATTCCAAGTTCAAGCCAGCCCTCAATTTCTTCTCCCCCAACACATATACCATCAGCCTTTTCCTTGCCTGTCTCCAGGCTCCTAGTCATACTTACTCACTGACACACAAATCCCCAGGGACATGGATAACGTGTTTACTCAGTTGAGGCACATCTTGCTGTATAGAGGTGAGATTGGCCTTTCATGGATCTCTTAGGCCATGGGGAAACTGCTTTGAGAGCAAAATGCACACATCTCTCCTGCGTTGGAGCTGGAGGATGGACACCTCTGGCCCTCAATTAGGTCCTCACCCTCAAGCCTGCTCTGCATTCCCCACTTTCCCCAGGCTCCATGCAAACCCCTGTTCTATTCTTACTACCCTGTACTTCAACTAATTTCCTGGCTCAAATACCACATTCCCTAGGCTCATCTTCTTCATTCAAGGTGTCCCTATCCCTCCTCACTTTTCAGAGTCCTAATTCTCTACAAGATTCTCATTTGCATTTCCTTCTTGTTTCTTATTTTATGTCTATTCTGTAACTCTTGCCAGCCAGTATATTTGGTGCTCCCTCTTGTCCCAAATGTCAGGACACTAATATGAATCTTCAAGAACCTTATTCATTCCCCCAAACCTCTGTCTCACCCCTTTTGCCTATCCAAGTTTGAGAGAACGGCATTCCCACTTCACTACACCAACTCCAGTGGATTCTCCTTCAACATGTAAAAGGTAGCCCCTCACTCATATCCTTCAGCCCCATCCAGAGGCCTCCACAAAAGAGCCCACCTGCAGGGCACCCTTAGTTCCCCTTGACCTCATATAGTGCCTAACATCGCCAAACTCCCCAAGCTTTACAATTTATCATCCTGGCTCTGAACAAATCCTATCACTCAACAGCTCCCCTGTAAGCTCACTTCAGCTTACCCACAATCCACCTCTGGCTAGCTCTCAAAGGAGTATAACTAAATACCCCTGAGGCCACAAGGCACGGGAAAGATTTCTTTCCATTTCCCAGCGTCTGGATGTGGATTCTCTAAGAACCTGCACCTGGAGATTGTAAAAACAATGAAGAAAACAAAGTATGAGGACACCTGTCTGGCATAAGCTACAGGTCACGGGGGACATAAAACAGCATCTTTTATGACAGCCTGTGGGTGGCTGACATGACAGGGACTAGCATGTTTACTAGAGTTTCTAAAGTTCAAGAGAGATATTTGTTAAAATCTCTGTGATCTTAATCCTTTAAGGTGCAGTGGAAATAAATATGAACACTGTTGATGGCTTGGTCCCTCTGGACGTGTGCCCTTTCAGGCCTGCATGTCTTCTCAAATTCTGGTGCAAAGGCCATCCTGAGGCAACGCGGAGCCTCAAAAGCATCTAAGAAGTCACGTCATATGCTGCTGTGGATGCCAAGTCAGAAGGAAGGCAGGAAAAATGGAGGCCTTTATGTGGAGGATTTTAGCCTGATAAGGAAAAAAATTGGAAGATTTGAAAATAAGGTAAGGATGGACAATGTAAGCAAAATGACAGGATGACGTAGTTACAGGTAGATGATGACAAAGTAAAATAGGTGTCCAACGCATTTAAAGAGGCAAGGAAGACATTCTTCAGAACCCTGCAATAGTGCAGTGAGATGAAACTCAACACCCCTGATAGAAAAGGCTGGAGAGATTTTAAGAAAGAAGAAGGAATTATAGGCATCTGTGTTTGCTAATGGGCTTAACAAAAAGGAAATGTAAACCATCTCCTGATGTCCTGTCAGGAGGTCTTTTCACATATCGGTTGTAAATGTCCCCACCCAAGTTAGGCTCCTACTCTCCCTCAGAGACTGGGACACAGGGACACCAGGAGGATTAAATTTCAAACGGATGGGGCCAGGTCCTTGAGACAGTTATTCCATGGGTCCTAACACTGGCAAGAAGCTTTTTAGGAGACATATGTATATTTCAAAAGTGCAGAGAAATAACCTGCAATTACTAATTACATTTATAAAGAAATGGTCTAAGGATGGAAGACAAAGGCATGTTGTCAGGAAGAAACTGTGTAAAGGTTAGTGATTCTGAGGGGACATTAAGGCCTCTAGTTCAGAACAAAACTGCTTTCTGCACAGTGGAGGGAAACACAACTAAATCTCTTTTAGCAAAGACCAAGTTGACATCTTAATCATTTCCAGCAATGTATAAAGAGGTGCAATTTCCCAGCAGTGTATAAACAGATGAAAACTAGCAGAGAGTTCCTGAACACAGCCAGGATCTGTTCTGCCAGAATGCTGTGCTTCTAGAGATCTCCATGGAGACATTACATTGCTCTCTACAGTCACCTTCCTTTTGACCACAGGTCACCTCCAAGGAAGGAGAGTATTCTCCATCCTACAACATGGCTGGTGTCACTGGATTTGGCCTGATTAGTGACCTAAGTGCAGAGGAACTGACACTTACCACATAGTTAGCTCTGATGCAGGTTTTTCTATGAAACCAAAGATGGGAGTTCTAACAGCCTCTTGAGATTAGGAAGCCTCACCCTCTAGGTTTGGGTAATGCACTCATCTCCAAGA
Source organism: Myotis pilosus (assembly GCA_036010255.1). Lineage (NCBI taxonomy): Eukaryota > Metazoa > Chordata > Mammalia > Chiroptera > Vespertilionidae > Myotis > Myotis pilosus. The sequence continues at coordinate 31,159 of JASKON010000029.1, forward strand.
GATTCCAAAAACTCTGCAGGTCAAATTAAGCTCCATGGAAGTTGAGGTCATATCTAATTCTGTGGTCATCAGTCTGAACTAGGACATTTGAGCCAAAGCCTTGGTTGTATTAGTAAGGTTTCCAATTATACCCTATTAACAAAGAAGACAGAGCCCTATTGATTTTATGCAAATAAGTCTATAGCCATATAATTAAAAATACTCAAAAAGACTTAAGAAATTTTGTGAAGTAAGTCAAACAGGGAGAAAAAAAGATCAGTGTTGTTACCCACATGGGTGTCCTCCTGTCCATTCCCATTGCCAACAACAGTGGCTGGGCATCCACTATATGTACACCCTGGAGGAGGGACAGAGCTTGGATTTATGCAAACTCATCATGTGCACCCAGGGTAATCACACAGCCACTGCCATTATCTTGAAAGACTTGGTTTCACCTCCACTGTGGAGATGGTACGAATTAGACCACACAAAGTGGGATATGGTATAGACTATCACCTTAAGTCAACAATAATGACAATGTCACCTATTTTTTTGAGTATTTATTGACTCAATGCAAATCTTCTAAGGACTTTCCACTCTCACAACAAATCTATTTAAAGGGCACTAAAGAATATTCGGAGTTTAGCAACATATAGGAGAGGAGGAGGGTCACTAATATTTTACATCCAGCTCAACTGGCTCACTGTAAGCAGAACTCAGAGGGTTGGACACTTCACACAGATAATTCCCAGCATCCTCCCTCCTCACGGGGTCTATGGTGAGGGTTCTGTCGTTCCAAGACAGCTTCATCCGCTCCGTCAGCCGAAGATTCATGCCATTGAAGAACCACTGGGTGGAGACTGCATTTGTGTAGCAGGTCAGAACCACGGAATCCTTATGCTCCGTGACTGTGGTGTTGCTGGCTAGAAGGGTGGGCACAATCAATGGCTCTGTGGAGAAATAGAGGGCATGGGTAATAGAGAGTGGCTTGGGACCTGGGCCATGCTAGTTCCTCAGACATCTAAGCCACTCAGAGTCCACTGTGAGCTCTGTAAGGTCACCAGAGGATGGTTCTGATCTCTGCAGAAGGACAATTGTCTTTGTTCAGCGGACGAAGTGTAGGGCAAGTGTTCACCTCTTCTCTGAACCCAGATCACCCCTGACCTGTTCCTATAGACATCTTTGAAGTATCAACACAGGGAACTCTTTCGCAGCCCTCGTGTCCTATAACCTCTCTACGGTGGAGTTTTCCTTTCATGAGCTTTTACTGACCCTTTCCTAGAATATCTTTTGACTTAAAAATTCCATGTACGTTGGGAAACGCAATCTAACCACTTCTGCATACTACTGGGGGCAAGGGGACTTTACAGAAAGTGAACGGGCATTTAACTATTTTGTTAAATAACTCATTAGGCAAGCAAGATGGCCCTACCCAGTCTTCATGACCTTGTATCTAGATAAGTTTCATCTATACGATTCCTCAGTCTGAACAGGACTTTATTTACAGCCCTGCTGATTGCATATAATGGTAAAATAGACCACTGAAGAGAAATGGTATGATTTTAACAAAAGACAGAATCTGTAGGAATAGGAGGAAATTACTTAATATGGTAAAGACCACACATGAGAGTCCACAGCCAACACATTACTCCACGGAGAACCTCTGAAAACAATACTAAGATCATGATAAGAATTGGATGCTGTTTTTCCCCTAATTCAAGTAGTCAAGATAATCAGGCAAGAAGATGAGATAAGAGATATCCAATTTAGAGAGAAAAAAGAAAATATCTTGTTAAAAAGATAAAATAATCTTATTGTATAACACCCTGAATATTTCACCACATACACACGTAAAACAACTATTATAACTAATAAAAAGATGAAGTCGTCAGAGACAGAATCAACACTCAGCATCATTTCCATTCTTTAAACAAAAATGAGCAATCCTCAAATAAAATAATGAAAATAGTTCCATTTACAATAGTAACAAAAAGACTAGATCCTTAGGGTTAAACATAATAAGGTGGAAGATGAATACACTGAAAACTATCAAACATTTCTGAAAGTAAAGAAGAAACAAATACCTGGAAAGACATCCATGTTCATTGATTCCAAGACCTACTATCTACCTATTTGAAACAATCCCTATCAAAATCCCAATTACTTTTCTTCAGAAATAAAAAAAAAAGCCAACCCAGAATTTATGTGGAATTTCAATGGATCCCAAATGTTTGCAACAATCTTGAAAAGGATGAATTGAAATTGGAGGTCTCACAGTTACTAATTTCAAATCTTACTATCAGGGGAAAGTAACCAAAAGAGTTACACTGGTATAAAGACTTCTATTTGTCAAAAGACACAATCAAATGGTTTTGATAAAGGAGTCAAGACTGTTCAATGGAGAAAGGACAGTCTTTTCAACAAATGCCGTTGAACAGCAATATCTACATTCAACTAAATAAAGGGGACCATTGCTTATGCCATACACAACAATTCAGTCAAAATGGATTGAATCCTAAAGGTAAGAGCTAAAATTATAAAACTCTTTAAAGAAAACATAGGGGTAAGCAGTATGGCATTGGATTTGGCAGTGATTTCTTGAATATGAAGCGAGAAACTCAGGCAAGAAAAGATTAGATAATTTAGATTTTTGTCAAAATGGAAAACTTCTGTTCATCCAAGGACACAATCAACAGAGTGAAAGGTGATGTGTGGAATGGTTGAAAATCCTTTGCAAATCATTAGTAGGATGAGGTGTTAATATACAGAATATGTAAAGATCTCCTACAACTCAACAATAGCAACACCAAATAAACTGATTAAAAATATGGGCAAACCTCGTGAATACACATTTCTCCTGAGAAGATATACAAATTGTCAATAAGCCCAGGAAAAGATGCTCAACATCACTATCATTACAAATACATAAATCAAAACTCTCAAAGTTGATGCTTGTGATATTGAGTGTGGGTAACTCCACTGAGCAGGTATCAGGAGAACACTGCCCTGTGCCACATTTGAGTCCTCCAAGCCTTCTTCAATCACAGTTCGCACCTCTCACCTCTCAGCCAACTTAAAGGAATAAGGCAGGCCAATGTATCACAAGACAAATGCCTGGGGCTCTGAGCCCTCAGACAACTTAAATCCTCTATGTCTGGGAGAAAGCACAGCCTTTCTCAGGAGCCAAGACTGTTCAATCTGGAAAGGACAGTCTTTTCAACAAATGAAGGGAACCATTCAATTGATTAGCCACATTTGGTTATGGAAAACAGAGAACCTACAGTTACAGATACCTCCTGCCCCCCTAATCCTTCCACACCTCTCCTAGTCTTCACTGACCAGCTGACTGCAATTTTTTCTAGCTGCACAGACCTTCATTGCCCAGCTGAGGTGTGTTTCTAAGAGACACCATTTCCCAGGACATCTTAGAGACTCAGATTGGAGCAGAAATAAAACAGGGGACCAGGATCAAACCTGTGGTCAGTTGACTACTCAGACCCCGGGGTCAAGAGCTGGGTCAGGCCTTCCCAGGTGAGTGTGACTGACATGAGCCAGTGATCCAATAAATGATAGAGCAGAGCCCAAGGAATGAGCCAGAAAGGAGTGAAGGGACAGGCAGGATCTGATTGTGGCAGCAGAACCATATGATTTGCCCTTGGTTATTAAAGGCATTCTCCCTCTGCGGAGGGCAGGTGAGGCTTGTGCAGATGCAGAAGGGGTGATGAATGGCAAGAGGGGAACATGGATTGCTGACATTCTGACCCTTGTGGACCATTTGTGTTTGGTGGTTATGAGATAGAAATTTGGAAAGATCTTAAAATTCCCCCATATGCAAAACTTACTATTAATACCCCAGGGCCTAAGAGCAATAGCAAGAAGGACTATTTCTCTAGAGAAGAGCAAAGGGTCTGAGACATGGGTCTCAACCCCTGGAGTGACAGGGAGCCTTTACCATGTGGCCAGACTTCCAAGGACTCTGCATCCAGGATTCAGCCTCTGAAGACATTCTAGCTCAATCATTCCTTCAGTAGCCATTAATTTCTTCCTAATTCATCAAAACAACTGAGTGTTACATCTTGATCCCTTAGCTGATTACAAATGTAAAATAGGGAGCAAGCAGGCAAAGTCCTTTATTTTATATCCAGTGGGAATGACACCGACACATCAGGAAACAAATCAGTGGTTTGAACTCCAGTGCAGGGAGGGGCGGATCAGCCACCTGAGGGGAAGGTCTGGGTGTTCCCAGCACTTGATTGTTAGTGCAGGTAATTTTGATCTAGAGTACAAATGAATTAATTCTCCATTTGGTGTTATTTTCTAGACCGCAGTCTCTCTGAACTGGGGATGCCTAAGGGAAGATCTACCAATGTTTGCTTTAGGAATCCCTCTGCAATGGAGGGGAGGTAATGGCTGCAGACAGACCTTGAGTCACTCTCATGGTCTGTGTGGCTCTGCTTTAGTGGCAATATCTCCCTGTGCCTTGGTTTCCTCTCAATGCAGTACGATGAACATTTGACTGCCAGGGTGTCAGTGTATTAACAATAAAATATTCACAGTATCTGACTAAACATTGGCTCAGGGGAGCTGCTCAAATGAAGGACAACTGTTATCAACTCCAAGAGAGAATCTCCTGGGCGGATCCCTGGTGGATGAGGAGCTGTCAGGAGCATATTTCCTCCTTGTTGTTCCCTGTGTTTCTGACCTTTCTCTGGACTCTTCTAAATGTTTCAGTGAGGTTCACAAATGCCTGGCGACCTTGTCCTTCTGTGCTAGTTGCACACAGTCTCAGGTGAAGCACCACCCCTATCCAGATGTGGCTCATGGGGCTGAGCTCTGGCTTCTGAGCAGCTCAAAAGCCTTGTGACTCAGACACCTGGGAAACCATTCCCCCCACTCAGCCCTTCCCAGGAGGTTAACCCCAACCTGACACAGGATCCCCAGGGTCCCTGGAGTCAGAAACCTTGGGCAGGTGTCTAGGCAGGGCTGCCAAAGCGGAGCTTCTTTTTGAGGATTGCAGGTGGCTCCTCAGGATGGGCCCTGGCCGAGCCCTGCAGGGTCTTTCTCTGGGTCATGGTCATGGGTAGGGGCTGAGGGAACTGGACTGAGAGTGATCTCTATCTGCTGAGTGACTCCCATCAGACTGGCCCTTCTCTCTGTGGAGAATGTCTGCAGGGCTGGAATCCGGGAAGGGAACTCTGATCTTAGGAAGTTTGTCTCCACTGTGTGTGTCCTGCACTAAATGCCCAAACCCAACCTGGGAGATGATGCAGAGGGGGATGGAGGCAGAGTCCAGGGCTGTCAGTCCTGTGTGTTCACCCACCCAACACCCAGAGGTCAGAGAGCAATCACTCACCGTATACATTGAGCCGTCCAAATCCAATTTCTTTTTTTGAGCCTGGAAGGTATACTACTACGGTGTAGATCCCTGTGTCCTTCTGGGTGACCTGCTTTAATTGCAAGGATCCATCATAGTTTATTTTCTCTCGACCACTGTATGCATACCCTGTTTTATAAACTTTTACGTGTGTTGTGAGAGTTGCAATATGATGATAGTAGCTTGCCCCTTCTCCCCGGTACCACGTGAAGCCTATAGCATTGGGAGGCTTATTGCGGATACGTAGAATCACATCCTTCCCTTCGACAGCATTGGTTGACACAATAGCGAGTTGGGCAGTGGTGGGCAGGCTCCAGAAATTTAAGAGTGAAACTAGGAGGGAAGAGAGAAATTGATCAATGTTTGGATGCATATGTTGGGATGGAAAGATGAGGCACTGGAGTTGAAAGAAGTATCTTCATCTCAGCCTTGGTGTGTGTATGTGAGTGTGTGTGCGTGTGAGTGTGGTCAAGGTCAACAGCATGACCACCAATACTTCAGCACCTGTGACCTGTTGCTTTTTCTGTTTCTCAGTCTCTTTTCCAGGTGTCTGTTCGGCTAACCCACTCACAGCCGGTACACCCCTACTGACACTTAGGGGTGTCCATGGTAGGCACCTTCATGGAAACCTTAACTAAAGATCTCTGTTAATCACTTTCTGACCTGTCTCTGCTCTATTCTTTTTATAACACTTGTGGGTAACTGCCCTCACATGTAGATATTTTCTTATCTCTCTCCACCCACAGAATGTGAGCTCCATAGGGTCAGGGCCTTGTCAGATCTTGCATCCCCAGTGCCTGCAAAGGCTGCAAATACCTGTGGGTGAATGAATGTTCCTAGAGTCCTGCACCTCTTGGGATGTATTTCCACCGAGGCTGGTGGTAAGGACGGTGTTTAGCATCCCTGATTAAGTTTTTCTCTGGTGCCACCTGACATAAATTGTTATTATTATGGTCACTTTCCAAAATTCAATACTCAGTGATGAACAACTTAGGAATTAACAGCAACTGAAGTTTCCCTGCCCCACAACACTCTCATATCATGAGATTTCCCAGTTACCTGTTACCCATCTCCATCACCCATCCTACTCTGCCTCCTCTCCTCTCCCCTCAGGTCCACACAGAAGCCCTCCCTCCACTATCAGAGCACTGTTCCCCCCAGGAGACCCCAGGAAATCCCTGTATTTACCCCTTCAGCCCACCCCCAGGGATTGTTCCTTCCTTACCGGCCAACAGGAGCCCCTGCCAGGGGACAGGTCCTCTGCAGATAGGGACTGAGAGTGACTCCATGGTGTCTGCTGCCTGTACTGTCCCTCCCTCTGCAAAAAGAGCTTTGATTCCAGGAAAGCTCAAAGGCACAGCTGTACAAACTGTTGGGATCTGCTTTGCCTCTTAACTGTGCACTGGGCTTCCTCCTGGTGCAAGATCACTTACCTGGTCACGTGGACCAGGGCGGAGTTTGTGCCAAGGGCCCACCTCCTCCTCCCCTCATTTTTGCCACCCTTTCCCCCTCCATCCAGCTTACCATCCCTCTTAATTTTGGTTTCCATGGAGGTGCTGAGGTATCTGAACATACACACACACACTCACACTCACACACACACACACACACACACACACACACACACACACACACACTTACATGCTCTGTTTGGAATAGCAGCAGCCTGGGGCATCCAGGTCATGGGCATTCCCCATGGCTCCCAGTCAGTTGCACAGTAGCCTCCCCCACAGCCCTCTCTCTTTCACATTTGACATTTCCCTTCAAAGCGGGAGTTCTGGGGCCACCTCAGGACCTCTTGTCAACGGGATGTCACCACCGCTATGCATCTTATCACCTGGGAAACCTTGTAAAGTTCGCGATGCCCAGGTGACACCATAGATGCTGCTTCAGCATCTTTCCAGCTAATGTGGTTGCTGAACCAGGATGAGATCTGGTGATGTGGTGATGGGACACCCCTCCCCCTCTCCTGTGCACAGGGAGGGTCTCCACATCCTGTTAAAATGCAGATTCTGACTCTGCAGGTGTGCAGTGGACCAGAGACTCTACATCTGATGAACTCTCAGGGAAGGTGGATCTTACTGGCCTGTGGAGCACCACACAGAGAACCCCACAGGCCCCAATGAGGGGATTATTTCTGTTTGTAACACAGAAACCCTGCTGGGCACCTCCTGTGCCCCATGTTCTCAAATGCACTGGGAAGGTTAAATTTCCTCCCAGCAGGAAGACCACAGAGGTGACTGTGGTTGTGAGAAGGGGTCAAGCTGGGTGACGACTACAGAGGGGACCCTCCCTCTAGCTCAGGTTGTCACTAGCCTGGCCTTTGCTTCCAGGGACAGAGACCCAAGAAGAGGAGTTTCAGGAGGCCCTGCCGTTCCTGGGAGTGAAGGGGAAGGTGTCCTGCATGACGTGGTATGAGAGGACTGTGGTTGGAGTGCAGGTGGCTGTGGACTCCCTGGTGGTCAGGGGTAATTTCTGGGAGACCCAACCTCTCTGTTGGCTGAGCCTGTCCTTGTGCTCCCTGACCTTGTGTCGGTGTCTGTCCTCTGCCTGGGGGAGTTTCCTTTCATTACCCCACCTTGTTCATGGGTGGTGCCAGGCATGGGATGGGGAGCAGCAAATAGAGCCCTGAGAAAGCAGGTGCTTTGGGGCCTGTTAAAATAAGAAACTTCCCAAACTGAAGATTTTCATGAGTTTATTTGAACCAAGCTAACGTCATATGCTGGATCAAGATATCAAATCATGAGCTTGGCAGTTGTGCTACATGTTTTATACATTATAATAAAAACGTAGGTGGAAAAAGTTGTGTGAAATCCATTAGGAAGTTAAGAAATCTCTAGAATTGATAAATAGCAAAATGGAGAAACACATTTTTTTTTTTTTTACTTTGGTGGGTCCAGTATAATTAACATTTACAGCACATAGAGAGTTTATGCAAAGAACCAGGTAACATAAGAAGCATGTTGTCTCATATGCTGCTCCAAGAGCCTGTGCCTTCAAATCATCTTGCAAAAGAACAGCTACTCTGATGTGTCAACGGTATGGTATCCATGATGCAGAAGAACAGGGAACAGGGCTCACTTAAGGTAAAGTCTGACCTTTGCTAACGAAGGTGTAGGCCTGAGTCCTTATTCCCTGACATCACCTGCCCTGTTAGGAATTTGTAATCAGACCATCCTGTGCAGTTATTTTTGGTCACTGAGCTCCTCAGGCCTGCCATGTGACCCACAGGGCTTGTCAGGCTTACTTTACAGCTCATTTTTGTTATAGTTGTTGTTTTATTCACAGTCCCTAGAAGTATCAGGTATTATACAGCAGTCATGAGGGTGGGGTCCAAAAGCATCTGTGTGAACAGGAAATGGAAATCAGGCTCCTTCTCCAGCTCCTTAGGCAAAGCCATGTTCATGTGTGAATTCCCTGTGTTGTCTGTGTGTTTAAATGTCGCCCCCTGGAGAGCACAAGGAAACCTGCAACCAATGTCAGGGCTGCACCAGGGATGCTGACCAAAGAATGGGAACTGACCCTGACACCTGAGGAGAGGTGGGCTCTGGCCTTCAAACTGAAAGGCCAGTCAGTAGAGGTCCAGTCACTGTGGGTCCCAGGCCTCCGGACTCCATCCCAGAGCAGGGTGAGCCCAGTAAGAGGACAGGATCTGGGGCTGCTTCCATCTCAGAGGGGCTGAGGGTCCAGAGTATTATGAGTCCAGTGTCATGAGAACTGTCCCTCTGGAGGATGTGCTGGGTTAAGAGGAACTCTCTGTCCCAAAGGTTTCAAGAACAGAACCTGACGATGTCTCCTCTGAGGCTTTTAGTTGAGTGTGCCAAACTAGAGGGCTGATCCCCCAAATGCCCTGTGTGTCTCCATTATCGCATTGGGGTGTTGCATTCAAGTCACCTGTGTCCCTGTCCATCCTCTGCTGTAGTCCTCCCCACAGGGCCCAGGATCTGAAGCAGCTCCACTTGGCTTGTCAAACACAGGAGCTGTGGGTCCCTCTGTTAGGGGAGGGGAGGCCCTTTGGGACCCTCAGTCCTCGGAGATGGAAGCAACCCCAGATCCTGGGTTCTCCTGTCCCATCCTGCTGAGGAAGTTCCCCTTGCTCCCCAAGAGATCATGGGTGGGTGAGATGTTCAGGGATTACAGGCCGGTGTCCCACAGACCAGGAACCGTGGTTTTGGGAGTTGTCCCCAGATTCCTTTGAGGTCAGTGTGAGCTCTCTTTTCCCATGGAAGTACCTCTACCTGGTGTGAAAGGTCCAGAGTGTCCGCCAGGTCAGGGCTCTGTGAGAAGACAAAGAACACAGGCTGCTGTCCAGGCCCCAGGAATATGAGACAACACTCAGAAGGTAGAAATGGGGAGTAGTGTGAATTTCTGGGAATGAAGAAAGGTCTGACTCTTCACTGTTAGTTGGTCCTATCTCCCGCCCCTCTGCTGTGTGAGGGGGAAAAACCCATCCCTGCGTCATCTCCACCCACTTGTGGCCTCCTCCCATGCTGACACCAATGTCTTTGAGCCTAAAAGGAACCTAGTTTGACTACTAGTGTCACACAGGGTGACAGGCATCCATTGCGTGGTTTCCCTCATCAATTTAATGAGTGTTTACTGAGCATCTGTGATGTGTCAGACCTGGGATGGGCCCTGGGACCTGAGAGAACAGGACATAGGTGGGACCTGTGCTCATGGAGTTTACCTTGTAACAAAGACAGGCTCTCAGAGAAATCTCAGCACAAAGGAGTTAATTATAATCCAGAGAAAGTCCATGAAGAAAGACTTGTATGTATTTGAGTCCCAGCTTCTCTGGGGATCACAGAGAGCACTTCTGAGAACGTGACCTCTTACTGAGACCTGAAGCATGAGTGGCCACTTGCCATTTGGACAGAGGGTGGTGGGGAAGAGCTGCCTGCACAGGACTAGACTTTGGTGGGAATATGCCTGGCTGGATGGAGGAGCTTTCAAAGCCCAGTATGGACAGTGTGAAGAGTGAGAAGGAATGTGGACTGAGTAATGCTGGTGAGATTGGACCCTGCTGGGCTGTGGGTGCTGCTGAGGTGGGGTCAGCAGACACCTGAGGAGGCTGTAGGCTGTGGAATAGCTCACCCTCATTTGACGGAAGTATGTGTAAGAAAAAAGTCAGGTTACACTTTTGAATTTTCTATTCAACTTATACTTTAAGCAATATTTCGTATGTGTATATTTAAATTTAACATATTTATTGTTTTAATTGGCATGAAATAACCTTACCATATTGAAAGTATACAATTTATTAAATTTTGCCAAATGCATGCACCAGAGAAGTTGTTACAATGAAGAAAATGAACATGTTCTTCACTCTTAAAGCCTCCACGGGCCCTCTTATGATCTCCTCACTCTGTCCCTCTTACACTCCTTCCAAATCTTATCTGCTTTCAGTCATTATTGATGATTTTGCATTTTCTGCAGTTTTCATAATTTGAACCATATAATACCTAATTTGGGCGAATGTTGGCTTCTAGAATCAACGCCATCATCTTGAAATAGTTCCTTCCTTTTCTTCATTCAATAGACCTTTTTTCATTCCCAGAAATTCACACCCCTCCCCATTTCCCTCAGGTCTATTCCATTGTAGGATGCACCAAACTTGTTTAGCCATTCGCCCATTCATGGACATTTGTGTTGATTCCCATTTTGGACTATTTCAAGGAAACCAGGCATTAACATTTGTGCAGCAAGGTCTTTAGCACAGAAATAAGTGCACGTAAAGCCAATGAAAGGCCAGAAAAATGGAAGTTAGGGAGTTGACACAGGAAGCCTGATTTCAAGGTCCCACTGCCTCAGCTCCACCCAGAGGGAAAGAAACACCTGCTTCTTCACATAAAGCTCTGTCGGCAGAGCCCACCCATCAGGAACATGAATCACAACCCCTTCTCCCTTCCAGAGCCCAAACTACACACAAGTGCATGTCAGAGGCTGATATTAATTCACATCTGGATTCCCAGTCATTAGAAGTGGGAGGGGTGGTATTTAACCTTTCAGCCCCTCTGGTATAGGAGGAAATATAGAAAGGGGTGGAGCATAGATGTCAAGTGCCAATAGACAATACATGACTTGGTTGAGTCCACTTGCAGGCTGTGTGACTATGGGCAAGTGATCTCACCACAAAAATCCTCAGTTTCCTCATGTGATTTCACAGAAAGATATTTCCTGGTTCTTAGAATAGAGCAGTTTAAATTCTTGAAATTTTCGGAGTGACATGGGCAATAAGAGTGTCTTTTGTCCCGATTAGGCAACTCCTGACAGCCCTCTTGATAGTTGCAGGTTGAGGGCAGGTTGCCATAAAGGCCAAATGTTGATTAAAAGCCTGGAATTTTCAGCTGCCAACATAAGAAACATTTAAACCTGTAGAGAATTTTTATGAGTTTGAGCCCAAGTGACAACAATTGCCAGGATGCAAAATCTTACCAAAAAGCTGCAGTTTTCCACTGTATGTTTTACATTACAATCAAAGCAGGAGGCATAAGGGGTTAAATAAAATCCATTGGTGATAGATGAGGAAGGTGGGAGAAAGCAAAACAGGGAAATCTCTGAGTAGGATAAAAAGCAAAACACATTGCCGAAACCGGTTTGGCTCAGTGGATAAAGCGTTGGGCTGCAGACTGAAAGGTCCCAGGTTCAATTCTGGTCAAGGGCATGTACCTGGGTTGCGGGCACATCCCCAGTGGGGGATGTGCAGGAGGCGGCTGATCGATGTTTCTCTCTCATCCATGTTTCTAACTCTCTATCTCTCTCCCTTCCTCTCTGTAAAAAAAATCAATAAAATATTTTTTAAAAAAGAACAAAAAAGTAAAACAAATAGACACATACTTCTTTTGCATTGGTTGTTAGAGGATAGTTAGCAGCTAACAATTAAAATGATGACAATAACAATTAAAATGATGACAATAGCAATAAGGGGTTCTGTGGCTTCTCTGCTAGTGCAGTAAGGGTCTAGAAAAAAAGAAAAAAAATTTCCTGATATTCCAAAAATAAGGTATCATGAAAGCAAAAAGACAATAGACATGTTCAGTTAACATAAAGATTCAGCTTTGTTAGGAAAGAATACCTAAGACATAGTTACCCACCATGATTCAATTTTAGTTAGAAAGTTGTCATTTCAGGCCATCCTTTGTGGTTACTTTTAGTCTCTGATTTTGCAAATCATACTATGCAGGCCTCCTCTGAGCTTCTCAGCTTTTGTCCGTGGCCCCATTTTCATCCACACCTCCCCCTTTGGGTCATAAATCAAATGGAATGATTCACTGGTGACCAACCTTTTGGTTGGAAACTGTGGTTTCATGGTGCTAGAGAGGCTCATCACTGGGAAGTCTTAGTTTATCTAGCTGAACTATGGACCATTGGGGATAGGGCAAGACTGTAACCTTGGATGGAAGTCATGGTCAAATTTTTTCAAAAGTGAAAACAGGTAAATGGGAACCAGTCAGGTTCCACTGGTCTTCATTAAGAAAAACACTTTGTCCCTGAACAGTGTCGCTAAGTGATTAAAATATCAACCTGCAGTTCCTGGTCAAGGTCATGTGTCTGGGGTGTAGGTTCAATCCCTGGTCCCAATCAGGATGCATGCAGGAAACAGCCAGTTGTGTTCCTCTCACAATGATGTTCCTCTTTCTCTTTCTTTTTCTCTCTCCCTCCCTCCCTCCTCTCTCCCTTCTACTCTTTCTAAATATCAGTGGAAACAATACCCTTGAGTTAGTATTTAAACAATAAATCACAATAAAAAAATAAAGAAAAACATTTTGGCTCATTCCTAACCTATAAGCTATCAGGATCCAAATTTTGCTGTCTGTCTCATTTCTCTGTATTTTTCATCTAGTATAACACTTGCTTATAGGTTGAGGGCACAATATATACCTCTTCAGTTTTCACAATCTGATCATGAGATGGGTTCTCATCTACAATGGTCTACTTATTTCCCATTGGAAACACTCAAGGGTCATTCATTATTAACCTGATTTCTTCTGGTTGTGCAATTGGAACTGTAGTCATATTTGGGGACAAGGCTGTAAGAACCCAATGGTGTATATTACAATTACCATCTAAAAATTTCATAGACCAGGAAGACAGTCAGAGTATCATAAGTAAATTTCCTGTGCCTCAGCTGCAATTATAGAGGACCATGTTTTTATAGCTGTTTTAGCTTCATGTGAATTAATATGGTTAGTAGTCTTTTTTGGGTTGGGCTTTAAGCATATCTCCATAATTAGGTTCTGGCATTTCTACATAAAATTTCTTAATATTCCTTTTCCACTAACCTCTACAGCTTCCCTTGTTTTCAGTTTGCCTCTTTTGATCTTTTTTTTAAATATATTTTATTGAGTTTTCACAGAGAGGAAAGGAGAGAGACAGAGAGCTAGAAACATCCATGAGAGAGAAACATCGACCAGCTGCCTCCTGCACACTCCCCACTGGGGATGTGCCCGCAACCAAGGTACATGCCCTTGACCGGAATCAAACCTGGGACCTTTCAGTCCGCAAGCCGACGCTCTATCCACTGAGCCAAACCAGTTTCGGATCAGTTTGCCTCTTTTAACTCATTCAGAAATAATTAACTTGTTAGGTCAACCTACTAACTTTTAACTTCTCTTAAAAACACCCCGGCCATACATCAAAATAAAAAGCTTTTGCACAGCAAAGGAAACCATCAACAAAACAACAAGAAGACCCACTACATGGGAGATCATATTTACCAATGATATCACCGATAAGGGTTTAATCTTCAACTTTACAGAGAACTCATGAAACTTAACAATAGGAAGATAATCAATCCAATAAAAAAATGGACAATGTACCTTGATAGACACTTTTAAAATGAGGACATACAGAAGGCCGAAAGACATGTGAAAGCATGCTCAAAGTCACTAATTATATGAGAGATACAAATCAAAACGACAATGTGGTATCATCTCACACCTGTCAGAATGGCTATCATCAACAAATCAACATACAACAAGTGTTGGAGGGGATGTGGAGAAAAACAAACCCTTCTGTACTGCTGATGGGAATGCAGTCTGGTGCAGCCACTGTGGAGAACAGTATGGAGCTTCCTCAAAAAACTAAAAATGGAACTCCCATTTGACCCAGTGATCCCACTTCTAGGAATATATCCCAAAAAATTAGAAACACCAATCAGAAAGGATATATGCACCCCTATGTTCATAACAGCACAATTCACAATAGGTAAGATTTGGAAACAGCCTAAGTGCCCATAAGCAGATGAGTGCATTAGAAAACTGTGGTGCATCTACACAATGGAATACTATGCTGTGGTAAAAAAAAAAAAGATGGACCTCTTGCCTTTCGCAACAGCATGGATGGAACTGGAGAGCATTATGCTAAGTGAAATAAGCCAGTCAGAGAAAGATAAATACCACATGATATCACTCATTTGTGGATTATAGAGAACAACATAGACTGATGAACAGGGACAGATCCAAAGACAGAGAAACAGCTATCAGACTATCAATGCCCAGAGGGAAAGTAGGGGAAGGAGTGGGTAAGGGGAAGAGATCAACCAAAGGACTTGTATGCATGCATATAAGCCAAACCATTGGACATGGGCAACAGAGGGATGAGAGCATGAATGGGTGGGGCAGGATGGGTGTTAATAGGGGGGATAAGGACACATTTGTAATACCTTAACTAATAAAGAATTTTTAAAAAATAAAAACACCCAGTCCAGCTGGCATGGTTCAGTGGTTGAGCGTCAACCTATGAACCAAGAGGTCACAGTTCAATTCCCAGTCAGGGCAGTTGCCTAGGTTGAGGGCTCGACCCCCGGTGTACGGTGTGCAGGGGTAGGCAATCAATGATTCTGTCTCATCATTGATGTTTCTATCTCTCTCTCCCCTTCCCTTCCTCTCTGAAATCAATACAAATATTTTTAAAGAACACTCCCAGATCCCTTTCCTTCCTTTTGCAATAGCATTCTCTCCACATTTCAAAATGTTATCAGAAATAAAAGCCAGGCCCTGAGCGAATTTGCTGAAGACCAGCTGGTAGTGTGCATGTACTTTAATTCATGGAGGAAAGATTTCAGAATATGAGTCCAGCTGATTTTGAGCCTACGTTTATTAAAGCTGGGGACAGTGATACAAGAAAGGGCCTGAGATACAAGAAGCAGTGGGAGAGAGACAAGGTCCACACCTTGTCTTGGCTGCTTTGGCTGTCTGGAAACTTTATGGGAGAGAAGGGTGCCTATACAAGGCTGCTGTCAGCTCAATGGAGAGTGGTGGCAAGGAGACTTGGGGACAAGTTCAAGGGGTTAGCCCCAGATGAGCTACTGCTGCCTATTGTTTCCCTGGTTGCAAGTCTCCTGGGTACCACTTAGAGTTCAGGTGAAAGAAAATTTATTGGAAAAGGAGATTTGAGTGGGTGTGCCCCAATATAGGAACATGCTGGCTTTTTTTTCTTGAGGGGTTTTATCTACTTTTCAAAGGTGGGGACTTAGGGGAAGTCTCAAGGAAGATCTCAATAGGATATTTATCCGCATTTCCAGGTTTGCCCTTTCAGATCGCGGTCTCCACTGACTGGTCAACAGCAGGAAAGGTTATGACCAATGATATGCCAGGGGAGGAAAGGCCACCCTGAAGGCAAGGTCTTGGAACAGTTTTGCCCATTGCTAAGTACCTGAGGCTTTCTGCCCTGGTGACCTTCTGCATTTAGCTGGAAATTGCTAGGCCAGGTTATTCAGCTATCTGTCTCAGTTTCCCCATTCCACATGCCAAGGAATATTCCTAGCTTCTTACTACAATTTGACTACATTTCTTGTGAATGACTTTCAAATATTTCTGATAGACTAGTGATGTGTCAAATGAACCAGTCACTAATATTCTTAAAAAGGAAGGCTTCTAGTAAATAAGGTTCTTATTTGTTTTTTTAAGGTTCTTATTTATACGGGACAAAATTGTTCCAGTTGAGCTAGAGTTGGCAGAAAAAAAGGGATGTTCAACAGAATAGAGTCACCCATGGGGTTAACAGCCAGTTACACCAGAGGGGGAAAATGGAAGGATCAGGGAAAGACTCCAGCTAACTTAATACCCTCACATAGGCCCTGGATCTAAAGTTCTGGAACCCTGGTCCTGTCCTCACGTCAGGGAGTCCTGGGCTAGGAGAGGTTTGTGAACTCCTTCAGAACAATGAGTACAAAAAGATTGGAGAAAAAAGGAACAAAGCAATTGCTTCTTTAAAAATCCATCCTCATTAACAACACCATAAATTAGAAGATTCAATATTGTTAACTGTCCATACTACTCAAAGCAATCTGTAGATTCAATAAAATATATTTTAATCCCAAAGGCATTTTTAAATAAATAAAAAATAATCATTCTTAATCCATATGATATCTCTAGGAACCCTGAGGAGACAAAACAATCTTCAAAAATCGCCAAGTTTCCTGATTTCAAAACACACTTCAAAGCTAAAGTAAGAGTAGAGTGGTACTGACATAAAGATAGACATACAGACCAATGGAACAGAATAGAGAGACCGAAAGTAACACTCTTTATATTATCAAATAATCCTCAATGAAGGTGCCAAGACCACACAATGGGGAAAAGACAGACTTCCACAAAAGTTATTGGGAAAATTGGATATTCTCAAGTAAAAGTATCTTATACGACATATAAAACTTAATTCAAAATGTATTAAAGATCGCACTAACCAGATTGGCTCAGTGGGTAGAGCGTCAGCCTGCAGACTGAATGGTCCCAGGTTCAATTCGAGTCAAGGGCATGTACCTTAGTTGTGGGCACATCCCCAGTAGGGGGTGTGCAGGAGGCAGCTGATTAATGTTTCTCTCTCATCGATGTTTCTAACTATCCCTCTCCTTTCCTCTCTGTAAGAAATCAATAAAGTATATAAATATATATATATATATATATATATATATATATACACATATATATATATATATATATTTAAAAAAGTATTAAAGATCTAAATGTAATAACAAAAACCATAACACTCACAGAATAGTCAGGGGAAAAACTTCCTGACATTGTAGTTAACAATAGTTTCTTGGATATGATACCAAAAGCTCAGGGAACAACGGAAAATAGAAAATGGGCTACAGCATGGCCAGCATGGCTCAGTGGTTGAGCATCGAACTATGAATCAGGAGTTTGAGGTTCAACACCCAGTCAGGGCACATGCCAGGTTGTGGGCTCCATCCCCACTAAGGAACTTGCAGGAGGAAGCTGATCAATGATTCTCTCTCATCATTGACGTTTCTATCTCTCTTTCCCTCTTCCTTGCTATCTAAAATCAATAAAAATATATTTAAAAAGAATATGGGGCTACATTAAACTTAAAAACTATTAGCCATCAAAAACACAATAAACAGAGTGAAAAATAAACCTTCAGGGCAGGTGTGGCCGTTGCTGGGCCTCAGGGCCCTCTCCCTGGGCGCGGGGCGGTTGTGGGCACTGGGGAACAGCTGAGGTCGCTGGCCCTGGGGCGGCTTTGGACCAGCGCTCGGCCGTGTCTGCCTGCCCCCCACAGCGCACAAGGCTTGCATGGCGGGCCTGGCCTGGAGGAGTGGACAGAGTGGGCAGCCAGTGCAGAGGAGGCCGCTGGCGAGGAGTGCCGGGAACCAGACGCCACAGATCACAAGGGGCCCAAGTTTGACATCGATATGTTGGTTTTGCTTCTGAGGCAAGAGAATGCAAGAGACATCTGCGTGATCCCGGTTCTTCCCGAAATGAGATACACAAATTACTTTGTGATGGGAGCGGAACTTCCACCCGACACTTACATTCCAAGGCCTACTACATCGTGAAAATGTACAAATTCCTAAAAAGTTAAAATGAGCCTCATGTGAAAATTGAAGGGAAGGACACTGATGACTGGCTCTGTGTGGACTTTGGCAGCATGGTGATTCATTTGATGCTTCCGGAGACCAGAGAAATGTATGAACTGGAGAAGTTGTGGACCCTGCGTTCTTATGATGACCAGTTAGCTCAGATCGCACCTGAGACATTACCTGAAGACTTCATTCTTGGAATAGAAGATGACCCTTCCTCCCTCCTGACTCCAATGGAGTTCAAATGTGAATAAAATACTGGTTTACTAAAAAAAAAATAAAATAAAATAAAAAATAAATAAACCTTCAGAATGAGAAAACATATTTAAAATTATATAGATATATAGATATATATATATAATAAAGGGAGATATGCAAATTGACCATCACCCCATAACTGTCAAGATGGCTGCACCCACAGCAGAGGCCGAGTTCCTGTAATGAGCCTTAACGAGCAATCAGCAGGGACCTGAGGCTGTGTGGCTCTGGGCCAGGGGCAGGAGTACTGAGGCCATACCTCCTGCCCAGCAGGACTTGACGGGCTCTCAGGCCATGTCCCCCATCTGGCAGGGCTTCACAGAGGACCTCAGGCCTTGCCACAGCACCAGGTTGAGCGACCTGAGGCCACGCCACCCCATCCAGCAGAGCTTGATGGGGATGGGACCACCTGGGTCTGGATCTAGCCCAATGGGGGTGGGGCTGGCCAGGTCTGGGTCTTGTGCAATTTCGACGCACATGTGAGTGGGCAGGGACTTGACTCTGGTTCCCATGGCGCGCCCCAGGCTCTTACAGGAGGAAGATTTTTATATACATTTTACTAATTTTCTTTTATCTCTGACACTTCTATTATAAAGGCAAATAGCAATATTAAAATATTTTCTCTAATTAATTCCCTTTTAATATGCACAAATTTTGTGCACCGGGTCACTTAGGCTCCACGGGGGATTGGGCCTAAGCTGGCAATCAGACATCCCTCTGGCAGCCTGGCAGCCCTCGGGGATGCCCATTTGCCCATAAGAGGTACATCCAGGGTATATAAAGAAACCCTACTATTCAACAACAATAAAAAGACCAATTTGCCTGATTAAAAAATGGTCAAAACACTATAATAGATATTTTTCTAAAGAAGACATACAAATGATCAAAAACCTTATTAAAAGATGCCCAACATCATTATTCATTAAAGAAATCAAATTCAAACACAAATGAAATATCCCTTCATACCCATTAGGATGGTTTTGCAACTTTTCCAAATTCATTTATTAGATTTAGCTTTTTGGTTGAATCTTGTGGGTTCTCTATGTACCATATCATGTCATCTGTAAATAATGACAGCTTTACTTCTTCCCTTTCAATTTGGGTGCCTGTTATTTCTTTTTGTTGTCTGATCAATGTAGCTAGAACTTCCAGTGCTTTGTGAATAAGAGTGGTGAAAGAAGATATCCTTTTCTTTTTTCTGATCTTAAGGGAAACACTTTTAGTTTTTGCCCATTAAGTATAATGTGATTGCAGGTTTTTCAAATATGGCCTTTATTATATTGATGTATGTTCTCTCTATTCCCCCTTTGTTGAAAGTTTTTATCATAAATTTGTTCTGGATTTTATTGAATGGCTTTTTGGTATCTATTGATATGATCATGTGATTTTTATCTTTTATTTTATTTATGTTATGTAACACATTTATTGAATTGCAAAGTTTATGTAGACCTTGGTTGTCTGGAATAAATCTCACTTTATCATGGTTTTATATTTTAAAAATAGAGGCCTGGTGCACAAAAATTTGTGCACTCGGGGGCGAGGGGGGGGTCAGCCAGTCCTGTGCCCTCTTGCAATCTGGGACCCCTCCGGGGATAACCACCTCCTGCTTTAGGCCCGCTCCACGGGGGATTGGGCCTAAGCTGGCAGTCAGACATCCTTCTGGCAGCCTGGCAGCCCTCGGGGGATGCCCATTTGCCCAGGCCTAAGCTGCAGTTGGACATCCTTAGTGCTGCTGAGGAGGCGGCAGAGGCTCCCACCACCACCACTGTACTGGCAGCCATCAGTCTGGCTTGTGACTGAGCGGAGCTACCCCATGTGGGAGTGCACTGACCACCAGAGGGCAGCTCCTGCATTGAGACTCTGCCCCCTGGTGGCCAGTGTGAGTCATAGTGACCAGTCATTCCCAGTCTTTCTGCTGTTAGGGTCAGTTTGCATATTACCCTTTTACTATATAGGATGCACAGGTGGGGGCCGACTGGTTTGGCCTGAAGGGTGTCCTAGATCAGGGTGGGGGTCCTGCTTGGGTGCCTGGCCAGCCTGGGAGAGGGGTTGATGGCTGTTTGCAGCTGGTCACACCCCCATCGGGGTGGGGGTCCCCACTGGAGTGCCTGGCCAGCCTGGATGAGGGGCTGATGGCTGTTTTCAGGCTGGCCACACCCACTTCAGGGTGGGGTCCCCACTGGGGTGCCTGGCCAGTCTGGGTGAGGGGCTGAGGGCCATTTTCACTTTTGCTGGCAACAGAAGCTCCCAGCCTCTCATTTTTTTCTTTTTTTTTTTTTTTTTGTTAATTCTGAAATTTATTTACCTTCTATAATTGAAACTTTGTTGTCCTCAATGGGGCTTCCAGCTCTGAGGCTGCGGCTGGCTCAAAGCAGGTATCTGGGGTTTGTTTGGCTTCTATAATTGAAACTTTGTTGCTTTTGGAGCTTAGAGCAGGCTGTGGCAAGCAGGAAACCTTGGCTTCCTCCATCACTGGAGCAAGCAAGCCTCCTGCTCGCTTCAGCTGCATGGCTGCTGGCTGCCATCTTTGTGGGCAGTTAATTTGCATATCTCGCTGATTAGCCAATGGGAAGCGTAGCAGAGGTATGATTAATTACCCCTTTTGTCTTTTATTAGACAGAATGTATTACTGGATTTGATATGTTAATATTTTGTTGAGTATGTTAGCATGTCTGTTCATCAGGGATATTAACCTATAATTTTCTTTCTTTGTTGTGTTTTTACCTTGTTTTGGTACTAGGATAATTTTGGCCTCATCAAAGAGCTTGGAAATCTTCCCTCTTCAATATTTTGGAATTGCTTTAGGAGGCTTTTTTCTTGAATGTTCAGTAAAATTCATCTATGAAAGCTTCTGGTCTCAGGATATTTTCTTCTTGGAATTTTTTTAGAAAAATTGTATTACTGTTTTGCTTTCATTAGTTGTTATTGATGCTTTCAGGTGTCAATTTTCTCCTGATTCAATTTTAAAAGATTGTATGCTTCTAGGAATTTTTCCATTTTGCCAAGGTTGACTATTTTGTTGGCACATAGTTGTTAATGATATTCTCTTATGATCATTTGTATTTCTGTGATGTCAGTGGTTGCCTCGCCTCTTTCATTTCAGATTGGACTTATTTGGATCCTCTCCCTTTGTTTTGTGATGAGTCTGGTTAAAGTTCAATCCATCTTGTTTATCCTTCCAAAGATCCAGCTTTTGGTTTCATTGTCTTTTGTTCTTTTTAGAGTCTATGTAGTTTATTTCTGTTCTGATCTTTATTATTTTCTTCCTTCTATTTACTCTGGAGTTTTTCAGCTGTACTTTTTCCAATTCTTTTAGGTGTAGGGTAGTATTGCTTATGAGAGATTTTTCTTGCTTCTTGAGGTAGGCCTGTAATGCCATGAACTTCACATTCAGGACAGGTTTTGCTGTGTCCCATAGATTTTGGATCATTATGTGTTCATCTTTATTTGTTTCCAGAAAAATTTTGACTTCTTCCTGGATCTCTTGTTTATCCATTCATTATTTAATAATATGCTATGTAGCCTCCACGTGCTTGAATGTTTTTGAGATTTTAAATAATTTATTTTTTTATTTTTCCATCACCTTTTATATCCTCTGTGCCTTCTCCCACCTCCACTCATTCCCCTCCACCCCACCATCATCACATTGTTGTCTACATCAATGAGTTCCCCCTCCCTTTTTTTATTGGTCAGTCCCTCTCCCACCCCCTGAGCTGTCTACCTGCTCTCTATTTATGAGTCACAACTTTTTTTTTTTTACTATAGTTGATTTCTACTTTCATGCCATTGTGATCCAATAAGATGCTTGATATGATTTCTATCTTCTTGAATTTGTGAAGACTTGCCCTAACACAGCGGTTCTCAACCTGTGGATCATGACCCCTTTCATAGGGGTCGCCTAAGACTATCAGAAAACACATATATAATTACGTATTGTTTTTGTGATTAATCACTATGCTTTAATTATGTTCAATTTGTAACAATGAAATTGGGGGTCACCACATTATGAGGAACTGTATTAAAGAGTCGCGGCATTAGGAAGCTTGAGAACCACTGCCTAACATGTAGTCTATCTATAAGAATGTTCCATGTACACTTCAGCAAAATATATATTTTGCTGCTTTGGGATGAAATGTTCTGTAAATATTGATTTAATCAATCTGATCTAGTGTGTCAGTTAAGGTCTCAGTTTCCGTTTTGATTTTTTGTTTGGAAGATCTATCCATTGACAGTGGGGTGTTTAAGTCCCCCCCCCCCCTGTATTGCTGTTTGTTTCTCCTTTAAAGTCTACCCAGGGACACCGAGGGCTTATTCTGAATGTCCCTGCCTTCTGCTTCTGACAACTGAAACTACTGGAAACTTCAGATTTCAGACTGAGACCATCACAAAACTATTGAGAAGACACACTGGTGTTAATATTTAAAATTAAAGAGTTGATAGCATGTTGTTATAGAGCTACAATATCACCATTTTGTGAATGGCATAAGCTTATAATGACTTCACTGAAAATTACAAAGAAACATATGAAAATTATAAAACACTTCACTCACTGAACTTTCTAAGAGGTTAGAAAGCACCTAAGGTCATATCAATATGCCAGTTGTTTATATCAGAGGGTGGCAAATTACTGCCAAATCCAGGTGGGCCAAATCCAGCTCACCACCTGTTTTTGTGTTGTCCAGGAGCTTTTAAATGTTAAAGGGTTGGGGAAAGGGGGAAGCAAAGGGAGGACTCCAGTTCCTGATGCACCAAGGTTATACGAAATTCAAATGTCAGGTGTACAATTAAAGTTTTATTGGAACACACACACACAAAAAATAAAGTCTACTAAAATTTTAAAATATATTTAGGTGTTCCTATATTGGGAGGATATATGTTTATAAGGGTTCACCTCTTGTTGGATCAATCCCTTTAGTATTATGTAGTGAACTTCTTTGTCTGTTTTATGGTCTATGTTTTGAAGTCTACTTTGTCAGATATAAGTATTGGTACACCAGCTATATTTTTGTTTCTATTTGCATGGAATATTTTCCCATCCCTTAACTTTTAGCCTAAGCATAACTTTTGTTATGAGGTGGGTATCTTGTATATAGCATATAAATATGGACCATATTTTCTTAACCATTCAGCTACCCGTTGGAGCATTTAATCCACTTACATCTAAGGTTATTATTGATAGGTAATTATTGCAACATTTTTTTATGTTTATGTTCCTTTCTCTCTCTCTCTCTCTCTCTCTCTCTCTCTCTCTCTCTCTCTCTCTCTCTCTCCTTAAAGCAGTCCCTTTAGCATTTCTTGCAATGCTGGTTTGGTGGTAATGAACTCCTTTAGTCTTAGTCTTTTTTTGTCTGGTAAACTTTTTATTTTACCTTCAATTTTTAAGCGAGAGCTTTGCTGGATAGAGCAGTCTTGCTTGTAGGTTCTTGGTTTTCATTACTTTGAATACATTATGGCAATCCCTTCTAGCCTGAAGTGTTTCTTTTGAGAAATCATCTGACAGCCTTATGGGAACACCCTTTTAGGTAACTGTTTCTATTTTGCTGCCTTTAAGATTATCTCTTTGTCTTTAATCTTGGCCATTTTAATTATGATATGTCTTGGTGTGGGTCTCTTTCGGTTCATTTTGATTGGGACTTTGTGCTTCCTAAGCTTTTTTGACATCTTCCTTCACCAGCATAGGGAAGTTTATTTTATCATTATTTCTTCAAACAGGTTCTCTAGCTCTTGCACACTTTCCTCTACTTCTCGGACCCCAATGATGTAGATGTTGTTATGTTTCATGTTGTTCCAAAGTTCCCTTAAACCAGTGGTTTTCAACCTTGGCTACACATTAGAATCCCCTGGGAATCTTTATAAAATCCTGATTTCTGGGTCTCATTCCTCTGAAAATTCTGTTTCTTTGTTACTAATGATGAGGCCCAGAAATCAGGATTTTAAAAAGACTCCCAGGGGATTCTAATGTGCAGCCAAGGTTGAGAACCACTGCCTTAAACTATACTCATGCTTTAAAATTACTTTTCATTCTTGTTGCTTTGAATGAGTGATTCTTTTTCTATTTTGTCTTCGATTTCACTGATTTGATACTCTGTTTCATCCAGCTTACAGGCTATTTCTTCTAGTGTATTCTGTATTTCAGGTATGGCATTCTTCATTTCCAACTGATTATTTTTCATGGTTTCTATGTCCTTTTTCATGCTGTGGTTCTTACTAAATTCCTTGAGCATTCTTATAACCATTATTTTGAACTCTACCTGATAAATTGTTTGCCTCCATTTCATTTAGCTCTTTCTGGATATACCTCCTGTTTGGGGCATGTTTATTTGTCTCCCCCTTTTGGCTGTCTCTTTGTGTTTGATTCCATGTATTCGATAAAACTCTATAACTCTCTGTGACTCCAAGTTTGGTGGGGTGGCCTTGTGTATTAGGTGTCCTGTGGGACAGAGTGATGCAGTCCCCTTGATCTCCTGAGCTGGGTGCTCTAGGAATGCTTCTAGTGTGGATTGTTTGGCTGTTCCTATTGTGACTGGGACTTCATTACTGTTGGCCCTTTCATGGGTTAGATTCACCCTTACGCTGGTTGACTATGAGGCTCAACCTTGACCGATGAATGCAAACTGCCATGCAGGTGCAGCCTCATGTGTCTTGATGGGCTCAGTGATACAATCCTTAACCCTTCAGGCTAGGTGTTTAAAGGGGTCAAACTTTATCACCATGTATGAGCTGCTGTGCAGGGGATGGCCGTTCAAGGTGGAGTTATTCCCAGCAGGGTCTGGAGCCTGCCAGAATCCACCTTTCTGTGTGCCATTTATGGGCCTAGTTGAATTGAACTCTGGTGTAGCCTGAAGCCAACCACTGGTTGTGTTTGTTCTGGGTCCTTCTGGATGGGTTTCAGATGCAAGAAGCTCTCAGACATTGTGTGTACATGTGTGTAGTTACTTCTCTGATAGCTGTTTGTGTCCATGTCTACTAGTGGACCCCCTGCTTGGGGATTACACAGTCAGGCACTCAATGATGGGAAATTAGTCTCTGCTTCAAAGCTGAACTCCTCAGTCTCCACCAGACACCAATTCTTATTCCTTGTAAGGGGGCTTGCTGCAGCTTCAGGTTGGGTAGGACCTGCAGTCTCCTCTGCAGGAGCAGTTTCACAGGCCTGGGCTCAGGGGGATAGATCAGAAGAGTCTTTGTTTAAAGATGTTGTGGGCCCAGCCCACAGGAGGGGGCTAAGAACTTCCTCTCAGCCCCTGGGGGTGTCATATATTGCAGGTCTCTCTCTGAGCCATTCTACCATCCCCAATAGGACTGCACCCAGTGGGGGTATCCAGGACTCCAAAGGGCCGAAACAAACAGTCTCTTGTTGGGGGTGTTGTCTGCAGGTTGCAGGATTTGGGGTGGGTGGGCTCTACTTCTCCTTCTTGGGGCTGCCTGGCAATACTTACAGGGAGCTCAGATCAGCCTCCCCACAATGCATCTCAAAGCCAACATTGGCCACCTGTCTCCCCCAAAAAAGCCTCCCTGGGGAATATAGCCCCCAAATCCCAACTTTGTGTGGCACTGACGCCTTTTGCCACCAGACCAAGCTGGAAGGGGTAGAAAATCAGCCCTGCACGAGACTCCAATCTCTCCTCACAGCAGGTCCCAGCAAGGTGGGGGCCAACATTCCCAGCTCCACTAGAGCTCTGAACTCTGCAGTGTGGGCCAAAAATCCCACACCTGCACTGATCCCCCAGGCCATCAACACAACAGTCAGAGTAGCTCCACAGGTGGGGGGAAGGGTTTCCAACCCTGTACTCAAGGTGGGAGAGACCTTTCCTCTTTCCCCAAGAAAACAATTTAGTCATTCACTGGGCCTCTGCACAATGTCTTCCATGAATGTAGAGGGTCCCTCAAAGTCACTGCTGGGTGCAGCCTGCAGACTGCTCCTCTGAACTCAAACATGGCAGGGCAGCCTTTCCAGCAGTGAGAGCCCAGAGCAACTTCTCAGACTGGGACTGCTAACAATAAGAGCACCCCTTCACTGGGAAGGTGCAGTCTAAGTTTCCCAGGCAGACAGAGCCCCCCTGGATCGCTGTGTCTGATGCTACCTGGGCTCTTCTTTCTATCTCTGTTGCTCTGGGTTTGGGGTCCCTGCATGGGTTGATACCCCACACTGCCAGGGGAGGGGGCTTTGCAGCTGTGATATCCCTCTGGCCTCAGCCACCGCACTTGCTCAACAGGGGCTATCCCTTTCCCAACACTACTCCTCTTACCACTCTTGACCTGGCTCCTTCATTGCTCCTTAGATATAATATATCCAATCAGCTACACCTCACTTGGTTTTTCAAGTTGATTGCACAGTATTTATCTCTAAATCTGGTCCCTGGCTGGGATAAAGGGCATGTAGCCTCCAGCTACTTCTTATCTTGCCTCCCTAGAATTCCCTTTTTTAAAGGCTGAACAATAAATATTCCATTGCTTGTATATACCACATTTTGCCTCTCCATTCACTACCCATGGACACTAGGGTTGCATTCACATTTCAGCTATTGTGAGTAAATTTGGTATGAACATGTGTATACAAATATCATCTATTTGAGACCCTGTTTTCATTTGTTTTTTTTTTTTTTTTTTTGAGTATGTACCCAGAAGTGGAATTGCTCGGTTATACGGTAATTCTAAATTTAACTTTTTGAGGAACCTCCACACTATTTTCCAAAGCAACGGTAGCATTTTACACTCCTACCAACAGTGCACAATATTTCCGACCTCTCCACATTGTTGCCAACACTTGTTATTTTCTGGTTTTTGGTAATA
The DNA here is from genome assembly GCA_036010255.1 of Myotis pilosus. NCBI lineage: Eukaryota > Metazoa > Chordata > Mammalia > Chiroptera > Vespertilionidae > Myotis > Myotis pilosus. The sequence continues at coordinate 58,389 of JASKON010000029.1, forward strand.
GCCATCCTAGTGGGTGTGAGATGGACTCTCATTGTATATTTTAAGTCCCTTTTTAAATTTAAGCATAATTAACTTACAATATTCTATTAGGTTCAGGTGTAGAACATAGTGACTTGACATTTATATACATTACAAAGTGATCAGCATGATAGATAGTTCTTGTGACCCTCTGTCACCATACAAAATTATTGCAATATTCATGCTCTGTGCTGTTTGGTATATTCTGGTGACTCCTTTATTTTATAACTGGAAGTTTGCGCCCTTTAATCCCCTTGACCTTTTTTTTTACCATTCTCCCAGAAACCACCAGTTTGTTTTCTGCATCTATGAGCCTGTTATTGTTTTGTTTTGATTATTCATTTGTCCTGCTTTTTATTTATTTTCATTTGTTAAATATTTTTATTCATTTTTACATATATTTTATTGATTCTTTACAGAGAGGAAGAGAGAGGGATAGAGAGTTAGAAACATTGATGAGAGAGAAACATTGATCAGCTGCCTCCTGCACACCCCCCACTGGGGATGTCCCCACAACCAAAGTACATGCCCTGGACAGGAATTGAACCAGGGACTTTTTAGTCCACAGGCCGAGGCTCTACCCAGTGAGCCAAAATGGCTAGGGCTATTTTTATTGATTTTTAGAGAAAAAGAAAGGGAGAGGGTGAAAGAGAAACTTCAATGTTGTAATAGGACATCATTCAGCTGCCTCCTGCACACCCCTATGGGGTATCAAGCTCACAATCCTGGCATGTGCCCTGACGGGGAATCGAACCAACAACCATTTGGTGCATGGAACAATGTCCAACCTACTGAGCCACAATGACCAGAGCTGTCTTGCATTTTAGATTCCACATCCAGTGATATCATATACTTATGTCATTAATATAATACCCTCCAGGGCCATTTATTTCAGCACAAATGGCAAGATGTCATTCTTTTATATGGTTGAGTAATAGTCTATTTTATTTTTATATGTATTTGTCTTACATTATACACATCTATATTCATTCATTTATTGATGGACACTTAGGTCGCTGTCATATTTCTTCTTTATTTGTGTTTGAATTTTCTTTGGATAAATAATCAGAAGTGGAATTGCTGGGTTGTATAATAGTTCTATTTTTAATTTTGAAAAATCTCATTGTTGTTTCGATTAGCATTTCCCTAAGAGACATTATTTCTTACTACAGTTTTTAACCTGACACACAGCCCTGGGCCTTGGCCCCCATGCTGGACTCACCTGCCCTGGGCGTCTTGAACTGACCCTCCCTTTCCTTGGGAATCTTTGCAGCCTGTGTCTCACTAAACTTCAGCATCCCCACCTATCAGTGGTCTGAGCACCCAACTCCTCAGTAGCTGCCCTTCTAAGTACACATATGAGGAGGTGCCTTATCTTTCATATAAACTACATCTTCTACAAATATATAATGAGCGATTTCTGATAAATGACACTTTCCCTTTTATAATTAATAAAGTCTCCTATTAAAATAAGATTATATGTTTTTTAAATGATAAAATGATCATATCTACTTAAAATGCAATACTCAGTTTTTTAAGAGTAATGAACTTGTCCTTATAGTAAATGAAACAATTGTATCTTCTTATTAATTGTATAGACATTGCCCTTTGAAAAGTGTGATATGCTTTTAACCATGCAGTGACATTTGCCTTTCAAAATGTCCAGATCATGTCTTGTGGACAGTCAGCGATCCTGCCTTTACTAAAAGTGTCCTTTCCTGGGGAAATATAAAAATCTTTTAGTGATGGCAAAGAGAGGAATAAAGCCACATATGCCAACTTGGATGTATCTCAGAGAAAGGATGTTCAGTAAAAGAAGCAGCACTGATCCATGTGTCTGATCTACGTAGTGTGTTTAGGTAAGTTCAGAGGAAGACAGAATAGTACCACTGAGTCTTGTGCCTTCTGAGGTGACAACCCCAGTATGAGCCTCTGAACCCCAGCATGAGGATAGTGCATATCCCTTAGGGTCATTCCAGAGATGGAGTGAAGAGAGGCATGAAAAGCCAGGAGGGCTGACCCTCCAAAGGACCCCAGTGTCCCTTCTCCATGGAACTTCACCCAAGATTTTGTGATTTTAGTACTTTGCACAAAAATTGATCATTTATCATCATCATTGGAGTTTGTGATTTTCAGGTCCCTCATCATGTCAGACATGCAGCGATTTTAAGTTTGGGGTCTTCTTGGTTACATAGCAATAGATATCACGAAGGAGGCTCATCCTATGATTCCTACATGTTGACAGGGCTGGAATTATTCACATTTTACAGGCAATGAAACCGAAGGGACTGTATTCACTTCCCAGCATGATATTATTCACCAGTGAGTCATTAATTACTTGTGTGAGCAATGAGCACAATTTCTGCACAGGCTTATAGTGGTTGGAGGTGATACAGAAGTCACTGGCTTCAGTAGCTGATATTGTAATGATGAGGGAGAAGCAAATGAACAAGCAACATTTCTAAAGGGGTATGAAGGAGAGAGGGAATGGGTGGATTGGGATTTATTTTCTTATATAAAACTAGAGTCCAGGTGCATAAGATTCATGCACTTAGGGTGGAGGGGTCCCTCAGCTCAGATTGCCAAGTGGTGCAAGCCAGGCCAATGGACTCCACTGGTTCATGATCAGAGAAGGAAAGGGACATGGGAGATTGGCCAGCCAGGGAGGGACTGCGGGACGACTCCAGGCCATGTCTGGCCCATCTCCCTCAGCCCCAATCAGCTGGACCCCAGCAGCAAGCTAACCTACCAGTCAGAGCATCTGCCCCCTGGTGGTCAGTGCATGTCATAGTGAGTGATTGAGTGGCCTTAGGATATCATTAGCATATTACTCTTTGATTGGTCGAACAGACGACCAGAGGACCGGGCACTTAGCATATTATCCTTTTTTATATAGGACTAGAGGCCCGGTGCACAAAAATTTGTGCACTGGCAGGGTGAGGGTATCCCTGGGCCCCACTTGTGCCCTCTCACAGTGTGGGACCCCTCAGGAGATAATGACCTGCTGGCTTAGGCCCACTCCCGGATGGCAGAGGACAGGCCCAATCCCTACGTGCCTTCCCCGCAGCCCCTGGTCAGATTCAGCGCGGAGCCGATTGGGTAGTTGGGGCACTGCCCCCTGCCATGCACAGAGCAGAGAGGATCAGGGGGTTGTGGTGCCACCCCTGTCACGCACAGAGCAGTGCCCATCAGGGGGTTGGCGCACTGCCCTGTGTCATGCATAGAGCAGGGCGGGTCAGGAGGCTGCGATACCACCCTCAGTCACGCTCAGGGTAGGGCCAATTGTGGGGTTGGGGCACCGCCCCCTGTCACACTCAAGGCAATGTTGATGGGGAGGTTGCGGCACTACCCCCTGTCACGCACAGAGCAGGGCGGATCAGGGGGTTGGGGTACTCCCCCTCGTCACACTCAGGGCAGGGCCAATGGGGAGGTTGCGGCTCCACCCCGTCACACACACAGCAGTGCCCATGGGGGGTTTGAGGTGCCACACCCTGTCACACACAGAGCAGGGCTGATCAGGGGGTTGGGGAGCTACCCCCTATCAGGCTCACAGCAGGGCCGATCAGGGGGTTGGGGCGCCTTCCCCTGTCACAAATAGATCAGGGCAGATAGGGAGGTTGTGGCCCCAACCCCAGTCACACACAGAGCCGCAGGGTGATCAGGGGGTTTGGGCGCTGCCTCCTGTCATGCTGCTCCAGGGGCCAGGAGGCCTCACGGCTCCGCTTATTCCAGTGCTGGGAGGACTTGCAGTTCCGCTTGACACAGAGGCAGTGAGGCTTTGCTGCTCCACTGATCCTGGTGCTAGGGGGCCTCGCAGCTCCACTGATCCCGGGTTTGAGAGGCCTTGTGGCTCCGCTGATCCCAGGCCAGGAGGCCTCACGGCTCCACTGATCCTGGTGCTGGGAGGCCTCGCTGCTCCGCTGATCCCAGGCCAGGAGGCCTTGCAGCTCTGCTGATCCCGGTGCTGGGAGGCATATTACCCTTTTACTATATAGGATAGAGGCCTGGTGCATGGGTAGGGGCTGGCTCTTTTTCCCTGAAGGGTGTCCTGGATCAGGGTAGGGGTCCCGTTTGTGTGCCTGGCCAGCCTGGATGAGGGGATGATGGCTGTTTACAGCTGGTCACACCCCCTTCAGGGTAGAGGTCCCCACTGGGGTGCCTGGCCAGTCTGGGTGAGGGGCTGAGGGCTGTTTTCAGGCTGGTGGGTGACTGAAGCTCCCAACCTCTCTTTTATTTCTTTTTTTCTTTTTTTATTCTGGGATTTATTACCTTCTATGGCTGTCACTGGAGCTGAGAGCTGTCTTTAGCTCTGAGGCTCAGCTCCAGCTCTGAGACCTCAGCTGCTGAAAGAAGGTTTTTGGACTTTGTTTACCTTCTGTATTTGAAATTTTGTTGCGACTCCAGCTCTGAGATACCAGCTGACTGAAAGCAGGTTTCTGGGGTTTTGTTTAGCTTCTATATTTGTAACAATGTTTCTTAGAGAGCAGCTGAGAGGCCGGCAAGGCAGGCGGGAAACCTGGCTTCCTCCATCACTGGAGCAAGCATGCCTCCCTGTTCCTGTCAGCTGCCTGGCTGCCGGCAGCCATCTTAGTTGGCAGTTAATTTGCATATATCACTGATTAACCAATGGGAAATGTAGCAAAGTTATGGCTAATTACCATGTTTCTCTTTTATTAGATAGGATTGTCAAGAAAATGCCTAAAGACTATGCGACATTTGAGCAAGACCTAGAAGAAGGATAAAGGGGTCATGTAGGCCTTGGAGAAAGATTATTTTAGAGAGAGAAAATGTCCAAGACAAAGGCTCTGAGCCAGGAGGATGTTTGCTATGTTTGAAGGTCAGGAAGCCACTGTGGCCAGAATAGATGAGATGAGGCGAATGGCATGAGAAGTGGAGACAGGGACCAGAGGTTTTAGGGCTCTACTATCAAAGGGTGATCTGCAAGGAGATAAAGAGCCTGGGACTGAACGTAGACCAACCACATTGCTCAGTGTCCTGTTTATTTCATCTGATATGCTCTTAATTGCAAGATTTTCTCAACCAAAGCACTGAGTTGTTTGATCTTCAGGTGGAAACTCCCTGTCTTGTGCTGACCAGCCTTTTGAGCAGCACTAATGTGGGAACTTGTGGGCCATGATTGAGGTGTGAGTGACAGGAGGGCTTTGGGAAGAAAAAGGATGACTTGTCTTGGGTTTTTAAATAATTCAACTCTAAGAATTCACAGGGCCTACTCTGGGGAAATGACTATAAGGTGGGTTAAGGGGGCAGCATTAAAACCAGTTAGAAGACTTCTACAATAACCTTTAATAGGAGTGATGGTGGCTTGGACCTGAGTGTTCGTGTTCTATCTATACTTTGTACACTGACTGCATGTGTGCTGATGGACTAGAGATTACTGTGAGAGCAAGGGAGGAATCAAGAATAATGCCAATATTTCTGAGCCGAGCATCTGGAATGATGGCAGTAATCTTGACTGAGAAGTGGAAGGTTCTAGGAGGATCAGGTTGGGAGGTGGGGAGAATAAAGATCTTGGTTGTGCACATGTTACACTAAAGGTAATCCAATGCTGTGTAGGAGAGAAGCCCCAGATTGGCTTAACTCATTCTTTCCTAAATTCCTTGGAAAACACACAGAAAACAGAAAAACTGAAGGCAGCAATTTCCTGAATCTCTGACAACAGATTCATTGTGTGCGTCTGGAAGAGGAAGTTGCCGGAAGCCGGTCCATCCTTGCTGCTTGACACAGTCGCTGCAGGAAAGAAACATCTGCACAGCATATGTTTCAAGGGACCTGGCCTATATAGCATACTGTTCTTAATATGTTTGCTCCCCTTAGTGCTGTGTGTTTTAACCAAGGTCACCTCTCCAAGAAAGGTTGTTTCCCCAGGCAGGGATTTTTCCCTGAAGTCAGGGAGGGGATGAAACTCCTTAACTAAGTGCCAGGCGGGTAGTTAATCACTTTAACTACAAACAATGCTTAAGCTACATAATCTTTACTCCCTGGAATGGAGATAAGAAACGCCCTAACCTTTGTAATAGAAATTGACAGGATTAAAATCAACTGGTATAAATACAGATGTAACAAGACAATAAACGGCAGAACTTCTCTGGAGATCCAGACCAGAACTTGGGTGGAGATCCTGGCCAGGCTGCTGATCAACTGAATGCTGTCTCCGTGTCATTCCTTCTTCGCCAACTCCGTCTACACCTTTGGGAACCCCTGGACCTGCTGGGGTTGGACCCCGGCAGGAAGTGGTTTTCTGAAGTGTAAGTTGTTCCTCTCTCAGCACTCAGGCCATGGGGATGGTGGGTCCTAGAGGCTTCAGGGGGCTATGGCCTGAGACCAATGCAGTCTATTTCCCAGTGTTTTCACCTGGAAAACCTCCAGTCTGCCCTTGGAGACCATTCGCGAAGCTGCAACTTCAGTCAACTCCCATGTATATATAAGTAAATAAGTAAAATTAACTTAAATAAGTAATACTTTTCTTAAAGGGAAGGCAGACCATTTACAGACTGGTTCATAAACCAAAGATTATAGTTTGTCAATTCTATGTTCCTGATATCAAAAACAAAACAACCACATTGAACATGTCATTGCCCATCATAAGTCATTTGGACAAAGAACCAAGAAGTTTGGCTTTCTCAGACAAACCTTAATCCATATGTAAGACCCAGAGGGGGGCATATTGTGTTGATTTGATCACTTAAAACCTTAAGGAGATTTTAACTTTTCCTGCAGGTGAAACATGAAATTGTTATCCTGTGTCTGATATTCACACTATGAACAAACCCCATTCCAGGCTCCCTCTCCTTGGATGTTCTTTCCTGTATGTATGTGTGACAACACCGGATGGTGCTGTGATAAGCTCTGTGTCTCAATGTTCTGTTCAAAGTGATCACAGAAAGGTCCCGGCTTCTCTGTCTGTGCCATGCTGAGGACATTGTCCCAAACAATGACAGCTCCCCTAGATGGGACCAAAATCTTCTCTAAACATCGTGCTTTGATGCTACTTACAGTTTTTCCCCCCTTTAGGCAATATCTAATCCAAGGTCTTCCCTCTTTGAAGATAAGGACTCAGGTGTTTTCTGTCCCATCATCATCATCAACACACACACACACACACACACACACACTCAGGGTCTTCTTATCCTGTCTCCCCAGTACTTTCCTGAAGACCAGTATTTAGTGTAGAATTTATTGTATCTGTTTAATGCTACTCACATTTAACCAACTTTCTGCAATTTCTTTAAATTCAAATCTCTGAAGTACATCATAGATGGAGAACCTTCCTTCTGTGAGCTACAGGGGTGGGAGAGGGGTGGTCCTGCTCATTAGAGTAGAGGAAGCCAAAACCCATTCACATTCCTTCTCAGCTCCTTTAAGTTACTTTGTTGTGGTGCCGTCCTCTGGTGGTCACATTATAACTTGCACCTCCCAAATAGGACCAAACCACTTTTTCTTAAAAAATTTTTCTTTTAAATTGATTTAACCTTCTTTTTCGCAACGGGTTTGCCTCCAGAACACAGGTGTCGTGAAAACCACCACTAACTCAAACCCAAGATGGGAAAGGAAAAGACTCATATCAACATCGTCGTCATCGGACACGTAGATTCCGGCAAGTCCACCACTACCGGCCACCTGATCTACAAATGTAGGGGCATCGACAAGAGAACCATCGAGAAATTCGAGAAGGAAGCTGCTGAGATGGGGAAGGGCTCCTTCAAGTACGCCTGGGTCTTGGATAAACTGAAGGCCGAACGGGAGCGTGATATCACCATTGACATCTCCCTTTGGAAATTCGAGACCAGCAAGTATTACGTGACCATCATTGATGCCCCAGGGCACAGAGACTTCATCATAAACATGATTACAGGCACTTGTTAGGCTGACTGTGCTGTCCTGATTGTGGCTGCTGGTGTTGGTGAATTTGAAGCAGGAATCTCCAAGAACGGGCAGACCCGTGAGCACTCCCTTCTGGCCTACACACTGGGTGTGAAACAGCTGATTATTGGTGTTAACAAAATGGATTCCACTGAGCCACCCTACAGCCAGAAAAGATACGAGGAAATTGTTAAAGAAGTCAGCACCTACATTAAGAAAATTGGCTACAACCCTGACACGGTAGCATTTGTGACAATTTCTGGTTGGAATGGTGGCAACATGCTGGAGCCAAGTGCTAATATGCCTTGGTTCAAGGGATGGAAGGTCACCCGTAAAGATGGCAATGCCAGTGGAACCACGCTGCTTGAAGCTCTGGATTGCATCCTGCCACCAACTCATCCAACTGACAAGCCCCTGCGTCTGCCCCTCCAGGATGTCTACAAAATTGGTGGTATTGGGACTGTCCCTGTGGGCCGAGTGGAGACTGGTGTTCTCAAGCCCGGCATGGTGGTCACCTTTGCTCCAGTCAATGTGACAACTGAAGTAAAGTCTGTTGAAATGCACCATGAAGCTTTGAGTGAAGCTCTTCCTGGGGACAATGTGGGCTTCAACGTCAAGAGCGTGTCTGTCAAAGATGTTCGCCGTGGCAATGTGGCTGGTGACAGCAAAAATGATCCGCCAATGGAAGCAGCTGGCTTCACAGCTCAGGTGATTATCCTGAACCACCCAGGCCAGAGCAGTGCTGGATATGCACCTGTGCTGGATTGTCACACAGCTCACATTGCTTGCAAATTTGCTGAGGTGAAGGAGAAGATTGATCGTCGTTCTGGGAAAAAGCTGGAAGATGGCCCCAAGTTTTTGAAATCTGGTGATGCTGCCATCATTGATATGATTCCTGGCAAGCCCATGTGTGTTGAGAGCTTCTCTGACTACTATCCTCTGGGCCGTTTCGCTGTTCGTGACATGAGACAGACCGTTGCTGTGGGTGTCATCAAAGCAGTGGATAAGAAGGCAACTGGAGCTGGCAAAGTCACCAAGTCTGCCCAGAAAGCTCAGAAGGCTAAATGAATATTTTTTCCAACACCTGCCACCCCAGTCTTAATCAGTGGTGGAAGAACGGTCTCAGAACTGTTTGTCTCAATTGGCCATTTAAGTTTAATAGTAAAAGACTGGTTAATGATTACAATGCATCGTAAAACCTTCAGAAGGAAAGGAGAATGTTTTGTGGACCATTTGGTTCTTTTGTGTGTGTGGCAGTTTTTAAGTTATTAGTTTTTAAAATCAGTACTTTTTAATGGAAACAACATGACCAAAAATCTGTCACAGAATTTTGAGACCCATTAAAATAACAAAGCTTAATGAGAAAAAAAAAATTGATTTAAGAGAGGATGGGAGAAATAGAGAGAGACAGAAACATCAATGATGAGAGAGAATCATTGTCTTCCTCCTGCATGCCTCACAAGGGAGATGGAGTCTGCAACCTGAGCTTGTGCCCTGAGTGGGAATGGAACCATGAACTGCTGGTTCATAGGTGGAGTCTCATCTACTGAGCCAGGCTCAAGCCATTATTTCCAGCCGGGGGTCTCTGCTAGGGACGTAAGCAAGTATAGTGAGTGTCATTAAGAATTTCAACAATGGTGGGGGGAGGGAGGGTAAGGACACTTATGTAATACCTTAATCAATAAAGAAAAAAAAAGAATGATGTCCAGAAGGTTGTTTGGCTGTCCTGTCTAATTACCACATTATACTTTTATTATTATAGATTATTGACTATATTCCCTATGCAGTACTTACGCCGCTTTGACTACACTATAACTGCTAATTTGTATGGCTAAATCCCTTCACATTTTCCACCCATCCCCACATCTAACAGGCATCAGGATGTCTCTATCTATGAGTCTGTTTCTGTTCTGCTTGTTTGTTTGATAATCTTCTAGACATCCTTCAGGATGAAGCCGTGGCAGTGGGGGCCAAGGCAGAGGTGGTGAGGGGCAATCAGGCAGGCATGCAGTGGTTAGGGGTCTTGAGGGATTGGGCCTAAACCATCTGACATCCCCTAAGGCAGTGGTTCTCAACCTTCTGGCCCTTTAAATACAGTTCCTCATGTTGTGACCCAAACATAAAATTATTTTCGTTGCTACTTCATAATTGCAATGTTGCTATTATTATGAATCTTAATGTAAATATCTGATATGCAGGATGGTCTTAGGTGACCTTTGTGAAAGGGTCGTTCGACCCAAAAGTTGAGAACCAATGCCCTAAGGGATCTCGGATTTCGAGAGGGTGCAGGCTGGGCTGAGGGACCCTCCATGCATGAATTTCATGCACTGGGCCTCTGGTATTTTAATAACTAAGAATGGTCTCAGATGACTATGAGAATTTTGGGGTTGATCACTTAATAAGTTTTATAATGGCTAATCACTGGGTGTATACTTGAAACTAATATAATATTGTATGCCAACTTTAATTGAAAAATAAAAGAAAATGATTAAAATTAAATAATTAAGCCCTAGCAAAAAATAAGAGTTTCAAAATGTCAAAAGCAATGTATTAAACCTACTGCAGGCCCTTACAAGTGACTTCACAGATTGGTATCCAATGAAGTTGGCCCTCCCTAGCAGGGCAAATGGATGTGTTCATTCTCTAAGTTAATTTCATCCCAAACTGAAGTCATAATATACCTAGGGACCTACAGTCATGCTCAATATGAGAACTAGAGACGCTCCCACTAAAGATGAACAAAATGATAAGATGTCTAAGTGCCTTAGTAAGACACGTGTGCTCTGAAGAGTGGAAGTGGATGCCTGCTGCTGTTGATGCTCTATGACAATAACATCAGTGATGACAGTGACACAGTGTCAGGGTCAGTTCTAATGATCAGCAGTTTAAGCAAAGTATAAGCTATAAGGACATCCATGACTCTGACCATTCAGGGGTCTGACACAGCTATGAGGCTTTCATGGCTCCAATAGCCTGGGCCATGCTGGACGGTACCCTCCAGAGTAAAGGAGAAGTTTCTGTGCTTGTACCTTCATGTAATTGATGTTAGAAGAATGAAAGGTGCTTTGTTAAGTGTCTTAGAATACCTCATAGTGAATGACATGCACATTTCTACTGTTTGGTTCTATTCTAAGGCAATAGAACAACAGCCATTGACCAGCTTCTAGGCCTCAGGAGAGATAGAGAGTAAGGTGACCCAGGAGACATAACTGCTCATCATGCTCTGGGTTCTATCACACCCACCAAAAGAAGGATAAGTGGGGAGAGAAGCATCCATCACAGATGGAAGTGACACATCCTGGATAAGATAAGAACAGGTGGCCAAGAACATGGGCACCTACCACTCCAGCCCTGTGACCTGTCACAGAGCTCGCACCTGGGGAATCACAGGAAGTTCACTTTGACTAGTCAAGAAAGAAAGAAAAGGCTCCACTCACTCCAGTTTAACCTGGCCCTCAATTCCTCCTCCCCCAACACACACCCTCAGGTACTCCCTTGCCTGTCCCTAGGCTCCTAGTCAGACTTACTCACTGACACACAAATGCCCTGGGATACGGCTAACTTGTTGACTTAGCTGAGCCACAGCTAGTGGTATGAGAATTAAATTTGTCCTTCTATGGCTCTCCCAGGTCATGTGGAAACTGCTGCCTCTGGGCAATGCTTTGAGATCCAGCTGCACATGTCTCTACTGGGTCAAAACTGGAGACTGGACACCTCAGGCCCCCAATTTTGCCTTCAACTCTAAGCCTACCCTGCATTCCCCACCTTACCCCAGTTCCATGCAACCCCTTTTCTAGGCTGACTGCCCTGCACTACAACTCCCTTCCTGGTACAAATCCCGAGCTCCCATGATTCATCTTCCATGTTCAGAGTGTCCCTATTCTACAATTCCTTATTTCTCTTCAAACTCCTAGCACCAACTGGATGCTCATCTCCGTCTCCCCCTTGCCCCTATCACATGTCCTCTACCACCCTGGTGCTCCCTCTTGTCCCAATGTCAGGGCATTATATGTAGTCTTTAACTGCCTTGTCATTTCCCTTACCCTGTGTCTCAACCTTCATGACCATCAAAGTCTAGGGGAATGGGACTCCCCCATGTTTCGCTGCACCAGCTCCAGTGGTTTATCCTTCCATAGCTAAGTCGGCCTCTCACTCATAATTCTAAACTCCATTTTGAGTCCCCCAAAAGCCCTGTTCCATGGCACCCAAAGTCCCTTTTAACCCACATAATTCATAACATCCAAACATTCCCAGGCTTTATAATTTCCCATCCTGACTCTGAGAAGACACCATCCCTCCATGTCCCGCCTCATACCCACCTTTTCTTATCCACAATCCTTCTCTGGCCAGGTATCCAAGGATTAGAGCTAAATACCACAGAGGCCACAAGGAGCAGAAAAGGAAATAGAACCAGAAGAGACATTGATTTCTGATTTCCCAGGTTCTGGTTATGGACACTCTAAGAATAAGCACATGGAGTTTTTAAAAACAACAAAGAATGAGGACAGTGATGTCTGGCCAGCCTGAGCTCCAGGTCACAGAGGGCCCAAAATAAGGTCGTTGACTGCAGGCCTGTGCTTGACTGACATGACAAAGATCCTGCATATTTACTAGAATTCTTGAGTTTTATGACATAATATTTTTTAAAATCTCTGTGACCTATCCCTTGAGAGTGCAGTTAATATGCATGTGGAATGAGAATACTCCCAGTGGTTGGGCTTCTGTGCAGGTGCACACAGATTCTGGGTCAAAGGCCACTCCAAGATAACCTGGGGCCACGGAATGATCTTGGCAGTCAAGTCATCTGTTTTGGAGGGTAAGTCAGAACTGAGGGAGGCAAGTTAGAAACATTTATTTGGAGGACTATAGCCAGATAAGGAAATATTGGAAAATTTGAAAATAAGGTAAGATGAGCAAGATGACAGGATCAGCTAATAACAGGTAGGTGATGTCAAAAAAACAAATGCATTGGGCAAATTGAAAGAGGCAAGAAACACTTTATTGAAGACCAACCATGCAATAAGACAGTGAGACTGAGCTCAACACCTTCAAAACAAAAGGCTGGGGAGATTTTAAGAATGGCAGCAGGAATCATAGGCATCTGTGTTTGCTAGTTGGCTTTCCAGAGAAGAAAAGTAAAACTTCTCATGAAATCCTGACAGGAGGTCCTTTCACCTCTTGGCTGTAAATGTCCTCACCCAAATTAGGCTGCTACTCTCCCTCAGAGACTGGGACACAGGGACACCACGAGGATTAAATTTCAAAAGGGTGGGCCCAGGCTCTTGAGAAAAATATTCTATGGGACATAACACTGGCAAGAAGCTTTTAAGGTACTTACATATGTTTCAAAAGGGCAAAGAAAAAATCTGCAATTGCAAATTGCGATTATATTTCTGAAGAAAATGCTCTAAAACAATGGAGGTCAGAGGCCTGCAGTCAGGAAGAACCCAACTAAACATAAGTGAATCTGAGGCAACATTAAGGCACCCCTGGTATTAACAAAACTGCTTTCTGCACAGTGGAGGGAAATACCATTAAATATCTTCCAGACAAGATACAGTTTGCATCTTCATCAGTTCCTGCAATTTATAAGCAGGTGAAAAATAGCTGAGAGTTTCTGAACAGAGCCAGGATCTGATCTCCCAGCAGGCTGTGCTACTGAATTTTCCATGTAGACATTGCATTTCCCTCTATAGCCACCTTCCCTTTGATCAAACGAAATCCCCAAGGAAGAAGAGTATTTGTGATCCTACCACATGGCTGGTGTCACTCAATTTGGCTGATTGGTGACCTAAGTGCAGAGGAACTGACATTCTCACATAGTTTGCTCTGTTGCACATGTTTGTATGAAACCTAAGATGGGAGTTCTAACAGCTTCTTGAAGCTAGGAAACCTCATCTTCACATTTCACCTGCAGTCTCTCTAGCTTTGGGAGATGCCCTCTTCCCCAAGAGATACCAAAATACCCATCAGTAGAAACTTAGCTCCATAAAGGGTGAAGTCATTTCTAATTCTCAGGATATCAATATGGACTAGGACATTTGAGCCAAAGTTTGGTTGTATTACCAGCATTTCTGATTCTCTCCTATTAGCAAGGAAATACTTATGGAAATAGATCCACTGCAGTAAAATAAAAAATACTTATGAGGGCTTTAGAAATATTTTAGGAGAAGTAAAACAGGAAGAAAAAGATCAGTGTTGATACCCACATGGGAGTCCTCCCGTACATTCTTGCTGTCCAAAACAGTGTCCAGGTACCCTCCAAAGGACGCATTGGAGAAGGGACAGAGCTTGGACTCCTGGAAGCTTATCACATGCTCCCTCTGGTCATTACATGGCCACTGCCCTTGCTGGGAGGGACTTGGTGTCTGCTTCACTGTGGAGATGGTGCAAAGTGAACCAACCAGAGGTGAGATCTGGTGTGGAATGTTAGCTTCAGTCAACAATAACCTCAATGCTAGCTCGCATTGTTGAGCATTTATTGACTCAGTGCAAGTTTTCTAAGGGCATTCCACCTTCACCACAAATTTATTTTAAGTGTGAAAAAAATGTTCAGAGTTTAATAACATAGAGGAGGAAAGCAGGGTCACTAATATTTTACATCCAGCTCAACAGCTTCACTTTCAGCAGAACTGATGGGGTTGGACACTTCACACTGGTAGTTCCCTCCCTCCTGACAGGGTCTATGGTTCCTCCCTCCTGACAGGGTCTATGGTGAGGGTTCTGTTGCTCCAGGACAGCTTCATGCTCTTACAGACTCGTGTTATTGAAGAACCACTGGGTGAGGATCACAGTTGGGTAGCAGGTCAGGACCACAGCATTCTCATGCTCTATGACTGTGGTGTTGCTCTCTTGGAGGGTGGGCACTCTTGTGGGCTCTGCGAAAAGACCAAGGACTGCTTGGGACTTGTTGTCCAGCTACATTCTGATACATCTCCTCCACTCACAGTCCCCAGTGAGCTCTGTAAAGTTCATCAGAGGATGGTCCTCACATCTGCAGAAGGACAATTGTCTTTTTTCAGGTGACAATATTTAAGGAGAGGGCTGCACTTCTTCTCTGACCCCACATAACCCCAGGGTTACCCCTGACCTGTTCCCCAGACATCTCTGTAATATCAGCATAGGGAACACCTTCCCCTCTGATGTTTCCCATAACCTCATCATCAGGTAGTATTTTCCTCTCATGAGCTTTTATTAATTCTTTCTGTCATTAACATAAAAAAGATGAGGTCCCACTCTTTATGTAAAATTCCATGAATGTTGTGGACGGCAGGATACAACCTCTGTCCATCTCTGGTGTCAAGGGAACTTTATAGAAAGTGAAAAAAAGGCATTTACCCCTTTTTAAATAATTCATTAGGCAATAAAGATGGCCCAACTCAGTCTTCATGATCTTGGAACTGGAGAAGTTCCAGCTAAATGAGTTTTCAGTCTAAAAGGACTTTATTTCCTGGCCTGCAGATTGAATAGCATGATAAAATAAGTGTCTAGAGCGAAGTGGTTATAGGTTTATCAAAGGACAGGAGCTGTAGAAATAGTTGGAAACTATTCAATATGATAAAGGCTACACATGAAAGCCCACAAATAACCCAACATTCCATGGAGAAACTTGGAAAATGTTACTAACATCATGAACAAGACAAGGATGCTGTGTTTTTTTTTTTAATTATTTATCGATTTTTTACAGGGAGGAAGGGAGAGGGATAGAGAGATAGAAACATAGTTGATAGAGAAACATCAATCAGCTGCCTCCTGCTGACCCCCTTCTGGGGTTGTTCCCACAGCCGAGGTACATGCCCTCGACTGGAATTGAACCTGGGACTCTTCAGTCCACAGGCCAACACTCTATCCACTGAGCCAAAAACGGTTAGGGCAAGGATGCTGTTTTTCCTACTTATTCACTATTGTAGTGAAAGAACTAGCTTGAAAAATCAGGCAAGATGATAAAATAAGAGGTATCTAAATTGGAAAGGAAGAAGGGAAATTATCCTTTAAAAAAGACAACATAATCAAATATAGAAAAACCCAAAAAATTTTCCACACATACACACACACACCAAAAAGTTATTAAGACCTGGAAAAAAGACAAAGTTGTTGGAGACAAAATCAACACTCAGCATCATTTCCATTATTTTCAACAAAAATGAACAATGCCAAACTAAAATTAAGAGAACAGTTCCATTTAAAATAGCATCAGAGACTAGAATACTTAGAATTAAGTTACTGAATAAGATGAAGATATATACAGTGAAAACTACCAAATGACTCTGAAAGAAAGTAAAGAGAAACAAAATACATGAAAAACATCCATGTTCATGGGCTGGAAAAACCCCAAATATCTTCCTATTTGATATGATCCTCATCTAATTATGACTTTTTTCAGAAATAGGAAAATCCACTTTAAAATTCATAACGAATATCAATGGACCCAAAAATTATTTCAATAATCTTAGAAAAAAGAATGAAATTGGACGTCTTACACTTTCTAATTTCAAATTTTACTACAAAGCTGAAGTAATCAAAATATGGTGACACTAGCTTAAAGACTTCTATTTGTCAAAAGACACAATCAAATGGTTTTGACAAAGGAGCCAAGACTGTTCAATGGAAAAAGGACTGTCTTTTCAACCAATGGTGTTGATCAGCAGCATCCACATGCAAACAAATAGAGTGGAACATCGTTTATACCATAAACAATAGTCAAGTCAAAATGGGATTGAATCCTAAATGTGAAACCTAAAACTATAAAACTCATTAAAGAAATTTTAGAAGGAAGCATCATGACATTGAATTTGAAATGATTTATTGAATATGACTCTAAGAATACAGGTAAAAAAAGAAAAATAGGTAAATTGGATAGTATCAAAATGAAAAACTTCTATTCATCAAAGGACACAATCAACAGAGTGAAAGGTGACCTATGAAATGATAGGAAATACTTTGCAAGTCATATATAAGATAAGGGGTTAATATCTAGAATATACAAAGAACTCCTACAACTAAACAACAAAATCAAATAACCTGATTAAAAAATGGTCAAAACACTTGAACACATATTTCTTCAAAGATGACATACAAATGGCCAGCATGGTTATCCTATGTAATAAAGAGCTAATATGCTAATTAGACCGGACCGCAAAATGACCTTCCAGAATGACCAGTGGGCAGAGGATGAGGCCACAAGGCAGCCGGCTGAGGCAGCCCAGACTGTGAGGGCTGAGGCAGCTGGGGCTGCGAGGGCCCAGCCCCTTGCACGGATTTTGTGCATTGGGCCTCTAGTGAATAGATATCCAACATCACTGATCCTTAGAGAAATCAAATCCAAACAACAATGAGATATCTTTGTATACCCAATAGGATGGTCACTATTGGAAACATAAAAAATAACCTGTGTTGGCACAAAATGGAAAAATTGGAGCCGGGCCCACTGTGGGAGAAAATGCAAAATGGTGCAGCTACTATAGAAAACAATTTGGAGGGAGATAAGATATAGACTTACCATGTACCATGTGGTCCAGCAAGCTCACTTCTGCTTTTATATCCAAAGGAATGGAAAGCAGGACTTTGAAGAGATATTTACACATCCATTTTCATTACAGCATTATTCACAATAGCCAGGAGGTAGAAGCAACTCTATTTTTCATAGAGAGAGTAACATAAAACATGTAGCACATACATATACAATGGTACCTTATTCAGCCTTATAAAAATGGTAATTCTGGATAGTATGCTCCATGAAAAAAGCCAGTCACAAGAAGACAGGGACAGTGTCTTCCACATATATGTATCTCAAGCATTCAAATTTACAGAAACAAAGAATGTTGGTCACTGAGAGCAACAGAGGAATCAAGATTTCCTAGAAGAATGGATTTGACCTTGACTGAGAAGAGGAGGATTTGGGGAAGATCTGGTTGGGAGGTGGGGGGGATAAAGATCTTTGTTTTACACATGTTACAATAGAGGTGCTCAATTATGTTGAGGAAAGATTCCCCAGATCAGCTTAACTAATTCTCTCCTAAAACCTTCCGGAAACACACACACACACACACACACACACACACAAAAAAAAAAAAACAAAAAAACAAAAAAAGAAACAAATAATCAACAACTCAGAAACTGGAGATAGCAATTCCAGGAATCTCTGACAACAGAATTGATGTGTGAGTTCTGGAGAAGGGAAGTGGTTTTGTGAGGTGTGGGTTGTGACTCTCCCACACTCAGGGCCATGCAGCTGGTGGGTCCTGGACTGTGGCTATGGAGGCTGCAGAGGGACTGTTACTCAAGACCAATGCAGCATGTCCATTTCCCAGTGTTTTCATCCAGGAAGTAATAGCAACACTTTAGCAAATCAAGTCTCCAGTCCTGCCCTTAGAGATCATTTGGGAAAGGGCAACTTTAGTCTGCTTTCCAATACATAAAAATTAAGTTAAATAAGTAACAGTTTTCTTAAAAAGGAAGGCAGGCCACTTATGGTCTGGTTAATGAACTGAGAATAGTAATTTTTGTCTTTTTCGTGTTATATTATTTTATTTTATTTCTATCAGGATTTATTTTAATTTTATCCTCCTGATATAAAAAAGTAACAAAACAAATAAAAAAGAATATGCCAGTGCCCATTATATATCATTTGGACAAAGAGCCAAGTCATTTGGCCTTCAAGGACAAATCTTAATCAGTTTGTAAGACCCAGAGAAGGTAAACTGTTTTGAGGTGACCCTCTACAACACAAGGAGATTTTAACTCCCTCTGCAGGTGGAACATGAAATAGTTATTCCATGTCAGATATTCACATTATAAGCAAAGCCAGGTCCCTGCTCTCTCCTGTTGGATGTTCTTTCTTGTCTTTGTGACAACACTGAATGTTGCCATGATAAGCCCTGTGTCTCTGTGTGTTCTGTTAAAAGCTATCACAGGAAGGTTCTAGTTTCTTTAGGCTATACTGAGGATATCTGCCCCAAACAATGAGAGCTCCCCTTAATGGAACCAAAGCCTTCTTTAAATGACATTCTTTGAGCTTATTTACTATTTTTTTTTTTTTACTTTGTGGTATTTTCTACTGCAAAGTCTTTCCTCATGGAAGATGAAAACTCAGGTTCTTTCTTTCTCATCACCAATTCACTCTCTCTCTCTCTCTCTCTCTCTCTCTCTCCCCCAGTATTTTCCTAAAGACCAATATATAGTGTAGGCTTATTGTGTCTGTTTAATGCCATTCATATTTGAGCCAACTACCTGAGATTTCATTAAATTTGAATCTCCAGAGAACATCATACACAGAGAACCTTCTTTCCGTGAGCTACAGAGGTGGGCGTGGGATGGTCCTGCTCATTAGACACTTGTAATGCCATAAATAGAGCAGAAAATGCCAAATACTTCTCTACATCCCTTCACAGCTTCTCCAGGGTTCCTTGCTGCTGTACTGCTCTCTGGTGGTCACATTACAGGATTTTCCCAACCAAGGGTCAGATGTAGGGGCAGGACTATGAAAAGTCACATGAAAGTTCATGGCTCTTTGTTCAAATTAAGAATTTCGGGATGACAAAAGTAAACTATTAAACCTAACACAGGCTCTTCTAAGTGGCTGCACAAATTACCAGCCCATGAAGCGGCCCTCCCTACCACGGTACATGGGTGTGTTCATTCTCCAAGTTAATTCAATCCCAAACTCAAGTCATAAAAATGGAGAGAAGTAGAGGCTTTCCTGCTAAAGATGAACAAAACTGCAAGTTTCTAAATGCCTTAGTAAGACATGTGTGCTTCAAATGGTGGAAGTGATACCTGCTAACGTTGATGCTCTAAGACAATGACATCAGTGATGACAGTGACACTAGAGACAGGATCAACTCTTGTGATCAGCAGTTTAAGCAAAGCATGAGCTATAGGGCCATCCACATCTGTGACCATTCAGGAATTTGCCACATCTATGGCTCTACTAATCTGGGCCATGCTGGACGTACCCTCTAGAGAAAAGGACAAGTTGCTAATTGATGCTAGAAAAATGAAAGGTGCTTGTGAAACCTCTGGTGAGAACTAATAAAATAATTATGCCTAGGCAGACTTCTTCTGAACAAGGCCATATCTTCTACAGCAATAAAACAGCAGCTCCCAACAGGCTTCTAGGCCTGAGGAGAGATGGAGAGTCTGAACGTGTTCTGTAATGTGACCAGGAAGGCAGAACTCCTCATCATAACCTGGGTTCTTCCACACCCACCAACATAAGTTCAGGTGAGGAGAGAAGCATCAATCACAGATGGAACTGACACATCCTGGATTAGACAAGGACAGGGGGTTACCTACCACTCCATCCCTGTGACCTACCAAAGAGCTCTTACTTGTGGAATCACAGAAAGTTACTCTCACTAGTCAACAAAGAAGGAAAATGCACCACACATTCCAAGTTCATGCCATCCAGCAATTTCTCCTCCCCCAACACACACATACCATCAGCCTTTTGCTTGTCTTTCCCCAGGCTCTTAGTCAGACTTACTCACTGACACACAAATCCTCTGGGACATGGCTAACATGTTTACTCACCTGAGGCACACCTTGGTGTATAGGGGTGATATTGGTCTTTCATGGCTCTCCCAGCCCCTGGGAAAACTGCCAAATACACACAACTCTCCTGGGTTGGATCTGGAGGATGGATACCTCTGGCCCTCAATTTGGTCCTCACCCTCAAGCATGCGCTGCATTCCCCACTTTCTGCAGGCTCCATGCCAAGCCCTGTTCACATCAGACTATCCTGGATTTCAACCAATTTCCTGGCTCAAATGCCACATCCCCTAGGCTCATCTTCTGCATTCATGGTGTCCCCATCCCTCCTCATTTTTTAGACTCTTAACTCCCTACAATATGCTCATCTGCTTTTCCTTATTGTTTCTTATTTTATTTGTACTCTGTAACACTTTCCAGCCAGTATATTTTGTGCTCCTTCTTGTCCCAAATGTCAGGACACTAATATGAATCTTCAAGAATCTTATTCTTTCCCCCATCCTGTGTCTCACCCCTTTTGCCTATCCAAGTTTGGGAGAACGGCACTCCCACTTCACTATACCAGCTCCAGTGGCTTCTCCCTCAACAGGTAGAAGGTAGTCCCTCACTCATATCCCTCAGCCCTACCCAGAGCCCTCCCCAAAAGAGCCCACCTGCAGGCCACCTTTTGTCCCCCTTGACCTCATATAATGCCTAATATCTCCAAACCCCCAGGCTTTACAATTTATCATCCTGGTTCTGAACAGATCCTATCACTCAACAGCTCCCCTCTAAGCCCACTTCTGCTTACCCACAATCCACCTCTGGCTAGCTCTCCAAGGAGTATAAGTAAATATCCCAGAGGCCACAAGGCACAGGAAAGATTTATTTCCATTTCCCAGGTTCTAGATGTGGATTCTCTAAGAACCGGCACCTGGCAATTGTAAAATCAATGAAGAAAACAAAGTATGAGGACACCTGTCAGGCCTGAGCTACAGGTCACAGTGGACACAAAACAGCATCTTTTAGTGACAGCCTGTGGGTGGCTGACATGTCAGGGACCAGCATGTTTACTAGAGTTTCTTAGGTTTCAGATAGAATATTTGTTAAAATCTCTGTGAACTTGTTCCTTGGAGGTACAGTGGAAATAAATGTGAACACTGTTGAGGGCTTGGTCCCTGTGAACGTGCGCCCTTTCAGGCCTGCATGTCTTCTCAGGTTCTGTTGCAAAGACCATCCTGAGGCAACCTGCAACCAAAAAAGCATCTAAAAAGTCACATCAGATGCTGCTGTGGATGCCAAGTCAGAAGGAAGGCAGGAAAACTGGAGACCTTTATGTGGAGGATTTTAGCCTGATAAGGAAAGAAAATGAAAGATTTGAAAATAAGGTAAGGATCAACAATGTGAGCAAAATGACAGTTTCAGCTAGTTACAGGTAGATGATGACAAACTAAAACAGGTGTCCAACAAATTTAAAGAGGCAAGGAAGACATTCTTCAGAACCATGCAATAGGGGAGTGAAATGAAACTCAACACCCCTGAAAAAAATGGCTGGGGAGATTTTAAGAAAGAAGAAGGCATTATAGGCATCTGTGTTTGCTAATGGGCTTTACAGAAAGGAAATATAAACCATCTCTTCAAGTCCTCCCAGGAGATCTTTTCACATCTTGGTTGTAAGTGTCCCCACCCAAGTTAGGCTCCTACTCTCCCTCAGAGACCTGGACAAAGGGATAACAGGAGGATTAAGTTTCAAACGGATGGGGCCAGGTCCTTGAGACAGTTATTCTCTGGGTCATAACACTGACAAGAAGCTTTTGAGGAGACGTATGTATATTTCAAAAGTGCAGAAAAAGAATGTGCAATTACTACTTACATTTATAAAAGAAATGGTCTAAGTCTGGAAGACAAAGGCATGTTTTTAGGAAGAAATTGTGTAAAGGTTAGTGACTCTGAGGGAACATTAAAGCCTCTAGTTCAGAACAAAACTGCTTTCTGCACAGTGGAGGGAAACACAACTAATTCTCTTTCAGCCAAAACCCAGTTGACATCTTTATCATTTCCAGCAATGTATAAAGAGGTGCAATATCCCAGCAATTGATGAACAGATGCACAGTAGCTGAGATTTCCTGAACACAGACAGGATCTGATCTGCCAGAATGTTGTGCTTCTAGAGTTCTCCATGGAGACATTATATTGCTCTCTACAGTCACCTTCGTTTTGACCACAGGTCACCTCCAAGGAAGAAGAGTATTCTCCATCCTACACCATGGCTGGTGTCACTGGATTTGGCCTGATTAGGACCTAAGTGCAGAGGAACTGACATTTACCACATCATTTGCTCTGATGCAGATTTTTCTATGAAACTGAAGATGGGAGTTCTACCAGCCTCTTGAGGTTAGGAAGCCTCACCCTCTAGATTTGGGTAATGCCCTCATCTCCAAGAGATTCCAAAAACCCTACAGGTCAAATTTAGCTCCATAAAAGGAGAGGTCATTTCTAATTCTGTGGGCATCAGTCTGAACTGGGACATTTGAGCCAAAGCCTTGATTGTGTTACTAAGTTTTCCAATTATACCCTATTAACAAGGAAGACAGAGTCCTATTGGTTTTATGCAAATAAGTCTATTGCCATATAAATAAGAATACTCAAAAAGACCTAAGAAATTTTTTGAAATAAGCCACATGGGGGGGGGGGAAGATCAGTGTTGTTACCCACATGGGTGTCCTCCTGTCGATTCCCATTGCTAACAACAGTAGCTGTGCATCTACTACATGCCCCCCTGCAGAAGGGACAGAGCTTGGATTTATGCACATTTATTACTTGCACCCAGGGTAATCACACAGCCACTCCCATTCTCTAGAAAGACTTGGTTTCACCTCCACTGTGGAGATGGTACAACTGAGACCATACAGAAGTGGGATCTGGTATAGACTATCACCTAAAGTCAACAATAATGACAATGTCAGCTCTCTTTTTTGAGCATTTATTGACTCAATGCAAATCTTCTAAGGACTTTCCACTCTCACAACAAATCTATTTAAAGGGCACAAAAGAATATTCAGAGTTTAGTAACATATAGGAGAGGAGGAGAGTCACTAATATTTTACATTCAGCTCAATCGGCTCACTGTAAGCAGAAATCATGGGGTTGGACACTTCACACTGGTAATTCCCAGTATCCTCCCTCCTCACGGGGTCTATGGTGAGGGCTCTGTCATTCCAGGACAGCTTCATCCTCTCTGTCAGCCGCAGATTCATGCCATTGAAGAACCACTGGGTGGAGACTGCATTTGTGTAGCAGGTCAGGACCACGGAATCCTTATGCTCCGTGACTGTGGTCTTGCTGGCTAAGAGGGTGGGCACAATCAATGGCTCTGTGGAGAAATAGAGGGCATGGGTAATTGAGAGTGGCTTGAAACATGGGCCATGATAACTGCTCAGATATCTTAGCCACTCAGAGTCCACTTTGAGCTCTGTAAGGTCACCAGAGGATGGTTATGATCTCTGCAGAAAGACAATTGTCTTTGTTCAGGGGACGATGTGTAGGGCAAGTTTTGCACCTCTTCTCTGAACCCAGATCACCCCTGACCTGTTCCCATAGACATCTTTGAGGTATCAACACAGGGAACCCTTTCACAGCCCACGTGTCCTATAACCTCACTGTAAGGTGGAGTTTTCCTTTCATGAGCTTTTACTGACCCTTTCCTAGAAGATTTTTTGACTTAAAAATTCCATGTATGTTGGGAAAGGCAGTCTTACCACTTCTGCCTACTACTGGGGCCAAGGGGACTTTACAGAAAGTGAACGGGCATTTAGCTATTGTTAAGTAACTCATTAGGCAATAAAGATGGCCCAACCCAGTCTTCATGACCTTGGATCTGGATAAGTTCCATCTATAGGATACCTCAGTCTGAACAGGACTTTATTTCCAGGCCTGCTGATTGCATATAATGGTAAAATAAATCACTAAAGAGAACAGGTTATGATTTTAACAAAAGACAGAATCTGTAGGAATAGGAGGAAATTACTAAATATGGTAAAGACCACACAGAAGGTTCCACAGCTAACACATTATTCCACGGAGAAGCTCTGAAAACAGTACTAAGATCATGAATAAGACAAGCATGCTTTTTTCCCCTAATTCAT
The DNA here is from genome assembly GCA_036010255.1 of Myotis pilosus. Lineage (NCBI taxonomy): Eukaryota > Metazoa > Chordata > Mammalia > Chiroptera > Vespertilionidae > Myotis > Myotis pilosus. The sequence continues at coordinate 82,901 of JASKON010000029.1, forward strand.
CTAGTCAGAAAAATCAGGCAAGAAGATGAGATAAGAGATATCCAATTTAGAGAGTAATAAGAAAATATCTTTTTTAAAAAGACAACATAATCTTATTGTAGAACACCCTGAAGATTTCACCACATACATACCTAAAACAACTATTATAACTAATAAAAAAGATGAAGATGCCAGAGACAAAATCAACACTCAGCATCATTTCCATTCTTTAAACAAAAATGAACAATCCTCAAATAAAATAAAGAAAATAGTTACATTTATAATAGCATCAACAAGACTAGATGCTTAGGGTTAAACATAATAAGGTGGAAGATGAATACACTGAAAACTACCAAACATTTCTGAAAGTAAAGAAGAAACAAATACCTGGAAAGACATCCATGTTCATTGATTCCAAGACCAACTATCTACCTATTTGGAACAATCCCTATCAAAATCCCAATTACTTTTTTTCCATAAATAAAAAAAAAATCCATCCCAGAATTTATGTGGAATTTCAATGGATCCCAAATGTTTCCAACAATCTTTAAAAGGATGAATTGAAATTGGAGGTCTCCCAGTTACTAATTTCAAATCCTACCACAAAGGGAAAGTAATCAAAATAGTTACACTGGCATAAAGACTTCTATTTGTCAAAATACAAAAGACACCTTCAAATGCTTTTGATAAAGGAGCCAAGACTATTCAATAGAGAAAGGACAGTCTTTTGAACAAATGCTGTTAAACAGCAATGTCTACATGAAAACAAATAAAGGGGTCCATTGCTTATACCATACACAACAATTCAATACATGGATTGAATCCTAAAGGTAAGAACTAAAATTATAAAACTCTTAGAAGAAAAAATAGGGGTAAGCAATATGGTATTGGATTTGGCAGTGATTTCTTGAATATGAAACTGGAAACTCAGGCAAGAAAAGATTAGATAATTTTGATTTTTGTCGAAATGGAAAACTTCTGTTCATCCAAGGACACAATGAACAGAGTGAAAGGTGATGTGTGGAATGGTAGAAAATCCTTTGTAAATCATTAATAGGATGAGGGGTTAACATCCAGAATATATAAAGATCTCCTACAACTCAACAACATCAACACCAAATAAACAGCTTTTAAAAATGGGCAAACCTTGTGAATACACTTTTCTACAGAGAAGATATACAAATGGTCAATAAGACCAGGAAAAGATTCTCAACATCACTATCATTAGAAAAATATAAATCAAATCTCTCAAAGTTGATACTTCTGATATTGACTGTGGATAACTCCACTGAGCACGTAACAGGAGAACACTGCCCTGTGGGACACTTGAGTCCTCCAAGCCTTCTTCAATCACAGTTCGCACCTCTCACCTCTCAGCCAACTTAAAGGAATAAGGCAGGTCTATGTATCAGAAGACAAATGCCTGGGGCTCTGAGCCCTCAGAGAACTTAAATCCTCTATGTCTGGGAGAAAGCACAGCCTTTCTCAGGAGCCAAGACTGATCAATGGAGATAGGACAGTCTTTTCCACAAATGAAGGGAACCATTCAATATATTAGCCACATTTGGTTGTGGAAAAACAGAGAACCAAGTGTTAGAGACACCTCCTCTCCCCCTAATCCTCCCACACCTCTCCTAGCTCTTCACTAACCAGCTGGCTGCAATTTTTTCTAGCTGCATAGACCTTCATTGCCCAGCCGAGGTGTGTTTCTAAGAGACACCATTTTCCAGGACATCTTAGAGACTCAAATTGGAGCAGAAATAAAACAGGGGACCAGGATCAAACCTGTGGTCAGTTGACTACTCAGGCCCCGGGGACAAGAGCAGGGTCAGGATTTCCCAGGTGAGTGTGACTGACACGAGCCAGTGAGCCAATAAATGATAGAGCAGAGCCCAAGGAATGAGCCAGAAAGGAGTGAAGGGACAGGCAGGATCTGATTGTGGCAGCAGAACCATATGCTTTGTCCTTGGTTATTAAAGGCATTCTCCCTCTGCTGAGGGCAAGTGAGGCTTGTGCAGATGCAGAAGGGGTGATGGATGGCAAGAGGGGAGCATGGATTGCTGACATTCGGACCCATGTGGACCATTCGTGTTTGGTGGTTATGAGATAGAAATTTGGAAAGATCTTAAAATTTCCCCATATGTAAAACTTACTATTAATACCCCAGGGCCTAAAAGCAATAGCAAGAAGGACTATTTCTCTAGAGAACAGCAAAGGGTCTGAGACATGGGTCTCAACCCCTGGAGTGACAGGGAGCCTTTCCCATGTGGCCAGAATTCCAAGGACTCTCCATCCAGGTTTCATCCTCTGAAGACGTTTTAGCTCATTCCTTCCTTCAGTAGCAATTTATTTCTTCCTAATTCATGAAAACAAACGAATGTTACATCGTGATCCCTTAGCTGGTTACAAGTGTAAAATGGGGAGCGAGCAGTCAAAGTCCTTTCCTTTATATCCAGTGGGAATGACACCAACACATCAGGAAACAAATCAGTGGTTTCACCTACAGTGCAGGGAGGGGTGTATCAGCCACTTGAGGGGAAGGTTGGGTGTTCCCAGCACTGACTGATTGTTACTGCAGGTAATTTGGTTCTAGAGTGCAAATAAATTAATTCTCCATTTGGTGTTATTTTCTAGACCACAATCTCTCTCTCTCTGAACTGGGGATGCCTAAGGGAAGATCTACCAATGTCTGCTTTAGGGATCCCTCTGGGATGGAAGAGAGGTAATGGCTGCAGAAAGACCTTGAGTCACTCTCATGGTCTGTGTGACTCTGCTTTAGTGACTATATCTCCCTGTGCCTTGGTTTCCTCTCAATGCAGTACGATGAACTTTTGACTGCCAGGGTGTGAGTGTATTAACAATGAAATATTCACAGTATCTGACTAAACATTGGGACAGGGGAGCTGCTCAAATGAGGGACAACTGTTATTCATCAACTCCAAGAGAGAATCTCCTGGGCTGATCCCTGGTGGGTGAGGAGCTTCCAGGAGCATCTTTACTCCTTTTTGTTCCCTGTGATTCTGACCTTTCTCTGGACTCTCCTAAATGTTTCAGTGTAGTTCACAAATGGCCTGGTGACCTTGTCCATCTGTGCTAGCCACACTCAGTCTCAGGTGAAGCACAAGCCCTATCTAGAAGTGGCTCATGGGGCTGAGCTCTGGCTTCTGAGCAGCTCAAAAGCCTTGTGACTCAGAAACCTGGGAAACCATTGCCCCCACTCAGCCCATCCCAGGAGGTTAACCCCAACCTGACACAGGAACTACAGGTTCCCTGGAGTCAGAAACCCTGGGGCAGGGGTCTGGGCGTGGCTGCCAAATCTGAGCTTCTTTATGAGGATTTGAGGGGGCTCCTCAGGATGGACCCTGGACGACTCCTGCAGGGTCTTTCTCTGGGTCATGGCCATGGGGAGGGGCCGAGGGAACTGGACTGAGACTGGTCTCTCTCTGCTGAGCGACTACCATCAGACTGGCCCTTCTCTCTGTGGAGAATGTCTGCAGGACTGCAATCAGGGAAGGGAACTCTGATCTTAGAAAGTTTGTCTCCACTGTGTGTGTCCTGCACTAAATGCCCAAACCCAACCTGGGAGATGATGCAGAGGGGGATGGAGGCAGAGTACAGGGCTGTCAGTCCTGTGTGTTCACCCACCCAACACCCTGACGTCAGAGAGCAATCACTCACCATATACATTGAGCCGTCCAAATCCAATTTCTTTTTTTGAGCCTGGAAGGTAGACTACTACGGTGTAGATTCCTGTATCCTTCTTAGTGACCCTCTTTATCAGCAAGGATCCATCAAAGTTTATTTGCTCTCGACCGCTGTATTCAGGCCCTGTTCGATGTCTTCGGAGCATTCCAAGTCGTGCAATATTATGTTTGTATTTTGCCCCTTCCCCCCTGTACCACATGAAGCCTCTGACATCGGGAGGCATATTGCGGATACGTAGAGTCACATCCTGTCCTTCGCCAGCATTGGTTGACACAATAGCGAGTTGGGCAGTGGTGGGCAGGCTCCATAAATTTAAGAGTGACACTAGGAGGGAAGAGAGAAATTGATCAATATTTGGATGTATATGTTGGGATGGAAAGATGAGGCCCTGGATTTGGAAAAGGTCTCTTCATCTCAGCCTTGGTGTGTGAGTGTGAGTGTGTGTGTGTGAGTGTGGTGAATGTCAACAGCATGATCACCAATAATTCAGCATCTGTGAACCTGTTACTTTTTCTGTTTCTCAGTCTCTTTTCCAGGTGTCTGTTCAGCTCACCTACTCACTGCCCTCAGACCCCTGCTGACACTTAGGGGTGTCCAAGGGAGGCACCTTCATGGAACACTTCCCTAAAGGCTCTCTGTTAATCACTTTCTGACCTGTCTCTGCTCTGTTCTTTTTTTTTTTTTTTTTTTAACACTTGTGGTTACCTGACATCACACGTAGATATTTCCCTTTCTCTCTCCACCTACAGAACGTGAGCTCCATGGGGACAGGTGCTTGTCTGATCTTGCATCCCCTGTGCCTGCACAGGCTGCAAATAGCTGTGGGAGAATGAATGTTCCCAGAGTCCTGCACCTCTTGGGGTGTATTTCTCCTGAGGCTGGTGGTAAGGACGGTGTTTAACATCCCTGATTAAGTTTTTCTCTGGTGCCACCTGACATAAATTTTTATTATTATGGTCAGTTTCAAAAATTCAATACTCAGTGATGAATAACTTAGAAATTAAAAGCAACTGAAATTTCCCTGACCCCCGCCACTTCCAGATCATCAGATTTCCCAGATACTTGTTACCCATCTCCCTTACCCATCCTACTCTGCCCCCCTGTCCTCTCCCCTCAAGTCCACACAGAAGCCCTCCCTCCACTCTCAGAGCGCTGTTCTCCCCAGGAGACCCCAGCAAGTCCCCGTGTTCCCCTTTAAGACCACCCCCAGGGATTGTTCCTTCTTTACCAGCCAACAGGAGCCAATTCCAGCGGACAGGTCCTATGCAGATAGGGGCTGAGTGTGACTCCATGGTGTCTGCTGCCTGCACTGTCCCTCCCTCTGCAAGAACAGCTTGGATTCCAGGAAAGCTCAAAGGCACCGCTGTACAAACTGTTGGGATCTGCTGTCCCTCCTCACAGTGCACTGGGCCTCCTCCTGGTGCAAGATCACTTACCTGGTCACATGGACCAGGGCGGAGTTTATGCCAAGGACCCACCTCTTCATCCCCTTATTTTTGCCACCCTTTCCTGCTCTTTCCAGCTTACAATCCCTCTAAATTTTAGTTGCCTTGGAGCTGCTGAGGTATCTGAACACACACACATACACACACACACACACACACACACACACACACACACACACACACACACACATATGCTCTGTTTGGAAAAGCACCAGCCCGGGGCATTCAGGTCATGGGCATTCCCCATGGCTCCCAGTCAGGAGCACAGTAGCTTCTCCCACAGCCCTCTCTCTTTCACTTTTGACTTTTCTCTTCAGAGCAGGAGTTCTTAGGCCACCTCAAGAACTCTTGTCACAAGGATGTCACCACCGCTATCTATCAGATCACCTGTGAAACTTTGTAAAGATTGAGATGCCCAGGTGACACTGTAGATGGTGCTTCAGCAGCTGTCCAGCTAATGTGGATGCCCAACCAGAATGAGATCTGGTGATGTGGTGATGGGACACCCCTCCCGGTCTCCTGTGCACAGGGAGGGTCTCCACATCCTGTTAAAATGCAGATTCTGACTCAGCAGGTGTGCGGTGGACCAGAGACTCTGGATCTGACAAGCTCTCAGGGGAGGTGGGTCTTATTGGCCTGTGGAGCCCACTTGAAACACCAAGGCTGATGGAGGCACGTGTCCCCTGAGAGCATGACCCTCTCACCCCAGCATTGGCCTCTGCTGTGTCCTGGTCTTGGGTCTGTCAGCACCACACAGAGAGCCCCACAGGCACCAAACTGGGGATTATTTCTGTTTGTGACACAGAAACCCAGCTGGGCATAGGGTCTGCAACGTGTTCTCAAATGCTCTGGGAAGGTTGGATTTCCTCCCAGCAGGAAGGCCACAGAGGTTACTGTGGGGGGTGAGAAGGGGTCAACCTGGGTGATGAATGCAGAAGGGACCCTCCCTCTATCTCAGGTTGTCACCAGCCTGGCCTTTGCTTTCAGGACAGAGATCCATGACCAGGAGTCTCAGAAGGACCTGTAGTTCCTAGGAGTGAAGAGGAAGGTGTCCTGCATGTCCTAGGAAGAGAGGACTGTGGTGGGAGCTCAGGTGGCTGTGGGCTCCCTGGTCTTCAGAGGGTAGTTTCTGGGAGACCCTCCCTCTCTGTTGGCTGAGCCTGTCCTGGTACTCCCTGACCTCGGGGTGCTGTCTGTCCTCTCCCTGGGGGAGTTTCCTTTCATTACCTCACCTTGTTCATGGGTGGTGACAGGCATGGGACAGGGAGCAGCAAATAGAGCCCTGGGAAAGCAGGTGCTCTTGGGCCTGTTAAAGTAAGAAACTTCCCAACCTGTGAAAATTTTCATTTGAACCAAGCTAACGTCATATGCTTGGAACAAGATCTCAAATCTTATCTTGACAGTTGTGCAACTTATTTTATACATTATAATAAAAGAGAAGATGGAATAAGTTGTGTGAAATCCATTAGGAGGTGAAGAAATCTCTAGAATTGATAAATAGCAAAGTGGAGAAACAATTTTTGTTTTTTTCTTACTTTGGTGGGTCCAGGATAATTAACATTTACAGTATATAGAGAGGTTGTGCAAGGAACCAGGTAACCTAAGAAGAATGTTTTCTCAAATGCTGGTCCCAGTGTCTGTGCCTTCAAATCACCTTGCAAAAGAACAAGTACTCTGATGTGTCAAAGGTATGGTATCAAAGATGCATAAGAACAGGGAACAGGGCTCACTTAACGTAAAGTCTGACCTTTGCTAACGAAGCTGTAGGACTGGGACATGACTCCCTGCCATCACCTGCCCAGTAAGGAAATTGTGATCAGACCATCCTGTGCAGTTATTTTTGGTCACTGAGCTTGTCAGGCCTGCCATGTGACCTGCTGGGCTTGTCAGCCTTATTTAGAGCCCATTTTTGTTGTTATTGTCGTTTTATTCACAGGCCCTAGAAGTAACAGGAGGGATACAGCAGTCACGAGGGTGGAGTCCAAAAGCATCTGTGGGAGCAGGGGATGGAAATCAGGTTCCTTTTCCAGCTCCTTAGACAAAGTCAGGTTCACCTGTGAATTCCCTGTGTTGTCTGTGTGTTTGTCGCCCCCTTGAGAGCAGAAAGAAACCTGCAGCCAATGTCAGGTGCTGCACCAGGGATGCTGACCAGAGAATGAGAGCTGACCCTGACACCAGGGCAGAGGTCAGCTCTGGCCTTCAAACTGAAAGGCCAGCCAGTAAGGGCCCAGTCACTGTGGGCTCCAGGCCTCCTGAATCCTTCCCAGAGCAGGGTGAGACCAGTAAAAGGACAGGATCTGGGGTTGTTCCATCTCAGAGGGGCTGAGGGTCCAGAGTATTATGAGTCTAGTGTCATGAGAAGTCTCCCCTCTGGTGGATGTGCTGTTTCAGGAGGAACTCTCTGTCCCAAAGGTTTCAAGAACAGGACCTGGTGATGTCTCTTTTGAGGCTTTTAGTAGAGTGTGCCAAACTGAAGGGCTGATCCCCCAAATGCCCTGTGCATCTCCATCAATGCCTTGGGATGGTACATCCAAGTTGACTGTGTCCCTGTACATCCTCTGCTGTAGTCCACCTCCAGGGCCCAGGATCTGAAGCAGCTACACTTTGCCTGTCAACCACAGGAGCTGTGGGTCCCTCTGTTAGGGGAGGGGAGACCCCTGTGGGACCCTCAGTCCTCTGAGATGGAAGAAACTTCAGATCCTGAGTTCTCCTGTCCCATCTGCTGAGGAAGTTCCCCTTGCTCCCCAGGATATCATGGGCAGGTGAGATGTTCAGGGATACAGGCTGGTCTCCACAGACCAGGGACCGTGGGTTTGGTAGTCATCCCCGGATTCCTTTAAGGTCAGTGTGCGCTCTCTTTTCCCATGGTAGTACTTCTACCTGGGGTGAAAGATCCAGAGTGTCTGCCAGATCAGGGCTCTGTGCGAAGCAAAGAACAGAGGCTGCTGTCCAGACCCCAGGAATATGAGATAACACTCAGAAGGTGGAAATTGGGAGGGCTGTGATTTTCTGGGAATGAAGGAAGGTCTGACTCTTCACTTTTAGTTGGTCCTATCTCCCACCCCGCCTGATTGTGTGAGGGGGGAAAACCCATCCTTTGGTCATCCCTGGACACTTGTGGCCTCCTCCCATGCTGACACCAATGCCTTTGTGCCTATAAGGAACATAGTTTGACCACTAGTGTCACAGAGGGTGACAGGCTTCCATTGGCTGGTTTCCCTCATCCATTTTAATGAGTGTTTACTGAACATTTGTGATGTGTCAGGTCTGGGATGGGCCCTGGGACCTGAGAGAACAGGACCTTGGAGGGACCTGTGCTCAAGGAGTTTACCTTGTAACAAAGACAGGATCTCAGAGAAATCACAGCACTGAGATAATTATAATCCAGAGAAGGACCAGGAAGTAAGAGTTGTATGTACTTGAGGCTTAGCTTGTCTGGGGATTCCAGAGAGCACTTCTGAGAAAGTGATCTCTTGTCTGAGACCTGAAGCATGAGTGGCCATTCATCCTTTAGACAGAGGGTCGTGGGGAAGAGCTGCCTGCAGAGGACTGGACTTTGGTGGGCAGATGCCTGACTGGATAGAGGAGCTTTCGAAGTCCAGTGTGGGCAGAGTGAAGAGTTTGAAGGAATGTGGACTTAGTAATGCTGGTGAGGTTGGACCCTGCTGGGCTGTGGGTGCTGCTGAGGTGGGGTCAGCAGACACTGGAGGAGGCTGCAGGCTGTGGAGTAGCTCACCCCCCTTTGATAGACAAGGTGAAAAATGTGCAAGAAAAAAGTCACGTTCCAGTTTTGAATTTTCTATTCAACTTATACTTTAAGCAATATTTCATATGTGTATATTTAAATTTAACATATTTATTGTTTTAGTTGGAATGTAATAAACTTACCACATTGAAAGTATACAAATTATTAAGCTTTGCCAAATGCGTGCAACAGAGAAGTTGTTACAATGAAGAAAATGAACATGTTCTTCAATTTTAAAGTCTCTTCGGGCCCTCTTATAATCTCCTCACTCTGTCCCTCTCCCACTCCCTCCAACTCTTATCTGTTTTTGGTCATTATAGATGAGTTTGCATTTTCTGCAGTTTGCATAATTAGAACCATATAATCTGTAATTTTGGGCTAATGTTGGCTTCTTGAATCAATGCCATTACCTTGAAATAGTTCTTTCCTTTTTAATCCCTCAGGTTTATTCCATTGTAGGATGCACCAAACTTGTTTAGCCATTTGCCCATTCATGGGCATTTGTGTAGATTCCCATTTTGGACTATTCTAAGTAAACCAGGCATTAACATTTGTGCAGCAAGGTCTTTAGCACAGAATTAGGTGCATGTAAAACCAATGAAGGGCCAGAGAAATGGAAGTCAGTGAATTCATACAGAAAGCCTGGTTTCAAGGTCCCACTCCCACAGCCCCACCCAGAGGAAAAGAATCACCAGCTTGTTCACATAAAGCTCTGTCTGCAGAGCCCACTAGCCAGGAGCAGGAATCACAGCCCCTTCTCCCTGCCAGAGTCCAAACTACACACAAGCGCATGTCAGAGACTGAAATTAAATCACACCTGGATTCCCAGTCATTAGAAGTGGGAAAGGAGGTATTTAACCTTTCAGACCCTCTGGTATAGGTGGAAATATAGAAAGGGGTGGAGCATAGATGTCAAGTGCCAAAAGACAATACTTGGCCAGGTTGAGTCCACTTGCAGGCTCTGTGACTCTGGGCAAGTGATCTCACCTCAAAAAGCCTCAGTTTCCTCATGTGGTTTCATAGAAAGATATTTCCTGGTTCTTAGAATAGAGCAGTTTAAATTCTTGAAATTTTCTGAGTGATATGGGCAATAAGAGTGTCTTTTGTCCCGATGAGGCAACTCCTGACAGGCCTCTGGATAGTTGCAGGGTGAGGACAGGTTGCCATAAAGGCCAAATCTTGATGAGAAGCCTAGAATTTTCAGCTGCAAATGTAAGGAACATTTAAACCTGTAGAGAATTTTTATGAGTTTGAGCCCAACTGACGACAATTGCCAGGAAGCAAAATCTCAACAAAAAGTGTCAGTTTTGCACCTTATGTTATACATGACAATCAAAGCAGGAGGCATAAAGGGTTAAATAAAATCCATTGGTGATAGATTAGGAAGGTTGGAGAAAGCAAAACAGGGAAATCTCTGAGATTGGATACAAAGTAAAACAAATAGACACATACTTCTTTTACATTGGTTGATAGAGGATAGTTAGCATCTAACAATTAACATGATGACCTTAGCAATGGGGGTTTCTGTGGCTTCTCCTCTGGTGCAGTGAGGGTCTGGAAAAAAAGAAAAAAAATTCCTGATATTTCAAAAGTAAGTTATCATGAATGCAAAAAGACCATAGACATGTTCTGTTAACATAAAAATTCAGCTCTGTTAGGAAAAAATACCTAAGACATGATTACCTACCATGACTCACTTTTAGTTAGAAAGTTGTCATTTCAGGCTATCCTATGTGGTTACTTTAGGTCTCTGATTTTGCAAATCATACTATGCAGGCCTCCTCTGAGCTTGTCAGATTTAATATTAGGCCCCGTTTTCATCCACACCTCCTCCTTTGGGTCATAAATCAAACGGAATGATTCATTGATGACCAACCTTCTGGTTGGAAAATGTGGTCCCATGGTGCTAGAAAGGCTCATCACTAGGGAGTCTTAGTTTATCTAGCTGAGCTATAGACCATTGGGAATAGGGAAAGACTGTAACCTTGGATGGAAGTCAAGGTCAAATTTTCTCAAGAGTAAAAAGGAGGTAAATGGGAGCCAGTCATGTTCCACTGGTCTTCACTAAGAAAAACACTTTGGCCCTGACCAGTGTCACTAAGTGATTAGAATATCAGCCTGCAGTTCCTGGTCAAGGTCATGTGTTTGGGTTGTAGGTTCAATCCCTGGTCCCAATCAGGATGCATGCAGGAGACACCCAATTGTGTCCCTCTCACATAGATTTTTCCACTCTCTCTCTTTTTCTCTCGCCCTCCTTCCCTTTTGTCTTCCTTCTATTCTCTAAAAATCAATGGAAACAATATCCTTGGGTTAGGATTGAGACAAAAACCAATAAAAAATAAATAAATAAAAAACATTTTGGGTAATTTTTGACCTATAAGCTATCAGGATCCAAATTTTGCTGTCACTTTCATTTTTCTGTATTTTTCATCTAGTATCACATTTGCTTATAGTTTGAGGGTACAATATACAACTGTTCAGTTTTCACCATCTGATTATGAGATAGGTTCTCATTTACAATGATCCACTTATTTCCCTTTGGAAACACTCAAGGGTCATTCATTATTAATCTGATTCCTGCTGGTTGTGCAATTTGGAACTGTAATCATATTTGGGAACAAGGCTGTCAGAACTCAATGGTGTATATTCAATCATCATCTAAAAATTTCATAGACCAGGAAGACAGTAAGAGTATCATAAGTAAATTTCCTGTGCCTTACCTGCAGTTATAGACGGCCATGTTTTTATCGCTACTTCAGCTTCATTTGAATTAATATGGTTAGTAATCTTTGTTGGGTTAGGGTGTAAGCATATCTCCATAATTAGGTTTTGGCATTTCTATATAAAATTTCTCAATATTCCTTTTCCACTAATCTCTGCAGCTTCTCTTGTTTTCAGTTTGCCCTTTTTTACTCATTCAGAAATAATTAACCTGTTAGGTCAAACTACTTACTTTTAACTTCTCTTAAACACACCCAGCCTGGCTGGCGTGGCTCAGTGGTTGAGCATCAACCTATGAACCAAGAGGTCACAGTTCGATTCCCAGTCAGGGTACTTGCCTGAGTTGTGGGTTCGACCCCCAGTGTGGGTTGTGCAGGGTGTAGCCAATCAATGATTCTCTCTCATCATTGACGTTTCTATCTCTCTCTCCCTTTCCCTTCCTCTCTGAAATAAATAAAAATAGTTTTAAAGAACACTCCAAGACCCCTTTCCTCCTTTTTCAATAGCATTCCCTCTACATTTCAAAAAGTTACCAGAAATAAAAGCCAGGCCCTGAGCGAATTTGCCTAAGCCCAGCTGGTAGTGTGCAGGTACTTGACTTCATGCAGGAAAGATTGCAGAATATGAGTCCAGGTGATTTTGAGACTACGTTTATTAAAGCTGGGGACAGTGACACAAGGAAGTGCCTGGGATACAAGAAACAGTAATAGATACACAAGGTGGGGCTCTCTAGAAACTTTATGGGAGAGAAGGGTGCCTATACAAGGCTGCTGTCAGCTCACTGGAGAGTCAGAGGCAAGGGGACTTGGGGACAAGTTCAGGGGGTTAGCCCAAGATGAGATACTGCTTCTTATTGTTCCCCTGGTTGCAAGTCTCCTGTGTATCACTTAGGGTTTAGGTGAAAGAAAATTCACCGGAAAAGGAGATTTGAGTGGGTGTGCCCCAATAGAGGCACATGCTGGCTTCTTTTTCTTGAGGGGTTCTATCTACTTTTCAAGGTGGAGACTTAGGGGGGTCTCAGGGAATATCTCAATAGAATATTTATCAGCATTTCCAGGTTCGCCCTTTCAGATCGTGGTCTCCACTGATTGGCCAACAGCAGGACAGGAAGTCTAAGTCACACAATCAATGGTATGCCAGGGGAGGAAAGGCCACCTTGAAGGCAAGGTCTAGGATCAGTTTTGCCCATTGCTAGGTACCTGAGGCTTTCTTCCCTGGTGAACTTCTATATCTGGCTTTAAATTACTATGCCAGTTTATTCAGCTATCTGTCTCAATTTCCCCATTCCACATGCCAAGGAATATTCCTACCTTCTTACTACAATTTGACTACATTTCTTGTGAATGACTTTCAAATATTTATGACAGACTAGTGATGTGTCAAATAAACGAGTCACTAATATTCTTAATACAGAAGGCTTCTAGTAAATAAGGTTCGTAGTTGTTTTTTTAAACGTTCTCATTATACAGGACAAAATTGTTCCAGTTGAGCTAGAGTTGGCAGGAAAAAAAGGATGTTCAACAGAATAGAGTCACCTGTGGGATTAACAGTCAGTTAAACCAGAGGGGGAAAATGGAAGAATCAGGGGAAAAGTCTAGTTACTTAATACCCTCACATAGTCCCTCGATCTAAAGTTCTGGAACCTTGTCCTGTCCTCACCTCAGGGAGTCCTGGGGTGGGCTAGGAGAGGTTTGTGAACTCCCTCAGAAGGATGAGTACAAAGAGATTGAAGAAAAAAGGAACAAAGCAATTGCTTCTTTAAAAAACCATCCTCATTAACAACACCATAAATTAGAAGATTTAATATGGTTAACTGTCCATACTACTCAAAGCAATCTGCAGATTCAATAAAATATATTTTAATCCCAAAGGCATTTTTAAATAAATAAAAATATCATTCTTAATTCATATGGTATCTCAAGGAACCCTGAGGAGACAAAACAATCTTCAAAAATCGCCAAGTTCTCTGTTTTCAAAACACACTACAAAGCTAAAGTAAGAGTAGAGTGGTACTGACATAAAGATAGACATACTGACCAATGGAACAGAATGGTGAGCCCAGAAATAAACACTCTTTATATTATCAAATAATCCTAAATGAAGGTGCAAGACCACACAATGGGGAAAAGACAGACTTCCACAAAAGGCATTGGGAAAATTGGATATTCTCAAGTAAAAGAATCTTATATGACTTATAAAAATTAATTCAAAATGTATTAAAGATCTAAATGTAATACCAAAAACCATAACACACACAGAATAGTCGGGGCAAAACTTCCTGACATTGTATTTGACAATAGTTTCTTGGATATGATAACAAAAGCTGAGGGAACAAAGGAAAATAGAAAATGGGGCTACCGCCTGGCCAGTGTAAATCAGTGGTTGAGCATCAAACTATGAATCAGGAGATTGAGGTTTGATTCCCAGTCAGGGCACATGTCAGGTTGTGGGCTCCATCCCTAGTAGGAAACTTGCAGGAGGCAGCTGATCAGCGATTCTCTATCATCATTCATATCATTCAGGTTTCTGCCTCTCTCTCCCTCTTCCTTGCTATCTAAAATCAATAAAAATATATTTAAAAAGAATATGGGGCTACATTAAGCTTAAAATCTATTGGCCATCAAAAACAATCAACTGAGTGAAAAATAAACCTTCAGAATGAGAAAAATTATTTGAAAATTATATATATATATATATATATATATATATATATATATATCCTATCTAATAAAAGAGAAACATGGTAATTGGCATACGACTGCTACCCTTCCCACTGGCTAATCAGGGTAATATGCAAATTAACTGCCAGCCAAGATGTCAGCCAGCAGCCAGGCAGCTTGAAACTAACATGAGGCTTGCTTGCTTCAGTGACGGAGGACTCCAACGTTCCCTGCCTGCCTTGCTGGCCTCTGAGCCTGCAGTTTAAGAAACATTGTAACATATAGAAGCTAAACAAAACCCCAGAAACCAGATTTCAGCGAGCTGGGATCTCAGAGCTGGAGTTGATACAGGGTTTCGATTATAGAACCTAAACAAACCAGATACCTGCTTTCAGCTGCTGAGGCCTTAGAGCTGGAGCCAGGCTAAAGCTGGCCAAGAATAAAAAAGAAAAAAAGGAGCGCCCAAACCCCCTGATCACCCTGCGGCTCTGTGTGTGACAGGGGGCGGTGCCACAACCTCCCTATCCGCCCTGCTATGTTCCTGACAGGGGAAGGCGCCCCAACTCCCTGATCAGCCCTGCTCTGTGCCTGATATGGGGGAGCTCCTCAGCCCCCTGATTGACCTTGCTCTGTGCATGCCAGGGTACGGAGCCCCAGCCCCCCTGATGGGCCCTGGTCTGTGCGTGACAGGGGGTGGCGACGCAACCTCCCCATCGACCCTGTCTTGAGTGTGACAGGGACAGTGCCCCAACCCCCCAATTGGCCCTACCCTGAGCGTGACTGAGGGTGGCATCACAACCTCCCAATCTGCCCTGGTCTGTGCATGACAGGGGAAGGCTCCCCAACTCCCCAATCGGCCCTGCTCTGAGCCCGACCAGGGGATGCACCTAGGGATTGGACCTGCCCTCTGCCACCCGGGAGCAGGCCTAAGCCAGCAGGTCGTTATCTCCTGAGAGGTCCCAGACTTCGAGAGGGCACAGGCCGGGCTGAGGGACCGCCCCCCCTTCCCCCTGAGTGCACAAATTTTTGTGCACCAGGCCTCTAGTATATATATATATATATATATATATATATATATATATATATATATATAGTCTGTTAAGAGGTACATCTAGAGTATATAAAGAAACCCTACAATTCAACAATAAAAAAGACCAATTTGCCTGATTTAAAAATAGTCAAAACACTATACTAGACATTTTTCTAAAGAAGACATACAAATGGTCAAAAATCTTATTAAAAGATGCCCAACATTATTATTCATTAGAGAAATCAAATCCAAACAAAAATGAAATACCGTTTTATACCCATTAGGATGGTCTTGCAACTTTGCCAAATTCATTTATTAGATTTAGCTTTTTGGTTGAATCTTGTGGATTCTCTATGTACCATATCATGTCATCTGTAAATAATGACACCTTTACTGCTTCTCTTCCAATTTGGATGCCTGTTATTTCTTCTTGTTGTCTGATCATTGTAGCTAGAACTTCCAGTACTGTGCTGAATAAGAGTGGTGAAAGCAGATATCCCTGTCTTTTTTCTGATCTTAAGGGAAACACTTTTAGTTTTTGCCCATTGAGTATAATGTGATTATAGGTTTTTCAAATATGGCCTTTTTTATATTGATGTATGTTCTCTGTATTTCAACTTTGTTGAGAGTTTTTTTCATAAATGGCTTCTGGATATTATTGAATGGTTTTTCTGCATCAATTGATATGATCATGTGATTTTTATCTTTTATTTTGTTTATGTTATGTAACACATTTATTGATTTGAAAATTTTGTGTAGACCTTGCATCTCTGGAATAAATCTCACTTTATCATGTTTATTTTGTTGTTGTTTTAAAATGTATTACTGGATCTGATAAGCTAATATTTTGTTGAGTATGTTAGCATGTCTGTTCATCAGGGATATTAACCTATAATTTTCTTTGTTGTTTTTTGACCTTGTATTGGTACTAGGATAATTTAGGCCTCATAAAAAGAGCTTGGAAATCTTCCCACTTCTTCAATATTTTGGAAGTCCTTTAGGAGGCTTTCTTTCTTGAATGTTCAGTAAAATTCATCTATGAAAACTTCCAGTCTCAGGACATTTTTTTCTTGGAATTTTTTAAGAAAAATTTTATTCCTGTTTTGCTTTTATTAGTTGTTACTGGTGCTTTCAGGTGTCTATTTCTCCTGATTCCATTTTAAAAGATTGCATGTTTCTAGGAATTTTTCCACTTAGCCAAGGTTGACTATTTTGTTGGCACGTAGTTTTTAATGATATTCTCTTACAATCATTTGTATTTCTGTGATGTCAGTGGTTCATTTCTGATTGGACTTATTTAGATCCTCTCTCTTTGTTTCTTGATGAGTCTGGTTAAAGGTCAATCAATCTTGTTTATCCTTTCAAAGATCCAGCTTTTGGTTTCATTGATCTTTTGTTCTTTTTAGAGTCTATGTAGTTTATTTCCGTTCTCATCTTTATTATTTACTTCCTTCTATATACTCTGCACTTTTTCTGCTGTACTTTTTCCATCACCTTTTATCTCCTCTGGAACTTCTTCCACCTCCACCCATCCCCCTGCACTCCACAATCACCACATTATTGTCTATATCAATGAGTTCTCTCTCTCTCTCTTTTTTTTTTTTCTTTATTGGTCAATACCTCTTCCACCCCCTGAACTGCCTGCCTGCTCTGTATGTATGAGTCACAGTTTTTTTTTTACTATAGTTGATTTCTAGTTTCATGCCATTGTGATCCAAGAAGAAGCTTGATATGATTTCTATCTTCTTGAGTTTGTGAAGACTTAGTTTATGCCCTAACATGTAGTCTATCTATAAGAATGCTCCATGTGCACTTCAGCAAAATGTATATTCTGCTGCTTTGGGATGAAATGTTCTGTAAATATTGATTTAATCTATCTGATCTAGTGTGTCAGTTGAGGTCTCAGTTTTCCTTTTGATTTTTTTTTGTTTGGAAGATCTATCCATTGACAGTGGGGTGTTTAAGTCCCCTGCTCTCCCTGTATTGCTATCAATTTCTCCTTTAAAGTCCACTACAATTTTAAAACATATTTAGGTGTTCCTATATCAGGAGGACATATGTTTATAAGGGTGATAGCCTCTTGTTGGATCAATCCTTTTAGTATTATGTAGTGACCTTCTTTGTCTTTTTTATGGTCTATGTCTTGAAGTCTACTTTGTCAGATATAAGTATTGGTACACCAGCTATTTTTGGTTTCCATTTGCATGGAATATTTTTTCATCCCTTAATTTTTAGCCTCTGTATAACTTCTGTTTTGAGGTGGGTATCTTGTATACAGCATATAAATATGGGGCATATTTTCTTATCCATTCAGCTCCCCTATGTCTTTTTGTTGGAGCCTTTAATCCATTTACATTAAAGGTTATTATTGATAGGTACTTATTTATTGCAACATTTTTATGCCTACTAATATGTTCCTTTCTCTCTATATTTCTTCTTCTTCTTAAAACAGTCCTTTTAGCATTTCTTGCAATGCTGGTTTGGGGGTAATGAACTCCTTTAGTCTTTTTTGTCTGGTAATAGGTGGCCTATGGGACAGAGTGATGCAGTCTCCTTGATCTCCTGAGCTGGGTGCTCTAGGAATGTCTCTAGTGTGGATTGTTTGGCTGTTCCTGTTGTAATTGGGTCTTTCATGGGTGGGATTGACCCTTAGGCTGGTTGACTATGAGGCTCAACCTTGACCAATGTGTGCAAACTGCTGTGCAGGTGCAGTCTCCAGGTGTCTTGATGGACTCAGCGACACGATCATTAACCCTTCAGGGTGGGTGTTTAAAGGGGTCAGACTTTATCACCATTTATGAGATACTGTGCAAGGGATGGCCATTCAAGGTGGAGTTGTTCCCAGCAGGGTCTGAATCCTGCCAGAATCCACCTTTGATGTGCCATTTGTTGGTCTAGTTGGCTTGAACTCTGGTGTGGTCGGAAGCCCACCACTGGTTGTGTTGTTTCTGGGTCGTTCTGGGTGGGTTTCAGATGCAAGAGGCTCTCAGACATTGTGTGTAACTGGCTTTGGGCTACCTGTGCATAGTGACTTCTCTGATAGCTGTTTATGTCTGTGTCTACTAGTGGACCCCCTGTTTGGGGATTACACAGTTAGGCACTCA
Source organism: Myotis pilosus (assembly GCA_036010255.1). Classification (NCBI taxonomy): domain Eukaryota; kingdom Metazoa; phylum Chordata; class Mammalia; order Chiroptera; family Vespertilionidae; genus Myotis; species Myotis pilosus. The sequence continues at coordinate 101,290 of JASKON010000029.1, forward strand.
ATGATGGGAAATTAGTCTCTGCTTCAAAGCTAAACTCTTCAGTCTCCACCAGAGACACCAACTCTTGTTCCCTTTAAGGGGGTTTGCTGCAGCTTCAGGTTTAGTAGGGCCTGCAGTCTCCTCTGCAGGAGCAGGTTCACCGCCTGGGCTCAGCTCAGGGGGATAGATCAGAAGAGTCTTTGTTTGAAGATGTTGTGGGCCCAGCCCACAGGAGGGGGCTAAGAACTTCCTCTCAGCCCCTGGGGGTGTAACATATTGAATGTCTCTCTCAGCCACTCTCCCATCCTCCATAGGACTGCACCCAATGAGGGTATCCCTGACTTCACAGGGCTGAACCAAACAGTCTCCTGTTGGGGGTATTGTCTGCAGGTTGCAGGATTGAGGGGGGTGGGGGGGAGCGCTCTACTTCTCCTTCTTGGGTCTGCCTGGCAAACTTACAGGTCAGTCTCCCCAATACATCACAAAGCCAAGCACTGGCTACCTGTTTCCCGATAGAAGCCTCTATGGGGAATATAGCCCTCAAATCCCAACTTTGTGTGGCACTGACGCCTTTATGCCAGAAGACCAAGCTGGAAGGGGTGGAAAATCAGCCCTGCATGAGACTCCAATTTCTCCTTCCAGCAGGTCCCAGCAAGGTGGAGGCCAAAATTCCAAGCTCCACTAGGGCTCTGAAGGCTGCATTGTGGGACAAAAATTCCAGACCTGCACTGATCACCCAACCTGTGGTCAGCAAACCACAGCTCACGAGCGGCATGCGGCTCATAGGCTCCTTGAGTCGGGCTCTTCAACAAAATACCACGTATGGGCGCGAACATACAGTGTGATTGAAACTTCGTGGCCCATTTGCAGAAGTCGGTATTTTGTGGAAGAGCTGGTATTTTATGGAAGAGCCACACTCAAGGGGCCAAAGAGCCGCATGTAGCTCGCGAGCCGCGGTTTGCTGAGCCGCAGATTGCCAACCACTGCCCCAGGCCATCAACCCAGGAGTCCAGGGACCTCCACAGGTGGGGGAAGTATTTCCAAATTTGTGCTCGAGGTAGAAGAGACCTTTTCTCTTTCCCCAAGCAGTTTAGTCATTCACTGGGTCTCTGCACAATGTCTTTCATGAATATAGAAGGTTCCTCAAAGTCACTGCTGGGTGCATCCTGCAAACCCCTCCACTGAACTCAAAATGGTAGTGCAGTAGTCAGAGACCAGAGCAAACTTCTCAGACTGGGGCTGCTAACAATAGAAGCACCTCTTCACTGGGAAGGTGCAGTCTAAGTCTCCAGGCAGACAGAGTCCCCCTGGCTCCCTGTGTCTGATGCTACCTGGGCCCTTCTTTCTATCACTGCTGCTCTGGGTTTGGGATCCCTGCATGGGGTTGAAACCCCACACCACCAGGGGAGGGAGCTTTGCAGCTGTGATATCCCTCTGGCCTCAGCCACCACACCTGCTCAAAGGGAGCTATCCTTTCCAAACACTACTCCTCTTACCACTCTTGACATAGCTTCTTCATTGCTCCCTAGATATAATATTTGCAATCAGTTACACCTCACTTGTTTTTTTCCAGTTAATTGCACAGTATTTATCTCTAAAGTTGGCCCCTGGTTGGGATAAAGGGCATGCAGCCTCCAGCTACTTCCCATCTTGCCTCCCTAGAATTCCCTTTTTTAAAGGCTGAACAATAAATATTCCATTGCCTTATAATCCACATTTTGCCTCTCCATTTACTATCCATAGACACTAGGGTTGCATTCACATTTCAGCTATTGTGAATAAGTTTGCTATGAACATGTGTATATAACTATCATCTATTTGAGACCCTGTTGTCATTTTTTTTTGAGTATGTACCCAGAAGTGGATTTGCTGGGTTATATTGTAAATCTATGTTTAACTTTTTGTGGAACCACCACACTGTTTTCCAAAGCGGCTGTATCATTTTACATTCCTACCAACAGTGCACAATCTTTCCGACCTCTCCACATTTTTGCCAGCATTTGTTATTTTCTGGTTTTTGATAATAGCCATCCTAGTGGGTGTGAGATGGAATCTCACTGTATTTTTTAAGTTCTTTTTTATTTTTTAAAAATATATTTTACTGATTTTTTACAGAGTGGAAGGGACAGGAATAGAGAGAAACACCGATGAGAGAGAAACATCAATCAGCTGCCTCCTGCACACTTCCCAATGGGTATGTGCCTGAAACCAAGGTTCATGCCCTTGACCAGAATCGAACTTGGGACCCTTGAGTCCGCAGGCCGACACTCTATACACTGAGCCAAACCAGTTAGGGCATTAAGTTGTTTTTTATATTTTAAAATAATTAACTTACAATATTCTATTAGGTTCAGGTGTAGAACATAGTGACTTGATATTTATATACATTACGATGTGATCAGCATGATAGATAGTTCTTGTGACCCTCTGTCACCATACAAAGTTATTGCAATATTCCTCTCTACATGCTCTGTGCTGTTTGGTATATCCCAGTGACTTGTTTACTTTATAACTGGTAATTTTCACCCTTTATTCCTCTTCACTTATTTTTACCATTCTCCCACCCACATCTCTCTAGAAACCACCAGTTCATTTTCTGCATCTATGAGCCTGTTTTTGTTTTGTTTTGATTATTCATTTGTCCTGCTTTTTATTTATTTTATTTTTTTAATATTTATATTTATTTTTATAGGAAACGTAAGGGAGAGGGTGAAAGAGAAACATCAGTGTGAGAATGGGCCATCATTCAGCTGCCTCCTGCACACCCCTATGGGGTTTGAGCTCACAACCCTGGCATGTCCCTGACTGGGAATCAAACCAGCAACCATTTGATACATGGGACAATGTTCAACCTACTGAGCCACACCGACCAGAGTTGTCTTGCATTTTAGCTTCCACATCCAGTAATATCATATACTTACCTCACTTAATATAATACCCTCCACAGCCATCCATTTCGGCACAAATAGCAAGATGTAATTCTTTTATATGGTTGAGTAATATTCTATTTTATTTTATATGTGTTTGTCTTTACATTATACACATCTACTATATTCATTCATTTATTGATGGAGAAGTAGGTCGCTGTCATATTTCTTTTTTATCTGCATTTTCATTTTCTTTGGATAAATAATCAGAAGTGGAATTGCTGGATTGTATGGTAGTTCTACTTTTAATTTTTATTTTTTTTATTTTTTATTTTTTATTACAAAGGGTATTATATATGTGTCCATTTCCCCCCCTCCCCCGCCCTAGACAGTCTCCTAGCATCCCCTATCCCCCGTGTCTAATGTCCATTGGTTATGCTTATATGCATGCATACAAGTCCTTTGGTTGATCTCTTACCCCCCTACCTCCCGCCCCCCAACCCTCCCCGGCCTTCCCGCTGCAGTTTGACAATCTGTTTGAGGCAGCTCTGCCTCTGTATCTATTATTGTTCAAAAGTTTATAATGGTCTCAATTATCCATGAATAAGTGAGATCATGTGGTATTTTTCCTTCATTGACTGGCTTATTTCACTTAGCATAATGCTCTCCAGTTCCATCCATGCCGTTGCAAATGGTAAGAGTTCCTTCCTTTTTAGAGCAGCATAGTATTCCATCGTGTAGATGTACCACAGTTTTCGAATCCATTCAACTACTGATGGGCACTTGGGCTGTTTCCAGATCTTAGCTATGGTGAATTGTGCTGCTATGAACATAGGGATGCATATATCCTTTCTGATTGGTGTTTCTGTTTTCTTGGGATATATTCCTAGAAGTGGGATCACAGGGTCAAATGGGAGTTCCATTTGTAGTTTTTTGAGGAAACTCCATACTGTCTTCCATAGTGGCTGCACCAGTCTGCATTCTCACCAGCAGTGCACAAGTGTTCCTTTTTCTCCACATCCTCTCCAGCACTTGTCGTTTGTTGATTTGTTGATGATAGCCAGTCTGACAGGTGTGAGATGGTACCTCATTGTTGTTTTGATTTGCATCTCTCAGATGATTAGTGACTTTGAGCATGTTTTCATATGTCTCTTGGCTTTCTGAATGTCCTCTTTTGAAAGGTGTCTATTTAGGTCCTTTGCCCATTTTTTGATTGGATTGTTTATCTTCCTTTTGTTAAGTTGTATGAGTTCCCTATAAATTTTGGAGATTAGGCCCTTATCAGATATGACATTGGCAAATATGTTTTCCCACACAGTGGGTTTTCTCCTTGTTTTGTTGATGGTTTCTTTTGCTGTGCAGAAGCTTTTTATTTTGATGTAGTCCCATTTGTTCATTTTCTCTTTAGTTTCAAGTGTCCTAGGAGCTGTATCAGTGAAGAAATTGCTTCGGCATATGTCTGAGATTTTGTTGCCTTTGGATTCTTCTAGAATTTTTATGGTTTCCTGTCGTACATTTAAGTCCTTTATCCATTTTGAGTTTATTTTTGTGTATGGTGTAAGTTGGTGGTCTAGTTTCATTTTCTTGCATATATCTGTCCAATTTTTCCAGCACCATTTATTGAAGAGACTATCTTGGCTCCATTGTGTGTTCTTGCCTCCTTTGTCAAATATTAATTGAGCATATTAGTTCGGGCCAATTTCTGGGCTCTCTATTCTATTCCATTGATCTATATGCCTATTCTTGTGCCAGTACCAGGCAGTTTTGAGAACAGTGGCTTTGTAATACATCTTGATATCTGGTATTGAGATCCCTCCTACTTTGTTCTTTTTCAGGATTGCTGCAGCTATTCGGGGTCTTTTTTTATTCCAGATGAATTTTTGGAGAGTTCGTTCTAGATCTATGAAGTATGCCATTGGTATTTTAATGGGAAGTGCATTGAATTTATAGATTGCTTTGGGTAGTATGGACATTTTAATGTTGTTGATTCTACCAATCCATGAACACGGTATGTTCTTCCATCTGTTTATGTCTTCCTCTATATCTTTTTTCAACGTCCTGTAGTTTTCTGAGTAGAGGTCTTTTACCTCTTTAGTTAAGTTTATTCCTAGGTAGCTTAATTTTTTTGGTGCGATGGTAAACGGGATTGTTTTTATAATCTCACTTTCTGAAAGTTCACTATTGGTGTATAGAAATGCCTCAGATTTCTTGGGGTTAATTTTGTATCCTTCTACATTGCCAAATTCATGTATTAAGTCTAGTAGCTTTTTGATGGAGTCTCTAGGGTTTTGTATGTATAATATCATGTCGTCAGCAAATAAGGACAGTTTTACTTCCTCTTTTCCTATTTGGATGCCTTTTATTTCTTCTTCTTGCCTAATTGCAATGGCTAACACTTCCAGAACTATGTTGAACAGGAGTGGTGAGAGGGGGCACCCCTGTCTTGTTCCTGTTCTTAGGGGAAATGGTGTTAGTTTTTGTCCATTGAGTATGATGCTGGCTGTGGGCCTGTCATATATGGCTTTTATTATGTTGAGGTATGAACCTTCTACTCCTTCCTTACTGAGAGTTTTTATCAAAAATGGGTGTTGAATTTTGTCAAATGCTTTTTCTGCATCAATTGATATGACCATGTGTTTTTTTTTCTTTCAATTTGTTTATGTGATGTATCACGTTTATTGATTTGCGGATATTGTACCATCCTTGCATCCCTGGGATAAATCCTACTTGGTCATGGTGTATGATCTTTCTGATGTACTGCTGGATCCAATTTGCTAAGATTTTGTTGAGGATTTTGTCATCTATGTTCATGAGGGATATTGGCCTGTAATTCTCTTTCATTGTGTTGTCTTTACCTGGTTTTGGTATTAGGGTGATGCTGGCTTCATAGAATGAGCTTGGAAGTGTTCCTTCCTCTTGAATTTTTTGTAGTAGTCTGAGGAGGATAGGTTTTAGTTCTTCCTTGAATGTTTGGTAAAAGTCCCCTGTGAAGCCGTCTGGTCCTGGGCTTTTGTTTGCTGGAAGCTTTTTGATGACTGCTTCAAGTTCTTCCATAGTTATTGGCCTGTTGAGATTTTTAGATTCTTCCTGATTGAGTTTTGGAATGTTGTATTTTTCTAGGAATTTGTCCATTTCCTCCAGGTTGTCTAGTTTGTTGGAGTAGAGCTGTCCAAAGTATTTTTTAACAATCATTTGTATTTCTGTGGGGTCTGTTGTTATTTCGCCTCTATCGTTTCTGATTTTGTTTATTTGGGTCCTCTCTCTTTGCTTCTTGGTGAGTCTGTCTAGGGGTTTATCAATCTTGTTTATCCTTTCAAAGAACCAGCTCTTGGTTTCATTGATTTTCTGTATTGTTTTTTTTGGTCTCTATGTCATTTATTTCCGCTCTAATCTTTATTATCTCCTTCCTTCTGCTCACTCTGGGGTTTACTTGTTGCTCTCTTTCTAAATCTTTGAGTTGTAGAGTTAGATGATTTACTACCATTTTTTCTTGTTTTTTGAGGTAGGCCTGTAGAGCTATAAACTTCCCTCTCAGGACTGCTTTCATTGTGTCCCATAGGTTTTGGATTGTTGTGTTTTCATTGTCATTAGTTTCCAGGATGTTTTTAATTTCTTCTTTGACCTCATTGGTAACCCAATCAATATTTAATAGCATGCTATTCAGCTTCCAGGTGTTTGAGTATTTTGGGTTGTTTTTATTGTAGTTTATTTCTAATATTATGCCATCGTGGTCTGCGAAGATGCTTGGTATGATTTCAATCTTCTTGAATTTGGGGATACTTTGCTTGTGACCCAATATGTGGTCTATTTTTGAATATGTCCCATGAGCACTTGAGAAGAACGTATATTCCCTGGCTTTGGGGTGAAGCGTTCTGAAGATGTCTATTAAGTCCATCTGATCAAGTGAGTCATTTAGGATTGCTGTATCTTTGCTGATTGTTTGTCTATAGGACTTATCCAGTGCTGTCAGTGGTGTATTAAAGTCCCCTACTATGATTGTATTGTTGTCGATCTCTCCTTTGATATCTTCCAGGAGTTTTTTTTATAAATTTGGGTGCTCCTGCATTGGGTGCATATATGTTTAACAGGGTTATATCTTCTTGTTGTATTGATCCCTTTAGTATTATGAAGTGGCCTTCCGTATCTCTTGTTATGGCCTTCACTTTGAGGTCTATTTTGTCCGATATAAGTATTGCTACCCCAGCTTTCTTTTCTTTTCCATTTGCCTGAAAGATATTTTTCCATCCTTTCACTTTCAGTCTGTGTGAGTCCCTTCTAATGAAGTGGGTTTCTTGTAGACAGCAGATGTATGGGTCATGTTTTTTTATCCATTCAGCCACTTGATGACTTTTGGTTGGAGCATTTAGTCCGTTTACGTTTAAAGTTATTATTGAAAGGTACTTGTTTGTAGCCATTTCTTTTTTTGTGTGGCTGTTCTCTTTCTGAGCTTTTTATTTCTTCTTTTTATACCAGACCTTTAGCATTCCTTGCATTGCTGGCTTGGTGGTGATAAACTCCCTTAGCCCTTTTTTGTCTGTGAAGCTTCTTATTTCCCCTTCAAGTTTGAATGATAGCCTTGCTGGATAGAGTATTCTTGGATTCAGTCCTTTGCTTTGCATCACTTTGTAAATTTCTGTCCATTCTTTTCTGGCCTGATGTGTTTCTGTTGAGAAATCATTTGATAATCTAATGGGAGATCCCTTGTATGTGACTTTCCGTCTCTTTCTTGCGGCCTGTAAGATTTTCTCTTTGTCCTGAACATTTGCCATGATAATTATGATGTGTCTTGGTGTGGGTCTTTTCGGGTTCACCTTGTTTGGGACTCTCTGGGCTTGTGTGACTTTTTTCTTCCCCACCTCTGGGAAGTTTTCTGATATTATTTCTTCGAATAGGTTTTCTACTCCTTGTTCATCTTTCTGTTGTTCTGGTACTCCTATTATTTGTATGTTGTTTCGTTTCATGTTGTCCCAAAGCTCCCTTAGGCTCTCCTCCTGTCTTTTAATTTTTTTCTCCAATTGCAGTACATTTTGGGTGTGTTTTGCTTCCTTGTCTTCTAATTCACTAATTCGGTCCTCCGCTTCTCCTAGTCTACTGTTGATACTTTCAATGGTGTTTTTTATTGCAGATATATCACTCTCATTTCTTCTTGGGTCTTACTTAAGTTGTTGACTTTTTCATCTGTTTCTTCTAGCTTCTTGTAGAGGTTGTCGATTTTTTCCTCCATCCGGTTTATGCACTCTAGGACCCTTATTCTGAATTCTTTTTCTGTCATGTTGCATGCCTCTGTATTACTTAGCTGCTTTTCTGGAGAGTCCTCCTTCTCTTTCCTTTGGGGGTTTCTTTGTCTACCCATGTTTGATCTCACTGACATATCTAGACGTTGAGTCGTTCAGTGGCTGCTCCCTGGGTGGCAGTGAGTCCTTGGTCTGTGGTTGCTCTTCGGGCGGTTGCTGTAGCAGCTGCTCTTCAGTTGGCGGCAGCTCCTCTGGTGGGTGCTGTTCACAGCTGTGGTGACTCTTCTGGCTGTTGGGGGGTGGTTTCACGTACAGCTGCTGGTCCTTAGCAGAGGGTATGGTGTTCAGGAGATTGCTGTTGCTTGGATCTGCTGCGTTGATTTAAGGGCACAAAATACAACACAACAAGGCACCACGTACCAGGCACTAAACACAAATATATTCACAATATTAATAACCCCAAATAAAGGCGACCACCCGAATTAAGAGAATTAGGGGATAAGGCAGAAGGAAAAGAAAAAGATAAAAGAGAAAAAAGAAAAATATGGACCAAAAAAAGGAGTGTAAAAATGAAATTGGGAAAAAGAAGGGGGGGAAATAAAAGCGAGAAAAGAAAAAAAAAAGAGTGAAAAGAGAGAATGAAGTGGAAGAGGGGAAGAGACTTTTTATATGATGAGAATACTCCTATAGAACCACCACTAATCCCAGCAAATTCTAGCAACAGCTCCCTGTAGATGGATACAAACTAGAAACAACCAATAATATAACGATGAAAATAGAATGGAGAACACTAATCCCAAAATAAAATAGAGAGAAAATAAAATGGCACTTTAAAAGATGGTAAAATGGTAGCAGTAATAATACTGGTTAAAAATAAGAAGGTAGTAATTAAAAGGGTAAAACCAGGTGATGGAAAAAGAGGAGGGAAAAAAAAAGAAGAAAAAAAAAGGGAAAAAAATAAAAATAAAAAAAGGAAAGAAAATAAAAAAAAATTGGTTTCTTAGTTAAAAGGTGAAAAAAGAAAAAAAAAATTGCAGTAGTGAAGGTCCTTCGGTTCTTCTATTCTTCAGTCTGACTCGCCTTTAGTCCTGCCAGGTATTCAGGAGAGTGTTGAGTTTCCCTGCGATACACTGTTCCTCTGTGTTGTAAATCACAGTCCTTATTTTAAAGCAGGCCGGATTTTGTTTCCCAGACTGCCTTATTTTGTGTTTAGCAAAGAGTCAGTTTGTGGCTCAGCCTCTGGGTGGAAGTGTTCTGGGCTTGGCTTCTGAGGCTATATGGCATTGAAAATCCCTCTATAGGCCAGACCCTGTTAACTCCCTGGTGCTGATCAGATTATTTTAATCCTTGATCTCATTCAGGGTGGAATCTGGGTGTGGCTGTGCTCCTTGCCTGGGGGCTGGGGGGAGGAGTCTCACTCTCTGGAGAGAATGGCTGCCCCAGTCCTGGCCTGAGGGGCGTCTCAGCACTCAATTCGCTTCCACCTCTCCTGTCCCCCCTTCTCTCCTCAGTCTCTCCCCAGATTCCACTCCTCCGCACCCTCTCCCTCTGTTCAGCACAGGTGAGTGTCTGTATCCGAAATGTCCCATGAACAGGATTCCGCGAGAACAAACAAACAAACGCCGGCCGCGGAAAACGGGGAAGGCTTAGTCCCTGTAAACTCTTCTTTTACGGGCACTGCATGGTCAGGTCAGCTCTTCAGGCTGCCCCCTTTAGGCTCAGTCCTCCATGATCACAGAACCCAGCTCTCAAATCCTCTGGCACCAGGAATCCTGCGGATCGCCTTTCCCCCCCGTCAGGGGCTGTGCCTGTACCAAGGGACGCGGCTCTCTGCCACGCGGTCTCCCTCCGACCCTCTGGGCTCAGAGGTCTGGCAAACTTTCCTGCCCAAATCCCTGGGTTTTTTTTTACCTTTCCAGGGGAGTTCTGCCCTTCCCAGCTGCAAACTGTCTCACCAGCTGAGCAATTTCGCCAATTAGGGGTGGGTGTTACTAGTTTCAGCTGCTCACTCCATTTGCTCCGGGACACAACCTGGGACGCGTCTGCCTATCTCGCCGCCATCTTCTGCCCAAGAAGGTTGACATTTATGTATAAAAAAAGAAATGGGGCTAGTAGGCATAATAAAAGAATGGAATCTTACCATTTGCAACCCTACTTTTAATTTTTGAAAAATCGTATTGCTGTTTCGATTAGCATTTCCCTAAGAGACATTATTTCTTACTACATTTGAACCTGACACACAGCCCTGTGCCCTGGCCCCCATGCTGGACTCACCTTCCCTGGGCATGTTGAACTGAACCTTCCTTTCTTGGGAATCTTTGCACCCTGTGTCTCACTAAACTCCAGCATCACCACCTGTCAGTGGTCTGAGCACCCATATGCCCAGGGGCTGCCCTTCTAAGTACACTTATGAGGAGGTGCCTTATCTTTCATATAAACTACATCTTTTACAAATAATGAGCGATTTCTGATAAATAACACTTTTCCCTTTATAATTAATAAAGTCACCTATTAAAATAAGATTATATGTTTTTTCAAATGATAAAATAATCATGTCTACTTAAAAATGCAATGTCCAGGTTTTAAAGAGTAATGAGCTTGTCCTTATAGTAAATGAAACAATTGTGTCTTCTTATTAATTGTAAATACATTGCCCTTTGAAAAGTGTGATATGCTTTTAAACATGCAGTGATCTTTGCGTTTCAGAATACCCAGATCATGGCCTGTGGACAGTCAATAATCTTGCCTTTAATAAAAGTGTCCTTTCCTGGGGAAGTGTAAAAATCTTGTAGTGATGGCACCAAGCGGAATAAGGTCACACATGACAACTTGGTTATATCTCAGAGACATGATGTAAAGGAAAAGAAGCAGCATTGATCCATGTGTCTGACCTACATAGTGTGTGTAGGTAAGTACACAGGATGACAGAATAGTCCCACTGAGTCTTGTGTCATGTGAAGTGACAACCCCAGTACAAGCCCATTTTCTCTCTGACCCCCAGCGTGAGGATATTGCATATCACTTAGGGTCATTCCAGGGATGGAGTGAATGAAAAGCCAGGAGGGCTGACCCTCCAAAGACATCAGTGTCCCTCCTCCATGGAACTTCACCCTAGATTTTGTGTCTTTAGTACCTTGTGCAAAAATTGATCATTTATCATCATCATTGGAGTTTGTGATTTTCAGATCCCTCATCATGTCAGACATGCAGCGATTTTAAGTTTGGGGTCTTCTTGGTTACATAGCAGTAGATATCAGGAAGGAGGCTCATCCCATGATACCTACATTTTGACAGTGCTGGAATTATTCACATTTTACAGACAATGAAACTAAAGGGACTGTATTCACTTCCCAGTATGATATTATTCACCAGTGAGTAATTAATTACTTATTTGAGCAATGAGCACAATTTCTGCACAGGCTTATAATGGTTTGAGGAGATACAAAAGTCACTGGCTTCAGTAGCTGATATTGTAGTGATGAGGGAGAAGCAATTAACAAAGAACAAACAGCAGTTCTAAAGGGGTGTGAAGGAGAGAGGGTGTGGGTAGATTGGGATTTATTATCTTATATAAAACTAGAGGCCAAGTGCATAAAATGCATGCACTCGGGGGAGGGGGGAGGTGGTGGTGCCTCAGCTCGGATTGGCTGATGGCGCAGGCCAAGCCAACAGACCCCACTGGTGCATGATCTGGGCAGGAGAGGGACATGGGAGGTTGGCCAGCCCGGGAGGTACTGTGGGAGTGCGCCAGGGCATGTCTGGCCCATCTCCCTCAGCCCCAATCAGCTGGACCCCAGCAGCAAGCTAACCTAACAGTCTGAGCATCTGCCCCCTGGTGGTCAGTGAATGTCATAGCGAGTGATTGAGTGGCCTTAGGATATCATTAGCATATTACGCTTTGATTGGTTGAACAGATGACAAGAGGACCGGACACTTAGCATATTATTCTTTTTTTATATACAATTTTCAAGAAAATGCTCAAAGATTATGTGACATTTGAGCAAGACCTAGAAGAGGGATAAAGGGGTCATGTAGGTCTTTGGAGAAAGATTATTTTAGAGAGAGAAAAAGGCCAAGGCAAAGACTCTGAGCCAGGAGGATGTTTACTCCGTTTGAAAGTCAGGAAGCCACTGTGGCCAGAATAGATGAGATGAGGCGAATCGTATGAGAAGTGTAGACAGGGACCAGACGTTTTTGGGCCCTACTATCAAAGGGTGATCTGCAAGGAGATAAAGAGCCTGGGACAGAAAGTAGACCAACCACATCGCTCAGTGTCCTGTTATTTTCACCTGATATGTTCTTAATTGCAAGACTTTCTCAACCAAAGCACTGAGTTGTTTGATCTTCAGGTGGAAACTCCCTGTCTTGTGCTGACCAGCCTTTTGAGCAGCACTAATGTGGGACCTTGTGGGCCGTGATTGAGGTGTGAGTGACAGGAGGGCTTTGGGAAGAAAAGGGATGACTTGACTTGGGTTTTTAAATAATTCAACTCTAAGAATTCACAGGCCCTACTCTGGGGAAATGGCTATAAGGTGGGTTAAGGAGGCAGCATTAAAACCAGTTAGAAGACTGTTACAATAACCTCTAGTAGGAGTGATGGTGGCTTGGACCTGAGTGTTCGTGTTCTATCTGTACTGTGTACACTGACTGCATGTGTGCTGATGGACTAGAGATTACTGTGAGAGCAAGGGAGGCATCAAGAATAATGCCAATATTTCTGAGCCGAGCACCTGGAAGAATGGCATTGATCTTGACTGAGAAGTGGAAGGTTCTAGGAGGATCAGATTGGGAGGTGGGGAGAATAAAGATCTTGGTTGTGCACATGTTACACTAAAGGTAATCCAATGCTGTGTAGGGGAGATGCCCCAGATTGGCTTAACTCATTCTCTCCTAAACCCTTTGGAAAACACACACACACATACACATACACACACACACACACTCTCACACACACAAACAAAACAAACAAAAACAAAAAAAGAAACAAACAAAAAAAAAAACCAACTTAGAAGCTGGAGATAGCAGTTCCTGGAATCTCTGACAACAGAATCAATGTGTGAGTTTTGGAGAAGGGAAGCGGTTTTGTGTGGTGTGGGTTGTGACTCTCCCACACTCACGGCCATGGAGCTAATGGGTCCTGGACTGTGGCTATGGAGGCTGCAGAGGGACTGTTACTCAAGACCAATGCAGCATGTCCATTTCAGTGTATTCAATCAGAAAGTAACTGCAACACTTTAGCAAATCAAGTCTCCAGTGCTGCCCTTAGAGATCATTTGGGAAAGGGCAACTTTAGTCTGATTCCCAGTACATAGAATTTAAATTCAATAAGTAACATTTTTCTTAAAGAGGAAGGCAGACCACTTATGGTCTGGTTAATGAACTGAGAATAGTAATGTTTTGTCTTTTTCATGTTATATTATTTTATTTTATTTTATTTCTATCAGGATTTATTTTAATTTTATCCTCCTGATATAAAAAAGGAACAAAACAAATACAAAGAATATGCCAGTGCCCATTATATATCATTTGGACAAAGAGGCAAGTCATTTGGGCTTCAAGGACAAATCTTAATCAGTTTGTAAGACACAGAGAAGGTAAATTGTTTTGAGGTGACCCTCTACAACCCAAGGAGGTTTTAACTCCCTCTGCAGGTGGAACATGAAATAGTTATTCCATGTCTGATATTCACACTGTAAGCAAAGCCAGGTCGCAGTTCTCTCCTGATGGATGTTCTTTCTTGTATTTGTGACAACACTGAATGTTGCCGGATAAGCCCTGTGTCTCTGTGTATTCTGTTAAAAGTTATCGCAGGAAGGTTCTGGTTTCTTTGGGCCATACTGAGGATGTCTGCCCCAAACAATGAGAGCTCCCCAGGATGGAACCAAAATCTTCTTTAAATGACATTCTTTGAGCTTATTTTTTTTTTTTTTTTACTTTGTGGCATTATCTACTGCAAGGTCTTTCCTCGTGGAAGATGAAAACTCAGCTGCTTTCTTTCTCATCACCAATTCTCATTCTCTCTCTCTCTCTCTCTCTCTCTCTCTCTCTCTCTCTCTCTCTCTCTTTCTCTGCTCTCTCTCTCCAGTATTTTCTTAAAGACCAATATTTAGTGTAGGCTTATTGTGTCTGTTTAATGCCATTCACATTTGAGCAAGTACCTGAGATTTCTTTAAATTTGAATCTCCAGAGAACATCATAGACAGAGAACCTTCCTTCTGTGAGCTACAGAGGTGGGTGTGGGATGGTCCTGCTCATTAGACACTTGTAATGCCATAAATAGAGTAGAAAAACTCAAATGCTTCTCTACATCCCTCCACAGCTTCTCCAGGTTTCCTTGCTGCTTTATTGCTGTCTGGTGGTCACATTACAAAATTTTCCCAACCAATGGTCAGGTCTGGGGGCTGGAATATGAAAAGTCATGTGAAAGTTTTGGGCTCTTTGTTCAAATTAAGAATTTCAGGATGACAAAAGCAGACTATTAAATCTACCACAGGACTTTCTAATTGGCTTTACAAATTACCAGCCAATGAAGGAGCCTTCGCTACTACGGCAAATGGATGTGTTCATTCTCCAAGTTAATTCAATGCCAAACTCAAGGCATAAAAATGGTGAGATCTAGAAGCTATCCTGCTAAAGGTGAACAAAACTGCAAGTTTCTAAAAGCCTTAGTAAGACACGTGTGCTCCAAAGGGTGGAAGTGATGCCTGCTAACATTGATGCTCTAAGACAATGACATCAGTGATGACAGTGACACCAGAGACAGGATCAACTCTTGTCATCAGCAGTTTAAGCAAAGCATGAACTATAGGGCCATCCGCATCTGTGACCATTCAGGAATTTGCCACATCTATGGCTCCCCTAGTCTGGCCATGCTGGACGTACCCTCCAAAGAAAAGAAAAGTTGCTAATTGATGTTAGAAGAATGAAAGGTGCTTTGTGAAACCTCTGGTGGGACCTAATAAAATAATTACTCCTAAGCAGACTCCTTGTGAACAAGATCAAATCTTCTACAGCAATAAAACCACAGCTGTCAACAGGCTTCTAGGCCTGAGGAGAGATGGAGAGTCTGAACGTGGTCTGTAATGTGACCAGGTTGGCAGAACTTCTCATCATAACCTGGGTTCTACCACAGCCGCCAACATAAGTTCAGGTGAGGAGAGAAGCATCCGATACAGATGGAAGTGACACATTCTGGATTAGACAAGGATAGGTGGGTACCTACCACTCCATCCCTGTGACCTACCACAGAACTCTTACCTGTGGAATCACAGAAAGTTACTCTCACTAGTCAACAAAGAAGGAAAATGTTCCACACATTCCAAGTTCATGCCAGCCCTCAATTCCTCCTCCCCGAACACACACATACCATCAGCCTTTTCCTTGCCTGTCCAGAGGCTCCTAGTAAGACTTACTCACTGACACATAAACCCCGTGGGACATGGCTAACGTGTTTACTCAGCTGAGTCATGTCTTGGTGTATAGGGGTTTCCCTTGGGGAAACTGCTCTGAGAGCCAAATGCACACATCTCTCCTGGGTTGGAGCTGGAGGATGGATACCTCTGTACTTCAATGTGGTCCTCACCCTCAAACCTGACCTGCATTCCCCACTTTCCCCAGGCTCCATGCCAACCCCTGTTCTATTCTGACTACCCTGGACTTCAACTAATTTCCTGGCTCAAATACCACATTCTGTAGGCTCATCTTCTGCATTCATGGTGTCCCCATCCCTCCTCACTTTTCAGACTCCTAACTCCCTACAAGATGCTCATCTGCTTTTCCTTTTTGTTTCTTATTTTATGTATATTCTGTAGCTCCTGCCAGCCAGTATATTTGGTGCCCCTTCTTGTCCCAAATGTCAGGGCACTAACATGAATCTTCAAGAACCTTATTCTTTCCCCCAAACCTGTGTCTCACCCCTTTCATCTATCCAAGTTTGGGAGAAAGGCATTCCCACTTCACTACACCAGCTCCAGCGGCTTCTCCCTCAACAGGTAGAAGATAGCCCTTCACTCATATCCCTCAGCCCCATCCAGAGCCCTCCCCAGAAGAGCCCAACTGCAGGGCAGCTTTAGGTCTCCTTGACCTCATATAATTCTTAACATCTCCAAACATCCAGGCTTTACTATTTATCATGCTGGTTCTGAACAGATCCTGTCATGCAACAGCTCCCCTCTAAGCCCGCTTCTGCTTACCCACAATCCACCTCTGGCTAGCTCTCAAAGGAGTATAACTAAATATCCCTGAGGCCACAAGGCACATGAAAGATTTATTTGCATTTCCAGGTTCTGGATGTGGATTCTCTAAGAACAGGCCCCTGGCAATTGTAAAAACAATGAAGAAAACAAAGTATGAGGACACCTGTCTGGCCTGAGCTACAGGTCACGGGGGACACAAAACAGCATCTTTTTGTGATAGCCTGTGGGTGGCTGACATGTCATGGACCAGCATGTTTACTAGAGTTTGTAATTTTCAAGACAGAATGTTTGTTAATATCTCTGTGATCTTGTTTTTTGAAAGTGTAGTGGAAATGAATGTGAACACTGTTGATGGCTTGGTCCCTGTGGACGTGTGCCCTTTCAGGCCTGCATGTCTTCTCAGATTCTGGTGCAAAGGCCATTCTGATGCAAACTGGAGCCTCAGAAGCATCTAAGAAGTCACGTCAGATGCTGCTATGGATGCCAAGTCAGAAGGAAGGCAGGAAAACTGGAGACCTTTATGTGCAGGATTTTAGCCTGATAAGGAAAGAAATTGGAAGATTTGAAAATAAGGTAAGAATCGACAATATGAGCAAAATGACAGGATCAGCTAGTTATAGGTAGATGATGACAAAGTAAAACAGGTGTCCAACTAATTTAAAGAGGCAAGGAAGACATTCTTCAGAACCATGCCATAGGGCAGTGAGATGAAACTCAACACCCCTGAAAGAAAAGGCTGGGGAGATTTTAAGAAAGAAGATGGAATTATAGGTATCTGTGTTTGCTAATGGGCTTTACAGAAAGAAAATGTAAACCATCTCCTGAAGTCCTGGCAAGAGGTATTTCACATCTTGGTTGTAAATGTCCCCACCCAAGTTAGGTTCCTACTCTCCCTCAGAGATTGGGGCATGGGGACACAAGGAGGATTAAATTTCAAATGGATGGGGCCAGGCCCTTGAGACAGTTGTTCTCTGGGTCATCACACTGGCAAGAAGCTTTAGAGGAGACTTATGTATAGTTCAAAAGTGCAGAGAAAGAATCTGCAATTACTAATCTAATCTAATAAAAGAGAAGCATGCTAATTCACTATAACTTCGGTATGCCTCAAGCCATGCCCACCAGCCAATCACAGCGACTATATGCAAATTAACCCAACCAAGATGATGGCCCGACAGCCACAGAGCTGGAGCAAACAGGAGGCTTGGTTGCACCAGCGATAGAGGAAGCCAAGCTTCCCGCCTGCCCTGGCTGGCTGTGGTCTCTGCTAAAGGCAACGAAATTTCAATTATAGAAGATAAATAAATCCCAAATACCTGCTTCCAGCCAGCCTCCACTGGGAGCTTGGGTGGCTGGGGGCCATGACCAGCCTGCAAACAACCATCAGCCCCTTACCCAGGCTGGTCAGGCACCCCAGCATGGACCGCCAACCTGAAGGTGCTGTGGCCAGCCTGCAAACAGCCATCAGCCCTGCACCCA
The DNA here is from genome assembly GCA_036010255.1 of Myotis pilosus. Lineage (NCBI taxonomy): Eukaryota > Metazoa > Chordata > Mammalia > Chiroptera > Vespertilionidae > Myotis > Myotis pilosus. The sequence goes on from JASKON010000029.1 coordinate 119,041, forward strand.
GGCTGGCCAGGCACCCCAGCAGGGACTGCCAACCTGAAGGGGCTGTGGCCAGCCTGCAAACAGCCTCAGCCCCTCACCCAGGCTGGCCAGGCACCCCAGCAGGGACCCCCACCCTGAAGGGTCAGTGGCCACCCAGCAAATAGCCATCAGCCACCCACCCAGGATGGACAGGCACCCCAGCAGAATCCCCCGCCCCTCGAAGGGGTGTGGCCAAGATGAAAACGGCCCTCAGCCCCTCATCGAGGCTGGCCAGGCACTCCAGTGGGACCCCCACCCTTATCTGAGAAACGCTACAGGGCAAACCAGCCAGCCCCCACCCAAGCACCAGGCATATAATAAAAGGCTAATATGCAAATTGACCCTAACAGCAGAACGACTGGGAATGACTGGTCACTATGATACACAATGACCACCAGGGGGCAGACGCACAATGCAGGAGCTGCCCGCTGGTGGTCAGTGCGCTCCCACAGGGGGGCTCTGCTCAGCCACAAGCAGGGCTGACAGCGGCCAGAACAGCAGTGATGGCAGGAGAATCTCCTACCTCCTCAGCAGTGCTAAGGATGTCCGACTGCAGCTTAGGCCTAGTCCCTGCTGGCAAGTGGACATCCCCCGAGGGCTCCTGGGTTGCCATAGGGATGTCTGACTGCAAGCTTAGGAATGATCCCAGGGGGAGTGGGCCTAAGCCAGCAGGTATACATCCCCTGAGGGGTCTCAGACTGTGAGAGGGCAAAGGCCAGGCTGAGGGACGCCCCCAAGTGCACAAATTTTTGTGCACTGGGCCTCTAGTTATATTTATAAAAGAAATGGTCTAAGGATGGAAGACAAAGGCAAGTTGTCAGGAAGAAATTGTGTAAAGGTTAGTGACACTGAGGGAACATTAAGGCCTCTAGTTCAGAACAAAACTGCTTTCTGCACAGTGGAGGGAAACACAACTAAATCTCTTTTAGCAAAGACCAAGTTGACATCTTTATCATTTCCAGCAATGTATAAAGAGGTGCAATTTCCCAGCAATGTATAAACAGATGCAAAGTAGCTGAGAATTCCTGAACACAGCGAGGATCTGATCTCCCAGAATGCTGTGCTTCTAGAGTTCTCCATGGAGACATTACATTGCTCTCTACAGTCACCTTCATTTGACCACAGGTCACCTCAGAGGAAGAAGAGTATTCTCCATCCTACACCATTGGTGGTGTCACTGGATTTGGCCTGATTAGTGACCTAAGTGCAGAGGAACTGACATTTACCACATAATTTGCTCGGATGCAGGTTTTTCTATGAAACTGAAGATGGGAGTTCTAACAGCCTCTTGAGATTAGGAAGCGTCACCCTCTAGCTTTGGGTAATGCCCTCAAAGGTGAGGTTATTTCTAATTCTGTGGGCATCAGTCTGAACTACGACATTTGAGCCAAAGCCTTGGTTGTATTACTAAGGTTTCAAATTATACCCTATTAAAAAGGAAGACAGAGTCCTATTTACTTCATGCAAATAAGCCTATAGCCATATACATAAAAATACTCAAAAACACTTCAGAAATTATTTGAAATAAGTCAAACAAGGAGAAAAAAAAAGATCAGTCTTGTTACCCACATGGGTGTCCTCCTGTCCATTCCCATTGCCAACAACAGGGTAATCACACAGCCACTGCAATTCTCTTGAAAGACTTGGTTTCACCACCAGTGTGGAGATGGTATAACATAGACCACACAGAAGTGGGATCTGGTATAGACTATCACCTCAAGTCAACAATAATGACAATGTCAGCTCTCTTTTTTGAGTATTTATTGACTCAATGCAAATCTTCTAAGGACTTTCCACCCTCTCAGCAAATCTATTTAAAGGGCACTAAAGATTATTCAGAGTTTAGTAACATATAGGAGAGGAGGGTCACTAATATTTTACATCCAGCTCAACTGGCTCACTTTCAGTGGAACTGATGGGGTTGGACACTTCACACTGGTAATTCCCAGCATCCTCCCTCCTGACGGGGTCTATGGTGAGGGCTCTGTCATTCCAGGACAGCTTCATCCGCTCTGTCAGCCGCAGATTCATGCCATTGAAGAACCACTGGATGGAGACTGCATTTGTGTAGCAGGTCAGGACCACAGAATCCTTATTCTCTGTGACTGTGGTGTTGCTGGCTAGAAGTGTGGGCAGTCTCACTCGCTCTGTGAAGAAATAGAGGGCATGGCTAATTGAGAGTGGGCTTGGGACCTGGGCCATGTTAGTTCCTCAGACATATTAGCCACTCAGAATCCACTATGAGCTCTGTAAAGTCACCAGAGGATGGTTCTGATCTCTGCAGAAGGACAATTGTCTTTGTTCAGAGGACGATGTGTAGGGCAAGGGTTGCACCTCTTCTCTGAACCCAGATCACTCCTGACGTGTTCCCATAGACATCTTTGTAGTATCAACACAGGGAACCCTTTCACGGCCCACGTGACCCATAACCTCACTGTCAGGTGGAGTTTTCCTCTCATGAGCTTTTATTGACCCTTTCCTACAATTTATTTTGACTTAAAAATTCCATGTATGTTGGGAAAGGCAATCTTACCACTTCTGCCCACTATTGGAGCCAAGGGGACTTTACAGAAAGTGAACTGGTATTTAACTATTGTTAAATAACTCATTAGGCAATAAAGATGGCCAAACCCAGTCTTCCTGACCTTGGATCTGGATAAGTTCCATCTATAGGATTCCTCAGTCTGAACAGGACTTTATTTCCAGACCTGCTGATTGCATATAATGTAAAATAAATCACTAAAGAGAACTGGTTATGATTTTAACAAAAGACAGAAACTGTAGGAATAGAAGGAAATTAGTTAACATTGTAATGACCACACATGAAAGTCCACAGCTAACACATTACTCTGTGGAGAACCTCTGAGAACAGTAGTACTAAGATCATGAATAAGACAAGGATGCTGTTTTTCCCCTAATTCAACTAGTCAGGAAAATCAGGCAAGAAGATGAGATAAGAGATATCCAATTTTGAGAGGAATAAGAACATATCTTTTTAAAAAAGACAACATAATCTTATTGTAGAACACCCTGAATATTTTACCACATTCACACCTAAAACAACTATTATAACTAATAAAAAGATGAAGTTGTCAGAGACAGAATCAACACTCAGCATCATTTCCATTCTTTAAACAAAAATGAACAATCCTCAAATAAAATAAACAGTTTCATTTACAATAGCATCAAAAAGACTAGATTCTTAGGGTTAAACATAATAAGGTAGAAGATGAATACATTGAATGCTACCAACCATTTCTAAAAGTAAAGAAGAAACAAATAACTGAAAAGACATCCATGTTCATTAATTCCAAGACCACCAACTATCTACATATTTAAAACAAACCCTATCAAAATTCCAATTACTTTTTTAAAAAAAAATAAAAAAAATCTGAAACTTTATGTGGAATTTCAATGGATCCCAAATATTTGCAACAATCTTAAAAAGGATGAATTGAAATTGGAGGTCCCACAGTTACTACTTTCAAATCTTACTACAAAGGGAAAGTAACCAAAAGAGTTACACTGGTATAAAGACTTCTATTTGTCAAAAGACACAATCAATGGTTTTGATAATGGAGCCAAGGCTGTTCAATGGAGAAAGGACAGATTTTCAACAAATGCCATTGAACAGCAATATCTACATGCAAACAAATTAAGGGGACCATTGCTTATACTATACACAACAATTCAGTCAAAATGGATTGAATCCTAAAGGTAAGAGCTAAAATTATAAAACTCTTAGAAGAAAACATAGGGGTAAGCAATATGGCATTGGGTTTGGGAGTGATTTCTTGAATATGACATGAGAAACTCAGGCAAGAAAAGATTAGATAATTTAGATTTTTGTGAAAGTAGAAAACTTCTGTTCATCCAAGGACACAATCAACAGAGTGAACGGTGATCTGTGTAATGGTAGAAAATACTTTGCAAATCATTAATAGGATGAGGGGTTAATATCCAGAATATATAAAGATCTCCTATAACTCAACAACAGCAACACCAAATAAGCTGATTTAAAAATGGGCAAACCTCGTGAATACACATTTCTCCAGAGAAGATATAGAAATGGTCAATAAGCCCAGGAAAAGATGCTCAACATCATTATCATTATAAAAATATAAATCAAAACACTCAAAGTTGATGATTGTGATATTCAGTGTGGGTTACACCACTGAGCAGGTAACAGGAGAACACTGCCCTGTAGGACACTTGAGTCCTCCAAGCTTTCTTCAATCAGAGTTGGCACCTCTCACCTCTCAGCCAACTTAAAGGAATAAGGCAGGTCTATGTATCACAAGACAAATGCCTGTGGATCTGAGCCCTCAGAGAACTTAAATCCTCTATGTCTGGGAGAAAGTACAGCCTTTCTCAGGAGCCAAGACTGATCAATGGAGAAAGGACAATCTTTTCAACTAATGGTGTTGAACAGCAATAGCCACATGCAAACCAATGAGGGGAACCATTCAATAGATTAGCAGGATTTGGTTGTGGAAAAACAGAGAACCTAGAGTTAGAGACACCCCCTCCCACTAATCCTCCCACACCTCTCCTAGTTCTTCACTGACCAGCTGACTGCAATTTTTTTCTAGCTGCACAGACCTTCAATGCGCAGACAAGGTGTGTTTCTAAGAGGCACCATTTCCCAGGACCTCTTAGAGACTCAGATTGGAGCAGAAATAAAACAGGGGACCAGGATCGAACCTGTGGTCTGTTGACAACTCAGACCCTGGGGCCAAGAGCTGGGTCAGGCCTTCCCAGGTGAGTGTGACTGACATGAGCCAATGAGCCAATAAACGATAGAGCAGAGCCCGAGGAATGAGCCAGAAAGGAGTGAAGGGACAGGCAGGATCTGATTGAGGCAGCAGAACAATATGCTTTGCGCTTGGTCATTAAAGTCATTCTCCCTCTGCTGAGGGCAGGTGAGGCTTGTGCAGATGCAGAAGGGGAATGGATGGAAAGAGGGAAGCATGGATTGCTGGCATTCAGACCCTTGTGGGCCATTTGTGTTTGGTGGTTATGAGATAGAAATTTGGAAAGATTGTAAAATTCCCCTATATGCAAAAATTACTATTAATACCCTAGGGCCTAAGAGCAAAAGCTAGAAGGACTATTTGTCTAGAGAACAGCGGAGGGTCTGAAACATGGGTCTCAACCCCTGGAGTGACAGGGAGCCTTTCCCATGTGGCCAGAATTCCATGGACTCTGCATCCAGGTTTCAGCCTCTGAAGAGGTTTTAGCTCATTCCTTCCTTCAGTAGCCATTTATTTCTTCCTAATTCATCAAAACAACCGAGTGTTACATCTTGATCCCTTAGCTGGTTACAAGTGTTAAATGGGGAGCGAACAGGCAAAGTCCTTTTCCTTATATCCAGTGGGAATGACACCAACACATCAGGAAACAAATCAGTGGTTTCACCTCAAGTACAGGGAGGGGTGGATCTTCACCTAAGGGGAAGGTCTGGGTCTGCCATGGGCAAACTACCACCCACGGCCCTGATCCGGTCCATTTGAAATGAATAAAACTAAAACAACAACAACAACAACAACAACAACAAAAATTACCGTACCCTTTTATGTAGTGATGTTTACTTTGAATTTATATTAGTTCACACAAACACTCCATCCATGCTTTTGGTCCGGTCCTCTGGTCCAGTTTAAGAACCCATTGTGGCCCTCGAGTCAAAATGTTTGCCCACCCTTGGTCTGGGTGTTCCCAGCACTAACTGATTGTTAGTGCAGGTAATTTGGTTCTAGAGTACAAATAAATTAATTCTCCATTTGGTGATATTTTCTAGACCACAGTCTCTCTCTCTGAACTGGGGATGCCTAAGGGAAGATCTAAACCAGTGATGGCGAACCTATGACACACGTGTCAGAGTTAACCTGAAAACGCATTATTTTGGCTGATTTTTCTGTTAAATGGAATTTAAATATATAAAATAAATATTAAAGATATAAGTCTTTGTTTTACAATGGTTGCAAATATAAAAAAATTTCTATATGTGACACGGCACCAGAGTTAAGTTAGGGTTTTTCAAAATGCTGGCACGCGGAGCTCAAAAGGTTCTCCGTCACTGATCTAAACCAATGTTTTCTTTAGGGATCCCTCTGGGATGGAAGAGAGGTAATGGCTGCAGACAGACCTTGAGTCACTGTCATGGTCTGTGTGGCTCTGCTTTAGTGACTATATCTCCCTGTGCCTTGGTTTCCTCTCAATGCAGTATGATGAATATTTGACTGCCAGGGTGTCAGTGTATTAACAATGAAATATTCACAGTATCTGACTAAACACTGGGGCAGGGGAGCTGCTCAAATGAGGGACATCTGTTATTGTTCAACACCAAGAGAGACTCTCCTGGGCTGATCCCTGGTGGATGAGTCGCTGCCAGGACCATCTTTCCTCCTTTTTGTTCCCTGTGATTATGACCTTTCTCTGGACTTTCCTAAATGTTTCAGTGTAGTTCACAAATGGCCTGGCGACCTTGTCCACCTGTGCTAGCCACACTCAGTCTCAGGTGAAGAACCACTGCTATCCAGATGTGGCTCATAGGGCTGAGCTCTGGCTTCTGAGCAGCTCAAAAGCCTTGTGACTCAGACACCTGGGAAACCATTGCGCCAACTCAGCCATTCCCAGGAAGTTAACCACAACCTGACACAGGGTCCCCAGGTTCCCTGGAGTCAGAAACCCTAGGGCAGGGGTTTGGGTGTGGCTGCCAAAGCTGAGCTTCTTTATGAGGATTGCAGGGGGCTCCTCAGGATGGGCCATGGCCGAGCCCTGCAGGGTCTTTCTCAGGGCCACGGTCATGGGGAGGGGCTGAGGGAACTGGACTGAGACTGGTCTCTCTCTGCTGAGCGACTCTCATCAGACTGGCCCTTCCCTCTGTGGAGAATGTCTGCAGGGCTGGAATCCGGAAAGGGAACTCTGATCTTAGAAAGTTTGTCTCCACTGTGTGTGTCCTGTACTAAATGCCCAAACCCAACCTGGGAGATGATGCAGAGGGGGATGGAGGCAGAGTATAGGGCTGTCAGTCCTGTGTGTTCAGCCACCCAACACCCAGAGGTCAGAGAGCAATCACTCACCGTATACATTGAGCCGTCCAAATCCAATTTCTTTTTTATAGTATGGAAGGTAGACTACAACGGTGTAGATTCCTGTGTCCTTCAGGGTGACCCTCTTTATCAGCAAGGATCCATCAAAGTTTATTTGCTCTCGACCGCTGTATGCAGGCCCTGTTCTACGTCTTCGGGACATTCCAAGGTTTACAATATTATGTTCGTAGTTTGCCCCTTCCCCCCTGTACCACATGAGGCCTGTAACAACAGGAGGCATATTGCGGATACGTAGAATCACATCCTGTCCTTCGGCAGCATTGGTTGACACAATAGCGAGTTGGGCAGTGGTGGGCAGGCTCCAGAAATTTAAGAGTGAAACTAGGAGGGAAGAGAGAAATTGATCAATATTTGGATGTATATGTTGAGATGGAATGATGAAGCCCTGGATTTGGAATAGGTCTCTTCATCTCAGCCTTGGTGTGTATGTGTGAGTTTTTGTGTGTGAGTGTGTCAAGGTCAAGAGCATGGCCAACAATACTTCAGCACCTGGAAACCTGTTACTTTTTCTGTTTCACAGTCTCATTTCCAAGTTCATCTCACCCACTCACTGCCCTCAGACCCCTGCTGACACTTAGGGGTGTCCATGGGATGCACCTTCATGGAACACCTTCCTAAAGACTCTCTGTTAATCACTTTCTGACCTGGTCTGTTGTTCTTTTTATAACACTTGTGGATACCTGACATCACATGTAGATACTTTCTTATCTCTCTCCACCCACAGAATGTGAGCTCCATGGGGACAGGGACTTGTCAGATCTTGCATCCCCAGTGCCTGCAACAGGCTGCAAATACCTGTGCGTGAATGAATGTTCCCAGAGTCCTGCACCTCTTGGGGTGTATTTCTCCTGCGGCTGGTGGTAAGGACAGTGTTTAGCACCCCTGATTAAGTTTTTCTCTGGTGCCTCCTGACATAAATTGTTATTATTATGGCCAGTTTCCAAAATTCAATACTCAGTGATGAATAACTTAGGAATTTAAAGCAACTGAAGTTTCCCTGCCCCACTCCACTTCCAGATCATGAGATTTCCCAGTTACCTGTTACCCATCTCCATCACCCATCCTACTATGCCCCCCTGCCCTCTCCCCTCAGGTCCACACAGAAGCCCTCCCTGCACTCTCAGTGTGCTGTTCTCCCCAGGAGACCCCAGCAAGTCCCTGTCTTTTCTGCTTCAGTCCAACCTCCAGGGATTGTTTATTCCTTACCGGCCAACAGGAGCCCCTGCCAGAGGATAGGTCCTCTGCGGATAGGGGCTGAGAGTGACTCCATGGTGTCTGCTGCCTGCACTGTCCCTCCCTCTGCGAAAAGAGCTTGGATTCCAGGAAAGCTCAAAGGCACCGCTTTACAAACTGGTGGGATCTGCTGTCCCTCTTCGCTGTGCACTGGGCCTCCTCCTGGTGCAAGATCACTTATCTGGTCACGTGGACAGTGCGAAGTTTGTGCCAAGGACCCACCTCCTCCTCCCCTCATTTTTGGCACCCTTTCCCTCTCTTTCCAGCTTACAATCCCTCTAAATGTTGGTTGCCTTGGAGCTGCTGAAGTATCTGAACACACAAACACACTCACATGCTCTGTTTGGAAAAGCACCAGCCTAGGGCATCCAGGTCATGGGCATTCCCCATGGCTCCCAGTTAGGTGCACAGTAGCCTCCCCCACAGCCCTCTCTCTTTCACATTTGACTTTTCCATTCAGAGCAGGATTTTTGGGGCCACCTCAAGAACTCTAGTCACAGGGATGTCACCACCGCTGTGCATTGATCACCTGTGAAACTTTGTAAAGATTCCAATGCCCAGGTGACATTGTAGATGCTGCTTCAGCATCTTTCCAGTTAATGTGGATGCCCAACCAGAATGAGATCTGGTGATGTGGTGATGGGACACCCCTCCCCCTCCCCTGTGCACAGGGAGGGTCTCCACATCCTGTTAAAATGCAGATTCTGACTCGGCAGGTGTGCAGTGGACCAGAGACTCTGCATCTGATGAGCTCTCAGGGAAGGTGGGTCTTACTGGCCTGTGGAGCCCACTTGCAACAGCAAGGCTGATGGAGGCATGTGTCCCCTGAGAGGATGACTCTCTCACCCCAGCATTGGCTTCTGCTGTGTCTTGGTCTTGGGTCTGTCAGCACCACACAGAGAGCCCCACAGGCCTCAAACTGGGGATTATTTCTGTTTGTGACACAGAAACCCAGATGGGCACCGGGTCTACCCCATGTTCTCAAATGTGCTGGAAAGGTTGGATTTCCTCCCAGCAGGAAGGCCACAGAGGTGACTGTGAGGGTAAGAAGGGGTCAAGCTGGGTGACAACTGCAGAGTGGACCCTCCCTCTATCTTAGGTTGTCACTAGTTTGGCCTTTGCTTCCAGGGACAGAGACCCAGGACCAGGAGTCTCAGAAGACCCTGCAGTTCCTGGGAGTGAAGGGGAAAGTGTCCTGCATGTCCTAGGAAGAGAAGACATGGTGAGAGCTCAGGTGGCTGTGGGCTCCCTGGTCGTCAGGGGTAGTTTCTGGGAGACTCTCCCTCTCTGTTGGCTCAGCCTGTCCTGGTGCACCCTGACCTTGGTGCGGTGTCTGTCCTCTGTCTGGGGGAGTTTCCTTTCATTACCCCACCTTGTTCATGGGTGGTTCCTGGCATGGGAAGGGGATCATCAAATATAGCCCTGAGAAAGCAGGTGCACTTGGGCCTGTAAAAGTATGAAACTTCCTAACCTGTCAAAATTTTCATAAGTTTATTTGAACCAAGCTAACATCATATGCCTGGAACAAGATCTCAAATCCTTCGCTTGGCAGTTGTGCAACTTATTTTATACATTATAATAAAAACAAAAGATGAAAAAGTTTTGTGAAATTCATTCTAAAGTGAAGAAATCTGTAGAAATGATAAATAGCAAAATGGAGAAACACTTTTTTTCTTTTCTTTTTTTTTTTTTTTTTACTTTGTTGGGTCCAGGATAATTAACATTTACAGCACATAGAGAGGTTGTGCAAGGAACCAAGTCCTAAGAAGTATGTTGTCTCATATGCTGGTCCCAGAGTCTGTGCCTTCAAATCATCTTCCAAAAGAACAACTACTCTGATGTATCAGAGGTGTGTTATCCAAGATGCATAAGAACAGGGAACAGGGCTCACTTAACGTAAAGTCTGACCTTTGCTAACGAAGCTGTAGGCCTGGGACATGACTCAATGCCATCACCTGTCCAGTTAGGAATTTGTGATCAGACCATCCTGTGCAGTTAATTTTGGTCACTGAGCTTGTCAGGCCTGCCATGTGACCTGTTGGGTTTGTCAAGCTTATTTACAGCCCATTTTTGTTGTTGTTGTTTTATTCACAATCCCTAGAAGTAGCAGGTGGGATACAGCAGTCATGAGGGAGGAGTCCAAAAGCATCTGTGAAAGCAGGGAACGGAAATCAGGCTCCTTCTCCAGCTCCTTAGGCAAAGCCAGGTTCATGTGTGAATTCCCTGTTTTCTGTGTGTCTAAATGTCGCCCCCTGGAGAGCAGAAGGAGACCTGCAGCCAATGTCAGGTACTGCACCAGGGTTGCTGACCAGAGACTGAGAGCTGGCCCTGACACCTGGGTAGAGGTGGGCTCTGGCCTTCAAGCTTAAAGGCCAGTCAGTCAGGGTCCAGTCACTGTGGGATCCAGGCCTACTGACTCCATCCCAGAGCTGGGTGAGCCCAGTAAAAGGACAGAATCTGGGGCTGCTTCCATCTCAGAGGGGCTGAAGGTCATGAGTATTATGAGTCCAGTGTCATGAGAGCTGTCCCCTCTGGTGGATGTGCTGTTTCAGGAGGAACTCTCTGTCCCAAAGATTTCAAGAACAGGACCTGTTTATGTCTCTTCTGAGGCTTGTAGTAGACTTTGCCAAACTGAAGGGCTGATCCCCCAAATGCCCTGTGCTTCTCCATCATTGCATTGGGGTGTTACATTCAAGTCACCTGTGTCCCTGTCCATCCTCTGCTGTAGTCCTCCCACAGGGCCCAGGATCTGAAGCAGCTACACTTGGCGTGTCAACCACAGGAGCTGTGGGTCCCTCTGTGAGGGGTGGTGAGGCCCCTGTGGGACCCTCAGTCCTCTGAGATGGAAGCAACCCCATATCCTGGGTTCTCCTGTCCCATCCTGCTGATGACATTCCCCTTGCTCCCCAGGACATAATGGGTTGGTGAGATGTTCAGGGACTACAGGCAGGTGTCCCACAGACCAGGTACCTTGGGTTTGGGAGTCATCCCTGTATTCCTTAGAGGTCAGTGTGAGCTCTCTTTTCCCATGGTAGTACCCCCTACCTGGGTTGAAAGATCCAGAGTGTCTGGCAGATCAGGGCTCTGTGAGAAGACAAAGAACAGAGGCTACTCTCCAGGCCCCAGGAATATGAGACAACACTCACAATGTGGAAATGGGGAGGGCTGTGTTTTTCTGGGAATGAAGGAAGGTCTGACTCTTCACTCTTAGTTGGTCCTATCTCCCACCTCCCTGATTGGGTGAGGGGGAAAAAACATCCCTGGGTCATCCCTGCACACTTATTGCCTCCTCCCATGCTGACACCAATGCCTTTGTGCCTATAAGGAACATAGTTTGACCACTAGTGTCACAGAGGGTGACAGGATTCCATTTGGTGGTTTCTCTCATCCATTTAATGAGTGTTTACTGAGCATCTGTGATGTGTCAGGCCTGGAATGCGCCCTGGGACTTGAGAGAATAGGACATAGATTGGACCTGTGCTCATGGAGTTTACCTTGTAACAAAGACAGCCTCTCAGAGAAATCACAGCACTAAGGAGTTAATTATAATCCAGAGAAGAACCACGAAGAAAGAGTTGTATCTACTTGACCCTCAGCTTGCGTGGGGATCATAGAGAGCACGTCTGAGAAAGTGACCTCTTGGCTGAGACCTGAAGCATGAGTGGCCATTCACCAATCGGACAGAGGGTGGTGGGGAAGAGCTGCCTGCAGAGGACTGGACTTTGGTGGGCAGATGCCTGACTGGATAGAGGAGCTTTCGAAGTCCAGTGTGGGCAGAGTGAAGAGTTTGAAGGAATGTGGACTTAGTAATGCTGGTGAGGGTGGACCCTGCTGGGCTGTGGATGCTGCTGAGGTGGGGTCAGCAGACCTGAGGAGGCTGCAGGCTGTGGAGTAGCTCACCCCACTTTGATGGACAAGGTGAAAAATGTGCAAGAAAAAAGTCACATTCCAGTTTTGAATTTTCTATTCAACTTATACTTTAAGCAATATTTCATATGTGTATATTTAAATTTCACATATTTATTGACTTTTAGTTGGCATATAACAAACTTACCATATTGAAAGTATACAAATTATTAAGTTTTGCCAGATGAATGCACCATAGAAGTTGTTACAATGAAGAAAATGAACATGTTCTTCACTCTTAAAGCCTCCACAGGCCCCCTTATAATCTCCTCACTCTGTCCCTCTCCCATTCCCTCCAACTCTTATCTGCTTTCCGTCATTATAGATGAGTTTGCATTTTCTGCAGTTTTCATAATTTGAACCATATAATATGTAATTTTGGGTGAATGTTGGCTTCTAGAATCGATGCCATTATCTTGAAATAGTTCTTTCCTTTTTAATCCCTCAGGTCTATACCATTGTAGGATGCACGAAACTTGTTTAGCCATTCGCCCAATCATGGACATTTGTGTTGATTCCCATTTTGGACTATTTCAGGTAAACCAGGCACTAACATTTGTGCAGCAAAGTCTTTAGCACAGAATTATGTACATGTAAAACCAATGAAGGGCCAGAAAAATGGAAGTCAATGGTCTCTATTATCCATTGACACAGGAAGTCTGGTTTCAAGGTCCCACTGCCACAGCCCTACCCAGAGGCAAAGAAACACCTGCTTCTTCACATATAGCTCTGTCTGCAGAGCCCACCCACTGGGAGCAGGCATCACAGCCCCTTCGCCCTGCCAGAGTCCAATCCACACACAAGCGCATGTCAGAGACTGAAATTAAATCACACCTGGATTCCCAGTCATTAGAAGTTGGAAAGGTGGTATTTAACCTTTCAGACCCTCTGGTATAGGTGGAAATATAGAAAGGGGTGAAGCATAGATGTCAAGTGCCAATAGACAATACATGGCCAGGTTGAGTCCACTTGCAGGCTCTGTGACTCTGGGCAAGTGATCTCACCTCAAAAAGCCTCAGTTTCCTCATGTGGTTTCATAGAAAGATATTTCCTGGTTCTTAGAATAGAGCAGTTTAAATTCTTGAAATTTTCTGAGTGATATGGGCAATAAGAGTGTCTTTTGTCCCAATGACGCAACTCCTGACAGGCCTCTGGATAGTTGCAGGGTGAGGACAGGCTGCCATAAAGGCCAGATCTTGATTAGAAGCCTGGAATTTTCAGCTGCTAACGTAAGAAACATTTAAACCTGTAGAGAACTTTTTTATTATTTTTTTATTGCTTAAAGTATTACAAAGGGTATTACATATGTGTCCTTTTTTCCCCCCGCCCTTGACAGTCCCCTAGCCTCCCCTATCACCCAGTGTCTTATGTCCCTTGGTTATGCTTACAAGCATGCATACAAGTCCTTCGGTTGATCTCTTACCCTCCTCCATCCTGCCCCCCAACCTTGCCCGGCCTTCCCACTGCAGTTTGACAATCTGTTTTAGGCAGCTCTGCCTCTGTATCTATTATTGTTCAAAAGTTTATAATGGTCTCTATTATCCATGAATGAGTGAGATCATGTGGTATTTTTCCTTCATTGACTGGCTTATTTCACTTAGCATAATGTTCTCCAGTTCCTTCCATGCCGTTGCAAATGGTAAGAGTTCCTTCCTTTTTACAGCAGCATAGTATTCCATCGTGTAGATGTACCATGGTTTGTAATCCATTCATCTACTGATGGGCACTTAGGCTATTTCCAGATCTTAGCTATGGTGAATTGTGTTGCTATGAACATAGGGATGCATATATCCTTTCTGATTGGTGTTTCTGGTTACCTGTAGAGAATTTTTATGCGTTTATTTGAGTCAAACTGATGACATTTTCCAGGAATCCAAATCTCAAAGAAAAGTGTCAGTTTTGCACTGTAATTTATACATTACAATCAAAGCAAGGAGGCAAAAGGGGTTAATCAAAATCCATTGGTGATAGATTAGGAAGGTGGGAGAAAGCAAAACAGGGAAATCTCTGAGATTGGATAAAAATTTAAAAAAATAGACACATACTTCTTTAACATCAGTTGGAGAGGTTAGTGAGCAGCTAAAAATTAACATGAAGATCATAGCAATGGGGGGGTCCGTGGCTTCACCTCTGGTGCAGTGAGGGTCTGGAAAAAAAGCAAAATTTTTTCTGATATTCCAAATGTAAGTTATCTCGAATGTAAAAAGACAATAGACATGTTCAGTTAATATAAAGATTCAGCTTTGTTAGGAAAAAAATACTTAGGACATAATTACCACCATGACTCACTTTTAGTTAGAAAGTTGTCATTTCAGGCCATCCTACGTGGTTACTTTAAGTCTCTGATTTTGCAAATCATACTATGCAGGCCTCCTCTGAGCTTGTCAGCTTTTGTCCGTGGCCCCATTTTCATCCACACCTCCCCCTTTGGGTCATAAATCAAATGGAACGATTCACTGATGACCAACCTTTTCGTTGGAAAATGTGGTCCCATGGTGCTAGAAAGGCTCATCACTAGGAAGTCTTAGTTTATCTAGCTGAACTATGGACCATTGGGGATAGGGCAAGACTGTAACCTTAGATGGAAATCAAGGTCAAATTTCCTCAAAAGTGAGAAGCAGGTAAATGGGAGCCTGTCAGGTTCCACTGATCTTCATTAAGAGAAACACTTTTTCCCTGAACAGTGTCGCTAAGTGATTGGAGTATCAGCCTGCAGTTCCTGGTCAAGGTCATGTGTCTGGGTTGTAGGTTCAGTCCCTGGTCCCAATCAGGATGCATGCAGGAGACAGCCAATGGTGTCCATCTCATATGGATGTTCCTCTCCCTCTCTCTTTATCTTCCTCCCTCCCTCCCTCTTCTTTCCCTTCTACTCTTTCTAAAAAAACAATGGAAACAATATCCTTGGGTTAGGATTTAAACAAACAAAAAACAATAAAAATAAAGAAAAACATTTTGGGTCATTCCTAACCTATAAGTTCTCATGATCCAAATTTTGCTGTTTGTCTCATTTCTCTGTATTTTTCATCTAGTATCACATTTGCTTATAGTTTGAGGGCACACTATACACCTCTTCTGTTTTCACAATCTGATCATGAGATGGGTTCTCATTTACAATGGTCCACTTATTTCCCATTGGAAACACTCAAGGGTCATTCATTATTAATCTGATTCCTGCTGGTTGTGCAATTTGGAACTGTAATCATATTTGGGGACAAGGCTGTAAGAACCCAATGGTGTTTATTACAATTATCTGATAAAAAATTTCATAGACCAGGAAGACAGTAAGAATATCATAAGTAAATTTCCTGTGCCTCAGCAGCAGTTATAGAAGGGCATGTTTTATAACTACTT
Organism: Myotis pilosus; assembly: GCA_036010255.1. Lineage (NCBI taxonomy): Eukaryota > Metazoa > Chordata > Mammalia > Chiroptera > Vespertilionidae > Myotis > Myotis pilosus. Next base: position 134,661 of record JASKON010000029.1, read on the forward strand.
CCACTTCTTTTGAATTAATGTGGTTATTAGTCTTTGTTGGGTTAGGGTATAAGCATATCCCCATAATTAGGTTCTGGCATTTCTACATAAAATTTCTCAATATTCCTTTTCCACTAATCTCTACAGCTTCCCTTGTTTTCAGTTTGCCTCTTTTTACTCATTCAGAAATAATTAACTTGTTAGGTCAAACTACTTACTTTTAACTTCTCTTAAACACACCCAGCCTGGCTGGTGTGGCTCAGTGGTTGAGCATCAACCTATGAACCAAGAGGTCACAGTTCGATTCCCAGTCAGGGTACTTGCCTGAGTTGTGGGTTCGACCCCCAGTGTGGGTTGTGCAGGGTGTAGCCAATCAATGATTCTCTCTCATCATTGACGTTTCTATCTCTCTCTCCCTTTCCCTTCCTCTCTGAAATAAATAAAAATAGTTTTAAAGAACACTCCAAGACCCCTTTCCTCCTTTTGCAATAGTATTCCCTCTACATTTCAAAAAGTTATCAGAAATAAAAGCCAGGCCCTGAGCGAATTTGCCTAAGACCAGCTGGTAGTGTGCAGGTACTTGACTTCATGCAGGAAAGATTGCAGACTATGAGTCCAGGTGATTTTGAGACTACATGTATTAAAACTGGGGACAGTCACACAAGAAAGGGCCTGGGATACAAGAAACAGTAGGAGATAGACAAGGTGTGGCTGCTTTGGCTCTCTAGAAACACTATGGGAGAGAAGGGTGCCTATACAAGGCTGCTGTCAGCTCACGCTCACTGGAGAGTCAGAGGCAAGGGGATTTGGCAACAAGTTTAGGGAGTAGCTCAAGATGAGCTACCGTTGCCTATTGTTCCCCTGGTTGCATTCTCCTGGGTATCACTTAGGGTTTCGGTGAAAGAAAATTCACTGGAAAAGGAGATTTGAGTGGGTGTGCCTCAATAGAGGCACATGCTGGCTTCTTTGTCTTGAGGGGTTCTATCTACTTTTCAAGGTGGAGATTTAGGGGAGGTCTCAGGGAAGGTTTCAATAGAATATTTATCAGCATTTCCAGATTCGCCCTTTCAGATCGTGGTCTCCACTGATTGGCCAACTGCAGGAGAGGAAGTCTAAGTCACACACCAATGGTATGCCAGGGGAGGAAAGGCCACCCTGAAGGCAAGTTCTAGGATCAGATTTGCCCATTGCTAGGTACCCGAGGCTTTCTGCCCCGGTGACCTTCTATATCTGGCTGTAAATTCACCATTCCACATGCCAAGGAATATTCCTAGCTTCTTACTACAATTTGACTACATTTCTTGTGAATGACTTTCAAATATTTATGACAGACTAGTGATGTGTCAAATGAACCAGCCACTAATATTCTTAAAACGGAAGGCTTCTAGTAAATAAGGTTCTTATTTGTTGTTTTTTTTTTTTTAAAGTTCTTATTTATACAGGACAAAATTGTTCCAGTTGAGCTACAGTTGGCAGAAAAAAAGGGATGTTCAACAGAATAGAGTCACCATGGGGTTAACAGCCAGTTACACCAGAGGGGGAAAATGGAAGGATCAGGGAAAGACTCCAGCTTACTTAATACCCTCACATAGGCCCTGGATCTAAAGTTCTGGAGCCCTGGTACTGTCCTCACCTCAGGGAGTCCGGGGCTAGGAGGGGTTTGTGAACTCTTTCAGAAGAATGAGTAGAAACAGATTGGAGAAAAAAGGAACAAAGCAATTGCTTCTTAAAAAATCCATCCTCATTAACAACAACACCATAAATTAGAAGATTCAATATTGTTAACTGTCCATACTACTCAAAGAAATCTGCAGATTCAATAAAATATATTGTAATCCCAAAGGCATTTTTAAATAAATAAAAATATCAACCTTAATTCATATGGTATCTCAAGGAACCCTGAGGAGACAAAACAATCTTCAAAAATCGCCAAGTTCCCTGATTTCAAAACACACTACAAAGCTAAAGTAAGAGTAGAGTGGTACTGACATAAAGATATACAGACCAATGGAACAGAATGGTGAGCCCAGAAATAAACACTCTTTATATTATCAAATAATCCTAAATGAAGGTCCCAAGACCACACAATGGAGAAAAGACAGACTTCTACAAAAGGCGTTGGGAAAATTGGATATTCTCAAGTAAAAGAATCTTATATGACTTATAAAAATTAATTCAAAATGTATCAAAGATCTAAATGTAATACCAAAAACCATAACACTCACACAATAGTCAGGACAAAACTTCCTGACATTGTATTTGACAATAGTTTCTTGGATATGATAACAAAAGTTCAAGGAACAAAGGAAAATAGAAAATGGGGCTACTGCCCGGCCATTGTAGATCAGTGGTTGAGCATCAACCTATGAATCAGGAGATTGAGGTTTGATTCCCAGTCAGGGCACATGGCAGGTTGTGGGCTCCATCCCTAGTAAGAAACTTGCAGAAGGCAGCTGATCAGTGATTCTCTCTCATAATTCATGTTTCTGTCTCTCTCTCCCTCTTCCTTGTTATCTAAAAATCAATAAAAATATATTTTAAAAGAATATGGGGCTACATTAAGCTTAAAATCTATTGGACATCAAAAAACAATCAACTGAGTGAAAAATAAACCTTCAGAATGAGAAAAATTATTTGAAAATTATATATATACATACATATATATATATATATATATATATATATATATATATATATATATTCTGTTAAGAGGTACATCTAGGGTATATAAAGAAACCCTACAATTCAACAATAAAAAAGACCAATTTGCCTGATTTAAAAATGGTCAAAACACTATAATAGACATTTCTCTAAAGAAGACATACAAATGGTCAAAAAGCTTATTAAAAGATGCCCAACATTATTATTCATTGGAGAAATCAAATCCAAACAAAAATGAAATATCCCTTTATACCCATCAGGGTGGTCTTGCAACTTTGCCAAATTCATTTATTATATTTAGCTTTTTGGTTGAATCTTGTGGGTTCTCTGTGTATCATATCATGTCATCTGTAAATAATGACAGCTTTACTGCTTCCTTTTCAATTTGGATGCCTGTTATTTCTTCTTCTTGTCTGATCATTGTAGCTAGTACTTTCAGTACTGTGCTCAATAAGAGTGGTGAAAGCAGATATCCCTGTCTTTTTTCTGATCTTAAGGGAAACACTTTTAGTTTTTGCCCATTGAGTATAATGTGATTATAGTTTGTTCAAATATGGCCTTTTTTTATATTGATGTATGTTCTCTGTATTTCAACTTTGTTGAGAGCTTTTATCATAAATGGCTTCTGGATATTATTGAATGTTTTTTCTGCATCAATTGATATGATCATGTGATTTTTATCTTTTATTTTATGTTATGTAACACATTTATTGATTTGAAAATTTTGTATAGACCTTGCATCTCTGGAATAAATCTCACTTTATCATGTTTTTTTTTATTTTAAAATGTAATAACTGGATCTGATAAGCTAATATTTTGTTGAGTATGTTAGCATGTCTATCCATCAGGGATATTAACCTATAATTTCCTTTCTATGTTGTATTTTTACCTTTTTTTTTGGTACTAGGATAATTTTGGCCTCATAAAAAGAGCTTGAAAATCTTCCCACTTCTTCAATATTTTGGAAGTCCTTTAGGAGGATTTCTTTCTTGAATGTTCAGTAAAATTCATCTATGAAACCTTCCTGTCTCAGGACATTTTTTTCTTGGAATTTTTTAAGAAAAATTTTATTCCTGTTTTGCTTTTATTAGTTGTTACTGGTGCTTTCAGGTGTCTATTTTTTCCTGATTCCATTTTAAAAGATTGTATGTTTCTAGGAATTTTTCCACTTAGCCAAGGTTGACTATTTTGTTGGCACATAGTTTTTAATGATATTCTCTCACAATCATTTGTATTTCTGTGATGTCAGTAGTTCATTTCTAATTGGACTTATTTGGATCCTCTCTCTTTGTTTCTTGTTGAGTCTGGTTAAAGGTCAATCAATCTTGTTTATCCTTTCAAAGATCCAGCTTTTGGTTTCATTGATCTTTTGTTCTTTTTAGAGTCTATGTAGTTTATTTCCGTTCTGATCTTTATTATTTTCTTCCTTCTATTTACTCTGCACTTTTTCTGCTGTACTTTTTCCGTCACCTTTTATCTCCTCTGGAACTTCTTCCACCTCCACCCATCCCCCTGCACCCCACAATCACCACATTATAGTCTATATTAATGAGTTTTCTCTCTCTCTCTTTTTTTTTTCTTTATTGGTCAATACCTCTTCCACCCCCTGAGCTGTCTGCCTGCTCTCTATCTGTGAGTCATAGCTTTTTTTTTTTTTTTTTACTATAGTTGATTTCTAGTTTCATGCCATTGTGATCCGAGAAGAAACTTGATATGATTTCTATCTTCTTGAATTTGTGAAGACTTAGTCTGTGCCCTAACATGTAGACTATCTATAAGAATGCTCCATGTGCACATCAGCAAAATGTATATTCTGCTTCTTTGGGATGAAATGTTCTGTAAATATTGATTTAATCTATCTGATCTAGTGTGTCCATTGAGGTCTCAGTTTCCCTTTTGATTTTTTTTGTTTGGAAGATCTATCCATTGACAGTGGGGTGTTTAAGTCCCCTACTCTCCCTGTATTGCTATCCATCTCTCCTTTAAAGTCCACTACAATTTTAAAACATATTTAGGTGTTCCTATATTGGAAGGACATATGTTTATAAGGGTGGTAGCCTCTTGTTGGATCAATCATTTTAGTATTATGTAGTGACCTTCTTAGTCTTTTTTATGGTCTATGTCTTGAAGTCTACTTTGTCAGATATGAGTATTGCTACACCAGCTATTTTTTGTTTCTATTTGCATGGAATATTTTTCCATCCCTTAATTTTTAGCCTCTGTATAACTTTTGTTATGAGTTGGGTATCTTGTATACAGCATATAAATATGGGGCATATTTTCTTATCCATTCAGCTCCCCTATGTCTTTTTGTAGGAGCCTTTAATCCATTTACATTAAGGGTTATTATTGATAGGTACTTAGTTATCGCAACATTTTTATGCCTACTAATATATTCCTTTCCCTCTCTCTCTCTCTCTCTCTCTCTCTCTCTCTCTCTCTCTATATATATATATATATATATATATATATATATATATATATATATATAATTTCTTCTTCTTTTTAAAACAGTCCTTTTAGCATTTCTTGTAATGCTGTTTGGGGGTAATGAACTCCTTTAGTCTTTTTTGTCCGGTATTAGGTGACCTATGGGACAGAGTGATGCAGTCTCCTTGATCTCCTGAGCTGGGTGCTCTAGGAATGTCTCTAGTGTGGATTGTTCGGCTGTTCCTGTTGTAATTGGGTCTTTCATGGGTGGGATTGACCCTTAGGCTGGTTGACTATGAGGCTCAACCTTGACCAATGTGTGCAAACTGCTGTGCAGGTGCAGTCTCCAGGTGTCTTGATGGACTCAGTGACACGATCATTAACCCTTCAGGGTGGGTGTTTAAAGGGGTCAGACTTTATCACCATGTATGATATACTGTGCAAGGGATGGCCGTTCAAGGTGGACTTGTTCCCAGCAGGGTCTGAAGCCTGCCAGAATCCACCTTTGATGTGCCATTTGTTGGTCTAGTTGGCTTGAACTCTGGTGTGGTCGGAAGCCCACCACTGGTTGTGTTGGTTCTGGGTCGTTCTGGGTGGGTTTCAGATGCAAGAGGCTCTCAGACATTGTGTGTAACTGGCTTTGGGCTACCTGTGCATAGTGACTTCTCTGATAGCTGTTTATGTCTGTGTCTACTAGTGGACCCCATGCTTGGGGATTACACAGTCAGGCACTCAATGATGGGAAATTAGTCTCTGCTTCAAAGCTAAACTCTTCAGTCTCCACCAGAGACACCAACTCTTGTTCCCTGTAAGGGGGCTTGCTGCAGCTTCAGGTTGGGTAGGGCCTGCAGTTTCCTCTGCAGGAGCAGGTTCACCTGCCTGGGCTCAGCTCAGCGGGATAGATCAGAAGAGTCTTTGTTTGAAGATGTTGTGGGCCCAGCCCACAGGTGGAGGCTAAGAACTTCCTCTCAGCCCCTGGGGGTGTAACATATTGAATGTCTCTCTCAGCCACTCTCCCATCTCCCATAGGACTGCACCCAATGAGGGTATCCCTGACTTCACAGGGCTGAACCAAACAGTCTCCTGTTGGGGGTATTGTCTGTAAGTTGCAGGATTGAGGGGGGTGTGTGTGGGGGATCGATCTACTTCTCCTTCTTGGGTCTGCCTTGCAAACTTACAGGTCAGTCTCCCCAATGCATCACAAAGCCAAGCACTGCCCACCTTTTTCCCGATAGAAGCCTCTCTGGGGAATATAGCCCCCAAATCCCAACTTTGTGTGGCACTGATGCCTTTATGCCATAAGACCAAGCTGGAAGGGGTGGAAAATCAGCCCTGCAGGAGACTCCAATCTCTCCCCCCAGCAGGTCCCAGCAGGGTGGAGGCCAAAATTCCAAGCTCCACTAGGGCTCTGAAGTCTGCAGGGTGGGCCAAAAATTCCAGACCTGCACTGATCACCCAAGCTGTGGTCAGCAAACCGCGGCTCACGAGCCACATGCGGCTCCTTGGCTCCTTGAGTGTGGCTCTTCCACAAAATACCATGTGTGGGCGCAAACATACATGTGATTGAAACTTCATGGCCCATGTGCAGAAGTCGGTATTTTGTGGAAGAGCCACACTCAAGGGGCCAAAGAGCCGCATGTGGCTCGTGAGCCACGGTTTGCTGAGCCGCAGATTGCCAACCACTGCCCCAGGCCTTCAACCCAGCAGTCCAGGGACCTCCACAGGTGGGAGAAGGGTTTCCAAATGTGTGCTCGAGGTGGAAGAGACCTTTCCTCTTTCCCCAAGCAAACAGTTTAGTCATTCACTGTGGCTCTGTACAATGTCTTTCATGAATATAGGGGGTTCCTCAAAGTCACTGCTGGATGCAGCCTGCGGACCCTCCCACTGAACTCAAACATGGCAGTGCAGTAGTCAGAGACCAGAGCAAACTTCTCAGACTGGGGCTGCTAACAAAAGGAGCACCCCTTCACTGGGAAGTTGCAGTTTAAGTCTCCCAGGCAGACAGAGTCCCCCTGGCTCCCTGTGTCTGATGCTACCTGGGCTCTTCTTTCTATCTCTGCTGCTGTGGCTTTGGGATCCTTGCATGGGGTTGAAACCCCACACCACCAGGGGAGGGAGCTTTGCAGCTGTGATATCCCTCTGGCCTCAGCCACCACACCTGCTCAAAGGGGGCTATCCTTTCCCAACCCTACTCCTCTTAGCACTCTCGACCTGGCTTCTTCATTGCTCCTTAGATGTAATATTTGCAATCAGCTACACCTCACTTGATTTTTCAAGTTGATTGCACAGTATTTATCTCTAAATCTGGTCCCTGGCTGGGATAAAGGGCATGCAGTCTCCAGCTACTTCCCATCTTGCCTTCATAGAATTCCCCTTTTTAAAGGCTGAACAATAAATATTCCATTGCCTGTATATACCACATTTTGCCTCTCCATTCATTACCCATAGACACTAGGGTTGTATTCACATTTCAGCTATTGTGAATAAATTTGCTATGAACATGTGTATATAAATATCATCTATTTGAGACCCTGTTGTCATTTTTCTGAGTATGTACCCAGAAGTGGAATTGCTGGGTTATATTGTAAATCTATGTTTAACTTTTTGAGGAACCTCCATACTGTTTTCCAAAGTGGATGTAGCATTTTACATTCCTACCAACAGTGCACAATCTTTCCGACCTCACCACATTTTTGCCAACACTTGTTATTTTCTGGTTTTCGATAATAGCTATCCTATTGGGTGTGAGATGGAATCTCACTATATTTTTTAAGTTCTTTTTTATTTTTTAAAAATATATTTTACTGATTTTTTAAAAAATATATTTTATTGATTTTTTACAGAGAGGAAGGGAGAGAGATAGAGAGTTAGAAACATCCATTTTTTTTAAAATATATTTTATTGAACTTTTACAGATAGGAAGGGAGAGAGATAGAGAGCCAGAAACATCGATGAGAGAGAAACATCGATCAGCTGCCTCCTGCACATCCCCTACTGGGGATGTGCCCGCTACCCAGGTACATGCCCTTGACCCGAATCGAACCTGGGACCTTTCAGTCCGCAGGACGACGCTCTATCCACTGAGCCAAACCGGTTTTGGCTATTTTACTGATTTTTTACAGAAAGGAATGGAGAGGATTAGAGAATTAGAAACACTGATGAGAGAGAAACATCGATCAGCTGCCTCCTGCACACTTCCCACTGGGGATGTGCCTGCAACCAAGGTTCATGCCTTTGACCGGAATCGAACCTGAAACCCTTGAGTCTGCAGGCTGACGCTCTATATACTGAGCCAAACTGGTTAGGGCATTAAATTATTTTTTATATTTAAGCATAATTAACTTACAATATTCTATTAAGTTAAGGTGTACAACATTGTGACTTGATATTTACATACATTACGAAGTGATCAGCATGACAGTTCTTGTGACCCTCTGTCACCATACAAAGTTATTGCAATATTCCTGACTACATGCTCTGTGCTGTTTGGTATATCCCAGTGGCTTGTTTACTTTATAACTAGAAATTTGCACCCTTTAATCCCCTTCACCTATTTTTACCATTCTCCCACCCACATCTCTCTAGAAACCACCAGTTCATTTTCTGCATCTATGAGCCTGTTTTTGTTTTGTTTTGATTATTCATTTGTCCTGCTTTTTATTTATTTTCATCTTTTAAATATTTGTATTGATTTTTATAGAAAAAGGAAGGGAGAGGGTGAAAGAGAAACATCAGTGTGAGAATGGGACATCATTCAGCTGCCTTCTGCATACCCCTATGTGGTTCGAGCTCACAACCCTTGCATTTACTCTGACTGGGAATCAAACCAGCAATATTTGGTACATGGGACAATGTTCAACCTACTGAGCCACATCGACCAGAGTTGTCTTGCATTTTACCTTCCACATCCAGTAATATCATATACTTACGTCACTTAATACAATACACTCCAGAGCCATCCATTTCGGCACAAAAAGCAAGATGCCATTCTTTTATATGGTTGAGTAATAGTCTATTTTATTTTTATATGTGTTTGTCTTTACATTAAACACATCTACTACATTCATTCATTTATTTATGGACACTTAGGTCACTGTAATATTTCTTTTTTATCTGTATTTTCATTTTCTTTGAATAAATAATCAGAAGTGGAATTGCTGGGTTGTATGGTAGTTCTACTTTTAATTTTTGAAAAATCGTATTGCTGTTTCGATTAGCATTTCCCTAAGAGACATTATTTCTTACTACATTTGAACCTGACACACAGCCCTGGGCCCTGGCCCCCATGCTGGACTCACCTGCCCTGGGCGTGTTGCACTGACCCTTCCTTTCCTTGGGAATCATTGCAGCCTGTGTCTCACTAAACTCCAGCATCACCATCTCCCCAGGGGCTGCCCTTCTAAGTACACTTATGAAGGGATGCCTTATCTTTCATATAAACTACATCTTTTACAAATAATGAGCGATTTCTGATAAATGACACTTTTCCCTTTATAATTAATAAAGTCACCTATTAAAATAAGATTATACATTTTTTCAAATGATAAAATAATCATGTCTACTTAAAAATGCAATGCCCAGGTTTTAAAGAGTAATGAACTTGTCCTTATAGTAAATGAAACAATTGTGTCTTCTTATTAATTGTAAAGACATTGCCCTTTGAAAAGTGTGATATGCTTTTAAACATGCAGTGATCTTTGCCTTTCAGAATACCCAGATCATGGCCTGTGGACAGTCAATGATCTTGCCTTTAATAAAAGTGTCCTTCCCTGGGGAAGTTTAAAAATCTTGTAGTGATGGCAACAAGGGGAATACGGTCACACATGAAAACTTGGATATATCTCAGAGACATGATGTAAAGGAAAAGAAGCAGCATTGATCCATGTGTCTGACCTACATAGTGTGTGTAGGTAAGTATACAGGATGACAGAATAGTCCCACTGAGTCCTGTGCCTTGTGAAGTGACAACCCCAGTACAAGCCCATTTTCTCTTTGACCCCCAGTGTGAAAACAGTGCATATCCCTTAGGGTCATTCCAGGGATGGAGTGAATGAAAAGCCAGGAGGGCTGACCCTCCAAAGGACCCCAGTGTCCCTTCTCCATGGAACTTCACCCTAGATTTTGTGTCTTTAGTTCTTTGTGCAAAAATTGATCATTTATCATCATCATTGGAGTTTGTGATTTTCAGGTCCCTCATCATGTCATACATGCAGTGATTTTAAGTTTGGGGTCTTCTTGGTTACATAGCAATAGATATCAGGAAGGAAGTTCATCCCATGATTCCTACATGTTGACAGGGCTGCAATTATTCACATTTTACAGATGATGAAACTAAAGGAACTGTATTCACTTCCCAGCATGATATTATTCACCAGAGAGTAATTAATTACTTATTTGAGCAATGAGCACAATTTCTGCACAGGCTTATAGTGGTTGGAGGAGATACAAAAGTCACACTGGCTTCAGTAGCTGATATTGTAGTGATGAGGGAGAAGCAATTAACGAATGAACAAGCAGCATTTCTAAAGGGGTGGAAGAAGAGAGGGAGTGGGTGGATTGGGATTTATTTTCTTATATAAAACTAGAGGCCAAGTGCATAAAATTCATGCACTTAGGGGGGGGTGGTCCCTCAGCTCGGATTGGCAGACAATCCAGGCCAGGCCAACGGACCCCACTGGTGCATGATCAGGGAAGGAGAGGGACACGGGAGGTTGGCCAGCCCAGGAGGTACTGCGGGAGGGCTCCAAGGCATGTCTGGCCCATCTCACTCAGCCCCAATCAGCTGGACCCCAGCAGCAAGCTAACCTAACAGTCTGAGCATCTGCCCCCTGGTGGTCCATGTATGTCATAGTGAGTGATTGAGTAGTCTTAGAATATCATTAGCATATTATGCTTTGATTGGTTCAACAGACGACCAGAGGACTGGACTCTTAGCATATTATCCTTTTATTATATAGGATTGTCAAGGAAATGCTCAAAAACTATGTGACATTTGAGCAAGACCTAGAAGAGTGATAAAGGGGTCATGTAGGTCTTTGGAGAAAGATTATTTTAGAGAGAGAAAATGGCCAAGACAAAGACTCTGAGCCAGGAGGATGCTTGCTATGTTTGAAGGTCAGAAAGCCACTGTGGCCAGAATAGATGAGATGAGGCAAATGGCATGAGAAGTGTAGACAGGGACCAGACTTTTTAGGGCTCTATTATCAAAGGGTGACCTGCAAGGAGATAAAGAGCCTGGGAAAGAACGTAGACCAACCACATTGTTCAGTGTCCTGTTTATTTCACCTGATATGTTCTTAATTGCAAGACTTTCTCAACGAAAGCACTGAGTTGTTTGATCTTCTGGTGGAAATTCCCTGTCTTGTGCAGACCAGCCCTTTGAGAAACACTCCTGTGGGACCTTGTGGGCCGTGATTGAGGTGTGAGTGACAGGAGGGCTTTGGGAAGAAAAGGGATGACTTGACTTGGGTTTTTAAATAATTCAACTCTAAGAATTCACAGGTCCTACTCTGGGGAAATGGATATAAGGTGGGTTAAGGAGGCAGCATTAAAACCAATTAGAAGACTATTGAAATAACTTCTAGTAAGAGTGATGGTGGCTTGGACCTGAGTGTTAGTGTTCTATCTGTACTGTGTAGACTGACTGCATGTGTGCTGATGGACTAGAGATTACTGTGAGAGCAAGAGAGGCATCAAGAATAATGCCAATATTTCTGAGCTGAGCACCTGGAAGGATGGCATTGATCTTGACTGAGAAGTGGAAAGTTCTAGGAGCGTCAGGTTGGGAGGTGGGGAGAATAAAGATCTTGATTGTGCTCATGCTACATTAAAGGTACCCCAATGCTGTGTAGGAGAGATGACCCAAATTGGCTTAACTCATTCTTCCTAAACCCCTTGGAAAATACACAAAAAAACAGAGAACCTGAGGGCATCAATTTCCTGAATCTCTGACAACAGTTTCAGTGTGTGAGTATGGAAGAGGGAAGTGGTTTTGTGAGGTGTATGTTGTTCCTCTCTCAGCACTCAGGACCTTGGAGCTGGTGGGTCCTAAAGGCTACAAGGGGCTATGGCCTGAGACCAATGCAGTCCATTTCCCTGTGTTTTCACCTGGGAAGTAACAGGTATTCCTTGGAAAATATCCAGTCTTGCCCTTGGAGACTATTCTCAAAGTTGCAACTTCAGTCAGCACCCGTATATATAAGTAAATAAGTAAAATTTAACTTAAATAAGTAATACTTTTCTTAAAAAGTAGGCAGATCATTTACGGACTGGTTCATAAACCAAAGATTATCGTTTGTCAATTCTATGTTCCTGATATCAAAAACAAAACAACCACATAGAACATGTCATTGCCTATCATGTCATTCGGACAAAGAACCAAGAAGTTTGGCTTTCTCAGACAAACTTTAATCAGTATGTAAGACCCAGAGGGGGCATATTGTGTTGATATGATCACTTAAAACCTTAAGGAGATTTTAACTTTTTCTGCAGGTGAAACATGAAATTGTTATCCTGTGTCTGATATTCACACTATGAACAAACCCCATTCCAGACTCCCTCCACTTGGATGTACTTTCCTGTATATATGTGTGACAACACTGGATGTTGCTGTGATAAGCTCTGTGTCTTGTGTCTTGATGTTCTGTTCAAAGTGATCACAGAAAGGTCCCGGCTTCTCTGTCTGTGCCATGCTGAGGACATTGTCCCAAATAACGACAGCTCCCCTAGATGGAACCAAAGTCTTCTCTAAACAAAGTGCTTTGATGCTACTTACTGTTTTTTCCCCCTTTAGGCATTATCTAAACCAAGTTCTTCCCTCTTTGAAGATAATGACTCAGGTGCTTTCTGTCCCATCATCATCATCAACACACACACACACACACACACACACACACACACAGTCTTATCCTGTCTCCCCAGTACTTTTCTAAAGACCAGTATTTAGTGTAGACTTTATTGTATCTGTTTAATGCTACTCACATTTAAGCCAACTTTCTGTGATTTCTTTAAATTCAAATCTCTGAAGTACATCATAGATGGAGAACCTTCCTCTTTGAGTTACAGGGGTGGGAGAGGGGTGGTACTGTTCATTAGAGTAAAGACAAAACCCTTTCACATTCCTTCTCAGCTCCTCTAGGTTACTTTGTTGTGGTGCTGCCCTCAGGTGGTCACATTACAACTTGCATCTCCCAAATAGGGCCAAATCATTTTTTCTTAAAAAAAATTTTTTTTTAAATGGATTTAAAAGAGGAAGGGAGAGGTAGAGAGAGACAGAAACATCATGTTGAGAGAGAATCACTGGCTTCTTCCTGCATGCCTCACAATGGGGATTGAGTCTGCAACCTGAGCATGTTCCCTGAGTGGGAATGTAACTATGAACTCCTGGTTCATAGGTGGACACTCATGCACTGAGCCACGCCGTCCAGGCTCAAACCACTTTTTCCAGCCCAGGGTCTCGGCTAGGGACATTAGCAAGTAAAGTGAGTGTCATTAAGAATTTCAACAATGGAAGATAAGGACACATATGTAATACCTTAATTGATAAAGAAAACAAAATTTCAAAATGGCAAAAGCAAAGTATTAAACCTACTGCAGGCCCTTCTAAGTGACTTCACATATTGGGACCCATTGAAGTTTGTTCTCCCTAGCAGGGCAAATAGATGTGTTCATCCTCTAAGTTAATTTCATCCCAAATTTAAGTCATAAAATACCTAGAGAACTACAGTCATCCTCAATGTGAGAACTACAGACACTCCCACTAAAGATGAACAAAACAATAAGATTTCTATGTGCCTTAGTAAGACACGTGTGCTCTGAAGGGTGGAAGTGGATGCCTGCTGATGTTGATGCTCTATGACAATGACATCAGTGATGACAGTGACAACAGTGTCAGGGTCAGTTCTAATGATCAGCAGTTTAAGCAAACTATGAGCTCTAAGGACATCCATGACTCTGACCATTCAGGGATCTGACACATCTAGGAGGCTTTCATGGCTCCAATAGTCTGGGCTATACTTGACGGTACCCTCCAGAGTAAAGAAGAAGTTTCTGTGATTGTACCTTCATCTAATCAATGTTAGGAGAATGAAAGGCGCTTTGTTAAGCCTCTTGTAATATCTCACAGAGAATGACATGCACATTCCTATGGTTTGGTTCTATTCTAAGGCAATAGAACAACAGCCATTGACCAGCTTCTAGGCCTCAGAAGAGACAGACAGTGTGAACATGGGCTGTAAGTTGACCCAGTAGCCAGAAGTGCTCATCATGATCTGGGTTCTATTACACCCACCAACAGAAGGTCAGGTGAGGAGAGAAGCATCCATCACAGATGGAAGTGACATATCCTGTATTATATGAGAATAGGTGGCCAAGACCATGGGCTCCTACCACTCCAGCCCTGTGACCTGTCACAGAGCTCTCACCTGTGGAATCACAGGAAGTTCACTTTGACTGGTCAAGAAAGAAAGAAAAGGCTCCACTCACTCCAGTTTATCCTGGCTCTCAATTCCTCCTCCCCCAACACACACCCTCAGCTACTCCCTTGCCTGTCCCTAGGCTCCTAGTCAGACTTACTCACTGACACACAAATGCCCTGGGACACGGCTAACTTGTTGACAGCTGAGCCACGTCTACTGGTATGAGAATTAAATTTGTCCTTTTATGGCTCTCCCAGGTCATGTGGGAACTGCTGCCTCTGGGCAATGCTTTGAGATCCAGCTGCATATGTCTCTACTGGGTCAAAACTGGAGACTGGACACCTCAGCCCCCCAATTTTGTCTTCAACTCCATGCCTACCCTGCATTCCCCACCTTACCCCAGTTCCATGCAACCCCTTTTCTAGGCTGACTACCCTGCACTCCAACTCCCTTCCTGATACAAATCCAAAACTCCCAGAGATCATATTCTATGTTCATAGTTTCCCTATTCTATAATCCCTCATTGCTCTTCACCAACTTGATGCTCATCTCCTTCTCCCCCTTGCCCCTATCACATGTCTTCTACCAGCCCGGTGCTCCCTCTTGTCCCAGTGTCAGGGCATTACATGGAGACTTCAACTACCTTGTCATTTCCCTTACCCTGTGTCTCACCCTTCATGCCCATCCAAGTCTAGGAGAATGGCACTCCCCCACCCTTTTCCCCACCAGCTCCAGTGGTTTCTCCCTCAATAACTAAGTCATCCTCTCACTCATAATTTTAAATTCCATTCTGAGTCCCCCCAATAGCCTTGTCCCATGGCACCCTAGGTCCTTTGGAGCCCACATAATGCCTAATATCCAAACCATCCCAGGCTTTATAATTTCTCATCCTGACTCTGAGAAGACACCATCCCTCCATGTCCCCCCTCATAACCACCTTTTCTTATCCACAATCCTTCTCTGGCCAGGTCTCCAAGGATTTCAGCTAAATACCACAGAGGCCACATGGAGCAGAAAAGGAAATAGAACCAGAAGAGAGAATTATTTTCGATTTCCCAGGTTCTGGTTATGGACTCTCTAAGAACAGGCACATGGAGTGTGTAAAAACAACAAGGAATGAGGTCAGTGATGTCTGGCCTGAGCTCCAGGCCACAGAGGGCCCAAAATAAGGTCGTTGACTGCAGGCCTGCGCGTGACTGACATGACAAAGATCCTGCATATTTACTAGAATTCTTGAGTTTTATGGCATAATATTTTTTAAAATCTCTGTGACCTTTCCCTTGAAAGTGCAGTTAAAGTGCATGCGGAATGAAAATACTCTTAATGTTTAGGCTGCTGTGCAGGTGCACTCAGATTCTGTGACAAAGGCCACTCCTAGGCAACCTGGGGCCATGGAATGATCTGGGCAGTCAGGTCATCTGTTTTGGAGGGTACGTCAGAAGTGAGGGAGGCAAGTTGGAAACATTTATTTGGAGGATTATAGCCAGATAAGGAAATATTGGAGAGTTTGAAAATAAGGTAAGATGAGCAAGATGACAGGATCAGCTAATTACAGGTAGGTGATGTCAAAAGAAAATATGCATTGGGCAAATTAAAAGAGGCAAGAAACACTTTATTAATATCAACCATGCAATAGGACACTGAGACTGAGCTCAACACCTTCAAAATAAAAGGCTGGGGCGATTTTAAGAATGGCAGCAGGAATCATAGGCATCTGTGTTTGCTAGTTGGCTTTCCACAAAAGAAAAGTAAAACTTCTCATGAAATCCCGACAGGAGGTCCTTTCACCTCTTGGCTGTAAATGTCCTCATCCAAGTTAGGCTGCTACTCTCCCTCAGAGACTGGGGCACAGGGACACCACGGGGATTAAATTTCAAAAGGATGGGCCCAGGCTCCTGAGACAAATATTCTATGGGACATAACACTGGTAAGAAATTTTTAAGACAGTGGTTCTCAATCTTCTGGCCCATAAAATACAGTTCCTCATTTTGTGACCCAACCACAAAATTATTTTCATTGCTACTCCTTAACTGTAATGTTGCTATTGTTATGAATTGTAATGTAAATATCAGATATGCAGGATGACCCCTTAGGTGACCCCTGTGAAAGGGTCATTCAACCGCCAAAGGGGTCGCGACCCACAGGTTGAGAACTGCTGTTTAAGGAAACATGTATATTTCAAAAGTGCAAAGAAAAAATCTGCAATTGCAAATTGCGATTACATTTCTGAAGAAAATGCTCTAAAACAATGGAGGTCAGAGGCCTGCAGTCAGGAAGAACCCATCTAAACCTAAATGACTCCGAGGCAACATTAAGGTCCCCAGGTCATAACAAAATTGCTTTCTGCACAGTGGAGGAAAATACCATTAAATATCTTTCAGACAAGATCCAGTTTGCATCTTCATCAGTTTCTGCATTTATAAGCAGGTGAAAATAGCTGAGAGTCCCTGAACAGAGCCAGGATCTGATCTCCCAGAAGGCTGTGCAATTGGAGTTTTCCATGGAGACATCACATTTCCCTCTAGAGTCACCTTCCCTTTGATCAAGCAAAATCTCCAAGGAAGAAGAGTATTTTTGGTCCTACATCATGCCTGGTGTCACTCAATTTGGCTGATTAGTGACCTAAGCGCAGAGGAATGACATTCACACATAGTTTGCTCTGTTGCACATGTTTGTATGAAACCTAAGATGGGAGTTCTAACAGCCTCTTATGGCTAGGAAACCTCACCTTCACACTTCACCTGCAGTATCTTGCTTTGGGAGATGCCCTCTTACCCAAGAGATTCCAAAATACCCCTCAGTAGAAACTTAGCTCCATAAAGCGTGAAGTCATTTCTAATTCTCAGGATATCAGTGTGAACTAGGACATTTGAGCCAAAGCCTTGGTTGTATTACCAGCATTTCCAATTATATCCTATTCACAGGGAAGACAGTGTCCTAGTGAACTTCTGGAAATAAATCCACTGACACAAAAATAAAAAGTATTTAAGAGGGCTTTAGAAATATTTGGGGAGAAGTAAAACAGGAAGAAAAAGATCAGTGTTGATACCCACATGGGAGTCCTCCTGTACATTCTTGCTGTCCAAAACAGTGTCCAGGTACCTTCCACAGGACCCATTGGAGAAGGGACAGAGCTTGGACTCTTGGAAGCTTATCACATGCTCCCACTGGTCATCACATAATCACTGCCCTTGCTGGGAGGCACTCGGTGTCACCTTCACTGTGGAGATGGTGCAAACAGGACCAACTAGAGGTGGGATCTGGTGTGGAATGTTAGTTTCAGTCAATAATAACCTTAATGATAGCTCTCATTTTTGAGCATTTATTGACTCAGTTTAAGTCTTCTAAAGACTTTCCACCTTCACAACAAATTTATTTCAAGGGTGAAAAAATTTATTCAGGGTTTGATTACATAGAGTAGTTAAGTAGGGTTACTAATATTTTACATCCAGCTCAACTGCTACACTGTCAGCAGAACTGATGGGGTTGGACACTTCACACTGGTAGTTTCCAGCATCCTCCCTCCTGACAGGGTCTATGGTGAGGGTTCTGTTGTTCCAGGATAGCTTCATCCTCTCCCTGAGCTGCAGACTCTCAGTATTGAACAACCATTCAGTGGAGATAGCATTTGTGTAGCAGGTCATAACCACGGCGTCCTTATTCTCTGTGGCTGTGGTGATGCTGGCTAAGAGTGTGGGCACTCTCACTGGCTCTGTGGAGAAACAGAGGGTGTGAATGAGTGTGGGCTTGGGACCTGGGTCCATGCTCCTCCCACAAATATCTCAGCCATTAGGGTCCATAGTAAGCTCTGTAAATGTTACCAGAGGCTTGTCTGGATCTCTGCAGGATGATTGTCTTTGCTCAGGTGACAATGTGTATATAAAAGGGATGGCTTCACCTCCTCTCTGACCCCAGACCACCTCAGAGTTACCCTTGACCTGTTCGCACAGACATTACCATAGTATTGGCACAGGGAACCCCTTCCCAGACCTTGTGTCCTATAATCTCAACACCAGTTGGAATTTCCTGCTCATGAGCTTTCATTGACCTTTTTCTAGAACTTTTTTTTTTTATTTCAGAAAAGATGAGGTCCCACTCTTTATGTAAAATTCCATATATGTTGTAGAAGGCAGGTTTACCACCTCTGTCCATCTCTGGGCCAAGGCAACTTTACAGAAAGTGAAAAGGCATTTACCTTTTGTTAAATAATTTACTAGGCAATAAAGATGACCCAACTTGTCTTCATTACCTTGGACCAGAAGTTCCATCTGAAGGATTCTTCAGTCTGAACAGGACTATATTTCCTGGTCTGCTAATTGACTATCATGGTGAAATAAATTTTGGAGAGTTGTCATTATGGTTGCAACAAAAGCCAGGACAGTAGGAATAGAAGGGAACTACTCAATATGCTAAAGACCATTCATGAAAGTCCACGGCTAACACAAAACTCCATGGAGAAATTTGTAAATTGTTACTAAGATTGCAAATAAGACAAGAATACTACAGTTCCAAGTTATTCAACTTAGTACTGGAAGTGATAGCGAAAATAATTAGGCAAGAAAATGAAATATGTGGTATACAAATTGGGAAAAATTATCTTTCTAAAAAGATACCATAATCTTACATGTAAGAAACCCCTAAAGATTTTGCTCCCTCCCCGCCCCCCCACACATACATACATCTGTTACAACTAATAAATAAGGCAAAGTTGTAGGAGATAAAAATCAACATTTATCATCATTTTCAATTTTTACGACAACAATGAACAATCCCAAAGTGGAATTAAGAAAACAGTTCCATTTACAATAGCATCAGAAAGACTAGAATCTTTAGAAATAAAGTTAATCAAGGCTATGAAAGATTTATACACTGAATACTACCTAACATTTCTGAACTTAAGTAAAGAAGAAACAAATAAATGGAAAGACACATGCATGTCCACAGATCAGAATTTCCCCCAACTATCTACATATTTGATATAATCCCTATAAAAACACACTGACTTTTTTTGCAGAAATAGGAAAATCCATCATAGAATTCATATGAAATTTGAATCGACCCCCAAATGGTTGCAATGATCTTAAAATAGAGTAATACAATTTTAGTTCTTACACTTTCTAATTTCAAAACTTTCCAAGAGCTCAAGTAACTAAAATAGTGCACCATGGCATAAAAATTTATTTTCATCAAAAGACACAATCAGATTGTGGGAGAGAGGGTGGGGAGAAGGCAATGGGGGGAAAAGGAGACATATGTAATACTTTCAACAATAAAGTTTTTTTAAAAAATAATTAAAAAAACAATTTGAAAGACAAAAATTACATGATCTTATCAATAGATGCAGGAAAAAAACATTCAACAAAATTCAACATACATTTTTTATAAAAACTCTCACTAAAGTGGGACTAGAGGGATCACACCTTAACATAATAAATGCCATATATGACAACCTACAGCCAACATCATATTCAATGGGCAGAAACCACAAACATTTCTCTTAAGATCAGAAATAAGATAGGGATGTCTGCTTTCACCACTGTTACTCGATATAGTACTAGAAATACTAGCCACAACAATCAGAAAAGGAGAAAACGTAAAAGGCATCCAATGGATAGGAGGAAGTAAAACTATCATTATTCTCAGATGACATACATGATATAGAAAACCCTACTAAAGACTCCATCAAAAAGCTACTATATTTAATAAATGAATCTGGCAATATAGCAGGATACAAAATTAACATGCAGGAATCAATGGCATTTTTATACACTGATAATAAATTCTCAGAAAGAGAAATTAAACAAACAATCCCATTTACCATTGCAACATAAAAAATTAAGATACTTAGGAATAAACTTAACCGAAGAGGTAAAAGACTTGTACTCATAAAACTACAGGACATTGAAAAAAGAGATAGAGGATGAGATAAAGGAAACTTGTGCTCATAAAATTACAGTACACTGAAAAAAGAGAAAGTGGAAGAATATACTGTGTTCATGGATTGGTAGAATTAACATCATTAAAATGCCCATACTACCCAAAGCAATCTATAGATCCAATGCAATCCCTATTAAAATACCAACAGTATATTTTACAGATCTAGAACAAGTACTCCAAAAATTTATATGGAACCAAAATAACCCAGAATAGTTGCAACAATCTTGAGAAAGAAAAGCAAAGTCAGTCAGAGAAAGACAAATATCACATGATATGTGGAATCCATTGAACAAAATAAACTGATGAACAAAATAGATCCAGAGACAGGAAGCATGGATCCAACTGTGAAATCTCAGAGGGAAGGCTTGGGGTTGGGATGAGATCAACCAAAGAACTTGTATGCAAACATGCATAACCCATGGACACAGACAATAGTGTGGTGAAGACCTGGGGTGGGGGTGGGGACAGGCTAAAAGGGGTCAATGGGGAACAAAAAGAGACATATGTAATACTTTCAACAGTAAAGAAAAATCACAATCAAATGGTTTGGACAAAGGAGCTAAGATGTTCAATGGAGAATGGACAGTCTTAAACAAATGGTGTTGAACAGCAATACCCCACGCAAACAAATGAAGTGGACTGTAGCTTACATCATATACAACAATAAAGGCAAAATGGGTTGAATTCTCGAAGTAAGACCTAAAACTATAAAATTACTAGAAGAAAATATAGGGGGAAGCATTATGACATTGGGTTTGGCAATGATTTTTTTTTTTTAATATGACACTAAGAACACTGGGGGGGGAAAAGAGAAAATAGATAAATTGGATTTTATCCAAGTGAAACATTTCTGTTTATCAAATGACACAGTCTATAGAGTGAAACGTGACCTGTGGAATGGGAGAAAATTCATATAGAAGATGAGGGGTTAATATCCACAATATATAAAGAACTCCCACAATTTAACAAAATCAAATACTTTGATTTAAAATGGACAAAGCACTTGATAGACATTTCTCCAAAGAAGTTATACAAATGGCCAATAGCACATGAAAACATGCTCAACATCACTATCATTAGGAAAATGCAAATCAAAAATCTAGGAGTTGGAGCTGTTGCTTGTGATTTGGGGTGTGGGTAACTCTGCTGTGCAGGTGACAGAGAGAACACTGCTCTATCTGGTACCTTTGATTCATCCAAAGGCATCTTCAATCAGAGCTGGCACCTCTCACCTCTCAGCCAACTTGAGTCCTTAAAAGAATAAAGCAGGTCTATGTATCACAAGACAAATGCCTTGGGATCTGAGTACTCAGAGAATGTAAGGCCTCCAGATCTATGAATGGGAGAAAGCACAGGCTTTCTCAGGTGTCAGTTAAGAATCAGGGTTTGATCATGGAAAGACATAGGATGAAAGTCAGAGGCCATTCTGAAGTTCTCCTGGTTCTTCCCTGACCAGCTGAATGAATGCCTGTCTGATCAGAGGCCGTTCTTTCAGGATGCATGGACTTTCATCACCCTGTTTCTATGAGGCATATTTTCCAGGACATCCTAGAGACTGGGGGTGGAGCAGAAATAACACATGGGTACCAGGAACAGCTTGGTAGTCAGCTGAATACCAGGCCCCTGGCCCAAGGATTGGGTCAGGATTTTCCAGGTGAGTGTGACTGACATGAGCCAGTGAGCCAGTAAATGATAGAGCAGAGTCCAAGAGATAGAGAATGAGCTTGAAAAGAGTGAGTGGGGACAGGCAGGAGCTGACTGTGGCAGCATAACCATGGCTCTGTTCTTGGTCATTAAAGTCAATCTCCCTCTGCTGAGGGCAGGGGAGGACTTGTGCAGATGCAGAAGGGGTGATGGATGGCAAGAGGGGAACATGGATTTGCTGACATTCTAGTCCTTGTGACACAATTTGTGTTTGGTGGTTCTGAGATAGAAATTTGGAAAAAAAACAAAAAAACTTAAAATTCTTCTGTATGTAAAAATTATTGTTAATACTCCATTGTATAAGGCCAATTGAAGGAAAGACTATTTTTCTAGAGAGCAGCAAATAATCTGAGAAATGAGTCTTAGTCCCCGGTGGGAAAGGGAGCCTGTCCCATGTGGCTAGAATTCCAAAAACTGCATCAAGTTTCCAGTCTCTAACGAGATTTTGGATCATTCATTGATTCATTCATTGCTCATTCAATCACCATTTATTTCTTCCTAATTCATCAAAAGCAATTGAGTGTATTTTTACATGATGGTCCCTGAACTGGTTGCAGGTGTAGAGTGAGTAATAAGAAGGCAAAGTTCTTTCCTTTCTATCCAGTGGGAGTGACACTAACACATCAAGAAACAAATAAGTAGTTTCACCTCCAGTGCAGGGAGGGGTGGATCAGCCACCTGAGGGGAAGGCCTAGGTGTTCCCAGCACTGGCTCTGATTGTTTTTGCAGGTAATTTAGTTTTAGAGTAAAAACTGATTAATTCTCCATTTCCTTTCCTTCCCCAGACCAGAATCTCTCCCTCTGAGCCAAGGACACCTAAGAAGAAAGGATCTGAACCATAGGTTGGTCTAGGGAACTACAGACACCTAATAAAGCCCCCGGGTTGGAGAAGATGGGGCTATGCAGGACAACCTTGAGGTACTCTGATCAGCTACTAAGGGCTGAGGGACTCTGTTTTAGTGAATGTATTTCCCTGTGCCTCGGTTTCCCCTCACGGAAGGAAAATGGATATTTGGCTACCAGATCATCAGTGTATTAACTGTAACATAATCACAATATCTGACATGAATCTTGGGACAGGGAAGCTGCTCAAATAAGGGGCATCTGTTATTAATCAACTCCAAGAGAGAATCTCCTGGGCTGATCCCTGATGTATGAGAAGCTGCCAGGAGCATTTTTTAATCCTCTGTTTCTCCCCAGGGACGCTGATCTTTCTGTGGACTCTCCTAAGTCCACCAGAACAGTCAGCTAATGATCTGGGGACCTTTTCTGCCTGTGCTCTCCACACACAGTGTCAGGTGAAGGACCAGGCTCCTTCCCTGCCCAAATGTGCCTCTTGGTGCCGAGCCCTGGCTAGTGATTAGCTCAGGAGCCCTGTGAATCAGGCAGTTGAGAAACTGTTACCCACTCAGCCCTTCCCAGGAAGCCAAACCCAACCTAACACAGGCTCAGGAGCCCTGGGACAGGGGTTTGGGAAGGAGCTGCCAAGCTGAGCTTCTCCGTGAGGATCCCCTGCAGGGTCTTTCTTGGGATCGTGGTCATGGGGAGGGACCCAGCGACCTGGTCTGACACTGGCCTCCCTCTGCTGAGTTACTCCCATCAGACTGGCCCTTCTCTCTGTGGAGAATGTCTGCAGGGCTGGAATCTGGGAAGGGAACTCTGATCTTAGGAAGTTTGTCTCCACTGTGTGTGTCCTGCACTAAATGCCCAAACCCAACCTGGGAGATGATGCAGAGGGGGATGGAGGCAGAGTCCAGGGCTGTCAGTCCTGTGTGTTCACCCACCCAACACCCAGAGGTCAGAGAGCAATTACTCACGATATACATTGAGCCGTCCAAATCCTATTTCCTTTTTTGAATTGTGAAGGTAGACTACTATGGTGTAGATTCCTGTGTCTCTCAGGGTGACCTTCTTTATCAGCAAGCATCCTTCATTGTTTATTGTCTCTCGACCAGTGTATTCAGGCCCTCTTCCAATATCGTTTGCCTCCAATGAAAACAATGCAATATAACGACTGGCTTTCGCCCCTTCCCCCCTGTACCAAATATAACCTGAAGCATCAGGAGGGTTATTGCGGATACGTAGAATCACATCCTCCCCTTCAGCAGCATTGGTGGACACAATAGCAAGTTGGGCACCAGTGGGCCGGCTCCAGAAAGTAAAGAGTAGGACTAGGAGGGAAGAGAGAAACTGATCAATATTTGCATCTATGTATTGGGATGGAGAGATGAGGCCCTGGATCTGGAGCACATCTCTTCATCTCTCAGCCTTGGTGGGTGTGTGTTGGTGTGTGTGACTCCTGTGGTTAAGGTCAGAAGCAAGGCCACTGCCCTAAATGGTTTAGCTCAATGGATAGAGTATCGGCCCGTGGACTGAAGAGTCCCAGGTTCAATTCAAGTCAAGGGCATGTACCTTGGTTGTGGGCACATCCTCAGTAGGGGGTGTGCAGGAGGCAGCTGATTGATGGTTCTCTCTCATCGATGTTTCTAATTCTCTCTCCCTTCCTCTCTGTAAAAAATCAATAAAATATATTTTTTTTAAAATGAAGAATCAAGGCCACCATTACTTCACTATCTCTGAAACTGTTACTTTCCCTTTTTCAAATACTCTTCCTTAGGTGTCTGTCCGGCTCCCCCGTCACTGCTCGCATACCCCTGTAGACACTCAGGGGCGTCCTTGGGAGAACCTTTGCTGACCACCTCAGTAAAGACCCTCTGCTTTCACTGTCTCACCTGTCCCTGCTCTGTGCCCTTCATGAAAATTGTGGGTACCTGACATCACATCCAGATCTTTCCTTGACTGTCTCCTCCTGATAGAACATACAAGCAGGGACTTGTCTTATCTTGAACCTCCAGTGTCTACAACAGACTGCAAATGCCTTAGTCATAGTTCCCAGGGTTGTCCACCTCCTGGGGTGTATGTGCCCATTTCTAAGGTTGATGGTAAGAACAATGTATCGTGCCCCTGGTTATGATTTTTCACCTGTTGCCTGACATAAGTTATTATTATTATTATTATTATTATTATTATTATTATTATTATCATCATCATCAGTTTTCAAAATTCATTATTCAGTAATGAATAATGTAGGAAAGGAACAGTCGTTGAGGTTTTCCTGTCCCGCAACACTTCCAGATTATGAGATTTTTCCGCTTCTGAACCCTCTTTCCCATCCTACTCTGCATCCATGTCCTCTCCCCACAGGTCCAAACAGAAGCCCTCCCTCCATTCTCAGAGCGCTGTGCTCCCCAGGAGACCCCAGCCAGTCTCTGTCTCCCATCCTCTGGTCCACGCCCAGGGACTGTCCCCTCCTTACCAGCCAGCAGGATTCCCTGCCAGGAAACAAGCCCTCTGCGGGCAGGGGTTGAGGGAGACTCCATGGTGTCTGCTGCCTGCTCTGTCCCTCCCTCTGTGAGAAGAACTTGAGGTCCAGTGAAGCTCACAGGCACCTCTACCTGGACTAGCAGAATCTGCTATCCTTACTCAGCATGCACTGAGCCTTCTCTTGGGACAAGAGCACTTTCCTAGTCATGTAGGTTGGGGCGGGGCCTGTGCCCAGGACCCTCCTTCGCCCTCCCTCATTTTTGCCAACTCTCTTCCCCCTTTCCAGTTTACCTTTACTCTATTTTGGTTTTCTGGAAACTGCTGAAGCCTCTGACAACACACTCACAAGTTGTGTTTGGAGAAGCACTAGCCTGGGGCGTCCTATTCCGGTCATTCCCAGCTTCCTATCAGCTGTACAGTAGCCTCCTCCACAGCCTTTCGCATTTACTTTTCTCTTCAGAGCAAGAGTTTTGGGGATACCTCAAAAAAACTTGACACACAAATGTCACACCAGCTGTACATTGGATCATCTTTATTTCAGAGAATAAAGAAGGTGCCGCGGATCACCTATGAAACTTTGTAAAGATTGCAATGCCCAGGTAACACCTTAGATCAGCAGTTCTCAACCTGTGGGTCGCGACTTCTTTGGGGGTCGAACGACCCTTTCACAGGGGTCGCCTAAGACCATCGGAAGACACATATATAATTACATATTGTTTTTGTGATTAATCACTGTGCTTTAATTATGTTTAATTTGTAACAGTGAAATTGGGGGTCACCACAGCATGAGGAACTGTAATAAAGGGTGGCGGCATTAGGAAGGTTGAGAACCACTGCCTTAGATGCTGCTTCAGCAGCTCTCCAGCTAATGTGGATGCCCAGCCAGAATGAGAACTGGTGATGTGGGGTGGGACACCCCTCCCTCTCTCCTGTTCACAGGGAGGGTCTCCACATCCTGTTAAAATGCAGATTCTGACTCTGCAGGTGTGCAGTGGACCAGAGCCTCTGCATCTGACAAGCTCTCAGGGGAGGTGGATCTTAATAGCCTGTGGAGCCCACTTGCAACAGCAAGGCTGATGGAGGCATGTGTCCCCCGAGAGGATGACCCTCTCACCCCAGCATTGGCCTCTGCTGTGTCCTGGTCTTGGGTCTGTCAGCACCACACAGAGAGTCCCACAGGCCCCAAACTGGGGATTATTTCTGTTTATGACACAGAAACTCAGCTGGGCACAGGGTCTGCCCCATGTTCTCAAATGCTCTAGGAAGGTTGGATTTCCTCCCAGCAGGAAGGCCACAGAGGTGACTGCAGGGGTGAGAAGGGGTCAAGCTGGGTGACGACTACAGAGGGGACCCTCCCTCTATCTCAGGTTGTCACCAGCCTGGCCTTTGCTTCCAGGGACAGAGACCCAGGACCAGGAGTCTCAGGAGGCCCTGCAGCTCCTGGGAGTGAAGAGGAAGGTGTCCTTCATGTCCTGGGAAGAGAGGACTGTGGTGGGAGGGCAGGTGGCTATGGGCTTCCTGGTCCTCGGGGAATGATTTCAGGGAGACTCTCCCTCTCTACTTCTGTCAGTTGAGTCTGTCCTTGTGCTCCTAGACCAGGGGTGGGCAAACTTTTTGACTAGAGGGCCACAATGGGTTCTTAAACTGGACCGGAGGACCGGAACAAAAGCATGGATGCAGTGTTTGTGTGAACTAATATAAATTCAAAGTAAACATCATTACATAAAAGGGTACGGTCTTTTTTTTTTTTTTAGTTTTTTCATTTCAAACCAGCCGGATCTGGCCCGCAGGCCATAATTTGCCCACGGCTATCCTAGACCTTTGGGGCAGCCTTTCTTTCTGGCCTCAGAGACATTCCTCTGGTCACCCCGACTTGCCCACAGGGGAGCAGCACAGAGACTCCTGAGAGAGCAATGTTCCCAGGCCCTGCCAAAGTAAGGAACCTGTGAATACATGGGTTTGAGTGAAACTGATGTCATATGCCCGAAAGCAAGCCTCAAATCCTGAGAAGAATGACAGTTTTGCAGCTTATTTTATACATTTTAACCAAAGGAGATTTTTTAAAAGTTGTATGAAATCCGCCCTAACCTGTTTGGTTCAGTGAATAGAGCATCGGCCTGCAGACCGAAGGGTCCCAGGTTCGATTCTGGTCAAGGGCATGTACCTTGGTTGCAGGCACATACCCAGTAGGGAGTGTACAGGAAGCAGCTGATCGATGTTTCTCTCTCATCAATGTTTCTAACTCTCTATCCCTCTCCTTTCCTCTTTGTAAAAAATCAATAAAATATATTTTAAAAAATAAAAATAAGTAAGTAAAGAAGTTGTGTGAAATCCATTCAGAGATGAGATAATGCATATTTGGTAAATCTCTAGAACTGAATAAAAGACAAAATGGAGAAACACATATTATTTTTACATGGGAGAGTCCCGGATAGTTAACATTTATAGAACATGGAGAGGCTGTGCAGGGATCAGACAACATGAGGGCTCT
The DNA here is from genome assembly GCA_036010255.1 of Myotis pilosus. Taxonomy (NCBI): domain Eukaryota; kingdom Metazoa; phylum Chordata; class Mammalia; order Chiroptera; family Vespertilionidae; genus Myotis; species Myotis pilosus. The sequence continues at coordinate 162,603 of JASKON010000029.1, forward strand.
GTGGTCTCATATTCTGGTGCTAGGTGTTCTTCCTTCAATTAGTCTAGCAAAGAACATTACTCTGACGGGTCAAAGGTACATTATCCAAGATGCCTAAGTACAGGGCACAGGGCTCCCTTAAGGTACAGTCTCACCTTTGCTAAGGAAGCCACAAGCCTGAGACATAATTACCTGCCATCACCTGCCCAGTTGATAATTTCTGATCAGATCATCCTGGGCAGTTACTTTTAGTCCTGAGCCTGTCAGGCCCACATGTGGCCCCCTGAGCTGGTCAGATTTATTGCACAGTCCCTTTTGTATCCACAGTCCCGAGAAAGAGCAGATAGGACAGATCAGGCACAAGAAAGGATCCCAGAAGGGCCTGTTGAAACAGGGGGTGGAAATCAGGCTCCTTCTTTACCTCCTTAGGCAAAGCCAGGTTCCTGTGGGCATTTCCCGTGTTGTCGGTGTCTCAATGTCACCCCCTAGAGAGCAAGGGGGGACCTGCAGCCAAGGTTAGGTTTTGCACCAGGAATAATATCCAGGCTCCAGAGAGTGGGAGATGACCCTGAGACCTTGGCAGAGGTGGACTCTGACCTCCAGGTTGACAGATCAGTCAGGCGGGGCCCTTTCCCTGTGTATCCCTGGTTCCTGAATCCATCCCAGGGCAGTGTGAGCCCAGTGAGAGGACAGGCATTGCCCACAGTCCTATGAGTCCAGTGTCATAAACACTATCCCCCTTACCCTCCCTGTGGATGTGCTATTTCAGGAGAAGTTCTCTTTTTCTGGGTTACAAAGCAAGAGCCTGGTGAGGGCTCTCCTGAGTCTTTTGGGAGAGCGTGCCAGGCTGGAGTGCTGATCCCCAAATTGTCTTATGTGTTACTCATCACATCCAAGCCCCCTGTGTCTCTGTCTGTCATCTGCTCTAGGCCGCCCTACAGGGCCCAGGATCTGGAGTAGCTCCACATGGAGATGTAGCCAGGGGTCCCCATGGGTCGCTCTGTTAGGGGAGGGGAGGCCCTTGTGGGACCATTAGCCCCTCTGAGTTGAAAGCAACCACAGATCCTGGGTTCTCCTGTCCCATCCTGCATGGGAACTCCCCCTACCTCCCCAGGACACCATGGACTGTTGAGATGTCTTCTGTGGGACACAGACCAGGGACCTTGGGGATGGGAATCATCCCCTGATTCCTTTGAGGTCAGGGTGGGCTCCTTCCTCTCATGGTAGTAACTCGACCTGGGATGGAGGATCCAGAGATTCTGCCAGGTCAGGGCTCTGTGATAAGAGAATGGACATAGGCTATAGTCCCGGCCCCAAGGGGATGAGATGTCACTAAGGATTTGAGGATAAGGAGGGCTGTGATTTTCTGAGAATAAAGTAGGGCCCAGCCCCTCACAGTTAAGAGGTCCCTATTCTCCCTCCTGTCCATGAGAAGGGTTAAGACCCAATGGGACATTCCTGCACACTTGATGGACACTCCCACGCTGACACCAATGTCTTTGTGTTAATAATGAACATTCTCTGTCGGCAAGTGTCACACAGGGTGACAGGCTTTCATTGCATGGTTACCCTCATCCATTTATGAGTGTTTACTGAGCATCTGTAATGTTTCAAGGTCTTGGCTGGGCTCTGAATACTCCACAGAGAATAGGACATACGTGAGCCCTGAGATCATGGAGTAAATCTTGCAAGAGAGACAGGCTGTCAGATAAATCACAGCACTAAGGACTTAATCATAATCATGAGAAGGGCAACAAAGAAAAAATTCTGGTGTGTCCAGAGCATGTACTTGAGTCTCAGCTGGTCTGGGGGTCATAGAGAGACCTTCTGAGAAAGTGACGTCTTTGCTGAAATCTGAAGTATGAGTATCCTTTCTCCCCTTGAAGAACAGAGGGTGATAGGGAAGGACTGCCTGCAGAGTACTGGCTTTTGGTGGGCAGATGCCACACCGGATAGAGTAGCTCACAGAGTCCAGAGTGTGCAGCCTGGAGAGTGAGACTCAGCGATGCTGGTGAGATTGGATCCACTGGGCTTTGGTACTGCTCAGGTCATGTCAGCAGCCTCCTGGAGAGGTTCCATGTCATGGAGTAGCTTTGCCGCCCTCTGGTGAACAAGCAGAAAATGTGTGCAAAAAAGTCCTTAAATTTAGTTGTGTTTTGTTTTGTTTTGTTTTGTTATTTCTATTCAACTTATACTTTAAGCAATATGTCTTATGTGAATATATAATTTATAATATATTTACTTAGTTACTGTTGACATATAATAAACTTAACATATTGAAAGTATACAATTTATTATACTTGCATTCACCAGAGAAGTTGTTACAATAAAGATAATGAACATATCCCTCATCTTAAAGTTTCCTCAGGCCCTCTTGTAACTTCTTCATTCTGCCCATCTCACACTCCTTTCCCCAGTATTAAGGAAATTCTCATCTGCTTTCTGTTATTATAAATTAGTTTGCATTTTCTAGAATTTTAAAAAATTGAATTATACAATATGTGATTTTGGGCAGAGGTTGGCTTCTTGACTCAACATGATTATTTTTAAATAGTTTTTATTGTAATTGCTTAGTTTTATTACATTGTAAGGATGCATCAAATTTGTCTATCCATTCATGACACTGCTGGTGGGAATGCAGACTGGTACAGCCACTATAGAACACAGTATGGGGTTTCCTCAAAAAATTAAATATGGAACTGCCATTTGGCCCAGTGATCCCACTTCTAGGAATATAGCCTAAGAAACCCAAAACACCAATCAGAAAGAATATATGCACCCCTATGTTCATAGCAGCACAATTTACAATAGCTAAGATTCGGAAACAGCCCAAGTGCCCATCAGTGGATGAGCGGATTAGAAAACTGTGGTACATCTACACAGTGGAATACTATGCAGTGGTAAAAAAGAAGGAACTCCTACCATTTTCAATAACATGGATGGATCCACTCATAGAAAGATAAGTATCACATGATCTCACTCATATGTGGAATCTAATGAACAAAATAGATCCAGAGACATAGAAGCATGGGACAGACTGATGAATTTCAGATGGAAGGTGGGATGGGTGGTGTGGTGGGGGGTAGATATTAACCAGGGAACTTACATGCTTACCAGTATATGCATAGCCCATAGACACAGACGATAGTGTGGTGAAAGCCTGGGAGGTGCTGGGTGGAGGTGGTCAATGGGTAAAAAAAAAGGGGGGGGGCATCTGTAATTCTCTCAGCAATAAAGATATATATATATATATTTTTTTTTTTTTTAAAGAAAGAATTAGGTCCTTGTAAAACCATTGAGGAGCTAAAGAAATGGAAGTCTGGTTTCAAGGTTGCACTGCCACAAGCCACGCCCCCCCCCCACCTCAGAGGTAAAGTTACATCTGCTTCTTCACATAAAGCTGTGTCTGCAGAGCCCACCCAACACTCACCCAGTAGCAGAAATAACAGCCCCATGTCCCTTTCAGCTTCCAAATGACACCCAAGTACATCTCAGGGCCTAAATTTAATTTACATTTGATCCTCAATCACTAGTTGTGGTGGGGAGGGGGTAGTGTTTAACCTTTCAGTCCCTCTGATCTAGGAGGGAAAATAGAAGGACATGGAGTGTAAATGCCAAGAGACAAATCAGGGCATGTCTGAGTCCACTTTCAGGCTGTGTGTCTCTGGGCAAGTGACCCCACCTTAAGAATTCTCAATTTCCTCATGTGATATCTTAGAAAGATATTGGGTCTATTCTTCTCATTCTTAGAACAGAGCAATTAAAACTCATGGAATTTTCTGAGCTGTAAAGGTGATAAGAGTATCTTTTGTCCTGATCAGGTCACTCTTGGCAGGCCTGTGGATAGCTGCAGGGTGAGGGCTGCAGGGAGATCTTCCTTCAGTAAAGATCAAGTCTTGACTGGAATTTTCGACTGTCAGTGTTAAGAAACCTGTTGGGTCAAAGGGAGGACAATTGCCCAGAAGCCAAATCTCAATGGACTGAGAAAATGCTCCAGAGAATAGCAATTTGGGACCTTATTTTATATATTACAGGATGCGTAAGGGGTTACATGAAATCCATTGGTGATCAGAAGGCTGAAGAAAACAAAGCAAGGAACTCTCTGAGGTTGGATAAAAACTAAAACAAGTAGACACATACGTTTGTGTGTTTTTTTACAATGGTTGGTCCAGGATAGATTGCAGATAACATGAACACAATAACCATACCAATGAGGACTTTTGTTGTCTCTCTGCAGTGTGGGGTACAGAAAAATGGAAATGATTCTGAAATTCCAAAGGTGTGTTATTATAGATGCAAAAATAAGATAGACAGGCTCAGGTAAAGATTGACCTTTGCCAGAGAAAATATTGGCCTAGGACTTGACTACCCAGCATGACTCATTTTCATTAGAAAGTTTTCATTTCAGACCATCCCATGTGTTTACTTTAGGTCTCTGAGTTTGTAAATCCCAACATGCAGGCCTCCCCTGAGTTTCAGGTTTAGTATGTGGTCCCTTTTTTGTTCTCACTTTGGTCATCAATCAATTTAAATAATTCATTGATGACCAACCTCTTGGTTAGATGATATGGTCCAACTGCTACACAGACTCGTTCCTAGGAAGTCTTAGTGTCAGTATTTGTCTTGTTAAATGATGGACCTTTGGGGATGAGGCAAGGTCTTAACTTTGGATGGAAGTTAAGGCCAAGTTTTCTCAAAAGTGAAAAGGTAAATGGAGGGGGGCAGTCAGGTCCCACAGGCCTTCATTAAGAAAACACTCTATCGCCGAAACCGGTTTGGCTCAGTGGATAGAGCGTCGGCTTGCAGACTGAAGGGTCCCAGGTTCGATTCCGGTCAGGGGCATGTGCCTGGGTTGTGGGCACATCCCCAGTGGGAGATGTGCAGGAGGCAGCTGATCGATGGTTCTCTCTCATCGATGTTTCTAACTCTCTATCTCTTTCCCTTCCTCTCTGTAAAAAATCAATAAAATATATTTAAAAAAAAAAGAAAACACTCTATCATCTCTAACCTATAAGCTATCATGATCCAAGCTTTGCTGTCTGTCTCAATTCTCTGTATTTTGCATCCAGTGTAACATTTCCATACAGTTTGAAGACACATTATATACCTCTTCAATTTTTACAATGTGACCTTGAGATGAGTTCTCATCTACATCCCAGTGGAAACTCTCAAGTGCCATTTATTATTAATCTGATTCCCACTAGTTATGCAATTGGAAGCTGTAACTTCAATTATTTTTTAATCCTCACCTGAGGATATTTTTCCCATTGCTTTTTTCAGAGAGAGTGTAAAGGGTGGAAGGAGTGGGGGGGGGGGAGAGAAACATGGATGTGAAAGACACACATCGATGGGTTGCCTCCTGCATGAGCCCAGATTGGGGCAGGGAATGAACCTGCAACCTAGGTACGTGCTTTTGACCAGGAGTCGAACCTGTGACCCTTCAGGCTGATGATCTAATCACTTAACCACAGAAGCCAGGGCAGGATGTTGTAACTTTATGGTTTATTTGAAAACAATGCTGTAAGAACACAATACTATAAATTATAATTACCATCTACAAATTCCAGAAGCCAGGAGGATAGTAGGACTTTTGTAAGTAAATTCCCTGTGCCTTAGCTGCAGTTACAGAGCGCCATGTTTTTATAGCCACTTCAGCTTACATTTGAATTATTATAATTAGTTGACCTTGTTGAAGTAGGGGTGTAAACACATTTCCATAATTAGGTTCTTGCATTTACACATAAAATTCCTTTCTCAATATTCCTTTTCCACTAACCTTCTACAACTTCCTTAGTTTTTCTCTTTAACTCATTCAGAAAAACTACTTAGTTTTGATTTCTCTTTAAAATATACACATCCTGGGTTTGAAGATGGCGGCCGAAGTAGGTGGATCCTTCTTGTACCTCTTCCCAGAAGTTAACTGGGAATAAAACTAAATTAGGGAATTCACCCTGAATTACCAACTGAGGACTAGCTGAAGTGGAGACTTTTAACAAGGAAGGGCAGAAACTACCTTGAGTCTGGTGACAATGGTGGGGTTGTGAGAAAGGCTGGCCCAGCTTCCAGTGGTGGAAGGCCAAGAGAGAAAAGGAATATGTCATCTGCAGGGAGGTTTTCCCTAAGAGGAGCAAGGCCTGGTCCCCAGGTTGAGTTCCCCAATTCAATACATGAGAGAGAGAACAGCGGCCCACGTAATATCCTGCTGAGAAAAGCAGTGTGCTTCTATCCACCAGGGATAGAAGAAGTCTGTTAGAGATACAGCCACTTAAAAAATAAATAAACAGAGCACAGGATTTTTTTTTTTTATAGTCACTCTCCCCTGAGGGGTATCTGGGCTTGTAGACATTGTGGGGAGACATGGAGGAACAGCAACTGGAAGACTTGAGCTGTGCTCTTTCTCCCGCCCCCAATACTGCACCAGCCATTTTTCCTGAGAGGCACAAGCCCCTTCAAGTAGCAACAGCCTGGGGAAAGGCAAATACCCTGTCTTTAGGGATATACGTATATACGTGGCCCACCCTCAGGAGTCCCGCTTGCCCCACCCAGGATCTTACCCCTGCTGCAAAAGCCAAGCTTATAGTCTGGGAAGTCTCAGGGGGCCTACGTGACTGGTTTCAGAATGGGGCCACTTCCCCACTGGATTGCATACAAACAACTCCACCCTGTTGAAGTCAAGGAAACATCCTGGGGTCACAGACTCAGACCTGTGGCTCTAGGGAACACACCCACCACCTTTCCTCTAATCTGAATGGCATCTCATCCTCCTGATTCTGCCAAAAGTCCTTTCAGTAACAGCCTTTTCAGTAACAGCCTTTTCAGTGACTAATTATGACAGGTGGCCAGCCAGAAGAGGCACCTGGAGGCAGAACCTGAGGTCCCCTGGGACATTTTATGACCTGTCCCTGAACTCTGTGTTGCTAACAAACCAGCCCTAGAGACCAGCTTGGCTCCTCTTGATTGCAGCCAAGCCCTGTGAAGGCAGCCACACACTGTTGGTCACTTAAAGTTTCAAACAGGTTGCTGTGAGCCAAACTTAAAGAGCTTTTGACAGTGGCTAGCACCAAGGTACCTCCTGGAAGGCCCAGAAATGGCATACAAAGCAGTCAGCCTGAATCAACATAAAAGCAGGATCCAGAGGCTGCTCCCAGAAGGCACCAAATTCTACTGAGAAGATCTCCACTTCAATTTTTTTGCATTATTTTGTTTCTTTTTAAAAATGTCATTGTCATTATTTTGTTTCTCTTTTTTCTTTTATTGATTTCAAAGAGAGGAAGGAAGAGAGAGAGAGAGAGAGATGCCGGAAGCCAGTCCATCCTTGCTGCTTGACACAGTCACTGCAGGGAAGAAACATCTGCCCAGCATATGTTTCAAGGGACCTGGCGTATATGGCATACTGTTCTTAATATGTTTGCTCACCTTCTTGGCACTATGTGTTTTAACCAAGGTCACCTCTCCAAGAAAGGTTGTTTCCCCAGGTAGAGATTTTTCCCTGAAGTTAGGGAGGGAATAAAACCCCTTAACTAAGAGCCAGGTGGGTAGTTAATCACTTTAACTATGAACAATCATGCTTAAGCTACATAATCTTTACTCCCTGGAATGGAGATAAGAAACGCCCTAATCTTTGGAATAGAAATTGATAGGATTAAAATCAACAGGTATAAATACAGATGTAACAAGACAATAAAACACAGAACCTGGCTAGAGAACCAGAACTTGGCTGGAGATCCTAGCTAGAGATCCTGGCTAGGCTGCTGATCAACTGAACTCTGTCTCCCTGTCATTCCTTCTTCGCCGACTCTGTCCACACCTTTGGGGACCCCTGGACCTGCTGGGGTTGGACCCCGGCAGAGAGAGAGAGAGAGAGAGAGAGAGAGAGAGAGAGAGAGAGAGAAACATTGATAATGAGAGAGAATCATTGAATCTTAAAGGCAGCAAGACAGAGACAGAAAGCTACATGCAAGGGAGTGCCCATTAGAATTAACTCATTTCTCAACAGAAACATTTCAGCCCAGAAGGGATTGGCATGAAGTTATCAAAAGTAATGGAGCCCTGACCAGTTTGGCTCAGTGGCTAGAGCATCGGCCTGTGGACTGAAGAATCCCAGGTTCGATTCTGGTCAAGGGCATGTACCTTGGTTGAGGGCACATCCCCAGTAGGGGCTGTGCAGCAGGCAGCTGATCAATGTTTCTCTCTCATGGATGTTTCTAACTCTCTATCCTTCTCCGTTCCTCTCTGTAAAAAAATCAATAAAGTATATTTTTTAAAAAAAGTAATGGAAAGCAAGGACCTGTATCCAAGACTACTCTGTCCAGCAAGGCTATCATTTAAAACTGAAAGCAAAATAAAGAGCTTCTCAGACAAAATAAAAACCAGCAAACCAGCACTGTAGGAAATGTTAATAGGATCGCTGTAAGCAGAAGGAGAAATATAGAGAGAGGGACATGTAAAGAAAAAATGACAATAAATAAGTACATAGCAATAATAAATGTAAATGGATTAAATGTTCTAATCAAAAGATATAGGGTAGCTGAATAGGTAACAAAACATTACCCATATATATGCTGTCTGCAAGAGACCCAACTCAGAACAAAAGATTCATACAGACTGAAAGTTAAGGGATGGAAAAAATATTCCATGCAAAGGAAATAGCAACAAAAGAAACCTGGGGTAGCAATTACTCATATCTGGCAAAATAGACTTCAAAACAAAGTCATAACAAGAGACAAATACTAAAGGGATTAATACTAAAGGAATTAATCCACCAAGAAAATATGACCCTTCTAAACATATATGCACCCAATATAAGAGCGCCTAAATAAATAAATAATAACTTGGTGGACTTTAAGGAGAGAGTGACAGCAATATATCACAGTAGCATGACTTTAACACCCTACTGACATCACTGGATAGAACTTTCAGTCAAAATATCAACAAGGTAATAGTGACCTTAAATGACACACTAGATGAGATAAACTTAATTGACATCTACAGAACATTTCATCCCAAAGTGGTAGAATATTTACTCTTTTCCAGTGCACATGGAACATTCTCAAAGATAGACCACATGTAGTACACAAAATAAGTCTTAGTAAATTCAAGAAGATGGAAATTATATCAAGCATCTCTTGTGACCACAGTGGCATAAAATTAGAAATCAGCTACAGTAAAAACTAAAAAATATTCAAATAAATGAAGGCTAAATAACATGCTATTAAACAATGAATGGGTTGCAAATGAGATAAAGGAAAAAATAAGAAAACTTCCTGGAAACAAATGAACACACAACATCCCCAAATCTAGAGAACACAGCGAAAGCATTCCTGAGAGATTCATAGCTTTACAGGCCTACCTCAAGAAACAAGAAAAAGCTCAAATAAACAATATAACCCTATAACTAAAAGAATTAGAAATAGAAAGCAAAAAAAAATCCCACGGCAGGTAGAAAGAAGGAAATAATAAAGATCCAAGTGGAAATAAATGACATAGAGATTAAAAAATCAATACAAAAGATCATTTAGCCGGGACCGGTTTGGCTCAGTGGATGGAACGTCGGCCTGCGGACTGGGAGGTCCCATGTTCGATTCCGGTTGGGGGCGTGTGCCTTGGTTGCGGGCACATCCCCAGTGGGGGGTGTGCAGGAGGCGGCTGATTGATGTTTCTCTCTCATCGATGTTTCTGGCTCTCTCTCTCTCTCCTTTCCTCTCTGTGGAAAATCAATAATATATATATTTAAAAAACACAAAAATAAACAACAACAAAAGATCATTTAAACCAAGAGCAGGTTCCTTGAAAAAATAAAAATCATTGATGTACCGTTAGCCATACTTATCAAGAAACAGAGAGAGGACCCAGATAAATAAATCAGAAATGAAAGAGACGAAATAACAACTGTCATCACAGAAATGCAAAGGATTGTTAGAAAATGCTATGCCAACAAATTGGATAACCTGGGCAAAAGGGACAAATTTCTAGAAACATAACATCTTCCAAAGCTCAATCAGTAAGAATCAGAAAACCTGAATAAACTGATAACATCTAATGAAATTAAAACAGTAATAAAAAAATAATTTAAAAAAACTGCCAACAAACAAAAGTCCTGGGCCAGATGGTTTCACAAATAAGTTTTATCAAACATTCAAAGAATTAACACCTATCTTCCTCAAAATATTCTTAAAAATTCAAGAGTAGGGAAAACTTTTAAGCTCCTTTTACAAGACCAGAATTATCCCAATTCCAAAACCAGATAAAGACACTACAAGGATTGAAAATTACAGGCCAATATCCTTGATGAACATAGACGCTAAAATCCTCAACAAAATATTAGCAAATCAGATCTAACAATACATGAAAAAGATTATACACTATGACCAAGTGGGATTTATCCCAGGGATGCAAGACTTGTACAATATTCACAAATCAATAAACATGATATATCACATAAACAAAATGAAGGATGAAAATCATTTGATCATATCAACAGAAGTAGAAAAAGCATTTGACAAAATCCACATCCTTTCAGGATAAAAACTCTCAGTCAAGTGGGAATAGAGGGATCATACCTCAACATAATAAAGGCCATATATGACAAACCTATAGCCAACACCATATTCAATGGACCAAAAAAAGCGTTTTTCTTAAGATCTGGAAAAAGATAGGGATGTCCACTTTCACCTCTCTTATTCAACATAGTACTGGAAGTTGTAGCCGTAGTGATCAGACAAGAAGGAAAAAAAAGCATCTAAATTGTAAAAGAGGAAGTAAAACTTTCATTATTTGCAGATGACATGATATTGTACATAGAAAATCCTGGAAACTCTACCAAAAAACTACTAGATTTAGTAAATGAATTGGAAAATGTAGCAGTATACAAAATTAACATCTGGAAATTGATGGCATTTTTTACACCAATAGTGAACTCTCAGAAAGAGAAACTTTAAAAAAAAAAAAAAAACATCTCATTTACCATTGCAACAACAACAAAATAATTTACATACCTGGGAATAAATTTAACCAAGGAGGTAAAAGATCTGTACTTGGAAAACTATAGGACATTGGAAAAGGAAAAAGAAGAAAATACAGCCAAGTGGAAGCATAAACTGTGTTTATAGATTAGAAGAATTAACATTATTAAAATGTCCACACTATCTATGGCAACCTACAGATTCAATGCAATCCCCATTACAATCCCAACAACATATTTCACAGATCTATAACAATATTCCAAAAATTTATATTGAGGCAAAAAAGACCCCAAATAGACAAGGAAATCTTGAGAAAGAAGAAAAAAGTTAGAGGGATCACAATACCAGGTGTCAAACTATTCTATAGAGCCATTGTAATACAAACAGCCTGGTATTGGCACAAGAACAGGCATATAGACCAATGAAACAGCAGAGATACCCCAGAAATTGGATCACATCAATATGGTCAATTATTACCTGGCAAAGGAGGCAATAACACACAATGGATTAAACATAGTCTCTTTAATAAGTTGGGAAAATTGAACAGGTATATACAAAAATATGAAACCAACTTATACCATACACAAGAATAAACTCAGAATGAATAAAAGACTTAAATGTAAGTTGCAAAACAATAAAAATCCTAGAAGAAAACATAGTCAATAAAATCATAGACATCTCATGTAGCAGTATTTTCAGTGATACATTTCCTAGAGCCAGAGAAACAGAAAAAATAAATAAACAAATGGGACTACATCTAACTAAAAAAGAGCTCTACACAGGAAAATGAACCAGCATTAAAAGGAACCCATTGTATGGGATAGCATGTTTGCCAATGATAAATCTGATAAAGGGTTAATTTCCAAAATATACAAAGAAGTTCTTCAACTCAACACCAGGAAGACAAACAATACAATTAAAAAATGGGCAAAGGACCTGAATAGACACTTCTCCAAAGAGGACATACAGATGGCCAATAGATATATAATAAATGCTCAATGTTACTAATCATCAGAGAGATGCAAATTAAAATTACAATGTGGTATTACCTCATACATGCCAGAATGGCTACTATCAATAATTCAACAGACAACAAGTGCTGGTGAGAATGTGGAGGAAAGGGAATTCTAGTACACTGCTAGGAATGCAGACTGGTACAGCGATTGTGGAAAACAGTATGGACTTTCCTCAAATATTAAAAATGGAATTTCTATTTGACTCAGCTATTCCACTTATTTGAATATATCCTAAGAACCCCAAACCTCACTCAGAAAAAATGTACCCACCCTGCCTGTTTATAGCAGGGTTATTTACAATAGCTAAGATCTAGAAACAGCCTAAGTTCCCATCAGTAGATGAGTGGATAAAAAGTTGGGTTACATTTACACAATGGAATATTTACAATGTGGCTATAAAAAAGAAGGATCTCTTACCCTTTGAGACAGCATAAATCAGAGGTTCTTAACCTGTGGGTTCCAACCCCTTTGGGGGTCGAACGACCCTTTCACAGGGGTCGCCTAAGACAATCGGAAAACACATATATAATTACATATTGCTTTTGTGATTAATCACTATGCTTTAATTGCATTCAATTTATAACAATGAAATGGGGGTCACCACAACATGAGGAACTATATTAAAGGGTCATGGCATTAGGAAGGTTGAGAACAACTGGCATAGATGGACCTGGAGATTATTATGCTGAGCAAAATAAGCCAGTCAGAGAAAGACAAATATCACATGATCTCACTTATATGTGGAACTAATGAACAAAATAAACTAATGAACAAAATATATCCAGAGACATGTATACATGGAAGAGAATGACAGATCTCAGAGGGGAGGGGATTAAAGGGAATGGAAAGAGATTAACCAAATAACATATATGCATATAGGGTTAGGCAATGGACACAGACAATATAGTGTGGGAAAGGCCTGGCATGGTGCAGGGGTTGGGTGGAGGGGGAAATGGAAGACATCTGTAGTACTGTCAACAACAAATAAAAGAAACAAAAAATGTCTAAAAATGTATATAATAAAAGCCTAAGCAACCATTAAGGTGGATCGACCAGAACAATTGGTCGCTATGTTGCTCACTGACCACCAAGGGGCAGATGTTCAACGCAGGAGCTACCCCCTGGTAGTCAGTGTGCTCCCACAGGTGGAGCACCGCTCAGCCAGTAGCTGGGCTCAAGGCTGGCGAGCACAACAGTGGTGGCAGGAGCCTCTCTCACCTCTGCGGTAGCGCTAAGGAGCAGTGAGCCTAGCAGTGAGGAGCGAGGGGTCCTGGACTGTGAGAGGGCACAGGCCAGGCTGAGGGACAACCTCCCAAGTGCATGAATTTGTGCACTGGACCTCTAGTAAATAAATAAAACATGCACACCCCTTTCTTTCCTATTGTGATAACTTTCCTTCTACATTTCAAAATGTTGCTGGAAAGGGGTCATATCCAGAGCAGGTTTGCATAAGGCCAACCAGTAGTGTGTGTGTTCTTAACTGCATGCAGGAAAGATTTCACAACAGGATTCCAGGTAATTTTTAGGAGTATGTTTACTAAAGCTGGGGACAATTAAACAAAGAAGGGCCTACAATAGAAGAAGCAACAGGAAAGAGACTAGGCGAAGGTGCTTAGAAACATTATGGAAAATAAGTGAGTCTAGCCCTAGCTGGTTTGGCTCAGTAAATAGAGCATCGGCCTGCGGACTGAAGGGTCCCATGTTCGATTCCAGCCAAGGACACATGCCCGGGTTGTGGGTTCAATCCCCAGTAGGGGGCATACAAGAGGCAGCTGATCAATAATTCTCTCTCATCGTTGATGTTTCTATCTCCCTCTCCCTTCTTTTCTGAAATCAATAAAAAAATAAAAAAAGTGAGTCTAGGCAGTGCTGTTATTAGGTTACTGTAAGAGCAGAAGAAATGGGATTTGGGAAGAGGTTCAGGAAGTTGGCCAAGGATGAGCTGCTGCTTCCCATTGCTCCCCTGGTTGCCAGTCTCATGGGGACCCCTTAGAATTTAGGAGAAAGAAAATTCACTTGAAATGGTAATTCAAACAGGCGTGCTTCAAAGAGAATGCATGCTGGCTCCCTTGTCTTAAAAAGTTTTTTCTGCTTTCCAAAGGTGGGCATTTTAAGAAAGATCTCAGGGGACACCTCAAGAAAATATTTATCAGCTTTTCCAGTGCCATCAGTGCATGGGAGCAGCGGTGGGGGGAACGGGGCTGCCAGCAGACAGGGGACCTGGGACTGCAGTGGAAGGGGCCATGCAGGGGTGAGGAGGAGGATGGGCTGAGACAGACCCACCCCTGTGCCCACCGCAGCCACTCAGCCCACAGTTCCTTTCAAGGTGCATGAATTTGTGCACTGGGCCCCTAGTTACACTAATAAAATTCAACATCAATTTGTAGGTATGTAGGCCTTGTTGATGTCTATCCCTGATGTCAGCATCTCCTTAGTCTTAAGAAATCTTTGGCCCTAACCAATTTGGCTCAGTGGATAGAGCATTGGCCTGCAGACTGAGGGGTCCCAGGTCCGATTCTGGTCAAGGGACCCCTCAACACTTCTGTCAGTTGATGATCTCTATGTTTTTTGGTTCTTGGAGGGCACTTGTGAAATAATTGTTATGAATTTATCAGTCCCTTTAAGCTGGTTAATAACCTCTTAATAATAATGCAAATTGTCTCTTTATAGTAAGGTTGATTCATATGCCCCTTTGCCTAGATGCACAGGGTGACCAGTGACTATTAAATTAGGAGAAAACGAATGTGTTTACCAAAGAAAGTAGATTCAGGTTGAGGGAAATGATAAGGAAAGTTTTAGGCCAAGGAAGATTAAAAGCTTTTTGAAAATTTACCTAGTTGAGTTTTAACTGTACCACTTGTATGTTCCACCAATCCAGAGAACTGGGATAATAGGCACAGTAAAAATACTGTACCCTGGCCGGTGTGGCTCAGTGGATAGAGTGTTGGCCTCCAGACTGAAAGGTCCCAGGTTCGATTCCGGTCAAGGGCATGTACCTTAGTTGTGGACACATCCCCAGTGGGGAGTGTGCAAGAGGCAGCTGATCGATGTTTCTCTCTCATCAATGTTTCTAACTCTCTATCCCTCTCCCTTCTTCTCTGTAAAAAATCAATAAAATATATTTTAAAAAATATACTGTAGAATGTGCCAAATATTCACAATGGATTGCATTATTTACCCAGTAAAATGAGTCTCTCAGTCACTATAATTCACATGGAATTCCCCAATTGGGATTAAATTTTCCCAGAAATAATTTACCATCATTAAAGCTGTTGCTCTCCTTAACCCAGTGAAAAAAACAAGCAAGTCATAACTAACCTATATTTGTATTTGTGAGATTCTGGACTTGGAATAAAATTTAATTACCATAACTTAAATGATTCTAAAAGAAATGGGAATGTCGTCAGCATCCATGGGATGATTTTCCAGGGTTACATTTGGATAGATAGAATATCTGCTATACAGTTTACAAGCTTTAGTAGGAGGAGATTTCCAGTAATAGTGCTCAATTCATGAAATCATTTTTAGGACCCCAATGTCTAGCTCATGCACATGCTAAAGTATAAGCAATTGAGTCCCTATATAAAATATTGGTTTCTGATTGGGACCATATCTGCTTGTCTGGGTCAAAGATCCCTACTTATTGTTTCCACATCCTCTTTTCTTCTTCTGCAGCTGTCCCTTGACCTGTAAAATAGTCTTCTACTAATTTAGTAGGAAGCAAGGAGCATTCTCAGATGTAGAATATTTGGTTATTTAATGCTGCTTGTCTAGCTGCAGCATCAGCTAAAAGATTTCCTTTTGCTTTCTTTCATGGTGGCAGCTTTAGAATATTCTGGAATTTTGATAATTGCCAATTGTTTCGATTTCTGTATGATATCTAATAATTTTGCAACCTCTTTTCTATTTTTCATGCACTGCCCTGAGAAAGCTCAGAAGCCTCACTGCTTCCACAACATTCTAGAGTTGTGAGCTACACCAAGGGCATAACTACTGTTAGTGCAAATATTGGCTATTTTATTTTTGGCTGATTGGCAAACCTGAGTTCGAACAAGTAACTCAGCTTGTTGGGCAAGTCCTATTCAAGTAAATAAAAACCTCCAATTACATCTACCATAGAACTTATTGCATATCCAACTCAATAACACTCCTGTTCATCTTTTAAAAATCCACCTATAAACTAAATTAAGTCAGCTTTATCTAGGAGTTTCTTGTAAACCCTTCTTAGGAATTACTGTAGAAGGTGGTCACTAAGCAAAATGCAATTGTGAATGTCTTCATCCTTCAAAAAAGGTAGCACAGTTGCTGGGTTAAGACTGTTACATTGAGTTAAATAACAGTAGGTACAGAAAGCAACAGCCAATCAACTAACAGAAGTGTTGAGTGTGATGAGAATTTAGTGACGATTTAACAGAATAATAAACATGATAAAAGGAGAGCCCATACTGTCTTTTCTGTTTGCATAATATGTCTCTAGCAGAGATAGCTGTCATGCAGGGAGGGAGCCCTTTGGCTATTAAGTCTAATATCTGACTCTAATATCCTAAAGATCTATGATGATCTCTATGTTTTTTGGTTAAAATTTCTTAAATATTTATTTTTATTTTTTTGTATAAAAAGGACCTTCAGATAATTCTTTAGAGATTTTACAGCTTGTTTCCCTTTTAGGTTCCACTGAATTGGATCGATTTGATTTTAATAAGACTTATAGAGGCTGGGACATTGATGAAAAAAATGGAACCTAATTGTGACAATATCCAGTCAAATTCAGAAATCCTCTAAGCTGCTTTCTTAATTTTAGAAGAGGAAAAGATAGGATACCTCTGAGTCTTTTAGAATTAATCAGTAGGCCATCTTTAGATAAGAGAAAGCCAAGGTATTTTCTTTCGATAAGCAAAATTGAACCTTATATTTTGAGACCTTAAGTCAGCAGTTCTCAACTTGTGGGTCGCGACCCCTTTGAGGGTCGAATGGTCCTTTCACAGGGGTCGCCTAAGAAAGTGGTCAGAAAACTCAATTAGTCAACAGAGCCAAATATCAACAGTACAACGATTGAAATTTCTTTTGAGAGCCAATTTTTTTAAACTTAAACTATATAGGTAGGTGCATTGTTATTGAGCCACACCCAAGGGGCCAAAGAGCTGCATGTGGCTCAAGAGCCGCATTTTGCTGACCATGGGTAAGACCATCAGAAAACACATATATAATTACATATTGTTTACAGTAGCAAAATTACAGTTACGAAGTAGCAGCGAAAATAATCTTATGGTTGGGGGTCACCATGACATGAGGAACTGTGTTAAAGGGTTGCGGCATTAGGAAGATTGAGAACCACTGCTTAAGTCCTTTTGTAGATAACTGTTATAAAGGTAAGTTGTGTCCTTTTGGGAGTCTAGTAATGTTCTAGAGCAGAGGTCCTCAAACTATGGCCTGTGGGCCACATGCAAATACAAATATTGTATTTGTTCCCATTTTGTTTTTTTACTTCAAAATAAGATATGTGCAGTGTGCATAGGAATTTGTTCATAGTTTTTGTTTAAACTGTAGTCCGGCCCTCCAACGGTCTGAGGGACAGTGAACTGGCCCCCTTTTTAAAAAGTTTGAGAACCCCTGTTCTAGAGTATAAAAGTGAAACACTCACATATTAGATTAGAGTGGAATCTCTAGGAAATTTAACACTATTTAAATCCGCTTTTAATATCTGAGAGAAATAGGTGGGACTCTGTATATCCCTGGGGCATTGCAGTCCAAGTACATTGGACATCTTCCTGGTAAAGGCACAGTGCTTTTGATTGTCTGTTTCTACTGGAATGCTGAATAAGGCACTGCATAAATATATTACTGGAAAATATTGGCAGTCCACAGGAATGGATGATAATAAGTTATGTGGGTTTGGAACCTCAGGATGTACAGATCACCATCCTTTTCCATTTGGTTTCTTCATTTGAAAAATTGCAGAATTATAAATGGTTGTACATGGAATTATATGTTCCCTCTTTAAATAATCTTGTATAATGTGCTTAAATCCGCTAGTGCATCAGGTCTTAAATGATATTGGTGAATATTAAAAAGAGGCCAAGTATTATCAATAGTTATTTTGTTAGGAATGGCTGACTTGATCTTGCCAATATCTGTACTTGAAAAGGCTCAAAATTGTACTGGAACATACTGCAACAAATGTTCAGTTTCAAGGTTATTTTCTTCCTGTGGAAGTTCCTTTAAAATAATTATTTTTCCACTTGGTTCATTATTGTATTTATTTAGTTCTAAATATATTTCACCCTTTTGGGAAAAAGGTATGTTATTGTCATGGGTTTTAAGATAATCTCCCTATCAGGTGAATTAAGACTTATTCGTCCAGAAAAAAATATATGTTGCCCCAAAACATTTCCTAGTATAAAGGAGACAGGTTCTGATTTAAAAACAGGCATTTTTTATTACATATTTCTACCATTTGCACAGAGAAGGTGACTTAGTTGGGTATCTATCCTATATAATAAAAGGCTAATATGCAAACAGACCGAACAGTGGAACAGTGGGTCTCTGACACACACTGACCATCCAGATGCTTAATGCAGGATCTGCCCCTTGGTAATCAGGGCACTCCCATAGGGGGAGGGCCGCTCAATCAGAAGCCAGGCTCATGGCTGGTGAGTGCAGCAGCAGTGGTGGGACCCTCCCCTGCTTCCGCAGAAGCACTAAGGATGTCCGACTGTCAGTGTAGGTCCATTCTCCGCAGAGAGCAGGCCTAAGCTGACAGTCAGACATCCTCTGAGGGTTCCCAGACTGTGAGAGGGCACAGGCCTGCCTGAGGGACCCCCCCCCCCAGAGTGCATGAATTTCATGCACCAAGCCTCTAGTATATATATAAAAGCCTAAGCGAATGGTCAACCGAATGACCGGATGACCAAACAACCCGTCGACCAGTTGCTATGATGCACACTGACCACCAGGGAGGGCAGACGCTCAATGCAGGAACTGCCCCCTGGTGGTCAGTGCACTCCCACAGCAGAAGCCCCACTCAGCTAACTGATGGGTTCCAGACACCAGGCTCACGGCTGGCTCAAACCTCTCCTGATTGGGACTGACTGGGCATGAGCCTGAGCAGGTGCATTGGGGCTGAGATGAGCAGGAGTGGCTCAGCACCAGGCTCAGGTTCAGGCTCCTCCCCAGACACCTGCTGCTTTGAGCACTACTAGATCCTTGGGGGATGTAGGACTGTTGGTTTCGGCCCAATCCCTGCTGGCCTGCAGGGATCGGGCCAAAACCAGCAGTCCAATATCCCTCAAGGGGTCCCGGATTGCGAGAGGGTACAGGCCAGGCTGAGGGACTCCACTGGTGCATGAATTCATGCACTGGGCCTCTATCTGTTAATAACAGATAAAGTAGTCCCAGTATCTATAAGGGCCTTAGTACTTTTCCCTTTTATAGTAATTTCAATTTATTTTAAACTATTAGTAAGAAGAAGGGGAAATGCCCTAATAGTCCTGGAGCAACCATATGTTGCTTCTGTTTCTTTTCTCTTTATAAATTTCATTTCAGTTTTTTTAAAGTGAACAGACTCCTCTACAGGAATTTCCCAATGAACATTTTTTAGTAATTCTATTGCTTTTTTCCAAGAAACCAGAAGGTATAATAATTGGCATAGGTCAGAATAGCCATGATCACATATCCTAACAGTTAAATTAAATTCCGTTGTGAACCTATCAGGGTCCTGGGGAAAAAAAAATCTGAGAAACATTTAGATAGATTCCTTAATTCTGTTTTAGTCCAAGAAATCTATACTAATAAAAGGGTAATATGCAAATTAACCATCACTCCACAACAAAGATGGTGGTGCCCATAGCCACAAAGATGGCAACACCAGCTGGAGCCATGGAGCCAGCTCGAGCAGGAAGAATGCTTGGCTTCCTTTGGGTGGGATGCTGGCTTCCTTTGTCACACCAGCCACAAAGGAAGCCAAGCCTCCCACAAGCCCCAGCCGGCCGCCAAGGGCTGGCCTCTGGGTGGCAGCCATGGATCCAGCCGGAGTGGGCAGGAGGTGGCTCTGGAGTGAAGGTGGGAGGTGGCTCAGAGCCCGGAGCGAAGGCCCAGGTCCCGGGTGCCAGATGGAAGCCAGTGCCAGCAGCCAGGTGAAGGAAGAGCTATTCTTGCACGAATCTTCGTGCATTAGGCCTCTAGTATATATATAATCACTGATTTCCCTCTGCCTGAGACTTACTTTTCCCTGAAGAGAGCTGCTAGGATTCATAGATTACCCTTGTCTGAATATCTGTTCTTATTTTCCTTTAGGTCAGTTGGCATTTGAATGGAAAAGATAAAGAGGGAAATAGAACGGGAAGGAAGAAGTGAGGGGTAGGGAAAGTCCTCATAAGAAAGCTCAGATATCAAAAAAGATAGTGAAGAAACTGTAGAAAAGGAAGGAATGGTGTGTTAGCATTTATTAGCATTAGAAACTTTCCTTAGTTCAGAGACAGTCTCTAAAAGTTGTTATTACTACTTTAAAACAAACAACAACAAAAACACCTACTTGTGCTCCTCCTAAAAGTTTCCAATTTCCAATAGGTTTCCCATTCATTAAGTTAAATTTTAGAAATGCCTTTTTTTCCTAATTATGCATGCAAAAAATTAATTCGTTGTGTTATGGGTTCAATCAGCGAGATAGACCACCGACTCAGAATTTAAATTTAAGAGGCTTTATTAAGCTGGCCAGCTGACTACAGCACATCCCTTCTCGCAGGGAGCCTCGTACTGCAGTAGTGACCAAGGGTATAGCAAAGCTTTTATTTGCAACAACTACAAAGCATTTCATTAGCTGTTCCTAGAACTGGCAGGGTAAAAAGTTCACAAAAAGTTCACAAGTACAAATGGGAGGAAAACAGGGTTACACCTGGCTGGGTTTAATCATAATACATTGTTTTTCTAAGACAATTAGTAATTTTTCTATGCCACGGTCCCTGCCCCTAGCACATTCCCTACTGGTCCATGTCCAATGGGATGATTTATAAGATCAAAATAACTTTTCTATTGTTAAGCCAAACAGCAGGGTTAAAGTGAAACTACAGTTTCCACCTGAGATGATTGCTACTATACTTCAGTTTTTAAAAAGGTTCCATTTTGTCCATAATAAATTGATATCACTTCTAATTAAATCTTCACATTTCTGCATGTCCTTGCAAGTAAATACTTCCTATTTATTATGTATCTGCAGGAGTATTGATGGGGGTTGGGGCTGGGAGTTTTCAGCTTTGGAGGCATAATTTCCCATGTTTATCTTAGTTTTCTTTGGGTATCTGCAGAATCTAAACAAATTTCTAGGAATATTGTGTGGTGCGATAAAATGGGTTGAGCTGCAAGAAGCTATTGCCTCCTGAGTCACATAAAAACTTCTTAAACATCTCACTTTCTCCCTCGGGCTGTCTAACATAGCTGTGAGAACTCAGAACACTAGGTAATTAACCTTTGTGTGTGTGTGTGTGTTTAATTACAGTCAGTTGAAATTCTCTTCGGGGCTTATGCATGTCATGAGGGATGCCCTCTGATCCTTCCACAGAGGCTCTTAGTCACCTAAGAATACCGAAGATTTCAGCTGGAGGCAGGAAGTGCCCTTATCTTTGCTGGAGGCAGAAAGTACCCTAATCTTTGGACCCAATGAGGTCAGGTTCTCATTTAACAAAAAGTTTTGTTCAGATTCTCAGAAAGACAATTTCAATTGAAAGCTAAAGTTAAAAACCAGCTACCCATTTTACTTCTGTCCTGAGTTTTCAACTCTTATCTTAACCCTGGGTTCTCTCAACCCTTAAGTATTAGTTTCACAATGAGAAGTGTATATATTTAGTACACAAAGTTATAGTTTATATATATATATATATATATATATATATATATATATATATATATATATATATATATATATATAAAATAAAAATTAAGACAGGCCTTTTACCTTAAAACAGGGATGTCCAAAATTCCAAGAAAAATTCACCCAAGCTCACCCTATGGAAAGTGAGGAGCTGGTTTGGCACAATGGGCCCCGGCTGGTACCTAGCACAGGTGTGGGTCTTCAAGGTGGTTCTGGGTAAGCTTCTCTGGAATCCTGCCAAACTACTCCATGCAAATATTAAAATAAGAAACATTTAAACCTGTAGAGAATTCTTATGAGTTAATTTGAGCCTGTCGACGTAACAAACATTCAAACTTGCCGATAACTTTTATGAGTTTGAGTCAAACTGATGACAATTGCAGAGAAGCAAAATCTCAATGGAATGAGGAAATGGTCCAGAGAATGACAGTTTTATATGTTTTAATCAAAGTAGAAGACATAAGTGGGTATGTTGTATCGCAAATCAGCGAGCTGGACAAGACACCTTAATCAGCCAATTCGTTAGGAGTCATCTTTATTGAGCACAGGTTCAGAGCAGATTACCTTTGTCAAATTCTGAACACCCAAAGGAGGAAGTATTCTCTTTTTATATCTTTTTTAGGTCCTTGTGTAAGTTATTTTTACAGACAATTTGTAACCTTGAGTACATATCGATATAGACACCTGTAACCTTTGATGAACAAACACTTGGCATGAGAATATGGGAATTATTATCAGTATCAGTGTATCAGCCCCTTTAGATGGCTAGCTTGCAAGGTCAGACAATTAAGTTTATCTTTTCTATGATTCAAGCTAAAAACAAAGTTATTTTACAGTCTAAAAATAACAGAGTTGACCTAAAGAATAAGAGACTAAGAATAACAGAGTAGTTCAAACAGCAGTTTCAAACATCAGTTTTTCCAAAGGAGGGATTACTATGCCTCAGGTACAAGAAATCCATTGGTGATAGATTAGGGCAGTGGGATAAAGCAAAGCAGGAAAACCTCTGTGCTTAGATACAAAGTAAAATGATAGGCACATACTACTTTTACATAGAAGAATACAGGATAGTGAACAGTCAACAATTAACATGATGACAATTATAATGAGGAGATTTGTGGTGCCTACTCTTGTGCAGTGCCTATGCTTTGAGGGGTCCAGAAAAAGGAAATTACTTTGATATTGCAAAGGTATGTTAGTGTAGATACAAAAAGACAGTAGACAGGCTCAATTTAGGTAAATATTGACTTTTATCTGGGAATGTTCTAGCCTCGGACATGACTATCCATCATAAACTGCTTTTAGTTAAAACATTTTCATTTCAGACCATCCTACGTGGTTACTTTAGCTCTTTGAGTGTGTAAGGTTGCTGCACAGGCCTGCCTTGAACTTGTCATGTTTAATATGTGGCCTCTTTTTTATACATACATCCCCCTTTTGGTCATAGATCAATCCAAAAAATCATTGATGTCTATTGGATAACCAAAAGAAAGCTCATTCCTAGAAAGTCTCAGAGTTAGTGTTTGTCTTGCTGAACAGGGTGGACTGCTGGGGATGGGTCAAGACCATAACCTTAGAATGCATTCATGGTCATATTATTATTATTATTATTATTATTATTATTCAAAAGAAAAAGGCAGGTGAATGGAATGGAGTCAGATCCTATATATCCTTGTTAAAAATATTCTGGATTATTCCTAATCTTTGAGCTATCATGGTCCAAGTATTTTGCCAGTCTCACTTTTCTATATTCTACATGTAACATTTACTTATAGTTTGAGGGTACACCATTCACCTTTTCTGTTTTCATAATTTGACCATGAGATAAGTTCCTACTTACTATGGCATATCTATTTCTCATTGGAAGCCCTCAGGTGCTGTTATAAATTTGAGTCCCACTAGTTGTGCAACTAGAAGCTATAACATTAAACTATAACATTAAGTTTTAATTGAGGCCAAGGCTGTAAGAACACAATCTTGTAAATTACAATTACCATCTAAAATTCCAGAGGCCAGGAGAACAGCAAGAGTTTCATAAAGAAATTTCCTATGCCTCAGCAGCAGTTATAGAGGACCATGTTTTTATAGCCATATCAGCTTCTATCTGAATTAATATAGTTAGTAGTGTTTGTTGGGTTAGAGTATAAGCACATTCCCATAATTGGGTTCTAGCATTTATAAGTAAAATTCCACATTATGAGTGAGATCATGTGGTACTTATTTTTCTCTGGCTGCCTTATTTTGCTTAGCATAATACTCTCCAGGTCCATCCATGCTGTTGCGAATGGTAAGAGTTCTTTCTTTTTTATTGCCACATAGTATTCCATTGTGTAAATGTATCACAGTTTTTTTTAACTGCTCATCTGCTGATAGGCACTTAGGCTGCTTCCAAATCTTAGCTATTATAAATTGCCCCTCTCTATGTCCACCTCTGTTTACCCACAATCCAGCTCTGGCCAGGTCTCTAAGGATTTCAGTCAAATACCTCAGAGACCACAAGGTACAGGAAAGGAAAGAGAACCAGAGAAGAAATTTGTTTCCCATTTCCCAGGTTCTGATTGTTGACTATCTAAGGACGGGTACACAGAGCTTGTAAACACAATAAAGAATGAGGACCTTAATGTCTGGCCTGAACTGCAGGTCACAAGGGCCAAAAACAAGTCATCCAACTGCAAGCCTGTGGGTGGCTGACGTGACAGGGAACTGCATGTTTACTGGAGTTGTTGAGTTTTATGACAGACTATCTTTCAAAATCTCTGTCATCATCTTCCTTGAAAATGCAAGAAAAAATAAATGTGGAATGAGAGCACTGATAACGGTTAGGTCACTACAAAGATTAGCTTTTTCATGCCTGCACGTCTTCTCAGATTCTGGGACAAAGGCTGCTCTGAGGCAACCTGGGGTCCCACATGAATCTGAACTGTCAGGTCGTCTCCTGCTGCAGATGCCAACTCGGGACTGAGAGAGGAAGATTGGAAACGTTTATCTGGAGGATTGTAGACAGATAAGAAAAGAAATTGGAAGATTTGAAAATACAGTATGGATTGATATTGTGAGCAAGATGACAGGATCAGCTAATTACAGGTAGGTGATGTCAAAGTAAAACATGCATTGCATGAATTTAAAGAGGCAAGAAAGACTCTATTCAATACCATGCAACAGGGCAGTGAGTCTGAACATAGCACCCCTGAAACAAGAGGCTGGGGTTATTTTAAGAAAAGAGGGAATCATAGTCTGTGTTTGCCACTTGGAATTACAAAAAAAAAAAAAGTAAAGTGAAACTTCTTATGGAATCCTGACAGGAGGTCCCTTTACAGCTTGGTTGTAAAGGTTCTCACCCAAGTTTGGCTCCTACTTTCCCGCAAAGACTTGGACACAAAGACACCAGAAAAAATAAATGCCAAAGCAATGAGTCCAAACCCTTTGACAGATATTATCTGAGTCATAACACTCATAAAGAGCTTTTGAGGAGACTTATGTATATTTCAAAAGGAAAGAGAAAGAATCTCTAATTACTAATTACAATTAAATTTCTGAAACAAATGACCTAAAAAAAATGGAGGTCAGAGACCTGTAGTTGGGAAGAACCTGGGTAAAAATTAGTAACTCTGAGGGAATACTAAGTCTTCAAGGTCATAACAAAATTGCCCTCTGCACAGTGGAGGGAAACACAACTAAATCCTTTCAGCCCAGACCCAGTCTTACCTCCATCAGTCCCTGTAATTCATAAAGAGGTGCATGTTCCCAGCCATTTATAAACAAGAGTAAAATAGCTGAGAGTCCCTGAACAGGGCCAGGATCTGATCTCCCAGAAGGCTGTGCTTCTGGAGTTTTCCATGGAGATGTTACATTTCTCTCTACAGTCACTTTCCCTTTGATCAAAGGACATCTCCAAGGGAGAAGAGTTCTATTGTATCTACATCATGGCTTGTCACTGGATTGGCCTGATTAATGACCTAAGTGCAGAGGAACTGACATTCACCTCATAGTTTGCTCTGTTTCAGGTGTTTCTATGAAACCTAAGATGGGAGTTTTAACAGCCTCTTGAGGCTAGGAAGCCTCACCTTCACACTTCACCTATAGTCTTTCTAGCTTTGGGAGATGCCCTCTTCCCCAAGAGATTCCAAAATACCCCTCAAGAGAAACTTAGCTCCATAAAGAGTGAAGTCATTTCTAATTCTCAGAGAGAGAGAGGCGGAATTTGGCACCCTGCATCCCTCCCTGATTGACCACTGCGATTCCAAGCCAGCGAGGGCTGCCTTCAGGCTGCAGCTCCAGGTCCATGCTGGGCAGGGGCACCCAGGGGTTCAGAAATGCAGTGCGAGGGGCCGGCACAACATGGGGGGCTGTGTTTATATCGCCAAGTTCCCCACTTCTGCCCTGGCCCTCGCATCCCTCCTCCTTCCCCTCAGAGGCCCATCTCCTGCCTACATGCTTGCTGGGCAGGCCCAACTGCACCGGGGGGTGAGACATGGCGATCGGGATGGCCACTTCCTGGGATGGGATGGCCGGACCAGGCAATTCATGAGGGTGATGAGGCCCCATGGGGCATGTGCAGCCCTCGGCAGGGGTGGCCAGCCAAGCAGAATCTGGCTTCAGTGGGGCCAGTGGGAGCCCGAGGCCATCCCAACCCCCACAGGTCCTGGTGGACGGTGGCTCAGTGGAGAGCAGTGTCTCCATGCATGGTGCCCAGGGGCGGCTGTGAGCTGCTGCAACCCTACCCCATGCTTCAGGGAGGGGGAGAAGGCTCGCAGCCACCAGCACCCTAGGCTGCACAGCCTGTGCCTCAGCCTGCCAGGTTGTCAGCGTCCAGAGCAGGTGAGCTGCCCCCTTCCCCCAGTGGTAGAACCGGGAGGAGAGTGCTGGGTGCAGAGAGGGGACCTCAGCTGGAATCCTCCTGGTGTGGGGAAGGGGCCCAGCCTGGGCCTGGTGGGGAGCTTAGGAAGTCTGGCTAAGCAGGCGCTGGTTCATACCAACTCTTACTCTGCCATCTTCCTCTAGCTCTTCAAGCTAGCCTCCCTGCCCCACCTGTCTGGGGAAATGGGCTCTGGGTGACCTCCCTGAGTTCAGACTGTGGACCTAGAGACCTCAAGGAAGAGTGCCTAGCCAGGCCCGGGCAGGGGCCAGTGCAGAACTACCAGGGCAGAGTTGCTTCACTGTCTTGGTAAAGTTTGCAACTGACCCAAGGAGGAAACCCGAGAGGGGAAAGGCCAGGAGGCATGAATTGCCAGCACTTTAGCCACTTGAAAACAGCTCCACTTGGAATGTGAGGTAGTTGTATGTTCAGCTGAGAAGTGAGGGGGCTGAACTCCACTGTCGCTGTGCTCCTATCAGTCTGAGGCCCAAGCATCCACCATGACAAGGAAAGAACAAAGTGAGGGGCCCGGACGAAGGGAGGACAATTGAAGAAAACCGTGTCTAGATTTTCCCCAGCCCTCTCCTTCTTTCTGCTGCCTACAAGAACCCTAGGCCTGGCCACAGTTCTGTCTCCACCTTTTAGTTTCCTATTCTCCAACCACAGAGAAAAGAAATAAGGAAGGAGTCTGTGCTGCCTTCAGAAAGTATCTATATACCTGATCGGCCAGTTGCCTTCCACAGAGGGAGGCCAGACTGTGGCTTAGGCCTGCTCCCCAGAGGGACATCAGTAGGACATCCTGTGAGGGCTCCCAGACTGTTAGAGGGGGCAGGCTGGGCTAAGGGATGCCGCCCGAGTGCACAAATTTTTGTCCACGGGCCTCTAGTGTGAGTGTGTGTGTGTGTATGTGTGTGTGTGTGTGTGTGTGTGTGTGTGTGTGTGTGTGTGTGTGTGTTACTGAAGACCATTGAATGGCTGATAATAAGGTGTATGGACTTGGAACAACAGGATGTCTGGAATAACTATATTATTTATAGCTTTGGAATCCTGGACAAATCTATCATTTCCATGTGATCTCTTTACTGAAAAGATAGGATAATTACAGGAGTTTGTACATGGAATGATATGTTTTCTTTTTAAGTTATCTTATATAATGGGCTTAATTTCAGCTAATCTATCAGGTCTTATACAGGATGTTTCTATCTCTCTCTCCCTCTCACTTCCTCTCTGAAATCAATAAAAAATATATTTTTTTAAAAGTTAAAATTTAAAAACAGCCACCCATTTTTCTTCTGTTCTGAATTTTTAACTCTTATACTTAGCCTGGGTTCTCTCAACCCTTAGCTTTTAGCTGCACTTTGAGGATTTAAAAAAAAAGCTAAAATAAAATCAAGTCAGGCCTCTTACCTTAAAACAGGAAGTTCTGGAATTCTGAGAAAAACTTGCCCCAGCTCACCTGATACAAAGCAAGGAGCTGGTAGGGCATAATGGGCCCCCGTGGAGCCTAGCACAGGTCCGGGTCTGGAAGGTGGTCCTGGATGGGTTTATCTGATATCCTGTCACACTATCCCAAGTAAATATCCACATAAGAAATGTTTATATCTAACATCATTTTTATGAGTTTATTTGAACCAAACTGACGACAGTTGCCAGAAAGCAAAATCTCAATAAATTGGGAACGTGCCCCAGAGAATGGCAGTTTTGCACCATATTTTATACATTACAAAGGGCATAAAGGATTGCATGAAATCCATTGATGATAGATTAAGGAGGCGAGAGAACGCAAAGCAGGGAAATCTCTGGGATCAAATAAAAAGTAAAACAAATAAACACTTCTTTTACATTGGTGGGTACAGAATAGTTAGCAGCTAACAATGAACACTATAACAATGAGAATGAAGAGCTTTGTGGCCTTTGCTCTGCTGCAGTGAGGGGTTCAAACAAAAGAAAATTTGCCTCACATTCCAAAGGTATGTTATTGTAGATGCAAAAAAAAAACAATAGACAACAGGTTCAATTAATACAAATATAGACCTTTGTCAGGGAAGATACAGGCTAGGACATGATTACCTGCCATGACTAGCTTTTAATTAGAAAATTTTAATTTCAGACCATATTATGTGGTTACTTTAAGTCTGTAAGTTTGTAAGGCCCATCATGCACCCCACCCTAGCTAATCGGTTTAGTATGTGGCCCTTTTTTTTTTTTTTTTATCTACACAACCCAACCCAACAACTTCCTGAAAGGGGAGAGAGGCTAGAGATAATTACCACTATCCAATTATTTAATCAATCATTTCAACATTTTAAAAATCCATTAAAAGACTTAAACATGAGTTTCCAAGAGCTTTCGTGTTGGTGAACACATGCAGGTGCTGAGAGGGTGAATGGCTGGGGAAGGTATGGAAGTTCCATGGCCCTCAGTCCATGAGTGAGTCTCTCTCATTTATTTGTGCCTCAGTTATACCCTTATAATAAACCAGTAATAAAAAGTAAAGCCTTTTCCTGAGTTCTGTGAGTTGTTCTAGATAATTATAAAACCAGAGGGGGATTATGGGAACTCCCAAATTTATAGTCAACCAGGCAGAAATGTGAGTAATCTGGTCACCCCATTCGAGATTGGTATATGAAGTGGGGCAGTCTAGTGTTACTGAGCCTTGAAGCTGTGGATTCTGCACACACTTCAGTTGGTGTCAGAACTGAACTGAATTTTAGGACAGCCCATTGGAGAAATAGTAGTTTGGCGTAAAAAACAACAACCTTTATTTCATATTTAAAAACAACCCAGTGGGTGTGATGCTAGAAGTGATGATGATAACATAATTGATCTGCCTATATCAGGTTCTCAGGGAGTTTGAGAAGACTACATTTAATCCCCTTTCTCCCCTTCACTCCACCTCCTCTAAGTTCTTACAGAGCTAGGCCTGAAGCGGTACTTCCCATCCTAGGAGCAGTGTAGGTACAGGCCTGTAAATATTTACATATTGTCCACTTTCCATGGGTTCCATTCACCCGATGCCTAGACAACCAAAATACTGACACCAGGTTGCAGTGAAAGAAAATACGTGTCTTTTCAAAAGTACCAATGAAAGGGAAACAGGCAGCTGATGCTCCGAAAACCAACTCCCCAGCAGTTTACATTTAGGATCTTTTAAAAGGAAAGAGAGAAAATGAATTGGTAACATAAAAAGCATTCAAACCTGTGAAGAATTTTGTGAGTTTATTTGAGCCAAACTGTCCAATATGCAGGGAAGCAGAACCTCAACGAATTGAGATAATGCTCCAGAGAAT
Organism: Myotis pilosus; assembly: GCA_036010255.1. Classification (NCBI taxonomy): domain Eukaryota; kingdom Metazoa; phylum Chordata; class Mammalia; order Chiroptera; family Vespertilionidae; genus Myotis; species Myotis pilosus. The sequence continues at coordinate 192,566 of JASKON010000029.1, forward strand.
GGCGGGTTACATCTATATTTATACATTGCAATCAAAGGAAAGGGATGTAGGTGGGTTACATGAAATTCATTGGTGATAGATTAAGGAGGTGGGATAAAGCAAAGTGGGGGCGGGAGGGAACCTCTGGGATAGGGTAAAAAGTGAAATGATGGACATATGCTATGGGATAGTTTAACATAATTAACAGTTGACAATTAACTTGATAACCATAACAACGAAGGAATGTCCTGGTGCCATTTGTTGTGCCCTGATGGGTCAGGAAAAAGGGAAGTTACAAGTTACCCAGACATCTCACAGATATGTCATTTTAGAGGCAAAAAGACAAATGGGCTCAGTAAAGATCTAAGTTGATCTTTGTCAGGGAAAATACTGGCCTAGTACATGACTACCCACCATAACCTGTTTTAGTTAAATATTTCCTTTTCAGACCATCTTTTGTGGTTTATTTTAGGTCTCTGAGTTTGCAAGACGGCCATGCAGGCCTCCCCTGAGCTTGTCAGGTTAGCATGTAGCTCCTTTTGTCCACAGAATCATGAATGGGGGTTCAGAGTCATGGGCTGCGAAGATTGGTCAGTTATGATGTAAGTTTCCATGATCTTTTTAATGTGACTTATTTCTCCCCTGACATCATCCTATCTGGGGGCTTTGGTTATTGGGGCCCAGAGGTCTTCTTGCTTGCAGACAATCCAAAGTTCTGCAACACATTTTGTGATTGTGTTGGAAATATTACCTTAAGAGAAGAAAACAGAACTATCTATCCATCTTGTGCTTAGCAAGCTACATCTTTCTCTTATCTTGAGCAATATATCTTGTGCAACCTGTTTTACTGACCAGTTTCCAGACTCCAGGCCACATCTGCATTCTTTCTTATCACATCTTCATATATATCTTCATTCTTTACATGTCATGACAACCAGCTATGGGAGCAAAAGATATTTTTCTTATCTTTTAAATTCTTTTATCTGGATATATGCATAACCCATGGTCACAGACAATGATGAAGGCGTAAATTGGGACAAAAGGGAGACATATGTAATACTTTTTAAAAAAATATTTTTATTGATTTCAGAGAGGAAGGGAGAGGAAGAGAGAGATAGAAACATCAATGATGCGAGAGAACCATTGATTGGTTGCCTCCTGCAGGTTGGACTGAGCCCACAACTTGGCATGTGCCCTTGACAGGAATCAAACCTGGGACCCTTCAGTCTGCAGGCTGACGCTCTATCCACTGAGCAACACTGTCTAGGACCATATGTAATACTTGCACCAAAAAATATTTTTAAAATTCTTTTATCTGGACTAATATCAAATTAACAGAGACAGATTAACAGGAGTCAATGTACAAAGTTTACTGTATGAATGAATGTTCTGGAGCAATAAGAACAGAGACCAAAGGAAGCATTGGGTAGTTGAGGCTTATGTCATTCTGAAACTAAGGGGAACCTAGGGTTGTGACTTGAGGCCTCAAAAGGCAGGAAGCCATTAGCATGGAGATGCCAAAGCAAATGTTTGGTAAATGAATGTTTCCTTGGAATCTCCATATGAATGTCCCTCCTGGAGCAGGTCCTCCATCTAAATCTTTCCAAGGAAATTAAAACAGAAGGTCTAAGGTTTTTCATTAACTTCTTGTTTCCCAATAACCAGATCAATATCAATATCCTAAAAGGCACATCTGGGCTGAAAAATCTGCTTCCCTTCACAGCAGAGTCATGACTCTAAGGAAGGTTTAAAAGCCTAACTAAAAGCTCAATTCTAGTAACCTAGTCATTGAGTACCTAACTCATTACCAAAAATATATATATTGAAACATTGCTCTTTCTAAGTGTATGGTCTTTTGACTTCTCATTAGAGAAAAATGAAAAGATACATTTGAATCTACCAATAAAAATACTTCCTGTTTTGTTGTCCACAGCTTCTTTCTGTTGGGCACCTTACTTCCTAGAGAGCAACTCAACATGGGTGTTATGAAATTATCCACAGCTGTTCAGGAAGAACTACGAGTCTGGTGACCCTGACTCATGTCTCAGATTAGTGTTTCCACCATCACTACTCACTGCTTAAGCAGTTCCTTTGTTGTGTTTGTACATACCCTTAATTTTGACTAGTACATTGAAGTGTGGTACCTATTTGATTTGTTTAACAATGGACAGGTTATTTTGATTTTCTGAATTATATAAATCATCCCATTCCATTGAATGACTATCCCATTGATTGTTATCGTACTGGTTTTAGAAAGCACATTCTTCTGTACCTGGGAAACAGGACAGCACAATTATCCTAAATTGTTTTAGTGGCCACAGATAATGCGTTCCAGTTGACTCAGAGGTCCCAAGACCAGGACAGCTCAATTACTCTAAATTACCTCGATGGGTCTAGATAATGAGTTCCTGGCAACTTAGTGGTCTCAAGACCTGAGGGCTCTAGATAAGGTGTTTCTGTCAATTCAGTGACCCCGAGACCCAAAACTATAATTAACATGCTTAATTCTGCTTCTGTAAGCTGCTTTTTTCAAACTAGGTTCCTCATTTCAAACCTTGAGATGTAATCAATACTGTTGTAATCCTTGCCTATATAAGTCTGGTTTTGCCACCATTTTATGGCTATGAGATTTGGGGAATGGCCCCTCATAGCCCCGGATTGCAATAAATGTGACTTTAATTTGACTTCTTGAGGTGTCCTTCTGTGATTCACGGGGTACATTACAACACATGAGCTTCTTGCCTGCCTGAAGGACTCCAGTCACATCTCTATTGTTGAGAAATTGAGGGCAAGGTCTCACAGCGGATTGCCTACCAGGTGTCAATATCACCCATGCACTTCCACGTTTAACTTAATTTAGTTCCAAAAATGTGTACAGCATGAATGCTGGAGAAAGGTCCTGATGTGACTTACAAAAACAAATGGATTCCTAAGAGCCCCTGCAGTCATGGTAACTTTGTGGCATTTCTGTATTTTTTTCAGTAACTAAGAAATATTGTGTATGAGTGTCCAGGATAGGATCTGATTGCTCATTTGTCAATTCTTGGACTATGTAATGTACTCCTATTATGTACCTACCCATCACTATCCAGGGTCCTAGAGGCAGGAAAGTGGATGAGAGAGACAAATTGGATATTATTGCTGATGTCCAACTATTTATTTGACAGCAAATATCTAAAAGGCACTTCAAGATGCCCTGAGATCCTTGATCCCACCCAAACTTCTAACCTCAATGTGCTCCTCCAGAATTTTCCTGAATCTCTTTGTGTTCTCCCAATTTTTCTCTTTCTCCCACACTCCACATCCATTTCTCTCTTATGAAGGAAAATTTTATACTGAAGGTACATAAGAACCTTTGTCAAATCTATAATAGTAAAAGCATAATATGCTAATTAGGCTGAAGTCCTTCCAAACAACCTTCCAGATAAAGCTGGGGCTGCAGCTGCAGTATTGAGGCAGCCACCACAGCTGCAAGAAAGGGATCCAGGGAGCCACTACAGCTGCAAAGGCCTTTTCTTGCATGATTTTTTTTTAAGTCTATATGGCAGGTTCTAGTTAAACCTTCTTTTTTTTATATATATTTTATTGAGTTTTTACAGAGAGGAAGGGAGAGGTATAGAGAGTTAGAAACATCGATGAGAGAGAAACATCGATCAGCTGCCTCCTGCATACTCCCTACTGGGGATGTGCCTGCAACCAAGGTGCAAGCCCTTGACTGAAATCGAACTTGGGGCCCTTGAGTCCGCAGGCCGACACTCTATCCTCTGAGCCAAACCGGCTAGGGCTCTTGCACAAATTTTGTGCATCAGGTCTCTAGTATAGTTATAGCTACTGGTTATCCTATATAATAAAAGCCTAATATGCTAAGTGTCCAGTCAGCCAGTTGGCCATTCAATCAATCAATGCGTAATATGTTAGTGATATGCTAAAGCTGCTCAACTGCTCGCTATGATGTGCACTGATCTCCAAGGGGCAGACAATCAGTCAACCAGTTGCTATTATGTGCACTGACCACCAGGGGGCAGATGCTCCAACCAGTAGGTTAACTTGCTGCTGATGTCTGGTTGATCGGGATTGAGCAAAACAGGCCAGACACACCCTGGAGCCCTCCCATGGTCCCTTCAGGCTGGCAAACCTCCCACGTCCCTCCCTGGCTCCAATCATGCACCAGTGGAGTCCCTCAGCCTGGCCTGTGCCCTCTCATAATACAGGACTTCATAGGGAATGTCAGAGAGCCAGTTTTGGCCTGATCCCACAGCCAGGCTGAGGGACCCCACTGCTGGCCAAATTCATGCACTGGGCCTCTAGTTGGTTACAATATTGTAGAATGTTCGGTTTTGCAGAAAGGACAACATTCCATGTAATCTTCATTATAATGGAATCCATAACTGTGTCATTTTAAATTTCTTCTTGTCATTTGGAGACAGTTACTGTTTTATTACAATGCATTTGGAAAAAAATGTTACATCTTCTGAGGACTGGCAAGGAAAATTAGAAGATCTTAAAGCAAGTTAGTGTATTTTTCTCCCTATATGATCCCTCCGAAATTTGGCAATTCTTAATGAGTGAATCATGGCAATGTATTTCTTTGCATAAATTCAATAAGACCAGTTTCCAATGGTGGTTTTATTGGCCAATAACTTTGACTGGAGTGTCATGTTTAAAAGAGTCAGTCTGGACTCTGAAGACTTGAAGCCAATAAGTGTGCCATGGAGAAAGCCTGGTATCTTGCTTGGTAGCTCTGAAAATTGATGGCACTGGAACTCCAGGCCCATACCCTGCCATCACTGGTGGATGGTCAGAGTAGAAGGGGAGAAGCGAAGGTGCCTCTGCATCCATGCTGAACCCCCACACACTCTAGGCCATGACAACTAGGAAGGCTTCTGAGGTGAGCCTTGAAGCCTAGGGCGCAATCCTGGATGGAACCCCTGCAGGTACAGATCTTGATGAGAAATTCACCTAACCCAGCATATATTGCAGGCAGTGGATGGCTTGGCTTCTCTGCCATGAGAGGCACATTGAGACTCAATCATGAAATTTTGGCAAAGGTAGTTAGTTGCCATTCTTGTTGTGTTTATGCAAACGATCAGACCAAATTGAAACTAGACTTAATGCAATAGATAAATTGGTCTTAATTTAGCACTTTAATAAAAATAAGGGTGATATTAAGGAGAACATTTTTATTTCAATAGGGAAATATTAGAACTGAAATGTTTTCTTTTCCCTTCCACCAGACCATTTGTTGTAATTCTTTCTGTTCTGATTGCTCAATAATATTAAATTTTATAATACAGTTTGTCTCTGCCAGGTTACAAGCCCACCTCCTTCTGTGCCCAGGCCTCATCGTCCCTCTGACAGAGAGCAAGGATCTCTTGGCTCTGAGAGAAAACTTCGCCCCTCCTCAGCATGGAAGCAGTTAAGAGGTCACTGACACCTCCTTTCCATGAAAGAATTTAGAGCCAAGATCCTTGAGGGGATGTGTTAGGCAGTTAGACAGACATGAGCAGAGCAAGGATGATTGGCCAACTGGAGGAGAAATGGACAGGACCCTGAGACGTGCTTATCCCCACTGCAACTGCTCTGAAGCTGGAAATGGAGAAACCTGTGTAGATTCTCTCTCCCTCTTCCTACCTCTAAGAAAGCCTACAAATTTTAGAACAACTAATGAAGATAGAATCAGTAAGCCCTGAAGCTCCAGATGTTACTCCAGACCAGATCTCTGGACTGCCATTACAATCCCTTAGGTGAAGAAGACTCAAGCTGCTGAACCCCCACATTATTACTCCCTAACTTTGAGTCTTCTATTAAATACCCAAGTCTGTAAATCAGCTTGTGGATCAAGAGGGGGGAATGTGAAGGCAATTTGGAGTGGCAGCCTAGGTCTGTGCCCAGTCAAACCTGCATTCCGACACTGCTTGTGTCCTAGCCACCCTTGCAAAACCTGTTTCCCTGAATGCTTATCTTTTGGTTTTTAAATATATTTTATTGATTTTTTACAGAGAGGAAGGGAGAGGGATAGAGAGTTAGAAGCATCGATGAGAGAAACATCAATCAGCTGCCTCCCGCACAGCCCCTACTGGGGATATGCCCGCAACCAAGGTACATTCCCTTGATCAGAATGGAACCTGGGACCCTTCAGTCCGCAGGCCAATGCTCCATCCACTGAGCCAAACTGGTTAGGGCCTGAATGCTTATCTTAACAGGAGCTATAAACCATATACAGCCCCACAACGTGAATGCCAGCACCAGATACCAGGGCCTTGGTCGCTATCTCACTTTCCCCCTTACAACCATCACAGGGGCTGCAAAAGCCTGCAAAAAGTCTGGAAGCCTGGTCCATATTTGGGAGACAAAGAAAATAAGGGCATAAAACGGAAAGCTTCACCTCATTTGGCATTCAGCTTTGGGTACCAATTCCCCAGGGCCAGCACCAGTGCTTCCTGTAATAAAAAAAAAAAAAAAAAATGCATTTTCTGAATCTTCTGAGTGCCTGGATGTTTTGTTTTCCTGTCACCTGGCAATTTTGCTGTAACACCAGTACACAGTGTCTACTTAAAAAAAAAAAAAAAAAAGAAAGAAAGAAAGAAAAAAAAAGGACAGCTCTTGTCATTATTGCACTCCTGTGGGCACACATTCAGAGTCTGTCAACTTGGAAACAGCAATAATAGAGAAAAAGTGTTCTTCCCTCCCCAGCCACACAAGCAACTCCTGACATTGATACTTGATTACACCTTGACTGTGGTAGAAGTGACAGGCAATAAACCACACATATATAAAGAGTACAATCTGATGAGTGTTGAAAGGCCTACAAACCCCATGTCACCCAAAAGTTTATCATGTGCTTTTATAATCCCTCTCTCTGCACCCCACCCCACAGTCATCAGTCAATCACTCATCCTCTCTTTCTTGATAGATTATTTTGCATTTTCTAGAATTTTATATGCATGGAATTATATCGTATGTTCTCCTTTTTGTCTGCCTTTTTTCAGTAAAGATAATTATTTTTATGAGGTGAAATTTTTATAACAAGATAGTAATTCTTTTAAAGTGAACATTTCACTAGCAGTATAGCCACAATGTTGTTCAGCACCTTGTTACCTGGTACTAAAACATTTTTATCCCCCAAATAAAACTCTGCACCCAATGAGAGGTTGCTCCCATCTCCCCAGCCCCTATCCCTGGAAACCTCCAATCTGAATTCTGTCTCCTCTTTCTTGTACTCTGTTTTCTGTATCATCTATCCTGACAGCCTGTACGTCTCGTGCCCCATTTGTCCCAATGTCAGGGAACTAATCTAAGCCTTCAAGACCTTATTCTTCCTTTGAACTCTGTTTCTCACCCCTCACATCCTTCTAGCTCTGGGGGAATGGCACCCCAATACCACTGCTCTAGCTCCAGTGGCTGTTTTCTCAACAGGTAGGTCAGCCCCTCTCGTGTTCCTCAGCCCAACCTAAACCCACACATAGAGAGCCTTCATACATTACAGCCCTAGGTGCCATTGAACTCATAAAATTCCTGACACTCCCAACCTCCCAAGCTTTACAATTTCTCATCCTGACTCTGAACAAACACCATCCCTCCACGAACACTTCCTATGCTTCCTTCTGCTTACCCACCATCCAACTTTGGTCAGGTCTCCAAAAAGTCCACCAAATACCCCATAGGCCACAATGAGCAGGAAACAAAACACAACCAGAGGAGAGATTTATTTCCATTTCCCAGGTTCTGCTTGTTGACTCTCTAAGGCCAGGCACATCGAGTTCGCAAAGAAGCAACAGAAAGAGACAAAGAATGAGGACCCTGATGTCTGGCCTGAGCTCTGGGTCATGGAGGGCTGGAAATAGGGTCATCCAGTGTAGGTCTACAGGTGGCTGACATCACAGGGACATGCATGTTTACTGGAGTTGTTCTTTTATCACTGAATATTTGTTTAATTCTCTGTTATATTGTTCTTCGAAGGTGCAGTGAAAATGAGTATGGAATGAGAACACTTTTGATGGTTAGGTCGTGTCTTCTCAGATCTGGTGCAAAGGCCATTCAGAGGCAACCTGGGAAAGATCTGGGAAGTCAGGCCATCTCCTGCTGTGAACCCCACTTCAGAAGAGAGGAAGAAAAGTGGGAAACATTTATTTGGAGGATTGTAACCACATAAGGAAAGAAATGGGAAAATTTGAAAATATGATAAGCATTGACACTGTAAGATGACAGGTTCAGCTAATTACAGATAGATGATGTCAAAGTAAAACTTGAACCAGACAAATTTAGGGAGGCAAGAGAGTCCTTATTCAAGACCAAGCAATAGGACAGTGAGACTGACCTCAACACCCCCTTAAAATAAACAGCTGGGGAGATTTTAAGAACAGGAGAAGGAATCATATGCATCTGCATTTGCTAACTGGGTTGATAAAAAAGAAATAAAACTCACAAAATCTTGACAGGAGGGTTTTCATTATTTTTTATTTACCAGTATTATTATTTTTAATTTTCACCCAAGGATATGCTTTTATTGATTTGAGAGAGGTGGGAGAGAGAGAGAGAGAGAGAGAGAGAGAGAGAGAGAGAGAGAGAGAGAGAAGGAGAGAGAGAGAGAGAGAGAGAGAAGAAACATCAATCGCTTGCCTCCCATAAGTGCCTCTACCAGGCAATTGAACCCGCAAACTTCTGGTGTACAGGACGAAGCACCAAACAAGTGAGCCAGGGTAGGTAAGGTTTTTTATATCTTGGTTTTAAATGTTCCCACACAAGTTAAGTTCCTACCCTTCCTTAGAGACTGGGACACCGCAACAACAGAATTGTATTTTATCAAAATGGACCCAAACCCTCCCAGTGGTTCTCAACCTATGGGTTGTGAACAATGAAAATACATCCTGCATATCAGATATTTACATTATGGTTCATAACAGTAGCAAAATTACAGTTATGAAGTAGCAATGAAAATAATTTTATGGTTTGGTCACAACATGAGGAACTGTATTAAGGGTCATGGCATTAGGAAAGTTGAGAACCACTGCATCACTGGCAAGAAGTTGTGTGTGTGTTTTTAATATGTTTTTGTTTATTTCAGAGAGAGGAAGTTAGAAAGGGAGAGAGACAGAAACATCAATGAGGAAAGGGAACCATAGATCGGCTACCTCGTGCACACCCACTACTGGAGTTCAAGCCAGAAATCCAGGCCTGTGCCCTGACTTGGAATTAAACCATGACCTTCTTCCTGAGTCATGGGTCGATGGTCAACCACTGAGCAACTCCACCAAGGCAGCAAGAAGCTTTTAAGGAGGCTTAGGTATATTTCAAAAGGACAGAGAAAGAATCTGCAATTACAATTATGTTTCTAAGAGAAATGCTCTAAAAAAATAAAAATTGAGGTCAGAGTCCTATAGTCTGGAAGAACCCGTATAAAAGTTAGAGACTCTGAGGGAATAATGAGGGCTCTGGTTCATAACACAGCTACTTTCTTCACAGTGGAGAGAAACACAACTAATTCCTTTCAGTCAAGACCCAGTTTGCATCGCCACCAGTTCCTGCAATTTATAAAGAAGTACAAGTTCCCAGTCATTTATAAATAGATGCAAAACAGTTGAAAGACTGAACAGACATAGCATCTGATCTCCCAGAAGGCTGTGCTTCTGGAGTTTTCCAATGAGACACTAAATTTCTCTCTACAGTCACCTTCCCTTTGATCAAACCTCACCTCCAAGGAAGACAAGTATTTTGATCCTATCATATATATGCCTGGTGTCATTCAATTTGGCCTGATTAGTGACCTAAGTGCAGAGGAATGACATTCACCTTATAGTTTACTCTGATAAAGGTTTTTCTATGAAACCTGAGATGGGAGATTTAATAGCCTCTTGAGATTAGGCGGCCTCACCCTCACACTTCACCTGCAGTCTCTCTAGCTTTGGGTGATGCCCTCCTCTCAAACAGATTATGAGTCTTCAACAGGTCAAAATTAGCTCCATAAAAGGTGAGGTTGTTTATAGTTCTGTGGGCATCAGTTTAAACTAACATATGTGCTAAAATTCTTGGTTGTATTGCCAATATTTCCAATTCTATTCTATTGAAAGAAGGACAGAGTGCTACTGAACTTATGCAAATAAGTCTATAGCCATAAGCATAAAAATACTCCAGAAGGCATAAGCAATTTTTTGGGAGAAGTCAAACAGGGATACAAAGTCACTGTTGTATCTCACATAGGTGTTCTCTTGTCTATTCCCATTAATACAAGTGTCCAGGCACCCATCCACAGGTCTCCCTGGAAACGGGAGAGAGCTCATGTTCCTGTGAGCTTATCTCTTACTCCTGCCAGTCATCACACAATGACTTCCCCTCCTGTGAAGCACACGGTGTCCCCTCCATTGTGGAGATGGTGCAAATGTGTCCAACCAGAGATGGGATCCAATGAGGAATGTTACCTTACATCAACAATAATGACAATGCCAGCTCACATTTTTTAGTATTTATTGATTCAAAGCAAGTCTTCGAAGCAATTTCCACCACCCCAAGTAGTCTAATAGGTACTTTTTTGTTTGTTTGTTGAAGAACATAGGGGAAGGGAGGAGGATCATTAGTACTTGACATCTAACTCTACAGGCGCACTTTCAATGGAGCTGACGAGGTTGGAGACTTTACAGTGGTAGTTCCCAGCATCCTCTCTCCTGACAGGGTCTATGTTCAGGGTTCTGTGGTCCTGGGACAGCTTCATCCTCTCCCTGAGCTGCAGACTCTCAGCATTGAATAACCAGTTGGTGGAGCTCGCATTTCGCAGGTTATGACCACTGCATCCTTTTTCTCTGTGGCTGTGGTGATGCTGGGCAGGAGTGTGGGCACTTTCACTCGCTCTGTGAAGAAATAGAGTGTGAGAATGATTGAGTGTGGGCTTGGGACCTGGCGCCATGCCCCTTCCTCAAAGATCTCAGCCCTGACTCTGATGGATCTGAGGGTAATTTGGTTCCACAGTAAAAATTAGTTAATTCTAAATTTTCCAGCATTCTCCAAACCAAATCTATCCCTCTGAGCTGAAGATCATCAGAAGGAAGGATCTGAACCAATGTTTGATCTAGAGATCCATAGACACCTAATAATGCCCTCGAGGTAGAGGAGAATATGGGGCTATGGCTGCAGATAGACCTCAAGTGGCTCGGGTCAACTTCTCATGGTCTGTGTGACTCTGCATAGTGATTGTATCTCCCTGTACCTCAGTTTTCCCTCAATGAAGTAAAATGAATATTTTACTGCCAGGCTGTCAATGTACTAATCATAAAATAGTCACAGGATCTGACATAAACCCTGCGAAGGAAAAGTGCTCAAATAAGAGGCATCTGTTATTGATGGACTGAAAGAAAGAATCCCCTGGGCTGGTCCCTCGTGGACGAGGAGCTGCCAGGTGCATCTTTTCTCCTGCTTCTACCCTGGGACCCTGGCCTTTCTCTGGACTCTCCTAAGTCACCCAGAACAGTCAGCTAATAATCTGGGGAGCTTGTTCAGTTGTGCTCTCCACACAGTCTCAGGTGAAGGACCAGGCTACATCTCTTCCCAGTCGTGGCTCTTAGGGTTGAGCCCCAACTGGTGACCAACTCAGGAGCCTTGTGACTATGGCACATGGGAAACGGTCTCACTCAGCCCTTCCCCGGAGGCAAAACCCAACCTGACACAAGCTCCCCAGGGTCCCTGGAGTCAGGATATTGTGACAGGGGCCTGGAGAGGGGATGCCCAAGCTGAGATTCTCTGTGAAGCACCCATGGAGCCCCTCATGTCAGGACCTTACAGAGCCCTGCAGGGTCTACCTCAGGGTCATGGTCAGGGAAAGGGGCCCAGGGACCTGGACTGAGTCGCGTCTCCCTCTGCTGACTCACTCCTATCAAACTGGTCCTTTTCTCTGTGGTGAATGTCTGTAGGGCTGGAATCTGGGAAGGGAACCCTGATCTTAGGATGTTTGTCTCCACTGGGTGTGTCCTGCACTAAATGCCCAAACCCAGCTTGGGACATGAAGCAAAAGAGGGTGGAGGAGAGTCCAGGGGGTCAGTCCTGAGTGTGAAGTAGAATTCACCCCACCCAGCACCTACAGGTCAGAGAGCAATCACTCACGGTATACATTGAGATGTCCAAATGATGCTTCTATTTTCAAATTTCGAAGGATGGCTACTACCATGTACATTCCTGTGTCCTTCAGGGTGACGTTCTTTATGATCAGGTGTCCTTTAAGATTTGCTGCCTCTCGACCACTGTATGCAGACCCTGTTCTATATCGTCTTAAATGAGTTACATACATAATCAAATTTTTGGAGTTAGTCCTTTCACCCCTGTACCACATAAAGCGAGCAACATTGGAAGGCTTATTGAGGGTACGTAGAATCACATCCTGCCCTTCAGCAGCATTGGTCGAGACAATAGCAAATTGAGCAGTGGTTGGCGGGATCCAGAAGGCTAAGAGGAAGACTAGAAGGGAGGAGAGAAATTGATCAGTATTTTATCTCTGTATTGGGATGGAGAGATGAAGCATTTCTCTTCATCTCTCAGGCTTAGTCTGCATGTGAGTTTGTGTGTGCATCTCCTTGGTCAAGGTCAGCATCATGGCCACCATGGCTTCAGCAACTAGGAACCTATGATTTTTGTTTTGAATTCTATTTCCCAGCTGTCTGTGTGTCTGTCCCCCTCACTGCCCTCAGATCCCTGTTGACACTCAGTGGCCTTCTAGGGAAGACTTTCCCTGACCATGTTCTCTAAAGACCCTCTATCTTCACTCTCTGACCTGTCCCTGTTCTATGCTCTTCAGGGCACTTGTGGGTACCTAATGTCACAAGTAAATCTCTTCTCATATATTTTCTCCCCAAATAATGTGAGCTGCATGTGGGCAGGGGATTTTGTGATCTTGTGCCCCCAGTGCCTGCAATAGGCTGCAAACACCTGTGGGTGAATGAATGAGTGTTCTCAGGCTTGTCCACATCCCATGTTGTATTTTCCCATATTTATTGTTGGTGGTGGGGACAATATTTAGTGCCCCTGGTTAAAATGTTTCTGGTATCACCTGAAATAAATTGTTATTACTATCGTCAGTTGTCAAAATTCAATACTCAGTGATAAATAACTTAGCAAATGAATGACAATTGAGGTTTTCCTGCCCCTCACCACTTCCACATCATGAGATTTTCCTGTTGCTGAGCCCCCTCTCTCATCCTACTCTGTGCCTTTGTCCTTTAACTCAGGTCCAAAAGGAAGCCCTTCCTCTCCTCCGACAGCACTGTCCTCCCCAGAAGATCTTGGCCAGTCTCCGACTCCCAACCTCCCTTCCATTCCCAGGGATTGTCCCCTCCTTACCGGCCAGCAGGAGCCCCAGCCAGGGGACAAGTCCTCTGTGCGTAGGGGCTGCAGGGAACTCCATGGTGACCACTGTCCACTCTGTTCCCTTCCTCTAAGAGAAGAGCTTGAGGTCCAGTAAGGCTCCCAGGCACCTCTGTCCAGAATGGTGGGATGTGCTGTCCCTCCTCCTTGTGTGCTGAGCCTCCTGCTGGGGCAAGATAACCTCCCTGGTCATGTGGTCCAGGGCGGGGTCAGGGCTCAGGACCCTCCCTTTCCCTCCCCTTATTTTTGCCAACCCTGTTGCCCCTTTCAGTTTACCTTTACTCTACATTTTGGTTTCCTGGAAACTGCTGAAGCCTGTGACAACACACACACACACACACACACACACACACACACACACACACACCTCAAACACACACAGGCACAGACACACACAGGCACAGGCACAGGCACACTGTGTCCAGAAAAGCACCAGCTGGGTTGTCTGGTTTCTGGACATTCTCCACGGCTCCCTCCAGCTGCCTTCCCCACAGGCCTCTCTCTTTCAAATTTGACTTTTCCCCTTCAGAGCAGGAGTTCTGGGGCCACCTCAGGAAAATTGTCACAGGGATGCCACAGCTCTGCATTGGATCTCTTGTGAAACTTTGTAAGGATTGGGATGCCCAGGTGACATTTTTGAAAGGCTGCTTCAGCAGCTGCCCAGCTACATGGATGCCAGGTTAAGACTCAATGATGTGAGAATTGAGGTGGGGGACCTTCCGCTCTCCTGTGCACAGGGAGGGTCTCCACATCCTATTAAAATTCAGATTCTGACTCAGCAGGTGTGTGGTGGACCAGAGACTCTGCATCTAACAAGCTCTCAAGGGCGGTGGGTCTTACCTGCATGTGGAACCCACTTGCAACAGCAAGGCCTCTGCTGTGTCTTGGTCTTGGGTTTGTCAGCACCACACAGAGAGCCCCACAGGCCCCTAACCTGGGGATTATTTCTGTTTGTGACACAGAAACCCAGCTGGGCACTGGGTCTTCCCTGTGATCTCAAATGTGCTGGGAAGGTTGGATTTCCTCCCTGTAGGAAAGCCATAGAGGCAACTGGCGATGAGAAGGGGTCAAGCCAGATGATGACTGCAGAAGGGACCTTACTTCTATCTCAGATTGTCACCTGCCTGGCCATTGCTTCCACGAGCTGAGACCCCATTACCATGGGTCTTAGAAGGACCTGTAGTTTCCAGGTGTGAAAAAATAATGTGTCCCGTGTGCCCTGGGAAGACAGGACTGTGGTGGGAGCTCAGGTGGCTGTGGGATTCATGGTCCTTGGGGAATGTTTTCAAGGAGGCCCTCCCTCTCTTTGTTGGTTGAGCCTGTCCGTGTGCACCCTAATTGTTTAGGTAGCCTCTGTCCTCTGCTTGGGGGATGTTTTTGAGGTCACCTCGCCTTGCCATGTTTGGTTCCAGTGTTGAGTTGGGGAGCAGCATAGAGATCCCTGAAAAAGCAGCTGCCCCTAGACCCTGTCAAGTCAGAAATGTCCAAACCTGTGGAGGATTTTTATGAGTATTTCTGCCAAACTGATGTCATATGACTGCAAGCAAGATCTCAAATCCTGAGAAGAACAGCAGTTTTTCAGCTTTATACACTAGAGGCCCAGTGCATGAATTTGTGCAGGGTGGGGTCCCTCAGGGTGGCCTGGAGGAATCAGTACTCAGCTTATGCCCCCAGCCTCGCAGCCCCGAGCCCTGCCTGGCACCCTACTTGGCCTGGCCCCGCCCACACACCTGCTCCACCATCCCACCCATAGGGACTGGCAGGGTGTCACCAATGTCCGCCATGTTCTGCGCCACCCCTGGTGATCAGCGCAGGTCATAGTGAGTGGTTAAACTCCCAGTTGAACGAGTACCTGAAGGACAATTTGCATATTAGACTTTTATTATATAGGATTATAATCAAAGAAGATGAAAAAAAGTTGCATGGAATCCATTAAGAATTGAGGGAAAGCATAGCAGGGAAATCTCCAGAATTGAATAAAAGGCAAAATGGAGAAAAACATATTTTTTTTTTACATGGGAGAGTCCCGGATAGTTAATATTTACAGCAGGTACAGAGGCTGTGCAGGGAACCAGGGAATACGAGGGCTCTGTGGCCTCCTAATCAGGTCCCAGAGGCTCTGCCTTCAATTGGTCTAGCAAAGAACATTACTCTGATGGGCAAAAGGTATGTTATCCATGATGCATAAGAAAAGGGAAAGGGCTCACTTGAGGTAAAATCTGACATTTGCTAAGGAAGCTGTAGGCCTGGGACATGACTCCCTGTCATCACCTGCTCAGTTAGGCATTTGTGATCAGACCACACTGTGTGGTTACTTTTGGTCACTGAGGTTGTCAGGCCTGCCATGTGGCCCCCTGGGCTTATCAGGTTTCTTGTACAGCCTCTTTTTCATTCACAGTTTCTGGAAAGAGCAGGTGGGACAGCGAAGGCATGACGGAGGGGCTCAGAGAAACCTATTGGAACAGAAAATGGAAATCAGTCTCCTTCTGCACCTCCTTAGCCAAATCCCAGTTCCAGTGTGGATTTCCTGTGTTTTGTAGGTGCGTCTCTATGTTGCCCCCTGGAAGGCAAAAGGAGACCTGCAGCCAATGTCAGTACTGCACTAGGGATGAGGACAAGGCTTCAGAAGGTGGGAAGTCACTGTGAGCCCTGGAAAGAAGTGGGCTGTGACCTCTAGACTTAGACCCAGCCATCCAGGGCTTGGTCCCTGTGTGTCTCATACCTCCTGACTGCATTCCAGGGTAGGCTAGACACAGTGAGAGGACTGGCTTTTTCCAGAGTATTATGAGTCCAGTGTCTGCAGAGCTGTCCCCTATGATGTATATGCTGTTTCAAGAGGAGCTCTATGTCCCCAAGTTTTCAAATCCAGGGCCTAGTGAGGGCTCTCCTGAGTCTTTTGGGAAAGGGGTGCTGACCTGGGTGGTTGATCCCCAAAATGCCCTGCGTTTCCCATCACAGCATTGAGATGTTGCATCCATTCCACTGTGTCCCTGTCTGTCATTTGCTCTAGGCCTCCCCACAGGGCCCAGGTTCTGGAGCAGCTCCACATGGAGTGTCAACCAGGGGACTCTGTGGGTCCCTCTGTTAAGGGAGGGGAGGTCCCCATAGGACCCTCAGCACCTCTGAGATGGAAGCAACCCCAGATCCTGGGTTCTCCTTTCCCATCCTGCTGACGACGTTCCCCTTGTTCCCCAGGACACCGTGGGCTGGTGAGATGTCTTTAGGGGCCAGAGGCAGCATGTATCCAGACCAGTGACCTTGGGGATGGGGAGTCATCTCCTAATTCCCTTGAGGGGATTCTACCTGGGATGGAGAATCCAGAATGTCTGAGCATGGGCTGCTTTCCAGGCCCTGAAGAAATGAGACGCCACTCAGAGGGTGGGGGTGGGGAGGACAGTGATTTTTCTGTTAATAAAGAAGGGTCTGACCCCTCAATGTTAGGAGGTTCCTGTCCCCCTTCCTGACTCTAAGTGGAGTAGAGACCTGACCCTGGGACATCCCTGTGCCCAAAGGGGTGGTGGCCTCCTCTCAGGCTGACAGCGAGGCCTTCGTGTGGATCAGGAACATGATCTGACTGTAAGTGTCACACAGGGTGACAGGCTTCCATTGTGTGGTTTCCCTCATCCCTTTAATGACTGTTTACTGAGCATCTGTGAACTCCACAGAAAACAGAACTACATGGCCCCTGCACTCATGGAGTTTACCTTATAAGGAGAGACAGGCTCTTAGATAAATCATAGCACTAAGAATACAATTATAATCGAGAGAAGGGCCATGAGTGGAAAGTTCTGGTGCATCCAGAGCATGTACTTGAGTCTCAGCTGGTCAGGGGATCCTAGAGAGAACTGATTAAGTGATCTTCTGGCTGAGATCTAAAGCGTGAGTGGTCCTGTGCCCCTTGAAGGACAGGGGGTGTTGGGGAAGAGCTGCCTGCAGAGCACTGGCCTTTTGTGGGCAGATGCCTGGCTGGATGTAAGAGCTGAGAAAGTACAGTGTGGGCAGTGGAGAGCGAGTAGGACTGAGTAATGCTATTGAGGTTGGGCCCTGCTGGGCTGTGGGTGCTGCTTAGGTCAGGTCAGCAGCCACCTGGGGAGGCTCCCAGCTTTGGACTAGCTCTGCCGCCCTCTGGTGGACTAGCAGCTAAATGTGCAAGAAAAGGTCATGTTACAGTTGGGTATTTTTTGAGTTTAGTATTTTTCGTTCAACTTACACTTTAAAAAATATTTCATCTACACTAATAAAAGAGAAAAATGGTAATTGGCATACGACGCTACCCTTTTCATTGGCTAATCAGGGCTATATGCAAATTAACTGCCAACTAAGATTGGCAGTTAACTGCCAATAAGATGGCGGTTAATTTGCATAGGTAGGCACAATGAAGGGAGGCGAAAGGGAAAGCAGGAAGAAGCCCCCTGCCACTGACAGTGATTGGAAACCCAGGGGGGGGCTAAGAGCTGGGGGGCAGGGCAAAGGCAGCCCTGGAGCCGCCTTTGCCCTGCCCCCCAGCCATGATCAGGAAATCAGGCGCCTTTGCCTCCCTGGCCAGTGATAGCAGGAAGTAGGGGTGGAGCCAGGGATGGGAGCTGGGCATGGTCGAAGCTGGCAGTCCCAGGATCTAGGAGTCCCTTGCCTGGGCCTAAAGCGAAGCCCAGGATCGCGGGGCTGCTGCAGCTGCGGGTTCCCGCTGCCTGGGCCGGACGCCTCAGCCAGAGGTGTCCTGCAGGGGCAGGGGCGGAGCCCGCGAGATCACGGCGCCCCCCGCTGCCACTGCAGGTCCCCGCTGGCCGGGCCGGATGCCTAGGCCAGAGGCGTTAGGCCTGGGCAGGGGCAGAGCCTGCAACCGCGGGGAGCTGGGGGTCCCCTGCCCAGGCCTGACACCTCTGCCGGAGGCCTCAGGCCTGGTCAAGGGGCCAATCAGGTGATTGGTGATCGGAGGGTGATGAGGGTCAACTCCTCTGGCCGAGGCATCAGGCCTGGGCGGGGGTCTCGGGGTCCCCTGCCCAGGCCTGATGCCTGGGCCAGAGGCATCAGGCCTGGGTGGGGGGCGGAGCCGGGGACTGGGGGGATATGATGGTCCCCTTGCCCAGGCCTGAAGCCTGGGTCAGAGGCGTCAGGCTTGGACGGGGGGTGGAGCAAGCGATCAGAGGGAAATGGGGGTCCCCTGCCCAGGCATGATTCCTGGGCCAGAGGCCTCAGGCCTGGGCAGGGGTCAGAGCCAGTGATTGGGGGGAAATGGGGGTCCCCTGTCCAAGCCTGACACCTCTGGCAGAGGCGTCAGGCCTGGGCAAGGGGCCGATCAGGCGATCGGAGGGTGATGGGGGTCTCCGCCTCTGTCTGAGGCATCAGGCCTGGGCAAGGGGAAGAGCCAGCAATTGGAGGGGTCTGGGTGTCCCCTGCCCAGGCCTGACGCCTGGGACAGAGGCATCAGGCCTGGGCTGGGGGAAGAACCAGTGATGGGGGGAAATGAGGATCCCCTGCCCAGGCCTGACGCTTCTGGGCAAGGGGCCGATCCTGAGATTGGAGGGTGATGGGGGGTCAATGCCTGAGGGCTCCCAGTATGCGAGAGGGGGCAGGCTGGGCTGAGGGACACTCCCCCCCACACACACACCCAGTGCACGAATTTTGTGCACCGGACCCCTAGTATGTATATAAATATATATAAATTTAACATATTTATTGAATTTTAGTTGACATATAATAAAATTAACATATTGAAAACATAGAATTAATTAAGTTTTGCTAGTGTATGCACCAGAGAATTTCTTACAATGAAAATAATTAACATGTCCCTCACTCTTTTTTAAAATTCTTTATTGTTGAAAGTATTACATATGTCACCTTTTTCCACCATTGAACTCTCCCAGCCAGCCCCCACCCCCCAGCACAGGCCCTCACGCCCATATTGTCTGTTTCCATTGGTTATGCTTATATGCATGCATACAAGTCCTTTGGTTGATCTCTTACCACCTCCTCCCACCCTCCCGGCCTTCCCTCTGAAGTTTAATGGTCTGTTCGATGCTTCTCTGTCTCTGGATCTATTTTTATTCATTGATTTATGTTGTTCATTATATTCCACAAATGAATGAGATCATGTGATACTTATCCTCCAACTGGCTCATTTCACTTAGCATAGTCCATCCATGCTGCTGCAAATGATAAGAGTTCTTTCTTTTTTTCAGTGTGTAATATTTCATCATGTACATGTACCACAGTTTTTTAATCCACTCATCTGCTGATTGGAATTTAGGCTGTTTCCAAATATTAGCTATTGTAAATTGTGTTGCTATGAACATAGGGATGCATATATCCTTTCTGATTGGTGTTTCTGATTCCTTGGGATATATTCTGAGAAATGGGATTACTGGGTTAAATGGGAGTTCCATTTTTAATTTTTGAGGAAACTCCATACCATTTCTACAGTGGCTACCCCAGTCTGCATTCCCACCAGCTGTGTACAAGGGTTCCCTTTTCTCACCAGCACTTGTACTATGTTGATTTTTTTATGACAGCCAGATTGATACATCTGAGGTGGTACCTCATTGTCATTTTTATTTGCATCTCTCGGTTGATTAGTGACTTTGAGAATTTTTTTCATATGCCTTTTGGCCTTCTGTATGTCCACTTTTGAAAAGTATCTATTTAGGTCCTTTGCCTATTTTTTAATTAGATGGTTTATCTTCCTTTTGTTAAGTTGTGTGAGTTCCCTATAAATTTTGGAGATTATACCCTTATTGGATGTAACATTGCAAATATGTTCTCCCATGCAGTGGGCTCTCTTGTTGTTTTATAGATGGTTTCTTTTGCTTTACAGAAGCTTTTTATTTTGATGTAGTCCTATTTGTTTATTTTCTCTTAAGTTTCTTTTGCCCTAGGAGATGTGTCCATAAACATATTACTATGAGACATGTCTGATATTTTGCTGTCTATAGCTTTTTCTAGGATTTTTATGGTTTCTTGACTTACATTTCAGTGTTTTATCCATTTTGAGTTTGTTTTTGTGTATGGTGTATGTTGGTGGTCCAGTTTCATTTTCCCAGCACCATTTATTGAAGAGACTGTCTTGAATTCATGGTATGCTCTTACCTCCTTTGTCAAATATTAATTGAGCATAATGACTTGGGTCAATTTCTGGGTTCTCTGTTTTGTTCCATTGGTCTATATGTCTGTTCTTGTGCCAGTACCAGGCAGTTTGAGAACAGTGACTTTGTAATATAGCTTGACATATGGTATTGTGATCCCTGCAAGTTTGTTCTTTTTTCAGGATTGCTGCAGCTATTCGGGGTCTTTTTTATTCCATATGAATTATTTTTTCTTTTTTTTCCTTTTTTTTATTATTATTAAGGTATTACAAAAGTGTCCTCAGCCCCCCCATTAACCCTCAACCTCCCCACCCACACACACACACTCATGCTCCCATCCCCCTGTTGTCCATGTCCATTGGTTTGGCTTATATACATGTATACAAGTCCTTCGGTTGATCTCTTCCCCTTACCCCGCCCTCCCCTACTTCCCTTCTGGGGATTGATAGCCTGATCGCTGTTTCTCAGTCTTTGGGTCTGTCCCTTTTCATCAGCCTATGTTGTTCTCTATAATCCACAAATGAGTGAGATCATGTGGTATTTATCTTTCTCTGACTGGCTTATTTCACTTAGCATAATGCTCTCCAGTTCCATCCATGCTGTTGCAAAAGGCAAGAGTTCCTTTTTTTTTTACTGCAGCATAGTATTCCATCGTGTAGATGTACCACAGTTTTCTAATCCACTCATCTGCTGATGGGCACTTAAGCTGTTTCCAAATCTTAGCTATGGTGAATTGCGCTGCTATGAACATAGGGGTGCATATATCCTTTCTGATTGGCGTTTATGGTTTCTTGGGATATATTCCTAGTAGTGGGATCACTGGATCAAATGGGAGTTCCATTTTTAGTCTTCTGAGGTAGCTCCATACTGTTCTCCACAGTGGCTGCACCAGTCTGCATTCCCACCAGCAATGCAGAAGGGTTCCTTTTTCTCCATATCCTCTCCAACACTTGTTGTTTGTTGATTTGTTGATGATAGCCATTCTGACAGGTGTGAGATGATAATGCATTGTCATTTTGATTTGCATCTCTCGTATAATTAGTGAATTAGAGCAGGTTTTCATATGTCTTTTGGCTTTCTGTAAGTCTTCTTTCGAAAAGTGTCTATCTAGGTTTGTTGCCCATTTTTTTTATTGGATTGTTTATCTTTCTTTTGTTAAGTTTCATGAGATCCCTGTAAATGTTGGAAATTAAACCCTTATCGGTGGTATCGTTGGCAAATATGTTCTCCCATGTAGTGGGTCTTCTTGTTGTTTTGTTGATGGTTTCCTTTGCTGTGCAAAAGCTTTTTATTTTGATGTAGTCCCATTTGTTTATTTTCTCTTTAGTTTCCATTGCCCTAGGAGCATTATCAGAGAAGAAATTTCTTCGGCATATGTTTGCGATTTCGCTGCCTATGGATTCCTCTAGTATTTTTATGGTTTCCCGTCTTATGTTTAAGTCTTTTATCCATTTTGAGTTTATTTTTGTGTATGATGTGAGTTGGTGGTCTAGTTTCATCCTTTTGCATGTATCTGTCCAATTTTCCCAACACCATTTATTGAAAAGACTGTCTTGACTCCATTGTATGCTCTTGCCTCCTTTGTCGAATATTAATTGGGCATAGTGGTTTGGGTCAATTTCTGGGGTCTCTATTCTATTCCATTGATCTATATGTCTGTTCTTGTGCCAGTACCAAGCTGTTTTAAGAACAGTGGCTTTGAAATACAGTTTGATATCTGGTATTGAGATCCTACCTAATTTGTTCTTTCTCAGGATTGCTGCAGCTATTCGGGGTCTTTTTTTATTCCAGATGAATTTTTGGAACGTTCGTTCTAGATTTGTGAAATATGCCGTTGGTAATTTAATGGGGATTGCATTGAATCTATAAATTGCTTTGGGTAGTATGGACATTTTGATGATGTTGATTCTACCAATCCATGAACACGGTATATTCTTCCATCTGTTTATGTCTTCCTATATCTCTTTTTTTCAGTGTCCTGTAGTTTTCGGCATATAAGTCTTTTACCTCCTTAGTTAAGTTTATTCCTAGGTATTTTAATTTTTTTGGCGCAATGGTAAATGGGATTGCTTCTGTAGATTCACCTTCTGTAAGTTCACTATTGGTGTAAAGAAATGCCATGGATTTCTTACTATTAATTTTGTATCCTGCTACACTGCCGAATTCATTTATTAAGTCTAATATTTTTTTGATGGAGTCTTTAGGGTTCTGTATGTACAGTATCATGTCATCTGCAAATAAGGACAGTTTTACTTCTTCTTTTCCAATCTGGATGCCTTTTATTTCTTCTTCGCATCTGATCGCAACGGCTAGTACTTCCAGTACTATGTTGAACAGGAGTGGTGAGAGGGGGCATCCCTGTCTTGTTCCTGTTTTTAGGGGGAATGGTTTTAGTTTTTGCCCATTGATTATGATGTTGGCTGTGGGTTTGTCATATATGGCTTTTATTATGTTGAGGTATGATCCCTCAATTCCTATCTTGCTGAGAGTTTTTATCAAGAAAGGGTGTTGGATTTTGTCAAATGATTTTTCCGCATCAATTGATATGACTATGTGGTTTTTTTCTCTCAATTTGTTTATGTGATGTATCACCTTTATTGATTTGTGGATATTGTACCATCCTTGCATTCCTGGGATAAATCCTACTTGGTCATGGTGTATGATCTTTTTTATGTACTGCTGGATCCGATTTGCTAGGATTTTGTTGAGGATTTTGGCATCTATGTTCATGAGGGATATTGGCCTATAATTCTCTTTCATTGTATTGTCTTTATCTGGTTTTGGGATTAGGGTGATGTTGGCTTCATAGAATGAGCTGGGAAGTATTCCTTCCTCTTGGATCTTTTGACATAGTCTGAGGAGGATAGGTTTTAGGTCTTCCTTGAATGTTTGGTAAAACTCTCCTGTGAAGCCATCTGGCCCCGGGCTTTTGTTTGCTGGAAGCTTTTTGATTACTGCTTCAATTGCCTCCATAGTTATTGGCCTATTGAGATTTTTAGATTCTTCCTGATTAAGTTTTGGAAGGTTGTATTTTTCTAGGAATATGTCCATTTCCTCCAGGTTGTCTACTGTGTTGGAGTAGAGTTGTTCATAGTATTTTCTAACAATCCTTTGTATTTCTATGGGGTCTGTTGTTATTTCTCCTCTTTCATTTCTGATTTTGTTTATTTGGGTCCTCTCTCTTTGTTTCTTGGTGAGCCTGGCTAGAGGTGTATCAATCTTGTTTATCATTTCAAAGACCCATCTCTTGGTTTTGTTGATATTTTGTATTGTTTTTTTTTGGTCTCTATGTCGTTTATCTCCGCTCTGATCTTTGTTATTTCCTTCCTTCTGCTTACAGTGGGCTTTTTTTGTTGCTCTCTTTCTAACTCTTCGAGTTGTAGAGTTAGGCCATTTATTCTCATTGTTTCTTGTTTCTTGCAGTAGGCTTGTAGAGCTATGAACTTCCCTCTCAAGACTGCTTTTGCTGTGCCCATAGGTTTTGGATTGTTGTGTTTTCATTGTCATTTGTTGCCATGATGTTTTTTATTTCTTCTTTGATCTCACTGGTAACCCAGTCGTTGTTTAATAGCATGCTATTTAGTCTCCATGTGTTTGATTTTTTTGGATTGTTTTTGTTGTAGTTGATTTCCAGTTTTATGCCTTTGTGGTCTGAGAAGATGCTTGATATGATTTCAATTTTCTTGAATTTGAAGAGACTTTGTCTGTGACCCAATATATGGTCTATCTTTGAAGATGACAAATGTGCACCTGAGGAGAATGTATATTCTGTGGCTTTGGGATGAAATGTTCTGAAGATGTCAATTAATTCCATCTCATCTAGTGAGTCATTTAGGATTGATGTTTCTTTGCTGAGTTTCTGTTTAGAGGATTTGTCCAGTGGAGATAATGGGGTGTTAAGGTCCCCTACTATGATTGTATTGCTGTCAATCTCTCCCTTGATCTCCTCCAGAAGATTTCGTACGTATTTGGGTGTGCCTATATTGGGTGCATATATATTTACCAGAGTTATTTCTTCTTGTTGGACTGCTCCCTTTAGTATTATGAAGTGGCCTTCTTGATCTCTTTTTATGTCCTTCACTTTGAGATCTAATTTGTCAGATATAAGTATTGCTACCCCTGCTTTTTTTTCACTTCCATTGGCCTGAAAAACCTTTTTCCATCCCTTCACCATCAGTCTGTGTGCTTCTTTTTTTCTGAGGTGGGTTTCCTGTAGACAGCAGATATATGGGTCATGTTTTCTTATCCACTCATTTACCCTATGCGTTTTGACTGGGCAATTTAATCCATTTACATTTAAAGTTATTATTGATAGAAACTTGTTAGTCACCATTTTTGTTCTTTACCGCTGCATTCCTTCTTTGTTTCCTGTTTTTTCTATTTACAGCAGACCCTTTAGCATTTCTTGTATTGCTGGTTTGGCTGTAATAAACTCCCGTAGACCGTTTTTGTCTGTGAAGCTCCTGATTTGACCCTCAGTTTTGATTGATCGCCTCGCTGGGTACAGTACTCTTGGATTCAGACCCTTCCTTTGCATGACTTTGTATATTTCATTCCATTCCCTTCTTGCCTGATGTGTTTCTGTTGAGAAATCGGTCGCTAGTCTGATGGGGGATCCTTTGTAGGTAACTTTCTGTCTCTCTCTGGCTGCTTTTAAGATTCTTGTTTTGTCGTTGGTGTTTGCCAATTTAATTATTATGTGCCTTAGTGTTGGTCTTTTCGGGTTCATTTTGTTTGGGACTCTATGAGCTTCTTGGATTTGTGTGAGTTTTTTCCTCCCTATATCAGGGAAATTTTCTGTTCCTATTTTTTCAAACAGGTTTTCTATTCCTTGCTCAGTTTCCTCTCCTTCTGGAACCCCTATTATTTGGATGTTGTTTCGTTTAGCGTTGTCCCAGAGTTCTCTTAGGCTCTCCTCCTGCTTTTTAATTTTTTTTTTCTAGAAGCTGTTCTGTTTGGGTATTTTTTTTCTACCTTGTCTTCTAGCTCGCTGATGTGGTCCTCTGCTTCTTCTAGTCTACTGTTGATGCTTTCTATTGAGTTCTTTATTGCAGTGATGTCGTTTTTCATTTCTTCTTGGTTTCTCTTCATTTCCTCTTGGTTCTTCTTCATTTCCTCTTGGTTCCTACACATATTGTTGAATTGGTCTTCCATTCTTTTCATCCACCTTATGGCCATTTCTCTGAATTCTTTCTCTGACAGGTTTCTTGCCTCCATTGCCTCCATTTCGTTCACTTCCTTTTCTGATGATGCCTGTTTTTCTTTCATATTTGGGTTGGTTCTTTGTTTCACCATGATTTCTCTTTTCAAGGTGTTTGGTTATGTAGTTCTCTCTCTGCTGTGCTTTCGGTGAGAAGAAGCAGTGCTCCTCTGAGTTCACGCAGTCACGCTGCTTGAGATCCCTTGTTTCCAGGTTAGTAGCTGGTCTCTGGATGCTGGCAACAATCGCCCAAGATGGCGCAGTCTCCGCTGCTTAGCTGGCGCACCGAGAGAGGTTTCAGCCGCAGTCTCCAACCGTCCTTTTTTTTCCTGGGGGTTCTCGGTCTTTCCTAGCTACAGACAGTCTCTCAGCTGAAAATCCTCTGCCTATTCGGGCTGTATGTTACCCGTTTCAGCTGCTCACCTTTATCTGCTCCAGGACAAGCACAGGACACGTCCATTTATACCTCCGCCATTTTTCCTCCCCCCATATGAATTTTTGGAGAGTTTGTTTTAGGTCTGTGGAATATTCCATTGGTATTTTAATGGGGAATGCATTAAATCTTTAGATTGTTTTGGGTAGTATGGACATTTTAATGATGTTGATTCTATGGATCCATGAACATGATATGTTCTTCCACTTGTTTATATCTTCCTCTATTGCTTTTTTCAACATCCTGTAGTTTGCCAAGTACAGGTTTTAGCCTCCTTAGTTAAGTTTATTCCTAGGTATCTTAATTTTTTTGTTGCAATGGTAAATGAGATTGTTTTTTAGTTATTCTTTCTGTGAGTTCATTATTGGTGTATAAAAATGCCAGAGATTTCTGGGTGTTAATTTTGTATCCTGTTACATTGCCAAATTCATTTGTTAAATCTAGTAGGTTTTTTTTTTTTTGAGGGAGTCTTTAGGGTTGTCTATGTACAATATCATGTTATCTGCAATAATGGCAGTTTTACTTCTTCTTTTCCAATTTGGATATCTTTTAATCTTCTTCTTGCCTGATCACTATCGCTAGCACTTCCAATACTATGTAGAACAGGAATGGTGAAAGTGGGCACCTGTCTTGTTCCTGGGAAATGGTTTTAGTATTTGTCAATTGAGTATGATGTTGGTTGTAGGTTTGTCATATAAGGCTTTTATTATGTTGAGGTATGATCTCTCTATTCCCACTTTGCTGAGAGTTTTTTATCAAAAAAGGATGTTGGATTTTGCCAAATGGTTTTTATGCATCAATTGATATGATCATGTTGTTTTTGTCTTTCAATTTGTTTATGTGATGTCTCACATTTATTGATTTGCAGATGTTGTACCAGCCTTGCATCCCTGGAATAAATTCCACTTGGTCATGGTGTACGATCTTTTTACTATATTGTCGGATGCAATTTGCTAATATTTTGTTGAGGACTTTAACATCTTTGTTCATCAGGGATATTAGCCCGTAATTCTTTTTCTTTATAGTGTCTTTATCTGGTTTTGGGATTAGGGTAATGCTGGCTTCATAGAAAGAGCTTGGAATTGTTCCTTCCTCTTGAATTTTTTGGAATAGTCTGAGGAGGATATGTTTTAGTTCTCCTTTGAATGTTTGGTAAACTCCCCTGTGAAGCCATCTGGACCAGGGCTTTAAGGTTTTTTGTTTGTTTGTTTGTTTTCTTTTTTTTATTTTTATTTTTTTATTACTGCTTCAATTTCATTGGTAGTTATCCACCTATTCGGGTTTTCTGATTCTTCCTGATTGAGTTGTGGAAGATTGTATTTTTCTAGGAATATGTCCATTTCATCTAGGTTGTCCAGTTTGTAGGAATAGAGTTGTTCATAGTGTTTTTTCATAGTTCTTTGTATTTCTGTGGGGTTGGTTGTTACTTCATCTCTTTCATTTATGAGTTTGTTTATTTGAGTCCTCTCTCTTTGCTTCTTGGTGAACTTGGCTAGAGGCTCATCAATCTTGTTTATCTTTTCAAAGAACCAGCACTTGGTTCTATTTAACTTTTGTACTTGTGGCCTGGTGCACAAAATTCATGCACGGGTGAGGGGTAGACCCTTCCTCCCAGCCTGTGCCCTCTCGCAATCCAGGACCCCTCAGGGGATGTCAGGCCTAAACCGGCAGTCAGACCTCCTTCTCTCAATCCGGAATGCTGCATGCACCAGTGACCATACTTTTCATACAGGTGAAAGGTATCTTTCTATTGTATGAGCAGCTACATTTTTTGGCCCCAATTATAAAAAGTAGTACATAACATGATTCTTCTGAGGCAGTAGTACCATTTTCCCCATCTTATGGGTGGAAAACTGAAGCCGAGAGAAGTTAAGTAATTGGCTTTGTCACACAGTTATAAGTTTCAGAATCAGGGCTGACCACAAAATGTGCAAGCTAGACTCCATACATGTCATCACTGCATCATTTTGTTTTTTCAGTGTAAGAGTAGTCTTGTCAGGTTTTAATTTTTAAATCTAGGAGACTGTTCCCAATATATAGGTTAGGGTCCATAGCTCTGGCTGGCGATCAGGACCATTAGCAGGCGTGGTGATCAGGGGGTCCCCATTGGTCCCTGCCTTAGCTGGTGGCCTGGCACTGCCCACTGGCCAACTCCACCCCCTGCTTGCCGCTGCTGGTCGCCTCCTTCTCAGGGGACAGTTCACATCATAGCGACCAGTCGTTCTGCCAGTTGTTCTTCCGTTTGGTTGATTTATATATTAGGGTTTTATTATATAGAATTTTTGTTTGTTTGTTTGTTTTTGGTCTCTAAGTCATTTATTTCCTCTCTGATCTTTATTATTTCCTTCCTTCTACTTACTCTGGGCTTTTCTTGTTGCTCTCTATATAGTTTCTTAAGTTGTAGGGTTAGATAACTTATTACCAGTTTTTCTTGTTTTTTGAGGTTGACCTGTAGTGCTATGAACTTTCCCTCTCAGGACTGCTTTCACTGTGACCCATAGATTTTGGATTGTTGTGTTTTCATTGTCATTTGTTTCTAGGGTGTCTTTTATTTACTTATTTATTTTTATCTCTTTGGTAAC
This sequence comes from Myotis pilosus, assembly GCA_036010255.1. Lineage (NCBI taxonomy): Eukaryota > Metazoa > Chordata > Mammalia > Chiroptera > Vespertilionidae > Myotis > Myotis pilosus. Next base: position 221,180 of record JASKON010000029.1, read on the forward strand.
CCAGTCACTGTGTTTGATTGTTTTTGAACATTTTTATTGTAGTTGATTTCTAATTTTATGCCATTGTGATCTGTGAAGATGCTTATTATGATTTCAATCTCCTTGAATTTGTAGAGACTTAGCTTGTGTCCTAATGTGTGGTATTTCTTTGAAAATTCCCCATGTGCATTTGATAAGAATGTATACTCCATTGCTTTGAGGTGAAATGTACTAAAGATGTCAATTAATTCTATCTGATTTAGTGAGTCATTTTGAATTGCTGTTTCTTTGCTGATTTTTTTGTCTATAAGATTTATCTAGTGATATCAATGGGGTATTAAAGTCCCCAACTATAGTTGTATTGCTATCTATCTCTCCCTTGATATCTTCCAGAAGTTTTTTTATGTATTTTGGTACTTCTGTATTGTGTGCATCTATGTTTAGCAGTGTTATAGCCCCTTGTTGAATCAATATCTTTAGTATTATGAAGTGGCCCTCCTGATCTCTTGTTATGTTCTTCACTTTGAAGTCTATTTTGTCATAGATAAGTATTGATACGCCAGCTTTTTTTTTTTTTCCATTTCCATTTATCCATTCAGCTACCCTATGTCTTTTCATTCGAGCATTTAATCCATTTACTTTTAAGGTTATTCATTTTTTTGATAAATCTTTATTGTTCAGAGTATTACAATTGCTTCTCTTTTTTCCCTCCATAGCTCCCCTTCACCTGGTTCCCACCATACCCCATGCCCTTACCCCCCACCCTCATTGTCCTCATCCATAGGTGCACTATTTTTGTCCAGTCTCTTCCTGCTTCCCCCTCACTCCTTTCCCCCCACAAGAATAGTCAGTCCACTCCCTTTCTATGCCCCTGATTCTATTATAATCACCAGTTCATTCTGTTCACCAGATTATTCACTTGATTTTCAGGTTCACTTGTTGATAGATGTGTATTTGTTGGTCATAATTTGTATCTACCTTTTTCTTCTTCTTCCTCTTCCTAATGGATACCTTTCAGCATTTCATATAATACTGGTTTAGTGGTGACGAACTCCTTTAGCTTTTTCTTATCGGTGAAGCTCTTTACCTGACCTTCAATTCTGAATGATAGCTTTGCTGGGTAGAGTAATCTTGGTTGTAGGTTCTTGCTATTCATCACTTTGTATATTTCTTGCCACTCTCTTCTGGCCTGCAAATTTCTGTTGAGAAATCACCTGACAGTCATATGTTCACTCCCTTGTAGGTAACTAACTGTTTTTCTCTTGCTGCTTTTAAGATTCTCTCTTTGTCTTTTGCCCTTAGCATTTTAATTATGATGTGTCTTGGTGTGGTCCTCTTTAGATTCCTTTTGTTTGGGGTTCTCTGTGCTTCTTGGACTTGTAAGTCTATTTCTTTCACCAGGTAGGGGAAGTTTTCTGTCATTATTTTTTCAAATAGGTTTTCAATATCTTGCTCTCTCTCTTCTTCTGGCACCCCCATAATAGATGTTGGTATGCTTGAAGTTGTCCCAGATGCTCCTTACACTATCTTCATATTTTGGGATTCTTTTTTCTTTTTTCTTTTCTGGTTGGGTGTTTTTTGCTTCTTCATATTTCAAATCTTTGACTTGATTCTTGGGATCCTCTTGTCTGCTCTTGGGTCTCTGTATATTATTCTTTATTTCAGTCAGTGTATGCTTAATTTCTAATTGGTCCTTTTTCAGATCCTTGAGGGTCTCACTATATTTCTTGAGGTTTCTAGAAGATTCTTGAGTAACCTTATAACCGTGGTTTTGAACTCTATATCCAGTATTTTGCTTAGATCCATTTCTTTCATTTTGACTTGTTTCTTTGTCTCTGCATTTTTGCTGCTTCTCTGTGTTTGTTTCTATGTACTGGGTAGCTGCTAAGTCTCCTTGAGTTGATAAGAGTGGCCTTGTGTGGTTGGTGTCCTATAGGGACCAGTGGCTCAGCCTCCCTAGTCACCTGAGGTGGATGCTCTTGGTGCATCCCTTTGTGGGATGTTAGCACAGTCTTATTGTAGTTAACCCTTGATTGCTGTTGGTATCCCTGAGAGGAATTGACCTCCAGGCCAATTGGCTGTGGTGACCAACTGTGTCTACACTGGAAGATCTGTTGTGCAGGAGACACCCTTATGGTGCAGGACTTGCTTCAGTAGGGTTTTGGTGCTCACTGAGTCTTCCCTTTGAGTGTGTCTCTTATGAATGTGAAGAGTTGTAATCCATTATCATCTCCAAGGAGGTGCAAGGTCAGCCATTGTCTGGGGCCACCCCACAGGAGCTACAGAGACATCTGCAGATTCCTCCTCTTTGTATGCGGTTTGGAAGTACCCAGACAAGGCCCAGCTGTGAAGCAAGGCCACTGCTGCTGCCAGGTAGTGGGCCTTCTTTTGCAATCTCTGAGGCTCTCTGACCCAGCTGCAGTGTATTTTAGGCAAAAGGACAGGCCATTCATATGCAAAAGCCGATGCACACAGCTTGGGTGGGGTTGTAAATTGGGTGGGGCGGTATCTCTGGGAATCACCAGGGTGAGACAAACAACAATGGCTTCCCTAAGTGGAGAAGTTCCTGGTTCTCTGCATCCTGCACACCCGTGCAGGAACAATGATTGCTACGAGCACCTCTAAGGGTAAGCTGTCCTCACGTTCCTGTACCAATGCCAGACAAACCAGTTTCACCCTGTATGTGCCTGGGTCCCCCAGATTCTCACCTGTAACTAGAATTCAAAGCAAGAGTGAGCTTATATCTCCCTCCCAGTTTAAAGAACAGCACATCCAGGTGCCAGCCCTTTCCATACCTCTGCACTTCTTATCGGTCTCAATGCGCTTTCTTCTAGTTGTAGATTTTCCACTCAGCCAGCATTCCTGCAGTTCTGGGTGGTAGTTGTTGTGCTGTTTAGTTGAAATTTTGGTGTGGTTGTGAGAAGCAGCAAGTATAGGTGATTACCTATGCCACCATCTTATTTCTTCTAAGGTTATTCTTGATAGGTACTTGTTTGTTGCCATTTTCATTCTTTATGCATGTGTTCATTATTCTCTTTCTATTTCTTCTTTTTACAGCAGTCCCTTTAGCATTTCTTGCATTGCTGGCTTGGTGGTGATAAACTCCCTTAGCCTTTCTTTGTCTGCAAAGCTCCTGATTTCACCTATAATTTTGAATGATAGCCTTCCTGGATAGGCTATTCTTGGATTCAGTCCCTTGCTTAGCATCAATGTGTATACTTCATTCTATTCCCTTATGGCCTGATGTGTTTTTGTTGTGAAATCAGTTGCTAGTCTGATGGGAGATCCTTTGTAGGTAATTTTCTGTCCCTCTCTTGCTGCCTTTAAGATTTGTACTTTGTCGTTGACCTTTGCCAACTTACTTACTATATGTCTTGGTGTCAGTCTTTTTTAATTCATCCTGTTTAGGTCTCTCTGTGCTTCTTGGAGTTGTGTGAGTTTTTCTTCCCAATATCAGGGATGTTTTCTGTCATTATCTCTTCAAACGGGTTTTCTATTCCTTGCTTAGTTTCCTCTCTTTCTGGCACCCCTATTGTACAAATGTTGTTTTGTTTCATGTTGTCCCAAAGCTCCCTTAGGCTCTCCTCCAGCTTCCTAATTTGTTTTTCCAGTTGCTGCTCTGCTTGGGAGTTTTTACTACCTTGTTTTCTAACTCGCTGATTCAGTCCTCAGCTTCTTCTAGTCTACTGTTGAAATCTTCCATTGTCTTCTTTATTGCACTTATGTCATTCTTCATTTCCTCTTGATTCTTACACATGTTTGTGAACTTCTCATCAAGACATTTGAGCATCCTTACACCATTATTCTGAATTTTTTCCCTGAGAAATTGCCTCCATTTTATTTAGGTCACTTTCTGGTGATTCCTCCATTTCTTTCATTTAGGGTTGTTTCTTTGTCTCCCCATTATTGCCTCTCCTTTGTAACTGTTTCTATGTATTAGATCACACTGCTATGACACCCAGACTGTTTGAATTGGTCTTATGTAGTAGATATTTTGTGGGTCACAGTGCTGCAGTCTCTCAGGTCTCCTGGGCTGGGTGTTCTAGGGAGGCCCCCTGCTGGATATATTTGGGTTCTCCTGTTGTATTTGGGTCTTGAATGTTATTGTCCCGTTCATGGATGGAGTCTCCTCTCAGGATGTCTGATTTTGTGACTCACTCCCTACCACATCATGCCATCTGTTGTGGAGGTGTTGACCAAACAGGACAAAATACAACATGACAAGACACGACACAGAAGGAACAGAACATGAATGTACACAAGACACCTATAACCCAAACAAAAGTGACCACCAGAGAAAAGAGAATTAGTAAATAGAAAACAGAACAAGAATGATAGTTAGAGAAAGGAAAGACTATGGGGAGAAAACCCAGCAAAACAAACAAAAAAAAAAGCAAAAACAAAAAACACCCAGAAGAAAAGGGGGAGGGGCAGAAACTATGGATGCAGAGCTTAAATAGGGAAAATAAGGTTGAAAAATTGGATGAGTTGGGAAGGACCATGGTTTAGAATAGATGAAGGGGAAAAGAAATGTGAAGACTAGCGGAAAAATAAAAATAAATAATTTTTTCTTAAAATTTTCTCAGAGGAGAGTGTAGATACGCCTATATGTATGAAGTGAAACAAGTTAAAAATTAGTAAAAGAAAATATGAAGAGAAGGGAGAAAAAAATGAGTAGTGAAGAGAAAGGAAAGATAAGGGGAAATGGAGTAGGAGAAGTAAGGAGGAAATTAGATATTTGAATAAACCAACAGAGACTAGAATACTAACACATCAATAAAGCAGATAAAAAAAAAGATCCATTTTTAAAAGGGGGTGAAGAAAGGAGAGAGAAAAAGTAAAATGGGGATTGGAGAAGAAAAATGGGAGGAAAAAAACAGAAGTGAGGAAGACAAAGGTGCCAGAAATTAAATAAGATAAAGTGAAAAATAAAAAATAATAATGAAAAAAAGGGGGGGGGCGTCATTTGCTTCAGCCGAGTTTTAATGCCCCATGGAAACTCCTTTAGGACCTCACTCTTCTGTTCTGTCTGCTAATTCTGGGATTCCTGTTAGGTACTTAGGTGCTAGACACTGTCAAGCACTTTCTTTCAGATTTTAGCCCCCTGCTTGAAGCTCCAGGTGATCCACAGGATGTCTGCTTGTGTCTGTCTCCACGGGCCTTGGCTGGAAGCTGATGGAGCCAAACTGCCCTTATTGCCTGTCTTCCAGCTGTCAGTCTTAATCACTCAAGAGTCTGTTTCTGACAGGGCTTTACTTCACTTTCAGGAAGTAAGATGGGTGTTGTTGTGTGTTTTTCTGACCTAGAGCTACTCCTCCTTGGTGGCCCAAAATATTACTCTGGCCTTGGTTGGTCAGAGATTCTTCTATGGAGACCAATGGGGTTGGCTAACAACCTGGAGTTTTAATCAGTCTGGTTCCCAGAATAGCAGGGTGGACCAGCCCCTCTTCCAATCCAGTTACTGAGGGATCTATTTAGACCTATAAACAATGCAGGCAGGGTATGGCAGACTGTATTGCCTGCCTTGAGGCTATAGGGAGGGGCTAGCTCTTCTAGAGATAAATGGCCACTTAGGTTGGGAAGCTTGAGACTATCCCAAAGCAGGATTCCTGGCCACAACTCCCTGCCCTGCTTCCCTCCCCAGCCTCTTCTCAGGCACCTCAAGTCTGTGCCTCTCTCCCTGTTCTGAGGCCTTGGGTGAGTGTTTGAAATTGAAAATTCCTGTGTTCTGGGTTTAGCAAATAAAATCAAGGACAAAACAAAACCAAAGCAACCATGAAACTGTGGGTTTCTCTCGCCCCACTACTGTGCTGCTAGGGAAGCCTTTTCGGCTGCCTTTTGCAGTGCAGCCTTTTGGGGCTGTGGTCTTAGGTCCAGATTCCCAGGTGCCAGCAACCCTGTGGAATTTCCTTTCCACAGTTGTATGTTATGCCTGTTGCCAAGGGATGCAACTTTGGTGCAATGCACCTTTCTCCTGGCCCTCTTGGCCCACTGGTCAGGTGTCCTTCTCAAGCCCACATCCTTGATCTTATTATTCTCCAGGCATCCTCTGCCATTCCTGGTAAATTGTCTCCTCAGCTCTGTCTAATTTGTTAATTCCAGGTGGATGTTTTCCAATGTGGTTGTTATTCAAGTCTGGCCCTGGGACAAGGTGCATAAGATGTCTGCTTACTCAATCGCCATTTTCTCTCCTCTGTCCCACACTCATAAAGACTCCTTAAGCCCTCTTATGTCTTTTCATTCTGTCCTTCTTCCACCCTCATTCCCTGTGGTAAGGAAACTCTCATTGCTTTCTGTCATTATAGATGAGTTTGCATTTTCCAGAATTTCCAAAAGTTGAATTTACAGTATGTAATTTTGGGCAGAGTTTGGCTTCTTGACTCAACATGATTTTATTGGTTTAATAGGAACCAAGGAGCATTCTGAAGTCTAAATAATTTGGCTGTTTAATGCAGCCTGTAAAGCTGCAGCACCACCTAAGTGGTTTCCATTTGCTTTCATGGTGGTTGCTTAGAATTTTCTGGAATTTTTATAATTGCCTATTGTTTTGATTTCTTTCACATCCAATAAGTCTGCAGACTATTTTCTATTCTTTATGCATTGCCATGAGAAGGTTAAGAACCCTCACTACTTCCATGGCATTCTAGAGTTGTGGGCTATACCAAGGGCATAGTTACTATTAATTCAAATATTGGCTATTTTATTTTTGGTCAATTGACAAGTCTGAATTAGAACAATTAATTAAGCTTGTTGGGCATATCTTATTCATTTAAATAAGAATTTTCAATTGTGTCCTCATAGAAGTTGTTGCATATTCAGCTGGGTAACATACCTGATTATCTATAACATGTCCATCTGTAGACCAAATTAAGTCAGCATTAGCAAGGACTTTCCTATAAACCATTCGTAGAATCAAGAAGCTGGTCAGTGGACAAAACACAATTGTGGATGTCTTCATCCTGCAAAAAAATGTAGCAAAGTTGTTGGGTTAAGACCTTTACATCAATTTAAAGTCATTTTAATAAGAGCCAGTTGACTGACATAAATGTTGGGTGTGATGAGAATTCAGTGAAGATTCCACAGAATGAGGAACATAAACAAAGGAGAGCCCATAAATACCTTTTGTTAGTTTGCATACCTGTCTTCAGCAGAGATGACTTTCATGTAGGGAGGGAGCCCTTCGGCTATTGAGTCTAACTGCTGACTATAATGTTCTACAAGTATATGATAATCTCTGTTTTTTATCTAAAACTTCCTAAATATTTTGTTTATTTTCATGTATAAAAAGTTAGAAAATTTATACTTAAGGTGCCCCAGAGCATGAGCTCCAGATAATTCTTTAAAGATTTTACAGCTTATTTTCCTTCTCAGTTCCATTGAGTTAGAACAGGTCAATTTGACTTTAGTAGGATATATAGACTCTGGGATACTAATGAAAAACATGAAACCCCATTGAAACAATATCCAGTCACAAACCCAGGAATCCTCTAAGCTTTTTTCTTGGTTTTAGAAGAGGAAATGATAGAAGCCCTCTGATTCTTTCAGAGTTAATCATTAGCCCATCCCATATAATAAAAGCCTAATATGCAAATTGACTGAACAGAGGAATGACCAGTCGCTATGATGTGCACTGACTACCAGGGGGCAGATGCTCAATGCAGGAGCTGCCTATATCCTGCAGGCCCCAGGTCAGCCAAGGTAGGTGCAGCGGGGACCCCCTGATCACTCCTCCAGTCGCTTCACAGTTCAGCCCTGATCGCCAGCCAGGCCTAGGGATGCTACCCATGCACAGATTTTGTGCTTTGGGCCTCTAGTCTTTATATAAGAGATGGAAAAGGTAATTTACTTGAGCAAAGCAAAATAAAAACTTGTCCTCTGAGACCTTATGTCATCTTATAGCTAGCTGTTGTAATGGGTAAATTGTGTCTTTTGGGGAGTTTAGTAATGTCCTAGAGAATAAAAGTAAGTCATCCACATATAGGATGAGAGGGAAATTTCTAGGAAACAACATAATATCAACTTTTAATATCTTGGAGAAATAGGTGGGACTCTCTGTATATCCCTGGGGCATTTCAGTCCAAATAAATTATGGATCTTTCCAGGTGAAAGCAAAGATATATTGACTGTCTTTTTCTGCTAGAATGCTGAAAAGGCACTTCATAAATCTATTACTGAAAAATATTGCCAATCCACAGGAATAGCTGATAATGAGATATGTGGATCTGGAACCAAGGATGTCTGGAAATAACTATCTTATTTAAAGCTCTGAAATCCTGTACAGATCTCTACATTTTTGCCTTTGGAGTCTTCACTGGAAGGATAAAAGAATTACATGGAATTATATAGCCCCTTTTGAGGTATAATGTGCTTAAATGCAGCTGGCACATGAAGTTTTAAAATATATTGGTGAATATTTGGAAAATATTATCAATAGTTATTTTAATGGGAGTGACTGACTTAACCTTGCCAATGTCCATACTAGAAAGGGGTCAAAGTTGCACTGGAATGTCCTGCAACCAACGTTCAGTCTCAAAATTATGTTTTTCTTGCAGAAGTTCCTTTATAATCATCTACCCACTTGGTTTATAATTGGTTCAGTTAGTTCTAAATACATTTCACCCATTCAGGAAAAATGATATGTGAGTTTTAAGAAAATCTCTCCCTACCAGGTGAATTGGAACTGGAATGACCACTAAAAGTATATGTTGCCTCATAACACTCCAGAGCTGAAAATGAACAGGTTCTGATTTAAAAACAGTCATTGGTTGGTTAGATATTTCTACCATTTGCACAGAAGCTTTGCTTCAAAGATGAAGGCAACTTAGTTGGGGATGGTTTAAAATAGATAAAGTATCCACAGTATCTGCAAGGGCCTTAATAAGTTCATTCCCCTTTTATGCTAATTTCAACTTCTAAACTATTAGTAAGGAGAAGGAGAAACACCCTCTCATAGATTTCAGAGAAGCCACATGCTTGCTTCTGTTTCTCTTCTCTTTCTAAATCCCACTTTGTTTTTCTATAACCCTTCTTATATTGAACAGACTGCTCTACAAAAGTTTCCTGGTGAAACTTACTTAGTAATTCTGTTGCTTTGCTCCCAGAAACCAGTGGGTATATTCATTGAAATAGGTCAGAATAGTCAGAATCACATGTTCTGACGGTTGAATTAAATTCTTTACAAACCCATCAGGGTCTCAAATAAAACAGAGAAAATCTTTAGGTAGATTTCTTAATTCTGGTCCAGTCCAAGGGATATAAATATAATCATTGGTTCCCTTTCACCTGAGGATGGCTTTACTGTGAAGGCAGCTGCTAAAATTCCTGGATTAATTTTGTCTGAATTTCTATTCTCATTTTCTCTTATGTTAGTAGGGAGTAGTAGTGGAAGCAATATAGTGGAGATAGAACTAAAAAGGAAAAAAGGGGGGAGAGAAAAGCCAGACTCAGAAACTCAGAGTGCAAAGGATATTGTGGAGGATCTATAGAAGGGATAGAAATGGGATGTTGGCATTTATTAGCTTCAGAAGCCTTCTTTAGTTTAGAGACAGTCTCTAAATTTGCTATTAACTTCTTTTACAAAAAGAGAATTTATCTATGGTCCTTCTAAACGCTTCTCATTTCCACCCTCGCTGGTTTGGCTCAGTGTTTAGAGCATTGGCCTGCGGTCCCAAGTTTGATTCTGGTCAAGGGCACATGCCCAGGCTGCAGGCTCAATCCCCAGTGTGGGGTGTGCAAGAGGAAGCCAATTGATGATCCTTTCTCATCATTGATGTTTCTAGCTCTCTCTCCTTTCCTCTCTAAAATAAATAAAAATATATTTAAAATGAATAAATAAAATCTTCTCATTTCCAATAAAGATAAGCTTCCCATCTATTCAGTTTAATTTTAGATCCAATTTTTTTACTTCCGCATGCAAAAAATCAACTAAGTGTCCAAAAGTTTCCATTTTGGCCATCATAAGTTGATACCACTTTCAGTTAAATCTTCTTATATCTATAATACTTGTGAGTAAATACTTCCTATTACCTGTATATGTGCTGACTATTAATGGGGGCCAAAGGCTGGAAATTTTCAACCTTGTATGTATGATTAATTTTAATTTTCTTTTGATAAATGCAGTCTGAACAAATGTCTAGAGATATTGTGTAGTGGGATAAATCATGCTGTTTATGCGATGAGCTACAAGGGGCTGTAACCTTCTGAGTCACATAAACTTTTTTTATGTCTTAGTTTCTCTCCCTCACAACCTAATATAGCAATAGGACTCAGAGCACTAGGTAACCAACCTTTAGGTGTGCATCCTAATACGCGTCAATGCTTTAATTACAACTGAGTTGCAATTCCCTACGGAATTACTGTCCATCATGAGAGATGCCCTCTGACACCTCCACAGAGATTCTTATTCACTTAAGAATACTAGAGATTCAAGCTGGAGAAAGGAAGTGCCCCTTATCTTTGGAGCCGAATGACTTCAGGCTATCATTTATCCAGCAAAATATTTTGTTCTGGCCTAACCAGTTTGGCTTAGTGGATAGAGCATTTTGGCCTGCGGACCCAAGGGTCCCAGGTTTGATTCTGGTCAAGGGCATGTACCTTGGTTGTAGGCATGTCCCCACAGTGGAGTGTGCAGGAGGCAGCTGATAGATATTTCTCTCTCATCGATGTTTCTGACTCTCTATCCCACTCCCTTCCTCTGTAAAATTTCAATAATATATATATATATATATATATATATATATATATTTTTTTTTTTAAATTTGTTCTGACTCTCACAAATCAATTCCAATTCAAAGTGAAAATTAAAAACCAACCACCACCTAGCAGTGAGGCTCAGTGATTGAGTGTTGAGCCATGTACCAAGAGTCCCAGTTGGCTTCCCAGTCAGGGCACATACCCAGTTTTCAGACTCGATCCCCAGCAGGGGTCATGGCATGCAAGAAGTAGCCAATCCATGTAGATGCATTGATGTTTCTATCTTTCCCTCTCCCTTCACCTCTCTCTAAAATCAATAAAAACATATTTTAAAAATAAAATTAACCACCTATTTTTCTCTTGTCCTGGGTTGTCAACTCTTATATTTTGTTTGGGTTCTCTCGACCTTTAATCTTTAATCACACATCAAATAAATTTTTAAAGGACTTTTTAAAAATCCTCAAAGAGCCGAAACCGGTTTGGCTCAGTGGATAGAGCGTCGGCTTGAGGACTGAAAGGTCCCAGGTTCGATTCCGGTCAAGGGCATGAACCTGGGTTGCGGGCACACCCCCAGTGGGGCATGTGCAGGAGGCGGCTGATCGATGTCTCTCTCTCATCGATGTTTCTGACTCTCTATCTCTCTCCCTTCCTCTCTGTAAAAAATCAATAAAATATATTTTTAAAAAATAAAAAATAAAAATCCTCAAATAAATGTAGGCCTCTTTGCTTAAAACAGGAAGGTCGGAAATTGCAAGAAAAACTGCCTCAAGCTCACTGAGAGGAGCCATGTGGTACAATGGACCGCTGTTGTTACATAACACAGGTCTGAGTCCTGGAGGGCTTTTCTGAAATTCTGACACACTACCCCAAATAATTGTCAACATAAGAAATGTTTAAATCTGTGGAGAATTATTATTCTGGATTTTTAAGGCAAAACTGATAACAACTACCTGGAAGCAAAATCTGAAGGGATTGAGAAAATGCTCCAGAGAATGGCAGTTTTGCACATTATTTTATAAATTACCATCAAGAAAGAAAACGTAAGGAGTGACATGAATTCCATTGGTCGTACATTAGAGAGGTGGTAGAAAACATAGCAAGGGATAAGGAGTGTCTCTGGGATTCGATAAAAAGTAATAGACACATACTTCTTTTGTATCGGTTGTACAGGAATAGTTAGCAGTAAACAATTAACATGATAGAAATAACAATGAAGGGTTTTGTGGTCTCTGCTCTGAAGTTGTGAGGGGCTTAGAAAAAAGAAAACCACCCTGACATTCCTAAGGTATGTTATTGTAGAAGCAAAAAGTCAATGGATGGGCTCAGTTAAGGTAAAGACTGACCTTTGTCAGGAAAGATACCAGCCTAGCACATGACTACCCACCATGACTTACTTTAACTTAGAAGGTTTATTTTTCAGACCATCCTGTGGGGTTACTTCAGGTTTCTGAGTTTGTAAGGCCCCCACACAGGCCTTTCCTGAGCTCATCAGGTTGATTATGTGGCCTCTTCTTCATTCACACAGTCCAAACCCTTAACCTCTTGGGAAGAGAGAGGAGCTAGAGATAATTACCAATGGCTGATTATTTAATCAATTATGCCAACATAAGGATACTTCCAATAAAATCCCTAAATATGGGGTTCAGAAAGCTTTGTGTTGATGCTGGATGACTGGGAGCTCAGGGAAGATATGGAAGTTTCACACCTCTCCCCATGCCTTCATCTGAGCGTCTCTGAGTTATATACTTTCAATAAACGAGTAATAGTAAGTAAAGCCCTTTCCTGAGTTCTGTGACTTGTTGTTTTTTTTTTTTTTTAGATAATTATAAAACATAAAGCCGGAGTAATGGGAATCCCCCAAATTTGGAGTTGATTAGATAAACATATGAATTACCTGGGCACCCCATTTGGGATGGCATCTGAAGTGGGGCAGTTTATGTTACTGAGCCTTGAACCTATGGGGTCTGCACCCACTTTGGGTAGTTAGTGTCAGAACTGAAATGAATTGTAGGACACCCCATTGGAGAATTGGTTGTTGATGGGAAAAAGCAAAAACAAAACCTTTAACTCATATGAAACTACCCGGCAGGGTGATGCTAGAAATGATTATGATATTGTCAGTGATTTGCCTGTATTAGGTGCTCAGGGAGTTTGAGAAGACTTGACATTCACTCCCCTCTCTCACTAAGCCCTCTCTCACCTTCAGAGTCCACCTTCATCCCTTTTCCTCCTCTTTGTTCTCACAGGACGAGGCCTGAGGCAGTGTTTCTGATCCCAGGAGCAGTGGAGGTACAGGTCTGTAAGTCTATTCATATTGTTGTCCATCCTGAGGTGGGATCTGTTCTCCTAATGCCTAGACAACCAGGAAACTGATACCAGGTTGCAGTGAAAGGAATTAAAGCATATGTTTCAAAGGTACCAATGAAGGGGAATGGGGCAGCTGATGCTCAAAACCCAGAACTCACAGCGGTTTATATTTAGGGTCTTTCAAGGGGCAAAATTCAAGACTTGGGGTTCAGAGTCATGGGCTTTGAAGATTGGTCAGTTATAAGTACTCATAATGTGACTTATTTCTCCCGGCATCATCCTGGCTGGGGTCTTTGGTTATCAGGGCCTAGAGGTCTTCCTTCATGCAGACAACCCAAAGTTCTGCAATCCATCTTGGGGTTGGGTCGGTTATGTTACCTTAAGAGCAGAAAACATCTATCCATTTGTGCTTAGCAGACAACATCTTTCTCTCATCTCAAGCAAGATATCTCCTGCAACCTGTTTCACTGACCAGTTTCCAGGCTCCAGGCTGCATCTGCATTCTTTCCTATCACATCTGCCAGGTTATATTTTCTATTTATTCTTTAATTAGAAATCGCAACATCCAGCTGTGAGAACATAGGGTATTCTTCCTCTCATCTTTTAAATTCTTCTATCTGGGCTAAAAATCAAATTAACAGAGACAGAGTAGCAGGAGACTATGTACAAGGTCTGTTATAAGAATGAATATTCTGGGGCTATAAGAATAGAGACCAAAGGAAGCATTGGGTAGTGTTGGCTTATGTCATTCTGAAGCTAAGGGGGAAAGAGAGTTGTGCTTTGAGGCTTCAAAGGGCAGGAACATTGGCATGGAGATGCCAAAGCAAATGTGAATGTCCTTCCTGGAGCTGGTCCTCCATCTGAACACATTCTAGGCAGTTTAGTGGGTAGGTCTAAGGCTTATTTCTTAAACCTTTTTTCCCAAAAAAAGATATCAAAATCAATACCCTAGAAGGCACTTCTGGGGTAAATCTCGGCTTTCCTTCACAGCAGAGCCATGACTCTTAGGAAGGTTTAAAAGTCTAACTAATAGCTCAATCCAAGTTACCTAGTTATTGTGTACCTAACTCATTGCCAAAACAAAACATAAAAATACTGAAATATTACTGTTTCAGTCTAAATGTGTCCACTTTTGAATTCTGATTAGAAAATAAACCTAAAAGTTACATTGGTATCTGCTAATAAAAAATGTCTTCATTCCTGGAGAGCAACTTGACACACTAACATCATCCATAGATGTTTAGAAAGAACTAAGAGTCCTGAGACCCTCATTCATGTTTCAGATTAGTGTTTCCACCATCACTACTCACTGCTTAAGCAGATCCTTTGCTGTGTTTGTACATGTCCCTAATTTTGACTAGTATATATGCTTCTTGCCTGCCTGAAGGACTCCAGTCATGTCTCTATTGTTGAGAAATTGGGGGCAGGAGTCTCGCAGAGGGTTGCCAGCTAGGCTTCAATATCACCCATGTATTTTCATGTTTAACTAAATTTAGTTCCAAAATGCGTACAGCATGAATGCTGGAGAAAAGTCCTGATGTGACTTACAAAAACAAAGGGATTCATTAAAGCCTCTGTGATCATGGCAATTTTATGGCATCTATGCATTTAGGATCTGATTGTTCATTTGTTGATTCTGAAATGTGTAATAGACTCCTACTATGTACCTACTAGTCACTATCCAGAGCCCTAGGGGCAGAAGAGTGGATGAGAGAGACAAACTGGACATTATTGTCGATATCCAACTATTTATTTGACAACTAATATCTAAAAGGCACTTCAAGATGCTCTGAGATCCTTGATCCAAGCCAAACTTCTAACCTCTGTGTGCTCCTCCAGAATTTTCATGTATCTCTTTGTGTTCTCCCAATTTTTCACTTTCTCCCACATCCCACATCCAATCTTTCAGCAAATCCTCTTGATTCCATGCTCTGACCAAATACAGAAACTGACCGCTTCTTCCCACACTTGTCTGACCACCCTCACCTGTCACCTGGATGACTGCACTTGCTTCCTCACTGGGCTCCCTGCCCTCCACCCAGTAGCCACACAGGTTCTAAGGAATGTAGGCTAAGGTGAACATCCTGATTCCTTTCCTGAAGCAAGTTTTTCTGTCTGAATCTATGACAGGAATATGGAGGAGGTCAAAAGTTCTTTCTGAGTTTTAGTTTCTTTTTTTTTTTTTTTCTGGGGTGAATAGTGCTGCTATGAATATTATTGTACAACTTTTATGTGGGAAAATGTAGGTTTACAGTGGCAAGTACACAAAACACAGAGTTTATTTTTTTTAATCCTCACCTGATGATATTCTTCCAATGATTTTTCATTTTATTTTTTTTAATTTTTTATTACAAAGGGTATTACATATGTGTCCATTTCCCCCCCCCCCAGACAGTCCCCTAGCCTCCCCTATCCCCCAGTGTCTTATGTCCATTGGTTATGCTTATATGCATGCATACAAGTCCTTTGGTTGATCTCTTACCCCGCTACCTCATGCCTCCCAATCCTCCCTGGCCTTCCCGCTGCAGTTTGACAATCTGTTTGAGGCAGCTCTACCTCTATATCTATTATTGTTCAAAAGTTTATAATGGTCTCAATTATCCATGAATGAGTGAGATCATGTGGTATTTTTCCTTCATTGACTGTCTTATTTCACTTAGCATAATGCTCTCCAGTTCCATCCATGCCGTTGCAAATGGTATGAGTTCCTTCCTTTTTAGAGCAGCGTAGTATTCCATCGTGTAGATGTACCACAGTTTTCTAATCCATTCATCTACTGATGGGCACTTAGGCTGTTTCCAGATCTTAGCTATGGTGAATTGTGCTGCTATGAACATAGGGGTGCATATATCCTTTCTGATTGGTGTTTCTGGTTTCTTGGGATATAGTCCTAGAAGTGGGATCACAGGGTCAAATGGGAGTTCCATTTGTAGTTTTTTGAGGAAACTCCATACTGTCTTCCATAGTGGCTGCACCAGTCTGCATTCCCACCAGCAGTGCACAAGTGTTCCTTTTTCTCCACATCCTCTCCAGCACTTGTCCTTTGTTGATTTGTTGATGATAGCCAGTCTGACAGGTGTGAGATGGTACCTCATTGTTGTTTTGATTTGCATCTCTCGGATGATTAGTGACTTTGAGCATGTTTTCATATGTCTCTTGGCTTTCTGAATGTCCTCTTTTGAAAGGTGTCTATTTAGGTCCTTGGCCCATTTTTTGATTGGATTGTTTATCTTCCTTTTGTTAAGTTGTGTGAGTTCCCTATAAATTTTGGAGATTAGGCCCTTATCAGATATGACATTGGCAAATATGTTTTCCCACACAGTGGGTTTTCTCCTTGTTTTGTTGATGGTTTCTTTTGCTGTGCAGAAGCTTTTTATTTTGATGTAGTCCCATTTGTTCATTTTCTCTTTAGTTTCAAGTGTCCTAGGAGCTGTATCAGTGAAGAAATTGCTTCGGCATATGTCGGAGATTTTGTTGCCTTTGGATTCTTCTAGAATTTTTATGGTTTCCTGTCGTACATTTAAGTCCTTTATCCATTTTGAGTTTATTTTTGTGTATGGTGTAAGTTGGTGGTCTAGTTTCATTTTCTTGCATATATCTGTCCAATTTTCCCAGCACCATTTATTGAAGAGACTATCTTGGCTCCATTGTGTGTTCTTGCCTCCTTTGTCAAATATTAATTGAGCATATTGGTTCAGGCCAATTTCTGGGCTCTCTATTCTATTCCATTGATCTATATGCGTATTCTTGTGCCAGTACCAGGCAGTTTTGAGAACAGTGGCTTTGTAATACATCTTGATATCTGGTATTGAGATCCCACCTACTTTGTTCTTTTTCAGGATTGCTGCAGCTATTCGGGGTCTTTTTTTATTCCCCGATGAATTTTTGGAGAATTCGTTCTAGATCTATGAAGAATGCCGTTGGTATTTTAATGGGAAGTGCGTTGAATTTATAGATTGCTTTGGGTAGTATGGACATTTTAATGATGTTGATTCTACCAATCCATGAACACGGTATGTTCTTCCATCTGTTTATGTCTTACTCTATATCTTTTTTCAACATCCTGTAGTTTTCTGAGTAGAGGTCTTTTACCTCTTTAGTTAAATTTATTCCTAGGTAGCTTAATTTTTTTGGTGCAATGGTAAACGGGATTGTTTTTATAATCTCACTTTCTGAAAGTTCACTATTGGTGTATAGAAATGCCTCAGATTTCTTGGTGTTAATTTTGTATCCTGCAACATTGCCAAATTCATGTATTAAGTCTAGTAGCTTTTTGATGGAGTCTCTAGGGTTTTGTATGTATAATATCATGTCGTCTGCAAATAAGGACAGTTTTACTTCCTCTTTTCCAATTTGGATGCCTTTTATTTCTTCTTCTTGCCTAATTGCAATGGCTAACATTTCCAGTACTATGTTGAACAGGAGTGGTGAGAGGGGGCACCCCTGTCTTGTTCCTGTTCTTAGGGGAAATGTTGTTAGTTTTTGTCCATTGAGTATGATGCTGGTTGTGGGCCTGTCATATATGGCTTTTATTATGTTGAGGTATGATCCTTCTACTCCCGCGTTACTCAGAGTTTTTATCAAAAATGGGTGTTGAATTTTGTCAAATGCTTTTTCTGCATCAATTGATATGACCATGTTTTTTTTTTTCTTTCAATTTGTTTATGTGATGTATCACGTTTATTGATTTGCGGATATTGTACCATCCTTGCATCCCTGGGATAAATCCTACTTGGTCATGGTGTATGATCTTTCTGATGCACTGCTGCATCCGATTTGCTAAGATTTTGTTGAGGATTTTGTCATCTATGTTCATTGCGGATATTGGCCTGTAATTCTCTTTTACTGTGTTGTCTTTATCTGGTTTTGGTATTAGGGTGATGCTGGCTTCATAGAATGATCTTGGAAGTGTTCCTTCCTCTTGAATTTTTTGTAGTAGTCTGAGGAGGATAGGTTTTAGTTCTTCCTTGAATGTTTGGTAAAACTCCCCTGTGAAGCCGTCTGGTCCTGGGCTTTTGTTTGCTGGAAGCCTTTTGATGATTGCTTCAAGTTCTTCCATAGTTATTGGCCTGTTGAGATTTTTAGATTCATCCTGATTGAGTTTGGAATGTTGTATTTTTCTAGGAATTTGTCCATTTCCTCCAGGTTGTTTAGGTTGTTGGAGTAGAGCTGTCCAAAGTATTTTTTAACAATCATTTGTATTTCTGTGGGGTCTGTTGTTATTGCGCCTCTATCATTTCTTATTTTGTTTATTTGGGTCCTCTCTCTTTGCTTCTTGGTGAGTCTGGCTAGGGGTTTATCAATCTTGTTTATCTTTTCAAAGAACCAGCTCTTGGTTTCACTGATTTTCTGTATTGTTTTTTTGGTCTCTATGTCATTTATTTCTGCTCTAATCTTTATTATCTCCTTCCTTCTGCTCACTCTGGGGTTTTCTTGTTGCTCTCTTTCTAAATCTTTGAGTTGTAGAGTTAGATGATTTACTACCATTTTTTCTTGTTTTTTTGAGATAGGCCTGTAGAGCTATAAACTTCCCTCTCAGGACTGCTTTCATTGTGTCCCATAGGTTTTGGATTGTTGTGTTTTCATTGTCATTAGTTTCCAGGATGTTTTTAATTTCTTCTGTGATCTCATTGGTAACCCAATCAATATTTAATAGCATGCTATTCAGCTTCCAGGTGTTTGAGTATTTGGGGTTGTTTTTATTGTAGTTTATTTCTAATATTATGCCATCATGGTCTGCGAAGATGCTTGGTATGATTTCAATCTTCTTGAATTTGGGGATACTTTGCTCGTGACCCAATATGTGGTCTATTTTTGAATATGTCCCATGAGCACTTGAGAAGAACGTATATTCCCTGGCTTTGGGGTAAAGCGTTCTGAAGATGTCTATTAAGTCCATCTGATCAAGTGAGTCATTTAGGATTGCTGTATCTTTGCTGATTGTTTGTCTATAGGACTTATCCAGTGCTGTCAGTGGTGTATTAAAGTCCCCTACTATGACTGTATTGTTGTTGATCTCTCCTTTTATATCTTCCAGGAGTTTTTTTATAAATTTGGGTGCTCCTGCATTGGGTGCATATATGTTTATCAGGGTTATATCTTCTTGTTGTATTGATCCCTTTAGTATTATGAAGTGGCCTTCCCTATCTCTTGTTATGGCCTTCACTTTGAGGTCTATTTTGTCCGATATAAGCATTGCTACCCCAGCTTTCTTTTCCTTTCCATTTGCCTGAAAGATATTTTTCCATCCTTTCACTTTCAGTCTGTGTGAGTCCCTTCTAATGAGGTGGGTTTCTTGTAGACAGCATATGTATGGGTCATGTTTTTTTATCCATTCAGCCACTTGATGTCTTTTGGTTGGAGCATTTAGTCCGTTCACATTTAAAGTTATTATTGAAACGTACTTGTTTGTAGCCATTTCTTTTTTTGTGTGGCTGTTTTCTTTCTGAGCTTTTTATTTCTTCTTTTTATACCAGACCCTTTAGCATTCCTTGCATTGCTGGCTTGGTGGTGATAAACTCCCTTAGCCCTTTTTTGTCTGTGAAGCTTCTTATTTCCCCTTCAAGTTTGAATGATAGCCTTGCTGGATAGAGTATTCTTGGATTCAGTCCTTTGCTTTGCATCACTTTGTAAATTTCTGTCCATTCTTTTCTGGCCTGATGTGTTTCTGTTGAGAAATCATTTGATAATCTAATGGGAGATCCCTTGTATGTGACTTTCCGTCTCTCTCTTGCGGCCTGTAAGATTTTCTCTTTGTCCTGAACATTTGCCATGGTAATTATGATGTGTCTGGGTGTGGGTCTTTTCGGGTTCACCTTGTTAGGGACTCTCTGGGCTTGTGTGACTTTTTTCTTCCCCACCTCAGGGAAGTTTTCTGATATTATTTCTTCGAATAGGTTTTCTAATCCTTGTTCATCTTCCTGTTGTTCTGGTACCCCTATTATTCGTATGTTGTTTCGTTTCATGTTGTCCCAAAGCTCCCTTAGGCTCTCCTCCTATCTTTTAATTTTTTTCTCCAATTGCAGTACATTTTGAGTGTTTTTTGCTTCCTTGTCTTCTAATTCACTAATTCGGTCCTCCGCTTCTCCTAGTCTACTGTTAATACTTTCAATGGTGTTTTTTATTGCAGCTATATCACTCTTCATTTCTTCTTGGGTCTTACTTAAGTTGTTGATTTTTTCATCTGTTTCTTCTAGCTTCTTCCATATGTTATTGATTATTTCATCTGTTTCTTCTTGCTTCTTGCAGAGGTTGTCGATTTTTTCCTCCATCCAGTTTATGCACTCTAGGACCCTTATTCTGAATTCTTTTTCTGTCATGTTGCATGCCTCTGTATTACTTAGCTGCTTTTCTGGAGAGTCCTCCTTCTCTTTCCTTTGGGGGTTTCTTTGTCTACCCATGTTTGATCTCACTGACATATCTAGACGTTGAGTCGTTCAGTGGCTGCTCCCTGGGTGGCAGTGAGTCCTTGGTCTGTGGTTGCTCTTCGGGTGGTTGCGGTAGCAGCTGCTCTTCAGTTGGCGGCAGCTCCTCTGGGGGGTGCTATTCACAGCTGTGGTGGCTCTTCTGGCTGGTGGGGGGCGGTTTCACGTACAGCTGCTGTTCCTTAGCAGAGGGTATGGTGCTCAGGAGATTGCTGTTGCTTGGATCTGCTGCGTTGATTTAAGGGCACAAAATACAACACAACAAGGCACCATGTACCAGGCACTAAACACAAATATATTCACGATACTAATAACCCCAAATAAAGGCGACCACCCGAATTAAGAGAATTAGTGGATAAGGCAGAAGGAAAAGAAAAAGATAAAAGAGAAAAAAGAAAAGTATGGACCAAAAAAGGAGTGCAAAAATGAAATTGGGAAAAAGAAGGGGGGAAAATAAAAGTGAGAAAAGAAAAAAAAAGAGTGAAAAGAAAGAATGAAGTGGAAGAGGGGAAGAAACTTTTTATATGATGAGAATACTCCTATAGAACCACCACTAATCCCAGCAAATTCCAGCAACAGCTCCCTGTAGATGGATGCAAACTAGAAACAACCAATAATATAACGATGAAAATAGAATGGAAAACACTAATCCCAAAATAAAATAAAGAGAAAATAAAATGGCACTTCAAAAGATGGTAAAAAGGTAGCAGTAATAATACTGGTTAAAAATAAGAAGATAGTAATTAAAAGGGTAAAACCAGGTGATGGAAAAAGAGGAGGAAAAAAAAAGAAGAAAAAAAATTAAAAAAAATTAAAAAAAATTGGTTTCTTAGTTAAAAGGTGAATAAAGAAAAAAAAAATTGCAGTAGTGAAGGTCCTTTGGTTCTTCTATTCTTCAGTCTGGCTCGCCTTTAGTCCTGCCAGGTATTCAGGAGAGTGCTGAGTTTCCCTGTGATACACTGTTCCTCTGTGTTGTAAACCACAGTCCTTATTTTAAAGCAGGCCGGATTTGTTTCCCAGACTGCCTTATTTTGTGTTTAGCAAAGAGTCAGTTTGTGGCTCAGCCTCTGGGTGGCAGTGTTCTGGGCTTGGCCTCTGAGGCTATATGGCATTGAAAATCCCTCTATAGGCCAGACCCTGTTAACTCCCAGGTGCTGATCAGATTATTTTAATCCTTGATCTCATTCAGGGTGGAATCTGGGTGTGGTTGTGCTCCTTGCCTGGGGGCTGGGAGGAGGAGTCTCACTCTCCAGAGAGAATGGCTGCCCCAGTCCTGGGCTAAGGGGCATCTCAGCACTCAATTTGTTTCCACCTCTCCTGTCCCCCCTTCTCTCCTAGGTCTCTCCCCAGATTCCACTCCTCCGCACCCTCTCCCTCTCTTCAGCACAGGTGAGTGTCTGTATCCGAAATGTTCCATGAACAGGATTCGGCGAGAACAAACAAACAAAGGCCAGCCACGGAAAACGGGGAAGGCTTGGTTTCTGTAAACTCTTCTTTTACGGGCACTGCATGGTCAGGTCAGCTCTTCAGGCTGCCCCCTTTAGGCTCAGTCCTCCGTAATCACAGAACCCAGCTCTCAAATCCCCCGGCGCCAGGAATCCTGCGGATCACTCCCCCCCCCCCTCCCCGACCCCCCAGTCAGGGGCTGTGCCTGTCCCAAGGGACCCGGCTGTCTGCCACGCGGTCTCCCTCTGACCCTCTGGGCTCAGAGGTCTGGCAAACTTTCCTGCCCAAATCCCTGGTTTTTGTTTTTGTTTACCTTTCCAGGGGAGTTCTCCCCTTCCCGGCTGCAAACTGTCTCACCAGCTGAGCAATTTTGCCAATTCGAGGTGGGTGTTATTAGTTTCAGCTGCTCACTCCATTTGCTCCGGGACACGACCTGGGACGCGTCTGCCTATATCGCCGCCATCTTCTTTCAAGATCTGAGTTTTAGTTTCTTAAAAGCTTGAAATCAATATCCCAAAATAGGAACTTCAGAGAGGCTAAATTTTGGTTGCCTTCACTAAACACAGATCACTCACGCCCACTGGGGCTCTCAGCCCTCCAGAGGCTCCTCAGGTCACTCAGAGGGAAGCCAGACTTCTGGCTATGGCCCCTCCCTCTCTGACTCCATCTCCTTTCATCTCCAGCTCTGCCAGTTCCAACCAGCTTGTCTCCGTTTTGCTGTTAAAACATTTTAAATGGAAAGAAATAAAAACAACCCATACATCCCTTATTTCACTCTAATGTACTATCACATTATTACTGTTGTTGCTGTGTGGGTTACTGGGAAACTCCCCCACCAGCATGCCATGTCCATGAGGACTGGGATTTTGTTCTGTCTCACACCTGCACCCCCAGTGCTTAGAGTAGTGTCAGCAGATAGTGAGCAGAAGGTTGGTCTTCTTTGATAAGTGAGTAAAGAAGTTACACATGTGATCATGGTTGAAAAGGGTGAAATATGGAGCGTCATTAACTCACCTAACTGAGATTCTGACCTAGACTGAGGGACCAGGGAGACTTTCCTGAAGAGAGGCATCTAATAGAGCAAGAGCACATTCTAAGCTAGAGTTGATGGGGGCAGGAGTAAGAGGTCCAGGCAGAGGGCATAGGAGATGCAAAGTCCAGGAGGTGGGAAAGTCAAGGGAAGTAAACAAGTCAAACTGACTCTTTTGTGTGATTAAATGAGCTAATAGACCTGAAGTGCCCAGTACACAGTGGCCAGCTGTTGTCATTATTGCACATCCAGGGTCTGCTCACTTGGGAATAGCACTAACAGAGAAAAGTGTCTTCCCCTCCCCAACTACACAAGCAAGTCATGATATCAAGCCTTGAATACAGCTTACTGAGGTATAAGTGACAGGCAATAAACCACACATATGTAAAGTGTACAATCCAATTAGTGCTGACATGCATGCACACTCCCTGTCACCCAAAAGTTTCTCATGTGCTTTTGTAACTCCTCTCTCTGTACACCACCCCTCAGTAATCAGGAAATCACTCATCCTGTCTTTCTTGATAGATTATTTTGCATTTTCTAGAATGTTGTATACATGGAATTACATCCTATGTTCTACTTTTAGTCTGGTTTATTTCAGTAAGCATAATGATTTTTATGAGGTGAAATACGTATAACAAGATCTTAAAGTGAATATTTCACTGGCAGTATAGGCACAATTTTGTCCAGCCACCATGTTACCTAGTACTAAACATTTTCATCTCCCAAAATAAAACTCTGTACCCATTCAGAGATTGTTCCCATCTCCCCAGCCCCTATCCCTCAAAACCACCAATTGGAATTGCCTCCTTCACTTTCTTGTCCCCTGTTTTCTGTACCATCTATCCTGTCAGCCTGTACATCTGGTGCCCCACTTGTCCCAATGTCAGGGCACTAATATAAGCCTTCAAGAGCTTATTCTTCCTCTGAACCCTGTTTCTCACCCCTCACATCCATCTAGCTCTGGGAGAATGGCACCCCAATTCCACTGCACCAGCTCCAGTGGCTGCTTTCTCAACAGGTAGGTCAGCCCCTCTCATGTTCCTCAGCCCAACCTAAACCCACACGTAGAGAGCCTTCCTACTTTACACCCCCAGGTGCCATTGAACTCATAAAATTCCTGACACCCCCAAACCTCTCAAGCTTTACAATTTCTCTTCCTGACTATGAACAAACCCCCTCCCTTCATGACCCCTTCCTATGCTCCCTTCTGCTTACCCACCATCCAACTTTGGCCAGGTCTCCAAAACTTTCCACCAAATACCCCAGAGGCCATAATGAGCAGGAAGCAAGACAGAACCAGAGGAGAGATTTATTTCCATTTCCCAGGTTCTGTTTGTTGACTCTCTAAGGCAGTAGTTCTCAACCTGTTGGTCGCGACCCCTTTGGGGGTCAAACAACCCTTTCACAGGGGTCACCTAAGACCATCAGAAAACACCTATTGGTTTTGTGATTAATCACTATGCTTTAATTTTGTTCAATTTGTAACTATGAAATTGGGGGTCACCACAACATGGGGAACTGTATTAAAAGGTCACGGCATTACGAAGGTTGAGAACCACTGCTCTAAGGCCAGCCACATCGAGTTTGCAAAGCAACAACAAAAAAGAGACAAAGAATGAGGACCCTGATGTCTCGCCTGACCTCTGGGTCATGGAGGGCTGGAAACAGGGTCGTCCAGTGTAGGCCTGCAGGTGGCTGACATCACAGGGACGTGCATGATTACTGGAGTTGTTCTTTTATCACTGAATATTTGTATAATTCTTTGTGATATTGTTCTTCAAAGGTGCAGTGAAAATGAATATAGAATGAGAACACTTTTGATGGTTAGGTCGCATCTTCTCAGATCTGGTGCAAGGGCCACTCAGAGGCAACCTGGGAAAGATCTGGGAAGTCAGGCCATCACCTCCTGTGAACCCCACTTCAAAGAGAGGAAGAAAAGTGGGAAACATTTATTTGGAGGATTGTAGCCACATAAGGAAAGAAATGGGAAAATATGAAAATATGATAAGGATTGACACTGTAAGATGACAGGTTCAGCTAATTACAGGTAGATGATGTCAAAGTAAAACTTGAACCAGACAAGTTTAGGGAGGCAAGAGAGTCCTTATTCAAGACCATGCAATAGGGCAGTTAGACTGACTTCAACACCCCCAAAATAAAAGGATGCGGAGATTTTAAGAACAGGAGAAGAAATCATAGGCATCTGTGTTTGCTAATTGGATTGACACAAAAGATAAATAAAATTCATGAAATCCTAACAGGGTGTTTTCATTTTTTTATTATTGTTATTATTACATTAAACCTAACTCCTGGATAAGTTTTTATTGGAGAGAGAGAGAGAGATGAGAGAGAAAATAATCAGTTGCCTCCCATAAATGCCTTGACTGAGGATTGAACATGCAAACTTTAGGTGTTTGGGAAAAAGTGCCAACCAACTTGGCCACACTGGTGAGGGTAAGCCTGTGTTTTTACATCTTGCTTTTAAATGTCCCCACTCAAGTTTAGCTCCTACCCTTCCTCAGAGACAGAAACACAGAAAACAGGAGAATTAAATTTTAACAGAATGGACCCAAACCTTTTAGGCAGATATTCCATGAATAATATCACTGACAAGAAGTTGTGTTTTTTAAAAATATGCTTTTATTGATTTCAGAGAAAGGAAGGAAGAAGGGGAGAGAAATAGAAACATCAATGATGAAGAGAATCATTGATTGGCTGCTTCCTGCACACCCCTACTGGGAATCAAGCCTGAAAGCCAGCATGTGCCCTGAATGGAAATTGAACCATGACCTCCTGGTTCTTGGGTTGATGCTCAACCACAGAGCCACTCCAGCTGGGCAGCAAGAAGCTTTTAAGGAGATGAAGATATATTTCAAAAGGACAGAGAAAGAATCTGCAGTTACATTTCTAAAGGAAATGCTTTAAAAAAAATCTTGGTAAGAGGCCTATAGTCAGGAAGAAAGGTTAGAGACTCTGAGGTAATAATGAGGCCTCTTGTTCATAACACAACCGCTCTCTGCACAGCGGAGGGAAACACAACTAAATCCTTTCAGCCAAGACCCAGTTTTGTTGTTGTTGTTGTTGTTGTTGTTGACTTTTCATTTATTTTCATGTACCTTTCATGTTCTTTTTGTTTTCAAAGTACTTATTTATAGATTAAACATTAGGCATGTACTGTATGTGAGAAAGATTAAAGCAGAGGATCTTTTGGGGGTCTGAAACGGGTTAATTCAGTTACATTATTTCTAATGGGGAAAACGTGATTCAGTTTTTGAGCAGCCTTCCCAAACGAATTAAGTTTAAGAATTGAGGTTCCACTGCACTGGGCTGGCTGCTTCACCTCTGTGTAGCCCTAACACGCTGCAGCCTCCTCTGCTCCTGTCTGCTTTTTTGTTGATTTCCTGCTGTATAAGCTAGGAATGCTTTCGGTTGTAAGTAATTGTGAAGACCTAACAGTGGGCTAAAGGGAATCTGAGCTATTTTCCTCTCATTCTAATGAGCACAGGGGTAAGCGATTGCTTCTATTGGCTCAGCCACTCAGAGAAACAATTTCTGCTCTGCTGTCCTTACTCTGTTGGTGTTTGTCCTCTTGCATGTTGCCTCTTGGTTGCAGTAGAGCAACCTCAGAGCATTCGCCATCGTTTGGTTTCAAGGAAGGAAAAAGGGAGGGGAGGCAAGTGATAGCCCACTTGTTCCCTTTTATCAGTAACACAATCTTTCCTCAGCCCCAGAAGTTCACTTGCACCTTATTGGCTGGAGCTGGGTCACAAGGCCACTCTTTGTTGCAAGGAAGTCTGGGAAATGGGGGGTGGGGGGTAGGATTATAATGGGTGACTTGGTCTCAGGCACAGGTTCCCAACCCCAGGTTCCCGAAACCACAGTTCTGTGATCGGTATGAGTGGAGACATGGGTATAGGGCTGGCAAACAGCAGCATCTGCCACACTGACCACCAGCTTGCTTTCCTTTCTAACTAAGCACCTCTTATTTAGTTTTTACTTTCTGCCAGGCACTGGGCTAAGTGTTTATTTGCTCCAGGTATGGTAGTGCCCTGTGTATGGTTTGCCCCACTGTCCAGGGAGGAAGCTGAGTTTCAGGCAGGTGTGGAGACTTGTTCAGCGCTGCCTGATCCGGAGCGAGGAGATGAGACAGGTATGTGTGGTCCAACTTGTTCTCGTGCTTTGCTTCACTGCTAGTCTCTCCTCCCGGGGCTGAGGCAACCCAGCCATCCGAATTCTCCTCAGGCTGCCGGTGCTTCTTATTCCAACTCTCCAAGAGCTGGGTTCTGTGGGAATCCTGCCTCCTGCCCCCGGGCGTGAAGTAAGAGGGATGGGTGCTGGCAAACGGGGCACAGTGAGGGTCCACTGTTCAGATCTTTGAACCACGTTCATTTCTGGGCCCCTTTGCCTGTGAGTGATTTCCCTGGGCTCTTTACTCAGAGCAGAATGAGCAGGTCAGAGAGGTCCAGCATTATCCGAGCACTTGGCTTGCAGCCCCCTCCTCCCTTAGGCATCAACAAAGCGAGGAGTTTCGTCGTTGGCAGCTGGGTAGGTGTCTGTGCACTTGAACCGCAGTGGGGAGGCCGTTTCCTGCTCATGGTTTCCTGCTCATGCTCTACAGCAGCGGTTCTCAACCTGTGGGTTGCGACCCCTTTGGCGGTCGAAGGACCCTTTCACAGGGGCGGCCTAAGAGCATCCTGCATATCAGATATTTACATTACGATTCATAACAGTAGCAACATTACAGTTATGAAGTAGAAATTAAAATAATTTTATGGTTAGGTCACATGAGGAACTGTATTTAAAGGGCCAGAGGGTTGAAAACCACTGCCTAGAGGCAATGGCGTTGTCCAGAAAAGATGATGCAACCAGGCAAGACCCAGGCATCTCTGAGACTGTGGGGCATGCACCTGCACCCTTGACAAGGCCCCAGCCCAGGAGGGCAGGGTGATGGGTGCAGCTGGCTATGGGGGGTTCCTGTGGGCACTAGAACCTCGGCCTGCTGGCTTCGCTGGGATCCCAGGAGCAGCTTGTCTTCCCCTTTCACTGTGCGTTCTCCTGCGGAGGTGCTGAGTTATCCTTGCTCACTTTCTGTCTCCCTGCGGACTCCCTCTGGGTCCCACAGAGCAGGGCCTGGCTTTGGCACTGTGTTTGTAGCCTCATCACCTTGCAGGCCGCAAATCTGGCCTTCCAGCCAGAACCCAGTAAAGGGCAATGCTGATAGAGAACTGAGAGTGTGATCAGCTCCCCGAGGGGCTGGAACCCCCACGAGATGCCTCTGAAAGTCTCTTTCTCGTTTTCCTGCAGGCAAATGGCACCTTGGGCATCACAGCTCTTATCACTCCAACTTCGGTGGTAAAAATTCTTTGGGGGCTTTGTTACCTAGGTTGGGGGTTCGCTCCCTGTCCCCAGTTGGGGCGCCTGTGGGAGGCAACCAGTTGATGTGTCTCTCTCACATCAATGTTTCTTGCTAGGGTCCAACCCCAGCAGGTCCAGGGGTCCCCAAAGGTGTGGACGGAGTCGGCGAAGAAGGAATGACACAGAAACAGCGTTCAGTTGATCAGCAGCCTTGCCAGGATCTCTAGCCACAATCTCCAGCCAAGTTCTGTGTCCATGATCTCTTGCTAGGTTCTGCAGCCAGGTTCTGTAGCCATGTTCTCTCGCTAGGTTCTCCAGCCAGGTTCGGTTGCCAGGTTCTGTAGCCAGGTTCTTCAGCCAGGTTCTGTCTAGGTTCTCCAACCAAGTTCTGTAGCCAGGTTCTGTCCAGGATCTTTTGCCATGTTCTGTCTCTAGCGAAGTTCTTCCCTCTCTAGGTTCTGTGTAGGTTCTATCTCTTGGATCTTCATCTAAATTCTGTCTCCTGTTGTCTTGTTACATCTGTATTTATACCAGTTGATTCTAATCCTATCAATCTCTATTCCAAAGGTTAGGGCGTTTCTTATCTCCATTCCAGGGAGTAAAGATTATGTACTTAAGCATGATTGTTCGTAGTTAAAGGGATTAATTACCCGCCTGGCACTTAGTGAAGGGGTTTTATTCCCTCCCTAACTTCAGGGGAAAATCTCTACCAGGGGAAACAACCTTTCTCGGAGAGGTGACCTTGGTTAAAACACATAGTGCCAAGAAGGTGAGCAAACATATTAAGAACAGTATGCCATATATGCCAGGTCCCTTGAAACAGCAAAGATGGACCAGCTCCCGGCAGTTTCTCTCTCTCTGCCCATCCTTCCCTTCCTTCCACTCTCTCTCTTGGTTTTCAAGCTAGATCTCCAGCCCTAGTCTGGGCTTGTGCTGGAAGCAACCAGTTGATATGTGCCTCTCGCATTGATGTTTCTCTGTCTGCCCCAAGACCCAGTTTGCATCGCCATCATTTCCTGCGATTTATAAAGAAGTGCAAGTTCCCAGCCATTTATAAATGCAAAATAGTTGAGAGACTGAACAGAGATAGCATCTGATCTCCCAGAAGGCTGTGCTTCTGGAGTTTTCCAATGAGACACTACATTTCTCTCTACAGTCACCTTCCCTTTGATCAAACATCATCTCCAAGGAAGAAGAGAATTTTCCACCTTCCAACATGGCTGGTTTCTGATTAGTGAGCTAAGTGCAGAGGACAGACATTGACCACATAGTTTGCTCTGATGCAGGTTTTTCTATGAAACCTGAGATGGGAGATTTAACAGCCCCTTGAGGTTAGGAGGCCTCACCCTCATACTTCACCTGCAGTCTCTCTAGCTTTGGGTGATGTCCTCCTCTCAAACACATTACAAGTCTTCATCAGGTCAAAAGTAGCTCCATAAAAGGTGAGGTCGTTTATAATCCTGTGAGCATCAGTTTGAACTAGGACATTTGCTAAATCTTGTTTGCATTACCAACGTTTCCAATTCTAGTCTATCAAAAAAGAGACAGGGTGCTACTGAATTTATGCAAATAAGTTGATTGTTATAAACATAAGACTACTCCAGAAGGCATTAGTAATTTTTTGGGAAAAGTCAAACAGGGATACAAAGTCACTGTTGCATCTCACATAGGTATTCTCTTGTCTATTCCCATCATCACCAGTGTCCAGGCACCCTCCTCCCTGGAAATGGGAAAGAACTCATGTTCCTGTGAGCTTATATCTTGCTCGTGCCAGTCATCACACAATGAATGCTCCTCCTCCCCCGTGAAGCACACGGTGTTCCCTCCATTGTGGAGATGGTGCAAATGGGACCAATCAGAGATGGGGTTCGATGTGGAATGTTATGTTATGTCAACAATAATGACAATGCCAGCTCACATTTTTTAGGATTTATTGATTTAAAGCAAGTCTTCTAAACAATTTCCACCACCACAAGAAATCTAATAGGTGCATTGTTATTTTTACTTTTATTTTTTTCAGTTTAACAACATAGTGGAGGGGAGGAGGATCACTAGTACTTGACATCTAATTCTACAGGGGCACTTTCAGTGGAGCTGACGGGGTTGGAGACTTTACACTGGTAGTTCCCAGCATCCTCTCTCCTGACAGGGTCTATGGTGAGGGTTCTGTGGTCCTGGGAGAGCTTCATCCTCTCCCTGAGCCGCAGACGTGTAGCATTGAATAACCAGTTGGTGGAGGTCGCATCTGTGTAGCAGGTCATGACCACGGCATCTTCATTCTCTGTGACTGTGGTGTTGCTGGCTAGGAGTATGGGGGCACTCACTCGCTCTGTGAAGAAATAGAGGATGAGAATGATTAAGTGTGGGCTTGAGACCTGGGGCCATACTCCTTCCTCAAAGATCTCAGTCCTGACTCTGATTGGTATGAGGGTAATTTGGTTCCACAGTAAAAAATAATTTATTCTAAATTTGTCATCACTCCCCAACCAAACATATCCCTCTGAGCTGCTGACCCCTAAGAAGGAAGGATCAAAACCAATGTTTAGTCTAGGGATCCATAGACACCTAATAATGCCTTCAGGGTGGAGGTAAAGATGGGGCTATGGCTCCATAGACCTCAGGTGACTCAGATCAACTTCTCAGAGTTTGTGTAACTCTGTTAGGGACTGTAATCTCCCTGTGCCTCAGTTTCCCCTCATGAAGAAAAATGAATATTTGACTGCCAGGCTGTCAATGTATTAATCATAAAATATTCACAGTATCTGACATAAACATTGGGGAAGGAAAACTGCTCAAATAAGAGGCATCTGTTATTGATGGACTACAAGAGAGAATCCCCTGGGCTGATCCCTGGTGGATGAGCAGTTGCCATGAGCATCTTTTCTCCTGCTCTTCCCCTGGGACACTGACCTTTGTCAGGACTCTCCTAAGTCACCCAGAACAGTCAGCTAATAATCTGGGGAGCTTGTCCAGTTGTGCTCTCCACACACAGTCTGAGGTGAAGGACCAGGCTACATCTCTTCCCAGTCGTGGCTCTTAGGGTTGAGTCCCAACTAGAGACCAGCTCAGGGGCCTTGTGACTCTGGCACATGGGAAACAGTTGGTCTCACTCAGCCCTATCCAGGAGGCAACAGCCAACCTGACACAGGCTCCCCAGATCCCTGGAGTCAGGACATTGTGAAAGGGGCCTGAGAGGACCTGCCCAAGCTAACCTTCTCTGTAAAGAAACCAGGGAGCCCCTCAAGCCAGGTCCTTATAGAGCCCTGCAGAGTCTACCTCAGGGTCATGGTCAGCGAAAGGGGCCCAGGGATCTGGACTGAGACTGGTCTCCCTCTGCTGACTCACTCCCATCAAACTGGTCCTTCTCTCTGTGGTGAACATCTGTAGGGCTGGAATCTGGGAAGGGAACCCTGACCTTAGGAATTTTGTCTCCACTGTGTGTGTCCTGCAATAAATTCCCAAACCCAGCTTGGGACATGATGCAGAGGGGTATGGAGGAGAGTCCAGGGCTGGTAGTCCTGTGTGTGAAGTAGAATTCACCCCACCTGACACCTAGAGGTCAGAGAGCAATTACTCACGGTATACATTGAGCTGTCCAAATCCTATTTCTCTTAGCGAATTTTGAAGGACGGCTATTACGGTGTAGGTTCCTGTGTCCTTCAGAGTGACTTCTCTTATGATCAGGGATCCTTCAAGGTTTGCTGTCTCTCGACCACTGTATTCGGGCCCTGTTCTATATCGTCTCACACGCCATGCAACAGATGCAATAAAATGATAGTAGTCCGTCTTTTCTCCCCTGTACCAAATAAAGCCTGCACAACTGGGAGGTCTATTGCGGGTACGTAGAATCACATCCTGCCCTTCAGCAGCATTAATCGAGACAATGGAAAATTGCGCAGTGGTGGGTGGGATCCAGAGGGTTAAGAGGAAGACTAGAAGGCAAGAGAGAAATTGATCAGTATTACATCTGTGTATTGGGATGGATAGATGAGGCATTTCTCTTCATGTCTCAGCCTTGGTCTGCGTGAGAGTTCGTGTGTGCATCTCCTTGATCAAGATCAGCAACTCGGCCACCATGGCTTCAGCACCTTGGAACCTATGCTTTTTGTTTGAATTCTCTTTCCCAACTGTCTGTGTGTCTGTCACCCTCACTGCCATCATATCCCTATTGACACACAGGGGCGTTCTTGGAAGACCTTCCCTAACCACGCCCTCTAAAGACCCTCTATCTTTACTCTCTGACCTGTCCCCGCTCTGTGCCCTTCAGGGCACTTGTGGGTACTTGATGTCACAAGTAGATCTCTTCTTGTCTCCTTTCTCCCCATATAATGTGAGTTGTATTTTGGCAGGGGATTTTGTGATTTTGTGCCCCCAGTGCCTGCAATAGGCTGCAAAAACCTGTGGGTGAATGAATGTGTATCCCCAGGCTTGTCCACGTCCCATGTTGTATTTTCCCATATTTATTGTTGGTGGTGGGGACAATATTTAGTGCCCCTGGTTAAAATGTTTCTGGTATCACCTGAAATAAATTGTCATGACTGTGGTCAGTTGTCAAAATTCAATACTCAGTGATGAATAACTTACCAAATGAATGGCAATTGAGGTTTTCCTGCCCCTCACCACTTCCACATCATGAGATTTTCCTGTCGTTGAGCCCCCTCTCTCATCCTACTCTGCACCCCTGTCCTTTCACTCAGGTCCAAAGGGAAGCCCTTCCTCTCCTCGCAGAGCGCTGTCCTCCCCAGGAGATCTTGGCCAGTCTCCGACTCCCAACCTCCCTTCCATTCCCAGGGATTGTCCTGTTCTTACCGGCCAGCAGGAGCCCCAGCCAGGGGACAAGTCCTCTGTGGGCAGAGGCTGCAGGGAACTCCATGGTGACTGATGTCTCTTCCTCTGAGAGAAGAGCTCTAGGTACAGTAAGGCTCCCAGGCACCTCTTTCCAGACTGGTGGGATGTGCTCTCCCTCTTCTCTGTGTGCTGCACCTCCTGCTGGGGCAAGGTAACCTCCCTGGTCATGTGGGCCAGGGCGGGATCAGGGCTCAGGACCCTCCCCTCATTTTTGCCAAACCTGTTGCCCCTTTCAGTATTTTGGTTCCCTGGAAACTGCTGAAGCCTCTGACAACACACACAGATACAAACACAAACTTACACATGCACAGACACGTGCCCAGAAAAGCACTCGCCTGGGGAGTCTAGTTCCTGGTCATTCTCCACAGCTCCCTGTCAGTGCACATTTGACTTTTCCCTTCAGAGCAAGAGGTCTGCCCCCCCACTCAGGAAAACTGTCAAAGGGATGCCCTGGCTCTGCATTGGTTCTCCTGTGAAACTTGTAAGGATTGGGATGCACGGGTGACATTTTAGAAAGGCTGCTTCAGCAGCTGCCCAGCAACATGGATGCTAGGATGAGACCCTATGATGTGAGGGTGGGGGGCCCTGCCCCTCTCTTATGTACAGGGAGGGTCTCCAGATCATGCTAAAATGCAGATTCTGACGCAGCAGGTGTGCTGTGGACCAGAGGCTCTGCATTGGAGGAGCTCTCAGGGGAGGTAGATCTTACTGGCCTGTGGAGCATATTTGCAACAGTAAGGCAGATGGGGGCACATGTCCCCTGAGGGGTTTTCCTCTCACCCCAGCATTGGCCCCTGCTGTGTCTTGGTCCTAGGTCTGTCAGCACCACACAGAGAGCCCCACAAGCCCCAAACTAGATATTATTTCTGTTTGTGACACAGAATCCCAGCTGGGCATGGGGTCTTCCCTGTGTTCTCAAATGTGCTGGGAAGCTGAGATTTCCTCCCAGCTGTAAGGCCACAGAGGTGACTCTTGGTGAGAAGGGGTCAGGCTGGGTGATGACTGCAGAGGGGACCCTCCCTCTATCTCAGTTTGTCACCAGCCTGGCAGTTGTTTCCAGAGACAGAGATCCCATCACCATGGGTCTCAGAAGGACCTGCAGTTCCCGGGTGTGAAGGGTAACGTCTGAAGCAAGGACTGTGATGGGAGCTCAGGTGGCTGTGGGCTCTGTGGTCCTTGGGGAATGTTTTCAAGGAGGCCCTCCCTCTCTTTGTTGGTTGACCCTGCCCATGTCCTCCCTTACTGTTCTGGCAGCCCCTGTCCTCTGCCTGGGGGACTTTTTTGAGGTCGCCTTGCCCATGTGTGATTCCAGTTAAGATTTGGGGAGCAGTGTGGAGATGACTAAAAAAGCAGCTGCTCCTAGACCCTGTCAAAGTCAGAAATGCCCAAACCTGTAAAAGATTGTTATGAGTACAGCTGAATTGATGTCATATGACTGCAAGCAAGATCTCAAATCCTGAGAAAATAGCAGTTTTGTAGTTTATTTTATACATTATAATCAAAGGAGTAGATGAAAAAAGTTGCATGAAATCCATTGGAAAGTGAGTGTGGGAAACTGTTTATTGCCTTCACTATCTGATAAGCATGGACAGAGAACCCCCCCCCGAAACCGCCCCCCCCCCAAGGCTGGGAGCCTTTGAAGCCCTAGCAAAGGTTAGAGCTAGGTGCCACCTCTGTTTGTCCAGACAGTGGTGGCTGAAACTACTCCCCCATTTATTATTATGTAAATCCTTGCTCATAGGCTAGTCTGCCTGTTAATGGGGGGTCACCTGCCTAAGGGCTATGCTATGGGTGCATCCCAGATCAATAAAAGCTTGGTGAGGCCTGAGCACCAGAGGAAGTCCTCCCCCTTGAGTTGGACTTACTCGCCTGGTCCCCCAATATTTCCAAATTATCTCTTGTCTTTTCATATTCATTTGTATGCGGCTCTGCTTCCAGTTCCTGAACCCTGACCCACGCGGCACATGGGAAGGAAACACACAACAGTGAGGAAAAGCATAGCAGTGAAATCTCTAGAAATAAATAAAGAGAAAAATGGAGAAACACATATTATTTTTACATTGGAGGGTCCAGGATAGTTAACATTTACAGCAGGTACAGAGGCTGTGCAGGAAACCAGGCAACATGAGCTCTCTGTGGCCTTGTACTCTGGTGCCACAGGCTCTGCCCTCAATGGGTCTAGCAAAGAAAATTTGCTGGAGGTATGTGATGTCAAAGGTATGTTACCCATGCTGCATAAGAACAGGGAAAGGGCTCACTTGAGGTAAAGTCTGACATTTGCTAAGGAAGCTGTAGGCCTGTGATCTGACTACCTGCCATCACCTGTCCAGTGAGGCATTTGTGATCAGACCACACTGTAAGTCACTGACTTGTCAGGCCTGCCATGTGGCTCCCTGGGCTTATCAGGTTTCTTTCACAGCCTCTTTTTCATTCAGTTTCTGGAAAGAGCAGGTGGGATGGCCCAGGCATGACAGAGGGGACCAGAAAAATATTTTTTTTAAATATATTTTATTGATTTTTTACAGAGAGGAAGGGAGAGAGGTAGAGAGTTAGAAACATCGATGAGAGAGAAACATCAATTAGCTGCCTCCTGCACACTCCCCACTGGGGATGTGCCCGCAACCCAGGTACATGCCCTTGACCGGAATCGAACCTGGGACCCTTCAATCCGCAAGCCGACGCTCTATCCACTGAGCCAAACCGGTTTCGGGGAGAAAAATCTTTTAGTCAGGGAATGGAAATAAGTCTCCTTCTGCACCTCCTTAGCTAAAGCCCAGTTCAAGTGTGGATTTCCTGTTTTGTATTTGCTTCTCAATATCGCCCCCTGGAAGGCAAAAGGAGACCTGCAGGCAATGTAAGGTACTGCACTAGGAATGCTGACCAGACTCCAAAAGGTGGGAGCTCATTGTGAACCCTTGATAGAGGTGATCCCTGATTCTAGACTAAGAGCCAGCCATCCGGCGCTTGGTCCCTGTGTGTCTCATGCCTCCTGACTGCATCCCAGGGCAGGCTGGGCACAGTGAGAGAATTGGTTTTATCCAGAGTATTATGAGTCCAGTGTCCGGAGAGCTGTCCCTTCTGGTGGATCTGCTGTTTCAGGAGGATGTGTAATTCCAGCTTTTCAAAGCCAGGGCCTGGTTAGGGCTCTTTTGGGAGAGGGTGCTGGCCTGGGTGGTTGATCCTCAAAATGCCCTCTGTGTTTCCCATCACAGCATTAGGATGTTACATGCCATTCCCCTGTATCCCTGTCTGTCATCTACTCTAGGCCTCCCCACAGAGCCCAGGTTCTAGAGCAGCTCCACATGGAGTGTCAACCAGGGGACTCTGCGAGTTCCTCTGTTAGGAGAGGGGAGGACCCCATGGTACCCTCAGCACCTCTGAGATGGAAGCAACCCCAGATCCTGGGTTCTCCTTTCCCATCCTGCTGAGGAAGTTCCCCTTGTTCCCCAAGACAACAGGAGCTGGTGAGATGTTTTTAGGGGCCACAGGCAGCTGTATCCAGACCATTGACCTTTGGGATGGGAAGTCATCCCCTAATTCCCTTGAGGTGGGGGTGAGCACCCTCCTGCCTTGGTAGAAACTCTACCTGGGATGGAGAATCAAGAATGTCTGCCATGTCAGGGATCTGTGATAAAAGGAAGAACATGGGCTGCTTTCCTTGCCCTGAAGATTTAAGGGTTGGGGAGGGCTGTGATTTCTTGGCAATGAAAGCAGAGTGGTCTGACCCTGCACTGTTAGGAGCTTCCCGTCCCCTTTATCTCACTGGAAGTGTGGTAAATACCTGGCTCTGGGATATCCCCTTGTAAAAAGGGGCTGTGGCCTCCTCCCAGGCTGACACCAATGCCTTCGTGTGGATAAGGAACATGATCTGACTGCAAGTGTCACACAGGGTGACCTTCTTCCATTATATGGCTTCCCTCATCCACTTAATGAGTATTTACTGAGTATCTGTGGTGTGTGCAGTCAGGGCTGGGTCCTGAGAACACCACAGAGAGCAGGAAATACGTGGGCCCTGCGCTTGTGGAGTTTAACTTGTAAGGAGAGACAGGCTCTCAGATAAATGTTCCATAAACATTTGTGTAGAAAAGTCTTTCACACAAAGAATTAGGTGCTTGTAAAATTATAAGAGGGCTAGAGAAATGGAAGTTGAAGAATTGCCAATGGAAGCTGGGTTTCAAGGTCATGTGGCACAGCCCCCTCCCACATGCAAAGAATTAGCTGTGTCTGCCAGAGGCCACCCATCAGTCAACACAGTAACAGAAATGAAAGGCCGATCTCCTTTCCAGCTTCCAAATTACACACAAGTGCATCTCAGAGGCTGAGTTTAATTCACACCTAGATTCTCAATTACAAGGAGTGAGGGAATGGAGTATTTAACCTTTCAGTCTACCTGAAATCAGAGGGAACATGGAAAGGGGTGGAACATAAATGTCATGTGCCAATACATGGAATGTCTGAGCCCACATGCAGGATGTGGGACTCTAGGCTAGTGATCCCACCTCAATAATCTTCAGTTTCCCTATGTGATATCATATAAAGATCTTTGGTGTTATTTCCTGGTTCTTAGAACTGAGCAACAAAAAATACTTGGAATTTTCTGATTTATAAGGGTTGATAAGAGTGTCTTTTGTGATGATGAAGAAACTCTGACAGGCCTCTGGATAGATGCAAGGAAAGGGCAGGTCACCATAAAGACAAAACCTTGCTTAGAAGCTGGAATTTTCCTGAAGAGATGAGGGTACATAAAATGTGTAGGAATTTTTGGCTGTCAATGTAAAAAGTGTTTAAACCTGTAGATAATTTTTATGACTTTATTTGAGCCCAACAGATGAGAATTGCTGGAAAGCCAAAACTGAATGGACTGAGAAAGTGCTTCAGAGAATGGAAGCTTTACTTCTTATTTTATACATTACAATCAAAGCAGAAGGAGTAAGGGGTTACATGAAATCCATTGGTGAAATATTAGAAAGTGGGAGAAAGCAAAGTGGGGAAATTTCTGAGATTCGATAAAAAGTTAAACAAGTAGACACATACTAATTTTACATGGGTGGGTGCAGAATAGTTTACAGTTAACAAATAACACGATGACAATAATAATGAGGGGTTCTGCACTGCAGTAGGAAGTCTGGAAATAAAGAAATTACACAAACATTCCATAGATATGCTATTGTAGACAGGCTCCGTTAAACTGAAGATTGGCCTTTGTTAGGGAAGAGATTGGCCTAACACATGACTACCCACCATGGCTAGCTTTTGTTTAGAAAATGTTCATTTCAGACCATGCTATGTGGTTACTGTAGGTCTCTGAGTTTGTAAATCCCACCACAGGCCTCCCCTGAGCTTGTGAGGTTGAGTATGTGGCCCGTTTATGTCAATAATTTCAAATGTTGATCATAAGTCAATCTAAAGGATCCATTAATGACCAATATTTTGATTGGATATTATGCCCCCACAGGGCTAAGAAGGCTCATTCCTAGAAAGCCTTAGTGTAAGCATTTGTCTTGCTGAACAAGGGACCATTGGGGATGGGCCAAGACTGTAATCTTAGATGAAAGTCAAGGCTACAGTTTCTCAAAAGTGAAAAGTAGGTAAATGAGAGTCAGGCAGGTTCCATGGGCCTTCACTAAGAAAAACACTCTGGATTATTTCTAACCTATAATCCAATTTTTGCTGTCTGTCTCATTTCTCTGTATTTTGCCTCTAGTTTGACATTTACTCATAGTTTGAGGACAAACTATACAACTCTTCAATTATTATCATCTGACCATGATCTGAGACCCATTTACTATGATCTCTATATTTCCCATTGGAAATGCTCAAGTGCTGTTCTGATTCCTGCTAGTTTTGCAATTGGAAGCTATAATCTTAAGGTGTATGCCGAAATAAGGCTATAAGAATACAATGCTATGAATTACAATTACCATCTAAACATTCCAAAGTCAAGGAAGTCAGTAAGAGTTTAATCAGTAAATCTCCTATGTCTCAGCAGCAGTTATAGTGGGCCTTGTTTGTAAATCTTCTTTTTTAATTAATATAGTTAGTAGCCCTTGCTAGGTTAAAGTATAAGCATATTCCCATAATCAGGTTCTAACATTCATACAAAAAATACCTTTCTCAACATTTCTTTTCCACTAACTCTCTACATCTTCCCTTGTTCTTCTTGGTTTATCTCTTTTTTGTCATTCAAAAATAACCAACTTATTTAAACATGCTCAAATTTGCTAATCATCCAAGAAATGTAAATCAAAATGACAATGAAGTACCATCTCACACTGTCAGAATGACTATCATCAACAAATCAAGAAATGACAAGTGTTGGCAAGGATGTGGAGAAAAAGGAACTCTCGTGCACTGCTGGTGGGAATTCAAACTGGTGCAGCCACTGTGGAAAACAGTATGGAGTTCCTCAAAAAATTAAAAATGGGACTTCCATTTGACCCAGTAATTCCACTTCAAGGAATATTTCCCAAGAAAACAGAAACAACAATCAGAAAAGACATATGTACCCCTATATTCATAGCAGCACAACTTACAATAGCTAAGATCTGGAAACTGCTTAAGTGCCCATCAGCAGAAGAGTGGATTAGAAAACATTGGTACATCTACACGATGGAATAGTATGCTGCTGTAAAAAAGAATTATTACCATTTGCTACAGCAGGGATGGAACTGGAGAACATTATGCTCAGTGAAATAAGCCAGTCAGAGAAAAATAAATATCACATGACCACACTAATTTGCAGAATATATTGAACAACAAACTAATGAACAACAGTAGAACCAGAGACATAGAAGCATCGAACACACTGTCCCACCAATGAGGGAAGACAGTGGATGAGAGGGTGGGTAAGAGATCAATCAAAGGGCTTGTATGTATGCATATGAGCATAACCATGGACACTGACAGTAGCGGTGGTGAGGGCATGTGCTGGTGGATGGAAGTGGCCTGGGAGAGGTCAATGGGAGTAAAAGGAAACTCATGTAATACTTTAAACAATAAAAAATTTAAATTTCTTTAAAAGCATAAAAGTGCTTTTAATCTAAAAAAAAAAAAAAAAAAAAAAAAAAACCTGCCCAGCTAGTATGGATGAGTGGTTGAGCATCAACCCATGAACCAGGAGGTCGCAGTTCAATTCCCAGTCAGGTCACATGCCTAGGTTTCGGACTCCATCCCCCACAGGGGACTTGCACAAAGCAGCCAATCTATGTATGATTCTCTCTCATCATTGATGCTTCTCTCTCTATCTCCCTCTCCCTTCCTCTCTCTGAAATCAATAAAAATATATTTTTAAACAACCAACTGATTAAGAAAAACTACTTATTTTTAAATTCTCTTAAAACAAACACATTCCATTCCTTTCCTTTGCAATAGCATTCCTTCTAAATTTCAAAATGTTACCAGAAATGGAGCCATGTCCTGAACTGATTTGCTTAAGGCTGGCCTGCAGTGTGTGGGTTCTTGACTTGGTGCAAGAAAGCTTTCACAACATGAGTTCAGGTGATTTGGATACTATGTTTTTTTTAAATCTTGGAACAGTAAAACAAGGAAAGGCTTTCTATAGAGACAGTAGGAGAGAGACTAGGCAGGGCTGTTTGGGCTCTCTAGAAACATGGGAATGAAGTGAGTCTAGGTGGGGCTGCTGTGAGCTCACAGGTAAAAGAGTTTGGGGGACACATGAATGGAATTAGTCCCAGACAAGCTGCTGCTGCCCATTACTCCCCTGGTTGCAAGTTTCATGGGCACCTCATAGAGATTAAAAGAAAGAAAATTCATTCAAAAGGAGATTTCGGGGGGGGGGGTTGCCACAAGGAGGGCACACACTGGCTTCTTTGGCTTGGGTGATTTTATTTACTTTCCAAAGGTGGGGATTTAGCGGAGGTCTCAGGGGACATCTCAATAGAATTTTCATCAGCTTTCCCAGATATCCCATTTTAGTGTCATAGTCTCTAATAATAGGTCAGTGCCAGGGCAGGCAGTCTAAACCACATTATCAGCTATATTACAGGGAAGGGAAGGCCTCCCTGGGGCCAGTTTTGACCATTACTAGGCCCCCGGGGCTCTCCACCCTGATGACCTTCCGTATCAGGCTGTAAATTGCTTGTGTAGTTTGTTCAGCTGTCTGTCTCAGTTGCCTAATTCCGCTTGCCAAGGAATTTTCCTAGTTTCTTATTATCCTGTCTCAAAGAGAGAAAACATAAAGAAGTTATTATTAAAAACTTGTATCATTAATAATACAAAAGTTATCATATACATCTTTAGTCATTATTAAAAATTGGGCTATATATACAATGTTTGAGAAAGGTCCAAAGAAAAAATGTAACTATTATTATCACTAATATTCATAGACAGGTAAAGATAATCAATTTGTAGTTATACAGGCCTTGTCAGTGTCTTGGGATAGCTGTCGATCTCTAATGTCAGTGACTTCTCATTCTCAAGAAGTCATTGTTCACTAAAGGTGGAGGCAACTGTCAGAGACAGGGGCAGGTGTCCATTTGTGGTTGGGCACCTGATAAGGTCCCTTCAAACAATGATCGAGAGTTTTTCATTGAAGTCTTTTCCAATTGACAAAATAAGTCATGGTCTCTGAAGTCTTCATGTGCGGAGAGCAATCCTGTAAATAAATGTCACTAATTTATCTGTCCGTATAAGCTGGTTAAAAAGTTTCTGATAATAATGCAGAATGTCTTTTTTCATAAGGTTGGTTCATATGTCTCTTCATCTAGATCAGCAGTTCAAAACCAGTGGGTCGTGACCCCTTCGGGGGTCGAACAACCCTTTCACGGGGGTCACTTAAGACCATCAGAAAACACATATGTAATCACATATTCTTTTTGTGATTAATCACTATGCTTTAATTATGTTCAATTTGTAACAATGAAAATACATCCTGCATATCAGATGTTTACATTATGATTCATAACAGTAGCAAAATTACAGTTTTATGGTTGTGGGCCACTACAGCATGAGGAAGGGTTTTAAAGGGTTGCAGCATTAGGGAGGTTGAGAACCACTGATCTAGATACATGGGGTTACTGGTGACTATTTAATGAGGAGAAAGCTATGTGTTTACCAAAAAAGGAGATTCCAGGTTGAGTACCATAAGGAGGGCTTTAGGCCAAGGGAGATTAAAAGCTTCTGAAAATTTACCTAGTTGAGTTTTAATTATATTATATTATTTGTATATTATACCAATCCAGAGAACTAGAGTTATAGGTAAAATGAAAAGACTAGTAGAATAGGCCAAATATTAGAAATGAATTGTATTTTTTGAACAGTGAAATGTGTCCCCAACTCACTGTAACTCATAGGGAATTCCGTAATAGGCATTAATTTCCCAAATCATAATTTACCTTTCCAACTGTTGCTCTACTTCAAGTGAATGCCTCAACCTAGTGAGAACAACATACAAATCATAACTATGACATATTTGTATTCCTGAGATGGTATCACTTGGATAAAATTCAATTACTATCTTTAAAAGGAATCTATAGGAAGTAGGAAATGACATTGGGGCTCATGGAATGATTTTCCAGGGTTATATTTAGACAGTAGAACATCTGCTACACACTTTGCAATTTACAGAAGGAAAAGGAGTGACATGAAATCCAGTGTTTAAAGATTGGAGAGGTAGAAGAAAAAACAGCAAGGCATAGAGAGAATCTCTGGGATTAGATCAAAAGTAAAACCAATCATCGCATACTTCTTTTATATTGGTTGGAATAAGATAGTTAGCAGTAAACAATTAGCATGATAACAATAACATGGAGGGGTCTTGTGCTCTCTCCTCTGGAGTTGTGAGGGGTTTGGACAAAAAAGGAAATCACCCCGACATTCCAAATGTATGTTATTGTAGAAGCAAAAAGTCAATGGATGGAAAAAAAAAAAAGTCAATGGATGG
Organism: Myotis pilosus; assembly: GCA_036010255.1. Classification (NCBI taxonomy): domain Eukaryota; kingdom Metazoa; phylum Chordata; class Mammalia; order Chiroptera; family Vespertilionidae; genus Myotis; species Myotis pilosus. The sequence continues at coordinate 264,165 of JASKON010000029.1, forward strand.
GCTCAGTTAAGGTAAAGACTGACCTTTGCCAGGAAAAATACCAACCTAGCACAAGACTACCAACCATGGCTCACTTTAAGTTAGAAGGTTTTATTTTCAGACCATCCTGTGGGGTTACTTCAGGTTTCTTAGTTTGTAAGGCCCCCACTCAGTCCTTTCCTGAGCTTAGGAAGTTGAGTATGTGGCCCCTTTTTCATTCACACAGTCCAACTCCTTAACCTCTGGGGAGGAGAGAGGAACTAGAGAGAATTACCAATGGCCAGTTGCTTCATCAATTATGCCAACATAAGGATACTTCCAATAAAAACTTTAAACAAGGAGTTCAGAAAACTTTTTGCTGATGCTGGAAGGCTGAGCACTCAGGGAAAAAATGGAAGTTGCACACCTCTCCCCATGCCTTCATCTGCCAGTCTCTCCCATTTAGTTATTCCTGAACTGCATACTTACAATAAACAAGTAACAGTAAGTAAATTCCTTTCCTGAGTACTGTGTGGGGTTTTTTAGATAATTATAAAGCATGATGGGTCATGGGAACATCCAAATATAAAGTTAACCTGACCAAAATATGAGTTACCTGGGCACCCTGTTTGTGATGGCGTCTGAAGTTATGTTACTGAGCCTTGAACCTATGCGATCTGCACCCACTTCAGATAGCTAGTATCAGAACTGAAATGAATTGTAGGACACCCCGTTAGAGAATTGTTACCTGATGGCAAAAAACAGAAACAAAAACTTCAGCTCATATAAATACTACCAAGCAGGGTGATGCTAGAAGTGATTATGATATTGTCAGTGATCTGCCTGTATTAGGTGCTTAGGGAGTTTGAGAAGACTTGACTTTCACTCCCCTTTCTCACTAAGCCCTCTATCACCTTCAGAGTCTACCTTCACCCCCTTTCCTACTCTTTGTTCTCACAGAACGAGACTTGAGGCAGTGGTTCTGATCCCAGGAGCAGTGGAGGTATAGGCCTGTAAGTCTAGTCATATGGTTGTCCACCCTGAGGTGGGAATTGTTATCCTAATGCCTAGACAGCCAGTAAACAGACACCAGGTTGTATGGAAAGGAAAGAAAGCATATATTACAAAGGTACCAATGAAGGGGAATGGGGCAGCTGATGCTCAAAAACCAGAACTCACAGTGGTTTATATTTAGGGTCATTTAAGGGGCAAAAGTAATGACGTGGGGTTCAGAGTCATGGGTTTTGAAGATTGGCCAGTTATGCTATAAGTACTCATAATGTGACTTATTTCTCTCGGCATCATCCTTGCTGGGGTCTTTTGTTATCGGGGCCTAGAGGTCTTCCTTCGGGCAGACAACCCACAGTTCAGCAACCCATTTTGTGGTTGGGTCGGTTATGTTACCTTAAGAGCAGAAAACATCTATCCATCTTGTGCTTAGCAGACAACATCTTTCTCTTAACTCGAGCACGATAACTCCTGCAACCTGTTTCACTGACTAGTTTCCAAGCTCCAGGCCACATCTGCTTTCTTTCCTATCACACCTGCCAGGTTCTATTTTCTATTTGTTTTTTAACTAGAAATCATAACATCCAGCTATGGGAACAAAGGGTAATCTTCCTCTCATCTTTTAAATTCTTCTATCTGGGCTAAAAATCAAATTAACAGACAGATTAACGGGAGACAATGTACTAAGAATGATATACGAACAAATATTCTGGGGCTATAAGAATAGGGAACAAAGGAAGCATTGGCTAGTGGAATCTTATATGTCATTCTGAAACTAAGGGGAAAGAGGGTTGTAGTTTGAGGCTTCACAAGGCAGGAACATTGGCATGGAGATGCCAAAACAAACGTGAATGTCCTTCCTGGAGCTGGTCCTCCATCTAAACACATTCTAGGCTGTTTAGTGGGAAGGTCCAAGGCTTATTTCTTAAACCATTTTTTCCCCAATAAAGATGTCAAAATCAATACCCTAAAAGGCACATCTGGGGCAAAACTTGGCTTCCCTTGACAGCAGAGCCATGACTCTTAGTAAGGTTTAAAAGTCTAACTAAAAGCTTAATCCTAATTACCTAGTGATTGACCTAACTCATTACCAAAAGAAAACATAAAAATACTGAGACATTGCTCTTTCAGTCTAAATGTGTCCACTTTTGACTTCTCATTAGGAAAAAAAAAAAAAAACACCTAAAAAGATACATTGGAATCTACTATAAAAAAAATTTCTCATTCGAGAGCACTTTGACACACTCACATCATCCATAGCTGTTCAGGAAGAAATAGGAGTCCAGTGACCCTGACTCATGTCTCAGATTAGTGTTTAAGCCATCACTACACACTGCTTCAGCCAGTGGTTCTCAACCTTCTGGCCCTTTAAATACAGTTCCTCATGTTGTGAGCCAACCATAAAATTATTTTCATTGCTACTTCAAAACTGTAATGTTGCTACTCTTATGAATCATAATGTAAGTATCTGATATGCAGTATGGTCTTAGGTGAACGCTGTGAAAGGGTCGTTCGACCACCAAAGGGATCTCGACCCACAGGTTGAGAACCGCTGTCTTAAGCTGCTTTTTTTGTTGTGTTTGTACATGTCCCTAATTTTGACTAGTATGTGAGCTTCTTCCCTGCCTGAAGGACTCCAGTCACGTCTCTATTGTTGAGGAATCGGGGCAGGAGTCTTGCCGAGGGTTGTCAGCTAGGCTTCAATATCACCCATGCACTTTCATGTTTAACTTAATTTAGTTCCAAAATGCATACAGCATGAATCCTGGAAAAAGGTCCTGATGTGACTTACAGAAACAAATGTGTTCATAAGGGCCCCTGCAGTCATGGTAACTTCATGGCATCTCTGTGTTTTTTCAGTTGCTAAGAGATATTGTGTATTAGTGTCCAGGATAGGATCTGTTTGTTCATTTGTTGATTCTTGGAATATGTAATTGCTGGAAGCCGGTCCATCCTTGCTGCTTGACACAGTCACTTCAGGGAAGAAACATCTGCACAGCATATGTTTCAAGGGACCTGGCGTATATTGCATACTGTTCGTAATATGTCTGCTCCCCTTCCTGACGCTATGTGTTTTAACCAAGGTCACCTCTCCAAGAAAAGTTGTTTCCACAGGTAGGGATTTTTCCCTGAAGTTAGGGAGGGAATAAAACCCCTTAACTAAGTGCCAGGCAGGTAGTTAATCACTTTAACTACAAACAATCACGCTTAAGCTACATAATCTTTACTTCCTGGAATGGAGATAAGAAACATGCTAACCTTTGGAATAGAAATTGATAGGATTAAAATCAACTGGTATAAATCAGATGTAACAAGACAATAAAACACAGAACTTGGCTGAAGATCCTGGCTAGACAACCTTGCTAGGCTGCTGATCAATTGACCGCTGTCTCCATGTCATTCATTCTTCACCGACTCTGTCCACATCTTTGGGAACCCCTGGACCTGCTGGGGTTGGACCCCAACATTTGGCGCCCGAACAATGACTCCTACTATGTACCTACCCATCACTATCCAGGGCCCTAGAGCACTGGTTCTCAACCTTCCAGATGCTGCAAAACATTAATACAGTTCCTCATGTTGTGATGACTGCCAACCATAATTTTTTTTTCGTTTGTACTTCATAACTGTAATTTTGCTACTGTTATGAATCCTAATGTAAATATCTGATATGCAGGATGCATTTTCATTGTTACAAATTGAACATAATTAAAGCATGGTGATTAATCACAAAAACAATATGTAATTTTATATTGTGAAATATTTATTTCTAATTACAAATAAATGAAATTTTGTCTTGAAGCATGGTGTAGCATGGGTAGCAGTCTTAGTTTAACAACCGTAAACTACATTGCTACATTTTGTGACAGTATGCGTAAAAAGCCAACATCAGTCCAAAGGTTGAGATTGCTTCTTTCTCACCAGATCAGAAATTCTTGGGGCAGTCTTTGCAAGAGCACAACGAAGATCATCTTCCACAACAAGTCTACTTCTGTATTGAGACCTGATAACCAACAAGCTGGAAAACCCTGTTTCACAAAGATATGTTGTTGGAAATGGAAGAGAAAGGCACAACACAGTCTCAGACAGAGAAGAATATGACTGCACACACTTGATCCAGAATTTTGTAACTGGCATTGTAGAGAAATCAGTTCTCGCTGCATTGTTGTTAATAAGTTCAATGAACTCCTCTTGTGTTGTCTCAGGAACATCATCAACTTTGTGAATGGGCTTCTGGCAAGTGCACATGGGGTGTCAGGTAGATTTGAAAAGTACGATGAAATTTCGTCTGCAAGCATGGGCAAGTGTTCTTTCACACAAATTAGTATTATAATCCTTTTGTCTGGTTCAATGTCAGGTTCCTCAAAGAAAGCAGATAAGGTAGGCAACATGTAAATTGTATTTTCATCCAATTTTTTTTTTTTTTTTTTTTGCCAAAGCTGAAGTTTCATTTGAAGTGTTCGGATCTTTTCAGACAAATGAGGCATGTTGCATTTGGTCCTTGCAGTGATAAATTTAACTCATTCAAGATGGCAAAGATGTGAACCAAGTAAGCTATTTTCTGCAGTTCACTTTTATCACCGAAAAGCACTTCGAATTTCCGTCTTGCTTTCTGATTAAAAAACGTTTTGAGTTCATCACAAAACTCAAAAACACGTTTTAATTTTTTTTTTCCTTTCGACAACCATCTCACTTCAGTGTGAAATAGCAGCGCATTGTTCAGCGCATCCAAATGGGTGTACAGTTGTGAAAACAGTCGACTGTTTAAAGTGCTCGCCTTTACAAAATTCACACAACTTATGACACTTTTCATTACTTCTTGTAATTCTTGTGGCAGTGTCTTTGTTGCTAATATTTGCAGATGAAACATACAGTGAGTTCTGATTACTTTTGGTAACTCATTCAGTACCAAATGTTGAAATGCAGATCAACATCCTAGTATAGCTGGAACGCAACCTCTGCAAACACCACAAACCTTTACCCAACAGATTTTATGCTCTTTCAGAAATGAACCAACTGTGTCAAATACATCACGTGTAGTAGTTGTCATTTCAAGAGGTTTGCAAAAAAGAAACTCATCTTTAAAGTCGCCATCATTAACATACCTCACGGAAACCAGTAACTGAACAGTTTGCAATGTCTGTAGACTCATCAAGCTGGTTACTAAATATTGGAAGTGGAGCAGATATAAGTTCCTGGATTACCTGATCAAGAATATCAGCAGACATGTCATCTATTCGTCTGCGGACAATGTCATTAGATAAAGAAATTGCACTCAATTTCATAAAAAATTCGTCTGTGATCATACCTCGAACAATGTCTTTGGCCACTGGCAACAGTAAATCCTCAGTAATGGTGTGTGGTTTAAAAGCTCTGGCGATCCTGAGTGCCATCAAATATGAAGCTTCAATCGCTGCTACGTTTTGTTTGTGGTACTTGCCACCAGTGTCAAGTCTGGCTTTCTTGAGTCCATCAGCTTTGCTTCTAAAATAGTTGGTATCCTTGCTGGCAAAGCTCGGATGCTTACTATGAAAATGGTGTTTTAGTTTGTTTGGATTCATAGATTTGGCTGATAGAACTTCACAGCAAATAACACATCACGGTTTCTCAATTCCTGCTGTAATTATTGAGGTAAAACCATACTGTAAAAAATCCTCACTATATTTTTTTTCTAAACATTCTTCTCTACAAAAACCATTGTCATGGGATGTTTTGTTAATGAAAATAATATATAATAATAGCTTTAATAATACAAAAGCTGATACATGGCATAGTTCAGTCAATACAGTGCATTAAAGTTTCCTATGATTTATCATTCTCTGTGTTGTTGTTTTTTACATACCTGTTACTATCACAAGGTGGCAGTATTCACATTAACCACAGCTGAATATAAAAAGAAAGATCAGCATCCAGATTAAGTTCCCATGGTACAGATCTTTTTTTGCAGTAGTTGATGATTTTAAACTACATGATTTTACATTTACGCAGTAATCATAATTCAGGAAGTGTCGTTTTACCTCCAATACTACTACTTTCTACACAGTAGCTGCCCTCGACACATGTGTAGCTGGTCTACAAAAGTACATTATGGCGCCAAACCTGTCACATATACCTGTATTTGCACAAGGTGTATGTGATGGGGTTGGCTCGATGATGTCATCACGCCCGGTACTCATATGTGAGCATATCTTCATGTGGGCAGACCTACCTTCATATGGATAGAGGAGCAGTGTCTCAGTTCCAATGACCATGGAAAATATGTGTTTTCTGATGGTCTTAGGTGACCCCAGTGAAAGGTTCCTTTTACCCCTAAACGTGTCGCCCCCACGGGTTGAGAACCACTGCCATAGAGGCACGAGAGTGGATGAGGGACACAAACTGGACATTATTGCTGAAGTCCAACTATTTATTTGAAAATTAATATTTGAAAGGCACTTCAAGATGCCCTAAGTTCCTTGATCACCGCCAAACTTCTGACCTCAATGTGCTCCTCCAGAATTTTCCTGAATCTCTTTCTCTGTCTCCCACACCCCACATCCAATCTTTTAGCAAGTCCACTTGAATCCATGCTTTTAACAAATACAGAAACTGACCCCTTCCTCCCATGCTTGTCTGACCTCCCTCACCTGTCACCTGGATGACTGCACTTGCCTCCTCACTGGGCTCCGTGCCCTCCACCCAGCAGCCACACAGGTGCTGAGGAATGTAGGCTAAAGTGAACATCCTGATTCTTTCTTGAGGAAGTTCTTCTTTCTGAATCTATGACAGGAATGGGGTGGGGGTTGTGGGTAGGGAGGGGTCATAAGTTCTTTCTGAGATTTGTTTCTTCAAAGCTTGAAATATCCCAAATAGGAACTTCAATATCCCAAATAGGAACTTCAGAAAGGCTAAATTTTGGAGGCCTTCACTAAACACAGATCACTCATGCTCATGGGGCTCTGAGCCCTCTACAGGCTCCTCGGGTCACTCAGAGGGAAACCAGGTTACTGGCTATGGCCATTCCCTCTCTGATTCCATATCCTCTCATCTCCAGCTCTGTCTGTTCCAACCAGCTTGCCTCCCTTTGGCTGTCCAAACATTTTAAATGGAAAGAAATAACACCCCACACATCCTTATTTCACTCTAACGTACTATCACATTATTACTGTTGTTGCTGTGTGGGTTATTGGGCGCTTCCCCCACCAGCATGCCATGTCCATGAGGACAGTGATTTTGTCTGTTCTGTCTCATACCTGCACCTGCAGTGCTTAGAGCAGTGTCAGCAGATGGTGAACAGTAGGTTGGTCTTCTTTGATAAGTGAGTAAAGAAGTTACACATGTGATCTTATTTGAAAGGGTGAAATATGGAGCGTCATTACCTCACATAACTCAGATTCTGACCTAGACTGAGGGACCACGGAGACTTTTCTGAAGAGTGGCATCTAATAGAGCAAGGGCCCCGGCTAACCTAAAGCAGATGGAGGGGCAGGAGTAAGAGGTCCAGGCAGAGGGCACAGCAGATGCAAAGGCCAGGAGGTTGGAAAGTCAAGCAAAGTAAATGAATTAAACTGACTCATTTGGCTGATTAAATGAGCTAATAGACCTGAAGGGCCCAGTACACAGTGTGTGCTGGAGAAAGGCCAGCTGTTGTCATTATTGCACATCCAGGGACTGCCCTCCTGGGAACAACAATAACAGAATAAAGGGGTTCTTCCCTCCCAAACTACACAAACAATTCATGACATCAAGCCTATTACAGCTTGACTGTGTGTACGTAGAGCTCGGGAAGTATGTCTCAGCGCTGTGGCTGATGCAATGGTGTGAGCACACTCCACCCTGACATGCTTCCTCTGCACACCAGGAAGTAGCCATGCCCGCCTGATGAAACTCCTAGAACCACGTGCACAGTACCCCAGCCTTTCAGCCATTGGTCGCCTGTAATAAGGTGTCTCCCTCTGATTGGTCCCCTCATGCTATATATGCCCCTATAATTCCACAATAAAATGGATCTGCGTAGCTGAACCTGGTCTTTGGAGTCGTGCATGCAGACGCCCTAGAGCGTTGGGGCTCCATCGTCCTCACCCCCGAGTGACCCCCTGCTTCAACTGTGGTATAAGTGACAGGCGATAAACCACAGATACATAATACACACTCCCTGTCACACAGAAGTTTCTCATATGCTTTTGTAGTCCCTCTCTCTGTACCCCACCACACAGTCATCAGGCAATCACTCATCCGGTTTTCTTGATAGATTATTTTGCAATTTCTAGAATTTTATATACATTTAATTATATCGTATTCTCTCTTTTTGGTAGGGCTTCTTTCAGTAAGCATAATAATGTTTTATGAGGTAAAATTCTTATAACAAGATATTAATCCTTTTAAAGTGAACATTTCACTGGCAGTATAGCCACAATGTTGTTCAGCCACCATGTAACATAGTACTAAAGCATTTTCATCACCCCAAATACAACTCTGTACCCAATGAGAGGTTGCTCCCATTCCCCAAGCCCTATCCCTCAAAACCACCAATCTGAATTCTGTCTCCCTCTCTTTCTTGTCCCCAGTTTTCTGTACCATTTATCTTGTCAGCCTATACATCTGGTGCCCCAATTGTCCCAATGTCAGGGCACTAATATAAGCCTTTGAGACCTTATTCTTCCTCTGAATCTTGTTTCTCACCCCTCACATCCATCTAGCTCTGGGGGAAAGGCACCCCAATACCACTGCACTAGCTCCAGTGGCTGCTTTCTCCACAGGTATGTCAACTCCTCTCGAGTTCCTCAGCCCACCCTACACTCACACATTGAGAGTCTTTCTACATTACACCCCTAGGTGCCTTTGAAGTCATAAAAAGCCTCTCACCCCTAAACCTCACAAGCTTTACAATTTCCCATCCTGACTCTGAACAAACTCCAACCTTACAAGACCCCTTCCTATGCTCCCTTCTGCTTATCCACAATCCAACTATGGCCAGGTCTCCAAAATATTCCATCAAATACCCTGGAAGCCACAATGAGCAGGAAACAAAACACAATGAAAGGAGGGATTTATTTCCATTTCCCAGGTTCTGCCTGTTGACTCTCTAAGGCCAGGCATATCGAGTTTGCAAAGCAAGTACAAAAAAGAGACAAAGAATGAGGACCCTGATGTCTGGCCTGAGCTCTGGGTCATGGAGGGCTGGAAACAGGGTCATCCAGTGTAGGCCTGCAGGTGGCTGACATCACAGGGACGTGCATGTTTACTAGTGTTGTTCTTTTATCACCGAATATTTGTTTAATTCTCTGTGATATTGTTCTTCGAAGGTGCAGTGAAAACGAATATAGAATGAGAACACTTTTGATGGTCACTCAGCAGGGCAGTGAGAGAGACCTCAACACCTTTGAAATAAAAGGCTGCAGAGATTTTAAGAACAGGAGAAGGAATCATAAGCATCTGTGTTTGCTAATTGGATTGACACAAGAGATAAATTAAACTCATGAAATCCTGACAGGAGGGATTTACACCTCGTTCATGGATAAGTTTTAATTGATGAGAGAGAAGAGAGAGAGAGAGAGAGAGAGAGAGAGAGAGAGAGAGAGAGAGAGAGAAAATAATTAGTTGCCTCCCAAAATGCCTTGACCAAGGATTGAACATGCAAACTTTAATTGTTTGGGAGAAAGTGCCAACCAACTTGGCCACACTGGTGAGGGTAAGCAGGATTTTTTTACATCTTGGTTTTAAATGTCCCCACCCAAGTTAAGCTCCTACCCTTCCTCAGAGACTGAAACAGAAAACAGGAGAATTTAATTTTAGCAGAATGCACCCAAACCCTCTAGGAAGATTTTCAATGAATCATATCACTGGCAAGAAGTTGTGTTATTTAAAAATAGACTTTTCTTGATTTCAGAGAGAAGAAGGAAGAAGGGGAGAGAAATAGAAACATCAATGATGAAGAGTATCACTGATTGTCTGCTTCCTGCCCACCCCTACTGGGGATCAAGCCTGAAACCCAGGCATGTGCCTTGACTGGGAATTAAACCATGACCTACTGGTTTTTGGGTTCATGCCAAACCACTGAACCACTCCAGCCGGGAGGCAAGAAGCTTTTAAGGAGACTTTGGTATATTTTGAAAGGATAGAAAGAATCTTCAATTACAAATTGCATTTACATTTGTAAAGGAAATGCTCTAAAATAATAGAGATAAGAGTCCTAGTCAGGAAGAAAAATTAAAGTCTCTGAGGGAATAATTAAGACTCTTGTTTATAACACAGCTAGTTTCTGCACAGTGTAGGCAAACACAAATAAAACCTTTCAACCAAGTCCCAGTTTGCATTGCCATCAGTTCCTGCAATTTATAAAGATTTGCAAGTTACTAGCCATTTATTAAATAGATGCCAAATAGTTGAGAGATTGAACAGAGATGGCATCTGATCTCCCAAAAAGCTGTGCTTCTGGAGTTTTCCATGCAGACATTACATTTCTCTCTACAGTCACCTTCCCTTTGATCAATCGCCAGCTCCAAGGAAGAAGAGTATTTTGTTCCTATCACATATATGCTTGGTGTCATTCAATTTGCCCTGATTAATGACCAAAGTGCAGAGGAATGACATTCACCTTGTAATTTGCTCTGATGCTGGTTTTCCTATGAAATCTCAGATAGAGGTTTTAACAACTACTTGAGGTTATCCGGCCTCACCCTCACACTTCACCTGCAGTCTCTAGATTTGAGTGATGCATTTCTCTCAAACAGACTGTGAGTCTTCAACCAGTCAAAAATAGCTCCATAATAGGTGAGGTCATTTATAATTCTGTGGGCATCAGTTTGAACGAGGACATTTGCTAAGCCATGGTTGTATTAACAACATTCCCAATTCTATTCTATCAACAAAGAGGACAGGGTGCTACTGAATTAATGCAAATAAGTCTATTGCTATAAACATAAGAATACTCCAGAAGGCATTAGTAATTTTTTGGGACAATCGAACAGGGAGACAAATTCACTGTGTCATCTCACATAGGTGTTCTCTTGTCTATTCCCATCATCACCAGTATCCAGGCACCCTCCACAGGCCTCCCTGGAAACGGAGAGAGCTCATGTCCCTGTCAGATTACTCCCGAGGGTCATCACACAATGACTGCCCCTCCTGTGAAGCACATGGTGTCCCCTCTATTGTGGAGATGGCGCAAATGGATCCAACCAGACATGGGTCCAATTTGGAATGTTACATTACGTCAACAACAATGACAATTCCAGCTCACATTTTTTAGTATTTATGTTTTCAAAGCAAGTCTTCTAATCAATTTCATGCACCACAAGAAATCTAATAGGTGCATTTTAATTTTTATTTTTTTAATAACGTAGGGGAAGGGAGGAAGATCACTAGTACTTGACATCTAACTCTACAGGTGCCCTTTCAGCGGAGCTGAAGTGGTTGGAAACTTTACACTGGTAGCTCCCAGCATCCTCTCTCCTGACAGGGTCTATGACGAGGGTTTTGAGGTCCTTTGTTAGCTTCATTCTCTCCCTGAGCCGCAGACTCATAGTATTGAATAACCAGTCGGGGGAGCTCGCACGTGTGTGGCAAGTCATGACCACGGCATTCTCATTCTTTGTGACTGTGATTTTGCTGGCTAAGAGTGTGGGCACACTTACTTGCCCTGTGAAGAAATAGAGTGAGAGTTTGATTGAGTGTGGGCTTTAGACATGGGGCGATGCTCCTTCCTCAAAATATCGGCCCTGACTCTGATGGTTCTGAGGAAATTTGGTTCCACAGTTAAAATTAATTAATTCTAAATGTGCCATCACTCCCCAGACCAAATCTACCCCTCTCAGCTGAAGACCCCTAAGAAAGAAAGATATGAACCAATGATTGACCTAGGGAATCCAAAGACACTTAATAAGCCACTAGTTTGGAGGAAAAGATGGGGCTATGGCTGCAGATAGACCTCAAGTGACTCAGTTCAATTTCTCATGGTCTTTGTGATTCTGCTTAGAAACTGTATCTACCTGTGCCTCACATCCCCTCAGTGAAGAAAAATGAATATTTGACTGCCATGCTGACAATGTACTAATCATAAAATATTCACAGTATTTGACATAAATATTGGAATGGAAAACTGCTCAAATCAGAGGCATCTGCTACTGATGGACTTCACGAGAGAATCCCCTGAGCTGATCTCTGGTAGATGAGCAGCTGCCAGGACCATCTTTTCTCCTGCTCTTCCCTTGGGCACTGATGTCTCTCTGGACTCTCCTAAGTCCCGTAGAACAGTCAGATAATAATCTGGGGAGATAGTCCAGTTGTGCTCTCCACACACAGTCTCAGGTGAAGAAGGGCTCAGCCCCAACTGGTGACCAGCTCAAGAGCCTTGTGACTCTGGCACATGGGAAATGTTGCTTTCACTCAGCCCTTCACAGAAGGCAAAACCCAACCAGACACAGACTCCCCAGGGGGTCTGCAGTCAGGGCATTGTGACAGGGGCCTGGAGAGTGGCTGCCCAAGCTGAGTTTCTCTGTGAAGAACGCAGAGAACCCCTCAATCCAGGTCCTTACAAAACCCTGCAGGTTCTATCTCAGGGACATGATCAGGGAAAGGGGCCCAGGGACCTGGACTGAGACTGATCTCCCTCTGCTGACTCACAACCATGAAATTGCTCCTTCTCTCTGTGGTGAACGTCTGTGGGGCTGGAATCTGGGAAGGAATCTCTGACCTTAGGATGTTTGTCTCCACTATATGTGTCCTGCACTAAATTCCCAAACCCAGGTTGGGACACGATGAAGAGGGGAATGGATGAGAGTCCAGGGCTGGCAGTCCTGTGTGTGAAGTAGAATTCACCCCCAACTGACATCTAGAGTCAGAGAGCAATCACTCACGGTATACATTGAGCACTCCAAATCCTATTTCTCTTCATGAATTTGGAAGGACGGCTACTACCATGTAGATTCCTCAGTCCCACACAGTGACATTTCTTATGATCAGGGATCCATCAAGGTTTATTTCCTCTCGACCACTGTATTCAGTACCTGTTAGATATACACTGTAATTCCCTGCAAGAGACGCAATGAAATTCTGGTACTTCATCTCTATGCCCCTGTACCAAATAAACCCTGTAACATCCGGAGGCATGTTGCAGAGACGTAGAATCACATCCTGCCCTTCAAGAGCAATGGTCCAGACAATACCAAATCGTGCAGAGGTGGGCGGGATCCACAAGGTTAAGAGGAAGGCTAGAAGGGAAGAGAGAATTTGATCAGTATTTTGATCTATGTATTGGGATGGAGAGATGAGGCATTTCTCTTCATCTCTCAGCCTTAGTCTTCATGTGTGCTTGTGTGTGCATCTCCTTGGTCAAGGTCAGCAACATGGCCACCATGGCTTCACCACCTCAGAACCTATGCTTCTTGTTTTCAATTCTATTTCCCAACTGTCTGTGTGGCTGTCCTCCTTACTTCCCTCAGATCCCTGTTGACACTCAGTGGCCTTCTTGGAAGGCCTTCCCTGACCACGTCCTCTAAAGGCCCTCTACATTCACTCTCTGACTGGTCCCCACTCTATGACCTTCAGGGTACTTGTGTGTACCAGATTTCACAAGTAGATCTCTTCTTGTTTCCTTTCTCCCCATATAATGTGAGCTGCTTGTGGACAGGGGATTTTGTGATCTTGTGCCCCCAGTGCCTGCAATACGCTGCAAACACCTGTGGGTGAAAGAATGAGTGTCCCCAGACTTGTCCACATCCCATGTTGTATTTTCCCATATTTGTGGCTGGTGGTGGAGACAATGTTTAGGACCCCTGGTTAAAATGATTCTGGTATCACCTGAAATAAGTTGTCATGACTGTGGTCAGTTGTCAAAATTTAATACTCAGGGATGAATAACTTAGCAAATGAACTGCAATTGAGGGTTTCCTGCCCCTCACCACTCCCTCATTATGAGATATTCCTGTTGCTGAGCCCCCTCTCTCATCTGGCTCTGCACCCCTGTCCTTTCACTCAGGTCCAAAGGGAGGCCCTTTCTTCTTTCACAGAGTGCTATCCTCCCCAGGAGATCTTGGCCAGTCCCCGACTCCCAACTTCTCTTCCATTCCCAGGGATCATCCCCTCCTTACCGGCCAGAAGGAGCCCCCACCAGGGGACATGTCCTCTGTGGGCAGGAGCTGCAGTGAACTCCATGGAGACTGCTGCCTGCTCCATCCCTTTCTCTGAGAGAAGAGCGCGAAGTCCAGTAAGGCTCCCAGACACCTCCGTCCAGTCTGGTGGGATGTGCTCTCTCTCCTCCTGTGTGCTGAGCCTCCTGCTGGGACAAGATAACCTCCCTGGTCATGTGGGCCAGGGAGGGATCAGGGCCCAGGAACCTCCCCCTTCTTCCCCTCATTTTTTCCAACCCTGTTGCCCTTTTCAGTTTACCTTTACTCTGTATTTTGATTCCCTGGAAACTCCTGAAGCCTCTGACAACACAAACACATACAACCACAAACTTACACATGCACAGACAGGTGCCCAGAAAACACTGGCCTGGGGCGTCCAGTTCCTGGTCATTCTCCACAGCTCCCTGTCAGTGCACATATGACTTTTCCTTCAGAGCAAGAGGTCTGGGGCCACCTCAGGAAAATTGTCGCAGGGATGCTCCGGCTCTGCATTGGATCTCCCGTGAAACTTTGTAAAGATTGGGATGCACAGGTGACATTTTTGAAAGGCTGCTTCAGCAGCTGCCCAGCAACATGGATGCCAGGATGAGACCCAATGATGTGAGGGTGGGGGACCCTGCCCCTCTCCTGTGCACAGGGAGGATCTCCACATCCTGTTAAAATCCAGATTCTACCCCTAACAGGTTTTACTCGCTGGATAGAGCATCGGCCTGCGGACTCAAGGGTCACAGGTTCAATTCATGTACCTTGGTTGCGGGCACATCCCCAGTGGGGAGTGTGCAGGAGGCAGCTGATCAGTGTTTCTCTCTCATCGATATTTCTAACTCTCAAACCGTTTCCCTTCCTCTCTGAAAAAAATCAATCAACAAAATATTTTTTAAAAATGCAGATTCTGTCTCGGCCGGTGTGCCATGAGTCAGAGACTCTGAATCTAACAAGCTCTAAGGTGAGGTGGAATATATTGGCCTGTGGATCCCACTTGCAACAGCAAGGCTGATGGAGGCACATGGCCTCCTGAGAGGATGACCCTCTCACTCCAGCATTGGCCCCTGCTACAGCTGGGTCTTGTGTCCATAAGCAACAGACAGAGAGCCCAACAGGCCCCAAACTGGGTGATTTTTCTGGTGGTGACACTGAAACAAAGCTGGTCACCGGGTCTTTTCTGTGTTTTCAAATCCCCTAGGAAGTTGGGAATTTCTCCCAGCAGGAAGGCCACAGAGGGGACTGGGGGTGAGGTGGCATCAAGCTGGGTGATGACAGCAGAGGAGACCTTCCCTCTATCTCCGGTTGTCAGCAGCCTGGCCGTTGTTTCCAGAGACAGAGACCACATCACCACGTGTCTCAGAAGGATCTGAAGTTTCCAGGTGTGAAGGGCAAGGTATGAGCAAGGACTGTGGTGGGAGCCCAGGTGGCTGTGGGCTCCGTGGTCTTTGGGGAATGTTTTCAAGGAGACACTCCCTCTCTTTGTTGGTTGACCCTCTCCCTGTCCTCCTTGACTGTTCCGGAAGCCTCTGTCCTCTGCCTGGGGACATTTTTGAGGTCACTTCACCTTATACATGTGTGATTCCAATTATGAGTTGAAGAGCAGCATAGATATGTTTAAAGAAGAAGCAGCTCCTAGACCCTGTCAAGGTTAGAAATGTCCAAACCTGTGGAGGATTGTTATGAGTATTTCAGGTGAATTGATGTTATATGACTATAAGCAAGATCTCAAATACTAAGAACAGCAGTTTTGTAGCTTATTTTATACATAAAAACCAAAGGAGAAGATGAAAAAAGTTGCATGAAATCTATGGGAAAGAATAGCAGGGAGATCTTTAGAAATAAATAAAAAGCAAAATGGTGAAACACATTATTTTTACTTTGGAGGGTCCAGGATAGTTAACATTTACAGCTGGTACAGAGGCTGTGCAGATAACCAGGCAACATGAGGGCTCTGTGGTCTTGTATTCTGGTACCACAGCCTCTTCAATGGGTCTAGGAAAGAAAATTTGCTGGAGGTATGTGATATCAAAGATATGTTATCCATGATGCATAAGAACAGGGAAAGGGCTCACTTGAGGTAAAGTCTGACATTTGCTAAGGAAGTTGTGGGCCTGTGACCTGACTACCTGCCATCACCTGCCCACTGAGGCATTTGTGATCAGACCACACTGTGCATCAATGAGCTTGTCAGGCCTGTCATGTGGTCCCCTGGGCTTATCAGGTTCCTTGCACAGCCCCTTTTTCAATCACAGTTTCTGGAAAGAGCAGGTGGGACAGCGCAGGCATGACGGAGGGGCCCAGTAAAATCTGTTAGTCAGGGAATGGAAATAGGTCTCCTTCTGCATCTCCTTAGGCAAAGCCCAGTTCAAGTGTGGATTTCCTGTGTTTTGTAGGTGCTTCTCAATATCGCCCCCTGTAATCAAAAGGATACCTGCAGGCAATGTCAGGTACTGTACTAGGAATGCTGTCCAGGCCTCAGAAGACAGGAGGTCACTGTGAGCCCTGGACAGAGGTGAGCTCTGATAGCTAGACTAAGAGCCAGCCATCCAGGGCTTGTTCCCTGTGTGTCTCATTCCTCCTGACTGCATCCCAGTGCAGGCTGAGCCCAGTTAGAGGACTGGCTTTTTCCAGAGTATTATGAGTCCAGTGTCTGGGGAGCAGTCCCCTCTGGTGAATATGCTGTTTCAGGAGGATGTGCCATTCTAAGTTTTCAAAGCCAGGGCATGATGAGGCTCTTTTGGGAGAGGGTGCAGGCCTGGATGGTTGATCGCAAATGCCCTCTGTTTCTCATCACAGCATTAAGATGTTGCATCCAGTCCCCTGTGTCCCTGTCTGTCATCTGCTCTAGGCCTCCCCACAGGGTCCAGGTTCTGGAGCAGCTCCACATAAAATGTCAACCAGGGAACTCTGTGAGGTTCTCTGTTAGGGGAGAAGAGCCCCCCATGGTACCTTCAGCTCTTTTGAGATGAAGAAACCCAAGATCCTGGGTCCTCCTCTCCCATCCTTCTGAGGAAGTTCCCCTTGTTTCCCAGGACACCATGGGATGGTGAGATATCCTTAGGGGCCACAGGCAGCTGTTTACAGACCAGGGACCTTGGGGATGGGGATTCAGCACCTAATTTCCTTGAGGTGGGTGTGAGCACACTCCTGACTTGGTAGAAACTCTATCTTGTATGTAGAATTCATAATGTCTGCAAGGTCAGGGATCTGTGATAAAAGGAAGAACATGGGCTGGTTTCCAGGCCCTGAAGATATGAGGGTTGGGGAGAGCTGTGATTTCCTGGCAATGAAATCAAAGTGGTCTGGTCCCTAATTGTTAGGAGGTTCCTATCCTGATTCCTGACTGTACATGGGGTAAACACCTGACCCTGGGATATCCCCTTGTAAAAAGGGGCTGTGGCCTCCTCCTAAGCTGATACCAAGGTCTTCGTGTGGATAAGGAACATGATCTGACTGCAAGTGTCACACAGCGTGACCTGCTTCCATTATATGGCTTCCCTCATCCACTTAATGAGTGTTTACTGAGTATCTGTGGTGTGTGTGGTCAGGGCTGGGCCCTGGGAACATCACTGAGAGCAGGAAATACTTGGGACCTATGCTCATGGAGTTTCACTTCTAAGGAGAGACAGGCTCTAAGATAAATGTTCCATAAATATTTGTGTAGAAAAGTCTTTCACACAAAGAATTAGGTGCTTGTAAAATTATCAAAGGGCTAGAGAAATGGAAGTTGAAGAGTTGCCAATGGAATTTGGGTTTAAAGGTCACAATGGCACAGCCCCTTCCCACAGTTAAAGAATTAGCTGCATCTGCCAGAGGCCAACCATCAGTCATCACAGTAACAGAAATAATGAGCCCATCTCCTTTCCAGCTTCCAAATTACACACAAGTGCATCTCAGAGGCTGAGTTTAACTCACATCGAGATTCTCAATCACAAGCAGTGGGGGGATGGAATATTTTACATTTCAGTCTACCGGATATCAAGGGAATATGGAAAGGGGAGGAACATAAATGTCATCTGTCAATACATGGCATGTCTGAGCCCACGTGCAGGCTGTGGACTCTAGGCAAGTGATCCCACCTCAAAAATCTTCACTTTCCCTATGTGATATCACACAAATATAATTGCTGTTGTTTCCTGGTTCTTAGAACTTAGCATCAAAAATACTTGGAATTTTCTGATTTATAAGGGTTGATAAAAAGTGTTTTTTGTGATGATGAAGAAACTCTGACAGGCCTCTGGATAGATGGAAGGTAAGGGCAGGTCACCATAAAGACAAAACCTTGCTTAGAAGCTGGAATTCTCCTGAATAGATGAGGGTACATAAAATATGTAGGAATTTTTGGCTGCCAATGTAAGAAGTGTTTAAATCTGTAGATAATTTTCTGAGTTCATTTGAGCCAAACTGATGAGAATTGCTGGAAAGCCAAAACTCAATGGGCTGAGAAAAATGCTTCAGTGACTGGGAGTTTTACTTCTTATATTATACATTACACTCAAAACAGAAGGGGTAAGGGGTTACATGAAATCCATTGGTGAAATATTTGAGGGTGGGAGAAAGCAAAGTGGGGAAATCTCTGAGATTGGATAAAAAGTAAAACAAGTAAACACATAGTAATTTTATATGGGTGGGTGCAGAATAGTTAACAGTTAACAACATGATAACAATAATAATGAGGGGTTCTGCACTGCAGTAGGAAGTCTGCAAATAAAGAAATTGCACAAACATTCCATAGGTATGCTATTGAAGACAGGCTCCGTTAAACTGGAGATTGGCATTTGTTAGGGAAGAGATTGGCCTAACACAGGACTACCCACCATGGCTAGCGTTTATTTAGAAAATGTTCATTTCAGACCATCCTATGTGGTGACTGTAGGTCTCTAAGTTTGTAAATCCCACCACAGGCCTCCCCTGAGCTTGTCAGGTTGAATATGTGACCCGTTTGTCAACACGTTTATATTTTTGTCATAAGTCAATCTAAAGGATGCATTAATGACCGACATTTTGTTAGATAATGTGCTCCCACAGGGATAAGAAGGCTCATTCCTAGGAAGTCTTAGTGAAAGCATTTGTCTTGCTGAACAACCAACCATTGGGTATGGGTCAAGACTGTAACATTGGATGGAAGTCAAGACTGAATTTTCTTAAAAGTGAAAAGCAGATACATGGGAAGCAGGAAGGTTCCATGGGACTTCACTAAAAAAAATCACTCTGCATTATTTCTAACCTATAATCCAAGTTTTACTCTCTGTCTCATTCTCTATGTTTTGCATCTAGTATGACATATACTCATAGTTTGAGGACAAACTATACAACTCTTCAATTATTATAATCTGACTAGAAGATGGGTTCCCATTTTCTATGGTCCCTATGTTTCCCATTGGAAATGCTCAAGTGCTATTTATTATTGACCTGATTCCTGCTAGTTTTACAATTGGAAGCTATAATCTTAAGGTATATACAAAAATAAGACTCTAAGAACACAATGCTATAAAATACAATTACCATCTAAACATTACAAAGTCAAGGAAGACAGTAATGTTTAATAAGTAAATATCCTATATCTCAACAGCTATTATAAAGGCCTTGTTTGTAAAGCTTCTATTTTAATTAATATAGTTTAGTAATCCTTGATAGGTTGAAGTGTAAGTTTATTCCCCTAATCACGTTCTAGCATTCTTAAAGGAAAAATATCTTTCTCAATATTTCTTTTTGACTATCTTTCTAGATCTTCCCATGATCTTCTTGGTTTATCGCTTTTTAGTCATTCAAAAATAACCAACTTATGAAAACATGCTCAAGTCGCTAATCATCCGAGATATGCAAATTAAAATGACAGTGAAGTACCGTCTCACGCTGTCAGAATGACTATCATCAACAAATCAACAAATGACAAGTGTTGGCAAGGATGTGGAGAAAAAGAAACCCTCGTACACTGCTGATGGGAATGGAAACTGGTGCAGCCACTGTGGAAAACAGTATGGAGTTCCTCAAAAAATTAAAAATGGGACTTCCATTTGACCCAGTAATTCCACTTCTAGGAATATATTCCAGGAAAACAGAAACACCAATCAGAAATGATATATGAACCCCTATATTCATAACAGCACAATTTACAACAGCTAAGATCTGAAAACTACTTAAGTGGTCAAGAGCAGACGAGTGGATTAGAGAACATCGGTACATCTACATGATGGAATACTACACTGCTGTAAAAAAGAAGGAATTATTACCATTTGCAACAGGAGGGATGGAACTGGAGAACATTATGCTCAGTGAAATCAGCCAGTCAGAGAAAAATTAATATCACATGACCTCACTCATTTGCGGAATATAATGAACAACAAACTAATGAACAAAAATAGAACCAGAGACATAGAAGCATCGAACAGACTGTCCAACCGATGAGGGAAGATGGTGGATGAGAGGGTAAGAGATCAATCAAAGAACTTGTATGTATGCATATGAGCATAACCAATGGACACTGACAGTAGAGGTGGTGAGGGCATGTGCTGGTGGGTGGAAGCGGCTGGGTTGGGGGGGCGGACAATGGGAGTAAAAGGAAACTCATGTAATACTTTAAACAATAAAACATTTAAATTTCTTTATAACCATAAAAGTGCTTTTAATCTTAAAAAAAATAACCAACTTGACCAGCCAGTGTGGATGAGTTGTTGAGCACCAACCCATGAACCAGGAGGTCACAGTTCAATTACCAGTCAGGGCACATGCCTATTCTTTGGGCTCCTTCCCCCACAGGGGACTTGCACAAGGCAGCCAATCTATGTACGATTCTCTCTGATCTTTGATGCTTCTCTTTATATCTCCCTCTCCCTTCCTCTCTCTGAAACCAATAAAAATATTTATTCAAAAAACGTACTGATTAGTTAAAACAACTTACTTTTAAATTCTCTTTAAAAAATTCCCAACACAACCCATTCCTTTCCTTTGCAATAGCATTCCTTCCAAATTTCAAAATGTTACCAGAAATGGAGCCAGGTCCTGAACTGATTTGCTTAGGGTCAGCCTGCAGTGTGTGGGTTCTTGATTTGGTGAAAGAAAGATTTTACAACATGACTTCAGGTGATTTTGAAAGTATGTTTTATAAAGCTTGGAACAGTGAAACAAGGAAAGGCTTAGGGTAGAGACTGTTGGAGGGAGAATAGACAGAACTGTTTGGGCTCTCTAGCAACATGGGAATGAAGTGAGTCTAGGTGGGGCTACTGTCAGCTCACAGGTAAAAGAGTTTGGGGGACACATCAATGGAATTAGTCTAAGGCAAGATGCTGCTGCCAATTGCTCCCCTGGCTGCAAGTTTCATGGGGACCTCATAGAGATTAAAAGAAATAAAGTTCACTCAAAAAGGAGATTTGGGGGGTGGGGGTGCCACGAGGAGGGCACTCACTGGCTACTTTGTCTTGATCAATTTTATTCACTGTCCAGAGGTGTGGATTTAGCGGAGATCTCAGGGGAATATCTCAATAGAATTTACATCAGCTTTCCCAGATGTCCCTTTAAAGGTTCATGATCTCTAATAACAGGTCAGTGCCAGGGAAGGCAGTCTAAACCTCATTATCAGCAAGATTACAGGAAAGGGAAGGCCTCCCTGGGGGCAGTTTTGCCCATTACTAGGCACCCGGAGCTCTCCACCATGATGGCCTTCTGCATCTGCTTGTAAATTGCTTGGCCAGTATGTTCAGCTCTCTGTCTCAGTTGCATAATTCCACGTGCCAAGGAATTTTCCTAGTTTCTTACTACCCTTTCTCAAAAAGAAAAAACATAAAAAAGTATTATTAATAATACAAAAGGTATCATATACACCTTTAGTCACTATTAAAAATCGGGCTCTATATGCAATGTTTGAGAAAAGTCCAAAGAACAAGTGTAACTCATATTATCATCACTAGTATTCACAGACAGGTAAAGATAATCAATTTGTACTTAAACAGGCCTTGTTGGTGTCTTGGGATAGCTGTCGATCTTTGATGTCAGTGACCTCTCATTCTCAAAATTCTTTGTTCACTATAGGTGGAGGCAAGTGTCAGATACGGGGCAGATGTCCATTTGTGGTTGGGCACCTAATAAAGTCCCTTCAAACAATGTTGGGGAGTCTTTCATTGATGTCTTTTCCAGTTGACAACATAAGTCACCGTCTTTGAAGTCTTCATGCACTGAGAGCACTCCTGTAAATACATGTCACTAATTTAACTGTCCCTATAAGCTGGTTAATAAGTTCTTAATAATAATGCAGAATGTCTCCTTTTTCATAAGGTTGATTCATATGTCCCTTCATCTAGGTACATGGGGTTATTGGTGTTTACTTAATGAAGAGAAAAGCTATGTGTTTACCAAAAAAGGAGATTCCAGGTTGAGAAGAACCATAAGGAGGGCTTTTGTCCAAGGGAGATTAAAAGCATCTGAAAATTCACTAATTTGGTTCTCTGCTTCTCCTAGTCTACTGTTGATACTTTCAATGGTATTTTTTTTCTTTTTTTTATTTTTTTTATTTTAAATCTTTATTGTTCAGATTATTACATTTGTTCCTCTTTTTTCCCCCATAACTCCCCTCCTCCCAGTTCCCGCCCCACCCCCGCCCTCACTCCCCACCCACTGTCCTCATCCATAGGTGCACAATTTTTGTCCAATCTCTTCCTGCATCTCCCACACCCCTTTCCCCCAAGAATAGTCAGTCCATTCCCTTTCTATGTCCCTGATTCTATTATAATCACCAGTTCATTCTGTTCATCAGATTATTTATTCACTTGATTCTTAGATTCACTTGTTGATAGATGCATATTTGTTGTTCATAATTTGTATATTTACCATTTTCTTCCTCTTCCTCTTCTTAAAGGATACCTTTCAGCATTTCATATAATCCTGGTTTGGTGGTGATGAACTCCTTTAGCTTTTCCTTATCTGTGAAGCTCTTTATCTGACCTTCACTTCTGAATGATAGCTTTGCTGGATAAAGTAATCTTGGTTGTAGGTTCTTGGTATTCATCACTTTGAATATTTCTTGCCATTCCCTTCTGGCCTGCAAAGTTTCTGTTGAGAAATCAGCTGACAGTCGTATGGGTATTCCCTTGTAGGTAATTGAGTTTCTTTCTCTTGCTGCTTTTAAGATTCTCTCTTTGTCTTTTGCTCTTGGCATTTTAATTATGATGTGTCTTGGTGTGGTCCTCTTTGGATTCCTTTTGTTTGGGGTTCTCCGCGCTTCTTGGACCTGTAAGTCCATTTCTTTCACCAGGTGGGGGAATTAAGGTCTCTCAAGAACTGTCTAGAAGCCACCAATAAAGCTATTGAGATCTTCGAGAAATCTAATGAGACCCTCGATGCTATGATGGGGAACCAACTAGAAATTAAGCATACACTGACTGAAATAAAGAATATTATACAGACTCCCGACAGCAGACCAGAGGAGTGCAAGAATCAAGTCAATGATATGAAATCCGAGGAAGCAAAAAACACCCAACCGGAGGGGCGGAATGAAAAAAGAATCCAAAAATGCGAGGATAGTGTAAGGAGCCTCTGGGACAGCGTCAAGCGCACCAACATCAGAATTATAGGGGTGCCAGAAGATGAGAGACAGCATGATATTGAAAACCTATTTGAAGAAATAATGTCAATGGTATTTTTTATTGCAGCTATATCGCTCTTCATTTCTTCTTCGGTCTTACTTACGTTGTTGATTTTTTCTTCCATCCGGTTTATGCACTCTAGCACCCTTATTCTGAATTCTTTTCCTGTCATCTTGCATGCCTCTGTATCACTTACCTGCTTTTCTGGCGAGTCCTATTTTTCTTTCCTTTGGGGGTTTCTTTGTCTACCCATGTTTGATCTCACTGACAAATATAGATATTGAGTAATTCAGTGGCTGCTCCCTGGGTGGCAGTGGCTCCTCGGGCTCTGGTTGCTCCTTGGGCAGTTGTGGTAGCAGCTGCTCCTCCATTGTTAGCAGGTCCTCTGATGGGTGCTGTTCACAGCTGCTGTGGCTCTTCTGGCTGGTGGAGGGAGGCTTCACACACAGCAACTGTTCCTTAGACAGAGTGTGTGGTGATCAGGAGGCTGGTGTTTCGTGGATCTGCTGTGTTGATTTAAAGGCACAAAATACAACACAACAAGGCACAATGTACCAGGCACTGAACACAAATGTATTTACGGTATTAATAACCCCAAATAAAGGTGGCCACCCGAGCTAAGAGAGTTGCAGGATAAGGAAGAAAGAAGAGAAAAAGATAGAAGAGAAAACAGAAGGGAAAAAAAAAAGTAACAGAGAAAAGAGAATGAAGTAGAAGAGGGGAGGAGACTATTCATATGAGGAGAAAACCCCCATAGAACCGCCACTAATCCCAATAATTTCCAGCAACGGATCCCTGGAGATGAATACAAACTACAAACAACCAATAATATCAAGCGAGGCAAGGGATAACAGAAGCACAAAAATAACCGGGGATTGGGGGGTCAGGGGTGGGGGTGGGAAACAGAAAAATAAAAAGAAAAAGCAGAACAACCTCACAAAAAATCCTTAAAAAAAAACACCAATATTCTCAGCAATCAAGCAAACAACAATGAATCAATAGAGGAAATAAGAAAAAAAATTGGATAGTGAAGAAAGATAAGGGAGAGGTGTATAAGGATTTAGAGCAGGTGATTGGAAATAGGATATATAAGTAGGGTGAAATTTAGACAGGGGGGGTAAAAAGAATAGGGAAAATCTAAAGAAGGAATAAGGTAAGAGAAACAGGACAGCAAAAGGGGAAAAGTGGGGAAGAGGGTTTTAGCACAGAGGCAAAAATTGAGGTAAAGAAAAATGATGCTAAAGGAACGATGAAAATAGAATGGAGAACACTAGTCCCAAAATAAAATAAAGAGAAAATAAAATGACACTTTAAAAAATGGTAAAATGGTAGCAGTAATAATACTAGTTAGAAATAAAAATGTAGTAATTAAAAGAGTAAAATCAGGTGACCAAAAAAGGAAAAAAAATGGTTTCTTAGTTAAAAGGTGAAAAAATAATAAAAGTAATAATTAAAAATGTGCAGTAATGAAGGTGCTTCAGATATTTTACTCTTCTTTTTGGCACGCCAGGTATTCAGGAGAATGTTGAATTTCCCTCTGATACACTGTTACTCTGTGTTGTAAGCCACAGTCCTGATTTTAAGGCAGGCCGAATTGGTTTCCCAGACAGCCTTTATCTGTATTTACAGAAGAGTCAGTTCCTGTCTCTGCCTCTGGGTGGCAGTGTGTCGGGATTGACCTCTGAGGCTATAAGTCCTCTCTGACAAAGTGTTCTCTATGGTACCTGAAACTGGCTTGGGAAAGTCCTCTGCCCAGAGCTGGTTCCCCAGTAGTCACTCCCCGCTCTGTTGCCCAGGCTCCCCAAAAACAACCTTCCCTTACACGCTCTGCAACTGACCCTAACTGGGTAATCCCATGCACTGGGTTCAACAATCAAACACACAGATTTCAGAGGAAGTGTAAAAACAAGAGCCTGGGAAGCTGTGTGAACAGGGCTCCACCTTCCAGATCTGCAAAGAGTCTCTGTGTGCGCTATCTGGCCCCTGGCATCAAGTAGCCAGCAGACTGGCAGAATCTGAGGCTGCACATTTGCATCCAGTCCAATTGTGGGCTTATTTACAGTGTTCCCTTCTGCCAGGAGCCCTGGGGGAGCCCTTCCACACTCGTGGGTCACGCTGGCCCCAATGGCCGCGGACTTTGTGGGGCGCAGAATTCACACACACACCCCCCCACCGCGCGTTCCATTCTCCAACCTAAATTGTAAACCGCACCTTTGGGGGAAGTCTAACCTTTCTGTGGGGAGAAGCAGGGCTCCTCTTAGTTCACATAGTTGAGCTGCTTAAGAGCCATTGCTTCGGGGTTAGTAGCCAATCTCTGGATGCCGGTAACAGCCACTCAAGATGGTGTGGTCTCCATGGCTGAGTCTGTGCACCCGGAGAGGTTTCAACCTCAAACTCTAACCGCTCCCTTTTTCTAGGAGTTCTCTGTTTTTCCTGGCTTCAGACTGTCTCTCAGCTGAATCTTCTCTGCTTATTCCGGCTGTATGTTACCCATTTCAGCTGCTCGCCCTTATCTGCTCCGGGACAAGGCACCAGCACGTCCCTCTAAACCTCCACAGTTTTTTTTCTCTCTATCAGAAATTCTTGGGCAGTCTTTTCAAGAGCACAACAAAGATCATCTTCCAAAACAAGTCTACTTCTGTATTTAGACTTGATAACCAACAAGCTGGAAAACCCTGTTTCACAAAGATATGTTGTTAGAAATGGAAGAGAAAGGCACAACACAGTCTCAGAGAGAGCAGGATATGACTGCAAACACTTGATCCAGAATTTTGTAACTGGCATTGCAGAGAAATCAGTTCTTGCTGCATTGTTGTTAATAAGTTCAATGAACTCCTCTTGTGGTGTCTCAGGAACATCTTCAACTTTGACTGTGAATGGGCTTCTGGCAAGTGCAAATGGGGCGTCAGGTAGATTTGGAAAGTACGATGAAATTTCGTCTGCAAGCATGTGCAAGTGTTCTTTCACAGAAATTTTCATCATAATCCTTTTGTCTGATTCAATGTCATGTTCCTCAAAGAAAGCAGATAAGGTAGGCAATATGTAAATTGTATTTTAATCCAATTTTTTAGCCAAAGATGAAGTTTCATTTGGAGTGTTCAGATCTTTTCAGACAAATAGAGGCCTGTTGCTTTTGGTCCTTGCAGTGATAAATTTAACTCATTCAAGATAGCAAAGATGTCAACGAAGTAAGCTATTTTCTGCAGTTCACTTTTATCACCCAAAAATGCTTCGAACTGCGGTCTTGCTTTCTGATTAAAAAACTTCCTTTCAACAACCATCTCACTTCATTGTGAAATAGCAGAGCATTGTTTGGTGCATCCAACTGGTTGCACAGTTGCGAAAACAGTCGGCTATTTAAAGTGCTCGCCTTTACAAAGTTGACACAACTTATGACACTTTTCATTACTTCTTGTAATTCTTGTGGCAGTGTCTTTGTTGCTAATATTTGCAGATGAAACATACAGTGAGTTCTGATTACTTTTGGTAACTCATTCAGTACCAAATGTTGAAATGCAGATCGACATTAGTATAGCTGGAACACAATCTGTGCAAACACCACAAACCTTTTCCCAAGAGATTTTATGCTCTTTCAGAAATGAACCAATTGTGTCGAATACATCACATGCAGTCGTTGTCATTTCAAGAGATTTGCAAAAAAGAAACTCATCTTTAAAGTCGCCATCAATAATATACCTCATGTAAACCAGTAACTGAACCGATTGCAATGTCTGTAGACTCATCAAGCTGGATACCAAATATTGGAAGTGGAGTAGATTTAATTTCCTTGATTACCTGATCAAGAATATCAGCAGACATGTCATCTATTCTTCTGCGGACAGTGTCGTTAGATAAGGAAATTGCACTCAATTTCGTAACAAATTCGTCTGTGATCATACCTCGAACAATGTCTTTGGCCGCTGGCAACAGTAAATCCTCAGTAATGGTGTGAGCTTTCATAGCTCTGGCAATTCTGACTGCCATCAAATATGAAGCTTCAATGGCTGCTACGTTTTGTTTGTGGTAACTGCCACCAGTGTCAAGTCTGGCTTTCTTGAGTCCATCAGCTTTGCTTCTAAAATAGTTGGTATCTTTGCTGGAAAAGCTTGGATGCTTGCTTTCAAAATGGTGTATTAGTTTTTTCGGATTCATAGAATCGGATGATAGATTTCACAGCAAGTAACACATCACAGTTTCTCAATTCCTGCTGTAATTATTGAGGTAAAACCATACTGTAAAAAATCCTCACTATATTTTCTTTTCTTAACATTCTTCTCTACATGAACCATTGTCATGGGATGGTTTGCTAAGGAAAATAGTATATAATAATAGCTTTAATAATACAAAAGATGATACATGGCATAGTTCAGTCAATACAGTGCATTAAAGTTTCCTATGATTTACCATTCCCTGTGTGTGTGTATTTTTTCCATACCTGTTACTATCACAAGGTGGCAGTATTCACATTAACCACAGCTTAATATAAAAAGGAAGATCAGCATCCAGAATAAGTTCCCATGGTACAGATTTTTTTGTGCAGTAGTTGATTATTTTACAGTACATGATTTTACGTTTACCCAGTAATCATAATTCAGGAAGTGTCGTTTTACCTCCAATACTACTGCTTTCTACACAGTAGCTATTCTCGACACATGTATAGCTGGTCTTCATAAGTATATTATGGCGCCAAACCTGTCACATATACCTGTATTTGTACCAGGTGTATATGATGGAGTTGGCTTGATGATGTCATCATGCCCGGTACTCATATGCAGGCATATCTTCATGTGGGCAGACCTACATTGAGATGGATAGAGGAGCAGTGTCTCGATTCCTATGACCATGGAAAATATGTGTTTTCTGATGGCCTTAGGTGACCCCTGTAAAAGGCTCCTTTCACCACCAGAGGGGTGGTCCCCCCGGGTTGAGAACCACTGCCCTAGAGGCACGAGAGTGGATGAGGGAGACAAACTGGACATTATTGCTGAGGTCCAACTATTTGAAAACTAATATCTGAAAGGCACTTCAAGATGCCCTAAGATCCTTGATCCCCACCAAATTTCTGACCTCAATGTGCTCCCTAAGGTTTTCCTGAATGTCTTTCTCTGTCTCCCACACCCCACATCCAATCTTTCAGCAAATCCTCTTGAATCCATGCTTTCAACAAATACACAAACTGACCCCTTCCTCCCATGCGTGTCTGACCACCCTCACCTGTCACCTAGATGACTGAACTTGCCTGCTCACTGGGCTCCCTGCCCTCCACCCAGCAGCCACACAGGTGCTGAGGAATGTAGGCTAAGGTGAACATCCTGATTCTTTCTTGACTAAGTTTTTCTGACTGAATCAATGGCAGGAATGCGGGGTTGGGGAGAGGAGGTAGGGGTGGAGAGTGATCAAAAGTTCTTTCTGAGATTTGTTTCTTAAAAGCTTGAAATCAATATCACAAAAAGGAATTTCAGAAAGGCTAAATTTAGGAGACCTTCACTAAACACAGATCACTCATGCTCACTGGGGCTCTGATCCCTCTACAGGCTCCTCTTTCACTCAGCGGGAAACCAGATTTCTGGCTATGGCTCCTCTCTCTGATTCCATCTCCTCTCATCTCCACCTCTGTCTGTTCCAACAAGCTTGGTACTTTTTGGCTGTCCAAACATTTCAAATGGAAAGAAATAAAAACAACCCATACATCCCTTATTTCACTCTAACGTACTATCACATTATTACTCTTGTTGCTATATGGGTTACTGGGCACGTCACCCACCAGTATGCCATGTCCATGAGGACTGGGATTTTGTCTGTTCTGTCTCACACCTGCACCCCCAGTGCTTAGAGCAGTGTCAGCAGATGGTGAGCAGTAGGATGGTCTTTAATAAGTGAGTAAAGAAGTTACACATGTGATCATGGTTGAAAAGGGTGAAATATTGAGCGTCATCATTTCACCTGAGATTCTGACCTAGACTGAAGGACCAGGGAGACTTTCCAGAAGAGTGGCATCTAATAGAGCAAGGACCCCGGCTAATCTAGAGCAGATGGAAGGGCAGGAGTAAGAGTTCCAGGCAGAGGGCACAGCAGATGCAAAGGCCAGGAGGTGGGAAAGTCAAGGGAAGTAAACGAATTAAACGGACTCATTTGGCTGATTAAATGAGCTAATAGACCTGAATGGCACAGTACACAGTGTGTGCTGGAGAAAGGTGAGCTGTTGTCATTATTGCACATCCAGGGTCTGCCCTCCTGGGAACAACAATAAGAGAATAAAAGAGTTCTCCCCGCCCAAACTACACAAGCAATTCATGACATCAAGTCTTGATTACAGCTTGATTGTGCTATAAGTGACAGGCGATAAACCACAGATACATAAATACACACTCCCTGTCATGACGAAGTTTCTCATGTGCTTTTGTAGTCCCTCTCTCTGCACTCCACTGCACAGTCATCAGGCAATCACTCATCCTGTCTTTCTTGATAGATTATTTTGCAATTTCTAGAATGTTATATATATGTAATTATATCGTATGCTCTCCTTTTGGTATGGCTCCTTTCAGTAACCATAATAATTTTTTATGAGGTGAAATTCTTATAACAAGATATTAATCCTTTTAAAGTGAACATTTCACTGGCAGTATAGCCACAATGTTGTTCAGCCACCATGTTACCTAGTACTAAAACATTTTCATCACCCCAAATAAAACTCTGTACCCAATGAGAGGTTGCTCCCATTCCTCAGCCCCTATCCGTCAAAACCACCAATCTGAATTCTGTCTCCTTCTCTTTCTCATTCCAAGTTTTCTGTACCATCTATCCTGATAGCCTGTACATCTGGCGCCCCACTTGTCCCAATGTCAGGGCACTCATCCAAGCCTTCAAGACATTATTCTGCCTCTGAACCATGTTTCTCACCCTCACATCCCTCTAGCTCTGGTGGAATGGCACCCCAATACCACTACACTAGCTCCAGTGGCTGCTTTCTCCACAGGTAGGTCCACTCCTCTCGAGTTCCTCAGCCCAACCTACACTCACACATAGAGAGCCTTCCTACATTACACCCCTAGGTGCCTTTGAAGTCATAAAAAGCCTCTCATCCCTATACCTCACAAGCTTTCCAATTTCCCATCCTGACTCTGAACAAACTCCAACCTTCCAAAACCCCTTCCTATGCGCCCTTCTACTTATCCACAACCCAACTATGGCCATGTCTCCAAAATATTCCACCAAATACCCTAGAGGCCACAATGAGCATGAAACAAAACACAACCAGAGGAGGGATTTATTTCCATTTCCCAGGTCCTGCCTGTTGACTGTCTAAGGCCAGGTATATCGAGTTTGCAAAGCAAGTACAAAAAAGAGACAAAGAATGAGGACCCTGATGTCTGGCCTGAGCTCTGGGTCATGGAGGGCTGGAAATATGTCGTCCAGTTTAAGCCTGCAGGTGGCTGACATCACAGGGATGTGCATGTTTACTGGAGTTGTTCTTTTATCACTGAATATTTGTTTAATTCTCTGTGATATTGTTCTTCGAAGGTGCAGTGAAAATGAATATAGAATGAGAACACTTTGATGGTCACTCAGCAGGGCAGAGAGACTGACCTCAACACCTTTGAAATAAAAGGCTGCAGAGATTTTAAGAACAGGAGAAGGAATCATAGGCATCTGTGTTTGCTAATTGGATTGACACATAAGCAAAATAAAACTCATTAAATCTTAACAGGAGGGTTTTCATGATTGTTACATGTAAACCTCGCTCATGGATAAGTTTTTATTGATGAGGGGGAGAGAGAGAGAGAGAGAGAGAGAGAGAGAGAGAGAGAGAGAAAGAGAGAGAGAGAGAAGAGAAAATAATTAGTTGCCTGCCAAAATGCCTTGACCGAGGATTGAACATGCAAACTTTAAGTGTTTGGAAGAACATGCCAACCAACTTGGCCACACTGGTGAGGGTAAGCAGGGTTTTTTGCATCTTGGTTTTAAATATCCCCACCCAAGTTAAGTCCCTACCCTTCCTCAGAGACTGAAACACAGAAAACAGGAGAATTAAATTTTAGCAGAATGTAACCAAACCCTCTAGGCAGAATTTCTAGAAATGCTATCACTGGCAAGAAGTTGTGTTTTTTAAAAATAGTCTTTTCTCAATTTCAGAGAGAAGAAGGAAGAAGGGGAGAGAAATAGAAACATCAATGATGAAGAGAATCATTGATTGTCTGCTTCCTGCCCACCCCTGCTGGGGATCAAGCCTGCAACCCAGGCATGTGCCTTAACTGGGAATTAAACCATGACCTCCTGGTTCTTGGGTTCATGCAAAATCACTGAACCACTCCAGCCGGAAGGCAAGAAGCTTTTAAGGAGACTTCGGTATATTTTGAAAGGATAGAAAGAATCTGCAATTACAAATTGCAGTTACATTTGTAAAGGAAATGCTCTGACAAAATAGTGATAAGAGTCCTAGTCAGAAAGGAAAATTAAAGACCCTGAGGCAATAATGAAGCCTCCTGTTCATAACACAGCTACTTTCTGCACAGTATAGGCAAACACAACTAAAACCTTTCAGCCAAGTCCCAGTTTGCACTGCCCTCAGTTCCTGCAATTTATAAAGAAGTGCAAGTTCCTAGTCATTTATAAATAGATGCCAAATAGTTGAGAGACTGAACAGAGATGGCATCTGATCTCCCAGAAGGCTGTGCTTCTGGAGTTTTCCATGCAGACATTACATTACTCTCTACAGTCACCTTCCCTTTGATCAATCGTCAGCTCCAAGGAAGAAGAGTATTTTGTTCCTATCACATATATGCTTCGTGTCATTCAATTTGCCCTGATTAATGACCTAAGTGCAGAGGAATGACATTCACCTTATAGTTTGCTCTGATGCTGGTTTTTCTATGAAACCTCAGATAGGAGATTTAACAGCCCCTTGAGCTTAGGTGGCCTCACCCTCACACTTCATCTATAGTCTCTCTAGCTTTGGGTGATGACCTCCACTCAAACAGATTATGAGTCTTCAACAGGTCAAAAATAGCTCCATAAAAGGTGAGGTAGTTTATAATTCTGTGGGCATCAGTTTGAACTACGATATTTGCTAAGCCATGGTTGCATTAACAACATTCCCAATTCTATTCTATCAACAAACAGGACAGAGTGCTACTGAATTCATGCAAATAAGTCTATTGCTATAAGCATAAGAATACTCCAGAAGGCATTAGTAATTTTTTGGGACAAGACAAAGAGCAATACAAAGTCACTATTGCATCTCACATAGGTGTCCTCTTGTCTATTCCCATCATCACCAGTGTCCAGGCACCCTCCTCAAGCCTCCCTGGAAATATGAGAGAGCTCATGTTCCTGTCAGCTTATCTCTTTCCCCCAAGGGTCATTACACAATGACTGCCCCTCCTGTGAAGCCCATGGTGTCCCCTCCATTGTGGAGATAGTGCAAATGGAACCAACCAGAGATGGAGTCCAATGTGGAATGTTACATTACGTCAACAATAATGATGACAATTCCAGCTCACATTTTTTAGTATTTATTGATACAAAGCAAGTCTTCTAAGCAATATCCTCCACCACAAGTGATCTAATAGGTGCATTTTTATTTTATTTTATTTCATTTGTTTTAAGAGCATATTGGAGGGGAGGAGGATCACTAGTGCTTGACATCTAACTCTACAGGCGCACTTTCCCCAGAGCTGAAGGGGTTGGAGACTTTACACTGGTAGCTCCCAGCATCCTCTCTCTTGCCAGGGTCTATGAGGAGAGTTCTGTGGTCCTCTGTTAGCTTCATCCTCTCCCTGAGCCTCAGACGCGTAGCATTAAATAACCAGTTGGTGGAGCTCGCATGTGTGTGGCAAGTCATGACCACGGCATCCTCATTCTCTGTAACTGGTGTTGTTGGCTAAAAGTGTGGGCACACTCACTGGCCTTGTGAAGAAATAGAGGGTGAGATTGATTGACTGTGGGCTTGAGACCTGGGGCCATGCTCTTTCCTCAAAGATATCAGCCCTGACTCTGATGGTTCTGAGGTAATTTGGTTCCACAGTTAAAATTAATTAATTCTAAATCTGCCATCACTCCCCAGACCAAATCTACCCCTCTCAGCTGAAGACCCATAAGAAGGAAGGATATGAACCAATGATTGACCTAGGGAATCCAAAGACATCTAATAAGGCCTCTGGGAGTAAAGGTGAAGATAGGGCTATGGCTGCAGATGGACCTCAAGTGACTCAGTTCAATTTCTCATGGTCTTTGTGATTCTGCTTAGGATCTGTTTCTACCTGTGCTTCACCTTCCTCTCAGTGAAGAAAAATGAATATTTGGCTGCCATGCTGACAATGTACTAATCATAAAATATTCACAGTATTTGACATAAATATCGGGAAGGAAAACTGCTCAAATAAGAGGCATTTGTTATTGATGGACTTCATGAGAGAATCCCCTGGGCTGATCCATGGTGGATGAGCAGCTCCCAGGAGCATCTTTTCTCCTGCTCTTCCCTTGGGCACTGATGTTTATCTGAACTCTCCTAAGTTCCGTATAACAGTCAGATAATAATCTGGGGAGCTAGTCCAGTTGTGCTCTCTACACACAGTCTCAGGTGAAGGAGGGCTCAGCCCCAACTGGTGACCAGCTCAAGAGCCTTGTGACTCTGGCACATGGGAAACTGTTGCTTTCACTCAGCCCTTCACAGAAGGCAAAACCCAACCTGACACAGGCTCTCCAGGGACTCTGCAGTCAGCACATTGTGACAGGGGCCTGGAGAGTGGCTGTCCAAGCTGAGTTTCTCTGTGAAGAACGCAGAGAGCCCGTCAGGTGAGGTCCTTACAGAGCCCTGCAGGTTCTATTTCAGGGACATGATCAGGGAATGGGGCCCAGGACCTGGACTGAGACTGATCTCCCTCTGCTGACTCACTCCCATCAAATTGCTCCTTCTCTCTCTGGTGAATGTCTGTGGGGCTGGAATCTGGGAAGGAATCTCTGACCTTAGGATGTTTGTCTCCACTATGTGTGTCCTGCACTAAATTCCCAAACCCAGGTTGGGACACGATGAAGTGGGGGCTGGAGGAGAGTCCAGGGCTGGCAGTCCTATGTGTGAAGTAGAATTCACCCCACCTAATATCTAGAGTCAGAGAGCAATCACTCACGGTATACATTGAGTGGTCCAAATGCTATTTCTCTTCGTGAATTTGGAAGTACGGCTACCACCATGTAGGTTCCTCGGTCACACACAGTGACTTTTCTTATGATCAGGGATCCATCGAGGTTTATTTCTGCTCGACCACTGTATTCGGTACCTGTTAGATATACACTATAATACCCTGCAAGAGACGCAATGAAATTCTGGTACTTCATCTCTACGCCCCTGTACCAAATAAATCCTATAGCATCGGGAGGCGTATTGCGGAGACGTAGAATCACATCCTGCCCTTCAAGAGCAATGGTCCAGACAATACCAAATTGTGCAGTGGTGGGTGGGATCCACAACATTAAGAGGAAGGCTAGAAGGGAAGAGAGAATTTGATCAGTATTTTGATCTATGTATTGGGATGGAGAGATGAGGCATTTCTCTTCATCTCTCAGCCTGAGACTTCATGTGAGTTCCTGTGTGCATCTCCTTGGTCAAGGTCAGCAACATGGCCACCATGGCTTCAGCACCTCAGAACCTATGCTTCTTCTTTTCAATTCTATTTCCCAACTGTCTGTGTGGCTGTCATCCTTACTTCCCTCAGATACCTGTTGATACTCCTTGGCCTTCTTGGAAGACCTTCCCTGACCACGTCCTCTAAAGACCGTCTATCTTCACTCTCTGACCTTTCCCCGCTCCGTGCCCTTCATGGCACTTGTGGGTACCAGATGTCACAAGTGGATCTCTTCTTGTTTCCTTTCTCCCCATATAATGTGAGCTGCATGTGGGCTTGGGATTTTGTGATTTGTGCCCCCAGTGACTGCAATAGGCTGCAAACACCTGTGGGTGAATGAATGAGTGTCCCCAGACTTGTCCACGTCCCATGTTGTATTTTCCCATATTTGTAGCTAGTGGTGGGGACAATGTTTAGGACCAGTGGTTAAAATGATTCTGGTATCACCTGAAATAGATTGTCATGACTGTGGTCAGTTGTCAAAATTTTATACTCAGGGATGAATAACTTAGCAAATGAACCGCAATTGAGGTTTTCCTGCCCCTCACCACTTCCACATAATGAGATATTCCTCTTGCTGAACCCCCTCTCTCATCTGACTCTGCACCCCTGTCCTTTCACTCAGGTCCAAAAGGAAGCCCTTTCTTCCCTCACAGCGTATTGTCCTCCCCAGGAGATCGTGGCCAGTCTCCGACTCCCAACCTCCCTTCCATCCCCAGTGATTGTCCCCTCCTTACTGGCCAGAAGGAGCCCCAGCCATGGGAAACATCCTCTGTGGGCAGAAGCCGCAGGGAAGTCCATGGGGACTGGTGCCTGCTCCATCACTTTCTCTGAGAGAAGAGCGCGATGTCCAGTAAGACTCCCAGACACCTCCGTCCAGACTGGTGGGATGTGCTCTCCCTCTTCCCTGTGTGCTGAGCCTCCTGCTGGGACAAGATAACCTCCCTGGTCATGTGGGCCAGGGAGTGGTCAGGGCCCAGCACCCTCCCTATTCATCCCCTCATTTTTTCCAACCCTGTTGCCCTTTTCAGTTTACCTTTACTCTGTATTTTGATTCCCTGGAAACTCCTGAAGCCTCTGACAACACAAACACATATAAACACAAACTTACACATGCACAGACAGGTGCCCAGAAAGCACTGGCCTGGGGCATTCAGTTCCTGGTCATTCTCCATAGCTCTCTGTCAGTGCACATTTGACTTTTCCCTTCAGAGCAAGAGGTCTGGGGCCACTTCAGGAAAATTGTCGCAGGGATACCCCGCCTCTGCATTGGATCTCCTGTGAAACTTTGTAAGGATTGGGATGCCCAGGTCACATTTTGGAAAGGCTGCTTCAGCAGCTGCCCAGCAACATGGATACCAGGATGAGACCCTATGATGTGAGGGTGGTGGGCCCTGCCCTTTTCCTATGTATAGGAAGGGTCTCCATATCCTGATATAATGCAGATTCTAGCCCTAACCGGTTTGGCTTAGTGGATAGTGCATCGGCCTGTGGACTCAAGGGTCCCAGATTCGATTCTGGTCATGGGCATGTACCTTCGTTGCGGGCACAACCCCAGTGGAGACTGTGCAGGAGGCAGCTGATCGGTGCTTCTCTCTCATCGATATTTCTAACTCTCTATCCGTCTCACTTCCTCTCTGTAAAAAATCAATCAATAAAATGTTTTTTAAAAAAAGGCAGATTCTGACTAAGCAGGTGTGCTGTGGACCAGAGACTCACATCTAAGAAGCTCTCAGGTGACGTGGATCTTACTGGCCTGTGGATCCCACTTGCAACAGCAAGGCTGATGGAGGCACATGGCCCCCTGAGAGGATGACCCTCTCACTCCAGCATTGGCCCCTGCTACACCTTGGTCTTGGGTCCATAGGCACCACACAGAGAGCCCCACAGGCCCGAAACTGGAGATTTTTTCTGATGGTGACACAGAAACAAAGCTGGGCACCGGGTCTATTCTTTGTTTTCAAATCCCCTAGGAAGCTGGGAATTCCTCCCAACAGGAAGGCCACAGAGGGGACTGGGGGTGAGATGGCGTCAAGTTGGGTAATGACAGCAGAGGAGACCTTCCCTCTATCTCAGGTTGTCACCAGCCTGGCCATTGTTTCCAGGGACAAAGACCACATCACCATGTGTCTCTGAAGGATCTGCAGTTCCCAGGTGTAAAGGGTAAGGTTTGAAGCAAGAACTGTGGTGGGAGCTCAGTGGCTGTGGGCTCTGTGGTCCTTGGTTAATGTTTTCAAGGAGACACTCCCTCTCTTTGTTTGTTCACCCACTGCCTGTCCCCCCTGACTGTTCAGGCAGCCTCTGTC
The DNA here is from genome assembly GCA_036010255.1 of Myotis pilosus. Classification (NCBI taxonomy): domain Eukaryota; kingdom Metazoa; phylum Chordata; class Mammalia; order Chiroptera; family Vespertilionidae; genus Myotis; species Myotis pilosus. The sequence continues at coordinate 301,730 of JASKON010000029.1, forward strand.
CTCTGCCTGGGGGACTTTTTTGAGGTCACCTAGCCTTACACATGCGTGATTCCAGTTATAAGTTGGGGAGCAGCATAGAGATCCCTAAAAAAGAAGCTGCTCCTAGACCCTGTCAAGGTCAGAAATGTCCAAACCTGTGGAGGATTGTTATGAGTATCTCAGCTGAATTGATGTCATATGACTGCAAGCAAGATCCCAAATACTGAGAACAGCAGTTATGTAGCTTATTTTATACATTAAAATCAAAGGAGAAGATGGAAAAAGTTGCATGAAATCTATGGGAAAGTGAGGGAAAGCATTGCAGGGAGAACTCTAGAAATAAATAAAAAGTAAAATGGAGAAACACATATTACTTTTCCTTTGGAGGGTCCAGGATAGTTAATATTTCCAGTAGGTACAGAGGCTGTGCAGATAACCAGGCAACATGAGCGCTCTGTGGTCTTGTATTCTGGTGCCACAGGCTTTTCAATGGGTCTAGCAAGAAAATTTGCTAGAGATATGTGATATCAAAGGTATGTTATCCATGATGCATAAGAACAGGGAAAGGGCTCACTTGACGTAAAGTCTGACATTTGCTAAGGAAGCTGTGGGCCTGTGACCTGACTACCTGCCATCACCTGCCCACTGAGGCATTTGTGATCAGACCACACTGTGCATCAATGAGCTTGTCAGGCCTGTCATGTGGTCCCCTGGGCTTATCAGGTTCCATGCACAGCCCCTTTTTCAATCACAGTTTCTGGAAAGAGCAGGTGGGACAGCACAGGCATGACGGAGGGGTCCAGTAAAATCTGTTAGTCAGGGAATGGAAATAGGTCTCCTTCTGTACCTCCTTAGGCAAAGCCCAGTTCAAGGGTGGATTTCCTGTGTTTTGTAGGTGCTTCTCAATATCGCCCCCTGTAAGGCTAAGAAGGCTCATTCCTAGGAAGTCTTAGTGTAAGCATTTGTCTTGCTGAACAACCAACCATTGTGGATGGGTCAAGACTGTAACATTGGATGGAAGTCAAGGCTGAATTTTCTTAAAAGTGAAAAGCAGATACACGGGAGGCAGGAAGGTTCCATGGGACTTCACTAAAAAAAAAAATCACTCTGGATTATTTGTAACCTATAATCCAAGTTTTACTCTCTGTCTCATTTCTCTATGTTTTGCATCTAGTATGACATATACTCATAGTTTGAGGACAAACTATACAACTCTTCAATTATTATAATTTGACCAGGAGATGGGTTTCCATTTTCTATGGTCCCTATGTTTCCCATTCAAAATGCTCAAGTGCTATTCATTATTGATCCAATTCCTGCTAGTTTTGCAATTGGAAGCTATAATCTTAAAGTATATACAGAAACAAGACTCTAAGAACACAATGCCAGAAATTACAATTACCATCTAAACATTCCAAAGTCAAGGAAGACAGTAATGTTTAATCAGTAAATATCCTATATCTCAGCAGCTATTATAGAGGGCCTTGTTTGTAAAGCTTCTATTTTAATTAATATAGTTTAGTAATCCTTGATAGGTTGAAGTGGAAGCTTATTCCCATAATCACGTTCTAGCATTCTTAAAAGAAAAATATCTTAATATTTCTTTTTAACTAACTTTCTAGATCTTCCCATGATCTTCTTGGTTTATCGCTTTTTAGTCATTCAAAAATAACCAACTTATGAAAACATGCTCACGTCACTAATCATCCAACATATGCAAATTAAAATGACAGTGAAGTAAAATCTCACACTGTCAGAATGACTATCATCAACAAATCAACAAATGACAAGTGTTGGCAAGGATGTGGAGAAAAAGAAACCCTCATGCACTGCTGATGGGAATGCAAACTGGTGCAGCCACTGTGGAAAACAGTATGGAGTTCCTCAAAAAATTAAAAATGGAACTTCCATTTGACCCAGTAAATCCAGTTATTGGAATATATTCCAGGAAAACAGAAACACCAATCAGAAATGGTATATGCACCCCTATATTCATAACAGCACAATTTACAATAGCTAAGATCTGAAAACTACCTAAGTGCTCAAGAGCAGACAAATGGATTAGAAAACAATGGTACATCTACATGATGGAATACTACGCTTTGTAAAAATGAAGAAATTCTTACCATTTGCAACACCAGGGATGGAGCTTGAGAATATTATGCTCAGTGAAACAAGCCAGTCAGAGAAAAATAAATATCACATGACCTCACTCATTTGCAGAATATAATGAACAACAAACTAATGAACAGAAATAGGACCAGAGACATAGAAGCATCGAAGAAACTGTCCAACTGATGAGGGAAGACGGTGCATGAGAGGGTAAGAGATCAACCAAAGAACTTGTATGTATGCATATGAGCATAAGCAATGGACACTGACAGGAGAGGTGTTTAGGGCATGTGCTGGTGGGTGGAAGTGACCAGGGAGAGGACAATGGGAGTAAAAGGAAACTCATGTAATACCTTCAACACCAAAAAATTTAGATTTCTTTAAAAGCATAAAAGTGCTTTTAATCTTAAAAAAAAAAAATAACCAACATGCCCAGCCAATGTGATGAGTTGTTGAGCACCAATCCATGAACGAGGAGGTCAAAGTTCAATTCCCAGTCAGGGCACATGTGTATTCTTTGGGCTTTTTCCCCCGCAGGGGACTTGCACAAGGCAGCCAATCAATGTATGATTCTCTCTCATCATTGATGCTTATCTCTCTATCTCGCCCTCCCTTCCTCTCTCTGAAAGCAATAAAAATATTTATTCAAAAAACGTACTGATTAGTTAAAACAACTTACTTTTAAATTCTCTTTATACACACACACACACACACACACACACACACACACACACACAACCCATTCCTTGCCTTTGCAATAGCACCCCTTCTAAATTTCAAAATGTTACCAGAAACGGAGCCAGGTCCCGAAATGATTTGCTTAGGGCCAGCCTGCAGTGTGTGGGTTCTTGATTTGGTGCAAGAAATATTTTACAACATGAGTTCAGTTGATTTTGAAAATATGTTTTTTAAAGCTTCGAACAGTGAAACAAGGAAATGCTTAGGGTAGAGACAGTAGGAGGGAGAATAGACAGGACTGTTTGGGCTCTCTAGCAACATGGAAATGATGTGAGTCTAGGTGGGGCTGTTGTGAGCTCACAGGTAAAAGAGTTTGGGGGACACGTCAATGGAATTAGACCCGGACAAGCTGCTGCTGCCCATTGCTCTCCAGGTTGGAAGATTCATGGGTACCTCACAGAGATTAAAAGAAAGAAAATTCACTCAAAAACGAGATTTGGTGGCTGTGGGTGCCACAAGGAGGACACACACGGGATTCTTGGTCTTGAGGGATTTTATTTACTTTCCAAAGGTGCAGATCTAATGGAGGTCTCAGGGGAAGATCACAATAGAATTTCCCCCACCTTTCCAAGATGCCCCTTTAAGGGTCCTGTTCTCTCATAATGGGTCATTGCCAAGGAAGGCAGTCTAAACCTCATTATCAGCAATATTACACAGAAAGGAAGGCCTCCTTGGGGCCAGTTATTCCCATTACTAGGCACCCAGGGCTCTCCACTCTGATGGCCTTCTGCATCTGGCTGTAAATTGCTTGGCCAGTTTGTTCAGCTGTCTGTCTCAGTTGCCTAATTCCACGTGTCAAGGAATTTTCCTAGTTTTTTACTATCCTGTCTCAAAAAGAGAAAACCTAAAAAAATATTATTAATAATACAAAAGTTATCATATACACCTTTAGTCATTATTAAAAATTGGGCTATATATACAATGTCTGAGAAAAGTCCAAAGAACAAGTATAACTATTATTATCACTAGTATTCACAGACAGATAAAGATAATCAATTTGTAGTTATACAGGCCTTGTTGGTGTCTTGGGATACCTGTCGAACTCTGATGTCAGTGTCCTCTCATTCTCAAAAGTTTTTGTTCACTATAGGTGAGGCAAGTGTCAGAGACAGGGGCAGGTGTCCATTTGTGGTTGGGCACCGGATAAAGTCCCTTCAAACAATGTTGGGGAGTCTTTCACTGATGTCTTTTCCAGTTGGCAAAATAAGTCACGGTCTTTGAAGTCTTCATGCACTGAGAGCACTCCTGTAAATACATGTCAATAATTTATCTGTCCCTATAAGCTGGTTAATAAGTTCTTAATAATAATGCAGAATGTCTCCTTTCTCATAAGGTTGATTCATATGTCCCTTCCTCTAGGTACATGGGGTTACTGGTGGTTACTTAATGAAGAGAAAAGCTATGTGTTTACCAAAAAAGGAGATTCCTGGTTGATAAGAACCATAAGGAGGGCTTTCAGCCAACGGAGATTAAAAGCTTCTGAAAATTTACCTAGTTGAGTTTTAATTATGTCATTTGTATATTACACCAATCCAGAGACTGGAGTTATAGGTACAATAAAAAGACTAGTAGAATAGGCCAAATATGAGAAATGAGTTGTATTTTTTGAACAGTGAAATGTGTCCCTCAGTCACTATAACTCATCCGGAATTCTCCAATAGGTGTTAATTTTCCCAAATCATAATTTACCTTTCCAACTCTTGCTGTCCTTCAAGTGAATGCCTCAACCTAGTGTGAATAACATACAAATCATAAATAACACATATTCATATTCGTATTCCTGAGATGGTGTAACCTGCGTAAACTTCAATTACCATCTTAAAAAGGGATCTACAGGAAGTAGTAAATGACCTTGGGGTTCATGGAATGATTTTCCAGGGTTATATTTAGACAGTACAACATCTGCTACACACTTTGCAATCGATACAAGGAAAAGGAGTGACATGAAATCCAGTGATTAAAGATTGGAGAGGTAGAAGAAAACACAGCAAGGCATAGAGAGAATCTCTGGGATTAGATCAAATGTAAAACCAGTCATCACATACTTCTTTTATATTGGTTGGAATAAGGTAGTTAGCAGTAAACAATTCGAATGATAACAATAACATGGAGGGGTCTGTGTTCTCTCCTCTGGAGTTGTGAGGGGTTTGGAAAAAAGAAAATCACTCTGACATTCCAAAGGTATGTTATTGTAGAAGCAAAAAGTCAATGGATGGGCTCAGTTAAGGTAAAGACTCACCTTTGCCAGGAAAGATATGAGCCTTGCACATGACTACCAACCATGACTCACTTTAAGTTAGTAGGTTTTATTTGCAGACCATGCTGTGGGGTTCCTTTAGGTTTCTGAGTTTGTAAGCCCCCCACAAAGTCCTTTCCTGAGCTTATGAGGTTGAGTATGTGGCCCCTTTTTCATTCACACAGTCCAACACCTTAACCTCTTGGGAGGAGAGAATAGCTAGAAATAATTACCAATGGCAAATTACTTCATCATTTTTGCCAACATAAGGATACTTCCAATAAAAACACTAAACAAGGGGTTCAGAAAACTTTGCATTAATGCTGGAACACTGGGCGCTCAGGGAAAAAATGGAAGTTTCACACCTCTCCCCATGCCTTGCTCTGCCAGTATCTCCCATTTAGGTATTCCACAACTGTATACATACATTAAACCAGTAAAAGTAAGTAAAGCCCTTTCCTGAGTACTGTGTGGGATTTTTCAGATAACTATAAAGCCTGAGGGGTCATGGTAACATCCAAATCTAATGTTAACCAGGCCAAAATGTGAGTTACCTGGGCACCCCATTTGTGATGGTGTCTGAAGTTATGTTACTGAGCCTTCAAACTATGCGATCGGCACCCACTTCAGATAGTTATTATCAGAACTGAAATGAATTGTAGGACACCCCATTAGAGAATCAGTATCTGATGGGAAAAAAACAGAAACAAAAACTTCAGCTCATATAAAAATTACCCAGCAGGGTGATGCTAGAAGTGATTATGATATTGTCAGTTATCTGCCTATATTAGGTGCATAGGGAGTTTGAGAAGACTTGACTTTCACTCCCCTTTCTCACTAAGCCCTCTCTCACCTTGAGAGTCCACCTTCACCCCCTTTCCTCCTCTTTGTTCTCACAGAACGAGGCTTGAGGCAGTGGTTCTGATCCCAGGAGCAGTGGAGGCACAGGCCTGTAAGTCTATTCATATGGTTGTCAACCCTGAGGTGGGAACTGTTCTCACCTCAGAAAGCCAGTAAACTGACACCAGGTTGTATTGAAAGGAAAGAAAGCATATATTACAAAGGTACCAATTAAGGGGAATGGAGCAGCTGATGCCCAAAGACCAGAACTCACAGTGGTTTATATTTAGGGTCTTTTAAGGGGCAAAAGTCATGACGTGGGGTTCGGAGTCATGGCTTTTGAAGATTGGTCAGTTATTCTATAAGTACTCATAATGTGACTTATTTCTCCCAGTATCATCCTGGCTGGGGTCTTTGATTATCAGGTGGTCTTCCTTCGTGCAGACAACCCAAAGTTCAGCAACCGATTTTGGGGTTGGGTCGGTTATGTTCCCTTAAGAGCAGAAAATATCTATCCATCTTGTGCTTAGCAGACAACATCTTTTTCTTATCTTGAGCACGATAACTTCTGCAACCTGTTTCACTGACTAGTTTCTAAGCTCCAGGCCACATCTGCATTCTTTCCTATCACACCTGCCAGGTTCTATTTTCTATTTATTTTTTAACTAGAAATCATAACATCCAGCTATTGGAACAAAGGGTAATCTTCCTCTCATCTTTTAAATTCTTCTATCTGGGCTAAAAATCAAATTAACAGACAGATTAACAGGAGAAAATGTACCAAGAATGATATATGAACAAATATTCTGGGGCTATAAGAATAGAGACCAAAGGATGCATTGGGTAGTGGAATCTTATATGTCATTCTGAAACTAAGGGGAAAGAGGGTTGTGATTTGAGGCTTCAAAGGGAAGGAACATTGGCATGGAGATGCCAAAACAAACGTGAATGTCATTCCTGGAGCAGGTCCTCCTCTAAACACATTCTAGGCAGTTTAGTGGGAAGGTCCAAGGCTTATTTCTTAAACCATTTTTTCCCCAATAAAGATGTCAAAATCAATACCCTAAAAGGCACATCTGGGGTAAAACTCAGCTTCCCTTCACAGCAGAGCCATGACTCTTAGTAAGGTTTAAAAGTCTAACTAAAAGCTTAATCCTAGTTACCTAGTGATTGACCTAACTCATTACCAAAACAAAACATAAAAATACTGAAACCTTGCTCTTTCAGTCTAAATGTGTCCACTTTTAACTTCTCATTAGGAAAAAAAAAACACCTAAAAGATACATTGGAATGCACTATAAAAAATTTCTCATTCGAGAGCACTTTGACACACTCACATCATCCATAGCTGTTCAGGAATAAATAGGAGTCCAGAGACCCTGACTCATGTCTCAGATTAGTGTTTACACTATCACTACAAACTGCTTAAGCCAGTGGTTCTCAACCTTCTGGCCCTTTAAATACAGTTCCTCATGTTGTGAGCCAACCATAAAATTATTTTCATTGCTACTTCATAACTGTAATGTTGCTACTCTTATGAATCATAATGTAAGTATCTGACATGCAGTATGGTCTTAGGTGACCCCTGTGAAAAGGTCATTCGACCACCAAAGGGATCGCGACCCGCAGGTGCCGGGAGCCGGTCCATCTTTGCTGTTTCAAGGGACCTGGCATATATGGCATACTGTTCTTAATATGTTTGGTCACCTTCTTGGCACTATGTGTTTTAACCAAGGTCATCTCTCTGAGAAAGTTTGTTTCCCCAGGTAGGGATTTTCCCCTGAAGTTAGGGAGGGAATAAAACCCCTTAACTAAGTGCCAGGCAGGTAATTAATCACTTTAACTATGAACAATCATGCTTAAGCTACATAATCTTTACTCCCTGGAATGGAGATAAGAAACGCCCTAGCCTTTGGAATAGAGATTGATAGGATTAGAATCAACTGGTATAAATACAGATGCAACAAGACAACAGGAGACAGAACTTAGATGAAGATCCTAGAGACAGAACTTAGAAGACAGAACCTACACAGAACCTAGAGACAGAAGAACTTTGCTGGAGAGAACATGGCAAAAGATCCTGGACAGAACCTGGCTACAGAACTTGGTTGGAGAACCTAGACAGAACCTGGCTGGAGAACCTAGGGAGAGAACATGGCTACAGAACCTGGCTGGAGAACCTGGACAGAAACTGGCTGAAGAACCTAGCAAGAGAAAATGGACACAGAACTTGGCTGGAGATTGTGGCTAGAGATCCTGGCAAGGCTGCTGATCAACTAAACACTGTCTCCCTGTCATTCCTTCTTCGCCGACTCCATCCACATCTTTGGGGATCCCTGGACCTGCTGGGGTTGGACCCTGGCACGCAGGCTGAGAACCGCTGGCATAAGCTGCTTTTTTTGGTTGTGTTTGTACATGTCCCTAATTTTGACTAGTATTTGAGCTTCTTGCCTACCTCAAGGACTCTTGTCACATATCTATCGTTGAGGAATCGGGGCAGGAGTCTTGCCGAGGGTTGTCAGCTAGGCTTCAATATCACCCATGCACTTTCATATTTAACTTAATTTAGTTCCAAAATGCGTACAGCATAAATGCTGGAAAAAGGTCCTGATGTGACTTAGAGAAACAAATGTGTTCATAAGGGCCCCTGCAGTCATGGTAACTTCATGGCATCTCGGTGTTTTTTCAGTTGCTAAGATATACTGTGTATGAGTGTCCAGGATAGAATCTGTTTGTTCATTTGTTGATTCTTGGAATATGTAATTGCTGGAAGCTGGTCAATCCTTGTTGCTTGACATAGTCGCTTCAGGGAAGAAACATCTGCACAGCATATGTTTCAAGGGACCTGGCGTATATGGCATAGTGTTCATAATATGTCTGCTCCTCTTCCTGGCGCTATGTGTTTTAACCAAGGTCACCTCTCCAAGAAAAGTTGTTTCCCCAGGTAGGGATTTTGCCCTGAAGTTAGGGAGGGAATAAAACCCTTTAACTAAGTGCCAGGCAGGTAGTTAATCACTTTAAGTACGAACAACCAGGATTAAGCTACATAATCTTTACTCCCTGGAATGGAGATAAGAAACGCCCTAACCCTTGGAATAGAAATTGATAGGATGAAAATCAACTTGTATAAATACAGATGTAACAAGACAATAAAACACAGAATGTGGCTGAAGATCCTGGCTAGACAACCTGGCTCTGCTGCTGATCAATTGACCGCTGTCTCCATGTCATTCATTCTTCGCTGACTCTGTCCACACCTTTGGGAACCCCTGGACCTGCTGCGGTTGGACCCCCAACATTTGGTGCCCGAACAATGACTCCTACTGTGTACCTACCCATCATTATCCAGGGCCCTAGAGCACTGGTTCTCAACCTTCCTAATGCTGCGAACCATTAATACAGTTCCTCATGTTGTGATGACCGCCAACCATAAATTATTTTCGTTTCTAATTCATAACTGTAATTTTGCTACTGTTATGAATCCTAATGTAAATATCTGATATGCAGGATGCATTTTCATTGTTACAAACTGAACATAATTAAAGCATGGAGATTAATCACAAAAACAATATGTAATTATATATTGTTCAATATTTATTTCTAATTACAAATAAATGGAATTTTGTCTTGAAGCATGGTGTAGCATGGGTAGCAGTCTTAATATAACAACAGTAGACTACATTTTTACATTGCTACATGTGTAAAAAGCCAAGGTTAGTGCGAAGGTTGAGATTGTTTCTTTCTCACCAGGTCAGAAATTCTTGGAGCAGACTTTGCAAGAGCACAATGAAGATCATCTCCCACAACAAGTCTACTTCTGTATTGAGACTTGATAACCAACAAGCTGGAAAACCCTGTTTCACAAAGATATGTTGTTGAAAAAGGAAGAGAAAGGCACAACACACTCTCAGACAGAGCAGGATATGACTGCACACACTTGATCCAGAATTTTGTAACTGGCATTGTAGAGAAATCAGTTCTGGCTGCATTGTTGTTAGTAAGTTCAATGAACTCCTCTTGTGCTGTCTCAGGAACATCATCAACTTTGATTGTGAATGGGCTTCTGGCAAGTGCAAATGGGGTGTCAGGTAGATTTGGAAAGTACAATGAAATTTTGTCTGCAAGCATGGGCAAGTGTTCTTTCACAGAAATTACCATCATGATCCTTTTGTCTGGTTCAATGTCATGTTCCTCAAAGAAAGCAGATAAGTTAGGCAACATGTAAATATTATTTTCATCCATTTTTTTTTTTTTTTTTTGCAAAAGCTGAAGTTTCATTTGAAGTGTTCGGATCTTTTCAGACAAATGAGGCATGTTGCATTTGGTCCTTGCAGTGATGAATTTAACTCATTCAAGATGGCAAAGATGTCAACCAAGTAACCTATTTTCTGCAGTTCACTTTTATCACCCAAAAGTGCTTCGAACTGCGTTCTTGCTTTCTGATTAAAAAACGATTTGAGTTCATCACAAAACTCAAAAACACGTTTTAAATCTTTTCCTTTTGACAAACATCTCACTTCAGTGTGAAATAGCAGAGCATTGTTCAGGCCATCCAACTGGTTGCACAGTTGCGAAATAGTCTGCTATTTAAAGTGCTCGCCTTTACAAAATTGACACAACTTATGGCACTTTTCATTACTTCTTGTAATTCTTGTGGCAGTGTATTTGTTGCTAATATTTGCCGATGAATCATACAGTGAGTTCCGAAGACTTTTAGTGACTCATTCAGTACCAAATGTTGAAATGCAGATCAACTTCCTAGTATAGCTGGAACACCATCTGTGCAAACACCGCAAATCTTTTTCCAAGAGATTTTATGCTCTTTCAGAAATGAACCAACTGTGTCAAATACATCATGTGCAGTAGTTGTCATTTCAAGAGGTTTGCAAAAAAGAAACTCATCTTTAAAGTCGCCATCATTAATATACCTCACGTAAACCAGTAACTGTGAACAGTTTGCAACGTCTGTTGACTAATCAAGCTGGATACTAAATATTGGAAGTGGAGTAGATTCAATTTCCTGGCTTACATGATCAAAAATATCAGCAGACATGTCATCTATTCTTCTGGGTACAGTGTCGTTAAATAAGGAAATTGCACTCAATTTCATAACAAATTCATCTCTGATCCTAACTGGAACAATGTCTTTGGCCGCTGGCAACAGTAAATCGTCAGTAATGGTGTGAGGTTTCATAGCTCTGGCGATTCTGAGTGCCATCAAATATGAAGCTTTAATGGCTGCTACGTTTTGTTTGTGGTACTTGCCACCAGTGTCAAGTCTGGCTTTCTTGAGTCCATCACCTTTGAATCTAAAATAGTTGGTATCGTTGCTGGCAAAGCTCGGATGCTTGCTATCAAAATGGTGTTTTAGTTTGTTTGGATTCATAGAAACGGGTGATAGAACTTCACAGCAAATGACACATCACGGTTTCTCAATTCTTGCTGTAATTATTGAGGTAAAACCATACTGTAAAAAATCCTCACTATATTTTCTTTTCTTAACGTTCTTCTCTACATGAACCATTGTCATGGTATGGTTTGTTAATGAAAATAATATATAAAAATAGCTCTAATAATACAAAAGATGTTACATGGCATAGTTCAGTCAATACAGTGCATTAAAGTTTCCTATGATTTATCATTCTCTGTGTTGTTTTTTTTTTTACATACCTGTTACTATCACAAGGGGGCAGTATTCACATTAACCACAGCTGAATATAAAAAGAAATATCAGCATCCAGATTAAGTTCCCATGGTACAGATATTTTTTTGCAGTAGTTGATGATTTTACAGTACATGATTTTATATTTACGCAGTAATCATAATTAATGAAGTGTCGTTTTACCTCCAATACTACTGCTTTCTACACAGTAGGTGCTCTTGACACATGTGTAGCTGGTCTGCATAAGTACATTATGGCGCCAACCCTGTCACATATACCTGTATTTGTACCAGGTGTATGTCATGGGGTTGGCTCGATGATGTCATCACGCCCGGTACTCATATGTGGGTATATCTTCATGTGGGCAGACCTACCGTCAAAAGGAGAGAGGATCAGAGTCTCAGTTCTTATGACCATAGAAAATATGTGTTTTCCGATGATCTTAGGTGACCCCTGTGAAAGGGTCTTTTCACCCTAAAGGGGTCACCCCCACAGGTTGAGAACCACTGCCATGGAGGCATGAGAGTGGATGAGGGAGACATACTGGACATTATTGCTGAGGTCCAACTATTTATTTGAAAACTAATATCTGAAAGGCACTTCAAGATGCCCTAAGATCCTTGATCCCCACCAAACTTCTGACCTCAATGTGCTCCTCCAGAATTTTCCTGAATCTCTTTCTCTGTCTCCCACACCCCACATCCAATCTTTCTGCAAATCATCTTGAATCCATGCTTTCAACAAATACGAAAACTGACCCCTTCCTCCCATGCGTGTCTGACCACCCTCATCTGCCACCTAGATGACTGCACTTGCCTGCTCACTGGGCACCCTGCCCTCCACCCAGCAGCCACACAAGTGCTGAGGAATGTAGGCTAAGGTGAACATCCTGATTCTTTCTTGGGCAAGTTTTTCTGACTGAATCTATGGCAGGAATGCGGGGTGGGGGAGAGGAGGTGGAGGTGGAGAGTGATCAAAAGTTCTTTCTGAGATTTGTTTCTTAAAAGCTTGAAATCAATATCCCATTTAGGAACTTCAGAAAGGCTAAATTTTGGAGGCCTTCACTAAACAAAGATCACTCATGCTCACTGGGGCTCTGATCCCTCTACAGGTTCCTCAGGTCACTCAGCGGGAAACCAGATTACTGGCTATGGCCCTTTCCTCTCTGATTCCATCTCCTCTCATCTCCAGCTCTGTCTGTTCCAACCAGATTGCCTCTTTTTGGATATCCAAACATTTTAAATGGAAATAAATAAAAACACCCCACACATCCTTATTTCACTCTAACGTACTATCACATTATTACTGTTGTTGCTGTGTGGGTTACTGGGCGCCTCCCCCACCAGTATACCATGTCCATGAGGACAGGGATTTTGTCTGTTCTGTCTCATACCTGCACCCCCAGTGCTATGAGCAGTGTCAGTAGATGGTGAGCAGTAGGTTGGTCTTCTTTGATAAATGAGTAAAGAAGTTACACATGTGATCATATTTGAAAGGGTGAAATATGGAGCGTCATTACCTCACATAACTCAGATTCTGACCTAGACTGAGGGACCACGGAGACTTTCCTGAAGAGTGGCATCTAATAGAGCAAGGGCCCTGGCTAACCTAGAGCAGATGGAATGGCAGGAGTAAGTGGTCCAGGTAGAGTGCACAGCAGATGCAAAGGCCAGGAGGTTGAAAAGTCAAGCGAAGTAAATGAATTAAACTGACTCATTTGGGTGATTAAATGAGCTAATAGACCTGAAGGGCCCAGTACACAGTGTGTGCTGGAGAAAAGCCAGCTGATGTCATTATTGCACATCCAGTGTCTGCCCACCTGGGAACAACAATAACAGAATAAAGGAGTACTTCCCTCCCAAACTACACAAGCAATTCATGACATCAAGCCTATTACAGCTTAATTGTGTGTACATAGAGCTCGGGAAGTATGTCTCAGCGCTGTGGCTGATGCAATGGTGTGAGCACACTCCACCATGACATGCTTTCTCCGCACACCAGGAAGTAGCAATGCCCACCTGAAGGAACTCCTAGAGCCACATGCACAGTACCCCAGCCTTTCAGCCATTGGTCACCTGTAGCAACGTGTCTCACTCTGATTGGTCCCCGCATGCTATATATACCCATGCAATTCCACAATAAAATGGATCTGCGTAGCTGAACCTGGTCTTCGGAGTTGTGCATGCAGATGTCCTAGCCCATTGGGGTTCCATCGTCCTCACCCCTGAGGAACCCCCTACTTCAACTGTGGTATAAGCAACAGGCGATAAACCACAGATACATAAATACACACTCCCTGTCACACAGAAGTTTCTCATATGCTTTTGTAGTCTCTCTCTCTGCACCCCACCACACAGTCATCAGGCAATCACTCATACTGTCATTCTTCACAGATTATTTTGCAATTTGTAGAATGTTATATACATTTAATTATATCATATGCTCTCCTTTTGGTATGGCTCCTTTCAGTAACCATAATAATTTTTTATGAGGTGAAATTCTTATAACAAGATATTAATCCTTTTAAAGTGAACATTTCACTGGCAGTATAGCCACAATGTTGTTCAGCCACCATGTTACCTAGTACTAAAACATTTTCATCACCCCAAATAAAACTCTGTACCCAATGAAAGGTTGCTCCCATTCCCCAGCCCCTATCCCTCAAAACCACCAATCTGAATTCTGTCTCCTTCTCTTACTTGTTTTCTGTACCATCTATCCTGTCAGCCTGTATATCTGGTGCCCCACTTGTCCCAATGTCAGGACACTAATCTGAGCCTGCAAGACCTTATTCTTCCTCTGAACCCTGTTTCTCACCCCTCACATCCATCTAGCTCTGGGGGAATTGCACCCCAATACCACTGCACTAGCTCCAGTGGCTGCTTTCTCCACAGGTAGGTTAACTCTTCTCGAGTTCCTCAGCCCAACCCACACTCACACATAGAGAGCCTTTCTACATTACACCTCTAGGTGCCTTTGAAGTCATAAAAAGCCTCTCACCCCTAAGCCTCCCAAGCTTTACAATTTCCCATCCTGACTCTGAACAAACTCCAACCTTCCAAGACCCCTTCCTATGCTACCTTCTGCTTATTCACAATCCAACTATGGCCAGGTCTCCAAAATATTCCACCAAATACTCTAGAGGCCACAATGAGCAGGAAAACAAAACACAACCAGAGGAGAGATTTATTTCCATTTCCCAGGTTCTGCCTGTTGACTCTCTAAGGCCAGGCATATCGAGTTTGCAAAGCAAGTATAAAAAAAAAAAAGACAAAGAATGAGGACCCTGATGTCTGGCCTGAGCTCTGGGTCATGGAGGGCTGGAAACAGGGTAGTCCAGTGTAGGCCTGCAGGTGGCTCACGTCACAGGGATGTGCATGTTTACTGGAGTTGTTCTTTTATCACTGAATATTTGTTTAATTCTCTGTGATACTCTTCTTGAAGGTGCAGTGAAAATGAATATAGAATGAGAACACTTTTGTGGTCACTCTGCAGGGCAGTGAGACTGATCACAACACCTTTGAAATAAAAGGCTGCAGAGATTTTAAGAACAGGAGAAGGAATCATAGGCATCTGTGTTTTCTAATTGGGTTGACACAAAAGCAAAATAAAACTCATTAAATCTTAACAGGAGGGTTTTCATTATTGTTACATTTAAACCTTGCTCATGGATAAGTTTTTATTGATGAGAAAGAGAGAGAGAGAGAGAGAGAGAGAGAGAGAGAGAGAGAGAGAGAGAGAGAGAGGTGAGAGACAATAATTAGTTGCCTCCGCAAAATGCCTTGACCGAGGATTGAACATACAAACTTTAAGTGTTTGGGAGAAAGTGCCAACCAACTTGGCCACACTGGTGAGGGTAAGCAAGATTTTTTACATCTTGGTTTTAAATGTCCCCACCCAAGTTAAGCTCCTACCCTTCCTCAGAGACTGAAACACAGAAAACAGGAGAATTAAATTTTAGCAGAATGCACCCAAACCCTCTAGGCAGATTTTCTATGAATCATAACACTGGCAAGAAGTTGTGTTTTTTTAAAAATACACTTTTCTTGATTTCAGAGAGAAGGAAGAAGGGGAGAGAAATAGAAACATCAATGATGAAGAGAATCATTGATTGTTTCCTTCCTGCCCACCCCTACTGGGGATCAAGCCTGAAACCCAGGCCTGTGCCTTGACTGGGAATTAAACCATCACCTCCTGGTTCTTGGTTTCATGAAAAACCACTGAACCACTCCAGCTGGGAGGCAAGAAGCTTTTAAGGAGACTTAGATATATTTTGAAAGGATAGAAAGAATCTGCAATTACAAATTGCAGTTACATTTGTAAAGGAAATGCTCTAAAAAATAGAGATAAGAGTCCTAGTCAGAAAGGAAAATTAAAGACTCTGAGGCAATAATGAGGCCTCTTGTTCACAACACAGCTACTTTCTGCACAGTGTAGGCAAACACAAATAAAACCTTTCATCCAAGTCCCAGTTTGCATTGCCATCAGTTCCTGCAATTTATAAGAAGAGCAAGTTCCTTACCATTTATAAATAGATGCCGAATAGTTGAGAGACTGAACAGAGATGGCATCTGATCTCCCAGAAGGCTGTGCTTCTGTAGTTTTCCATGCAGACATTACATTACTCTCTACAGTCACCTTCCCGTTGATCAATCGTCAGCTCAAATGAAGAATAGTATTTTGGTCTTATCACATATATGCCTGGTGTTATTCAATTTGCCCTGATTAATGACTTAAGTGCAGAGCAATGACATTCACCCTATAGTTTGCTCTGATGCTGGTTTTTCTATGAAACCTCAGATAGGAGATTTAACAGCCCCTTGATCTTAGGCGGCCTCACCCTCACACTTCATCTATAGTCTCTCTAGGTTTGGGTGATGCCCTCCTCTCAAACAGATTATGAGTCTTCAACAGGTCAAAAATAGCTCCATAAAAGGTGAGGTAGTTTATAACTTGGTGGGCATCAGTTTGAACTAGGAAATTTGCTAAGCCATGGTTGCATTCGCAACTTTCCTAATTCTATTCTATCAACAAAGAGAACAGAGTGCTACTGAATTCATGCAAATAAGTCTATTGCTATAATCATAAGAACACTCCAGACGGCATTAGTAATGTTTTGGGAGAAGTCAAACAGGGAGACAAAGTCACTGTTGCATCTCACATAGGTGTTCTCTTGTCTATTCCCATCATCACCAGTGTCCAGGCACCCTCCATAGGCCTACCCTGAAACGGGAGAGAGCTCATGTTCCTGCCAGCTTATCTCTTACTCCCAAGGGTCGTCACACAATGACTGCCCCTCCTGAGAAGCACATGGTGTCCCTTCCATTGTGGAGATGGCGCAAATGGAACCAAACCAGAGATGGGGTCAAATGTTAAATGTTACATTACGTCAACAATGATGACAATGCGCTCACATTTTTTTTAGTATTTATTGATTCAAAGCAAGTCTTCTAAGCAATTTCATCCACCACAAGAAATCTAATAGGTGCTTTTCAATTTTTATTCTTTTTAGTTTAAGAATATAGGAGAAGGGAGGAAGATCACTAGTACTTGACATCTAACTCTACAGGCACACTTTCAGTGGCACTGATGAGGTTGGAGACTTTACATTGGTAGCTCCAAGCATCCTCTCTTCTGACAGAGTCTGTGGAGGGTTCTGCGGTCTTTTCAAAGCTTCATCATCTCCCTGCGCTGCAGACTCAGCATTGAATAACCAGTTGATGGAGCTTGCATGTGTGTGGCAAGTCATGACCATGGCATCCTCAGTCTCTGTGACTGTGGTGTTGCTGGCTAAGAGTGTGGGCACACTTACTCGCCCTGTGAAGAAACAGAGGGAGTGTTTGATTGAGTGTGGGCTTGAGACCTGGGGCCATGCTTTTTCCTCAAAATATCAGCCCTGACTCTGATGGTTCTGAGGTAATTTGATTCCACAGTTAAAATTAATTAATTCTAAATGTGCCATCACCACCCAGACCAAATCTACCCCTCTGAGCTGAAGACCCCTAAGAAAGAAGGATATGAAACAATTATTGACCTAGGGATCCAAGGACTTCTAATAAGGCCACTGGTATTTGAGGGAAAGATGGGGCTATGGCTGCAGATGGACCTCAAGTGACTCAGTTCAATTTCTCATGGTCTTTGTGATTATGCTTAGGAACTATATCTACCTGTGCCTCACCTTCTTCTCAGTGATTAAAAATGAATATTTGCCAAAACCGGTTTGGCTCAGTGGATGGAGCATCGGCCTGTGGACTGAAAGGTCCCGGGTTCGATTCCGGTCAGGGGCATGTATCTGGGTTGCGGGCACATCCCCAGTGGGAGATGTGCAGGAGGCGGCTGATCGATGTCTCTCTCTCTTCGATGTTTCTAACTCTCTATGTCTCTCCCTTCCTCTCTGTGGAAAATCAATAAAATATATTTTTTAAAAAATGAATATTTGACTGCCAGACTGACAATGTACTAATCATAAAATATTCACAGTATTTGACATAAATATTGGGAAGGAAAACTGCTCAAATCAGAGGCATCTATTACTGATGAACTTCAGGAGAGAATCCCCATGGCTGATCCCTGGTGGATGAGCAGCTGCCAGGAGCATCTTTTCTCCTGCTCTTCCCTTGGGCACTGATGTTTCTCTGAACTCTCCTAAGTTCCGTAGAACAGTCAGATAATAATCTGGGGAGCTAGTCCAGTTGTGCTATCCACACACAGTCTCAGGTGAAGGAGGGCTCAGCCCCAACTGGTGACCAGCTCAAGAGCCTGTGACTCTGGCACATGGGAAACTATTGCTTTCCCTCAGCCCTTCACAGAAGGCAAAACCCAACCTGACACAGGCTCTCCAGGGAAACTGCAGTCAGGACATTGTGACAGGGGCCTGGAGAGTGGCTGCCCAAGCTGAGTTTCTCTGTGAAGAACGCAGAGAACCCGTCAGGTGAGGTCCTTACAGAGCCCTGCAGGTTCTATTTCAGGGACATGATCAGGGAAAGGGGCCCAGGTACCTGGACTGAGACTGTTCTCCCTCTGCTGACTCACTCCCATCAAATTGCTCCTTCTCTCTGTGGTGAATGTCTGTGGACTGGAATCTGGGAAGGAAACTCTGACCTTAGGATGTTTGCCTGCACTATGTGTATCTTGAACTAAATTCCCAAACCCGGCTAGGGACAAGATGCAGAGGGGGCTGGAGGAGAGTCCAGGGCTGGCAGGCCTGTGTGTGAAGTAGAATTCACCCACCCAATACCCAGAGGTCAGAGAGTACTCACACAGGGTATACTTTGAGCCGTCCAAATCCTATTTCTCTTTCTGAATTTGGAAGGACGGCTATTACCATGTAACGTCCAAGGTCCCTCACAGTGACATTTCTTATGGTCAGGGATCCATCAAGGTTTATTTTCTCTCGACCACTGTATTCAGGACCTGTTAGATATACACTAAAATGCCATGCAAGAGACCCAATTAAATTCTGGTACTTCATCTCTATTCCCCTGTACCAAATAAACCCTGTAACATCCGGAGGCGTATTGCAGAGACGCAGAATCACATCCTGCCCTTCAACAGCACTCCTGGAGACAATAGCAAATCGTGCAGTGGTGGGCGGGATCCACAAGGTTAAGAGGAAGACTAGAAGGGAAGAGAGAAATTGATCAGTATTTTGATCTGTGTATTGGGACGCAGAGATGAGGCATTTCTCTTCATCTCTCAGCCTTAGTCTCCATGTGAGTTCGTGTGTGCATCTCCTTGGTCAAAGTCAGCAACATGGCCACCATGGCTTCAGCACCTCAGAACCTATGCTTCTTGTTTTCAATTCTATTTCCCAACTGTCTGTGTGGCTGTCCTCCTTACTTCCCTCAGATCCCCGTTGACACTCAGTGGCCTTCGTGGAAGACCTTCCCTGACCACGTCCTCTAAAGACCCTCTATCTTCACTCTCTGACCTTTCCCTGCTCTGTGCCCTTCAGGGAACTTTCAGGTACCAGATGTCACAAGTAGATCTCTTCTTGTTTCCTTTCTCCCCATATAATGTGAGCTGCATGTGGGCTGGCGATTTTGTGATATTGTACCCCAGTGCCTGAAATAGGCGGCACACACCTTTGGGTTAATGAATTAGTGTCCCCAGACTTGCCCACGTCTGATGTTGTATTTTTCCATATTTGTAGCTAGTGGTGGGGACATTGTTTAGCACCCCTGGTTAAAATGATTCTGGTATCACCTGAAATAAATTGTCATGACTGTGGTCAGTTGTCAAAATTTAATACTCAGGGATGAATAACTTTGCAAATGAACCGCAATTGATTGAAGTTTTCCTTCTTCTTACCACTCACCACTTCCACATGATGAGATATTCCTGTTGCTGAGCCCCCTCTCTCATCTGACTCTGCACCCCTGTCCTTTCACTCAGGTCCTAAGGGAAGCCCTTCCTTCCCTGACAGAGTGCTGTCCTCCCCAGGAGATCTTAGCCAGTCCCCGACTCCCAACTTCTCTTCCATTCCCAGGGATTTTCCACTCCTTACCAGCCAGAAAGAGTCCCAGCCAAGGGACATGTCCTCTGTGGGCAGATGCCCCAGGGAACTCCATGGGGATTGGTGCCTGCTCCATCACTTTCTCTGAGAGAAGAGCGTAATGTCCAGTAAGGCTCCCAGACACCTCTGTCCAGACTGGTGGGATGTGCTCTCCCTCCTCCTGTGTGCTGAGCCTCCTGCTGGGACAAGATAACCTCCTTGGTCATGTGGGCTAGGAAGGGGTCAGTGCCAAGGAACCTCCCTCTTCCTCCCCTCATTTTTCCAACCCTGTTGCCATTTTCAGTTTACCTTTACTCTGTATTTTGATTCCCTGGAAACTCCTGAACCCTCTGACAACACAAACACATACAAACACAAACTTACACATGCACAGACAGGTGCCCAGAAAAGCACTGGCCTGGGGCGTCCAGTTCCTGGTCATTCTCCATAGCTCCCTGTCAGTGCACATTTGACTTTTCCTTCAGAGCAAGATATCTGGGGCCACCTCAGGAAAATTGTCGCAGGGATGCCCTGGCTCTGCATTGGATCTCCTGTGAAACTTTGTAAGGATTGGGATACACAGGTGGCATTTTTGAAAGGCTGCTTCAGCAGCTGCCCAGCAACATGGATGCCAGGATGAGACCATATGATGTGAGGGTGGGGGCCCTGCCCCTCTCCTGTGGACAGGGAGAGTCTCCACATCCTGTTAAAATGCAGATTCTAGCCCTAACTATTTTGACTCACTGGATAGAGCATCGGCATGTGGACTCAAGGGTCACAGGTTCGATTCTGGTCAAGGGCATGTACCTTGGTTGCGGACACATTCCCAGTGGGCAGTGTGCAGGAGGCAGCTGATCAGTGTTTCTCTCTCATCGATATTTCTAACTCTCTATCCATCTCCCTTCCTCTCTTTAAAAAATCAATCATTAAAATATTTTTTAAAAATGCAGATTCACTCGGGCGGTGTGCCCTGAATCAGAGACTCAGAATCTCATAAGCTCTCTGGTGAGGTGGAATATATTGGCCTGTGGATCCCACTTGCAACAGCAAGGCTGATGGAGGAACATGGCCTCCTGAGAGGATGACCCTCTCACTCCAGCATTGGCCCCTGCTACTACTGGGTCTTATATCCATAAGCAACACACAGAGAGCCCAACAGGCCCCCAAATGGAGATTTTTCTGGTGGTGACACAGAAACAAAGCTGGGCACCAGGTCTTTTCTGTGTTTTCAAATCCCCTAGGAAGGTGGGAATTCCTCCCAGCAGGAAGGCCACAGAGGGGACTGGGGGTTAGATGACGTCAAGCTGGGTGATGACAGCAGAGGAGACCTTCCCTCTATCTCCGGTTGTCACCAGCCTGGCCATTGTTTCCAGAGACAGAGACCACATCACCACGTGTCTCAGAAGGATCTGCAGTTTCCAGGTGTGAAGGGCAAGGTATGAGCAAGGACTGTGGTGGGAGCCCAGGTGGCTGTGGGCTCCGTGGTCCTTGGGGAATATTTTCACGGAGACCCTCCCTCTCTTTGTAGGTTGACCCTCTCCATGCCCTCCCTTATTGTCCGGGCAGCCTCTGTCCTCTGCCTGGGGACTTTTTTGAGGTCACTTCGCCTTACGCATGCGTGATTCCAGTTATGAGTTGGGGAGCAGCATAGATATCCTTAAAGAAGCAGCAGCTCCTAGACCTGTCAAGGTCAGAAATGTCCAAACCTGTGGAGGATTGTTATGAGTATTTCAGCTGAATTGATGTTATATGACTATAAGCAAGATCTCAAATACTGAGAAGAACAGCAGTTTGGTAGCTTATTTTATACATTAAAATCAAAGAAGATGAAAAAAGTTGCATGAAATCTATGGGAAAGTGAGGGAAAGCATAACAGGGAGATCTTTAGAAATAAATAAAAAGCAAAATGGAGAAACAAATATTATTTTTCGTTTGGAGGGTCCAGGGTAGTTAACATTTATAGCAGGTACAGAGGCTGTGCAGATAACCAGGCAACATGAGGGCTCTGTGGTCTTGTATTCCGGTGCCACAGGCTCTTCAATGGGTCTAGCAAAGAAAATTTGCTGGAGGTATGTGATATCAAAGGTATGTTATCCATGATGCATGAGAACAGGGAAAGGGCTCACTTGACGTAAAGTCTGACATTTGCTAAGGAAGTTGTGGGCCTGTGACCTGACTACCTGCCATCACCTGCCCAGTGAGGCAATTGTGATCAGACCACACTGTGCATCACTGAACTTGTCAGGCCTGTCATGTGGTCCCCTGGGCTTATCAGGTTCCTTGCACAGCCCCTTTTTCAATCACAGTTTCTGGAAAGAGCAGGTGGGACAGCGCAGGCATGACGGAGGGGCCCAGTAAAATCTGTTAGTCAGGGAATGGAAATAGGTCTCCTTCTGCACCTCCTTAGGCAAAGCCCAGTTCAAGTGTGGATTTCCTGTGTTTTGTATATGCTTCTCAATATCGCCCCCTGGAAAGCAAAAGGAGATCTGCAGGCTATCTTAGGTATGGCACTAGGAATGCTGTCCAGGCTCCAGAAGACAGGAGGTCACTGTGAGCCCTGGACATAGGAGAGCTCTGATAGCTAGACTAAGAGCCAGCCATCCGGAGCTTGGTCCCTGTGTGTCTCATGCCTCCTGACTGCATCCAGGGCAGGCTGAGCCCAGTGAGAGTACTGGCTTTTTCCAGAGAATTATTAATCCAGTGTCTGGGGAGCAGTCCCCTCTGGTGGATATGCTGTTTCAAGAGGATGTGCCATTCCAAGTTTTCAAAACCAGGAACTGGTGAGGTTCTTTTGGGAGAGGGTGCAGGTCTGGATAGTTGATCCGCAAATGCCCTCTGTTTCTCTTCACAGGATTAGGATATTGCATCCAGTCTCCTGTGTCCCTGTCTGTCATCTGCTCTAGGCCTCCCAACAGGGCCCAGGTTCTGGAGCAGCTCCACATGGAATGTCAACAAGGGGAACCTGCAAGGTCCTCTTTTAGGGGAGGAGAGTCCCCCTTGCTACCCTCAGCTTCTTTGAGATGAAGCAACCCCAGATCCTGGGTTCTCCTTTCCCATCCTTCGGAGGAAGTTCCCCTGGTTTCCCAGGACACCGTGGGATGGTGAAATGTCCTTAGGGGCGACAGGCAGCTGTTTACAGACCAGGGACCTTGGGGATGGGGATTCAGCCCCTAATTTCCTTGAGGTGGGTGTGAGCACCCTCCTCTCTTGGTAGAAACTCTGTCTTGTATGTAGAATTCATAATGTCAGCAAGGCCAAGGATCTCTGATAAAAGGAAGAACATGGGCTGCTTTCCAAGCCCTGAAGATATGAGGGTTGGGGAGAGCTGTGATTTCCTGGCAATGAAATCCGAGTAGTCTGGTCCCTAACTGTCAGGAGGTTCCTATCCCGCTTCCTGGCTATAAATGGTATAAACACCTGACCCTGGGATATCCCCTTATATAAAGGGGCAATGGCCTCCTCCCAAGCTGATACCAAGGCCTTCGTGTGGTTAAGGAACATGATCTGACTGCAAGTGTCACAAAGGGTGAACTGCTTCAATTATATGGCTTCCCTCATCCACTTAATGAGTGTTTACTTAGTATCTGTGGTGTGTTTGGTCAGAGCTGGGCCCTGGGAACACCACAGAGAGCAGGAAATACATGGGACCTACACTCATGGAGTTTAACTTGTAAGGAGAGACAGGCTCTAAGATAAATGTTCCACAAACATTTGTGTAGAAAAGTCTTTCACACAAAGAATTAGGTGCTTCTAAAATTATCAAAGGGCTAGAAAAATGGAAGTTGAAGAGTTGCCCCTGGTAGTTGGGTTTAAAGGTCATGCTGGCACAATCCCCTCCACAGGCAAAGAATTAGCTGCATCTGCCAGAGGCCACCCATCAGTCATCACAGTAACAGAAATAATGAGCCCATCTCCTTTCCAGCTTCCAAATTACACAGAAGGGCATCTCAGAGGCTGAGTTTAATTCACATCTAGATTCTCAATCACAAGGAGTGGGGGAATGGAGTATTTAACCTTTCAGTATACCTGATATCAGAGAGAACATGGAAAGGGGTGGAACATAAATGTCATGTGTTAATACATGGCATGTCTAAGCCCACATGCAGACTGTGGGACTTTAGGCAAGTGATCCCACCTCCAAAATCTCCAGATTCCCTATGTGATATCACACAAACATAATTGGTGTTATTTCCTGGTTCTTAGAACTTAGCAACAAAAATACTTGGAATATTCTGATTTATAAGGGTTGATAAAAGTGTCTTTTGTGAAGATGAAGAAACTCTGACAGGCCTCTGGATAGACGCAAGGTAAGGGCAGGTCACCATAAAGACAAAACCTTGCTTAGAAGCTGGAATTTTCCTGAAGAGATGAGGATACATAAAATGTGTAGGAATTTTTGGCTGCCAATGTAAGAAGTGTTTAAACCTGTAGATAATTTTTATGACTTTATTTGAGCCAAACATATGAGAATTGCTGGATAGCCAAAACTCAATGGATTGAGAAAATGCTTCAGAGAATGGGAATTTTACTTCTTCTATTATACATTACACTCAAAACAGAAGGAGTAAGGGGTTACATGAAATCCATTGGTGAAATATTCGAAGGTGGGAGAAAGCAAAGTGGGGAAATCTCTGAGATTTGATAAAAAGTAAAACAAGTAGACACATAGTAATTTTATATGGGTGCGTGAAGAATAGTTAACAGTTAACAACACGATAACAATAATAATGAGGTGTTCTGCAGTGCAGTAGGAAGTCTGGAAATAAAGAAATTGCACAAACATTCTATAGGTATCTTATTGTAGACAGGCTCCGTTAAACTGGAGATTGGCCTTTGTTAGAGAAGAGATTGGCCTAACACATGACTACCCACCATGGCTAGTTTTTGTTTAGAAAATGTTCATTTCAGACCATTCTATGTGGTTACTGAAGGTCTCTGAGCTTGTAAATCCTACCACAGGCCTCCCCTGAACTTGTCAGATTGAGTATGTGGCCCATTTGTCAACACGTTCATATTTTTGTCATAAGTCAATCTAAAAGATGAATTAATGACCAACATTTTGATTGGATAATGTGTTCCCACAGGGTTAATAAGGCTCATTCATAGGAAGTCTTAGTGAAAGCATTTGTCTTGCTGAACAACCAACGATTGGGGATGGGTCAAGACTGTAACATTGGATGGAAGTCAAGGCTGAATTTTCTTAAAAGTGAAAGCAGGTACATGGGAGGCAGGAAGGTCCATGGGACTTCACTAAAAAAAATCACTCTGGATTATTTCTAACCTATAATCCTAGTTTTACTCTCTATATCATTTTCTAGGTTTTGCATCTAGTATGACATATACTCATAGTTTGAGGACAAACTATACAACTCTTCAATTATTATAATTTGACCAGGAGATGGGTGCCAATTTTCTAAGGTCCCTATGTTTCCCATTCGAAATGCTCAAGTGCTATTCATTATTGATCTGATTCCTGCTAGTTTTACAATTGGAAGCTATAATCTTAAGGTATATACAAAAACAAGACTCTAAGAACACAATGCCAGAAATTACAATTACCATCTGAACATTCCAAATCAAGGAAGACAGTAATGTTTAATCAGTAAATTGCCTACGTATCAACAGCTATTATAGAGGGCCTTGTTTGTAAAGCTTCTATTTTAATTAATATAGTTTAGTTATCCTTGATAGGTTGAAGTAGAAGCTTATTCCCATAATCACGTTCTAGCATTCTTAAAAGACAAATATCTTTCTCAATATTTCTTTTCGACTAACTTTCTAGATCTTCCCATTATCTTGGTTTAACGCTTTTTCGTCATTCAAAAATAACCAACTTATGAAAATATGCTCAAAGTAGCTAATCGTCTGAGAAATGCAAATCAAAATGACAGTGAAGTACCATCTCACACTGTCAGAATGACTATCATCAACAAATCAACAAATGACAAGTGTTGGCAAGGATGTGGAGAAAAGAAACCCTCGTGCACTGCAGGTGGGAATGCAAACTGGTGCAGCCACTGTGAAAAACAGTATGGAGTTCCACAAAAAATTAAAAATGGAAATTGCATTTGACCCAGTAAATCCAGTTATTGGAATATATTCCAGGAAAACAGAAACACCTATCAGAAAGGATATATGCACCCCTATATTCATAACAGCACAATTTACAATAGCTAAGATCTGAAAACTACCAAAGTGCTCAAGAGCAGAGTGGATTAGAGAACATTGGTACATCTACATCATGGAATACTACACTGCTATATAAACGAAGAAATTCTTACCATTTGTAACAGCAGGGATGGAACTTGAGAACATTATGCTCAGTGAAATCAGCCAGTCAGAGAAAAATAAATATCACATGACCTCACTCATTTGCGGAATATAATGAACAACAAACTAATGAACAAAAATAGAACCAGAGACATAGAAGCATCGAACAGACTGTCCAACTGATGAGGGAAGACGGTGGATGAGAGGGTAAGAGATCAACCAAAGAACTTGTATGTATGCATATGTGCATAAGCAATGGACACTGACAGTAGGGGTGGTGAGGGCATGTGCTGGTGGGTGGATGCGGCCGGGGGGCGGGGGGCGGACAATGGGAGTAAAAGGAAACTCATGTAATACTTTAAACAATAAAAAATTTAAATTTCTTTAAAAGCATGAAAGTGTTCTAATCTTAAAAAAAAAATAACCAACTTGCCCAGCCAGTGTGGATGAGTGGTTGAGCACCAACCCATGAACCAGGAGGTCACAGTTCAATTCCCAGTCAGGGCACATGCCTATTCTTTGGGCTCCTTCCCCCGCAGGGGACTTGCACAAGGCAGCCAATCTATGTATGATTCTCTCTCATCATTGATGCTTCTCTCTCTATCTCCCTCTCCTTTCCTCTCTCTGAAATCAATAAAAATTTTTATTCAAAAAACCTACTGATTATGAAAAACTACTTACTTTTAAATTCTCTTTTAAAAAAACACACAACCCATTCCTTTCCTTTGCAATAGGATCCCTTCTAAATTTCAAAATGTTACCAGAAATGGAGCCAGGTCCTGAACTGATTTGCTTAGGGCCGGCCTGCAGTGTGTGGGTTCTTGATTTGGTGCAAGAAAGATTTTGCAACATGAGTTCAGTTGATTTTGAAAATATGTTTTTTAAACCTTGGAACAGTTAAACAAGGAAAGGCTTAGGGTAGAGACAGTAGGAGGGAGAATAGGCAGAACTGTTTGGGCTCTCCAGCAACATGGGAATGAAGTGAGTCTAAGTGGGGCCACTGTCAGCTCACAGGTAAAAAAGTTTGGGGGACACGTCAATGGAATTAGTCCCGGACAAGATGCTGCTGCCCATTGCTCCCCTGGTTGCAACATTCATGGGGACCTCATAGAGATTAAAAGAAAGAAAATTCACTCAAAAAGGAGATTTGGGGGGTGGGGGTGCCACGAGGAGGGCACACACTGGCTTCTTTGTCTTGATCAATTTTATTCACTGTCCAAAGGTGCGGATTTAGCGGAGATCTCAGGGGAAGATCTCAATAGAATTTTCATCAGCTTTCCCAGATGTCCCTTTTAAGGATCATCTTCTCTAATAACAGGTCAGTGCCAGGGAAGGCAGTCTAAACCTCATTATCAGCAATATTACACAGAAGGGAAGGCCGCCCTGGGGGCAGTTTTGCCCATTACTAGGCACCCTGAGCTCTCCACCATGATGGCCTTCTGCATCTGCCTGTAAATTGCTTCACCAGTTTGTTCAGCTGTCTGTCTCAGTTGCCTAATTCCACTTGCCAAGGAATTTTCCTAGTTTCTTACTCTCCTGTCTTAAAAAGAGAAAACATAAAAAAGTATTATTAATAATACAAAAGTTATCATACACACCTTTAGTCATTATTAAAAATCAGGGTATATATACAATGTTTGAGAAAAGTCCAAAGAACAAGTATAAGTATTATTATCACTAGTATTAACAGACAGGTAAAGATAATCACTTTGTAGTTATACAGGCCTTCTCAGCGTCTTGGGATAGTTTTCATCTCTGATGTCAGTGACCTCTCATTCTCAAAAGTCTTTGTTCAATATAGGTGGAGGAAAGTGTCAGAGACCAGGCAGATGTCCATTTCTGGTTGGGCACCTGATAAAGTCCCTTCAAACAATGTTGGGGAGTCTTTCATTGATGTCTTTTCCAATTGATAAAATAAGTCACCACCTTTGAAGTCTTCATACCCTGAGAGCACTCCTGTAAATACATGTCACTAATTTATCTTTCCCTATAAGCTGGTTAATAAGTTCTTAATAATAATGCAGAATGTCTCATTTTTCATAAGATTGATTCATATGTCCCTTCATCTAGGTACATGGGGTTACTGGTGTTTACTTAATGAAGAGAAAAGCTATGTGTTTACCAAAAAAGGAGATTCCAGGTTGAGAAGAACTATAAGGAGGGCTTTTGTCCAAAGGAGATTAAAAGCATCTGAAAATTCACTAATTTGGTCCTCTGATTCTCCTAGTCTACTGTTGATACTTCCAATGGTGTTTTATATTGCAGCTATATCACTCTTCATTTCTTCTTCGGTCTTACTTACGTTGTTGATTTTTTCATCTGTTTCTTCTTGCTTCTTCTATATGTTGTTGATGTTTTCCTCCATCCGGTTTATGCACTCTAGGACCCTTATTCTGAATTCTTTTTCTGTCATGTTGCATGCCTCTGTATCACTTAGCTGCTTTTCTGGCGAGTCTTCTTTTTCTTTCCTTTGGGGGTTTCTCTGTCTACCCATGTTTGATCTCAATGACAAATATAGATATTGAGTCGTTCAGTGGCTGCTCCCTTGGTGGCAGTGGCTCCTCGAGCTGTGGTTGCTCCTTGGGCAGTTGTGGTAGCAGCTGCTCCTCCATTGTTAGCAGGTCCTCTGATGGGTGCTGTTCACAGCTGTGGTGGCTCTTCTGGCTGGTGGAGGGAGGCTTCACACACAGCAACTGTTCCTCAGACAGAGTGTGTGGTGATCAGGAGGCTGCTGTTTCTTGGATCTGCTGCATTGATTTAAAGGCACAAAATACAACACAACAAGGCACAATGTACCAGGCACTGAACACAAATGTATTTACGGTATTAATAACCCCAAATAAAGGTGGCCACCTGAGCTAAGAGAGTTGCAGGATAAGGAAGAAAGAAGAGAAAAAGATAGAAGAGAAAACAGAAGGAAATAAAAAAGTAAGAGAGAAAAGAGAATGAAGTAGAAGAGGGGAGGAGACTATTCATATGAGGAGAAAACCCCCATAGAACCGCCACTAATCCCAATAATTTCCAGCAACGAATCCCTGGATATGAATACAAACTACAAACAACCAATAATATCAAGTGAGGCAAGGAAAAATAGAAACACAAAAATAACTGGGGGGTGAGGGGTGGGGGTGGGGGTGGGAAACAAAAAAATAAAAAGAAAAAGCAGATCAACCTCACAAACAATCCTTAAAAAAAAACCCAATATACTCAACAATCAAGCAAACAACAATGAAACAATAGAGAAAAGAAGAAAAAAAATTGGATAGTGAAGAAAGATAAGGGAGAGGTGTATAAGGATTTAGAGCAGGTGATTGGAAATAGGATATATAAGTAGGGTGAAATTTAGACAGGGGGTAAAAAGAACAGGGAAAATCTAAAGCAGGAATAAAGTAAGAGAAACAGGACAGCAAAAGGGGAAAAGTGGGGAAGAGGGTTTTAGCACAGATGCAAAAATTGAGGTAAAGAAAAATGATGCTAAAGGAATGATGAAAATAGAATGGAGAACACTAGTCCCAAAATAAAATAAAGAGAAAATAAAATGACACTTTAAAAAATGGTAAAATGGTAGCAGTAATAATACTGGTTAAAAATAAAAATGCAGTAATTAAAAGAGTAAAATCAGGTGAGGAAAAATAGGAAAAAAATGGTTTCTTAGTTAAAAGGTGAAAAAATAATAAAAATAATAATTAAAAATGTGCAGTAATGAAGGTGCTGCAGATCTTCTACTCTTCTTTTTGGCACGCCAGGTATTCAGGAGAATGTTGAATTTCCCTCTGATACACTGTTATTCCGTGTTGTAAGCCACAGTCCTGATTTTAAGGCAGGCCGAATTGGTTTCCCAGACAGCCTTTATCTGTATTTACAGAAGAGTCAGTTCCTGTCTCTGCCTCTCGGTGGCAGTGTGTCGGGATTGACCCCTGAGGCTATAAGTCCTCTCTGACAAAGTGTTCTCTATTGTACCTGAAACTGGCTTAGGAAAGTCCTCTGCCCAGAGCTGGTTCCCCAGTCGTCACCCCCCGCTCTGTTTTCCAGGCTCCCCAAAAACAACCTTCCCTTACAGGCTCTGTGACTGACCCTAACTGGGTAATCCCATGCACTGGGTTCAACAATAAGACACACAGATTTCAGAGGAAGTGTAAAAACAAGAGCCTGGGAAGCTGTGTGAACAGGGCTCCACCTTCCAGATCTGCACGGAGTCTCTGTGCATGCTCTCTGGCCCCTGGCACCAAGTAGCCAGAAGACTAGCAGAATCTGAGGCTGCACATTTGCATCCAGTCCAATTGTGGGCTTATTTACAGTGTTCCCTTCTGCCAGGAGTCCTGGAGGAGTCCTTCCACACTCGTGGGTCATGCTGGCCCCAATGGCCGGGGACATTGTGGGGCGCAGAGTTCACCCCACCACCACCCACCCGTGCATTCCATTCTCCAACCTAAATTGCAAACCGCACCTTTGGGGGAAGTCTAACCTTTCTGTGGGGAGAAGCAGGGAACCTCTTAGTTCACATAGTCAAGCTGCTTGAGAGCCATTGCTTCCGGGTTAGTAGCCAATCTCTGGATGCCGGTAACAGCCACTCAAGATGGTGTGGTCTCCATGGCTGAGCCTGTGCACCCGGAGAGGTTTCAGCCTCAAACTCTAACTGCTCCCTTTTTCTAGTAGTTCTCTGTCTTTCCTGGCTGCCGACTGTCTCTCAGCTGAATCTACTCTGCTTATTCGGGCTGTATGTTACCCGTTTCAGCTGCTCGCCCTTATCTGCTCCGGGACAAGGCACCAGCACGTCCCTCTAAACCTCCGCAGTTTTCTTTCTGTCTATCAGAAATTCTTGGGACAGTATTTGCAAGGGCACAACAAAGATAATCTTCCACAACATGTCTACTTCTGTATTTAGACTTGATAACCAACAAGCTGGAAAACCCTGTTTCACAAAGATATGTTGTTGGAAATGGAAGAGAAAGGCGCAACACAGTCTCAGACAGAGAAGGATATGACTGCAAACACTTGATCCAGAATTTTGTAACTGGCATTGTAGAGAAATCAGTTCTCGCTGCATTGTTGTTAATAAGTTCAATGAACTCCTCTTGTGGTGTCTCAGGAACATCTTCAACTTTGACTGTGAATGGGCTTCTGGCAAGTGCAAATGGGGCATCAGGTAGATTTGGAAAGTATGATGAAATTTCATCTGCAAGCTTGTGAAAGTGTTCTTTCACAGAAATTACCATCATAATACTTTTGTCTGGTTCAAGGTCATGTTTCTCAAAGAAAGCAGATAAGGTAGGCAACATGTAAATTGTATTTTCATCCAATTTTTTTTGCCAAGCTAAAGATTCATTTGGAGTGTTCGGACCTTTTCAGACAAATAGAGAAATGTTGCTTTTGGTCCTTGCAGTAATAAATTCAACTCATTCAAGATGGCAAAGATGTCAACCAAGTAAGCTATTTTCTGCAGTACACTTTTATCACCCAAAAGTGCTTCGAACTGCGGTCCCGCTTTCTGATTAAAAAACTTCTTTTCAACAACCATCTCACTCAATTGTTAAATAGCAGAGCATTGTTTGGTGCATCCAAATGGTTGCACCGTTGCGAAAACAGTCGTCTATTTAAAGTGCTTGCCTTTAGAAAATTGACACAACTTATGACGCTTTTCATTACTTCTTGTAATTCTTGTGGCAGTGTCTTTGTTGCTAATATTTGCCGATGAATCATACAGGGAGTTTCGATGACTTTTGGTAACTCATTCAGTACCAAATGTTGAAATGCAGATCGACATGCTAGTATAGCTGAAACACCATCTGTGCAAACACCACAAACCTTTTCCCAAGAGATTTTATGCTCTTTCAGAAATGAACCAACTTTGTCAAATACATCACATGCAGTAGTTGTCATTTCAAGAGGTTTGCAAAAAAGAAACTCATCTTTAAATTCACCACCATTAATATACCTCACGTAAACCAGTAACTGAACAGTTTGCACCGTCTGTATACTCATCAAGCTGGATACTAAATATTGGAAGTGGAGTAGATTTAATTTCCTGGATTACCTGATCAAGAACATCAGCAGACATGTCATCTATTCTTCTGGGGACAGTGTTGTTAGATAAGGAAATTGCACTCAATTTCGTAACAAATTCGTCTCTGATCCTAACTGGAACAATGTCTTTGGCCGCTGGCAACAGTAAATCCTCAGTAATGGTGTGAGGTTTCATAGCTCTGGCGATTCTGAGTGCCATCAAATATGAAGCTTCAATGGCTGCTAAGTTATGTTTGTGGTACTTGCCACCAGTGTCAAGTCTGGCTTTCTTGAGTCCGTCAGCTTTGCTTCTAAAATAGTTGGTATCCTTGCTGGCAAAGCTTGGATGCTCGCTTTCAAAATGGTGTTTTAGTTTGTTTGGATTCATAGATTCGGCTGAAAAAACTTCACAGCAAATAACAGATCACAGTTTCTCAATTCCTGCTGTAATTATTGAGGTAAAACCATACTGTAAAAACTCCTCACTATATTTTCTTTTCTTAACGTT
This sequence comes from Myotis pilosus, assembly GCA_036010255.1. Taxonomy (NCBI): domain Eukaryota; kingdom Metazoa; phylum Chordata; class Mammalia; order Chiroptera; family Vespertilionidae; genus Myotis; species Myotis pilosus. The sequence continues at coordinate 334,572 of JASKON010000029.1, forward strand.
CTTCTCTACATGAACCATTGTCATGGTATGGTTTGTTGATGAAAATAATATGTAATAATAGCTTTAATAATACAAAAGATGATACATGGCATAGTTCAGTCAATACAGTGCATTAAAGTTTCCTATGATTTACCATTCTCTGTGTGTGTGGTTTTTTTTTTCCATACCTGTTACTATCACAAGGTGGCAGTATTCACATTAACCACTGCTGAATATAAAAGGAAGATCAGCATCCAGATTAAGTTCCCATGGTACACATTTTTTGGTGTAGTAGTTTATGATTTTACAGTATATGATTTTACATTTACCCAGTAAACATAATTCATGAAGTGTCATTTTACCTCCAATACTACTGCTTTCTACACAGTAGCTGCTCTCGACACATGTGTAGCTGGTCTGCTTAAGTACATTATGGCGCCAAACCTGTCACATATACCTGTATTTGTACCAGGTGTATGTGATGGGGTTGGCTTGATGATGTCATGACGTCTGGTACTCATATGCGGGCATACCTTCATGTGGGCAGACCTACCTTCATATGGATAGAGGAGCAGTGTCTCAATTCCTATGACCATGGAAAACATGTGTTTTCTGATGGTCTTAGGTGACCCATGTGAAAGGGTCCATTCACCACCAAAGGGATCGCCCCCCGGTTTGAGAACCACTGCCATAGAGGCACGAGAGTGGACGAGGGACACAAACTTGTCATTATTGCTGAGGTCCAACTATTTATTTGAAAACTAATATCTGAAAGGCACTTCAAGATGCCCTAAGATCCTTGATCCCCACCAAACATCTGACCTCAATGTGCTCCTCCAGAATTTTCCTGAATCTCTTTCTCTGTCTCCCACACCCCACGTCCAATCTTTCAGCAAATCCTCTTGAATCCATGCTTTCAACAAATACAGAAACTGACCCCTTCTTCCCATGCGTGTCTGACCCCCCTCACCTGTCACCTGGATGACTGAATTGCCTGCTCACTGGGCTCCCTGCCCTCCACCCAGCAGCCACACAGGTGCTGAGGAATGTAGGCTAAGGTGAACATCCTGATTCTTTCTTGAGCAAGTTTTTCTGACTGAATCTATGGCAGGAATGCGGGGTGGGGGAGAGGAGGTGGAGGTGGAGAGTGATCAAAAGTTCTTTCTGAGATTTGTTTCTTAAAAGCTTGAAATCAATATCACAAATAGGAAATTCAGAAAGGCTAAATTTTGGAGGCCTTCACTGACACAGATCACTCATGCTCACTGGATCTCTGAGCCCTCTACAGGCTCCTCAGGTCACTCAGAGGGAAACCAAATTTCTGGCTATGGCTCCTCTCTCTGATTCCATCTCCTCTCATCTCCAGCTCTCTCTGTTCCAACCAGCTTGGTACTTTTTGGCTATACAAATATTTTAAATGGAAAGAAATAAAAACACACCATACACCCCTTATTTCACTCTAACGTACTATCACATTATTACTGTTGTTGCTGTATGCGTGACTGGGTGCCTCCCCCACCAGCAGGCCATGTCCATGAGTACTGGGATTTTGTCTGTTCTGTCTCACACCTGCACCTCCGGTGCTTAGAGCAGTGTCAGCCGATGGTGAGCAGTAGGATGGTTTTTAATAAGTGAGTAAAGAAGTTACACATGTGATCATGCTTGAAAAGGGTGAAATATGGAGCGTCATTACCACCTCACCTAACTGAGATTCTGACCTAGACTGATGGACCAGGGAGACTTTCCTGAAGAGTGGCATCTAATAGAGCAAGGACCTCGGCTAACCTAGAGCTGATGGAGGGGCAGGTGTAAGAGTTCCAGGCAGAGGGCATAGCAGATGCAAAGGCCAGGAGGTGGGAAAGTCAAGGGAAGTAAATGAATTAAACTGACTCATTTGGGTGATTAAATGAGCTAATAGACCTGAAGGGCCCAGTACAGAGTGTGTGCTTGAGAATGGCCAGCTGTTGTCATTATTGCACATCCAGGGTCTTCCCTCCTGGGAACAACAACAGAATAAAGGAGTTCTTCCCTCCAAAACTACACAAGCAATTCATGACATCAAGTCTTGATTACAGCTTGACTGTGGTATAAGTGACAGGCGATAAACCACCTATATGTAAATACACACTCCCTGTCACGCCGAAGTTTCTCATGTGCTTTTGTAGTCCCTCTCTCTGAACCCCACCGCACAGTCATCAAGCAACATACATCCTGTCTTTCTTGATAGATTATTTTGCAATTTCTGGAATGCTATATACATGTAATTATATCATATGCTCTCCTTTTGGTATGGCTTCTTTCAGTAAGCATAATAATTTCTTATGAGGTGAAATTCTTATAAAAAGATATTAATCCTTTTAAAGTGAACATTTCACTGGCAGAATAGCCACAATGTTGTTCAGCCACCATGTTACCTAGTACTAAAACATTTTCATCACCCCAAATAAAACTCTGTACCCAATGAGAGGTTACTCCCATTCCCCAGCCCCTATCCCTCAAAACCACCAATCTGAATTCTGTCTCCTTCTCTTTCTCATTCCATGTTTTCTGTACCATCTACCCTGTCAGCCTATACATCTGGTGCCCCACTTGTCCCAATATCAGGGCACTAATCTAAGCCGTCAAGACCTTATTCTTCCTCTGAACCCTGTTTCTCATCCCTCACGTGCATCTAGCTCTGGGGTAATCGCACCCCAATACCACTGCACTATCTCCAGTGCTGCTTTCTCCACAGGTAGGTCAACTCCCCTCGAGTTCCTCAGCCCAACCTACACTCACACATAGAGAGCCTTCCTACATTAAACCCCTAGGTGCCTTTGAAATCATAAAAAGACTCTCATCCCTATAACTCCCAAGCTTTCCAATTTCCCATCCTGACTCTGAACAAACTCCAACCTTCCAAGACCACTTCTTATGCTCCCTTCTGCTTATCCACAACCCTACTATGGCCAAGTCTCCAAAATATTCCACCAAATACCCTAGAGGCCACAATGAGCAGGAAACAAAACACAACCAGAAGAGGGATTTATTTACATTTCCCAGGTTCTGCCTGTTGACTCTCTAAGGCCAGGCATATTGAGTTTGCAAAGCAAGTACAAAAAAGAGACAAAGAATGAGGACCCTGATGTCTGGCCAGAACTCTGGGTCATGGAGGGCTGGAAACAGGTCATCCACTGTAGGCCTGCATGTGGCTGACATCACAGGGACGTGCATGTTTACTGGAGTTGTTCTTTTATCACTGAATATTTGTTTAATTCTCTGTGATATTGTTCTTCGAAGGTGCAGTGAAAATGAATATAGAATGAGAACACTTTTGATAGTCACTCAGCAGGGAATTGAGACTGACCTCAACACCTTTGAAATAAAAGGCTGCAGAGATTTTAAGGAAAGGAGAAGGAATCATAGGCATCTGTGTTTGCTAATTGGATTGACACATAAGCAAAATAAAACTCATTAAATCTTAACAGGAGGGTTTTCATTATTGTTACATTTAAACCTCGCTCATGGATAAGTTTTTATTGATGAGGGAGAGAGAGAGAGAGAGAGAGAGAGAGAGAGAGAGAGAGAGAGAGAGAGAGAGAGAGAGAGGTGACAGAAAATAATTAGTTGCCTCCCCAAAATGCCTTGACCAAGGATTGAACATGCAAACTTTATTTATTTATTTATTTATTTATTTATTTATTTATTTATTTATTTTTATTTTTTTATTTTTTTTTACTAATCTTTACCTCTGTATAACCAGGAGACTCTGATTCTGACAGGTTTTTCTCTCAAATTTTAATCTTCTTACCTCACTTAGTATCTTTTTTTTCCTTTTTTTAAATTAATTTTTTATAACAAAGGGTATTACATATGTGTCCATTTTTTCCCCCGCCCAAGACAGTCCCCTAGCTTCCCCTATCCCCCAGTGTCTTATGTCCATTGGTTATGCTTATATGCATGCATACAAGTCCTTTGGTTGATCTCTTACCCCCCTACCTCCCGCCCCCAAACCTCTCCGTCCTTCCCACTGCAGTTTGACAATCTGCTTGAGGCAGCTCTGCCTCTGTATCTATTATTGTTCAAAAGTTTATAATGGTCTCAATTATCCATGAATGAGTGAGATCATGTGGTATTTTTCCTTCATTGACTGGCTTATTTCACTTAGCATAATGCTCTCCAGTTCCATCCATGCCGTTGCAAATGGTATGAGTTCCTTCCTTTTTAGAGCAGCGTAGTATTCCATCGTGTAGATGTACCACAGTTTTCTAATCCATTCATCTACTGACGGGCACTTAGGCTGTTTCCAGATCTTAGCTATGGTGAATTGTGCTGCTATGAACGTAGGGGTGCATATATCCTTTCTGATTGGTGTTTCTGGTTTCTTGGGATATATTCCTAGAAGTGGGATCACAGGGTCAAATGGGAGCTCCATTTTCAGTTTTTTGAGGAAACTCCATACTGTCTTCCATAGTGGCTGCACCAGTCTGCCTTCCCACCAGCAGTGCACAAGTGTTCCTTTTACTCCACATCCTCTCCAACACTTGTCGTTTGTTGATTTGTTGATGATAGCCAGTCTGACAGGTGTGAGATGGTACCTCATTGTTGTTTTGATTTGCATCTCTCGGATGATTAGTGACTTTGAGCATGTTTTCATATGTCTCTTGGCTTTCTGAATGTCCTCTTTTGAAAGGTGTCTATTTAGGTCTTTTGCCCATTTTTTGATTGGATTGTTTACCTTCCTTTTGTTAAGTTGTGTGAGTTCCCTATAAATTTTGGAGATTAGGCCCTTATCAGGTATGACATTGGCAATTATGTTTTCCCACACAGTGGGTTTTCTCGTTGTTTTGTTGATGGTTTCTTTTGCTGTGCAGAAGCTTTTTATTTTGATGTAGTCCCATTTGTTCATTTTCTCTTTAGTTTCAAGTGTCCTAGGAGCTGTATCAGTGAAGAAATTGCTTCGGCATATGTCTGAGATTTTGTTGCCTTTGGATTCTTCTAGAATTTTTATGGTTTCCTGTCATACATTTAAGTCCTTTATCCATTTTGAGTTTATTTTTGTGTATGATGTAAGTTGGTGGTCTAGTTTCATTTTCTTGCATATATCTGTCCAATTTTCCCAGCACCATTTATTGAAGAGACTATCTTGTCTCCATTGTATGTTCTTGCCTCTTTTGTCAAATATTAATTGAGCATATTGGTTGGGTCCATTTCTGGGCTCTCTATTATATTCCATTGATCTATATGCCTATTCTTGTGCCAGTGCCAGGCAGTTTGAGAACAGTGGCTTTGTAAAGAACATGCAAACTTTAAGTGTTTGGGAGAAAGTGCCAACCAACTTGGCCACACTGGTGAGGGTAAGCAGGATTTTTTACATCTTGGTTTTAAATGTCCCCACCCAAGTTAAGCTCCTACTCTTCTTCAGAGACTGAAACACAGAAAACAGGAGAATTAAATTTTAGCAGAATGCACCCAAACCCTCTAGGCAGATTTTCTATGAATCATATCACTGGCAAGAAGTTGTGTTTTTTAAAAACACACTTTTCTTGATTTCAGAGAGAAGAAGGAAGAAGGGGAGAGAAATAGAAACATCAATGATGAAGAGAATCATTGATTGTCTGCTTCCTGCCCACCCCTACTGGGGATCAAGCCTGAAGCCCAGGCATGTACGTTGACTGGGAATTAAACCATGACCTCCTGGTTCTTGGGTTCATGCAAAACCACAGACCCACTCCACCCGGGAGGCAAGAAGTTTTTAAGGAGACTTAGGTATATTTTGAAAGGATAGAAAGAATCTTCAATTACAAATTGCAGTTACATTTGTAAAGGAAATGCTCTAACAAAATAGAGATAAGAGTCCTAGTCAGAAAGGAAAATTAAAGACTCTGAGGCAATATTGAGGACTCTTGTTCATAACACAAATACTTTCTGCACAGTGCAGGCAAACACAAATAAAACCTTTCAGCCAAGTCCCAGTTTGATTGCCATCAGTTCCTGCAATTTATAAAGAAGTACAAGTTCCCAGCCATTTATAAATAGATGCCAAATAGTTGAGAGACTGAAAAGAGATGGCATCTGATATCTCAGAAGGCTGTGCTTCTGGAATGTTCCATGCAGACATTACATTACTCTCTACAGTCACGTTCCCTTTGATCAATCCTCAGCTCCAAAGAAGAAGAGTATTTTGTTCCTATCACATATATGCCTGGTGTCATTCAATTTGCCCCGATTAATGACCTAAGTGTGGAGGAATGACATTCACCTTATAGTTTGCTCTGATGCTGGTTTTTCTATGAAACGTCAGGTAGAGGATTTAACAGCCTCTGGATGTTATACAGCCTTGCCATCACACTTCACCTGCAGTCTCTAGGTTTGGGTGGTGCCCTTCTCTCAAACAGATTATGAGTCTTCAACAGGTCAAAAATAGCTCCATAATAGGTGAGGTCATTTATAATTCTGTGGGCATCAGTTTGAACGAGGACATTTGCTAAGCCATGTTTGGATTAACAACATTCCCAAATCTATTCTATCAACAAAGAGAAAAGAGTGCAACTGAATTCATGCAAATATGTCTATTGCTATAAACATAAGAATACTCCAGAAGGCATTAGTAATTTTTTGGGACAAGTCAAACAGGGAGACAAAGTCACTGTTGCATCTCAGATAGGTGTTCTCTTGTCTATTCCCATCATCACCAGTGTCCAGGCACCCTCCACAAGCCTCCCTGGAAATGTGAGAGAGCTCAGGTTCCTGTCAGCTTATCTCTTACTCCCGAGGGTCATCACACAATGACTGCCCTTCCTGTGAAGCACATGGTGTCCCCTCCATTGTGGAGATGGTGCAAATGGAACCAACTAGAGATGGGATCCAATGTGGAATGTTACATTACGTCAACAATAATGACAATGCCAGCTCACATTTTTTAGTATTTATTGATTCAAAGCAAGTCTTCTAAGCAATTTCATCCACCACAAGAAATCTAATAGATGCATTTTTATTTCATTTTTTTAAGAGCATAGGGGAGGGGAGGAGGATCACTAATACTTGACACCCAGCTCTACAGGCACACTTTCAGCGGAGCTAAAGGGGTTGGAGACTTTACACTGGTAGCTCCCAGCATCCTCTCTCCTGACAGGGTCTATGAGGAGAGTTCTGTGTTCCTTTATTAGCTTCATCCTCTCCTTGAGCCGCAGTCACATAGAATTGAATAACCAGTTGGTGCAGTTCACAAGTGTGTGGTAAGTCATGACCATGGCATCCTCATTCTCTGTGACTGGTGTTGCTGGCTAAGAGTGTGGGCACACTCACTGGCCTTGTGAAGAAATAGAGGGTGAGATTGAATGACTGTGGGCTTGAGACCTGGGGCCATGCTTTTTCCTCAAATATATCAGCCCTGACTCTGATGGTTCTGAGGTAATTTGGTTCCACAGTTAAAATTAATTAATTCTAAATGTGCCATCACTCTGCAGACCAAATCTACCCCGTCTGAGCTGAAGACCCCTAAGAAGGAAAGATATGAACCAATGATTGACCTAGGGATCCAAGACATCTAATAAGGCCTCTGGGATTCAAGGAAAAGATGGGGCTATGGCTGCAGATGGACATCAAGGGACTCAGTTCAATTTCTCATGGTCTTTGTGATTCTGCTTAGGATCTGTTTCTACCTGTGCTTCACCTTCCTCTCAGTGAAGAAAAATGAATATTTGACTGCCATGCTGACAATGTACTAATCATAAAATATTCACAGTATTTGACAAAAATTTTGGGAAGGAAAACTGCTCAAATAAGAGGCATTTGTTATTGATGGACTTCACGAGAGAATCCCCCAGGCTGATCCATGGTGGATGAGCAGCTTCCAGGAGGACCTTTTCTCCTGCTCTTCCCTTGGGCACTGATGTTTCTCTGGACTCTCCTAAGTCCCGTAGAACAGTCAGATAATAATCTGGGGAGCTAGTCCAGTTGTGTTCTCCACACACAGTCTCAGGTGAAGGAGGGCTCAGCGGCAAATGGTGACCAGCTCAAGAGCCTTGTGACGCTGGCACATGGAAAACTGTTGTTTTCACTTAGCCCTTCACAGAAGGCAAAACCCAACCTGACACAGGCTCCCCAGGGTGTCTGCAGTCAGCACATTGTGACAGGGGCCTGGAGAGTGGCTGCCCAAGCTGAGTTTCTCTGTGAAGAACCCAGAGAGCCCCTCAGGCCAGGTCCTTACAGAGCCCTGCAGGTTCTATTTCAGGGACATGATCAGGGAAAGTGACTCAGGAACCTGGACTGAGACTGTTCTCCCTCTGCTGACTCACTCCCATGAAATTGCTCCTCCTCTCTGTGGTGAATCTCTGTGGGGCTGGAATCTGGGAAGGAATCTCTGACATTAGGATTTTGACTCCACTGTGTGTGCCCTGCACTAAATTCCCAAACCCAGCTTGGGACATGGTGCAGAGTGGGATGGAGGAGAGTCCAGGGCTGGCAGTCCTGTGTGTGAAGTAGAAGTCCCCCCACCTGACACCTAGAGTCAGAGAGCAATCACTCACGGTATACATTGAGAGCTCCAAATCCTATTTCTCTTCGTGAATTTGGAAGTACAGCTACTACCATGTAGATTCCTCGGTCCCACACAGTGACATTTCTTATGATCAGGGATCCATCGAGGTTTATTTCTGTTCGACCACTGTATTCGGTACCTGTTAGATATACACTGTAATACCATGCAAGAGATGCAATGAAATTATGGTACTTCATCTCTACGCCCCTGTACCAAATAAACCCTGTAACATCGGGAGGCGTATTGCGGAGACGTAGAATCACATCCTGCCCTTCAAGAGCAATGGTGGAGACAATAGCAAATCGTGCAGAGGTGGGCGGGATCCACAAGGTTAAGAGGAAGGCTAGAAGGGAAGAGACAAATTGATCATTATTTTGATCTATGTATTGGGATGGGAGATGAGGCATTTCTCTTCATCTCTCAGCCTTAGTCTTCATATGAGTTAGTGTGTGCATCTCCTTGGTCAAGGTCAGCAACATGGCCACCATGGCTTTAGCACCTCAGAACCTATGCTTCTTGTTTTTAATTCTATTTCCCAACTGTCTGTGTGGGTATCATCCTTACTTCCCTCAGATCCCTGTTGACACTCGTTGGCCTTCGTGGAAGACCTTCCCTGACCACGTCCTCTAAAGACCGTCTATCTTCACTCTCTGACCTTTCCCCGCTCCGTGCCCTTCAGGGCACTTGTGGGTACTTGATGTCACAAGTGGATCTCTTCTTGTTTCCTTTCTCCAGATATAATGTGAGCTTCATGTGGGCTTGGGATTTTGTGATCTTGTGCCCCCAGGGCCTGCAATAGGCTGCAAAAACCTGTAGGTGAATGAATGAGTGTCCCCAGACTTGTCCACGTCCCATGTTGTATTTTCCCATATTTGTTACTGGTGGTGGGGAAAATGTTTAGGACCCCTGGTTAAAATGATTTTGGTATCACCTGAAATAAATTGTCATGACTGTGGTCAGTTGTCAAAATTTAATACTCAGGGATGAATAACTTAGCAAATGAACTGCAATTGCGGTTTTGCTGCCTCTTACCACTCACCACATCCACATGATGTGATATTCCTGTTGCTTGCCCCCTCTCTCATTTGACTCTACACCCCTGTCCTTTCACTCGGGTCCAAAGGGAAGCCCTTTCTTCCATCACAAGTGCTGTCCTCCCCAGGAGATCTTGGCCAGTCTTCAACTCCCGACTTCCATTCCCAGGGATCGTCCCCTCCTTACTGGCCAGAAGGAGCCCCAGCCACGGGACTCGTCCTCTGTGGGCAGAAGCTGAAAGGAACTCCTTGGGGACTGCTGCCTGCTCCATCACTTTCTCTGAGAGAAGAGTGCGAGGTCCAGTAAGGCTCCAAGACACCTCTGTCCAGACTGGTGGGATGTGCTCTCCCTCCTCCCTGTGTGCTGAGCCTCCTGTTGGGACAAGATAACCTCCCTGGTCATGTGGGCCAGGGAGTGGTCAGGGCCCACCACCCTCCCTATTCATCCCCTCATTTTTTCCAACCCTGTTGCCATTTTCAGTTTACCTTTACTCTGTATTTTGATTCCCTAGAAACTGCTGAAGCCTCTGACACCACAAACACATAGAAACACAAACTTACACAAGCACAGACAGGTGCCCAGAAAGCACTGGCCTGGGGCAACCAGTTCCTGGACATTCTCCACAGCTCCCTGTCAGTGCACATTTACCTTTTCTCTTCAGAGCAAGAGGTCTGGGGCCACTTCAGAAAATTGTCACAGGGATGCCCGGCTCTGCATTCGATCTCCTGTGAAACTTTGTAAGGATTGGGATACCCAGGTGACATTTTTCAAAGGCTGCTTCTGTAGCTGCCCAGCATCATAGATGCCAGAATGAGACCCTATGATGTGAGGGTGGGGGGCCTTTTCCTTGTCCTGTGCTCAGGGAGGGTCTCCATATCCTGATAAAATGCAGATTCTAGCCCTAACAGGTTGGCTTAGTGGATAGTGCATTGGCCTGGGGCTCAAGGGTCCCAGATTCGATTCTGGTCAAGGGCATGTACCTTGTTTGCGGGCACATCCCCAGTGGGCTGTGTGCAGGAGGCAGCTGATCGGTGCTCCTTTCTCATCGATATTTCTAACTTTCTATCCGTCTCCCTTCCTCTCTTTAAAAAATCAAGCATAAAATATTTTTTAAAAAATTCCGATTCTGACTCAGCAGGTGTGCGGTGGACCAGAGACTGTGCATCTAACAGGCTCTCAGATGAGGTGGATCTTACTGGCCTGTGGATCCCACTTGCAACAGCAAGGCTGATGGAGGCACATGGCCTCCTGAGAGGATGACCCTCTCACTCCAGCATTGGCCCCTGCTACAGCTTGGTCTTGGGACCGTAAGCACCACACAGAGAGCCCCACAGGCCCGAAAGGGGAGATTTTTTCTGTTGGTGACACAGAAAAAAAGCTGGGCAGCGGGTCTTTTCTGTGTTTTCAAATCCCCTAGGAAGTTGGGATTTCCTCCCAGCAGGAAGGCCACAGAGGGGACTGGGGGTGAGATGGTGTCAAGCTGGGTGATGACAGCAGAGGAGACCTTCCCTCTATCTCAGGTTGTCACCAGCCTGGCCGTTGTTTCCAGGGACAGAGACCACATCACCACGTGTCTCAGAAGATTCTTCAGTTTCCAGGTGTGAAGGGTAAGGTGTGAAGCAAGATCTGTGTGGGGAGCTCAGGTGGCTGTGGGCTCTGTGGTCCTTGGGGAATGTTTTCAAGGAGACCCTTCCTCTCTTTGTTGGTTGACCCTCTCCCTGTCCTCCCTGACTATTCGGGCAGCCTCTGTCCTCTGCCTGGGGTACTTTTCTGAGGTCACTTTGCCTTGCCCATGTGTGATTCCAGTTTTGAGTTTGGGAGCAGTTTGGAGATCCCTTAAAAAGAAGCTGCTCATGGACCCTGTCAAATTCAGAAATGTCTAAACCTGTGGAGGATTGTTGTGAGTATTTCAGCTGAATTGATGTCATATGACTGTAAGCAAGATCTCAAATCCAGACAAAATAGCAGTTTTGTAGCTTATTTCATACATTAAAATCAAAGGAGAAGATGAAAAAAGTTGCATGAAATCTATGGGAAAGTGAGGGAAAGCATTGCAGGGAGATCTCTAGAAATAAATAAAAAGCAAAATGGAGAAACACATATTACTTTTACTTTGGAGGGTCCAGGATAGTTAATATTTCCAGCAGTACAGAGGCTGTGCAGATAACCAGGCAACATGAGCGCTCTGTGGTCTTGTATTCCGGTGCCACAGGCTTTTCAATGGGTCTAGCAAGAAAATTTGCTAGAGATATGTGATATCAAAGGTATGTTATCCATGATGCATAAGAACAGGGAAAGGGCTCACTTGACGTAAAGTCTGACATTTGCTAAGGAAGCTGTGGGCCTGTGACCTGACTACCTGCCATCACCTGCCCAGTGAGGCATTTGTGATCAGACCACACTGTGCGTCACTGAGCTTATCAGGCCTGTCATGTGGCCCCCTGGGCTTATCAGTTTCCTTGCACAGCCCCTTTTTCAATCACAGTTTCTGGAAGGAGCAGGTGGTACAGCGCAGGCATGACGGAGGGGCCCAGTAAAATCTGTTAGTCAGGGAATGGAAATAGGTCTCCTTCTGCACCTCCTTAGGCAAAGCCCAGTTCAAGTGTGGATTTCTTGTGTTTTGTAGGTGTGTCTCAATATCGCCCCCTGGAAGGCAAAGGAGATATGCAGACAATGTCAGGCACTGAATTAGGAATGCTGTCCAGGATCCAGAAGGTGGGAGCTCACTGTGAGCCCTGGACAGAGGAGAGCTCTGATAGCTAGACTAAGAGCCAGCCATTGGGCTTGGTCCCTGTGTTTCTCATGCCTCCTGACTGCATCCAGGGCAGGCTGAGCCCAGTTAGAAGACTGGCTTTTTCAAGAGTTTTATTAATCCAGGGTCTGGGGAGCTGTCCCCTATGGTGGATATGCTGTTTCAGGAGGATGTGCGTTTCCAGGTTTTCAAAGCCAGGGCCGGGTGAGGCTCTTTTGGGAGAGGGTGCTGGCCTGGATTGCTGATCCACAAAATGCCCTCTGTTTCTCATCACAGCATTTGGTTGTTGCATCCAGTCCCCTGTGTCCCTGTCTGTCATCTGCTCTTGGCCTCCCCAAAGGGCCCAGGTTCTGGAGCAGCTCCACATGGAGTGTCAACAAGGGGACTCTGTGAGTTCCTCTGTTAGGGGAGGGGAGTCCCCCTTGGGACCCTTTCACCCCCTTGGGACCCTTTCACCCCCCTAAATGGAAGCACCCCCAGATCCTGGGTTCTCCTCTCCCATCCTGCTGAGGAAGTTCCCCTTGTTCCCCAGGACACCCTGGGGTGCTGAGATGTCTTTACGGGACACACGCAGCTCTATTCAGACCAGGGATATTGGGAATGGGGAGTCATCCCTTAATTTCCTTGAGGTGGGTGTGAGCACCCTCCTGTCTTGGTAGAAACTCTATCTTGAATGGAGAACTCAGAATGTCTGCCCTGTCAGGGATCTGTGATAAAAGGAAGAACATAAGCTGGTTTCCAGGCCCTGAAGAGATGAGGGGTGGGAAGAGCTATGATTTCCTGGCAATGAAATCACAGTGGTCTGGCCACTCACTGTTAGGAGGTTCCTGTCCCTTTTACTGACTGTTAAGTGGGGTAAACACCTGTCCCTGGAATACATCCCTGTAAAAAAAAGGCTGTGGCCTCATCCGAGGCTGACACCAAGGCCTCCGTGTGGATAAGGAACATGATCTGACTGAAAGTGTCACACAGGGAGACCGGCTTCCATTATATGCCTTCCCTCATTCATTTAATGAGTGTTTACTGAGTATCTGTGGTGTGTGCGGTCAGGGATGAGCCATGGGAATACCACAGAGAGCAGGAAATACGTGGGACCTGGACTCATGGAGTTTAACTTGTAAGGAGAGACAGGCACTAAGATAAATGTTCCATAAACATTTGTGTAGAAAAGTCTTTCACACAAGGAATTAGGTGCTCATAAAATTATCAAAGGGCTAGAGAATTGGAAGTTGAAGAGTTGCCAATGGAAGTTGGGTTTCAAGGTCACATGGCACAGCCCCTCCCACAGGTAAAGTTTTAGCTGTGTCTGCCAGATGTCACCCATCAGTCATCACAATATCAGAAATAATAGGCCCATCTCCTTACCAGCTTCCAAATTACACACAAGTGCATCTCAGGCTGAGTTTAATTCACATCTGGATTCTCATTACAATGAGTGGGAGAATGGAGTATTTAACCTTTCAGTCTTCCTGATATCAGAGGGAACATGGAAAGGGGTGGAACATAAATGCCATGTGCCAGTACATGGCATGTCTGAGCCCACATGCAGGCTGGGGGACTCTAGGCAAGTGATCCCACCTCAACAATCTTCAGTTTCCCTATGTGATATCATACAAAGATTTTTGGTGTTATTTCCTGGTTCTTAAAACTGAGCAACAAAAAATACCTGGAATTTTTGATTTATAAGGGTTGATAAAAGTGTCTTTTGTGATGATGAAGAAACTCTGACAGGCCCCTGGATAGATGCAAGGTAAGGGCAGGTCACCATAAAAATCAAAACCTTGCTTAGAAGCTGGAATTTCCCTGAAGAGATGAGGGTACATAAAATCTGTAGGAATTTGTGGCTGCCAATGTAAGAAGTGTTTAAATCTGTAGATAATTTTATGAGTTCATTTGAGCCAAACTGATGAGAATTGCTGGAAAGCCAAAACTCAATGGACTGGGAAAATGTTTCAGAGAATGGGAGTTTTACTTCCTATTTTATACATTACAATCAAAGCAGAAGGCGTAAGGTGTTACACGAAATCCATTGCGGAAATATTAGAAGGCGGGAGAAAGCAAAGTGGGAAAATGTCTGAGATTCAATAAAAAGTGAAACAAGTAGACACATACTAATTTTACATGGATGGGTGCAGAGTAGTTAACAGTTAACAATTAACATGATAACAATAATAATGAGGGGTTCTTCAGTGCAGTAGGAAGTCTGGAAATAAAGAAATTACACAAATATTCCATAGGTATGCTATTGTAGACAGGTTCCATTAAACTGAAGATTGGCCTTTGTTAGGGAAGAGATTGGCCTAACAAATGACTACCCACCATGGCTAGCTTTTGTTTAGAAAATGTTCATTTCAGACCATCCTATGTGGTGACTGTAGTTCTCTGAGTATGTAAATCCCACCACAGGTCTCACCTGAGATTGTCCGGTTGAGTATGTGGCCCGTTTGTCAACACTTTCATATTTTCGTCATAAGTCAATCTAAAGGATGAATTAATGACCAACATTTTGATTGGATAATGTGCTCCCACAGGGCTAAGAAGGCTCATTCCTAGGAAGTCTTAGTGTAAGCATTTGTCTTGCTGAACAACCAACCATTGGGTATGGGTCAAGATTGTAATATTGGATGGAAGTCAAGGTTGAATTTTCTTAAAAGTTAAAAGAAGGTACATGGGAGGCAAGAAGGTTTCATGGGACTTCACTAAAAAAAATCACTCTGCATTATTTCTACCTATAATCCAAGTTTTACTCTCTGTTTCATTTCTCTATGTTTTGCATCTAGTATGACATATACTCATAGTTTGAGGACAAACTATACAACTCTTCAATTATTATAATCTGACCAGCAGATGGGTTCCAATTTTCTATGGTCCCTATGTTTCCCATTCGAAATGCTCAAGTGCTATTCATTATTGATCTGATTCCTGCTAGTTTTACAATTGGAAGCTATAATCTTAAGGTATATACAAAAACAAGACTCTAAGAACAAAATGCCAGAAATTACAATTACCATCTAAACATTCCAAAATCAAGGAAGACAGTAATGTTTAATCAGTAAATATCCTATGTCTCAGCCGCTATTATAGAGGGCTTTATTTGTAAAGCTTCTATTTTAATTAATATAGTTTAGTAATCCTTGATAGGTTGAAGTGTAAGTTTATTCCCATAATCACATTATAGCATTCTTAAAAGAAAAATATCTTTCTCAATATTTCTTTTTGACTAACTTTCTAGATATTCCCATGATCTTCTTGGTTTATCGCTTTTTAGTCATTCAAAAATAACCAACTTATGAAAACATGCTCAAGTCGCTAATCATCTGAGATATGCAAATCAAAATGACAGTGAAGTACCATCTCACACTGTCAGAATGACTATCATCAACAAATCAACAAATGACAAGTGTTGGCAAGGATGTGGAGAAAAAAACCCTCATGCACTGCTGGTGGGAATGCAAACTGGTGCAGCAACTGTGGAAAACAGTATGGAGTTCCACAAAAAATTAAAATTGGAACTTCCATTTGACCCAGTAATTCCACTTCTAGGAATATATTCCAGGAAAACAGAAACACCAATCAGAAAGGATATATGCACCCCTATATTCATAACAGCACAATTTACAATAGCTAAGATCTGAAAACTACCTAAGTGGTCAAGAGCAGACGAGTGGATGAGAAAACATTGGTACATCTACACGATGGAATACTATGCTGCTGTAAAAAAAGATGGAATTCTTACAATTTGCAACATCAGGGATGGAACTGGAGAACATTATGCTCAGTGAAATAAGCCAGTCAGAGAAAAATAAATATCACATGACCTCACTCATTTGCGGTATATAATGAACAACAAACTAATGAACAAAAATAGAACCAGAGACATAGAAGCATCGAACAGACTGTCCAACCAATGAGGGAAGACGGTGGATGAGAGGGTAAGAGATCAACCAAAGAACTTGTATGTATGCATATGAGCATAACCAATCGACATAGACAGTAGAGGTGGTGAGGGCATTTGCTGATGGGTGGAGGTGGTCAGAGAGAGGACAATGGGAGTAAAAGGAAATTCATGTAATACCTTAAACAATAAAAAATTTAGATTTCTTTAAAAGGATAAACGTGATTTTAATCTTAAAAAAAATAAAAAAATTAACAAACTTGCCCAGCCAGTGTGGATGAGTTGTTGAGCACCAACCCATGAACCAGGAGGTCACAGTACAATTCCCAGTCAGGGCACATGCTTATTCTTTGGGCTCCTTCCCCCGCAGGGGACTTGCACAAGGCAGCCAATCTATGTATGATTTTCTCTCAACATTGATGCTTCTCTCTCTATCTCCCTCTCCCTTCCTCTCTCTGAAATCAATAAAAATATTTATTCAAAAGACCTACTGATTAGGAAAAACTACTTACTTTTAAATTCTCTTAAAAAAAAAAACAACAACAACACACACACAACCCATTCCTTTCCTTTGCAATAGCATCCGTTCTAAATTTCAAAATGTTACCAGAAATGGAGCCAGGTCCTGAACTGATTTGCATAAGGCTGGCCTCCAGTGTGTGAGTTCTTGATTTGGTGCAAGAAAGATTTTACAACATGAGTTCAGGTGATTTTGAAAGTATTTTTTAAAGCTTGGAACACAGAAACTAGGAAAGGCTTAGGGTAGAGACAGTAGGAGGGAGACTAGGCAGGATAGTTTGGGCTCTCTAGCAACATGGGAATGGAGTGAGTCTAAGTGGGCTGCTGTAAGCTCACAGGTAAAAGAGTTTGGGGGACACGTCAATGGAATTAGTCCCAGACAAGATGCTGCTGCCCATTGCTCCCCTGGTTGCAACATTCATGGGGACCTCATAGAGATTAAAAGAAAGAAAATTCACTCAAAAAGGTGATTTGGTGGGAGTGGGTGCCACATGGAGGGCATACACTGGCCTCTTTGTCTTGAGGGATTTTATTTACTGTCCAAAGGTGCGGATTTAGCAGAGATCTCAGGAGAAGATCTCAATAGAATTTTCATCAGCTTTCCAAGATGTTCTTTTATGGGTCCTGTTCCTTCAGAATGGGTCAGTGACAGGGAAGACAGTCTAAACCTCATTATCAGCAATATTACACAGAAGGGAAGGCCTCCCTGGGGGCAGTTTTGCCCATTACCAGGCACCCGGAGGTCTCCACTCTGATGGCCTTCTGCATCTGGCTGTAAATTGCTTGGACAGTTTGTTCAGCTGTCTGTCTCAGTTTCCTAATTCCACTTGCCAAGGAATTTTCCTAGTTTCATACTCTCCTGTCTCAAAAAGAGAAAACATAAAAAAGTATTATTAATAATACAGAAGTTATCATATACACCTTTAGTCATTATTAAAAATTGGGCTATACATACAATATTTGAGAAAAGTCCAAAGAACAAGTGTAACTATTATTAGCACTAGTATTCACAGATAGGTAAAGATAATCAATTTGTAGTTATACAGGCCTTGTTGGTGTCTTGGGATAGCTGTAGAACTCTGATGTCAGTGACCTCTCATTCTCAAAAGTTTTTGTTCACTATAGGTGGAGGCAAGTGTCAGAGACAGGGCATATGTCCATTTGTGGTTGGGCACCTAATAAAGTCCCTTCAAACAATGTTGGGGAGTCTTTCATTGATGTCTTTTCCAGTTGACAAAATAAGTCACCATCTTTGAAGTCTTCATAAGTTGAGAGCACTCCTGTAAATACATGTCACTAATTTATCTTTCCCTATAAGCTGGTTAATAAGTTCTTAAAAATAATGCAGAATGTCTCCTTTTTCATAAGGTTGATTCATATGTCCATTCATCTAGGTACATGGGGTTACTGGTGTTTACTTAATGAAGAGAAAAGCTATGTGTTTACCAAAAAAGGAGTTTCAGGTTGAGAAGAACCATAAGTAGGGCTTTAGTCCAAGGGAGATTAAAAGCTTCTGAAAATTTACCGAGTTGAGTTTTAATTACGTCATTTGTATATTACACCAATCCGGAGAACTGGAGTTATAGGTACAATAAAAGACTAGTAGAATAGGCCAAATATGAGAATTGAATTGTATTTTTTGAACAGTAAAATGTGTCCCTCAGTCACTGTAACTCATAGGGCATTCCCCCATAGGAGTTAATTTCCCCCAATCATAATTTACCTTTTTAACTGTTGCTCTCCTTAAAGTGAATGCTTTAACCAAGTGAGAATAACATACAAATCATAATTAACACATATTCATATTCCTGAGATGGTGTCACTTATGTAAAATTCAATTACCATCTTTAAAAGGGATCTACAGAAGTAGGAAATGACCTTGGAGTTCATGGAATGATTTTCCAGGGTTATATTTAGAGAGTAGAACATCTGCTACACACTTTGCAATCTATAGAAGGAAAAGGAGTGACATGAAGTCCAGTGGGTAAAGATTGGAGAGGTAGAAGAAAAAACAGCAAGGCATAGAGAGAATCTCTGGGATTAGATAAAAACGAAAGCCAATCATCGCATACTTCTTTTATATTGGTTAGCATAAGATAGTTAGCAGTAAACAATTCAAATGATAACAATAGCATGGAGGGGTCTGTGCTCTCTCCTCTGGAGTTGTGAGGGGTTTGGAAAAAAGAAAATCACCCTGACATTCCAAAGGTATGTTATTGTAGAAGCAAAAATTCAATGGATGGGCTCACTTAAGGTAAAGACTGACCTTTGCCTAGAAAGATATGAGCCTAGCACATGACTACTAAACATGACTCATTTAAATTTAGAAGGTTTTATTTTCAGACCATGCTGTGGGGTTACTTCTGTTGTCTGAGTTTGTAAGGCCCCCACACAGTCCTTTCCTGAGCTTATTAGGTTGAGTGTGTGACCCCTTTTTCATTCACACAGTCCAACACCTTAACCTCTTGGAAGGAGAGAAGAGCTAGAAATAATTACCAATGGCAAATTACTGCAACAATTATGCCAACATAAGGATACTTCCAATAAAAACGCTAAACAAGGGTTTCAGAAAACTTTGCATTAATGCTGGAACACTAAGCGCTCACGGAAAAAAAATGGAAGTTGCACACCTCTCCCCATGCCTTGCTCTGCAAGTATCTCCCATTTAGGTATTCCTGGCATGTATACTTCCAATAAACCAGTACAAGTAAGTAAAGTCCTTTCCTGAGTACTCTGTGGGATTTTTCAGATAACTATAAAGCCTGAGGGGTCATGGGAACATCCAAATCTAAAGTTAACAAGGCCAAAATGTGAGTTACGTGGGCACCCCATTTGTGATGGTGTCTGAAGTTACGTTACTGAGGCTTGAACCTATGCGATCTGTACCCACTTCAGATAGTTATTATCAGAACTGAAATGAATTGTAGGACACCCCACTGGAGAATTGGTATCTGATGGGAAAAAACAGAAACAAAAACTTCAGCTCACATAAAAACTACCCAGCACGCTGATGCTAGAAGTGATTATGATATTGTCAGTGATCTGCCTGTATTAGGTGCTTAGGGAGTTTGAGAAGACTTGACTTTCACTCCCCTTTCTCACTAAGCCCTCTCTCACCTTCAGAGTGCACCTTCACCCCCTTTCCTCCTCTATGTTCTCACAGAACGAGGCTTGAGGCAGTGGTTCTGATCCCAGGAGCAGTGGAGGTACAGGCCTGTAAGTCTAGTCATATGGTTGTCCACCCTGAGGTGGGATCTGTTCTCCTAATGCCTAGACAGCCAGTAAACTGACACCAGGTTTTAGTGAAAGGAAAGAAAGTATATTTTACAAAGGTACCAATGAAGGGGAATGGGGCAGCTGATGTTCAAAAACAAGAACTCACAGTGGTTTATATTTAGGGTCTTTTAAGGGGCAAACGTCATGACGTGGGGTTCAGAGTCATGGGTTTTGAAGATTGGTCAGTTATGCTATAAGTACTCATAATGTGACTTATTTCTCCTGGCATCATCCTGGCTGGGGTCTTTGGTTATCAGAGCCTAGAGGTCTTCCTTTGTGCAGACAACCCAAAGTTCTGCAACCCATTTTGTGGTTGGGTCCATTATGTTACCTTAAGAGCAGAAAACATCTATCCATCTTGTGCTTAGCAGACAACATCTTTCTCTGATCGCGAGCACGATATCTCCTGCAACCTGTTTCACTGACTAGTTTCCAAGCTCCAGGCCACATCTGCATTCTTTCCTATCACACCTGCCAGGTTCTATTTTCTATTTATTTTTTAACTAGAAATCATAACATCCAGCTATGGGAACAAAGGGTAATATTCCTCTCATCTTTTAAATTCTTCTATCTGTGCTAAAAATCAAATTAACAGACAGATTAACAGGAGACAGTATACTAAGAATGATATATGAACAAATATTCTGGGGCTATAAGAATAGAGACCAAAGGAAGCACTGGGTAGTGGAGGCTTGTATATCATTCTGAAGCTAAGAGGGAAAGAGGGTTGTGGTTTGAGGCTTCAAAAGGCAGGAACATTGGCATGGAGATGCCAAAGCAAACATCAATGTCCTTCCTGGGATTGGTCCTCCATCTAAACACATTTTAGGCACTTTAGTGAGAAGGTCCAAGGATTATTTCTTAAACCTTTTTTCCCCAATAGGGATGTCAAAATCAATACCCTAAAAGGCACATCTGGGGAAAAACTCGGCTTCCCTTCACAACAGAGCCACAACTCTTAGTAAGGTTTAAAAGTCTAACTAAAAGCTTAATCCTAGTTACCTAGTCATTGAACTAACTCATTACCAAAGCAAAACAGAAAAATACTGAAACATTGCTCTTTCAGTCTAAATGTGTCCACTTTTGACTTCTCATTAGGAAAAAAAAAAAACACCTAAAAGATACATTGGAATCTACTATAAAAAATTTCTCATTCGAGAGCACTTTAACACACTCACATCATCCATAGCTGTTCAGGAATAAATAGGAGTCCAGAGACCCTGACTCATGTCTCAGATTAGTGTTTACACTATCACTACAAACTACTTAAGCCAGTGGTTGTCAACCTTCTGGCCCTTTAAATACAGTTTCTCATGTTGTGACCCAACCATAAAATTATTTTCGTTGCTACTTCATAACTGTAATGTTGCTACTCTTATGAATCATAATGTAACTATATGATATGCAGTATGGTCTTAGGTGACCCCTGTGAAAGGGTCGTTCGACCACCAAAGGGATCGCGACCCACAGGTTGAGAACCGCTGGCTTAAGCTGCTTTTTTTGTTGTGTTTGTACATGTCCCTAATTTTGACTAGTATGTGAGCTTCTTGCCTGCCTAAAGGACTCCAGTCACATCTCTATTGTTGAGGAATCGGGGCAGGAGTCTTGCCGAGGATTGTCAGCTAGGCTTCAATATCACCCATGCACTTTCATGTTTAACTCAATTTAATTCCAAAATGCGTACAGCATGAATGCTGGAAAAAGGTCCTGATGTGACTTACAGAAACAAATGTGTTCATAAGAGCCCCTGCAGTCATGGTAACTTTATGGCATCTCTGTGTTTTTTCAGTTACTAAGAGATATTGTGTATGAGTGCCCAGGATAGGATCTGTTTGTTCATTTGTTGATTCTTGGAATATGTAATTTCTGGAAGCCGGTCTATCTTTGCTGCTTGATACAGTCACTTCAGGGAAGAAACATCTGCACAGCATATGTATCAAGGGACCTGGCGTATATGGCATACTGTTCGTAATATGTCTGCTCCCCTTCTTGGCGCTACGTGTTTTAACCAAGGTCACCTCTCTGAGAAAAGTTGTTTCCCCAGGTAGGGATTTTTACCTGAAGTTAGGGAGAGAATAAAACCCCTTAACTAAGTGCCAGGCAGGTAGTTAATCACTTTAACTACAAACAATCACGCTTAAGCTACATAATGTTTACTCCTGGAATGGAGATAAGAAACGCCCTAACCTTTGGAATAGAAATTGATAGGATTAAAATCAACTGGTATAAATACAGATGTAACAAGACAATAAAACACAGAACTTGGCTGGAGATCCTGGCTAGACAACCTGGCTATGCTGCTGATCAATTGATCTCTGTCTCCATGTCATTCATTCTTCGCGGACTCCATCCACATCTTTGGGAACCCCTGGACCTGCTGGGGTTGGACCCCAACATTTGGCTCCCGAACAATGACTCCTACTATGAACCTACCCATCACTATCCAGGGCCCTAGAGCACTGGTTCTCAACCTTCTTAATGCTGCGAAACTTTAATATAGTTCCTCATGTTGTGATGACCCCCACCAAAAATTATTTTCGTATCTACTTAATAACTGTAATTTTGCTACTGTTATGAATCCTAATGTAAATATCTGATATGCAGGATGTATTTTCATTGTTACAAATTGAACATAATTCAAGCATGGTGATTAATCACAAAAACAATATGTAATTATATATTGTGAAATATTTATTTCTAATTACAAATAAATGAAATTTTGTCTTGAAGCATGGTGTAGCATGGGTAGCAGTCTTAATATAACAACAGTAAACTACATTGCTACATTTTGGGACAATATGCATAAAAAGCCAATGTCAGTGGGAAGGTTGAGATTGCTTCTTGCTCACCAGATCATAAATTCTTGGGGCAGTCTTTGCAAGAGCACAACGAAGATCATCTTCCACAACAAGTCTACTTCTGTATTGAGACTTGATAACCAACAAGCTGGAAAACCCTGTTTCACAAAGATATGTTGTTGGAAATGGAAGAGAGAGTCACAACACAGTCTCAGACAAAACAGGATATGACTGCAAACACTTCATCCAGAATTTTGTAATTGGCCTTGTAGAGAAATCAGTTCTGGCTGCATTGTTGTTAATAAGTTCAATGAACTCCTCTTGTGCTGTCTCAGGAACATCTTCAACTTTGACTGTGAATGGGCTTCTGACAAGTGCAAATGGGGTGTCAGGTAGATTTTGAAAGTACGATGAAATTTTGTCTGCAAGCATGTGCAAGTGTTCTTTCACAGAAATTATCATCGTAATCCTTTTGTCTGGTTTCAATGTCATGTTCCTCAAAGAAAGCAGATAAGGTAGGCAACATGTAAATATTATTTTCATCCATTTTTTTTTTTTTGCCAAAGCTGAAGTTTCATTTGAATTGTTTGGCTCTTTTCAGAAAAATAGAGGCATGTTACTTTTGGTCCTTTCAGTGACAAATTTAACTCATTCAAGTTGGCAAAGATGTCAACCAAGTAAGCTATTTTCTGCAGTTCACTTTTATCACCCAAAAGTACATCGTACTGCGGTCTTGCTTTCTGATTAAAAAACGTTTTGAGTTCATAACAAAACTCAAAAACACGTTTTAAATGTTTCCCTTTCGACAACCATCTCACTTCAGTGTGAAATAGCAGAGCATTGTTCAGCGCATCCAACTGGTTACACAGTTGTGAAAACAGTCGAATGTTTAAAGTGCTCGCCTTTACAAAATTGACACAACTTATGACGCTTTTCATTACTTCTTGTAATTCTTATGGCAGTGTCTTTGTTGCTAATATTTGCTGATGAATCATACAGGGAGTTCCGATGACTTTTGGTGATCATTCAGTACCAAACGTTGAAATGCAGATCTATATCCTAGTATAGCTGGAACACAATCTGTGCATACACCACAAACCTTTTCCCAAGAGATTTTATGCTCTTTCAGAAATGAACCAACTGTGTCAAATACATCACGTGCAGTAGTTGTCATTTCAAGAGGTTTGCAAAAAAGAAACTCATCTTTAAAGTCACCATCATTAATAAACCTCACGTAAACCAGTAACTGAACAGTTTGCACCGTCTGTATACTCATCAAGCTGGATACTAAATATTGGAAGTGGAGTAGATTTAATTTCCTGGATTACCTGATCAAGAATATCAGCAGACATGTCATCTATTCTTCTGCGGACAGTGTCATTAGATAAGGAAATTGCACTCAATTTCGTAACAAATTCGTCTGTGATCATACCTCGAACAATGTATTTGGCCGCTGGCAACAGTAAATCTGCAGTAATGTTGTGAAGTTTTATAGCTCTGGCGATTTGAGTGCCATCAAATATGAAGCTTCAATGACTGCTACGTTTTGTTTGTGGTACTTGCCACCAGTATCAAGTCTGGCTTTCTTGAGTCCATCAGCTTTGCTTCTAAAATAGTTGGTATCGTTGCTGGCAAAGCTCGGATGCTTGCTATCAAAATAGTGTTTTATTTTGTTCGGATTCAAGATTCGGCTGCTAGAACTTCACAGCAAATAACACTCTCGGTTTCTCAATTCCTGCTGTAATTATTGAGGTAAAACCCTACTGTAAAAAATCCTCATTATATTTTCTTTTCTTAACGTTCTTCTCTACATGAACCATTGTCATGGGATGGTTTGCTAATGAAAATAATATGTAATAATAGCTTTAATAATACAGAAGATGATACATGACATAGTTCAGTCAATACAGTGCATTAAAGTTTCCTATGATTTATCATTCTCTGTGTTGTTGTTTTTTTTACATACCTGTTAGTACCACAAGGGGGCAGTATTCACATTAACCACAGCTGAATATAAAAAGAAAGATCAGCATCCAGATTAAGTTCCCATGGTACAGATTTTTTTTTTGCAGTAGTTGATGGTTTTCAGTACGTGATTTTACATATACCCAGTAATCATAATTCATGAAGTGTCATTTTACCTCCAATACTACTGCTTTCTACACAGTAGCTGCACTCGACACATGTGTAGCTGGTCTTCATGAGTACATTATGGCGCCAACCCTGTCACATATACCTGTATTTATACCAGGTGTATGTGATGGTGTTGGCTCCTGATGTCATCATGCCCAGTACTCATATGTGGGCATATCTGCATGAGGCTGAGAGTGGATGAGGGAGACAAACTGGACATTATTGCTGAGGTTCAACTATTTATTTGAAAACTAATATCTGAAAGGTACTTCAAGATGCCCTAAGATCCTTGATCCCGGCCAAACTTCTGACCTCAATGTGCTCCTCCAGAATTTTACTGAATCTCTTTCTCTGTCTCCCATACCTGACATCCAATCTTTCAGCAAATCCTCTTGAATTCATGCTTTCAACAAATACAGAAACTGACCCCTTCTCCCCATGCTTACCTGGCCACCCTCACCTGTCACCTTGATGACTGCACTTGACTCCTCACTGGGATCCCTGCCCTCCACCCAGCAGCCACACAGGTGCTGAGGAATGTAGGCTAAGGTGAACATCCTGATTCTTTCTTGAGCAAGTTTTTCTCTCTGAATCTATGGCTGGAATGGGGTGGGAGGTTGTAGGTGGGAAGGGGTCATAAGTTCTTTCTGAGATCTCTTTCTTAAAAGCTTGAAATCAATATCCCAAATAGGAAATTCAGAAAGGCTAAATTTGGAGGCCTTAACTAAACACAGATCACTCATGCTCACTGGGGTTCTGAGCCTTCCAGAGGCTCCTCAGGTCACTCAGAGGGAAACCAGATTTCTGGCTATGGCCACTCCTTCTCTGATTCCATCTCTGCTAATCTCCAGCTCTGTCTGTTCAAACCAGTTTGCCTCCTTTTGGCTGTCCAAACATTTTAAATGGAAAGAAAAAAAAAACACCCCACACATCCCTTATTTCACTCTAACATACTATCACATCATTACTGTTGTTGCTGTGTGGGTTACTGGGTGACTCCCCATCAACAGGCCATGTCCATGAGGACTGGGAATTTGTCTGTTCTGTCTCACACCTGTACCCCCAGTGCTTAGAACAATGTCAGCAGATGGTGAGCAGTAGGTTGGTCTTCTTTGATGAGTGAGTAAAGAAGTTACACATGTGATCATGGTGGAAAAAGGTGAAATATGGAGCGTCATTACCTCACCTAACTGAGATTCTGACCTAGACTGAGGGACCATGGAGACTTTCCTGAAGAGTGGCATCTAATAGAGCAAGGACCCCGGCTAACCTAAAGCAGATGGAAGGGCAGGAGTAAGAGGTCCACGCAGAGGGCACAGCAGATGCAAAGGCTAGGAGGTGGGAAAGTTGAGGGAAGTAAATGAGTTAAACTGACTCATTTGGGTGATTAAATGAGCTAATAGACCTGAAGGGGCCAGTACACAGTGTGTGCTGGAGAAAGGCCAGCTGTTGTCATTATTGCACATCCTGGGTCTGGCCACCTGGGAACAACAATAACAGAATAAAGGGGTTCTTCCCTCCCAAACTACACAAGCAATTCATGACATCAAGCCTTGATTACAGCTTGACTGTGGTATAAGTGACAGGCGATAAACCACATATACATAAATACACACTCCCTGTCACGCAGAAGTTTCTCATGTGCTTTTTTAGTCCCTCTCTCTGCACCCTACCACACAGTCATCACACAATCACTCATCCTGTTTTTCTTGATTATTTTGCAATTTTTAGAATGTTATATACATGTAATTATATCATATGTTCTATTTTGGTATGGCTACTTTCAGTAAGCATAATAATTTTTTATGAGGTGAAATTCTTGTAACAAGATATTAATCCTTTTAAAGTGAACATTTCACTGGCAGTATAGCCACAATGTTGTTCAGCCACCATGTTACCTAGTACTAAAACATTTTTATCACCCCAAATAAAACTCTGTACCCAATGAGAGGTTGCTCCCATTCCCCAGCCCCTATCCTTCAAAAACCACCAATCTGAATTCTGTCTTCTTCTCTTTCTTGTCCCCAGTTTTCTGTACCATCTACCCGGTCAGCGTGTACATCTGGTGCCCCACTTGTCCCAATGTCAGGGCACTAATCTAAGCTTTCAAGACCTTATTCTTCCTCTGAACCTTGTTTCTCACCCCTCACATCCATCTAGCTCTGGGGTAATGGCACACCAATACCACTGCACTAGCTCCAGTGGCTGCTTTCTCAACAGGTAGGTCAACTCCCCTCGAGTTCCTCAGCACAGACTACACTCACACATAGAGAGCCTTCCTACATTATACCCCTAGGTGCCTTTGAAGTCATAAAAAGCCTCTCATCCCTATACCTCCCAAGATTTACAATTTCCCATCCTGACTCTGAACAAACTCCAACCTTCCAAGACCACTACCTATGCTCCCTTCTACTTATCCACAACCCAACTATGGCCAGGTCTCCAAAATATTCCACCAAATACCCTAGAGGCTGCAATGAGGATGAAACAAAACACAACCAGAGGAGGGATTTATTTCCCTTTCCCAGGTTCTGCCTGTTGACTCTCTAAGGCCAGGCATATCGAGTTTGCAAAGCAAGTACAAAAAAGAGACAAAGAATGAGGACCCTGATGTCTGGCCTGAGCTCTGTGTCATGGAGGGCTGGAAACAGGTCGTCCACTGTAGGCCTGCATGTGGCTGACATCACAGGGACGTGCATGTTTACTGGAGTTGTTCTTTCGTCACTGAATATTTGTTTAATTCTCTGTGATATTGTTCTTCGAAGGTGCAGTGAAAATGAATATAGAATGATAACACTTTTGATGGTCACTCAGCAGGGAATTGAGACTGACCTCAACACCTTTGAAATAAAAGGCTGCAGAGATTTTAAGGAAAGGAGAAGGAATCATAGGCCTCTGTGTTTTGGTAATTGGATTGACACATAAGCAAAATAAAACTCATTAAATTTTAATAGGAGGGTTTTCATTATTGTTACATTTAAACCTCGCTCATGGATAAGTTTTTATTGATGAGGGAGAGAGAGAGAGAGAGAGAGAGAGAGAGAGAGAGAGAGAGAGAGAGAGAGAGAGAGACAAGAGATAATAATTAGTTGCCTCCCCAAAATGCCTTGACCGAGGATTGAACATGCAAACTTTAGGTGTTTGGGAGAAAATGCCAACCAACTAGGCCACACTGGTGAGGGTAAGCAGGATTTTTTACATCTTGGTTTTAAATGTCCCCACCCAAGTTAAGCTCCTACCTTTCCTCAGAGACTGAAACACAGAAAACTGGAGAATTTAATTTTAGCAGAATGCACCCAAACCCTCTAGGCAGTTTTTCTATGAATCATATCACTGGCAAGAAGTTGTGTTTTTTAAAAATAGACTTTTTTTAATTTCAGAGAGAGGAAGGAAGAAGGGGAGAGAAATAGCAACATCAATGATGGAGAGAATCATTTATTGTCTGCTTCCTGCCCACACCGACTGGGGATCAAACCTGAAACCCAGGCATGTGCCTTGACTGGGAATTAAACCATGACTTCCTGCTTCTTGGGTTCATGAAAAACCACTGAACCACTCCAGCCAGGAGGCAAGAAGCTTTTAAGGAGACTTAGGTATATATTTTTTTTAAATATATTTTATTGATTTTTTACAGAGAGGAAGGGAGAGAGATAGAGTGTCAGAAACATTGATGAGAGAGAAACATCGATCAGCTGCCTCCTGCACATCTCCTACTGGGCATGTGCCCGCAACCCAGGTACATGCCCTTGGCCGGAATCAAACCTGAGACCTTTCAGTCCACAGGCCGATGCTCTATCCACTGAGCCAAACCGGTTTCGGCGACTTAGGTATATTTTGAAAGGATAGAAAGAATCTGCAATTACAAATTGCAGTTACATTTGTAAAGGAAATGCTCTAAAAAAATAGAGATAAGATAAGAGCCCTAGTCAGAAAGGAAAATTAAAGACTCTGAAGCAATAATGAGGGCTCTTGTTTATAACACAGCACTTTCTGCACAGTGTAGGCAAACACAACTAACTCCTTTCAGCCAAGTCCCAGTTTGCATTGCCATCAGTTCCTGCAATTTATAAAGAAGTGCAAGTTTCTAGCCATTTATAAATAGATGCCAAATAGTTGAGAGACGGAACAGAAATGGCATCTAATCTCCCAGAACGCTGTGCTTCTCGAGTTTTCCATGTAGACATTACATTTCTCTCTACAGTCACCTTCCCTTTGATCAATTGTCAGCTCCAAGGAAGAAGAGTATTTTGTTCCTATCACATATATGCCTGGTGTCCTTCAATTTGCCCTGATTAATGACCTAAGTGCAGAGGAATGACATTCACCTTATAGTTTGCTCTGATGCTGGTTTTTCTATGAAACTTCAGATAGGAGATTTAACAGCCCCTAGAGCTTAGGCGGCCTCACACTCATACTTCACCTGCAGTCTCTAGCTTTCGGTGATGCCCTCCTCTCAAACAGATTATGAGTCTTCAACAGGTCAAAAATAGCTCCATAAAAGGTGAGGTTGTTTATATTTCTATGGGCATCCGTTTGAACTAGGACATTTGCTAAGCCATGGTTGCATTAACAACATTCCCAATTCTATTCTATCAACAAAGAGGACAGAGTGCTACTGAATTCATGCAAATAAGTCTATTGCTATAAACATAAGAATACTCCAGAAGGCATTTGTAATTTTTTGGGACAAGTCACAGGGAGACAAAGTCACTGTTGCATCTCACATAGGTGTTCTCTTGTCTATTCCCATCATTACCAGTGTCCACGCACCCTCCACAGGCCTCCATGTAAATGTGAGAGAGCTTAGGTTCCTGTCAGCTTATATCTTACTCCCAAGGGTCAGCACACAATGACTGCCCCTCCTGTGAAGCACATGGTGTTCCCTCCATTGTGGAGATGGCGCAAATGGAGCCAACCAGAGATGGGGTCCAATGTGGAATGTTACATTACGTCAACAATAATGACAATTCCAGCTCACATTTTTTAGTATTTATTGATTCAAAGCAAGTCTTCTAAGCAACTTCCTCCACCACAAGAAATCTAATAGGTGCATTTTAATTTTTATTTTATTTTCTTTGTTTAAGAGCATAGGGGAGGGGAGGAGGATCACTAGTACTTGACAACTAACTCTACAGGCACACTTTCAGCAGAGCTGAAGGGGTTGGAGACTTTACACTGGTAGCTCCCAGCATCCTCTCTCCTGACAGGGTGTATGAGGAGGGTTCTTCGGTCCTTTGTTAGCTTCATTCTCTCCCTGAGCCGCAGACTCATAGAATTGAATAACCAGTTTGGGGAGCTCACATGTGTGTGGCAAGTCATGACCACGGCATCCTCATTCTCTGTGACTGTGGTGTTGCTGGCTAAGAGTGTGGGCAAAATCACTGGCTCTGTGAAAAAAATAAAGGGTGAGATTGATTGAGTGTAGGCTTGAGACCTGGGGCCATGCACTTTCCACAAAGATATCAGCCCTGACTCTGATGGTTCTGAGGTAATTTGGTCCCACAGTTAAAATTAATTAATTCTAAAAGTGCCATCACTCCCCAGACCAAATCTACCCCTCTGAGCTGAAGACTACTAAGAAGGAAGGATATGAACCAATGATTGACCTAGCGATCCAAAGACATCTAATAGGGCCACTGGGATTGGAGGAATAGATGGGGCTATGGCTGAAGATAGACCTCAAGTGACTCAGTTCAGTTTCTCATGGTCTTTGTGATTCTGCTTAGGAACTGTATCTACCTGTGCCTCACCTTCCCCTCAATGATGAAAAATGAACATTTGACTGCCAGGCTGGCAATGTACTAATCATAAAATATTCACAGTATTTGACATAAATATTGGGAAGGAAAACTGCTCAATTCAGAGGCATTTGTTATTGATGGTCTTCACGAGAGAATCCCCTGGGCTGATCCCTGGTGGATGAGCAGCAGCCAGGAGCATCTTTTCCTCTTCTTTTCCCTTGGGCACTGATCTTTCTAAGGACTCTCCTAAGTCCCATAGAACAGTCAGGTAATAATCAGGGGAGCTAGTCCAGTTGTGCTCTCCACACGCAGTCTCAAATGAAGGAGGACTCAGCCCCAAATGGTGACCAGCTCAAGAGCCTTGTGACTCTGGCACATGGGAATCTGTTGCTCTCACTCAGCCCCTCATAGTAGGTTCTATCTCAGGGACATGATTAGGGAAAGGAGCCCAGGGACCTGGACTGAGACTGTTCTCCCTCTACTGACTCACTCCCATCAAATTGCTCCTTCTCTCTGTGGTGAATCTCTGTGGGGCTGGAATCTGGGAAGTAAGCTCTGGCCTTAGGATGTTTTGTGTGTCCTGCAATAAATACCCCAACCCACCTTGGGACACAATGAATAGGGGGATGGAGGAGAGTCCAGGGCTGGCAATCCTGTGTGTGAAGTAGAATTCACCCCACCTGAAACCTAGAGGTCAGAGAGCAATCACTCACGGTATACTTTGAGCCGTCCAAATCCTATTTCTCTTCGTGAATTTGGAAGGACAGCTACTACCATGTAGAATCCTAGGTCCCACACAGTGACGTTTCTTATGATCAGGGATCCTTCAAGGTTTATTTCCTCTCGACCACTGTATTCAGGACCTGTTAGATATACACTAAAATGCCATGCAAGAGACCCAATTAAATTCTGATACTTCATCTCTACGCCCCTGTACCAAATAAACCCTGTAACATCAGGAGGCGTATTGCGGAGATGGAGAATCACATCCTGCCCTTCAAGAGCAATGGTCGAGACAATAGCCAATCCTGCAGTGGTCGGCGGGATCCACAAGGTTAAGAGGAAGACTAGAAGGGAAGAGAGAAATTGATCAGTATTTTGATCTATGTATTGGGATGGAGAGATGAGGCATTTCTCTTCATCTCTCAGCCTTAGTCAACAAGTGAGTTCGTGTGTGCATCTCCTTGGTCAAGGTCATCAACATGGCCACCATGGCTTCAGCACCTCAGAACCTATGCTTCTTCTTTTCAATTCTATTTCCCAACTGTCTGTGTGTCTGTCCTCCTTACTTCCCTCAAATCCCTGTTGACACTCAGTGGCCTTCTTGGAAGACCTTCCCTGACCACGTTCTCTAAAAACCCTCTATCTTCACTCTCTGACCTGTCCCCACTCTTTGCATTTCAGGGCACTTGTGGGTACCCGATGTCACAAATAGATCTTTTTTTGTTTCCTTTCCCCTATATAATGTGAGCTGCAGGTGGACTTGGGATTCTGTGATCTTGTGCCGCCAGTGCCTGCAACAGGCTGCAAACACCAGTGGGGGAATGAATGAGTGTCCCCAGGCTTGTCCACATCCGATGTTGTATTTTCCCATATTTGTAGCTGGTGGTGGGGACAATGTTTAGCATCGCTGGTTAAAATGATTCTGGTATCACCTGAAATAAATTGTCATGACTGTGGTCAGTTGTCAAAATTTAATACTCAGGGATGAATAACTTTGCAAATGAACCGCAATTTAGGTTTTCCTGCCCCTCACCACTTCTACATGATGAGATATTCCTGTTGCTGAGCTCCCTCCCTCATCTGACTCTACACCCCTGTCCTTTCACTCAGGTCCAAAGGGAAGCCCTTTCTTCCCTCACAGAGTGCTGTCCTTCCCAAGAGATCTTGGCCAATCTCTGACTCCCAACCTCCCTTCCATTTCCAGGGATTGTCCCCTCCTTACCGGCCAGAACGAGCCCCAGCCACTGGACACGCCCTCTGTGGGCAGAAGATGAAGGGAACACTATAGGGAATGCTGCCTGCTCCATCCCTTTCTCTGAGAGAAGAGTGCGAAATCCAGTAAGGCCCCCAGACACCTCTGTCCAGACTGGTGGGATGTGCTCTCCCTTTTCCCTGTGTGCTGAGCCTTCTGTTGGGACAAGATAACCTCCCTGGTCATGTGGGCCAGGGAAGAGTCAGGGATAGGACACTCCCTCTTCCTCCCCTCATTTTTTCCAACCCTGTTGCCCTTTTCAGTTTACCTTTACTCTGTATTTTGATTTCCTGGAAACTCCTGAAGCCTCTGACAACACAAAAACATACAAACACAAACTTAACATGCACAGACAGATGCCCAGAAAGCACTGGCCTGGGATTTCCAGTTCCTGGTCATTCTCCACAGCTCCCTGTCAGTGCACATTTGCCTTTTCCCTTCAGAGCATGAGGTCTGGGGCCACCTTAGGAAAATTGTCGCAGGGATGCCCCGGCTCTGCATTGGATCTCCTGTGAAACTTTGAAAGTATTGGGATGCACAGGTGACATTTTTGAAAGGCTGCTTCAGCAGCTGCCCAGCAACATGGATGCCAGGATGAGACCCTATGATGTGAGGGTGGAGGCCCCTGCCCCTCTCCTGTACACAGGGAGGGTCTCCACATCCTGTTAAAATGCAGATTCTAGACCTAAACGATGTGGCTCAGTGGATAGAGCATCGGCCTGCGGACTCAAGGGTCCAGGGTTTCATTCTGGTCAAGGGCATGTACCTTGGTTGCGGGCACATCCCCAGTGGGGAGTGTGCAGGAGGCAGCTGCTCAGTGTTTCTCTCTCAACGATGTTTCTAACTCTCTATCTGTCTCCCTTCCTCTCTGTAAAAAATCAATCAAAAAATATTTTTTAAAACAATGCAGATTCTGACTTGACTGGTGTGCGGTGGACAAGAGACTCTGCATCTAAAAGCTCTCAGGTGATGTGGATCTTACTGGCCTGTGGATCCCACTTGCAACAGCAAGGCTGATGGAGGCACATGGCCTCCTGAGAGGATGACCCTCTCACACCAGCATTGGCCCCTGCTACAGCTTGGTTCTGTGTCCATAAGAACCACACAGAGAGCCCAACAGGCCCCAAACTGGAGATTTTTTCTGATGGTGACACAGAAACAAAGCTGGGCACCGGTCTATTCTGTGTTTTCAAATCCCCTAGGAAGCTGGGAATTCCTCCCAGCAGGAAGGCCACAGATGAGACTGGGGGTGAGATGGCGTCAAGTTGGGTGATAACAGCGGAGGAGACCTTCCCTCTATCTCCGGTTGTCACCAGCCTGGCCATTGTTTCTGGAAACAGACCACATCACCACGTGTCTCAGAAGGATCTTCAGTCCAGATGTGAAGGGTAAGGTGTGAAGCAAGAACTGTGGTGGGAGCTCAGGTGGCTGTGAGCTCCGTGGTCCTTGGGGAATGTTTTCAAGGAGACCCTCCCTCTCTTTGTTGGTTGCCCCTCTCCATGTCCTCCCTGACTGTTCCAGCAGCTTCTGTCCTCTGCCTGGGGAACTTTTTTGAGGTCACCTCGCGTTACCCATGTGTGATTCCAGTTATGAGTTGGGGAGCACTATAAAGATCCCTAAAAAAGCAGCTGTTCTTAGACCCTGTGAAGGTCAGAAATGTTCAAACATGTGGAGGATTGTTATGAGTATTTCAGCTGAATTGATGTCATATGACTGCAAGCAAGATCTTAAATACTGAGAACAGCAGTTTCGTAGCTTATTTTATACATTAAAATCAAAGGAGAAGATGAAAAAAGTTGCATGAAATCAATGGGAAAGTGAGGGAAAGCATAGCAGGGAGATCTCAAGAAATAAATAAAAAGCAAAATGGAGAAACACATATTATTTTTACTTTGGAGGGTCCAAGGTAGTTAACATTTACAGCAGTTACAGAGGCTGTGCAGAAAACCAGGCAACATGATCGCTCTGTAGTCTTGTATTCCAGTGCCACCGGATTTTCAATGAGTCTAGCAAGAAAATTTGCTAGAGGTATGTGATATCAAAGGTATGTTTTCCATGATGCATATGAAC
Organism: Myotis pilosus; assembly: GCA_036010255.1. NCBI lineage: Eukaryota > Metazoa > Chordata > Mammalia > Chiroptera > Vespertilionidae > Myotis > Myotis pilosus. The sequence goes on from JASKON010000029.1 coordinate 369,266, forward strand.
AGGAAAAGGACTCTCTTGAGGTAAAGTCTGACATTTGCTAAGGAAATTGTAGGGCTGCGACCTGACTACCTGCCATCAACTGCCCAGTTAGGCATTTGTGATCAGACCACACTGTGCATCACTGAGCTTGTCAGGCCTGTCATGTGGTCCCCTGGGCTTATCAGGTTTCTTGCACAGCCCCTTTTTCAATCACAGTTTCTGGAAAGAGCATGAGGGACAGCGCAGGCATGACGGAGGGGCCCAGTAAAATCTGTTAGTCAGGGAATGGAAATAGGTCTCCTTCTGCACCTCCTTAGCCAAAGCCTAGTTCAAGTGTGGATGTCCTGTGTTTCCTATTTGCATCTCAATATCGCCCCCTGGAAGGCAAAAGGAGACTAGCAGGCAATGCCAGGTACTGCACTAGGAATGCTGTCCAAGCTCTAGAAGGCAGGAGATCAATGTGAGCCCTGGACAGAGGTGAGCTCTGGTCACTAGACAAAGAGCAGGCCATCCGGGGCTTGGTCCCTGTGAGTCTCATGCCTCCTGACAGCATCCCAGGGCAGGTTGAGCCCAGCGAGAGGACTGGCTTTTTCCAGAGTATTATGAGTCCAGTGTCTGGGGTGCTGTCCCCTCTGGTGGATATGCTGTTTCAAGAGGATGTGCCGTTCCAGATTTTCAAAGTCAGGCCTGTTGAGGCTCTTTTGGAAGAGGGTGCTGGCCTGGATTGTTGATGCACAAAATGCCCTCTGCCCCTCTGTGATGGGAGCACCCCCAGATCCTGGGTTCTCCTCTCCCATCCTGCTGAGAAAGTTCCCTTATTCCCCAGGACACTGGGAGCTCGTGAGATGTCTTTAGGGGCCACAGGCAGCTGTATTCAGACAAGGAATATTGGGAATGGGGAGTCATCCCCTAGTTTCCTTGAGGTGGGTGTGAGCACCCTCCTGTCTTGGTAGAAACTCTATCTTGGATGGAGAACTCAGAATGTCTGCCATGCCAGGGATCTGTGATAAAAGGAAGAACATAGGCTATTTTCCAGGCCCTGAAGGGATGAGGGCTGGGGAGGGCTATGATTTACTGGCAATGAAATCACAGTGGTCTGGCTCCTGACTGTTTGGAGGTTCCTGTTCCTCTTCCTGATGGTTAAGTGGGGTAAACACCTGTCCCTGGGACATCTCCTTATAAAAAGAGGCTGTGGCCTCCTCCCAAGCTGACACCAAGGCCTTCGTGTGGATAAGGAACATGATCTGACTGCAACTGTCACACAGGGTGATCGGCATCCATTATATGGCATCCCTCATCCATTTAATGAGTGTTTACTCAGTATTTGTGTTGTGTGCAGTCAGGGCTAGGCAATGGGAATACCAGAGAGACCAGGTAATACATGGGACCTGCGCTCATGGAGTTTAACTTGTAAGGAGAGACGGGCTCTAAGATAAATGTTCCATAAACATTTGTGTAGAAAAGTCTTTCACACAAGGAATTAGGTGTTGTAAAATTATCAAAGGGCTAGAGAAATGGAAGTAGAAGAGTTGCCAATGGAAGTTGGGTTCCAAGGTCACGTGGCACAGCTCCCTCCCACAGGTAAGAATTAGCTGTGTCTGCCAGAGGTCACCCATCAGTCATCACAGTAACAGAAATAATAGGCCTATCTCCTTTCCAGCTTCCACATTATACACACGTGCATCTCAGGCTGAGGTTAATTCACATCTGGATTCTCATCAGAAGGATTGGGAGAATGGATTATTTAACCTTTCAGTCTTCCTGATATCAGAGGGAACATGGAAAGGTGTGGAACATAAATGCCATGTGCCAATACAAGGCATGTCTGAGCCCACATGCAGGCTGGGGGACTCTAGGCAAGTGATCCCACCTCAAACATCTTCAGTTTCCCTGTGTGATATCATACAAAGATCTTTGGTGTTATTTCCTGGTTCTTAGAACTGGAATTTTCTGATTTATAAGGGTTGATAAGAGTGTCTTTTGTGATGATGAAGAAACTGATAGGCCCCTGGATAGATGCTAGGTATGGGAAGGTCACCATAAAGACAAAAACCTTGCTTAGAAGCTGGAATTTCCCAGAATACATGAGGGTACGTAAAATGTGTAGGAATTTTTGGCTGCCGATGTAAGAAGTGTTTAAATCTGTTGATAATTTTCATGAGTTCATTTGAGCCAAACTGATGAGAATTGCTGAAAAGCCAAAACTATATAGACTGAGAAAATGTTTCATAGAATGGGAGTTTTACTTCTTATTTTATACATTACAATCAAAGCAAAAGGCGTAAGGGGTTACACGAAACCAATTGGGGAAATATTAGAAGGCGGGAGAAAGCAAAGTTGGGAAATCTCTGAGATTTGATAAAAAGTGAAACAAGCAAACACATACTAATTTTACATGGGTGGGTGCAGAATAGTTAACAGTTAACAATCAACACAATCACAATAATAATGTGGGGTTATGCAGTGCAGTAGGCAGTCTGGAAATAAAGAAATTACACAAACATTCTATAGGTATGCTATTATAGACAGGCTCCGTTAAACTGGAGATTGGCCTTTGTTAGGGAAGAGATTGGCCTAACACATGACTACCCACCATGGCTAGCTTTTGTTTAGAAAATGTACATTTCAGGCCATCCTATGTGGTGACTGTAGGTCTCTGAGTTTGTACATCCCACCACATACCTCCCCTGAGCTTGTCAGGTTTAGTATGTGGCCCGTTTGCCAACACGTTCATTTTTTCGTCATAAGTCAATCTAAAGGATGAATTAATGACCAACATTTTGATTGGATAATGTGCTCCCACAGGGCAAAGAAGGCTCATTCCTAGGAAGTCTTAGTGGGAAGATATCAAAGGAGAGATCGACAACAATACAATCATAGTAGGGGACTTTAATAACCACTGACAGCACTGGATAAGTCCTATAGACAAACAATCAGCAAAGATACAACAATCCTAAATGACTCACTTGATCAGATGGACTTAATAGACATCTTCAGAACGCTTCACCCCAAAGCCAGGGAATATACGTTCTTCTCAAGTGCTCATGGGACATATTCAAAAATAGACCACATATTGGGTCACAAGCAAAGTATCCCCAAATTCAAGAAGATTGAAATCATACCAAGCATCTTCACAGACCACGATGGCATAACATTAGAAATAAACGACAATAAAAACAACCTAAAATACTCAAACACCTGGAAGCTGAATAGCATGCTATTAAATATTGATTGGGTTACCAATGAGATCAAAGAGGAAATTAAAAACATCCTGGAAACTAATGACAATGAAAACACAACAATCCAAAACCTATGGGACACAATGAAAGCAGTCCTGAGAGGGAAGTTTATAGCTCTACAGGCCTATCTCAAAAAACAAGAAAAAATGGTAGTAAATCATCTAACTCTACAACTCAAAGATTTAGAAAGAGAGCAACAAGAAAACCCCAGAGTGAGCAGAAGGAAGGAGATAATAAAGATTAGAGCAGAAATAAATGACATAGAGACCAAAAAAACAATACAGAAAATCAATGAAACCAAGAGCTGGTTCTTTGAAAGGATAAACAAGATTGATAAACCCCTTGCCAGACTCACCAAGAAGCAAAGAGAGAGGACCCAAATAAACAAAATCAGAAACGATAGAGGCGAAATAACAACAGACCCCACAGAAATACAAATGATTGTTAAAAAATACTTTGGACAGCTCTATTCCAACAAACTAGACAACCTGGAGGAAATGGACAAATTCCTAGAAAAATACAACATTCCAAAACTCAATGAGGAAGAATCTAAAAATCTCAACAGGCCAATAACTATGGAAGAAATTGAAGCAGTCATCAAAAAGCTTCCATCAAACAAAAGCCCAGGACCAGACGGCTTCACAGGGGAGTTTTACCAAACATTCAAGGAAGAACTAAATCCTAACCTCCTCAGACTACTACAAAAATTCAAGAGGAAGGAACACTTCCAAGCTCATTCTATGAAGCCAGCATCACCCTAATACCAAAACCAGGTAAAGACAACACAATGAAAGAGAATTACAGGCCAATATCCCTCATGAACATAGATGCCAAAATCCTCAACAAAATCTTAGCAAATCGGATCCAGCAGTACATCAGAAAGATCATACACCATGACCAAGTAGGATTTATCCCAGGGATGCAAGGATAGTACAATATCCGCAAATCAATAAATGTGATACATCACATAAACAAATTGAAAGAAAAAAACCACATGGTCATATCAATTGATGCAGAAAAAGCATTTGACAAAATTCAACACCCATTTTTGATAAAAGCTCTCAGTAAGGCAGGAGTAGAAGGATCATACCTCAACATAATAAAAGCCATATATGACAGGCCCACAGCCAGCATCATACTCAATGGACAAAAACTAACACCATTTCCCCTAAGAACAGGAACAAGACAGGGGTGCCCCCTCTCACCACTCCTGTTCAACATAGTACTGGAAGTGTTAGCCATTGCAATTAGGCAAGAAGAAGAAATAAAAGGCATCCAAATTGGAAAAGAGGAAGTAAAACTGTCCTTATTCGCTGACGACATGATATTATACATAAAAAACCCTAGAGACTCCATCAAAAAGCTACGAGACTTAATACATGAATTTGGCAATGTAGCAGGATACAAAATTAACCCCAGAAATCTGAGGCATTTCTATACACCCATAGTGAACTTTCAGAAAGTGAGATTATAAAAACAATCCCGTTTACCATTGCACCAAAAAAATTAAGCTACCTAGGAATAAACTTAACTAAAGAGGTAAAAGACCTCTACTCAGAAAAATACAGGACTTTGAAAAAAGATATAGAGGAAGACATAAACAGATGGAAGAACATACCGTGTTCATGGATTGGTAGAATCAACATCATTAAAATGTCCATACTACCCAAAGCAATCTATAAATTCAACGCACTTCCCATTAAAATACCAACGGCATACTTCATAGATCTAGAACGAACTCTCCAAAAATTCATCTGGAATAAAAAAAAAGACCCCGAATAGCTGCAGCAATCCTGAAAAAGAACAAAGTAGGTGGGATCTCAATACCAGATATCAAGATGTATTATAAAGCCACTGTTCTCAAAACTGCCTGGTACTGGCACAAGAAAAGGCATATAGATCAATAGAATAGAATAGAGAGCCCAGAAATTGGCCTGAACCAACATGCTCAATTAATATTCGACAAAGGAGGCAAGAACACACAATGGAGCCAAGATAGTCTCTTCAATAAATGGTGCTGGGAAAATTGGACAGATATATGCAAGAAAATGAAACTAGACCACCAACTTTCACCATACACAAAAATAAACTCAAAATGGATAAAGGACTTAAATGTACGACAGGAAACCATAAAAATTCTAGAAGAATCCAAAGGCAACAAAATCTCAGACATATGCCGAAGCAATTTCTTCACTAATACAGCTCCTAGGGCACTTGAAACTAAAGAGAAAATGAACAAATGGGACTACATCAAAATAAAAAGCTTCTGCACAGCAAAAGAAACCATCAACAAAACAACGAGAAAACCCACTGTGTGGGAAAACATATTTGCCAATGTCATATCTGATAAGGGCCTAATCTCCAAAATTTATAGGGAACTCACACAACTTAACAAAAGGAAGATAAACAATCCAATCAAAAAATGGGCAAAGACCTAAATAGACACCTTTCAAAAGAGGACATTCAGAAAGCCAAGAGACATATGAAAACATGCTCAAAGTCACTAATCATCCGAGAGATGCAAATCAAAACAACAATGAGGTACCATCTCATACCTGTCAGACTGGCTATCATCAACAAATCAACAAACGACAAGTGCTGGAGAGGATGTGGAGAAAAAGGAACACTTGTGCACTGCTGGTGGGAATGCAGACTGGTGCAGCCACTATGGAAGACAGTATGGCGTTTCCTCAAAAAACTACAAATGGAACTTCCATTTGACCCTGTGATCCCACTTCTAGGAATATATCCTAAGAAACCAGAAACACCAATCAGAAAGGATATATGCACCCCTATGTTCATAGCAGCACAATTCACCATAGCTAAGATCTGGAAACAGCCTAAGTACCCATCAGTAGATGAATGGATTAGAAAACTGTGGTACATCTACACGATGGAATACTACGCTGCTCTAAAAAGGAAGGAACTCATACCATTTGCAACGGCATGGATGGAACTGGAGAGCATTATGCTAAGTGAAATAAGCCAGTCAATGAAGGAAAAATACCACATGATCTCACTCATTCATGGATAATTGAGACCTTTATAAACTTTTGAACAATAATAGATACAGAGGCAGAGCTGCCTCAAACAGATTGTCAAACTGCAGCGGGAAGGACGGGGAGGGTTGGGGGCGGGAGGTAGGGGGGTAAGAGATCAACCAAAGGACTTGTATGCATGCATATAAGCATAACCAATGGACATAAGACACTGGGGGATAGGGGAGGCTAGGGGACTGTCTAGGGTGGGGAGGGGGGAAATGGAAACATATGTAATACCCTTTGTAATAAAAAATTTAAAAAAATAATAAAAATAAAAAAATAAATTACGACAAAAAAAAAAAAGACTGTAACATTGGATGGAAGTCAAGGCTGAATTTTCATAAACGTGAAAAGCAGGTAAATAGGAGGCAGGAAGATTCCATGGGACTTCACTAAAAAAACCCACTCTGGATTATTTCTAACCTATTATCCAAGTATACTCTCTGTCTCATTTCTCTGTTTTTGCATCTAGTATGACATATACTCATAGTTAGAGGACAAACTATACAACTCTTCAATTATTATAATCTGACCAGGAGATGGGTTCCATTTTCTATGGCCACTATGTTTCCTATTGGAAATGCTCAAATGCTTTTCATTATTGATCTGATTCCTGCTGGTTTTGCAATTGGAAGTTATAATCTTAAGGTATATAAAGAAACAAGACTCTAAGAACACAATGGCATAAATTACAATTACCATCTAAACATTCCAAAGTCAAGGAAGACAGTAATGTTTAATCAGTAAATTTCCTATGTCTCTGCAGCTATCAGAGAGGGCCTTGTTTGTAAAGCTTCTATTTTAATTAGTATAGTTTAGTAATCCTTGATAGGTTGAAGTGTAAGCTTATTCCCATAATCACGTTCTAGCATTTTTTAAAAAAATATATTTCTCAATATTTCTTTTTGACTAACTTTCTAGATCTTCCCATGATCTTCTTGGTTTATCGCTTTTTGGCCATTCAAAAATAACCAACTTATGAAAACATGCTCAAGTCACTAATCATTCGAGATATGAAAATCAAAATGATAGTGAAGTACCATCTCTCACTGTCAGAATGACCATCATTAACAAATCAACAAATGACAAGTGCTGGAAAGGATATGGAGAAAAAGGAACCCGTGTGCACTGCTGGTGGGAATGCAAACTGGTGCAGCCACTGTGGAAAACAGTATGGAGTTCCTCAAAATATTAAAAATGGAACTTCCATTAGGCCCAGTAATTCCACTTCTAGGAATATATTCCAGGAAAACAGAAACACCAATCAGAAAGGATATATGCACCCCTATATTCATAACTGCACAATTTACAATAGCTAAGATCTGAAAACTACCTAAGTGCTCAAGAGCAGACAAGTGGATTAGAAAACATTGGTACATCTACACGATGGAATACTATGCTGTTATAAAAAAGAAGGAATTCTTACCATTTGCAATAGCAGGGATGGAACTGGAGAACATTATGCTCAGTGAAATCAGCCAGTCAGAGAAAAATAAATATCACATGACCTCACTCATTTGCGGAATATAATGAACAACAAACTAATGAACAAAAATAGAACCAGAGACATAGAAGCATCGAACGGACTGTCCAACCAATGAAGGAAGACGGTGGATGAGAGGGTAAGAGATGAACCAAAGGACTTGTATGTATGCATATGAGCTTAACCAATGGACACTGACAGGAGAGGTGGTGAGGGCATGTGCTGGTGGTTGAAAGTGGCCGGGTTTAGGTCAATGGGAGTAAAAGGAAACTCATGTAATACCTTAAATAATAAAAAAATTTTAACTTCTTTAAAAGCATGAAAGTGCTTTTAATCTTAAGAAAAATAACCAACTTGCCCAGCCAGTGTGGATGAGTGGTTGAGCACCAACCCATGAACCAGGAGGTCACAGTTCAATTACCAGTCAGGGCACATGCCTATTCTTTGGGCTCCTTCCCCCGCAGGGGACTTGCACAAGGCAGCCAATCTATGTACGATTCTCTCTCATCATTGATGCTTCTCTCTCTATCTCCCTCTCCCTTTCTCTCTCTGAAATAAATAAAAATATTATTCAAAAAACCTACTGATTAGGAAAAAATACTTACTTTTAAATTCTCTTAAAAAAAAACACAAACACACAACCCATTCTTTTCCTTTGCAATAGCATTCCTTCTAAATTTCAAAATGTTACCAGAAAAGGAGTAAGGTCCTGAACTGATTTGTTCAAGGCCAGGCTGCAGTGTGTGGGTTGTTGAATTGGTGCAAGAAAGATTTTACAACATGAGTTCAGGTGATTTTGAATGTATGTTTTTTAAAGCTTGGAACAGTGAAACAAGGAAAGGCTTAGGATAGAGACATTTGGAGGGAGACTAGGCAAGACTGTTTGGGCTATTTAGCAACATGGGAATGATGTGAGTCTAGGTGGGGCTGCTATCAGCTCACAGGTAAAAGAGTTTGGGGGACACGTCAATGGAATTAGTCCCAGACAAGATGCTGCTGCCAATTGCTCCCCTGGTTGAAAGATTCACGGGCACCTTATAGAGATTAAAAGAAAGAAAATTCACTCAAAAAGGAGACTTAGTGGTTTAGGGTGCCACAAAGAGGGCACACAATGGCTTCTTTGTCTTGAGTGATTTTATTTACTTTCTGAAGGTACGGATTTAACGGAGGTCTCAGGGGAAGATCTCAACAGCATTTTCATCAGCTTTCCCAGATGTCCCTTTTAAGGGGCATGTTCTTTAAAAATGGATCAGTGCCAGGGAAAGCCATCTAAACCACATTATCAGCAATATTACAGGGAAGGGAAGGCCTCCCTGGGGGCAGTTTTGCTCATTACTAGGCACCCAGGGCTCTCCCCCCTGATGGCCTTCTGCACCTGGCTGTAAATTGCTTGGCCAGGTTCTTCAGCTGTCTCTCTCAGTTGCCTAATTCCACTTGCCAAGGAATTTTCCTAGGTTCTCACTATCCTGTCTCGAAAAGAGAAAACATAAAAAAGTATTGTTAATAATACACAAGTTATCATATACACCTTTAGTCATTATTAAAAATTGGGCTATATATACAAAGTTTGAGAAAAGTCCAAAGAACAAGTGTAATTATTATTATCAGTAATATTCACAGACAGGTAAAGCTAATCAATTTGTAGTTATACAGGCCTTGTTGGTGTCTTGGGATAGCTGTTGATCTCTAATGTCAGTGACTTCTCATTCTCAAAAGTCTTTTTTCACTATAGGTGGAGGCAAGTGTCAGAGACAGGGCAGATGTCCATTTGTTGTTGGGCACCTGATAAAGTCCCTTCAAACAATGTTGAGGAGTCTTTCATTGATGTCTTTTCCAATTGACAAAATAAGTCATGGTCTTTGAAGTCTTCATGCCCTTAGAGCACTCCTGTAAATACATGTCACTAATTTATCTTTCCCTATAAGCTGGTTAATAAGTTCTTCATAATAATGCAGAATGTCTCCTTTTTCATAAGGTTGATTCATATGTCCCTTCATCTAGGTACTTGGGGTTACTGGTGTTTACTTAATGAAGAGAAAAGCTATATGTTTACCAAAAAGGAGATTCCAGGTTGAGAAGAACCATATGTAGGGCTTTAAGCCAACGGAGATTAAAAGCTTCTGAAAATTTACCTAGCTGAGTTTTAATTATGTCATTTGTATATTACACCAATCCAGAGAACTGGAGTTATAGGTACAATAAAAGACTAGTAGAATATGCCAAATATGAGAAATGAATTGTATTTTTTGAACAGTGAAATGTGTCCCTCAGTCACTATAACTCAGCGGGAATTCCCCAATTGGCGTTAATTTTCCCAAATCATAATTTACCATTTTAACTGTTGCTGTCCTTCAAGTGAATGGCTCAACCTAGTGTGAATAACATACAAATCATAACTAACACATATTCTTATTCCTGAGATGGTGTCACTTGGGTAAAATTCAATTACCATGTTTAAAAGGGATCTACAGGAAGTAGGAAATGACCTGGGGTTAATGGAATGATTTTCCAGGGTTATATTCAGACAGTAGAACATCTGCTACACACTTTGCAATCTATAGAAGGAAAAGGAGTGACATGAAATGCAGTGGTTAAAGATTGGAGAGGTAGAAGAAAAAACAGCAAGGCATAGAGAGAATCTCTGGGATTAGATAAAAACTAAAGCCAATCATCGCACACTTCTTTTATATTGGTTGGTATAAGATAGTTAGCAGTAAACAATTAGCATGATAACAATAACATGGAGGGGTCTTGTACTCTCTCCTCTGGAGTTGTGAGGGGTTTGGAAAAAAGAAAAACACCCTGACATTCCAAAGGTATGTTATTGTAGAAGCAAAAAGTCAATGGATGGGCTCAGTTAAGGTAAAGACTGACCTTTGCCAGGAAAGATACCAGCCTAGCACAGGCCTACCTACCATGACTCACTTTAAGTTTGATGGTTTTATTTTCAGACCATTCTTTTGGGTTATTTCAGGTTTCTGAGTTTTTAAGGCCCCCGCAGAGTCCTTTCCTGAGCTTATGAGGTTGAGTATGTGGCCCCTTTTTCTTTCACACAGTCCAACTCCTTATCCTCTTGGGAGGAGAGAAGAGCTAGAAATAATTACCAATGCCCAATTACTTCCAATAAAAATGTTAAACAGCCCTGACCGGTTTGGCTCAGTGGATCGAGCATCAGCCTGCGGACTGAAAGGTCCCAGGTTCGATTCTTGTCAAGAGCATGTACCTTGGTTGCGGGCACATTCCCAGTGGGACGTGTGCAGGAGGCAGCTGATCTATGTTTCTCTCTCATCAATGTTTTTAACTCTCTATCCCTCTCCCTTCCTCCCTTTGATCAAACTTCATCTCCTAGGAAGAAGAGTATTCTACATCCTCCAACATGGCTGGTTTCTGATTAGTGGCCTAAGTGGAGAGGAATGATATTCACCATCTACTTTGCTCTGATGGAGGTTTTTCTATGAAACCTGAAATGGGAGATTTAACAGCCTCTTGAGATTATGCGGCCTCACCCTCACACTTCACCTGCACTCTCTCTAGATTTGGGTGATGCCCTCCTCTCAAACAGATTATGAGTCTTCAAAAGGTCAATAATAGCTCCGTAAAAGGTGAGGTCCTGTATAATTCTGTGGGCATCAGTTTGAAGTAGGACATTTGCTAAGCATCTCTTATATTACCAACGTTTCCAATTCTATTCTATCAACAAAGACGACAGGGTGCTACTGAACTATGCAAATAAGTTTATTACCATAAACTTAAGAACACTCCAGAGGGCATTAGTAGCTTTGGGGAAGAAGAAGGTAACTGTTGCATCTCACATAGGTGTTCTCTTGTCTATTCCCATCATCACCAGTGTCCAGGCACACTCCACAAACCTCCCTGGAAATGTGAGAGAGCTCATGTTCCTGTCAGCTTATCTATTACTCCTGCGGCTCTTACACCACATTTTTTAGTATTTATGGATTCAAAGCAAGTCTTCTAAGCAATTTCCACCATCCCAAGCAATCTAATAGGTGCATTTTTATTTTTATTTTTATTTTACTTTAAGAACATAAGGGAGGGGAGGAGGATCACTAGTACTTGACATCTAACTCTACAGGTGCACTTTCAGTGGAGCTGACGGGGTTGGAGACTTTACACTGGTAGTTCCCAGCATCCTCTCTCCTGACAGGTTCTATGGTGAGGGTTCTGTGGTCTTGGGATAGCTTCATCCTCTCCCTGAGCCGCAGACTCATAGCATTGAATAACCAGGTAATGGAGCTCTCATCTGTGTGGCAAGTCATGACCACAGCATCCTCATTCTCTGTGACTGTGGTGTTGCTGGCTAGGAGTGTGGGCACACTCAGTGGCCCTGTGAAGAAACAGAGGGTGAGAATGATTGAGTGTGGGCTTGAGACCGGAGGCTATGCTCCTTCCTTAAAGATATCAGCCCTGACTCTGATTGTTCTAAGCTAATTTGGTTCCACAGTAAAAATTAATTCTAAATTTGCCATCACTCCCCAGACCAAATCTACTGCTCTGAGCTGCTTTGTGATTCTGCTTAGGAACTATATCTCCCTATGCCTCACTTTTCCCTAAGTGAAGAAAAATGAATATTTGACTGCCAGGCAGACCATGTACTAATCATAAAATATTCACAGTATTTGACATAAGAGGAATTTGTTATTGATGGACTTAACGAGAGAATCCCCTGGGCTGATCTCTTGTGGATGAGCTGCTGCCAGGAGCATCTTTTCACCTGCTCCTCCCTTGGGACACTGATCTTTCTCTAGACTCTCCTAAGTCCCCCAGAACAGTCAGATAATAATCTGGGGAGCTAGTCCAGTTGTACTCTCCACACACAGTCTAAGGTGAAGGAGGGTTCAGCCCCAAATGGTGACCAGCTCAGGAGCCTTGTGACTCTGGCACATGGGAAACTGTTGCACTCACTCAGCCCTTCACAGAAGTCAAAACCCAACCTGACACAGGCTCCAGAGGGCATTTGCAGTTAGTACATTGTGACAGGGGCCTGGAGAGGGCTTCCTAAGCCAGGCATCTCTGTGAGCAAGCCATGGAGCCCCTCAGGCCAGGTCCTTAGAGAGCCCTGCAGGGTCTGTCTCAGGGACATGATCAAGGAAAGCAGCCCCGGGACCTGGATGGAGACTGGTCTCCCTCTGCTTACTCACTCCCATCAAATTGCTCCTTCTTTCTGTGGTGTATGATTGTGGGGCTGGAATCTGGAAGTGAAAAATGACCTTAGGATGTTTGTCTCCATTGTGTGTGCCCAGCACTAAATTTCCAAACCCAGCTTGGGACATGATGCAGAGGGGGATGGAGGAGAGTCCAGGGCTGGCAGTCCTGTGTGTGAAGTAGAATTCACCCACCCAACACCTAGAGGACAGAGAGCAATCACTCACGGTATACATTGAGCCGTCCAAATCCTATTACTCTTCGTGACTTTGGAAGGACGGCTGCTGCGACATAAATTCCTAGGTCCCGCACAGTGACATTTCCTATGATCAGGGATCCATCTAGGTTTATTTTCTCTCGTCCACTGTATTCAGGACCTGTTAGATATCGACTAAACTGCCATGCAAGAGCCCCAATTAAATTATTGTACTTCGTCTCTATTCCCCTGTACCAAATAAAGCCTTTAACATCAGGAGGCGTATTGCAGAGACTTAGAATCACATCCTGCCCTTCAACAGCACTGGTTGAGACAATAGCAAATCGCGCAGTGGTGGGCGGGATCCACAAGGTTAAGAGCAAGACTAGAAGGGAAGAGAGAAATTGATCAGTATTTTGATCTATGTATTGGGATGGAGAGATGAGTCATTTCTCTTCATCTCTCAGCCTTAGTCTACATGTGAGTTCATGTGTGCATCTCCTTGGTCAAGGTCAGCAACATGGCCACCATGGCTTCAGCACCTCGGAACCTACGCTTCTTCTTTTCAATTCTATTTCCCAGCTGTCTGTGTGGCTGTCCTCCTTACTTCCCTCAGATACCTGTTGACACTCGGTGGCCTTCTTGAAAGACCTTCCCTGACCACGTCCTCTAAAGACCCTCTATCTTCACTCTCTGACCTGTCCCCACTCTGTGCCCTTCAGGGCTCTTGTAGGTACCTGATGTCACAAGTAGGTCTTTTCCCCTCTTTTTCCTCCCCGTGTCATGTGAGCTGCATGTGGGCAGGGGATTTTGTGATCTTGTGCCCCCAGTGCCTGCAATAGGCTGCAAACACCTGTTGGTGAATGAATGAGTGTTTCCAGGCTTGTCCACGTCCGATGTTGTATTTTCCCATATTTGTTGCTGGTGGTGGGGACAATGTTTAGCACCCCTGTTTAAAATGATTCTGGTATCACCTGAAATAAATTGTCATGACTGTGGTCAGTTGTCAAAATTTAATACTCAGTGATCAATAACTTAGCAAATGAACCGCATTTGAGGTTTTCCTGCCTCTCACAACTTCCACATGATGAGATATTCCTGTTGCTGAGCCCCCTCTCTCATCCTACTCTGCAGACCTGCCCTTTCAGTCAGATAAAGGGAAGCCCTTTCTTCCCTCACAGTGCACTGTCCTCCCCAGGAGATCTTGGACAGTCTCCGACTCCCAACCTCCCTTCCATTCCCTGGGATTGTCCCCTCCTTACCGGCCAGTAGGAGCCCCAGCCAGGGGACATGTCCTCTGTGGGAAGAAGCTGCAGGGAACTCCATGGGGACTGCTGCCTGCTCCATCCCTTTCTCTGAGAGAAGAGTGTGAGTTCCAGTAAGGCTCCCAGACACATCTGTCCAGAATGGTGGGATGTGCTGTCCCTCCTCCCTGTGTGTGAGCCTCCTGCTGGGGCAAGATAACCTCCCTGGTCATGTGGGCCAGGGCGGGGTCAGGGCCCAGGACATTCCCCTCATTTTTTCCAATGCTGTTGCCCCTTTGAATTTACCTTTACTCTGTATTTTGGTTTCCTGGAAATTGCTGAAGCCTCTGACACCACACACACATACAAATACAACCTTACACATACATAGACACATGCCCAGAAAAGCACTGGCTTGGAGTGTCCAGTTCCTGGTCATTTTCCACAACTCCCTGTCAGTGCACATTTGACTTTTCTCTTCAGAGCAAGAGGTCTGGGGCTGTTATGGGTTTACTCAGCAAGATAGATCACCGACTCAGAATTTAAATTTAAGAGCCTTTTTATTAAGCTGGCGAGCTGACTACAGCTACAGCACCCTGCCAAAGCAAAGGCTGAACTGCACTGCCAACTTCCATGGCCAGCGACTACAGTTACAGCACCCTGCTGGAGCATAGGCCGAACTGCAGCGCTGACTGCAAGAGTTACGTTTTATTATTAAATTCTGAGGAGGCCCAGAGAAAAATGTGTCTTTCAAATTCTGGGCCCCCCAATATGGAGTAAACTCTCTTTATTTATACTTTTTCTAGTCCTTTGTCTCCCAAATTTGGAATGAGACTTCTGGGCCTTCTGAGAAAGAAGGCCTGCATGCTGGTAAGGGGCCATGAGACCATATCACAAGGCCTGGCCTGATGTCAGTATGTTCCTATCTATGTGTTTTAAGAACAGACAGCATAGCATGACCCATCTGGCCAAAGCGCCAGATATGCAGCCCAGCACATTCCCCACTGGTTTTATGTACATGAGTCAAATCATTGACTCTTTTGGGTTATTGTTGGAGAGGGAGTTATATTGACCCCTGAGGACTATAGAATTAATTCTTTCCCGAATAAAGTCAGTGGACCTGTTTATAAGATTAGGGCTTGGAATGAGGGTCCACTGAGTCCTGGACTTTTTATTTTGCCTGGGCTGTCTTAAGCCGGGTCTGATGAAGCCATGTCAGGATCCTGTCGACCTTGATTGCTGTGAGGGTAGTCCTTTACAGGCAGGTGTCAGTCCTTGGGTGACAAATTTATTTTCCCAAACAGAGTCACCAGGTTGGAAGGGATGAACCGGATACAGGCAGATCATCTTGGACATGCTTCTGGTCTGCTTTCTGGGTAGTTTATAAAGCTTGAAAGAACTTGAGTAAAGTGGTGAGATGAATTGTTCAGGGTCTGGAAGAGTCACTAGAATCTGTAAAAGCCCCACTGGTTTAGGGCAGCCTCTCACCTGCTTCGTCTGCAGCCTAGTTCCCTCTTGCTTCTGGGGAGTTCGTGCCAGTTGGCCCATCGTCCTTGCTCTGCTCATGTTTGTCTAACTGCCTACTATATTACCTCAAGGATCCTGGCTCTGAATTCTTTCAGGGAAAATGGGCATTGGATTTCTTCTGTAACTGCTTTGAGCTGAGGAGGGTCAGAAGTTTCTCTCAGAGCCAAGGGATCCTTGCTGTCTCTCAGAGGGACAATGAGGCCTGGGCACAGAAGGAGGTGGGCTTGTGACCTGGCAGAGACAAACTATAACAAATGGCCTGGTGGGAGGGAAAGAAAACATTTTAGTTTTAATAACCTCTATTGAAATAGAGTTTTTCTCCTTAAAATTACTTCTCTGTTTATTAAAATACTAATTTATTTACTGTATTCAATTTGGCCTGATTGTTTGCATGAACATAACAAGAATGGTAACCAACTACCTTTGTTGGAATCCTATGATTGAATCTTAATGTGCCCCATAGGGCCAAGAAGCCAAGCCATCCAGCTGCCATCACACCTGTCTGCAGTATCTGCTGCCATTGTCCTTGCTTCAGGCCCTTCTCAGCAGCCCTCCTACTCATCATGGCCCATAGTGCATGGGGGTTCTGTGCTCCCCTTCTACTCTGACCAACCACCAGTGATGGTAGGACATGGGCCTGACGCCAGCGCCAGCACCAGCTATTTTCAGGGCTCCCAAGCAGGATACCAGACTTTCTCCATAACACTCTTATTGGCTTCAAGTCTTCAGAGCTCAGACAGGACTCTTTAAAATATGATACTCCAGTCAAAGTTTCTAATTAATAAAACCGCTATTGGAAACCGGTTTTATTGAATTTATGCAAAGAAATGTGCTGCCATGATTTATTTAGCATTGCCAAATTTCGGAGGAATTATATAAGGAGAAAAAGCCACTGACCTGCCTTAAGATCTTCTGATTTTCCTTGTCAGTCCTTTTTAAGGACTCTCCAGAGTTATAACAAAATAGTAACTGTTGTATTTCTTTTATCAGTCCCCTCTAAGTACTTTGGCATAACTATTTACTCTCTCTGGCTTACTGGCCTGTACCATTTGATTAATTTCCTTTCAATATTTCTCTTCTCCTTCTTATCACATACACAACCTTTCTAAATTTTATACTTTTAAATTAGCCTTTAAACCTTCTTTCTATGTCCTTTAAAAATGCATAACTATGCCTCAGACCTTCTACTCAGTAATTCCTTATTCTTAGAAACCTCAATCCTTTAATGATTACTATAAAGTAAATAGCCAGTATTTCTTAAATTGTATTAGTCTAATTTAGTATTGGAAGGGTTAGAGAACAAAACGGGGCAGAGAAAAACTTACTGTGCTCAGTAGCAGCTTTCAGCCTTGAGACCAGCATAGTTCAGATAAGTAAAAGTCAACAAAACTTCTGGTCTGCTTTCCCTGATGACGACCCTCCTCTTTTCTGAATTAACCATTTCCTTAGCTGCTCTCCCTCCTAGATTTTTCTTCTCTACTCTAAGCCCCAGAGGCTCAAATTCTTCTCCTCCTTTACCACTTTTGACCTCTCTGACTATCCCCCTATCCCCCTGCCTAGGGCTCCTCCATCTCAGCAGGCTGAGAGCCTACCACCCTATCTAGTGAATCCTACCACTATTACCCCATCTCACACCCGCTCTGGAGAAGTTTTCAGCTCTCTTACTCCCCCAGTTAGAGCGGATGCTGTCCCCAACAGAGACCTACTGTAAATCTATCAGGAAGGGCAGGCAAGTCGTAGGTCTCGGGACCACATGATAAAAATCCAGCAGTCCTCTCCCTCACCCTATACAGGCTATAAGAAAATGTACTAATCTTAACCTAATAAGCCTTTGTTTAAACTTCTTTGGGTTGCAACCTTATACCTTTAAATTAACCCTAGACTTCTAAAATTTTAACCTAACACAGCAAAATTATACATTAGGGAAAAGCAATTAAAAGTTCTCTACTTTCTTTCCCTTAAAGCAGGGTTTGCCCTATCTTTAAACAAACAACAGAAAGAGATAACAAATACTCTTATGTATACAGCCAGACAGCACAAATTAGGTTTCACTTCATATAGACTCTTACACTTACATTCATACACCAGACAGTCCAAGTTTTTGACTTCTACCAAATGTTTACTTAGAGTTTAAGCAATCCAACCAATTCCTGACTAATTGCATAAGGGAGCTCCATGTCTTCCCGGGAGGTGATCATGCTCCCCTTTCACTCACTTGGAGTGGGCCTGATTGATACGGGGTCGACGAAGATGACTGACCCTGGCCCATTTTGACAAAGACAAAGACAACAAGGAACAAAGACAACAAACACCAGACAGACAAACCCAGTGCAGCCTAAAGCCACACAAATCAGACACCCTGGCTACCTCCATGGCCATGGGTCAGGACCAGGAGTACCGCTGTGTCCAGCCCTCGATATAGGTCCTTCCGTGGGACGTCGCAATTCCAGATTAATGACCGGTCTTCCTTACCTCTCTTGAGAGTCCAGGTGGCTCAGTTTCCGAATTGAAAGTTTTGGGTAGAGTCTCCCCTGGCTCCCTGGGACCAGGGATGGAGACTAGAGGCCTCCTTGGTAGACGTTTCCCACAGGGATGTGGGGAATCTCACTGCATGCCTGGCAATAAATGGGAGAGAGCCTCCTGCCCTAAATAAGGGGTCCCTCTCATCCTACTGGGGATATCGCTGGGGCCTTCAAATGTTATGGGTTCACTCAGCAAGATAGACCACCGACTCAGAATTTAAATTTAAGAGGCTTTATTAAGCTGGCCAGCTGACTACAGCTACAGGACCCTGCCGAAGCAAAGGCTGAACTACAGTGCCAACTTCCATGGCCAGCGACTACAATTACAGCACCAAGCTGGAGCAGAGGCCAAACTGCAACACTGACTGCAAGAGTTACATTTTATTATTAAATTCTGTGGAGGCCCAGAGAAAAATGTGTCTTTCAAATTCTGGGCCCCCCAATATGGAGTAAACTCTCTTTATTTATACTTTTTCTAGTCCTTTGTCTCCCAAATTTGGAATGAGACTTACGGGCTTCTGAGAAAGAAGGCCTGCGTGCTGTTAAGGGGCCATGAGACCATGTCTCAAGGCCTGGCCTGATGTCAGTACCTTCCTATCTATGTGTTGTAGGAACAGACAGCATAGCATGACCCATCTGGCCAAAGCGCCAGATATGCGGCCAATCACAGGGCCACCTCAGGAATATTGTCACAGGGATGCCCCGGCACTGCATTGGATCTCCTGTGAAACTTTGTAAGGATTGGGATGCACACGTGACATTTTTGAAAGGCTGCTTCAGCAGCTGCCCAGTTACATGGATGCCAGGATGAGATCCTATGATGTGAGGGTGGGGGGGTCTGTTCCTCTCCTGTGTACAGGGAGGGTCTCCACATCTTGTTAAAATGCAGATTCTGACTCAGCAGGTTGTGGTGGACCAGAGACTCTGCATCTAACAAGCTCTCAGGGCAGGTGGAATATATTTTCCTGCGGGGCCCACTTGCAACAAGGCTGATGGAGGCACATGGCCTCCTGAGAGGATGACCCTCTCACTCCAGCATTTGCCCTTGCTACATCTTGGTCTTTGGTCCATCACCACCACACAGAGAGCCCCACAGGACTCAAACTGGGGATTATTTCTGGTGGTAACACAGAAACACAGCTGGTCACTGGGACTTTTCTGTGTTTCCAAATCCCCTAGGAAGTTGGGATTTCCTACCAGCAGGAAGGCCACAGATGTAACTGGCGGAGAGAAGGCATCAAGTTGGGTGATGACTGCAGAGGGGACTCTCCCTCTATCTCAGGTTGTCACCAGCCTGGCCACTGTTTCCAGAAACAATGACCCCATCACCACAGGTCTCAGAAGGACCTGCAGTTTCCAGGTGTGAAGGGTAAGGTGTGAAGCAAGAACTGTGATGGGAGCTCAGGTGGCTGTGGGCTCCATGGTCCTTGGAGAATGTTTTCAAGAGACCCTCCCTCTCTTTGTTGGTTGACCTTCTCCATGTCCTCCCACTTTTTAAAAAAAGGGTAAAATTGTAGTAGTAATAATACTGGTTAAAAATAAAAATGTAGTAATTAAAAAAGGTAAAATCAGGTGATGAAAAAAAATTTAGTTTCTTAAGTAAAAGGTGAAAAAAATAAAAATGTGCAGTAGTGAAGGTCCTTCACTTTCTATACTCTTCTGTTTGGCCCACCTTACTCCTGTCAGGTATTCAGGAAAGTGTTGAAGTTCCCTGTGATACACTGTTCCTCCATGTTGTAAACCACAGTCCTGATTTTAAAGCAGGCAATATTTCTTTATTTCCCAGACTGCCTTTATTTTTGTTTACAGAAGAGTCATTTCGTGGTTCATCCTCTGGGTGCCAGTGTTTCTGGATTGACCTCTGAGGCTATAAGTCCTCCCTAGCCAGTATTTAGGTTTTGTTTTCCTTACCTCACTTAATACTGGTTTGGGAGAGTCGACTGCTCCAGAGCTGGTTCCTTGATCATTACTCCCGCTCTGATTCCCAGGTTCCACAAAAAGAACTTCCTCCTGCAGTCTCTGTGAATGAACCCAATTGGGAAATCCTATGTATTAGGTTTAATAATCAAAAGCAAAGATTTAAGGAGAAAAGCAAAAAAAAAAAAAAAAAAAAAAAAAAAAGAGCGAGAGTAGGTGCATGAGCTCCCATCCCTCCACCATCCAGCTCTGTGCGAAATTCTCCCAAAGTCTCTTCCGCACGTCCTCTCTCCCCTGGCACTAAGCAGCTGGCACACTGGCAAAATCCAAGGCTGCCTTTTTACACCCAGTCAAGCTATGAGCTGATTATTAGAGTTCCCTTCTGCCAGAAGCCCTGCGGGGCCGGCCCCTTCCACACTTGCAGATCACTCTGGGCTCAATGGCCTCAGACTTTGTTGGGCGCAGACATTCCCCACCTCTTCCTCTCTCCAACTTAAGTCACAAAATGCACCTTCATCTAGGTGAAATCTGGCCTTTCTGTGAGGAAGAACAGGGCTCCTCTGAGTCCACTTATTCACTCAGCTTGAGATCCGATGTTCCTGGGTTGGTACATGATCCCTGGGTCTGCTCCAACATTTTTAAATGGAAAGAATCAAAAACATCCCACACATCCTTTATTCTTTATTTCACTCTAGCGTACTATCACATTATTACTGTTGTTGCTGTGTGGGTTACTGGGTGCCTCCCCCACCAGCATGCCATATCTATGAGAGCTAGGATTTTGTCTTTTATGTCTCACACCTGCACCCTCAGTGCTTAGAGCAGTGTCAGCAGATGGTGAGCAGTAGGTTAGTCTTTTTGATAAGTGAGTAAAGAAGTTACACATGTGATCATGGTTGAAAGGGTGAAATATGGAGTGTCATAACCTCATCTAACTGGGATTCAGTCATAGACTGAGGGACCAGGGAGATTTTCCTGAATAGCGGCATCTGATAGAGCAAGAGCCCAGGATAATCGAGAGCTGATGGAGGGGCAGGAGTAAGAGTTCCAGGCAGAGGGTACAGCAGATGCAAAGGCGAGGAGGTGGGAAAGTTGAGGGAAGTAAGTGAATTAAACTGACTCATTTGGGTGATTAAATGAGCTAATAGACCTGAAGGGCCCAGTACACAGAGTGTGCTAGAGAAAGGCCAGCCATTGTCATTATTGCACATCCAGGGTCTGCCCACCTGGGAACAACAATAACAGAATAAAGGGGTTCTTCCCTCCCAAACTGCACAAGCAATTCATGACATCAAGCCTTGATTACAGCTTGACTGTGGTATAAGTGACCGGCAATAAACCACATATATGTAAATACACACTCCCTGTCAATCAAAAGTTTCTCATGTGTTTTGTAGTCCCTCTCTCTGCACCCCACTGCACAGTAATCAGGCAATCACTCATCCTGTCTTTCTTGATAGATTATTTTGCAATTTCTAGAATGTTATATGCTGGGGTCCTGCCCCAGCAGGTCCAGGGGTCCCCAAAGGTGTGGACGGAGTCGGCGAAGAAGGAATGACACGGAGACAGCGTTCAGTTGATCAGCAGCCTTGCCAGGATCTCTAGCCACAATCTCCAGCCAAGTTCTGTGTCCATGTTCTCTTGCTAGGTTCTCCAGCCACGTTCTCCAGGTTCTCCAGCCAGGTTCTGTAGCATGTTCTCTCGCTAGGTTCTCCAGCCAGGTTCGGTTTAGGTTCTCCAGCCAGGTTCGGTCGCCAGGTTCTGTAGCCGGGTTCTTCAGCCAGGTTCTGTCTAGGTTCTCCAACCAAGTTCTGTAGCCAGGTTCTGTCCAGGATCTTTTGCCATGTTCTCTCCAGCGAAGTTCTTCTGTCTCTAGGTTCCGTGTAGGTTCTGTCTTCTAAGTTCTGTGTTCTAAGTTCTGTGTCTTGTTACATCTGTATTTATACCAGTTGATTCAATCCTATCAATCTCTATTCCAAAGGTTAGGGCGTTTCTTATCTCCATTCCAGGGAGTAAAGATTATGTAGCTTAAGCATGATTGTCCGTAGTTAAAGTGATTAATTACCCGCCTGGCACTTAGTGAAGGGGTTTTATTCCCTCCCTAACTTCAGGGGAAAATCCCTACCTGGGGAAACAACCTTTCTCGGAGAGGTGACCTTGGTTAAAACACATAGTGCCAAGAAGGTGAGCAAACATATTAAGAACAGTATGCCATATATGCCAGGTCCCTTGAAATAGCAAGGATGGACCAGCTCCCGGCAAATTCCCCCTTTTTTATTTTTTAAAAGTAGGCATTAAAAAGAAAAATCCCAAATGCTCTTTTGTATCCATTTTAAGAGTAGGATTGGCGCTTTTCGCTATTACCTGAGTCCTGATCTATCATCCCAGGTAGAGCTTGCCAATCTTGCACTTTCCTGGGGTGGAAAGGCTGCAGTGGGGTTATGGATAAGGCTCCTTGGGCCTACCTTCTCCCATGCCATTACATTTACCTTTCCTTCCTCAGAAAAGCATGGACATACTTCTTGTATAAAACATTCTGTCTGACTGGGAGTAACCTTAATTCCTCTGCTAGCAAGCATATGTGTTAAAAGATCAATACAGAGTCTTATTTCTTTAGACTCAGTATGGCACATCTTCTTAATCTAAAGATCAATACAGAGTCTTCTTTCTTTGGACTCAGTATAGCACATCTTCTCAATCTAAGTTCTGTACTATCCACCTTCTTACCCTACTTATCCTCTATAGGGGGGTTTGAAGCACCCTGGTGGAGTCCTATCTGTCCTGAATGTGGGGGTTCTCAATAGGGGGGGCTTACCTATGGGAATTCTGTTCCAGGGGTTCCCAAAGGTGTGGACGGAGTCGGCGAAGACTATCCACCCTCTTCCTACGGTGGAGTCCTATCCGTCCCGAGTGTGGGGTGCTTACCTAAGGGTCCCTGTTTGGGCGCCATAGGCTGGGGTCCAGCCCCAGCAGGTCCAGGGGTCCCCAAAGGTGTCGACGAGGTCAGCGAAGACTATCCACCCTCTTCCTACGGTGGAGCCCTATCCGTCCCAAGTGTGGGGTGCTTACCTAAGGGTCCCTGTTCGGGCCCCATAGGCTGGGGTCCAACCCCAGCAGGTCCAGGGATCCCCAAAGGTGTGGACGGAGTTGGAGAAGAAGGAATGCCATATATGCCAGGTCCCTTGAGTTAGCAAGGATGGACCGGCTCCCGGCAGTTATATACATGTAATTATATCATATGCTCTCCTTTTGGTATGGCTTCTTTCACTAAGCATAATGATTTTTATGAGGTGAAATTCTTATAACAAGATATTAATCCTTTTAAAGTGAACATTTCACTGGCACTATAGACACAATGTTGTTCACTCAGTAGGTTACCTAGTACTAAAACATTTTCATCCCCCAAATAAAACTCTGCATCCAATGAGAGGTTGCTCCCATCTCCCCAGCCCCTATCCCTGGACACTCCGAATCTGAATTCTCTCTCCTTCTCTTTCTTGTCCCCAGTTCTCTGGACCATCTACCCTGTCAGCCTGTACATCTGGTGCCCCACTTGTCCCAATGTCAGGGCACTAATCTAAGCCTTTACACCTTATTATTCCTCTAAACCGCATTTCTCACCCCTCACATCCTTCTAGCTCTGGGGGAATGGCACCCCAATACCACTGCACCAGCTCCAGTGGCTGCTTTCTCAAAAGGTAGGTCAGCCCCCCTC
The DNA here is from genome assembly GCA_036010255.1 of Myotis pilosus. Lineage (NCBI taxonomy): Eukaryota > Metazoa > Chordata > Mammalia > Chiroptera > Vespertilionidae > Myotis > Myotis pilosus. Next base: position 393,292 of record JASKON010000029.1, read on the forward strand.
GTGTTCCTCAGCCCAACCTAAACCCACACATAGAGAGCCTTCCTATATTAAAGCCCTAGGTGCCATTGAACTCATTAAATGTCTCACGCCCCCAAACCTCCCAAGCTTTATAATTTCCCATCCTGACTCTGAACAAACCCCATCCCTGCACGACCCCTTCCTATACTCCCTTCTGCTTACCCACAATCCAACACTGGCCAGGTCCAAAAACTTTCCACCATATACCCCAGAGGACACAATGAGCAGGAAAAAAAACAGAACCAGAAGAGAGATTTATTTCCATTTCCCAGGTTCTGCTTGTTACCTCTCTAAGGCCAGACACATTGAGTTTGCAAAGGAACAACAAAAAGAGACAAAGAATGAGGGCCCTGATGTCTGGCCTGAGCTCTGGGTCATGGAGGGCTGGAAAGAGGGTCATCCAGTGTAGGCCTGCGGGTAGCTGACATCATAGGGAGGTGCACATTTACTTGAGTTTTTCTTTTATCACTGAATATTTGTTTAATTCTCTGTGATATTGTTCTTCAAAGGTCCAGTGAAAATGAATATATAGAATGAGAACACTTTTGTTGATTAGGGCGTGTCTTCTCAGATCTGGTGCAAGGGCCACTCAGAGGCAACCTGGGAAAGATATGGGAAGTCAAACCATCACCACCTGTGAACCCTACTTCAGAAAAGAGGAAGAAAAGTGGGGGTCATTTATTTGGAGGATTGTAGCCACATAAAGAAAGAAATGAGAACATTTGTAAATATGATAAGGATTGACACTGTAAGATGACAGGTTCAGCTAATTACAGGTAGATGATGTCAAAGTAAAACTTGAGCCAGACAAATTTAGGGAGGCAAGAAAGCCCTTATTCAAGACCTTGCAGCAGGGCAGTGGGACTGACCTCAACACCACTAAAATAAAAGGCTGGAGAGATTTGAAAAACAGAAGGAATCATAGGCATCTGTGTCTGCTAATCGGATTGACACAAGAAATAAATTAAACTCATGAAATCCTGACAGGAGTGTTTTCATTATTGTTACATTTAAACCTCGATCAAGGATAAGTTTTTTTTTATGAAAAGAGAGAGAGAAGGGAGAGAGAGAGAGAGAGAGAGAGAGAGAGAGAGAGAGAAATAATCAGTTGCCTCCCCTAGATGCCTTGACAGAGGATTGAATATGCAAACTCTAGGTGTTTAGGAGAAAGTGCCAACCAACTTTGCCACACTGGTGAGGGTAAGCAAGATTTTTTACATCTTGGTTTCAAATGTCCCCACCCAAGTTAAGCTTCTACCCTTCCTCAGAGACTGAGACACAGAAAACAGGAGAATTAAATTTTAACAGAATGGACCCAAACCCTCTATGCAGATATTCAATGAAGCATATAAATGACAAGAAGTTGTGTTTATTAAAAATACACTTTTATTGATTTCAGAGAGAGGAAGGAAAAAGGAGAGAGACATAGAAACATCAATGATGAAAGAAAATCATTGACTGGCTGCTTCCTGCACACCCCTACTGGGAATCAAGCCTGAAAGCCAGCATGTGCCCTGACTGGGAATTGAACCATGACCTCCTGGTTCTTAGGGTGATGCTAAACCACTCAGCCATTCCAGCTGGGAGGCAAGAAGTTTTTAAGGAGACTTAGGTATATTTCAAAAGGACAGAGAAAGAGTCTGCAATTACAAATTGCAGTTGCATTTATTTCTAAAGGAAATACTCTAAAAAAGTAGTGGTAAGAGTCCCAGTCAGGAAGAAAGGTTAGAGACTCTGAGGGAATAATGAGGCCTCTGGTTCATAACACAGCTACTTTCTGCACAGCGGAGGGAAACACAACTAAATCCTTTCAGCCAGCACACAGTTTGCATCGCCATCAGTTCCTCCAATTTATAAACAAGTGCAAGTTCCCAGCCATTTATAAATAGATGCAAAATAGTTGAGAGACTGAACAGAGATGGCATCTGATCTCCCAGAAGGCTATGCTTATGTAATTCTCCATGCAGACATTACATTTCTCTACAGTCACCTTCCCTTTGATCAAACATCATCTCCAAGGAAGAAGAGTATTTTGGTCCTATCACATATGTCTGGTGTCATTCTATTTGTCCTGATTAATGACCTAAGTGCAGAGGAATGACTTTCACCTCATAGTTTGCTCTGATGCAGGTTTTTCTATGAAGCCTGAGATGGGAGATTTAACAGCCTCTTGAGGTTAGGCGCCCCTGTCCTTTCACTCAGGTCCAAAGGGAAGCACTTCCTTCCCTCACAGAGTGCTGTCCTCCCCAGGAGATCTTGGCCAGTCTCCAACTCCCAACCTCCCTTCCATTCCCAGGGATTGTCCCCTCCTTACCAGCCAGCAGGTACCCCAGCCAGGGGAATAGTCCACTGTGGGCAGGGGCTCCAGGGAACTCCATGGTGACGGCTGCCTGTTCTGTCCCTCCCTATAATAGAAGAGCACAAAGTCCAGTAAGGCTACCAGCACCTCTGTCCAGACTGATGGGATGTGCTGCCCTGCCTCTTTGTGTGCTGAGCCTCCTGCTGGGGCAAGATAACCTCCCTGGTCTTGAGGGCCAGGACGGGGTCAGAGCTCAGGACCCTCCCTCTCCCTCCCCTCATTTTTGCCAACCCCATTGCCCCTTTCAGTTTACCTTTACTCTATAATTTGGAAACTGCTGAAGCCTCTGACAGGACACACACATACAAACACAAACACACACATGCATAGATATGTGCCCAGTAAAGTACTGGCCTGGGTGCATAAGAACAGGGAAAGGGCTCACTTGAGGTAAAGTCTGACATTTCCAAAGGAAGTTGTAGGCCTGGGACATGACAACGTGCCATCACCTGCCCAGTTAGGCATTTGTGATCAGGCAACACTATACACATCACTGAGCTTGTCAGGCCTGTTATGTGGTCCCCTGGGCTTATCAGGTTTCTTGCACAGCCTCTTTTCCATTCAGTTTCTGGAAAGAGCAGGTGGGACGGCGCAGACATGACGGAGGGGCCCAGAAAAATTTGTTGATCAGGGAATGGAAATAGGTCTCCTTCTGCACCTCCTTAGGCAAAGCCCAGTTCCAGTGTGGATATCCTGTGTTTTATATGTGCATCTCAATATCGCCCCCTGGAAGGCAAAAGGAGACCTGCAGGCAATGTCAGGTACTGCACTAGGAATGCTGACCAGGCTCCAGAAGGCAGGAGCTCACTGTGAGTCCTGGACAGAGGTGAGCTCTGACCTCTAGACTAAGAGCCAGCCATCAGGGGCTTGGTCCCTCTGTGTCTCATGACTCCTGACTGCATCCCAGGGCAGACTGAGCCCAGTGAGAGGACTGGCTTTGTCCAGAGTATTATGAGGCCAGTGTCCAGAGAGTTGTCCCCTCTGGTGGATGTGCTGTTTCAGGAGGATGTGCAGTTCCAGGTTTTGAAAGCCAGGGCCTGGTGACGCCTCTTTTGGGAGAGGGTGCTGGCCTGGATGGTTGATCCCCAAATGCCCTCCGTGTTTCCCATCACAGCATTGGGATTTTCCATCGAGTCCCCAGTGTCCCGGTTTGTCATCTGCTCTCGGCCTCCCCACAGGGCCCAGTTTCTGGAGCAGCTCCACATGCAGTGTCAACCTGGTTAGTCTGTGTGTTCCTCTGTTAGGGGAAGGGAGGCTCCTGTATGACCCTCAGCACCTATGAGATGGAAGCAACCCCAGATCCTGAGTTCTCCTCTCCCATCTTGCTTAGGACGTTCCTCTTGCTCCCAAGGACACCGTGGGCTGGTGAGATGTCTTTAGGGGCCACAGGCATAGGTCTCCTTCTGCACCTCCTTAGGCAAAGCCCAGTTCCAGTGTGGATTTCCTGTGTTTTAAACATGCATCTCAATATCGCCCCCTGTATTCAGACCAGGGACCTTGAGGATAGGGAGTCATCCCCTAATTCCCTTGAAGGGATTCTCCCTGGGATGGAGAATCCATAATGTCTGCCAGGTCAGGGATCTGTGATAAGAGGAAGATCACAAGCTGCTTTCCAGGCCCTGAAGAGATGAGACGTCACTCAGAGGGTGGGGGTGGGGAGGACTGTGATTTTCTGGGAATAAAGAGGGGTCTGACCCCTCACTGTTAGGAGGTTCCTGTCCCCCTTCATGACGGTAAGTGGGGTAAAGACCTGACCCTGAGGCATTCCCATGCACAAAGGGGCTGTGGCCTCCTCCCAGGCTGACAGCACGGCCTTCGTGTGGATCAGGAACATGATCTGACTGCAAGTGTCACACAGGGTGACAGGCTTCCATTGTGTGGTTTCCCTCATAGATTTTTTGAGTGTTTACTGAGCATCTGTGAACTCCACAGAAAACAGTACCTGCATTGCCCCTGCACTCATGGAGTTTACCTTGTAAGGAGAGACAGGCTCTCAGATAAATCATAGCACTAAGAATACAATTATAATCGAGAGAAGGGCCATGAGTGGAAAGTTCTGGTGCATCCAGAGCATGTACTTGAGTCTCAGATGGTCTGGGGATCCCAGAGAGAACTGATTAAGTGATCTTCTGGCTGAGATGTGAAGTGTGAGTGGCCCTGTGTGCCTTGAAGGACAGGGGGTGTCGGGGAAGAGCTGCCTGCAGAGCACTGGCCTTTTGTGAGCAGATGCCTGGCTGGATGTAGGAGCTGAGGGAGTACAGTGTGGACAGTGGAGAGCAAGAAGGACTGAGTGATGCTATTGAGGTTGGACCCTGCTGGGCTGTGGGTGCTGCTCAGGTCAGGTCAGCAGCCACCTGGGGAGGCTCCCAGCTTTGGACTAGCTCTGCCGCCCTCTGGTGGACTAGCAGCTAAATGTGCAAGAAAAGGTCAGGTTACAGTTGGGTATTTTTTGAGTTTTGTATTTTTCATTCAACTTACACTTTTAAAAGTATTTCATATGTATATAAATATATATAAATTTAACATATTTATTTAATTTTAGTTGACATATAATAAAATTAACATATTGAAAACATGCAATTAATTAAGTTTTGCTAGTGTATGCACCAGAGAATTTCTTACAATGAAAATAATTAACATGTCCCTCACTCTTTTTTTTAATTCTTTATTCTTGAAAGTATTACATATGTCACCTTTTTCCCCCATTGACCTCTCCCAGCCAGCCCCCACCCCCAGCACAGGTCCTCACTCCCATATTGTCTGTGTCCATTGGTTATGCTTATATGCATGCATACAAGTCCTTTGGTTGATCTCCTACAACCCCCCTCCCCCCTCCCGACCTTTCCTCTGAAGTTTGATTGTCTGTTCTATGCTTCTCTGTCTCTGGATCTATTTTTATTCATCGATTTATGTTGTTCATTATATTCCACAAATGAATGAGATCATGTGATACTTATCCTTCTCCAACTGGCTCATTTTGCTTAGCATAGTCCATCCATGCTGTTGCAAATGGTAAGAGTTCTTTCTTTTTTATAGCATCATCGTATTCCATTGTGTACATGTACCACAATTTTTTATCCACTCAACTGCTGATGGAAATTTAGGCTGTTTCCAAATATTAACTAGTAGAGGCCCGGTGCATGAAAATTCATGCACTCAGCAGGAGTTGGGGGGGTCTCCTCAGCCTGGCCTGTGCCCTCTTGCAGTCTGGGACCCCTTGGGGGATGTCCACCTGCCAGCTTAGACCCGTTCTCTGGGGAATTGGGCCTACGCTGGCAATCAGACATCCCTCTGGGAGCCCTCAGGGAATGTCCAACCAACGGTTTAGGCCCGGACATCCTTAGCGCTGCTGCAGAGCTGCCTGGGAGCCCTCGGGGGATGTTCGACCAGTGGCTTAGGCCTGTTCAGAGCGGGCCTAAGCTGTTGGTCGGACATCCTTAGCACTGCCACCGCACTGGTCAGCCATGAGCTGGCTGGCTTCTGGCTGAGTGGCACTCCCCCTGTGGAAGCGTAGTGACCACCAGGGGGCATCTCCTGAGTTGAGTGTCTGCCCCCTGGTGGTCAGTGCGTGTCATAGCAACTGGTCGGTCTACCTTAGAGTCAATTTGCATAAATTGTGCTGCTATGAACATAGGGGTGCATACATCCTTTCTGATTGCTGTTTCTGATTCCTTGGGATTTATTCTGAAAAGTAGAATTAGTAGATCAAATGGGAGTTCCATTTTTAATTTTTTTGAGGAAACTCCACACCGTTTTCTACAGTGGCTGCACCAGTCTGCATTCCCACCAACTGTGTACAAGGGTTCCCTTTCTTGCCAGCACTTGTAATTTGTTGATTTTCTTATGACAGCCATTCTGACACGTGTAAGGTGGTACCTCATTGTCGCTTTTATTTGCATCATTCGAATGATTAGTGACTTCGAGCATGTTTTCATATGTCTCTTGGCCTTCTGTATGTCCACTTTCGAAAAGTGTCTATTTAGTTCCTTTGCCCATTCTTTAATTGGATGGGTTATCTTCCTTTTGGTAAGTTGAGTGAGTTCCCTATAAATTTTGGAGATTAAACCCTTATTGGATGTAACAATGGCAAATATGTTCTCCCAGTGGGCTCTCTTTTTGTTTTATTGTTGGTTTCTTTTGCTGTACTGAATCTTTTTATTTTGATGTAGTCTTATTTGTTTATTTTCTCCTAAGTTTCTTTTGCCTAGGATATGTATCCATAGACATATTGCTATGAGACATGTCTGATATTTTGCTACATATAGCTTTTTCTAGGGTTTTTATGGCTTTGTGACTTACATTTAAGTGTTTTATATATTTTGAGTTTATTTTTGTGTATGGTGTAAGTTGGTGGTCTAGTTTTATTTTTTTTCATATATCTGTTCAATTCTCTCCCATTTATTGAAGAGACTGTCTTGAATTCATTGTATGTTCTTACCTCCTTAGTCAAATATTAATTGAGCATAATGGCTTGGGTCAATTTCTGGGTTCTCTGTTTTGTTCCATTGGTCCATATGTCTGTTCTTGTGCCAGTACCAGGCAGTTTGAGAACAGTGGCTTTGTAATACAGCTTGATATCTGGTATTGTAATCCCTCCAACTTTGTTCTTCTTTTCTTGCAGCTATTTGGGATATTTATTATTTGATATGAATTTTTGGAGAGTTTGTTCTAGGTCTGTGAAATGTGCCATTGGTATTTTAATGGGGATTGAATTGAACCTATAGATTGCTTTGGGTAATTTGGGCATTTTAATGATGTTGATTCTATGGATCCATGAACATGGTGCATTCTCCCACTTGTTTGTATCTTTCTCTATCTCTTTTTTCAACATCCTGTAGTTTGCCAAATACAGGTTTTTACCTCCTTAGTTAAGTTTATTCCTAGGTATCTTAATTTTTTTGTTGCAATGGTAAATGAGATTGTTTATTAGTTACTCTTTCTCTGAGTTCACTATTGGTGTATAAAATGCCACAGATTTCTGGGTGTTAATTTTGTGTCCTGCCACATTGCCAAATTCATTTATTAAATCTAGTAGTTTTTTTATGGAGTCTTTAGGATTTTCTATGTAGAATATCATGTCATCTGCAAATAATGACAGTTTTACTTCTTCTTTTCCAATTTGAATACCTTTTATTTCTTCTTCTTGCCAGATCGCTATGGTTAGCACATCCAATATTATGTAGAACAGAAGTGGTGAATGTAGGCATCCCTGTCTTGTTCCTGGGAAATGTTTTTCGTATTTGTCAATTGAGTATGATATTGGTTATAGGTTTTGTTATGGGTTGATTCAGCGAGATAGACCACCAACTCAGAATTTAAATTTAGGAACCTTTATTAAGCTGGCCAGCTGTCTGCAGTCCCAGCACCCTGCCAAAGCAAAGGTGGAACTGCAGCCCTGACTGCAAGAGTTACAGCATATTTATTTGCAAAAACTACAAAGTTACAAAGCCTTGTTTACGCAATTTGTTCCTGACACAGTATAGCATTATCACCTTCCTAACTATGTTTTCTGGGAACAGAGAGCACAGTATATTGAGGAGGGACCATGAGACCATATCTCAAGGCCTGACCTGATGTCAGTACCTTCCTATCTGTCTGTATGCAGCCCAATACATTCCCTACTGGTCCTAGTGGGAATCAAATCTTTGATTCAGCATCCTCCTCTAAGATTCTGGAGTATTGGGTGTATAAAACCATTAACTTTACAGCCTGTATTTGATTTTGTATGAAATTGAGGAGGCATCTGGCAATGCAGGGGCCAAATATGAGCCCTAGGAGGAGCAGAACGACTGGTCCTGCCAAGGAGGAGAGCAGGGTAGTTAGCCAGGGTGACCAGGAAAATAAATTCTCATACCAATTGCCTTCAGCCTTTCTAGCCACTTCTGGGTCAGCCAGCCGTTTTCGCAGCTGGCTAAGGCTTTTCCTGATCACCCCCGAGTGGTTGGTGTAAAAACAGCAAGACTCCCCAAGAGCCAGGCAGAGGCCTCCCTGCTTCAGGAAAAGCAGATCTAGGCCTCGTCTGTTTTGTAATACTACCTCTGCAAGTGAACCAAGGGAGTCCTCCAGTTGGCTAACAGATTTTTTGAGAGAGCTTAAATCTTGATCTATCTGCCTACTTAACTCTTTATAATTCTGGTGGCCGGTTGCTAGGGTGGCTGTTCTGACGGCCGTGGACCCTGCTAGTCCTATTCCCATAAGGAGGGGGACTAGGATGGGGACCCTTTTAATCCTTCTGGGTTCGAGGTTTAAATGTTCTCGGCCCCCTTCTCCCGAATAGTAATATACCTGTGGGAGGATATGAGTTAGAATGCATAGTCCAGGGTCCATCGGATTCTGGAGGACTGGAGAGAAGATGCAAGGGGTTATAGCAGTTGTACATGCCCACCAAGTCCCCTTCGGAGCTACTAAGTAGGTGGGGGTCTCTCCTGTATAATTCTTTGGAAGTATGATAGATGAATTACATAGATCTCTATAGGTAGAACTGCTAAAGGGGTAGTTCATAGGGTACACACAAGTCCCGGGGTTTAAGATGTCCCCAAGAGTAAGTCCTTGGTGTTTGTGTCCCCACATACACAGTCCACCTGGCAGACTTTCTGCCGAAAGGTTCCTGATGGCAGAAGCGTCCTTCCCGAGCTGGGCCCCTGCCCCTATCCCAACATAATAAGGGGGTTCAGGGTTGAGACACAGCCAGCAATCCACGGTCAGGTTTGGGGAGGTGCAATTTAGGAAAGAAAACATTAAGTCTAAGGTTCCCAGCAGCTTCTGGTTTGGTTTTCCTGCGCCTGTATCCAAAAGCTGTTGTAGGTTCCCAAGGGCTGGCAAGGTCGTGGCTGCAGGTAGAGTAGGGCTGGGGCTCCCAGAGCTTTGTGACCCAGGGGAACCAGGAGGTTTAGCTGGGGCTGGGTGCTGTGGCTGGCTCGGCCTCTCTGGGTTGTCTAGGGGACGCAAGGGGTCAATCAGGTTGAACCACCGGGGAAGAGTCTGGCGTTGAATGGTGAAGAGCTGGCCAGGGTCTCGGCCACTTACATAGAGTCTTAGTCCCCACGTCTTTCCCCCTTCCCATTGGTCAGTCCACCAAGCGAGAGGCATGAGGAGGACGGGGTTACAATTTCCGATCGTGCAGTTCTTCTTCGGGGCCCCAGGTCGAACATCTCTGTTCAGACGGAGGAGCTTGTCGGTGGGAGGTTTTTTCCATGGGGCTAGGGTCTCACAACTCCAAGAGGCATAATAGAAGTCACCCTCTCCTCCACAGTTACTACCCCCTTCCTGGGGCAGACATAATGTCGAGTGTGCCACAATTTTTGCTCTAGGGCTAGGTCTCCGCACCCGTAACCCCTGGTTTTGGTGACCCGGGGATGGCCCCCCTGAGCCATGCCTAGTAGATGCAGTTTTGCTACGGGAATTTCCCCAGTTTTCTCCAAACAGTTTACAGAGATCTGTCGGGATGACAGGCGCCCCTATTCCAACAACAGAGCCTATAACAGTCCCATCAATAGTACGTGTGACCTCCCAAGAGTAATTTCTGGCCGAATGGAGATTTCCCAGTCCCGGCTGCAGGCAGATGACGAGAGTTAGGAAGATCACCAAGTGAGTCTGATCTTCAATGGGTCTCCGGTCTTCTGGACCCACCATCCCTTGACGCTGTCGTTCGTTTTCTTAACCTGCGTACGATGGGTCCAGTGCCGCTTTCCTGCGACTTTGATGGCGGTTGGAGTGCTCAGCACCACCTGGTAGGGTCCATCCCATCTAGGTTCCAGGCTGCCAGGGTCATGACGCTTCACCCAAATGAGATCTCCTGGAGAGAAGGCAGGCTGTGTTGGACTGGATCTCAGCACATCCTCCTCCAGTACGGCTTTCACCACCCGTCGTGCTGATGCGGCGCTGCTCTGCAAAGCCTGTAAGGACTTAAGCAAATTTCGGGTAGACAGTCGGGCAAGCTCTTCCTCCCTTAGGTGGGGAAGAAGAGGTGGTGGCCTGCCAAACATAATTTCAAAAGGGGTGAGTCCCTTTATGTATGGAGTGCACCTATCTCTGAGGAGAGCAAAAGGAAGGAGACTTACCCAGTTTTCGCCAATCTCTAATTTTAACTAAATTAATGTTTCCTTTAAGGTCCGATTCATCCTCTCTACCTGTCCAGAACTCTGTGGCCTATAGACACAATGCAATTTTCAGGTAACCTTCAGGGCCTTAACTATGGATTGTGTAACTTTGGCAATGAACGCTGGGCCATTATCGGACCCCATGTATAGTGGCAGGCCAAACCGGGGGACAATTTCAGTGAGGAGTTTTCTAACTACTACCTGTGCTGTCTCTGCCTTGGTTGGGTATGCCTCAGGTCAGCCAGAGAAGGTATCAATAAAAACCAGCAAGTATTTATACCCTCCTTGTCCTCCTGGTATCTCGGTGAAGTCCACTTCCCAGTGTTCTCCAGGGTTCTGTCCTCAGAATCGCTGCCCCTGCATGGCCACAACAGGGGGCCCTTGGTTTACCCGGCCACACATTTGGCACCTCCTAGCCACATCTTGGGATATTTTCTGGAGCCCTGGAATGCAAAATTCTCTTCCCAGTAGTTCTGATAGCTTCGTTCCCCCCTGGTGGGTGCTCTGGTGGGTCTGGGAAGCGATGGTCCGCCCGAGGGCTTCTGACACTATAGGCCTTCCATCTGGCAGGATTAGCCATCCAGCCTCTCCTTCCTGGGCTCCTAGTTTCACAGCTAGCCTCTGCTCCCCCGTCACATAAGTAGGCTTCTCTGGGAGCCTTCGTGCTGGCAGGGCTACGAGAACTTCTAGGGGCCCTACTGGTCTTTTAGCCACGTCCTTGGCGGTTTGGTCTGCAAGTCGATTTCCCTGTGCTTAGGGACTATCACCCTTCTGGTGCCCTCGGCAATGAATTACTGCCACTTCTTTTGGCCCCCATATGGCTGCCAGGAGGTTATGTATCTCAGAAGCATTTTTAATGTCCTTTCCTCCTGAGGTCAGGAGGCCTCTTTCCTGATATAGGGCCCCATGCACGTGTACAGTGGCGAAAGCATACCGACTGTCTGTGAAAATGTTCACTCTTTTTCCTTTTCCCCAACGGAGGGCCTGAGTGAGTGCTATAAGTTCTGCCTTTTGGGCTGAGGTGCCTCGTCCTAAGGCCTGTGCCCTTAGGACGAGGCACCTCCTTTTTTGTCACCACTGCCGCCCCTGTATACCAGGTACCTTCCTCTACGAAGCTGCTCCCGTCCATGTAGAGGGTCTCATCTGGATTCTGCAGGGGCTGGTCCACAAGGTCCTCTTGGAGGGAAGTGAGGGCAGTCAATGTCTCCTCTCAGTCATGCAAAGGGGGCTCTGCCTCCTCATCAGGGAGGAGTGTGGCCGGGTTCAAGGCAGCTGTTTTCAGGAAGCTGACTCGTGGTGGGTCTAGCAGTAACACCTGGTACTGGGTAATGCGGGCGTTGGACATCCATCTCTCTGGGGGGCTCCTTAATAAGGTCTCAACTGCATGCGGAGCAACTACTTGGAGATTTTGGCCAAAGGTTAGCTTTGAGGCTTCCTTTACCGGGAGGGCAGTGGCTGCAATGGCTCTCAAGCAGTTGGGCCATCCCGAGGCCACCGGGTCAAGTCTCTTAGAGAGATAAGCTACAGGGCGTTTCCATGGTCCTAGGGGTTGTGTAAGGGCCCCTTTCGCCACCCCTTTGTTTTCAGCTACATATAGCTGGAAGGGTTTGGTTAGGTCTGGCAGGGCGAGTGCTGGAGCACTTACCAGGGCTTCTTTCAGTCTCTTATAAGCCTCTTCTTCCTTTTCTGTCCAGACCAGGGTGGCCTCCTTTCCCCCCGTTGCAGAGTATAGTGGTCTTGCAATTTCTGCAAAACCTAGTATCCATAGCCTGCAATAACCCACTGCCCCGAGGAACTCCCGGACTTGCCTTTTGGTGGTAGCCCTGGGGATTGACAATATGGCCTTTATTCTGCTACTGGATAAAGTTCGCCTACCCCCTTCTATGTTGTAACCCAAATATGTTACTCGGGTAGTGCATAGCTGAGCTTTCTTGGTTGAGACCTGATACCCAAATTATCTAGGGTGGTCAGCAACTCTCGAGTGGCCTGTCTACAGTCCTGTTCCTCCTCCGTGGCCAGTAGGAGGTCGTCTACATATTGGAGCAGAGTCACCCGTGGTTGGTCCTGACAGAACTCCCGGAGGTCTTGGTTTAGGGCCTCATCGAACAGAGTGGGTGAGTTCTTAAACCCTTGTGGCAACCTAGTCCAAGTTAACTGTCCAGACTCTCCCTCTGTCGGGTCCACCTGCTTGAAGGCAAAAACAGGTTGACTCTGCTTTGCCAGGGGAAGGGAGAAAAAGGCATCTTTTAGGTCTAAAACAGTATAGAACCGGTGTTCTGGCTTGAGGAGGCTGAGAAGAGTGTAAGGGTTCAGAACCGTGGGATGGATAGTCTCAACCCTCTTGTTTACTTCCCTTAAGTCCTGCACCGGCCTGAAATCCTCAATCCCTGGGTCTTGTAACTTGACCTCTGGCCTTGGCCCCTCAAAGGAGATTGCAGCCCGTAATTTACTCAGCAAGTCCCGGCCTAGCAGAGGGTAAGGGCACTCTGGTATTACTAGGAATGAGTGAGTCACTGAGCCGTTTCCTAGGTCGCTGATCCGACCTTCAGTTTATGGGTAGGGTTTTACTTTTCAGTTGCCCCTTTGATGGGGATTTTGGTCTTAGAGACTGGACCCACTGGCTATTGCAGGACAGAGAAAGTGGCTCCCATGTCCACAAGGAAGTCCACCTTCTGGCCCCCACTGTCAGAGTTATCCTGGGCTCTCGGGGGGCAGCTGAGCCCTGATGACCCTAACCCACCTCCTCCACCAACACGGGAGTTGGTTCCCCCCACACGTTAGGGCACTCCCTTTTCCAATGTCCTTCCTTTTTGCAAAATGCACACTGATTTTTTCCAAGCCCAGGTTGGACTCCTTTTCTTCCACGAGGCTTTCCTTTGTTATTCTTGTCTCTCCGGCCTCTTGGGCCTTTTTCCTCGTTTAGGGCCAGGAGGACCTTGGCCATCCGGGTGTTTAAACCTGCCGTTGGGTCCTCCCGATTGTTAAAAACCTTCTGGGCTACCTCAACCAACTCAGAGATTGATTTCCCCTCAAAACCTTCTAACTTCTGCAATTTTTTTTCTAATATCTGGGGCCGACTGGGAAACAAATGCAACAATGACAGCCCTCTGATTTTCTGGGGCATCAGGGTCAATGGGAGTATACACCCGATAGACCTTGCACAGCCTCTCAAGGAAAGCTGCTGGGCTCTCATTAGGCCCCTGGACTGTCTCTGTCACCTTAGAGAGGTTTGTGGGTCTCCGAGCAGCAGCTTGGATGCCCCTCAATAGAGTCTGGCGATACCAATCGAGAGCCTCCTTTCCCCTATCATTATTGGGATTCCAATCAGGTCGCCTGGAGGGAAACACAGCCTCTAATCTATCTTGATCAGAGGTAGGCTGCCCATCTGGACCCAGTACAAATCTCCTCCCTTTCACCTTGACTCTCTCTCCTCCAAAGTGAAAAGAGTTTGCATCAACTGTTGGCAATCATCCCAGGAAGGTTGATGGGTAAAAAACACAGACTCTAGCCGAAGCCGGTTTGGCTCAGTGGATAGAGCCGGTTTGGCTCAGCGTCGGCCTACGGACTGAAGGGTCCCAGGTTCGATTCTGGTCAAGGGCATGTACCTGGGTTGCGGGCACATCCCCAGTGGGAGATGTGCAGGAGGCAGCTGACCGATGTTTCTCTCTCATCGATGTTTCTGACTATCTCTCTCCCTTCCTCTCTGCAAAAAATCAATAAAATTTATTTAAAAAAAAAAAAACAAAAAAAAAAACAGACTCTAAAAGAGAGATTAACCCCTGTGGGTTCTGGGAGAAAGAAGGATTCTGGTTCTTCCAATTGTACAGGTCACTGGTAGAAAAGGGGACATAGACCATGAAAGGTTGCCCGTCTGGACCCAAATCTAAAGGGCCTGCCTGCCGTAGTGGCAGCATAGGAACTGCAGGACTGGCGGATGCCGCTGGGTCCTGCAGGTTCTTCCCCTCTCCCTCTCTCTCTCCATATGCTGCCCCTTGCCTAGTGTGAGGAGGGGAGAACGAAGCCGGGTCCTGGACTGGTGTTTTCGGAGGAAAGGAAACCGGTTGTGGAGGAGGCAGAGGTTCTGGGCCGGCGGGTGGGGAAGCATACGGGCGAGGCCTGACCTTGGGGAGTGCCTCCTCACTTAGATCCTGGAGAACAGGGGGAGTCTTGTCCTTCTGGGCCAAAGCCAAGAGGACTGTCTGTCTCTGTTCCAATTTTCCCCTTGGGAGGCAAGCCCTCATCCACCGGGGTTTCTTGGACAATATGTCAACCCAAACCTGAATATAAGGAATTAGATTAGGATGCCCTGGGCGGTCGTATATGACATAATAGACCCAGTAGGCAGTGGTCAGATCAAAAGACCCTGCATCCGGCCACCCCTCCTGGAAAGTGGGCCACTCCCGTTCACAGAAAGCAGAATAAATACTTACATTCATATACCAGACAGTCCGAGTTTTTGACTTCTACCAAATGTTTACTCAGAGTTTCAGCAATCCAACCAATACCTGACTAATTGCCTAAGGGAGCTCTATGGCTTCCCGGGAGGTGATCAACCTCCCCTTCCACTCACTCGGAGTGGGCCTGACTGATAGGGGGTCAACGAAGATGACTGACCCTATCCCTTTTTGACAAAGACAAAGGCAACAAAGAACAGAGACAAAACAAACCAGCCAAATACAACCTAAGGTTGCTCGGAACCTGCAGCTCGCTCCTTGAAGTCCTGAAAATTTTTCAAAAAACATTGCAGCAGGGTGTACACAGAAGCAGACAACTTTCTGACAATAAACACCAAGACAAACAAATACCAGACAGACAAACCCAGTGCAGCCTACAGCCGCACAAACCAGGACCCGGGCCACCGTTGTGGCCTCGGGTCAGGTCCAGGAGTACCACTGCGTCCAGCCTTCTGTATAGGTCCTTCCGTGGGACGTCCCAATTCCAGTTTAACAACCGGTCCTTACCTCTCTCGAGAGTCCAGGTGGCTCAGTTTCTGAATTGAAAGTTTTGGGTGGAGTGGAGGCCTCCTTGGTAGTCGTTCTCCACCGGTGTGGGGTATCTCGCTGAGTGCCTGGCGACAAGTGGGGGAGAGCCTCCTGCCTTGAATAGGGGGTCCCTCTCCTCCCTGCCAGGTATCTCACTGGAGCCTCCAAATGTTATGGGTTGACTCAGCGAGATAGACCACCGACTCAGAATTTAAATTTAGGAACCTTTATTAAGCTGGCCAGCTGTCTGCAGTCCCAGCACCCCGCCAAAGCAAAGGCGGAACTGCAGCCCTGACTGCAAGAGTTACAGCATATTTATTTGCAAAAACTACAAAGTTACAAAGCCTTGTTTACACAATTTGTTCCTGACACAGTATAGCATTATCACCTTCCTAACTATGTTTTCTGGAAACAGAGAGCACAGTATATTGAGAAGGGACCATGAGACCATATCTCAAGGCCTGACCTGATGTCAGTACCTTCCTATCTGTCTGTTCCAGGAACAGACAGTACAGCGTGCCCCGATATGCAGCCCAATACAGTTTGTCATATAAGGTTTTTATTATGTTGAGGTATGATCTCTCTATTCCCACTTTGCTGAGAGTTTTTATCAAAAAACGGTGTTGGATTTTGTCAAGTGTTTTTTATGCATCAATTGATTTGATCATGTTGTTTTTGTCTTTCAATTTGTTTATGTGATGTCTCATGTTTATTGATTTGCGGATGTTGTATCAGCCTTGCATCCCAGAATAAATTCCACTTGGTCATGGAGTATGATCTTTATAATGTATTGCTGGATGTAATTTGCTAAAATTTTGTTGAGGATTTTAGCATCTATGTTCATCAGGGATATTGGCCCATAATTCTTTTTCTTTGTAGTGTCTTTATCTGGTTTTGGGATTAGGGTGATGCTGGCTTCATAGAAAGAGCTTGGAATTATTCCTTCCTCTTGAATTTTTTGGAATAGTCTGAGGAGGATATGTTTTAGTTCTCCTTTGCATGTTTGGTAAACTCCCCTGTGAAGCTCTCTGGACCAGGCCGTTTGTTTGCTGAAAGTTTTTTTTATTACTGCTTCAATTTCATTGGTAGTTATCGGCCTATTCGGGGTTTTTTTATTCTTCCTGATTGAGTTGTGAAAGATTGTATTTTTCTAGGAATATGTCCATTTCATCTAGTCCATTTCTCTACTTTCCCTATTTTGTTGGAATAGAGTTGTTAATAGTATTTTGTCATAATCCATTGTATTTCTGTGGTGTTGGTTGTTACTTCATCTCTTTCATTTCTGATTGTTTATTTAAGTCCTCTCTCTCTGCTTCTTGGTGAGCCTGGCTAGAGGTTCATCAATCTTGTTTATCTTTTCAAAGAACCAGCTCTTGGTCCAATATATCTTTTGTACTAGAGGCCCAGTGCACAAAGTTGTGCACAAGAGGGGGGAGGGTCCCTCAGCCCAGCCTGGGCCCTTTCATAATCCAGGACCCCTTGGGGGATGTCAGGCCTAAACTGGGAGTCAGACATCCCTTTTACAATCTGGGATGCTATATGCACCAGTGACCATACTTTTCATACAGCTGAAAGCATCTTTCTGTTGTATGGGCAGCTACATTATTTGCCCTGATTATAAAAAGTAGTACATAACATGATCCTTCGGAGGCAGTAGTATTATTTTTCCCATCTTATGAGTGGAAAAACTGAAGCAGAGAGAAGTTAAGTAATTGGGTTTGTCACACAGTTATAAGTTTCAGAATCAGGTCTGACCACAAAATGTGCAAGCCAGAGTCCATTCATATCATCTCTGCATCATCCTGTTTTATCAGTGTTAGAGAAGCCTTGTCAGGTTTTAATGTTTAAATCTAAGAGACTGTTCCCAATATATAGGGTAGGATCACTAGGCCTGGCCTGCGATCAGGGCCATCTGTGGGGTGACCAGCAGGCGGGGTGATAGGTGGGCCCCCGCTGGTATCTGCCTTGGCTGGTGGCCTGGCACTGCCCACTGGCTGTCCCTGCTCCCCGATCACCACTGCTGTACCTCCCTCTCAGGGGACAGTGAGCATCATAGCAACAGGTCATTCCACCAGTTGTTCCGCTCTTTGGTTGATTTGCATATTAGGGTTTTATTTTATAGGACTAGAGGCCTGGTGCAGAAATTCGTGCATAGGTGGGGGTCCCTCAGCCTGGCTGGTGTTTGGAGCTGATCGGGGCCATATCGCCCAGTCCTGATTGAGGCCGGTTTGCTGGGGGGGAGTGACTGTGGGAGGTTGGCTGGCTGAGGGAAGGCACCACAGAAGGTTGGCTGTCTGGGGGATGGGAGGGGCCATGGGAGTTTGGCCCACCAGAAGGAGGGGCTGTGGGAGGTTCTGATTGGGGCTATTGGTGCCGGTCAGCCAGGGGGAGGGGCCATGAGAGGTTGGTTTTGGGAGTGCACTGACCACTAGGGGCAAGCTCCTGCATTGAGCGTCTGCCACTGGTGGTCAGTGCACGTCATAGCAACTGGTCGACAGGTCATTCTGATCATCTGGTCATTCCAGTCGCTTGGTCCTAACAGTCACTTAGGCTTTTATATATATATATATATATATATATATATATATATATATATAGAGAGAGAGAGAGAGAGAGAGAGAGAGAGAGAGAGAGAGAGATTGTTTTATATATTGTTTTATATATATATATATATATATATATAGAGAGAGAGAGAGAGAGAGAGAGAGAGAGAGATTGTTTGTTTGTTTGTTTGTTTTTGGTCTCTAAATCATTTATTTCCTCTCTGATCTTTATTATTTCTTTCCTTCTACTTACTCTGGGCTTTTCTTGTTACTCTCTTTCTAGTTCCATAAGTTGTAGGGTTAGATAACTTATTACCAGTTTTTCTTGTTTTTTGAGGTAGACCTGTGGTGCTATGAACTTCACTCTCAGACTGCTTTCATTGTGTCCCATAGATTTTGGACTGTTGTGTTTTCATTGTCATTTGTTTCTAGGGTGTCTTTTGTTTCTTCTTTGATCTCTTTGATAACCCAGTCATTGGGTTTGATTGTTTTTGAGCATTTTTATTGTAGTTGATTTCTAATTTTATGCCATTGTGATCTGAGAAGATGGTTATTATGATTTCAATCTTCTTAAATTTGTAGAGACTTAGCCTGTGTCCCAATATGTAGTATATCTTAGAAAATTCCTCATGTGCATTTGCGAAGAATGTATATTCCGTTGCTTTGAGGTGAAATATACTGAAGATGTCAATGAATTTCATCTGATCTAGTGAGTCATTTTAAATTGCTGATTTTTTGTTTAGGAGATTTACCCAGTGATGTCAATGGGGTATTAAAGTCCCCTACTATGATTGTATTGCTGTCTATCTCCCTCTTGATATCTTCCAGAAGTTTTTTTTTTTTTTTTTTTTTTTTTTTTTTATGTATTTGGGTGCTCCTGCATTGGGTGCATATATGTTTATCAGGGTTATATCCTCTTGTTGTATAGATTTCTTTAGTATTATGAAGTGGCCTTCCTTATCTCTTGTTGAGGTCTATTTTGTCAACTTACTTACTATGTGTCTTGCTGTTGGTCTTTTTTAATTCATCCTGTTTATATCTCTCTGTGCTTCTTGGAGTTGTGTGAGTTTTTTCTTCCCAATATAAGGAAAGTTTTCTGTCATTGTTTCTTCAAACAGGTTTTCTATTCCTTGCTCAGTTTCCTCACCTTCTTGCACCCCTATTATGCACATGTTGTTTTGTGTTGTATTTTGGTACTCCTGTATTGTGTGCATATATGTTTAGCAGAGTTATAGCCTCTTGTTGAATAAATCCCTTTAGTATTATTAAGTGGCCCTCCTTATCTCTTGTTACATTCTTCACTTTGAAGTCTATTTTGTCAGATATAAATATTGCTATCTCAGCTTTTTTTAAATTTCCATTTGCCTGAAAAATTTTTTTCCATCCCTTCCCTTTGAGTCTGTGTGTGAGTCCTTTGTTCTGAGGTGTGTCTCTTGTAGACAGCATATATATGTTTTCTTATCCATTCAGCTACCCTATGTCTTTTGATTGGAGCATTTAATACATTTGCATTTAAGGTTATTCTTGATAGGTACTTGTTTGTTGCCATTTTTATTCTTTATGTCTGTGTTCCTTGTTCCTTTTCTATTTCTTCTTTTTACAGCAGTCCCTTTGGCATTTCTTGCATTGCTGCCTTGGTAGTGATAAACTCCCTAGCCTGTCTTTGTCTGCAAGGCTCCTGATTTCACCTTCAATTTTGAATGTTAGCCTTCCTGGATAGGGTATGCTTGCATTCAGTCCCTTGCTTTGCATCACTTTATAAGTTTCCTTTCATTTTTTTCTGGCCTGATGTGTTTCTGTTGAGAAATCAGTTCACAGTCTAATGGGAGATCCTTTGTAGGTAACGTTCTGTCTCTCTCTTGCTGCCTTTAGTATTTGTACTTTGTCGTTGACCTTTGCCAACTTACTTACTATGTGTCTTATTGTTGGTCTTTTAAAATTCCTCTTGTTTAGGTCTCTGTGTTTTCTGGAGTTGTGTGAGTTTTTTCTTCCCAATATCAGGAAGATTTTCTGTCATTATTTATTCAAACAAGTTTTCTATTCCTTGTTCAGTTTCCTCTCCTTCTTGCACCCCTATTATGCACATGTTGTTTTGTTTCGAGTTGTCCCAAAGCTCACTTAGGCTCTCCTTCAGCTTCTTAATTTGTTTTTTCAGTTTCTGCTCTGCTTGGGTGTTCTTATTACCTTGTCTTCTAACTCGCTGATTCAGTCCTCAGCTTCTTCTAATCTACTGTTGAAATCTTCCATTGTCTTCTTTATTGCACTTATGTTTCCTTCTTCATTTCCTCTTGATTCTTACACATGTTGGTGAACTTGCCAACAATATATTTGAGCATCCTTACAACCATTATTCTGAATTCTTTCTCTGACAAATTGTTGGCCTCCATTTCATTTAGTTCACTTTCTGGTGAGTCCTCCTTTTCTTTCATTTAGGATTGTTTCTTTGTCTCCCCATTATTGCTACTCCATTGTAACTGTTTCTATGTATTAGATCGCACTGCTATGACACCCAGATTATTTGAATTAGCCTTATGTAGTAGATATTTTGTGGGTCCCAGTGGTGCACTCTCTCAGGTCTCCTGGGCTGAGTGTCCTAGGGAGGCCCCCTGCTGGAGATATTTGGGTTCTCCTGTTGTAGTTAGATCTTGAATATTATTGTCCTGTTCATGGATGGAGTCTCTTCTCAGGGTGTCTGATTTTGTGACTCACTCCCTACCACATTATGCCAACTGTTGTGGAGGTGTTGACCAAACAGGAAAAAATGCAACATGACAAGACACGACACAGAAGGAACAAAACATGAATGTACACAAGACACCTATAACCCAAACAAAAGTGACCACCAGAGAAAAGAGAATTAGTAAATAGAAAACAGAACAAGAATGATAGTGAGAGAAAAGAAAGAAAAACTATGGGGAGAAAACACAACAAATCAGACCAAAAACACCCAGAAAAAAGGGGAGTGGCAGAAACTGTAGATGCAGAGTTTAAATAGAGAAAATAAGGTGGAGGAATTGGATGAGTGTGGAAGGACCATGGTTTAGAATATTTGTTGGGGAAAAGAAATGTGAAGACATGAAGAAAAAAATAAATAAATAACTTTTTAAAATTTTCTGTCATTTTGAAAAGGAGAATAGAGGAGATGTTACAGAAGAGCAAAGAAATACCAAGCACGCTTCCTAGAGAAAGGGAGGGACGCCATTTATTAACACTAGTGGACTCTGGGAATAATTTTCAAATCAGAGTGAAGTAACACGCAGAGGCTTCATGTTTTATAACCTTCTGGAATTATTGTCTTGCAGATATGCTTCCGCCCCCATTCAGGGGCGTACAGGAAGGCCCCCAGGTGTTGATGATCTTCCCTGGGGCCAGCGATAACAACCTTTCCTCCTCCCTCCCTCCCCTCAGGGCAGTGCATTGTTCACAGTTTTTATGGCCTGACACACCTTGCAAGACCAGTTTCCTCCTCATTCCCCCCTCCTCTTGACCCACAAGCTTCTGTTAACCTTGTGGAGCAACAACCATGGGATGTTATGGTGAACAGGGGTGACGACCGCTCTTAGCTACTTCCTGCTGGAAAGGGATGATGACCAAGGGGTTAGCATCCCGCTTCTTCCTTTCAGAGGGGTTTGTAGGGAGTTCTTCTGGTTTCAGGCAGGCAGAGGTAAGCAGTGGTCCCACATGTGTAGAATGTTCCTGCAAGGGGTACCAGGGGTAGGTGGTGTTTTCAGCTTTGGGGGTAGAGTTGCATGGCCCTGCATACTGCTGAAACAAATAGAAGCAACATTAGTTAGCTGCACATTAGCCATGGAAGGTCCTATCCAATACAGTTCCCCCCGCCACGTGCATTTGGTAATAGAGTCATAACATGCCACAGGCTGATAAGTATAGCTAACAAAAATCTGGCTCAATTGGGTTTTCTCGTGGACTACCTGGTCTAGCATATTTAGGTAGCAAGTTTCTAAGCAAGGAGTAAAGGATAGCATGACAAGGTGTAATCCAACAATTTATGATAAACCCTTTGTTTCCTTGCTGTGTGGGGAGCAGTAATTTTATGGTGCTTCTGTGTCCCAGCAAGTGCAGATGAGTTCTCCTCCTGTTACTAATCTTGGATTCTTCTGGCACTCATAAAAAGACAAAATAAGAATTATTAGATAAAAACAGTGATTATCCAGAAATACTAGAGCATGTTACGTTAGGAGGAGATAAGAAAGAAAGCTTAGTGTTAGGGAGAATTCAGCAGGGTGTTATCTGAATTCCTTGGAGCAGGTTGCTGGGCCAGGTCTGCTGTCTTCTTGAGGGTGATCCGCAGGGTGTGTTACTGGTCAGAGGTCACCTTCCACTCAGACTGGATGTCACTCGGCTGGTGGTCTGCCTTCACCTGGGAATGGTGGATCCAGGTGTTTAGTCCTGCAACCTTAAGAGCTGTGGGAATGATTAATATGACTGGATAGGGTCCCTTCCAGGTAGGCTTGAGGGGTTCCTTTTTCCAATCCTTTACCCAAACCTGGTCTCCAAGTTTATAAGGATGTATGGCTGTTCCTAGGGGGATGGGTAGTCAGTCAGTAACCCACCTGTGGACTTCAAAGACAGTTTTTCCAAGTCCTTGTAGTTGTTTCTGGATTTCTAAGTTTCCCCCCAAATCTCCCTTTGGCTGAATTAAGGGAGGGGGTCTATATTCTTTGAATATAGAATTTCAAAGGGAGAGAAACCTACCCTGGCCCTTGGGGCACAGCATACCTTCAAGAGTACAAGAGGCAAAATATCTGTGCAGGGTAAGGTTGTCTCTTGGCATAGCTTAGCCATAGTCTGCTTTATGGTCTGATTCATGCGTTCTACTTTCCCTGAACTCTGAGGCCTGTAGGCTGTCAGTAGGTTCCATTTAATTCCTAAAGACTTAGTTACCTGTTGTACTATTTCTGCTACAAAGGCTGGGCCATTATCAGACCCTATGGTCAGAGGCATTCCATACCGTGGAATTATTTCCTTCAGCAATGCCTTAGTGACTTCTCTCGCCTTTTCAGTGCAAGTGGGATATGCCTCGACCCAACCTGAAAAGGTGCAAACAAAGAGTAGCAGGTATTTATTCCTTCTGCTAGGCCCTATTTCTGTAAAATCTACTTCTAAGTCCTCAAAAGGAGCTTGCCCACAGCACCAGACTCCTATCGGTCCCACAGGACGCTGGTTAGCATTGTTCTGAGCACAGAGGAGGCAACACTGAGAGACTGAGGCACACAAGGAGGGTAGACAGGCAATTAGGTAGTACCTGCCTAACAAAGCTTCTAGGGCAGTCTTTCCTAAATGGGTAAGTTCATGCTGCTGAAGGACTACCTTATGGGCTAACTGTTCTGGGACATATATAATCTGGAAATATCTACCAGCCTTCCTTTGTTCGCTTGCCCCCTTCATGCTTGGCCTATTTCTCTTCCTGAGGAGTGGTATTTTGGAGGTTCAGGTAATTTGGGGGCCAACATGATCCGTGCCGGTGCTGCTTGTTCTTTAGCAGCCAGCTTGGCTGCGGCGTCAGCAGGCTGGTTTCCTTCTGATACTGAGTCACTGGAGCATGAGTGAGCCAGTGCTGCTCCCTGGCTTCCATCAGGGTGACAACAGCATGAGGTACTTTTACATTTCAGTTTTGTCCTAAGGTAAGCTTATCCGCTTCCTTGACTAATAATGCCGTGGCTGCAAGGACCTTGAGACACGGGGGCCATCCGGAGGCAACTGAGTCAATCTGTTTGGAGAGATAGATTACTGGTCTTTGCCAGAGTCCAAACTCCTGGGTTAGAACTCCTAGGGCTACCCCGCTGTTCTCATGAACAAAAAGATTAGCCGCCTGTCACATGTCACATCTGGTAGCCCTAGTGCTGGGGCCTCAGTGAGCTTTCACTTTATGGTGATGAAGGCTTTCTCCTGTTCAGGACCCCAATTGATGGGTGACTTCTCTTCTCCTTTTAAAGCTTCATAGAGAGGTTTAGCTCGGTCTGAAAATCCTGGGATCCAAATTCGTCAGAACCGTGCTGCTCCCAGGAATTCCCGAATCTGCCACTGGGTGCAAGGGACTGGGATGGCGCATAGGGCCTGCTTTCTTTCAATCCCTAGCCTTCATTTCCCTTGGGTGATTCGGAAGCCTAGATACTTGACTTCTTTCTGACAAATCTGTGCTTTTTTTTTTTTTTTTCTTGGACACTCTGTAACCTGTTTCAGTTAACAGTCTCAGAAGGGCTCATGTTCCCTCCCAGCACTGAGCTCTTGTGGAGCTGGCCAGTAGGAGGTCATCTACATACTGGAGTAGAACACACCCCAAGTCCTGTCCTGGGAACTTAGACAGATCAGATGCTAGTGCTCCACAAAAAAGAGTACGGGAGTTCTTGAACCCTTGTGGCAGTCTGGTCCACGTGAACTGCTCCTTGGTCCCTGTAGTTGGGTTTTCCCATTCGAAGGTGAAGAGAGGCTGACTGGAAGGCACTAATCGAAGACAGAAAAAGGCATCTTTCAGATCTAGGCATGTAAACCATTCTGCCTCTGATGGGATGAGTCCCAGAAGAGTGTAGGGGTTTGGCAGTGCTGAATGCAGGGTTATAACAGCCTCATTAACAGTCTGTAGATGCTGTACGGGGTGGTAGTCATTAGTCACAGGTTTTTTCACAGGCAAGAGAGTTGTGTTCCATGGAGACCTGCATCGTTTAACAAGGCCCCATTGAAGCAGCTGGTCTAAGTGGACCTGGATTCCTAGGCGTACTTCCCTTGGAATTGGATATTGGTGGATTTTAACAGGCTGTGCCCCAGGCTTTAAGTCAATCAGTACCGGGGCGTGGTCCTTAGCCAGGCCTGGAGGATTCCCTTCTGCCCAGACCAGCTGGAACTCTTTCTCTAATTCAGGTTCTAATGGTGAGGCCTTTGCTCTGGGGGGTATAAAGTCTCCATTCTTCCTCCCTTGGCACTGCTAAAGATAGGATCATTGGGGAGGTCTCTTCACCTAGGCGAAGCTGTGCTGAGCCATCTGGAGCAAAAGTGGTTTCTGCTCCCATTTTGGCTAAAAGGACTCTGCCCGTTAGAGGGACCAGGCAATCTGGCAAATACAGAAATTCATGAACCACCTGGTGGCCGCCTAAGTGACATCGGTGGGGGCAACAGAAGGGTCTGCAGCTGTGGTCCCTGGTAGCTCCAATAATGGTGACTTCCTGTCCTGAGAGGGGAGCTACCTTCTGAGTAGCTACCGAGTGCTCTGCCCCTGTATCAACCATAAAGTTCACAGTCCAGCCTCCTATTTTCATTTCGACAATGGGCTCATGGGGGCCCAGTTGGAAAGAGCCCAGTCTGTCCTAGTTGGAGTAAGCTGTTGCCAGTCTGATGAGGTCTACCTCAGGCAGCTCTGGCAGATAGCGCCTGGGTTTTTTGGATGGCCTTGCCAGCTTCTTCTGACTTGCTCCTTCCCTGCCTGCCTCTTCACTCCTGCTACTAAAAACCTTACTCTGTCCCTTCTTACACATGCAGAAACAGACCCAAGGTGACAAGGTTTGAGCAATTTCTAACCAGCTGTCTATATAAGGGAACTGATCTGGGTGACCTGGGTCTCCTGTGATAATTCTGTGAACATTCCTGATCGTGGGGACATCCAATGTGCCCTCTGGTGGCCATCCTAATCCTTTTTAACTCCCAGGGGACTAGTTTTACTCTGTAGTCCTCAACAAACCCCTTTTTAAAATTCCTTAACATACATTCTAAGATAGTCGAATTTGAGGAGGAGCTATTACCCATGTTGCAGGGAGGGACTAGGTTGCCTCCTCTTTAAAAAATACCTGAATAAAAGAACTAATCAAAATAAGGCTTATTTTCTATCCTCATTTGTCCTTGGGTATGGACAGCAAATGACACTAATCAGATTGACATAAATTATTTAACCTCTGTTTAGGGAGGCAAATGCAAATCATTTACTCCCAAGTGTCCTTGGTTTAGGGAACACAGGATTTAAGGATTTAGGAAGAGAAAATTTCTGCTCAGTTTCCCTATTCTACTTGTCCCAGCTTACTGGCCTGTCATCCATTCAACTTTCTTTCAACATTTCTCTTTACCTTCTTCCATTACACCAAAGCCATACTTTCCAGTTAGTTAGAACACTTAGCCTTAATTTTTAGGTGACATGTAAATATTTAACATTCCTCAGATAGCAATACATTCATATTTTTTAAGAGACACAAACAGAAATTTCACTAGCTAAACAATTTTAAACAAACAACAAAGACACATATTTAAACAATAAAGACATAACATTCCCCATTAAAAACTTCGAATCACCATGGAAACACGGGAGAGGTTTAGAAGGGTTTTTAAAAAAAACAAACCAGAAACAAACAAACATAAAAAAAAAACAATTTTACACTGGCATTCACCACATTTACACCACAGAATACCACCAAATCAGTTTCAATAGTGCAGAGATACAGAACAAGTCCCTGAACAGAGGCAGTAGAAAACTGCCTAGCAATGCTTTTCTCATACCTTTTTTTAATTTTTTTTTATTGCTTAAAGTATTACAAAGGGTATTACATATGTGTCCATTTTCCCCCCACCCTAGACATTCCCCTAGCCTCCCCTATCACCCAGTGTCTTATGTCCATTGGTTATGCTTATATGCATGCATACAAGTCCTTTGGTTGATCTCTTACTCCCCCTACCTCCTGCCCCCCAACCCTCCCCGGCATTCCTGCTGCAGTTTGACAATTTGTTTGAGGCAGCTCTGCCTCTGTATCTATTATTGTTCAAAAGTTTATAATGGTCTCTATTATCCATGAATGAGTGAGATCATGTGGTATTTTTCCTTCATTGACTGGCTGATTTCACTTAGCATAATGCTCTCCAGTTCCATCCATGCCGTTGCAAATGGCAAGAGTTCCTTCCTTTTTAGAGCAACATAGTATTCCATCATGTAGATGTACCACAGTTTTCTAATCCATTCATCTACTGATGGGCACTTAGGCTGTTTCCAGATCTTAGCTATGGTGAATTGTGCTGCTATGAACATAGGGCTGCATATATCCTTTCTGATTGGTGTTTCTGGTTTCTTAGGATATATTCCTAGAAGTTGGATCACAGGGTCAAATGGGAGTTCCATTTTCAGTTTTTTGAGGATAGTCTCTTCAATAAATGGTGTTGGGAAAATTGGACAGATATATGCAAGAAAATGAAACTAGACCACCAACTTACACCATACACAAAAATAAACTCAAAATCGATAAAGAACTTAAATGTACAACAGGAAACCATAAAAATTCTAGAAGAATCTAAAGGCAACAAAATCTCAGACATATGCCGAAGCAATTTCTTCACTGATGCAGCTCCTAGGGCACTTGAAACTAAAGAGAAAATGAACAAATGGGACTACATCAAAATAAAAAGCTTCTGCACAGCAAAAGAAACCATCAACAAAACAATGAGAAAACCCACTCTGTGGGAAAACATATTTGCCAATGTCATATCTGATAAGGGCCTAATCTCCAAAATTTATAGGGAACTCATACAACTTAACAAAAGGAAGATAAACAATCCAATCAAAAAATGGGCAAAGGACCTAAATAGACACCTTTCAAAAGAGGACATTCAGAAAGCCAAGAGACATATGAAAACATGCTCAAAGTCACTAATCATCGGAGAGATGCAAATCAAAACAATGAGGTACCATCTCACACCTGTCAGACTGGCTATCATCAACAAATCAACAAACGACAAGTGCTGGAGAGGATGTGGAGAAAAAGGAACACTTGTGCACTGCTGGTGGGAATGCAGACTGGTGCAGCCACTATGGAAGACAGTATGGAGTTTCCTTTTTAAAAAAAAAAAAAAAAAAAAAAAAAAAAAAGACAGGCCAGACTCGAACCTTTAGCCAGTCCAAGTTTTGACTTCCCTCCCAGAAGTCCCAGAGACGGTGAATACCATCTAGAAGCCATTCCTCCAGATACAGGACAAGTCCCTAGTACACAAACATAGACAGAAATTTTTACTAAGTGGGCTGATTCCTTCCATGATAGAGAGCAAACATCTCTGAGAAAACTAACTCAACAATGCTGCTTGCGACTTTTGCAGACCATCACAGGGTCAGCCTTCAGCAAATCAAAGGTTTTAACCAGATGAACGAACAGAAAATCAAAATAGCTTTCGCTTTCATACAGACCAGTTAATCAGCAAACATCCATATCCACACTCTCTCAGACTAGCCCAGACTGCAGCTGAGCAGATAATGCCCAATTCCCCAGATGGGCATGCGGGCACTCCCAGCACCCACGCCCTCAATCAGAATTCTCGACTGACGTCTTGGTGAGAACCTACCAGAGGAGTTACAGTTGTGTCCAGCCCACCTTCTTGGTAGCAAATTGGCTAGTCCCACACACAAACAAACAGAAGAGTGAACCCATAATTCCTTAATAGAATCTGAATTCACTCACCTCCAAAGTCCTGATTCCTGATTTACCTGATGAAGTCCTATGACTTCCGGGGAGGTGATCAAGCTCCCCCTTCCACTCACTTGGAGTGGGCCTGACTGACTGGGGCCCCTACCTTACAGATTCTGTCTACAGGTCCAGCGGTGTCCATCCACTTTCTCCAGATGCTGGCTGGGTCCTGGGCTGAGGTCCGGGAGTGCCTGGAGTTCCCCCCAGTTCAATTCTGCTAACATCAGCAGTGTGCGCCTTCCGGAGGCCTTTCCTGCAACCCCGGGCCCCACACCTCGTCCACTCACCAGAGGCTAGAGCCAAACGCGGTTAGCTTCCCGGTTCAGGAAACTATATGATACAGATGAGCAACAAAATACCAAGCAGGCTTCCTAGAGAAAGGGAGGGACGCTGTTTATTAACACTAGTGAACTCCTGGAATAATTTCCAAATCAGAGTGAAATAACATGCAGAGGCTTTGCTTTTTATAACCTTCTGGGGTCTTTGTCTTGCAGATATGGTTCTGCCCCCTTTCCTAAGCGTACAGGAAAGCCCCCAGGTGTTGATGATCTGTCCTGGGGCCAGCATTAATGACCTTCCCTCCCCCCCAGGGCAGTGCATTGTTCACAGTTTTTATGGCCTGACATACCTTGCAAGACCAGTTTCTACCTCAGAGAGAGTAGATAGGCCTATTATATAGCAAGTGAAACAAGTTAAAAATTAGTAAAAGCAAAGAGCAAGAGAAGAGAGAAAAAAATTGAGTAGTGAAGAGAAAGGAAAGAGAAGGGGAAATGGAGTAGGAGCAGGAAAAAGGAAATTAGATATTTGAATAAATCAACAGAGACTAGAATAGTAACACATCAATAAAGCAGATAAAGAAGATCCATTTTTAAAAGGGTGAAAGAAAGGAAAGAGAAAAACTAAAATGGGGATAAGAGAAGAAAAACAGGAAGATAAAAACAGAAATGAGGAAGACAATGGTGCAAAGAAAGTAAAATAAGATAAAGTGAAAAATAAAAAATAATAGTGAAACTCAAAAAATAAAAAAAATGAAGTGTCATTTGCTTCAGCTGAGTTTTAATGCCCCATGGGAGCTCATTTAGGACCTCACTCTTCTGTTCTGTCTGCTAATTCTGGGATTCCTGTTAGGTACTTAGGTGCTGGCCGCTGTCAAACACTTTCTTTCGGCTTTTAGCCCTCTGCTTGAAGCTCCAGTCAGGGGTCCTCAGACTACGGCCCACGGGCCACATGCGGCCCGCTGAAAACATTTATCCTACCTGCCGGGTGTTTCTGCCACCACGGCCTGTTGCTTAGCAGCCGACTAGTTTTTTTTTAAACTATAGTCCGGCCCTCCAACAGTCTGAAGAACAGTGAACTGGCCCCCTGTTTAAAAAGTTTGAGGACCCCTGCTCCAGGTGATCCACAGGACCTCGGCTTGTGTCTGTCTCCACAGGCCTTGGCTGGAAGCTGATGGAGCCAAACTGCCCTCATTGCCTGTCTTCCAGCTGTCAGTCTTAATCACTCAGGAGTCTGTTTCTGACAGGGTTTTTAGGTGGGGTTGGTGCTGTTCCGCTTTCAGGGAGTAAGATAAGTGCTGTTGTGTGTTTTTTCTGACCTAGAGCTACTCCTCCTTGGTGGCCCAAAATATTACTCTGGACTTCGTTGGTCAGAGATCCTTCTATGGAGACCAATGGGGTTGGCTAGCAACCTGGAGTTTTTATCAGTCTGGTTCCCAGAATAGCGGGGTGGACCAGCCCTTCTTCCAATCCAGTTACTGAGGGATCTATTCAGACTTGGCCTCTGCCTTTGTTTCCTTTTTATAGCTCAAAATGCAGGCAGGGTATGGCAGACTGTATTGCCTGCCTTGAGGCTACAGGGAGGGGCTAAATCTTCTGGAGATAAATGTCTACTTAGGTAGGTAAGCTTGAGAACACCCCAATGTACGATTCCTGGCCAAGACTCCCTCTGCCCTGCTTTCCTCCCCAGGCTCTCCTGAGGCACCTCAAGTCTGTGCCTCTCTCCCTGTGCTCAGGCCTTGGGTGAGTGTTTGAAATTGAAAAGTCCTGTGTTCTGGGGTTAGCAAATAAAATCAAGGAATAAACAAAACCAAAACAACCATGAAACTGGGTTTCTCTGCCCCAACCACTGTGCTGCTCAGGCAGCCTTTTCGGCTGCCTTTCTCAGTGCAGCCTTTTGGGGCTGTGGTATTAAGTACAGATTCCCCGGTGTCCTCAGCCCTGTGGCATTTCCTTTCCACAGTTGTATGTTATGCCTGTCACCAAGTGCTGGGGTCCAACGCCAGCAGGTCCAGGGGTTCCCAAAGGTGTAGACGGAGTCGGCGAAGAAGGAATGACACGGAGACAGCGTTCAGTTGATCAGCAGCCTAGCCAGGATCTCTAGCCAGAATCTCCAGCCAATTTCAGTGAGGATCTCCAGCGAAGTTCTGGTTTGGATCTCCAGCCAAGTTCTGTGTCCATGTTCTCTTGCTAGGTTCTCCAGCCAGGGTCTCCAGGTTCTCCAGCCAGGTTCTGTAGCCATGTTCCCTTGCTAGGTTCTCCAGCCAGGTTATGTCCAGGTTCTCCAGCCAGGTTCAGTCACCAGGTTCTAGTCAGGTTCTCTTGCCATGTTCTATCCAGGTTCTGTAGCCAGATTCTGTCTCTAGGTTCTTCAGCCAGGTTCTCTTGCTAGGTTCTGTCTCTAGGTTCTGTTGCCAGTTTCTGTCCAGGATCTTTTGCCATGTTTCGTCTCTAGGTTCTGTGTCTAGGTTCTGTGTCCTGTTGTCTTGTTACATCTGTATTTATACCAGTTGATTCCAATCCTATCAATCTCTATTCCAAAGGTTAGGGCATTTTTTATCTTCATTCCAGGGAGTAAAGATTTTGTAGCTTAAGCATGATTATTCATAGTTAAAGTGATTAACTACCCGCCTGGCACTTAGTTAAGGGGTTTTATTCCCTCCCTAACCTCAGGGAAAAATCCCTACCTGGGGAAACAACCTTTCTCGGAGAGGTGACCTTGGTTAAAACACATAGCGCCAAGGTGAGCAAACATTAAGAACAGTATGTCATATACACCAGGTCCCTTGAAACATATGCTATGCAGATGATTCTTCCCTGCAGCGACTGTCAAGCAGCAAGGATGGACCAGCTTCCAGCAACCAAAGGATGTAACTTTGGTGCAATGCACCTTTTTCCTGGCCCTCTTGGCCCACTGGTCAGGTGTCCCTCTCAAGCCCACATCCTTGATCCTACCATTCTCCAGGTGTCCTCTGCCATTCCTGGTAAATTGTCTCCTCAGCTGTGTCTAATTCATTAATTTCAGGTGGATGTTTTTCAATTTGGTTGTTATTCAAGTCTGGACCCAGGACGAGGTGGATGAGATGTCTGCTTACTCCGTCGCCATTTTCTCTCCTCTGTCCCACACCCTTAAAGACTCCTCAAGCCCTCTTGTGTCTCTTCATTCTGTCCTCCTTCCACCCTCCTTCCCCGTGTTAAGGAAACTCTCATCTGCTTTCTGGCATTATAGATGAGTTTGCATTTGCCAGAATTTCCAAAAGTTGAATCATACAGTATGTAATTTTGAGTAGAGTTTGGCTTCTTGATTCAACATGCTTTTATTGGTTTAATAGAAAGCAAGGAGCATTCTGAAGCCTAAATAATTTGGCTGTTTAATGCTGCCTGTCAATCTGCAGCACCAGCTAAGTGGTTTCCTTTTGCTTTACTGGTGGCAGCTTTAGAATGCTCTGGAATTTTTATAATTGCCTATTGTTTTGATTTCTTTGACATCCAATAAGTCTACAGCCTATTTTCTAATACTTATGCATTGCCATGAGAAAGTTAAGAATCCTCACTAATTCCATGGCATTCTAGAGTTGTGAGCTATATCAAGGGCATAGTTACTATTAGTTCAAATATTGGCTATTTTATTTTTGGTCAATTGACAAGCCCGAATTAGAACAATTAATTAAGCTTGTTGGGCATATCTTATTCAGGTAAATAAGAACTTTCAATTGTGTCCATCATGGAAGTTGTTGCATATTCAGCTGAGTAACATACCTGATTATCTATCACATGTCCATCTGTAGACAAAATTAAGTCAGCATTAGCAAAGACTTTCCTATAAACCATTCCTAGAATCAAGAAGCTGGTCAGTGGACAAAACACAATTGTGGATGTCTTCATTCTACAAAAAAATGTAGCATAGTTGTGGAGTTAAGACCTTTACATTGATTTAAAGGCATTTTAATAAGAGCCATTTGACTGATATAAATGTTGAGTGTGATGAGAATTCAGTGAAGATTCCACAGAATGAGGAACATAAACAAAGGATAGCCCATAAATACCTTTTGTTAGTTTGCATACCTGTCTTCAGCAGAGATGACTTTCATGCAGGGAGGGAGCCCTTTGGCTATTGAGTCTAATGGCTGACTATAATATTCTACAAGTATATGATAATCTCTGTTTTTTAGCTAAAATTTCTTAAATATTTTGTTTATTTTCATGTATAAAAAGTTAGAAAATTTATACTTAAGGTGTCCCAGAGCATGAGCTTCAGATAATTCTTTAAAGATTTTATAGCTTATTTTCCTTCTCAATTCCACTGAGTTAGAACAGGTCAATTTGACTTCAAAAGGACATATAGACTCTGGGACATTAATGAAAAACTTGAAACCCAATTGCAACAATATCCAGTCACAATTGAAACAATATCCAATCCTCTAAGCTTCTTTCTTGGTTTTGGAAGAGGAAATGATAGAAGCCCTCTGATTCTTTCAGAGTTAATCATTAGCCCATCCTATATCATAAAAGCCTAATATGCAAATTTACCAAATGGCAAAATGACTGGTCGCTATGATGTGTGATGACCACCATGGGGCAGGTACTCAATGCAAGAGCTGCCCCCAGCCTGCTGGCCCTAGGCCAGCCAAGGTGGGTGGGTGTCAGCGGGGACCCTCTGATCACCCCTCTGGTTGCCAGGCAGATTGGCCCTGATCGCCAGCGAGGCCTAGGAACCCTAAATGTGCACAAATTTCATGCTTTAGGCCTCTAGTCTTTATATAAGACATGGAAAGGTAATTTACTTGAGCAAAGCAAAATAAAAACTTGTCCTTTGAGACTTTGTGTCCTTTTATAGCTTGCTGTTATAATGGGTAAATTGTGTCTTTTGGGGAGTTTAGTAATATCGTAGAGAATAAAAGTAAGTCATCCACATATTGGATGAGAGGGCAATTTCTAGGAAATTTAACATAATATCAACTTTTAATATCTTGGAAAAATAGGTGGGACTCTCTGTATATCCCTGGGGCATTTCTGTCCAAATAAATTGTGGATCTTTTCAGGTGAAAGCAAAGATATATTGACTGTCATTTTCTGCTAGAATGCTGAAAAGTCACTCTATAAATCTATCACTGAAAAATATTGGCAATCCATAGGCATAGCTGATAATGAGATATGTGGATCTGGAACAAAGGATGTCTGGGAATAACTATCTTATTTAAAGCTCTGAGATCCTGAACAAATGTCTACATTTTTGCCTTTGGAGTCTTCACTGAAAGGATAAAAGAATTACATGAATTATAAAGCCCCCTTTGAGGTACCATCGTATAATGTGCTTAAATGCAGCTGGCACATCAAGTCTTAAATGATATTGGTGAATATTTGGAAAAGGCAAGGTATTATCAATAGTTATTTTAATGGGAGTGGCTACCTTAACCTTGCCAATGTCCATACTAGAAAGGGCTCAAAGTTGCATTGGAATGTCCTACAACAAATGTTCATCTCCTTGAAAAAGTTCCTTTATAATCATCTACCCACTTGGTTTATAATTGCTTTATTTAGTTCTAAATACATTTCACCCATTCAGGAAAAATGATATGTGAGTTTCAAGAAAATCTCTCCCTACCAGGTGAATTGGAACTGGTATGACCACTAAAAGTGTATGTTGCCTCATAACAGAGCTGGAAATGAACGGGTTCTGATTTAAAAACAGTCATTGGTTGGTTAGATATCTCTACCATTTGCACAGAAGCTTTGCTTCAAAGATGAAGGCAACTTAGTTGGGGATGGTTTAAAATAGATAAAGTATCCACAGTATCTGCAAGGGCCTTAATAAGTTCCCCTTTTATGCTAATTTCAACTTCTCTTAAACTATTAGTAAGGAGAAGGAGAAACACAATCTCATAGATTTCAGAGCAGCCACATGCTTGCTTCTGTTTCTCTTCTCTTTCTAAATCCCACTTTGTTTTTCTATAACCCTTCTAATGTTGAACAGACTGCTCTACAAAAGTTTCCTGGTGAACTTTACTTAGTAATTCTGTTGCTTTGCTCCCAGAAACCAGTGGGTATATTCATTGAAGTAGGTCAGAATAGTTAAATCACATGTTCTGACGGTTGAATTAAATTGCTTTACAAACCCATCAGGGTCTCAAATAAAACAGAGAAAATCTTTAGGTAGATTTCTTAATTCTGGTCCAGTCCAAGGGATATATATATATATATATATATATATATATATATATATATATAATCATTGGTTCCCTTTCACCTGAGGATGGCTTTACTGTGAAGGCAGCTGCTAAAATTCCTGGATTAACTTTGTCTGAATTTCTATTCTCATTTTCTCTTATGTTAGTAGGGAGTAGTAGTGGAAGCAATATAGTGGAGATAGAACTAAAAAAGAAAAAAGGGGGGGAGAGAAAATCCAGACTCGGGAACTCAGAGTGCAAAGGATATTGTGGAGGATCTGTAGAAGGGACAGAAATGGGGTGTTGGCGTTTATTAGCTTCAGAAGCCTTCTTTAGTTTAGAGACACTCTCTAAATTTGCTATTAACTTCTTTTACAAAAAGAGAATTTATCTATGCTCCTTCTAAACACTTCTCATTTCCACCCTCGCTGGTTTGGCTCAGTGTTTAGAGCGTTGGCCTGCGGACTGAAAGGTCCCAGGTTTGATTCTGGTCAAGGGCACATGCCCAGGCTACAGGCTCAATCCCCAGTGTGGGGTGTGCAAGAGGAAGCCAATTGATGATCCTTTCTCATCATTGATGTTTCTTGCTCTCTCTCCTTTCCTCTCTAAAATAAATAAAAATATATTTAAAAATGAATAAATAAATAAAAGCTTCTCATTTCCAAAAAAGATAAGCTTCCCATCCATTCAGTTTAATTTTAGATCCATTTTTTTTTACTTCTGCATGTAAAAATCAACTAAGTGTCCAAAAGTTTCCATTTTGGCATCATCAGTTGATAACACTTTCAATTAAATCTTCTTATATCTATAATACTTGTGATTAAAGACTTCCTATTACCTGTATATGTGCTGAGTATTAATGGGGGCCGAGGGCTGGAAATTTTCAACCTTGTACGTATGATTAATTTTAATTTTCTTTTGATAAATGCAGTCTGAACAAATGTCTAGAGATATTGTGTAGTGGGATAAAGCATGCTGTTTATGGGATGAGCTACAAGGGGCTGTAACCTTCTGAGTCACATAAACTTTTTTTATGCGTCTTAGTTTCTCTCCCTCACAACCTAATACAGCCATAGGACTCAGAGCACTTAGGTAACCGACCTTTAGGTGTGCATCCTGATACGCGTTAATGCTTTAATTACAGCTGAGTTGCAATTCCCTACAGAATTACTACACATCATGAGAGATGCCCTCTGACATCTCCACAGAGATTCTTATTCACTTAAGAATACTAGAGATTCGCCGAAACCGGTTTGGCTCAGTGGATAGAGCGTCGGCCTGCGGACTGAAAGGTCCCAGGTTCGATTCCGGTCAAGGGCATGTACCTGGGTTGCGGGCACATCCCCAGTGGGAGATGTGCAGGAGGCAGCTGATCGATGTTTCTCTCTCATCGATGTTTCTAACTTTCTATCTCTTTCCCTTCCTCTCTGTGAAAAATCAGTAAAATATATTTAAAAAAAAAAAAAAAAAGAATACTAGAGATTCAAGCTGGAGAAAGGAAGTGCCCCTTATCTTTGGAGCCGAATGACTTCAGGCTATCATTTATCCAACAAAATGTTTTGTTCTGGCCTAACCAGTTTGGCTTAGTGGATAGAGCATTTTGGCCTGCGGACTGAAGGGTCCCAGGTTTGATTCCGGTCAAGGGCATGTACCTTGGTTGTAGGCATGTCCCCACTGTGGAGTGTGCAGGAGGCAGCTGATAGATATTTCTCTCTCATCGATGTTTCTGACTCTCTATCCCACTCCCTTCCTCTCTGTAAAAATTCAATGAAATATATTTTTTAAAAAAATTTTTGGTCTGACTCTCACAAATTAATTCCAATTCAAAGTCAAAATTAAAAACCAACCACCACCCAGCAGTGAGGCTCAGTGATTGAGTGTTGAGCCATGTACCGAGAGTCCCGGTTGGATTCCCAGTCAGGGCACATGCCCAGATTTCAGACTCGATCCCCAGCAGGGGACATGGCATGCAAGAAGTAGCCAATCCATTTGGATGCATTGATGTTTCTATCTTTCCCTCTCCCTTCACCTCTCTCTAAAATCAATAAAAACATATATTTTTTTAAAAATATATTTTATTGATTTTTTTTTACAGGGAGGAAGGGAGAGAGATAGAGAGTTAGAAACATCGATGAGAGATAGACATCGATCAGCTGCCTCCTGCACATCTCCTACTGGGGATGTGCCCGCAACCCAGGTACATGCCCTTGACCGGAATCGAACCTGGGACCTTTCAGTCCACAGGCCGACGCTCTATCCACTGAGCCAAACCGGTTTCGGCAATAAAAACATATTTTAAAAATAAAATTAACCACCCATTTTTCTCTTGTCCTGGGTTGTCAATCATATTTTGTTTGGGTTCTCCCGACCTTTAATCTTTAATCACACATCAAATAAATTTCTTAAAGGACTTTTAAAAAACCCTCAAATAAATGTAGGGCTCTTTGCTTAAAACAGGAAGGTCGGGAATTGCAAGAAAAACTGCCTCAAGCTCACCGAGAGGAGCCATGTGGTACAATGGACCACTGCTGTTACATAGCACAGGTCTGAGTCCTGGAGGGCTTTTCTGAAATTCTGACACACTACCCCAAATAATTGTCAACATAAGTAATGTTTAAATCTCTGGAGAATTATTATTCTGGATTTTTAAGGCAAAAATGATATCAACTACCTGGAAGCAAAATCTGAAGGGATTGAGAAAATGCTCCAGAGAATGGCAGTTTTGCACCTTATTTTATAAATTACCATCAAGAGAGAAGACATAAAGGAGTGACATGAAATCCATTGGTCGTACATTAGAGAGGTGGTAGAAAACATAGCAAGGGATAGGGAGTGTCTCTGGGATTCGATAAAAAGTAATAGACACATACTTCTTTTGTATCAGTTGTACAGGAATAGTTAGCAGTAAACAATTAACATGATAGAAATAACAATGAAGGGTTTTGTGGTCTCTGCTCTGAAGTTGTGAGGGGCTTAGAAAAAAGAAAACCACCCTGACATTCCTAAGGTATGTTATTGTAGAAGCAAAAAGTCAATGGATGGGCTCAGTTAAGGTAAAGAGTGACCTTTGTCAGGAAAGATACCAGCCTAGCACATGACTACTCACCATGACTTACTTTAACTTAGAAGGTTTATTTTTCAGACCATCCTGTGGGGTTACTTCAGGTTTCTGAGTTTGTAAGGCCCCCACACAGGCCTTTCCTGAGCTCATCAGGTTGAGTATGTAGCCCCTTTTTCATTCACACAGTCCAAACCTTTAACCTCTTGGGAAGAGAGAGGAGCTAGAGATAATTACCAATGCTGATTATTTAAGCAATTATGCCAACATAAGGATACTTCCAATAAAATCCCTAAATATGGGGTTCAGAAAGCTTTGTGTTGATGCTGGATGACTGGGAGCTCAGGGAAGATATGGAAGTTTCACACCTCTCCCCATGCCTTCATCTGAGCTTCTCTGAGTTGTGTACTTTCAATAAACGAGTAATAGTAAGTAAAGCCCTTTCCTGAGTTCTGTGACTTGTTGGTTTTTTTTTTTTTTTTTTAGATAATTATAAAACATAAAGCCGGAGTAATGGGAATCCCCCAAATTTGGAGTTGATTAGATAAACATATGAGTTACCTGGGCACCCCATTTGTGATGGCATCTGAAGTGGGGCAGTTTATGTTACTGAGCCTTGAACCTATAGGGTCTGCACCCACTTTGGGTAGTTAGTGTCAGAACTGAAATGAATTGTGGGACACCCCATTGGAGAATAGGTTGTTGATGGGAAAAAGCAAAAACAAAACCTTTAACTCATATAAAACTACCCGGCAGGGTGATGCTAGAAATGATTATGATATTGTGGGTGGCCTGCCTATATTAGATGCTCAGGGAGTTTGGGAAAACTTGGCTTTCACTCCCCTTCTCAGTGAGCTCTCTCTCACCTTCAAAGTCAGCCTTCACCCTTTTTCCTCCTCCTTGTTCTCACAGAACAAGGCCTGAGGCAGTGTTTCTGATCCCAGGAGCAGTGGAGGTACAGGTCTGTAAGTCTATTCATATTGTTGTCCATCCTGAGGTGGGGTCTGTTCTCATAATGCCTAGACAGCCAGGAAACTGACACCAGGTTGCAGTGAAAGGAACAAAAGCATATGTTTCAAAGGTACCAATGAAGGGGAATGGGGCAGCTGATGCTCAAAAACCAGAACTCACAGTGGTTTATATTTAGGGTCTTTCAAGGGGCAAAAGTCAAGACCTGGGATTCAGAGTCATGGGCTATGAAGATTGGTCAGTTATAAGTACTCATAATGTGACTTATTTCTCCCGGCATCATCCTGGCTGGGGTCTTTGGTTATTGGGGTTTTCCTTCATGCAGACAACCCAAAGTTCTGCAATCCATCTGGGGGTTGGGTCGGTTATGTTACCTGAAGAGCAGAAAACATCTATCCATTTTGTGCTTAGCAGACAACATCTTTCTCTTATCTCAAGTAAGATATCTCCTGCAACCTGTTTCACTGACCAGTTTCCAGGCTCCAGGCTGCATCTGCATTCTTTCCTATCACATCTGCCAGGTTATATTTTCTATTTATTCTTTAATTAGAAATCATAACATCCAGCTGTGGGAACATAGGGTATTCTTCCTCTCATCTTTTAAATTCTTCTATCTGGGCTAAAAATCAAATTAACAGAGACAGAGTAACAGGAGACAATGTACAAGGTCTGTTATAAGAATGAATATTCTGGGGCTATAAGAATAGAGACCAAAAGAAGCATTGGGTAGTGTTGGCTTATGTCATTCTGAAGCTAAGGGGGAAAGAGAGTTGTGCTTTGAGGCTTCAAAGGGCAGGAACATTGGCGTGGAGATGCCAAAGCAAATGTGAATGTCCTTCCTGGAGCTGGTCCTCCATCTGAACACATTCTAGGCAGTTTAGTGGGAAGGTCCAAGGCTTATTTCTTAAACCTTTTTTTCCCAAAAAAAGATATCAAAATCAATACCTTAGAAGGCACTTCTGGGGTAAATCTCGGCTTTCATTCACAGCAGAACCATGACTCTTAGGATGGTTTAAAAGTCTAACTAATAGCTCAATCCAAGTTACCTAGTTATTGTGTACCTAACTCATTGCCAAAACATAACATAAAAATACTGAAACATTGCTGTTTCAGTCTAAATGTGTCCACTTTTGAATTCTGATTAGAAAATAAACCTAAAAGTTACATTGGTATCTGCTAATAAAAAATGTCTTCATTCCTGGAGAGCAACTTGACACACTCACATCATCCATAGATGTTTAGAAAGAACTAGGAGTCCTGAGACCCTGACTCTTGTCTCAGATTAGTGTTTCTGCCATCACTACTCACTGCTTAAGCAGATCCTTTGTTGTGTTTGTACATGTCCCTAATTTTGACTAGTATGTACGCTTCTTGCCTGCCTGAAGGACTCCAGTCACGTCTCTATTGTTGAAGAATTGGGGGCAGGAGTCTCGCAGAGGGTTGCCAGCTAGGCTTTAATATCACCCATGCACTTTCATGTTTAATTTAATTTAGTTCCAAAATGCGTACAGCATGAATGCTGGCGAATGGTCCTGATGTGACTTACAAAAACAAAGGGATTCATTAAGACCCCTGTGATCATGGTAATTTTATGGCATCTATGCATTTAGGATCTGAGTGTTCATTTGTTGATTCTGGAAAAGTGTAATAGACTCCTACTATGTACCTACTAGTCACTATCCAGAGCCCTAGGGGCAGAAGAGTGGATGAGAGAGACAAACTGGACATTATTGTCAATATCCAACTATTTACTTGACAACTAATATCTAAAAGGCACTTCAAGATGCCCTGAGATCCTTGATCCAAGCCAAACTTCTAACCTCTGTGTGCTCCTCCAGAATTTTCCTGAATCTCTTTTTGTTCTCTCAATTTTTCTCTTTCTCCCACACCCCACATCCAATCTTTCAGCAATCGTCTTGATTCCATACTCTGACCAAATACAGAAACTGACCACTTCTTCCCACACTTGTCTGACCACCCACACCTGTCATCTGGATGACTGCACTTGCCTCCTCACTGGGCTCCCTGCCCTCCACCCAGCAGCCACACAGGTGCTGAGGAATGTAGGCTAAGGTGAACACCCTGATTCCTTTCTTGAGCAAGTTTTTCTGTCTGAATCTATGGCAAGAACTTTGGTTGTAAAAATTCTTTAGGGGCTTTGTTACCTAGGTTGTGGGTTCGCTCCCCGTCCCCGGTCGGAGCGCATGTGGGAGGCAACCAGTTGATGTGTCTCTCTCACATCAATGTTTCTCTCTCTCTGCCCATCCTTCCCTTCCTTCCACTCTCTCTCTCGGTTTGCAGGCTAGATCTCCAGCCCTGGTCTGGGCATGTGCCGGAAGCAACCAGTTGATATGTGCCTCTCGCATTGATGTTTCTCTGTCTGCCCCAAGACCCAGTTTGCATCGCCATCATTTCCTGCGATTTATAAAGAAGTGCAAGTTCCCAGCCATTTATAAATGCAAAATAGTTGAGAGACTGAACAGAGATAGCATCTGATCTCCCAGAAGGCTGTGCTTCTGGAGTTTTCCAAGGAGACATTTCTCTCTACAGTCACCTTCACTTTGATCAAACATCATCTCCAAGGAAGAAGAGAATTCTCCATCTTCCAACATGGCTGGTTTCTGATTAGTGAGCTAAGTGCAGAGTACTGACATTCACCACATAGGTGCATTTTTATTTTATTTTATTTTTTTTATTTTAAGAGTATAGGGGAGGGGAGTAGGATCACTAGTACTTGACATCTAACTCTATAGGTACACTTTCAGTGGAGCTGACAGGGTTGGAGACTTTACACTGGTAGTTCCCAGCATCCTCTCTCCTGACAGGGTCTATGGTGAGGGTTCTGTGGTCCTCGGACAGCTTCATCCTCTCCCTGAGCCGCAGACTCATAGCATTGAATAACCAGTTGGTGGAGGTCGCATCTGTGTAGCAGGTCATGACCACGGCATCTTCATTCTCTGTGACTGTGGTGTTGCTGGCTAGGAGTGTGGGCACACTCACTTGCTCTGTGAAGAAATAGAGGATGAGAATGATTAAGTGTGGGCTTGAGATCTGGGGCCATACTCCTTCCTCAAAGATCTCAACCCTGACTCATTGGTAGGAGGGTAATTTGGTTCTACAGTAAAAATTAATTTATTCTAAATTTGTCATCACTCCCCAACCAAATGTATCCCTCTGAGCTACTGACCCCTAAGAAGGAAGGATCTAAACCAATGATTAGT
Organism: Myotis pilosus; assembly: GCA_036010255.1. Lineage (NCBI taxonomy): Eukaryota > Metazoa > Chordata > Mammalia > Chiroptera > Vespertilionidae > Myotis > Myotis pilosus. Next base: position 435,428 of record JASKON010000029.1, read on the forward strand.
CTAGGGATCCATAGACACCTAATAATGCCTTCAGGGTGGAGGTAAAGATGGGGCTATGGCTGCATAGACCTCAGGTGACTCAGATCAACTTCTCAGAGTTTGTGTGACTCTGTTAGGGACTGTATCTCCCTGTGCCCCAGTTTCCCCTCATGAAGTAAAATGAATATTTGACTGCCAGGCTGTCAATGTATTAATCATAAAATATTCACAGTATATGACATAAACATTGGGGAAGGAAAACTGCTCAAATAAGAGGCATCTGTTATTGATGGACTACAAGAGAGAATCCCCTGGGCTGATCCCTGGTGGATGAGCAGCTGCCAGGAGCATCTATTCTCCTGCTCTTCCCCTGGGACACTGACCTTTGTCAGGACTCTCCTAAGTCACCCAGAACAGTCAGCTAATAATCTGGGGAGCTTGTCCAGTTGTGCTCTCCACACACAGTCTGAGGTTAAGGACCAGGCTACATTTCTTCCCAGTTGTGGCTCTCAGGGTTGAGTCCCAACTAGAGACCAGCGCAGGAGCCTTGTGACCCTGGCACATGGGTAACAGTTGGTCTCACTCAGCCCTACCCAGGAGGCAATACCCAACATGACACAGGCTCCCCAGGGTCCCTCGAGTCAGGACATTGTGAAAGGGGCCTGAGAGGACCTGCCCAAGCTAACCTTCTCTGTAAAGAAACCAGGGAGCCCCTCAAGCCAGGTCCTTACAGAGCCCTGCAGGGTCTATCTCAGGGTCATGGTCAGCGAAAGGGGCCCAGGGACCTGGACTGAGACTGGTCTCCCTCTGCTGACTCACTCCCATCAAACTGGTCCTTCTCTCTGTGGTGAACATCTGTAGGGCTGGAATCTGGGAAGGGAACCCTGACCTTAGGAATTTTGTCTCCACTGTGTGTGTCCTGCAATAAATTCCCAAACCCAGCTTGGGACATGATGCAGAGGGGGATGGAGGAGAGTCCAGGGCTGGTAGTCCTGTGTATGAAGTAGAAGTCACCCCACCTGACACCTAGAGGTCAGAGAGCAATCACTCACGGTATACATTGAGCTGTCCAAATCCTATTTCTCTTAGTGAATTTTGAAGGACGGCTATTACGGTGTAGGTTCCTGTGTCCTTCAGAGTGACATCTCTTATGATCAGGGATCCTTCAAGGTTTGCTGTCTCTCGACCACTGTATTCGGGCCCTGTTCTATATCGTCTCACACGCCATGCAACAGATGCAATAAAATGATAGTAGTCCGTCTTTTCTCCCCTGTACCAAATAAAGCCTGCACAACTGGGAGGCCTATTGCGGGTACGTAGAATCACATCCTGCCCTTCAGCAGCATTAATCGAGACAATGGAAAATTGCGCAGTGGTGGGCGGGATCCAGAGGGTTAAGAGGAAGACTAGAAGGCAAGAGAGAAATTGATCAGTATTTCACCTGTGTATTGGGATGGAGAGATGATCAAGATCAGCAACATGGCCACCATGGCTTCAGCACCTCGGAACCTATGCCTTTTGTTTGAATTCTCTTTCCCAGCTGTCCGTGTGTCTGTCCCCCTCACTGCCCTCATATCCCTGTTGACACACAGGCACATTCTTGGAAGACCTTCCCTGACCACGTCCTCTAAAGACCCTCTATCTTTACTCTCTGACCTGTCCCTGCTCTGTGCCCTTCAGGGCACTTGTGGGTACATGATATCACAAGTAGATCTTTTCTTGTCTCCTTTCTCCCCATATAATGTGAGTTGCACTTTGGCAGGGGATTTTGTGATTTTGTGCTCCCAGTGCCTGCAATAGGCTGCAAACACCTGTGGGTGAATGAATGCGTATCCCCAGGCATGTCCACTTCCCATGTTGTATTTTCCCATATTTGTAGTTGGCGGTATGGACAATGTTTAGGGCCGCTGGTTGAAATGTTTCTGGTATCACCTGAAATAAATTTTCATGACTGTGGTCAGATGTCAAAATTCAAAACTCAGTGATGAATAACTTACCAAATGAATGGCAATTGAGGTTTTCCTGCCCCTCACCACCTCCACATGATGAGATAGTCCTGTTGCTGAGCCCCCTCTCTCATCCTACTCTGCACCCCTGTCCTTTCACTCAGGTCCAAAGGGAAGCCCTTCCTCTCCTCGCAGAGCGCTGTCCTCCCCAGGAGATCTTGGCCAGTCTCCGACTCCCAACCTCCCTTCCATTCCCAGGGATTGTCCTGTTCTTACCGGCCAGCAGGAGCCCCAGCCAGGGGACAAGTCCTCTGTGGGCAGAGGCTGCAGGGAACTCCATGGTGACTGATGTCTCTTCCTCTGAGAGAAGAGCTCTAGGTACAGTAAGGCTCCCAGGCACCTCTTTCCAGACTGGTGGGATGTGCTCTCCCTCTTCTCTGTGTGCTGCACCTCCTGCTGGGGCAAGGTAACCTCCCTGGTCATGTGGGCCAGGGCGGGATCAGGGCTCAGGACCCTCCCCTCATTTTTGCCAAACCTGTTGCCCCTTTCAGTATTTTGGTTCCCTGGAAACTGCTGAAGCCTCTGACAACACACACAGATACAAACACAAACTTACACATGCACAGACACGTGCCCAGAAAAGCACTCGCCTGGGGAGTCTAGTTCCTGGTCATTCTCCACAGCTCCCTGTCAGTGCACATTTGACTTTTCCCTTCAGAGCAAGAGGTCTGGCACCCCCTCAGGAAAACTGTCACAGGGATGCCCCGGCTCTGCATTGGTTCTCCTGTGAAACTTGTAAGGATTGGGATGCACGGGTGACATTTTAGAAAGGCTGCTTCAGCAGCTGCCCAGCAACATGGATGCTAGGATGAGACCCTATGATGTGAGGGTGGGGGGCCCTGCCCCTCTCTTATGTACAGGGAGGGTCTCCAGATCATGCTAAAATGCAGATTCTGACTAAGCAGGTGTGCCGTGGACCAGAGGCTTTGCATTGGAGGAGCTCTCAGGGGAGGTACATCTTACTGGCCTGTGGAGCATATTTGCAACAGTAAGGCAGATGGGGGCACATGTCCCCTGAGGGGTTTTCCTCTCACCCCAGCATTGGCCCCTGCTGTGTCTTGGTCCTAGGTCTGTCAGCACCACACAGAGAGCCCCACAAGCCCCAAACTAGATATTATTTCTGTTTGTGACACAGAATCCCAGCTGGGCATGGGGTCTTCCCTGTGTTCTCAAATGTGCTGGGAAGCTGAGATTTCCTCCCAGCTGTAAGGCCACAGAGGTGACTCTTGGTGAGAAGGGGTCAGGCTGGGTGATGACTGCAGAGGGGACCCTCCCTCTATCTCAGTTTGTCACCAGCCTGGCAGTTGTTTCCAGAGACAGAGATCCCATCACCATGGGTCTCAGAAGGACCTGCAGTTCCCGGGTGTGAAGGGTAACGTCTGAAGCAAGGACTGTGATGGGAGCTCAGGTGGCTGTGGGCTCTGTGGTCCTTGGGGAATGTTTTCAAGGAGGCCCTCCCTCTCTTTGTTGGTTGACCCTGTCCATGTCCTCCCTTACTGTTCTGGCAGCCCCTGTCCTCTGCCTGGGGGACTTTTTTGAGGTCGCCTTGCCCATGTGTGATTCCAGTTAAGATTTGGGGAGCAGTGTGGAGATGCCTAAAAAAGCAGCTGCTCCTAGACCCTGTCAAAGTCAGAAATGCCCAAACCTGTGAAAGATTGTTATGAGTACAGCTGAATTGATGTCATATGACTGCAAGCAAGATCTCAAATCCTGAGAAAATAGCAGTTTTGTAGCTTATTTTATACATTATAATCAAAGGAGTAGATGAAAAAAGTTGCATGAAATCCATTGCAAAGTGAGTGTGGGAAACTGTTTATTGCCTTCACTATCTGATAAGCATGGACAGAGAACCCCCCCCCCCGAAACCGCCCCCCCCCCAAGGCTGGGAGCCTTTGAAGCCCTAGCAAAGGTTAGAGCTAGGTGCCACCTCTGTTTGTCCAGACAGTGGTGGCTGAAACTACTCCCCCATTTATTATTATGTAAATCCTTGCTCATAGGCTAGTCTGCCTGTTAATGGGGGGTCACCTGCCTAAGGGCTATGCTATGGGTGCATCCCAGATCAATAAAAGCTTGGTGAGGCCTGAGCACCAGAGGAAGTCCTCCCCCTTGAGTTGGACTTACTCGCCTGGTCCCCCAATATTTCCAAATTATCTCTTGTCTTTTCATATTCATTTGTGTGCGGCTCTGCTTCCAGTTCCTGAACCCTGACCCACGCGGCACATGGGAAGGAAACACACAACAGTGAGGAAAAGCATAGCAGTGAAATCTCTAGAAATAAATAAAGAGAAAAATGGAGAAACACATATTATTTTTACATTGGAGGGTCCAGGATAGTTAACATTTACAGCAGGTACAGAGGCTGTGCAGGAAACCAGGCAACATGAGCTCTCTGTGGTCTTGTACTCTGGTGCCACAGGCTCTGCCCTCAATGGGTCTAGCAAAGAAAATTTGCTGGAGGTATGTGATGTCAAAGGTATGTTATCCATGCTGCATAAGAACAGGGAAAGGGCTCACTTGAGGTAAAGTCTGACATTTGCTAAGGAAGCTGTAGGCCTGTGATCTGACTACCTGCCATCACCTGTCCAGTGAGGCATTTGTGATCAGACCACACTGTAAGTCACTGACTTGTCAGGCCTGCCATGTGGCTCCCTGGGCTTATCAGGTTTCTTTCACAGCCTCTTTTTCATTCAATTTCTGGAAAGAGCAGGTGGGATGGCCCAGGCATGACAGAGGGGACCAGAAAAATATTTTTTTTAAATATATTTTATTGATTTTTTACAGAGAGGAAGGGAGAGAGGTAGAGAGTTAGAAACATCGATGAGAGAGAAACATCGATTAGCTGCCTCCTGCACACTCCCCACTGGGGATGTGCCCGCAACCCAGGTACATGCCCTTGACCGGAATCGAACCTGGGACCCTTCAATCCGCAAGCCGACGCTCTATCCACTGAGCCAAACCGGTTTCGGGGAGAAAAATCTTTTAGTCAGGGAATGGAAATAAGTCTCCTTCTGCACCTCCTTAGCTAAAGCCCAGTTCAAGTGTGGATTTCCTGTTTTGTATTTGCTTCTCAATATCGCCCCCTGGAAGGCAAAAGGAGACCTGCAGGCAATGTAAGGTACTGCACTAGGAATGCTGACCAGACTCCAAAAGGTGGGAGCTCATTGTGAACCCTTGATAGAGGTGATCCCTGATTCTAGACTAAGAGCCAGCCATCCGGCGCTTGGTCCCTGTGTGTCTCATGCCTCCTGACTGCATCCCAGGGCAGGCTGGGCACAGTGAGAGAATTGGTTTTATCCAGAGTATTATGAGTCCAGTGTCCGGAGAGCTGTCCCTTCTGGTGGATCTGCTGTTTCAGGAGGATGTGTAATTCCAGCTTTTCAAAGCCAGGGCCTGGTTAGGGCTCTTTTGGGAGAGGGTGCTGGCCTGGGTGGTTGATCCTCAAAATGCCCTCTGTGTTTCCCATCACAGCATTAGGATGTTACATGCCATTCCCCTGTATCCCTGTCTGTCATCTACTCTAGGCCTCCCCACAGAGCCCAGGTTCTAGAGCAGCTCCACATGGAGTGTCAACCAGGGGACTCTGCGAGTTCCTCTGTTAGGAGAGGGGAGGACCCCATGGTACCCTCAGCACGTCTGAGATGGAAGCAACCCCAGATCCTGGGTTCTCCTTTCCCATCCTGCTGAGGAAGTTCCCCTTGTTCCCCAAGACAACAGGAGCTGGTGAGATGTTTTTAGGGGCCACAGGCAGCTGTATCCAGACCATTGACCTTTGGGATGGGAAGTCATCCCCTAATTCCCTTGAGGTGGGGGTGAGCACCCTCCTGCCTTGGTAGAAACTCTACCTGGGATGGAGAATCAAGAATGTCTGCCATGTCAGGGATCTGTGATAAAAGGAAGAACATGGGCTGCTTTCCTTGCCCTGAAGATATAAGGGTTGGGGAGGGCTGTGATTTCTTGGCAATGAAAGCAGAGTGGTCTGACCCTGCACTGTTAGGAGCTTCCCGTCCCCCTTATCTCACTGGAAGTGTGGTAAATACCTGGCTCTGGGATATCCCCTTGTAAAAAGGGGCTGTGGCCTCCTCCCAGGCTGACACCAATGCCTTCGTGTGGATAAGGAACATGATCTGACTGCAAGTGTCACACAGGGTGACCTTCTTCCATTATATGGCTTCCCTCATCCACTTAATGAGTATTTACTGAGTATCTGTGGTGTGTGCAGTCAGGGCTGGGTCCTGAGAACACCACAGAGAGCAGGAAATACGTGGGCCCTGCGCTTGTGGAGTTTAACTTGTAAGGAGAGACAGGCTCTCAGATAAATGTTCCATAAACATTTGTGTAGAAAAGTCTTTCACACAAAGAATTAGGTGCTTGTAAAATTATAAGAGGGCTAGAGAAATGGAAGTTGAAGAATTGCCAATGGAAGCTGGGTTTCAAGGTCACGTGGCACAGCCCCCTCCCACATACAAAGAATTAGCTGTGTCTGCCAGAGGCCACCCATCAGTCAACACAGTAACAGAAATGAAAGGCCGATCTCCTTTCCAGCTTCCAAATTACACACAAGTGCATCTCAGAGGCTGAGTTTAATTCACACCTAGATTCTCAATTACAAGGAGTGAGGGAATGGAGTATTTAACCTTTCAGTCTACCTGAAATCAGAGGGAACATGGAAAGGGGTGGAACATAAATGTCATGTGCCAATACATGGAATGTCTGAGCCCACATGCAGGATGTGGGACTCTAGGCTAGTGATCCCACCTCAATAATCTTCAGTTTCCCTATGTGATATCATATAAAGATCTTTGGTGTTATTTCCTGGTTCTTAGAACTGAGCAACAAAAAATACTTGGAATTTTCTGATTTATAAGGGTTGATAAGAGTGTCTTTTGTGATGATGAAGAAACTCTGACAGGCCTCTGGATAGATGCAAGGAAAGGGCAGGTCACCATAAAGACAAAACCTTGCTTAGAAGCTGGAATTTTCCTGAAGAGATGAGGGTACATAAAATGTGTAGGAATTTTTGGCTGCCAATGTAAAAAGTGTTTAAACCTGTAGATAATTTTTATGACTTTATTTGAGCCCAACAGATGAGAATTGCTGGAAAGCCAAAACTGAATGGACTGAGAAAGTGCTTCAGAGAATGGAAGCTTTACTTCTTATTTTATACATTACAATCAAAGCAGAAGGAGTAAGGGGTTACATGAAATCCATTGGTGAAATATTAGAAAGTGGGAGAAAGCAAAGTGGGGAAATTTCTGAGATTCGATAAAAAGTTAAACAAGTAGACACATACTAATTTTACATGGGTGGGTGCAGAATAGTTTACAGTTAACAAATAACACGATGACAATAATAATGAGGGGTTCTGCACTGCAGTAGGAAGTCTGGAAATAAAGAAATTACACAAACATTCCATAGATATGCTATTGTAGACAGGCTCCGTTAAACTGAAGATTGGCCTTTGTTAGGGAAGAGATTGGCCTAACACATGACTACCCACCATGGCTAGCTTTTGTTTAGAAAATGTTCATTTCAGACCATGCTATGTGGTTACTGTAGGTCTCTGAGTTTGTAAATCCCACCACAGGCCTCCCCTGAGCTTGTCAGATTGAGTATGTGGCCCGTTTATGTCAACAATTTCAAATGTTGATCATAAGTCAATCTAAAGGATCCATTAATGACCAATATTTTGATTGGATATTATGCCCCCACAGGGCTAAGAAGGCTCATTCCTAGAAAGCCTTAGTGTAAGCATTTGTCTTGCTGAACAAGGGACCATTGGGGATGGGCCAAGACTGTAATCTTAGATGAAAGTCAAGGCTACAGTTTCTCAAAAGTGAAAAGTAGGTAAATGAGAGTCAGGCAGGTTCCATGGGCCTTCACTAAGAAAAACACTCTGGATTATTTCTAACCTATAATCCAATTTTTGCTGTCTGTCTCATTTCTCTGTATTTTGCCTCTAGTTTGACATTTACTCATAGTTTGAGGACAAACTATACAACTCTTCAATTATTATCATCTGACCATGATCTGAGTTCCCATTTACTATGATCTCTATATTTCCCATTGGAAATGCTCAAGTGCTGTTCTGATTCCTGCTAGTTTTGCAATTGGAAGCTATAATCTTAAGGTGTATGCCGAAATAAGGCTATAAGAATACAATGCTATGAATTACAATTACCATCTAAACATTCCAAAGTCAAGGAAGTCAGTAAGAGTTTAATCAGTAAATCTCCTATGTCTCAGCAGCAGTTATAGTGGGCCTTGTTTGTAAATCTTCTTTTTTAATTAATATAGTTAGTAGCCCTTGCTAGGTTAAAGTATAAGCATATTCCCATAATCAGGTTCTAACATTCATACAAAAAATACCTTTCTCAACATTTCTTTTCCACTAACTCTCTACATCTTCCCTTGTTCTTCTTGGTTTATCTCTTTTTTGTCATTCAAAAATAACCAACTTATTTAAACATGCTCAAATTTGCTAATCATCCAAGAAATGTAAATCAAAATGACAATGAAGTACCATCTCACACTGTCAGAATGACTATCATCAACAAATCAAGAAATGACAAGTGTTGGCAAGGATGTGGAGAAAAAGGAACTCTCGTGCGCTGCTGGTGGGAATTCAAACTGGTGCAGCCACTGTGGAAAACAGTATGGAGTTCCTCAAAAACTTAAAAATGGAACTTTCATTTGACCCAGTAATTCCACTTCAAGGAATATTTCCCAAGAAAACAGAAACAACAATCAGAAAAGACATATGTACCCCTATATTCATAGCAGCACAACTTACAATAGCTAAGATCTGGAAACTGCTTAAGTGCCCATCAGCAGAAGAGTGGATTAGAAAACATTGGTACATCTACACGATGGAATAGTATGCTGCTGTAAAAAAGAATTATTACCATTTGCTACAGCAGGGATGGAACTGGAGAACATTATGCTCAGTGAAATAAGCCAGTCAGAGAAAAATAAATATCACATGACCACACTAATTTGCAGAATATATTGAACAACAAACTAATGAACAACAGTAGAACCAGAGACATAGAAGCATCAAACACACTGTCCCACCAATGAGGGAAGACAGTGGATGAGAGGGTGGGTAAGAGATCAATCAAAGGACTTGTATGTATGCATATGAGCATAACCATGGACACTGACAGTAGCGGTGGTGAGGGCATGTGCTGGTGGATGGAAGTGGCCTGGGAGAGGTCAATGGGAGTAAAAGGAAACTCATGTAATACTTTAAACAATAAAAAATTTAAATTTCTTTAAAAGCATAAAAGTGCTTTTAATTTAAAAAAAAAAAAAAAAAAAAAAAAAAAAACCTGCCCAGCTAGTATGGATGAGTGGTTGAGCATCAACCCATGAATCAATGAATCAGGAGGTCGCAGTTCAATTCCCAGTCAGGTCACATGCCTAGGTTTCGGACTCCATCCCCCACAGGGGACTTGCACAAGGCAGCCAATCTATGTATGATTCTCTCTCATCATTGATGCTTCTCTCTCTATCTCCCTCTCCCTTCCTCTCTCTGAAATCAATAAAAATATATTTTTAAACAACCAACTGATTAAGAAAAACTACTTACTTTTAAATTCTCTTAAAACAAACACATTCCATTCCTTTCCTTTGCAATAGCATTCCTTCTAAATTTCAAAATGTTACCAGAAATGGAGCCATGTCCTGAACTGATTTGCTTAAGGCTGGCCTGCAGTGTGTGGGTTCTTGACTTGGTGCAAGAAAGCTTTCACAACATGAGTTCAGGTGATTTGGATACTATGTTTTTTTTAAATCTTGGAACAGTAAAACAAGGAAAGGCTTTCTATAGAGACAGTAGGAGAGAGACTAGGCAGGGCTGTTTGGGCTCTCTAGAAACATGGGAATGAAGTGAGTCTAGGTGGGGCTGCTGTGAGCTCACAGGTAAAAGAGTTTGGGGGACACGTCAATGGAATTAGTCCCAGACAAGCTGCTGCTGCCCATTACTCCCCTGGTTGCAAGTTTCATGGGCACCTCATAGAGATTAAAAGAAAGAAAATTCATTCAAAAGGAGATTTGGGGGGGGGGGTTGCCACAAGGAGGGCACACACTGGCTTCTTTGGCTTGGGTGATTTTATTTACTTTCCAAAGGTGGGGATTTAGCGGAGGTCTCAGGGGACATCTCAATAGAATTTTCATCAGCTTTCCCAGATATCCCATTTTAGTGTCATAGTCTCTAATAATAGGTCAGTGCCAGGGCAGGCAGTCTAAACCACATTATCAGCTATATTACAGGGAAGGGAAGGCCTCCCTGGGGCCAGTTTTGACCATTACTAGGCCCCCGGGGCTCTCCACCCTGATGACCTTCCGTATCAGGCTGTAAATTGCTTGTGTAGTTTGTTCAGCTGTCTGTCTCAGTTGCCTAATTCCGCTTGCCAAGGAATTTTCCTAGTTTCTTATTATCCTGTCTCAAAGAGAGAAAACATAAAGAAGTTATTATTAAAAACTTGTATCATTAAGAATACAAAAGTTATCATATACATCTTTAGTCATTATTAAAAATTGGGCTATATATACAATGTTTGAGAAAGGTCCAAAGAAAAAATGTAACTATTATTATCACTAATATTCATAGACAGGTAAAGATAATCAATTTGTAGTTATACAGGCCTTGTCAGTGTCTTGGGATAGCTGTCGATCTCTAATGTCAGTGACTTCTCATTCTCAAGAAGTCATTGTTCACTAAAGGTGGAGGCAACTGTCAGAGACAGGGGCAGGTGTCCATTTGTGGTTGGGCACCTGATAAGGTCCCTTCAAACAATGATCAAGAGTTTTTCATTGAAGTCTTTTCCAATTGACAAAATAAGTCATGGTCTCTGAAGTTTTCATGTGCGGAGAGCAATCCTGTAAATAAATGTCACTAATTTATCTGTCCGTATAAGCTGGTTAAAAAGTTTCTGATAATAATGCAGAATGTCTTTTTTCATAAGGTTGGTTCATATGTCTCTTCATCTAGATCAGCAGTTCAAAACCGGTGGGTCGTGACCCCTTTGGGGGTCGAACAACCCTTTCACGGGGGTCACTTAAGACCATCAGAAAACACATATGTAATCACATATTCTTTTTGTGATTAATCACTATGCTTTAATTATGTTCAATTTGTAACAATGAAAATACATCCTGCATATCAGATGTTTACATTATGATTCATAACAGTAGCAAAATTACAGTTTTATGGTTGTGGGCCACTACAGCATGAGGAAGGGTTTTAAAGGGTTGCAGCATTAGGGAGGTTGAGAACCACTGATCTAGATACATGGGGTTACTGGTGACTATTTAATGAGGAGAAAGCTATGTGTTTACCAAAAAAGGAGATTCCAGGTTGAGAACCATAAGGAGGGCTTTAGGCCAAGGGAGATTAAAAGCTTCTGAAAATTTACCTAGTTGAGTTTTAATTATATTATATTATTTGTATATTATACCAATCCAGAGAACTAGAGTTATAGGTAAAATGAAAAGACTAGTAGAATAGGCCAAATATTAGAAATGAATTGTATTTTTTGAACAGTGAAATGTGTCCCCAACTCACTGTAGCTCATAGGGAATTCCGTAATAGGCATTAATTTCCCAAATCATAATTTACCTTTCCAACTGTTGCTCTACTTTAAGTGAATGCCTCAACCTAGTGAGAACAACATACAAATCATAACTATGACATATTTGTATTCCTGAGATGGTATCACTTGGATAAAATTCAATTACTATCTTTAAAAGGAATCTATAGGAAGTAGGAAATGACCCTGGGGTTCATGGAATGATTTTCCAGGGTTATATTTAGACAGTAGAACATCTGCTACACACTTTGCAATCTACAGAAGGAAAAGGAGTGACATGAAACCCAGTGGTTAAAGATTGGAGAGGTAGAAGAAAAAACAGCAAGGCATAGAGAGAATCTCTGTGATTAGATCAAAAGTAAAACCAATCATCGCATACTTCTTTTATATTGGTTGGAATAAGGTAGTTAGCAGTAAACAATTAGCATGATAACAATAACATGGAGGGGTCTTGTGCTCTCTCCTCTGGAGTTGTGAGGGGTTTGGACAAAAAAGGAAATCACCCTGACATTCCAAAGGTATGTTATTGTAGAAGCAAAAAGTCAATGGATGGGCTCAGTTAAGGGAAAGACTGACCTTTGCCAGGAAACATACCAACCTAGCACAAGACTACCAACCATGACTCACTTTAAGTTAGAAGGTTTTATTTTCAGACCATCCTGTGGGGTTACTTCAGGTTTCTGAGTTTGTAAGGCCCCCACTCAGTCCTTTCCTGAGCTTAGGAAGTTGAGTATGTGGCCCCTTTTTCATTCACACAGTCCAACTCCTTAACCTCTGGGGAGGAGAGAGGAACTAGAGAGAATTACCAATGGCCAGTTGCTTCATCAATTATGCCAACATAAGGATACTTCCAATAAATCTTTAAACAAGGAGTTCAGAAAACTTTTTGCTGATGCTGGAAGGCTGAGCACTCAGGGAAAAAATGGAAGTTGCACACCTCTCCCCATGCCTTCATCTGCCAGTCTCTCCCATTTAGTTATTCCTGAACTGCATACTTACAATAAACAAGTAACAGTAAGTAAAGTCCTTTCCTGAGTACTGTGTGGGGTTTTTTAGATAATTATAAAGCATTATGGGTCATGGGAACATCCAAATCTAAAGTTAACCTGAACAAAATGTGAGTTACCTGGGCACCCCATTTGTGATGGCGTCTGAAGTTATGTTACTGAGCCTGGAACCTATGCAATCTGCACCCACTTCAGATAGCTAGTATCAGAACTGAAATGAACTGTAGGACACCCCATTGGAGAATTGGTAGTTGATGGGAAAAAAACAGAAACAAAACCTTCAGCTCACATAAAAACTACCCAGCAGGGTGATTCTAGAGGTGATTATGATATTGTCAGTGATCTGCCTGTATTAGGTGCTCAGGGAGTTTGAGAAGACTTGATATTCACTCCCCTCTCTCAAAAAGCCCTCTCTCACCTTCAGAGTCCACCTTCACCCCTTTTCCTCCTCTTTGTTCTCACAGAACAAGGCTTGAGGCAGTGGTTCTGATCCGAGGAGCAGTGGAGGTACAGGCCTGTAAGTCTATTCATATGGTTGTCCACCCTGAGGTGGGATCTGTTCTCCTAATGCCTAGACAGCCAGTAAACTGGCACCAGGTTGTATTGAAAGGAAAGAAAGCATATATTACAAAGGTACCAATGAAGGGGAATGGGGCAGCTGATGCTCAAAAACCAGAACTCACAGTGGTTTATATTTAGGGTCTTTTAAGGGGTAAAAGTCATGACATGGGGTTCAGAGTCATGGGTTTTGAAGATTGGTCAGTTATGCTGTAAGTACTTGTAATGTGACTTATTTCTCCCCGCATCATCCTGGCTGGGGTCTTTGGTTATTGGGGCCTAGAGGTCTTCCTTCTTGCAGACAACCCAAAGTTCTGCAACACATTTTTGGGTTGGGTCGGTTATGTTACCCTAAGAGCAGAAAACATCTATCCATCTTGTGCTTAGCAGACAACATCTTTCTCTGATCACGAGCACGATATCTCCTGCAACCTGTTTCACTGACTAGTTTCCAAGCTCCAGGCCACATCTGCATTCTTTCCTATCACACCTGCCAGGTTCTATTTTCTATTTATTTTTTAACTAGAAATCATAACATCCAGCTATGGGAACAAAGGGTAATCTTCCTCTCATCTTTTAAATTCTTCTATCTGGGCTAAAAATCAAATTAACAGACAGATTAACAGGAGACAGTATACTAAGAATAATATATGAACAAATATTCTGGGGCTATAAGAATAGGGAACAAAGGAAGCATTGGGTAGTGGAGGCTTGTATGTCATTCTGAAGCTAAGGGGAAAGAGGGCTGTGGTTTGAGGCTTCAAAAGGCAGGAACATTGGCATGGAGATGCCAAAACAAACGTGAATGTCCTTCCTGGAGCTGGTCCTCCATCTAAACATATTCTAGGCTGTTTAGTGGGAAGGTCCAAGGCTTATTTCTTAAACCTTTTTTTCCCCAATAAGGATGTTAAAATCAATACCCTAAAAGGCACATCTGGGTAAAACTTGGCTTCCCTTCACAGCAGAGCCACGACACTTAGTAAGGTTTAAAAGTCTAACTAAAAGCTTAATCCTAGTTACTTAGTCATTGAACTAACTCATTACCAATACAAAACATAAATACTGAAACATTGCTCTTTCAGTCTAAATGTGTCCACTTTTGACTTCTCATTAGGAAAAAAAGCACCTAAAAGATACATTGGAATCTACTATAAAAAATTTCTTTATCCGAGAGCACCTTGGCACACACATCATCCATAGCTGTTCAGGAAGAACTAGGAGTCCAGAGACCCTGGCTCATGTCTCAGATTAGTGTTTACGCCATCACTACTCACTGCTTAAGCCAGAGGTTCTCAAACTTCTGGACCTTTAAATACAGTTCCTTATGTTGTGATGACCCCCAACCATAAATTATTTTTGTTGCTACTTCATAACTGGAATTTTGCTACTGTTATGAACCCTAATGTAAATATCTGATATGAAGGATGCATTTTCATTGTTACAAATTGAACATAATTAAAGCATGGTGATTAATCACAAAAATAATATGTAATTTTATATTGTGAAATATTTATTTCTAATTACAAATAAATGAAATTCTGTCTTGAAGCATGGTGTAGCATGAGTAGCAGTCTTAATATAACAACAGTAAACTACATTGCTACACTTTGTGACAGTATGTGTAAAAAACCAACATCAGTGTGAAAGTTGAGATTGCTTCTTTCTCACCAAATCAGAAATTCTTGGGGCAGTCTTTGCAAGAGCACAACGAAGATCATCTTCCACAACAAGTCTACTTCTGTATTTAGACTTGATAACCAACAAGATGGAAAACCCTGTTTCACAAAGATATGTTGTTGGAAATGGAAGAGAAAGGCACAGCACAGTCTCAGACAGAACAGGATATGACTGCAAACACTTGATCCAGAATTTTGTAACTGGCATTGTAGAGAAATCAGTTCTCGCTGCATTGTTGTTAATAAGTTCAATGAACCCCTCTTGTGCTGTCTCAGGAACATCTTCAACTTTGACTGTGAATGGGCTTCTGGCAAGTGCAAACGGGGTGTCAGGTAGATTTGGAAAGTACGATGAAATTTTGTCTGCAAGCATGTGCAAGTGTTCTTTCACAGAAATTACCATCATGATCCTTTTGTCTGGTTCAATGTGATGTTCCTCAAAGAAAGCAGATAAGGTAGGCAACATGTAAATTTTATTTTCATCCAATTTTTTTTTTTTTTTTGCCAAAGCTGAAGTTTCATTTGAAGAGTTCGGATCTTTTCAGACAAATAGAGGCATATTGCTTTTGGTCTTTGCAGTGATAAATTTAACTCATTTAAGATGGCAAGGATGGCAACCATGTAAGCTATTTTCTGCAGTTCACTTTTATCACCGAAAAGTGCTTTGAACTGCCGTCTTGCTTTCTGATTAAAAAACGATTTGAGTTCATCACAAAACTCAAAAACACGTTTTAAATGTTTTCCTTTCGACAACCATCTCACTTCAGTGTGAAATAGCAGAGCATTGTTCAGCGCCTCCAACTGGTTGCACAGTTGCGAAAACAGTCGACTAAAGTGCTCGCCTTTACAAAATTGACACAACTTATGACGCTTTTCATTACTTCTTGTAATTCTTGTGACAGTGTCTTTGTTGCTAATATTTGCCGATGAATCACACAGTGAGTTCCAATGACTTTTGGTGACTCATTCAGTACCAAATGGTGAAATGCAGAGTGACATGCTAGTATAGCTGGAACACCATCTGTGCAAACACCACAAACCTTTTCCCAAGAGATTTTATGCTCTTTCAGAAATGAACTAACTGTGTCAAATACATCACGTGCAGTAGTTGTCATTTCAAGAGGTTTGCAAAAAAGAAACTCATCTTTAAAGTCACCATCATTAATATACCTCACGTCAACCAGTAACTGTGAACAGTTTGCAACGTCTGTAGAGTCATCAAGCTGGATACTAAATATTGGAAGTGGAGTAGATTTAATTTCCTGGATTACCTGATCAAGAATATCAGCAGACATGTCATCTATTCTTCTGAACACAGTGTCGTTAGATAAGGAAATTGCACTCAATTTCGTAACAAATTCGTCTCTGTGCATAACTCGAACACTGTCTTTGGCCGCTGGCAACAGTAAATCCTCAATAATGGTCTGAGGTTTCATAGCTCTGGCGATTCTGAGTGCCATCAAATATGAAGCTTCAATGGTAGCTATGTTTTGTTTGTGGTACTTGCCACCAGTGTCAAGTCTGGCTTTCTTGAGTCCATCAGCTTTGCTTCTAAAATAGTTGGTATCATTGCTGGCAAAGCTCGGATGCTTGCTATCAAAACGGTCTTTTAGTTTGTTTGGATTCATAGAATCGGCTGATAGAACTTCACAGCAAATAACACATCATGGTTTCTCAATTCCTGCTGTAATTATTGAGGTAAAACCATAGTGTAAAAAATCCTCACTATATTTTCTTTTCTTAACGTTCTTCTCTACATGAACCATTGTCATGGGATGGTTTGCTAATGAAAATAATATATAATAATAGCTTTAATAATACAAAAGATGATACATGGCATAGTTCAGTCAATACAGTGCATTAAAGTTTCCTATGATTTATCATTCTCTGTGTTGTTTTTTTTACATACCCGTTACTATCACAAGGGGGCAGTATTCACATTAACCACAGCTGAATATAAAAAGAAAGATCAGCATCCAGATTAAGTTCCCATGGTACAGATTTTTTTTTGCAGTAGTTGATGATTTTACAGTACATGATTTTACATTTACCCAGTAATCATAATTCAGGAAGTGTCGTTTTACCTCCAATACTACGGCTTTCTACACAGTAGCTGCTCTCGACACATGTGTAGCTGGTCTGCATAAGTACATTATGCTGCCAACCCTGTCAAATATACCTGTATTTGTACCAGGTGTTAGTGATGGGGTTGGCTTGATGATGTCATCACGCCCGGTACTCATATGTGGGCATATCTTCATTTGGGCAGACCTACCTTCAGACGGATAGAGGAGCAGTGTCTCCGTTCCTATGAACATGGAAAATATGTGTTTCCTGATGGTCTTAGGTGACCCCTGTGAAAGGGTCCTTTCACCCCCAAAGGGGTCTCCCCCACGGGTTGAGAACCACTGCCCTAGAGGCACGAGAGTGGATGAGGGAGAAAAAGTGGACATTATTGCTGAGGTCCAACTATTTATTTGAAATCTAATATCTGAAAGGCACTTCAAGATGCCCTAAGATCCTTGATCCCCGCCAAACTTCTGACCTCAATGTGGTCCTCCAGAATTTTCCTGAATCTCTTTCTCTGTCCCCCACACCCCACATCCAGTCTTTTAGCAAATCCTCTGGAATCTATGATTTTAACAAATACAGAAACTGACCCCCTCCTCCCATGCTTGTCTGACCACTCTCACCTGTCACCTGGATGACTGCACTTGCCTCCTCACTGGGCTCCATGCTCTCCAGCCAGCAGCCACACAGGTGCTGAGGAATATAGGCTAAGGTGAACATCCTGATTCTTTCTTGAGCAAGTTTTTCTGTCTGAATCTATGGCAGGAATGGGGTGAGGGGGTGGGGGTGAGGAGGGGTCATAAGTTCTTTCTGAGACTTGTGTCTTAAAAGCTTGAAATCAATATCCCAAATAAGAACTTCAGAAAGGCTAAATTTTGGAGGCCTTCACTAAACACAGATCACTCATGCTCACTGGGGCTCTGAGCCTTCCAGAGGCTCCTCAGGTCACTCAGAGGGAAACCAGATTTCTGGCTATGTCTCCTCTCTCCGATTCCCTCTCCTCTCATCTCCAGCTCTGCCTGTTCCAACCAGTTTGCCTCCTTTTGGCTGTCCAAACATTTTAAATGGAAAGAAATAAAAACACCCAACATATCCCTTATTTCACTCTAACGTACTATCACATTATTACTCTTGTTGCTGTGTGGGTTATTCGGTGACTCCCCCACCAGCATACCATGTCCATGAGGACTGGGATTTTGTCTGTTCTGTCTCACACCTGCACCCCCAGTGCTTAGAGGAGTGTCAGCAGATGGTGAGCAGTAGGTTGGTCTTCTTTGATAAGTGAGTCAAGAAGTTACACATGTGATCATGGTTGAAAAGGGTGAAATATGGAGCATCATTACCTCACATAACTGAGATTCTGTCCTAGACTGAGGGACCAGAGGGACTTTCCTGAAGAGCGGCATCTCATAGAGCAAGGGCCCCGGCTAACCTAGAGCTGATGGAGGGGCACGAGTAAGAGGTCCAGGAAGAGGGCACAGCAGATGCAAAAGCCAGGAGGTGGGAAAGTCGAGCAAAGTAAATGAATTAAACTGACTCTTTTGGCTGATTAAATGAGCTAACAGACCTGAAGGGCCCAGTACACAGTGTGTGCTGGAGAAAGGCCAGCTGTTGTCATTATTGCACATCCAGTGTCTGCCCTCGTGGGAACAACAATAACAGAATAAAGGGGTTCTTCCCTCCCAAACTACACAAGCAATTCATGACATCAAGCCTTGATTACAGCTTGACTGTGGCATAAGTGACAGGCGATAAACCACATATACGTAAATACACACTCCCTGTCACGCAGAAGTTTCTCATGTGCTTTTGTAGTCCCGCTCTCTGCACCCCAACACACAGTCATCAGGCAATCACTCATCCTGTCTTTCTTGATAGATTATTTTGCAATTTCTAGAATGTTATATATATGTAATTATATCGTATATCCTCCTTTTCATATTGCTTCTTTCAGTAAGCATAATAATTTTTTATGAGGTGAAATTCTTATAACAAGATATTAAGCACCCCTATGTTCATAGCAGCACAATTCACCATAGCTAAGATATGGAAACAGCCTAAGTGCCCATCAGTAGATGAATGGATTAGAAAACTGTGGTACATCTAAACGATGGAATACTACGCTGCTCTAAAAAGGAAGGGACTCTTACCATTTGCAACGGCATGGATGGAACTGGAGAGCATTATGCTAAGTGAAATCAGCCAGTCAATGAAGGAAAAATACCACATGATCTCACTTATTCATGGATAACTGAGACCATTATAAACTTTTGAACAATAATAGATACAGAGGCAGAGCTGCCTCAAACAGATTGTCAAACTGCAGCGGGCAGGCCGGGAAGGGTTGGGGGGCGGGAGGTAGGGGGGTAAGAGATCCAAAGGACTTGTATGCATGCATATAAGCATAACCAATGGACATAAGACACTGGGGGATAGGGGAGGCTAGGGGACTGTCTTGGGCGGAGGGAAAAATGGACACATATGTAATACCCTTTGTAATAAAAAATAAAATTAAAAAAAAATAAACAAAAAAAACCTAAAATAAATAAATAAATAAATAAATAAATAAATAAAAAATAAAGTGAACATTTCACTGGCAGTATAGCCACAATGTTGTTCAGCTACCATGTTACCTAGTACTAAAACATTTTCATCACCCCAAATAAAACTCTGTACCCAATGAGAGGTTGCTCCCATTCCCCAGCCCCTATCCCTCAAAACCACCAATCTGAATTCTGTCTCCCTCTCTTTCTTGTCCCCAGGTTTCTGTACCATCTATCCTGTCAGCCTGTACATCTGGTGCCCCACTTGTCCCAATGTCAGGGCACTAATCTAAGCCTTCAAGACCTTATTCTTCCTCTGAACCTTGCTTCTCACCCCTCACATCGATCTAGCTCTGGGGGAATGGCACCCCAATACCACTGCACTAGCTCCAGTGGCTGCTTTCTCAGCAGCTAGGTAAACCTCTCTCAAGTTCCTCAGCCCAACCTACACTCACACATAGAGAGCCTTCCTACATTACAATCCTAGGTGCCTTTGAAGTCATAAAAAGCCTCTCACCCTTAAACCTCCCAAGCTTTACAATTTCCCATCCTGACTCTGAACAAACTCCAACCTTTCAAGACCCCTTCCTATGCTCCCTTCTGCTTATCCACAATCCAAATATGGACAGGTCTCCAAAATATTCTACCAAATACCCTAGAGGCCCCAATGAGCAGGAAACAAAACACAACCAGAGGAGAGATTTATTTCCATTTCCCACGTTCTGCTTGTTGACTCTCTAAGGCCAGGCATATCGAGTTTGCAAAGCAAGTACAAAAAAGAGACAAAGAATGAGGACCCTGATGTCTGGCCTGAGCTCTGGGTCATGGAGGGCTGGAAACAGGGTCGTCCACTGTAGGCCTACAGGTGGCTGACATCACAGGGACATGCATGTTTACTGGAGTTGTTCTTTATCACTGAATATTTGTTTAATTCTCTGTGATATTGTTCTTCGAAGGTGCAGTGAAAATGAATATAGAATGAGAACACTTTTGATGGTCACTCAGCAGGGCAGTGAGACTGACCTCAACACCTTTGAAATAAAAGGCTGCAGAGATTTTAAGAACAGGAGAAGGAATCATAAGCATCTGTGTTTGCTAATTGGATTGACACATAAGCAAAATAAAACTCATTAAATCTTAACCCTCTTCTAGGAGGGTTTGAATTATTGTTACATTTAAACCTCGATCATGGATAAGTTTTTTTTTGATGAGAGAGAGAGAGAGAGAGAGAGAGAGAGAGAGAGAGAGAGAGAGAGAGATAAGAGAAAATAATTAGTTGCCTCCCCAAAATACCTTGACCGAGGATTGAACATGCAAACTTTAAGTGTTTGGGAGAAAGTGCCAACCAACTTGGCCACACTGGTGAGGGTAAGCAGGACTTTTTACATCTTGGTTTTAAATGTCCCCACCCAAGTTAAGCTCCTACCCTTCCTCAGAGACTGAAACACAGAAAACAAGAGAATTAAATTTTAGCAGAATGCACCCAAACCCTCTAGGCAAATTTTCATTGAATCATATCACTGGCAAGAAGTTGTGTTTTTAAAATAGACTTTTCTTGATTTCAGAGAGAAGAAGGAAGAAGGGGAGAGAAATAGAAACATCAATGATGAAGAGAATCATTGATTGTTTCCTTCCTGCCCACCCCTACTGGGGATCAAGCCTGAAACCCAGGCATGTGCCTTTACTGGGAATTAAACCATGACCTCCTGGTTCTTGGGTTCATGCAAAACCACTGAACCACTCCAGCCGGGAGGCAAGAAGCTTTTAAGGAGACTTAGGTATATTTTGAAAGGATAGAAAGACTCTGCAATTACAAATTGCACTTACATTTGTAAAGGAAATGCTCTGACAAAATAGAGATAAGAGTCCTAGTCAGAAAGGAAAATTAAAGACTCTGAGGCAATAATGAAGCCTCTTGTTCATAACACAGCTACTTTCTGCACAGTATAGTCAAACACAACTAAATCCTTTCAGCCAAGTCCCAGTTTGCATTGCCATCAGTTCCTGCAATTTATAAAGAAGTGCAAGTTCCTAGTCATTTATAAATAGATGCCAAATAGTTGAGAGACTGAACAGAGATGGCATCTGATCTCCCAGAAGGCTGTGCTTCTGGAGTTTTCCATGCAGACATTACATTACCCTCTACAGTCACCTTCCCTTTGATCAATCGTCAGCTCCAAGGAAGAAGAGTATTTTGTTCCTATCACATATATGCTTGGTGTCATTCAATTTGCCCTGATTAATGACCTAAGTGCAGAGGAATGACATTCACCTTATAGTTTGCTCTGATGCTGGTTTTTCTATGAAACCTCAGATAGGAGATTTAACAGCCCCTTGAGCTTAGGTGGCCTCACCCTCACACTTCATCTATAGTCTCTCTAGCTTTGGGTGATGACCTCCACTCAAACAGATTATTAGTCTTCAACAGGTCAAAAATAGCTCCATAAAAGGTGAGGTAGTTTATAATTCTGAGGGCATCAGTTTGAACTAGGACATTTGCTAAGCCATGGTTGCATTAACAACATTCCCAATTCTATTCTATCAACAAAGAGGACAGAGTGCTACTGAATTCATGCAAATAAGTCTATTGCTATAAGCATAAGAATACTCCAGAAGGCATTAGTAATTTTTTGGGACAAGACAAAGAGGGAGACAAAGTCACTGTTGCATCTCACATAGGTGTTCTCTTGTCTATTCCCATCATCACCAGTGTCCAGGCACCGTCCTCAAGCCTCCCTGGAAATATGAGAGAGCTCATGTTCCTGTCAGCTTATCTCTTACTCCCGAGGGTCATTACACAATGAGTGCCCCTCCTGTGAAGCACATGGTGTCCCCTCCATTGTGGAGATGGTGCAAATGGAACCAACCAGAGATGGGGTCCAATGTGGAATGTTACATTACGTCAACAATAAAGATGACAATTCCAGCTCAAATTTTTTAGTATTTATTGATTCAAAGCAAGTCTTCTAAGCAATTTCATCCACCACAAGTGATCTAATAGGTGCATTTTTATTTTATTTTATTTTTTTTATTTTAAGAGCATAGGGGAGGGGAGGAGGATCACTAGTGCTTGACATATAACTCTACAGGCGCACTTTCCGCGGAGCTGAAGGGGTTGGAGACTTTACACTGGTAGCTCCCAGCATCCTCTCTCCTGCCAGGGTCTATGAGGAGAGTTCTGTGGTCCTCTGTTAGCTTCATCCTCTCCCTGAGCCGCAGACACATAGCATTGAATAACCAGTTGGTGGAGCTCGCATGTGTGAGGCAAGTCATGACCACGGCATCTTCATTCTCTGTGACTGGTGTTGTTGGCAAAAAGTGTGGGCACACTCACTGGCCTTGTGAAGAAATAGAGGGTGAGATTGATTGACTGTGGGCTTGAGACCTGGGGCCATGCACTTTCCTCAAAGATATCAGCCCTGACTCTGATGGTTCTGAGGTAATTTGGTCCCAGTTAAAATTAATTAATTCTAAATGTGCCATCACTCCCCAGACCAAATCTAGCCCTCTGAGCTGAAGACCCCTAAGGAGGAAGGATATGAACCAATGATTGACCTAGGGATCCAAGACATCTAATAAGGCCTCTGAGAGTCAAGGTGAATATAGGGCTATGGCTGCAGATGGACCTCAAGTGACTCAGATCAATTTCTCATGGTCTTTGTGATTCTGCTTAGGATCTGTTTCTACCTGTGCTTCACCTTCCTCTCAGTGAAGAAAAATGAATATTTGACTGCCATGCTGACAATGTACTAATCATAAAATATTCACAGTATTTGACATAAATATCGGGAAGGAAAACTGATCAAATAAGAGGCATTTGTTATTGATGGACTTCATGAAAGAATCCCCCAGGCTAATCCATGGTGGATGAGCAGCTTCCAGGAGGACCTTTTCTCCTGCTCTTCCCTTGGGCACTGATGTTTCTCTGGACTCTCCTAAGTCCCGTAGAACAGTCAGATAATAATCTGGGGAGCTAGTCCAGTTGTGCTCTCCACACACAGTCTCTTCTGAGGAGGGCTCAGCCCCAACTGGTGACCAGCTCAAGAGCCTTGTGACTCTGGCACATGGGAAACTGTTGCTTTCCCTCAGTCCTTCACAGAAGGCAAACCCCAACCTGACACAGGCTCCCCAGGGACTCTGAAGTCAGCACATTGTGACAGGGGCCTGTAGAGTGGCTGCCCAAGCTGAGTTTCTCTGTGAAGAATGCAGAGAGCCCATCAGGTGAGGTCCTTACAGAGCCCTGCAGGTTCTATCTCAGGGACATGATCAGGGAAAGGGGCCCAGGGACCTGGACTGAGACTGTTCTCCCTCTGCTGACTCACTCCAATCAAATTGCTCCTTCTCTCTGTGGTGAATGTCTGTGGGGCTGGAATCTGGGAATGGAACTCTGACCTTAGGATGTTTGTCTCCACTATGTGTGTCCTGCACTAGATTCCCAAACCCAGGTTGGGACACGATGAAGTGGGGGCTGGAGGAGAGTCCAGGGCTGGCAGTCCTGTGTGTGAAGTAGAATTCACCCCACCTGACATCTAGAGTCAGAGAGCAATCACTCACGGTATACACTGAGTGGTCCAAATGCTATTTCTCTTCGTGAATTTGGAAGTACGGCTACGACCATGTAGGTTCCTCGGTCACTCACAGTGACTTTTCTTATCATCAGGGATCCATCGGGGTTTATTTCTGCTCGACCACTGTATTCGGTACCTGTTAGATATACACTATAATACCCTGCAAGAGATGCAATGAAATTCTGGTACTTCATCTCTACGCCCCTGTACCAAATAAATCCTATAGCATCGCGAGGCCTATTGCGGAGACGTAGAATCACATCCTTCCCTTCAGGAGCAGTGGTCCAGACAATACCAAATCGTGCAGTGGTGGGCGGGATCCACAAGGTTAAGAGGAAGGCTAGGAGGGAAGAGAGAATTTGATCAGTATTTTGATCTATGTATTGGGATGGAGAGATGAAGCATTTCTCTTCATCTCTCAGCCTTAGTCTCCATGTGAGTTCGTGTGTGCATCTCCTTGGTCAAGGTCAGCAACAGGGCCACCATGGCTTCAGCACCTCAGAACCTATGCTTCTTGTTTTCAATTCTATTTCCCAACTGTCTGTGTGGCTGTCATCCTTACTTCCCTCAGATACCTGTTGATACTCCTTGGCCTTCTTGGAAGACCTTCCCTGACCACGTCCTCTAAAGACCGTCTATCTTCACTCTCTGACCGTTCCCCACTCCATGCCCCTCAGGGCACTTGTGGGTACCAGATGTCACAAGTGGATCTCTTTTGTTTCCTTTCTCCCCATATAATGTGAGCTTCATATGGGTGGGGATTTTGTGATTTGTGCCCCCAGTGACTGCAATAGGCTGCAAACACCTGTGGATGAATGAATGAGTGTCCCCAGACTTGTCCACGTCCCATGTTGTATTTTCCCATATTTGTAGCTAGTGGTGGGGACAATGTTTAGCACCCCTGGTTAAAATGATTCTGGTATCACCTGAAATAAGTTGTCATGACTGTGGTCAGTTGTCAAAATTTTATACTCAGGGATGAATAACTTAGCAAATGAAACACAATTGAGGTTTTCCTGCCCCTCACCACTTCCACATAATGAGATATTCTTCTTGCTGAACCCCCTCTCTCATCTGACTCTGCACCCCTGTCCTTTCACTCAGGTCCAGAGGGAAGCCCTTTCTTCCCTCACAGAGTGTTGTCCTCCCCAGGAGATCTTGGCCAGTCTCCGACTCCCAACCTCCCTTCCATTCCCAGTGATTGTCCCCTCCTTACTGGCCAGAAGGAGCCCCAGCCATGGGAAACATCCTCTGTGGGCAGAAGCCGCAGGGAAGTCCATGGGGACTGGTGCCTGCTCCATCACTTTCTCTGAGAGAAGAGCGCGATGTCCAGTAAGGCTTCCAGACACCTCTGTTCAGACTGGTGGGATGTGCTCTCCTTCTTCCCTGTGTGCTGAGCCTCCTGCTGGGACAAGATAACCTCCCTGGTCATGTGGGCCAGGGAGTGGTCAGGGCCCAGCACCCTCCCTATTCATCCCCTCATTTTTTCCAACCCTGTTGCCCTTTTCAGTTTACCTTTACTCTGTATTTTGATTCCCTGGAAACTCCTGAAGCCTCTGACAACACAAACACATACAAACACAAACTTACACATGCACAGACAGGTTCCCATAAAACACTGGCCTGGGGCATTCAGTTCCTGGTCATTCTCCATAGCTCCCTGTGAGTGCACATTTGACTTGTCCCTTCAGAGCAAGAGGTCTGGGGCCACTTCAGGAAAATTGTCGCAGGGATACCCCGCCTCTGCATTGGATCTCCTGTGAAACTTTGTAAGGATTGGGATGCCCAGGTGACATTTTAGAAAGGCTGCTTCAGCAGCTGCCCAGCAACATGGATGCCAGGATGAGACCCTATGATGTGAGGGTAGTGGGCCCTGCCCTTTTCCTATGTACAGGAAGGGTCTCCATATCCTGATATAATGCAGATTCTAGCCCTAACTGGTTTGGCTTAGTGGATAGTGCATCGGCCTGTGGACTCAAGGGTCCCAGATTCGATTCTGGTCATGGGCATGTACCTTCGTTGCGGTCACAACCCCAGTGGAGACTGTGCAGGAGGCAGCTGATCGGTGCTTCTCTCTCATCGATATTTCTAACTCTCTATCCATCTCACTTCCTCCCTGTAAAAAATCAATCAATAAAATGTTTTTAAAAAGAGGCAGATTCTGACTAAGCAGGTGTGCTGTGGACCAGAGACTCGACATCTAACAAGCTCTCAGGTGAGGTGGATCTTACTGGCCTGTGGATCCCACTTGCAATAGCAAGGCTGATGGAGGCACATGGCCTCCTGAGAGGATGACCCTCTCACTCCAGCATTGGCCCCTGCTACACCTTGGTCTTGGGTCCATAGGCACCACACAGAGAGCACCACAGGCCCCAAACTGGAGATTTTTTCTGATGGTGACACAGAAACAAAGCTGGGCACCAGTCTATTCTGTGTTTTCAAATCCCCTAGGAAGCTGGGAATTCCTCCCAAGAGGAAGGCCACAGAGGGGACTGGGGGTGAGATGGCGTCAAGTTGGGTAATGACAGCAGAGGAGACCTCCCCTCTATCTCAGGTTGTCACCAGCCTGGCCGTTGTTTCCAGGGACAGAGTCCACATCACCACGTGTCTCAGAAGGATCTGCAGTTTCCAGGTGTGAAGGGTAAGGTTTGAAGCAAGAACTGTGGTGGGAGCTCAGGTGGCTGTGGGCTCTGTGGTCCTTGGTTAATGTTTTCAAGGAGACCCTCCCTCTCTTTGTTTGTTGACCCTCTCCCTGTCCCCCCTGACTGTTCAGGCAGCATCTGTCCTCTGCCTGGGGGACTTTTTTGAGGTCGCCTCGCCTTACGCATGCGTGATTCCAGTTATAAGTTGGGGAGCACCATAGAGATCCCTAAAAAAGAAGCTGCTGGTAGACCCTGTCAAGGTCAGAAATGTCCAAACCTGTGGAGGATTGTTATGAGTATTTCAGCTGAATTGATGTCATATGACTGCAAGCAAGATCTCAAATACTGAGAACAGCAGTTTTGTAGCTTATTTTATACATTAAAATCAAAGGAGAAGATGGAAAAAGTTGCATGAAATCTATGAGAAAGTGAGGGAAAGCATTGCAGGGAGATCTCTAGAAATAAATAAAAAGTAAAATGGAGAAACACATATTACTTTTCCTTTGGTGGGTCAAGGATAGTTAATATTTCCAGCAGGTACTGAGGCTGTGCAGATAACCAGGCAACATGAGTGCTCTGTGGTCTTGTATTCCAGTGCCACAGGCTTTTCAATGGGTCTAGCAAAAAAATTTGCTAGAGATATGTGATATCAAAGGTATGTTGTCCATGATGCATAAGAACAGGGAAAGGGCTCACTTGACGTAAAGTCTGACATTTGCTAAGGAAGCTGTGGGCCTGTGACCTGACTACCTGCCATCACCTGCCCAGTGAGGCATTTGTGATCAGACCACACTGTGTATCACTGAGCTTATCAGGCCTGTCATGTGGCCCCCTGGGCTTATCAGGTTCCTTCCACAGCCCCTTTTCAATCACAGTTTCTGGAAACAGCAGGTGGGACAGCGCAGGCATGACGGAGAGGCCCAGTAAAATCTGTTAGTCAGGGAATGGAAATAGGTCTCCTTCTGCACCTCCTTAGCCAAAGCCCAGTTCAAGTGTGGATTTCCTGTGGTTTTGTAGGTGTGTCTCAATATCGCCCCCTGGAAGGCCAAAGGAGCCATGCAAGCAATGTCAGGTACTGCACTAGGAATGCTGACCAGGTTCCAGAAGGTGGGAGGTCACTGAGCCCTGGACAGAGGAGAGCTCTGATAGCTAGACTAGAGCCAGCCATCCGGGGCTTGGTCGCTGTGTTTCTCATGTCCCCTGACTGCATCCCAGGGCAGGCTTAGCCCAGTGAGAGGACTGGCTTTTTCCAGAGTATTATGAATCTACTGTCTGGGGAACTATCCCTTCCGGTGGATATGCTGTTTCAGGAGGATGTGGAGTTCCAGGTTTTCAAAGCCAGGGCCGGGTGAGGCTCTTTTGGGAAAGGGTGCAGGCCTGGATTGTTGATCCACAAAATGCCCTCTATTTCTCAACACAGCATTAGGATAGATGCAACTGGTGTCCCTGTCTGTCATCTGCTCTAGGCCTCCCAACAGGGCCCAGGTTCTGGAGCAGCTCCAATGGAATGTCAACCAGGGGACTCTCTGAGTTCCTCTGTTAGAGGAGGCGAGCCCCCCTTGGGACCCTTTGACCCTCCTAGATGGAAGCACCCCCAGATCCTGGGTTCTCCTTTCCCATCCTACTGAGGAAGTTCCCCTTTTTCCCCAGGACACCGTGGGCTGGTGAGATGTCTTTAGGGGCCACAGGCAGCTGTATTCGGACCAGGGACCTTGGGAATGGGGAGTCATCCCCTAATTTCCTTGAGGTGGTTGTGAGCACCCTCCAGTTTGGTAGAAACTCTATCTTGATTGGAGAACTCAGAATATCTTCCATGTCAGGGATGTGTGATAAAAGGAAGAATATAAGTTGCTTTCCAGGCCCTGAAGGGATGAGGGGTGGGAAGGGCTATGATTTCCTGGCAATGAAATCACAGTGGTCTGGCCCCTCACTGTTAGGAGGTTCCTGTCCCTTTTACTGACTGTTAAGTGGGGTAAACACCTGTCCCTGGAACATATCCTTGTAAAAAAGAGGCTGTGGCCTCCTCCTAGGCTGACACCAAGGCCTATGTGTGGATAAGGAACATGATCTGAATGCAAGTGTCACACAGGATGACCAACTCCCATTATATGCCTTCCCTCATTCATTTAATTTGTGTTTACTGAGTATCTGTGGTGTGTGCGGTCAGGGATGAGCCATGGGATGAGCCATAGGAAATATGTGGGACCTGCACTCATGGAGTTTAACTTGTAAGGAGAGACAGGATCTATGTTCCATAATCATTTGTGTAGCAAAGTCTTTCACACAAGGAATTAGGTGCTTGTAAAATTATTAAAGGGCTAGAGAAATGGAAGTTGAAGAGTTGCCAATGTAAGTTGGGTTTAAAGGTCACACTGGCACAGCCCCCTGCCACAGGCAAAGAATTAACAGTGCCTGCCCGATGTCACCCATCAGTCATCACAATATCAGAAATAATAGGCCCATCTCATTTTCAGCTTCCAAATTGAACACAAGTGCATCTCAGGCTGAGTTTAATTCACATCTGGATTCTCATCACAATGTGTAGGAGAATGGAGTATTTAACCTTTCAGGCTTCCTGATATCAGAGGGAACATGGAAAGGGGTGGAACATAAATGCCATGTGCCAAGACATGGCATGTCTGAGCCCACATGCAGGCTGGGGGACTCTAGGCAAGTGATCCCACCTCAAAAATCTTCAGTTTCCCTATGTGGTATCATACAAAGATCTTTGGTGTTATTTCCTGGTTCTTAGAACTGAGCAACAAAAAAATACTTGGAATTTTCTGATTTATAGGGGTTGAAAAAGTGTCTTTTGTGATGATGAAAAAAATCACAGGCCCCTGGATAGACGCAAGGTAAGGGCAGGTCACCAAAAAAATCAAAACCTTGCTTAGAAGCTGGAATTTCCCTGAAGAGATGAGGGTACATAAAATCTGTAGGAATTTGTAGCTGCCAATGTAAGAAGTGTTTATATCTGTAGATAATTTTTATGAGTTCATTTGAGCCAAACTGATGAGAATTGCTGGAAAGCCAAAACTATATAGACTCAGAAAATATTTCAGAGAATGGGAGTTTTACCTCTTATTTTATACATTACAATCAAAGCTGAAGGCATAAGGGGTTATACTAAATCTATTGCGGAAATATTAGAAGGCAGTAGAAAGCAAAGTAGGGAAATGTCTGAGATTCAATAAAAAGTGAAACAAGTAGATACATACTAATTTTACATGGGTGGGTGCAGAATAGTTAACAGTTAACAACACGATGACAATAATAATGAGGGGTTCTGCAGTGCAGTAGGAAGTCTGGAAATAAAGAAATTACACAAACATTTCATACGTATGCTATTATAGACAGGCTCCGTTAAACTGGAGATTGGCCTTTGTTAGGGAAGATATTGGCCTAACACATGACTATCCACCATGGCTAGCTTTTGTTTAGAAAATGTTCATTTCAGACCATCCTATGTGGTTACTGTAGGTCTCTGAGTTTGTAAATCCCACCACAGGCCTCCCCTGAGCTTGTCAGGTTGAGTATGTGGCCCATTTGTAAACCCGTTCATATTTTCGCCATAAGTCAATCTAAAGGATGAATTAATGACCACCATTTTGTTGGATAATGTGCTCCCACAGGGCTAAGAAAGCTCATTCCTAGGATGTCTTAGTGAAAGCATTTGTCTTGCTGAACAACCAACCATTGGGGATGGGTCAAGACTGTAACATTGGATGGAAGTCAAGGCTGAATTTTCTTAAAAGTGAAAAGCAGGTACATGGGAGGCAGGAAGGTTCCATGGGACTTCACTAAAAAAAATCACTCTGAATTATTTGTAACCTATAATCCAAGTTTTACTCTCTGTCTCATTTCTCTATGTTTTGCATCTAGTATGACATATACTCATAGTTTGAGGACAAACTATACAACTCTTCAATTATTATAATCTGACCAGGAGATGGGTTCCCATTTTCTATGGTCCCTATGTTTCGCATTCGAAATGCTCAAGTGCTATTCATTATTGATCTGATTCCTGCCAGTTTTGCAATTGGAAGTTATAATCTTAAGGTATATACAAAAACAAGACTCTAAGAACACAATGCCAAAAATTACAATTACCATCTAAACATTCCAAAGTCAAGGAAGACAGTAATGTTTAATCAGTAAATATCCTATATCTCAGCAGCTATTATAGATATATGATAGGTTGAAGTGTAAGCTTATTCCCATAATCACGTTCTAGCATTCTTAAAGGAAAAATATCTTTCTCAATATTTCTTTTTGACTAACTTTCTAGGTCTTCCCATGATCTTCTTGGTTTATCGCTTTTTAGTCATTCAAAAATAACCAACTTATGAAAACATGCTCACGTCACTAATCATCCAAGATATGCAAATTAAAATGACAGTGAAGTACCATCTCACACTGTCAGAATGACTATCATCAACAAATCAACAAATGACAAGTGTTGGCAAGGATGTGGAGAAAAGAAACCCTCGTGCACTGCAGGTGGGAATGCAAACTGGTGCAGCCACTGTGGAAAACAGTATGGAGTTCCTCAAAAAATTAAAAATGGAACTTCCATTTGACCCAGTAATTCCAGTTCTTGGAATATATTCCAGGAAAACAGAAACACCAATCAGAAATGGTATATGCACCCCTATATTCATAACAGCACAATTTACAATAGCTAAGATCTGAAAACTACCTAAGTGCTCAAGAGCAGACAAATGGATTAGAAAACAATGGTACATCTACACGATGGAATACTACGCTTTGTAAAAATGAAGGAATTCTTACCATTTGAAACAGCAGGGATGGAACTTGAGAACATTATGCTCAGTGAAATAAGCCAGTCAGAGAAAAATAAATATCACATGACCTCACTCATTTGTGGAATATAATGAACAACAAACTAATGAACAGAAATAGGACCAGAGATATAGAAGCATCGAACAGACTGTCCAACTGATGAGGGAAGACGGTGCATGAGAGGGTAAGAGATCAACCAAAGAACTTGTATGTATGCATATGAGCATAAGCAATGGACACTGACAGGAGAGGTGGTGAGGGCATGTGCTGGTGGGTGGAAGTGACCAGGGAGAGGACAATGGGAGTAAAAGGAAACTCATGTAATACCTTCAACACTAAAAAATTTAGATTTCTTTAAAAGCCTAAAAGTGCTTTTAATCTTCAAGAAAAAATAACCAACATGCCCAGCCAATGTGGATGAGTTGTTGAGCACCAACTCATGAACCAGGAGGTCAAAGTTCAATTCCCAATCAGGGCACATGCGTATTCTTTGGGCTCCTTCCTCCGCAGGGGACTTGCAAAAGGCAGCCAATCAATGTATGATTCTCTCTCATCATTGATGCATCTCTCTCTATCTCCCCCTCCCTTCCTCTCTCTGAAAGCAATAAAAATATTTATTCAAAAAACGTACTGATTAGTTAAAACAACTTACTTTTAAAACCTCTTAAAACACAAACACACACACACAAACACACACACACACACACACACAACCCATTCCTTTCCTTTGCAATAGCATCCCTTCTAAATTTCAAAATGTTACCAGAAACGGAGCCAGGTCCTGAACTGATTTGCTTAGGGCCAGCCTGCAGTGTGTGGGTTCTTGATTTGGTGCAAGAAAGATTTTACAACATGAGTTCAGTTGATTTTGAAAATATGTTTTTTAAAGCTTGGAACAGTGAAACAAGGAAAGGCTTAGGGTAGAGACAGTAGGAGGGAGAATAGACAGGACTGTTTGGGCTCTCTAGCAACATGGGAATGAAGTGAGTCTAGGTGGGGCTGCTGTGAGCTCACAGGTAAAAGAGTTTTGGGGGACACGTCAATGGAATTACACCCGGTCAAGCTGCTGCTGCCCATTGCTCCCCAGGTTGCAAGATTCATGGGTACCTCACAGAGATTAAAAGAAAGAAAATTCACTCAAAAAGCAGATTTGGTGGGTGTGGGTGCCACAAGGAGGACACACACAGGATTCTTGGTCTTGAGGGATTTTATTTACTTTCCAAAGGTGCAGATCTAACGGAGGTCTCAGGGGAAGATCTCAATAGAATTTTCCTCACCTTTCCAAGATGCCCCTTTAAGGGTCCTGTTCTCTCATAATGGGTCAGTGCCAAGGAAGGCAGTCTAAACCTCATTATCAGCAATATTACACGGAAGGGAAGGCCTCCCTGGGGCCAGTTATTCCCATTACTAGGCACCCAGGGCTCTCCACCCTGATGGCCTTCTGCATCTGGCTGTAAATTGCTTGGCCAGTTTGTTCAGCTGACTGTCTCAGTTGCCTAATTCCACGTGTCAAGGACTTTTCCTAGTTTTTTACTATCCTGTCACAAAAAGAGAAAACCTAAAAAAATATTATTAATAATACAAAAGTTATCATATACACCTTTAGTCATTATTAAAAATCGGGCTATATATACAATTTCTGAGAAAAGTCCAAAGAACAAGTTTAACTATTATTATCACTAGTATTCACAGACAGATAAAGATAATCAATTTGTAGTTATACAGGCCTTGGTGTCTTGGGATAGCTGTCGAACTCTGATGTCAGTGTCCTCTCATTCTCAAAAGTTTTTGTCCACTATAGGTGGAGGCAAGTGTCAGAGACAGGGGCAGGTGTCCATTTGTGGTTGGGCACCGGATAAAGTCCCTTCAAACAACGTTGGGGAGTCTTTCACTGATGTCTTTTCCAGTTGACAAAATAAGTCACGTTCTTTGAAGTCTTCATGCGCTGAGAGCACTCCTGTAAATACATGTCACTAATTTATCTGTCCCTATAAGCTGGTTAATAAGTTCTTAATAATAATGCAGAATGTCTCCTTTCTCATAAGGTTGATTCATATGTCCCTTCCTCTAGGTACATGGGGTTACTGGTGGTTACTTAATGAAGAGAAAAGCTATGAGTTTACCAAAAAAGGAGATTCCAGGTTGATAAGAACCATAAGGAGGGCTTTCAGCCAATGGAGATTCAAAGCTTCTGAAAATTTACCTAGCTGAGTTTTAATTATGTCATTTGTATATTACACCAATCCAGAGACTGGAGTTATAGGTACAATAAAAAGACTAGTAGAATAGGCCAAATATGAGAAATGAGTTGTATTTTTTGAACAGTGAAATGTGTCCTTCAGTCACTATAACTCATCCGGAATTGTCCAATAGGTGTTAATTTTCCCTAATCATAATTTACCTTTCCAACTGTTGCTGTCCTTCAAGTGAATGCCTCAACTTAGTGTGAATAACATACAAATCATAACTAACACATATTCATATTCCTAAGATGGTGTCACCTGCATAAACTTCAATTACCATCTTAAAAAGAGATCTACAGGAAGTAGGAAATGACCTTGGGGTTCATGGAATGATTTTCCAGGGTTATATTTAGACAGTAGAACATCTGCTACACACTTTGCAATCTATAGAAGGAAAAGGAGTGACATGAAATCCAGTGATTAAAGATTGGAGAGGTAGAAGAAAACACAGCAAGGCATAGAGAGAATCTCTGGGATTAGATCAAAAGTAAAACCAATCATCACATACTTCTTTTATATTGGTTGGTATAAGATAGTTAGCAGTAAACAATTTGAATGATAACAATAACATGGAGGGGTCTGTGTTCTCTCCTCTGGAGTTGTGAGGGGTTTGGAAAAAAGAAAATCACTCTGACATTCCAAAGGTATGTTATTGTAGAAGCAAAAAGTCAATGGATGGGCTCAGTTAAGGTAAAGACTCAGCTTTGCCAGGAAAGATATGAGCCTTGCACATGACTACCAACCATGACTCACTTTAAGTTAGAAGGTTTTATTTTCAGACCATGCTGTGGGGTTCCTTTAGGTTTCTGACAGTAGAACATCTGCTACACACTTTGCAATCTATAGAAGGAAAAGGAGTGACATGAAATCCAATTTCATGTCACTCCTTTTCCTTCTATAGATTGCAAAGTGTGTAGCAGACTGGATTTCATGTCACTCCTTTTCCTTCTATAGATTGCAAAGTGTGTAGCAGATGTTCTACTGTCTAAAGGCCCCCACACAGTCCTTTCCTGAGCTTATGAGGTTGAGTATGTGGCCCCTTTTTCATTCACACAGTCCAACACCTTAACCTCTTGGGAGGAGAGAAGAGCTAGAAATAATTACCAATGGCAAATTACTTCATCATTTTTGCCAACGTAAGGATACTTCCAATAAAAACACTAAACAAAGGGTTCAGAAAACTTTGCATTAATGCTGGAAACTGGGCGCTCAGGGAAAAAATGGAAGTTTCACACCTCTCCCCCTGCCTTGCTCTGCCAGTATCTCCCATTTAGGTATTCCACAACTGTATACATACATTAAACCAGTAAAAGTAAGTAATGTCCTTTCCTGAGTACTGTGTGGGATTTTTCAGATAACTATAAAGCCTGAGGGGTCATGGGAACATCCAAATCTAAAGTTAACCAGGACAAAATGTGAGTTACCTTGGCACCACATTTGTGATGGTGTCTGAAGTTATGTTACTGAGCCTTGATCCTATGCGATCTGCACCCACTTCAGATAGTTATTATCAGAACTGAAATGAATTGTAGGACACTCCATTAGAGAATCGGTATCTGATGGGAAAAAAACAGAAACAAAAACTTCAGCTCATATAAAAATTACCCAGCAGGGTGATGCTAGAAGTGATTATGATATTGTCAGTTATCTGCCTGTATTAGGTGCTTAGGGAGTTTGAGAAGACTTGACTTTCACTCCCCTTTCGCACTAAGCCCTCTCTCACCTTCAGAGTCCACCTTCACCCCCTTTCCTCCTCTATGTTCTCACAAAACGAGGCTTGAGGCAGTGGTTCTGATCCCAGGACCAGTGGAGGTATAGGCCTGTAAGTCTATTCATATGGTTGTGGACCCTGAGGTGGGAACTGTTCTCACCTCAGAAAGCCAGTAACCTGACACCAGGTTGTATTGAAAGGAAAGAAAGCATATATTACAAAGGTACCAATTAAGGGGAATGGAGCAGCTGATGCCCAAAGACCAGAACTCACAGTAGTTTATATTTACGGTCTTTTAAGGGGCAAAAGTCATGACGTGGGATTTGGAGTCATGGCTTTTGAAGATTGGTCAGTTATTCTATAAGTACTCATAATGTGACTTATTTCTCCCAGTATCATCCTGGCTAGGGTCTTTGATTATCAGGTGGTCTTCCTTCGTGCAGACAACCCAAAGTTCAGCAACCGATTTTTGGGTTGGGTCGGTTATGTTACCTTAAGAGCAGAAAACATCTATCCATCTTGTGCTTACCAGACAACATCTTTTTCTTATCTTGAGCACGATAACTCCTGCAACCTGTTTCACTGACTAGTTTCCAGGCTCCAGGCCACATCTGCATTCTTTCCTATCACACCTGCCAGGTTCTATTTTCTATTTATTTTTTAACTAGAAATCATAACATCCAGCTATGGGAACAAAGGTTAATCTTCCCCTATTCCTTTAAATTCTTCTATCTGGGCTAAAAATCAAATTAACAGACAGATTAACAGGAGAAAGTGTACCAAGAATGATATATGAACAAATATTCTGGGGCTATAAGAATAGAGACCAATGGATGCATTGGGTAGTGGAATCTTATATGTCATTCTGAAACTAAGTGGAAAGAGGTTTGTGATTTGAGGCTTCAAAGGGCAGGAACATTGGCATGGAGATGCCAAAACAAACGTGAATGTCCTTCCTGGAGCTGGTCCTCCTCTAAACACATTCTAGGCCGTTTAGTGGGAAGGTCCAAGGCTTATTTCTTAAACCTTTTTTTCCCCAAAAAGGGTGTCAAAATGAACACCCTAAAAGGCACATCTGGGGTAAAACTCGGCTTCCCTTCACAGCAGAGCCATGACTCTTAGTAAGGTTTAAAAGTCTAACTAAAAGCTTAATCCTAGTTACCTAGTGATTGACCTAACTCATTACCAAAACAAAACATAAAAATACTGAAACCTTGCTCTTTCAGTCTAAATGTGTCCACTTTTGACTTCTCATTAGGCAAAAAAACACCTAAAAGATACATTGGAATCTACTATAAAAAAATTCTCATTCGAGAGCACTTTGACAGACTCACATCATCCATAGCTGTTCAGGAATAAATAGGAGTCCAGAGACCCTGACTCATGTCTCAGATTAGTGTTTACACTATCACTACAAACTGCTTAAGCCAGTGGTTCTCAACCTTCTGGCCCTTTAAATACAGTTCCTCATGTTGTGAGCCAACCATAAAATTATTTTCGTTGCTACTTCATAACTGTAATGTTGCTACTCTTATGAATCATAATGTAAGTATCTGATATGCAGTATGGTCTTAGGTGACCCCTGTGAAAGGGTCATTCGACCACCAAAGGGATCGTGACCCGCAGGTGCCGGGAGCCGGTCCATCCTTGCTGTTTCAAGGGACCTGGCATATATGGCATACTGTTCTTAATATGTTTGGTCACCTTCTTGGCACTATGTGTTTTAACCAAGGTCACCTCTCTGAGAAAGGTTGTTTCCCCAGGTAAGGATTTCCCCTGAAGTTAGGGAGGCAATAAAACCTCTTAAATGCCAGGCGGGTAATTAATCACTTTAACTATGAACAATCATGCTTAAATACATAATCTTTACTCCCTGGAATGGAGATAAGAAACGCCCTAACCTTTGGAATAGAGATTGATAGGATTAGAATCAACTGGTATAAATACAGATGCAACAAGACAACAGGAGACAGAAGTTAGATGAAACTCCTAGAGACAGAACTTAGAACACAGAAATTAGAAGACAGAACCTACACAGAACCTAGAGACAGAAGAACTTTGCTGGAGAGAACATGGCAAAAGATCCTGGACAGAACCTGGCTACAGAACTTGGTTGGAGAACCTAGGCAGAACCTGGCTGGAGAACCTAGGGAGAGAACATGGCTAGAGAACCTGGCTGGAAAACCTGGACAGAAACTGGCTGGAGAACCTAGCAAGAGAACGTGGACACAGAACTTGGCTGGAGATTGTGGCTAGAGATCCTGGCAAGGCTGCTGATCAACTGAACACTGTCTCCCTGTCATTCCTTCTTTGCCGACTCTGTCCACATCTTTGGGGACCCCTGGACCTGCTGGGGTTGAACCCCAGCACGCAGGCTGAGAACCGCTGGCATAAGCTGCTTTTTTTGTTGTGTTTGTACATGTCCCTAATTTTGACTAGTATGTGAGCTTCTTGCCTGCCTGATGGACTCCTGTCACATATCTATTGTTGAGGAATCGGGGTAGGAGTCTTGCCGAGGGTTGTCAGCTAGGCTTCAATATCACCCATGCACTTTCATGTTTAACTTAATTTAGTTCCAAAATGCGTACAGCATGAATGCTGGAAAAAGGTCCTGATGTGACTTACAGAAACAAATGTGTTCATAAGGGCCCCTGCAGTCATGGTAACTTCATGGCATCTCTGTGTTTTTTCAGTTGTTAAGAGATATTGTATATGAGTGTCCAGGATAGGATCTGTTTGTTCATTTGTTGATTCTTGGAATATGTAATTGCTGGAAGCCGGTCCATCCTTGTTGCTTGACATAGTCGCTTCAGGGAAGAAACATCTGCACAGCATATGTTTCAAGGGACCTGGCGTATATGGCATACTGTTTGTAATATGTCTGCTCCCCTTCCTGGCGCTATGTGTTTTAACCAAGGTCACCTCTCCAAGAAAAGTAGTTTCCGCAAGTAGGGATTTTTCCCTGAAGTCAGGGAGGGAATAAAACCCCTTAACTAAGTGCCAGGCAGGTAGTTAATCACTTTAACTACAAACAATCATGCTTAAACTACATAATCTTTACTCCCTGGAATGGAGATAAGAAACGCCCTAGCCTTTGGAATAGAAATTGATAGGATTAAAATCAACTGGTATAAATACAGATGTAACAAGACAATAAAACACAGAACTTGGCTGGAGCTCCTGGCTAGACAACCTGGCTAGGCTGCTGATCAATTGACCGCTGTCTCCATGTCATTCATTCTTCACTGACTCTGTCCACATCTTTGGGAACCCCTGGACCTGCTGGGGTTGGACCCCAACATTTGGCGCCCGAACAATGACTCCTACTGTGTACCTACCCATCATTATCCAGGGCCCTAGAGCACTGGTTCTCAACCCTCCTAATGCTGCGAACCATTAATACAGTTCCTCATGTTGTGATGACTGCCACCATAAATTATTTTCGTTTCTACTTCATAACTGTAATTTTGCTACTGTTATGAATCCTAATGTAAATATATGATATGCAGGGTGCATTTTCATTGTTACAAACTGAACATAATTAAAGCATGGAGATTAATCACAAAAACAATATGTAATTATATATGGTTAAATATTTATTTCTAATTACAAATAAATGAAATTTTGTCTTGAAGCATGGTGTAGCATGGGTAGCAGTCTTAATATAACAACAGTAGACTACATTGTTACATTGTTACATGTGTAAAAAGCCAAGGTTAGTGCGAAGGTTGAGATTGCTTCTCTCTCACCAGATCAGAAATTCTTGGGGCAGACTTTGCAAGAGCACAACAAAGATCATCTTCCACAACAAGCCTACTTCTGTATTTAGACTTGATAACCAACAAGCTGGAAAACCCTGTTTCACAAAGATATGTTGTTGAAAATGGAAGAGAAAAGCACAACACAGTCTCAGACAGAGCAGGATATGACTGCAAACACTTGATCCAGAATTTTGTAACTGGCATTGTAGAGAAATCAGTTCTCGCTGCATTGTTGTTAATAAGTTCAATGAACTCCTCTTTTGCTGTCTCAGAACATCATCAACTTTGACTGTGAATGGGCTTCTGGCAAGTGCAAATGGGGTGTCAGGTAGATTTGGAAAGTACGATGAAATTTTGTCTGCAAGCATGGGCAAGTGTTCTTTCACAGAAATTACCATCATGATCCTTTTGTCTGGTTCAATGTCATGTTCCGCAAAGAAAGCAGATAAGGTAGGCAACATGTAAATTTTATTTTCATACGATTTTTTTTTTTTTTTTGCCAAAGCTGAAGTTTCATTTGAAGTGTTCGGATCTTTTCAGACAAATGAGGCATGTTGCATTTGGTCCTTGCAGTGATAAATTTAACTCATTCAAGATGGCAAAGATGTCAACCAAGTAAGCTATTTTCTGCAGTTCACTTTTATCACCCAAAAGTGCTTTGAACTGTGGTCTTGCTTTCTGATTAAAAAACGATTTGAGTTCATCACAAAACTCAAAAACACGTTTTAAATGTTTTCCTTTTGACAAAAATCTCACTTCAGTGTGAAATAGCAGAGCATTGTTCAGGCCATCCAACTGGTTGCACAGTTGTGAAATAGTCGGCTATTTAAAGTGCTCACCTTTACAAAATTGACACAACTTATGGCACTTTTCATTACTTCTTGTAATTCTTGTGGCAGTGTATTTGTTGCTAATATTTGCCGATGAATCATACACTGAGTTCCAATGACTTTTAGTGACTCATTCAGTACCAAATGTTGAAATGCAGATCAACATCCTAGTATAGCTGGAACACCATCTGTGCAAACACCACAAATCTTTTCCCAAGAGATTTTATGCTCTTTCAGAAATGAACCAACTGTGTCAAATACATCATGTGCAGTAGTTGTCATTTCAAGAGGTTTGCAAAAAAGAAACTCATCTTTAAAGTCACCATCATTAATATACCTCACGTCAACCAGTAACTGTGAACAATTTGCAACGTCTGTTGACTAATCAAGCTGGATACTAAATATTGGAAGTGGAGTAGATTCAATTTCCTCGCTTACATGAACAAGAATATCAGCAGACATGTCATCTATTCTTCTGCGGACAGTGTTGTTAGATAAGGAAATTGCACTGAATTTCGTAACAAATTCTTCTCTGATCATAACTCGAACAATGTCTTTGGCCGCTGGCAACAGTAAATCTTCAGTAATGGTGTGAGGTTTCATAGCTCTGGCGATTCTGAGTGCCATCAAATATGAAGCTTCATTGGCTGCTACGTTTTGTTTGTGGTACTTGCCACCAGTGTCAAGTCTGGCTTTCTTGAGTCCATCAGCTTTGCTTCTAAAATAGTTGGTATCATTGCTGGCAAAGCTCGGATGCTTGCTATCAAAACGGTCTTTTAGTTTGTTTGGATTCATAGAATCGGCTGATAGAACTTCACAGCAAATAACACATCATGGTTTCTCAATTCCTGCTGTAATTATTGAGGTAAAACCATAGTGTAAAAAATCCTCACTATATTTTCTTTTCTTAACGTTCTTCTCTACATGAACCATTGTCATGGGATGGTTTGTTAATGAAAATAATATATAATAATAGCTTTAATTATACAAAAGCTGATACATGACATAGTTCAGTCAATACAGTGCATTAAAGTTTCCTATGATTTACCATTCTCTGTGTTGTTGTTTTTTACATACTTGTTTCTATCTCAAGGTGGCAGTATTCACATTAACCACAGCTGAATATGAAAAGAAAGATCAGCATCCAGATTAAGTTCCCATGGTACAGATATTTTTTTGCAGTAGTTGATGATTTTACAGTACATGATTTTACATTTACGCAGTAATCATAATTCATGAAGTGTCGTTTTAGCTCCAATACTACTGCTTTCTACACAGAAGCTGCTCTCGACACATGTGTAGCTGGTCTGCATAAGTACATTATGGTGCCAACCCTGTCACATATACCTGTATTTGCACCAGGTGTATGTGATGGGGTTGGCTCGATGATGTCATCACGCCCGGTACTCATATGTGGGCATATGTTCATGTGGGCAGACCTACCGTCAGATGGAGAGAGGAGCAGTGTCTCAGTTCCTATGACCATGGAAAATATGTGTTTTCCGATGATCTTAGGTGACCCCTGTGAAAGGGTCCTTTCACCCTAAAGGGGTTACCCCCACAGGTTGAGAACCACTGTCATAGAGGCACGAGAGTGGATGAGGGAGACTAACTGGACATTATTGCTGAGGTCCAACTATTTATTTGAAAACTAATATTTGAAATGCACTTCAAGATGTCCTAAGATCCTTGATCCCCACCAAACTTCTGACCTCAATGTGCTCCTCCAGGATTTTCCTGAATATCTTTCTCTGTTTCCCACACCCCACATCCAATCTTTCAGCAAATCCTCTTGAATCCATGCTTTCAACAAATACGCAAACTGACCCCTTCCTCCCATGTGTGTCTGACCACCCTCACCTGTCACCTGGATGACTGCACTTGCCTCCTCACTGGGCTCCCTGCCCTCCACCCAGCAGCCACACAAGTGCTTAGGAATGTAGGCTAAGGTGAACATCCTGATTCTTTCTTGGGCAAGTTTTTCTGACTGAATCTGTGGCAGAAATGCGGGGTGGGGGAGGGGAGGTGGAGGAGGAGAGTGATCAAAAGTTCTTTCTGAGATTTGTTTCTTAAAAGCTTGAAATCAATATCCCATTTAGGAACTTCAGAAAGGCTGAATTTTGGAGGCCTTCACTAAACACAGATCACTCATGCTCACTGGGGCTCTGAGCCCTCCACAGGTTCCTCAGGTCACTCAGCAGGAAACCAGATTACTGGCTATGGCCCTTTCCTCTCTGATTCCAACTCCTCTCATCTCCAGCTCTGTCTGTTCCAACCAGCTTGCCTCTTTTTGGCTGTCCAAACATTTTAAATGGAAATAAATAAAAACACCGCACACATCCTTATTTCACTCTAACGTACTATCACATTATTACTGTTGTTGCTGTGTGGGTTACTGGGCGCCTCCCCCACCAGCATGCCATGACCATGAGGACAGTGATTTTCTCTTTACTGTCTCATACCTCCACCTCCAGTGCTTAGAGCAGTGTCAGCAGATGGTGAACAGTAGGTTGGTCTTCTTTGATAAGTGAGTAAAGAAGTTATACATGTGATCATATTTGAAAGGGTGAAATATGGAGCGTCATTACCTCACATAACTCAGATTCTGACCTAGACTGAGGGACCATGGAGACTTTACTGAAGAGTGGCATCTAATAGAGCAAGGGCCCCGGCTAACCTAGAGCAGATGGAAGGGCAGGAGTAAGTGGTCCAGGCAGAGGGCACAGCAGATGCAAAGGCCAGGAGGTTGGAAATTCGAGTGAAGTAAATGAATTAAACTGACTCATTTGGCTGATTAAATGAGCTAATAGACCTGAATGGTCCAGTACACAGTGTGTGCTGGAGAAAGGCCAGCTGTTGTCATTATTGCACATCCAGTGTCTGCCCTCATGGGAACAACAATAACAGAATAAAGGAGTTCTTCCCTCCAAAACTACACAAGCAATTCATGACATCAAGCCTATTACAGCTTGATTGTGTGTATATAGATCCGGGAAGTATGTCTCAGCGCTGTGGCTGATGCAATGGTATGAGCACACTCCACCATGACATGCTTCCTCCGCACACCAGGAAGTAGCAATGCCCGCCTGAAGGAACTCCTAGAGACACGTGCACAGTACCCCAGCCTTTCAGCCATTGGTCACCTGTAGCAACGTGTCTCACTCTGATTGGTCCCCTCATGCTATATATACACGTTTAACTCCACAATAAAATGGATCTGTGTAGCTGAACCTGGTCTTCGGAGTTGTGCATGCAGATGCCCTAGCGCATTGGGGCTCCATCGTCCTCACCCCCGAGGGACCCCCTGCTTCAACTGTGGTATAAGCGACAGGTGATAAACCACAGATACATAAATACACACTCCCTGTCACACAGAAGTTTCTCATATGCTTTTGGAGTCCCTCTCTCTGCACCCCACCACACAGTCATCAGGCAATCACTCATGCTGTCATTCTTGATAGATTATTTTGCAATTTGTAGAATGTTATATACATTTAATTATATCATATGCTCTCCTTTTGGTATGGTTCCTTTCAGTAACCATAATTTTTATGAGGTGAAATTCTTATAACAAGATATTAATCCTTTTAAAGTGAACATTTCACTGGCAGTATAGCCACAATTTTGTTCAGCCACCATGTTACCTAGTACTAAAACATTTTCATCACCCCAAATAAAATTCTGTACCCAATGAGAGGTTGCTCCCATTCCCCAGCCCCTATCCCTCAAAACCACCAATCTGAATTCTGTCTCCTTCTCTTTCTTATCCCCAGTTTTCTGTACCATCTACCCTGTCAGCCTGTACATCTGGTCCCCCACATGTCCCAATGTCAGGGCACTAATCTAAGCCTTCAAGACCTTATTCTTCCTCTGAACCCTGTTTCTCTCCCCTCACATCCATCTAGGTCTGGGGGAATGGCAATCCAATACCACTGCACTAGCTCCAGTGGCTGCTTTCTCAACAGGTAGGTCAACTCCTCTTGAGTTCCTCAGCCCAACCTACACTCACACATAGAGAGCCTTCCTACATTACACCCCTAGGTGCCTTTGAAGTCATAAAAAGCCTCTCATTCCTATAACTCCCAAGCTTTACAATTTCCCATCCTGACTCTGAACAAACTCCAACCTTTCAAGACCCCTTCCTATGCTCCCTTCTGCTTATCCACAACCAAACTATGGCCAGGCCTCCAAAATATTCCACCAAATACCCTAGAGGCCACAATGAGCATGAGAAAAAAAACACAACCAGAGGGGGGATTTATTTCCATTTCCCAGGTTCTGCCTGTTGACTCTCTAAGGCCAGGCATATCGAGTTTGCAAAGTAAGTACAAAAAAGAGACAAAGAATGAGGACCCTGATGTCTGGCCTGAGCTCTGGGTCATGGAGGGCTGGAAACAGGGTCGTCCACTGTAGGCCTACAGGTGGCTGACATCACAGGGACATGCATGTTTACTGGAGTTCTTCTTTTATCACTGAATATTTGTTTAATTCTCTGTGATATTGTTCTTCGAAGGTGCAGTGAAAATGAATATAGAATGAGAACACTTTTGATGGTCACTCAGCAGGGCATTGAGACTGACCTCAACACCTTTGAAATAAAAGGCTGCAGAGATTTTAAGGAAAGGAGAAGGAATCATAGGCATCTGTGTTTGCTAATTGGGTTGACACATAAGCAAAATAAAACTCATTAAATCTTAACAGGAGGATTTTCATTATTGTTACATTTAAACCTCGCTCATGGATAAGTTTTTATAGGAGAGAGAGAGAGAGAGAGAGAGAGAGAGAGAGAGAGAGAGAGAGAGAGAGAGAGAGAGAGAGAGAGGTGAGAGACAATAATTAGTTGCCTCCGCAAAATGCCTTGACCGAGGATTGAACATAAAAACTTTAAGTGTTTGGGAGAAAGTGCCAACCAACTTGGCCACACTGGTGAGGGTAAGC
Source organism: Myotis pilosus (assembly GCA_036010255.1). NCBI lineage: Eukaryota > Metazoa > Chordata > Mammalia > Chiroptera > Vespertilionidae > Myotis > Myotis pilosus. The sequence continues at coordinate 480,353 of JASKON010000029.1, forward strand.
AGGATTTTTTACATCTTGGTTTTAAATGTCCCCACGCAAGTTAAGCTCCTACCCTTCCTCAGAGACTGAAACACAGAAAACAGGAGAATTAAATTTTAGCAGAATGCACCCAAACCCTCTAGGCAGATTTTCTATGAATCATATCCCTGGCAAGAAATTGTGTTTTTTAAAAACACACTTTTCTTGATTTCAGAGATATGAAGGTAGAAGGGGAGAGAAATAGAAACATCAATGATGAAGAGAATCATTGATTGTCCGTTTCCTGCCCACCCCTACTGGGGATCAAGCCTGAAACCCAGGCATGTGCCTTTACTGGGAATTAAACCATGACCTCCTGGTTCTTGGGTTCATGCAAAACCACTGAACCACTCCAGCCGGGAGGCAAGAAGCTTTTAAGGAGACTTAGATATATTTTGAAAGGATAGAAAGAATCTGCAATTACAAATTGCAGTTACATTTGTAAAGGAAATGCTCTAACAAAACAGAGATAAGAGTCCTAGTCAGAAAGGAAAATTAAAGACTCTGAGGCAATAATGAGGCCTCTTGTTCATAAGACAGCTACTTTCTGCACAGTATAGGCAAACACAACTAAAACCTTTCAGCCAAGTCCCAGTTTCCATTGCCATCAGTTCTTGCAATTTATAAAGAAGTACACGTTCCTAGACATTTATAAATAGATGCCAAATAGTTGAGAGACTGAACAGAGATGGCATCTGATCTCCCAGAAGGCTGTGCTTCTGGAGTTTTCCATGCAGGCATTACATTACTCTCTACAGTCACCTTCCCTTTGATCAATCCTCAGCTCCAAGGAAGAAGAGTATTTTGTTCCTGTCACATATATGCCTGGGGTCATTCAAGTTGCCCCGATTAATGACCTAAGTGCAGAGGAATGACATTGACCTTATAGTTTGCTCTGATGCTGGTTTTTCTATGAAACGTAATGCAGAGGATTTAACAGCCTCTTGAGGTTATACGGCCTCACCCTCACACTTCACCTGCAGTTTCTAGGTTAGGGTGAAGCCCTCCTCTCAAACAGATTATGAGTCTTCAACAGGTCAAAAATAGCTCCATAATAGGTGAGGTCATTTATAATTCTGTGGGCATCAGTTTGAACTAGGACATTTGCTAAGCCATGGTTGCATTAACAACATTCCTAATTCTATTCTATCAACAAGGAGGACAGAGTGCTACTGAATTCATGCAAATATGTCTATTGCTATAAACATAAGAATACTCCAGAAGGCATTAGTAATTTTTTGGGACAAGTAGAACAGGGAGACAAAGTCACTGTTGCATCTCACATAGGTGTTCTATTGTCTATTCCCATCATCACAAGTGTCCAGGCACCCTCCACAAGCCTCCCTGGAAATGTGAGAGAGCTCAGGTTCCTGTCAGCTTATCTCTTACTCCCGAGGGTCATCACACAATGACTGCCCCTCCTGTGAAGCACATGGTGTCCCCTCCATTGTGGAGATGGTGCAAATGGAACCAACCAGAGATGGGATTCAATGTGGAATGTTACATTACGTCAACAATAATGACAATGCCAGCTCACATTTTTTAGTATTTATTGATTCAAAGCAAGTCTTCTAAGCAATTTCATCCACCACAAGAAATCTAATAGATGCATTTTTATTTCATTATTATTTTTTTAACAGCATAGGGGAGGGGAGGAGGATCACTAGTACTTGACATCCAGCTCTACAGGCGCACTTTCAGCGGAGCTGAAGGGGTTGGAGATTTTACACTGGTAGCTCCCAGCATACTCTCTCCTGCCAGGGTCTATGAGGAGAGTTCTGTGGTCCTTTGTTAGCTTCATCCTCTCCCTGAGCCGAAGTCACATAGCATTGAATAACCAGTTGGTGGAGTTCGCCTGTGTGTGGTAAGTTATGACCACGGCATCCTCATTCTCTGTGGCTGGTGTTGCTGGCCAAGAGTGTGTGCACGTTCAATGGCCTTGTGAAGAAATAGAGGGTGAGATTGATTGACTGTGGGCTTGAGACCCGGGGCCATGCTCTTTCCTCAAAGATATCAGCCCTGACTCTGATGGTTCTGAGGTAATTTGGTTCCACAGTGAAAATTAATTAATTCTAAATGTGTCATCACTCCCCAGACCAAATCTAGCCCTCTGAGCTGAAGACCCCTAAGGAGGAAGGATATGAACCAATGATTGACCTAGGGATCCAAGACATCTAATAGGGCCTCTGGGATTCAAGGAAAAGATGGGGCTATGGCTGCAGATGGACCTCAAGTGACTCAGATCAATTTCTCATGGTCTTTGTGATTCTGCTTAGGATCTGTTTCTCCCTGTGCTTCACCTTCCTCTCAGTGAAGAAAAATGAATATTTGACTGCCAGGCTGACAATGTACTAATTATAAAATATTCACAGTATTTGACATAAATATTGGGAAGAAAACTGCTCAAATAAGAGGCATTTGTTATTGATGGACTTCATGAGAGAATCCCCCGGGCTGATCCATGGTGGATGAGCAGCTGCCAGGAGGACCTTTTCTCCTGCTCTTCCTTTGGGCACTGATGTTTCTCTGGACTCTCCTAAGTCCCGTAGAACAGTCAGATAATAATCTGGGGAGCTAGTCCAGTTGTGCTCTCCATACACAGTCTCAGGTGAAGGAGGGCTCAGCCCCAACTGGTGACCAGCTCAAGAGCCTTGTGATGCTGGCACATGGGAAACTGTTGCTTTCACTCAGCCCTTCACAGAAGGCAAAACCCAACCTGACACAGGCTCCCCAGGGACTCTGCAGTCAGCACATTGTGACAGGGGCCTGGAGAGTGGCTGCCCAAGCTGAGTTTCTCTGTGAAGAACCCAGAGAGCCCCTCACGCCAGGTCCTTACAGAGCCCTGCAGGTTCTATCTCAGGGACTTGATCAGGGAAAGGGGCCCAGGGACCTGGACTGAGACTGTTCTCCCTCTGCTGACTCACTCCCATCAAATTGCTCCTCCTCTCTGTGGTGAATCTCTGTGGGGCTGGAATCTGGGAAGGAATATCTGACCTTAGGATTTTGAATCCACTTTGTGTGCCCTGCACTAGTTTCCCAAACCCAGCTTGGGACACGATGAAGAGGGGGATGGAGGAGAGTCCAGGGCTGGCAGTCCTGTGTGTGAAGGAGAAGTCCCACCACCTGACACCTAGAGTCAGAGAGCAATCACTCACGGTATACATTGAGTGCTCCAAATCCTATTTCTCTTCGTGAATTTGGATGTACAGCTACTACCATGTAGATTCCTCGGTCCCACACAGTGACATTTCTTATGATCAGGGATCCATCGAGGTTTATTTCTGCTCGACCACTGTATTCGCTACCTGTTAGATATACACTGTAATACCATGCAAGAGACGCAATGAAATTATGGTACTTCATCTCTATGCCCCTGTACCAAATAAGCCCTGTAACATCTGGAGGCGTATTGCGGAGACGTAGAATCACATCCTGCCCTTCAAGGGCAATGGTCGAGACAATAGCAAATCCTGCAGTGGTGGGCGGGATCCACAAGTTAAGAGGAAGGCTAGAAGGGAAGAGAGAAATTGATCAGTATTTTGATCTATGTATTGGGATGGAGAGATGAGGCATTTTTCTTCATCTTTCAGCCTTAGTCTCCATGTGAGTTCGTGTGTACATCTCCTTGTTCAAGGTCAGCAACATGGCTTCAGCACCTCAGAATGTATGCTTCTTGTTTTCAATTCTATTTCCCACCTATCTGTGTGGCTGTCCTCCTTACTTCCCTCAGATACCTGTTGATACTCCTTGGCCTTCTTGGAAGACCTTCCCTGACCACGTCCTCTAAAGACCCTCTATCTTCACTCTCTGACCTTTCCCTGCTCCGTGCCCTTCAGGGCACTTGTGGGTACTTGATGTCACAAATGGATCTCTTCTTGTTTCCTTTCTCCCCATATAATGTGAGCTTCATGTGGGCTGGAGATTTTGTGATCTTGTGCCCCCAGGGCCTGCAATAGGCTGCAAAAACCTGTGGGTGAATGAATGAGTGTACCCAGACTTGTCCACATCCCATGTTGTATTTTCCCATATTTGTTCCTGGTGGTGGGGACAATGTTTAGGACCCCTGGTTAAAATGATTCTGGTATCACCTGAAATAAATTGTCATGACTGTGGTCAGTTGTCAAACTTTAATACTCAGGGATGAATAACTTAGCAAATGAACTGCAATTGAGGTTTTTCTGCCTCTTACCACTCACCACATCCACATGATGAGATATTCCTGTTGCTGAGCCCCCTCTCTCATCTGACTCTGCACCCCTGTCCTTCACTCAGGTCCAAAGGGAAGCCCTTTCTTCCCTCACAAGTGCTGTCCTTCCCAGGAGATCTTGGCCAGTCTTTGACTCCCAACTTCCCTTCCATTCCCAGGTATCGTCCCCTCCTTACTGGCCAGAAGGAGCCCCAGCCACTGGACATGCCCTTTGTGGGCAGAAGCCGCAGGGAAGTCCATTGGGACTGCTGCCTGCTCCATCCCTTTCTCTGAGAGAAGAGCGCAAGGTCCAGTAAGGCTCCCAGACACCTCTGTCCAGACTGGTGGGATGTGCTCTCCCTCTTCCCTGTGTGCTGAGCCTCCTGCTGGGACAAGATAACCTCCCTGGTCATGTGGGCCAGGGAGTGGTCAGGGCCCAGCACCCTCCCTATTCATCCCCTCATTTTTTCCAACTCTGTTGCCCTTTTCAGTTTACCTTTACTCTGTATTTTGATTCCCTAGAAACTGCTGAAGCCTCTGACACCACAAACACATACAAACACAAACTTACACATGCACAGACAGGTGCCCAGAAAGCACTGGCCTGGAGAGTCCAGTTCCTGGTCATTCTCCACAGCTCTCTGTCAGGGCACATTTGACTTGTCCCTTCAGAGCAAGAGGTCTGGGGCCACTTCAGGAAAATTGTCACAGGGATGCCCCGGCTCTGCATTGGATCTTCTGTGAAACTTTGTACGGATTGGGATGCACAGGTGACATTTTAGAAAGGCTGCTTCAGCAGCTGTCCAGCAACATGGATGCCAGGATGAGACCCTATGATGTGGGGGTAGGGGGCCCTGCCCCTCTCCTGTGCACAGGGAGGGTCTCCATATCCTAATAAAATGAAGATTCCAGCCCTAACAGGTTGGCTTAGTAGATAGTGCATCGGCTTGTGGACTCAAGGGTCCCAGATTCGATTCTGGACAAGGGCATGTACCTTGGTTGCGGGCACATCCCCAGTGCGCAGTGTGCAGGAGGCAGCTGATCAGTGCTCCTTTCTCATCGATATTTCTAACTCTCTATCCGTCTCCCTTCCTCTCTTTAAAAAAATCAAGCAATAAAATGTTTTTTAAAAAATTCAGATTCTGACTCAGCAGGTGTGCAGTGGACCAGAGACTGTGCATCTAAGAAGTTCTCAGGTGAGGTGGATCTTACTGGCCTGTGGATCCCACTTGCAACAGCACGGCTGATGGAGGCACATGGCCTCCTGAGAGGATGACCCTCTCACTCCAGCATTGGCCCCTGCTACAGCTTGCTCTTGTGGCCATAAGCACCACACAGAGAGCCTCAGAGCCCCCAAACTGGAGATTTTTTTCTGATGGTGACACAGAAAAAAAGCTGGGCACCATGTCCTTTCTGTGTTTTCAAATCCCCTTGGAAGTTGGGAATTCCTCCCAGCAGGAAGGCCACAGTGGGGACTGGGGGTGAGATAGCGTCAAGCTGGGTGATGACAGCGGAGGAGACCTTCCCTCTATCTCAGGTTGTCACCACCCTGGCCATTGTTTCTGGAAACAGACCACATCACCACGTGTCTCAGAAGGATCTTCAGTTTCCAGATCTGAAGGGTAAGGTGTGAAGCAAGAACTGTGGTGGGAGCTCAGAGGGCTGTGGGCTCCGTGGTCCTTGGGGAATGTTTTCAAGGAGACCCTCCCTCTCTTTGTTGGTTGCCCCTCTCCATGTCCGCCCTGACTGTTCTGGCAGCTTCTGTCCTCTGCCTGGGGAACTTTTTTGAGGTCACCTCGCGTTACCCATGTGTGATTCCAGTTATGAGTTGGGGAGCACTATAAAGATCCCTAAAAAAGCAGCTGTTCCTAGACCCTGTGAAGGTCAGAAATATTCAAACCTGTGGAGGATTGTTATGAGTGTTTCAGCTGAATTGATGTCATATGACTGCAAGCAAGATCTTAAATACTGAGAACAGCACTTTCGTAGCTTATTTTATACATTAAAATCAAAGGAGAAGATGAAAAAAGCTGCATGAAATCAATGGGAAAGTGAGGGAAAGCATAGCAGGGAGATCTCAAGAAATAAATAAAAAGCAAAATGGAGAAACACATATTATTTTTACTTTGGAGGGTCCAAGATAGTTAACATTTACAGCAGTTACAGAGGCTGTGCAGAAAACCAGGCAACATGATCACTCTGTAGTCTTGTATTCTGGTGCCACCGGATTTTCAATGGGTCTAGCAAGAAAATTTGCTAGAGGTATGTGATATCAAAGGTATGTTTTCCATGATGCATATGAACAGGAAAAAGACTCTCTTGAGGTAAAGTCTGACATTTGCTAAGGAAATTGTAGGGCTGAGACCTGACTACCTGCCATCAACTGCCCAGTTAGGCATTTGTGATCAGACCACACTGTGCATCACTGAGCTTGTCAGGCCTGTCATGTGGTCCCCTGGGCTTATCAGGTTTCTTGCACAGCCCCTTTTTCAATCACAGTTTCTGGAAAGAGCATGAGGGACAGCGCAGGCATGACGGAGGGGCCCAGTAAAATCTGTTAGTCAGGGAATGGAAATAGGTCTCCTTCTGCACCTCCTTAGCCAAAGCCCAGTTCAAGTGTGGATGTCCTGTGTTTCCTATTTGCATCTCAATATCGCCCCCTGGAAGGCAAAAGGAGACTAGCAGGCAATGTCAGGTACTGCACTAGGAATGCTGTCCAAGCTCTAGAAGGCAGGAGCTCAATGTGAGCCCTGGACAGAGGTGAGCTCTGATCATTAGATAAAGAGCCAGCCATCCATTCCCACCCAAGGGCTTGGTCCCTGTGAGTCTCATGCCTCCTGACTGCATCCCATTGCAGGCTGAGCCCAGCGAGAGGACTGGCTTTTTCCAGAGTATTATGAGTCCAGTGTCTGGGGTGCTGTCTCCTCTGGTGGATATGCTGTTTCAAGAGGATGTGCCTTTCCAGATTTTCAAAGCCAGGCCTGGTGAGGCACTTTTGGGAGAGGGCGTTGGCCTGGATTGTTGATCCACAAAATGCCCTCTGCCCCTCTGTGATGGGAGCATCCCCAGATCCTGGGTTCTCTTCTCCCATCCTGCTGAGGAAGTTCCCTTATTCCCTAGGACACTGGGAGCTCGTGAGATGTCTTTAGGGGCCACAGGCAGCTGTATTCAGACCAGTTATTGGGAATGGGAAGTCATCCCCTAATTTCCTTGAGGTGGGTGTGAGCACCCTCCTGTCTTGGTAGAAACTCTATCTTGGATGGAGTACTCAGAATGTCTGCCATGTCAGGGATCTGTGATAAAAGGAAGAACATAGGCTTTTTTCCAGGCCCTGAAGGGATGAGGGCTGGGGAGGGCTATAATTTACTGGCAATGAAATCAAAGTGGTCTGGCTCCTCACTGTTAGGGGGTTCCTGTTCCTCTTCCTGAGGGTTAAGTGGGGTAAACACCTGTCCCTGGGACATCTCCTTATAAAAAGAGGCTGTGGCCTCCTCCCAAACTGACACCAAGGCCTTCGTGTGGATAAGGAACATGATCTGACTTGCAACTGTCACACAGGGTGACCGGCGTCCATTATATGGCATCCCTCATCCATTTAATGAGTGTTTACTCAGTATCTGTATTGTGTGCAGTCAGGGCTAGGCAATGAGAATACCACAGAGACCAGGTAATACGTGGGACCTGCGCTCATGGAGTTTAACTTGTAAGGAGAGACAGGTTCTAAGATAAATGTTCCATAAACATTTGTGTAGAAAAGTCTTTCACACAAGGAATTATGTGTTGTAAAATTATCAAAGGGCTAGAGAAATGGAAGTTGAAGAGTTGCCAATGGAAGTTGGGTTCCAAGGTCACGTGGCACAGCCCCCTCCCACAGGTAAGAATTAGCTGTGTCTGCCAGAGGTCACCCATCAGCCATCACAGTAACAGAAATAATAGGCCTATCTCCTTTCCAGCTTCCACATTATACACACGTGCATCTCAGGCTGGGTTTAATTCACATCTGGATTCTCATCAGAAGGATTGGGAGAATGGATTATTTAAACTTTCAGTCTTCCTGATATTGGAGGGAACATGGAAAGGTGTGGAACATAAATGCCATGTGCCAATACAAGGCATGTCTGAGCCCACATGCAGGCTGGGGGACTCTAGGCAAGTGATCCCACCTCAAACATCTTCAGTTTCCCTGTGTGATATCATACAAAGATCTTTGGTGTTATTTCCTGGTTCTTAGAACTGAGCAACAAAAAATACTTGGAATTTTCTGATTTATAAGCGTTGATAAAAGTGTCTTTTGTGATGATGAAGAAACTGACAGGCCCCTGTATAGATGCAAGGTATGGGCAGGTCACCATAAAGACAAAACCTTGCTTAGAAGCTGGAATTTCCCAGAATACATGAGGGTACGTAAAATGTGTAGGAATTTTTGGCTGCCAATGTAAGAAGTGTTTAAATGTGTAGATAATTTTCATGAGTTCATTTGAGCCAAACTGATGAGAATTGCTGAAAAGCCAAAACTAAATAGACTGAGAAAATGTTTCAGAGAATGGGAGTTTTACTTCTTATTTTATACATTACAATCAAAGCAAAAGGCATAAGGGGTTACACGAAGCCAATTGGGGAAATATTAGAAGGCGGGAGAAACCAAAGTTGGGAAATCTCTGAGATTGGATAAAAAGTGAAACAAGTAGACACATACTAATTTTACATGGGTGGGTGCAGAATAGTTAACAGTTAACAATCAACACAATCACAATAATAATGTGGAGTTATGCAGTGCAGTAGGCAGTCTGGAAATAAAGAAATTACACAAACATTCTATAGGTATGCTATTGTAGACAGGCTCAGTTAAACTGTTGATTGGCCTTTGTTAGGGAAGAGATTGGCCTAACACATGACTACCCACCATGGCTAGCTTTTTTTTAGAAAATGTTCATTTCAGGCCATCCTATGTGGTGACTGTAGGTCTCTGAGTTTGTACATCCCACCACATGCCTCCCCTGAGCTTGTCAGGTTGAGTATGTGGCCAGTTTGTCAACACGTTCATATTTTCGTCATAAGTCAGTCTAAAGGATGAATTAATGACCAACATTTTGATTGGATAATGTGCTCCAACAGGGCTAAGAAAGCTCATTCCTAGGAAGTCTTAGTGTAAGCATTTGTCTTGCTGAACAACCAACCATTAGGGATGGTTCAAGACTGTAACATTGGATGGAAGTCAAGGCTGAATTTTCTTAAATGTGAAAAGAAGGTAAATAGGAGGCAGGAAGATTCCATGGGACTTCAATAAAAAAACCCACTCTGGATTATTTCTAACCTATAATCCAAGTATACTCTCTGTCTCATTTCTCTGTTTTTGCATCTAGTATGACATATAATCATAGAGGACAAACTATACAACTCTTCAATTATTATAATCTGACCAGGAGATGGGTTCCATTTTCTTGGCCACTATGTTTCCTATTGGAAATGCTCAAGTGCTTTTCATTATTTCTCTGATTGCTGCTACTTTTGCAATTGGAAGTTATAATCTTAAGGTATATACAGAAACAAGACTCTAAGAACACAATGGTATAAATTACAATTACCATCTAAACATTCCAAAGTCAAGGAAGACAGTAATGTTTAATCAGTAAATTTCCTATGTCTCTGCAGCTATCAGAGAGGCCTTGTTTGTAAAGCTTCTATTTTAATTAATATAGTTTAGTAATCCTTGATAGGTTGAAGTGTAAGCTTATTCCCATAATCACGTTGTAGCATTTTTTTAAAAAATATCTTTCTCAATATTTCTTTTTGACTAACTTTCTAGATCTTCCCATGATCTTCTTGGTTTATTGCTTTTTAGCCATTCAAAAATAACCAACTTATGAAAACATGCTCAAGTCGCTAATCATCTGAGATATGAAAATCAAAATGATAGTGAAGTACCATCTCACACTGTCAGAATGACCATCATTAACAAATCAACAAATGACAAGTGCTGGCAAGGATGTGGAGAAAAAGGAACCCTTGTGCACTGCTGGTGGGAATGCTAACTGCTGCAGTCACTGTGGAAAACAGTATGGAGTTCCTCAAAATATTAAAAATGGAACTTCCATTTGACCCAGTAATTCCACTTCTAGGAATATATTCCAGGAAAACAGAAACACCAATCAGAAATGATATATGCACCCCTATATTCATAACAGCACAATTTACAATAGCTAAGATCTGAAAACTGCCTAAGTGCTCAAGAGCAGACGAGTGGATTAGAAAACATTGGTACATCTACACGATGGAATACTACGCTGCTATAAAAAAGAAGGAATTCTTATCATTTGCAATAGCAGGGATGGAACTTGAGAACATTATGGTCAGTGAAATCAGCCAGTCAGAGAAAAATAAATATCACATGACCTCACTCATTTGCGGAATATAATGAACAACAAACTAATGAACAAAAACAGAACAAGAGACATAGAAGCATCGAACAGACTGTCCAACCGATGAAGGAAGACGGTGGATGAGAGGGTAAGAGATCAACCAAAGGACTTGTATGTATGCATATTAGCTTAACCAATGGACACTGACAGGATAGGTGGTGAGGGCATGTGCTGGTGGTTGGAAGTGGCTGGGTTTGGTCAATGGGAGTAAAAGGAAACTCATGTAATACCTTAAATAATAAAAAATTTTAACTTCTTTAAAAGCATGAAAGTGCTTTTAATCTTAAAAAAAATAACCAACTTGCCCAGCCAGTGTGGATGAGTGGTTGAGCACCAACCAATGAACCAGGAGGTCACAGTTCAATTACCAGTCAAGGCACATGCCTATTCTTTGGGCTCCTTCCCCCGCAGGGGACTTGCACAAAGCAGCCACTCTATGTATGATTCTCTGTCATCATTGATGCTTCTCTCTCTATCTCCCTCTCCCTTCCTCTCTCTGAAATCAATAAAAATATTATTCAAAAAACCCACTGATTAGGAAAAACTACTTACTTTTAAATTCTCTTAAAAAAAACACACACACACACAACCCATTCTTTTCCTTTGCAATAGCATTCCTTCTAAATTTCAAAATGTTACCAGAAAAGGAGTAAGGTCCTGAACTGATTTGTTTAAGGCCAGGCTGCAGTGTATGGGTTGTTGATTTGGTGCAAGAAAGATTTTACAACATGAGTTCAGGTGATTTTGAATGTATGTTTTTTAAAGCTTGGAACAGTGAAACAAGGAAAGGCTTAGGATAGAGACAGTTGGAGGGAGACTAGGCAAGACTGTTTGGGCTATTTAGCAACATGGGAATGATGTGAGTCTAGGTGGGGCTGCTATCAGCTCACAGGTAAAAGAGTTTGGGGGACACATCAATGGAATTAGTCCCAGACAAGCTGCTGCTACCAATTGCTCCCCTGGTTGAAAGATTCATGGGCACCACATAGAGATTAAAAGAAAGAAAATTCACTCAAAAAGGAGACTTAGTGGTTTAGGGTGCCACAAAGAGGGCACACACTGGCTTCTTTGTCTTGAGTGATTTTATTTACTTTCCGAAGGTACGGATTTAACGGAGGTCTCAGGGGAAGATCTCAACAGCGTTTTCATCAGCTTTCCCAGATGTCCCTTTTAAGGGGCATGTTCTTTGAAAATGGATCAGTGCCAGGGAAAGCCGTCTAAACCACATTATCAGCAATATTACAGGGAAGGGAAGGCCTCCCTGGGGGCAGTTTTGCCCATTACTAGGCACCCAGGGCTCTCCCCCCTGATGGCCTTCTGCACCGGGCTGTAAATTGCTTGTCCAAGTTCTTCACTGTCTCTCTCAGTTGCCTAATTCCACTTGCCAAGGAATTTTCCTAGGTTCTCACTATCCTGTCTCAAAAAGAGAAAACAAAAAAAGAATTGTTAATAATACAAAAGTTATCATATACACCTTTAGTCATTATTAAAAATTGGGCTATATATACAATGTTTGAGAAAAGTCCAAAGAACAAGTGTAATTATTATTATCAGTAATATTCACAGACAGGTAAAGATAATCAATTTGTAGTTATACAGGCCTTGTTGGTGTCTTGGGATAGCTGTCGATCTCTAATGTCAGTGACCTCTCATTCTCAAAAGTCTTTTTTCACTATAGGTGGTGGCAAGTGTCAGAGACAGGGCAGATGTCCATTTGTTGTTGGGCACCTGATAAAGTCCCTTCAAACAATGTTGAGGAGTCTTTCATTGATGTCTTTTCCAATTGACAAAATAAGTCATGGTCTTTGAAGTCTTCATGCCCTGAGAGCACTCCTGTAAATACATGTCACTAATTTATCTGTCCCTATAAGCTGGTTAATAAGTTCTTCATAATAATGCAGAATGTCTCCTTTTTCATAAGGTTGATTCATATGTCCCTTCATCTAGGTACATGGGGTTACTGGTGTTTACTTAATGAAGAGAAAAGCTATATGTTTACCAAAAAGGAGATTCCAGGTTGAGAAGAACCATATGTAGGGCTTTAAGTCAACAGAGATTAAAAGCTTCTGAAAATTTACCTAGCTGAGTTTTAATTATTTCATTTGTATATTACACCAATCCAGAGAACTGGAGTTATAGGTATAATAAAAGACTAGTAGAATATGCCAAATATGAGAAATTAATTGTATTTTTTGAACAGTGAAATGTGTCCCTCAGTCACTATAACTCAGCGGGAATTCCCCAATCGGCGTTAATTTTCCCAAATCGTAATTTACCATTTTAACTGTTCCTGTCCTTCAAGTGAATGGCTCAACCTAGTGTGAATAACATATAAATCATAACTAACACATATTCGTATTCCTGAGATGGTGTCACTTGGGTAAAATTCAATTACCATCTTTAAAAGGGATCTACAGGAAGTAGGAAATGACCCTGGGGTTAATGGAATGATTTTCCAGGCTTATATTTAGACACTAGAACATCTGCTACACACTTTGCAATCTATAGAAGGAAAAGGAGTGACATGAAATGCAGTGGTTAAAGATTGGAGAGGTAGAAGAAAACACAGCAAGGCATAGAGAGAATCTCTGGGATTAGATAAAAACTAAAGCCAATCATCGCATACTTCTTTTATATTGGTTGGTATAAGATAGTTACCAGGAAACAATTAGCATGATAACAGTAACATGGAGGGGTCTTGTGCTCTCTGCTCTGGAGTTGTGAGGGGCTTGGAAAAAAGAAAAACACCTTGACATTCCAAAGGTATGTTATTGTAGAAGCAAAAAGTCAATGGATGGGCTCAGTTAAGGTAAAGACTGACCTTTGCCAGGAAAGATACCAGCCTAGCACAGGCCTACCTACCATGACTCACGTTAAGTTTGATGGTTTTATTTTCAGACCATTCTGTGGGGTTATTTCAGGTTTCTGAGTTTTTAAGGCCCCACCAAGTCCTTTCCTGAGCTTATGATGTTGAGTATGTGGCCCCTTTTTCATTCACATAGCCCAACTCCTTATCCTCTTGGGAGGAGAGAAGAGCTAGAAATACTTACCAATGCCCAATTACTTCCAATAAAAATGTTAAACAGCCCTGACCGGTATGGCTCAGTGGATAGAGCGTCAGCCTGCGGACTGAAAGGTCCCAGGTTCGCTTCTGGTCAAGTGTATGTACCTTGGTTGCAGGCACATTCCCAGTGGGACGTGTGCAGGAGGCAGCTGATCTATGTTTCTCTCTCATCAATGTTTCTAACTCTCTATCCCTCTCCCTTCCTCTCTATAAAAATAAATAAATAAATAAATAAAAATAAAATCAATAAGAAGAAGTAAAGCTAGCATTAAAAAAAAATTTAAACAAGAGGTTCAGAAAAATTTGCATTGATGCTGGAAGGCTGAGCGCTCAGGGTAAAAATGAAAGTTTCACACCTTTCCCCATGCCTTGCTCTGCCAGTATCTTCCATTTAGGTATTCCTGAACTGTATACTTAAAATAAACCAGTAATAGTAAGTAAAGCCCTTTCCTGAGTACTGTGTGGGGTTTTTTAGATAATTATAAAGCATGAGGGGTCATGGGAACCTCCAAATCTAAAGTTAACCTGGCCAAAATGTGAGTTACCTGGGCACCACATTTGTGATGGTGTCTGAAGTTATGTTACTGAACCTTGAACCAATGGGGTCTACACTCACTTCAGATAGTACCCGAATTGAAATAAATTTTAGGACACCCCATTGGAGAATTTGTTGTTGATGGGAAACAAAAACAGAAACAAAACCTTCAGCTCATATAAATCAACTCGGCAGGGTGATGCTAGAAGTGATTATGATATTGTCAGTGATTTGCCTGTATTAGGTGCTCAGGGAGTTTGAGAAGATTTGACATTCACTCCCCTCTCTCACTAAGCCCTCTCTCACCTTCAGAGTCCACCTTCATCCCTTTTCCTCCTCTTTGTTCTCACAGGACGAGGCTTGAGGCAGTGGTTCTGATCCCAGGAGCAGTGGAGGTACAGGCCTTTAAGTCTATTCATATTGTTGTCCACCCTGAGGTGGGATCTGTTCTCCTAATACCTAGACAGCCAGTAAACTGACACCAGGTTTTAGTGAAAGGAAAGAAAGTATATTTTACAAAGGTACCAATGAAGGGGAATGGGACAGCTGATGCTCAAAAACCAGAACTCACAGTGGTTTATATTTAGGGTCATTTAAGGAGCAAAAGTCATGACTTGGGGTTCAGAGTCATGGTTTTTGAGTATTGGTCAGTTACAAGTACTCATAATGTGACTTCTTTTTTCCCTGGCATCATCCCAGCTGGGGTTTTTGGTTATTGGGGCCTAAAGGTCTTCCTTTGTGCAGAAACCCAAAGTTCTGCAACTCGTTTTGAGGTTGGGTCGGTGATGTTACCTTTAGTGCAGACAACATCTATCCATCTTGTGCTTAGCAGACAACATCTTTCTCTTAACTTGAGCACAATAACTCCTGCAACCTGTTTCACTGACTAGTTTCCAGGATCCAGGCCGCATCTGCATTCTTTCCTATCACACCTGCCAGGTTCTATTTTCTATTTATCCTTTAACTAGAAATCATAACATCCAGCTATGGGAACAAAAGTTAATCTTCCTCTCACCTTTTAAATTCTTCTCTCTGTGGTAAAAATCAAATTAACAGACTGATTAAACAGGAGACAATATACAAAGTCTGATGTATGAACAAATATTCTGGAGCTATATGAATGGAGACCAAAGGAAGCATTGGGTGGTGGCAGCTTATGTCATTCTGCAGCTAAGGGGGAAAGAGGGTTGTGGTTTTAGGCTTCAAAAGGCACGAACACTGGCATAGAGATGCTAAAGCAAATGGGAATGTTCCTCCTGGAGCTAGTCCTCCATCTATATACATTGTTGGCAGTTTAGTGGGAATGTCCAAGGCTTATTTCTTAAACCTTTTTTTCCCCCAATGAGGATATCAAAATCAATACCTTAAAAGGCACATCAGGGGTAAACACTCAGTTTCCCTTCTAGCAACAGGTGCCTAGAGATTAATGCAAACTACAAAAAACAAATAATATCAAGCAAGGCAAGGGAAAACAGAAGCAAAAAATAACCGAAAAAAAAAGCAAAACAACAAAAAGAGAAAAAGATAAAGTGAAACAATCTCACAAACAAGCAGAAAATATCCCAATACAATCAACAATCATGCAAACAAAAAAATGACAGAGAGAAAAAATTTGGATAGTGAAGAAAGAGAAGAGAGATGTATATAAGGACTTTGAGCAGGGGATTGGAAATTAGATATATAAGTAGGGTGAAATTATAACCGGGGGTAAAAAGAAGGAATAGGAAAAATCTAAAGCAGAATAAGGTAAGAGAAACAGGACAACAAAAGGGGAAAAGTTCCCTAACCGGTTTGGCTCAGTGGATAGAGCTCAGCCTATAGACTGAAGGGTCCCAGGTTCGATTCCGGTCAAGGGCATGTATCTTACTTGTGGGTGCATCCCCATTAGGGTGTGTGCAGGAGGCAGCTGATCAATGTTTCTCTCTCATCAATGTTTCTAGTACTCTATCCCTCTCCCTTCCTCTCTGAAAAACATCAATAAAATATATTTTTAAAAATGGGGGAAGTGAGGAAGAGAGTGTTGGCATAATGGTAAAGTTGAGATAGAGTAAAATGATGCTAAAGCAAAGATGAAAATAAAATGTAGAACACTAATCCCAAAATAAAATAAAGAGAAAATAAAATGACACTTTCTAAAAAAAAAGGTAAAATGGTAGTAGTAATAATGCTGGTTAAAAATAAAAATGTAGTAATTAAAAAAGGTAAAATTAGGTGATGAAAAAAAATTTAGTTTCTTTTTTTTAATATTTATTTATTTATTTATTTATTTATTTATTTATTTATTTTTTATTACAAAGGGTATTACATATGTGTCCATTTCGACCCCCCCACCGCCCTAGACAGTACCCTAGCCTCCCCTATCCCCCAGTGTCTTATGTCCATTGGTTATGCTTATATGCATGCATACAAGTCCTTTGGATCTCTTACCCCCCTACCTCCCGCCCCCCAACCCTTCCCGGCCTGCCCGCTGCAGTTTGACAATCTGTTTGAGGCAGCTCTGCCTCTGTATCTATTATTGTTCAAAAGTTTATAATGGTCTCAATTATCCATGAATAAGTGAGATCATGTGGTATTTTTCCTTCATTGACTGGCTTATTTCACTTAGCATAATGCTCTCCAGTTCCATCCATGCTGTTGCAAATGGTAAGAGTTCCTTCCTTTTTAGAGCAGCATAGTATTCCATCGTGTAGATGTACCACAGTTTTCTCATCCATTCATCTACTGATGGGCACTTAGGCTGTTTCCAGATCTTAGCTATGGTGAATTGTGCTGCTATGAACATAGGGGTGCATATATCCTTTCTGATTGGTGTTTCTGTTTTCTTGGGATATATTCCTAGAAGTGGGATCACAGGGTCAAATGGGAGTTCCATTTGTAGTTTTTTGAGGAAACTCCATACTGTCTTCCATAGTGGCTGCACCAGTCTGCATTCCCACCAGCAGTGCACAAGTGTTCCTTTTTCTCCACATCCTCTCCAGCACTTGTCGTTTGTTGATTTGTTGATGATAGCCAGTCTGACAGGTGTGAGATGGTACCTCATTGTTGTTTTGATTTGCATCTCTCGGATGATTAGTGACTTTGAGCATGTTTTCATATGTCTCTTGGCTTTCTGAATGTCCTCTTTTGAAAGGTGTCTATTTAGGTCCTTTGCCCATTTTTTGATTGGATTGTTTATCTTCCTTTTGTTAAGTTGTATGAGTTCCCTATAAATTTTGGAGATTAGGCCCTTATCAGATATGACATTGGCAAATATGTTTTCCCACATAGTGGGTTTTCTCGCTGTTTTGTTGATGGTTTCTTTTGCTGTGCAGAAGCTTTTTATTTTGATGTAGTCCCATTTGTTCATTTTCTCTTTAGTTTCAAGTGTCCTAGGAGCTGTATCAGTGAAGAAATTGCTTCGGCATATGTCTGAGATTTTGTTGCATTTGGATTCTTCTAGAATTTTTATGGTTTCCTGTCGTACATTTAAGTCCTTTATCCATTTTGAGTTTATTTTTGTGTATGGTGTAAGTTGGTGGTCTAGTTTCATTTTCTTGCATATATCTGTCCAATTTTCCCAGCACCATTTATTGAAGAGACTATCTTGGCTCCATTGTGTGTTCTTGCCTCCTTTGTCAAATATTAATTGAGCATATTGGTTCGGGCCAATTTCTGGGCCCTCTATTCTATTCCATTGATCTATATGCCTATTCTTGTGCCAGTACCAGGCAGTTTTGAGAACAGTGGCTTTGTAATACATCTTGATATCTGGTATTGAGATCCCACCTACTTTGTTCTTTTTCAGAATTGCTGCAGCTATTCGGGGTCTTTTTTTATTCCAGATGAATTTTTGGAGAGTTCGTTCTAAATCTATGAAGTATGCCATTGGTATTTTAATGGGAAGTGCGTTGAATTTATAGATTGCTTTGGGTAGTATGGACATTTTAATGATGTTGATTCTACCAATCCATGAACACGGTATGTTCTTCCATCTGTTTATGTCTTCCTCTATATCTTTTTTCAACGTCCTGTAGTTTTCTGAGTAGAGGTCTTTTACCTCTTTAGTTAAGTTTATTCCTAGGTAGCTTAATTTTTTTGGTGCAATGGTAAACGGGATTGTTTTTATAATCTCTCTTTCTGAAAGTTCACTATGGGTGTATAGAAATGCCTCAGATTTCTTGGGGTTAATTTTGTATCCTGCTACATTGCCAAATTCATGTATTAAGTCTAGTAGCTTTTTGATGGAGTCTCTAGGTTTTTGTATGTATAATATCATGTCGTCAGCAAATAAGGACAGTTTTACTCCCTCTTTTCCAATTTGGATGCCTTTTTTTTCTTCTTCTTGCCTAATTGCAATGGCTAACACTTCCAGTACTATGTTGAACAGGAGCGGTGAGAGGGGGCATCCCTGTCTTGTTCCTGTTCTTAGCGGAAATGGTTTTAGTTTTTGTCCATTGAGTATGATGCTGGCTGTGGGCCTGTCATATATGGCTTTTATTATGTTGAGGTATGAACCTTCTACTCCCGCCTTACTGAGAGTTTTTATCAAAAATGGGTGTTGAATTTTGTCAAATGCTTTTTCTGCATCAATTGATATGACCATGTGGTTTTTTTCTTTCAATTTGTTTATGTGATGTATCACATTTATTGATTTGCGGATATTGTACCATCCTTGCATCCCTGGGATAAATCCTACTTGGTCATGGTGTATGATCTTTCTGATGTACTGCTGGATCCGATTTGCTAAGATTTTGTTGAGGATTTTGGCATCTATGTTCATGAGGGATATTGGCCTGTAATTCTCTTTCATTGTGTTGTCTTTACCTGGTTTTGGTATTAGGGTGATGCTGGCTTCATAGAATGAGCTTGGAAGTGTTCCTTCCTCTTGAATTTTTTGTAGTAGTCTGAGGGGGATAGGTTTTAGTTCTTCCTTGAATGTTTGGTAAAACTCCCCTGTGAAGCCGTCTGGTCCTGGGCTTTTGTTTGATGGAAGCTTTTTGATGACTGCTTCAATTTCTTCCATAGTTATTGGCCTGTTGAGATTTTTAGATTCTTCCTCATTGAGTTTTGGAATGTTGTATTTTTCTAGGAATTTGTCCATTTCCTCCAGGTTGTCTAGTTTGTTGGAGTAGAGCTGTCCAAAGTATTTTTTAACAATCATTTGTATTTCTGTGGGGTCTGTTGTTATTTCGCCTCTATCTTTTCTGATTTTGTTTATTTGGGTCCTCTCTCTTTGCTTCTTGGTGAGTCTGGCTAGGGGTTTATCAATCTTGTTTATCCTTTCAAAGAACCAGCTCTTGGTTTCATTGATTTTCTGTATTGTTTTTTTGGACTCTATGTCATTTATTTCTGCTCTAATCTTTATTATCTCCTTCCTTCTGCTCACTCTGCGGTTTTCTTGTTGCTTTCTTTCTAAATCTTTGAGTTATAGAGTTAGATGATTTACTACCATTTTTTCTTGTTTTTTTGAGATAGGCCTGTAGAGCTATAAACTTCCCTCTCAGGACTGCTTTCATTGTGTCCCATAGGTTTTGGATTGTTGTGTTTTCATTGTCATTAGTTTCCAGGACGTTTTTAATTTCTTCTTTGATCTCATTGGTAACCCAATCAATATTTAATAGCATGCTATTCAGCTTCCAGGTGTTTGAGTATTTTGGGTTGTTTTTATTGTAGTTTAGTTCTAATATTATGCCATCGTGGTCTGCGAAGATGCTTGGTATGATTTAAATCTTCTTGAATTTGGGGATACTTTGCTTGTGACCCAATATGTGGTCTATTTTTGAATATGTCCCATGAGCACTTGAGAAGAACGTATATTCCCTGGCTTTGGGGTGAAGCGTTCTGAAGATGTCTATTAAGTCCATCTGATCAAGTGAGTCATTTAGGATTGCTCTATCTTTGCCGATTGTTTTGTCTATAGGACTTATCCAGTGGTGTCAGTGGTGTATTAAAGTCCCCTACTATGATTGTATTGATGTCGATCTCTCCTTTGATATCTTCCAGGAGTTTTTTTTATAAATTTGGGTGCTCCTGCATTGGGTGCATATATGTTTACCAGGGTTATATATTCTTGTTGTATTGATCCCTTTAGTATTATGAAGTGGCATTCCCTATCTCTTGTTACGGCCTTCACTTTGAGGTCTATTTTGTCCGATATAAGTATTGCTACCCCAGCTTTCTTTTCCTTTCCATTTGCCTGAAAGATATTTTTCCATCCTTTCACTTTCAGTCTGTGTGAGTCCCTTCTAATGAGGTGGGTTTCTTGTAGACAGCAGATGTATGGGTCATGTTTTTTTATCCATTCAGCCACTTGATGTCTTTTGGTTGGAGCATTTAGTCCGTTTACGTTTAAAGTTATTATTGAAAGGTACTTGTTTGTAGCCGTTTCTTTTTTTGTGTGGCTGTTTTCTTTCTGAGCTTTTTATTTCTTCTTTTTATACCAGACCCTTTAGCATTCCTTGCATTGCTGGCTTGGTGGTGATAAACTCCCTTAGCCCTTTTTTGTCTGTGAAGCTTCTTATTTCCCCTTCAAGTTTGAATGATAGCCTTGCTGGCTAGAGTATTCTTGGATTCAGTCCTTTGCTTTGCATCACTTTGTAAATTTCTGTCCATTCTTTTCTGGCCTGATGTGTTTCTGTTGAGAAATCATTTGATAATCTAATGGGGGATCCCTTGTATGTGACTTTCTGTCTCTCTCTTGCGGCCTGTAAGATTTTCTCTTTGTCCTGAACATTTGCCATGGTAATTATGATGTGTCTTGGTGTGGGTCTTTTCGGGTTCACCTTGTTTGGGACTCTCTGGGCTTGTGTGACTTTTTTCTTCCCCACCTCAGGGAAGTTTTCTGATATTATTTCTTCGAATAGGTTTTCTAATCCTTGTTCATCTTTCTGTTGTTCTGGTACCCCTATTATTCGTATGTTGTTTCGTTTCATGTTGTCCCAAAGCTCCCTTAGGCTCTCCTCTTGTCTTTTCATTTTTTTCTCCAATTGCAGTACATTTTGGGTGTGTTTTGCTTCCTTGTCTTCTAATTCACTAATTCGATCCTCCGCTTCTCCTAGTCTACTGTTGATACTTTCAATGGTGTTTTTTATTGCAGCTATATCACTCTTCATGTCTTCTTGGGTCTTACTTATGTTGTTGACTTTTTCATCTGTTTCTTCTAGCTTCTTGTAGAGGTTGTCGATTTTTTCCTCCATCTGGTTTATGAACTCTAGGACCCTTATTCTGAATTCTTTTTCTGTCATGTTGCATGCCTCTGTATTACTTAGCTGCTTTTCTGGAGAGTCCTCCTTCTCTTTCCTTTGGGGGTTTCTTTGTCTACCCATGTTTGATCTCACTGACATATCTAGACGTTGAGTCGTTCAGTGGCTGCTCCCTGGGTGGCAGTGAGTCCTTGGTCTGTGGTTGCTCTTCGGGCGGTTGCGGAAGCAGCTGCTCTTCAGTTGACGGCAGCTCCTCTGGTGGGTGCTGTTCACAGCTGTGGTGACTCTTCTGGCTGGTGAGGGGCGGTTTCACGTACAGCTGCTGTTCCTTAGCAGAGGGTATGGTGCTCAGGAGATTGCTGTTGCTTGGATCTGCTGCGTTGATTTAAGGGCACAAAATACAACACAACAAGGCACCACGTACCAGGCACTTTCCAGGGGAGTTCTGCCCTTCCGGGCTGCAAACTGTCTCACCAGCTGAGCAATTTCGCCAATTCGGGGTGGGTGTTATTAGTTTCAGCTGCTCACTCCATTTGCTCCGGGACATGACCTAGGACGCGTCTGCCTATATCGCCGCCATCCTCTCATCCAAAAAAAATTTAGTTTCTTAAGTAAAAGGTGAAAAAAATAAAAATGTGCAGTAGTGAAGATCCTTCACTTCCTATACTTTTCTGTTTGGCACGCATCAGTCCTGTCAGGTATTCAGGAGAGTGTTGAAGTACCCTGCGATACACTGTTCTTCCGTGTTGTAAACCACAGTCCTGATTTTAAAGCAGGCAGTATTTCTTTGTTTCCCAGACTGCCTTTATTTGTATTTACAAAAGAGTCAGTTCGTGGTTCATCCCCTGGGTGCCAGTGTTTCTGGATTGACCTCCGAGGCTATAAGTCCTCTCTAGACAGTATTTAGGTTTTTTTTCCCTATCTCACTTAATACTGGTTTGGGAGAGTTGACTACCCCAGAGCTGGTTCCTTGATCGTTACTCCTGCTCTGATTCCCAGGTTCCACAAAAACAACTTTCCCCTGCAGTCTCTGTGAATGACCCCAATTTGACAATCCTATGTATCGGGTTTAATAATCAAAAGCAAAGATTTACGGAGAAAAGAAAGAAAAACAAGAGCCAGAATAGGTGCATGAGCTCAAAACCCTCCACCATCCAGCTCTGTGCGAAATTCTCCCAAAGTCTCTTCTACACGTCCTCTCATTCCTAGCACTAAGCAGCCGGCACACTGGCAAAATATGAGGCTGCCTTTTTGCACCCAGTACAGTTCTGGGCTGATTTTTAGAGTTCCCTTCTGCCAGCAGCCCTGTGGGGTCCCTTGAAAACTCATGGATCAAGCTGGCTTCAATGGCCTCAGACTTTGGGGGTGCAGATTTCCCTGCATGTTCCTCTCTCAAACCTGAATTACAAAGTGCACCTTTATTTAGGTGAAATATGACCTTTCTGAGAGGAGGAGCAGGGCTAGTCTGAGTCCACTTATTCGCTCTGCTTGAAATGCAGTGTTCCTGGGTTTGTACCTGATCCCTGGATCTGCTCCAACGTTTTTAAATGGAAAGAATCAAAAACACCCCACTCATCCCTTATTTCATTCTAACGTACTATCACATTATTACTGTTGTTGCTGTGTGGGTTACTGGGCGACTGCCCCACTAGCATGCCATGTCCATGAGGACTGGAGTTTTGTCTGTTCTGTCTCACACCTGCACGCCCAGTACATAGAGCAGTGTCAGCACATGGTGAGCAGTAGGTTGGTCTCCTTTGATAAATGAGTAAAGAAGTTACAAATGTGATCATGGTTGAAAGGGTTAAATATGGAGCATCATGACCTCACATAACTGTGACACTGAACTAGACTAAGGAACCAGAGAGACTTTCCTGAAAAGCAGCATCTAATAGAGCAAGGCCCTGGCTAACCTAGAGCTGATGTTGGGGCAGGAGTAAGAGGTCCAGGCAGAGAGCACAGCAGAAGCAAAGGCCAGGAGGTCGGAAAGTAGAGGGAAGTAAATGAATTAAACTGACTCATTTGGGTGATTAAATGAGCTAATAGATCTGAAGGATACAGTACACAGTGTGTGCTGGAGAGAGGCCAGCCATTGTCATTATTGCACATTCAGTGTCTGCCCACCTGGGAACAACAATAACAGAAAAAAGGGATTCTTCCCTCAGAAACTACACAAGCAATTCATGACAACAAGCCTTGATTACAGCTTGACTGTGGTATATGTGACAGGCGATAAACCACATATATGTAAATACACACTCCCTGTCATGCAAAAGTTTCTCATGTGCCTGTGTAGTCCCTCTCTCTGCACCCACCATACAGTCATCAGGAATCACTCATCCTGTCTTTTTTGATAGATTATTTTGCCTTTTCTAGAAGACTATATACATGGAATTACATTGTATGCTCTTCTTTTGGAATGGTGTAATTCAGTAAGCATAATGATTTTTATGAGGTGAAATTCTTGTAACAAGATCATTAATCATTTTAAAGTGAACATTTCACTAGCAGTATAGACAAAATGTTATTCACTCACTAGGTTACCTTTTACTGAAACATTTTCATCACCGCAAATAAAACTCTGCCCCCAAAGAGAGGTTGCTCCCAACTCCCCAGCCCCTATCCCTGGACATTCCAAATCTGAATTCTGTCTCCTTCTCTTTCTTGTCCCTCTTTTCGGTACTATCTACCCTGCCAGCCCTGACTGTACATCTGGTACCCCACTTGTCCCAATGTCAGGGCACTAATCTAAGACTTTAAAACCTTATTCTTCCTCTGAACTGCATTTCTCAACCCTCACATCCTTCTAGCTCTGGGGGAATGGCACCCCAGTACCAATGCACCAGCTGCAGTGGCTGCTTTCTCAACAGGTAAGTCAGCTCCCCTCATGTTCCTCAGCCCAACCTAAACCCAGACATAGAGAGCCTTCCTACATTACAGCCCTAGGTGCCATTGAACTCATAAAATTTCTGACACCCCCAAACCTCCCAAGCTTTACAATTTCCCATCCTGACTCAACAAACCCCCTCCCTGCATGACCCCTTCCTAAGCTCCCTTCTGCTTACCCACAATCCAACTATGACCAGTCCAAAAACAATCTACCATATATCCCGGAGGCCACAATTAGCAGGAAAAAAAACAGAACCAGAGGAGAGATTTATTTCCATTTCCCAGGTTCTGCTTGTTAAATTTCTAAGGCCAGACACATCGAGTTTGCAAAGCGACAACCAAAAGAGACAAAGAATGAGGACCCTGATGTCTGGCCTGAACTCTGAGTCATGGAGGACTGGAAACAGGGTCGTCAGTATAGGCCTGCGGGTGGCTGACATCACAGGGACATGCATGTTTATTGGAGTTGTTCTTTTATCATTGAATATTTTTTTAATTCTCTGTGATATTGTTCTTCAAAGGTGCAGTGAAAATGAATATAGAATGAGAACACGTTTGATGGTTACATCGCGTCTTCTCAGATCTGGTGCAAGGGCCATTCAGAGGCAACCTGAGAAAGATCTGGGAAGTCAGGCAATCTATTGCTGAAAACACCACATCAGAGGAGAGGAAGAAAAGTGGGAAACATTTATTTGGAGGATTTTAGCCACATAAGGAAAGAAATGGAAAAATATGAAAATATGGTAAGGATCGAAACTGTAACATGACAGGTTCAGCTAATTAAAGGTAGATGATGTCAAAGTAAAACTTGAGCCAGACAAATTTAGGGAGGCAAGAAAGCCCTTATTCAAGACCATGAGGCAGGGCAGTGAGACTGACCTCAACACCACTAAAATAAAGGCTGGTGAGATTTTAAAAACAGAAGGAATCATAGGCATTTGTGTCTGCTAATTGGATTGACACAAGAAATAAATAAAACTCATTAAATCCTGACAGGAGGATTTTCAATCTTGTTACATTTAAACCTTGCTCACGGATAGGTTTTTATTAGAGAGAGAGAGAGAGAGAGAGAGAGAGAGAGAGAGAGAGAGAGTTTTGAGAGAGAAAATAATCAGTTGCCTCCTCTAAATGCCTTGACTGAGGACTGAACATGCAAACTTTAGGTGTTTGGGACAAAGTGCCAACCAACTTGACCACACTGGTGAGGGTAAGCAGGATTTTTTACATCTTGGTTTTAAATGTCCCCACCCAAGTTAAGCTTCTACACTTCCTCAGAGACTGAGACACAGAAAACTGGAGAATTACATTTTAACAGGATGGGCCCAAACCCTCTAGGCAGATATTGTATGAATCATATCACTGGGAAAAAGTTGTGTTTATTAAAATACACTTTTGTTGATTTCAGAGAGAGGAAGGAAGAAGGAGAGAGATGTAGAAACATCAATAATGAAAGAGAATCATTGATTGGCTGCTGCCTGCACATCCCCACTGAGAATCAAGCCTGAAAGTCAGCATGTGTCCTGATTGGGAATTGAACCATGATCTCCTGGTTATTGGGTTGATGCTCAACCACTGAGCCACTCCTGCTGGGAGGCAAGAAGCTTTTAAGGAAACTTAGGTATTTTTCAAAAGAACAGAGAAAGAATCTGCAATTACAAATTACAGTTACATTTATTTCTAAAGGAAATACTCTAAAAAATAGAGATAAGAGTCCTAGTCAGGAAGA
This sequence comes from Myotis pilosus, assembly GCA_036010255.1. Lineage (NCBI taxonomy): Eukaryota > Metazoa > Chordata > Mammalia > Chiroptera > Vespertilionidae > Myotis > Myotis pilosus. The sequence goes on from JASKON010000029.1 coordinate 506,371, forward strand.
AAAATTAAAGACTCTGAGGGAATAATGAGGCCTCTTGTTTATAACACAGCTACTTTCTGCACAGTGTAGGCAAACACAACTAAATCCTTTCAGCCAAGTTCCAGTTTGTATTGCCATCAGTTCCTGCAATTTTTAAAGAAGTGCAAGTTCCCAGCCATTTATAAATAGATGCCAAATAGTTGAGAGACTGAACAGAGATGGCATCTGATCACCCAGAAGTCTGTGCTTCTGGAGTTTTCAATGTAGACACTGCATTTCTCTCTACAGTCCCCTTCCCTTTGATCAAACTTCATCTCCACGGAAGAAGAGTATTCTACATCCTCCAACATGGCTGGTTTCTGATTAGTGACCTAAGTGCAGAGGAAAGACATTCACCTTCTACTTTGCTCTGGTGCTGGTTTTTCTATGATACCTGAAATAGGAAATTTAACAGCCTCTTGAGATTAGGCGGCTTCACCCTCACACTTCACCTGCAGCCTCTAGCTTTTGGTAATGCCCTCCTATCAAACAGATTATGAGTCTTCAATAGGTCAATAATAGCTCCCTTCAAGGTGAGGTCTTTTATAATTCTGTGGGCATCAGTTTGAAGTAGGACATTTGCTAAGCATCTCTTTTTTTTAATTAAATCTTTATTGTTCAGATTATTACATTTGTTCCTCTTTTTTTCCCCCATAACTCTCCTCCCCCCCCAGTTCCCGCTCCACCCTCCGCCCTCACTCCCCACCCACTGTCCTCATCCATAGGTGCACGAGCTTTGTCCAGTGTCTTCCCGCATCTCCCACACCTCTTCCCCTGCCCCCAAGAATAGTCAGTCCATTCCCTTTCTATGTCCTTGATTCTATTATAATCACCAGTTTATTCTGTTCATCAGATTATTTATTCACTTGTTGATAGATGCATATTTGTTGTTCATAATTTGTATCTTTACCTTTCTCTTCTTCTTCCTCTTCTTAAAGGATACCTTTCAGCATTTCATATAATACTGGTTTGGTGGTGATGAACTCCTTTAGCTTTTCCATATCTGTGAAGCTCTTTATCTGACCTTCAATTCTGAATGATAGCTTTGCTGGATAAAATAATCTTGGTTGTAGGTTCTTGGTATTCATCACTTTGAATATTTCTTGCCACTCCCTTCTGGCCTGCAAAGTTTCTGTTGAGAAATCAGCTGACAGTCGTATGGGTATTCCCTTGTAGGTAACTGAGTTTCTTTCTCTTGCTGCTTTTAAGATTCTCTCTTTGTCTTTTGCTCTTGGCATTTTAATTATGATGTGTCTTGGTGTCGTCCTCATTGGATTCCTTTTGTTTGGGGTTCTCTATGCTTCTTGGACCTGTAAGTCTATTTCTTTCACCAGGTGGGGGAAGTTTTCTGTCATTATTTCTTCAAATAAGTTTTCAATGTCTTGCTCTCTCTCATCTTCTGGCACCCCTATAATTCTGATGTTGGTACGCTTGAAGCTGTCCCAGAGGCTCCTTACACTATCTTCATATTTTCGGATTCTTTTTTCATTATGCTTTTCTGGTTGGGTGTTTTTTGCTTCTTCACATCTCAGATCTTTGACTTGATTCTTGCGCTCTTCTGGTCTGCTGTTGGGAGTCTGTATAATATTCTTTATTTCAGTCAGTGTATGCTTAATTTCTAGTTGGTTCTTTATCACAACATTGAGGGTCTCATTAGATTTCTTGAGGATCTCACTACATTTATCGGCAGTTTTTAGAAAATTATTGAAAGACCTTAAAAGTGTGGTTTTGAGGTCTATATCTTCCATTTCAGACATTTGCATCCTGTTTCTTTGTCTCCGAATTTTTTTGTTTTCTTGGTGCACCCCCTCGTGGTCTTTGTGTGCAGTCTTGTTTTAGTTAAGCCTTGATTGTTGTAGGTAATACTAGACGGGATTTGAGCTCCAGGCCAAGTGGCTGTGAAAATCAGCTCTGTCTGCAGTGAGAGAACTTCTGTCCTCTAGGGAGGTGCTAATCTAGCCTTTGCCTGAGGCTATCCGGCAAATGCCTCTGTGCAAGGCTTGGGCAGGGCAGGTCCCATGGGATCAACAGGGTGGCTGAGCAACCAATGATGCTGCTCTCAGTCCTATCCCTGGAGCTCTGCCTCTCAGAGTCCCAGCAACTGCTGCAAACCTCGGAGAGAAAGCTGCCTTCGAGTTCCAACCAAAGCTAGACAGTCCTGCTTCTGCCGGACTGGGTCCCTAGAGACTGGCCCGGATCTGGAGCTCAGAATCCGAGACTCCCTCCTGATTGGAAAAGACAACCCTGTCCTCAGCCACCAGCCCACTCCGAGCACCTCTGCACCTTAGTATTTGACTTCAGCACTGCCCCTCTTCTGAGTCTCGGTATGTTATTCTCTTTCCTCCTACTTGTAGAACTTCCACTCAGCCAGCCTTCCTGTGGTTCTGGAAGATTTCCATTCTGTCTTTTAGTTGTATTTTTGAAGTGGTTGTACAAGGCAGCAAACTCCAGTGTTAACCTATGCCACCATCTTGTTTCCCTGAGATCAAGTGTCAGCATCTCTTATATTACCAACATTTCCAATTCTATTCTATCAACAAAGATGACAGGGTGCTACTGAACTTATGCAAATAAGTCTATTGCCATAAACTTAAGAACAGTCCAGAGGGCATTAGTAGCTTTGGGGAAGACAAAGGTCACCGTTGCATCTCACATAGGTGTTCTCTTGTCTATTCCCATCATCACCAGTGTCCAGGCACCCTCCACAAGCCTCCCTGGAAACGTGAGAGAGCTCATGTTCCTGTCAGCTTATCTATTACTCCAGCGTGTCATTACACAATAACTGCCCCTCCTGTGAAGCACATGGTGTCTCCTCCTTGTGGAGATGGTGCAAATGGAACCAACCAGAGATGGGATCCAATGTGGAAAGTTATATTACATTAACAATAATGACAATGCCAGCTCACATGTTTTAGTATTTATTGATTCAAAGCAAGTCTTCTAAGCAATTTCCACCACCCCACGTAATCTAATAGGTGCATTTTTATTTTTATTTTTATTTTTTACTTTAAGAACATAAGGGAGGGGAGGAAGATCACTAGTACTTGACATCTAACTCTACAGGCACACTTTCAGTGGAGCTGAAGGGGTTGGAGACTTTACACTGGTAGTTCCCAGCATCCTCTCTCCTGACAGGTTCTATGGCGAGGGTTCTGTTGTCTTGGGATAGCTTCATCCTCTCCCTGAGGTGCAGACTTGTAGTGTTGAATAACCAGTTGATGGAGGTCTCATCTGTGTGGCAAGTCATGACCACAACATCCTCATTCTCTGTGACTGTGGTGTTGCTGGCTAGGAGTGTGGGCACACTCAGTGGCCCTGTGAAGAAATAGAGGGTTAGAATGATTGAGTGTGGGCTTCAGACCGGGGGCTATGCTCCTTCCTCAAAGATATCAGTTCTGACTCTGATTGTTCTGAGGGTAATTTTGTACCACAGTAAAAATTAATTAATTCTAAATTTGTCATCATTCCCCAGACCAAATCTACTGCTCTAAGCTGAAGATCCCTAAGCAGGAAGGATATGAACCAATGATTGATCTAGGGATCCAAACACATCTAATAAGGCCACTGGGATTTGAGGAAAAGATGGGACTATGGCTGCAGATAGACCTCAAGTGATTCATTTCAATTTCTAATAGTCTTTGTGATTCTGCTTAGGAACTGTATCTCCCTATGCCTCGCTTTCCCCTCAGTGAAGAAAAATGAATATTTTAATGCCAGGCGGACCATGTACTAATCATAAAATATTCATAGTATTTGACATAAATATGGGGAAGGAACACTGCTCAAATAAGAGGCATTTGTTATTGATGGACTTCACGAGAGAATCTCCTGTGCTGATCTCTTGTGGATGAGCTGCTGCCAGGAGCATCTTTTCACCTGCTCCTCCCTTGGGACACTGATCTTTCTCTAGACTCTCCTCAGTACCCAGAACAGTCAGATAATAATCTGGGGAGCTAGTCCAGTTGTGCTCTCCACACACAGTCTCAGGTGAAGGGGGTTCAGCCCCAAAAGGTGACCAGCTCAGGAGCCTTCTGACTCTGGCACATGGGAAACTGTTGCACTCACTCAGCCCTTCACAGAAGTCAAAACCCAGCCTGACACAGTCTCCAGAGGGCATTTTCAGTTAGTACATTGTGACAAGGGCCTGGAGAGGGCTGCCCAGGCTAAGCTTCTCTGTGAGCAAGACATGGAGCCCCTCAGGCCAGGTCGTTACAGAGCCCTGCAGGGTCTATCTCAGGGACATGATCAGGGAAAGCAGCCCAGGGACCTGGACTGAGACTATTCTCCCTCTGCTTACTCACTCCCATCAATTTGCTCCTTCTTTCTGTGGTGTATGTCTGTGGGGATGGAATCTGGGAAGGGAACTATGACCTTAGGATGTTTGTCTCCACTGTGTGTGCCTTACACTAATTTCCCAAACCAAGCTTGGGACATGATGCAGAGGGGGATGGAGGAGAGTCCAGGGCTGGAAATCCTGTGTGTGAAGTAGAATTCACCCACCCAACACCTAGAGGACAGAGAGCAATCACTCACGGTATACATTGAGCCGTCTAAATCCTATTACTCTTCGTGACATTGGGAGGACGGCTGCTACGGTGTAAATTCCTAGGTCCTGCACAGTGACGTTTCTTATGATCAGGGATCCATCAAGGTTTATTTTCTCTCGACCACTATATTCAGGACCTGTTAGATATCGACTAAACTGCAATGAAAGAGTCCCAATTACATTATAGTGCTTCATCTCTAATCCCCTGTACCAAATAAACCCTGTAACATTGGGAGGCATATTTGGGAGACTTAGAATCACATCCTGCCCTTCAACAGCACTGGTCGAGACAACAGCAACGCGCGCAGTGGTGGGCGGGATCCAGAAGGTTAAGAGGAAGACTGGAAGGGAAGAGAGAAATTGATCAGTATTTTGATCTATGTATTGGGATGGAGAGATGAGGCATTTCTCTTCATCTCTTAGACTTAGTCTACCTGTGAGTTCGTGTGTGCATCTCCTTGGTCAAGGTCATCAACATGGCCACCATGGCATCAGCACCTCAGAACCTACGCTTCTTCTTTTCAATTCTATTTCCCAGCTGACTGTGTGGCTGTGCTCCTTACTTCCCTCAGATACCTGTTGACACTCGGTGGCCTTCTGGAAGACCTTCCCTGACCACGTCCTCTAAAGACCCTCAATCTTCACTCTCTGACCTGTCCCTGCTCTGTGCCCTTCAGGGCTCTTGTGAGTACCTGGTGTCACGAGTAGGACTTTTCCCCTCTCTTTTCTCCCCGTATAATGTGAGCTGCATGAGGGCAGGAGACTTTGTGATCTTGTGCCCCTAGTGCCTGCAATAGGCTGCAAACACCTGTGGGTGAATGAATGAGTGTCCCCAGACTTGTCCACGTCCCATGTTGTATTTTCCCATATTTGTAGCTGGTGGTGGGGCCAATGTTTACCACCCCTGGTTAAAATGATTCCGGTATCACCTGAAAAATTGTCATGACTGTGGTCATTTGTCAAAATTTAAATACTCAAGGATGAATAACTTAGCAAATGAACCGCATTTGAGGTTTTCCTGCCTCTCACCACATCCACATTATGAGATATTCCTGTTGCTGAGGTCCCTCTCTCATCCTACTCTGCAGACCTGTCCTTTCAATCAGATCCAAAGGGAAGCCCTTCCTTCCCTCACAGAGTGCTGTCCTCCCCAGGAAATCTAGGCCAGTCTCTGACTCCCAACTTCCCTTCCATTCCCTGGGACTGTCCCCTCCTTACCGGCCAGTAGGAGCCCCAGCCAGGGGACATGTCTTCTGTGGGCAGAAGCTGCAGGGAACTCCATGGGGACTGCTGCCTGCTCCGTCCCTTTCTCTGAGAGAAGAGCGTGAGTTCCAGTAAGGCTCCAAGACACCTCTGCCCAGACTGGTGGGATGTGCTGTCCCTCCTCCCTGTGTGTGAGCCTCCTGCTGGGGCAAGATAACCTCCCTGGTCATGTGGGCCAGGGCGGGGTCAGGGCCCAGGACATTCCCCTCATTTTTCCAACCCTGTTGCCCCTTTGAATTTACCTTTACTCTGTATTTTGATTTCCTGGAAACTGCTGAAGCCTCTGACAACACACAAACATACAAACACAAAATTACACAGGCACAGACACATGCACAGAAAGCACTGGCCTGGGGCGTCAGTTCCTGGTCATTTTCCACAGCTCCCAGTCAGTGCACATTTGACTTTTCTCTTCAGAGCAAGAGGTCTGGGGCTGTTATGGGTTTACTCAGCGAGATAGATCACCGACTTAGAATTTAAATTTAAGAGCCTTTATTAAGCTGGCCAGCTGACTACAGCTACAGCACCCTGCTGAAGTAAAGGCTGAACTACAGTGCCAACTTCCATGGCCAGCGACTACAGTTATAGCACCCTGCTGGCGCATAGGCTGAAGTGCAGCGCTGACTGCAAGAGTTACATTTTATTATTAAATTCTGTGGAAGCCCAGAGGAAAATGTGTCTTTCAAATTCTGGGCCCCCCAATATGGAGGAAACTCTCTTTATTTATACTTTTTCTAGTCCTTTGTCTCCCAAATTTGGAATGAGACTTCCGGGCCTTCTGAGAAAGAAGGCTTGCATGCTGGTAAGGGGCCATGAGACCATATCTCAAGGCCTGGTCTGATGTCAGTACCTTCCTATCTATGTGTTTTTGGAACAGACAGCATAGCATGACCCATCTGGCCAAAGCCCCAGATATGCAGCCCATCACATTCCCCCCTGGTTTTATGTGCATGAGTCAAATCATTGACTCTTTTGGGTTATTGTTGGCGAAGGAGTTATATTGACCCCTGAGGACTATAGAATTAATTCTTTGCCGAATAAAGTCAATGGACCTATTTATAAGATTAGGGCCTGGAAGGAGGGCCCACTGAGTCCTGGATTTTTTATTTTGTCTGGGCTGTCTTAAGCTGGGTGTGATGAAGCCATGTCAGGATCCTATAGACCTTGATTGCCGTGGGGGTAGTCCTTTCCAGGCAGGAGTCAGTCCTTGGGAGTCTTTCATTGAAGTCTTTTCCGATTGACAAAATAATTCATGGTCTTTGAAGTCTTCATGCGCTGAGAGCACTCCTGTAAATAAATACCACTAATTTATCTGCCCCTATAAGCTGGTTAATAAGTTCTTCATAATAATGCAAAATGTCTCCTTTTCCGTAAGTTTGATTCATATATCTCTTCATCTAGTAGTTGAGCACCAACCCATGAACCAGGAGGTCACAGTTCAACTCCCAGTCAGGGCACATGCCTAGTTTTTGGGCTCCTTCCCCCGCAGGGGACATGCAGAAGGCAGCCAATCTATGTATGATTCTCTCTCATCATTGATGCTTCTATCTCTACCTCCCTCTCCCTTCCTCTCTCTTAAATAAATAAAAATATTTCTTTAAAAACCTACTGATTAGGAAAAACTACTTACTTTTAAATTCTCTTAAATCAAACACATTCCATTCCATTCCTTTGAAATAGCATTCGTTCTAAATTTCAAAATGATACCAGAAAGGGAGCCAGGTCCTGAACAGATTATTTAATGAAGAGGAAAGCTATGTGTTTACCAAAAAAGGAGATTCCAAGTTGAGAAGAACCATAAGGAGGGCTTTAGGCCAAGGGAGATTAAAAGCTTCTGAAAATTCACCTGGTTGAGCTTTACATATATCATTTGTATATTACACCAATCCAGAGAACCCGAGTTATAGGTACAATAAAAAGACTAGTTGAGTAGGCCAAATATGAGAAATGAATTGTATTTTTTGAACAGTGAAATGTGTGCCTCAATCACTGTAGCTCATAGGGCATTCCCCCATAGGAGTTAATTTCCCCCAATCATAATTTACCTTTTTAACTGTTGCTCTCCTTAAAGTGACTGCTTTAACCAAGTGAGAATAATATACAAATCATAATTAACACATATTCATATTCCTGAGATGGTGTCACTTATGTAAAATTCAATTACCATCTTTAAAAGGGATCTACAGGAAGTAGGAAATTACCTTGGGGTTCATGGAATAATTTTCCAGGGTTATATTTAGACACTAGAACATCTGCTACACACTTTGCAATCTATAGAAGGAAAAGGAGTGACATGAAATCCAGTGGTTAAAGATAGGAGAGGTAGGAGAAAAAAGAGCAAGGCATAGAGAGAATCTCTGGGATTAGATCAAAAGTAAAACCAGTCATCGCATACTTCTTTTATATTGGTTGGAATAAGGTAGTTAGCAGTAAACAGTTAGCATGATAACAATAACATGGAGGGGTCTTGTGCTCTCTCCTCTGGAGTTGTGAGGGGTTTGGACAAAAAAGGAACTCACCCTGACATTCCAAAGGTATGTTATTGTAGAAGCAAAAAGTCAATGGATGGGCTCAGTTAAGGTAAAGACTGACCTTTGCCAGGAAAGATACCAACCTAGCACAAGACTACCAACTATGACTCACTTTAAGTTAGAAGGTTTTATTTTCAGACCATCCTGTGGGGTTACTTCAGTTGTCTGAGTTTGTAAGGCCCCCACTCAGTCCTTTCCTGAGCTTATGAGGTTGAGTGTGTGGCCCCTTTTTCATTCACACAGTCCAACTCCTTAACCTCTTGGGAGAAGAGAGGAGCTAGAGATAATTACCAATGGCCAGTTGCTTCATCAGTTATGCCAACATAAGTATATTTCCAATAAGAACGCTAAACACGGGATTCAGAAAACTTTGTGTTGATGCTGAAGGCTGAGGGATCAGGGAAAAATGGAAGTTTCACACCTCTCCCCATGCCTTCATCTGCCAGTATCTCCAATTTAGTTATTCCTGAATTGTATACTTACAATAAACCAGTAAAAGTAAGTAAAGTCCTTTCCTGAGTACTGTGTGGGACTTTTCAGATAACTATAAAGCCTGAGGGGTCATGGGAACCTCCAAATCTAAAGTTAAGCAGGCCAAAATGTGAGTTACCTGGGCACCCCATTTGTGATGGCGTCTGAAGTTATGTTACTGAGCCTTGAACCTATGGGGTCTGCACCCACATCAGATAGTATCAGAACTGAAATTAATTGTAGGACACCCCATTGGAGAAGTGGTTGTTGATGGGAAAAAACAGAAACAAATCCTTCAGCAGGGTGATGGTAGAAGTGAGTATAATATTGTCAGTGATCTGCATGTATTAGGTGCTCAGGGAGTTTGAGAAGACTTGACTTTCACTCCCCTCTCTCACTAATCCCTCTCTCACCTTCAGTGTCTACTTTCACCCCTTTTCCTCCTCTTTTTTCTCACAGAACGAGGCATGAGGCAGTGGTTCTAATCCCAGGAGCAGTGGAGGTATAGGCCTGTAAGTCTATTCATATGGTTGTCCGCCCTGAGGTGGGATCTGTTCTCCTAATGCCTAGGCAGCCAGTAAACTGACACTAGGTTGCAGTGAAAGGAAAGAAAATATATATTACAAAGGAACTAATGAAGGGCAATGGGGCAGCTGATACTCAAAGACCAGAACTCACAGTAGTTTATATTTAGGGTCATTTAAGGTGCTAAAGTCATGATGTGGGGTTCAGAGTCAAGGTTTTTGAGGATTGGTCAATTATAAGTACCCATAATGTGACTTATTTCTCCCTGGCAACATCCTGGCTGTGATCTTTGGTTATTTGGGGGCCTAGAGGTCTTCCTTCGTGCAGACAACCCAAATTTCTGCAACCCATTTTGGGCTTTAGTCAGTTATTTTATCTTAAGGGCAGAAAACATCTATCCATCTTGTGCTTAGCAGACAACATCTTTCTCTGATCATGAGCAAGATATCTCCTGCAACCTGTTTCACTGACTAGTTTCCAGGCTCCAGTCTGCATCTACATTCTTTCCTATCACACCTGCCAGGTTCTATTTTCTATTTATTCTTTTTTTTTCTTTATTGGTTAAGGTATTACAAGTGTGTCCTCATCTCCCCCAATTAACCCCCAACCTCTCTCCCCCGGAATCACGCTTTCATCTCCCTGTTGTCCATGTTCGTTGGCTTGGCTTATATTCACGCATACAAGTCCTTTAGTTGATCTCTTCCCCTTACCCCCATTTTTAGTTTTTGAGGAAACTCCATATTGTTCTCCACAGTGACTGCACCAGTCTATATTCCCACCAGCAGCACACAAGGGTTCCTTTTTCTCCACATTCTCTCCAACACTTGTTGTTTGTTGATTTGTTGATGATAGCCATTCTGACAGGTGTGAGATGATACCACATTGTCGTTTTGATTTTCATATCTCGTATAATTAGTGACTTTGAGCATGTTCTCATATGTCTTTCGGCCTTCTGTATGTCCTCTTGAAAAAAGTATCTATCTAGGTCTGTTGCCCATTTTTTGATTGGATTGTTTATCTTCCTATTGTTAAGTTTAATGTTGGAGATTAAACCCTTATCGGTGATATCATTCGCAAATATGTTCTCCCATGTAGTGGGCCTTCTTGTTGTTTTGTGAATAGTTTCCTTTGATGTGCAAAAGGTTTTTATTTTGATATAGTCCCATTTGTTTATTTTCTCTTTAGTTTCATTTGCCCTAGGAGGAGTATCGAAGAAGAAATTCCTTCGGCATATGTTTGCGATTCTGCTGTCTGTGGATTCCTCTAGTATTTTTATTGTTTCCCATCTTATGTTTAAGTCTTTTATCCATTTTGAGTTTACTTTTGTGTATGGTGTGAGTTGGTGGTCTAGTTTCATCTTTTTGCATGTATCTGTCTAATTTTCCCCACACCATTTATTGAAAAGACTGTCTTGACTCCAATGTATGCTCTTGCCTCCTTTGTTGAATATAATTGGGCATAGTGGTTTGGGTTGATTTCTGGGATCTCTATTCTATTCCATTGATCTATATGTCTGTTCTTGTGCCAGTAGCAGGCAGTTTTGAGAACAGTGGCTTTGTAATACAGCTTGATATCTGGTATTGAGATCCCACCTACTTTGTTCTTCTTTCTCAGGATTGCTGCAGCTATTTGAGGTCTTTTTTTTTATTCCATATGAAATTTTGGAAATATCTGTGAAATATGCCGTTGGTAATTTGATGGGGATTCCATTGAATCTATAGATTGCTTTGGGTATTATGGACATTTTGATGATGTTGATTCTACCAATCCATGAACACGGTATGTTCTCCATCTGTTTATGTTTTCCTTTATCTCTTTTTTCAGTGTCCTGTAGTTTTTCGCATATAAGTCTTCTACCTCCTTAGTTAAGTTTATTCCTGGGTATCTTAATTTTTTTGGTGCAATGGTAAATAGGATTGCTTTTTTAGCTTCACTTTCTGTAAGTTCACTATTGGTGTAAAAAAATGCCATAGATTTCTTGGCATTAATTTTGTATCCTGCTACATTGCCGAATTCATTTATTAAGTCTAATAATTTTTTGATGGAGTCTTTAGGGTTCTCTATGTACAGTATCATGTCATCTGCAAATAAGTACAGTTTACTTCTTCTTTTCAAATATGGATGCCTTTTATTTCTTTTTTAAAAAATTTAAAATTTCTTTTATTGTAAAAGCAGTAAATAAAATCACCACCACAAAAGAAAAATCAAGAAGTGAAAAAATTTATCCACAATCCCATTAAAACTATGTTGATGTACTGCTGGGGTCCAACCCCCCCAGGTCCAGGGGTCTCCAAAGGTGTGGACGGAGTCGGCGAAGAAGGAATGACACAGAGACAGAGTTCAGTTGATCAGCAGCCTTGCCAGGATCTCTAGCCACAATCTCCAGCCAAGTTCTGTGTCCATGTTCTCTTGCTAGGTTCTCCAGCCAGGTTCTCCAGGTTCTCCAGCCAGGTTCTGTAGCCATGTTCTCTCGCTAGGTTCTCCAGCCAGGTTCAGTTTAGGTTCTCCAGCCAGGTTCGGTCGCCAGGTTCTGTAGCCAGGTTCTGTCTAGGTTCTCCAACCAAGTTCTGTAGCCAGGTTCTGTCCAGGATCTTTTGCCATGTTCTCTCCAGAGAAGTTTTTCTGTCTCTAGGTTCTGTGTAGGTTCTGTCTTCTAAGTTCTGTCTCTAGGATCTTCATCTGAGTTCTGTGTCCTGTTGTCTTGTTACATCTGTATTTATACCAGTTGATTCCAATCCTATCAATCTCTATTCCAAAGGTTAGGGCGTTTCTTATCTCATTCCAGGGAGTAAAGATTATGTAGCTTAAGCATGACTGTTCGTAGTTAAAGTGATTAATTACCCGCCTGGCACTTAGTTAAGAGGTTTTATTCCCTCCCTAACTTCGGGGGAAAATCCCTACCTGGGGAAACAACCTTTCTCGGAGAGGTGACCTTGGTTAAAACACAGCGCCAAGAAGGTGAGCAAACATATTAAGAACAGTATGCCATATATGCCAGGTCCCTTGAAACAGCAAGGATGGACTGGCTCCTGGCAAATTCCAACTTTTCTATTTTTTAAAAGCAGGCATTAAAAAGAAAAACCCCAAATGCTCTCTTGTATCCATTTTAAGAGTAGGATTGGCGCTTTCCACTATTACCTGAGTCCTGATCTATCATCCCTAGGAAGAGCTTGCCAATCCTGCACTTTCCAGGGATGGAAAGGCTGCAGTGGGGTTAAGGATAAGGCTCCTTGGGCCTACCTTCTCCCATGCCATTGCATTTACCTTTCCTTCCTCAGAAAAGCATGGACATACTTCTTGTATAAAACATTCTGTCTGACTGGGAGTAACCTTAATTCCTCTGCTAGCAAGCATATGTGTTAAAAGATCAATACAGAGTCTTTTTTCTTAAGACTCAGTATGGCACATCTTCTTAATCTAAAGATCAATACAGAGTCTTCTTTCTTTGGACTCAGTATGGCACATCTCTCAATCTAAGTTCTTTACTATCCACCTTCTTACCCTACTTATCCTCTGTAGGGGGGTTTGCAGCACCCTGGTGGAGTCCTATCCATCCCGAATGTGGGGGTTCTCAATGGGGGGGGGCTTACCTAGGGGAATCCTGTTCCAGGGGTTCCCAAAGGTGTGGATAGAGTCGGCGAAGACTATCCACCCTCTTCCTATGGTGGAGTCCTATCTGTCCCGAGTGTGGGGGGCTTACCTAAGGGGTCCCTGTTCGGGCGCCATATGCTGGGGTTCCACCCCAGCAGGTCCAGGGGTCCCCAAAGGTGTGGATGGAGTCGGCGAAGAAGGAATGACACGAAGACAGCGTTCAGTTGATCAGCAGCCTTGCCAGGATCTCTAGCCACAATCTCCAGCCAAGTTCTGTGTCCATGTTCTCTTGCTAGGTTCTCCAGCCAGGTTCTCCAGGTTCTCCAGCCAGGTTCTGTAGCCATGTTCTCTCGCTAGGTTCTCCAGCCAGGTTCAGTTTAGGTTCTCCAGCCAGGTTCAGTCGCCAGGTTCTGTAGCCTGGTTATTCAGCCAGGTTCTGTCTAGGTTCTCCAACCAAGATCTGTAGCCAGGTTCTGTCCAGGATCTTTTGCCATGTTCTCTCCAGCAAAGTTCTTCTGTCTCTAGGTTCTGTGTAGGTTCTGTCTTCTAAGTTCTGTCTTCTAAGTGCTGTCTCGCCTTTTATTTCTTCTTCTTGTCTGATCACAATGGCTAGTACTTCCAATACTATGTTGAACAGGAGTGGTGAGCAGGGGCATCCCTGTCTTGTTCCTGTTCTTAGGGGAAATGGTTTTAGTATTTGCCCATTGATTATGATGTTGGCTGTGGGTTTGTCATATATGGCTTTTATTATGTTGAGGTATGATCCTTCTATTCCTACCTTGCTGAGAATTTTTATCAAGAAAGGGTTTTAGATTTTGTCAAATGCTTTTTCTGCATCAATTCATATGACTATGTGGTTTTTATCTCCCAATTTGTTTATGTGATGTATTACATTTATTGATTTGTGGATATTGTACCATCCTTGCATCCCTGGGATAAAACCTACTTGGTCATGGTGTAAGATGTTTCTGATGTACTGCTGGATCCAATTTGCTAGGATTTTAATGAGGATTTTGGCATCGATGTTCATGAGGGATATGGGCCTGCAATTCTCTTTCATTGTATTGTCTCTATCTGGTTTTGGTATTAGGGTGATGCTGGCTTCATAGAATGAGCATGGAAGTGTTCCTTACTCTTGAATTTTTTGGAATAGTCTGAGGAGGATAGTTTTTAGTTCTTTCTTGAATGTTTGTTAAAACTCCCTGGTGAAGCCATCTGGCCCCAGGCTTTTCTTTGCTGGAAGCTTTTGATGACTGCTTCAATTTCTTCCATAGTTATTGGCCTATTGAGATTTTTGGATTCTTCCTGATTAAGTTTTGGAAGGTTGTATTTTTCTAGGAATATGTCCATTTCCTCCAGGTTGTCTAGTGTGTTGGAGTAGAATTGTTCATAGTCTTTTTTAATAACCCTTTGTATTTCTGTGGGGTCTGTTGTTATTTCTCCTCTTTCATTTCTGATTTTGTTTATTTGGGTACTCTCTCTTTGTTTCTTGGTGAGCCTGGCTCATCAATCTTGTTTATCCTTTCAAAGAACCAGCTCTTGGTTTTGTTGATCTTTTGTAATTTTTTTGGTCTCTATATCGTTTATCTCTGCTCTGATCTTTATTATTTCCTTCCTTCTGCTTATAGTGGACTTTTTTTGTTGCTCTCTTTCTAGCACTTTGAGTTGTAGGGTTAGGTGATTTATTCTCATTGTTTCTTGTGTTTTGCAGTAGGCTTGTAGAGCTATGAACTTCCCTCTCAAGACTGCTTTCGCTGTGTCCCATAGGTTTTGGATTGTTGTGTTTTCATTGTCATTTGTTGCCATGATGTTTTTTATTTCTTCTTTGATCTCTCTGGTAACCCAGTCATTGTTTAATAACATGCTATTTAGTCTCCATGTGTTTGATTTTTTTGCATTGTTTTTATTGTAGTTGATTTCCAGTGTTATGAAGTGATCTGAGAAGATGCTTGATATGATTTCAATCTTTTTTAATTTAAAAAGACTTTGCCTGTGACCCAATATATGGTCTATCTTTGAACATGACCCATGTGCACTTGAGAAGAATATATATTCTGTGGCTTTGGGTGAAATGTTCTGAAGATGTCAATTAATTCCATCTGATCTAGTGAGTCATTTAGGATTGATGTTTCTTTGCTGATTTTTTGTTTAGAGGATTTGTCCAAAAGTGATAAAGTCCCCTACTATGATTGTATTGCTGTCAATCTCTCCCTTGATCTCCTCCAGAAGTTTTCTTATGTATTTGGGTGCTCCTATATTGGGTGCATATATGTTTACCAGAGTTATTTCTTCGTGTTGGATTGCTCCCTTTAGTATTATGAAGTGGCCTTCTTTATCTCTTTTTATGTTCTTCACTTTGAGATCTAATTTGTCAGATATAAGTATTGCTACCCCAGCTTTTTTTTTTTTTTCATTTCCATTCGCCTGAAAAACCTTCGTCCATACCTTTACCATCAGTCGGTGTGCATCTTTTTTTTTAAGGTGGGTTTCCTGTAGAGAGCAGATACATAGATATATGAGTCATGGTTTGTTATCCACTCAGTTACCCTATGTCTTTTGATTGGGGCATTTAATCCATTTACATATAAAGTTATTATTGGAAGATCCTTGTTTGTCGCCATTTTTATTCTTTACCCCTGTGTTCCTTCTTTGTTTCCTATTTTTTCTTTTTACAGCAGACTCTTTAGCATTTCTTGCATTGCTGGTTTGGTGGTAATAAATTCCCGTAGTCCTTTTTTCTCTGTGAAGCTCCTGATTTCACCCTCAATTTTGATTGATAGCCTTGCTAGGTACAGTATTCTTGGATTCAGACCCTTCTTTTGCATGACTTTGTATATTCCAACCCATTCCCTTCTTGCCTGATGTGTTTCTGTTGAGAAATCAGTCACTAGTCTCCTCTGATGGGTGATCCTTTGTAGGTAACTTTTTGTCTCTCTCTGGCTGCTTTTAAGATTCTTGCTTTGTTGTTGGTGTTTGCCTATTTAATTATAATGTGCCCTGGCATCAGTCTTTTGGGGTTCATTCTGTTTGGGACTCTGTGAGCTTCTTGGATTTGTGTGAGTTTTTTCTTCCCTATATCAGGGAAGTTTTCTGTCATCATTTTTTCAAACAGGTTTTCTATTCCTTGCTCAGCTTCCTCTCCTTCTGGCAACCCTATTATGTGGATGTTGTTTCATTTCATGTTGTCCCAAAGTTCTCTTAGGCCAGGGGTGGGCAAACTTTTTGACTTGAGGGCCACAATGAGTTCTTAAACTGGACTGGAGGGCTGGAACAAAAGCATGGATGGAGTGTTTGTGTGAACTAATATAAATTCAAAGTAAACATCATTACATAAAAGGGTACGGTCTTTTTTTTTTTTTAGTTTTATTCATTTCAAATGGGCTGGATACGGCCCGCGGGCCATAGTTTGCCCATGACTGTCTTAGGCTCTCCTCCTGCTTTTTAATTTTTTTTTTCTAGAAGCTGCTCTGCTTGGTTATTTTTTCTTACCTTGTCTTCTAGCTCACTGATGCAGTCCTCTGCTTCTTCTATTCTACTGTTGATGCTTTCTATTGAGTTCTTTATAGCAGTGATGTCATTTTTTCATTTCCTCTTGGTTCTTACACATATTGTTGAATTTGTCTTCCATTCTTTTCATCCACCTTACGGCCATTTCTCTGAATTCTTTCTCTGACAGGTTGCTTGCCTCCATTGCCTCCATTTAATTTACTTCCTTTTCTAGTGATGCCCGTTCTTCTTTCATATGCGGGCTGTTTTTTTGTCTTCCCATGATCTCTCTTCTCCGGGTGTTTGGTTATGTAGTTCTCTCTGTGCTGCATTAATTTAATGGCACAAAATACAACACAACAAGGCACAGCACACAAGGCACTGAACACAAATGTATTCATGATACTAATAATCCCAAATAAAAGTGACCACCAGAGAAAAGAGAATTAGGGGGTAAAGATGAAAAAAGAAGAGAAAAAGAAAAAAGGAGTGCAAAAACGAAATTGGGGAAAAGGGGAAAAAAAGTAAGAGAGAAAAGAAATAGAATGAAATAGAAGAGGGGAAGAAACTATTTATATGGGGAGAAAACTCCAATAGAACAAACACTAATCCCAACAAATTCCAGCAACAGATATGGAGAGATGAATGCAAACTATAAACAACAACTAATATCAAGTGAGGCGAGGGAAAACAGAAGCAAAAAAAAAAAACACTGTAAAAAGCAACAAAAAGAGAAAAAGAAAAAGTGAAACAATCTCACAAACAAGCATAAAAAACCAATATAATCAACAAACAACAAAATGACAGAGAGAAAAAATTTTGGATAGTGAAGAAAGAGAAGAAAGAGGTGTATATAGACTTAGAGCAGGGGATTGGAAATTAGATATATAAGTAGGGTGAAATTTTAACTGGGGGTAAAAAGACGGAATAGGGAAAATTTAAAGCAGGAATAGGGTAAGAGAAACAGGACAACAAAAGGGGAAAAGTGAGGAAGAGAGTTTTGGCATAATGGTAAAGTTGAGATAGAGTAAAATGATGCTAAAGAAAAGATAAAAATAGAATGTAGAACATTAATCCCAAAATAAAATAAAGAGAAAATAAAATGACTATTTTAAAAAAAATGGTAAAATGGTAGTAGTAATAATACTGGTTAAAAATAAAAATGTAGTAATTAAAAAAGGTAAAATCAGCTGATGAAAAAAAAATAGTTGCTTATGTAAAAGGTGAAAAAAATAAAAATGTGAAGTAGTGAAGGTCCTTCACTTCCTATATTCTTCTGTTTGGCACACCTTACTCCTGTCAGTCATTCAGGAAAGTGTTGAATTTCCCTGCACTACACTGTTCCTCCATGTTGTAAACCACAGTCCTGATTTTAAAGCAGGCAGTATTTCTTTGTTTCCCAGACTGCCTTTATTTGTGTTTACAGAAGAGTCAGTTTATGGTTCAGCCCCTGGGTGGCAGTGTTTCTGGATTTACCTCTGAGGCTATAAGTCCTCTCTAGCCAGTATTTAGATTTTGTTTTCCCTATCGCACTTAATACTGGTTTGGGAGAGTCGACTGCTCCAGAGCTGGTTCCTTGATCATTACTCCTGCTCTGATTCCCAGGTTCCACAAAAACAACTTCCTCCTGCAGTCTCTGTGGATGAACCTAATTGGGCAATCCTATGTATTATGTTTAATAATCAAAAGCAAAGATTTAAGGAGAAAAGAAAAAAAAAGGTGGAGAGTAGGTGCGTGGGCTCACAACCCTCCACCATCCAGCTCTGTGCGAAATTCTCCCAAAGCCTCTTCCGCACATCCTCTCTCCCCTGGCACTAAGCAACTGGCACACTGGCAAAATCCAAGGCTGCCTTTTTGCACCCAGTCTAGCTATGGGCTGATGATTAGACTTCCCTTCTGCCAGAAGCCCTGTGGGGCCTATTAGCTCATTTAATCACCCAAATGAGTTAGTTTAATTCATTTACTTGTGGATCACTCTTGCCCCAATGGCCTCAGACTTTGTGGGGCTCAGACATTCCCCACGCGTTCCTCTCTCCAGCCTGAGTCACAAACCGCACCTTCATCTAGGTGAAATCTGACCTTTCTGTGAGGAAGAACAGGGCTCCTCTGAGTCCACTTATTTGCTCTGCTTGAGATGCAGTGTTCCTGGGTTGGTACCTGATCCCTGGGTCTGCTCCAACATTTTTAAATGGAAAGAATCAAAAACATCCCACACATCCTTTATTTCACTCTAGCGTACTATCACACTATTACTGTTGTTGCTGTGTGGGTTACTGGGCACCTTCCCCACCAGCATGTCATGTCCATGAGGACTGGGATTTTGTCTGTTCTATCTCACACCTGCACCCCCAGTGCTTAGAGCAGTGTCAGCAGATGGTGAGCAGTAGGTTGCTCTTCTTTGATAAGTGAGTAAAGATGTTACACATGTGATCATGGATGAAAGGGTGAAATATGGAGCATCATAACCTCATCTAACTGGGATTCAGACCTACACTGAGGGACCAGGGAGACTTATCCGATAGAGCAAGAGCCCTGGCTAACCAAAAGCTGATGGAGGGGCAGACGTAATAGTTCCAGGCAGATGGCACAGCAAATGCAAAGGCCAGGAGGTGGGAAAATAGAGGGAAGTAAATGAATTAAACTAACTCATTTGGGTGATTAAATGAGCTAATAGACCTGAAGGGCCCAGTACACAGAGTGTGCTGGAGAAAGGCCAGCCATTGTCATTATTGCACATCCAGGGTCTGCCTACCTGGCAACAACAATAACAGAATAAAGGGGTTCTTCCCTCCCAAACTGCACAAGCAATTCATGATATCAAGCCTTGATTACAGCTTGACTGTGGCATAAGTGACAGGCGATAAACCACATATATGTAAATACACACTCCCTGTCACGCAAAAGTTTCTCATGTGTTTTGTAGTCCCTCTCTCTGCACCCCACCCCACAGTAATCAGGCAATCACTCAACCTGTCTTTCTTGATAGATTATTTTGCAATTTCTAGAATGTTATATACATGTAATTATATCGTATGCTCTCCTTTTGGTATGGCTTCTTTCACTAAGCATAATGATTTTTATGAGGTGAAATTCTTGTAACAAGATATTAATCCTTTTAAAGTGAACATTTCACTGGCACTATAGACACAATGTTTTTCAGTCACTATGTTACCTAGTACTAAAACATTTTCATCCCCCAATTAAAACTCTGCATCCAATGAGAGGTTGCTCCCATCTCCCCAGCCCCTATCCCTGGAAATCCCCAATCTGAATTCTGTCTCCTTCTCTTTCTTGTCCCTCTTTTCTGTACCATCTACCCTGTCAGCCTGTACATCTGGTGCCCCACTTATCCCAATGTCAGGGCACTAATCTAAGACTTTAACACCTTATTCTTCCTCTAAACCGCATTTCTCACTCCTCACATCCTTCTAGCTCTGGGGGAATGGCACCCCAATACCACTGCACCGCTCCACTGGCTGCTTTCTCAACAGGTAGGTCAGCCCCCCTCGTGTTCCTCAGTCCAACCTAAACCCACACATAGAGAGCCTTCTACATTAAAGCCCTAGGTGCCATTGAACTCATAAAATGCCTCACACCCCTAAACCTGCTAAGCTTTACAATTCCCCATCCTGACTCTGAACAAACCCCATCCCTCCACGACCCCTTCTTATGCTCCCTTCTGCTTACCCGCAATCCAACATTGGTGAGGTCCAAAAACGTTCCACCGTATACCCCAGAGGACACAATAAGCAGGCACAAAACAGAACCAGAGGAGAGATTAATTTCCATTTCCCAGGTTCTGCTTGTTAACTCTCTAAGGCCAGACACATTGAGTTTGCAAAGCAACAACAAAAAGAGACAAAGAATGAGGACCCTGCTGTCTGGCCTGAGCTCTGGGTCATGGAGGGCTGGAAAGACGGTCATCCAGTGTACGCTTGTGGGTGGCTGACATCATAGGGAGGTGCACATTTACTTGAGTTTTTCTTTTATCACTGAATATTTGTTTAATTCTCTGTGATATTGTTCTTCGAAGGTGCAGTGAAAATGAATATAGAATGAGAACACTTTTTTTTTATTAGGGCGTGTCTTCTCAGATCTGGTGCAAGGGCCACTCAGAGGCAACTGGGGAAAGATATGAGAAGTCAAACCATCACCTCCTGTGAACCCCACTTCAGAAAAGAGGAAGAAAAGTTGGGAACATTTATTTGGAGGATTGTAGCCACATAAAGAAAGAAATGAGAACATTTGTAAATATGATAAGGATTGACACTGTAAGGTGACAGGTTCAGCTAATTACAGGTAGATGATGTCAAAGTAAAACTTGAGCCAGACAAATTCAGGGAGGCAAGAAAGTCCTTATACAAGACCACGCAACAGGGCAGTGAGACTGACCTCAACACCCCTGAAAGAAATGGCTAGGGAGATTTTAAGAACAAGAGAATGAATCATGGGCATCTGTGTTTGCTAATTGGATTGACACAAGATATAAATTAAACTCATGAAATCCTGACAGGAGGGTTTTCATTATTGTTACATTTAAACCTCCCTCAAGGATAAGTTGTTTTTTTTTTGGAGAGAGAGAGAGAGAGAGAGAGAGAGAGAGAGAGAGAGAGAGAGAGAGAGAGAGAATAATCTGTTGCCTCCCCTAGGTGCCTTGACCGAGGATTGAATATGCAAACTCTATGTGTTTAGGAGAAAGTGCCAACCAACTTCGCCACACTGGTGAGGGTAAGCAAGATTTTTTACATCTTGGTTTTAAATGTCCCCACCCAAGTTAAGCTTCTACCCTTCCTCAGAGACTGAGACACAGAAAACAGGAGAATTAAATTTTAACAGAATGGACCCAAACCATCTATGCAGATATTCAATGAATCATATAAATTACAAGAAGTTGTGTTTATTAAAAATACACTTTTATTGATTTCAGAGAGAGGAAGGAAGAAGGAGAAAGACATAGAAACATCAATGATGAAAGAGAATCATTGACTGGCTGCTTCCTGCACACCTCTACTGGGAATCAAGCCTGAAAGCCAGCATGTGCCCTGACTGGGAATTGAACCATGACCTCCTGGTTCTTGGGTTGATGCTCAACCACTGAGCCATTCCAGCTCGGATGCAAGAAGCTTTTAAGGAGACTTAGGTATATTTCAAAAGGACAGAGAAAGAGTCTGCAATTACAAATTGCAGTTGCATTTATTTCTAAAGGAAATACTCTAAAAAAAAATAGAGGCCCAGTCAGAAAGAAAGGTTAGAGACTCTGAGGGAATAATGAGGCCTCTTGTTCATAACACAGCTACTTTCTGCACAGCGGAGGGAAACACAACTAAATCCTTTCAGCCAGCACATAGCTTGCATCGCCATCAGTTCCTCCAATTTATAAACAAGTGCAAGGTACCAGCCATTTATAAATAGATGTCCAAATAGTTGAGAGACTGAACAGAGATGGCATCTAATCTCCCAGAAGGCTGTGCTTCTGTAGTTTTCCATGCAGACATTACATTTCTCTACAGTCACATTCCCTTTGACCAAACATCATCTCCAAGGAAGAAGAGTATTTTGGCCCTATCACATATATGCCTGGTGTCATTCAATTTGCCCTGATTAATGACCTAAGTGCAGAGGAATGACATTCACCTTATATTTTGCTCTGATGCAGGTTTTTCTATGAAGCCTGAGATGGGAGATTTAACAGCCTCTTGAGGTTAGGCGCCCCTGTCTTTTCACTCAGGTCCAAAGGGAAGCCCTTCCTTCCCTCCCAGAGCACTGTCCTCCCCAGGAGATCTTGGCCAGTCTCCGACTCCCAACCTCCTTTCCATTCCCAGGGATTGTCCCCTCCTTACCAACCAGCAGGTACCCCAGCCAGGGGAATAGTCCACTGTGGGCAAGGGCTGCAGGAAACTCCATGGTGATTGCTGCCTGCTCTGTCCCTCCCTATAATAGAAGAGCTCGAGGTCCAGTAAGCCTCCCAGCACCTCTGTCCAGACTGGTGGGATGTGCTGTCCCTCCTCTTTGTGTGCTGAGCCTCCTGCTGGGGCAAGATAACCTCCCTGGTCATGAGGGCCAGGGCAGGGTCAGGGCCCAGGACCCTCCCTTTCCCTTCCCTCATTATTGCCAACCCTGTTGCCCCTTTCATTTTACCTTTAGTCTATAATTTGGAAACTGCTGAAGCCTCTGGCAACACACACAGATACAAACACAAACACACACATGCATAGACACGTGCCCAGAAAAGCACTGTCCTGGGGCGTCTAATTCCTGGTATTCTCCACAGCTCCCTGTCAGTGCATATTTGACTTTTCCCTTCAGAGCAAGAGGTCTGGGGCCACCTCAGAGAAATTGTCACAGGGATGCCCTGGCTCTGCATTGGATATCCTGTAAAACTTTGTAAGGATTGGGATGCCCAGGTGACATTTTAGAAAGGCTGCTTCAGCAGCTGCCCATTACATGGATGCCAGGATGGGACACTATGATGTGAGGTTGGGGTGCCCTGCCCCTCTTCTGTACACAAGGTGACTCTCCAGATCCTCTTAAAATGCAGATTCTGACGCAGCAGTTGTGCAGTGGACCAGAAACTCTGCATCTGACGAGCTCTCAGGGGAACTGGATCTTACTGGCCTGTGGAGCCCACTTGCAATAGTAAAGCTGATGAGGGCACATGTCCTCATGAGAGGGTGACCCTCTTACCCCAGCATTGGCCCCTGCTGTATCTTGTTCTTGGGTCTGTCAGCACCACACAGGGAACCCCACAGGCCCCAAACTGGGGATTATTTCTGTTTGTGACACAGAAACCCAGCTGGGCACCAGGTCTTCCCTGTGTTCTAAAATGTGCTGGGAAGATGGGATTTCCTCTCAGCAGGAAGGACACAGAGGTGACTGTGGGGGTGAGAAGGCGTCAAGCTGGGTGATGACTGCAGAGGAGAGCCTCCCTCTATCTCAGGTTGTCACCAGCCTGGCCGTTGTTTCCAGAGACAGAGACCCCAGCACCACGGGGAGCAGAAGGACCTGCAATTTCTAGGTGTGAAAGGCAAGGTGTGAAGGAAGAACTATAGTGGGAGCTCAGTTGGCTGTGGGCTCCATAGTTCTTGGGGAATGTTTTCAAGGAGACCCTACCTCTCTTTGTTGGTTGACCCTGACCATATCCTCCCTAACTGTTCCGGCAGCCCCTGTCCTCTGCCTGGGGGAATTTTATGAGGTCACCTTGCCTTAACCATGTGTGGTTCCAGTTAAGAGGAGGGGAGTAGCATAGAGATCCCTAAAAAAGCAGCTGCCCCTTAACCCTGTCAAGGTCAGAAATATCCAAACCTGTGGAGGATTGTTATGAGTGTTTTAGCTGAATTGGTGTCATATGACTGCAAGCAAGATCTCAAATCCTAGAACAGCAGTTTTGTAGCTTATTTTATACATTAAAATCAAAGGAGAAGATGAAAAAAGTTGCATGAAATTTATTTTAAAGTGAAGGAAAGCATAGCAGGGAGATCTCTAGAAATAAATAAAAATCAAAATGGAGAAACACATATTATTTTTACATTGGAGGATCCAAGATAGTTAACATTTCTAGCAGGTACAGAGGCTGTGCAGGGAACCAGGCAACATGAGCTCTCTCTGGTCTTGTATTCTGGCGCCACAGACTCTGCCTTTAATGGGTCAGGCAAAGAAAATTTGCTCGAGGTATGTGATGTCAAAGTATGTTATCCATGATGCATAAGAACAGGGAAAGGGCTCATTTGAGGTAAAGTCTGACATTTGCTAAGGAAGTTGTAGGCCTGGGGCATGACTACGTGTCATCACCTGCCCAGTTAGGCATTTGTGATCAGACAACACTGTGCATCACTGAGCTTTTCAGGCCTGTCATGTGGCCCCCTGGGCTTATCAGGTTTCTTGCACAGCCTCTTTTCCATACACAGTTTCTGGAAAGAGCAGGTGAGACGGCGCAGACATGATGGAGGGGCCCAGAAAAATTTGTTGGTCAGGGAATGGAAATAGGTCTCCTTCTGCACCTCCTTAGGCAAGGCCCAGTTCCAGTGTGGATTTCCTGTGTTTTGTAGGTGCGTCTCAATATCGCCCCCTGGAAGGCAAAAGGAGACCTGCAGGCAATGTCAGGTACTGCACTAGGAATGCTGACCAGGCTCCAGAAGGTGGGAGCTCACTGTGAGCTCTGGACAGAGGTGAGCTCTGACCTCTAGACGAAGAGCCAGCCATCCGAGGCTTGGTCTCTGCATGTCTCATGCCTCCTGACTGCATCCCAGGGCTGACTGAGCCCAGTGAGAAGACTGGCTTTGTCCAGAGTATTATGAGTCCAGTGTCCAGGGAGCTGTGCCCTCTGGTGGATATGCTGTTTCAGGAGGATGTTCTGTTCCAGGTTTTCAAAGCCAGGGTCTGGTGAGGCCTCTTTGGGAGAGGGTGCTGGCCTGGATGGTTGATCATAAAAATGCTCTCCGTGTTTCCCATCACAGCGTTGGGATGTTGCATCCATTCCCCTGTGTCCCTGTCTGTCATCTGCTCTAGGCCTCCCCACAGGGCCCAGTTTCTGGAGCAGGTCCACATGGAGTGTCAACCTGGTTACTCTGTGGGTTCCTCTGTTCAGGAAAGGGAGGCTCCTGTATGACTCTCAGCACCTATGAGACGGAAGCAACCCCAGATCCTGAGTTCTCCTCTCCCATCTTGCTTAGGACGTTCCTCTTGCTCCCAAGGACACCGTGGTCTGGTGTGATGTCTTTAGGGGCCACAGGCAGCTGTATCAGACCAGGGACTTTGGGGATGGGGAGTTATTTCCTAATTCCCTTGAAGGGATTCTCCCTGGGATGGAGAATCCAGAATGTCTGCCAGGTCAGGGATCTGTGATAAGAGGAAGAGCACGGGCTGTTTTCTAGGCCCTGAAAAGATGAGACGCCACTCGGGGGGGGGGGGGGGGGGGCGGGGAGGACTGTGATTTTCTGGGAATAAAGAGGGGTCAGACCCCTCACTGTTAGGAGGTTCCTGTCCCCCTTCATGACGGTAAGTGGGGTAAAGACCTCACACTAGAACATCCGCTGGGGTCCAGCCCCAGCGGGTGCAGGGGTCCCCAAAGGTGTGGACGGAGTCGGCAACACCCTGGTGGAGTCCTATCCGTCCCGAATGTGGGGGTTCTCAATGGGGGGGGCTTACCTAGGGGAATCCTGTTGCAGGAGTTCCCAAAGGTGTGGACGGCATTGGCGAAGACTATCCACCCTCTTCCTACGGTGGAGTCCTATCCATCCCGAGTGCAGGGCGCTTACCTAGGGGTCCCTGTTCGGGCGCCAGATGCCGGGGTCCAGCCCCAGCGGGTCCAGGGGTCCCCAAAGGTGTGGACGGAGTTGGCGAAGAAGGAATGAATGGCACAGAGGCAGTGTTCAGTTCATCAGCATAGTTGGGTTCTCTTTTCAGGATCTCCAGCCAGGTTCTGTAGACATGTTCCCTTGCTAGGTTCTCCAGCCAGGTTCTGTCCAAGTTCTAGTCAGGCTCTCTTGACCCGGAGGCAGCCATCGGGTGATCATCATAGCCAGGTTCCTCTAGCCAAGTTCTGGTCAGGATCTCCAGCGAAGTTCTGGTTAGGATCTCCAGCCAGGTTCTGTCTTCTAAGTTCTGTGTAAGTTCTGTCTCCTAAGTTCTGTCTCTTAAGTTCTGTCTCTTAAGTTCTGTCTGTAGGTTCTGAGTTCTGTGTCTCAGGTCTGTCTCTCGGTCTGCCTCTCTAGGTTCTGACTTCTGAGGTCTGTCGCTAAGTTCTGTCTCCTAAGTTCTGTCTGTAGGTTCTGAGTTCTGTCTCCTAAGTTCTGTCTCCTAAGTTCTGTGTCCTAAGTTCTGTCTGCTGTTGTCTTGTTGCATCTGTATTTATACCAGTTGATTCAATCCTATCAATCTCTATTCCAAAGGTTAGGGCGTTTCTTATCTCCATTCCAGGGAGTAAAGATTATGTAGCTTAAGCATGATTGTTCGTAGTTAAAGAGATTAATTACCCGCCTGGCAGTTAAGAGGTTTTATTCCCTCCCTAACTTCAGGGGAAAATCCCTACCTGGGGAAACAACCTTTCTCGGAGAGGTGACCTTGGTTAAAACACAGTGCCAAGAAGGTGAGCAAATATATTAAGAACAGTATGCCATATATGCCAGGTCCCTTGAAACAGCAAGGATGGACCGGCTCCCAGCAGACATCCCCGTGCACAAAGGGGCTGTGGCCTCCTCCCAGGCTGACAGCAAGGCCTTCATGTGGATCAGGAACATGATCTGACTGCAAGTGTCCCACAGGGTGACAGGCTTCCATTGTGACATTTCCCTTATCGATTTATTGAGTGTTTACTGAGCATCTATGAACTCCACAGAAAACAGAATCTACATGGCCCCTGTACTCATGGAATTTACCTTGTAAAAAGAGGCAGGTTCTCAGATAAATCATAGCACTAAGAATACAATTATAATCAAGAGAAGGGCCATGAGTGGAAAGTTCTGGTGCATCCAGAGCATGTACTTGAGTCTCAGCTGGTCTTGGGATCCCAGAGTGAACTGATTAAGTGATCTTCTGGCTGAGATCTGAAGCGTGAGTGGTCCTGTGGCCCTTGAAGGACAGGGGGTGTTGGGGAAGAGCTGCCTGCAGAGCACTGGCCTTTTGTGAGCAGATGCCTGGCTGGATGTAGGAGCTGAGGGAGTACAGTGTGGGCAGTGGAGAGCGAGAAGGACTGAGTGATGCTATTCAGGTTGGACCCTGCTGGGCCCTGGGTGCTGCTCAGGTAAGGTCAGCAGCCACCTGGGGAGGCTCCCAGCTTTGGACTAGCTCTGCCGCCCTCTGGTGGACTAGCAGCTAAATGTGCAAGAAAAGGTCAGGTTACAGTTGGGTATTTTTTGAGTTTTGTATTTTTCATTCAGCTTACACTTTAAAAAATATTTCATATGTATATAAATATATATAAATTTAACACATTTATTGAATTTTAGTTGACATATAATAAAATTAACATTTTGAAAACATGCAATTTAGTTTTGCTAGTGTATGCACCAGAGAATTTCTTACAATGAAAATAATTAACATGTCCCTCACTCTTTTTTTTAATTCTTTATTCTTGAAAGTATTACATATGTCACCTTTTTCCCCATTGACCTCTCCTATCCAGCCCCCAACCCCCAGCATAGGTCCTCACGCCCATATTGTCTGTGTACATTGGTTATGCTTATATGCATGCATACAAGTCCTTTGGTTGATCTCCTACCACCCTCCTCCCCACTCCCGACCTTCCCTCTGAAGTTTGATGGTCTGTTCGATGCTTCTCTGTCTCTGGATCTATTTTCATTCATTGATTTATGTTGTTCATTATATTCCACAAATGAATGAGATCATGTGATACTTATCCTTCTCCAACTGGCTCATTTCACTTAGCATAGCCAATCCATGCTGTTGCAAATGGTAAGAGTTCTTTCTTTTTTATAGCATCATAGTATTCAATTGTGTACATGTACCACAATTTTTTATCCACTCAACTGCTGATGGAAATTTAGGCTGTTTCCAAATATTAACTATTGTAAATTGTGCTGCCATGAACATAGGGGTGCATATATCCTTTCTGATTGCTGTTTCTGATTCCTTGGGATATATTCTGAGAAGTAGAATTACTGGGTCAAATGGGAGTTCCTTTTTTAATTTTTTGAGGAAACTCCATGCCTTTTTCCACAATGGCTGCACCAGTCTGCATTTCCATCAGCTGTGTACAAGGGTTTCCTTTCTTGCCAGCACTTGTAGTTTGTTGATTTTCTTATGACAGCCATTCTGACACGTGTAAGGTGGTACCCCATTGTCGCTTTTATTTGCATCATTCAAATGATTAGTGACTTTGAGCATGTTTTCACATGTCTCTTGACTTTCTGTATGTCCACTTTCGAAAAGTGTCTATTTAGTTCCTTTGCCCATTCTTTAATTGGATGGGTTATCTTCCTTTTGGTAAGTTGAGTGAGTTCCCTATAAATTTTGGAGATTAAACCCTTATTGGATGTAACAATGGCAAATATGTTCTCCCAGTGGGCTCTCTTTTTGTTTTAATGTTGGTTTCCTTTGCTGTACTGAATCTTTTTATTTTGATGTAGTCTTATTTGTTTATTTTCTCCGAAGTTTCTTTTGCCTAGGAGATGTATCCATAAACATATTGCTATGAGACATGTCTGATATTTTGCTACATATAGCTTTTTCTAGGGTTTTTATGGCTTTGTGACTTACATTTAAGTGTTTTATACATTTTGAGTTTATTTTTGTGTATGGTGTAAGTTGGTGGTCTAGTTTTATTTTTTTTTCATATATCTGTCCAATTCTCTCCCATTTATTGAAGAGATTGTCTTGAATTCATTGTATGCTCTTACCTCCTTAGTCAAATATTAATTGAGCATAATGGCTTGGGTCAATTTCTGGGTTCTCTGTTTTGTTCCATTGGTCTATATTTCTGTTCTTGTGCCAGTACCAGGCAGTTTGAGAACAGTGGCTTTGTAATACAGCTTGATATCTGGTATTGTAATCCCTCCAACTTTGTTCTTCTTTTCTTGCAGCTATTTGGGATATTTATTATTTGATATGAATTTTTGGAGAGTTTGTTCTAGGTCTGTGAAATGTGCCATTGGTATTTTAATGGTGATTGAATTGAACCTATAGATTGCTTTGGGTAATTTGGGCATTTTAATGATGTTGATTCTATGGATCCATGAACATGGTACATTCTCCCACTTGTTTGCATCTTTCTCTATCTCTTTTTTCAACATCCTGTAGTTTGTTAAATACAGGTTTTTACCTCCTTAGTTAAGTTTATTCCTAGGTATCTTAATTTTTTTGTTGCAATGGTAAATGAGATTGTTTATTAGTTACTCTTTCTCTGAGTTCACTATTGGTGTATAAAATGCCACAGATTTCTGGGTGTTAATTTTGTATCCTGCTACATTGCCAAATTCATTTATTAAATCTAGTAGTTTTTTTTTTATGGAGTCTTTAGGGTTTTCTATGTACAATATCATGTCATCTGCAAATAATGACAATTTTACTTCTTCTTTTCCAATTTGGATACCTTTTATTTCTTCTTCTTGCCTGACCACTATGGCTAGCACTTCTAATACTATGTAGAACAGAGTGGTGAATGTAGGCATCCCTGTCTTGTTCCTGGGAAATGTTTTTCGTATTTGTCAATTGAGTATGATATTGGTTATAGGCTTGTCATATAAGGTTTTTATTATGTTAAGGTATGATCTCTCTATTTCCACTTTGCTGAGAGTTTTTATCAAAAAACGGTGTTGGATTTTGTCAAGTGCTTTTTATGCATCCATTGATTTGATCATGTTATTTTTGTCTTTCAATTTGTTTATGTGATGTCTCATGTTTATTGATTTGCGGATGTTGTATCAGCCTTGCATCCCAGAATAAATTCCACTTGGTCATGGTGTATGATCTTTATAATGTATTGCTGGATGTAATTTGCTAAAATTTTGTTGAGGATTTTAGCATCTATGTTCATCAGGGATATTGGCCCATAATTCTTTTTCTTTGTAGTGTCTTTATCTGGTTTTGGGATTAAGGTAATGCTGGTTTCATAGAAAGAGCTTGGAATTGTTCCTTCCTCTTGAATTTTTTGGAATAGTCTGAGGAGGATATGTTTTAGTTCTCCTTTGCATGTTTGGTAAACTCCCCTGTGAAGCTCTCTGGACCAGGCCGTTTGTTTGCTGAAAGTTTTTTTTATTACTGCTTCAATTTCATTGGTAGTTATTGGCCTATTCGGGTTTTTTTATTCTTCCTGATTGAGTTGTGGAAGATTGTATTTTTCTAGGAATATGTCCATTTCATCTAGTCCATTTCTCTACTTTCCCTATTTTGTTGGAATAGAGTTGTTAATAGTATTTTGTCATAATCCATTGTATTTCTGTGGTGTTGGTTGTTACTTCATCTCTTTCATTTCTGATTGTTTATTTAAGTCCTCTCTCTCTGCTTCTTGGTGAGCCTGGCTAGAGGTTCTTCAATCTTGCTTATCTTTTCAAAGAACCAGCTCTTGGTCCAATATATCTTTTGCACTAGAGGCCCAGTGCACAAAGTTGTGCACAAGAGGGGGGAGGGTTCCTCAGCCCAGCCTGGGCCCTTTCACAATCCAGGACCCCTTGAGAGATGTCAAGCCTAAACTGGGATTCAGACATCCCTTTTACAATCTGGGATGCTATATGCACCAGTGACCATACTTTTCATACAGCTGAAAGCATCTTACTGTTGTATGGGCAGCTACATTATTTGCCCTGATTATAAAAAGTAGTACATAACATGATCCTTCTGAGGCAGAAGTATTATTTTCCCCATCTTATGAGTGGAAAAACTGAAGCAGAGAGAAGTTAAGTAATTGGGTTTGTCACACAGTTATAAGTTTCAGAATCAGGTCTGACCACAAAATGTGCAAGCCAGAGTCCATGCATGTCATCACTGCATCATCCTGTTTTTTCAGTGTTAGAGTAGCCTTGTCAGGTTTTAATGTTTAAATCTAAGAGACTGTTCGCAATATATAGGGTAGGATCACTAGGCCTGGCCTGCAATCAGGGCCATCTGTGGGGTGACTGGCAGGCGGGGTGATAGGTGGGCCCCTGCTGGTACCTGCTTTGGCTGGTGGCCTGGCACTGCCCGCTGGCTGTCCCTGCTCCCTGATCACCACTGCTGTACCTCCCTCTCAGGGGACAGTGAGCATCATAGCAACAGGTCATAGACCTGCAGTGCTATGAACTTCACTCTCAGACTGCTTTCATTGTGTCCCATAGATTTTGGACTGTTGTGTTTTCATTGTCATTTGTTTCTAGGGTGTCTTTTGTTTCTTCTTTGATCTCTTTGATAACCCAGTCATTGTGTTTGATTGTTTTTGAGCATTTTTATTGTAGTTGATTTCTAATTTTATGCCATTGTGATCTGAGAAGATGGTTATTATGATTTCAATCTTCTTGAATTTGTAGAGACTTAGCCTGTGTCCTAATATGTAGTATATTTTAGAAAATTCCCCATGTGCATTTGCAAAGAATGTATATTCCATTGCTTTGAGGTGAAATGTACTGAAGATGTCAATGAATTCCATCTGATCTAGTGAGTCACTTTAAATTGCTGATTTTTTGTTTAGGAGATTTACCCAGTGATGTCAATGGGGTATTAAAGTCCCCTACTATGATTGTATTGCTGTCTATCTCTCTCGATATCTTCCAGAAGTTTTTTTTATGTATTTGGGTGCTCCTGCATTGGGTGCATATATGTTTATCAGGGTTATATCCTCTTGTTGTATAGATTTCTTTAGTATTATGAAGTGGCCTTCCTTATCTCTTGTTGAGGTCTATTTTGTCAACTTACTTGCAATGTGTCTTGTTGTTGGTCTTTTTTAATTCATCCTGTTCAGGTCTCTCTGTGCTTCTTGGAGTTGTGAGTTTTTTCTTCCCACTATCAGGAAAGTTTGCTGTCATTATTTCTTCAAACAGGTTTTCTATCCCATGCTCAGTTTTCTCTACTTCTTGTACCCCTATTATGCACATGTTGTTTTGTTTTGTATTTTGGTACTCCTGTATTGTGTGCATATATATTTAGCAGAGTTATAGCCTCTTGTTGAATAAATCCCTTTAGTATTATTAAGTGGTCCTCCTTATCTCTTGTTATATTCTTCACTTTGAAGTCTATTTTGTCAGATATAAATATTGCTACCTCAGGTTTGTTTGTTTTTTATTTCCATTTGCCTGAAAATTTTTTTTCCATCTCTCCCCTTTGAGTCTGTGTGTGAGTCCTTTGTTCTGAGGTGTGTCTCTTCTGGACAGCATATATATGTTTTCTTATCCATTCAGCTACCCTATGTCTTTTGATTGGAGCATTTAATCCATTTGCATTTAAGGTTATTCTTGATAGGTACTTGTTTGCTGCCATTTTTATTCTTTATGTCTGTGTTCCTTGGTCCTTTTTTATTTCTTCTTTTTTCAGCAGTCCCTTTGGCATTTCTTGTATTGCTGGCTTGGTAGTGATAAACTCCCTAGCCTTTCTTTGTCCGCAAAGCTCCTGATTTCACCTTCAATTTTTTTTATTAAATCTTTATTGTTCAGATTATTACATTTGTTCCCCATTTTTCCCCCCATAACTCCCCTCTTCCCAGTTCCCGCCCCACACTCTGCCTTCACTCCCCACCCACCGTCCTCATCCATAGGTGCACAATTTTTGTCCAGTCTCTTCCAGCATCTCCCACACCCCTTCCCCCCCCCCCAAGAATAGTCAGTCCATTCCCTTTCTATGTCCCTGATTCTATTATAATCACCAGTTCATTCTGTTCATATGATTATTTATTCACTTGATTCTTAGATTCACTTGTTGATAGATGCATATTTGTTGTTCATAATTTGTATCTTTAACTTTTTCTTCTTCTTCCTCTTCTTAAAGGATACCTTTCAGCATTTCATATAATACTGGTTTGGTGGTGATGAACTCCTTTACCTTTTCCTTATCTGTGAAGCTCTTTATCTGACCTTCAATTCTGAATGATAGCTTTGCTGGATAAAATAATCTTGGTTGTAGGTTCTTGGTATTCATCACTTTGAATATTTCTTGTCACTCCCTTCTGGCCTGCAAAGTTTCTGTTGCGAAATCAACTGACAATCATATGGGTATTCCCTTGTAGGTATACTGAGTTTCTTTCTGAGTTTTTTTCTCTTGCTGCTTTTAAGATTCTCTCTTTGTCTTTTGCTCTTGGCATTTTAATGATGATGTGTCTTGGTGTGGTCCTCATTGGATTCCTTTTGTTTGGGGTTCTCTGCACTTCCTGGACTTGTAAGTCTATTTCTTTCACCAGGTAGGGGAAGTTTTCTGTTATTATTTCTTCAAATACGTATTCAATATTTTGCTCTCTCTCATCTTCTGGCACCCCTATAATTCTGATGTTGGTACGCTTGAAGCTGTCCCAGAGGATCCTTACACTATCTTCATATTTTCGGATTCTTTTTTCATTTTGCTTTTCCGGTTGGGTGTTTTTTGCTTCTTCGCTTTTCAAATCTTTGACTTGATTCTTGCGCTCCTCTGGTCTGCTGTTGGGTGTCTGTATAATATTCTTTATTTCAGTCAGTGTATGCTTAATTTCTAGTTGGTTCTTTATCACAACATCGAGGGTCTCATTAGATTTTTTGAGGATCTCACTACATTTATCGGCAGTTTTTAAAAAATTATTGAAAGACCTTAAAAGTGTGGTTTTGAGCTCTATATCTTCCATTTCTGACATCAGC
Organism: Myotis pilosus; assembly: GCA_036010255.1. Classification (NCBI taxonomy): domain Eukaryota; kingdom Metazoa; phylum Chordata; class Mammalia; order Chiroptera; family Vespertilionidae; genus Myotis; species Myotis pilosus. The sequence continues at coordinate 540,042 of JASKON010000029.1, forward strand.
ATCCTGTTTCTTTGTGTCCGCATTTTTTATGCTTTCTTGGTACACCCCCTAGTGGTCTTTGTGTGCAGTCTTGCTATAGTTAAGCCTAGATTGTTGTTGGTAATACTGGCGGGGATTTGACCTCCAGGCCAACTGGCTGTGCTGTGTCTGCAGTGAGAGAACTTCTGTCCTCTAGGGCGGTGCTAATCTAGCCTTTGCCTGAGGCTATCCGGCAAATGCCTCTGTGCAGGGCTTGGGCGGGGCGGGTCACACAGGGTCAACAGGGTGGGCCGGAGCGAGCAGTTATGGTGGCTCTCAGTCCCGTCCCCAGGGGCTCTGCCTCTCTGAGTCCCAGCAACCGCTGCAAACCTCGGAGAGAAAGCTGCCCTCGAGTTCCGACCAAAGCCAGACAGTCCCGCTTCTCCCGCTTAAGTCTGTGTCCCTAAAGACTCGCCCTGATCTGGAGCTCAGAGTCTGCGACTCCCTCCCGATTGAAAACTCCAACCGCGCCCTCAGCCGCCAGCCTGCTCCGCATGCACTCCGCGCCTTAGTATTTGACTTCAGCACTGTGCCTCCTCTGAGTCTCGGTATGCGTTTCTCTTTCCTCCTAGTTGTAGGACTTCCACTCAGCCAGTGTTCCTGTGGTTCTGGGTGATGTCCGTTCTGTCTTTTAGTTGTATTTTTGAAGTGGTTGTTCAAGGCAGCAAACTCCGTCGTTAACCTATGCCGCCATCTTGGTTCTCCTTTTTTCACCTTTTAACTAAGAAACCAATTTTTTTTCCTTTTTTTTCTTCTTTTTTTTTCTTCCTCTTTTTCCATCACCTGGTTTTATCCTTTTAATTACTAACTTCTTATTTTTAACCAGTATTATTACTGCTACCATTTTACCATCTTATAGTGCCATTTTATTTTCTCTTTATTTTATTTTGGGATTAGTGTTCTCCATTCTATTTTCATCGTTATATTATTGGTTGTTTCTAGTTTTCATCCATCTACAGGGAGCTGTTGCTGGAATTTGCTGGGATTAGTGGCGGTTCTATAGGAGTATTCTCATACAAAAAGTCTCTTCCCCTCTTCCACTCCATTCTCTCTTTTCCCTCTTTTTTTCTTTTCTTTTCTCGCTTTTATTTTCCCCCCTTCTTTTTCCCAATTTCATTTTTGCACTCCTTTTTTTGGTCCCTACTTTTCTTTTTTCTCTTTTATCTTTTTCTTTTCCTTCTTCCTTATCCCCTAATTCTCTTAATTCGGGTGGTCACCTTTATTTGGGGTTATTAATATCGTGAATATATTTGTGTTTAGTGCTGGGTACGTGGTGCCTTGTTGTGTTGTATTTTGTGCCCTTAAATCAACGCAGCAGATCCAAGCAACAGCAACCTCCTGAGCACCATACCCTCTGCTAAGGAACAGCAGCTGTACGTGAAACCACCCCCCACCAGCCAGAAGAGCCACCACAGCTGTGAACAGCACTCACCAGAGGAGCTGCTACCAACTGAAGAGCAGCTGCTACCGCAACCGCCCGAAGAGCAACCACAGAACAAGGACTCACTGCCACCCAGGGAGCAGCCACTGAACGACTCAACGTCTAGATATGTCAGTGAGATCAAACATGGGTAGACAAAGAAACCCCCAAAGGAAAGAGAAGGAGGACTCTCCAGAAAAGCAGCTAAGTAATACAGAGGCATGCAACATGACAGAAAAAGAATACAGAATAAGGGTCCTAGAGTGCATAAACCGGATGGAGGAAAAAATCGACAACCTCTGCAAGAAGCAAGAAGAAACAGATGAAATAATGAACAACTTAAGTAAGACCTAAGAAGAAATGAAGAGTGATATAGCTGCAATAAAAAACACCATTGAAAGTATCAACAGTAAACTAGGAGAAGCGGAGGATCGAATTAGTGAATTAGAAGACAAGGAAGCAAAACACACCCAAAATGTACTGCAATTGGAGAAAAAAATTTAAAGACAGGAGGAGAGCCTAAGGGAGCTTTGGGACAACATGAAACGAAACAACATATGAATAATAGGGGTACCAGAACAACAGAAAGATAGACAAGGATTAGAAAACATATTCGAAGAAATAATATCAGAAAACTTCCCTGAGGTGGGGAAGAAAAAAGTCACACAAGCCCAGAGAGTCCCAAACAAGGTGAACCCGAAAAGACCCACACCAAGACACATCATAATTACCATGGAAAATGTTCAGGACAAAGAGAAAATCTTACAGGCGGCAAGAGAGAGACCGAAAGTCACATACAAGGGATCTCCCATTAGATTATCAAATGATTTCTCAACAGAAACACATCAGGCCAGAAAAGAATGGACAGAAATTTACAAAGTGATGCAAAGCAAAGGACTGAATCCAAGAATACTCTAGCCAGCAAGGCTATCATTCAAACTTGAAGGGGAAATAAGAAGCTTCACAGACAAAAAAAGGCTAAGGGAGTTTATCACCACCAAGCCAGTAATGCAAGGAATGCTAAAGGGTCTGCTATAAAAAGAAGAAATAAAAAGCTCAGAAAGAAAACAGCCACACAAAAAAAAAGAAATGGCTACAAACAAGTACCTTTCAATAATAACTTTAAATGTAAACGGACTAAATGCTCCAACCAAAAGACATCAAGTGGCTGAATGGATAAAAAAACATGACCCATACATCTGCTGTCTACAAGAAACCCACCTCATTAGAAGGGACTCACACAGACTGAAAGTGAAAGGATGGAAAAATATCTTTCAGGCAAATGGAAAGGAAAAGAAAGCTGGGGTAGCAATACTTATATCGGACAAAATAGACCTCAAAGTGAAGGCCGTAACAAGAGATAGGGAATGCCACTTCATAATACTAAAGGGATCAATACAACAAGAAGATATAACCCTGGTAAACATATATGCACCCAATGCAGGAGCACCCAAATTTATACAAAAAACTCCTGGAAGATATCAAAGGAGAGATCGACATCAATACAATCATAGTAGGGGACTTTAATACACCACTGACACCACTGGATAAGTCCTATAGACAAAACAATCGGCAAAGATACAGCAATCCTAAATGACTCACTTGATCAGATGGACTTAATAGACATCTTCAGAACGCTTCACCCCAAAGCCAGGGAATATACGTTCTTCTCAAGTGCTCCTGGGGCATATTCAAAAATAGACCACATATTGGGTCACAAGCAAAGTATCCCCAAATTCAAGAATATTTAAATCATACCAAGCATCTTCGCAGACCACGATGGCATAATATTAGAACTAAACTACAATAAAAACAACCCAAAATACTCAAACACCTGGAAGCTGAATAGCATGCTATTAAATATTGATTGGGTTACCAATGAGATCAAAGAAGAAATTAAAAACATCCTGGAAACTAATGACAATGAAAACACAACAATCCAAAACCTATGGGACACAATGAAAGCAGTCCTGAGAGGGAAGTTTATAGCTCTACAGGCCTATCTCAAAAAAACAAGAAAAAAATGGTAGTAAATCATCTAGCTCTACAACTCAAAGATTTAGAAAGAGAGCAACAAGAAAACCCCAGAGTGAGCAGAAGGAAGGAGATAATAAAGATTAGAGCAGAAATAAATGACATAGAGACCAAAAAAACAATACAGAAAATCAATGAAACCAAGAGCTGGTTCTTTGAAAGGATAAACAAGATTGATAAACCCCTAGCCAGACTCACCAAGAAGCAAAGAGAGAGGACCCAAATAAACAAAATCAGAAACGATAGAGGCGAAATAACAACAGACCGCACAGAAATACAAATGATTGTTAAAAAAATACTATGGACAGCTCTACTCCAACAAACTAGGCAACCTGGAGGAAATGGACAAATTCCTAGAAAAATACAACATTCCAAAACTCAATGAGGAAGAATCTAAAAATCTCAACAGGCCAATAACTATGGAAGAAATTGAAGCAGTCATCAAAAAGCTTCCATCAAACAAAAGCCCAGGACCAGACGGCTTCACAGGGGAGTTTTACCAAACATTCAAGGAAGAACTAAAACCTATCCTCCTCAGACTACTACAAGAAATTCAAGAGGAAGGAACACTTCCAAGCTCCTTCTATGAAGCCAGCATCACCCTAATACCAAAACCAGGTAAAGACAACACAATGAAAGAGAATTACAGGCCAATATCCCTCATGAACATAGATGCCAAAATCCTCAACAAAATCTTAGCAAATCGGATCCAGCAGTACATCAGAAAGATCATACACCATGACCAAGTAGGATTTATCCCAGGGATGCAAGGATGGTACAATATCCGCAAATCAATAAACGTGATACATCACATAAACAAATTGAAAGAAAAAAACCACATGGTCATATCAATTGATGCAGAAAAAGCATTTGACAAAATTCAACACCCATTTTTGATAAAAACTCTCAGTAAGGCAGGAGTAGAAAGATCATACCTCAACATAATAAAAGCCATATATGACAGGCCCACAGCCAGCATCATACTCAATGGACAAAAACTAACACCATTTCCCCTAAGCACAGGAACAAGACAAGGATGCCCCCTCTCACCGCTCCTGTTCAACATAGTACTGGAAGTGTTAGCCATTGCAATTAGGCAAGAAGAAGAAATAAAAGGCATCCAAATTGGAAAAGAGGGAGTAAAACTGTCCTTATTTGCAGACGACATGATATTATACATACAGAACCCTAGAGACTCCATCAAAAAGCTACTAGACTTAATACATGAATTTGGCAATGTAGCAGGATACAAAATCAACCCCAAGAAATATGAGGCATTTCTCTACACCAATAGTGAACTTTCAGAAAGAGAGATTATAAAAACAATCCCGTTTACCATCGCACCAAAAAAATTAAGCTACCTAGGAATAAACTTAACTAAAGAGGTAAAATAACTCTACTCAGCAAACTACAGGATGTTGAAAAAAGATATAGAGGAAGACATAAACAGATGGAAGAACATACCGTGTTCATGGATTGGTAGAATCAACATCATTAAAATGTCCATACTACCCAAAGCAATCTATAAATTCAACGCACTTCCCATTAAAATACCAACGGCATACTTCATAGATCTAGAACGAACTCTCCGAAAATTCATCTGGAATAAAAAAAGACCCCGAATAGCTGCAGCAATCCTGAAAAAGAACAAAGTAGGTGGGATCTCAATACCAGATATCAAGATGTATTACAAAGCCACTGGTCTCAAAACTGCCTGGTACTGGCACAAGAATAGGCATATAGATCAATGGAATAGAATAGAGAGCCCAGAAATTGGCCCGAACCAATATGCTCAATTAATATTTGACAAAGGAGGCAAGAACATACAATGGAGTCAAGATAGTCTCTTCAATAAATGGTGCTGGGAAAATTGGACAGATATATGCAAGAAAATGAAACTAGACCACCAACTTACACCAGACACAAAAATAAACTCAAAATGGATAAAGGACTTAAATGTACAACAGGAAACCATAAAAATTCTAGAAGAATCCAAAGGCAACAAAATCTCAGACATATGCCGAAGCAACTTCTTCACTGATACAGCTCCTAGGGCACTTGAAACTAAAGAGAAAATGAACAAATGGGACTACATCAAAATAAAAAGCTTCTGCACAGCAAAAGAAACCATCAACAAAACAACGAGAAAACCCACTGTGTGGGAAAACATATTTGCCAATGTCATATCTGATAAGGGCCTCATCTCCAAAATTTATAGGGAACTCATACAACTTAACAAAAGGAAGATAAACAATCCAATCAAAAAATGGGCAAAGGACCTAAATAGACACCTTTCAAAAGAGGACATTCAGAAAGCCAAGAGACATATGAAAACATGCTCAAAGTCACTAATCATCCGAGAGATGCAAATCAAAACAACAATGAGGTACCATCTCACACCTGTCAGACTGGCTATCATCAACAAATCAACAAACGACAAGTGCTGGAGAGGATGTGGAGAAAAAGGAACACTTGTGCACTGCTGGTGGGAATGCAGACTGGTGCAGCCACTATGGAAGACAGTATGGAGTTTCCTCAAAAAACTACAAATGGAACTCCCATTTGACCCTGTGATCCCACTTCTAGGAATATATCCCAAGAAACCAGAAACACCAATCAGAAAGGATATATGCACCCCTATGTTCATAGCAGCACAATTCACCATAGCTAAGATCTGGAAACAGCCTAAGTGCCCATCAGTAGATGAATGGATGAGAAAACTGTCGTACATCTACACGATGGAATACTATGCTGCTCTAAAAAGGAAGGAACTCTTACTATTTGCAACGGCATGGATGGAACTGGAGAGCATTATGCTAAGTGAAATAAGCCAGTCAATGAACGAAAAATACCACATGATCTCACTTATTCATGGATAATTGAGACCATTATAAACTTTTGAACAATAATAGATACAGAGGCAGAGCTGCCTCAAACAGATTGTCAAACTGCAGCGGGAAGGCCGGGGAGGGTTGGGGGGCGGGAGGTAGGGGGGTAAGAGATCAACCAAAGGACTTGTATGCATGCATATAAGCATAACCAATGGACATAAGACACTGGGGGATAGGGGAGGTTAGGGGACTGTCTAGGGCAGGGGGGAAAATGGACACATATGTAATACCCTTTGTAATAAAAAATTAAAAAAAATACTTATTGAATAAATGAGTAAGTTTAAAACTAAATAAAAAGCAGGAACACAAAAAAAAAAAAAAAAGAATGAGGACCCTGATATCTGGCCTGAGCTCTGGGTCATGTGGGCTGGAAACAGGATCATCCAGTGTGGGCCTGCAGGTGGCTGACGTCACAGGGACATGCATGTTTATGGAGTTATTCTTTTATCACTGAATATTTGCTTAATTCTCTTTTATATTTTTCTTCGGAGGTGCAGTGAAAATGAATATAGAATGAGAACACTTTTGATGGTTAGGTCGCATCTTCTCAGATCTGGTACAAAGGCCACTCAGAGGCAACCTGGGAAAGATATGGGAAGTCAGGCCATCTCCTGTTGTGAACCCCACTTCAGAAGAGAGGAAGAAAAGTCGGAAACATTTATTTGGAGGATTGTAGCCACATAAGGAAAGAAATGGGAAAATCTGAAATTATAATAAGGATTGACACTGTAAGATGACAGGTTCAGCTAATTACAGGTAGACAATGTCAAAGTAAAACTTGAGCCAGACAAATTAGGGAGGGAAGAGAGTACTTATTCAAGACCATGCAACAGACTGACTTCAACACCCCCAAAATAGAAGGCTGTGGAGATTTTAAGAACAGGAGAAGGAATCATAGGCATCTGTATTTCCTAATTGGATTGACGCAAAAGATAAATAAAACTCATGAAATCCTGATGGGAGGGTTTTCATTATTGTTACATTTAAACCTCACTCAGGATACGTTTTTATTGATGAAAGAGAGAGAGAGAGATGTGAGAGAGAAAATAACCAGTCGCCTCCCATAAATTCCTTGACCAAGGATTGAACATGCAAGCTTTAGGTGTTTGGGACAAAGTGCCAACCAACTTAGCCACACTGATGAGGGTAAGCAGGGATTTTTTACATCTTGGTGTTAAATGTCCCCATCCAAGTTAAGCTCCCACTCTTCCTCAATGACTGAAACACAGAAAACAGGAGAATTAAATTTTAACAGAATGGACCCAAACCTTCTAGGCAGATATTCTATGAATCATATCACTGGAAAGAAGTTGTGTTTTTAAAAAATATGCTTTTATTGGTTTCAGAGAGAGGAAGGAAGAAGGGGAGAGACATAGAAACATCAATTATGAAAGAGAATCATTGATTGGCTGCTTCCTGCACACCCCTACAAGATTTCAAGCCTGAAACCCAGGTCTGTGCCCTGACTGGGAAATGAACCATGATCTCCTGGTTCTTGGCTTGATGCTCAACCCCTGAGCCAATCTAGCTGGGCGGCAAGAAGCTTTTAAGGAGACTTAGAGGTAAATTTCAAAAGGAGAGAGAAAGAATCTGCAATTACATATTGCAGTTACATTTCTAAAGGAAATGCTCTAAAAAATAACCGAGGTAAGAGGTCTATAGTCAGAAAGAAAGGTGAGAGACTCTGAGGGAATAATGAGGCCTCTTGTTCATAACACAACTGCTTTCTGCACAGCGGAGGGAAACAGAACTAAATCCTCTCAGCCAACACACAGTTTGCATTGCCATCAGTTCCTGCAATTTATAAAGAAGTGCAAGTTCTCAGCCATTTATAAATAGATGCAAAATAGTTGAGAGACTGAACAGAGATGTCATCTGATCTCCCAGAAGGCTGTGCTTCTGGAGTTTTACCAGGAGACTTTTCTCTCTACAGTCACCTTCACTTTGATCAAATGTCATCTCAAAGAAAGAAGAGAATCCTCCATCCTTCAACATGGCTGGTTTCTGCTTAGGGAACTAAGTGCAGAGGAACTAACATTCACCTTACAGTTTGCTCTGATGCAAGTTTTTCTATGAAACCTGAGATGGGAGATTTAACAGCCCCTTGAGGATAGGTGGCCTCACCCTCACAGTTCACCTGCAGTCTCTCTAACTTTGGGTAACGCCCTCCTTTCAAACAGATTACAAGTCTTCATCAGGTCACAATTAGCTCCATAAAAAGTGAGGTCATTTATAATTCTGTGGGCATCAGTTTGAACTAGGACATTTGCTATGCCTTGGTTGCGTTACCTATGTTTCCAATTCTATTCTATCAACAAAGAAGACAGGGTGCTACTGAATTATGCAAATAAGTCTATTGCTATAAACATAAGAATACTCCAGAAGGCATTAGTAATTTTTGGGGAGAAGTCAAACAGGGAGACAAAGTCACTGTTGCATCTCACATAGGTGTTCTCTTGTCTATTCCCATCGTCACAAGTGTCCAGGTACCCTCCACAGGTCTCCCTGGAAATGGAAAAGAGCTCATGTTCCTGTGAGCTTATCTCTTACTCGTGCCAGTCATCACACAATGACTGCTCCTCCTGTGAAGCACATGGTGTTCCCTCCATTGTGGAGATGGTGGAAATGGGACCAACCAGAGATGTGGTCCAATGTGGAATGTTACCTTATGCCAACAATAATGACAATGCCAGCTCACTTTTTTTAGTATTTATTGATTCAAAGCAAGTATTCTAAGCAATTTCCACCACCACAAGAAGTCTAATAGGTACATTATTATTTATTTATTTTTTTAGTTTAAGAACATAGTGGAGGGGAGGAGGATCACTAGTACTTGACATCTAATTCTACAGGTGCACTTTCAGTGGAGCTGACAGGGTTGGAGACTTTACACTGGTAGTTCCCAGCATCCTCTCTCCTGACAGGGTCTATGGTGAGGGTTCTGTGGTCCTGGGACAGCTTCATCCTCTCCCTGAGCTGAAGATGCGTAGCATTGAATAACCAGTTGGTGGAGCTCTCATCTGTGTAGCAGGTCATGACCACAGCGTCCTCATTCTCTGTGACTGTGTTGTTGCTGGCTAGGAGTATGGGCACACTCACTGGCCCTGTGAAGAAATAGAGGGAGAGAATGATTGAGTGTGAGCTTGAGACCTGGGGCATGCTCCTTCCTCAAAGATCTTAGCCCTGACTCTGATAGTTCTGAGGGTAATTTTGTTCCACAGTAAAAATTAATTTATTCTAAATTTGCCATCACTCCCCAGACCACATCTACCCCTCTGAGCTGAAGACCCCTAAGAAGGAAGGATCAACCAATGATTGAAGGATCAACCAATGATTGAAGGATCAACCAATGATTGATCTAGGGATCCAAAGACATCTAATAAGATCACTGGGATTGGAGGAAAAGATGGGGCTATGGCTGCAGATAGACCTCAAGTGACTCAGATCAATTTCTCATGGTCTTCGTGTTTCTGCTTAGGGACTGTATCTCCCTGTGCCTCACTTTCTCCTCAGTGAAGGAAAATGAATATTTGACTGCCAGGCTGACAATGTACTAATGATAAAATACTCACAGTATCTGACATAAATATTGGGAAGGAAAACTGCTCAAATAAGAGGCATCTGTTATTGACGGACTCCAAGAGAGAATCCCCTGGGCTGCTCCCTGGTGGATGAGCAGCTGCTAGGAGCATCTTTTCTCCCACTCCTCCCTTGGGATGCTGACCTTTCTCTGGACTCTCCTAAGTTGCCCAGAACAGCCAGCTAAGAATCTGGGAAGCTCACAGAAACCAAGATGGCGGCATAGGTTAACACCGGAGTTTGCTGCCTCGAACAACCACTTCAAAAATACAACTAAAAGACAGAACGGACATCATCCAGAACCACAGGAAGGCTGGCTGAGTGGAAATTCTACAACTAGGAGGAAAGAGAATATCATACCCAGACTCAGAGGAGGCGCAGTACTGAAGTGAAATATTCAGGTGCGGAGTGCGCGCAGAGCGGGCTGGCGGCAGAGGGCACGGTTGTTGTTTTCAATTGGGAGGGAGATTCAGATTCTGAGCTCCAGATCCGGGAGAGTCTCTAGGGACCCAGACTCAAACGGGAGAAGCGGGACTGTCTGGCTTCAGTCGGAACTCAAAGGCAGCTTTCTCTCCGAGGTTGGAGAGGTTGCTGGGACTCTGTGAGGCAGAGCCCCTGGGGACGGAACTGAGAGCAGCCATAAATGCTCGCTCCACCTACCCGGTAGATCCCTGGGACCCGCCCCGCCCAAGCCCTGCACTGAGGCATTTGCCGGATAGCCTCAGGCAAACACTAGATTAGCACCGCCCTAGAGATCCAGCACAGAAGCTCTCCCACTGCAGACACAGCTGACTCTCATAGCAAGTTAGCCTGGAGGTCAAATCACCCCCGGTATTGCCGAAAACAATCAAGGCTTAACTACAACAAGACTGCACACAAAGACCACAAGGGGGTGCACCAAGAAAGCATAAATAATGTGGAGACAAAGAAACATGACAGAAATGGAGGATATAGAGCTAAAAAACGCACTTTTAAGGTCTTTCAATAATTTGCTAGAAACTGCCGATAAATGTAGTGAGATCCTCAAGAAGACCCTCATTAGATCCTCTAATGAGACCCTCGATGTTGTGATAAAGAACCAACTAGAAATTAAGCATACACTGACTGAAATAAAGAATATTATACAGACACCCAACAGCAGACCAGAGGAGCACAAGAATCAAGTCAAAGATTTGAAGTGCGAAGAAGCAAAAAACACCCAACCGGAAAAGCAAAATGAAAAAAGAATCCGAAAATTTGAAGATAGTGTAAGGAGCCTCTGGGACAGCTTCAAGCGTACCAACATCAGAATTATAGGGGTGCCAGAAGATGAGAGACAGCAAGATATTGAAAACCTATTTGAAGAAATAATGACAGAAAACTTCCCCCACCTGGTGAAAGAAATAGACTTACAAGTCCAGGAAGCGCGGAGAACCCCAGACAAAAGGAATCCAAAGAGGACCACACCAAGACACATTATAATTAAAATGCCAAGAGCAAAAGACAAAGAGAGAATCTTAAAAGCAGCAAGAGAAAGAAACTCAGTTACCTACAAGGGAATACCCATACGACTGTCAGCTGATTTCTCAACAGAAACTTTGCAGGCCAGAAGGGAATGGCAAGAAATATTCAAAGTGATGAATACCAAGAACCTACAACCAAGATTACTTTATCCAGCAAAGCTATCATTCAGAATTGAAGGTCAGATAAAGAGCTTCACAGATAAGGAAAAGCTAAAGGAGTTCATCACCACCAAACCAGTATTACATGAAATGCTGAAAGGTATCCTTTAAGAAGAGGAAGAAAGAAGGAAAAGGTAAAAATACAAATTATGAACAACAAACATGCATCTATCAACAAGTGAATCTAAGAATCAAGTGAATAAATAATCTGATGTACAGAATGAACTGGTGATCATAATAGAATCAGGGACATAGAAAGGGAATGGACTGACTATTCTTGGGGGGGAAAGGGGTGTGGGAGATGCTGGAAGAGACTGGACAAAAATTGTGCACCTATGGAAGAGGACAGTGGGTGGGGAGTGAGGGCGGAGGGTGGGGTGGGAACTGGGAGGAGGGGAGTTATGGGGGAAAAAAAGAGGAACAAATGTAATAATCTGAACAATAAAGATTTAATTAAAAAAAGGGGGGGTCGTGGCATTAGGAAGGTTGAGAACCACTGGCATAGAGTTTTATTTATAAATATTTTAGTATATGTCTCTAACAGATAAGAACTCAAGTTAGCCTGGCCAGTGTGGTTCAGTGGTTGAGCATCGAGCTATGAATCAGGAGGTTCAATTTCCTGTCCGGGCATATGCCCAGGCTAGATCTCCAGTGTGGGGCTTGCCCGCAAGCACATCAATGATTCTCATCATTGAAGTTTCTATCTCTCTCTACCTCTTCCTTCCTCTTTGAAATTAATAAAAATTTATTTAAAAACACACACACACACACACACACACACACAAAAAAAAAAAAAAAAAAAAATCTGGGAAGCTCATCTAGTTGTGCTCTCCTCACACTGTCTCAGGCTCCATCTCTTCCCAGACGTGGCTCTTAAGGTTGAGCCCCAATTAGAGACCAGGTCAGGAGCCTTGTGAATCTGGCATATGGAAAACTGTTGTTCTCACTCAGCCCTTTTCCAGAGGCAAAACCCAACCGGACACAGGCTCCCAGGGCCTTTGGAGTCAGGACATTTTGACAGAGCCTGGAGAGGGGCTGCCCAAACTAGGATTCTCTGTGATGAACCCAGGGAGCCCCTCAGGCCAGGTCCTTAAAGATTCCTGCAGGGTCTATCTCAGGCACATGTTCAGGGAAAGAGGCCCAGGGACCTGGACTGACAAGGGTCTCTCTCTGCTGACTCACTCCCATCAAACTGGTCCTTCTCTCTGTGGTGAATCTCTGTGGGGCTGGAATCTGGGAAGGGAACTCTGACCTTAGGAAGTTTGTCTCCACTGTGTGTCCTGCACTAAATGCCCAAACCCTGCTTCAGACACAATGCAGAGGGGGATGGAGGAGAGTCCAGGGCTGGCAGTCCTGTGTGTGAAGTAAAATTCACCCCACCCAACACCTAGAGGTCAGAGAGCAATAACTCACGGTATACATTGAGTCGTCCAAATCCAATTTCTTTTTGTGAATTATGAAGGACGGCTACTACGATGTAGATTCCTAGGTCCCACACATTGACTTTTCTTATGGTCAGGGATCCATCAAGGTTTACTGTCTCTCGACCACTGTATTCAGGCCCTCTTAGAGATCGCCTTGAATGCAATGTAAGAGATGCAATAAGAGTATAGTAGTTCATCTCTATTCCCCTGTACCAAACAAAGCCTGAAACACCTGGAGGCCTATTTTTGGTACGTAGAATGACATCTTGCCCTTCAAGAGCACTGGTCATGACAATCTCAAATCGTGCAGTGGTGGGCGGGATCCAGAAGGTTAAGAGGAAGACTAGAAGGGAAGAGAGAAATTGGTCAGTATTTCATCGGTGTATTGGGATGGAGAGATGAGGCATTTCTCTTCATCTCTCAGCCTTGGTCTGCATGTGAGTTCGTGTGTGCATCTCATTAGTCAAGGTCAGCAAAATGGCCACCATGGCTTCAGCACCTCAAAACCTATACTTTTTGTTTTGAATACTCTTTCCCAGCTGTCTGTGTGGCTGTCCTCCTCACTGCCCTCAGATCCCTGTTGACACTCAGGGGCCTTCTTGGACGACCTTCCCTGACCACATCCTGTAAGGAACCTCTATCTTCACTCTCTGACCTGTCCCCGCTCTGTGCCCTTCAGGACACTTGTTTCTGGTATCACCTGAAATAAATTGCCATGACTGTGGTCAGTTGTCAAAATTCAATACTCACTGATGAATAACAGAAAATGAACAGCAATTGAGGTTTTCCTGCCCCTCACCACTTTCACATCATGAGCTTTTCCTGCTGCTGAGCCCCCCTCTCATCCTACTCTGCACCCCTGTCCTTTCACCCAGATCCAAAGAGAAGCCCTTCCTCCCCTCCCAGAATGCTGTCCTCCCCAGGAGATCTTGGCCAGTCTCTGACTCCCAACCTCCCTTCCATTCCCAGGGATTGTCCCCTCCTTACCAGCCAGTAGGAGCCCCAGCCAGGGGACAAGTCCTCTCCGGGCAGGAGCTGAAGGGAACTCCATGAGAACTGCTGCCTGCTCCGAACCTCCCTCTGAGACAAGAGCTCGATGTCCAGTAAGGCTCCCAGGCACCTCTGTCCAGACTGGTGGGATGTGCTATCCCTCCTCCCTGAGTGCTGAGCCTCCTGCTGGGGCAAGATAACCTCCCTGGTCATGTGGGCCAGGGCTGGGTCAGGGCCCAGGACCCTCCTTCTCCCTCCCCTCATTTTTGCCAACCCTGTTGCCCCTTTCAGTTTACCTTTACTCTGTATTTTGGTTCCCTGGAAACTGCTGAAGCCTCTCACAACACACACACACATACAAACACAAACTTCCACATGCACAGACACGTGCCCAGAAAAACACTGGCCTTAGGCGTCCAGTTCCTGGTCATTCTCCATAGCTCCCTGTCAGTGTATGTTTGACATTTTCCTTCAGCAAAAGAATTCTAGGCCCACCTCAAAAAATTGTCACAAGGATCTCACCCTGGCTCTGCATTGTATCTGCTGTGAAAACTTTTTAAGGATTAAGATGCCCAGGTGACATTTTAGAAAGGCTACTTCAGCAGATGCCCATCTACATGGATGCCAGGATGAGACCCTTTGAAGTGAGGATGGGGGGCCCTGCCCCTCTACTGTGCACAGGGAGGTTCTCCACATCCTGTTAAAATGCAGATTCTTACTCTGCATGTGTGCAGTGGACCAGAGATTCTGCATCTAACATGCTCTCAGGGGAGGTGGATCTTAATGGCCTGTGGAGCCCACTTGCAACAGCAAGGCAGATGGAGGCATGTGTCCCCAGAGAGGGTGACCCTCTCACCCCAACATTGGCTCCTGCTGCATCTTGGTCTTCGGTCTGTCAGCACCACAAAGAGAACCCCACAGGCCCCAAACTGAGGATTATTTCTGTTTGTGACACAGAAACACAGATGGGCACTAGGTCTTCCCAGTGTTCTCAAATGTGCTGGAAAGATGGGATTTCCTCCCAGCAGGAAGGCCAAAGAGGTGACTGGCTGTAAGAAGGCGTCAAACTGGGTGATGAGTGCAGAGGGGACCCTCCAACTCAGGTTGTTACCAGCCTGGCCGTTGTTTCCAGAGACAGAGACTCCATCACCAAGGGTTTCAGAAGGACCTGCAGTTTCCAGGTGTGAAGGGTAAGGTGTGAAGCAAGAACTGTGGTGAGAGCTCAGGTGGCTGTGGGCTCTGTGGACCTTGGGGAATGTTTCCAAACAAAGGAGACCCTCCCACTCTTTGTTGGTTGACACACTCCATGTCCTCCCTGATGGTTCTGGCAGCTTCTGTCCTCTGCCTGGGGGACTTTGAGGAGGACACCTCACCTTACCCATGTGTGATTCCAGTTATGAGTTGGTGAGCATCATAAAGATCCTTGAAAAAGCAGCTGCCCCTAAACCCTGTTGAGGTCGGAAATGTCCAAACCCGTGGAGGATTGTTATGAGTATTTCAGCTGAATTGATGTCATATGACTGCAAGCAAGATCTCAAATCTTAAGAAGAATAGCATTTTTGTGGCTTACTTTTTACATTATAATCAAAGGAGAAGATGAAAAAGTTGAATGAAATCCAATGGAAAGTGAGGGAAAGGATAGCAAGGAAATCTCTAGAAATAAATAAAAAGCAAAATGGAGAAAAACATATTATTTTTACTTTGGAGGGTCCAGGATAGTTAACATTTACAGCAGGTACAGAGGCTGTGCAGGGAACCAGGCAACATGAGCGCTCTGTGGTCTTGTATTCCGGTGCCACAGGCTCTGCCCTCAATGGGTCTAGCAAAGAAAATTTGGTGGAGGTATGTGATGTCAAAGGTATGTTATCCATGATGCATAAGAACAGGGAAAGGGCTCACTTAAGGTAAAGTCTGACATTTGCTAAGGAAGCTATAGGCCTGGGGCATGACTACCTGCCATCACCTGCCCAGTGAGGCATTTGTGATCAGACCACACTGTGCGTCACTGAGCTTGTCAGGCCTGCCATGGGACCCCCTGGGCTTATCAGGTTCCTTGCACAGCTGCTTTTTCATTCACAGTTTCTGGAAAGAGTAGGTGGGATGGCCCAGGCATGACGGAGGGGACCAGAAAAATCTTTTAGTCAGGGAATGGAAATAGGTCTCCTTCTGCACCTCCTTAGCCAAAGCCCAGTTCAGGTGTGGATTTCCTGTGTTTTGTAGGTGCTTCTCAATATCGCCCCTAGAAGGCAAAAGGAGACCTGCAGGCAATGTCAGGTACTGCACTAGGAATGCTGACCAGGCTCCAGAAGGTGGGAGCTCACTGTGAGCCCTGGACAGAGGTGAGCTCTGACCTCTAGACTAACAGCTAGCCATCCAGGGCCCAGTCCCTGCGTGCCTCATGCCTCCTGACTGCATCCCAGGGCAGGCTGGGCCCAGTGAGAGGACTGGCTTTGTCCAGAGTATTATGAGTCCAGTGTCCAGAGAGCTGTGCCCTCTGGTGGATATGCTGTTTCAGAAGGATGTTCTGTTCCAGGTTTTCAAAGTCAGGGTCTGGTGAGTGCACTTTTTGGAGAGGGTGCTGGCCTGGATGGTTGATCGTGAAAATGCCCTCTGTGTTTCTCATCACAGCATTGGGATGTTGCATCCATTCCCCCTGTGTCCCTGTCTGTCATCTGCTCTAGGCCTCCCCACAGGGCCCAGGTTCTAGAGCAGCTCCATATGGAGTGTCGACCAGGGCACTCTGTGGGTCCTTCTGTTAAGGGAAGGGAGTCCCCATGGGACCCTCAGAACCTCTGAAATGGAAGCAACCCCAGATCCTGGGTTCTCCTTTCCCATCCTGCTGAGGAAGTTTCCCTTGTTCCCCAGGTCACTGTGGGCTGGTGAGATGTCTTTAGGGGCCACAGGCAGCTGTATACAGAACAGGGACGTTGGGGATGGGGAGTCATCCCCTAATTTCCTTGAGGTGAGGGTGAGCACCCTCCTGCCTTGCTAGACACTCTACCTGGGATGGAGAATCCAGAATGTCTGTCAGGTCAAGGATCTGTGATTAAAGTCAGAACATGGGCTGCTTTCCAGGCCCTGAAGATGTAAGGGGTGGGGAAGGCTGTGATTTCCTGGCAATGAAATCAGAGTGGTCTGACGCCTCACTGTTAGGAGGTTCCTGTCCCCCTTTCCTGACTGTAAGTGAGGTAAATACCTGGTCCTGGGACATCGCAGTGTAAAAAAGGTCTGTGGCCACCTCCCAGGCTGACACCAAGGCCTTCGTGTGGATAAGGAACATGATTTGACTGCAAGTGTCACACAGGGTGACCGGCTTCCATTATATGGCTTCCCTCATCCATTTAATGAGTGTTCACTGAGTATCTGTGGTGTTTCTGGTCAGGGCTAGGACCTGGGAACACCACAGAGAGCAGGAAATATGTGGGCCCTGCCTTCGAGGAGTTTAACTTGTAAGGAGAGACAGGCTCTCAGATAAACTTTACATAAACATTTGTGTAGAAAAGTCTTTCACACAAAGAATTAGGTGCTTGTAAAATTATCAAAGGGCTAGAGAAATAGAATTTAAAGAGTTGCCACTGGAAGTTGGGTTTCAAGGTCACGCTGGCACAGCCCCTCCCACAGGTAAAAAATTAGCTGTGTCTGCCAGAGGCCACCCATCAGTCAACACAGTAGCAGAAATAATAGGCCCATCTCCTCTCCAGCTTTCAAATCACACACAAGTGCATCTCAGAAGCGGAGTTTAATTCACATCTGGATTCTCAGTCACAAGGAGTGGGGGAATGGAATATTTAACCTTTCAGTCTATCTGACATTGGAGGGAACCAGGAAAGGAGTGGAGCATAAATTCCATGTACCAATACATGGCATGTCTGAGCTCACATGCAGGCTGTGGGACTCTAGGCAAGTGATCCCACCTCAAAAATCTTCAGTTTCCCTATGTGATATCATACAAAGATATCTGGTGTTATTTCCTGGCTCTTAGAACTGTGCAACAAAAATACTTGGAATTTTCTGATTTATAACAGTTGATAAGAATGACTTTTGTGATGATGAAGAAACTCTGTCATGCCTCTGGATAGATGCAAGGTAAGTGAAGGTCACCATAAAGACAAAACCTTGCTTAGAAGCTGGAATTTCCTTGAAGAGATGAGGGTATATAAAATGTGTAGCAATTTTTGGTGGCCAATGTAAGAAGTGCTTAAACCTGTAGATAATTTTTATGAGTTTATTTGAGCCAAACTGATGAGAATTGCTGGAAAGACAAAACTCAATGGACTGAGAAAATGCTTCAGAGAATGGGAGTTTTACTTCTTATTTTATACATTACAATCAAAGCAGAAGGCGTAAGGGGTTACATGAAATCCACTGGTGAAATATTAGAAGGCGGGAGTAAGCAAAGTGGGGAAATCTCTGAGATTCGATAAAAAGTAAAACAAGTAGACCCATACTAATTTTACATGGGTGGGTACAGCATATTAACAGTTAACAATTAATATGATGACAATAACAATGAGGGGTTCTGCAGTGCAGTAGAAGTCTGGTAATAAAGAAATTACACAAACATTCCAAAGGTATGCTATTGTAGACAGGCTCAGCTAAAAAAAGATTGACCTTTGTTAGGCTACCATGGCTCACTTTTGTATAGAAAATTTTCATTTCAGACCATCCTATGTGCTTATTGTAAGTCTGTGAGTTTGTAAATCCTACCACAGGCCTCCCCTGAGCTTGTCAGGTTGAGTGTGTGGCTGTTTTATGTCAAAACTTTCAAATTTTGGTCATAAGTAAATCTAAAGGATGCATTAATGACAAACATTTTGATTTGATAATATGCTCCCATGGTGTTAGTAAGGCTCATTCCTAGGAAGCCTTAGTGTAAGCATTTGTCTTGCTGATCAATGGACCATCAGGGATGGGCCAAGACTGTAACCATGGATGGAAGTCAAGGCTGAATTTTCTCAAAAGGAAAAGCAGGTAAGTGGAAGGCAGGCAGGTTCCATGGGCCTTCACTAAGAAAAACACTCTGGATTATTTCTAACCTATAATCCAAGTTTTGCTCTCTGTATTTTGCATCTAGTATGACATTTACTCATAGTTTGAGGACAACCTATACAACTCTTCAATTATTACTATCTGACCATGAGTTGTTCCCATTTACTATGGCTCATATATTCCCCATTGAAAACACTGAAGTGCTATTCATTATTAATCTGATTCCTGCTAGTTGTGCAATTGGAAGCTATAATCTTAAGGTTTATGCAGAAACAAGGCTGTAAGAACACAATGCTATACATTACAATTATCATCTAAACATTCCAAATACAAGGAAGACAGTAAGAGTTTAATCAGAAAATTTCCTGATTCAGCAGCAGTTATAGAGAGCCTTGTTTGTAAAGCTTCTATTTTAATTAATAAAGTTAGTATTCCTTGCTAGGTTAAAGTCTAAGCATATTCCGATAATCTGTTCTACTATTCATACAGAAAAAACATCTTTCTCAACATTTCTTTCCACTAACCTTCCACATCTTCCCTTTTTCTTCTTGATTTATCGCATTTCAGTCATTCAAAAATAACCAACTTATGAAAACATGCTCAAAGTCACTAATTATCCAAGAAATGCAATTCAAAACTACAATTAGGTACCATCTCACACTGTCAGAATGGCTATCATCAACAAATCAATAATAACAAGTGCTGGCAAGGATGTGGAGAAAAAGGAACCCTCTTATATTGCTGGTGGGAATGCAGAATGGTGCAGCCACTGTGGAAAACAGTATGGAAAACAGTATGGAAAGCCTTGTGAAAAGCAGTTTCCTCAAAAAATTATAAATGGAACTTCCATTTGACCCAGTAATCCCACTTCTAGGAATATATCCCAAGGAAACAGAAATACCAGTCAGAAAGGATATATGCACCCCTATGTTCATAGCAGCAAAATTAGAATAGCTAAGATCTGGAAACTGCCTAAGTACCTATCAGCAGACAAGTGGATTAGAAAATTGTGGTAAATCTACACAATGGAATACTATACTGCAGTAAAAAAGATGGAATTCTTACCATTTGCAATAGCAGGAATGCAACTGGAGAACATTATGGTAAGCAAAATAAGCCAGTAAGAGAAAAATAAATATCAGGTGATCTCACTCATTTGTGGAATATAATGAACAACATAAAGTGATGAACAAAAATAGGACCAGAGACATAGAAGCATCAAACAGACTAGACTGTCCAACCTATGAGGAAAGACAGGGGATGAGAGGCTAAGAGATCAACCACAGGACTTGTATGCATGCATATGAGCATAACCAATGGACACAGACAGTAGGGGGGTGAAGGCATGTGCTGGTGGGTAGAAGCAGCTGGGGAGAGGTCAATGGCGGGAAAAGGAAACTCATGTAATAGTTTAAACAATAAAAAAACTATTTTTTTAAAAGCATAAAAGTGCTTTTAATCTTTAAAAAAATAAATTAAATTAAATTAAAAAATAACCAACTTGGCCAGCCAGTGTGGATCAGTGGTTGAGCATCAACCCTTGAACCAGGAAGTCACAGTTCAATTCCCAGTCAGGGCACATGTGTAGGTTTCAGGCTCCATCCCCCGCAGCCAATCTATGTATGATTCTCTCTCATCATTAATGTTTCTCTCTCTATCTTCCTCTCCCTTCCTCTCTCTGAAATCAATAAAAACATTTTTTAAAATAACCAACTGATTAGGAAAAACTACTTACTTTTAAACTCTCTTAAAAACAAACACATTCCATTCCATTGCAATAACATTCCTTCTAAATTTCAAAATGTTACCAGAAAGGGAGCCCAGTCCTGGCCAGACTTGCTTAAGGCTGGCCTGCAGTGTGTGGGTTCTTGACTTGGTGCAAGAAAGATTTCACAACATGAGTTCAGGTGATTTTGAAAGTATGTTTTTTAAAGCTTGGAACACTGAAATAAGGAAGGGCTTAGGATAGAGGCAGTAGGGGAGTAGGCAGGACTGTTTGGGCTCTCTAGAAACATTATGGGAATGAAGTGAGTCTAGGTGGGGCTGCTGTCAGCTCACAGGAAAGTTAGAGTAGAAAACTTTGGGGGACAGGTCAATGGGATTAGTCCCAGACAAGCTGCTACTGCCCATTGCTCCCCTGGTTGCAAGTTGCATGGGCACCTCATAGAGTTTAAAAGAAAAAAATCACTCAAAAATGAGATGGGGGAAAGGGAACACAAGGAGGGAACACACTGGCTTCTTTGTCTTGAGCGATTTTATTTACTTTCTAAAGGTGGGGATTTAGCGGAGGTCTCAGGGGAGATCTCAATAGAATTTTCATCAGCTTTCTCAAATATCCCTTTTAAAGGTCATGGTCTCTAATAATAGTTCAGTGCCAGGGCAGGCAGTCTAAGCCTCATTATCAGCAATATTACAGGGAAGGGAAGGCCTCCCTGGTGAAGTTTTGCCCATTACTAGGCACCCAGGGCTCTCCACCCTGATGGCCTTCTGCATCTGGCTGTAAATTGCTTGGCCAGTTTGTTCAGCTGTCTGTCTCAGTTGCCTAATTCCACTTGCCAAGGAATTTTCCTAGCTTCTTACTATCCTGTCTCAAAAAGAGAAAACATAAAAAAGTATTATTAATAATACAAAAGTTATCATATGCACCTTTAGTAATTATTAAAAATTGAGCTATATATGCAATGTTTGAGAAAAGTCCAAAGAACAAGTATAATTATTATTATCTGTAATATTCACAGACAGGTAAAGATAATCAATTTGCAGTTATACAGGCCTTGTCTTGGGATATCTCTCAATCTCTCATGTTAGTGACCTCTCATTCTCAAGAAGTCTTTGTTCACTGTAGGTGGAAGCAAGTGTTAGAGACAGGGCAGATGTCCATTTGTGGTTTGGCATCTGATAAGGTCCCTTCAAACAATGTTGGGGAGTCTTTCATTGATGTCTTTTCCAATTGACAAAATAAGTCATGGTTTCTGAAGTCTTCAGGTGCTGAGAGCATTCCTGTAAATAAATGTCACTAATTTATCTGTCCCTATCAGCCGGTTAAAAAGTTCTTGATAATAATGCAGAATATCGCCTTTTCGTAAGGTTGGTTCATATGTCCCTTCATCTAGATACATGGTGACTATTTAATGAAGAGAAAAGCTATGTGTTTACCAAAAAAGGAGATTCCAGGTTGAGAAGAACCACAAGGAGGGCTTTAGGCCAACGGAGATTAAAAGCTTCTGAAAATTTACCTGGTTGAGTTTTAATTATATCATTTGTATATTATACCAATCCAGAGGACTGGAGTTATAGGTACAATAAAATACTAGTAGAATAGGCCAAACATTAGAAATGAATTGTATTTTTTGAAAAGTGAAATGTGTCCCTAAGTCACTGTAACTAATAGGGAATTCCCCAATAGGTGTTAATTTCCTCCAATCATAATTTACCTTTTTAACTGTTGATCTCCTTCAAATGAATACCTCAACCTAGTGAGAATAACATACAAATCATAACTAAGATATATTTGTATTCCTGAGATGGTATCACTTGGATAAAATTCAATTACCATCTTTAAAAGGGATCCACAGGCAGGAAGTAGAAAATAACCTTGGGGTTCATGGAATGATTTTCCAGGGTTATATTTAGACAGTAGAACATCTGCTACACACTTTGCAATATATAGAAGGAAAAGGAGTGACATGAAATCCAGTGGTTAAGGATTGGAGAGGTAGAAGAAAAAACAGCAAGGCATAGAGAGAATCTCTGGGACTAGATAAAAAGTAAAACCAATCATCGCATACTTCTTTTGTATTGGTTGGAATAAGATAGTTAGCAGTAAGCAATTAGCATGATAACAATAACATGGAGGGGTCTTGTGCTCCCTCCTCTGGAGTTGTGAGGGGTTTGGTGTAGCTGGACATTTGTAAACAAGGATCTGAAGTCTTGCCAAGAAGAGGTGAATGTTCTATCGGGAACAACCACGTGACTTGCAAGCAAGTTATCTGGGTCAAGATTGCGCACAATCTTGAGTTCCTAGAACATTTACCTCCCTAAGAAAGGATAAGATTAAATAGTCGTGGGTAGAGCAGAAAAGGAATTGCACACCTGTCTTCAATGCGCTATTGTAATAATATAGAACAAAACAAGATTTTGTTGATTAACTGCTGATGCACTAACCTTGTGCCAAACCCCAATAAAAGCAAATGTTGAGGGTACAGGGTTGTTATATGCTTGAGTGAGCTGTAGCCCTCTGTCCGGCATCAATCGCCTGTGTGCTCCTCTTATCTCTGCGTCTTCGGTTCATTAAACATCCCTCAACATTTGGAAAAATGAAAATCACCCTGACATGGCAAAGGTATGTTACAGATGGAAAAAGTCAATGGATGGGCTCAGTTAAGGTAAAGACTGACCTTTGTCAGGAAAGATACCAGCCTAGCACATGACTACCCACCATGACTCACTTAAAGTTAGTAAGTTTTTATTTTCAGACCATCCTGTGAGGTTACTTCAAGTTTCTGAGTTTGTAAGGCCCCCACAGAGGCCTTCCCTGAGCTTTTGAGGTTGAGTGTATGGTCCCTTTTCATTCAAACAGCCCAACTCCTTAACCTCTTGGGAGGAGAGAGGAGCTAGAGATAATTACCAATGGCCAATTACTTCATCAGTTATGCCAACATAAGGATACTTCCAATAAGAACCCTAAACAAGGGGTTCAGAAAACTTTGTGTTGATGCTGGAAGGCTGAGCGCACAGGGGGAAAAATGGAAGTTTCACACCTCTCCACATGCCTTGATCTGCCAGTCTCTCCCATTTAGTTATTCCTGAATTGTATACTTACAATAAACAAGTAATAGTAAGTAAAGTCCTTTCCTGAGTACTGTGTGGGGTTGTTAGATAATTATAAAGCATGAGGGGTCATGGGAACCTCCAAACCTGGACTAACTAGGCCTAAATGTGAGTTACCTGGGCACCCCATCTGTGATAGCATCTGAAGTTATGTTACTGAGCCTTGAACCTATGGGGTCTGCACCCACTTCAGATAGTTAGAATCAGAACTGAAATGAATTGTAGGACACCCCATTGGAGAATTGGTAGTTGATGGGAAAAAGAGAAATAAAAACCTTCAACTCATATAAAAACTACCCGGCAGGGTGATGCTAAAAGTGATTATGATATTGTCAGTGATTTGCCTGTACTAGGTGCTCAGGTAGTCTGAGAAGACTTGACTTTGACTCTCCTCTCTCACTAAGCCCTCTCTCACCTTCAGAGTCCACTTTCACCCCTTTTCCTCCTCTTTGTTCTCACAGAATGAGGTTTGAGACAGTGGTTCTGACCCCAGGAGCTGTGGAGGTACAGGCATGTAAGTCTATTCATATTGTTGTTCACCCTGAGGTGGGATCTGTTCTCCTAATGCCTAGACAGCCAGTAAATTGACACCAGGCTGCAGGAAAAGGAAATAAAGTATACATTACAAAGGTACCAATGAAGGGGAATGGAGCAGCTGATGCTCAAAGACCAGAACTCACAGTGGTTTATATTTAGGGTCATTTAAGGGGCAAAGTCATGACGTGGGGTTCAGAGTCATGGGTTTTGAGGATTGGTCAGTTATGTTATAAGTACTCATAATGTGACTTATTTCTCCCGGCATCATCCTGGCTGGGGTCTTTGGTTATTGAGGCCTAGAGGTCTTCCTTCGTGCAGACAACCCAATGTTCTGCAACCCATTTTGGGGTTAGGTCAGTGATGTTACTCTAAGAGCAGAAAACATCTATCCATCTTGTGCTTAGCAGACAACATCTTGCTCTTATCTCGAGCACGATATCTCTTGCAACCTGTTTCAGTGACTAGTTTCCAGGCTCCAGGCTCCAGGCCCCATCTGCATTCATTCCTATCATACCTGCCAGGTTATATTTTCTATTTATTCTTTAACTAGAAATCATAACATCCAGCTATGGGGACAACAATCCTCTCGTCTTTTAAATTCTTCTATCTGGGCTAAAAGTCAAATTAACAGACAGATTAACAGGAGACAATGTACAAAGTCTGTTATAAGAATGAATATTCTGGGGCTATAAGAATAGAGACCAAAGGAAGCATTGGGTAGTGGAGGCTAGTATGTCATTCTGAAGCTAAGGGGGAAAGAGGGTTGTGGTTTGAGGCTTCTAAAGGCAGGAAGCCATTGGCATGGAGATGCCAAAGCAGTGGAATGTCCCTCCTGGAATTGGTCCTCCATCTGTACACATTCAAGGCCAGCAGTTCTCAACCTGTAGGTCACGACCCCTTTGGCGGTCGAACGACCATTTCACAGGGGTGGCCTAAGACTATCCTGCATATGAGGTATTTACATTACTATTCATAACAGTAGCAATATTACAATTTCGAAGTAGCAACGAAAATAATTTCATGGTTGGGTCACAACATTAGGAAGGGCCAGAAGTTTGAGAGCCACTGTTCTAGGCAGTTTAGTGGGAAGGTCTAAGGCTTATTTCTTAAACCTTTTTTTCCCCCAATAAGGACACCAATATCAATACCCTAAATGGTACATCTGGGGTAAACACTCGGCTACACTTCACAGTATAGCAATGACTCTTAGTAAGGTTTAAAAGTCTAACTAAGGGGACACTTTCCCCCTCCCTACTTGGGAGTCAGTTCTGTGGGACTCTTTCCCTCTCCCCATGTGGGAGTCTATACTTGTTCTTCAATAAAATCTCCATCTTTGCTATAAAAAAAATCTAACTAAAAGCTCAATCCTAGTTACCTAGTCATTGAACTAAGTCATTAGCAAAACAAAACAAAACATAAAAATACTGAAACATTGCTCTTTCAGTCTAAATGTGTCCATTTTTGACTTATCATTAGAAAAATAAACTAAAAGATACATTGGAATCTACTATAAAAAATTTCTTCATTCCTGGAGAGCAACTTGACAGATTCACATCATCCATAGCTGTTCAGGAAGAACTAGGATTCCTGAGACCCTGACTCATGTCTCAGATTAGTGTTTCTGCCATCACTGCTCACTGCTTAAGCTGTTCCTTTGTTGTGTTTGTACATGTCCCTAATTTTGACTAGTATGTGAGTTTCCTGCCTGCCTGAAGGACTCCAGTCACACCTCTATTGTTGATGAATTGGGGGCAGGAGTCTCGCTGCTGGTGTCCAGCTAGGCTTCAATATCACCCATGCACTTTCATGTTTAACTTAATTTAGTTCCAAAATGCTACAACATGAATGCTGGGAAAAGGTCCAGATGTGCCTTACAAAAACAAAGGGATTCATAAGTGTCCCCACAGTAACGGTAACTTTATGGCATCTCAGTATTTTTTCAGACACTAAAAGATATTGTGTATGAGTGCCCAGGATAGAATCTGATTGTTCATTTGTCAATTCTTGGAATATACAATGTACTCCTATTATGTACCTACCCATGACTCTCTGGAGCCCTAGAGCAGTGGTTCTCAACCTTCCTAATGCTGCAACCCTTTAATACAGTTCCTCATGTTGTGGTGACCCCCAACCATAAAATTATTTTCATTGCTACTTCATAACTGTAATTTTGCTACTGTTATGAATCCTAATGTAAATATCTGATATGCAGGATGTATTTTCAATGTTACAAATTGAACATAATTAAAGCATAGTGATTAATCACAAAAAGAATATGTAATTATATATTAGAACTATTTATTTCTAATTACAAATAAATGAAATTTTGTCTTGAAGCATGGTGTAGCATGGGTAACAGTCTTAATATAACAAGAGTAAACTACATTGCTACATTTTGCGACAGTATGGGTAAAAAGCAAACGTCAGTGACAAGGTTGAGATTGCTTCTTGCTCACCAGATCAGAAATTCTTGGGGCAGTCTTTGCAAGAGCACAACGAAGATCATCTTCCACAACAAGTCTACTTCTGTATTTAGACTTGATAACCAACAAGCTGGAAAACCCTGTTTCACAAAGATATGTTGTTGGAAATGGAAAAAGAAGGCGCAACACAGTCTCAGACAGAACAGGATATGACTGCACACACTGGATCCAGAATTTTGTAACTGGCATTGTAGGGAAATTAGTTCTCACTGCATCGAGGCTAATAAGTTCAATGAACTCCTCTTGTGCTGTCTCAGGAACATCTTCAACTTTGACTGTGAATGGGCTTCTGGCAAGTGCAAATGGGGTGTCAGGTAGATTTGGAAAAATATGATGAAATTTCGTCTGCAAGCATGTGCAAGTGTTCTTTCACAGAAATTATCATTGTAATCCTTTTGTCTGGTTCAATGTCATGTTCCTCAAAGAAAGCAGATAAGGTAGGCAACATTTAAATTTTATTTTCATCCATTTTTTTTTAAATTTTATTTTTTATTACAAAGGGTATTACATATGTGTCCATTTTTTCCACCCCGCCCAAGACAGACCCCTAGCCTCCCCTATCCCCCAGTGTCTTATGTCCATTGGTTATGCTTATATGCATGCATACAAGTCCTTTGGTTGATCTCTTACCCCCTACCTCCCGCCCCGAACCCTCCCGGCCTTCCCGTTGCAGTTTGACACTCTGTTTGAAGCAGCTCTGCCTCTGTATCTATTATTGTTCAAAAGTTTATAATGGTCTCAATTATCCATGAATAAGTGAGATCATGTGGTATTTTTCGTTCATTGACTGGCTTATTTCACTTAGCATAATGCTCTCCAGTTCCATCCATGCCGTTGCAAATGGTAAGAGTTCCTTCCTTTTAGAGCAGCATAGTATTCCATCGTGTAGATGTACCACAGTTTTCTAATCCATTCATCTACTGATGGGCACTTGAAGCTGTTTCCAGATCTTAGCTATGGTGAATTGTGCTGCTATGAACATAGGGGTGCATATATCCTTTCTGATTGGTGTTTCTGGTTTCTTGGGATATATTCCTAGAAGTGGGATCACAGGGGCAAATGGGAGTTCCATTTGTAGTTTTTTGAGGAAACTCCATACTGTCTTCCATAGTGGCTGCACCAGTCTGCATTCCCACCAGCAGTGCACAAGTGTTCCTTTTTCTCCACATCCTCTCCAGCACTTGTCGTTTGTTGATTTGTTGATGATAGCCAGTCTGACAGGTGTGAGATGGTACCTCATTGTTGTTTTGATTTGCATCTCTCGGATGATTAGTGACTTTGAGCATGTTTTCATATGTCTCTTGGCTTTCTGAATGTCCTCTTTTGAAAGGTGTCTATTTAGGTCCTTTGCCCATTTTTTGATTGGATTGTTTATCTTCTTTTTGTTAAGTTGTGTGAGTTCCTATAAATTTTGGAGATTAGGCCCTTATCAGATATGACATTGGCAAATATGTTTTCCCACACAGTGGGTTTTCTCGTTGTTTTGTTGATGGTTTCTTTTGCTGTGCAGAAGCTTTTTATTTTGATGTAGTCCCATTTGTTCATTTTCTCTTTAGTTTCAAGTGTCCTAGGAGCTGTATCAGTGAAGAAATTGCTTCGGCATATGTCGGAGATTTTGTTGCCTTTGGATTCTTCTAGAATTTTTATGGTTTCCTGACGTACATTTAAGTCCTTTATCCATTTTGAGTTTATTTTTGTATATGGTGTAAGTTGGTGGTCTAGTTTCATTTTCTTGCATATATCTGTCCAATTTTCCCAACACCATTTATTGAAGAGACTATCTTGGCTCCATTGTATGTTCTTGCCTCCTTTGTCAAATATTAATTGAGCATATTGGTTCAAGCCAATTTCTGGGCTCTCTATTCTATTCCATTGATCTATATGCCTATTCTTGTGCCAGTACCAGGCAGTTTTGAGAACAGTGGCTTTGTAATACATCTTGATGTCTGGTATTGAGATCCCACCTACTTTGTTCTTTTTCAGGATTGCTGCAGCAATTCGGGGTCTTTTATTCCAGATGAATTTTTGAAGAGTTCGTTCTAGATCTATGAAGTATGCCATTGGTATTTTAATGGGAAGTGCGTTGAATTTATAGATTGCTTTGGGTAGTATGGACATTTTAATGATGTTGATTCTACCAATCCATGAACACGGTATGTTCTTCCATCTGTTTATGTCTTCCTCTATATCTTTTTTCAACGTCCTGTAGTTTTCTGAGTAGAGGTCTTTTACCTCTTTAGTTAAGTTTATTCCTAGGTAGCTTAATTTTTTTGGTGCGATGGTAAACGGGATTGTTTTTATAATCTCTCTTTCTGAAAGTTCACTATTGGTGTATAGAAATGCCTCAGATTTCTTGGGGTTAATTTTGTATCCTGCTACATTGCCAAATTCATGTATTAAGTCTAGTAGCTTCTTAATGGACTCTCTAGGGTTTTGTATGTATAATATCATGTCATCAGCAAATAAGGACAGTTTTACTTCCTCTTTTCCAATTTGGATGCCTTTTATTTCTTCTTCTTGCCTAATTGCAATGGCTAACACTTCCAGTACTATGTTGAACAGGAGTGGTGAGAGGGGGCACCCCTGTCTTGTTTCTGTTCTTAGAGGAAATGGTGTTAGTTTTCGTCCATTGAGTATGATGTTGGCTGTGGGTTTCTCATATATGGCTCTTATTATGTTGAGATATGATCCTTCTATTCCCACCTTGCTGAGAGTTTTTATCAAAAATGGGTGTTGAATTTTGTCAAATGCTTTTTCTGCATCAATTGATATGACCATGTGGTTTTTTTCTTTCAATTTGTTTATGTGATGTATCACGTTTATTGATTTGCGGATATTGTACCATCCTTGCATCCCTGGGATAAATCCTACTTGGTCATGGTGTATGATCTTTCTGATGTACTGCTGGATCCGATTTGCTAAGATTTTGTTGAGGATTTTGGCATCTATGTTCATGAGGGATATTGGTCTGTAATTCTCTTTCATTGTGTTGTCTTTACCTGGTTTTGGTATTAGGGTGATGCTGGCTTCATAGAAGGAGCTTGGAAGTGTTCCTTCCTCTTGAATTTCTTGTAGTAGTCTGAGGAGGATAGGTTTTAGTTCTTCCTTGAATGTTTGGTAAAACTCCCCTGTGAAGCCGTCTGGTCCTGGGCTTTTGTTTGATGGAAGCTTTTTGATGACTGCTTCAATTTCTTCCATAGTTATTGGCCTGTTGAGATTTTTAGATTCTTCCTGATTGAGTTTTGGAATGTTGTATTTTTCTAGGAATTTGTCCATTTCCTCCAGGTTGTCTAGTTTGTTGGAGTAGAGCTGTCCAAAGTATTTTTTAACAATCATTTGTATTTCTGTGGGGTCTGTTGTTATTTAGCCTCTATCGTTTCTGATTTTGTTTATTTGAGTCCTCTCTCTTTGCTTCTTGGTGAGTCTGGCTAGGGGTTTATCAATCTTGTTTATCCTTTCAAAGAACCAGCTCTTGGTTTCATTGATTTTCTGTATTGTTTTTTTGGTCTCTATGTCATTTATTTCTGCTCTAATCTTTATTATCTCCTTCCTTCTGCTCACTGTGGGGTTTTCTTGTTGCTCTCTTTCTAAATCTTTGAGTTGTAGAGTTAGATGATTTACTACCATTTTTCTTGTTTTTTGAGATAGGACTGTAGAGCTATAAGCTTCACTCTGAGGACTGCTTTCATTGTGTCCCATAGGTTTTGGATTGTTGTGTTTTCATTGTCATTAGTTTGCAGGTTGTTTTTAATTTCTTCTTTGATCTCATTGGTAACCCAATCAATATTTAATAGCATGCTATTCAGCTTCCAGGTGTTTGAGTATTTTGGGTTGTTTTTATTGTAGTTTATTTCTAATATTATGCCATCGTGGTCTGTGAAGATGCTTGGTATGATTTCAATCTTCTTGAATTTCGGAAGACTTTGCATGTGACCCAATATGTGGTCTATTTTGAATATGTCCCATGAGCACTTGAGAAGAACGTATATTCCCTGGCTTTGGGGTGAAGCGTTCTGAAGATGTCTATTAAGTCCATCTGATCAAGTGAGTCATTTAGGATTGCTGTATCTTTGCTGATTGTTTGTCTATAGGACTTATCCAGTGCTGTCAGTGGTGTATTAAAGTCCCCTACTATGATTGTATTGTTGTCGATCTCTCCTTTGATATCTTCCAGGAGTTTTTTATAAATCTGGGTGCTCCTGTATTGGGTGCATATATGTTTACCAGGGTTATATCTTCTTGTTGTATTGATCCCTTTAGTATTATGAAGTGTCCTTCCCTATCTCTTGGTATGGCCTTCACTTTGAGGTCTATTTTGTCCCGTATAAGTATTGCTACCCCAGCTTTCTTTTCCTTTCCATTTGCCTGAAAGATATTTTTCCATCCTTTCACTTTCAGTCTGTGTGAGTCCCTTCTAATGAGGTGGGTTTCTTGTAGACAGCAGATGTATGGGTCATGTTTTTTATCCATTCAGCCACTTGATGTCTTTTGGTTGGAGCATTTAGTCCGTTTACGTTTAAAGTTATTATTGAAAGGTACTTGTTTGTAGCCATTTCTTTTTGTGTGGGGCTCGTTTTTTTCTGAGCTTGTGATTTCTTCTTTTTATACCAGACCCTTTAGCATTCCTTGCATTGCTGGCTTAGTGGTGATAAACTCCCTTAGCCCTTTTTGTCTGTGAAGCTTCTTATTTCCCCTTCAAGTTTGAATGATAGCCTTGCTGGATAGAGTATTCTTGGATTCAGTCCTTTGCTTTGCATCACTTTGTAAATTTCTGTCCATTCTTTTCTGGCCTGATGTGTTTCTGTTGAGAAATCATTTGATAATCTAATGGGAGATCCTTTGTATGTGACTTTCCGTCTCTCTCTTGCGGCCTGTAAGATTTTCTCTTTGTCCTGAACATTTGCCATGGTAATTATGATGTGTCTTGGTGTGGGTCTTTTCGGGTTCACCTTGTTTGGGACTCTCTGGGCTTGTGTGACTTTTTTTTCTTCCCCACCTCAGGGAAGTTTTCTGATATTATTCCTTCGAATAGGTTTTCTAATCCTTGTTCATCTTTCTGTTGTTCTGGTACCCCTATTATTCGTATGTTGTTTTCGTTTCATGTTGTCCCCAAAGCTCCCTTAGGCTCTCCTCCTGTCTTTTAATTTTTTTCTCCAATTGCAGTACATTTTGGGTGTGTTTTGCTTCCTTGTCTTCTAATTCACTAATTCGGTCCTCCGCTTCTCCTAGTCTACTGTTGATACTTTCAATGGTGTTTTTTATTGCAGCTATATCACTCTTCATTTCTTCTTAGGTCTTACTTAAGTTGTTGAGTTTTTCATCTGTTTCTTCTTGCTTCTTGCAGAGGTTGTCGATTTTTCCTCCATCCGGTTTATGCACTCTAGGACCCTTATTCTGAATTCTTTTTCTGTCATGTTGCATGCCTCTGTATTACTTAGCTGCTTTTCTGGAGAGTCCTCCTTCTCTTTCCTTTGGGGGTTTCTTTGTCTACCCATGCTTGATCTCACTGACATATCTAGACGTTGAGTCGTTCAGTGGCTGCTCCCTGGGTGGCAGTGAGTCCTTGGTCTGTGGTTGCTCTTCGGGCGGTTGCGGTAGCAGCTGCTCTTCAGTTGGCGGCAGCTCCTCTGGTGGGTGCTGTTCACAGCTGTGGTGGCTCTTCTGGCTGGTGGGGGGCGTTTCACGTACAGCTGCTGTTCCTTAGCAGAGGGTATGGTCCTCAGGAGATTGCTGTTGCTTGGATCTGCTGCGTTGATTTAAGGGCACAAAATACAACACAACAAGGCACCACGTACCAGGCACTAAACACAAATATATTCACGATATTAATAACCCCAAATAAAGGCGACCACCCGAATTAAGAGAATTAGGGGATAAGGCAGAAGGAAAAGAAAAAGATAAAAGAGGAAAAACAAAAAAATGGGGCCCAAAAAAAAGAGGGCAAAAATGAAAATGGGAAAAAGAAGGGAAAATAAAAGCGAGAAAAGAAAAAAAAAGAGTGAAAAGAGAGAATGAAGTGGAAGAGGGAAGAGACTTTTATATGATGAGAATACTCCTATAGAACCACCACTAATCCCAGCAAATTCCAGCAACAACTCCCTGTAGATGGATGCAAACTAGAAACCACAAATAATATAACGATGAAAATAGAATGGAGAACACTAAACCCAAAATAAAATAAAGAGAAAATAAAATGGCAATTTAAAAGATGGTAAAATGGTAGCAATAATAATACTGGTTAAAAATAAGAAGGTAGTAATTAAAGGGTAAAACCAGGTGATGGAAAAAGAGGAAAAAAAAAAGAAGAAAAAAAAAGGGAAAAAATATAAAAAAAATAAAAATAAATTGGTTTCTTAGTTAAAAGGTGAAAAAAGAAAAAAAAATTGCAGTAGTGAAGGTCCTTCGGTTCTTCTATTCTTCAGTCTGGCTCGCCTTTAGTCCTGCCAGGTATTCAGGAGAGTGTTGAGTTTCCCTGCGATACACTGTTCCTCTGTGTTTTAAACCACAGTCCTTATTTTAAAGCAGGCCGGATTTTTTTCCTAGCCCGCCTTATTTTGTGTTTAGCAAAGAGTCAGTTTGTGGCTCAGCCTCTGGGTGGCAGTGTTCTGGGTTTGGCCTCTGAGGCTATACAGCATTGAAAATCCCTCTATAGGTCAGACCCTGTTAACTCGCAGGGGCTGATTAGATTATTTTAATCCTTGATCTCATTCAGGGTGGAATCTGGGTGTGGCTGTGCTCCTTGCCTGGGGGCTGGGGGGAGGAGTCTCACTCTCCAGAGAGAATGGCCGCCCCAGTCCTGGGCTGAGGGGCGTCTCAGCACTCAATCTGCTTCCACCTCTCCTGGCCCCCGCCTCTCCTCAGTCTCTCCCCGGATTCCACTCCTCCAAACCCTCTCCTCTGTTCAGCACAGGTCAGTGTCTGTATCCGAAATGTCCCATGAACAGGGTTCGGCGAGAACAAACAAACAAATGCCGGCCGCGGAAAGCGGGGGAGGGCTTGGTTTCTGTAAACTCTTCTTTTACGGGCACTGCATGGTCAGGTCAGCTCTTCAGGCTGCCCCCTTTAGGCTCAGTCCTCCGTGATCACAGAACCCAGCTTTCAAATCCCCCGGCGCCAGGAATCCCGCGGATCGCCTTTCCCCGTCAGGGGCTGTGCCTGTCCCAAGGGACGCGGCTGTCTGCCACGCGGTCTCCCTCCGACCCTCTGGGCTCAGAGGTCTGGCAAACTTTCCTGCCCAAATCCCTGGGTTTTTTTTTACCTTTCCAGGGGAGTTCTGCCCTTCCCGGCTGCAAACCGTCTCACCAGCTGAGCACTCTCGCCAGTTCGGGTTGGGTGTTATTAGTTTCAGCTGCTCACTGCATTTGCTCCGGGACACGACCTGGGACGCGTCTGCCTATATCGCCGCCATCTTCCTTCTCTCAAAGCTGAAGTTTCATTTGGAGTGATTGGATCTTTTCAGACAAATCGAGGCATGTTGCATTTGGTCCTTGCAGTGATAAATTTAACTCATTCAAGATGGCAAAGATGTCAACCAAGTAAGCTATTTTCTGCAGTTCACTTTTATCATCAAAAAGTGCTTCGAACGGCGATCTTGCTTTCTGATTAAAAAACGTTTTGAGTTCATCACAAAGCTCAAAACACGTTTTAAATGTTTTCCTTTCGACAACCATCTCACTTCAGTGTGAAATAGCAGAGCATTGTTCAGCGCATCCAACTGGTTACACAGTTGCAAAAACAGTCGACTGTTTAAAGTGCTCGCCTTTACAAAATTGACACAACTTATGACACTTTTCATTACTTCTTGTAATTCTTGTGGCAGCGTCTTCATTGCTAATATTTGCCGATGGAGCATACAGTGAGTTCTGATGACTTCTCATGACTCATTCAGTACCAAATGTTGAAATCCAGATCAACATCTTAGCATAGCTAGAGCACCATCTGTGCAAACACCACAAACCTTTTCTCAAGAGACCTTATGCTCTTTCAGAAGTGAACCAACTGTGTCAAATACAACACATGCAGTAGTTGTCATTTCAAGAAGTTTGCAAAAAAGAAATTCATCTTTAAAGTTGCCATCTGCCAAAACTGGTTTGGCTCAGTGAATAGAGCGTTGGCCTGCGGACTGAAAGGTCATGGGTTCAACTCCGGTCAAGGGTATATGTACCTGGGTTTCAGGCACTTCCCCAGTGGGGGATGTGCAGGAGGCAGCTGATCAATGTTTCTAGCTCCCTATCTCTCTCCCTTCCTTTCTGTAAAAAAATCAATGAAGACATATTAAAAAAATTAAAAAAATAAAGTCACCATCATTAATATACCTCATGTAAACCAATAACTGTGACGAGTTTGCAACATCTGTAGACTCATCAAGATAGATACTAAATATTGGAAGTGGAGCAGATTTAATTTCCTGGATTACCTGATCAAGAATATCAGCAAACATGTCATTGATTCTTCTGCAGACAGTGTCATTAGATAAGGATATTGTACTCAATTTCATAACAAATTCGTCTCCGATCATAACTCGAACAATGTCTTTGGCCGCTGGCAACAGTAAATCCTCAGCAATGGTGTGAGGTTTCATAGCTCTGGCGACTTGAGTACCACCAAATATAAAGCTTCAATGGCTGCTACGTTTTGGTGGTACTTGCCATCAGTGTCAATCTATCTTTCTTGAGTCCATCAGATTTGATTCTAAAATAGTTGGTATCCTTGCCAACAAAGCTATCAAAATGATGTTTTAGTTTGTTCGGCTTCATAGATTTGGGTGATAGAACTTCACAACAAATAACACATTTTGATTTCTCAATTCCTGCTGTAATTATTGAGGTAAAACTATACTGTAAAAAATCCTCACTATATTTTCTTTTCTTAACGTTCTTCTCTACAAGAACCATTGTCATGGGATGGTTTGCTAATGAAAATAATATATAACAATAGCTTTAATAATACAAAAGATGATACATGGCATAGTTCAGTCAATACAGTTCATTAAAGTTTCCTATGATTTACCATTCTGTGTTGTTGTTTTTTTACATGCCTGTTACTATCACATGGGGGCAGTATTCACATCAACCACAGCTGAATATAAAAAGAAAGATCAGCATCCACATTAAGTTCCCATGGTACAGATTTTTTTGTTTTTGTTTTTGCAGTAGTTGATGATTTTACAGTACATGATTTTACATTTACCCAGGAATTATAATTCATGAAGTGTCGTTTTACCTCCAATATTGCTGCTTTCAACACAGTAGCTGCTTTTAACAGAGTAGCTGCTTTCAACATAGCAGCTGCTTTCTACACAGTAGCTGCTCTATACACAGGTGTGACTGGTCCGCATAAGTACATTATGGTGCCAACGGATTCACATACACCTGGGGTTGGCACGATGATGTCATCACACTGGGTACTCCTATGTAGGAATATCTGCATGTCGGCGGACTTGCCTGGGGACCGATAGAGGAGCGGTGTCTCGGTTCCTAAGACCATCGAAAATATGTGTTTTCCAATGGTCTTAGGCGACCCTTGTGAAAGGGTCGCTCCACCCCAAAAGGGGTCACAACCCACAAGTTGAGAACCACTGACCTAGAGGCACGATAGTGGATAAGGGAGACAAATTGGACATTATTGCTGATGTCCAATTATTTATTTGACAACTAATATTTGAAAGGCACTTCAAGATGCCCTAAGATCCTTGATCCCTGCCAAACTTCTGACCTCAGTGTGCTCCTCCAGAATTTTCCTGAATCTCTCTGTCTCCCACACCCCACATCCAATCTTTCAGCAAATTCTCTTGAATCTATGCTTTCAAAAAATACAGAAACTGACCCCTTCCTCCCACACTACTATGACCACCCTCACCTGTCACCTGGATGACTACACTTGCCTCCTCACTGGGCTCCCTGCCCTCCACCTAGCAGCCACAAAGGTGCTGAGGAATGTAGGCTAAGGTGAACATCCTGATTCCTTTCTTGAGCAAGTTTTTCTGTCTGAATCTATGTCAGGAATGTGGGGGCAGGAAATGGTCAAAAGTTCTTTCTGAGTTTTGCTTCTAAAAAGCTTGAAATCAATATCCAAAATAGGAACTTCATAAAGGCTAAATTTTGGATGCCTTCATTAAACACAGATCACTCATGCCCATTGGGACTCTGAGCTCTCCAGAGGCTCCTCAGATCGCTCAGAGGGAAGCCAGACTTCTGGCTATGGCCCCTCCCTCTCTGACTTCATCTCCTCACATCTCCAGCTCTGTCTGCTCCAACCAGCTTGCCTCTTTTTTGCTGCTCCAACATTTTTAAATGGAAAGAAATAAAAACACCCCACACATCCCTTATTTCACTCTAACGTACTATCACATTATTACTGTTGTTGCCGTTTGGGTTACTGGGCGCCTCCCCCACCAGCAGGCCATGTCCATGAAGATTGGGATTTTGTCCGTTCTGTCTCACACCTGCACCCCCAGTGCTTACAGCAGTGTCAGCAGATGGTGAGCAGTAGGTTGGTCTTCTTTGATAAGTGAGTAAAGAAGTTACACATGTGATCATGGTTGAAAGGATGAAATATGGAGTGTCATGACCTCACATAACTGGGATTCTTACCTAGACTGAGGGATCAGGGAGACTGTCCTAAAGAGCGGCATCTAATAGAGCAAGAACCCAGGTTAACCTAGAGCTGATGGAGGGCAGAAGTAAGAGGTCCAGGCAGAGAGCACAGCAGGTGCAAAGGCCCGGAGGTGGGAAAGTCGAGGGAAGTAAATGAATTAAACTGACTCATTTGGGTGATTAAATGAGCTAATAGACCTGAAGGACCCAGTACACAGTGTGTGCTGGAGAAAGGCCAGCTGTTGTCATTATTGCACATCCAGGCTCTGCCCACCTGGGAACAACAAAAACAGAATAAAGGGGTTCTTCCCTCTCAAACTTCACAACAATTCATGACATCAAGCCATGATTACAGCTTGACTGTGGTATAAGTAACAGGCGATACACAACATATGTGTAAATACACACTCCCTGTCACACAAAAGTTTCTCATGAGCTTTTGTAGTCCCTCTCTCTGCAACCCATGCCACAGTCATCAGGCAATCATTCATCCTGTCTTTCTTGATAGATTATTTTGCATTTTCTAGAATGTTATATTCATGGAATTACATCCTATGCTCTCCTTTTGGTATGGCTTCTTTCAGTGAGCATAATGATTTTTATGAGGTGAAATTCTTATAACAAGATATTAATCCTTTTAAAGTGAACATTTCACTGGCAGTATAGCCACAATGTTGTTCAGCCACCATGTTACCCAGTACTAAAACATTTTCATCCCCCAATTAAAACTCTGCACCCAATGAGAGGTTGCTCCCATCCCCTAACCCCTATCCCTCACAACCACCAATCTGTATTCTGTCTACTTCTCTTTCTTGTCCCCTGTTCTCTGTACCATCTACCCTGTCAGCCTGTACATCTGGTGCCCCACATGTCCCAATGTCAAGGCACTAATCTAACCCTTCCAGACCTTATTCTTCCTCTGAACCCTGTTTCTCACCCCTCACATCCATCTAGCTCTGGGGGAATGGTACCCCAATACCACTGCACCAGCTCCAGTGGCTGCTTTCTCAACAGGTAGGTCAGCCCCTCTCATGTTCATCAGCCCAACCTAAACCCACACATAGAGAGCCTTCCTACATTACACCCCCAGGTGCCATTGAACTCATAAAATGCCTCACACCCCAAAACCTCCCATGCTTTACAATTTCCCATCCTGACTTTGAACAAACCCCATCCCTCCACGGATACTTCCTATGCTCCCTTCTGCCTACCCACAACACAATATTGGACAGGTCTCCAAAATTTTCCACCAAATACCCCGGAGGCCACAATGAGCAGGGAGCAAAAGAGAAGCAGAGGAGAGATTAATTTCCATTTCCCAGGTTCTGCTTGTTGACGCTCTAAGGCCAGGCACATCGAGTTTGCAAAGCAGCAACAAAAAGTGACAAAAAATGAGGACTCTGATGTCTGGCCTGAGCTCTGGGTCATGGATGGCTGGCAACCAGGTTGACCAGCGAAGGCTTGCAGGTGGCTGATGTCACAGGGATGTGCATGTTTACTGAAGTTATTCTTTTATCACTGAATATTTGTTTAATTCTCTATGATATTGTTCTTCAAAGGTGCAGTGAAAATGAATATAGAATGAGAACACTTTTGATGGTTAGGTCACATCTTCTCAGATCTAGTGCAAAGGCCACTCAGAGACAACCTGGGAAAGATATGGGAAGTCAGGCCATCTCCTGTTGTGAAGCTTATTTCAGGAAAAAAAGGAAGAAAAGTGGGAAACATTTATTTGGAGGATTACAACCACATAAGTAAAGAAATGAGAAAATTTGAAAATATAACGATTGGCACTGTAAGATGACAGGTTCCACTAATTACAGGTAGATGATGTCAAAGTAAATCTTGAGCCAGACAAATTCAGGGAGACAAGAGAGTCCTTATTCATGACCACGTAATGGGGCAGTGAGACTGACCTCAACACCACTGAAATAAAAAGCTGCAGAGATTTTAAGAACAGGAGAAAGAATCATTGGCATCTGTGTTTGCAAATTGGGTTGACACAAAAGAAAAAAAAACTCATTAAATCCTAACAGGATGGTTTTCATTATTGTTACATTTAACCCTCACTCAAGGATAAGTTTTTATATATGAGAGAGAAAGAGAGAGAGAGGTGAGAGAGAAAATAACCAGTTGTGGAGGAGGCCGCCCATTGTCTTCACTAGCAGAGAAGTGCAAACAAGGATCCCGGAATGCTGGTGACCCTTGAACCCATGGCAAGAGCCTGAGTTATGCACCGATTGTCTAGTCCTGACAAAGGGGGCTCAAGCTATTTCCTGATGAAATAGTCTTAGAGTAAATCCTTCTAATATTAACTGACCTTTAAGATAGCCTGTCTGTTACTGCAATTACCTGCCTGACTATGGGTTTTATGTTTAACCAAAGTTGAATAAAATGTTGGAAAAGCCTGGGCACTGGTGGAAGTCCTTTCCCTTGAGTTGGATTTGCTCTCCTAGTCCCCAATATTTCCAAATTATCTCTTGCCTCTTCTCTTTCATTTGTGTGCAGTTCCTCTTCTAGATCCTGAACCCTGAACCATGCGGGACGTAGTGGAACACACATACACACAGTTGCCTATCGTAAATGTCTTGACCAAGGATTGAACATGCAAACTTTAGATGTTCGGGACAAAGTGCCAACCAACTTGGCCACACTGGCTAGGATAAGCAGAATTTTTTTACAGGATAAGGTCCTTACAAGATAAGGTCCTACCCTTCCTCAGAGAATGAGACACAGAAAACAGGAGAATTAAATTTTAGCAGAATGGACCCAAACCTTCTAGGCCAGTGATCATGGACCTTTTGAGCTCGGCATGTCAGCATTTTGAAAAACCCTAACTTAACTCTGATACCTTGTCACATATAGAAATTTTTTGATATTTGCAACCACAGTACAACAAAGACTTATATTTTTAATATTTATTTATATATTTAAATGCCATTTAAAAAAGAAAAATAAACTAAAAAATGAGTTTGTGTGTCACCTCTGACACAGATTTCATAGGTTCCCCATCACTGTTCTAGACAGATATTCTAGGAACCATATCAGTGGCAACGAGTTGTGTTTTTTAAAAATATGCTTTTATTGATTACAGAGAGAGGAAGGAAGAAGGGGAGAGAAATGGAAACATCAATGATGAAAGAGAATCATTGATTACCTGCTTCCTGCACACCTCTACTGGAGACCAAGCCTGAAGCCCAGGCATTGGCCCTGACAGGGAATTGAACCATGACCTCCTGGTTCTTTGGTTGATGCTCAACCACTGAGCCACTGCAACTGGGCGGCAAGAAGCTTTTAAGTAGATATAGGTATATTTCAAAAGGACAGAGAATGAATCTGCAATTACAAATTGCAGTTACATTTCTAAAAGTACTCTAAAAACAAAAAATCGAAGTAAGAGGTTTATAGTCAGGAAGAAAGGTTAGAGACTCTGAGGGAATAATGAGGCCTCTGGCTCATAAAACAACTGCTTTCTTCACAGCGGAGGGAAACACAACTAATTCCTTTCAGCAAACACCAGTTTGCATCTCCATCAGTTCCTGCAATTGATAAAGAAGTGCAAGTTCCCAGCCATTTATAAATAGATGCAGAGATCGCTTCTCGGCCTCTTGGCTAAGATCAAGTGTAGTATCTGTTCTTATCAGTTTAATAAATAGATGCAGAATAGTTGAGAGACTGAGCAGAGGTAGCATCTGATCTCCGAGAAGACTTTGCTTCTGGAATTTTCCATGGAGAGATTTCTCTCTACAGTCACCTTCCCTTTGATCAAATGCCATCTCCAAGGAAGAAGAGTATTCTCCGTCCTCCAACATGGCTGGTTTCTGCTTAGTGACCTAAGTGCAGAGGACTGACATTCACCTCATCCTTTGCTCTGATGCAGGTTTTTCTATGAAGCCTGGGATGGGAGATTTAACAGCCCCTTGAGGTTAGGCGGCCTCACCCTCACACTTCACCTGCAGTCTCTCTAGCTTTGGTTGATGCCCTCCTCTCAAACAGATTACAAGTCTTCATCAGGTCAAAATTAGCTCCATAAAGGTGAGGTCATTTATAATCCTGTGGGCATCAGTTTGAACTCGGACATTTGCTAAGTCTTGGTACATTACTAACGTTTGCAATTATAGTCTATCAACAAAGAGGACAGGGTGCTACCGAATTATGCAAATAAGTCTATTGCTATAAACATAAGACTACTCCAGAAGGCATTAGTAATTTTTTGGGAGAAGTCAAACAGGGAGACAAAGTCACTGTTGCATCTCACATAGGTGTTCTCTTGTCTATTCCCATCATCACAAGTGTCCAGGTACCCTCCACAGGTCTTCCTGGAAATAAGAAAGAGCTTGTGTTCCTGTGAGCTTATCTCTTACTCCTGCCAGTCATCGCACAATATTGCCAACAATAATGACAATGACAGCTCACATTTTTTAGTATTTATTGATTCTAAGCTAGTCTTCTAAGCAATTTCCACCACCACAAGAAATCTAATAGGTGCATTTTTATTTATTTGTTTATTTATTTATTTATTTATTTATTTATTTATTTATTTTAGTTTAAGAACAGAGGGGAAGGGAGGAGGATCACTAGTACTTGACATATAACTCTACAGGCACACTTTCAGTGGAGCTGACGGGGTTGGAGACTTTACACTGGTAGTTCCCAGCATCCTCTCTCCTGACAGGGTCTATGGTGAGGATTCTGTGGTCCTGGGACAGCTTCATCCTGGTACTGAGCCACAGACTCGTAGCATTGAATAACCAGTTGATGAAGATCTCATCTGTGTAGCAGGTCATGACCACGGTATCCTCATTCTCTGTGACTGTGGTGTTGCTGGCTAGGAGTGTGGGTACACTCACTGGCCCTGTGAAGAAATAGAGGATGAAAATGATAGAGTGTGGGCTTGAATCCTGGGGTTATGCTCCTTTGTCAAAATCTCAGCCCTGACTCTGATGGTTCTGAGGATAATTTGGTTCCACAGTAAAAATTAATTTATTCTAAATTAGCCATCAATCCCCAGACCATATCTACACCTCTGAGCTGAAGACTCCTAAGAAGGAAGGAAATGAACCAATGATTGATCTAGGGATCCAAAGTCATCTAATAAGGTCACTGGGATTCGAAGACATTATGAGGCTATGGCTGTAGATAGACCTCAACTGACTCCCATCAATTTCTCATGGTCTTCATGATTCTGCTTAGAAACTGTATCTCCCTGTGCCTCACTTTCCCCTCAGTGAAGGAAAATGAATATTTGACTGCCAGGCTGACAATGTACTAATCATAAAATATTCACAGTATCTGACATAAATATTGGGAGGGAAAACTGCTCAAATAAGAGGTATTTGTTATTTATTGATGGACTTCATGAGAGAATCCTCTGGGCTGCTGGTGGATGAGCAGCTGCCAGGAGCATCTTTTCTCCTGCTCCTCCCTTGGGATGCTGACCTTTCTCTGGACTCTCTCAGTTGCCCAGAACAGCCAGCTAATAATCCGGGGAGCTCATCCAGTTGTGCTCTCCTCACACTGACTCAGGTGAAGGACTAGGCTCCATCTCTTCCCAGACATGCCTCTTAGGGTTGAGCCCCAACTGGTGACCAGCTCAGGAGCCTTGTGACTCTGGCACATGGGAAACATGCTCTCACTCAGCCCTTCTCCAGAGGCAAACCCATGCTGACACAGGCTCCCCAGAGCCTCTAGAGCAGGGGTCCTAAAACTTTGAAACAGGGGGCCAGTTCACTGTCCCTCAGACCATTGGAGGGCAGGATTATAGTTTAAAAAAAAAACTATGAACAAATTCCTATGCACACTGCACATATCTTATTTTGAATTAAAAAAAATGCGGGAACAAATACAATATTTGTATTGGCATGTGGCTCGCGGGCCATAGTTTGAGGACCCCTGCTCTAGAGTCAGCACATTGTGACAGGAGCCTAGAGAGGGGCTGCCCAAACTGAGCTTCTCTGTGAAGAACCCAGGAAGCCCCTCAGGCCAGATCCTTACTGACCCCTGCAGGGTCTATCTCAGGGACATGATCAGGGAAAGGGGCCCAGGGAACTGAACTGAGACTGCTCTCCGTCTGCTGACTCACTTCCATCAAACTAGTCCTTCTCTCTGTGGTGAACATCTGTGGGGCTGGAATCCGGGAAGGGAACTCTAATCTTGGGAAGTGTGTATCCACTGTGTGTCCTGCACTAAATGCCCAAACCCTGCTTCGGACACGATGCAGAGGGGGATGGAGGAGAGTCCAGGGCTGACAGTCCTGTGTGTGAAGTAGAATTCACCCCACCCAACACCTAGAGGTCAGAGAGCAATCACTCACGGTATACATTGAGCCGTCCAAATCCTATTTTTCTTTCTGCATTTAGAAGGGTGGCTACTACGATGTAGATTCCTCGGTCCCACACAGTGACGTTTCTTATGATCAGGGATCCATCAAGTTGTACTTTCTCTCGACCAGTGTATTCGGGCCCTGTTACATATCGCCTAAAACGCCATCCATCAGATCCAATAAAATTAGAGTAGTTCAAGTCTAATCCCCTGTACCAACTAAAGACTGTAACACCTCGAGGCCTATTTTGGATACGCAGAATCACATCCTGCCCTTCAAGAGCATTGGTCGAGACAACAGCAAATCGCGCAGTGGTGTGCGGGATCCAGAAGGCTAAGAGGAAGACTAGAAGGGAAGAGAGAGATTTGTCAGTATTCCATCTGTGTATTGGGATGGAGAGATGAGGCATTTCTCTTCATCTCTCAGCCTTGGTGTGTGGATCTCTTTGGTCAAGGTCAGCAATGTTTAGCACCCCTGGTTAAAATGTTTCTGGTATCGCCTGAAATAAATTGTTATGACTGTGGTCAGTTTTCAAAATTCAATACTCAGTGATGAATAACAGAAAATGAAAGGCAATTGAGGTTTTTCCTGCCCCTCACTACTTCCACATGATGAGATTTTCATGTTGCTGAGCCTCGTCTCTCATGCTAATCTGCACCCCTGTCCATTCACTCAGGTCCAAAGGGAAGCCCTTCCTCCCATCCCAGAATGCTGTCCTCCCCAGGAGATCTTGGCCAGTCTCTGACTCCCAACCTCCTTCCATTCCCACGGATTGTCCCCTCCTTACCAGCCAGTAGGAGCCCAAGCCAGGGGACCAGTCCTTTCTGGGCAGGAGCTGCAGGGAACT
Source organism: Myotis pilosus (assembly GCA_036010255.1). NCBI lineage: Eukaryota > Metazoa > Chordata > Mammalia > Chiroptera > Vespertilionidae > Myotis > Myotis pilosus. Next base: position 584,662 of record JASKON010000029.1, read on the forward strand.
CCATGATGGCTGCTGCCTGCTCTGTTCCTCCCTCTGAGACAAGAGCTTGATGTCCAGTAAGGCTCCCAGGCACCTCTGTCCAGACTGGTGGGATGTGTTGTCCCTCCTGCCTATGTGCTAAGCCTCCTGCTGGGGCAAGATAACCTCCCTGGTCATGTGGGCCAGGGCTGGGTCAGGGCCCATAACCCTCCCTTTCCCTCCCCTCATTTTTGCCAACCCTGTTGCCCCTTTCAGTTTACCTTTACTCTGTATTTTGGTTCCCTGGAAACTGCTGAAGCCTCTGACGACAAAAACACACACATACAAACACAAACTTCCACATGCACAGACAATGCCCAGAAAAGCACTGGCCTGAGGCGTCCAGTTCCTGGTCATTCTCCACAGCTCCCTATCAGTGCACATTTGACATTTTCCTTCAGCAAAAGAGTTCTAGGGCCACCTCATAAAATTGTCACAGGGATGTCAACCCAGCTCGCATTGGCTCTTCCGTGAAACTTTGTAAGGATGGGGATGCCCAGGTGACATTTTAGAAAGGCTGCTTCAGGAGCTGCCCATCTACATGGATGCCAGGATGAGACCCTCTGATGTGAGGGTGGGGGGCCCTGTCCCTCTCCTGTGAGCAGGGAGGGTCTCCACATCCTGTTAAAATGCAGATTCTGACTCGGCAGGTGTGCTGTGGACAAGAAACTCTACATCTGAAGAGCTCTCAGGGGAGGTGGATCTTACTGGTGTGTGAGCCCACTTGCTATAGCAAGGCTGATGGAGGCACATGTCCCCAGAGAGGGTGACCCTCTCACCCCAGCATTGGCCCCTGCTGCATCTTGGTCTTGGGTCTGTCAGCACCACACAGGGAGCCCCACAGGCCCCAAACTGGGGATTATTTCTGTTTGTGACATAGAAACCCAGCTGGACACCAGATCTTCCCCATGTACTCAAATGTGCTGGGAATATGGGATTTCCTCCATTTAATGAATGCTTCCTGAGCATCTGTGGTGTTTCAGGTCAGGGCTGTGCCCTGGGGTCACCACAGAGAGCTGAAACTACATGAGCCCTGCACTTGAGGAGTTTAATTTCCAAGGAGAGACAGGGCCTCAGATAAACGTTCCATAAACATTTGTGTAGAAGAGTCTTTCACACAAAGAATTAGGTGCTTGTAAAATTATGAAACGGCTAGAGCAGCGGTTTTCAAACTGTGGGTCGTGACCCCTTTGAGGGTCAAAGGACCCTTTCACAGGGGTTGCCTAAGACCATTGGAAAACACATATATAATTACAAATTGTTTTTGTGATTAATCACTATGGTTAAATTATGTTCAATTTGTAACAATGAAAATACATACTGCATATCAGATATTTACATTATGATTCATAACACTAGCAAAATTACAGTTATGAAGTAGCAATGGAAATAATTTTATCGTTGGGGGTCACCACAACATGCAAAACTGTATTAAGGGGCGTGACATTAGGAAGATTGAGAACCACTGGGCTAGAGAAGTGGAAGTTAAGTAGTTGCCATGGAAGTTGGGTTTCAAGGTCACACTGGCACAGCCCCTCCCACAGGTAAAGAATTAGCTGTGTCTGCCAGAGGCTACCCATCAGTCCACACAGTAGCAGAAATAATAGGCCCATCTACTTTCCAGGTTCCAAATTACACACAAGTGCATCTCAGAGGCTGAGTATAATTCACATCTGGATTCTCAATCACAAGGAGTGGGGGAATGGAATATTTAACCTTTCTGTCTACCTGATATCAGAGGGAACATGGAAAGGGTTGGAGCATAAATTCCATGTGCCAATACATAGCATGTCTGAGCCCACATGCAGGCTGTGGGACTCTAGGTAAGTGATCCCACCTCAAAAATCTTCCGTTTCCCTATGAGATATCATACAAAGATATTTGGTGTTATTTCCTGGTTCTTAGAACTGAGCAACAAAAATACTTGGAATTTTCTGATTTATAAGGGTTGATAAGAGTGTCTTTTGTGATGATGAAACTCTGACAGGCCTCTGGATAGATGCAAGGTAAGGGCAGGTCACCATAAAGACAAAATCTTGCTTAGAAGCTGTAATTTCCCTGAAGACATGAGGGTATGTAAAATGTGTAGGAATTTTTGGGTGCTGATGTAAGAAGTGTTTAAACTTCTTTGGCTGCTTCCTGCACACCCCTACAAGATTTCAAGCCTGAAACCCAGGCATGTGCCCTGACTGGGAAATGAACCATGATCTCCTGGTTCTTGGCTTGATGCTCAACCCCTGAGCCACTCCAGCTGAGCGGCAAGAAGTTTTTAAGGAGACTTAGAGGTAAATTTCAAAAGGACAGAGAAAGAATCTGCAATTACATATTGCAGTTACATTTCTAAAGGAAATTCTCTAAAAATAATCGAGGTAAGAGGCCTATAGTCAGGAAAAAGGTTAGAGACTCTGAGGGAATAATGAGGCCTCTTGTTCATAAAACAACTGCTTTCTGCACAGCGGAGAGAAACAGAACTACTTTCTCTCAGCCAAGACCCAGTTTGCATCGCCATCAGTTCCTGCGATTTATAGAGAAGTGCAAGTTTCCAGCCATTTATAAAAAGACGCAAAATAGTTGAGAGACTGAATAGAGATGGCATCTGATCTCCCAGAAGGCTGTGCTTCTAGAGTTTTACAAGGAGACTTTTCTCTCTACAGTCACCTTCCCTTTGATCAATTGTCATCTCCAAGGAAGAAGGGTATTCTCCATCCTCCAACATGGCTGATTTCTCCTTAGTGACCTAAGTGCAGAGGACTGACATTCACCTCATAGTTTGCTCTGATGCAGGCTTTTCTATGAAGCCTGAGATGGGAGATTTAACCGCCCCTTGAGGTTAGGCGGCCTCACCCTCACACTTCACCTGCATCTCTAGCTTTGGGTGATGCCCTCCTCTCAAACAGATTATGAGTCTTCATCAGGTCAAAATTAGCTCCATAAAAAGTGAGGTCATTTATAATTCTGTGGGCATCAGTTTGAACTAGGACATTTGCTATGCCTTGGTTACTTTACCAACATTTCCAATTATAGTCTATCAACAAAGAGGACAGGGTGCTACTGAATTATGCAAATAAGTCTATTGCTATAAACATAAGAATACTCCAGAAGGCATTAGTAATTTTTTGGGAGAAGTCAAACAGGGAGACAAAGTCAGGGTTGCATCTCACATAGGTATTCTCTTGTCTATTCCCATCGTCACAAGTGTCCAGGAACCCTCCACAGGTCTTCCTGGAAATGGGAAAGAGCTCATATTCCTGTGAGCTTATCTCTTACTCCTGCCAGTCATCACACAATGACTGCCCCTCCTGTGAAGCACATGGTGTCTCCTCCATTGTAGAGATGGTGCAAATGGGACCAACCAGAGATGGGGTCCAATGTGGAATGTTATCTTATGCCAACAATAATGACAATGACAGCTCACATTTTTTAGTATTTATTGATTCTAAGCTAGTCTTCTAAGCAATTTCCACCACCACAAGAAATCTAATAGGTGCATTTTTATTTATTTATTTATTTATTTATTTATTTATTTATTTATTTATTTATTTTAGTTTAAGAACAGAGGGGAAGGGAGGAGGATCACTAGTACTTGACATATAACTCTACAGGCACACTTTCAGTGGAGCTGACGGGGTTGGAGACTTTACACTGGTAGTTCCCAGCATCCTCTCTCCTGACAGGGTTTATAGTGAGTGTTCTGTGGTCCTCAGATAGCTTCATCCTCTTCCTGAGCCGCAGACTCGTAGCATTGAATAACCAGTTGGTGGAGCTCTCATCTGTGTAGCAGGTCATGACCACGGCATCTTCATTCTCTGTGACTGTGGTGTTGCTGGCTAGGAGTGTGGGCACACTCACTCGCTCTGTGAAGAAATAGAGTATGAGAATGATTGAGTGTGGGCTTGAGACCTGGGGCCATACTCCTTACTCAAAGATCTCAGCCCTTACTCTGATTGTTCTGAGGGTAATTTGATTCCACAGTAAATATTAATTTATTCTAAATTTGCCATCACTCCCCAGACCAAATTTATCCCTCTGAGCTGCAGACCCCTAAGAAGGAAGGTTCTGAGCCAATGTTTAGTCTAAGGATCCATAGACACCTAATAATGCCCTCAGGGTGGATGTAAAGATGGGGCTATGGCTGCACAGACCTCAGGTGACTCAGATCAACGTCTCATAATCTGTGTGACTCTGTTAGGGACTGTATCTCCCTGTGCCTCAGTTTCCCTCAATGAAATAAAATGAATATTTGACTGCCAGGCTGTCAATGTATTAATCATAAAATATTCACAGTATCTGACATAAACTTTGAGGATGGAAAACTGCTCAAATAAGAGGCATCTGTTGCTAGGGGACTGTCTAGGGCTGGGGGAAAAATGGACACATATGTAATAACCTTTGTAATAAAAAATTAAAAAACAAACAAACAAACAAACAAAAAGAGGGATCTGTTATTGATGGATTCCAAGAGAGAATCCCCTGGGCTGATCCCTGGTGGATAAGCAGCTGTCAGGGTCATCTTTTCTCCTGCTCTTCCCCTGGGATGCTGACCTTGGTTTGGACTCTCCTAAGTTCCCCACAACAGTCAGCTAATAATCTGAGGAGCTTTTCCAGTTGTGTTCTCCTCACACTGTCTCAGGTAAAGGACCAGGCTCCATCTCTTCTCGGTCTTGGCTCTTAGGGTTGAGCCCCAACTGGTGACCAGCTCAGGAGCCTGGTGACTCTGGCACATGGGAAACAGTTGCTCTCACTCACAAAGGCAAAACACAACCTGACACAGGCTCCCCAGGTCCCTGGAGTCAGGACATTGTGACAGGGGCCTGGACAGGGGTTGCTCAAGCTGAGCTTCTCTGTGATAAACCCAGGGATCCCCTCAGTCCATGTCCTTACAGAGCCCTGCAGGGTCTACCTCAGGGTCATGGTCAGGGAGAGGGGACCAGGGACCTGGACTGAGATGGGTCTCCCTCTGCTGACTCACTCCTATCAAACTGGTCCTTCCCTCTGTGGTGAATGTCTGTAGGGCTGGAATCAGGGAAGGGAACCTTGACCTTAAGAATTTTGTCTCCACTATGTATGTCCTGCACTAAATGCCTAAACCCAGCTTGGGACACGATGCAGAGGGGGATGAAGGAGAGTCCAGGGCTGGCAGTCCTGTGTGTGAAGTAGAATTGACCCCCCCCCCCACACCTAGAGGTCAGAGAGCAATAACTCACGATATACACTGAGCTGTCCAAATCCTATTTCTCTTAGTGAATTTTGAAGGACTGCTATTACGGTGTAGGTTCCTGTGTCCTTCAGAGTGACTGCTCTTATGATCAGGGATCCTTCAAGGTTTGCTATCTCTCGACTACTGTATTCGGGCCCTGTTCTATATCGTCTCACACGCCATGCAACAGATGCAATAAAATGATAGTAGTCCGTCTTTACTCCCCTGTACCAAATAAAGCCTGCACAACTGGGAGACCTATTGTGGGCACGTAGAATCACATCCTGCCCTTCAGCAGCATTAATGGAGATAATAGCAAATTGTGCAGTGGTGGGTGGGATCCAGAAGGTTAAGAGGAAGACTAGAAGGCAAGGGAGAAATTGATCAGTATTTGATCTGTGTATTCGGATGGAGAGATGAGGCATTTCTCTTCATCTCTCAGCCTTGGTTTGCATGGGAGTTCGAGTGTGCATCTCTTTGGTCAAGGTCAGCAACATGGCCACCATGGCTTCAGCACCTCAGAACCTATGCTTTTTGTTTAGAATTCTCTTTCCCAGCTGTCTCTGTGGCTGTCCTCACTGCCCTCAGATCCCTGTTAACACTCGGGGCCTTCTTGGAAGACCTTCCTGACCACATCCGCTAAAGACCCTCTATCTTCACTCTCTGACCTGTCCCTGCTCTGTGCCCTCCAGGGCACCTGTGGGTACCTGATATCACAAATAGACCTCTTCTTGTATCTTTTCTCTCCATATACTGTGAGCTGCATGTGGGCAGAGGGTGTTGTGATCTTGTGGCCCCTGTGCCTGCAATAGGCTGCAAACACCTGTGAGGGCATGAATGAGTGTTCCCAGGCTTGACCACGGCCCATGTTGTATTTTCCCATATTTGTAGCTGGTGGTGGGGACAATGTTTAGCACCCCTAATTAAAATGTTTCTGGTATTCCCTGAAATAAATTGTTATGTCTGTGCTCAGTTGTCAAAATTGAGGTTTTCCTGACCCTCACCACTTCCACATCATGAGATTTTCCTGCTGCTGAGCCCCCCTCTCATCCTACTCTGCACCCCTGTCCTTTCACTCAGGTCCAAAGAGAAACCCTTCCTCCCCTCGCAGAGCACTGGAAATTGCTGAAGCCTCTGACAACACACACACACACACACACATACACACGCAGAGACAGGTGCCCAGAAAAGCACCGGCCTGGGGCATCCAGTTCCTGGTCATTCTCCACAGCTCGCTGTCAGTGCACATTTGACTTTTCCCTTCAGAGCAAGAGGTCTGGGGCCACCTCAGGAAAATTATCACAGGGATGTCACCCCGGATCTGCTTTGGATCTCCTGCGAAACTTTGTAAGGATTGGGAGGCCCAGGTGACATTTTAGAAAGGCTCCTGGAGCAGCTGCCCAGCTACATGGATGCCAGGATGAGACCCAATGATGTGAGGGTGGGGGACCCTTCCCCTCTCCTGTGCACAGAGAGGGTCTGCAGATCCTCTTAAAATGCAGATTCTTACTCTGCATGTGTGCAGTGGACGAGAGATTCTGCATCGAAAATGCTCTCAAGGCCAGAAATTGGCCCGAACCAATATGCTCAATTAATATTTGACAAAGGAGGCGAGAACATACAATGGAGCCAATAAATGGTGTTGGGAAAATTGGACAGATATATGCAAGAAAATGAAACTAGACCACCAACTTACACCAGACACAAAAATAAACTCAAAATGGATAAAGGACTTAAATGTACGACAGGAAACCATAAAAATTCTAGAAGAATCCAAAGGCAACAAAATCTCAGACATATGCCGAAGCAACTTCTTCACTGATACAGCTCCTAGGACACTTGAAACTAAAGAGAAAATGAACAAATAGGACTACATCAAAATAAAAAGCTTCTGCACAGCAAAAGAAACCATCAACAAAACAACGAGAAAACCCACTGTGTGGGAAAACATATTTGCCAATGTCATATCTGATAAGGGCTTAATCTCCAAAATTTATAGGGAACTCACACAACTTAACAAAAGGAAGATAAACAATCCAATCAAAAAATGGGCAAAGGACCTAAATAGACACCTTTCAAAAGAGGACATTCAGAAAGCCAAGAGACATATGAAAACATGCTCAAAGTCACTAATCATCCGAGAGATGCAAATCAAAACAACAATGAGGTACCATCTCACACCTGTCAGACTGGCTATCATCAACAAATCAACAAACGACAAGTGCTGGAGAGGATGTGGAGAAAAAGGAACACTTGTGTACTGCTGGTGGGAATGCAGACTGGTGCAGCCACTATGGAAGACAGTATGGAGTTTCCTCATAAAACTGAAAATGGAACTCCCATTTGACCCTGTGATCCCACTTCTAGGAATATATCCCAAGAAACCAAAAACACCAATCAGAAAGGATATATGCACCCCTATGTTCATAGCAGCACAATTCACCATAGCTAAGATCTGGAAACAGTCTAAGTGCCCATCAGTAGATGAATGGATGAGAAAACTGTGGTACATCTACACGATGGAATACTATGCTGCTCTAAAAAGGAAGGAACTCTTACCATTTGCAACGGCATGGATGGAACTGGAGAGCATTATGCTAAGTGAAATAAGCCAGTCAATGAAGGAAAAATACCACATGATCTCACTCATTCATGGATAATTGAGACCATTATAAACTTTTGAACAATAATAGATACAGAGGCAGGGCTGCCTCAAACGGATTGTCAAACTGCAACAGGAAGGCCGGGGAGAGTTGGGGGGCAGGAGGGAGGGGGGTAAGAGATCAACCAAAGGACTTGTATGCATGCATATAAGCATAACCAAAGGACATAAGACACTGGGGGATAGGGGAGGCTAGGGGACTGTCTAGGGCAGGGGGGAAAATGGACACATATGTAATACCCTTTGTAATAAAAAATTTAAAAAAAAATAAAATAAATGAAATGTTCTCAAGGGAGGTGGATGTTACTGGCCTATGGAGCACATTTGCAACAGCAAGGCTGATGGGGGCACATGTCCCCTGAGAGGGTGACCCTCTCACTCCAGCATTGGCCCCTGCTGCTTCTTGTTCTTGGATCTGTCAGCACCACACAGAGAGCCCCACAGGCCCCAAACTGGGGGTTATTTCTGTTTGTGACACAGAAACACAGCTAGGCACCAGGCCTTCCCTGTGTTCTCAAATGTGCTGGGAAGATGAGATTTCTCTTGGCAGGAAGGCGACAGAGGTGACTGGCAGTGAGAAGGCATCAAGCTGGGTGATGACTACAGAGGGGACCCTCCCTCTATCTCAGGTTGTCACCAGCCTGGCCATTGTTTCCAGAGGCAGAGACCCCATCACCATGGGCCACAGAAGGACCTGCAGTTTCCAGGTGTGAAAGGTAGGGTGTAAAGCAAGATCTGTGGTGGAAGCTCAGATGGTTGTGGGCTCCTGGGTCCTTGGGGAATGTTTTCAAACAGACCCTCTCTCTCTTTGTTCGTTAACCTTCTCCATGTCCTTTCTGACTATTCAGATAGACTCTGTCCACTGCCTGGGGAATTTTTTGAGGTCACCTCGCCTTACCAATGTGTGATTCCAGTTATGAGTTGGGGAGCAGCATAGAGATCCCTGAAAAGGTAGCTGCCCCAGATCCTGTCAAGGTCAAAAATGTCCAAACCTGTGAAGGATTGTTATGAGTTTTTCAGCTGAATTGATGTCAATATGACTCCAAGCAAGATCTCAAATCCTGAGAAGAATAGCACTTTTGTAGCTTATTTTTTACATTATAATCAAAGGAGAAGATGAAAAAAGTTGCCTGAAATCTATTGGAAAATGATGGAAAGGATAGCAGGGAAAGTTCTAGAAATAAATAAAAAACAAAATGGAGTAACACATATTATTTTTACATTGGAGGGTCCAGGACAGTTACCATTCCCAGCAGGTACAGTGGCTGTGCAGGGAACCAGGCAACATGAGCGCTCTGTGGTCTTGTATTCTGGTGCCACAGGCTCTGCCTTCAATGGGCCAGGCAAAGAAAATTTGCTCGAGGTATGTGATGTCAAAGGTATGCTATCCATGATGCATAAGAAGAGGGAAAGGGCTCACTTGAGGTAAAGTCTGACATTTGCTAAGGAAGCTGTAGGCTTGTGACCTGACTACCTGCCATCACCTGCCCAGTGAGGGATTTGTGATCAGACCACACTGTGCGTCACTGAGTTTGTCAGGCCTGTCATGTGGCCTCCTGGGCTTATCAGGTTTCTTGCACAGCCTCTTTTCCATTCACAGTTTCAGAAAGAGCAGGTGGGATGGCGTAGGCATGACTGGAGGCCCAGAAAAATCTTTTAGTCAGGGAATGGAAATAGGTCTCCTTCTGCACCTCCTTAGCCAAAATCCAGTTGAAGTGTTGATTTCCTGTGTTTTGTAGGTGCATCTCAATATTGCCCCCTAGGAGGCAAAAGGAGACCTGCAGGCAATGTCAGGTACTGCACTAGGAATGCTGACCAGGCTCCAGAAGGTGGGAGCTCACTGTGAGCCCTGGACAGAGGTGAGCTCTGACCTCTAGACTAAGAGCCAGCCATCCGGGGCTTGGTACCTGCGTGTCTCATGCCTCCCAACTGCATCCCAGGGCAGGCTGGGCCCAGTGAGAGGACTGGCTTTCTCCAGAATATTATGAGTCCATTGTCCAGAGAGCTGTCCCCTCTGGTGGATGTGCTGTTTCAGGAGGATGTGTTGTTCCAGGTTTTCAAAGCCAGGGCCTAGTGAGGGCTTTTTTGGGAGAGGGTGCTGGCCTAGATGGTTGATCACCAAAATGCCCTCTGTGATTCCCATCACAGCATTGGGATGTTGCATGCAGTCTCCTGTGTCCCTGTCCGTCATCTTCTCTAGGCCTCCCCACAGGGCCCAGGTTCTAGAGCAGCTCCACATGGAGTGTCAACCAGGGGACTCTGTGGGACCCTCTGTTAGGGGAGGAGAGGCCCCCGTGGGACCCTCAACACCTCTGAGATGGAAGCAACCCTGGGTTCTCCTTTCCTATCCTGCTGAGAACGTTCCCCTTGCTCCCCAGGACACCGCGGACTGGTGAGCTGTCTTTAGGGGCCATAGGATGCTGTATTCAGACCAGGGACCTTGGGGATGGGGAGTCATCCCCTAATTCCCCTGAGGTGAGGGTGAGCACCCTCTTGCCTTGATAGAAACTCTACCTGGGATGGAGAATCCAGAATGTCTGTCAGGTCAGGGATCTGTGATAAAAGTCAGAACATGGGCTGCTTTCCAGGCCTTGAAGATGTGAGGGGTGGGGAGGGCTGTGATTTCCTGGCAATGAAATCAGAGAGGTCTGATCCCTCACTATGAGGAGGTTCCTGCCCCCCTTTCCTGACTGTAAGTGTGGTAAACACCTGGTCCTGGGACATCCCTGAGTAAAAAGGGGCTGTGGTCTCCTCCCAGGTGGACACCAAGGTCTTCCTGTGAATAAGGAACATGATCTGACTGCAAGTGTCACACAGGATTACCGGCTTCCATTATATGGCTTCCCTCATCCATTTAATGAGTGTTCACTGAGTATCTGTGGTGTTTCAGGTCAAGGCTGGACCCTGGGAACACCACAGAGAGCAGGAAATACGTGGGCCCTGCGCTCGAGGGGTTAACTTCTAAGGAGAGACAGGCTCTCAGATAAAGGTTACATAAACATTTGTGTAGAAAAGTCTTTCACACAAAGAATTAGGTGCTTGTAAAATTGTCAAAGGGCTAGAGAAATGGAGTTGAAGACTTGCCACTGGAAGTTGGGTTTCAAGGTCACGCTGACACAGCCCCCTCTCACAGGCAAAGAGTTAGCTGTGTCTACCTGAAGCCACCCATCAGTCAACACAGTAGCAGAAATAATAGGCCCATCTCCTCTTCAGCTTCTAAATTACACACAAGTGCATCTCAGGGACTTAGTTTAATTCACATCTGGATTCTCAGTCACAAGGAGTGGGGGAATGGAATATTTAACCTTTCAGTCTACCTGATATCGGAGGGAACATGGAAAGGGGTGGAACATAAATGCCATGACCAATACATGAAATGTCTGAGCCCACATGCAGGCTGTGGGACTCTAGGTAGTGATCCCACATCAAAAATCTTCAGTTTTCCTGTGTGATATCATACAAAGATATTTGGTGTTATATCCTGGTTCTTAGAACTGAGCAACAAAAAATACTTGGAATTTTCTGATAAGAGTGACTTTTGTGATGATGAAGAAACACTGACAGGCCTCTGGATAAATGCAAGGTAAGGGCAGGTCACCATAAAGACAAAACCTTCCTTAGAAGCTGGAATTTTCTTGAAGAGATGAGAGTACATAAAATGTGTAGGAATTTTTGGATGCCAATGTAAGAAGTGGTTAAACTTGTAGATAATTTTTAAGAGTTTATTTGAGCCAAACTGATGAGAATTGCTGGAAAGACAAAATCAATGGACTGAGAAAATGCTTCAGAGAATGGGAGCTTTACTTCTTATTTTATACATTACAATCAAAGCAGAAGGTGTAAGGGGTTACATGAAATCAATTGGTGAAATATTAGAAGGCAGGAGAAATCAAAGTGGGGAAATCTCTGAGATTCGATAAAAAGTAAAACATGTAGACACATACTAATTTTACATGGGTGGGTGCAGAATAGTTAGCAGTTAACAATTAACATGATGACAATAATAATGAGGGGTTCTGCAGTGCAGTAGGAAGTCTGGAAATAAAGAAATTACACAAACATTCCAAAAGTATGCTATTGTAGACAGGCTCATTTAAACTAAAGATTGACCTTTGTTAGGGAAGAGATTGGCCTAAGACATGACTACCCACCATGGCTCGTTTTTGTTTAGAAAATGTTGATTTCAGATCATCCTATGTGGTTACTGTAGGTCTTTGTGTTTGTAAATCCCACCACAGGCCTCCCGGAGCTTGTCAGGTTGAGTATATGGCCCATTTATGTTAACACTTTCAAATTTTGGTCATAAGTCAATCTAAAGGAGCATTAATGACAAACATTTTGATTGGATAATGTGCTCCCACAGGGCTAAGAAGGCTCATTCCTTGGAAACCTTACTGTAAGCATTTGTCTTGCTAAACATCCCCAATGGACCATTGGGGATGAGCCAAGACGGTAACCTTGGGTGGAAGTCAAGGCTTAAAAAGTGAAAAGCAGGTAAATGGGAGGCAGGCAGGTTCCATGGGCCTTCACTAAGAAAAACACTCTGGATTATTTCTAACCTATAATCCAAGTTTTGCTCTCTGTCTCATTTCACTGTATTCTTTCTCTAGCACAGGAGTCCACAAACTTTTTAAACAGGGGGCCATTTCACTGTCCCTCAGACCATTGGAGGGCCAGACTATAGTTTAAAAAAAACCATGAACAAATTCCTATGCACACTGCACATATCTTATTTTGAAGTAAAAAAACCAAACGGGAACAAATACAATATTTGTATTTGCATGTGGCATGCGGGCCGTAGTTTGAGGATCCCTGCTCTAGTATGACATTTACTCATAGTTTGAGGGCAACCTATACAACTCTTCAATTATTATCATCTGACCATGAGATGGGTTCCCATTTACTATCGCCCCTATATTTCCTATTGGAAACACTCAAGTGTTATTCATTATTAATCTGATTCCTGCTAGTTTCGAAATTGGAAGCTATAATCTTAAGGTTTATGAAGAAACAAGGCTGTAAAAACACAATGCTATAAATTACAATTGCCATCTAAATATTCCAAAGTCAAGGAAGACAGTAAGAGTTTAATCAGTAAATTTCTTATGTTTCAGCAGCAGTTATAGAGAGCCTTGGTTGTAAAGCTTCTATTTTAATTAATATAGTTTGTAGGCCTTGCTAGGTTAAAGTGTAAGCATATCCCCATGATCAGGTTCTAGCATTTATACAAAAAATATCTTTCTCAATATTTCTTTCCACTAACTTTCTACATCTTCCCATGATCTTCTTGATTTATTGCTTTTTAGTCATTCAAAAATAACCAACTTATGAAAACATGCTCAAAGTCGCTAATTGCCTGAGAAATGCAAATTAAAATGACAATGAAGTATCATGTCACACTGTAAAAATGACTATCATCAACAAATGAACAAATGAAAAGTGCTGGCAAGGTTGTGGAAAAAAAAGGAACCTCTTGCACTGCTGGTGGGGCTGTAGACTGGTGCAGCCACTGAGAAAAACAGTATAAAGTTTCCTCCAAAAATTAAAAATGCATCTTCCATTTGACCCAGTAATTCCACTTCTAGGAATATATCCCAAGAAAACAGAAACACCAATCAGAAAGGATATATGCACCCCCTTATTCATAGCAGCACAATTTACAATTGCTAAAATCTGGAAATTTGCCTAAGTACCCATTAGCAGACTAGTGGATTAGAAAGCTGTGGTACATTTACACAGTGGAATACTAGGCTGCTGTAAAAAAAGAATTATTACCATTTGCAACAGCAGGGATGGAACTGGAGAACATTGTGCTCAGGGAAATAAGCCAGTCAGAGAAAAATAAATATCACATGACCTCACTCATTTGCAGAATATAATGGACAACAAACTAATGAACAAAAGTAGAACCAGAGACATAGAAGAATCAAACAGACTGCCAACCAATGAGGGAAGATGAGGGATGAGAGGGTTAGAGAGCAACCAAAGGATTTTTATGTATGCATATTAACATAACCAATGGACACAGACAGTAGGGGTGGTGAGGGCGTGTGCTGGTGGTTGGAAGTGGCCGGTGAGAGGTCAATGAGAGGAAAAGGAAACTCATGTAATACTTTAAACAATAAAAAATTTAAATTCCTTTAAAAGCATAAAAGTGCTTTTGTTCTTAAAAAAAATAACCAACTTGCCCAGCCAGTGTGGATGAGTGGTTGAGCATCAACCCATGATCCAGGAGGTCACAGTTCAATTCCCAGTCAGGGCACATACCTAGGTTTCAGGCTCCATCCCCCGCAGGGGACATGCAAGATGCAGCCAATCTATATATGATTCTTTCTCATCATTGATGTTTCTCTCTCTATCTCCCTCTCACTTCCTCTCTCTTAAATCAATAAAAATATTTTTTTAAATAACCAACTGATTAGGAAAAACTACTTACTTTTAAATTCTCTTAAAAACAAACACATTCCATTCCTTTCCTTTGCAATAGCATTCCTTCTAAATTTCAAAATGTTACCAGAAAGGGATCCAGGTCCTGAACTGATTTGTCTAAGGCCAGGCTGCAGTGTGTGGGTTCTTGACTTGGTCAAGAAAGCTTTCACAACATGAGTTCAGGTGATTTTGATAGTATGTTTTTTAAATCTTGGAACAGTGAAACAAGGAAAGGCTTAGGATAGAGGCATTAGGAGAGAGATTTGGCAGCACTGTTTGGCCTCCATAGAAACATGGGAATGAAGTGGGTCTAGGTGGGGTGCTGTCAGCTCACAGGCAAAAGAGTTTGGGGGTTAGGTCAATGGGATTGATTTGTCCAGGACAAGCTGCTGTTGCTCATTGCTCCCCTGGGGACCTCATAGATTTTAAAAGAAAGTTCACTCAAAAAGGAGTTTTTTGGAAGTGGGTGGTGCCAGAAGGAGGCGCACCTTGGCTTCTTTGTCTTGAGCGATTTTATTTACTTTCCAAAGGTGGGGATTTAGCGGAGGACTCAGGGGAAGATCTCAATAGAGTTTTCATCAGCTTTCTTAGATATCCCATTTAAGGATCATGGTCTCTATTAATGGGTCAGTGCCAGGACAGGCAGTCTAAACCTCATTATCATTAATATTACAGGGAAGGAAAGGCCTCCCGGGGCCAGTTTTGCCCATTACTAGGCACCCAGGGCTCTCCACCCTGATAGCCTTCTGTATCTGGCTGTAAATTGCTTGGCCAGGTTGTTCAGCTGTCTGTCTCAGTTGCCTAATTCCACTTGCCAACGAATTTTCCTAGCTTCTTACTAACCTGTCTCAAAAAGAGAAAACATAAAAAAGTTATTATTAATAACTTGTATTATTAATAATACAAAAGTTATGGCAGGAACCCACCTTCGGAGCATGGAGGCAGATCTTTATAAAATGTGCCGAGTGCCAGCACGGCCATGGGTGAACCTGAGTGGGGGCGGCTGGAAAGCTTAGAAAAGACAGACAAGAGAATGAAAGCACAGCCATGCCTTTATTTTATAGCAGATGCTATGAGGCAAAGTAAGGGTGTGACCAAGATGTTCACAACATTCTCCTGTGTTTCAATCCTACTCAAATACATGCACCTGAACTCTATCAAGCCTACATGGCTCAGGCACGTGGGGCCACCTGTTCCGAACATAGGTTCAAGATTACAACTACAGCTATTGTCTATAATTGTGCTGGGAGGGCTCTGCCCTCCAAGCTGGGACTTGCACGTGGCAATGAGAGGACTGTGCCCTCTCATCAGTCCAAGGCTTGAACCTGTCCAAAACACTGTAGTGGCTCCCCACAATAAAGTTTTAATTCTGTTTCTTTGTTACTGATGTTGTGGCCCCAGCCCATTACAAAGAAACAATTTCCTGAGGATTAGGCCCAGGATTCAGAATTTTAAAAAGATTCCCAGGTGATTCTAATCTGCAGCCAAGGTTGAGAACCACTGTTATAGATAATATTAAAAATATATCTAAATGTGCAATTCTTTGTCGAAAAAATGAGCATCTTCAAAAATTAAATGAAGAAAATTTGGATATACTCCATGGAGATTTTCACACCTATTTGAGTGATGATTCCATTGATTCCACAGATGATGCTGAAAAGGAAAATTTTCCCATCAAATTTCTTAATAGTATTTATTACTCCTTCGGGAATGCCGTGTCATAAATTAAAATTGAAAGTGGGTGCAATCATCATGCTCTTGAGAAATATCAATAGTAAATGGGGTCTTTGTAATGGTGCCAGATTAATTATCAAAAGATTACGACCTAACATTATCAAAGCTGAAGTATTAACAGGATCTGCAGAGGGAGAGGCTGTTCTGATTCCAAGAATTAATTTGTCCCCTTCTGACACTGGCCTCCCATTTAAATTGATTCGATGACGGTTTCCTGTGATGCCAGCATTTGTGATGACTATTAATAAATCACAAGGACAAACTCTAGACAGAGTACGCATATTCCTACCTGAACCCGTTTTTGCACATGGTCAGTTATATGTTGCTTTCTCTCGAGTTTGAAGAGCATGTGATGTTACAGTTAAAGTTCTAAGTACTTCATCACAAGGGAAATTAGTCAAGCACTCTGAAAATGTTTTCACTCTTAATGTGGTGTACAGGGAGATAATAGAATAAGTTTAATCACTTTAACAGTCATTGTTTGCATCACTTGTTTATATATCATCTTTTTGTTGTTTTCATATCATATTTTTGTCATTTTTATATCATACCTCTGTTGTTGTTATATCCTTTTGTTACTGTTTACTTATTAATAAATTTATATATTATTTTCATATACATTTTACTAACTTCCTTTCATCTCTCACACTTCTGTTATAGAGAAAGGGCAAATAGCAATATTAAAATATCTCTGCTAATTAGTTCCCTTTTATAAAAAAAATATATTTTATTGATTTTTTACAGAGAGGAAGGGAGAGGAATAGAGAGTTAGAAACATCGA
This sequence comes from Myotis pilosus, assembly GCA_036010255.1. Lineage (NCBI taxonomy): Eukaryota > Metazoa > Chordata > Mammalia > Chiroptera > Vespertilionidae > Myotis > Myotis pilosus. The sequence goes on from JASKON010000029.1 coordinate 601,483, forward strand.
TGAGAGAGAAACATTGATCAGCTGCCTCCTACACACTCCCCACTGGGGGTGTGCCCACAACCAAGGTACCTGCCCTTGACCAGAATCGAACCTGGGACCCTTGAGTCTGCAGGCCGATGCTCTATCCTCTGAGCAAAAACAGTTAGGGCAATTAATTCCCTTTTAATGTGCATAGATTTTGTGCACCAAGCTACCAGTCACTAATATTCACAGACAGGTAAAGATAATCAATTTGCAGTTATACAGGCCTTCTCCGTGTCTTGGGATAGCTCTCAATCTCTGATGTCAGTGACCTCTCATTCTCAAGAAGTCTTTGTTCACTGTAGGTGAAGGCAAGTGTCAGAGACAGGGCAGATGTCCATTTGTGGTTGGGCACCTGATAAGGTCCATTCAAACAATGTTGGAGAGCCTTTCATTGAAGTCTTTTCCAATTGACAAAATAAGTCATGGTCTTTGAAGACTTCATGTGCTGAGAACACTCCTATAAATAAATGTCACTAATGTATCTGTCGCTATCAGCTGGTTGAAAAGTTCTTGATAATAATGCAGAATGTCTCCTTTTCGTAAGGTTGGTTCATATGTCTCTTCATCTAGATCAGCGGTTCTCAACCTGTGGGTGGCGACCCTTTCACAGGGGATGTCTAATACCATCAGAAAACACATATATAATTACATATTGTTTTGTGATTAATCACTATGCTTTAATTATGTTCCATTTGTAACAATGAAAATACTTCCTGCATATCAGATATTTACATTATGATTCATAACAGTAGCAAAATTACAGTTTTGAAGTAGCAACAAAAATAATTTTATGGTTGGGGGTCACCACAACGTGAGGAACTGTACTAAAGGGTCGTGGCATTAGGAAGGTTGAGCACCACTGATCTAGATACTTTGGGTTACTGGTGACTATTTAATGTAGAGAAAAGCTATGTGTTTACCAAAAAGCAGATTCCAGGTTGAGAAGAACCATAAGAAGGGCTTTAGGCCAAGGGAGATTAAAAGCTTCTGAAAATTTAGCTAGTTGACTTTTAATTATATCATTAGTATATTACACCAATCCAGAGAACAGGAGTTGTAAGTACAATAAAAAGTCTAGTAGACTAGGCCAAACGTTAGAAATGGATTGTATTTTTTGAACAGTGAAATCTGTCCCTCAGTCACTTTAACTCATAGGGAATTCCCTAATAGGCGTTAATTTTCCCCAATCATAATTTACCTTTTTTTAATATATTTTTATTGATTAAGATATTACATATGTGTCCTTATCCCTATGTTACCCCTTACCCCCCCACCCCCCACCCCCTGCTCATGCCCTCACCCCCCTGTTGTCCGTGTCCATTGGTTAGGCCTATATGCTTGCATATAAGTCCTTTGGTTGATCTTCCCCCCTTACCTCCACCCTCCACTACCTTCCCTCCAAGGCCCGACAGTCCAATCAATGCCTCTCCATCTCTGGATCAGTCCTTGTTCATCAGTTTATGTTGTTCATTATATTCCACAAATGAGTGAGATCATGTGGTATTTATCTTTCTCTGACTGGCTTATTTCACTTAGCATAATGCTCTCCAGTTCCATCCATGCTGTGGCAAATGGTAAGAGTTCCTTTTTCATCTTCCTCTTCTTAAAGAATACCTTTCAGCGTTTCATATAATGCTGGTTTGGTGGTGATAAACTCCTTTAGCTTTTTCTTATCTGTCAAGCTCTTAATCTGACCTTCAATTCTTAATGATAGCTTTGCTGGATAAAGTAATCTTGGTTGTTGGTTCTTGCTATTCATCACTTTGAATATTTCTTGCCACTCCCTTCTGGCCAGCAAAGTTTCTGTTGAGAAATCAGCTGACAGTTGTATGGGCACTCCCTTGTAGGTAACTGACTTTTTTTCTCTTGCTGCTTTTAGGATTCTCTCTTTGTCTTTTGCTCTTGGAATTTTAATTATGATGTGTCTTGGTGTGGCCCTCTTTGGATTCCTTTTGCTTGGGGTTCTCTGCGCTTCCTGGACTTGTAAGTCTATTTCTATCACCAGGTAGGGGAAGTTTTCTGTCATTATTTCTTCAAAGAGGTTTTCAATATCTTTCCCTCTCTCTTCTTCTGGCACCCCTATAATTCTGATGTTGGTACGCTTGAAGTTGTCCCAGAGGCTCCTTACACTATCTTAATATTTTTGGATTCTTTTTTCTTTTTGCTTCTTCGATTGGGTATTTTTTGTTTCTTCGTATTTCAAATCTTTGACTTGATTCTTGCGATCCTCTTGTCTGCTGTTGGATCTCTGTATATTATTCTTTATTTCAGTCAGTGTATGCTTAATTTCTAGTTGGTCTTTTTTCATATCCTCCAGGGTCTCACTAAATTTATCGGCAGTTTCCATAAAATTCTTAAAAAACCTTATAAACGTGATTTTGAACTCTATATCCAGTTGTTCCCTTTCCTCCATGTCTGTCATTTGTGATCTGTTTCTTTGTCTCTGCATTTTTTACGCTTCCCTGTGTTGGTAGAGTGGTTTTGTGTGCTAGGTGTCCTATAGGGCCCAGTGGCTCAGCCTCCCCAGTTACCTGAGGTGGACACTCTTGGTGTACCCCCTTATGGGCTTTGTGCACAGTCTTGTTGTAGTTATGCCTTGATTGTTGTAGGTATCACTGGAAGGAATTGACCTCCAGGCCAATTGGCTGTGAGAAACAGCTGTGTGTGCAGTGGGAGAACTTCTGTGCTGAAGACACCCTTCTGGGGCAAGACTTGCTTCAGTGGGGCTTTCGTGCTAACTGAGTCTGCCCCCTGAGTGTGTCCCTTATGGATCTGAGGAGTTGTAATCTGGATGGTCCCACTCTGACCACTGGGTACACTGGCTCTTGGATCTAAGGAGGTGCTAATTTAGTCTCTGCCTGAGGTTACTCAGCAGGAGCTACGAAGAGAACTGCAGATTCCCCTTCCTTTTTTGGAGTTTGGAGGTGCCCAGATGAGGCCCAGCTGTGAAGCACTGCAAGCTGCTGTGGGGTCTTGGGCCTTCTCTTAGAAGTTCTGGGCCTCTCTGGCCCAGCTGCAGTTTGTTAGGTAATTTTCAGGTTGCAAAGGGCCAGGGCATTCATATGCAAAAGCCTCTACCACAGCCTGGGTGGGGCAGGGTCTCAAGGAATCAACAGGGCAGAGCAAGCAGCTATGGCAGATCCTCAGCTCTACCCTAAGGGGCCGTGCATCTCAGTGTCCGGGTAATATAATTGCTGTTAGCACCTCTGAGGGAAAGCCGCCCTCAAGTTCTGAGTTCTGCCCGCTGCCAGACAGTCCAGTTTCTCCCCGTATGGGTCCTGGGTCCCCAGAGACTTCCCAGAACTGGAGTTCAGAGCAATCGGGAGCTTGTGACTCCCTCCCTATTCAAAAAGACAGCCACGTCCTCAGGTACCAGCCCCTTTCCGCGCATGCTCGAGCCTCCTTTCCTTTGCACTTTACTTCCGCAGCTCCTGACTCTCAGTATGCTTTTCTCTTTCCTTCTAGTTGTAGAATTTCCACTCAGCCAGCCTTCCTGTAGTTCTGGATGATGTCCGTTTTGTCTTTTTGTTGTATTTGTGAAGTTGTTGTAGGAGGCAGCAATTTCAGTGTTTACCTATCCTGCCATCTTGGTTTCTCCTAATGTACGTTTTTAACTGTTGCTCTCCTTCAAGTAAATGCCGCAACATAGTGAGAATAACATAGAAATCATAACTAACACATATTTGTATTCCTGAGCTGGTATCACTTGGATAAAATCCAATTACCATCTTTAAAAGGGAAGAACAGGAAGTAGGAAATAAACTTGGGGATCATGGAATGATTTTCCAGGGTTATATTTAGACTGTAGAACATCTGCTACACACTTTGCAATCTATAGAAGGAAAGGGAGTGACATGAAATCCAGTGGTTAAAGATTGGAGAGGTAGAAGAAAAAAACAACAAGGCAAGAGAGAATCTCTGGGACTCGATAAAAAGTAAAACCAATCATCGCATACTTCTTTTATATTGGTTGGAATAAGATAGTTAGCAGTAAACAATTAGCATGATAACAATAACATGGAGGGGTCTTGTGCTCTCTGCTCTGGAGTTGTGAGGGGTTTGGAAAAAAGAAAAACACCCTGACATTCCAAAGGTATGTTATTGTAGATGTAAAAAGTCAATTGATGGGCTCAGTTAAGGTAAAGACTAACATTTGTGAGAAAAGATAGCAACTTAGCACATGACTACCCACCATGACTCACTTTAAATTAAAAGATTTTATTTTCAGACCATTCTGTGGGGTTACTTCAGGTTTCTGAGTTTGTAAGGCCGCCACAGAGGCCTTTCCTGAGCTTATGAGGTTGAGTATGTGGCCCCTTTTTCATTCACACAGTCCAACACCTTAACCTCTTGGGAGGAGAGAGGAGCTAGAGAGAATTACCAATGGCCAATTAGTTCATCACTTATGCCAACGTAAGGATACTTCCAATAAAAACCCTAAAATGGGATTCAGGAAATTCTGTGTTGATGCTGGAAGGCTGAGCACTCAGGTAAAAAATGGAAGTTTCATACCGATCCGCATGCCTTGATATGTCAGTATCTCCAATTTAGTTATTCCTGAATTGTATACTTACTAAAAAGCAGTAACAGTAAGTAAAGTCCTTTCCAGAATACTTTTGGGGGGTTTTAGATAATTATAAAGCATGAGGGGTCATGGGAACCTCCAAACCTGGATTTAACCAGGCCAAAATGTGAGTTACCTAGGCACCCCATTTGTGATGGCGTCTGAAGTTATGTTACTGAGCCTTGAACCTATGGGGTCTGCACCCACTTCAGATAGTTAGAATCAGAACTGAAATGAATTGTAGAACACTCCATTGGGGAATTGGTTGTTGATGAGAAAAAACAGAAACAAAACCTTCAGCTCATATAAAAACCACCCGGCAGGGTGATGCTAAAAGTGATTATGATATTGTCAGTGATTTGCCTGTATTAGGTGCTCAGGTAGTTTGAGAAGAATTGACTTTCACTCCCCTCTCTCACTAAGACCTCTCTCACCTTCAGAGTCCACCTTCATCCCTTTTCCTCCTCTTTGTTCTCACAGAACGAGGCTTGAGGCAGTGTTTCTGATCCCAGGAGCAGTGGAGGTGTAGGCATGTAAGTCTATTCATATTGTTGTCCAGCCTGAGGTGGGATCTGTTCTCCTAATGCCTAGATAGCCAGTAAACTTACATCAGGTTGCAGTGAAAGAAAGAAAGTATATATTAAAAGGTACCAATGAAGGGGAATGGAGCAGCTGATGCTCAAAGACCAGAACTCACAGTGGTTTATATTTAGGGTCTTTTAAGGGGCAAAAGTCATGACGTGGGGTTCAGAGTCATGGGTTTTGAGGATTGGTCAGTTATGCTATAAGGACTCATAATGTCACTTATTTCTCTCGGCATCATTCTGGCTGGCGTCTTTGGTTATTGGAGACTAGAGGTCTTCCTTCGTACAGACAACCCAAAGTTCTGCAACCCATTTTGGGGTTGGGTCAGTTATGTTACCTTTAGAGCAGAAAACATCTATCCATCTTGTGTTTAGCAGACAATATCATCCTCTGATCGCGAGCACGATATCTCCTGCAACTAGTTTCACTGACTAGTTTCCAAGCTCCAGACCGCATGTGCATTCTTTCCTATCAAACCTGCCAGGTTCTATTTTCTATTTATTCGTTAACTAGAAATCATAACATCCAGCTATGGGATAAAGGGAAATCTTCCTCTCATATTTTAAATTCTTCTATCTGGGCTAAAAGTCAAATTAACAGACAGATTAACAGGAGACACTGTAAAGTCTGATATATGAACAAATATTCTGGGGCTATAAGAGTAGAGAACAAAGGAAGCATTGGGTAGTGGAATCTTATATGTCATTCTGAAGCTGAAGGGGAAAGAGGGTTGTGGTTTGAGGTTTCAAAAGCCAAGAACATTGGCATAGAGATGCCAAAGCAAATGGGGATGTCCCTCCTGGAGCTGGTCCTCTATCTAAACACATTCTAGGCAGTTTAGTGGGAAGGCCCAAGGTTTATTTCTTAAACCTTGTTTTCCCCAATGACACTATCAATATTAACACCCTAAAAGGCACATCTCGGGTAAACACTCAGCTTCCCTTCACAGTAGAGCCACGACTCTTAATAAGGTTTAAAAGTCTAACTAAAAGTTCAATCCTAGTTACCTAGTCATTGAACTAAGTCATTAGCAAAACAAAACAAAACATAAAAACACTAAAACATTGCTCTTTCAGTCTAAATGTGTCCACTTTTGACTTATCATTAGAAAAAAAACCTAAAAGACACATTGGAATCTCCTATAAAAAATTTCTTCATTCCTGGAGAGCAACTTGACACACTCACATCATCCATAGCTGTTCAGGAAGAACTAGGAGTCCTGAGACCCTGACTCATGTCTCAGATTTGTGTTTCCGCCATCACTGCTCACTGGTTAAGCTGTTCCTTTGTTGTGTTTGTCCATGTCCCTAATTTTGACTAGTATGTGAGCTTCTTGCCTGCCTGAAGGACTCCAGTCACGTCTCTATTGTTGAGGAATTGGGGGCAGGAGTCTTGCCGCCAGTGTCCAGCTAGGCTTCAATATCACCCATGCACTTTCATGTTTAACTTAATTTAGTTCCAAAATGCGTACAGCATGAATGCGGGAGAAAAGTCCTGATGTGACTTACAAAAACAAAGGGATTCATAAGGGATTCATGGTCACTTTATGGCATCTCTGTTTTTTTCAGTCACTAAGAGATATTGTGTATGTGTGTCCAGGATAGGATCTGATTGTTCATTTGTCAATTCTTAGAATATGGAATGTACTCCTACTATGTACCTACCCATCACTATGCAGGGCCCTAGAGGCAAGAGAGTGGATGAGAGAGACAAACTGGACATGATTGCTGATTTCCAATTATTTATTTGACAACTAATATCTGAAAAGCACTTCAAGATGCCCTAAGATCCTTGATCCCCGCCAAACATCTGACTTCAATATGCTCCTCCAGAATTTTCCTGAATCTCTTTCTCTGTCTCCCACACCCCACATCCAGTCTTTCAGCAAATTCTCTTGAATCTACGCTTTTAACAAATACAGAAACTGACCTCTTCCTCTCACACTAGTCTGACCACAATCACCTGTCACCTGGATGACTGCACTTGCCTCCTCACTGGGCTCTCTGCCCTCCAGGCAGCAGCCACACAGGTGGTGAAGAAAGTAGGCTAAGGTGAACATCCTGATTCCATTCTTGAGCAAGTTTTTCTGTCTGAATCTATGGCAGGAATGTGGGGGCGTGGTGAAGGATTAAAACTTCTTTTTGAGTTTTGCTTCTTAAAAGCTTGAAACAATATCCCAAAATAGGAACTTCAGAAAGTCTAAATTTTGGATGTCATCACTAAACACAGATCACTCATGCCCACTGTGGCTCTGAGCCCTATACAGGCTCCTCAGGTCACTCAGAAGGAAGCCAGACTTCTGGCTATGGCCCCTCCCTCTCTGACTCAATCTCCTCTCATCTCCAGCTCTGTCTGCTCCAACCAGCTTGCCTCCTTGTTGCTGCTCCAACATTTTTAAGTGGAATACAATAAAAACACCCCACACATCCCTTATTTCACTCTAACGTACTATCACATTATTACTGTTATTGCTGTGTGGGTTACTGGGCGACTCCCACACCAGCAGGCCATGTCCATGAGGACTGGGATTTTGTCTGTTCTGTCTCACACCTGCACTCCCAGTGCTTAGAGCAGTGTCAGCAGATGGTGAGCAATGGGTTGGTCTTCTTTGATAAATGAGTAAAGAAGTTACACTTGTGATCATGTTTGAAAAGGTTAAGTATGGAGCGTAATGACCTCACATAACTGGGACTCTGACCTAGACTGAGGGACCAGGAAGACTTTCCTGAGGAGAGGCATCTAATAGAGCAAGAGCCCAGGCTAACTTAGAACTGAGAGAGGTCAGGAGTAAGAGGTCCAGGCAGAGAGCACAGCAGGTACAAATGCCTGGAGGTGGGAAAGTCAAGGAAAGTAAATGAGTTAAACTGACTCATTTGGGTGATTAAATGAGCTAATAGACCTGAAGTGCCCAGTACACAGTGTGTGCTGGAGAAAGGCCAGCTGTTGTCATTATTGCACATCCAGGGTCTGCCTACCTGGGAACAACAAAAACAAAATAAAGGGGTTCTTCCCTCCCAAACTGCACAATAAATTCATGACATCAAGCCTTGATTACAGCTTGACTATGGTATTAGTGACAGGCGATAAACCACACATATGTAAAGTGTACAATCCGGTGAGTGCTGACACGCATACACACTCCCTGTCACCCAAAAGTTTCTCATGTGCTTTTATAGTCCCTCTCTCTGCACCCCACCCCACAGTCATCAGGCAACCACTCATCCTGTCTTTCTTGATAGATTATTTTGCATTTTCTAGAATGCTATATATATACATGGAATTACATTGTATGCTCTCCTTTTGGTATGGCTTCTTTCAGTAAGCGTAATGATTTTTATGAGTTGAAATTCTTATAACAAGATATTAATCTTTTTAAAGTGAACATTTTACTGGCAGTATAGCCACATGTTGTTCAGCCACCATGTTACCTAGTACTAAAATATATTCATCCCCCAAATAAAACTTTGCACCCAATGAGAGGTTGCTCTGATCCCTCAGCCCCTATCTCTCAAAACCCCCAATCTGAATTCTGTCTCCTTCACTTTCTTGTCCCCTATTTATTTCCATTTCCCAAGTTCTGCTTGTTGATACTCTAAGGCCAGGCACATCGAGTTTGCAAAGCAACAACAAAAATGAGACAAAGAATGAGGACCCTGATGTTTGGCCTGAGCTCTGGGTCATGGATGGCTGGCAACAGGGTCGTCCAATGTAGGCCTGCAGGTGGCTGACGTCATAGGGATGTGCATGTTTACTGAAGTTGTTCTTTTATCACTGAATATTGTTTAATTCTCTGTGATATTGTTCTTCAAAGGTGCAGTGAAAATGAATATAGAATGAGAACACTTTTGATGGTTTGGTCTCGTCTTCTCAAGTCTGGTGCAAAGGCCACTCAGAGGCAACCTGGGAATGAACTGGGAAGTCAGGCCATCTCCTGCTGTAACCCCACTTCAGAAGAGAGGAAGAAAAGTGGGAAACATTTATTTGGAGGATTATAACCACATAAGGAAAGAAATGGGAAAATTTGAAAATATGATGAGGATTGACACTGTAAGATGACAGGTTCAGCTAATTACAGGTAGATGATGTCAAAGTAAATCTTGATCTAGACAAATTCAGGGAGACAAGAGAGTCCTTATTCAAGACCATGCAATAGGGCAGCGAGACTGACCTCAGCACCACTGAAATAAAAGGCTGTGGAGATTTTAAGGACAGGAGGAAGAATCATAGGCATCTGTGTTTGCTAATTGGATTGACACAAAATATAAATAAAACTCATTAAATCCTAACAGGAAGGTTTTCATTATGGTAACATTTAAACCTCACTTAAGGATAAGTTTTTATTGATGAGAGAGAGATAAATGTGAGAGAGAAAATAATCAGTTTTGCAGGAGGCTGCCCATTGTCTTCACTAACAGAGAAGTGCAAACAAGGATCCCAGAATGCTGGTGAACCTTGAACCCATGACAAGAGCCTGAGTTATGCACCGATTGTCTTGTCCTGACAAAGGAGGCTCAAGCTATTTCCTGATCAAATAGTCTCAGAGTAAATCCCTCTAATATTTACTGACCTTTAAGATAGCCTGTCTGTTACTGCAATTACCTGCCTGACTAAGAGTTTTATGTTTAACCAAAGTTTAATAAAAGGCTGGCAAGGCCTGGACACCAGTGGAAGTCCTTCCCCTTGAGTTGGAATTGCCTTCCTGGCCCCCCAATATTTCCAAATTATCTCTTGCCTACTCTCTTTCATTTGTGTGTGGCTCCTCTTCCAGATCCTGAACCTTGAACCACGCAGGACATGGGGGAACACACATACACATCTGGCACCTCAAGGGGACATCTGGAAGAGAAGACTTCGCCTAGAGTGAAAAAATAAGATTCACTGGCAAGGTGGGAAAGAATTCACCATAGAGGTGGGAAAGAATTCACCATAGAGGTGGGAAGGTATTTCACCGTACACAAAGCCAACGATCAGCTGCAGAAATCGTGATCTGTAAGTAGGGTGGGAACGTGTCGTCTTTCTAGCCAGGCTAATGGGGCAGGATTCAGCTCAAAAGTAAGAAAGTTTATTGTAGATTTTTGATTTGCATGCTTAAGGAATTAAAGTTTCAGAAGGTAATCTCTTACAGTTTGTGCATGTTATTATAGAACATAATCCTTGGTTTCCTGAAGAAGGTACATTAGGTCTTGAATGTTGGGAAAAAGTTAGTCAGAACTTTTTAAAAAAGGGGGTGTTGGGGGGGCTCATCAGCAGGGAGAAAACTTTCCTCCAGACTGTTTCTCCTTGTGGAACATGGTATTTCATTTGCCAGAGTCTTTTAAAGAGACTAAAGAGGATAAACCTGGTGAATTCTCAAATAACTTATGAAATGTTAGCAGGGCTGGGACAGTATAATGACGTGCAAAATAAGCTAAATTATATGCAGAAAGCTTATAAGTATATCAGACTTTGTGGTAAAGCGCTTCTTTGATAATGTGTTGATAGTAAAGGGCCAGTCGCTCTTCTCCCTGTAGAAGCAGAAAAGCCAGAGAAGCCTGGGGTGGCAACAGAAGCCTTATCTTTAAAGAAAAAAAGTGGGCTTTTAAATCCCCAACCCCTGCCTTCTCTCCAAAAACATAGTTTTCCAAAGCCTTTGGTAACTTAAGACTTTAGAACATTGATGAATTAAATAATAAAAATTATTAAATATCTAGGTATTTTAAAATGACAAAAATATGAAAATATTAACCTGAGTTTACCTCATTTAACAAAAATCTAGAGGATAGAATTTAATCTGTTAATTGAATATGCCTTGTATTTTATTGGAAATACATCCTTAAAATATAAATGTATTACTAATTTGAGAAATGCTAAGTATTTAACTTGCCACCTGAAATTGGAAGCTTCTAAGAATTCAAATTAAGTTGGAAGAAATTATATAGTTGGAATAACAAAATGCCTAAAGTACAGAAATTATTTTTGAGAAAATAATTTTTGTGTTTTCTCTGAAATAACTAGGAATTCAAAATATGTTACTTATTGGTCTAATTTTAAAAAAGGAAGATTAATTCTGTGATCCCAACTAAATTTTTAATACAAAAAACAGTTTAAATTTCATTAATATCCTTTAATAATTATAAAAAGTACATAATCTTTAAATATATATCTGACAGTCCTTCCAGGTTAAATTTCAAGGCTATAACCGAGGGATGATTCTTGGAAAACTCCCAAGGGCCTGGAGTGATCCAAAAAAGAATTCATTCTCTCTTCTTAAAGGAAATATTTTAAATTTAGTCAATCTAATATACTTGAAATTGTATGGAAAGCTTTAATTAAATAAAAATTAATAACTATATTTTACTTATACATATATTTTAAATGTTATGAAGATTTTAGCCTCTAAGGAGGGCAAAATAAAGTAACAAAATATTTCTTAAAATCCAACATCAGAATTTTAAGTCAGAATTCTAATTGCAGAAGCCTCTAATGACCTGCATTTTGGGTAGGGTAGAGGTAGAGCAGCATTTGTGCCTTGTGAATCGGACGTATAAGTATACTAAATTTACTTGCTTTGCTTTTTTAATAAAGGTATCTACTTTAATTACTTTATAAATTAGCTTATTAAGTTACAATCAAGGTTTCATATAATTTCAGCTAAATGAAAAGCCAATCCTATCTAATTAAAGAGAAACATGGTAATTAGCGTACGTCTGCTACCCTTCCCATTGGCTAATCAGCAAGATATGCAAATGAACTCCCAGCCAAGATGGCAGCCGGCAGCCAGGCAGCTTGAAGTTAACATGAGGCTTGCTTGCTTCAGTGACGGAGGAAACCAACGTTCCCCGCCTGCCTTGCCGGCCTCTGAGCTTGCAGTTTGAAACATTGTTACAAATATAGAAGCTAAACAAAACCCCAGAAACCTGCTGTCAGCCTGCCAGGATCTCAGAGCTGGAGTTGATACAGTGTTTCGATTATAGAACCCAAACAAACCAGATACCTGCTTTCAGCAACAGAGGCCTCAGAGCTGGATCCAGATCTAAAGCTGGCCCAGAATAAAAAAAGAAAAAGAAAAAAGGAGCAGTTGGGAGCTTCAGTCAGCTGCCAGCCTGAAAACAGCCCTCAGCCCCTCACCCAGACTGGCCAGGCACCCCAGTGGGGACCCCCACCCTGATCCAGGACACCCTTCAGGGCAAACCAGCCACCCCCCACCTGTGCACCAGGCCTCTATCCTATATAGTAAAAGGTTAATATGCCTCCCAGCACCGGGATCAGCAGAGCTGAGAGGCCTCCTGGTACTGGGATCAGTGTGACAGGGGGCAGCACCCAAAACCCTGATCAGCCCTGCACTGTGCCTGATAGGAGGGAGCTCCCCAACCTCCTGATTGCCCTGTGGCTCTGTGTGTGACAGGGTGCAGTGCCCCAACCCCCTGATCGGCCCTGCCCTGTGTGTGGCAGGGTGCGGCACCCCAACCCCCCCCAACGGGCCCTGCTCTGTGTGTGATGGGGTAGAGCCATAACCTCCCCATCGGCCCTGCCCTGAGTGTGAGAGTGGTGGTGCCCCAAACCCCTGATTGGCCCTGTACTGTGGCTGATAGAGGGTGGCGCCCCAACCCCCTGATCCGCCCTGCTCTGTGCGTGACAGGGGGTGGCGCCACAACCTCCCCATCGACCCTGCCTTGAGTGTGACAGGGGGTGGTGCCCCAACCCCCCAATCGGCCCTACCCTGAGTGTGACTGAGGGTGGCATCGCAACCTCCCCATCCGCCCTGCTCTGTGCATGACAGGGGGTGGCACCCCAACTCCCCAATCGGCCCTGCTCTGAGCCCAACCAGGGGCTGCCCCTTGGGATTGGGCCTGCCCTCTGCCACCTGGGAGCAGGCCTAAACCAGCAGGTCGTTATCTCTCGAGGGGTCCCAGACTGCGAGAAGACACAGGCCCAGCTGAGGGACCCCCCAGCCCCCTGAGTGCACAAACTTTTATGCACCGGGCCTCTAGTATTTTTATAAACAATTAGATTGTAATAAATCTCTCTGAAAGTTATTGGGACTACTCATAATCCCTCTTTATATGCAAATAAGCCAAAGGGGATACTCTTTAAAAATACAATTCTAAGGTTAACAAAAAGTAGAAATTTAAAAATTTTGAAATCTCTTCTGCTAACATTTACAGGGTAAATTAAAGATTATTATTAAAATATTAAATCTGATCCTTACTAGTAGTCAACATAATGTAATGAGAGTCATTGAAATATAGCTATTTGGCTGCATGACCCAATATCCAAGCAGCAGCCCTGTAAGTTGCTTGGTGTAAAAAGAAAGAAAAGTGTCTTTAAGAGACACTCTCTAAGTGTGTCTTAATAATTGCTCTGGAAGGAAATAAAAAAGAGGTTTCCTTCAAATACATGAAAGCAGTAATGAAAGTCAATGTTAGGCTTCATAAGCAAAAGTAAGTAATTTGTGATTTTGCCTCCCTGAGAAAACTTAGGTAAAGTTATTCAAAGGCTAATAGCGCAAATTTAGTTAATGTCATTTACTGTCTATAACGTAGGACAAGTGAAGTTAAAAAATAAACTTTATTTTAGATTAATTTAAATTGGCTAGTTAAAAATAAATGAATATTTATTTTAAAAAAAACACAAACATTGTTGTACTGGGCAGAAAACTGTTCCTGAAGCATTAACTTATTTTTTTTTAATAAATCTTTATTGTTCAGATTATTACAGTTGTGCCTCTTTTTCCCCCCATAGCTCCCCTCTACCCAGTTCCCCCCGCCACTGTCCTCATCCATAGGTTTAAATTTTTGTCCAGTCTCTTCCCACATCCCCCACACCCCATTTCCCCCTCCCCGAGAATTGTCAGTCCACTCCTTGTCCATGCCCCTGATTCTGTTATATTCACCAGTTTACTCTGTTCATCAGATTTTTTATTCACTTGATTTTTAGATTCACTTGTTGATAGATATGTATTTGTTGTTCATAATTTGTATCTATACCTTTTCCTTCTTCTTCCTCTTCTTAAAGAATACCTTTCAGCATTTCATATAATACTGGTTTGGTGGTGATGAACTCCTGTTTTTTCTCATCAGTGAAGCTCTTTATCTGACCTTCAATTCTGAATGATAGCTTTGCTGGATAAAGTAGTCTTGGTTATAGGTTCTTGCTATTCATCACTTTGAATATTTCTTGCCACTCCCTTCTGGCCAGCAAAGTTTCTGTTGAGAAATCAGCTGACAGTTGTATGGGTACTCCCTTGTAGGTAACTGAATTTTTTTCTCTTGCTGCTTTTAAGATTCTCTTTGTCTTTTGCTCTTGGCATTTTAATTATGATGTGTCTTGGTGTGGTCCTCTTTGGATTCCTTTTGTTTGGGGTTCTCTGCACTTCCTGGACTTGTAAGTCTATTTCTTTCACCAGGCAGGGGAAGTTTTCTGTCATTATTTCTTCAAATAGGTTTTCAATATCTTGCTGTCTCTCTTCTGCTGGCACTCTTATAATTCCGATGTTGGTACACTTGAAGTTGCCCCAGAGGCTCCTTACACTATCTTGATATTTTTGGATTCTTTTTCCTTTTCCGGTTGGGTATTTTTTGCTTCTTCGTATTTCAAATCTTTGACTTGATTCTTGGGATCCTCTTGTCTGCTGTTGGATCTCTGTATATTATTCTTCACTTCAGTCACTGTATGTTTAATTTCTAGCTGGACCTTTTTCGTATCCTCGAGGGTCTCACTAAATTTATCAGCAGTTTCTACAAAATTCTAGAAAAACCTTATAACTGTGGTTTTTAACTCTGTATCCAGTCGTTTGCTTTCCTCCATTTCTGTCATTTGTGATCTGTTTCTTTGTCTCCGCTCCGCATTTTGGCTGCTTCCCTGTGTTGATAGAGTGACTTTGTGTGCTATGTGTCCTATAGGGCCCAGTGGCTCAGCCTCCCCAATTACCTGAGGTGGACGCTCTTGGTGCACTCCTTTGTGGGCTGTGTGCACAGTCTTGTTGTAGTTAAGTCTTGGTTGTTGTAGGTATCACTGGGAGGAATTGGCCTCCAGGCTTAGTGTTTGAGAATCAGATGTGTCTACAGTGGGAGAACTTCTGTGCTGAAGCCACCCTTATGGGGCAAGACTTGCTTCAGTGGGGCTTTGGTGCTTACTGAGTTTGCCCCCTGAATATGTCCCTCATGGATCTAGGGAGTTGTAATCTGGATGGTCCCAGTCTGACCACTGGGTACACTGACTCTTGGATCTCTAAGGAGGTGCTAATTTAGCCTCTTCCTGAGGCTACCCAGCAGGAGCTATGAGGAGATCTGCAGATTCCTCTTCCTTGTTTAGGGTTTGGAGGTGCCCAGATGAGGCTCAGCTGTGAAGCAATGTAACCTGCTGTGGGGCCTTGGGCCTTCTTTTTGATGTTCTGGGTCTCTCTGACCCAGCTGCAGTTTGTTAGGTAATTTTCAGAATGCAAAGGGCCAGGCCTTTCATATGCAAAAGCCTCTGCACACAGCTTAGGTAGGGCAGGGTCTCAGGGGAACAACCGGGCAGAGCAAACAGCTATGGCTGATCCTCAGCCCTGTGCTAAGAGTCCCCCAGGTCTCAGTGTCCCACGGTAATCGCTACAAGCACCTCTGAGAGAAAGCTGCCCTCGAGTTCCGCCTGCTGCCAGACAGTCCAGTTTCTCCCCATAAGAGTCTGGGCCCCCAGAGACTCGACAGGAACTGGGATTCAGATCAGTTTGGAGCTTGAGACTCCCTCCCAATTGAAAAAGGCACCAGCATCCTCCGTTGCCAGCCCTTTCCACGTGCCTCCGTACCTTTGCACTTTACTTCCGCACCTCCTCTGAGTCTCAGTGTGCTTTTCTCTTTCCTTCTAGTTGTAGAATTTCCACTCAGCCAGCCTTCCGGTGGTTCAGCATGATGTCTGTTTTGTCTTTTATTTTATTTATTTTTTATTTTTTACTTTGTTTTTTTTTTGGTTTTTTTTTAATTAAATCTTTATTGTTCAGATTACTACATTAGTTACTCTTTTTTCCCACCATAACTCCCCTCTACGCAGTTCCCACCCCACCCTCCGCCCTCACTCCCCACCCACTGTCCTCATCGATAGGTGCACAATTATTGTCCAATCTCTTCCCTCACCCCACAATCCTCCCTGCCCCCAAGAATAGTAAGTCCATTCCCTTTCTATGTCCCTGATTCTATTACAATCACCAGTTCATACTGTTCATCAGATTATTTATTCACTTGATTTTTAGACTCACTTGTTGATAGATGTGTATTTGTTGTTCATAATTTGTATCTTTACCTTTTTCTTCTTCTTCCTCGTCTTAAAGGTTACCTTTCAGCATTTCATATAATACTGGTTTGGTGGTGATGAACTCCTTTAGCTTTTTCTTATCTGTGAAGCTCTCTATCTGGCCTTCACTTCTGAATGATAGCTTTGCTGGATAAAGTAGTCTTGGTTGTAGGTTCTTGGTATTCATCACTTTGAATATTTCTTGCCACTCCCTTCTGGCCTGCAAAGTTTCTGTTGAGAAATCAGCTGACAGTCGTATGGGTACTCCCTTGTAGAATAACTGATTTTCTTTCTTTTGCTGCTTTTAGGATTCTCTCTTTGTCTTTTGCTCTTGGCATTTTAATTATGATGTGTCTTGATGTGGTCCTCTTTGGATTCCTTTTGTTTGGGGTTCTCTGCACTTCCTGGACTTGGAAGTCTATTTCTTTCACCAGGTAGGGGAAGTTTTCTGTCATTATTTCTTCAAAGAAGTTTTCAATATCTTGCTCTCTCTTTTCTTCTGGCACCCCTATAATTCGGATGTTGGTACGCTTGAAGCTGTCTCAGAGGCTCCTTACACTATCTTCATATTTTTGGATTCTTTTTTCATTTTGCTTTTCCAGTTGGGTGTTTTTTGCTTCTTCGCATTTCAAATCTTTGACTTGATTCTTGCGCTCCTCTGGTCTGCTGTTGGGAGTCTGTATAATATTCTTTATTTCAGTCAGTGTATGCTTAATTTCTAGTTGGTTCTTTATCACAACATCGAGGGTTTCACCAGTCTTCTTGAGGATCTCACTACATTTATCAGCGGTCTCACCAGTCTTCTTGAAGATCTCACTACATTTATCGGTGGTCTCACCAGTCTTTTCGAGGGCCTTATTAAATTTATCAGTGGCTTCTAGACAGCTCTTTAAAGACCTTAAAAGTGTGGTTTTGAACTCTATATATAGCAGTTTGCTTTCCTCCAATTCTGTTGTTTGTGTCCTGTTTCTTTGTCTCAGTATATTTTATGCTTCACTCTGTCGATAGAGTGCCTTTCTGTGCTAAGTGTCCCAATTACCTGAGGTAGACACTCTTGGTGCACCCCCTTGTGGGCTTTGTGCACAGTCTTGTTGTAATTAAGCCTTGATTGTTGTAGTTATCACAGTGAGGAATTGACCTCCAGGCCAATTGGCTGTGAGAATCAGCTGTGTCTGCAGTGGGAGGACTTCCGTGCTGAAGACATCCCTCTGGGGCTAGACTTGCTGCGATGGGGCATTGGTGCTCATTGAGTCTGCCACCTGAGTGTGTCTTTTATGGTTCCATTGAGCTGCAAACTGGATGGTCCCACTCTGACCTTTGGGCTTCCTGGCTCCTGGATCTCTAGGGAGGTGCTAATCTAGCCTTTGCCTGAGGCTATCCAGCAAAAGCCTCCCTGCAAGGATTGGGCAGGGCAGGTCCCACAGGATCAACAGGGCGGGTTAGCAATTATGGCTGCTCTCAGTCTTGCCCTCAGAAGCTCTACTTCTCAGTGTCCCAGTAATCGCTGCAAGCCCCACGGAGAGAAAGCTGCGCTAGGGTTCTGAGCAATGCCAGACAGTCCCACTTCTCCCATATGAGTCTGGGTCCCTAGAGACTTGCCCAGAAATGGAGCTCAGAGCCTGAGACTCTCTCCCAATTGAAAACGACAATCACGACCACAGCCACCAGCCCGCTCAGCATGCACTCCGCACCTTAGTATTTTACTTCAGCACTGCGCCTCCTCTGAGTCTCGGTATGCTTTTCTCTTTCCTCCGAGTTGTAGAACTTTCACTCAGGCAACCTTCCTGTCCGTTCTGTCTTTTAGTTGTATTTTTGAAGTGGTTGTTCAAGGAAGCAAACTCCGGTGTTTACCTATGCTGCCATCTTGGTTTCTCCTGTTTTGTCTTTTAGTTGTAGTTTTGAAGTGGTTGAGGGAGGCAGCAATTTCAGGTGTTTACCTATGCTGCGCCATCTTGGTTTCTCCAGTTAAAATTCTGTGAAGGTGTGTCAACTAATTTTTTACAAATGGGTTATCTCATAGTAAACTTGCAATGAATTCAAAGCAGTCCTATTTCTGTACAGAAATTTAAAATTAAAAAGTTATGAAGACTGCATTGCAAAATTTCCAAAAGCCTCTTAATATTATTTAGATCAAAAAAAGAAGGGGGATAGTGGAATTATCCCCTGTGAGTAGATTACATCAAGAAAAGTTTTTACATTAAAAATTATTTTTCAGTCCTAGCCGGTTTGGCTCAGTGGATAGAACATCGGCCTGCAGATTCAACGTTACCAGGTTCGATTCTGGTCAAGGGTATGTGCCTTGTTTGTGGGCACATACCCAGTAGGGAGTGTGCAGGAGGCAGCTGATCGATGTTTCTTTCTCATTGATATTTCTAGCTCTCTATCTCCCTTCCTCTCTGTAAAAAATTAATAAAATATATTTTTTAAAAAATAAATAAAAATTATTTTTCACTTGTAATGCTGAAGACAAGACACCTATGAAAACACACATGGTGTCAAAATAAGCCAAAGGAAAATGGTTTGGGCACAATGAAAAGAAAGATCCCAAGTCTAGTTTATAAAAAGATTCCTTTATTAACCTTTGGTCAAGAATATGTTTGTATATTTCCAGAAAACTCCTCCAAGCCCGAGTGGATTCCTGCAACAAAATATCACAGAAAGAAACAGACCAGATTGCTCCAGAAATGAAGATGGTGAAGACTCCTTGCCATGCTAGCAGTCAGCAGCTGTGCGTCGCTGCAGGTTGCCCACGACCAACCCGGAGAAGGTCGGACATGCATTGCCACCATTATCCCACCATCCAAAACTAGCATATCATTGCTGACATGTACACGTAAAGAGCTGTCGGACAAGGACAATGAAATTGGGATTCAAAGAACTGTTAACCCAGGAAGAAACTTACTGCAGACTGATTAATTTGCCTCTCAGCATAACCATATTGCTTGTCTCATTTTTGTTCTCATGTATCTTTCTAGTCTACAGATGCAGAATTACTAAGGAAAAGAAACGGGGGAGATGCAGGAGGCCGCCCATTGTCTTCACTAGCAGAGAAGTGCAAACAAGGATCTCAGAATGTTGGTGAACCTTGAACCCATGGCAAGGGCCTGAGTTATGCACCAATTGTCTAGTCCTGACAAAGGGGCTCAAGCTATTTCCAGATGAAATAATCTTAGAGTAAATCCTTCTAATATTTACTGACCTTTAAGATAGCCTGTCCTGTCTGTTACTGCAATTACCTGACTGACTAAGGGTTTTATGTTTAACAGAAGTTTAATAAAAGGCTGGCGAGGCCTGGGCACCAGTGGAAGTCCTTTCCCTTGAGTTGGACTTGCCCACATGGCCCCCCAATATTTCCAAATTATCTCTTTCTTCTCTGTCATTTTTGTGCAGCTCCTCTTCCAGATCCTGAACCTTGAACCACGCAGGACGTGGGGGAACACAGATAGATACACACAGTTGCCTCCCATAAATACCTTGAACGAGGATTGAACATGCAAACTTTAGGTGTTTGGGACAAAGTGCCAACCAACTTGGCCACACTGGTGAGGGTAAGCAGGATTTTTCACATCTTGGTTTAAAATGTTCCCACCCAAGTTAAGCTCCTACTCTTTCTCAGAGAATGAAACACAGAAAACCGGAGAATTAAATTTTAGCAGAATGGACCCAATCTTTTTAGGCAGATATTATATGAATCATAACTGGAAAGAAGTTGTGCTTTTTAAACATACATTTTTATTGATTTCAGAGAGAGGAAAGGAGAAGGGGAGAGACATAGAAACATCAATGTTGAAAGAGAATCATTGATTGACTGCTTCCTGCACACCACTACTGGCGATCAAGCCTGAAACCCAGGCATGTGCCCTGACTGGGAATTGAACCATGACCTCCTGGTTCTTGGGTTGATGCTCAATCACTGAACCACTCCAGCTGAACAGCAAGAAGCTTTTAAGGAGACATAGGTATATTTCAAAAGGACAGAAAAAGAATCTGCAATTACAACTTGCAGTTACATTTCTAAAGGAGATGCTCTAAAAACAAAAAATGGACGTAAGAGGCTTATAGTCAAGAAGAGAGGTTAGAGACACTGAGGCAATAATGAGGCCTCTTGTTCATAACACAACTGCTTTCTGCACAGTGGAGGGAAACACAACTAAATCCTTTCAGCCAACACACAGTTTGCATCACCATCAGTTCCTGCGATTTATAAATAAATGCAAGTTCCCAGCCATTTATAAATAGACTAGAGGCCCAGTGCACAAAAATTTGTGCACTCGGGGGGCAGGGGGTCCCTCAGCCCAGCCTGTGACCTCTTGCAGTCTGGGACCCCTCAGGAGATAATGACCTGCTGGCTTAGGCCTGCTCCCAGGTGGCAGAGGGCAGGCTCAATGCCTAGGTGCAGCCCCTGGTCAGGCTCAGAGCAGGGCCGATTGGGGGGTTGGGGTGCCGCCCCTGTCATGCACAGAGCAGGGTGGATCGGGAGGTTGTGATGCCACCCTAGTCATGCTCAGGGTAAGGCTGATTGGGGAGTTGGAGCACCGCCCCTGTCACACTCAAGGCAGGGTCGATGGGGAGGTTGCTGCACCGCCCCCTCTCACCCACAGAGCAGGGCCAATCAGAGGGTTGGGGCACTGCCCCCTGTCACTCACAAAGCAGGGCAGTCAGGAGGGTTGGGGCTCCATACCCTGTCATGCACAGAGCAGGGTTGATCATGGGGTTGAAGAGCTCCCCCCGTCACTCACAGAGTAGGGCTGATAGGGAAGTTGGGGCACTGCCCTCTATCACCCACAGAGCAGGGCCAATCAGGGGGTTGGGGTGCTGCCACTGTCACACTCAGGGAAGGGCCAATGGGGAGGATAGGCTCTACCCCATCACACACAGAGCAGGGCCGGTGGGGGGGTGGGGGGGTTGGGACACCGCACCCTGTCACACACAGAGCATGGCCAATCAGGGGGTTGGGACGCCACACCCTCTCACACACAGAGCAGGGCCAATCAGGGGATTGGGGCGCCTTCCCCTCTCATGAACAGAGCAGGGCAGATAGGGAGGTTGTGGCCCCGCCCCCTGTCACACACAGAACCACAGGGCAACCAGGGGGTTTGGTCACTTCCCCCTGACACGCTGATCCCGGTGCCAGGAGGCCTCGTAGCTCCACTGAGTCCAGTGCCGGGAGGCATATTACCCTTTTACTATATAGGAAAGAGGCCTGGTGCACGAGTGGGGGGCAGCTGGTTTGCCCTGAAGGGTGTCCTGGATCAGGGTGGGGATCCAGCTTGGGTGCCTGGCCAGCCTGGGTGAGGGGATGATGGCTGTTTGCACCTGGTCACACCCTCTTTAGGCTGGGGGTCCCCACTGGGGTGCCTGGCCAGTCTGGCTGAGGGCCGTTTTCAGTCTGGCAGGTGACTGAACCTCCCAACCTGTCCTTTTTTTCTTTTTTTTTTATTCTGGGCCAGCTTTGCCTCTGAGGCTTGGCTCCAGCTCTGAGGCCTCAGCTGCTGAAAGCAGGTATCTGGTTTGTTTGGGTTCTATAATAGTAACACTGTTGCGGTCCTGCTCACTCCAGCTTTGGGATCCCAGCTGGCTGAAAGCAGGGATCTGAATTAGTTCTATAATTGAAACAATGTTGCAGTCCTGCTGGCTGAAGCCGGCTGGCTGAAAGCAGGTTTCTGGGGTTTTGTTTAGCTTCTATATTTATAACATTGTTTCTTAAACTGCAAGCTCAGAGCCCAGCAGCGGCAGGTCAGGCGGGGAACATTGGCTTCCTCCGTCACTGAAGCAAGCAAGCCTCCTGTTCACTTCAAGCTTCCTGGCTGCCAGCCGCCATCTTGGTTGGCAGTTAATTTGCATATTGCCCTGATTAGCCAATGGGAAGGGTAGTGGAGGTATGGCTAATTACCATGTTTGTCTATTATTAGATAGGATGCAAAAAGTTGGAGAGACTGAACAGAGATGGCATCTGATCACCCAGAAGGCTGTGCCTCTGGAGTTTTCCATGGAGACATTACATTTCTCTCTACAGTCACCTTCCCTTTGATAAAATGTCATCTCCAAGGAAGAAGAGTATTTTCCATCCTTCAACATGGCTGGTTTCTGCTTAGTGACCTAAGTGCAGAGTACTGACATTCACCTCACAATTTGATCTGATGCAGGCTTTTCTATGAAGCCTGAGGTGGGAGATTTAACAGCCCCTTGAGCTTAGGCGGCCTCACCCTCACACTTCACCTGCAGTCTCTCTAGCTTTGGGTGACACCCTCCTCTCAAACAGATTACAAGTCTTCATCAGGTCAAAATTAGCTCCATAAAGGTGAGGTCATTTATAATTCTGTGGGCATCAGTTTGAACTAGGACATTTGCTAAGCCATGGTTGCATTACCAACATTTCCAATTCTATTCTATCAACAAAGAGAACGAGTGCTACTGAATTCATGCAAATAAATCTATTGCTATAAACATAAGAATACTCCAGAAGGCATTAGTAATTTTTTGGGAGATGTCAAACAGGAAGACAAAGTCACTGTTGCATCTCACATAGGTGTTCTCTTGTCTATTCCCATCGTCACAATGTCCAGGCACCCTCCACAGGTCTCCCTGGAAATGGGAGAGCTCGTGTTCCTGTGAGCTTATCTTTTACTCCTGCCAGTCATCACACAATGACTTCCCCTCCTGTGAAGCACATGGTGCCCCTTCCACTGTGGAGATGGCACAAATGGGACCAACCAGAGATGGGGTCCAATGTGGAATGTTACCTTATGCCAAGAATAATGACAATGCCAGCTCACTTTTTTTAGTATTTATTGATTCAAAGCAAGTCTTCTAAGCAATTTCCACCACCTCAAAAAATCTAATAGGTGCATTTTTATTTTTTTTTAGTTTAAGAACATAGGGGAGGAGAGGAGGATCACTAGTACTTGACATCTAACTCTACAGGTGCACTTTCAGTGGAGCTGACAGGGTTGGAGACTTTACACTGGTAGTTCCCAGCATCCTCTCTCCTGACAGGGTTTATGGTGAGGGTTCTGTGGTTCCGGGACAACTTCATCCTCTCCTTGAGCTGCAGACTCGTACCATTGAATAACCAGGTGATGAAGATCTCATCTGTGTAGCAGGTCATGACCACAGCGTCCTCATTCTCTGTGACTGTGGTGTTGCTGGCTAAGAGTGTGGGCACACTCGCTGGCCCTGTGAAGAAATAGAGAATGAAAATGATAGAGTGTGGGCTTGAGACCTGGGGCATGCTCCTTCCTCAAAGATCTCAGCCCTGACTCTGATGGTTCTGAGGGTAACTTGGTTCCACAGTAAACATTAATTAATTCTAAATTTGCCCTCACTCCCCAGACCAAATCCACCCCTCTGAGCTGAAGACCCCTAAGAAGGAAGGAAATGAACGAATGATTGATCTATGGATCCGAAGACATCTAATAAGGCCACTGGGATTGGAAGAAGAGATGGAGCTATGGCTTCAGATAGACCTCAAATGACATAGATCAATTTCTCATGGACTTAGTGATTCTGCTTAGGGACTGTATCTCTCTCTGCCTCACTTTCCCCTCAGTGAAGGAAAATAAATATTTGACTGCCAGGCTGACAATGTACTAATCATAAAATATTCACAGTATCTGACATAAATATTTCGAAGGAAAACTTCTCAAAAAAAGGCATTTGTTATTGATGGACTTCATGAGAAAATCCCCTGGGCGGATCCCTGGTGGATGAGAGCTGCTGGGAGCATCTTTCCTCCTGCTGCTCCCTTGGGATGCTGACCTTGCCCTGGACTCTCCTAAGTTCCCCAGTAGAGTCACTTAATAATCTGTGGAGCTCGTCCAGTTGTGCTCTCCCCACACTGTCTTAGGTGAAGGACCAGGCTCCATCTCTTCCTAGACTTGACTCTTAGGGTTGAGCCCCAACTAGTGACCAGATCAGGAGCCTTGTGACTCTGGCACATGGGAAACTGATGCTCTCACTCAGCTCATCCCTGGAGGCAAAACCCAACCGGACACAGACTCCCCAGAGACTCCGGAGTCAGGACATTGTGACAGGGGCCTGGAGAGGGGCTGCCCAAACTGAGATTCTCTGTGAAGAACCCAGGGAGCCCCTCAGGCCAGGACCTTCCAGAGCCCTGCAGGGTCTATCTTAGGGACATGATCAGGGAAAGGGGATCAGGGACCTGGACTGAGACGGGTCTCTGTCTGCTGACTAATTCTCATCAAACTGGTCCTTCTCTCTGTGGTGAATGTCTGTGGGGCTGGAATCTGGGAAGGGATCTCTGACTTGAGGAAGTTTGTCTCCACTGTGTGTCCTGCACTAAATGCCCAAACCCAGCTTGGGACACGATGAAGAGGGGGATGGAGGAGAGTCCAGGGCTGGCAGTCCTGTGTGTGAAGTAAAATTCACCCCACCCAACACATAGAGGTCAGAGAGCAAGAACTCACAGTATACACTGAGCCATCCAAATCCGTTTACTACGCTTGAATTCTCAAAGACAGCTACTGCGATGTATTTTCCTAGGTCCCATGTAGTGACATTTCTTATGATTAGGGTTCCATTAAAACTTACTATCTCTCGACCACTGTATGCGGGCCCTGTTATATATATCCTTGGACTCCATGACACATATGCAATTAAATTACGGTAGTCCTTCACAAATCCCCTGTACCAAATAAAGCCTGTAACATTGGGAGGTCTATTTTGGGTACATAGAATCACATCCTGCCCTTCAAGAGCACTGGTGTTGACAATCTTAAATTGCGCAGTGGTGGGAGGGATCCAGAAGGTTAAGAGGAAGCCTAGAAGGGAAGAGAGAAATTGGTCAGTATTTCATCAGTGTATTGGGATGGAGAGATGAGGCATTTCTCTTCATCTCTCAGCCTTGGTCTGCATGTGAGTTCATGTGTGCATCTCCTTGGTCAAGGTAAGCAACATGGCCACCACGGCTTCAGCACCTCGGAACCTATGCTTTTTGTTTTGAATACTCTTTCCCAGCTGTCTGTGTGGCTGTCCTCCTCACTGCCCTCAGATTCCTGTTGACACTCAGAGGCCTTCTTGGAAGACCTTCCCTGACCATGTTCTCTAAAGACCCTTTATCTTCACTATCTGACCTGTCCCTGCTCCGTGCCCTTCAGGGCACTTGTGGGTACATGATGTCACATGTAGATCTCTTCTCGTCTCTTTTCTTCCCATATAATGTAAGAAGCATGTGGGCAGAGGGTGTTGTGATGTTGTGCCCCCAGTGCCTGCAATAGGCTGCAAACACCTGTGGGTGCATGAAAGAGTGTTCACAGGCTTGACCACATCCCATATTGTATTTGCCCATATTTGTAGTTGGTGGTGGCGACAATGTTTAGCACCCCTGTTTAAAATGTATCTGATATCACCTGAAATAAATTGTTATGACTGTGGTCAGTTGTCAAAATTCAATACCCAGTGATGAATAACAGAAAATGAAGAGCAACTGAGGTTTTCCTGGCCCTCTCCACTTCCACATGATGAGATTTTCCTGCTGCTGAGCCCCCCTCTCATCCTACTCTGCGCCCCTGTCCTTTCACTCAGGTCCAAGGGGAAGCACTTCCTCCCCTCCCAGAGCGCCGTCCTCCCCAGGAGACCTTGGCGAGTCTCCGACTCCCAACCTCCCTTCCATTCCCAGGGATTGTCCCCTCCTTACCAGCCATTAGGAGCCCCAGCCAAGGGACAAGTCCTCTGCTGGCAGTGGCTGCAGGGAACTCCATGGTGACTGCTGCCTCTTCTGTCCCTCCCTCTGAGACAAGAGCTCGATGTCCAGTTAGGCTCCCAGGCCCCTCTGTCCAGACTGGTGGGATGTGCTGTCCCTCCTCCCTGTGTGCTGAGCCTTCTGCTGGGGCAAGATAACTTCCCTGGTCATGTGGGCCAGGGCGGGGTCAGAGCTCAGGACCTCCCTCTCCCTACCCTCATTTTTGCCAAGCCTGTTGCCCCTTTCAGTATTTTGGTTCCCTGGAAACTGGTGAAGCCTCTAACAACACACAGAGATACAAACAATCTTACACATGCACAGACAGGTGCCCAGAAAAGCAGTAGCCTGAGGCATCCAGGTCCTGGTCATTCTCCAGAGCTCCCTGTCAGTGCACGTTTGACATTTTCCTTTAGCAAAAGAGGTCTAGGGCCACCTCATAAAATTGTCACAGGGATGTCACCCCAGCTCTGCATTGGATCTCCTGTGATACTTTGTAAGGATTGGGATGCATAGGTGACATTTTTGAAAGGTTCAGCAGTAGCCCATCTACATGGATGACAGAATGAGACCCTATGATGTGAGGGCGGGGGGCCCTGCCCCTCTCCGGTGCACAGGGAGGGTCTCCACATCCTGTTAAAATGCAAATTCTGACTCTGCAGCTGTGCCTTGAACCAGAGACTATGCACCTGAGAAGCTCTCAGGGGAGGTGGAACTTACTGACATGTGAGCCCATTTGCTATAGCAAGGCTCTTGGGGGCACATGGCTCCTGAGAGGCTGACCCTCTCACCCCAGCATTGGCCCCTGCTGCCTCTTGGTCTTGGGTCTGTCAGCACCACACGGGGAGCCCCACAGGCTCCAAACTGGGGATTATTTCTGTTTGTGACACAGAAACCCAGCTGGACACCAGATCTTCCCCATGTACTCAAATGTGCTGGGAAGATGGGATTTCGTCCTGGCAGGAAGGCCACAGGGGTGAATGGGAGTGAGAAGGTGTCAAGCTGGGACCCTCCCTCTATCTCAGGTTGTCACCAGCCTGGCTGTGGTTTCCATAGACGGAGACCCCATCACCATGGGTCTCACAAGGACCCTCAGTTTCGAGATGTGAAGGGTAAGGTGTGAAGAAAGGACTGTGGTGGGAGCTCGGGTATCTCTGGGCTCCCTAGACCTTGGAGAATGTTTTCAAGGAGACCTTCTCTCTCTTTGTTGGTTAACCCTCTCCATGTCCTCCCTGACTGTTCCAGCAGCCTCTATTCTCTAACTGGGGAACTTTTTTGAGGTCACCTCGCCTTACCAATGTGTGATTCCAGTTATGAGTTGGGGAGCAGCATAGAGATCCCTGAAAAGGTAGCTGGCCCAGACCCTGACCAGGTCAGAAATGTCCAAACTTGTGGAGGATTGTTACGAGTATTTCAGCTGAATTGATGTCATCTGACTGCAAGGAAGATCTTAAATCCTGAGAGGAACAGCACTATTGTAGCTTATTTTTTACATTATAATCAAAAAGAGGATGAAAAAAGTTGCCTGAACTCTATTGAAAAGTGAGGGAAAGGATAGCTGGGAAAGCTCTAGAAATAAAAAAAAAAAAAGCAAAATGGAGTAACACATATTATTTTGACATTGGAGGGTCAGGACAGTTACCATTTCCAGCAGGTACAGAGGCTGTGCAGGGAATCAGGCAACATGAGCGCTCTGTGGTCTTGTATTCTGGCGCCACAGGCTCTGCCTTCAATGGGTCTAGCAAATAATATTTGCTGGAGGTATGTGATGTCAAAGTTATGTTATCACGATGCATATGACAGGGAAAGGGCTCGTTTGAGGTAAAGTCTGACATTTGCTAAGGAAGCTGTAGTCTTGTGACGTGACTACCTGCCATCACCTGCCCAGTGAGGAATTTGTGATCAGACCACACTGTGCGTCACTGAGCTTGTCAGGCCTGTCATGTGGCGCCCTGGGCTTATCAGGTTTCTTGCACAGCCCCTTTTTCAATCACAGTTTCTGAAAGAGCAGGTGGGACGGTGCAGGCATGACTGAAAGCCCAGTAAAATTTGTTGGTCAGGGAATGGAAATATGTCTCTTTCTGCACCTCCTTAGCCAAAATCCAGTTCAAGTGTTGATTTCCTGTGTTTTGTAGGTTCGTCTCAATATTGCCCCCTAGGAGGCAAGAGGAGACCTGCAGGCAATGTCAAGTACTGCACTAGGAATGCTGACCAGGCTCCAGAAGGTGGGAGCTCACTGTGAGCCCTGGACAGAGGTGAGCTCTGACCTCTAGACTAAGAGTCAGCCATCCGGGACTTGGTACCTGCGTGTCTCATGCCTCCCAACTGCATCCCAGGGCAGGCTGGGCCCAGTGAAAGGACTGGCTTTCTCCAGAGTATTATGAGTCCATTGTCCAGAGAGCTGTCCCCTCTGGTGGATGTGCTGTTTCAGGAGGATGTGTTGTTCCAGGTTTTCAAAGCCAGGGCCTGGTGAGGGCTTTTTTGGGAGAGGGTGCTGGCCTAGATGGTTGATCACCAAAATGCCCTCTGTGTTTCCCATCACAGCATTGGGATGTTGCATGCAGTCTCCTGTGTCCCTGTCTGTCATCTGCCCTAGGCCTCCCCACAGGGCCCAGGTTCTAGAGCAGCTCCACATGGAGTGTCAACCAGGGGACTCTGTGGGCCCTTCTCTTAGGGGAGGAGAGGCCCCCGTGGGACCCTCAACACCTATGAGATGGAAGCAATCCAGATCCTGGGTTCTCCTTTCCCATCCTGCTGAGGATGTTCTCCTTGCTCCCCAGGACACAGTGGGCTGGTTAGATGTCTTTAGGGACTATAGGATGCTGTATTCAGACCAGGGACCTTGGGGATGGGGAGTCATCCCCTAATTCCCCTGAGGTGAGGGTGAGCACCCTCTTGCCTTGATAGAAACTCTACCTGGGATGGAGAATCCAGAATGTCTGTCAGGTCAGGGATCTGTGATAAAAGTCAGAACATGGGCTGCTTTCCAGGCCCTGAAGATATGAGGGGTGGGAGGGCTGTGATTTCCTGGCAATGAAATAAGAGAGGTCTGATCCCTCACTGATAGGAGGTTCCTGTCCCCCTTTCCTGACTGTAAGTGTGGTAAACACCTGGTCCTGGGACATCCCCTTGTAAAAAGGGGCTGTGGCCTCCTCCCATACGGACACCAAGGTCTTCCTGCGTATAAGGAACATAATCTGACTGCAAGTGTCACACATGGTTATCAGGTTCCATTATATGGCTTCCGTCATCCATTTAATGAGTGTTCACTGAGTATCTGTGGTGTTTTCGGTCAGGGTTGGGCCTTGGGAACACCACAGAGAGCAGGAAATACGTGGCCCCTGCTCTCAAGTAGTTTAACTTCTAAGGAGAGACAGGCTCTCAGATAAACGTTTCATAAACATTTGTGTTGAAAAGTCTTTCACACAAAGAGTTAGGTGCTTCTAAAATTAACAAAGGGCTAGAGAAATGGAAGTTGAAGACTTGCCACTGGAAGTTGGGTTTCAAGGTCACGCTGACATAGCACCCTACCACAGGCAAAGAGTTAGCTGTGTCTGCCAGAGGCCACACATCAGTCAACACAGTAGCAGAAATAGTAGGCCCATCTCCCCTGCAGCTTCCAAATAACACACAAGTGCATCTCAGAAGCTGAGTTTAATTCACATCTGGATTCTCAACCACAAGGAGTGGGGGAATGGAATATTTAACATTTCAGTCTACCTGATATTGGAGGGAACCTGGAAAGGGGAGGAACATAACTGCCATGTGCCAATACATGGCATGTCTGAGCCCACATGCAGGCTGTGGGACTCTAGGTAGTGATCCCACATCAAAAATCTTCAGTTTCCCTATGTGATATCATACAAAGATATTTGGTGTTATTTCCTGGTTCTTAGAACTGAGCAACAAAAAAATACTTGTAATGTTCTGTTTTATCAGAGTTGATAAGAGTGTTTTTTGTGATGATGAAGAAACACTTATAGGCCTCTGGATAGATGCAGGTTAAGGGTAGGTCACCATAAAGACAAAAAAGAAGCTGGAATTTCCCTGAAGAGATGAGGGTATATAAAATGTGTAGCAATTTTTGGAGGCCAATGTAAGAAGTGCTTAAACCTGTAGATAATTTTTATGAGTTTATTTGAGCCAAACTGATGAGAATTGCTGGAAAGACAAAATCAATGGACTGAGAAAATGCTTCAGAGAATGGGACTTTTACTTCTTATTTTATACATTACAATCAAAGCAGAATGCGTAAGGGGTTACATGAAATCCATTGGTAAAATATTAGAAGGCGGGAGAAATCAAAGTGGGAAAATCTCTGAGATTTGATAAAAAGTAAAACATGTAGACACATACTAATTTTACATGGGTGGGTACAGAATAGTTAACAGTTAACAATTAACATGATGACAATAACAATGAGCGGTTCTGCAGTCCAGTAAGAAGTCTGGAAATAAAAAAAAATTACACAAACATTCCAAAAGTATGCTATTGTAGACAGTCTCATTTAAACTAAAGATTGACCTTTGTTAGGGAAGAGATTGGCCTAATACATGACTACCCACCATGGCTCGCTTTTGTTTAGAAAATGTTGATTTCAGATCATCCTATGTGGTTACTGTAGGTCTCTGAGTTTGTAAATTCCACCACAGGCCTCACCTGACCTTGTCAGGTTGAGTGTGTGGCCCTTTTTTGTCAACACTTTCAAATTTTGGTCATAAGTCAATCTATAGGATGCATTAATGACAAACATTTGATTGGATAATGTGCTCCCACAGGGCTAAGAAGGCTCATTTGTAGAAAGCCTCAGTGTAAGCATTTGTCTTGCTGAACATTCCCAACGGACCATTGGGGATGAGCCAAGACGGTAACCTTTGATGGAAGCCAAGGCTTAATTTTCTCAAAAGTGAAAAGCAGGTAAATGGGAGGCAGGCAGGTTCCATGGGCCTTCACTAAGAAAAACACTCTGGATTATTTCTAACCTATAATCCAATTTTTGCTCTCTGTCTCATTTCTCTGTATTCTTCCTCTAGTACAGGGGTCCTCAAACTTTTTTAAACAGGGGGCCAGTTTACTGTCCCTCAGACCATTGCAGGGCCGGACTATAGTTTAAAAAAAAACCATGAACAAATTCCTATGCACACTGCACCTATCTTATTTTGAAGTAAAAAAACAAAACAGGAACAAATACAATATTTGTATTTGCATGTTGTCCATGGGCCGTAGTTTGAGGACCCCTGCTCTAGTATGACATTTACTAATAGTTTGAGGGCAACCTATACAACTCTTCAATTATTATCATCTGACCATGAGATGGGTTCCCATTTACTATCGCCCCTATATTTCCCATTGAAAACACTCAAGTGTTTTTCATTATTAATCTGATTCCTGCTAGTTTTGCAATTGGAAGCAATAATCTCAAGGTTTATGCAGAAACAAGGCTGTAAGAACACAATGCTATAAATTACAATTAACATCTAAATATTCCAAAGGCAAGGAAGACAGTAAGAGTTTAATCAGTAAATATGTTATGTCTCAGCAGCAGTTATAGAGAGCCTTGATTGTAAAGCTTCTATTTTAATTAATATAGTTTGTAGGCCTTGCTAGGTTAAAGTGTAAGCATATTCTCATGATCAGGTTCTAGCATTCATACAAAAAATATCTTTCTCAATATTTCTTTTCCACTAACTTTCTACATCTTCCCATGATCTTCTTGATTTATCGCTTTTTAGTCATACAAAAATAACCAACTTATGAAAACAAGCTCAAAGTCTCTAATCGTATGAGAAATGAAAATCAAAATGACAATGAAGTATCATGTCACACTGTCAGAATGACTATCATCAACAATTCAACAAATGACAAGTGCTGGCAAGATTGTGGAGAAAAGGGAACCCTCTTGCACTGCTGGTGGGACTGTAGACTGGTGCAGCCACTGAGGAAAACAGTATGGAGTTTCCTCCAAAAATTAAAAATGGATCTTCCATTTGACCCAATAATTCCACTTCTAGGAATATATCCCAAGAAAACAGAAACACCAGTCAGAAAGGATATATACACCCCCTTATTCATAGCAGTGCAATTTACAATAGCTAAGATCTGGAAACTGCATAAGTACCCATCAGTGGACTAGTGGATTAGAAAGCTGTGGTACATTTACAAAATGGAATACTACGCTGCTGCAAAAAAAAAGAATTATTACCATTTGCAACAGCAGGGATGGAACTGGAGAACATTGTGCTCAGGGAAATAAGCCAGTCAGAGAAAAATAAATATCACGTGACCTCACTCATTTGCAGAATATAATGGACAACAAACTAATGAACAAAAGTAGAACCAGAGACATAGAAGAATCAAACAGACTGCCAACCAATGAGGGAAGACGAGGGATGAGAGGGTTAGAGAACAACCAAAGGACTTTTATGTATGCATATTAACATAACCAATGGACACAGACAGTAGGGGTGGTGAGGGCATGTGCTGGTGGTTGGAAGTGGCCAGGGCGAGGTCAATGGGAGGAAAAGGAAACTCATGTAATACTTTAAACAATAAAAAATTTAAATTCCTTTAAAAGCATAAAAGTGTTTTATTCTTAAAAAAAAATAATAAAAAAATAACCAACTTGCCCAGCCAGTGTGGATGAGTGGTTGAGCATCAACCCATGATCCAGGAGGTCACAGTTCAATTCCCAGTCAGAGCACATGCCTAGGTTTTGTGCTCCATCTCCCGCAGGGGACAAGCAGGAGGCAGCCAATCTATATATGATTCTCTCTCATCATCGATGTTTCTCTATCTCCCTCTCACTTCTTCTCTCTTAAATCAATAAAAATATTTTTTTAAATAACCAACTGATTAGGAAAAACTACTTACTTTTAAATTCTCTTAAAAACAAACACATTCCATTCCTTTCCTTTGCAATAGCATTCCTTCTAAATTTCAAAATGCTACCAGAAAGGGATCCAGGTCCTGAACAGATTTGCTTAAGGCCAGCCTGCATTGTGTGGATTCTTGACTTGGTCAAGAAAGCTTTCACAACATGAGTTCAGGTGATTTTGATAGTATGTTATTTAAAGCTTGGAACAGTGAAACAAGGAAAGGCTTAGGATAGAGGCATTAGTAGAGAGATTAGGCAGCACTGTTTGGCCTCTCTAGAAACATGGGAAGGAAGTGAGTCTAGGTGGGGCTGCTGTCAGCTCACAGGTAAAAGAGATTGGGGGTTAGGTCAATGGGATTAGTCCAGGACAAGCTGCTGCTGACCATTGCTACCCTGGTTGCAAGTTGCATGGGAACCTCATAGAGTTTAAAGGAAAGAAAATTCACTAAAAAAGGAGAATTTTTTTTTGGGGGGGGTGGGGTGCCAAAAGGAGGCACACCCTGGCTTCTTTGTCTTGAGCAATTTTATTTACTTTCCAAAGGTGGGGATTTAGCAGGGGTCTCAGGAGAGATCTCAATAGAGTTTTCATCAGCTTTCCCAGATGTCCCATTTAAGGGTCATGGTCTCTATTAATGGGTCAGTGCCAGTACAGGCAGTCTAAACCTCATAATCACTAATATTACAGGGAAGGAATGGCCTTCCTGGGGCCAGTTTTGCGCATTACTACGCACCCGGGGATCTCCACCCTGATGGCCATCCCTATCAGGCTGTAAATTGCTTGGACAGTTGGTTCAGCTATCTGTCTCAGTTGCCTAATTCCACTTGCCAACGAATTTTCCTAGCTTCTTACTAACCTGTCTCAAAAAGAGAAAACATAAAAAAGTTATTATTAATAACTTGTATTATTAATAATACAAAAGTTATCATATACACCTTTAGTCATTATTAAAAATTGGGCTATATATACAATGTTTGAGAAAAGTCCAAAGAACAAGTGTAATTATTATTATCTACTTATATAAAAATCATGGGTGGTGTTCATCATGTCCAGAAGAACCACCGCGACCAAAGGAAAGGAAGTCAGTCCTGCAGGGGTTGTCTTGGCAATGGCTGCACACTCCCCCAAGCTGTTTTCCGGAGCTGTTTCCTGTAAGGGTTGGTTTCCAGGCAGGAACCCACCCTCGGAGCGTGGAGGCAGATCTTTCTAAAGTGTGCCGAGCGCCAGCACGGCCACGGGTGAACCTGAGTGTGGGCGGCTGGAAAGCTTAGAAAAGACAGACAAGAGAATGAAAGCCAGGTCTCGGTGGGATGCTGCTTCTCTGAGAGACAGTGACCATGCCCACAGCCATGCCTTTATTTTATAGCAGATGCTAAGAGGCAAAGTAAGGGTGTAACCAAGATGTTCACAACATTCTCCTGGGTTTCAATCCTACTCAACTACATGCACCTGAACTCTATCAATCCTACATCACTCAGGCACATGGGGCCACGAGTTCCGAACATAGGTTCAAGATTACAACTACAGCTATTGGCTATAATTGTGCTGGGAGGGCTCTGCCCTCCAAGCTGGGACTTGCACGTGGCAATGAGAGGACTGTGCCCTCTCATCAGTCCAAGGCTTGAACCTGTCCAAAACACTGTAGTGGCTCCCCACAATAAAGTTTTAATTCTGTTTCTTTGTTACTGATGTTGTGGCCCCAGCCCATTACAAAGAAACAATTTCCTGAGGATTAGGCCCAGGATTCAGAATTTTAAAAAGATTCCCAGGTGATTCTAATGTGCAGCCAAGGTTGAGAACCACTGCTATAGATAATATTAAAATCATATCTAAATGAGCAATTCTTTGTCCAAAAAATGAGCATGTTCAAAAATTAAATGAAGAAAATTTGGATATACTCGATGGAGATTTTCACACATATTTGAGTGATGATTCCATTGATTCCACAGATGATGCTGAAAAGGAAAATTTTCCCATCAAATTTCTTAATAGTATTTATTACTCCTTCGGAAATGCTGTGTCATAAATTAAAATTGAAAGTGGGTGCAATCATCATGCTCTTGAGAAATATCAATAGTAAATGGGGTCTTTGTAATGGTACCAGATTAATTATCAAAAGATTACGACCTAACATTATCAAAGCTGAAGTATTAACAGGATCTGCAGAGGGAGAGGCTGTTCTGATTCCAAGAATTAATTTGTCCCCTTCTGACACTGGCCTCCCATTTAAATTGATTCGATGACGGTTTCCCATGATGCCAGCATTTGTGATGACTATTAATAAATCACAAGGACAAACTCTAGACAGAGTAGGCATATTCCTACCTGAACCCGTTTTTGCACATGGTCAGTTATATGTTGCTTTCTCTCGAGTTTGAAGAGCATGTAATGTTACAGTTAAAGTTCTAAGTAGTTCATCACAAGGGAAATTAGTCAAGCACTCTGAAAGTGTTTTCACTCTTAATGTGGTGTACAGGGAGATAATAGAATAAGTTTAATCACTTTATCAGTCATTGTTTGCATCACTTGTTTATATATCATCTTTTTATTGTTTTCATATCATATTTTTGTCATTTTTATATCATACCTCTGTTGTTCTTATATCCTTTTGTTACTGTTTATTTATTAATAAATTTATATATTATTTTCATATACATTTTACTAATTTCCTTTCATCTCTCACACTTCTGTTATAGAGAAAGGGCAAATAGCAATATTAAAATATCTCTGCTAATTAGTTCCCTTTTATAAAAAAATATATTTTATTGATTTTTTACAGAGAGGAAGGGAGAAGAATAGAGAGTTAGAAACATCGATGAGAGAGAAACATTGATCAGCTGCCTCCTACACACTCCCCACTGGGGGTGTGCCCACAACCGAGGTACATGCCCTTGACCAGAATCGAACCTGGGACCCTTGAGTCTGCAGGCCGATGCTCTATCCTCTGAGCAAAACCAGTTAGGGCAATTAATTCCCTTTTAATGTGCATAGATTTTGTGCACCAAGCTACTAGTCACTAATATTCACAGACAGGTAAAGATAATCAATTTGCAGTTATACAGGCCTTCTCCGTGTCTTGGGATAGCTCTCAATCTCTGATGTCAGTGACCTCTCATTCTCAAGAAGTCTTTGTTCACTGTAGGTGGAGGCAAGTGTCAGAGACAGGGCAGATGTCCATTTGTGGTTGGGCACCTGATAAGGTCCATTCAAACAATGTTGGAGAGCCTTTCATTGAAGTCTTTTCCAATTGACAAAATAAGTCATGGTCTTTGAAGACTTCATGTGCTGAGAACACTCCTGTAAATAAATGTCACTAATATATCTGTCCCTATCAGCTGGTTGAAAAGTTCTTGATAATAATGCAGAATGTCTCCTTTTCGTAAGGTTGGTTCATATGTCTCTTCATCAAGATCAGCGGTTCTCAACCTGTGGGTGGCGACCCTTTCACAGGGGTTGCCTAATACCATCGGAAAACACATATATAATTACATATTGTTTTTGTGATTAATCACTATGCTTTAATTATGTTCCATTTGTAACAATGAAAATACTTCCTGCATATCAGATATTTACATTATGATTCATAACAGTAGCAAAATTAGTTATGAAGTAGCAACAAAAATAATTTTATGGTTGGGGGTCACCACAACATGAGGAACTGTATTAAAGGGTTGTGGCATTAGGAAGGTTGAGAACCACTGATCTAGGTACATGGGGTTACTGGTGTTTACTTAAGGAAGAGAAAAGCTATGTGTTTCCCAAAAAAGCAGATTCCAGGTTGAGAAGAACCATAAGGAGGGCTTTAGGCCAAGGGAGATTAAAAGCTTCTGAAAATTTACCTAGCTGAGTTTTAATTATTTCATTTGTATATTACACCAATCCAGAGAACTGGAGTTATAGGTACAATAAAAAGACTAGTAGACTAGGCCAAAAGTTAGAAATGGATTGTATTTTTTGAACAGTGAAATCTGTCCCTCAGTCACTTTAACTCATAGGGAATTCCCTAATAGGCGTTAATTTTCCCCAATCATAATTTACCTTTTTAACTATTGCTCTCCTTCAAGTGAATGCCTCAACCTAGTGAGAATAACAGAAATCATAACTAACACATATTTGTATTCCTGAGATGGTATCACTTGGGTAAAATTCAATTACCATTTTAAAAGGGATCTACAGGAAGTAGGAAATGACCTTGGGGTTCATGGAATAATTTTCCAGGGTTATATTTAGACAGTAGAACATCTGCTACACACTTTGCAATCTACAGAAGGAAAAGGAGTGACATGAAATCCAGTGGTTAAAGATTGGAGAGCTAGAAGAAAAAACAGCAAGGCATAGAGAGAATCTCTGGGATTAGATAAAAAGTAAAACCAATCATCACATACTTCTTTTATATTGGTTGGTATAAGATAGTTAGCAGTAAACAATTAGCATGATAACAATAACATGGAGGGGTCTTGTGGTCTCTGCTCTGAAGTTGTGAGGGGTTTGGAAAAAAGAAAATCACCCTGACATTCCAAAGGTATGTTATTGTCGGTGTAAAAAGTCGATGGATGGGCTCAGTTAAGGTAAAGACTGACCTTTGTCAGGAAAGATACCAGCCTAGCACATGACTACCCACCATGACTCACTTTAAGTTAGAAGGTTTTATTTTCAGACCATTCTGTGGGGTTACTTCAGGTTTCTGAGTTTGTAAGGCCCCCACAGAGGCCTTTCCTGAGCTTATGAGGTTGAGTATGTGGCCCCTTTTTAATTCAAACAGCCCAACTCCTTAACCTCTTGGGAGGAGAGAGGAGCTAGAGATAATTACCAATGGCCAAATACTTCATCAATTATGCTAACATAAGGACACTTCCAATTAAAACCCTAAACATGGAATTCAGGAAACTCTGTGTTGATGCTGGAAGGCTGAGCACTCAGGGAATAGCAAGTTTCACACCGCTCCGCATGCCTTGATCTACTAGTATCTCCATTTTAGTTATTCCTGAATTATATACTTACAATAAACCAATTACAGTAAGAAAAGTCCTTTCCTGAGTACTTTGTGGGGTTTTTAGATAATTATAAAGCATGAGGGGTCATGGGAACCTCCAAACCTGGACTTACCCAGGCCAAAATGTGAGTTACCTAGGCACCCCATTTGTGATGGTGTCTGAAGTTATGTTACTGAGCCTTGAACCTATGGGTCTGCACCCACTTCAGATAGTTAGAATCAGAACTGAAATGAATTGTAGGACACCCCATTGGAGAATTGGTTGTTGATGAGAAAAAACAGAAACAAAACCTTCAGCTCATATAAAAACTATCCGGCAGGGTGATGCTAAACCTGATTATGATGTTGTCAGTGATTTGCCTGTATTAGGTGCTCAGGGAGTTTAAGAAGATTTGACATTCACTCCCCTCTCTCACTAAGCCCTCTCTCATCTTCAGAGTCCACCTTCATCCCTTTTCCTCCTCTTTGTTCTCACAGAACGAGGCTTGAGGCAGTGGTTCTGATCCCAGGAGCAGTGGAGGTACAGGCCTGTAAGTCTATTC
Organism: Myotis pilosus; assembly: GCA_036010255.1. NCBI lineage: Eukaryota > Metazoa > Chordata > Mammalia > Chiroptera > Vespertilionidae > Myotis > Myotis pilosus. The sequence goes on from JASKON010000029.1 coordinate 640,010, forward strand.
ATATTGTTGTCCACCCTGAGGTGGGATCTGTTCTCCTAATGCCTAGACAGCCAGTAAACTGACATCAGGTTGCAGTGAAAGGAAGAAAGTATATATTACAAAGGTACCAATGAAGGGGAATGGAGCAGCTGATGCTCAAAGACCAGAACTCACAGTGGTTTATATTTAGGGTATTTTAAGGGAGGAAAGTCATGACATGGGGTTCAGAGTCATGGGTTTTGAGGATTGGTCAGTTATAAGTACTCATAATGTGACGTTTCTCTCTGGCATCATCCTGGCTGGGGTCTTTGGTTATTGGGGCCTAGAGGTCTTCCTTCCTGCAGACAACCCAATGTTCTGCAACCCATTTTGGGGTTGGGTCGGTGATGTTACTCTAAGAGCAGAAAACATCTATCCATCTTGTGCTTAGCAGACAACATCTTTCTCTTATCTCAAGCAAGATATCTCCTGCAACCTGTTTCACTGACTAGTTTCCAGGCTCCAGACCGCATGTGCATTCTTTCCTATCACACCTGCCAGGTTCTATTTTCTATTTATTCTTTAACTAGAAATCAAAACATCCATCTATGGGAACAAAGGGTAATCTTCCTCTCACATTTTAAATTCTTCTATCTGGGCTAAAAGTCAAATTAACAGACAGATTAACAGGAGACACTGTAAAGTCTGATATATGAACAAATATTCTGGGACGATAAGAATAGAGAACAAAGGAAGCATTGGGTAGTGGAATCTTATATGTCATTCTGAAGCTGAGGGGGAAAGAGGGTTGTGGTTTGAGGCTTCAAAAGGCAAGAACATTGGCATAGAGATGCCAAAGCAAATGGGAATGTCCCTCCTGGAGCTGGTCCTCTATCTAAACACATTCTAGGCAATTTAGTGGGAAGGTCCAAGGCTTATTTCTTAAACCTTGTTTTCCCCAATGATGATATCAATATCAATACCCTAAAAGGCACATCTCGGGTAAACACTCAGCTTCCCTTCACAGTAGAGCCACGGCTCTTAATAAGGTTTAAAAGTCTAACTAAAAGCTCTATCCTAGTTACCTAGTCATTGAACTAAGTCATTAGCAAAACAAAACAAAACATAAAAACACTGAAACATTGCTCTTTCAGTCTAAATGTGTCCACTTTTGACTTCTCATTAGAAAAAAAAACTAAAAGATACATTGGAATCTACTATAAAAAAAATTCCTTCATTCCTGGAGAGCAACTTGACACATTCACATCATCCATAGCTGTTCAGGAAGAACTAGGAGTCCTGAGACCCTGACTCATATCTCAGATTAGTGTTTCCGCCATCACTACTAACTGCTTAAGCTGTTTCTTTGTTGTATTTGTACATGCCCCTAATCTTGACCAGTGGTGAGCTTCTTGCCTGCCTGAAGGACTCCAGTCACGTCTCTATTGTTGAGGAATTGGGGGCAGGAGTCTCGCCGAGTGTTGCCAGCTAGGCTTCAATATCACCCATGTACTTTCATGTTTAACTTAATTTAGTTCCAAAATGCGTACAGCATGAATGTGGGAGAAATGTCCTGATGTGACTTACAAAAACAAAGGGATTCATCAGGGCCGCTGCAGTCATGGTAACTTTATAGCATCTCTGTATTTTTCAGTCACTTAAAGATATTGTGTATTAGTGTCCAGGATAGGATCTGATTGTTCATTTGTCAATTCTTGGAATATGGAATGTACTCCTACTATGTACCTATCCATCACTATGCAGGGCCCTAGAGGCAAGAGAGTGGATGAGAGAGACAAACTGGACATGATTGCTGATGTCCAATTATTTATTTGAGAACTAATATCTGAAAAGCACTTCAAGATGCCCTAAGATCCTTGATCCCAGCCAAACTTCTGACCTCAATGTGCTCCTCCAGAATTTTCCTCAATCTCTTTCACTGTCTCCCACACCCCACATCCAGTCTTTCAGCAAATTCTCTTGAATCTATGCTTTCAACAAATACAGAAACTGACCTCTTCCTCCCACACTAGTCTGACCACCCTCACCTGTCACCTGGATGACTGCACTTGCCTCCTCACTGGGCTCCCTGCCCTCCATGCAGCAGCCACACAGGTGCTGAGGAAAGTCCACTAAGGTGAACATCCTGATTCCTTCCTTGAGCAAGTTTTTCTGTCTGAATCTATGCCAGGAATGTGGGGAGTGGGGAGGGGTCAAAAGTTCTTTTTGAGTTTTGTTTCTTAAAAAGCTTGAAATCAATTTCCCAAAATAGGAACTTCAGAGAGGCAAAATTTTGGATGCCTTCACTAAACACAGATCACTCATGCCCATTGGGGCTCTGAGCGTTCCAGTGGCTCCTCAGATCCCTCAGAGGGAAACCAGATTTCTGGCTGTGGCCCCTCCCTCTCTTACTCAATGTCCTCTCATCTCCAGTTCTGTCTGCTCCAACAAGCTTACCTCCTTACCTTCTTTTTGCTGCTCCAACATTTTTAAGTGGAAAAAAATAAAAACACCCCACACATCCTTTATTTCACTCTAACGTACTATCACATTATTACTGTTGTTGCTGTGTGCGTTACTGGGCGACTCCCCCACCAGCAGGCCATGTCCATGAGGACTGGGATTTTGTCTGTTCTGTCTCACACCTGCACCCCCAGTGCTTAGAGCAATGTCGGCAGATGGTGAGCAGTAGGTTGGTCTTCTTTGATAAATGAGTAAAGAAGTTACACATGTGATCATGGTTGAAAAGGTGAAATATGGAGCATCATGGGAATCACATACATGGGATTCTGACCTAGACTGAGGGACCAGGAAGACTTTCCTGAAGAGCGGCATCTAATAGAGCAAGAGCCCAGGCTAAGCTAGAGCTGATGGAGGGGCAGGAGTAAGAGGTCCAGGCAGAGAGCACAGCAGGTGCAAAGGCCCGGAGGTGGGAAAGTCAAGGGAAGTAAATGAGTTAAACTGACTCATTTGGGTGATTAAATGAGCTAATAGACCTGAAGGACCCAGTACACAGTGTGCCATAGAAAGGCCAGCTGTTGTCATTATTGCACATCCAGAGTCTGCCCACCTGAGAACAACAATGGCAGAATAAAGGCGTTCTTCCCTCCGAAACTGCACAATAAATTCATGACATCAAGCCTTGATTACAGCTTGACTGTGGTATAAGTGACAGGCGATAAACCACACATATGTAAATGTACAATCTGATTAGTGCTGACACGCATACACACTCCCTGTCACCCAAAAGTTTCTCATGTGCTTTTGTAGTCCCTCTCTCTGCAACCCATGCCACAGTCATCAGGCAATCACTCATCCTGTCTTTCTTGATAGATTATCTTGCATTTTCTAGAATGTTATATATATATACATGGAATTACATCATATGCTCTCCTTTTGGTGTGGCTTCTTTCAGTAAGCATAATGATTTTTATGAGGTGAAATTCTTATAACAAGATATTAATCTTTTTAAAGTGAACATTTTACTGGCAGTATAGCCACATGTTGTTCAGCCACCATGTTACTTAGTACTAAAATATATTCATCCCCCAAATAAAACTTTGCACCCAATGAGAGGTTGCTCTGATCCCTCAGCTCCTATCTCTCAAAACCCCCAATCTGAATTCTGTCTCCTTCTCTTTCTTGTCCCCAGTTTTCTGCACCATCTACCCTGTCAGCCTGTACATCTGATGCCCCACTTGTCTCAATGTAAGAGCACTAATCTAAGCCTTCCAGACCTTATTCTTCCTTTGAAACCTGTTTCTCACCCGTCACATCCATCTAGCTGTGAGGGAATGGAACCCCAATACCACTGCACCAGCTCCAGTAGCTGCTTTCTCAACACGAGGTCACCCCCTCTCATGATCCTCAGCCCAACCTAAACCCACACATAGAGAGCCTTCCTATTTTACACCCCCAGGTGCCATTGAACTCATAAAATGTCTCACACCCCCAAACCTCCCAAGCTTTACAATTTCCCATCCTGACTCTGAACAAACCCCATCCCTCCACGACCACTTCCTGTGCTCCCTTCTGCTTACCCACAATCCAACTTTGGCCACGTCTCCAAAATGTTCCACCAAATACCCAGGAAGCCACAAAGAGCAGGAAGCAAAAGAGAACCAGAGGAGAGATTATTTCCATTTCCCAGGTTATGCTTGTTGACACTCTAAGGCCAGGCACATCGAGTTTGCAAAGCAACAACAAAAATGAGACAAAGAATGAGGACCCTGATGTCTGGCCTGAGCTCTGGGTCATGGAGGGCTGGCAACAGGGTCGTCCAGTGTAGGCCTGCAGGTGGCTGACATCACAGGGACGTGCATGTTTACTGAAGTTGTTCTTTTATCACTGAATATTTTTTTAATTCTCTGTGATATTGTTCTTCGGAGGTGCAGTGAAAATGAATATAGAATGAGAACACTTTTGATGGTTTGGTCGCTGTCGTAAGTGTTTCTCTCCACGTCCTGTGTGGTTCAGGGTTCTGGTCTGGAAGAGGAGCCACACGCAAATGAAAGAGAAAAGACACAAGATAATTTGGAAATATTGGGGGACCAGGCGGGTAAGTCCAACTCAAGAAGGACTTCCACTGTGATCAGGCCTCACCACGCTTTTTATAGTGAGAGATAAACAAGGTAGTGGTTACCATAGTTACACAGTTCTTGTGAGTTTCACTTGTTTTGACCACTGTTACACTTCCTGCACTTCCTCAGCCCATTAGCTTCCCAGATAAGATCTAGGGAGTGTTATAAAGTCAAGCCTAATTATGCTAAGAGGACTGTGCCCTCTAAGCTGGGACTTGTTTGTGACTTTGCCAACAGGTCAGTCCAAGGCTTAACCCTATATCAGTTTCCCACATCTCACCCTTTTTTTTTATTATTAAGCTACTATAATGAAAATAAAACTTAAACATCAAAAACAAAACTCTGGCTATTAAAACAATAACAATGCCAATCCGTAACCCAAAACATTTTAAAACTTAAGCATAACATTTTAAGAACAAAAAATGTTTTATGTCCCAATTTCAATTTCCAACAGTTTTGAGTCCAAGTTTCAATGTCCGACAGTTCCTTATGTGTACATGTCAGCAATGATATTTCAGTTCTGGATAGTGGACAAATGGTGGAAATGCAGGTCCGACCCTCTCTGGTTTGATCCTGGGCAACCTGCTGACTCCTTAGCATGGCAAAGTGTTGTCAGCGTCTCCATCTCTTAACTGTCTCTCCTCCTGTTTTCATGGCTGGAGCATTCCTGAGAATTCCTCTCTGTTGCAGGAATCCACATGGTCTTGAAGTTGTTTTCTGAAAATATACAAACATATTCTCGACCAAAGGTTAATAAAGGGAATTTTACTTGGGGTCCTTTTTATATTTGCCCAAATGATTTTCCTTTGGCTTATTTTGACACCATGTGTGTTTTGCTGGGTGTCTCACTGTTAGCATTATAAATAAAAAAAATTTTCTAGATGTAATTTAGTTACAGGATATCTTTCCTTACATGGTATTTTTTCACTGTCCCCCATTTTTTGATTTACTTATTAGGAGAATTTTTGGAAAATTTATAATGCAGTCTAGATAACTTTAAATTTTAATTTTTTGCACAAAATTATGACTGTTTTAGGTTCATTGATGTTAAGCAATTTTTCCATGAAATGAAAATTTTGGTTAATACTACTTATTTCAATTAAACTCATTACTGTCAAATTTAATACTCTAACAACAATCTTAGTTTACACTGTAAATATTAATGGAAGGGATTATTTTGCATTTTGGGAAGGCCCTGAGCACTCCTGGTGTTAAGCTGGATTTTAAACATAGGGTAGCTGTTGTCAGCCAAGTCTCTGTTTTCTGGGTACTGATCTCAGCTGGGCCAAGTCTCTTTCTGTTACCTGGGTCCTGATCTGGGTTGGACATGAGAAGCAAGAAGCAGCCATGGTAGCAGGAGGCCTCCCTCAGAAGGGGCAAGTATTCAAGCCCCTGCATAGTTGGGGGGGGGGTGGTGAGGATTTGTGCCCCACCTCTGTTGACCCCCAAGTTCTCTTCTGCTGGCCCCTCTGCAACTGTGCCTGTCTTAGGTTGGTCCTCCCTGAGTAATCTTACTCGTCTTTGACTAACCAGCCATCCTCCGGGGCCAAGCAGGGTGATGTGAGGTTCAGTACTGTCTCCATGGTAGCCTATGCCCCTGTGGCCTCCACACCCAGCAACTGCTTTGGGATCCCCTTGCCTGCTGGCGGGGCCCTGGCATTGGTCACATATCTTGGGGAGCCCAGGTTTCTTCTCCAGAGAGGGCCCAGCTCATGCCATTGGGTGAGAGACAGATCAATGGTACCAGCCACCACAAGGCTTCAACCTCAGCATGAACAAAGAGCTCAGGCAACAGCTGTAGGCAATTGAATTGTGAGAAGAGGGACCCTCTTGGCAAAAAGGGCAAGAGAGGTCAATACAGAATGCTGAAGTGCCTTCTCAGGGAGGCCTTCTACACAGTGGAAGGGATTAAATCCTTTCATGTCCTTAGTAAATTTCTGCCAAACATTCAAAGAATTAGTTTGTAAGTTTGTTTGGGATAAATGTACAATAATGACATTGTAGAACAATATCATGTAAGGATATTCTTTGATCTAGGCCATGGAAATTCAATTTTAAACTAGCTGTCAATTTCTTTTTGTATAGACAAGCTCTTAGTTACATTTTCCTTGACCTGTTGTATGAAATGAGAGGTCTGAACAGTCTGTACCATATATGAAACAGCAATGCCCACAGAGGTAAGTAACGTTACGAGGGCAAAGATTCCTGCAATTAACATTCCAAGAAATCTTTTTTGTCTTTTTAAGATTTTTTTACTAGATCATGCAACAGTTCGTAGGTTTGATGAGATTCCCATGTTCAGTTAAGTTAGTGGGAACCCAAGCAAAAGCTAGTTGTTTTAAAATCATGAGGGAGTTCTTTTGAACAGTAGAATTGATACAATGGGATAATGTACAATCTGTGCATGACACCTCATACAGATGGCTTGTAACATTAAGATGCATCTGAGTGGGGCCTGATAGGAGCACAAAAGGATCAAACACACAGGCAGTAGCAAACACTGTCTTATTGAGAGTTCCTCGTAAAGCAAAAATGGAACTATTTGAGCTATAATTGAAACTATACCATTTTATAAGTGCAAGTGCAGCAGCTAATTTCCACTGCGTACTTTGTAGAGGCCAATTGTCATGTTGTAATTGAGGCCCAACAAAGTCTCCTCCATGAGATGGAGTGATTTTCTTCAGCATATAGATAGGATACATTCCCGTTCCATTTAAGGGTGTGGTTGTTACTATACAGAGAACCATAAGGGCTCCAGTCTATAAAGAAAAAAAATTATTAAGTTTGCTGGTGGTAGGATAATTACTATAACAATTTTCCCAATTAACTTCTTCCTCAGTGGGATTCCATACATAAGACCATTTACGTAAAGGCTTGGGGGGGAGGAGGAGGGATGCCTTAGCACACTTATATTTTCTGCACCTTTCCCCAGAGAAAGTAGAGATAATACATGTACCTGAGCCAATTCTTCCCCGTTCTTTGGGGTCCAGGCTGGCCCAAAACCTCTCTTTAATTTTACACACAAGGGAGCAGTGGCTTGATTTAGAGTCATACAGAAGGGAAGCTGGGTGGCAACAGCTGTGTAATAATACCTTGTCCATATGCTTCCTTGCCCCACCAGTGGTCCTCCTGGAAGGATTGGCCCACATAAGGGTTCTTACCCATGAAGGGTCAGGAGCATAAGTCTGAAATACTTCCACATTTGCCCTAGGTAATATTACCGTACAGATGATTACTGCTAGCATGGCAAGAAAGACGTTCTCTGTACAGTCTTCTTTACCATGCCCCAGGTGGTCTCCAGGCTATTTGTTGTCTGGCTCGTCCTCCTCCTGCTGGGTTAGACTTGGAGAACTTCAATTTAAAAAGAAATCTTTTTCTTTTACACTAAGTAACCTACAGGGTTACTTCCTGGATGTTGACTGATAGTGCCGCAAGGCCATGTATTTCAAGTCAAAGTTATTAAACATTTATGGTGACTGTACTTTCAGATTTGGTATTTTAACAGCAAATCATTAGATTATACTATAAATATTAGTGGAAGATATTTCAAAATTTTAAAATTTCTTCTTTTTATTAAATTTAAGATAATATTTTTAAACAGCATTCCCTTTTGGCTTATTTGCATATACAGAGGGATCATGGGAAGCCTTTAGTAACTTTTTTAGAAGAATTTTACTTTACTAGGATTCAATTGCTTACAAAGATACTGGCTTCTTATAGTAGGTACTTTTATTTATAAAGTTAGTAAATTCAGTAAAGTTTTATGTCTGATTCATGAGGTGCAAGCGCTGCCCCACCTCCAGCCTAATTTAAAATGCACCGGGGAGGAGCTTTTGTTATTTTAAATTACATTTTAAAATTCTACTGCTGCATTTTAAGAAATATCAAACCAAATAACTTGTTTTGCCCTTTATTAGAGGCAAAAACTTAAAATATATTTATTAACTTATATTTGATAAAGCTTTCCATGTGATTTTAAGTATATTAAATTGGCTTTATTAAAAAATCCTTTAAGAAGAGAGAATAAACTTTTGAAAACATTTCAGGGCCCATGAAATGTCCCAAAGTCATTCCTTGGTTATAGTTTTGAAATCCAACTTGAAAGACCATCAAATATATATGTGTATATGTGATTTAACGATTATATATATATATATATATACCTTTTATAATTATTAAGAGATATCAATTAAATTAAAACTGATCTTTGTATATAAAAATTTCGGTTGGGATCACAGAATTTATCCCCTTTTTTTAATCAGACCAATGAGTAACATATTTTGAACTCCTAATTTTTCAGAGAAAGATAAATTTCTATACTTTAGGCATTTAGTTGCCACAATTATAATTTTTCCCAATTTAACTAGAACTTTAAACTCTTAGCTGGCAAGTTAAATATTTAGCATTTCTCAATCAGTAACATTTTTAAGAAGAAACTTCAAAATACAAGACATAATCAATAGATTTAATTCTGAACTCTGGATTTTTCGTGAGGGAAATTTAGATTAATATTTTAGCATTTTGTTATTTCAGAGTATCTAATTCAATTTAGCAAACTCCCAAAGCCTTGGGCTGCCATTGACTGGAAACAGGTAACCATCAAAATGCAAATTAGTTACATTCTTTCTACCAAGGATGGGAAACTGGGAAGCAAGCCTCTCTTTAGAAGTTGCCACTGGCAGGAAATTTTTGGCCTACCTGCTTGTTCTGTTGGAGGAAGGGAGGCTAGCCCTTCCTCCATTAGAAATGGCTTTGGGAAGCCAGCCTTAATTAAATACCTGGGCTACTTAGATTTTTATAATTAATATAGATCAATAATTCTTGAGATTCAAATTCAAATTATTATTTTAAGGCATATTCTTTAGCAAATTAGAATACTTGGCGAGGGGGTGTCCATATTGGATTGCCACGTGCTCCCTTCTTCCCTTCCCCCACATCCTGCTTTGGGGGAAATTTCAGAAAATGACTCAGGTGGCATATTTTTCCCAAAATCATGCTTAATAGAAAAAGACATTTTAAATTTTTCCTATTTCACTTTCTAAAGTCATGGTTAGGACCCAAGGTTATCTTAGCCAAAGTTTGGTTGTCATAAGATGTTCTCCGGTAATTTTTAAATAAAACTAGTCTTTTTATGGGCGATCCGAAAACTCTGCCCTCTCCTGCCACCTTTGAATCTCTCCACACCAGAGGTGGATTCGGTAGCGGAATTTCATTTCTTATTACAGATTTTAGATTCCAAATACAAATTAAGATTTTAATTTGGACAAGAAACCACATTGAGATGACCATGGCATTCTTTTTTCTTTCTGCCTGATTTAAAGGAGTACCTTTTAATATTCCAATTTCTTTATAATTTGGCCTTTCAGCACAGGTGATTCTATTAACAGAGAATAAAACATTTCAGGATTAGGACATGGAGGTGGAGGGAGCCATGAAGGCTATTCCTCCCATTTTTTCTTTTCTTTCTGCTGCTCTTTAGGAGCGGAGGGTGCAAGGGGAGGAGATTTATCCCCCTTGGCCTCTCTCAAAGGCTCTAGTAAATGAAATACTGTGTTTCACAAGGAAAAACAGTTTTTGGAGGCAAGATTTTTCCTGCTGCTGACCTTTTTTCAAGTTCTAACTTTTTGGCAAGCATTAAAGATCTAATGTACCTTTTTCAAGAAAACAGAAGTTATGTTCTATAACAACATGCAAAAACTATAAGAGATTACCTTCTGAAACTTTAACTCCTTAAGCATGCAACTCAAAAGTCTATAATACAGTTTCTTACTTTTTTAAAAGCCCAATCTACTTTTTTAAAGCCGAATCCTGCCCCGTTAGCCTGGTTAAGAAAAACGTTCACACACCGCCTACAGCTCCGGACCACTGTAGCTGATTGTGGCCGCTTGTGTGCGGTGAAATAACCTCTCACCTTTACTGTGAATTTTCCTACCTTTATGGTGAATTCGTTGTTCCTCACTTTGCCAGTGAAACTTCGTTTTTTCGCTTTAGCGAAACCTTCACTTCCAGATTTCCCGACGGGCGCCAAATGTCGTGTTTCCCTTCACGCCATGCGTGGTTCAGGGTTCGGGTCTGGAAGAGGAGCCATACACAAATGAAAGAGAAAAGACACAAGATAATTTGGAAATATTGGGGGACCAGGCGGATAAATCCAACTCAAGAAGAAGGACTTCCACTGTGCTCAGGCCTCACCAAGCTTTTTATAGTGAGAGATAAACAGGGTAGTGGTTACCATACTTACACAGTTCTTGTGAGTTTCACTTGTTTTGACCACTGTTACACTTCTTGCACTTCCTCAGCCCATTAGCTTCCCAGATAAGATCTAGGGAGTGTTATAAAGTCAAGCCTAATTATGCTAAGAGGACTGTGCCCTCTAAGCTGGGACTTGTTTGTGACTTTGCCAACAGGTCAGTCCGAGGCTTAACCCTATATCAGTTTCCCACAGGTCGCGTCTTCTCAGATCTGGTGCAAAGGCCACTCAGTGGCAACCTGGGAATGATCTGGGAAGTCAGGCCATCTCCTGCTATGAATCCCACTGCAGAAGAGAGGAAGAAAAGTGGGAAACATTTATTTGGAGGATTATAACCACATAAGGAAAGAAATGGGAAATTTTGAAAATATGATGAGGATTGACACTGTAAGATGACAGGTTCAGCTAATTACAGGTAGATGATGTCAAAGTAAATCTTGAGCCAGATAAATTCAGGGAGACAAGAGAGTCCTTATTCAAGACCATGCAATAGGGCAGCGAGACTGACCTCAGCACCACTTAAATAAAAGGCTGCGGAGATTTTAAGAACAGGAGGAAGAATCATAGGTATCTGTGTTTGCTAATTGGATTGACACAAAATATAAATAAAACTCATTAAATCCTAACAGGAAGGTTTTCATTATGGTAACATTTAAACCTCACTTAAGGATAAGTTTTTATTGATGAGAGAGAGATAAATGTGAGAGAGAAAATAATCAGTTTTGCAGGAGGCTGCCCATTGTCTTCACTAGCAGAGAAGTGCAAACAAGGATCCCAGAATGCTGGTGAACCTTGAACCCATGACAAGAGCCTGAGTTATGCACCGATTGTCTTGTCCTGACAAAGGGGGCTCAAGCTATTTCCTGATCAAATAGTCTCAGAGTAAATCCCTCTAATATTTACTGACCTTTAAGATAGCCTGTCTGTTACTGCAATTACCTGCCTGCCTAAGAGTTTTATGTTTAACCAAAGTTTAATAAAAGGCTGGCAAGGCCTGGACACCAGTGGAAGTCCTTCCCCTTGAGTTGGAATTGCCTTCCTGGCCCCCCAATATTTCCAAATTATCTCTTGCCTACTCTCTTTCATTTGTGTGTGGCTCCTCTTCCAGATCCTGAACCTTGAACCACGCAGGACATGGGGGAACACACATACACATCTGGCGCCTCAAGGGGACATCTGGAAGAGAAGACTTCGCCTAGAGTGAAAAAATAAGATTCACTGGCAAGGTGGGAAAGAATTCACCATAGAGGTGGGAAGGTATTTCACCGTACACAAAGCCAACGATCAGCTGCAGAAATCGTGATCTGTAAGTAGGGTGGGAACGTGTCTTTCTAGCCAGGCTAATGGGCAGGATTCGGCTTAAAAGTAAGAAACTTTATTGTAGATTTTTGATTTGCATGCTTAAGGAATTAAAGTTTCAGAAGGTAATCTCTTACAGTTTGTGCATGTTATTATAGAACATAATCCTTGGTTTCCTGAAGAAGGTACATTAGGTCTTGAATGTTGGGAAAAAGTTAGTCAGAACTTTTAAAAAAAAGGGGTGTTGGGGGGCTCATCAGCAGGGAGAAAACTTTCCTCAAGACTGTTTCTCCTTGTGGAACATGGTATTTCATTTGCCAGAGTCTTTTAAAGAGACTAAAGAGGATAAACCTGGTGAATTCTCAAATAATTTATGAAATATTAGCAGGGCTGGGGCAGTATAATGACGTGCAAAATAAGCTAAATTAAATGCAGAAAGCTTATAAGTATATCAGACTTTGTGGTAAAGCTCTTCTGTGATAATGGGTTGATAGTAAAGGGCCAGTCACTTTTCTCCCTGTAGAAGCAGAAAAGCCAGAGAAGCCTGGGGTGGCAACAGAACCCTTATCTTTAAAGAAAAAAAGTGGGCTTTTAAATCCCCTCCCCCTGCCTTCTCACCAAAAACATAGTTTTCCAAAGCCTTTGGTAACTTAAGACTTTAGAACATTGATGAGTTAAATAATAAAAATTATTAAATATCTAGGTATTTTAAAATGACAAAAATATGAAAATATAAACCTGAGTTTACCTCATTTAACAAAAATCTAGAGGATAGAATTTAATCTGTTAATTGAATATGCCTTGTATTTTATTGGAAATACTTCCTTTAAATATAAATGTATTACTAATTTGAGAAATGCTAAGTATTTAACTTGCCACCTGAAATTTGAAACTTCTAAGAATTCAAATTAAGTTGGAAGAAATTATATAGTTTGAATAACAACATGCCTAAAGTATAGAAATTTATTTTTGAGAAAATAATTTTTGTGTTTTCTCTGAAATAACTAGGAATTCAAAATATGTTACTTATTGGTCTAATTTTAAAAAAGGAAGATTAATTCTGTGATCCCAACTAAATTTTTAATACAAAAACCAGTTTAAATTTCATTAATATCTTTTAATAATTATAAAAAGTATATAATCTTTAAATATATATCTGACAGTCCTTCCAGGTTAAATTTCAAGGCTATAACCAAGGGGTGATTCTTGGAAAACTCCCAAGGGCCTGGAGTGATCCAAAAAAGAATTCATTCTCTCTTCTTAAAGGAAATATTTTAAATTTAGTCAATCTAATATACTTGAAATTGTATGGAAAGCTTTAATTAAATAAAAATTAATAACTATATTTTACTTATACATATATTTTAAATGTTATGAAGATTTTAGCCTCTAAGGAGGGCAAAATAAAGTAACGAAATTGAAGGGCGTACGGGAGGAGGAGTCTGGTTGCTGGGCTCTGGGATCCCTCCACGCCCGCTGGCTCCGAGTGTCCGGATCGGCTGTGGCTGCGTGGCTGGCGGCAGGCCGAGGGGTGCCGGGCGGCGACGAACCACGGGGGAGCCCTTACCCCGTGGTCGGCTCCCCGCTTGCCCGCACTGGGGCCGGGGGTCTGTGCGGCCCCTGGGGCCTCGTGGGGGGGGGGGAGCCGGGGCCTGCGTGGGCCGGCCGCCGAGCCCCATGAGGCGCGGACTGGCCATGCTGCTGGCGGCCTCGGGCATCAGCCCCCCGGCCCACAGCGGGAGTCCAGCGCGGGCTGCCACCCTCCCGCTGCCCCCCGGACCGGGCCTGCACTGGCCACGTGGACCCGCGGCCCCCAGTGCAGCGGTGGCAGCGGAGTGGGGCACGTGCCCTAGCCCGGGGAGGCCGCCATGCTGCAGTGCCCCGGCCCCGTGGGCCGGGCCTGCTCCGAGCAGATGCTGCTCTCCCAGAGCTGGGCCGCTCCACTGGCCGCACCCCGTTTGCTGGACCTGTGCCACCCAGGCTCGCCGCTGCGGGAGTCCCGGTCCGCCCGCAGGCCGGCTGCAAGTGCTGTGCGGGAGGGCCATCCTGACTTGCGGCGTGTTCAAGCCAGGTGAGGACTGCGCCCTCCATCTTGCCTTGGGTCCTCCATTTTGGGACAGTGCCATGTGCTTCTCCACCAGAAAAAGCCGCTGCTAGACACACCCAGGATTTCTCCTGACTAACCAATAATAATCAAGGGAAGTGCACGCCATCACTATGACCACATCCTGTACCGACTCACGCCTGGCCAATCAGCGGGGCCCACAGTCCCCTCTCCTGCCCTCACTCCACCCCCCTATAAAACCCCCAGTCCCATCAGGCCTCGCTCTCTCTCGGCCACCGGGGCTTACCGTTGCATCGGTGAGTGTGGCAGGGGAGCCAAACCTAGGTTTGAAATAAATGACTCTTTGCTTTTGCATCGGACTTGCTGGCTCCCTGGTGGGCTCTTGGGAACCTGGAAATCTGGGCACAACAGAAATATTTCTTAAAATCCAACAGCAGAATTTTAAGACGGAATTCTAATTGCAGAAGCCTCTAATGGCCTGCATTTTGGGTAGGGTAGAGGTAGAGCAGCGTTTGTGCCTTGTGAATCAGATATATAAGTTTACTAAATTTACTTGCTTTCTTTTTTAATAAATATATCTACTTAAATTACTTTATAAATTAGCTTTTAAAATTACAATCAAGGTTTCATATAATTTCAGCTAAATGAAAATCCAGTATTTTTATAAATAATTAAATCTCTCTGAAAGTTACTGGGACTACTCATAATCCCTCTGTATATGCAAATAAGCCTAAGGAGATACTCTTTAAAAATAGAATTCTAAGGTTAATAAAAAGGAGAAATTTAAAAATTTTGAAATCTCTTCTGCTAATATTTACAGGGTAAATTAAAGATTATTATTAAAATATTAAATCTGATCCTTACTAGTACTCAACATAACGTAATGAGAGTCATTGAAATATAGCTATTCAGCTGCATGACCCAATATCCAAGCAGCAGCCGGCAAGTTGCTTGGTGTAAAAAGAAATAAAAGTGTCTTTTAAGAGAAACTCTCTAAGTGTGTTCTAATAATTGCTCTGAAAGGAAATGAAAAGAGGTTTCCTTCAAATACATGAAAGCTGTAATGAAAAGTCAATGTTAGGCTTCATAAGCAAAAGTAAGTAATTTGTTTTTTTGCCTCCCTGAGAAAACTTAGGTAAAGTTATTCAAAGGCTAATAGCACAAATTAATTAATGTTATTTACTATCTATAACCTAGGACAAGTGAAGTTAAAAAATAAACTTTATTTTAGATTAATTTAAATTGGCTAGTTAAAAAGAAATGAATATTCATAAAATAACATTGTTGTACTGGGCAGGAAACTGTTCCTGAAGCATTAGCTAATATTTTTAAAATAAATCTTTATTGTTCAGGTTATTACAGTTGTTCCTCTTTTTTCCCCCCATAGCTCCCCTCCACCCAGTTCCCACCGCCACTGTCCTCATCCATAGGTTTAGATTTTTGTCCAGTCTCTTCCCACACCCCCCACACACCTTTTCCCCACCCAGAGAATTGTGATTCCACTCCCTTTCTATGCCCCTGATTCTATTATATTCACCAGTTTACTCTGTTCATCAGATTTTTTATTCACTTAATTTTTAAATTCACTTGTTGATAGATTTGTATTTGTTGTTCATAATTTTTATCTTTACCTTTTTCTTCTTCTTACTCTTCTTAAAGAATACCTTTCAGCATTTCATATAATACTGGTTTGGTGGTGATGAACTCCTTTTCTTTTTTCTCATCAGGGAAGTTCTTTATCTGACCTTCAATTCTGAATGATAGCTTTGCTGGATAAAGTAATCTTGGTTGTAGGTTCTTGCTATTCATCACTTTGAATATTTCTTGCCACTCCTTCTGGCCAGCAAAGTTTCTGTTGAGAAATCAGCTGACAGTTGTATGGGTACTCCCTTTTAGGTAACTGACTTTTTTTCTCCTGCTGCTTTTAAGATTCTCTCTTTGTCTTTTGCTCTTGGCATTTTAATTATGATGTGTCTTGGTGTGGTCCTCTTTGGATTCCTTTTGTTTGGGGTTCTCTGCACTTCCTGGACTTGTAAGTCTGTTTCTTTCACCAGGTAGGGGAAGTTTTAAGTCATTATTTCTTCAAATAGGTTTTCAATATCTTGCTTTCTCTCTTCTGGCACCTCTATAATCCAGATGTTGGTACACTTGAAGCTGTCCCAGGGCTCCTTACACTATCTTGATATTTTTGGATTCTTTTTTCTTTTTGCTTTTCCAGTTGGGTATTTTTTGCTTCTTCGTATTTCAAATCTTTGACTTGCTTCTTGGGATCCTCTTGTCTGCTGCTGGATCTCTGTATATTATTCTTTACTTCAGTCCATGTATGTTTAATTTCTAGTTGGTCCTTTTTCATATCCTCGAGGGTCTCACTAAATTTATTGGCTGTTTCTACAAAATTCTAGAAAAACCTTATAACTGTGGTTTTTAACTCTATATCCAGTAGTTTGCTTTCCTCCATTTCTGTCATTTGTGATCTGTTTCTTTGTCTCCGCATTTTGAGAGCTTGTTTGGAGGTTCTAGCAGGGGACCACAGCTACTCATATACCCTTGACCGAAGACCGGTCCTCTTCTAGGGGGTAAGGTTGTCCTCTTTGACTGAGCACACAGCTTCGGGAGGGACGCACATGGATCGCTGAGGAAGGAGGGGGACACCCGCCTAAGCCAGCCAGATCAGCCGAATCAACCCTGGCGATCAATGGGGTGACAGATATCACAGCAAGATCGCCCTCACATCCTGTCTCCCCATTTTGGCTGCTTCCCTGTGTTGATAGAGTGACTTTGTGTGCTATGTGTCCTATAGGGTCCAGTGGCTCAGCCTCCCCAATTACCTGAGGTTGACACTCTTGGTGCACCCCTTTGTGGGCTGTGTGCACAGTCTTGTTGTAGTTAAGCCTTGGTTGTTTTAGGTATCACTGGGAGGACTTGACCTCCAGGCCTATTGTCTGAGAATCAGCTGTATCTACAGTGAGAGAACTTCTGTGCTGAAGACACCCTTATGGGGCAAGACTTGCTTCAGTGAGGCTTTGGTGCTCACTGAGTCTGCCCCTTGAGTGTGTCCTTTATGGATCTAAGTGTTGTTTGGGGTTTGGAGGTACCCAGATGAGGCCCAGCTGTGAAGTAATGCAAGTTGCTGTGGGGCCTTGGGCCTTCTTTGGATGTTCTGGGTCTCTCTTACCCACCTGCAGATTGTTAGGTAATTTTCAGATTGCAAAGGGCCAGGCCTTTCATATGCAAAAGCCTCTGTACACAGCTTAGGTGGGGCGGGGTTTCAGGGTATCAAAAGGGCGGAGCAAACAGCTATGGCTGATCCTCAGCCCTGTCCTAAGAGGCCCCCAGGTCTCAGTGTCCCATGGTAATCGCTGCAAGTACCTCTGAGAGAAGGCCGCCCCTGAGTTCCGCCTGCTGCCAGACAGTCTAGTTTCTCCCCATATGAGTCTGGGTCCCCAGAGACTCACCTGGTACCAGAGTTCAGAGCAGTCGGGAGCTTGAGACTCCCTCCCGATTGAAAAAGACACCAGTGTCCTCCTTTGCCAGCCCTTTCCAAGTGCGCCTCCGTACCTCTGCACTTTAATTCCGCACCTCCTCAGATTCTCAGTGTGCTTTTCTCTTTCCTTCTAGTTGTAGAATTTCCACTCAGCCAGCCTTCCTGTGGTTCTGGATGATGTCTGTTTTGTCTTTTAGTTGTAGCTTTGAAGTGGTTGAGGGAGGCAGCAATTTCAGGTGTTTACCTATGCTGCCATCCTGGTTTCTCCAGTTAAAGTTCTATGAAGGAGCGTCAACTAATTTTTTACTAATGGTTTATCTCATAGTAAACTTGCAATGAATTCAAAGCAGTCCTATTTCTGTACAGAAATTTAAAATTAAAAAGTTATGAAGACTGCATTGCAAAATTTCCAAAAGCCTCTGAATATTATTTAGATCAAAAAGAGAAGGGGGATAGTGGAATAATCCCCTTTGAGTAAATTACATCAAGAAAAGTTTTTACTTTAAAAATTCTTTTTTGGGTTCTCAGCCCTCAGAGGACAGTGACAGAGAAGACTATGAACAGAGGAGAGGAAGATGTAAATTCTCCTTGGGGCTGACACAGAAGACTTCACAGAGACTACAGAACTAGAACGGTTCTAAATGCAGCTACTCGAGGAAGAGGAGAAAATGGTGGAGGTATAAACGGACGTGTCCTGTGCCTTGTCCTGGAGCAGATGAGGGTGAGCAGCTGAAACGGGTAACATACAGCCCGAATAGGCAGAGGATTTTCAGCTGAGAGACTGTCTGCAGCTGGGAAAGACCGAGAACCCCCAGAAAAAAAAAGGACGATTGGAGACTGCGGCTGAAACCTCTCTCAGTGCGCCAGCTAAGCAGCGGAGACTGCGCCATCTTGGGTGGTTGTTGCTGGCATCCAGAGATCAGCTACTAACCTGGAAACAAGGGATCTCAAGCAGCATGACTGCATGAACTCAGACGAGCACTTCTTCTCACGGAAAGGTTAGACTTCCCTTAAAGGTGCAGTTTGCAATTCGGGTTGGAGAGAGGACCGAGCTCGTGTGCAAGCGGGGCGAAATCTGTGCCCCACAGAGTCCACAGCCGTTGGGACCAGTGTGACCCGCAAGTGGGGAAGGGGCCCCACAGGGCTGCTGGCAGAAGGGAACGCTGGAAACAGGCCCATAGCTGGACTGGATGTAAAAAAGCAGCCTTGGTCTTTGCCGGTGTGCCTGCTGCTTGGTGCCAGGGGCGAGTGGGCGCTCGGAGACTGTGCGCAGATCTGGAAGGTGGAGGCTTGCGATTTCGCACAGCGTAGCAGGCTCTTGTTATAGTTCCCCTTAGATCCAAGCATTTGATTATTAAACCCAGTGCATGGGATTCCCCAGTTGGGGTCATTCGCAGAGCCTGTGGGGGAGGGTTCTTTTTGGGGAGCCTGGGAAACAGAGCGGGCAGTGACGATTGAAGAACCAGCTCTGGGCAGTGGACTTTCCCAAATCAGTTTCAAGTACCATAGAGGAAAAAAAACCCCTACTGATAGAGAGGACTTATAGCCTCGGAGGTCAATCCAGACACATTGCCACCCAGAGGCAGATCCATGAACTGTCTCTTCTGTGATCACAAATAATGGCAATCTGGTAAACAAATACAACCTGCCTTAAAATCAGGACTGTGGTTTATGGCACGGAGGGACAGTGTATCGCAGGGAAATTCAACACTCACCTGAATGCCTGGCAGGACTAAGGCGTGCCAAAAAGAAGAGTAGAAGATCTGAAGCACCTTCACTACTGCATATTTTTATATTTTTTTTAAATTCTTTTTTCACCATTTCATTAAGAACCTATTTTATTATTTTTTATCACTTGATTTTACCTTTTTAATTACTACATTTTTTAACCAGTATAATTGCTATCATTTTACCATTTTTTCAAGTGTCATTTTATTTTTTATTTTTTTAATTTTTCTTTATTTTATTTTGGGATTAGTGCTCTACACTCTATTTTCATCGTTCCTTTAGCATCATTTTTCTCTATCTCACATTTACCCTTAAGCCAAAACTCTCTTCCTCACTTTTCCCCTTTTGTTGTCCTGCTTCTCTTACCCTATTCCTGCTTTAGATTTTCCCTATTCCTTCTTTTTACCCACTGTCTAAATTTCACCCTATTTATATATCTAATTTCCAATCCCTTGCTCTAAATCCATATACACCTCTCTCTTATCTTTCTTCACTATCCAATTTTTTTTCCTCTCTCTCTGTCGTTTTGCTAGTGTTTCCTTGATTTTGAGTATATTGGGGTTTTTTTATGCTTGTTTGGGAGATTGTTTTGTTTTTCATTTTCATTTTTCTGTTTTGCTTATTTTTTCTTTCTCTGGTTATTTTTGTGCTTCTGCTTTCCCTTGCCTTGCTTGATATTAGTGGTTGTTTGTAATTTTGCATTAATCTCCAGGTATCTGCTGCTGGAATTCATTGAGATTAGTTGTGGTTCTCTTAGAGTTTTCTCCCCATACAAATAGCCTCTTCCCCATCTCTATTTCATTCTCTCTCTTACTTTTTTTTTTTTGCCTGTTTGTTTTTTTCTTCTCTCCCTTTTCCCAATCTCATTTCAGCACTCGTTTTTGTTTTTTCTTTTTCTCTTTAATCTTTTTCTCTTTTTTTCTTCTCTATCCCCTAATTCTCTTCACTCGGGTGGTCACCTTTATTTGGGGTTATTAATATCATGAATACATTTTGTTCAGTGCCTTGTACATTGTGCCTTGTTGTGTTCTATTTTGTGCCTTTAAATCAACACAGCAGAGAGAGAACTACATAACCAAACACCTTGAAAAGAGAAATCATGGTGAAACAAAGAACCAACCCACATATGAAAGAAAAACAGGCATCATCAGAAAAGAAAGTAAACGAAATGGAGGCAATGGAGGCAAGAAACCTGTCAGAGAAAGAATTCAGAGAAATGGCCATAAGGTGGATGAAAAGAATGGAAGACAAATTCAACAATATATGTAGGAACCAAGAGGAAATGAAGAAGAACCAAGAGGAAATGAAAAATGACATCACTGATATAAAGAACCCAATAGAAAACATCAACAGTAGACTAGAAGAAGCAGAGGACCGCATCAGCGAGCTAGAAGACAAGGTAGGAAAAAATACCCAAACAGAACAGCTTCTAGAAAAAAAAATTAAAAAGCAGGAGGAGAGCCTAAGAGAACTCTGGGACAACGCTAAACGAAACAACATCTGAATAATAGGGGTTCCAGAAGGAGAGGAAACTGAGCAAGGAATAGAAAACCTGTTTGAAAAAATAGTAACAGAAAATTTCCCTGATATAGGGAAGAAAAAAACTCACACAAATCCAAGAAGCTCACAGAGTCCCAAACAAAATGAACCCGAAAAGACTGAAGCCAAGGCACATAATAATTAAATTGGCAAACACCAACGACAAAGCAAGAATCTTAAAAGCAGCCAGAGAGAGACAGAAAGTTACCTACAAAGGATCCCCCATCTGACTAGAGACTGATTTCTCAACAGAAACACATCAGGCAAGAAGGGAATGGAATGAAATATACAAAGTCATGCAAAGGAAGGGTCTGAATCCAAGAATACTGTACCCAGCGAGGCTATCAATCAAAATTGAGGGTTAAATCAGGAGCTTCACAGACAAAAACATTCTACGGGAGTTTATTACAACCAAGCCAGCAATGCAAGAACTGCTAAAGGGTCTGCTGTAAATAGAAAAAATAGGAGTTTCTATCAATAATAACTTTAAATGTAAATGGATTAAATTCCCCAGTCAAAAGGCATAGGGTAAATGAGTGGATAAGAAAACATGACCCATATATCTGCTGTCTACAGGGAACCCACCTCAGAAAAAAAGACGCACACAGACTAATGGTGAAGGGATGGAAAAAGGTTTTTCAGGCCAATGAAAGTGAAAAAAAAAAAAGCTGGGGTAGCTATACTTATATCTGACAAATTAGATCTCAAAGTGAAGGACATAAAAAGAGATAAAGAAGGCCACTTCATAATACTAAAGGGAGCAGTCCAACAAGAAGAAATAACTCTGGTAAATATATATGCACCCAATAAAGGAGCACCCAAATACGTAAGAAATCTTCTGGAGGAGATCAAGGGAGAGATTGACAGCAATACAATCATAGTAGGGGACCGTAACACCCCATTATCACCAATGGACAAATCCTCTAAACAGAAACTCAGCAAAGAAACATCAATCCTAAATGACTCACTAGATCAGATGGAATTAATTGACATCTTCAGAACATTTCACCCCAAAGCCACAGAATATACATTCTCCTCAAGTGCACATTTGTCATCTTCAAAGATAGACCATATATTGGGTCACAGACAAAGTCTCTTCAAATTCAAGAAAATTGAAATCATATCAAGCATCTTCTCAGACCACAAAGGCATAAAACTGGAAATCAACTACAACAAAAACAATCCAGAAAAATCAAACACATGGAGACTAAATAGCATGCTATTAAACAATGACTGGGTTACCAGTGAGATCAAAGAAGAAATAAAAAACATCATGGCAACAAATGA
The DNA here is from genome assembly GCA_036010255.1 of Myotis pilosus. Classification (NCBI taxonomy): domain Eukaryota; kingdom Metazoa; phylum Chordata; class Mammalia; order Chiroptera; family Vespertilionidae; genus Myotis; species Myotis pilosus. Next base: position 662,200 of record JASKON010000029.1, read on the forward strand.
CAATGAAAACACAACAATCCAAAACCTATGGGACACAGCAAAAGCAGTCTTGAGAGGGAAGTTCATAGCTCTACAAGCCTACTGCAAGAAACAAGAAACAATGAGAATAAATGACCTAACTCTACAACTCGAAGAGTTAGAAAGGGAGCAACAAAAAAATCCCACTGTAAGCAGAAGGAAGGAAATAACAAAGATCAGAGCAGAGATAAACGACATAGAGACCAAAAAAAACAATACAAAAGATCAACAAAACCAAGAGCTGGTTCTTTGAAAGGATAAAAAAGATTGATACACCTCTAGCCAGGCTCACCAAGAAACAAAGAGAGAGGACCCAAATAAACAAAATCAGAAATGAAAGAGGAGAAATAACAACAGACCCCATAGAAATACAAAGGATTGTTAGAAAATACTACGAACAACTCTACTCCAACACACTAGACAACCTGGAGGAAATGGACATATTCCTAGAAAAATACAACCTTCCAAAACTTAACCAGGAAGAATCTAAAAATCTCAATAGGCCAATAACCATGGAGGAAATCAGAGCAGTAATCAAAAAGCTTCCAGCAAACAAAAGCCCTGGGCCAGATGGCTTCACAGGGGAGTTTTACCAAACATTCAACGAAGACCTAAAACCTATCTTCCTCAGACTATGTCAAAAGATCCACGAGGAAGGAACACTTCCCAGCTCATTCTATGAAGCCAACATCACCCTAATCCCAAAACCAGATAAAGACAATACAATGAAAGAGAACTATAGGCCAATATCCCTCATGAACATAGATGCCAAAATCCTCAACAAAATCCTAGCAAATCTGATCCAGCAGTACATCAAAAAGATCATACACCATGACCAAGTAGGATTTATCCCAGGGATGCAAGGATGGTACAATATCTGCAAATCAATAAATGTGATACATCACATAAACAAATTGAGAGATAAAAAACCACATAGTCATATCAATTGATGCAGAAAAAGCATTTGACAAAATCCAACACCCTTTCTTGATAAAAACTCTCAGCAAGATAGGAATTGAGGGATCATACCTCAACATAATAAAAGCCATATATGACAAACCTACAGCCAACATCATACTAAATGAGCAAAAACTAAAACCATTCCCCCTAAAAACAGGAACAAGACATAGATGCCCCCTCTCACCACTCCTGTTCAACATAGTACTGGAAGTATTAGCCATTGCGATCAGACAAGAAGAAATAAAAGGCATCCAGATTGGAAAAGAAGAAGTAAAACTGTCCTTATTTGAAGATGACATGATATTGTACATACAGAACCCTAAATACTCCATCAAAAAAATTATTAGACTTAATAAATGAATTTGGCAATGTAGCAGGATACAAAATTAATGCTAAGAAGTCCATGGCATTTCTTTACACCAATAGTGAACTTACAGAAAGTGAAACTACAGAAGCAATCCCATTTACCATTGCACCAAAAAAATTAAAATACCTAAGAATAAACTTAACTAAGGAGGTAAAAGACTTATATGCCAAAAACTACAGGACGCTGAAAAAAGAGAAAGAGGAAGACATAAACAGATGGAAGAATATACCGTGTTCATGGATTGGTAGAATCAACATCATCAAAATGTCCATACTACCCAAAGCAATTTATAGATCCAATGCAATCCCCATTAAATTACCAACGGCATATTTCACAAATCTAGAACGAACGTTCCAAAAATTCATCTGAAATAAAAAAAGACCCCAAATAGCTGCAGCAATCCTAAGAATGAACAAAGTAGGTGGGATCTCAATACCAGATATCAAACTGTATTACAAAGCCACTGTTCTTAAAAGAGCTTGGTACTGGCACAAGAACAGACATATAGATCAATGGAATAGAATAGAGACCCCAGAAATCGACCCAAACCACTATGCCCAATTAATATTCGACAAAGGAGGCAAAAGCATACAATGGAGTAAAGACAGTCTCTTCAATAAATGGTGTTGGGAAAATTGGACAGATACATGCAAAAAGATGAAACTAGACCACCAACTCACACCATACACAAAAATAAACTCAAAATGGATAAAAGACCTAAATGTAAGACGGGAAACCATAAAAATACTAGAGGAATCCACAGGCAGCGAAATCACAAACATATGCCGAAGGAATTTCTTCTCTGATAATGCTCCTAGGGCAATGGAAACTAAAGAGAAAATAAACAAATGGGACTACATCAAAATAAAAAGCTTTTGCACAGCAAAGGAAATCATCAACAAAACAACAAGAAGACCCACTACATACTACATGGGAGAACATATTTGCCAATGATACCACCTATAAGGGTTTAGTTTCCAACATTTACAGGGATCTCATGAAACTTAACAAAAGGAAGATAAACAATCCAATAAAAAATGGGCAACGGACCTAGATAGATACTTTTCGAAAGAGGACATACAGAAGGCTGAAAGACATATGAAAACATGCTCAAATTCACTAATTATATGAGAGATGCAAATCAAAACGACAATGCGTTATCATCTCACACCTGTCAGAATGGCTATCATCAACAAATCAACAAACAACAAGTGTTGGAGAGGATGTGGAGAAAAAGGAACCCTTCTGCACTGCTGGTGGGAATGCAGACTGGTGCAGCCACTGTGGAGAACAGTATGGAGCTACCTCAAAAAACTAAAAATGGAACTCCCATTTGACCCAGTGATCCCACTACTAGGAATATATCCCAAGAAACCAGAAACTCCAATCAGAAAGGATATATGCACCCCTATGTTCATAGCAGCACAATTCACCATAGCTAAGATTTGGAAACAGCCTAAGTGCCCATTAGCAGATGAATGGATTAGAAAACTGTGGTACATCTACACGATGGAATACTATGCTGTGGTAAAAAAAAAAAAAGGAACTCTTGCCTTTTGCAACAGCATGGATGGAACTGGAGAGCATTATGCTAAGTGAAATAAGCCAGTCAGAGAAAGATAAATACCACATGATCTCACTCATTTGTGGATTATAGAGAACAACATAGACTGATGAAAAGGGACAGACCCAAAGACTGAGAAACAGCCTTCAGGCTATCAATCCCCAGAAGGAAAGTAGGGGAGGGTGGGGGTAAGGGGAAGAGATCAACCGAAGGACTTGTATACTTGTATATAAGCCAAACCAATGGACATGGACAATAGGGGGATGGGAGCATGAGTGTGCGGGGCGGGGGTGGGGGAAGGTTGGGGGTTAATGGGGGGGATGAGGACACATTTGTAATACCTTAACTAATAATAAAAAATAAAAAATAAAAATAAATAAATAAATAAATAAATAAAAATTCTTTTTCACCCTAGCTGGTTTGGCCCAGTAGATAGAGCGTCGGCCTGCAGACTCAAGGTTACCAGGTTTGATTCCAGTCAAGGGCATGTACCTTGTTTGTGGGCACATACCAAGTAGGGAGTGTGCAAGAGGCAGCTGATTGATGTTCTTTTCTAATTGATATTTCTAGCTCTCTATCCCTCTCCCTTCCTCTCTTAAAAAATCAATAAATATTTTTTTAAAAAATAAACAAATAAAAATTATTTTTCTCTTGTAATGCTGAAGACAAGACACCTATGAAAACACACATGGTGTCAAAATAAGCCAAAGGAAAATGGTTTGGGCACAATGAAAAGAAATGGTCCCAAATCTAGTTTATAAACAAAGATTCCTTTATTAACCTTTGGTCGAAAATATGTTTGTATATTTCCAGAAAACTCCTCCAAGCCCGAGTGGATTCCTGCAACAAAATATCACAGAAAGAAACTGACCAGATTGCTCCAGAAATGAAGACGGTGAAGACTCCTTGCCATGCTAGCAGTCAGCAGCTGTGCATCGCTGCAGGTTGCCCATGACTAAGCTGGAGATGGTCGGACATGCATTGCCACCGTTTGCCCACAATCCAAAACTAGCATATCATTGCTGGCATGTACACATAAAGAACTGTTGGACAAGGACATTGAAATTGGGACTCAAAGAACTGTTGACCCAGGAAGAAACTTACTACAGACTGATTAATTTGCCTCTCAGCATAACCACTATTGCTTGTCTCATTTTTGTTCTCATATGTTTATTTCTAGTCTACAGATGCAGAATTACTAAGGAAAAGAAAAGGGGGAGATGCAGGAGGCTGCCCATTGTCTTCACCAGCTCAGAAGTGCAAACAAGGATCCCAGAATGTTGGTGAACCTTGAACCCATAGCAAGGGCCTGAGTTATGCACCAATTGTCTAGTCCTGACAAAGGAGGCCAAGCTATTTCCTGATGAAATAATCTTAGAGTAAATCCTTCTAATATTTACTGACCTTTAAGATAGCCTGTCTGTTACTGCAATTACCTGCCTGACTAAGGGTTTTATGTTTAACCAAAGTTGAATAAAAGCCTGGCGAGGCCTGGGCACCAGTGGAAGTCCTTCCGCTTGAGTTGGACTTACACGCCTGGCCCCCCAATATTTCCAAATTATCTCTTGTCTCTTCTCTTTCATTTGTGTGCAGCTTCTCTTCCAGATCCTGAACCCTGAACCACGTAGGACGTGGGGGAACACACATACACACAGTTGCCTCCCATAAATACCTTGAACGAGGATTGAACATGCAAACTTTAGGTGTTTGGGACAAAGTGCCAACCAACTTGGCCACACTGGTGAGGGTAAGCAGGATTTTTCACATCTTGGTTTAAAATGTTCCCACCCAAGTTAAGTTCCTACTCTTCCTCAGAGAATGAAACACAGAAAACCGGAGAATTAAATTTTAGCAGAATGGACCCAATCTTTTTAGGCAGATATTATATGAATCATAACGGGAAAGAAGTTGTGTTTTTTAAACATACACTTTTATTGATTTCAGAGAGAGGAAAGGAGAAGGGGAGAGACATAGAAACATCAATGTTGAAAGAGAATCATTGATTGACTGCTTCCTGCATACCACTACTGGGGATCAAGCCTGAAACCCAGGCATGTGCCCTACCTGGGAATTGAACCATGACCTCCTGGTTCTTGGGTTGATGCTCAATCGCTGAACCACTCCAGATGAATGGCAAGAAGCTTTTAAGGAGACATAGGTATATTTCAAAAGGACAGAGAAAGAATCTGCAATTACAACTTGCAATTACATTTCTAAAGGAGATGCTCTAAAAACAAAAAATGGACGTAAGAGGCTTATAGTCAGGAAGAGAGGTTAGAGACTCTGAGGTAATAATGAGGCCTCTTGTTCTTAACACAACTGCTTTCTGCACAGCGGAGGGAAACACAACTAAATCCTTACAGCCAAGACCCAGTTTGCATCGCCATCAGTTCCTGCGATTTAAAAAGAAGTGCAAGTTCCTAGCCATTTATAAATAGATGCAAAAAGGTAGAGAGACTGAACAGAGATGGCATCTGACCTCCCAGAAGGCTGTGCTTCTGGAGTTTTCCAAGGAGACATTACATTTCTCTCTACAGTCACCTTCCCTTTGATAAAATGTCATCTCCAAGGAAGAAGGATATTTTCCATCCTCCAACATGGCTGGTTTCTGCTTAGTGACCTAAGTGCAGAGTACTGACATTCACCTCATAGTTTGCTCTGATGCAGGCTTTTCTATGAAGCCTGAGATGGGAGATTTAACAGCCCCTTGAGCTTAGGCGGTCTCACCCTCATACTTTACCTGCAGTCCCGCTAGCTCTGGATGATGCCCTCCTCTCAAACAGATTACAAGTCTTCATCAGGTCAAAATTAGCTCCATAAAAGGTGAGGTCATTTATAATTCTGCAGGCATCAGTTTGAACTAGGACATTTGCTAAACCATGGTTGCATTACCAACATTTCCAATTCTATTCTACCAACAAAGAGGTCAGAGTGCTACTGAATTCAATCAAATAAGTCTATTGCTATAAACATAAGAATACTCCAGAAGGCATTAGTAATTTTTTGGGAGAAGTCAAACAGGGAGACAGTGTCACTGTTGCATGTCACAGAAGTGTTCGCTTGCCTATTCCCATTGTAACAAGTGTCCAGGCACGCTCCACAGGTCTCCCTGGAATGGGAAAGAGTTCATGTTCCTATGAACTTATCTCTTACTCCTGCAAGTCATCACACAATGACTGCCCCTCCTGTGAAGAAAATGGTGTCCCCTCCATTGTGGATATGGTGGAAATGGGACCAACCAGAGATGGGGTCCAATGTGGAATGTTACCTTATGCCAACAATAATAACAATGCCAGCTCACATTTTTTAGTATTTATTGATTCAAAGCAAGTCTTCTAAGCAATTTCCAACACCTCAAAAAATCTAATAGGTGCATTTTTTTTTTTTTTAGTTTAAGAACATAGGGGAGGAGAGGAGGATCACTAGTACTTGACATATAACTCTACAGGTACACTTTCACTGGAGCTGACGGGGTTGGAGACTTTACACTTGTAGTTCCCAGCATCCTCTCTCCTGACAGGGTCTATGGTGAGGGTTCTGTGGTCCTCGGACAGCTTCATCCTCTTCCTGAGCCGCAGACTTGTAGCATTGAAAAACCAGTTGATGGAGATCTCATCTGTGTAGCAGGTCATGACCACAGCATCCTCATTCTCTGTGACTGTGGTGTTGCTGGCTAAGAGTGTGGGCACACTCGCTGGCCCTGTGAAGAAACAGAGGGTGAGAATGATTGAGTGTGGGCTTGAGACCTGGGGCCATGCTCCTTCCTCAAACATCTCAGCCCTGACTCTGATGGTTCTGAGGGTAATTTGGTTCCACAGTTAAAATTAATAAATTTTAAATGTGCCATCACTCCCCAGACCAAATCTAGCCCTCTGAGCTGAAGACCCCTAAGAAGGAAGGAAATGAACCAATAATTGATCTAGGGATCCAAAGACATCTAATAAGGCCACTGGGATTGGAAGAAAAGATGGGGCTATGGCTGCAGATAGATCTCAAATGACATAGATAAATTTCTCGTGGACTTTGTGATTCTGCTTAGGGACTGTATCTCCCTCTGCTTCACTTTCCTCTCAGTAAAGGAAAATGAATATTTGACTGCCAGGCTGACAATGTACTAATCATAAAATATTCACAGTATCTGATAAATATTGGGAACGAAAACTGCTCAAAAAAAGGCATTTGTTATTGGTGAAATTCATGAGAGAATCCCCTGTGCTGATCCCTGGTGGATGAGCAGCTGCCAGGGGCATCTTTTCTCCTGCTCCTCCCTTGGGATGCTGACCTTTCTCTAGACTCTCCTAAGTTCCCCAGAAGAGTCAGCTAATAATCTGGGGAGCTTGTCCAGTTGTGCTCTCCCCACACTGTCTCAGGTGAAGGACCAGGCTCCATCTCTTCCCAGACTTGGCTCTTAGGGTTGAGCCCCAAATAGTGACCAGATCAGGAGCCTTGTGACTCTGGCACATGGGAAAATGATGCTCTCACTCAGCCCATCTCTGGAGGCAAAACCCAACCGGACACAGGCTCCCCAGGGACTCCGGAGTCAGGACATTGTGACAGGGGCCTGGAGAGGGGCTGCCCAAACTGAGATTCTCTGTGAAGAACCCAGGGAGCCCCTCAGGCCAGGACCTTACAGAGCCCTGCAGGGTCTATCTTAGGGACATGATCAGGGAAACGGTATCAGGGACTTGGACTGAGACAGGTCTCTCTCTGCTGACTAACTCTCATCAAACTGTTCCTTCTCTCTGTGGTGAATGTCTGTGGAGCTGGAATCTGGGAAGGGAACTCTGACTTTAGGAAGTTTGTCTCCACTGTGTGTCCTGCACTAAATGCCAAAACCCAGTTTGGGATATGGTGCAGAGGAGGATGGAGGAGAGTCCAGGGCTGGCAGTCCTGTGTGTGAAGTAGAATTCACCCACCCAACACCTAGAGGTCAGAGAGCAATCACTCACGGTATACATTGAGCCGTCCAAATCCTATTTCTCTTTTTGAATGGTGAAGGATGGCTACTACGATGTAGATTCCTAGGTCCCACACAGTGACGTTTCTTATGGTCAGGGTTCCATCAAATTTTACTGTCTCTCGACCAGTGTATTCGGGCCCTTTTATATATTTTCCTGAACTCCATGACACAAATGCAATTAAATTAGTGTAGTTAATCACGAATCCCCTGTACCAAATAAAGCCTGTAACACCGGGAGGCCTATTTTGGGTACGTAGAATCACATCCTGCCCTTCAAGAGCACTGGTCATGACGATCTCAAATCGTGCAGTGGTGGGTGGAATCCAGAAGGTTAAGAGGAAGACTAGAAGGGAAGAGAGAAATTGGTCAGTATTTCATCGGTGTATTGGGATGGAGAGATGAGGCATTTCTCTTCATCTCTCAGCCTTGGTCTGCATGTGAGTTCGTGTGTGCATCTCATTGGTCAAGGTCAGCAACAGGGCCACCATGGCTTCAGCACCTCGGATCCTATGCTTTTTGTTTTGAATTCTCTTTCCCACCTGTCTATGTGGCTGTCCTCCTCACTGCCCTCATATCCCTGTTGACACTCAGGGGCCTTCTTGGAAGACCTTCCCTGACCACGTTCTCTAAAGACCCTCTATCTTCATATCTGACCTGTCCCTGCTCTGTGCCCTTCAGGGCATTTGTGAGTACATGATGTCACATGTAGATCTCTTCTCATCTCTTTTCTCCCTGTATAATGTGAGCTGCATGTGGGCAGAGGGTGTTGTGATCTTGTGCCCCCAGTGCCTGCAATAGGCTGCAAACACCTGTGGGTGCTTGAATGAGTGTTCACAGACTTGACCACATCCCATGTTGTATTTTCCCATATTTGTAGTTGGTGGTGGGGACAATGTTTAGTGACCCTGGTTAAAATGTATCTGGTATCACCTGAAATAAATTGTTATGACTGTGGTCAGTTGTCAAAATTCAATACCCAGTAATGAATAACAGAAAATGAACAGCAATTGAGGTTTTCCTGGCCCTCACCACTTCCACATGATGATATTTTCCTGCTGCTGAGGAAAATATCCTACTCTGTGCCCTTGTCCTTTCACTCAGGTCCAAGGGGAAGCACTTCCTCCCCTCCCAGAGCGCCGTCTTACCCAGGAGATCTTGGCCAGTCTCCGACTCCCAACCTCCCTTCCATTCCCAGGGATTGTCTCCTCCTTACCAGCCATTAGGAGCCCCAGCCAGGGGACAAGTCCTCTGTTGGCAGAGGCTGCAGGGAACTCCATGGTGACTGCTGCCTCTTCTGTCCCTCACTCTGAGACAAGAGCTTGATGTCCAGTAAGGCTCCCAGGCACTTCTGTCCAGACTAGTGGGATGTGCTGTCCCTCCTCCCTGTATGCTGAGCCTCCTGCTGGGGCAAGATAACCTCCCTGGTCATGTGGGCCAGGGCGGGGTCAGGGCTCAGGACCCTCCCTCTCCCTACCCTCATTTTTCCAAGCCTGTGCCCCTTTTAGTATTTTGGTTCCCTGGAAACTGGTGAAGCCTCTGATAACATACACAGATACAAACACAATCTTACACATGCACAGACAGGTGCCCAGAAAAGCAGTAGCCTGGGGCGTCCAGTTCCAGGTCATTCTCCACAGCTCCCTGTCAGTGCACGTTTGACATTTTCCTTTAGCAAAAGAGTTCTAGGGCCACCTCATAAAATTGTCACAGGGATGTCACCCCAGCTCTGCATTGGATCTCCTGTGACACTTTGTAAGGATTGGAATGCCCAGGTGACATTTTAGAAAGGCTGCTTCAGCAGCAGCCCATCTACATGGATGTCAGAATGAGACCCTATTATGTGAGGATGGGGGGCCCTGCCCCTCTCCTGTGCACAGGGAGGGTCTCCACATCCTGTTAAAATGCAAATTCTGACTCTGCAGCTGTGCCTTGAACCAGAGACTATGCACCTGAGTAGCTCTCAGGGGAGGTGGAACTTACTGGCATGTGAGCCCACTTGCTATAGCAAGGCTGTTGGGGGCACATGGCTCCTGAGAGGCTGACCCTCTCACCCCAGCATTGGCCCCTGCTGCATCTTGGCCTTGGGTCTGTCAGCACCACACAGGGAGCCCCACAGGCCCCAAACTGGGGATTATTTCTGTTTGTGACACAGAAACCCAGATGGGCACCGGGTGTTCCCTGTGTTCTCAGATGTGCTGGGAAGATGGGATTTCCTCCTGGCAGGAAGGCCACAGAGGTGACTGGGGGTGAGAAGGCATCAAGTGTGTGATGAGTGCAGAGGGGACCCTCCCTCTATCTCAGGTTGTCACCAGCCTGGGTGTTGTTCCCAGAGACAGAGACCCCATTATCACGGGTCTCACAAGGACCTGCAGTTTCCAGATGTGAAGGTTAAGTTGTGAAGCAAGGACTGTGGTGGGAGTTCAGGTGGCTGTGGGCTCCAGGTTCCTTGGGGAATGTTTTCAAGGAGACCCTCCCTCTCTTTGTTGGTGGACCCTCTCCATGTCCTCCCTGACTATTCGGGCAGCCTCTGTCCTCTGCCTGGGGGACTTTTTTGAGGTCACCTCGCCTTGACCATGTGTGATTACAGTTATGAGTTGGGGAGCAGCATAGAGATCCCTGAAAAAGCAGCTGCACCTAGACCCTGTCAAGGTCAGAAATGTCCAAACCTGTGGAGGATTGTTATGAGTATTTCAGCTGAATTGATGTCATATGCCTGCAAGCAAGATCTCAAATCCTGAGAGGAACAGCAGTTTTGTAGCTTATTTTTTACATTATAATCAAAGGAGAAGATGAAAAAAGTTGCATTAAATCCATTGGAAATTGAGGAAGAGCATAGCAAGGAAATCTCTAGAAATAAATAAAAAGAAAAATGGAAAAACACATATTATTTTGACATTGGAGGGTCAGGACAGTTAACATTTCCAGGAGGTACAGAGGCTGTGCAGGAAACCAGGCAACATGAGCGCTCTGGGGGCTTGTATTCTGGTGCCACAGACTCTGCCCTCAATGGGTTTAGAAAAGAAAATTTGCTGGAGGTATTTGATGTCAAAGGTATGTTATCCATGATGCATACGAACAGGGAAAGGGCTCACTGAGGTAAAGTTTGACATTTTCTAAGGAAGCTGTAGGCCTGTGACCTGACTACCTGCCATCAACTGCCCAGTTAGGAATTTGTGATCAGACAACACTGTGCGTCACTGAGCTTGTCAGGCCTGTCATGGGGCCCCCTGGGCTTATCAGGTTTCTTGCACAGTCCCGTTTTCATTCACAGTTTCTGGAAAGAGCAGGTGGGACGGTGCAGACATGACGGAGGGGCCAAAAAAAATCTGTTAGTCTGGGAATGGAAATAGGTCTCCTTCTGCACCTCCTTAGCCAAAGCCCAGTTCAAGTGTGGTTTCCTGTGTTTTGTAAGTGCTTCTCAATATCGCCCCCTGGAACGCAAAAGGAGACCTGCAGGCAATGCCAGGTACTTCACTAGGAATGCTGACTCCATATGGTGGGAGCTCACTCTGAGCCCTGGACAGAGGTGAGCTCTGACCTCTAGACTATGAGCCAGCCATCCAGGGCTTGGTCCCTCTGTGTATCATGCCTCCTGACTGCATCCCAGGGCAGGCTGGGCCCAGTGAGAGTACTGGCTTTGTCCAGAGTATTATGAATCCAGTGTCTAGAGAGCTGCCCCCTCTGCTGGATGTGCTGTTTCAGGAGTATGTGCTGTTCCAGGTTTTCAAATCCAGGGCCTGGTGAAGGCTTTTTTGGGAGAGGGTGCTGGTCTGGATGCTTGATCCACAAAATGTCCTCTATGCATTCCATCACAACATTGGGATGTTGCATCAGGTCCCCCATGTCCCTGTCTATCATCTGCTTTAGGCCTCCCCAAGGGGCCCAGATTCTGGAGCAGCTCCACATGGAGTGTCAACCAGGGGACTCTGTGAGTTCCTCTGTTAGGGGAAGGGAGGCCCCCGTTGGACTCTCAGCACCTCTGAGATGGAAGCAACCCCAGATCCTGGGTTCTCCTTTCCCATCTGCTGAGGACGTTCCCTTGTTCCCCAAGGCACCGTGGGCGGGTGAGATGTCTCTATGGGGCCACAAGCAGCTGTATCCAGACCATGGACCTTGGGGATGGGGAGTCATCCCCTAATTTCCTTGAGGTAAGGGTATGCACCCTCCTGCCTTAGTAGAAACTCTACCTGGGATGGAGAATCCAGAATGTCTGCCAGGTTAGGGATCTGTGATAAAAGTCAGAACATGGGCTGCTTTCCAGTCCCTGAAGAGATGAGGAGTGGGGAGGGCTGTGATTTCCTGGCAATGAAATCAGAGTGGCCTGAGGCCTCACTCTTAGGAGGTTCCTGTCCCCCTTCCTGACTGTAAGTAGGGTAAACCACCTGGCCCTGGGACATCACAGTGTAAAAAGGGGCTCTGGCCTTCTCCCATGTTGACACCAAGGCCTTCGTGTGGATAAGGAACATGATCTGACTGCAAATGTCACACAGGGTGACCGGCTCCATTATATGGCTTCCCTCATCCATTTAATGAGTGATTACTAAGTATCTGTGGTGTTTCAGGTCAAGGCTGTGCCCAGGGAACACCACAGAGAGCAGAAAATGCATGGGCCCTGCTCTCAAGGAGTTTAACTTGTAAGGAGAGACAGGCTCTCAGATAAATGTTCCATAAATATTTGTGTAGAAAAGTCTTTCACACAAAGAATTAGGTGCCTGTAAAATTATCAAAGGGCTAGAGAAATGGAAGTTAAAGAGTTACCACTGGAAATTGGGTTTCAAGGTAACTCTGACACAGCCCCTCCCACAGGTAAAGAATTAGCTGTGTCTGCCAGAGGCCACCCATCAGTCAACACAGTAGCAGAAATAATAGGCCCATCTCCTTTCCAGCTTCCAAATTAGACACAAGTGCATCTCAGAGGCTGAGTTTAATTCACATCTGGATTCTCAATCACAAGGAGTGGGGGAATGGAATATTTAACCTTTCAGTCTACCTGATATCGGAGGGAACATGGAAAGGAGTCGAGCATAAATTCCATGTGCCAATACATGGCATGTCTGAGCCCACATGCAGGCTTTGGGACTCTAGGCAAGTGATCCCACCTCAAAAATCTTCAGTTTCCCGATGTGATATCATACAAAGATCTTTGGTGTTATTTCCTGGTTCTTAGACCTGAGCAACAAAAAAACACTTGGAATGTTCTGATTTATAAGAGTTGATAAGAGTGTCTTTTGTGATGATGAAGAAACACTTACAGGCTTCTGGATAGATGTAAGGTAAGGGCAGGTCACCATAAAGACAAAACCTTGCTTAGAAGCTGGAATTTCCCTGAAGAGATGAGGGTAAGTAAAATGTGTAGGAATTGTTGGCTGCCAATATAAGAAGTATTTAAACCTGTAGATAATTTTTATGACTTTATTTGAGCCATACTGATGAGAATTGCTGGAAAGACAAAACTCAATGGACTGAGAAAATGCTTCAGAGAATGGGAGCTTTACTTCTTATTTTATACATTACAATCAAAGCAGAAGGCATAAGGAGTTACATAAAATCCATTGGTAAAATATTAGAAGGCGGGAGAAAGCAAAGTGGGGAAATCTCTGAGATTCGATAAAAAGTAAAACAAGTAGACACATACTAATATTACATGGGTGGGTACAGAATATTAACAGTTAACAATTAACATGATGACAATAACAATGAGGGGTTCTACAGTCCAGTAGGAAGTCTTGAAATAAAGAAATTACACAAACATTCCAAAAGTATGCTATTGTAGACAGGCTCAATTGAACTAAAGATTGACCTTTATTAGGGAAGAGATTGGCCTAAGACATGACTACCCACCATGGCTTTGTTTAGAAAATGTTCATTTCAGACCATCCTATGTGCTTACTGTAAGTCTCTGAGTTTGTAAATCCCACCGCAGGCCTTCCCTGAGCTTGTCAGGTTAAGTATGTTGCCCTTTTATGTCAACACTATCAAATTTTTGTCATAAGTCAATCTAAAGGATGCATTAATGACCAACATTTTGATTTGATAATATGCTCCCATGGTGTTAGTAAGGCTCATTCCTAGGAAGCCTTAGTGTAAGTGTTTGTCTTGCTGAACAATGGACCACTGGGGATGGGCCAAGACTGTAATGTTGGATGAAAGTCAAGGATTAATTTTCCCAAAAGTGAAAAGCAGGTAAGTGGAAGGCAGGCAGGTTCCATGGGCCTTCACTAAGAAGAACACTCTGGATTATTTCTAATCTATAATCCAAGTTTTTCTCTCTGTATTTTGCCTTTAGTATGACATTTACTCATAGTTTGAGGACAAAGTATACAACTTTTCAATTATTACAATCTGACCATTAGATGAGTTCCCATTTACTATGGCCCATATATTCCCCATTGAAAACACTGAAGTGCTATTCATTATTAATCTGATTCCTGCTAGTTGTGCAATTGGAAGCTATAATCTTAAGGTTTATGCAGAAACAAGGCTGTAAAAACACAATGCTATAAATTAAAATTACCATCTAAACATTCCAAAGTCAAGGAAGACAGTAAGAATTTAATCAGAAAATTTCCTGTTTCAGCAGCAGTTATAGAGAGCCTCGTTTGTAAAGCTTCTATTTTAATTAATAAATTTAGTAGTCCTTGCTAGGTTAAGGTGTAAGCATATTCCCATAATCAGGTTCTACCATTCATACAAAAAATATCTTTCTCAACATTTCTTTCCACTAACCTTCCACATCTTCCCTTGTTCTTCTTGGTTTATCTCTTTTTAGTCATTCAAAAATAACCAACTTATGAAAACATACTCAAAGTTACTAATCATCTAAGAAATGCAAATCAAAACAACAATTAGGTAACATCTCAAACTTTCAGAATGGCTATCATCAACAAATCAATAATAACAAGTGCTGGCAAGGATGTGGAAAAAAATGAACCCTCTTATATTGCTGGTGGGAATGCAGAACGATGCAGCCACTGTTGAAAACAGTATGCAGTTTTCTCAAAACATTAAAAATGGAGTCAGTCCCAGCAACAGAAAAAAAAATCACAGACATTCCAGAAAACTGAGATCTTAAGCCAGCCAAAGGAATGACATTTCAATTTTTCATTTTTAATTATTATTTTTTTAGCTTTTTTTTTGCTTTTTTCTTTGTTCTCCATTGTTTTTTGTTTGTTTGTTTGTTTGTTCCTTTATTTCCTACTTCTTTTCACATTATTCTTTCAACCACATGAGCAGCAGACATGTGAGCGGCACGCTCTTGTCCAGGGAGCATCAGCCCCATGAGCAGCCTGCCTCGGACCTAAGAGCAGCAGCCTCATGTGGCTTGCCCCTGTCCAAGGAGCAGCAGCTATGTGAGCGGCCCCCTTCCCTCTCCGAGGAGCAGCAACCACGTGAGCAATCAGACCTGTCCAAGGAGCAGCAGCCACACGAGCAGTCTACCTACATCTGAGGAGCAGCAGTCCTGCGCAGCCCACCTCCATCCGAGGAGCAGCAGCTGTGCACAGCCCGCATCCTGCACTAGTCCGAGGAGCAGCAGCTGCTCAAGCATCTTGCCCTCATCCAAGCAGTAGCAGCCGCACGAGCAGCCTGCCCAATCCGAGGAACAGCAGCTGTGTGAGCAGCCCACCCCTATCCAAGGAGCATCAGTTCTGTGAGCAGCCTGTCCCCATTCGAGGAGCAGCAGCAGCCCACCCCAGTCCAAGGAGCAGCAGCCACATGAGCAGACCGCCCACATCAGAGGAGCGGCAGCCCAGTGCAGCACTCACCGGTCCATGGAGCAGAGCCACAACAGCCTGCACCTGTCCAACGAGCAGCAGCCGGGTAAGTGGCATGTCCCCGTCCGAGGAGGAGCAGCCACATGTGCAGCTCACTCCCGTCCAAAGAGCAGCAGCCCCTCAAGCAGCCCACCCCTGTCCGAGAAGCAGCAGACTTGCAATCAACCTGTCCAAGTCCAAGGAGCAGTAGCCCCAAAAGCAGCCCACCACATCAGAGGAACAACAGCAGTGTACTGCCAGCCCCCATTCAAGGATCAGCAGCCACGTGAACAGTCCGCCCCAGTTCAAGGAATAGCAGCTGCATGTGTAGCCCACCCCCATCCAAGGAACAACAGCCTCGTGATCAGCACACCCTCTGTCTGAGGAACAACAGCTGTGTGTGAAGCCTTCACCCACCAGCCAGAGGAGCCACCTCAGCTGCAAACAACACCCACCAGAGGATCTGCTGCCAACTGAGGATCAGCTGCTACCACAACTGCCTGAGGAGCAACCACAGCCCGAGGAGCCACTGCCACCCAAGGAGCAGCGCCTGAATGACTCAACATCTAGGCGAGATGAGTCATCTGTTGGTGAGATCAAACATGGATAGACAAAGAAACCCCCAAAGGAAAGAAAAAAGGACTCGCCAGAAAAGCAGCTAAGTGAAACAGAGGAATGCAGCATGACAGAAAAAGAATTCAGATTAAGGGTCCTAGAATGCATAAACCGGATGGAGGAAAAAATCAACAACTTATGCAAAAATCAAGAAGAAACGGATGAAAAAATCAACAACTTATGTAAGAATCAAAAAGAAATGGATGAAAAAATCAATAACTTATGTAAGAACCAAGAAGAAATGAAGAGTGATATAGCTGCAATAAAAAACACCATTGAAAGTTTCAACAGTAGACTAGGAGAAGTGGAGGACCGAATTAGCAAATTAGAAGACAGGGAAGCAAAACACACCCAAACTGAACTGCAATTGGAGAAAAAAAAATTAAAAGACAAGAGGAGAGCCTAAGGGAACTATGAGACAACATGAAACGAAACAACATACAAATAATAGGGGTGCCAGAACAACAGAAAGAGAAACAAGGGTTAGAAAACCTATTTGAAGAAATAATATCAGAAAACTTCCATGAGGTGGGGAAGAAAAAAGTCACACAAGCACAGAGAGTCCCAAACAAGGTGAGCCCGAAAAGACCCACACAAAGACACATCATAATTACAACAGCAAATGTTCAGGACAAAGACAGAATCTTAAAGGCTGCAAGAGAGAGGCAGAAAGTTACATACAAAGGATCTCCCATTAGATTATCAAATGATTTCTCAACAGAAACACATCAAGCCAGAAGAGAATGGATGGAAATTTACAAAGTGATGCAAAGCAAAGGACTGAATCCAAGAATACTCTATCCAGCAAGGCTATCATTCAAAATTGAAGGGGAAATAAGAAGCTTCACAGACAAAGAAAAGCTAAGGGAGTTCATCACCACCCAGCCAGAAATGCAAGAAATGCTAAAGGGACTGGTGTAAAAAGAATAAATAAAAAGCTCAGAAAGAAAACAGGCACAAAAAATAGAAATGGCTACAAACAAGTACTTTTCAATATTAACTTTAAACGTAAATGGACTAAATGCTCCAATCAAAAGACATTGAGTGGCTGAATGGATAAAAAAAACATGACCCATACATTTGCTGTCCACAAGGGACCAACCTCAGAATAAGGGACTCACACAGACTGAAAGTGAAGGGATGGAAAAATATCTTCCAGGCAAATGGAAATGAAAAAAAGCTGGGGTAGCAGTACTTATATCAGACAAAATAGACCACAAAGTAAAGGCCATAACAAGAGAAAAGGAAGGCCACTTCATGATAATAAAGGGATCAATACAACAGGAGGATATAACTCTCATAAACATATATGCACCCAATACATAAAAAATTTCTGAAAGATATCAAGGGAGAGATCGACAACAATACAATCATAGTAGAGGACTTTAATACACCAATGACATCACTGGATAAATCCTCTAGAAAAAAAATCAGCAAAGAAACAGCAATCCTAAATGATTCACTAGATCAGATGGACTTAATTGACATCTTCAGAACATTTCACCCCAAAGCCACAGAATATACATTCTTCTCAAGTGCTCATGGGACATTTTCAAAAATAGTCCACATATTGGGTCACATACAAAGTCTCCCCAAATTCAAGAAGATTGAAATCATACCAAGCATCTTCTCAGACCACAATGGCATAATATTAGAAATAAACTACAATAAAAACAACCCAAAATACTCAAACACTTAGAAGCTGAATGGCATGTTATTAAATATTGACTGGGTTACCAATGAGATCAAAGAAGAAATTAAAAACATCCTGGAAACTAATGACAATGAAAACATAACAATCCAAAACCTATGGGACACAATGCAAGCAGTCCTGAGAAGGAAATTTAAAGCCCTCAAAAAAACAAGAAAAAATGGTAGTAAATCATCTAACTCTACATCTCAAAAATTAGAAAGAGAGCAAAAAGAAAAGCCCAGGGTGAGCAGAAGGAAGGAGATAATAAAGATTAGAGCAGAAATAAATGACATAGAGACCAAAAAACAATACAGAAAATCAATGAAACCAAGAGCTGGTTCTTTGAAAGGATAAACAAGATTGACAAACCTCTAGCCAGGTTCACCAAGAAGCAAAGAGAGTGGACCCAAATAAACAAAATCAGAAATGATAGAGGTGAAATAACAACAGACCCTACAGAAATACAAATAATTGTTAAAAAATACTACGGACAACTCTACTCCAACAAACTAGACAACTTGGAGGAAATGGACAAATTCCTAGAAAAATACAACATTCCAAAACTCAATCAGGAAGAATCTAAAAATCTCAACAGGCCAATAACTATGGAAGAAATTGAAGCAGTCATCAAAAAGCTTCCAGCAAACAAAACCCCAGGACCAGATGGCTTTACAAGGGAGTTTTACCAAACATTCAAGGAAGAACTAGAACCTATCCATTCTCAGACTACTACAAAAAATTCAAGAGGAAGGAGCAATTCCAATCTCATTCTGTGAAGCCAGCATCACCCTAATACCAAAACCAGGGAAAGAGAACACAATAAAAGAGAATTACAGGCCTATATCCCTCATGAACATAGATGTCAAAATCCTCAACAAAATCTTAGCAAATCAGATCCAGCAGTACATCAGAAAGATCATACACCATGACCAAGTAGGATTTATCCCAGGGATGCAAGGATGGTACAATATCCGAAAATCAATAAATGTGATAAATCACATAAACAAATTGAAAGAGAAATACCACATAGTTATATCATTTGATACAGAAAAAGCATTTGACAAAATCCAACACCCATTTTTGATAAAAAAACTTTCAGCAAGGTGGGAATTGAAGAATCATACCTCAACATAATAAAAGCCATATATGACAAACCCACAGCCAACATCATACTCAATGGACAAAAACTAACACCATTTCCCCTAAGAACAGGAACAAGACTGGGATGCCCACTCTCACTACTCCTGTTCGACATAGTACTGGAATATTAGCCATTGCAATTAGACAAGAAGAAGAAATAAAAGGCATCCAAATTGGAAAAGAAGAAGTAAAACTGTCCTTATTTGCATATGACATAATATTATACATAAAAAAAATCCCTAAAGACTCCATCAAAAAACTATTAGACCTAATAAATGAATTCAGCAATGAAGTAGGATACAAAATTAAAGCCAAGAAATCTATGGCATTTCTATACACCAATAGTGAACTTACAATAAGAGAGACTAAAAAACAATCCCATTTACCATTGCACCAAAAAAAAATTGATACCTAGGAATAAACTTAACTAAAGAGGTAAAAGACCTCTACTCAGAAAAATACAGGACGTTAAAAAAAGAGATAGAGGAAGACATAAACAGATAGAAGAACATACCATGTTCTTGGATTGGTAGAATCAACATCACCAAAATGTCCATACTACCCAAAGCAATCTATAAATTCAACGCACTTCCCATTAAAATACCAATGGCATATTTCACAGACCTAGAACGAACTCTCCAAAAATTCATCTGGAATTAAAAAAGACCCCGAATAGCTGTAGCGATCCTGAGAAAGAACAAAGTAGGTGGGATCTCAATACCAGATATCAAGTTGTATTACAAAGCTACTGTTCTCAAAACTGCCTGGTACTGGCACAAGAACAGACATATAGATCAATGGAATAGAATATAGAGCCCAGAAATCGACCCAAACCAATATGCTTAATTAATATTTGACAAAGGAGGCAAGAACATACAATGGAGTCAAGACAGTCTCTTCAATAAATGGTGTTGGGAAAATTGGACAGATACATGCAAAAAAAAAAATGAAACTAGAACACCAACTACACCATAAACAAAAAATAAACTCAAAATGGATAAAGGACTTAAATGTATGACAGGAAACCATAAAAATACTAGAGGAATCCAAAGGCAACAAAATCTCAGACATATACCGAAACACTTTATTCACCGATACAGCTCCTACGGCATTGGAAACTAAGGAGAAAATAAACAAATGGGACTACATCAAAATAAAAAGCTTCTGCACAGCAATAGAAACCATCAACAAAACAACAAGAAAGCCCACTGCATTGGGAACATATTTGTCAATGTTATCACTGATAAGGGTTTAATTTCCAACATTTATAGGGAATTCATACAACTTAACAAAAGGAAGATAAACAATCCAATCAAAAAATGGGCAAAGGACCTAAATAGACACTTTTCAAAGGAGGACATTCAGAAAGCCAAGAGACATATGAAAACATGCTCCAAGTCACTAATCATCCGAGAGATATAAATCAAAACAACGAGGTACCATCTCACACCTGTCAGAATGGCTATCATCAACAAATCAACAAACGACAAGTGCTGGAGAGGATGTGGAGAAAAAGGAACACTCGTGCACTGCTGGTGGGAATGCAGACTGGTGCAGCCACTATGGAAGACAGTATGGAGTTTCCTCAAAAAACTAAAAATAGAACTCCCATTTGACCCAGTAATCCCACTTCTAGGAATATATCCCAAGAAAACAGAAACACCAATCAGAAAGGATATATACACCCCTTTGTTCATAGCGGCACAATTCACCATAGCTAAGATCTGGTAACAGCCTAAGTGCCCATCAGTAGATGAATGGATTAGAAAACTGTGGTACATCTACATGATGGAATACTATGCTGCTGTAAAAAAGAAGGAATTTTTACCATTTGCAACAGCATGGATGGAACTGGAGAGCATTATGCTACGTGAAATAAGCCGGTCAATGAAGGAAAAATACCACATGATCTCACTCATTTATGGATAATAAAGACCATTATAAACTTATGAACAAAAATAGATACAGAGGCAGAGCTGCCTCCAACAGACTGTCAAACTACAGTGGGAAGGCCGGGGACGGGGGGGAGGTAAGAGATCAACCGAAAGACTTGTATGCATGCATATAAGCATAACCCATGGACATAAGACACTGGGGGATAGGAGAGGCCAGGGGATTGTCAAGGGCGGGGAAAAAGGAGACATGTGTAATACTCTTCGTAATACTTTAAGCAATAAAACAATTTAAAAAAAAGAATGGGCTTAATAAATATCGGTTATAATTATTTATGAAAAATTAAAAATGGAACTTCCATTTGACCCAGTAATCCCACTTCTAGGAATATATCCAAAGAAAATAGAAATACCAGTCAGAAAGGATATATGCACCTCTATGTTCATAGCAGCACAATTTATAATAGCTAAGATCTGGAAACTGCCTAAGTGCTCATCAGCAGACAAATGGATGAGAAAATTGTGGTACATCTACACAAAAGAATACCAGGCTGCAGTAAAAAAGAAGGAATTCTTATCATTTGCAACAGCAGGGATGGAACAGGAGAACGTTATGGTAAGAAAAATAAGCCAGTCAGAGAAAAATAAATATCACCTGATCTCCCTCATTTGTAGAATATAATGAACAAAATAAAGTGATGAACAAAAATAGAACCAGAGACATAGAAGCATCAAGCAGACTAAACTGTCCAACCTGTGAGGAAAGACAGGGGATGAGAGGCTAAGAGATCAACCACAAGACTTGTATGCATGCATTTGAGCATAACCAATGGACACAGACAGTAGCGGGGTGAGGGCATGTGCTGGTGGGTGGAAGCAGCTGGGGAGAGGTCAATGGAGAGAAAAGAAAACTCATGTAATACTTTAAACAATAAAAAATTAATTTTTTAAAAGCATAAAAGTGCTTTTAATCTTAAAAAAATAAAATAAAATAATAACCAACTTGGCCAGCCAGTGTGGATCAGTGGTTGAGCATCAACCCTTGAACCAGGAGGTCACAGTTCAATTCCCAGTCAGGGCACATGCCTAGGTTTCGGGCTCCATCCCCCGCAGCTAATCTATGTATGATTCTCTCTCATCATTAATGTTTCTCTCTCTATCTTCCTCTCCCTTCCTCTCTCTAAAATCAATAAAAACATTTTTTAAAATAACCAACTGATTAGGAAAAACTACTTACTTTTAAACTCTCTTAAAAACAAACACATTCCTTTCCTTTGCAATAGCATTCCTTCTAAATTTCAAACTGTTACCAGAAATGGAGCCAGGTGCTGAACAGACTTGCTTAAGGCTGGCCTGCAGTGTGTGGGTTCTTGACTGGGTGCAAGAAAGATTTCACAACATGAGTTCAGGTGATTTTGAAAGTATGTTTTTTAAAGCTTGGAACACTGAAATAAGGAAGGGCTTAGGATAGAGGAAGTAGGGGATTAGACAGGGCTGTTTGGGCTCTCTAGAAACATTATAGAAATGAAGTGAGTCTAGGTGGGGCTGCTGTCAGCTCACAGGAAAGTTAGAGTAGAAAAGTTTGGGGGACAGGTCAATGGGATTAGTCCAGGACAAGCTGCTGCTGCTCATTGCTCCCCTGGTTGCACATTGCATGGGGACCTCATAGAGTTTAAAAGAAAGAAAATTCACTCAAAAAGGAGATTGGGGGGAAGGGGACACAAGGAGGGCACACACTGGCTTCTTTGTCTTGAGCGATTTTATTTACTTTCCAAAGGTGCGGATTTAGCGGAGGTCTCAGGAGAGATCTCAATAGAATTTTCATCAGCTTTCCCAGATGTCCCTTTTAAAGGTCATAGTCTCTAATAATAGGTCAGTGCCAGGGCAGGCAGTCTAAGCCTCATTATCAGCAATATTACAGGGAAGGAAAGGCCTCCTTGAGGCCAGTTTTGCCCATTACTAGGCACCCGGGGCTCTCCACCCTGATTCTGTATCTGGCTGTAAATTGCTTGGCCAGTTTGTTCAGCTGTCTGTCTCAGTTGCCTAATTCCACTTGCCAAGGAATTTTCCATGCTTCTTATTATCCTGTTTCAAAAAGAGCAAACATAAAAAATATTATTAATAATACAAAAGTTACTATATACACTTTTAGTCATTATTAAAAATTGGGCTATATATACAATGTTTGAGAAAAGTCCAAACAACAAGTGTGTAATTATCATTATCACTAATATTCACAGACAGGTAAAGATAATCAATTTGTAGTTATATAGGCCTTCTCCGTGTCTTGGGATAGCTCTCAATCTCTGATGTCAGTGACCTCTCATTCTCAAGAAGTCTTTGTTCACTGTAGGTAGAGGCAAGTGTCAGAGACAGGGCAGATGTCCATTTGTGGTTGGGCACCTGATAAGGTCCCTTCAAACAATGTTGGAGAGTGTTTGATTGATGTCTTTTCCAATTAAAAAAATAAGTCATGGTCTTTGAAGTCTTCATGTGTTGAGAGCACTCCTGTAAATAAATGTCACTAATTTATCTGTCCCTATCAGCTGGTTAATAAGTTCTTCATAATAATGCAGAATGTCTCCTTTTCGTAAGGTTGGTTCATATGTCTCTTAATCTAGATGCATGGGGTTACTGGTGACTATTTAATGAAGAGAAAAGCTATGGGTTTACCAAGAAAGGAGATTCCAGGTTGAGAAGAACCATAAGGAGGGCTTTAGGCCAAGGGAGATTAAAAGCTTCTGAAAATTTACCTAGCTGAGTTTTAATTATGTCATTTGTATATTACACCAATCCAGAGAACTAGAGTTATAGGTCCAATAATAAATACTAGTAGAATAGGCCAAATATTAGAAGTGAATTGTATTTTTTGAATGGTGAAATGTGTCCTTAAGTCACTGTAACTCATAGGGAATTCCCCAATAGGTGTTAATTTTCCCCCAATAATAATTTACCTTTTTAACTGTTGCTCTCCTTCAGGTGAATGCCTCAACCTAGTGAGAATAACATACAAATCATAAGTAACACATATTCGTATTCCTAAGATGGTGTCACTTGGGTAAAATTCAATTATTGTCTTTAAAATGGTTCTAAAGTAAGTAGGAAATGGCCTTGGGGTTCATGGAATGATTTTCCAGGGTTATATTTAGACAGTAGAACATCTGCTACACACTTTGCAATCTACAGAAGGGAAAGGAGTGACAGGAAATCCATTGATCAAAGATTAGAGAGGTGGTGGAAAACACAGCAAGGCATAGGGAGAATCTCTGGGATTAGATAAAAAGTAAAACCAATCAACGCATACTTCTTTTATATTGGTTGGTATAAGATAGTTAGCAGTAAACAATAGCATGATAACAGTAACATTGACGCGTCTTGTGCTGTCTGCTCTGGAGTTGTGAGGGGTTTGGAAAAAAGAAAATTACCCTGACATTCCAAAGGTATGTTATTGTAGATGCAAAAAGTCAATGGATGGACTCAGTTAAGGTAAAGACTAACATTTGTGAGAAAAGATAGCAACCTAGCACATGACTACCCACCATGACTCAAAGTTTGTAAGTTTTTATTTTCAGACCATCCTATCGGGTTACTTCAGGTTTCTGAGTTTGTAAGGCCCCCACAGAGGCCTTTCCTGAGCTTATGAGGTTGAGTATGTGGCCCCTTTTTCATTCACACAGCCCAACCCCTTAACCTCGTGGGAGGAGAGAGGAGCTAGAGATAATTACCAATGGCCTATTACTTCATCAATTATGCCAACATAAGGATACTTCCAATAAAAACCCTAAACAAGGGGTTCAGAAAACTTTGTGTTGATACTGGAAGGCTGAGCGCTCAGGGGAAAAAAATGGAAGTTTCACACCTCTCCCCATGCCTTGATCTGCCAGTCTCTCCCATTTAGTTATTCCTAAATTGTATACTTACAATAAACCAGTAATAGTAAGTAAATTCCTTCCTGAGTACTGAGTGAGTTTTTTTTAGATAATTATAAAGCATCAGGGGGTCATGGTAACCCCCAAACCTGGAGTTAACCAGTCCAAAATTTGCGTTACCTGGTCACCCCATTTGTGATGGAGTCTGAAGTTATGTTACTGAGCCTTGAACCTGTGGGGTCTGCACCCACTTCAGATAGTTAGTGTCAGAACTGAAATTAATTGTAGGACAACCCATTGGAGAATTGGTTGTTGATGGGGGAAAAAAAAACCACAAAAACAAAACCTTCAGCTCATATAAAAACTACCTGGCAGGGTGATGCTAGAAGTAATTATGATAGTGTCAGTGACCTGCCTGTATTAGATGCTCAGGGAGTTTGAGAAGACTTTACTTTCACTCTCCTCTCTCACTAATCCCTCTATCACTTTCACAGTCCACCTTCACCCCTTTTACTCCTCTCTGTTCTCACAGAACGAGGCCTGAGGCAGTGGTTCTGATCCCAGGAGCAGTGGAGGTACAGGCCTGTAAGTCTATTGATATTGTTGTCTACCCTGATGTCCACCCTGTTTGCCAGGTGACTGACACCAGGTTGTAGTGAAAGGAAAGAAAGCACATATTACAAAGGTACCAATGAAGAGGAATGGGGCAGCTGATGCTCAAAGACCAGAACTCACAGTGGTTTATATTTAGGGTCTTTTAAAGGAGGAAAATCATGATGTGGGGTTCAGAGTCATGGGTTTTGAGGATTGGTCAGTTATAAGTACTCATAATGTGACATTTCTTTCTGGCATCATCCTGGCTGGGGTCTGTGGTTATTGGGGTCTAGAGGTCTTCCTTCGTGCAGACAACCCAATGTTCTGCAACCCATTTTGGGGTTGGGTCAGTGATGTTACTCTAAGAGCAGAAAACATCTATCCATCTTGTGCTTAGCAGACAACATCTTGCTCAATATCTTGAGCACGATATCTCCTGCAACCTGTTTCACTGACTAGTTTCCAGGCTCCAGGCCGCATCTGCATTCTTTTCTATCACACCTGCCAGGTTCTATTTTCTATTTATTCTTTAACTACAAATCATAACATCCAGCTATGGGAACAAAGGGCAATCTCCCTCTCATCTTTTAAATGTTTTAGCTGGGCTAAAAATCAATTTAACAGATTAACAGGAGACAATGTATAAAGTCTGATATAAGAATGAGTATTCTGGGGCTATAAGAATAGAGACCAAAGGAAGCATTGGGTAGTGGAGGCTTGTATGTCATTCTGAAGCTAAGGGGGAAAGAGGGTTGTGGTTTGAGGCTTCAAAAGGCAGGAAGCCTTACCCTAACCCCGTGGTCGGCAAACTGCGTCTTGCGAGTCACATGCAGCTCTTTGGCCCCTTGAGTGTGGCTCTTCCTAAGCCTTAGGAGTACTCTAATTAAGTTAATAACAATGTATCTACCTATATAGTTTAAGTTTAAAAAATTTGGCTCTCAAAAGAAATTTCAATCGTTGTACTGTTGATATTTGACTCTGTAGACTAATGAGTTTGCCGACCACTGCCGTAACCGGTTTGGCTCAGTGGATAGAGTGTCAGCCTGTGGACCGAAGAGTCCCAGGTTTGATTTCAGTCAAGGGCATGTAGCTTGGTTGCGGGCACATCCCCAGTGGGGAGTGTGCAAGAGGCAGCTGATTGATGTTTCTCTCTCATCGATATTTCTAACTCTTTATTCCCTCTGCCTTCCTCTCTGTAAAAAATCAATAAAATATATTTTTAAAATAAAAAGGTAGGAAGCCATTGGCATGGAGATGCCAAAGCAAATTTGGTAAATGAATGTTTTTTGGGCATCTCCATGTGAACGTCCCTCCTGGAGCTGGTCCTCCATCTAAACACATTCTATGCAGTTTAGTGGGGAGGTCTAAACCTTTTTTTCCAATAAGGATGTCAAAACCAATATCCTAAAAGGCACATCTGGGGTAAACACTCTACTTCCCTTCACAGCAGAGTCATGACTTTTAGGAAGGTTTAAAAGTCTAACTAAAAGCTCAATCCTAGTTACCTAGTCATGGAGTACCTAAATCATTACAAAAACAAACACATAAAAATACTGAAACATTGCTCTTTCATTCTAAGCCTGTCAACTTTTGACTTCTCATTAGAAAAAAACTAAAAGCTATACTTGAATCTACTAATAAAAATGCTTCCTGCTTTGTTGTCCACAGCTTCTCTTTAGTGGGCGCCTTACTTCCTGGAGAGCAACTCAACATGGGTGTTATGATATTATCCATAGCTGTTCAGAAAGAAGTAGGAGTCCTGAGACCCTGACTCTTGTCTCAGATTAGTGTTTCCACCATCACTACTCACTGCTTAAGTGGTTCCTTTGTTCTGTTTGTACATGTCCCTAATTTTGACTAGTATGTGAGCTTCTTGCCTGACTGAAGGACTCCAGTCACGTCTCTATTGTTGAGGAATTGGGGGCAGAAGTCTTGCCGAGTGTTGCCAGCTAGGCTTCAATATCACCCATGCACTTTCATGTTTAACTTAATTTAGTTCGAAAAATGCATATAGCATGAATGCTGGAGAAAGGTCCTGATGTGACTTACAAAAACAAATGGGTTCAGAAGGGCCCCTGCGGTCATGGCAACTTTGTGGCATCTCTGTATTTTTTCAGTCACTGAGAAATATTATATATGAATGTCCAGGATAGGATTGTTCATTTGTTGATTCTGGAAATGTGTAATGGACTCCTACCATTTACCCACCAGTCACTATCCAGGGCCTTAGGGGCATAAGAGTGGATGAGGGAGACAAACTGGACATTATCACTGATGTCCAACTATTTATTTGACACAGGGGTCCTCAAACTTTTTAAACAAGGGGCCAGTTCACTGTCCCTCAAACCGTTGGAGGGCCGGACTATAGTTTTAAAAAAAAACTATGAACAAATTCCTATGCACACTGCACATATCTTATTTTGAAGTGAAAAAACAAAACGGGAACAAATACAATATTTGTATTTGCATGTGGCCCGCAGACCGTAGTTTGAGGACCCCTGATGACAGCTAATATCTGAAAGGCACTTCAAGATGCCCTAAGATCCTTGATCTCAGCCAAACTTCTGACCTCAATGTGCTCCTCCAGAATTTTCCTGAATCTCTTTGTGTTTTCCCAATTTTTCTTTCTCCCACACATCCACATTCAACTGGCTCATTTGGGTGATTAAATGAGCTAATAGACCTGAAGTGCCCAGTACACAGTGTGTGCTGGAGAAAGGCCAGCTATTGTCATTATTGAACTCCTGTGGGCACACATCCAGGGTCTGCCACTTGGGAACAGCAGTGATAGATAAACAATGTTTTCCCCTCCCCAACCACACGAGCAATTCATGACACCAGCCTTGATTACAGCTGGACTGAGTTATAAGTAACAGGCAATAAACCACACATATATAAAGTGTACAATTGATGAGTGTTGACACGCATATACACTCCATGTGTGTCCATTCCTCCCCAAAATTTCTCATGTGCCTTTGTAATCCCTCTCTCTATATCCCACCCCACCCCAACAGTCCTCAGTCAGTCGCTCAATTTCTGTCTTTCTCAATAGATTAGTCTACATATTCCTGAATTATATATACATGTAATTTCATTGGACACTCTCTTTTTTGTCTGACTTTTTTCATTCGACATAATTATTTTTATGAAGTGGAATTCATATAACAAAAACTTTATCAATTAAAAGTAAACACTTTAGTGGCAGTTAATATAGTCACAATGTTGTGCAAACACCACCTCTACCTTGTACTAAAACATTTTCATCACCTCAAACATAACCATGTTCCCACTGAGAGGTTTCTACCTTTTTCTCCATCCCCTAACCCCTGAAAACTACCAATCTGAATTCTCTCTCCTTCTCCCACTTGTCCCATGTCCGCTGCCAGCTTGTACGTCTAGTGCTACCTCTTGTCCCATGTCAGGGCACTAATCTAAGTCTTCAAGACCTTATTTTCTCTTTTAAACTTGGGCCTCAGCACTCACGCCCATCCAAGATTAGGAGAATGGCACCCCAACCTCATTGCACCAGCTCCAGTTGCTTCTCCCTCAACAGGTAGGTCAGTCATTCACTCATATTCCTCAGCCCCATTTTGACACTCGCCAAAAAGCCTTCCTGCAGGGCCCTTAGGTTCCCTCGAGCTCATATAACACCCAAAAACATTTCAGGTTTTAAAATTTCTTGTCCTGATTCTTAGCAGCCCCTATTCCTCCATGGCTCCTAGCCTCTAGGGCAGTGATGGTGAACCTTTTGAGCTCGGCGTGTCAGGATTTTGAAAAACCCTAACTTAACTCTGGTGCCGTGTCACATATAGAAATTTTTTGATATTTGCAACCATAGTAAAACAAAGACATATTTTTGTTTATTTTATATATGTAAATGCCATTTAACAAAGAAAAATCAACCAAAAAATGAGTTCACGTGTCACCTCTGACACACGTGTCATAGGTTCACCATCACTGCTCTAGGGTCACCTCTGCTTACATACAATCCACCTCTGCCATGGTCTTGAAGGTTTTTAGCCAAATACTCCAGAGGCCACAGGGAGCAGGAAAGGAAACAGAATCAGAAGAGAGATTTGTTCCCATGTCCCAGGTTCTGGTTGTGAACTCTCTAAGATAGGCACATGTAGTTTGTAAAAACAACAATGAAAACCAAGAGTGAGGACACTGATATCTGCCCTGAGCTCCAAGTAAACAGGGCTGACCAGTGCAGGCCTGTGGGTGGAGGACATGAGAAAAACCTGCTTGTTTCCTGGAATTGTTGAATTTCGTGAAAGAATCTCTTTTAAAATCTCTGATCTTGTTCCTTGAAGGTAAGTTGAAAATGAATGTAGAAGGAGAACACCGTTGATGATCAGGTCACTGCTGAAGTTCACCTTTTCAAGTCTGCTCCCAGGTAACACTCAGACCCAGAAGGGCAGTCAGGTCATCTTCTGTGGCTGCCACATCAGAAATAAGGGAGGAAAGTTGGAAATGTTTATTTGTAGGATTGTAGCCAAATACGGGAAAATATGGTAAGGATTGACACTGTGAGCAAGATGACAGGATCAGAATCCAAACAAATTTAAAGAGGCAAAAAAGACTTTATTCAAAACCATGCAATAGGGCAGTGAGACTGATCTCAACTCCCCTGAGACAAGACCCTAGAGAGATTTTAAAAACACCAGAAGGAAGCATAGGCTCCCGTGTTTGCTAATTGGATTTACACAAAAGTAAAGTAAAACTTCTCATGAAACCCTAAGAGGAGGTTACCTCTGGGTTGTAAAGGACCCCCACCCAAGTTAGGTTCCTATCCCCCCTCAGAGACTGGGACACGGGGACACCAGGAGAATTAAATTTCAAAGGGATGGGCCCAGGCCTGTGAGACAGTTGTTCTCTGAGTCATAGCACCGGCAAGAAACGTGTATATTTCAAAAGGGCTGAGAAAGAATCTGAATCACAAATTGTAATTACATTTCTGAAGAAAATGCTCTAAGAATATGGAAGTCAGAGGCCTGTAGTGAGGAGGAACCTGTGCAAAGGTGAGTGACTCTGAGGGAACACCAAGGCCCCCAGGTCATAAAAACTGCTTTCCGAACAGTGGAGGGAAACACAACTAAATCTCTTTTAGTCCAGACTCGTTCAATCTCCCAACAGTTCCTGCAATTTATAAAGGGGTGCAAGTTACAAGCCATTTTAAACAGGTGCAAATAGCTAAGAGACCCTGAACAGAGCCAGGATCTGATCTCCCAGAAGGCTGTGCTTCCAATCCTATCTAATAATAGACTATCTAATAATAGGCAAAGATTCAAATTGACCATACCTTCGCCACACCCACCATTGGCTATACAGAGTGATATGCAAATTAACCACCAACAAAGATGGCAGTTAATTTCCATAGGTAGGCGCCAAGCAGAGCAGTGAGGGCTTGAAGGCAACTCCGGCCAGAGCAAAAGCCTGGGTCCCGGGTGCCAGAGGAAAACCGGTGCCGGCAGCCAAGGGAAGGGAAGGCCTATTGCACGAATCTTTTAGTGCAACAGGCCTTAATTGAGTCTATGGTGAGGGTTCCATTAACAAGGAGGACAGAGTCATACAGCTGGTTCTCCCCTCTCCCTCTGTACCATGTAAAGGCTATACTATCCAGAGACAGCACACATGAGGGAGAAGCCCAGAAGGGCCTGTTAGACCAAGAGATAGAAATCAGTCTCCTTCTCCACCTCCTAAGCCAAAGACAGGGGCATGTGTGAATTCACTGTTATCTGAGTGTCTCAATGTCATCCTCTGGAGGTCAGAAGGAGATCTGCAGCCAATGTCAGGTGCTTCACCAGTGATGCTGACCAAGCACCAGAGGGTGGGAGCTGATGCTGAGCCCTGGACAGAGGTGGGCTCTGACCTGCAGGCTGAGAGACAAGTTAGGACCCAATCACTGTGGGTTCCCAGCCTCCTGACTCCATCCCAGGACAGGGTAAGCCCAGTGAGACAGGCACTGTCGAGTATTATGAGTTGAGTGTCAGAAGAACTGTCTCCCAGGGGGATGTACTGAGGCAGGAGGAGCTTTCTGTCCCCAAGGTTTCACAGAAAGGTCCTGATGAAGGCTCTCCTGAGGCTTTTGGGAGAGGGTGCCAACCTAGGGGGCTGGTCCCCAGAAAGCTGTGTGTGTTTCCCATCATAGCTTTGGGACGTTGCATCCAAGTCATCTGTGTCCCTGTCAGTCATCTGCTCTAGGTCTTTCCAAGGGGCCCAGGATCTGGAGCAGCTCCACATGGAGACTAAACCAGGGCATCTTGTAAGTTCCTCTGTTAGGGGAGGGGAGGCCTCTGTGGGACACTCAGCCCCTCTGAAATGAAAGCAACCATGGATCCTGGGTTCTCCTGTCCCATCCTGCACAGGAAGTGCCACTTCTTCCCCCAAACACCATGGGCTGGTGAGATGTCTTCAGGGACCACAGCCAGCTGTATCAGCCCCAGCTTTGGGGTGGGGACTCATCTTCTGGTATTCTGAGGGCTGATGGGCTGCCTTTCTCTACCTGGGGCAGAGAATCCAGAGCATCTGCCAGGCTGCTGCTCAGGCCCGAGGAATATGAAATGTCATTCACAGATGGACATGGGCAGGGCTGTGATTTTTCTGAGAATGAAGTGGGGCTGGCCCCTTATAGTCAAGTTCCTATCCTACCTCCTGGCTGTAAGTTGGGTAAAGAACTGATCCTGGGCCCTAACCGGTTTGGCTCAGTGGATAGAGCTTCAGCCTGCGGACTCAAGGATCCCGGGTTCAGTTCCGGTCAAGGGCATGTACCTCGGTTGTGGGCACATCCCCAGTAGGGGGTGTGCAGGAGGCAGCTAATTGATGTTCCTGTCTCATCGATGTTTCTAACTCTCTATCCCTCTCCCTTCCTCTCTGTAAAAAAATCAATGAAATATATTTTTTTTAAAAAAGAACTGATCCTAGGACATCCCTGGGCACTTAGTGGCCTCCTCCCAAGCTGACACCAATACCTTCATGTCTATTAGGAACAGGATTCCACTGTGTGGTTTCCCTCATCCATCTAATGAGTGTTTACTGAGCATCTGTGGAGTTCCCAGAGCCTGGGAACTCCACAAAGAGCAAGCCATACATGGGTCCTGCACTCATGTATATTTAGCTGTAATATTAATGTGGTTGAGGAAGGAGGCAATTACCGTGTTTACCTACGTTACCATCTTGACCAGAAGTGCCCCCAATTTAGGTTTATTCCAGTTGGGCACTGGAAGGAGGTGTGAAAAAGATCCACCTGCTCTGCTGCAATTTTGAAAGTCTCATTAGTTCTTCATTTGCTATCACTCCCCAGACCAGAATATATACCTGTGAACTGAGGAAGCCTAATGGTTGGCCTTGGGATCCACAGACACCTAACAGGGCCCTGGGGTGGAGGAGAGGACAGGGCTCTGGCTGCAGACAGACCTCAGGTGACTCTGATCAGCTGCTCATGGTCTGTGGGACTCTGCTTTAGTGCCTGTACCTCCCTGTGCTTTGGCTTCCCCTCAATGAAGTACGATGAATACTTGGCTGTGGGTTGTCAGTGTATTCACTGTAAAATATTCACAGTATCTGACTAAACCCTTGGGATAGGGAAGCTGCTCGAATAGGGGGCATCTGTTATTGATCAACTCCAAGAAAGAGCTGCCTCGAACAGACTGTAAAACTACAGCAGGAGGGCGGGGGGGGGGGGGGGGGGGGGGGTAGGGAGGGGTTAACAGATCAACCGAAGGACTTGTATGCATGCATATAAGCATATCCAATGGACACAAGACAGTGGGGGGTAGGGGAGGCCAGGGGATTGTCAAGGGCGGGGGGGGGGGGGAAGGAGACATATGTAATACTCTTTGTAATACTTTAAGCAATAAAAAAAAATAGAAAATTTAAAAAATAAATAAATAAATAAATAAAAATAAATAAAAAAGAAGGAACCCCCTGGGCTAATCCCTGGTGGATGAGGAGCTGCCAGGAGCATCTTTTCTCCTCTCACTCGACTCTCCTAAAGCCCCCAGGGCAGTCAGCTAGTGATCCAAGGTTGTGTAGTCACTGTTGATAAAGATGAATTCTTTAAAAATGGTGCTAGGACAGTATGTGCAAGTAAATGTTAGGGTCCTCCTCATTGGGGGGGGACTATGATATTCACCTGGCCTCAATGGTTCACACCACAAATTACTTATCAATTAGTCCAAAATGCAACAATGTGGCATTACAATCCCAATGTAATGCATGGACTTCTTTTTTGGCATTTTAAGGAGATGTTCCATTGTCTGATGATACACTCAGTCGGAGGAGGTTCAAATTGCCTCGCTGCAGCTCTATTTCCATGCTCTTTTGCATTGCTGATTACATTCAGTTTGAATTTTGCAAGCAAGACAATTGCTTACCAGTATTTAATCTTTTTATTTTTTGACATCTTTATGGGTTCAGAAGCTCTGGTCCCTGTTGCATCTGCACACTCTCCAGCTCCACCTCCAATTACAGCATCAGCTGATGTCAGTAACAATAAGGCTCGTGACTGGAGGAAGACTGTTTGACAAGGTACGGGCAGTTACACACCTGCGCACCTGTGTAGCTCCCTCCTCGGCTGACTTCCCTGTATTAGACGCCCTTCAAAAAAATAGCGTCTTATTCATAGAAAAATACGGTAGTCTTTCTGTATCCCAAGCAACCAAGACCAAGTTCTGGCACAAAGGTCAGCCTCAGTAAATATTTGTTGACTAAAACAAGACATTTAATGGATGACCTGTGACCCTATGTGCCTCTTTGCCCACCTTCTTTCCCCTCTTCCTCTAGGGACCCTGCTTGAGACCATGCACAACCTCAGAGGGCGCCATTCACACAGCGACAATGTGAATCGTTAGGGAGGAGGTGGTGTTTCAAAAGTGCACAACCTATATAAATGTACTGATGGCTCTGTTGCTATCTTTCCCTCCTCTCCATTCATTCATTCATTCACTCAATCGAAAACATCTATTGAGCACCCATGTTATGCAGAGTTAGTGGTACAGACACAGTAGGAGAGAAGAGAAACACCTCTCTGAATGTGTGGCAAATTTGAAACTTGCAAACAAAAGAAAAATAGAATGAATAAAAATGTCAAAAATAAGCAGACCATTATGAATTACACACTCATTTCTCTTTCTCCTCTGCTATTGTTCTCAGCCTTTCTTTTCAAACTTTGCAACCTCTGCAGTTACTGAAGGATGCCCCATACCCTTTCCCTCTCCCTCCAACGCAGTGGGCTAGAGCTGATTTGTAGACACCTGCAAACCTGATTATTAAATATTTAGGGATTTGGCAAGCTGATTGTCAAACTGTGCATGGCTTCAAAATCAGACATGGGGGGAGCCTTTGTGCCACAGTAATGGGCCAACATTATGAGATGGGGTTTGTTGATGCTGTTTTTCCAAAAAGCTGGTTTTATAGCACACCACTATTCCCATCTGTTTCTAGCAGAAAAACATTGCTTTGTCAAAGAATATTCTGGTTCTTCCATAGCTATTCAATTCCCCCTGCCATACCTCAGCCCCCTGCTGGGTGGCAGGAACTGGAGACTCTAAGCCTGCGTTGTAGAAGGAGGGGAGAGAGCAGAGGATGATGAAAGATAAGTAAAAGAAGAAAAAGAGAAAGCATGAGGGAAGTTCATGAAATGGGGTATTTTTAAAAAGCAATATTTGAAGGAAAGAGAAAGAAAAGAGAAGTAGGTATCTGTGGAGGGGCAGAGGTTAGGGTAGAAAAAACATAGAGAACAGCCAAGACCCATCACACATTGTCCTCACAGGAAGTTGAGCCATTCCCCACCTGGGGCCAGAAGGTGGCAAGGTTGCCAGGAGAAATGAGGAAACTACCTTCGAAAACAACCCTGAAACAGTGTGGGGGGGGGTAGATCTACACCAGTGGAGGCTGGGGTAGGGGTGCCTCAGTTTTTAACTGTACGGGGGTCTGGGAGCCTGCACAACTGGGTCAGAGGGAGGAGAGAGACCTTAACTCCTGGGTCAGAAGGAGGAGGAAGAACTTGGGTTTCTGGCCTTTAAAGTTGGTGAGACAAAGAGTGTGGGCCCCGGCCTTCTTTAGCAAGGCCCTCCAGTCCCCACCCTTTCCTGGCTGCCCTGGGTGAAGAGAGACATAAAAGGGCTCTGTTTCCTGGAGGAAGAACAGGGGCAAGAGAATTCTAGCTGCCCAGACCATGATTTCCATCCTGCTGCCAGCCCTCCTAGGCCTCACCCTCATGCTGCCCTGTGAGTGAAAACCCTAACTTGGGAGGGGATTTCCTGGGAGGATGGGCTAAGATGGATTTCTTTCCCACTTCAGCAATGGAGGCCCTGACCTGTCAGGCAGGAATATGGGAGACTGTGAGGAAAACATCAGAAATGCCCTTGCGGTGGACAGCTGAAGAAGAGTCCTGCAAGGATGGCTGGGGTTGCCAAGAGTCGCTGATGCTCATTGAGAATGGTGAGAAAGGCCCCAAAGGCCCCAAGCCTGACCCCACCTTCACCTGCACAGCGTTATCCCTCCTCCTGACCAGCAGTCTCCAAAGACTCAGCTCCCCTCCTGCCAGGAGCTGTCCCCTCCCCAGCAGGAGCAAGCCCTCAGGGGCCCAGTTGCTTCCTCTCCAACCTCTCCCCCAGCCACGACGAAGACTCTCCCTCTAGCACCCTGGAATCCAGATCCTCACCTGGCCTGCTTCCTTCTTCATCTAGGACCCCAAGTGTTCCTAGAGCTCAGCAAGGGCTGTACCCAGGAGGAGGATCATGAAGCCCGTATCACCCAGCACAGGAAGAGCCCTGGCCTCTCTGTCATCTCCTACACCCGTGTGTGCCGCCACAAGGACCTCTGCAATGATCTCTCCTCCACCCGCCCTGTCTGGACCTTGCCCACCTCTGCAGGTGTGAACAAGGAGTGGGAGGAGGTGGAGCAGGAGAGGACAGGAGAGAGGGGAGGAGAAAAGCACAGAAGGGCTGTTCATTTAGAACCCCTCCCTCCTATCTGGCCTGTGCACACTTCCCAGGACTTCCGCCCCTGACATAGCTTCTTCTAACAATCCTGGGGCAGGAAACTAGATTGCTCTTCTGAGTTCAGCCCCACCTCAAATTCTGACGATAGCCTGAACCCGGGCCATGCTCCTTTCTCTACACTGTTGAGCATGGCTCATGTTGAGCATGATTTATTCAGGATTTGGGTTTATGCTCTTAAAGTGAGATTGGCCTATAGCTCTCCAGTGTCCTTTTCTATACTATAAACTATTGGAGTGGGTGGGGGGTGTGCTTCATGATTCTCTACTCTTTAGGGCACCTTGTCTGCTTGGATTACGTAGTGGAAGTTGTGGGTGAAAGCTACCATCGATCTTGCAAGGTCCCCTGTCTTGTCTGAGTCACCACTGCCTCTCCCAGGTTTCATGCCCACCCCTTGCTCTCAGCAACCACTCCACTGCAATTTCCAGCACCCCAGATCTACATGAGACTTAGAAGGTTGATGATGGGGCCACAAAAGCAAAGACGATAGAAGGCACTGGATCCAAATGCAGAGCCAACTAAGTCCTCCTTTTTTCCCTCTTCCCTCCCAGTCCCAGGGTCGGTGCGGTGCCCAGTCTGCTTTTCTGAGGAAGGCTGTAAATCTGCAACAGAGCTGACCTGCCCCGTTGGGAACACGCACTGCTACAATGGGGTCCTGCAGCTCAGGGGAAGTAAGCTGGGACATCTGGGTCCCTGCTGGCCCTGAGGGTAGCTGAGGGCTGGGGCTCAAAGGAGAGTGGGCTTGATCCTCAGGGTTGGAAGCCCCCAGTGGTGGCATCTCACTCTCCCCCACTCTGCCTGGCCCCTTTCCACAGTTGGCATCCACACCAATCTGAAAGTCCAGGGATGCATGTCCCAAGCAGCCTGCAACCTGCTGAATGAGACTCAGGAAATCGGGGCCTTGTCTGTGCGTGAAAAGTGTGATTCAGATGGTGAGTCCCATGTCTGGAAGGTGAGGCTGTACCCACCCTTCAGCCTTGGTGTAAAATGACCCTTGTGAAAGTCAGACATACAAACACATCCCACAAACTCCAACAGCCACAAATAATTTAGAAATTTATTACATATTTGGGCATGCACAAAGTGAGGGATTGTCCTGGGAGATGCCCATGGGTGAGCATGACTTTAAGAGGTGTCCAGCTGAAGGGAAAGACAGGCCCAGGGGGCGGACATAGGACAGGGTGGGTGGGCCGGCTGTGTTGCCTTTCACTTTATCCATTGGGTGTGGAAGTGAGTGCACAGTGTATGCTTCTCATGCTGGAAGTGATTCATTGCCGTTATTTCTATTTCTCAACACTCTTGACCTTGTGTAGCCCTAGTTCCTTCCCCTTCTTTCTTGCAAGAGCCAAGGAAGGACACTGGGCGGGTCCCACTCACCCACACAAGCCCAGCCCTTACCAGTACACCTGACTGAGACAGAGACTGGCCTGGAGAACCACAATGAGAAGGACCAATGGCAGGGAGGAGAGTGGGAAGAGGGCCTTCCCTGTCTGAGACTCAGTTTCCTCATCCACCCACAGCACCCAGTCCTTAAAGCCTCAAGGTGAGAGTTCAGTGAATGCAGTAACATCCTCTGTGTGCTTGGATCTCTCTGACTAGACTGGGAGCCTTGAGGACAGGGCCTGGATGTCACTGACACCAAGGATTCTAGCCTGAGGCAACACAAGGGCTGGCTCAGGATGGGAAGTGAGCATGTACAGGATTCCAAGGTCTCCGGTGGAGACTACAGAGGACTGAGACCCTAACCCTGCCCTAAAGGGCCTCCAGGACAAGGAGGGGAGACATTACTGTTGCAGATGGTCACGGGTCTGCAGTGAAAGGGGTTGGAGAAGATCTGAGAGGGAAGGTCCTAATATCCTGTGGGTAGGGTGTCAAGGAGGGCTTCACATAGGAGGTAAACTGAAAGACTAGCTACAGTCTATTAGTAGAAGAGGAAAAGGACATTAATAGGCAGAGGAAACAGCCTGTGCAAAGGCCCAGCTATGGGAATAAACCCACTATTTTCTATAAGGCCTCCCTGGCTGTACCAGAATAAGTCACATCAAGAGGATGTGACCTTGGGCTGTGCAGTGGAAGTGTAGCTGGAACTGGGGGGTGATTGCCAGTTTTTCAGGTAGACAAGGTAGATGTGGGTGACCTCTGCTATTCCAAGCAGAAGGAACAGTGGTGCAAGGCCAAGGAGGCAGGAAATGGTCTGGAGTGTCTTTGGAATAGATATTGGGACGGGGAATGAAGAGAGAGATAGGGAGCCTGGTGGTGGGTCAAGTGGCCACAAAGCCAGACTGAGGGATTAGTCTTTCTCCTGAGGCACAAGAGCCATGGAAGGGTGTTGAACAGGGAAGAACAATCTGAGTCTCTCCTTTTGATTAGTTCTGTTTAATTGTCTGGCCCTCAGTTCTGGGAGCAGGTAACATTCATTTTCCAGAAGGCATTCCTGAAAATAATCAAATTTAACACATACCACACAGACACAGCACAGAATACACACAACAGACAGAACCTCACTCACCATACCACATGCACATCACACACGACATGAGAAAACAGAAGTAGGCATCTGTGGTGGGGTAAAGGTTAGCCTAGAAAAAAACATAGGAACCAGCCAAGACCCATCAGACATTGTCCTCACAGGCAGTTGAGCCATTTCCCCACTTGGGACCAGAAGATCCCCAGGTTGCCAAAGGAAATGAGAAAAATACCTTCCAAAATTACCCGGAAACAGTGTTGAGGGTGGGGATCCAGACCAGTGGAGCCTGAGGTCAGGATGCTTCAGTTGTTAACTGTAGAGGGGTTGGGAGCCTGGACAACTGGGGCAGAGGGAAGAGAGGAGCCTTGACTCCTAGGTCTGAGGGAGGAGGAAGGACTCGGGTTCTGGCCTTTAAAGTTGGTGAGACTCAGAGTGTGGGCTCAGACTTTCTTGCTAAAGAAGGCCCGCCACTCCCCACCCTTTCCTGGCTACCCTGAGTGAAGAGAGACATAAAAGGGCTCCCTTTCCTGGGAGAAGAGCAAGAGCAAGAGAATTCTAGCTGCCCTGATCATGAGCTCTATCCTGCTGCCGGCCCTCCTGGGCCTAATGGATTGCTGTTCCCACCTCAGGAGTGAAGGCCCTGACCTGTGAGTTTGGAAGACTGACAATTGTGAGGAAAGCATCAGAACTGCCCGTGAGGTGGACAACTGGCCAGGAGTCCTGCAAGGAAGGCTGGGGTTGCCAAGATTCGTTGATGCTCATTGAGAATGGTGAGAAAGGCCCCAAAGGCCCCAAGCCTGACCCCACATTCACCTGCACAGTGTTATCCCTCCTCCTGACCAGCAGACTCCAAAGGCTTCCTGCTCCTCCTGCCAGGAGCTGTCCCC
This sequence comes from Myotis pilosus, assembly GCA_036010255.1. NCBI lineage: Eukaryota > Metazoa > Chordata > Mammalia > Chiroptera > Vespertilionidae > Myotis > Myotis pilosus. Next base: position 701,980 of record JASKON010000029.1, read on the forward strand.
TCCCCAGCAGGAGCAAGCCCTCAGGTGCCCAGTTGCTTCCTCTCCAGCTTCTCCCCCAGCCACAACCAAGACTCTTCCTCTAGCACCACAGAGTCCTGCTCCTCACCTGACCTGCCTCCCTCTTCATCTAGGACCCGAAGTGTTCCTAGCGCTCAGCAAGGGCTGTACACAGAAGGAGGATCATGAGGCCCGTGTCACCCAGCACAGGGAAGGCTCTGGTCTCTCTGTCGTCTCCTACACCCGTGTGTGTCGCCACAAGAACTTTTGCAATGACCTCACCTCCACCGACCCTGTCTGGACCCTGCCCACCCCTGCAGGTGCAAATGAGGAGGGAGAGGAGGAGGAGAAGACAGGAGCTAGGGGATGAGGGGAGCAGAGAAGGGCTGTTCATTTAGAACCCCTCCCTCCCATCTGGCCTGTCCACACTCCCCAGGACTACCTCCCCTGGCACAGCTTCTTCTAACAGTCCTGCGGCAGGAAACTGGACTGCTTTCTGAGTTCAACCTCACCTCAAACTCCACTGATGGCCTGAACCTGGGCAAAGCTCCATTCTCTATACTGTTGAGCTTGGCTAACTCATGTTTCCAGAAGGCATTCCTGAAAATAATCAAATAGGATTTCGGTAGATCCTCTTAAAATGAAATTGGTCTATAACACTCCACTGTCCTTTTCTATATCATAAATTGTTTTTCTGGGGGTGGGGGGATCCTTTTGATTCTCTGCACTTTGGAGCATGTTGTCTACTTGGACTGTGCAGTGGAAGTGAGGGTAAAATCTACCCTGGTTCCTCCAAGGGCCCGACTCCTGTCTCAGTCACTGCTGCCTCTCCCAGATCTCATGCCCACCCCCTGGCTCTCTCAGCAACCACTGCACTGCAATTTCCAGCACCCCAGGTCTACATGAGACTGAGGATGTTGATGATGGGGCCACAAATGCGAAAGGATAGAAGGCACCAGATCCAAATGCAGAGCCCACTCAGTCCTCCCTTCTTCCTTCTCCCCTCCCAGTCCCAGGGTCGGTGCGGTGCCCAGTCTGCTTTTCTGAGGAAAGCTGTGAATCTGCAACAGAGCTGACCTGCCCCGTTGGGCACACGCACTGCTACAATGGGACCCTGCAGCTCAGGGGAGGTAAGCTGGCACATCAGGTCCCTGCCGGAACTGAGGGTAGGGGATGGCTGGGGCTCAGAGGAGGGTGGGCCTGGCTCCTCAGGGTTGGGTGGTCCCAGTGGTGGCATCTCACTCTCTCCCCCTCTGCCTGGCCCCTTTCCACAGTTGGCACCTTCACTGATCTGAAAGTCCAGGGATGCATGTCCCAAGCAGCCTGCAACCTGCTTAATGACACTCAGGAAATCGGGGCCTTGTCTGTGAGTGAAAAGTGTGATTCAGATGGTGAGTCCCATGTCTGGAAGGCGAGGCTGTACCCACCCTGCATCCTTAGAGTATGATGACCCTTGTAAACGTCAGACATGCAAACACATCCCACAAACTCCAACAGCCACAAATAATTTAGTTTATTACACATTTGGGCATGCACAAAGTGAGGGATTGTCCTGGTAGGCCCTTTGGGGTGAGCATGCCAATAGAAGTGTCTAGCTGGAAGAGAGAGAGAGGATCAGGAAGCAGACATAGGACAAGTTGGTGGGCTGGCTGCTTTGCATTGTACTTTATCCATTGGGTGTGGAAGTGAGTGCAAGTGCATGCTTCTCATGCTGGGATTGATGCATTGCCTTCAATTCTATTTCTCCACACCCTTGACCTTGGCTAGCCAAAGGTCCCTTACCTCCCTCCACCCTCATCCGTACCCCATGCATGGTGCTAGAGCACCCTAGCAGCACTGTCACCTAGGAAAGAGTGTCAGAGAGAAAATCCAGGGTGCTTGGGGTGTGATAGGGTCAGCAAGAGACAAGCAGGGACACTGGGAGGGTCCCCACTCACCCACAAGCCCAGACCTTACCAGCACACCCGACTGAGACTGAGACAGAGACTGGCCTGGAGTATCTCAATGAGAAGCACCAATGGCAGGGAGCAGAGTGGGAAGAGGGCCTTCCCTTTCTGAGACTCAGTTTCCTCATCCACCCATGGCACCCAGTCCTTAAAGCCTCAAGGTGAGAGTTCAGTGAATGCAGCAACATCCTCTGTGTGCTTGGATCTCTCTGACTAGACTGGGAGCCTTGAGGACAGGGCCTGGATATCACTGACACCAAGGATTCTAGCCTGAGGCAACACAAGGGTTGGCTCAGGATGTGAAGTGACCTTGTACAGGACTCCAAGGTCTCTGGAGGAGACTGCAGAGAACTGAGACCCTAACCCTGCCCTAAAGGGCCTCCAGGCTGAGGAGGGGAGACATTACTGATTCAGATGGCCACAGGGCTGCAGTGAAATGGGTCTGGGGGAGGTCTGAGGAGGAAGATACTAATATCCTGCAAGTGGATGTCAAGGGGGCTTCACAGAGGGAGTGACCTTAAAGATTAGCTTCAATTTATTAATAGAAGAGGAAAAGGACATCAATAGGCAGAGGAAACAGCCTGTGAAAAGGCCCTGTGGTGGAAATAAACCTGCTATTTTATAGAAGGGCTCCTTAGCTCTACCTAAGAAGTTCACTTAAAGAGAATGGTGTGTAGCTGGAACTGGGGGTGATTGCCAGTTTTTCAGGTGGACAAGGTAGATGTGGGTGATCTCTGCTATTCCAAGCAGAAGGAACAGTGGTGCAAGGCCAAGGAGGCAGGAAATGACCTGGCGTGTCTTTGGAATAGATATTGTGGGGGAGTGAAGAGGGAGGTTGGGGGGCCTGGTGGTGGGTCAAGTAGCCACAAAGCCAGACTGAAGGGTTAGTCTTTCTCCTGAGGCACAGGAGCCATGGAAGGGAGTTCAACAGGGAAGAACAATCTGAGTCTTTCCTTTTGATTAGTTCTGTTTAACTGTCTGGCCCTCAGTTCTGGGAGTAGGTAACATTCATTTTCCAGAAGGTATTCCTGAAAGAAATCCAATGTAACCCTTACCACACAGCACACAATCACTCAATGCACACAACAGACATAACCACACTCATTATACCACATGCACACCACACACCACATGAGAAAAGGGAAGGTGGAAGTGACTGCACAGTACATGCTTCTATGATGGGGCAAAGATTAAGATATAAAACCATGGAGACCAGCCAAGACCCATCACACATTGTTCTTACAGGCAGTTGAGCCATTTCCCCACCTGGGGCCAGAAAGTGGCCAGGTGGCCAAGAGAAATGAGGAAAGAACCTTCTAAAACTACCCTGAAACAGTGTAGGAATGGGAATCAGGCCAGTGGAGCCTGGGGTCAGGAAGCCTCAGTTTTTAACTGTGGTGGGGTCTGGGAGCCTGGACAACTGGGTCAGAGGGAGGAGAGGGGCCATGACTCCTGGGTCTGAGGGAGGAAGGATTCGGGCTCTGGGCCTTTAAAGTTGATGAGACTCAAAGTGTGGTCCCAGGCAGTCTTTAGCAAGGCTCTTCACTCCGCACCCTTTCCTGGCTGCCCTTGCTGAAGAGAGACATAAAAGGGCTCTCTTTCCTGAGTGAAGAGCAGGAGAAAAAGAAATCTAGCTGCCCTGACCTTGAACCCTGCTCTATTGCCAGCCCTCCTGGGTCTCACCTTCATGGAGTTTTCACCGAGAGTTAAAACTCCAACATGGGAGGGGATTTCCTGGGAGGATGGGCTAAGATGCTGTTCCCACCTCAGGAGTGCAGGCCCTGACCTGTAAGTCAGGAACACTGAGGGCCGTGAGGAAAACATCAGAACTGCCCTTGGAGTGGACAACAGGAGAGGAATTCTGCAAGGATGGCTGGGGTTGCCAAGATTCGCTGATGCTCATTGAGAATGGTGAGAAAGGCCCCAAAGGCCCCAAGCCTGACCCCACCTTCACCTGCACAGGGATATCCTTCCTCCTGACCAGCAGACTCCAAAGACTCCCCGCTCCTCTTGCCAGGATCTGTCCCCTCCCCAGCAGGAGCAAGCCCTCAGCAGCCCAGTTGCCTCCTCTCCAGTCTCTCCCCTGGCCACAACCAAGACTCTCCCTCTAGCACCACAGAGTGCTGATCCTCACCCTGTCTGCCTCCTTCTTCATCTAGGACCCCAAGTGCTCCTAACGTTAATCAAGGGCTGTACCCAGAAGGAGGATCATGAGGCCCGTGTCACCCAGCACAGGAAAGGCCCTGGACTCTCTGTCGTCTCCTACACCCGTGTGTGTCGCCACAAGAACCTCTGCAATGACCTCTCCACGTCCCTCCCTGTCTGGACCCTGCCCACTTCTGAAGGTGCAAACAAGGAGGAGAAGGAGGAGGAGGAGGAGGAAGAGGAGGAGGAGGAGGAGGAAGAGGAGGAGGAGGGGGAGGAGGAGGAGGAGGGAGAGGAGGAGGAGGAGAGGATAAGAGCTAGAGGAGGCAGGGAGCACAGAAGAGCTGTCCATTTAGAACCCCTCCATCCCACCAGCCTGTTCACACTCTCCAGGACTGCCTCCCCGGCACAGGTACCTCTAACAGTCCTGGGGCAGCAAACTGGACTGCTCTTCTGAGTACAACCCCTCCTCAAATTCCAGTGATGGCCTGAACCTGAGCCAAGCTCTTTTCTCCATACTGTTGAGCTTGGCTCAATCACATTTCATTTAGGTTTGGGTATATCCTCTTAAAAAGTGAAATTGGCCTGTAGCAGTCCACTGTCATTTTCTATATCATAAGCTGTTTTGGAGGGAGCAGGAGTGCTTTGTGATTCTCTAGTCTTTGGAGCATGTTGTCTACTTGGACTTTGCAGTGGAAGTCATGGGTAAAATCTACCCTGGTTCCTCCAAGGGCCCAACTCCTGTCTCAGTCACCGCTGCCTCTCCCAGATCTCATGCCCACCCCCTGGCTCTCTCAGCAACCACTCCAATTTCCAGCACCCCAGGTCTACATGAGACTGAGGAGGCTGATGATGGGGCCACAAATGCGAAAAGGATAGAAGGCACCATATCCAAATACAGAGCCCACTCAGTCTTCCCTTCTTCCTTCTCCCCTCCCAGTGCCAGGGTCGGTGCGGTGCCCAGTCTGCTTTTCTGAGGAAGGCTGTAAATCCGCAACAGAGCTGACCTGCCCCGTTGGGAACACACACTGCTACAATGGAGTCCTGCAGCTCAGGGGAGGTAAGCTGTGACATCGGGGTCCGTGCAGGCACTGAGTGTAGGGGAGGGCTGGGGCTCAGAGGAGAGTGGGCCTGGCTCCTCAGGGTTGGAAGGCCCCGGTGGTGGCACCTCACGCTCTCCTACTCTGCCTGGCCCCTTTCCACAGTTGGAACCTTCACTGATCTGAAAGTCCAGGGATGCATGTCCCAAGCAGCCTGCAACCTGCTGAATAACACTCAGGAAATCGGGGCCTTGTCTGTGAGTGAAAAGTGTAATTCTGATGGTGAGTCCCATGTCTGGAAGATGAGACTGTACCCACCCTTCAGCCTTGGGGTATGATGATCCTTGTGAATGTCAGACATAAAAACACATCACACAAACTCCAACAGCCACAAATAATTTAGAAGCTTATTACACATTTGGGCATGCAGACAGTGAAGTATTGACCTGGTAGGGTCTTTGGGATGAGCATGCCAATAGAAGTGTCCAGCTGAAGGGAAAGGCAGGCCAGGGTACACACATCAGGCAGGGTGGAGGGGCTGGCAGCTTTGCATTGCACTTTATCCACTGGGTGTGGAAGTGAGTGCAAGTGCATTCCTCTCATGCTGGGAGTGATGCATTTCCTTTAATTCTCTTTCTCCACACTCTTGACATTGGCTAGCCCTAGTTACATCTCCTCCTCTGCACCCACATCCATCCTCCACAATGGTGCTAGAGCACCCTAGCAGCCCTGCTGCATAGGAAAGAGTGTCAGAGAGAAAATCGAGGGTGCTTCAGGTGTGATAGGGTCAGCAAGAGACAAGCAGGGACACTGGGAGGGTCCCCACTCACCCACACAAGCCCAGACCTTACCAGCACACCCGACTGAGACTGAGACAGAGACTGGCCTGGAGTATCTCAATGAGAAGCACCAATGGCAGGGAGCAGAGTGGGAAGAGGGCCTTCCCTTTCTGAGACTCAGTTTCCTCATCCACCCATGGCACCCAGTCCTTAAAGCCTCAAGGTGAAAGTCCAGTGAATGCAGCAACTTTCTATGTGTGCTTGGATCTCTCTGACTAGACTGGGAGCCTTGAGGACAGGGCCTGGATGTCACTGACACCAAGGATTCTAGCCTGAGGCAACACAAGGGCTGGCTCAGGATGGGAAGTGAGCATGTACAGGCCTCCAAGGTCTCTGGTGGAGACTGCAGAGGACTGAGACCCTAACCCTGCCCTAAAGAGCATCCAGGATGAGGAAGGGAGACAGTACTGATGCAGATGGTCACAGGGGAGCTCTGAGGAGGAAGATATTAATGATTTGTGGGTGGGGTATCAAGGAGGGATTCACAGAGGAGGTGACTTAAAGATTAGCTTCAATCTATTAATAGAAGAGGAAAAGGACATTAATAGGCAGAGGAAACAGCATGTGCAAAGGCCCTTCAGAGGGAATAAACCTGCTATTTTCAATAAGGACTCCTTGACTGTATCTAAGAAGTTCAAATAAAGAGGTTGGGGTGTAGTTGGAACTCGGAGTATTTGCCAGTCTTTCAGGTAGACAAGGTGGATGTGGGTGACCTCTGCTATTCCAAGCAAAAGGAACAGTGTTGCAAGGCCAAGGAGGCAGGATATGACCTGGTGTGGCTTTGGAATAGATACTGGGGGAGATTGAAGTGGGAGTTTGGGGGGCCTGGTGATGGGTCAAGTAGCCACAAAGCCAGACTGAGGGGTTAGTCTTTCTCCTGAGGCACAGGAGCCATGGAAGGGTGTTGAACATAGAAGAACAGTCTGAGTCTCTCCTTTTGATTAGTTCTGTTTAATTGTCTGGCCCTCATCTCTGGGACTAAGTAATATTCATTTTCCAGAAAACATTCCCAAAAATAATCAAATGTAACCCATACCACACAGACACAGCACACAACACACACAACAGCCATAACCTCACTCACCGTACTATATGCACACCACACACCACATGAGAAAAGAGAAGTAGGCATCTGTGGTGAGGCAGAGGTTAGCCTAGAAAAAAACATAGGAACCAGCCAAGACACATCACATAATGTCCTCTCAGGCAGTTGAGCCATTTCCCCACCTGGGGCCAGAAGGTGGCCAGGTTTCCAGGACAAATGAGGAAACTACCTTCACAAACTACTCTGAAACAGTGTGGGGGTAGATCCAGAACAATGGAGGCTGGAGTCAGGATGCCTCAGTTTTTAACTGTAGAGGGGTCTCGGCGCCTGCACAACTGGGTCAGAGGGAGGAGAGGGGCCTTGACTCCTGGGTCTGAGGGAGAAGAAAGAACTCGGCTTTCTGGCCTTTAAAGTTGGTGAGACTCAGAGTGTAGGCCCAGGCCTTCTTTAGCAAGGCCCTCTACTCACCACCCTTTCCGGGCTGCCCTGGGTGAAGAAAGACATAAAGGGGCTCCCTTTCCTGGGGGAAGAGCAGGAGCAAGAGAATTCTAGCTGCCTGACCATGAGCTTCATACTGCTGCCAGCCCTCCTAGGCCTCACCCTCATGTTGCCCCATGAGTGAAAACCCAACTTGGGAAGGGATATCCCAGGAGGATGGGCTAAGCTGGATTTGCTGTTCCCACCTCAGGAGTGGAGGCCCTGACCTGTCATTCTGGAAGTATCACAACTGTGAGGAAAACATCAGAACTGCCCTTGGAGTGGACTTTTGAGGAGGAGACCTGCAAGGAAGGCTGGGGTTGCCAAGAGTCGCTGATGCTCATTGAGAATGGTGAGAAAGGCCCATAGGTCTCAAGCCTGACCCCACCTTCACCTGCACAGGGATATCCCTCCTCTTGACCCTCAGACTCAAAAGACTCCCTCCCCTCTTGCCAGGAGCTATCCCCTCCCCAGCAGGAGCAAGCCCTTGGGTGCCCAGTTGCCTCCTCTCCAGCCTCTCCCCCAGCCACAACCAAGACTAGCCCTCTTGCACTGCTGAGTCCTGATCCTCACCTGACCTGCCTCCTTCTTCATCTAGGACCCAAAGTGTTCCTAGCACTCAGCAAGGGCTGTACCCAGAAGGTGGATCATGAGGCCCGTATCACCCAGCACAGGGAAGGCCCTGGCCTCTCTGTCGTTTCCTACACCCGTGTGTGTCGCCATAAGAACTTCTGCAATGACCTCTCTTCCACCCGCCCTGTCTGGACCCTGCCCGCCTCTGCAGGTGAGAACAAGGTGGGAGAGGAGGAGGAAGAGAGGACAGGAGCTAGGGGAGGATGGGAGAACAGAGGGGCTGTTCATTTAGAATCCCACCCCCTCCCACATGCCTGTCCACACTCACCAGGCATGCCTTCCTGGCAAAGCTTCTTCTAACAGTCCTAGGGCAGGAAACTGGACTGCTCTTCTGAATACAACCCCTCCTCAAATTCCAGTGATGGCCTGAACCTGGGCAAAGCTCCTTTCTCTATACTCTTGAGCTTGGCTCATTGATGTTTCATTTAGGTTTTAGGTATATCCTCTTAAGGTGAAATTGGCCTATATCTCTCCACTGTCATTTTCTATATCATAAGCTGTTGTGGAGGCAGTGGGGGTGCTTTGTGATTCTCTATTCTATGGAGCAATTTGATTACTTGGACTGTGCAGGGGAAGTTGTGCATGAAAGCTACCCTGGTTCCTCAAAGGGACCCCCTCGTGTCTCAGTCACTGCTGACTCTCCCAGATCTCATGCCCCGCGCCCCTTGCTCTCTCAGCAACCACTCCAATTTCCAGCACCCCAGGTCTACATGAGACTGAGGAGGTTGATGATGGGGCCACAAAAGCAAAGAGCATAGAAGGCACCAGATCCAAAGCAGAGCCCACTCAGTCCTCCCTTCTTCCCTCTCCCCTCCCAGTCCCAGGGTCCATGCGGTGCCCAGTCTGCTTTGCTGAGGATGGCTGTAAGTCTGCAACACAGCTGACCTGCCCCATTGGGCACACACACTGCTACAATGGGGTCCTGCATCTCAGGGGAGGTAAGTTGGCACATCAGGGTCCCTGCCAGTCCTGATGTAGCTGAGGGCTGGGGCTCAGAGGAGAGTGAACCTGGCTCCTCAGAGTTGGATGGTCCTAGTGGTGGCATCTCACGCTCTCCCACTCTGCCTGGCCCCTTCCCACAGTTGGCATCCTCACCGATCTGAAAGTCCAGGGATGCATGTCCCAAGCAGCCTGCAACCTGCTGAATGAGACTCAGGAAATCGGGGCTTTGTCCGTGAGTGAAAAGTGTGATTCTGTCGGAGTCCCACGTCCGGATGGAAAAGCTGTCCCCAACCTGCAGTCTTCGGGTATGGTGACCCTTCTGAAAGTCAGACATGCAAACACATCCCACAAACACCAACAGCCACAAATAAGTTAGAAGTTTATTACTCATTCAGTCATGCACAAACTGAGGGATTGTCCTAGTAGCTGCCATGGAGTGAGCATGCCAGTAAGTGGGTCCAGCTGAAGTGGAGCTAGAGGGCCAGGGGTCAGACATAGGACAGGGTGGGTGGGCTGGCTGTGTTCCTTTCACTTTATCCATTGGGTGTGGAAGTGAGTGCAAGTGCATACCCCTCATGCTGGGAGTGATTCATTGCTTTTAATTCTCTTTCTCCACACTCTTGACATTGGGTAGCCCTAGTTCCCTCTCCTCTGCACGCACATCCATCCTTCACCCGTGGCACTAGAAAACCCTAGCAGCCCTGCTGCATAGGAAAGAGTGTCAGAGAGAAAATCGAGGGTGCTTCAGGTGTGATAGGGTCAGCAAGAGACAAGCAGGGACACTGGGAGGGTCCCCACTCACCCACACAAGCCCAGACCTTACCAGCACACCCGACTGAGACTGAGAATGAGACTGAGACTGGCCTGGAGTATCTCAATGAGAAGCACCAATGGCAGGGAGGAGAGTGGGAAGAGGGCATTCCCTCTCTGAGACTCAGTTTCCTCATCCACCCATGGCACCCAGTCCTTAAAGCCTCAAGGTGAAAGTCCAGTGAATGCAGAAACATTCCTCTGTGTGCTGTGTGCTTGGATCTCTCTGACTAGACTGGGAGCCTTGAGGACAGGGCAGGGATGTCACTGACATGAAGGATTCTAGCCTGAGGGACCACAAGGTCTGGCTCAGGATGGGAGGTGAGCTTGTACAGGATTCCAAGGTCTCTGGAAGAGACTGCAGAGGCCTGAGACTCTAACCCTGCCCTAAAGGGCCTCCGAGATGAGGAGGGGAGACATTACTGATGCAGATGGTCACAGGGCTGCAGTGAAATGGGTTTGGGGGAGGTCTGAGGGAGAAGATACTAATGTCCTGCAGGTTGGTGTCAAGGGGGGCTTCACAGAGGAGGTGACCTTAAAGACTAGCTGCAGTCTATTAGTAGACAAGGAAAAGGACAATAATAGGCTTAGGAAACTGCCTGTGCAAAGGCTAAGCCGTGGGAATAAACCTGCTATTTTATAGAAGGGTTCCTTGGCTCTACATGAGAAGGTCACATCAAGAGGTTGGGGTGTGGCTGGAACTGGGGGTGATTGCCAGTTCTTGAGGTTGACAAGGTGGACGTGGGTGACTTCTGCTCTTCTAAGCAGAAGGAACAGTGGTGCAAGACCAAGGAGGCAGGAAATTACCTTGCATGTCTTTGGAATGGATATTGTGGGGGAGTGAAGAGGGAGGTTGTGGGGTCTGGTGATGGGTCAAGTAGGCACAAAGCCAGACTGAGAGGTTAGACTTTCTCTGGAGGCACAAGAACCATGGAAGGGTGTTGAGCAGGGAAGAAAAGTCTGAGTCTCTCCTTTTGATTAGTTCTGTTTAATTGTCTGGCCCTCATCTCTGGAACTAGGTAACATTCATTTTCCAGAAGGCATTCCTGAAACAAACATAATGTAACCCACAGAGACACACAGCATATAATACACACAACAGACATAACCATACTCACCGTGCCAAATGCATACCATATGCCTCCTTCCACCTGATACACACCATTACCCTCATACACAGCACACCATGCACAACATAGCACATGCCACATACAACACACATTAACAAACCACAGTCACACAGAACTCATACCATGCCATGCCTTCACAATAAACACAAAATGCATACATCATGTTCTCATACCTCGCATCACACATGACTCATACTATACACACCGTACAAACATATCATATACATATCATACTCACACATGTATACACTTACACTCATATACCATACAAACACGCTACACAAACCACACAAATGCCACATGGAACACAGCTACTACACCACAAATGAATTCTCCCAATACGTAAACTTGGCTTGTTCCTGGGCTTACACAGACCCTGATTTCTTCTCCCCAGCTCCTCTCACCTGTCAAAAGGGGGTCATTCTGTTAGCTTTCAATATTGGAGTCAGATCTTGAGGGTTGCATTTGCTTTCCTTAGTTCAGTTCAGTTGAGCAGTTTAATAAGCATTTATTGAGCAACAGCAAGATCAGGTGTCAGAAGCTGGGGTACAATGAGATGTCATGGAGACAGAAGGCCATTGCAGGGTGACAGACAGCTCCTGTGAAGACCTGGGGCTGAAAGACAGCTGGGTGCCAGGGGACAGATTGCCCAAAGAGGCCATGGCAGAAGCCCACTGAAGTAGAACCAAAGGGCTCGAATGTGAATGGCCTTGACTGCCCCACCAAGGAGCTGAGCAGTGGTCTCATTGAAGGCTATGAATCCACACAGTCAGGTAGAGCACAACAGTTAAGAATCTAGTTAGTGTCTGAATTCAAGAGATGTAGGCTTCTGTCTTGGTTCTGCCAGCTTTGGAGGATCACTACCTCTTTGAGACCCTTTCACCAAATTCAAGGAGAAGGGGGTGATTACAGAGAGTTGGGAGCAAAAGAATATATGCAAAGGCCCTGGGGGGTAGGGGGTACCTGCCACTTGTTCAAAAAAGAGCCCAGCAGCCTGTGTGACTCTAAGCAGTGTGTTCAAAAGAGATCAGAGCAGGACATGTGGTCAGAGAGGCAGTGCCTTTGCGGCCATTTTAAAGACTTAAATTTTATTCTGAGTGGAGTGGAAACCTATTAAATCTTCAGAGCAGAGGAGTGACATGAATTGACCTACCTTTTATGAGAATCCTTCTAGCTGCTGGGTAAAAACTACAGTAAGGGGAAGGTGGGAGTGGGGGAGGGGACCTCCAGAGAGACTCATAAGGGAGCAGGTGAGAGCCAGTGGGGTCTTGGACTCTAGAGGAAGCAACAGAGGTGATGAAAAGTGGACGGGGTCTGTCGGTATGGTGCAACTTAAGGCAACAGGATATCCTAATGGGTGCAACACAGGATGTAAGAAATAGAGAATTGTTAAGAATGACAGCAATGTTCTCAAACTTGAGCAATTACAAGACAGGAGCTACTATTGACCAAGATGCGAAAGGTGGTAGCAGGGAGAGTGGGGCCAGCCTGGGAGCCATGATACTGTGGTCCGTGAAATGGAGAAATGAGCGGTCCTGCTTCCTGGGGCTGTTTTGAAGGTTACCCATGTAGGTGAATGCTATATTGTCAGCCCAGGAGTTTCTGCATCATAGCATCATAGGACATATCCCTGCTGGTGATGTGATGGCCTTAAGTGAAGGTTCCTGGTTTTCAGAGTGGACTCCTGAGGGCCCCAGAGTCCACGGTAGCTGAGGATAGTCCTCAATCACTGTCTTCCCGTCACTCAACTCAAGGAGCCCAGCTCTTCTAATTGCTAGCGGTGGGCACTGGGAAAGCTGCTTCACAATTCTTCTGCTTCTGTTTTCCATCTTGAAAATGGGGAGGAGAAGGATAGCACCACCTACTTTGGGGGCATTGTGAGAAAATGAGGTAACCCAGATGAGGGAACTCCTTGGGAAACTTAAAACAGGCTAATCCATATAAAGCAATCACAACAGCCAGGCACATAGTAATTGCTCAGTACACACTAGGCACTGCAATAATTCTGTTTGGAACATGGGGTTTCTCAGTTAAAAGAATATAAGGTGTCAGTCTACACTCCTCATTATCCTAGACTGGGAGCCATGAGGACAGGGCCTGGATGTCACTGACACCAAGGTTTCTCACCTGGGGCAACACAAGGGCTGGCTCAGCACGTGAAGTCAGTTTGTGCAGGATTCCAAAGTGTCTAATGAAGACACTAGAGGACCCAGACTCATCCGTCTCTCTCACACCCCAAACAAGGAGCAGCCTTAAAGGGGTGTTGAGAAAGGTCCCTGCAGATGTTGGAGCAGAAATGGTGAATAGGGTATGAAGAATAGGGGAGGGTCTCAGACTTCAAAGGTCCCTTCTAAGCCTGAGATCAAGGGACTGTGCCCAGGCTACGTGTCTGTCCCCAAGCACGGGACCTGGAGGGACAGACATGGCTTGTTCCGGGACTTACCCAGACCCTGATTTCTTCTCCCCAGCTCCTCTGACCTGTCAAAAGGGGATCATGCTCCAGATGAAAGAAAACCTGGCTCAGAACCCCTTGCCTTGGGACACATTTTCGACCGTGACATGTGATTTGAAGGAGGTGTGTCAGGAGACACTGCTGCTCATAGATGTAGGTGCGTGGACTATGCAATAGGGTGGGATGGCTGCATGACGTCCTGGGTCTCCTGCCCTGTATTCTGTCTTCTGAACTTGCCGCCTGCTTCCCACCATGCCTGGAGTTCAACACCTCAGTCTTACTCTTTCTGACCTTGGTTTCCCCTTCTGAAAAATGAGGCTAGGTACTGGCAGTAATAGTACTTATTGTGCTGGGTAGTCATGAAGACATATTCAAGGGCCCTTGCAAAGATCTGAGAACAGAGCTGGTGTACAGTGACATCAGTGACTTTGTCTGAACCTTATTGAGCACCTGTTGTGTGCCAGCTTCTATAGATGCCATTGGATGTCTTCCTGTCTCTTTTTGCATGAGTGAGGAAGCAGAAAATCCAGCAGGGAAAGGAGAAAAGAGAGAGTGAGATGGAGGTGGCAATTTGAAAAATGGGAGGTTCCACTTGAGAGGGTAACATTTGATCAAGAACTGAGAAGTGACAGAGCTAATGGAAGGACTCAGGCTCAGGCTCCCTCTTCACTCCACCTGCAACGACCTCTGATCTTGGACTCAGGCATCCTACTTTCACCTTCTATCTGCTAAGCATCCAGAAAACGCTAGCTCCTGTCTCCCTTGGAAACTCTCCACCCAAGCCCAGCTGTCACTCCCTTCCCCTACAGGACCTAAATCACTCATGGTGGGGAGCAAAGGCTGCAGCAAGACTGAGACACAGAATTCCACCACTATCACCATCCACTCGGAGCCCCCTGGAGTGCTCGTCGCCTCCTATGCCCATTTCTGTTCCTCCGATGGGTGCAACAGGGCCACAAGTAGCAGTGTCCTGCTGAACTCCCTCCCTCCTCCAGGTAAGGGAGCCCAGGGGGATGGGGGATACCCCATGTGGAGGCCATGGAGAGATGGGGCACCAGAGATACAGAGACTCTGGGCTCAAGGAGGGTGACTGCAGCTGGGAGGAGAGCTGTGCACCCTAATCTTCCCTTTGCTCCCCAGCTGCCCCTGCCCCAGGAGGCCTGCAGTGTCCTGCCTGTGTGCAATTCGGTGGATCCTGTTCAAACTCTGTAAACATCATGTGCCCTCCTGGTACCACTCATTGTTATAAGGGCTACCTCAATCTCAAAGGAGGTGAGTGCTGAAGGCCAGGTCCCAGGATGAAAGGGTGTGATTTGAATTCACTGGTGCTGTGGGGGGGAAGGTGCTTAAGGCCCTGGCTCATGGGCTTGACTATGGAGAGAGCTGGAGACTCAGATTTTTAGACCTGAGGGTGGCGAGCCCTAAGAGCCTGATCTCCTGGTCTGAGGGGTGAATGGTAAGGTCTGAGATTCTGGATCATAGGAATATAAGTGTGTATTACTTTGACACCCCTCTGAGTCAATCTTCACTCTCTAGGTGGGCTGTCTGCTATATTTAGCATTCAGGGCTGCATGGCCCAACCTTCCAGCTCCTTGTTGAACCACGCCAAAAATATTGGGCAGTTCATCGCAAGTGAGGGCACTGAGAATGAAGATGAGGGAAATAAGGTTCGCCAAAGTGGGGTTGTTCCTGTTCGCTGCCTGGCTTGGGTGGTGGGGCTGGGGATATCCCTAGCCCTTTGGTGTGGGATAACCTCCCACTGACTCCATTTACCCATGATTTTTCTCCCCTGCTTACCCCCTAAATACAGCCCTCCCTCTGACCTCATAACCAAACACTGAGTTGTTTTCCCATCTTCTCTGTGAATTCTCATACACACACATACACACACTTTGTGATCTGACAACAAGATATGGAAGAGCCTGGGAGTAGCTGCACTGTTCTTACAGCCACATGTATCTAATAAATAAAGAAATCATCTTTTTCCCAGTGCTGGTGTTTCTGTATGGGAGAGGAGGTCAGCACACCCAGACATCTGTCATGGGGGAGGAGAGGAATCCTGTGAGTGATTCACCATCGCAGGCCTGTCCTTCTTTGGTCTAGTGAACATCTCTGTTCCAGCTTGGGTAGTAGCAGAGCCTTTGGGGTATTTGGGCATCTCTGTAACCTGGGAGGGGAAGGCACACTTTGACCAATGATGCATCTACTTAGGAGTCAGGTTCCCTGCACAAACAGGGACTTCATCCCACTCAGATCACTTGATATACGGTTTTGTGTGAAGTACAGAAACACGAGAACGTGCACAGTTTCCTGAGGCTGGCACAAGGTCTGCTACCATTCTAGGCCTGAAAGGCAGAGGAGAAGTTATTACCATTACTAGAATCCTGAGAGAGGGGGCAGGATGTTTAGAGACGGCTGCCTGGAGAGAGCTCAGATCTCAGACCAAGTAATCCGTCCAGGCAACAGCAACATTACAGGGAAGGAGCTGGGGAATTGGAGGCCCAGCCTCACTCAGTGTCCACCCTCTGGCCTCCTGTCAGGGCTCCCCATTGACTGCACCCAGCTGTAAAGCAGGAGATCCCACTGACCAGTCCCCATAGATCTGCCCCCAACAGTGCAGAACAGGGAAGAAGGGAAGAGAGTTGAGTCTGGAAAAGGAAACAGAGTGTCCAGCACAGTCCACCCTTCTTCTCCTCTCATCTATCCCTTCCTTTGTCCAGGTAGAAATCAGACTCTTCAGAGAGGATTATAGGCCTAGAGAAAATTAAAATGGCAATAAGTAAATACCTATCAATAATAACCTTAAATGTAAATAGATTAAATGTTCAATCAAAAGACATGATGTGACTGAATGGATAAGAAAATATGCAGTCTTCACGAGACCCACCTCAGAACAAAAGATACACATTAATTGAAAGTGAAAGGATGGAAAAAAAATATTCCACGCAAATGGGGAAAAAAAGCTGGGGTAGCAATACTCATATCAGACAAAATAGACTTCAAAACAAAAGCCATAACAAGAGACAAAGAAGGCCACTACATAATACTAAAGGGAATGATCAACAAGAAAATATAACCCTTGTAAACATATATGCAACCAATACAGGAAGACCCAAATATATTTTTTAAAAGAAAAAAAACTCCTGATGAGCTTTAAGGGAGAGATTGACAGCAATACAGTCATAGTAGAAAACACAAATGAAAATTAACATACAACCAACGAAAACCTATGGAACACAGTGAAAGGAGTCCTGAAAGGGAAGTCCAGAGTATTACAGGCCTACCTCAGAAAACAAGACAGAGCACTAATAAACTAACCCTACAACTAAACTAATTGGAAAGAGAACAGCAAGAATATAACAGAGAAGTAGAAGGAAGGAAATAATAAAGAATAGAGCAGAAATAAAGAACATAGAGACAAAAAAAAAAACACACCAACAGTACAAAAGATCAATGAATCCAAGAGCGGGTTCTTTGAAAAGATAAACAAAATTGATGAACCCTTAGCCAGATTCATCAAAAAAACTAAGAAAGATGACCCAAATACATAAAATCAGAAATGAAAGAGGCAATATAACAATGGACACCACAGAAATACAAAAGATTATAAGCACATACTTTGAACTATATGCCAACAAACTGGACAACATGGGTGAAATGGACAATCTTCCAAAACTCAATCAGGAAGAATAAAAAAAACTGTATAGGCCAAAAACAACTGATAAAATTGAAACAGTAATTTAAAAATTCCCAGCATACCAAAGCCCTCGACCAATGGATTTCCAGGAGAATTTTACCAAACATTCAAAGAAGAACTAACATCTATCCTCCTCAAACTATTCCAAAAATATTCAAAAGGGAGGAGCACTTCCAAGCTCTTTTTACAAAGCCAGCAATATCCTAATTCCAAAATCAGATAAAAACAAACAAAAAAAGGAAATTACAGGCAAATATCCCTGATGAACACAGATGCTAAAATCCTCAACAAAATATTAGCAAATCAGATACAACAATGTATTTTTTAAATATATTTTATTGATTTTTTACAGAGAGGAAGGGAGAGGGATAGAGAGTTAGAAACATTGATGGGAGAGAAACATCAATCAGCTGCCTCTTTCACACCTCTTACTGGGGATGTGCCCGCAACCAAGGTACAAACCCTTGGCCGAAATTGAACCTGGGACCTTTCAGTCCGCAGGCTGATGCTCTATCCACTGAGCCAAACAGGTTAGGGCTACAATATATTTCCAAAAATCATACATCAAGTGGGTTTTATTCTAGAGATGCAGAACTGGTACATTATTCACAAATCAATAAATGTGATACATCACATAAACAAAATGAAAGATAAAAATCACATGATCATATCAATAGACGAAGAAAAAGCATTCAACAAAATCCAGAATCCTCTTTTGAATAAAATTATCAGCAAAGTGGGAATAAAGGAACCATACCTCAACATAATAAAGACCATATATAACAAACCTATAGCAAATATCATACTCAATTGGCAAAACTAAAAGAACAAGTATAAGACAAGGATGTCCACTTTCACCACTCTTATTCAGTATAGCACTGGAAATCCCAGCCATGGAGATCAGACAAGAAGAGATAGAAGGCATCCAAAATGGAAAGGAGAAAATAAAATTCTTCTTACTTACAGATGACATGATCTTGTACATATAAAAACCTAAAGACTCCACCAGGAAACCGTTAGACTTACTAAATGAATTCACCAAGGTAACAAGATACAAAATCAACAACCAGAAATTGATGGCATTTTTATTTTTATTTATTTACTTTTAACATTTAGGAAACCATATTATTTTTTAATATGTTTTTTTCATTGATTTCAGAGAGAAAGGGAGAGAGATAGAGAGATAGAAACATCAATGATGAGAGAGAATCATTGATTGGCAGCCTCCTGCACACCCCCTACTAGGGGAGAGGGAATCAAGCCTGCAACCCAGGCATGTGTCCTTGGCCAGAATTGAACCTGGGAGCCTTTAGTCTGCAGGCCAACGCTCTATCCACTGAGCCAAATTGGCTAGGGCTCGATGGCATTTTTATACAGCAATAATGAACTCTCAGAAAGAGAAACTAAACAATCCCATTTACCATTTCAACAACACAAAAAAATAATACCTACGAATAAACTCAACCAAGGAGGTAAAAGTCCTATACTTGGAAAACTATAGGACATTAAGCCCTAGCTTGTTTGGCTCAGTGGATAGAGCATCCACCTGCAGACTGAAGGGTACAGATTCCATTTCAGTCAAGGGCACATGCTTAGGTTATGGGCTCAATCCCCAGTAGGGGGCGTCCAGGAGGCAGCCAATCAATGATTCTCATGACTGATGTTTCTATCTCTCTCTCCCTCTCCCTTCCTCTCTGAAATAAAAAAAAAAATTTTTTTTAAGCAAGTTTTTCTATCTAAATCTCTTCTCATGAATGTGGAGAGGGTCAAAAGTTCTTTCTGAGTTTTGTTTCTTAAAAGCTTGAAATCAATATCTCAAAATAGGAACTTCAGAAAGGCTAAATTTTGGATGCCTTCACTAAACACAGATCACTCACGCCCTCCAGAGGTTCCTCAGGTCACTCAGAGGGAAGCCAGACTTCTAGCTATGGCCCCGTCCTCTATGACTCCATCTCCTCTCATATCCAGCTCTGTCTGCTCCAACCAGATTGCATCCATTTTGCTGCTTCAAACATTTTAAATGGAAAGAAATAAAAACACCCCACACACCCCTTATTTCACTCTAACGTACTATCACATTATTACTGTTGTTGCTGTGTGGGTTACTGGGCGACTCCCACACCAGCAGGCCATGTCCATGAGGACTGGGATTTTGTCTGTTCCATCACACACCTGCACCCCCAGTGCTTAGAGCAGTGTCAGCAGATGGTGAGCAGTAGGTTGGTCTTCTTTGATAAGTGAGTAAAGAAGTTACACATGTGATCATGGTTGAAAGGTGAAATATGGTGTGTCATGATCTCACATAACTGGGATTCTGACCTAGACTGAGGGACGAGGGAGACTTTCCTGAAGAGTGGCATCTAATAGAGCAAGAGCCCAGGCTAAGCTAGAGCTGATGGAGGGCAGGAGTAAGAGTTCCAGGCAGAGGGCACAGCAGGTGCAAAGGCCCGGAGGTGGGAAAGTCAAGGGAAGTAAATGAGTTAAACTGACTCATTTGGGTGATTAAATGAGCTAATAGACCTGAAGTGCCCAGTACACAGTGTGTGCTAGAGAAAGGCCAACTATTGTCATTATTGCACTCCTGTGGGCACACATCCAGAGTCTGCCACTTGGGAACAGCAGTGATAGAGAAACAATGTTCTCCTCTCCCCAACCACAGGAGCAATTCATAACATCAGCCTTGATTACAGCTGGACTGAGTTATAAGTGACAGGCAATAAACCACACATATATAAAGTGGACAATTGATGAGTGTTGACACGCATACACACTCCATGTGTGTCCATTCCCCCCCCAAATTTCTCATGTGCCTTTGTAATCCCTCTCTCTACATCCCACCCCACCCCAACAGTCCTGTCAGTCGCTCAATTTCTGTCTTTCTTAATAGATTAGTTTACCTTTTCCAGAATTATATATACTAGTACATGTAATTTCATAGTACATTCTCTTTTTTATCTGACTTTTTTCATTCGGCATAATTGTTTTTATGAGTGGAATTCATATAACAAAAAACTTTATCAATTAAAAGTAAACACTTCAGTGGCAGTTAGTATAGTCACAATGTTGTGCAAGCAACACCTCTACCTTGTACTAAAACATTTTCATCACCTCAAACATAACCATGTTCCCACTGAGAAGTTTCTACCTCTTTCTCCACCCCCTAACCCCTGAAAACTACCAATCTGAATTCTCTCTCCTTCTCCCCCTTGTCCCATGTCCGCTGCCAGCCTATACGTCTGGTGCTACCTCTTGTCCCAATGTCAGGGCACTAATCTAAGTCTTCAAGACCTTATTTTCTCTTTTAAACTTGGGCCTCAGCACTCACGCCCATCCAAGATTAGGAGAATGGCACCCCAACCTCATTGCACCAGCTCCAGTTGCTTCTCCCTCAACAGGTAGGTCAGTCATTCACTCATATTCCTCAACCCCATTTTGACACTCGCCAAAAAGCCTTCCTACAGGGCACCCTTAGGTTCCCTCGAGCTCATATAACATCCAAAAACACTTCAGGTTTTAAAATTTCTCGTCTTGATGCTTAGCAGCCCCTATCCCTCCATAGCTCCTAGCCTCTGTCTAGGGTCACCTCTGCTTACATACAATCCACCTCTGCCATGGTCTTGAAGGATTTTAGCAAATACCCAGAGGCCACAGGGAGCAGGAAAGGAAACAGAACCAGAGGAGAGATTTGTACCCATGTCCCAGGTCTGGTTGTGAACTCTCACAGTGGTTCTCAACCTGTCGGATGTGACCCCTTTGGGGGTCGAACGACCCTTTCACAGGGGTCGCCTAAACACATCCTACATATCAAATATTTCCATTAAGATTCATAACATTAGCAAAATTACAGTTATGAAATAGCAACAAAATTAATTTTATGGTTGGGGGTCACCACAACATGAGGAACTGTATTAAAGGGTTGCAGCATTAGAAAGGTTGAGAACCACTGCGTCTAAGGACAGGCAGGTGAAGTTTGTTAAAACAATGAAGAGAAACAAGAATGAGGACAATGATATCTACCCTGAGCTCCAAGTAAACAGGGCTGACCAGTGCAGGCCTGCGGGTGGAGGACGTGAGAAAAACCTGCCTGTTTCCTGGAATTGTTGAATTTTGTGAAAGAATCACTTTTAAAATCTCTGTGATCTTGTTCCTTGAAGGTAAAGTGAAAATGAATGTAGAACGAGAACACCGTTGATGATCAGGTCACTGCTGAAGTTCACCTTTTCAAGTCTGCTCCCAGGTAACACTCAGACCCAGAAGGGAGGTCAGGTCATCTGCTGTGGCTGCCATATCAGAAATAAGGGAGGAAAGTTGGAAATGTTTATTTGGAGTATTGTAGCCAAATATGGGGGAAAATTAGGAAATATGGTAAGGATTGACACTGTGGGCAAGATGACAGGGTCAGAAGTTGGACAAATTTAAAGAGGCAAAAAAGAATTTATTCAAAACCATGCAAGGGCAGTGAGACTGATCTCAACTCCCCTGAAACAAGACCCTGGAGAGATTTTAAAAACAGCAGAAGGAAGCATAGGCTCCGTGTTTGCTAATTGGATTTACACAAAAGTAAAGTAAAACTTCTCATGAAACCCTAAGAGGAGTTTACCTCTAGGTTGTGAAGGATCCCCACCCAGGTTAGGCTCCTATCTCCCCTCAGAGACTGGGACACGGGGACACCAGGAGAATTAAATTTCAAAGGGATGGGGCCAGGCCTGCAAGTGAATTATCGTGTGGTCCCAGGGTCCTGCACCTCTGGAGGTGCATGTGCCCTTTTCTGAGGTTGGTGGTAAGAACAATGTTTAGCACCTCTGGTTACGTTTTTCTGTTGTCACTTGACATAAATTGCTATTATTATCATCAGTGTTCAAAATTCAACACTCAGTGATGATTAACCCGGGGAATGAACAGCAATTAAGGTTTTCCTTTCCCCCTTCCACTTGCAGATCATGAAACTTTTTTGTAGCTGAGCCTCCTCCTCTGTCCTACTCAGCTCCCTTGTCTTCTCCCCTCGGGTCCACACAGAAGCCCTCCCTCCACTGTCAGAGCACTGCCCCCCTCCCCGGCCCCCAGAACTTCTTAGTCTCTGGCTCCCATGCTCTCTTCCATCCTCAGGGATTGTCCCCTCCTTACTCACCAGCAGGATCCCCTGCCGGGGACAAGTCCTCTGCAGGTAGGGGCTGAGGGGGACTCCGTGCGCCTGCCCCTGCTCTGTCCCTTCCTCTGAGAAGAGCTGGAGCTCCAGTAAGGCTCCCAGGCACCTCTGTCATGACAGGTGGGATCTGCTATCCCTCCTCCCCGTGTGCTGAGCCTCCTCTGAGGCAAGATCACTTCCCTGGTCACATGGGCAGGGGCACCGTCTGTGCCCAGGACCCTCCTTCTCCCTCCCCTCATTTCTGCCACCCCTGTCCCCTTGTGGGGGCCCTGTCTATAGTGTGCCAGATGTTCAAGGCCATTCTGAGTGTGGTAATCCTAATCTGGATATTCAAGGCCAAGTTGCCATAAGGAGGAACAAGGACACAGCAATTCCACTGTATGCCCTGGGCAAGTGTGTCCTTCTATATAACCCAAGTACTGAGGTCACTATTTGGCAAAAAGCCGCCTGTGTCTGAGCTTGTTTGAACTTGTATAGAAGTATGTTACTCACCAGCCAGTATGCGACAGCTGCTTAGTACAGCTGTAGCTCTAAGGATGGCTCCTGTATAGCTCCTATGTCGGGGGCTGCATTATGGAGAAGATGTATTACTGACCAGCCAGTGTGCGGCTGCTTCGTCAGGCTGTTTTGTTAGCAATGGCTCCTGTGTTTGCTACTGTATTAGCAAGGGCTGCTTTGTGCTTGCTACTGTGTTAGCAAGGACTGCTTTGTGAGCTACTATATTAGCAACGGCTACTTGGGCTGCAATAAAGATTCTCTTATATACCCATAACTGCTCATAGGTCTACTCCATCTAATAACCGACATCATTAAGGTCCAGTCCCTGGCAGAGGGGCTCAGGCCCAACACTCCTCCCTTCAGTTTATTGTCTCTTTAAATTTCAGTTCTCTGGGAACTGCTAAGTCTCTGAACACACACACACACACACACACACACACACACGCGCGCGCGCGCGCGCGCTCGTGCGCGTTTGGAATAGCACTAGCCTGGGGCCTCCAGTTCCTGGTCATTCCCCACAGCTCCCTGTCAGGTGCACAGTAGCCTCCCCCATAGTCCTCTCTCTTTCACATTTGACTTTTCCCTTCAGAGTGAGAATTCTGGAGCCACCTCAGGAAAACCTGCCACAGGGATGTCACCACCACGGTACACCAAATCACCTGTGAAACTTTGTAAAGATTGTGATGCCCAGGTGACATTTTAGAAAGGCTGCTCAGCAAAGGTGGGTGCCCAACCAGAATGAGATCCCATGATGCAGGGTGGGATGCCCGTGTCCCTCTCCTGTGCACAGGGAGGGTCTCCACATCCTGTTAAAATGCAGATTCTGACTCAGCAGGTGTGTGATGGACCAGGGACTCTGCATCTGACAAGCTCTCAGGGGAGGTGGATCTTACTGGCCTGTGGAGCCCACATGCCATAGCAAGGCCTCTGATAAACTCATAAAAATTCTTGGGTCAGCACCACACAGAAAGCCCCACGGGTCCCAAACCTGGGGATTATTTCTGCTTGTGACACAGAAACCCAGCTGGGCACCGGGTCTGCCCTGTGTTCTCAAGTGCGCCGGGAAGGTTGGATTTCCTCCCAGCAGGAAGGCCACAGAGGCGACTGGGGGTGAGAAGGGGTCAAGCTGGGTGATAACTGCAGAGGGGACCTTCCGACTATCTCAGGTGATCACTAGCCTGACTTTTGCTTCCAGGGACAGAGACCCAAGACCTGCAGTTCCCGGGTGTGAAGAGGAAGGTGTCTTGTGTGTCTGGGAAGAGAGGACTGTGGTGGGAGGTCAGGTGGCTGTGGGCTCCCTGGTCCTCAGGGAATGGCTTCTGGGAGACCTTCCCTCTCCATGTATATTAGCTGAGCCTGTCCATGTGCTCCCTGACTATTAGGGCAGCCTCTGTCCTCTGCCTGGGGGACTCTCCTGCGGTCACCCTGCTTTGCCCATGGGTGGTGCCAGGCATGGGGTGGGGAGCAGCACAAAAACCCTAAGACAACAGGTGCTCCTAGACCAGGAGTGGGGATTGTCTGCCAAGGATCATTTGGATGTTTATAACATCATTCGCAGGCCATACAGAGTTATCAACTTAAAAATTAGCCTGCTGTATTTGGTCAAACCTTTAATTAACTCACCCCTAATGCCTTGGCAGGACCAGACCAAATGATTTCATGGGTCTCATATGGCCCGTGGGCCATACGTGCCCCACTCCTGTCAAAGTAAGAAATGACCAAAGCTGTGGAGAATTTTTATGAGTTTATCTAAGCCAAACTGAAAACATATGCCTGGAAACAATGTCTCAAATCCTGCAAAGATCAGCAGTTTTGAAGCTTATTTTATACACTAGGGGCCCACTGCATGAAATTCGTGCACTGGGTGGGGGTGGGGGGGAGTGTCCCTCAGCCCAGCCTGCCCCCTCTCACATACTGGGACCCCTCAGACATTGACCCCCATCACCCTCCAATCGCAGGATCGGCCCCTTGCCCAGGCCTGATGCCTCTACCAGAGGTGTCAGGCCTGGGCAGGGGACCCTCATTTCCCCCCATCATTGGTTCTGCCCCCAGCCCAGGCCTGATACCTCTGGCCCAGGCGTCAGGCCTGGGCAGGGGACCCCCAGACCCATCTGATTGCTGGCTCTGCCCCTGGCCCAGGCCTGATGCCTCTGGCCCAGGATTCAGGCCTGGGCAGGGGACCCCCCTCTCCCCCCATCACCGGCTCTGACCCCCGCCCAGGCCTGATGCCTCTGGCCCAGGAATCATGCCTGGGCAGGGGACCCCCATCTCCCTCTGATCACTTGCTCCACCCACCCCCTCCCCGCCCAAGCCTGACGCCTCTGACCCAGGCTTCAGGCCTGGGCAAGGGGACAATCATATCCCCCCAATACCCGGCTCCGCCCCCCACCCAGGGCTGATGCCTCTGGCCCAGGCATCAGCCCTGGGCAGGGGACCCTCAGCCCCCTCCAATTGCTGGCTCCGCCCCACGCCCAGGCCTGATGCCTTGGCCAGAGGAGTTGACCCTCATCACCATCCGATCACTGATCACCGGATCGGCTCCCCACGATCTCCCGCTCTGCCCCTGCCCAGGCCTAACACCTCTGGCCGAGGCGTTAGGCCTGGGCAGGGCACCCTCAGCTCCCTGCGGTTGCAGGCTCCGCCCCTGCCCAGGCCTAAGGTCTCTGGCCAAGTCATTAGGCCTGGGCAGGGGACCCCAGCTCCCCGCGGTTGCAAGCTCTGCCCCTGCCCAGGCCTAAAGCCTCTGGCCGAGGCGTTAGGCCTGAGCAGGGGACCCCAAGCTCCCCCCGGTTGCAGGCTCTGCCCCTGCCCAGGCCTAATGCCTCTGGCCGAGGCGTCCTGCCTGGGCAGCAGGGACCCACAGCGGCAGTGGCCCCGCAATCATGGGCTCCGCTTTAGGCCCAGGCAAGGGAGCCCTAGCTCCCGGGACTGCCAGCTTCGACAGTGCCCAGCTCCCATCGCTGGCTCCACCCCTACTTCCTGCTATCACTGGCCAGGGCTGCAAAGGCGCCTGATTCTCACGCCTTTGCCCTGCCCCCAGGCTCTTAGCTCCCCCCTGGGTTTCCGATCACTGTCAGTGGCAGGGGGCTTCTTCCTGCTTTCCCTTTCGCCTCCCTGCATTGTGCCTACATATGCAAATTAACTGCCATTTTTGTTGTCAGTTAACTGCCATCTGAGTTGGCAGTTAATTTGCATATAGCCCTGATTAGCCAGTGAAAAGGGTAGCGTCGTACGCCAATTACCATTTTTCTCTTTTATTAGTGTAGATTATAATCAAAGGAGAAGATGAAAAAAAGTGCCTTGAAATCCATTAGGAGGTGAGAGAAAGTATAGCAAGGAAATCTCTAGGGATGGATAAAAGGCAGAATGAAGAAACACTTTTTGTACGTGAGTGGATCCAGACAATTAACATTATAGCATGTAGAGAGGGAATTCAGGGAACCCGGAACACGAGGGCTCTGAAGTCTTCTACTCTGATGCCAGAGGCTCCGCCTTCAATTGGTCTAGCAAAGAAAATTACTCTGACAAGTGAAAGGTATGTTGTCTATCATGCTTTAAAACAGGGAACGGGGCTCAATTAAGATTAAATCTGATCTTTGCTAAGGAAGCGGTAGGCCTGGGACATGACTACCTGCCATCACCTGCCCAGTTGAGCATTTGTGACCAGATCATTCTGTGTGGTTACTTCTGGCCAATGAGCTTATTATGCCTGAACGTGGCCACCTAAGCTTGTCAGGTTTACTGTGCAGCTTTATTTTTTGTTAACAATCCCTAGAAAGGGCAGGTGGGACACAGCCGACATAGGAGAGAAGCCCAGAGGGCCTGTTAGACCAGGGGATAGAAATCAGTCTCCTTCTCCACCTCCTTAGCCAAAGTCAGGTGCATGTGTGAATTCCCTGCTATCTGAGTGTCTCAGTGTTACCCACTGGAGGTCAGAAGGAGATCTGCAGCCAATGTCAGGTGCTTCACCAGTGATGCTGACCAGCCACCAGGGGGTGGGAGCTGTAGCCTTGCCTTGGACAGAGGTGGGCTCTGACCTGCAAGCTGAAAGACCAGTCACTTAGGACCCAATCACTGTGGGTTCCCTGCCTCCTGACTCCATCCCAGGACAGGGTGAGCCCAGTGAGAGACAGGCATTGTCCAGAGTATTATGAGTTGAGTGTCAGGAGAACTGTCCTCCCAGGGGGATGTACTGAGGCAGGAGGAGCTTTCTGCCCCCAAGGTTTCACAGAAAGGTCCTGGTGAGGTTTCTCCTGAGGCTTTTGGGAGAGGGTGCTGACCTAGGGGGCTGGTCCCCAGAAAGCTGTGTGTATTTCCCATCACAGCTTCTGGATGTTGCATCCAAGTCATCTGTGTCCCTGTCTCTCATCTGCTCTAGGCCTCCCCAGAGGGACCAAGATCTGGAGCAGCTCCACATGGAGACTAAACCAGGGCATCTTGTAAGTTCCTCTGTTAGGGGAGGGGAGGCCCCTGTGGGACCCTCAGCCCCTCTGAAATGAAAGCAACCATGGATCCTGGGTTCTCCTGTCCCATCCTACACAGGAAGTGCCATTTCTTCCCCCAAACACCATGGGCTGGTGAGATGTCTTCAGGGACCACAGCCAGCTCTATCAGACCAGGGACCTTTGGGATGGGGACTCATCTTCTGGAATTCTGAGGTCTGCCTTTTCCTCAGATAGTATCTCTACCTGGGGCGGAGGATCCAGAGTGTGTACCAGGTCAGGGCTCTGTGAGAAGACAAAGAACACAGGCTGCTGTTCAGGCCCCAGGAATATGAAACGTCACTCACAGGTGGAATTGAGGAGGGCTGTGATTTTCTGGGAATGAAGTGGGGCTGACCCCTTGTAGTCGGTTCCTGTCCTCCCTCCTGGCTGTAAGTTGTTTAAAGAACTGATCCTGGGACATCCCTGGGAACTTAGTGGCCTCCTCCCAGGCTGACACCGATGCCTTCATGTCTATAAGGAACATGCTCCAACCAAAAGGGTAATAGGATTCCATTGTGTGGTTTCCCTCATCCATTTAATGAGTGTTTGATGAACACCTGTGGAGTTCCCAGGCCCTGGGTGGGGCCCTGGGAACTCCTCAGAGAACAAGCCATAAAGGGGTCCTGCACTCATGTATATTTAGCATGTAATATTAATGTGTTTGAGGAAGGAGGCAATTACAGTGTTTACCTACGTTACCATCTTGACCAGAAGTGCCCCCAATTTAGGTTTATTCAGTTGGGTACTGGAAGGAGGTGTGAAACAGATCCACCTGCTCTGCTGCAATTTTGAAAGTCTCATTAGTTCTTCATTTGCTATCACTTCCCAGACCAGAATATATACCTGTGAACTGAGGAAGCCTAATGGTTGGTTTAGGGATCCACAGACACCTAACAGGGCCCTGGGGTGGAGGAGAGGACAGGGCTCTGGCTGCAGACAGACCTCAGATGACTCTGATCAGCTGCTCATGGTCTGTGGGACCCTGCTTTAGGGCCTGTATCTCCCCGTGCCTTGGTTTCCCCTCAATGAAGTACCATGAATACTTGGCTGCGGGTTGTCAGTGTGTTCACTGTAAAATATTCACAGTATCTGACTAAACCGTGGGATAGGGGAGCTGCTCAAATAGGAGGCATCTGTTATTGATCAACTCCAAGAAGGAACCCATGGGCTGATCCCTGGTGGATGAGGAGCTGCCAGGAGAATCTTTTCTCCTCTCTCTGGACTCTCTTAAGGCCCTCAGGGCAGTCAGCTAATGATCCAAAATTGTATAGTCAGTGTGGTTAAAGATGAATTCTTTAAAAATGGTGCTAGGACAGTACGTGCAAGGAAATGGTAGAGTCCTCCTCATTGGGGGGGACTATGATAGTCACCTGGCCTCAATGGTTCACCCCACAAATTACTTACCAGTTAGTCCAAAATGCAACAATGTGGCATTACAATCCCAATGTGATGCACGTGAAAGACACAACATCACCCATGTAGAATATTGTCAAAAACAATTTAAATTACTCTCATCGTGTAGACATAGACAAACCCAGGTTGTGGGACATTTCACAGGGATCAAAAGGCTGCGGACACTTCTAGATTGAAGGAGGCCTCAGAGACAGGACAAAGTCAATGCATAACCTCAGGTTGTCTCCCCGATCAAAAACAATGTAAAGGATGTTTTGGGAACAGTGGAGGAAAATTGAAAATGGACCAGTTATTCAGCAGTATTATACCAATGTAAATTACTGAAGTATGATACTGGTCTTGTGGTTATGTAGCACACGGTTTTTATTCTTAAAGGGGAACTTGCTGAAGCTCTTAGCAGTGAGAGTTACAACATCTACAACTTATTTTTAAAATTTAAAAATATTTCAAAATTGCGTGTGTGAAAAAATAAAATAAAGTATTAACAACTGGTGAATATATGCGTGTCCCTGCAGGTTTTTGGCAGGTTGAAAATTTTTAAAAATAAAATATTAGGGCACAAAAAGAAATAATCCTTTGAAGACGGGTGGACTTGGGCCTTCTTGACCCTCTATAGCCCTCCTCTGTGGACTGGGCGCTGTGTGGGGGATCTCCCTCAGGACTTAGAGATGAGAAGACAGGTGGGGACAGTCACTGCCCAGAAAGATTATGGCAGTGGCAGCAATAGGGGTTGTACCTGAGGAAATCCCAGGGGTAAGTATATGTTCCTTGAGTCATTAAGGAAGTGTCAGAAGAGGGTGGGGAAGTGTGTTGGCTGGAGATAACTATGAAGGCAGCCCCACAAAAATGCTAAAGGTAAATCTTGAGAGCAGATTCTGTCATGACACAGGCTTCTTGTACCTGGTGATCCCAGTGGCCAGTCAAGGAGAAAAATGCAGAATGAGTCAGCCAATCTGTGGACTGAGGTCCCCAGAACTGGCTCTCCCTCAGCTACAGCCTGACATGGAGGCCTTAGAAAGCTTCTTTCCTTCTGTCAAAGTCTGGATCCTCTTCAACAGAGGAACGAGGAATTGTTGCCTTTGTCGCCCTCAATGAAAAGAAATGAAAAAAAGAGAGAGAGAGAAAAGAAAAGAAATGAGAGAAGAACAGAAAGAAACCAGTCCTGGCAGTGTTGGGTGAATGCCTCTGGGTTCTTAACTATGACACCCTGTAGCATTGATTATGTAAAGTAGTGTTTATCACTGTTACTCTTTCTGTTCTGTTATGAAGTTGGTATTCCTAGAAATTCACAGAAGAACCCCACGCAGAGGTAGTTGTCAGGTGCTGGCCCCGGGAGTTAAATCTGTCCCCAGCTTTGAAGTGCATGTGCTATGTCCTGCCCCAATGCCCGTGGCCAGCTGGTGTAGGCTAACAACATCTCAAAGCTGCCCCTTCTCTGGAGAATTGCCCTCAACCAGTGGGAGCCACTAACTACACACCTTCCACTCCTTCCACTCAGGGGTGGACCTTGGCCAATGGCTGACTGGATTGGAGGTGCAAAAGGGTGGCGCTCTTTCAGAGAGGGTCCAACTCTGTGGTGCAATGTGTGGGATTGAACTGAGGTGTGATTCCAGCTTAGACCCCTCCTTCTTTAGACTCCCTGCTCTCCCCTACCTGCTTCCCTCATTGCCCCTTCTCTTGAGAATGCTCTTTCAGGAAAGGGCTTGAAAAGTCCTGTCTCAGGTTCTGCTTCTAGGACCTCCATCCCAAGGAAAGCACTTTCTAGCTGTGTGTGATGTATTAGACATTCTAGTCACTACAGCAAACACATCACCAAGTTAAACTTCTGTGGTTTAGCATAATAGATATCTCCACTTGCAGCCTGTCGACTTGGTAGAGAATTTGCGGGGAGGGAGGTGTGCTCTGCTTTACTCACACTTTCAGGCACTGAGGCAAATGGAGGCTGTGCCATCTTCTATGTGTGGCTCCAAGGTCACCCTTGATGGCCACAGGGATTGGGGCAGGGGAGAAGCTGGGGAGAGAAATGCACTCTTGCTTCTTAATCACTCAGGCTCAAAGTGACACCATTCATTTCTGCCCACATTCCATTGGTGGAACCAGTCACATGGTCCACATACAGACTAGGGTGGCTGGGAAGTGTAGTCCCTACCTGGGCAGTCACTACTTAGTAAGAGCTCTACACCCTGAAAGGATCATGGATGTTTGGTGGGCAGTTATCTCTGCCACACTGTGTGACCCTGAGCAAGTTATTTTAATTTTCTGAGACTCAGTTTCTTTACCTATAAAACTGCGCAATTAACAGGATCCCCCTCATAGTTGTGGTCATAAATCAATGAGTGGAAACATACAAAGTGCTTGGATTAAGGCTTGGACCGAATAAGGGCTCAGAACATTAACTGTTTTTATTATTTGTTGAGAATCCACTTTGGGTTATATATAATCCTCACCACCATCCATGATATGCAGATAATCATTACCCCTGCCTTACAGAGAAGTAGGGTGAAGTTCACAGAGGGGAAGTCATTGACCTGAGGTTCTACAATTAGGGAGCAACAGAATCAGGCCAGGTAGCTAACATAATTTTACACCAAGGACTGTCAGGCTTTTTGCTAAACAGCCCCAAACCCAATCTTGGCATTTGTCATTGGAAAGATGCCAGGCTCCCAGGTTGGTTGCTTTAATCTCCAGACTTAGTCTACCTGGCTGGGCCCCTGACAGCCTTTCAACTCCTCTCTTTATCACTCTCCCTCTTAGCCACTACAGCCTAGCCCTGCTTTCTTTCTAATGCTCACATAAGCCAAGCTTGATCCCACCTCAGGGCCCTTACTCCTGCTTTCCGCTCTGCCTGGAATACTCTTCCCACCTGTCTTTGCATGGCAGGCTCTTTCTTTTCACTCTGCTCTCAGCTCAAAGGTCACCTCCTCAGGAAGGCCCTCTCTGATCCCAGTTCAGTCACTTACTTTCGGATCACGGGCCTGACACTCAGTCATATCTGAGATTTTTTGTGTGCTCGTGTATGTGCTCAATGTCTGTCTCTCTCATTAGGCTGCGAGCTCAACAAAACCAAGGTCCTCATTCTCATTGCCATATTTTTGGGGGTATAAGACACCCCCATGTATAAGACATTCCCCACTTTTCAAACCCAAAATTAAGAAATCAATATTTTAAACATTTTGCTGGTTTTCCTCTTAAGGCCTTCTTCTTTTTTGGCATCTTAAGGAGTTGTTCCACTGTCTGATCATACACTCAGTGGGAAGAGGTCCAAATTGTCTAGCTGCAGCTCTATTTCCATGCTTTTTTGCATTGCTGATTACATTCAGTTTGAATTTAGCAGAGCATAATAATCGCTTACAGTATTTATCTTTTTATTTTTTGACATCTTTATGGGCTCAGAATGCTCTGGTCCCTGTTGCATCTGCACACTCTCCAGCTCCACCTCCAATTATGGCATCAGCTGATGTCAGTAACAATAAGGCTCTTGACTGGAGGAAGACTGTTCGACAAGGCATGGGCAGCTATGCACCTGCGCACCTGTGTGGCTCCCTCCTCGGCTGACTTCCCTGTATTAGACGCCCTTCAAAAAAATAGCGTCTTATTCATAGAAAAATACGGTAGTCTTTCTGTATCCCAAGCAACCAGGACAAAGTTCTGGCACAAAGGTCAGCCTCAGTAAATATTTGTTGACTAAAACAAGACATTTAATGGATGACCTGTGACCCTATGTGCCTCTTTGCCCACCTTCTTTTCCCTCTTCCTCTAGGGACCCTGCTTGAGGACATGCACAACTTCAGAGGGCGCCATTCACACAGCAACAATGTGAATCGTTAGGGAGGAGGTGGTGTTTCAAAAGTGCACAACCTATATAAATGTAGTGATGGCTCTGTTGCTATCATTCCCTCCTCTCCATTCATTCATTCATTCATTCACTCAATCGAAAACATCTACTGAGCACCCACAATATGCAGAGTTAGTGGTGCAGACACAGTAGCAGAGAAGAGAAACACCTCTGTGCCTGTGTGGCAAATTTGAAACTTGCAAACAAAGAAAATTGGAATGAATAAAAATGTCAAAAATAAGCAGACCATTATGAATTAATTATACATTCATTTCTCTTTCTCCTCAACTATTGTTCTCAGACTTTCTTTTCAAACTTTGCAGCCTCTGCAGTTACTGAAGGATACCCCATACCCTTTCCCTCTCCCTCCAACGCAGTGGGCTAGAGCTGATTTGTAGACACCTGCAAACCTGATTATTAAATATTTAGGGATTTGGCAAGCTGGTTGTCAAACTGTGCATGGCTTCAAAATCAGACGTGGGGGGAGCATTTGCGCCACAGTAATCGGCCAACATTATGAGATGGGGTTTGTTGATGCTGTTTTTCCAAAAAGCTGGTTTTATAGCACACCACTATTCCCATCTGTTTCTAGCAGAAAAACGTTGCTTTGTCAAAGAATATTCTAGCTCTTCCATAGCTGTTTAATTCCACCTGCCATACCTCAGCCCCTTCCTGGGTGGCAGGAACTGGAGACTCTAAGCCTGCGTTATGGAAGGAGGGGAGAGAACAGAGGAAGACGAAAGAGAGAGAGAGAGAGAGAGAGAGAGAGAGAGAGAGAGAGAGAGAGAGAGAGCATGAGGGAAGGTCATGAAATAGGGTATTTTTTTAAAAAAAAAAGCAATATGAGGAGGAGAGAGAAAGAAAAGAGAAGTAGGCATGTGTGGAGGGGCAGAGGTTAGGGTAGATAAACCATAGAGACCAGTCAAGACCCATCAAACAATGTCCTCACAGGAGGTTGAGAAATTTCCCTACCTGGGGCCAGGAGGCGGCCAGGTTGCCAGGAGAAATGAGGAAACTACCTTCGCAAACTACCCTGAAACAGTGTTCTTGTGGGATCCAGACCAATTGAGGCTGGCATCAGGATGCCTCAGTTTTTAACTGTAGGGGGATCTGGGAGCCTGCACAACTGGGTTAGAGGGAGGAGAGAGTCCTTGACTCCTGGGTCAGAGGGAGGAAGAAGAACTCAGGTTGCTGAGCGTTTAAAGTTGGTGAGACTCAGGGTGTGGGCCCCGGCCTTCTTTAGCAAGACCTTCCACTCCCCACCCTTTCCTGGCTGCCCTGGGTGAAGAGAGATATAAAAGGGCTCTGTCTCCTGGAGGAAGAGCAGGAGCAAGAGAATTCTAGCTGCCCCAACCATGAGCTCCATCCTGCTGCCAGCCCTCCTGGGCCTCACCCTCATGCTGCCTGTGAGTAAAAACCCCAACGTGGGAGGGGATTTCCTGGGAGGATGGGCTAAGATGGATTTGCTGTTCCCACCTCAGGAGTGCAGGCCCTGACCTGTCAGTCAGGAACACTGACGATTTGGAGGAAAACATCAGAACTGCCCTTGGAGTGGAAAACAGGCGAGGAATTCTGCATGGATGGCTGGGGCTGCCAAGAGTCGCTGATGCTCATTGAGAATGGTGAGATAAGCCCCAAAGGCCCCAAGTCTGACCCCACCTTCACCTGCACAGGGCTATTCCTCCTCCTGACCAGCAGTCTCCAAAGACTCAGCTCCCCTCATGCCAGGAGCTGTCCCCTCCCCAGCATGAGCAAGCCCTCGGGGGCCCAGTTGACTCCTCTCTACCTCTCCCCCAGCCACGATGAAGACTCTCCCTCTATCACCACAGAGTCCTGCTCCTCACCTGGCCTGTCTCCTTCTTCGTCTAGGACCCGAAGTGTTCCTAGCGATCAGCAAGGGCTGTACCCAGAAGGAGGATCATGAGGCCCGTGTCACCGAGAACAGGAAAGGCCCTGGCCTCTCTGTTGTCTCCTACACCCGTGTGTGTCGCCACAAGAACCTCTGCAATGACCTCTCCACCACCCTCCCTGTCTGGACCCTGCCCACCTCTGCAGGTGAGAACAAGGAGGGGGAGGAGGAGGAGAAGTCAGGAGTTAGGGGAGAGGGGAGCACAGAAAGGCTGTTCATTTAGAACCTCTCCCTCCCATCTGGCCTGTCCACACTTCTCAGGATGCCACCCCTGGAATTGCTTCTTCTTAAAATCCTGGGAAGGAAACTGAACTGCTTTTCTAAGTTCAACCCTACCTCAAATTCTGGCGATTGCCTGAACCTGGGCCAAGCTTCTTTCTCTATACTGTTGTGCTTGGCTCACTCATGTTTCATTTAAGGTTTGAGCATATCCTCTTAAAGTGAAATTGACCTGTAGCTCTGCACTTTCTTTTTCTATATCATAAACTGTTTTGGAGGGGGGTGGGCATGCAATGTCATTTTCTGCTCTTTACGGCATCTTGTCTGCTTGGATTGTGTAGTGGAAGTTGTGGGTGAAAGCTACTGTGGTTCCTCCAAGGGGTCCCCTCCTGTCTCAGTCACTGCTGCCTCTCCCAGGTCTCCTTCCCCTTGCCCCCCACCCCTTGATCTCTCAGCAACCACTGCACTGCAATTTCCAGCACCCCAGGTCTACATGAGACTTAGGAGGTTGATGATGGGGCCACAAAAGCAAAGGGGATAAAGGCACCAGATCCAAACGCAGAGCCCACTCAGTCCTCCCTTCTTCCCTCTCCACTCCCAGTGCCAGGGTCTGTGCGGTGCCCAGTCTGCTTTTCTGAGGAAGACTGTGAATCTGCAACAGAGATGACCTGCCCCATTGGGCACACGCACTGCTACAATGGGGTCCTGCACCTCAGGGGAGGTAAGCTGGGACATCTGGGTCCCTGCTGGCCCTGAGGGTAGCTGAGGGCTGAGGCTCAGAGGAGGGTGGGCCTGGCTCCTCAGGGTTGGAAGGTCCCTGTGACGGCATCTCACTCTCTCCCACTCTGCCTGGACTCTTTCCACAGTTGACATCTTCAACGACCTGGAAGTCCAGGGATGCATGTCCCAAGCAGGCTGCAACCTGCTGAATGAGACTCAGAAAATCGGGGCCTTGTCTGTGAAAAGTGTGATTCTGATGGTGAGTCCCTTGTCTGGAAAATGAGACTGTACCCACCCTTCAGCCTTGGGGTACAATGACCCTTGTGAAAGTCAGACGTGCAAACACATACAACCAACACCAACACCTACAAATAATTTACAAGTTTATTACTCATTCAGTCATGCAAAAAGTGAGAAATTGTCCTGGTAGGCACCATGGGGTGAGCATACCAGTAAGAGGTGCCCAGCTGAAGGGAAAGACAGGCCCAGGGGACACATATAGGACAAGGTGGCTTGTCTGGCTGTGTTGCCGTTCACTTTATCCACTGTGTGTGGAGCAAATGCAGAGTGCATGCTTCTCATGCTGGAAGTGATGCCTTACCTTCAGTTCTATTTATCCACATTCTTGACCTTGGGTAGCCCTAGTTCCTTCCCCTCCCCCCTTGCAAAAGCCAATCAAGGGCACTGGGGGGTCCCCACTCACCCACACAAGCCCAGCCCTTACCAGTACACCCAACTGAGGGGTCTAGGGGAGGTCTGAGGAGGAAGATACTAATGTCCTGCAGGTGGGTGTCAAGAAGGGCTTCACAGAGGTGGCAACTTTAAAGATTAGCTGTAGTCTATTAGTACAGTGGTCGGCAAACCGCGGCTCGCGAACCACATGCGCCTCTTTGGCCCCTTGAGTGTGGCTCTTCCACAAAATACCACATGCGGGCGCGCAAATACAGTGCAATTGAAACATGCACAGAAGTCGGTTTCCAGGAAGGAGATAGACGAAAAAAGTATACAAGGCGAGTGTGGATGGGAGAGTTGGAAGGGGTCGACCTCAGCGAATGTACCTCAATCAGATTGAGGACATTTTTAGCCAAGGCCAGCTTAGGAGTACCCTAATTATATTAATAACAATGTACCTACCTATATAGTTTAAGTTTTAAAAATTTGGCTCTCAAAAGAAATTTCAATTGTTGTATTGTTGATATTTGGCTCTGCTGACTAATGAGTTTGCTGACCACTGTATTAGTAGAAAAGGAAAAGGTCATCAATAGGAAGAGGAAACAGCCTGTGCAAAGGCCCTATGGTGGGAATAAACCTGCTATTTTATAGAAGGGCTCCTTGCCTCTACCTGAGAAGGTCACATCAAGAGGATGGGGTGTGGCTGGAACTGGGGGTGAATGCCAGTTTTTCAGGTAGACAAGGTAGAAGTGGGTGATCTCTGGTATTCCAAGCAGAAGGAACAGTGGTGCAAGTCCAAGGAGGCAGGAAATGACCTGGCGTGTATGTGGAATGGATACTGTGGGGGAGTAAAGAGGGAGGTTGGGGGGCCTGGTGGTGGGTCAAGTAGCCACAAAGCCAGACTGAGGGGTTAGTGTTTCTCCTGAGGCACAGGAGCCATGGAAGGGTGTTGAACATGGAAGAACAATCTGAGTCTCTCCTTTTGATTATTTCTGTTTAAACTGTTTGGCCCTCATCTCTTGGACTAGGTAACATTCATTTTCCAGAAGGCATTCCTGAAACAAATCTTATGTAACCCAGGCCACACAGACATGCAGTACACAATCCACACAACAGACATAACCTCACTCACCATGCCAAATGCACACCACACACCATATGTCTCCTTACGCCTTACGCATACCACTAACCTCATACACCACATACCACACACAACCCAAAACATTCCATATATCACAGATGAGGAAAACACATACACAGAACTCATACCATGCTATGACTTCACAATAAACACAAAATACATACATTATACACTCATACCTCACATCTCATACCACACATACTATACACACCATACAAACATATCATATCATATAATATACCTACACACATACACTTACACCCATATACCATACACACACTCTTCACAAACCACACAAATGCCACATGGAACACAGCTACTACACCACAAATGAATTCTCCTAGTACATAAACTTGGCTTGTTCCCAGGCTTACACAGACCCTGACTTCTCCCCAGCTCCTCTCACTTGTCAAAAGGGGGTCATTCTGTTAGCTTTCAACATTGGAGTCAGATCTTGAGGGTTGCATTTGCTTTCCCTAGTTTAGTTCAGTTGAGCAGTTTAATAAGTATTTATTGAGCAATGGCAAGATCAGGTGTCAGAAGCTGGGGTACAATGATATGGCATGAAGAGAGAAGGTCATTGCAGGGTGACAAACAGCTCCTGTGAAGACCTGGGGCTGAAAGACAGCTGGATGCAAGGGGACAGATTGCCCAAACAGGCCATGGCAGGAGCCCACTGAAGTAGAACCAAAGGGCTCGAATGTGAATGGCCTTGACTGCCCCACCAAGGAGCTGAGCAGTGGTCTCATCGAAGGCTATGAGTCTACACAGTCAGGTAGAGCATAACAGTTAAGAGTCTACTTAGTGTCTGAATCTGAGAGATGTAGGCTCCTGTCTGGGTTCTGCCACTGAACCAGCTTTGGAGGATTACTACTTTTTTGAGTCCCTTTCACCAAATTCAAGGAGAAAGGGGTGATTACAGACAGTCAGGAGCAAAAGAGTTTATGCAAAGGCCCTGGGGTGGGTGGGTGGGTAGCTGCCACTTGTTCAAGGAAAAGCCCAGAGGCCCATGCAACTCCAAGCAGTGTATTCAAGAGATCAGAGCAGGACATGTGGTTGAAGAGGCAGGGCCTTTGCGGCCATTTTAAGGACTTAAATTTTTTTCAGAGTGGGGTGGGAACCTATTATATCTTCTGAGCAGAAGGTGACATGAATTAACTTACTTTTATGAGGATCCTTCTAACTGTTGGGTGAAAACTACAGTAAGGGAAAGGTGGGAGTGGGGGAGGAGACATCCAGAGAGACTCAGAAGGAAGCAGGTGAGAGCCAGTGGGGTCTTGGACTCCAGTGGAAGCAGCAGAGGTGATGAAAAGTGGTCAGGGTCTACCAGTATTATGCAGTTTAAGACAACAGGATATCCTAATGGGTGCAACATGGGGTGTAAGACATAGAGAATTGTTAAGAATGACAGCAATGTTCTCAACTTGAGCAATTACAAGACAGGAGCTGCTAATGACCAAGAGATGAAAGGTGGTGGCACAGAGAGTGGGGCCAGGCTGAAAGGAGGGCAGTAGGAGCCATGATACTGTGGTCTGTGAAGTGGAGAAGTGAGCGGTCCTGCTTCCTGGGGCTGTTTTGAAGGTTACCCATGTAGGTGGATGCTATATTGTCAGCCCAGGAGTTTCTGCATCATAGGACACATCCCTGCTGGTGATGTGACGGCCTAAAGTGAAGGCTACTGGTTTTCAGAGTGGAATCCTGAGGGCCCCAGAGTCCAAGGTAGCTGAGGATAGTCCTCAATCACTGTCTTCCCCGTCACTCAACTCAAGGAGCCCAGCTCTTCTAATTGCTAGCGGTGGGCACTGGGAAAGCTGCTTCACAATTCTTCTGCTTCTGTTTTCCATCTTGAAAATGGGGAGGAGAAGGATAGTACTACCTACTTTGGGGGTCATTGTGAGAAAATGAGGTAACCCAGATGAGGGAACTCCTTGGGAAACTTAAAACAGGCTAATCCATACAAAGCAATCACAACAGCCAGGCACATAGTAATTGCTCAGTACACACTAGGCACTGCAATAATTCTGTTTGGAACATAGGGTTTCTCAGTTAAAAGAATATAAGGTGTCAGTCTACACTCCTCATTATCCTAAACTGGGAGCAGTGAGGACAAGACCTGGATGTCACTGACACAAGGGTTTCTAGCCTGGGGCAACACAAGGGCTGCCTCAGCACATGAAGTGAGTTTGTACAGGATTCCAAAGTGTCTAATGGAGATGCTAGAAGACGCCGACCCATCCCTCTCTCTCACACCCTAAACAAGAAGCAGCCTTAAAGGGGTGTTGAGAAAGGTCCCTGCAGATGTTGGAGCAGAAATGGTGAATAGGGTATGAGGAATAGGGGAGGGTCTCAGACTTCAAAGATCCCTTCTAAGCCTGAGATCAAGGGACTGTGCCCAGGCTACGTGTCTGTCCCCAAGCACGGGACCTGGAGGGACAGACATGGCTTGTTCCCAGGCTTACACAGACCCTGATTTCTTCTCTCCAGCTCCTCTGACCTGTCAAAAGGGGGTCATGCTTCAGATAAAAGAAAACCTGGCTCAGAACCCCCTGCAATGGAACACATTTTCGACCGTGACATGTGATTTGAAGGAGGTGTGTCAGGAGACATTGCTGCTCATAGATGTAGGTGTGTGGACTCTGCAACAGGGTGGGATGGCTGCATGGCGTCCTGGGTCTCCTGCCCTGGATTCTGTCCCCTGAACTTGCTGCCTATTTCCCACCATGCCTGGAGTTCTACACCTCAGTCTTACTCTTTCTGACCTTGGTTTCCCCTTCTGAAAAATGGGGCTGGTGC
Source organism: Myotis pilosus (assembly GCA_036010255.1). Classification (NCBI taxonomy): domain Eukaryota; kingdom Metazoa; phylum Chordata; class Mammalia; order Chiroptera; family Vespertilionidae; genus Myotis; species Myotis pilosus. Next base: position 741,963 of record JASKON010000029.1, read on the forward strand.
TGGCAGTAATAGTACTTATTGTGCTGGGTAGTCATGAGGACATATTCAAGGGCCCTTGCAAAGATCCGAGAACAGAGCTGATGTACAGTGACATCGGTGACCTTGTCTGAACCTTATTGAGCACCTGTGTGTGCCAGCCTCTATGATGCCATTGGGTGTCTTCCTGCCTCTTTTGCAACAGTGAGGAAGCAGAAAATCCATCAGGGAAAGGAGAAAAGAGAGAGTGGGATGTTGGGTGCAATTTGAAAAATGGGAGGCTCCACTGAGAGGGTGACATTTGATCAAGAACTGAGAAGTGACAGAGTTTGTGGAAGGACTCAGGCTCAGGCTCCATCTTCTCCCCACTTACAACGACCTCTGATCTTGGACTCAGGCATCCTACTTCCACCCTCTGCCTGCTAAGCATCCAGAAAACGCTAGCTCCCGACTCCCTTGGGAACTCCCAACCCCTGCCCAGCTGTCACTCCCTTCCCCTGCAGGACCTACATCACTCATAGCAGGGAGCAAAGGCTGCAGCAAGACCAAGACACAGAATTCCAAGACTATCTCCATCCACTCGGCACCCCCTGGAGTGCTCGTTGCCTCTTATGCACATTTTTGTTCCTCCAATGGGTGCAACAGGGCCACAAGTAGTAGTGTCCTGCTGAACTCCCTCCCTCCTTCAGATATGGGAGCCCAGGGGGATGGGGGAGGCCATGGAGAGATGGGGCCCCAGACATACAGAGATTCGGCTGAAGGAGGGTGACTGCAGCTGGGAGCAGAGGTGTGCACCCTAACCTTCCCTTTGCTCCCCAGCTGCCCCTGCCCCTCCCCCAGGAGGCCTGCAGTGTCCTGCCTGTGTGCAATTTGGTGGATCCTGTTCAAACTCTGTAAACGTCATGTGCCCTCCTGGTACCACTCATTGTTATAATGGCTATCTCAATCTCAAAGGAGGTGAGTGCTGAAGGCCAGGTCCCAGGATGAAAGGGTTATGCCTTTGGATTCACTGGTGCTGCGGTGGGAAGGTACTTGAGGCCCTGGCTCATGGACTTGAGTGTGGAGGGGGTTGGAGACTCAGATTTATAGATCTGAGGATGGAGAGGCCTAAGAGCCTGATATCCTGGTCTGAGGGGCGAGTGGTAGGGTCTGAGATTCTGGATCATAGGAATTTAAGTGTGTATTACTTTGAGACCCCTCTGAGTCAATCTTCACTCTCTAGATGGGCCGTCCACTATATTTAACATTCAGGGCTGCGTGGCCCAACCTTCCAGCTCCTTGTTGAACCACACCAAAAATATTGGGCATTTCATCGCAAGTGAGGGTCCTGAGAATGAAGATGACGAAGATAAGATTCACCAAAGTGGGGCTGTTCCTGTTCGCTGTCTGGCTTGGGTGGTGGGGCTGGGGATATCCTTTGCCCTTTGGTGTGGGATAACCTCCCACTGACTCCATTTACCCATGATTTTTCTCCCTTGCTGATCCCTTAAATACAGCCCTCCCTCTGACCTCATAACCAAACACTGAGTTGTTTTCTCACTTTCTCTGTGAATTCTCATACACACACATACACACACTTCATGATCTGACAACAAGATATGGAAGAGCCTGGGAGTGGCTGCACTGTTCTTACAGCCACATGTATCTAATAAATAAAGAAATCATCTTTTTTCCCCAGTGCTGGCGTTTCTCTGTGGGAGGGGAGGGCAGCACACACAGCCATCTGGCATGGGAGAGGAGAGTAACCCTGTGAGTGATTCACCGTCCCAGGCCTGTCCTTCTCTGGTCTGGTGAACATTTCTGTTACAGCTTGGGTATTAGTAGAGCCTTCATGGTATTTGGGCATCTCTGTAACCTGGGAGGTAAATGTGCACTTTGACTAATGAAGCATCTGCTTAGGAGTCAGGTTCCCTACACAAACAGGGGATTCATCCCACTCAAATCACTTGACATATGGTTTTGTGTGAAGTAGAGAAACAAATGATTGTGCACAGTTTCCTGAGGCTGGCATCACAGGGTCTGTTACCATTCTAGGAAGACTGAGGAGAAGTTATTACCATTAATAGAATCCTGAGAGAGGGGGCGGGAGGTTTAGAGATGGCTGCCTGGCAAGAGCTCAGATCTCAAACCAATTAATCCTTCCAGCCAACAGCAACATTACAAGGAAGGAGGCTGGGGGCCCAGCCTCACTCAGTGTCCGCCCTCTGGCCTCCTGTCAGGGCTCCCCATTGACTGCAACCAGCTGTAAAGCAGGAGATCACATAGTCCCCATGGATCTTCCCCCAACAGTGCAGAACAGGGGAAAAAGGGGGAGAGAGTGAGTTTGGAAAAGGAAACAGAGTGTCCAGCACAGTCCACTCTTCTTCTACTCACATCTACCCCTTCCTTTGTCCAGGTAGAAATCAGAGTCTTCAAAGAGGATCATAGGCCTAGAGAAAATTAAAATGGCAATAAGTAAATACCTATCAATAATAACCTTAAATGTAAATGGATTAAATGTTCAATCAAAAGACATAACGTGACTGAATGGGTAAGAAAATATGCGGTCTTCAAGAGACCCACCTCAGAACAAAAGATACACATTAATTGAAAGTGAAAGGATGGAAAAAGATATTCCACGCAAATGGGGGGGGAAAAAAACTGGTATAGCAATACTCATATCAGACAAGAAAGACTTCAAAACAAAGGCCATAACAAGAGACAAAGAAGGCCACTACATAATACTAAAGGGAATGATCAACAAGAAAATATAACCCTTGTAAACATATATGTACCCAATACAGGAAGACCCAAATATATTTTTTAAAAGAAAAAAGCCTCTTCATGGGCTTTAAGGGAGATATTGACAGCAATACAGTCATAGTAGAAAACACAAATGAAAATGAACATACAACCAACTAAAACCTATGGAACACAGTGAAAGCAGTCCTGAAAGGGAAGTTGAGAGCATTACAGGCCTACCTCAAAAAAACAAGAAAGAGCACTAATAAACTAACCCTACAACTAAACTAGTTGGAAAGAGAACAGCAAGAATATAACAGAGAAGTAGAAGGAAGGAAATAATAAAGAACAGAGCAGAAATAAAGAACAGAGACTAAAAAAACCACACAAATACTACAAAAGATCAATGAATCCAAAAGCTGGTTCTTTGAAAAGATAAATAAATTGATAAACCCTTATCCAGATTTATCAAGAAACAAACAGGACCCAAATATATAAAATTAGAAATGAAAGAGGCAATATAACAATGGACACCACAGAAATACAAAGGATTATAAGCAAATACTTTGAACTATATGCCAACAAACTGGACAACCTGGGTGAAATGGACAATCTTCCAAAACTCAATCAGGAAGAATAAAAAAACCTGAATAGGCCAATAACAACTGATATTGAAACAGTAATTTAAAAATTCCCAGCAAACCAAAGTCCTGGACCAATGGATTTACAGAAGAATTTTACCAAACATTCAAAGAAGAACACCTATCCTCCTTAAACTATTCCAAAAAATTCCAAAGGGAGGAGCACTTCCAAGCTCTTTTTACAAAGCCAGCAATATCCTAATTCCAAAATCATATAAAAACAAACAAAGAAAGAAAATTACAGGCAAATATCCCTAATGAACACAGATGCTAAAATCCTCAACAAAATATTAGCAAATTTGATCCAGCAATATATTTTCAAAAATCATACATCAAGTGGGTTTTATTCTAGAGATGCAGAACTGGTACAATATTCACAAATCAATAAATGTGATACATCACATAAACAAAATGAAAGATAAAAATCACATGATCATATCAATAGATGAAGAAAAAGCATTCAACAAAATCCAGAATCCTTTTTTGATTAATATTATCAGCGAAGTGGGAATAAAGGAATCATACCTCAATATAATAAAGGTCATATATAGCAAACCTATAGCCAATATCATACTCAATGGGCAAAACTAAAAGTGTTTCCCTTAAGATCAAGAATAAGACAAGGATGTCCACGTTCACCACTCTTATTTAATATAGTACTGAAAGTCCTAGCCATGGAGATCAGACAAGAAGAAGAGATAGAAGGCATCCAAATTGGAAAGGAGAAAATAAAATTCTTATTATTCACAGACGACATGATCTTGTACATAGGAAACCCTAAAGATACCACCAGGAAACCATTAGACTTAAATGAATTCAACAAGGTAACAGGATATAAAATCAACAGCCAGAAATTGATGGCATTTTAATTTTTATTTATTTTTATTTTTTAACATTTAGGGAACCATATTCTTTTTTCTTTTTTTTAATATTTTTTTTCATTGATTTCAGAGAGAAGAGAGAGAGAGAGAAACATCAATGATGAGAGAGAATCATTGATTGGCAGTCTCCTGCACTCCCGCTCCTGCGGCGCGGGGGATCAAGCCCGAAATCCAGGCATGTGCCCTTGGCCAGAATTGAGCCTGGGACCCTTTAGTCTGCAGGCCAGTGCTCTATCCACTGAGCCAAATTGGCTAGGGCTTGATGGCAATTTTATACAGCAATAATGAACTGTCAGAAAGAGAAACTAAAAAAAATCCCATTTACCATTTCAAGAACAACAAAAATGATACCTATGAATAAACTTAACAGAAGTAAAAGTCCTATACTTGGAAAACTATAGGACATTGAGCCCTAGCTGGTTTGGCTCAGTGGATAGAGCATCCACCTGCAGACTGAAGGGTCCCAGGTTCAATTCCAGTCTAGGGCACATGCTCAGGTTGCAGGTTCAATCCCCAGTAAGGGGCATGCAGGAGGCAGCCAATGGTTGAACATTGCCCTATGAACCAAGAGGTCATAGTTTGCCTCCCATTTATAGGCTTGATCCCTATGAGGGGACACATCCTGGAGTCAACTTGCTGCAGTTCCACCCCAGCTGGCCACCCCTGGGGCAGCACCGGGGCTCAAAGGGCATCTGCAGAGTGAGCAGAGTCCCTCTGGCAGGTGAGATCCCTTGGCCTGGCCTGCGGGGATGGGACCAAAACCAGCAGTCCGACATCCCCAGAGGGGTCCCAGAGTGCAAGAGGGCACTCTGCAAAGTTGCTGTCTCTCAGCAGCTCCTGCATTGAGCGTCTGCCCCCTGGTGGTCAGTGCACATCATACCTACCAGCCAGTCGGCCAGTCAGCTGGTCACTTAGCCTTTTATATATATAGATATGTATAGACCATAAACACAAACAATAGTGTAGTGACACCTAGGATGGTAGGCAGGGACTGGGAGGAGGAAGGCAAGGGGGTAAGGGTGATGGGAGATATCTGTAATACTGTCAACAATAAAATAAGATTTAAGCCCTAGCTGGTTTAGCTCAATGGATAGAGATGTCGGCCTGGGAATTGAAGGGTCCTGGGTTCGATTCCAGTCAAGGGGAACATGCTCAAGGTTGCAGGCTCTATCCCCAGTAGGGGCATGCAGGAGGCAGCCCATCAATGATTCTCTGTCATCATTAATGTTTCTACCTCTCTCTCTCCCTCTCCCTTCTTCTCTGAAATCAATAAAATATATTTAAAAATAATAATAGCCCTAACTGGTTTGGCTCAGTGGATAGAGTGTCAGCCTGCAGACTGAAAGGTCCCAGGTTCAATTCTGGTCAAGTGCATTCACCTTGGTTACGGGCACATCCCCAGTAGGAGGTGTGCAGGAGTCAGCCGGTTGATGTTTCTCTCTCATCAGTGTTTCTAACTCTCTATCGCTCTCCCTTCCTCTCTGTAAAAAAAAAATCAATAAAAATATATTTTAAAATAATAATAATAAAATAAAATTTAGTTTAAAAAATAACAAATACCATATGTTGAATTTAAAGAACAATATAAACAAACAAATGAAACAGAATCAGATTCATAGATACAGAGAACACACTGAGGGTTGCCAGACAGAAGAGAGTTAAGGGGACTGGGGGGGGCGGGGGGAAGATGATGGGATTGAAAAAGACACATTGGTATTTACAAAATAGCCATGGGGACGTAAAGTACATCATAGGAAATATAGTCAATAATCTACACTAATAAAAGAGAAAAATGGTAATTGGCGTACGACACTACCCATTTCATTGGCTAATGAGGGCTATATGCAAATTAACTGCCAACTAAGATTGGCAGTTAACTGCCAACAAGATGGTGGTTAATTTGCATATGTAGGCACAATGCAGGGAGGCTAAAGGGAAAGCAGGAAGAAGCCCCCTGCCACTGACAGTGATTGGAAACCCAGGGGGGAGCTAAGAGCTGGGGGCCCCAGGGCCGCATTTGCCCTGCTCCCCAGCCATGATCAGAGAATCAGGTGCCTTTTCCGCCCTGGCCAGTGATAGCAGGAAGTAGGGGTGGAGCCAGCTATGGGAGCTGGGCACGGTCGAAGCTGGCAGTCCCAGGAGCTAGGGGTCCCTTGCCTGGGCCTAAAGCGGAGCCCACGATCGCGGGGCCACTGCAGCTGCAGGTCCCCACTGCCCAGGCCGGACGCCTCAACCAGAGGCGTCCTGCAAGAGCAGGGGTGGAGCCCACGCGATCGCGGCGCCCCCCGCTGCCACTGCAGGTCCCCGCTGCCCGGGCCAGATGCCTAGGCCAGAGGCGTTAGGCCTGGGCAGGGGTGGAGCCTACAACCGTGGGGAGCTGGGGGTCCCCTGCCCAGGCCTGACACCTCTGCCGGAGGCCTCAGGCCTGGTCAAGGGGCCGATCCGGTGATTGGTGATCTGAGGGTGATGATCTGAGGGTGATGAGGGTCAACTCCTCTGGCCGAGGCATCAGGCCTGGGTGGGGGACAGAGCCGGGTATTGGGGGGATATGATGGTCCCCTTGCCCAGGCCTGAAGCCTGGGTCAGAGGCATCAGGCTTGGGCTGGGGGGTGGAGCAAGCGATCAGAGGGAGATGCGGGTCCCCTGCCCAGGCATGATTCCTGGGCCAGAGGCATCAGGCCTGGGCGGGGGTCAGAGCCAGGGATCGGGGGGAGATGAGGTTCCCTGTCCAAGCCTGACACCTCAGGCGGAGGCGTCAGGCCTGGGCAAGGGGCCGATCAGGCGATCGGAGGGTGATGGGGGTCTACGCCTCTGGCTGAGGCATCAGGCCTGGGCAAGGGGCAGAGCCAGCAATCGGAAGGGTCTGGGGGTCCCCTGCCCAGGCCTGACACCTGGGCCAGAGGCATCAGGCCTGGGCTGGGGGCAGAACCAGTGATGGGGGGAAATGAGGGTCCCCTGCCCAGGCCTGACACCTCTGTCAGAGGCGTCAGGCCTGGGCAAGGGGCTGATCCTGCAATTGGAGGGTGATGGGGGTCAATGCCTGAGGGCTCCCAGTATGTGAGAGGGGGCAGGCTGGGCTGAGGGACACTCCCCCAACACACACACCCAGTGCATGAATTTCATGCACCGGGCCCCTAGTCTATAATAATAAAAGTGTAATATGCTGATTAGACCAAGGCTGCAAGGGAAGCCCGGGTCCTGGGTCCAGAGGGAAGCTGGTGCCGGCAGCTGGGGGAAGGAAGGCCTACTCTTGCATGAATTTCATGCATCAGGCCTCTAGTCTATATAATAAAAGCCTAAGTGACCCTTACAGTGGAACGACCAGAGCTACCAGTGGCTATAATGCACACTGACCACCAGGGGGCAGATGTTCAATGCAGAAGCTGCCCCCTGGTGGTCAGAATGCTCCCACAGGAGGAACACCACTCATCCAGAAGCCAGGTTCATGGCTGGCAAGTGCAGTGGAAGTGGCAGGAGCCTCTCCCACCCCTGCGGTATTCCTAAGGATCAGCAAGCATGCAGGCAGTAAGGAGCAAAGGGTCCCAGACTGAGAGAAGGATGTCTACCTGTCAGCTTAGGCGGACATTCCCCTGAGGGGTACCGGACTGCGAGAGGGCACAGGCCGGGCTGAGGGATCACCCCCTGCCCTAGTGCACAAATTTCATGCACCAGGCCTCTAGTATTGTAATAACTATGCATATTGCCAGGTGGGTATCAGAAATATCTGGAGGGTCACTTTTTTCAACGGGTTTGCCACCAGAACACAGGTGTCGTGAAAACCACCGCTAACTCAAACCCAAGATGGGAAAGGAAAAGACTCACATCAACATCGTCGTCATCGGACACGTAGATTCCGGCAAGTCCACCACTCCCGGCCACCTGATCTACAAATGTGGGGGCATCAACAAGAGAACCATCGAGAAATTCGAGAAGGAGGCTGCTGAGATGGGGAAGGGCTCCTTCAAGTACGCCTGGGTCTTGGATAAACTGAAGGCCGAACGGGAGCGCGGTATCACCATTGACATCTCCCTGTGGAAATTCGAGACCAGCAAGTATTATGTGACCATCATTGATGCCCCAGGGCACAGAGACTTCATCAAAAACATGATTACAGGCACATCTCAGGCTGACTGTGCTGTCCTGATTGTGGCTGCTGGTGTTGGTGAATTTGAAGCAGGTATCTCCAAGAATGGGCAGACCCGTGAGCACGCTCTTCTGGCCTACACACTGAGTGTGAAACAGCTGATTGTTGGTGTTAACAAAATGGATTCCACTGAGCCACCCTACAGCCAGAAAAGATACAAGGAAATTGTTAAAGAAGTCAGCACCTACATTAAGAAAATCGGCTACAACCCTGACACAGTCGCATTTGTGCCAATTTCTGGTTGGAATGGTGACAACATGCTGGAGCCAAGTGCTAATATGCCTTGGTTCAAGGGATGGAAGGTCGCCCGTAAAGATGGCAATGCCAGTGGAACCACGCTGCTTGAAGCTCTGGATTGCATCCTGCCACCAACTCGTCCAACTGACAAGCCCCTGCGTCTGCCCCTCCAGGAGGATGTCTACAAAATTGGTGGTATTGGGACTGTCCCTGTGGGCCAAGTGGAGACTGGTGTTCTCAAGCCCGGCATGGTGGTCACCTTTGCTCCAGTCAATGTGACAACTGAAGTAAAGTCTGTTGAAATGCACCATGAAGCTTTGAGTGAAGCTCTTCCTGGGGACCATGTGGGCTTCAACGTCAAGAACGTGTCTGTCAAAGATGTTCGCCGTGGCAATGTGGCTGGTGACAGCAAAAATGATCTGCCAATGGAAGCAGCTGGCTTCACAGCTCAGGTGATTATCCTGAACCACCCAGGCCAGATCAGTGCTGGATATGCACCTGTGCTGGATTGTCACACAGCTCACATTGCTTGCAAACTTGCTGAGCTGAAGGAGAAGATTGATCGTCGTTCTGGGAGAAAGCTGGAAGATGGCCCCAAGTTTTTGAAATCTGGTGATGCTGCCATCGTTGATAAGATTCCTGGCAAGCCCATGTGTGTTGAGAGCTTCTCTGACTACCATCCTCTGGGCCGTTTCGCTGTTCGTGACATGAGACAGACCATTGCTGTGGGTGTCATCAAAGCAGTGGACAAGAAGGCAGCTGGAGCTGGCAAAGTCACCAAGTCTGCCCAGAAAGCTCAGAAGGCTAAATGAATATTTTTTCCAACACCTGCCACCCCAGTCTTAATCAGTGGTGGAAGAACGGTCTCAGAACTGTTTGTCTCAATTGGCCATTTAAGTTTAATAGTAAAAGACTGGTTAATGATTACAATGCATCGTAAAACCTTCAGAAGGAAAGGAGAATGCTTTGTGGACCATTTGGTTCTTTTGTGTGTGTGGCAGTTTTTAAGTTATTAGTTTTTAAAATCAGTACTTTTTAATGGAAACAACATGACCAAAAATCTGTCACAGAATTTTGAGATCCATTAAAATAACAAAGTTTAATGAGAAAAAAAAAAGAAAGAAAGAAATATCTGGAGGGTCACTTTGTAAAGTACTAGGTTGTCTGACCACAATGCTGTACACCTGAAAATAACACAGTAATGATGAAAGTAAACTGCATTGAAAAAGAAAGACCTTTGTTTGCTCATCTCTACAGAGCACACAGTTGTGCTTCAGGCAGGGCTTCCAGGTCTCTCTCTAGAATTCTCAGCTCCTGAGGTCACAAAGACAGGCAGATTCCAGAATCCTGCAGTTGGGTCCAGCTCTCACTCTGCGTATTGGCAGCGATGAGGAAAAAGCCTTTCTGTTTTCCTACTGTCCCCAGCCCACCCTCGCCCCCTCCCACTTCCCCTGCCTCTTCCTCCTCACCTGGTTTCCCACACTGCCTTTGGCAGACCCCCACTCAGAGCCCTCAGCCTGGCCCTCCCCTTGCTCCCCCACCTCGCCAAACCAAGTTGCCATCTCTCACCAATGGGCACCCTCCTCACTTGGTGGCCCAAAAGGCTTGCAGCCTCCATAGGTCCCCTGGAGTCCCCTGCTCCCACTACCCAGGCAGTCCCCCTTCTCCTCCTTCCCTCCACCCTGTCCAGCTGGCCACCTTCTCTGCTCTTCACTTTTCCTTTGCCCCACACCCCCCTTCTGGACCTTCACGGGCCTGCAGACACCTGGGCAGGCAGCTCACCTGCCTACCCTCCCCTCCTTCCCAGTCACCTCCTCCCACAATCTCTCCTCTGTTGGGCCATTCTTCAAACTGTCCCCTGGGCCAGGAGTCCCTGCCAATGGGAACCCAGACCTCTCAATGCTTCAGGAGTCAGGCACCTGCTGGGCACAGGGAGCAAGACATGGTGGGCAGCAGTTACAGGTAAAACTGGTGGGCCCTCCAGCACTCCAGAAAGAGCCATCTCCACAGATTTATCAGCCCTCTAGTCCACCTGGCCTGAGTCTCCAGGTGGATATCCCATCTGTGGATTGGTCCTCAGGCCAAAGAAAATGTAACAAGTTCCTGGGTATCCACACATGGGCCCCACCAGGCTCTCAGAGCTGCCATTAGAAGGGAGTGGTGGGGCTTGGACTCAGGCCATCTTTCCCTGCAGGCCCTTCCCCTCCACGTGGCCAAGCACAGTCCCCTCATTCAGAAGGAGTGACTGTGTCATGTGCCTGGTACATACCCCACCCCCCAACCAGCCTTCCCAAGAAACCATGACTAGGAGCCCTCTGGCTAAGCAAAGACTGCCTGGGATGGGGCACGATGGCAGTGGGAGGAGAGGTGAATCCCTGCTGAGAGAAGCCTAGGACCCCTCTGGGGTAAAGCGCCCTGTTCACTCTGGTCCTGGGCAGTTGCTGGTCATCAGCTTAGCTCAGACTGGACTGTGTTTCCAGAGCCTCCTTGGGGACAGCCTTAGGCTTCTGGGGGTGTGGGAGAAAGTTGCATCTGGAGATGAGAGCTATCTGGAGGGGTCTCTCTGAGGCTTCGGGAACTCCACACCTTCCTTCACACCCTTCCCTGCAGGCCCCAGGGCAGCCAGTGCTACTCCCGCTTCCCACCTGTGACACAAGCAAGACATGGCCAGACTGGCCCGAAATGGGGGAACCCACATTTAAACTCTTCTGTCTGCCCAGCTGGGCGAGACAGTTCCAGATTGGACCACCAAAAATCAGCAGCACGTCCCCTTCTACCCCTCCGAAAGGTGAGTCTTGGGAATGCTGACTGATTGTGGGGAGGGGGACCCCTGAAAACTCACATACCACACTGGCTACCTGCCCCTCCAGGGGTGGCCTTCCTGACCACAGCCTGGGATGTTCAGGGTCCAGGATTGTACTTTCTTTTAGCCCCTGCCAATGTCTTAGTCTTGATAACTGCCTTTCTGTGAGTGAAGTCATGCTCTGAAGACACACCTGTGACTGGCACAACTGGCAACCCTTCTCTAGGATGCACAGCATTGGCCGACCATGGGAGACCGATCCCTCCTGCTGATGGCCTTGAGTTTGCCAATGATTGTGAAGTAAATGCAGTCTGCCAGACACCCCAACCTTGAGCTCTTATTTCTTTTTTAAACATATTTTTTATTAATAATTTCAGAATGGGAGAGAGAGAGAGAGAGAGAGAGAGAGAGAGAGAGAGAGAGAGAAACATCAATGATGAAAGAGAATCATTGATTGGCTGCCACCTGCAACACCCCACACTGGGGATTGATCCCAAAACCCGGCATGTGCCCTGACTAGGAATTGAACCATGACCTCCTGGTTCATAGGTCAACACTCAACCACTGAGTCACATCAGCCTGGCTTAAGCTCTGATTTCTAATGTCAAGAACAGGTGGAGAGACTAGCAGACTTCGAGGAACCTCACCACAAGATCCTTCCTCAGCACTTAGCCCCCATCCTCCATCCCTTTCTCTGCTTTGGGGAGGGTTAGGTTCTACCCCAAGAGGAGCCTGACCTCTCCACAACCTATGGTCCCCCAGGTATCCACATCTCAGACAGGACTGACCAAGGACAAAGCTGTGCAATGTCCACCCAAGGAGGGAAACCAATGACCCAGTTCCTTGGGGCCACAGGACAGCAGTCCTTTTCCCTAGAGCTCCCCAGCCCTCTACCCAGGGCAAAGGTAAGACTGGGTTCTCTGAGGCTCAACCCAGACCCCAAGGGGCAGGGCAATGGAGAGACCTGGGGAGGAAGCCTGTGGTTCGGGTCCATGGTTGGCTAGTCCCATCGCTCTCCTCTCCGTCTTGCCAACTTGCCCTCTTAGAAGATGCGTCTGACCCCTGGGTAGGGAGGTGGGATCCATGACAGTAGCCTATTTTCTTTCCCAAGTGCTACCTGGGGAAGCGTTTAAGCAGCTCTTCAGAAAGGCCAGGCCCTTCTACTGATCCTGGAAGCGGTTGACTGAGACCTGGAGGAGATGCAGCTGGAGTCAGGTTCCCATGAACACACTGTGGGACTTGGAGGCTTTATTTCTTCCCGCCCAGAAGACGTCCTTCAATTTCCCAAGGGAAATGAACAGAGGCAAGGTCATGGGACCTCATGGAGAGCTTCTGACTGCCCCAGGGCCTCAGAGGGAGGGGGCTGGTGTGAGGGCCCAGAGCCCCCTCGGAGCCCTGCCCTCGGCCTGCTGCTTGGGGTCCCCGAGAGATTCATATTTTCCAGAGCTGGTAGAATTAAGATGACGGGCAATCTTCACTGACCTTCTCCTCACTCAGTGTCCCAGCAACCAGTCAACCTCCCTTCGTCTGTCCTTCAACTGAGACGCCATCAGGAAGCAGCACATATTTCTTACAGTGATAGAAAATATGTTAAAACCATTTCACAGAAACACAGGCCAAAATGCAGGGAGGGCTGGCTCAACCAGTTTTGGGTCATCTGGTTACAGAAAGATAACTTGATTGTCCTTCCTATTTATCTTATAATAAATAAAATGCCAGTAAGTGGTCTTTTGTAAAGAAAATCAATTTTGTATGAAGCCCATCCTGACAGCTTCACTTCCTCAAGTGGCCATTCAGAAGGCCCTTGCCTGAGGTTTTACATGACCACCCAACCATCAATATGAGAATGACTAACCAAATATCAACAGATTCAAGCATCTTGCTCTCCCTGGTACATTTTCTCCATTCTACTTCATGATTTCAACAGCATCTGTGCTGCATAGTTTACAGATTTTGAGAAATTAGCATTAACCTTCTCCTAGATTTGGCCTTTACCATGTGATTTTTTTCTGAATGATTCAGGACAAGACTTTTTTCAATGGCTGACATTTTTACCCAGAATCCACACACTAGGTAGTTGCTAATTATCATATACTGCATTTTTATTTAATGTTAAGTCATAAGACCCAACCTAAAATCAGGGTTATCTCATTCAAGGAAAGCAATTTAAAATATTATTAAATTTGTATTTAATTTGTTAGCACACACTTTAACATTGATTAATAAATTTAGAAGACTAGGAAGACAAAAGGAAGAATTGGGAAACACTTCTTGGCAAAGGAGAGCTAGCTCAATTTAGACCAAAAGAGTCACAACTTCTAATCCTTTTCAAAGAAGTGTAAAAGAAATCATAAGTATTGATTACTTGCCCATTAATCTCCAACCAAACTTTAATAAGCCCATGATACCTTGAGTGATAACTCAATAAGAGTCTAGCAATTTCTAATAAGAAATTCATCTGTGGGGATCACCCTAGACTTTTTATAGACACTTTTTTATAGATGCTTAGATACCATGAGCTGAGATCCACCACTTTGATGGGCTCCTGGTCCACTGCATCACTCCTGCAAGTAGCTACTCTCCAGGCATCACTGCTGTCCACAGGGTATTCTTGGTGTCCCTTTCCAAGACTTGGTCCTGGCCACTGGCTCATCTTCAATGCACCCTCACAGACTGGCATGATCTTCCTTTGGCTTTTGTGACTTGTAGTTGTTCTGCCTCTGACAGCTCCCAGCCATATCATGGCTCCAACATTTCTGCCAACCCTTTTTAAAGTGCTCTTTCCCAGGTTTAGTTCCTTGGTTATTTTCTCACACTGTGCATTGTTTCCTACAAATCCACGAGCTTCCTCCACTGTCCTTCCACCGATGTCTCCCCACCCTGTATCTCCATGGATGAGGAATCTTCTTTAGGTCTATGAACACTCAGGTCCAAAATGAAACTACATTCTACCCAGCCCAATCCTGAAGGCCCACCCATGTGATATCGCCTACATTCCATCTAGTCCCACTTTCAGAAACGATGCAGTTGTTCCTGACTGCACATCATTCTTCCTCTTACCTAATTCATTTTATTCCCTGGCCCATTAGGTTTCCTCCTAATCACTCCTGGAATCAGCATTTCCTCCTCCACCCTCAGTCCAGGCAGCCTCTCCTCCAAGAAATATAAAGAATGTCTTGTTCACCTTTGCATCCCAAAAGCTGTGCACATAGCAGGTCCTCAGTAAATGATTTTTTATTAGTGAACTGAAACAGGGTTTTTTTTGTTTGTTTGTTTTTTGTTTTTTATTTAAATTATTTATTGTTTAAAGTAGTACATGTTTCCTTTTCCCTCCATTGACCTCTCCCTGGCCACTCCCACCCCCCAGCACATGACCTCACCCCCCTACTGTCTGTGTCCATTGGTCATGCTTATATGCATGCATACAAGTCCTTTGGTTGATCTCTTATCCATTCCCCCCTCACCCTTCCCTGCCTTCCCTCTGATGTTTGATGGTTTGTTTAATGATTCTATGTCTCTGGATCTATTTTTGCTCATCAGTTTATGTTGTTCATTATATTCCACAAATGAGATCATGTGATATTTAGCTTTCTCTGACTGGCTTATTTCACTTAGCATAATGCTCTCCAGGTCCATCCATCTGTTCTGAATGGTAAGAGTTCTTTCTTTTTACAGCAGCACAATATTCCATTGTGTAGATGTACCATAGTTTTTTAATCCACTCATCTGCTGATGGGCACTTAGGCAAAGGGAGCCACTAAAAAGGGTGGGTGTGGAGCGGCAGCACCCCTTCTAGGTGCAAGGTCAGCCCCACCCGCCTTTCCCACTCCTCCTAAGCCCTCCCTGGGATTCACCATCCACAGCCTTATGGTTATCCTGCTCCCCTGACCTGCGGATCCCCTCCTCCTTCCCTCTGCCCTGTCCACCTAGGCTCTCTGTTCTTTACTCTTTCATTGCCCCGAGTCCACCTTCTGGCCCTTCTATGGCCTCCAGTCACCACTTCCCACCATCTCTCTCTCTCCCTTGGTCCTCCTGCAAACTTTTCCAGGCACCTGTTGCACCCACCAGTGAGCACCTGACCTCTCAATACTTCATGAGTGGGGCATGTGAGCTTTCCCAGGAGACAGCAACAGGGGTCCCTTTAATAGAGCAAAGGCTGTCAGGGAAGGGGAGCCTGTGCAGCAGGAGGAGAGGTAAAGGCCTGCTGTGAGGAGCTGGAGGATGGAAGCTTACAGGGATGGGCAGAGAAAGCCGGGACCTGGGAACTCTAGGGATGGCATTACCAGGCTCTACCTATACAATCCTGATCTCAGACTTAGGTTTCTGAGGTCACACCTACAGCCCCTCTAAAGCAGCCTGATACCCCAGAGATGCTGGACCAAGCTCCAATCAGCCCTTCTGGCTCCTACTGTCCTTACCTGCCCATATTGTCACCTGGGTCAGCCCTTCCCACGCACATCCAGGCCCAGCAGAGGCAGCCACCAACTGCGTAGCACTCTGTAGCTCCTAACAGGGAGCCCAGGACCAGTCATAGGCAGTGTCTGATATTGACCTACAATGAAGTCTTTCCCAAGAGGCCCCAGAACCAACACACCTGGTGACTGGCTTCAAATCACATCAGAGCATGATCCTATTAGCTCCACAAATGGCACATCCAAAGGGATATCTCAGCAGGCACCCAAACCCTGCTGGGGCAAATTCAGCTTTGTGAGGTGAGCCCCCACAATGCAGCTCCTACACCAGCGTGGGCAAACTACGGCCCGCGGGCCGGATCCGGCCCATTGGAAATGAATAAAACTAAAACTAAAAAAAAAAAAAAAAAAAAAAAAAAAAGACTGTACCCTTTTATGTAATGATGTTTACTTTGAATTTATATTAGTTCACACAAACACTCCATCCATGCTTTTGTTCCGGCCCTCCGGTCCAGTTTAAGAACCCATTGTGGCCCTCGAGTCAAAAAGTCTGCCCACCCCTGTTGTGGTCAAGGTCAATCCTCACAGCCAGCCTGAGGGCCAGTCCCACCCATAGATGTGCCAACAGCAATCAAAACTAAGTTACAAGAGGGCTCACATAACCTACACAAGAGACATTCCTGAAACACCTAGCTCAGGTGATGAGGGAGACTGCACCACTGAGCTCCCCTCCACCCCCCAGGACACCTACTTCATAAGATGCCCCTACCAAGACTTGGAGACATAGAACACCTACCTAATACACAGAAACAAATATAGAGAGGCAGCCAAAATGGAGAGATAATGAAGCAGGCCCCAAATTTAAAAATAGGATAAATCCCCAGAAAAAGATCTAAATGAAATGGAGGCAAGCAAGCTACCAAACACAGAGTTCAAAACAATAATAGATAATAAAGATGCTCAAGGAACTAAGTGAGAACTTCAACAAAGAGATAGCAAACATTAAAAAAAAAGACATAAAAAAGAAAAATGGCTGCTGAATAGGCAGACCTGTTGGGCACCTTGTCGTAGGACCAGGCTTAAAATACAACTAAATTGGAGAACATTCACCTGGAATTTCCTACTGTGGTCCAGCTAGGGAGGTGACTTATAACAAGGAAGAACAGAAGGCACCAGGAGACTGGTAAGATCAGCAAGATAATGAGAGGGGGGTTGCCCAGAGAGGAGACACTTGAGCTACGAGAACTGTTTCAGGAGCACACACACACCCACAGAAGCTACCTGACTGGCGGTACCTCCAGACCTGTGGTGGCACAACCTGCAGCACCCATATCATTCAAGAAGCTACAAAAGGTAGCAAGACTGCTGGTGACAACGGAGTTTAAACCTGGCAGACCAGGGCCAGTGGGAAGAGAGCCAGTTTCAATTGCCTTTTTTTTTAATCTCTAAACCCAGACCACAGGAGTTTTCATTTGCAACTACACACCCAAGGAATTGGTACAGGGAAGGAGGCATGGACCTGAGGTTCCTGAGGAGAGGCAGGGATGGGAAAGAGGACAGGGAGACTTTGGAAAAGTGGTGGCCAGGAGTCCTGCATTGAGTCGTTCATATGCTTCCAAACCAAAACTGCCATTTTCCCTGAGAGGAGACTCCTCCCAATAGCCTCAGGGCAAGTGTTACAGCCTGCCACACCCTGCATTTTGAGCTTTACTAAGGAAACAAAGGCAGAGGCCAAGCTTACAGGTGAAATAGTCTCAAGGAGCCCTCAGTGATGGGAGTGGAGGAGGGACCATCTGCCCCACTATTCTAGGAACCAGAATGATAAAAACTCCGGTGTCTCAGCTAACCCCATCAGTCTTCCTACAAGGATCTCTGTCCAGCCAAGAGCAGAGTAATATTTTGGGCCATTCGAGGAGGAATAGCTCTGGGACAGGAAAAAACCCTCATCATGGTCCCTGTAAGCGAAACAGCACTGACCCCACTTTAAGCCCTGTCAGAAACAGATACTTGATTGATTGAGGTTGACAGCTGGTGGACAGGCAAAGAGGGCAGATTGACCCCTCCTGTGGAGACAGACATAAGCACTAGACTGGTGGATCGCTTGGAGCTTCAAGCAGGGGGCTAAAACGACAATGCCTGACAGTGGTTAGCACCTTAAGTAACTAACAGGAAGCCCAAAATTGGCAGACAGAAAAGTGGGGTCCTAAACCAGCTCCCATGAGGCATTAAAACTCGGCTGAAGTGAATGACACTGCACTTAATTTTTTTATTTATTACTTTTTTATTTTAATTTTTTGCACCTTTTTCTTGCTCCCTTCTCCTTTTTTCTCCCATTCCTATTCCCCTTTCTCCTTTTTCATTTTTCTTTCCTTTCTTTTTCCCCTATTTTTACATTGATCTTCCTTATCTATCTGCTTTATTGATTTGTTACTATTCTAGTCTCTGTTGTTTTATTCATATACTTAATTTCCTTTTCCCTGCTCCTACTCAATTTCCCTTTCTCTTTTCTTTGTTTTCACTACTCAATTATTTTTATTTCTCCTCTTTCTCTTTCCTTCTTCTCCTAATTTCTTATTTCACTTCCTAAATTTAGGCCATCTGCTCTCTCCTCTGTTCTCTTTTCAATTTTTTTTCCTTTCTTGTCTTCTTCCTTTTCTCCCTCCATTATTCTAAACCGTGGTCCTTCCCCTACTCCTCTAATTCTTTAACGTTATTTTCTTTACTTAAGGTCTGCATCAGATTCTGCCTCCCCCATTTTTCTGGGTGGATTTTTGTTTGTGCTTGATTGGTTTGTTTGTTTTGTTGTGTTTTCTCACCATATTTGTTCTTTCTTTTTTTCCCTATCATTCTTACTCTCTTTTCTCTTGCCCAGTACTGTTTTCTCTAGTGGTGGTCACTTTTGTTGGGGCTATAAGGGCCTTGTGTACATTCATGTTCTGTTCCTTCTGTGTCATGCCCTGTATTTTGTGCTGTTCAGTAAGCACCTCCACAATGGCTGGCACAACGTGATAGGGAATGAACCACATAATCTGAAACCCTGAGAGGAGACTCCATCCACAATTGGGACAATAACATTCAAGACCCAACTACAACAGGATAACCTAAATATCTCAAGTAGGGGCCTCCCTAGAACATAGCCTAGGAGACCTGAGAGACTGCAACACTGGGTCTCACAAAACATCTACTACATGAGACCAACCCAAAAAATCTGGATGGCATCACCATTTGATGTAATTCATAGAAACAATTACAGAGGAACAGCAAAAATGGGGAGACAAAGAAACACCCCCAAATGAAAGAAAAGGAGGAATCACCAGAAAAGCAACTAAATTAAATGGAGGCAAGTAATTTGTCAGAGAAATAATTCAGAGTAATAGTCATAAGGATGCTCAAATGTCCAGATCAGAATTACATGCAAATACATGAAAATTATAAGGAGTGGAATGAGAAATACACCAACATGAGTAAGAATCAAGAGGGAAATGAAGAATGACATAGCTGCAATAAAGAACACAATGGAAGGTTTCCACAGTAGACTAGAAGAAGCTGAGGACAAAATCAGCAAGTTAGAAAACAAGGTAGAAAAATAACATCCAAACAAAGCAGCAACTGGGAAACACACACACACACACACACACACACACACACACACACAAATTAAAAAGCAGGAGGAGAGTATAAGGGAGCTTTGGGACAACATGAAACAAAACATCTATATAATAGGGGTGCCAGAAGGCAAAGAAGCTAAGTAATAAAAAACCTGTTTGAAGAAATAATGACAGAAAACTTCCCTGACTTTGGGAAGAAAAGAGTCATACAAGTCCAAGAAGAACACAGAGTCACAATTAAGATGAACCCCAAAAGGCCAAAACAAGACATATCATAATTAACGTGGCAAACATTATAGACAAATAACGAATCTTAAAGTCTGCAAGAGAGAGACAGAAAGTTACCTACAAGGATCTCCCATTAGACTATCAACTGATTTCTCAACAGAACATATCAGGCCAGAAGAGAACGACATGAAGTATACAACATATTCAAAAGCAAGAAACGGAATCTAAGAATACTCTATCCAACAAGGCTATCATTCAAAATTGAAGGTGAAATCAGAAGCTTCACAGACAGAAAGAGGCTAAAGGAGTTTATCACCACCAGGCCAGCAATGCAAGAAATGCTAAAGGGGCTGCTGTTAAAAGAAGGAAACAAGGAACACATGCATAAAGAATAAAAATGGCAACAAACACGTACCTATTAATAATAACCTTAAATGTAAATGGATTAAATGCTCCAATCAAAAGACATAGGGTAGCTGAATGGATAAGAAAACATGACCCATATATATACTGTCTACAGAGACCTACCTCAAAACAAAGGACTCACATAGACTGAAAATGAAGAGATGGAAAAAAAAATTTTCAGGCAAATGCAAATGAAGAAAACAAATCTGGGGTAGCAATGGTTATATCTGACAAAACAGACCTCAAAGTGAAGGCCATAACAAAAAATAAGGAAGGCTACTTCATAATACTAAAAGGATTGATTCGACAAGAAGCTGTAAGTCTGGTAAACATATATGTACCCAATACAGGAGCATTCAAATACATAGGAAAACTTCTGGAGGATATCAAGGAAGAGATCAACAGCCATACAATCATAGTAGGGGACTTTAACACCCTACTGACATCACTGGATAAATCTTCTAGACAAAAAAAAATCAACAAAGAAACAGCAATCCTAAATGACACTCTAGATCAGATGGAACTGACTGACATCTTCAGAACATTTCACCCCAAAGCTATGGAATATACATCCTTCTCAAGTGCATATGGGACATTTTCAAATATAGACCTCATGTCAGGACACAAAACAAGTCTCTACAAATTCAGATTGAAATCATATCAAGAATCTTCTCAGACCACAATGGCATGAAATTGGAATCAACTACAGTAGAAATGCTCAGAAACAATCAAACACATAGAGGCTAAATAGCATGCTATTAAACAATGAATGGTTTACCAAAGATATCAAAGAAGAAATAAAAATACATCCTGGAATGTAAGACAGAGAAACCATAAAAATCCTACAATATTCCATAGGCAGCAAAATAGCAGACATATGTCACAGCAATATCTTTACAGACACAGCTCCTAGGGCAATGGAGACTAAAGAGAAAATAAACAAATGGGACTACATCAAAATAAAAAACTTCTGCACAGCAAAAGAAACCATCAACAAAACAACAAGAAATCCCACTGCATAGGAGAACATATTTGCCAATGATAATTCCAATAAGGGCTTAATCTCCAAAATTTACAGAGAACTCATACAACTTAACAAAAGGAAGATAAATGATTCAATCAAAAAATGGTCAAAGGGCCCTAACCGGTTTGGCTCAGTGGATGGAGCGTCGCCTGTGGACTGAAGGGTCCCAGGTTCGATTCCGGTTAAGGGCATGTACCTTGGTTGCGGGCAGATCCCCAGTGGGGGCTGTGCAGGAGGCAGCTGATCGATGTTTCTCTCTCATCGATGTTTCTCTCTATCCCTCTCCTTTCCTCTCTGTGAAAAATCAATAAAATATATTTTAAAAAATGGTCAAAGGATGTAAATAGACACTTTTCAAAAGAGGACATACAGAAGGCCAAGAAACATATGAAAACATGCTCAAAGTCACTAATCATCTGAGAGATGCAAATCAAAACAACAATGAGATACCATCTCACACCTATCAGAATGGCGATCATCAAAAAATCAATGACAACAAGTGCTGGCGAGGAGGTGGAGAAAAAGGAACCCTCTTGCACTGCTGGTGGGAATGCAGACTGGTGCAGCCACTGTGGATGACAGTAGGAAGTTTCCTCAAAAAGTTAAAAATGGAATTCCTAATTGACCCAGTAATCCCACTCCTACGACTATATCCCAAGAAACCAGAAACACCAATCAGAAAGGATATATGCACCCCTATGTTCATAGCAGCACAATTTACAATAGCTAAGATTTGGAAACAGCCTAAATGCCCATCAGCAGATGAGTGGATTAAAAAACTGTGGTACATCTACACAATGGAATACTATGCCGCTATAAAAAAGAAGGAACTTTTAACACTTTCAACAACATGGACAGAACTGGAGAACATTATGCTAAGCAAAATAAGCCAGTCAAAGATAAATATCATATGATCTCACTCATATGTGGGATATAATGATCAACATAATTTGATGAACAAGAATGGATCCAGAGTCAAAGGGGAGGGGAGGGGGAGTAGAGAGCAACCAAAGGATTTGTATGCATGCATATTAGCATAACCAATGGACACAGACACTGGAGTGGTGGGGGCTTGCCTGGGGTGGGAATGGCTGGGGGGGGGGGTCAATTGGGAAAAAAAGGAGACATATGTAAAACTTTAGACAATAAAAAAAAGCATCCTGGAAACAAATGAAAATGAACACACAACAATCCAAAATCTATGGAACATAGTCCTGAGCGGGAAGTTCATAGCACTATAGGCTACCTCAAAAAAAAAACAAGAAAAACTGGTAGTAAGTTATCTAACACTACAACTCAATGAATTAGAAAGAGAACAACATGAAAAGCCTAGAGTAAGTAGAAGAAAGGAAATAATAAAGATCAGAGAGGAAATAAATAACATAGAGTACAAACAAAAAAGTACAAAAGATCAATAAAACCAAAAGCTGGTTCTTCAAAAAAATAAACAAGACTGATGAACCTCTAACCAGACTCATCAAGAAACAAAAAAAGCAGACCCAAATAAAACCATAAATGAAAGAGGTTAAGTAACAACTGACCCCACCAAAATATACAAAGGATCATAAAAAAAAATACTATGAATGACTTTATTCCAACAAACAGGACACCCTGGATGAAATGGAAATATTCCTGGAAATACAATTTTCCAAAAATCAATCAGGAAGAATCAGAAACCTGAATAGGCTGATAACTACTGATGAAATTGAAGCAGTAATCAAAAAACTCTCAGCAAAAAAAAGCCATGGTCCATTGCTTTCACGGGGGAGTTTTACCAAATATTCAAAGAAGAACTAACACCTACCCTCCTCAAACTATTCAAAAAAATTCAAAAGGAAGAAACAATTCCAAGCTCTTTTTGTGAGGTAAGCATTATCCTAATTCCAAAATCAGATAAAGACACAATAAAGAAAGAGAACTACAAGCCAATATCCCTGATGAACATAGATGCTAAAATCCTCAACAAAATTTTAGCAAATCAGATCCCTCAATACATGAAAAAAATCATACACCATGATCAAGTGGGATTTATTATGGGGATGCAAGGCTGGTACAATATTCAAAAATCAATAAATGTGATACAGCACATAAACTAATTGAAAGACAAAAATCACAGGATGATGTCAATTGATGCAGAAAAAATCATTTGACAAATTCCAACATGCATTTTTTATAAAAACTCTCAGCAGAGTGGGAATAGTAATAAAATCCATATGTGACAAACCTACAGCCAACATCATACTCAATAGGAAAAAACTAAAACCATTTCCCCTAAAAACAGGAACAAGACAGGGATGCCCTCTTTCACCACAATTGTTTAACATAGTACTGGAAGTCCTGACCATAGCAATCAGACAAGAAGAAGAAATAAAAGGCATCCAAATTGGGAAGGAGATAGTAAAACTCTCATTATTTGCACATAGAAAAACCTAAAGACTCCATAAAAAATAGATATAACAAATGAATTCAGAAACATAGCAGGATACAAAATTAACACCCAAAAAATCCATAGCATTTTATACCCCAATAATGAACTCTCAGAAAGAGAGACTTTTAAAAAAATCCCATTTACTATTGCAACAACAAAAATAAGATACTTAGAAATAAACTTAAGCAAGAAGGTAAAAGACCTGTGTTCAGAAAACTACAAAACATTGAAAAAAGAGATAGAGGAAGATATAAACAAGTGGAAAAATATACCATGTTCATGGATTGGTAGACTCTACATCATTAAAATGTCCATACTACCCAAAGCAATCTATAGATTCAATGCAATCCCTATTAAAATACCAATAGCATATTTCACAGACCTAGAACAAACATTCCAAAAATTTGTATTGTAAAACCAGAAATTATCCCGAATAGCCGCAGCAATCTTGAGAAAGAAGAACAAAGTTGGAGTAATCACAATACCAGATATCAAGTTATACTACAAAGCCACTGTGTTCAAACTAGCCTGGTACTGGCACAAGAATAGGCATATAGATCAATGGAATAGAACAGAGACCCCAGAAATCCACCCAAGCCACTATGCTCAATTAATATTTGACAAAGGAGGCAAGAACATACATTGGAGCAGAAATAGTCTCTTTAATAAGTGGTGTTGGGAAAATTGGACAGGTACATGCAAAAATGAAATTAGACTACCAACTTACACCATACAAAATAATAAACTCAAAATGGATAAAAGACTTAAATGTAATATGTGAAACCATAAAAGTCCTAGAAGAAATCATTGGCACTAAAATCTCAGATATCTCTTTTTACCAATACATCTCTTAGGACAATGAAAACTAATGAGAAATAAACAAATGGGACTACATTAAAATAGAAAGCTTCTGCAATGCAAAAGAAACCATCAAAATAATAAGAGAATCCACTATATTTGCCAATGATACATCCAATAAAGGGTTAATCTCCAAAATATATAGGGAACTCATACAACTTAACAAAAGGAAGACAAACAATCCAATTTAAAAATGGGCAAAAGACCTAAATAAACCCTTCTCCAAAGTGGACATACAGATGGTCAAGAGACGTATGAAAAAATGCTCTAAGTCACTCATCATCTGAGAGATGCAAATTAAAATGACAATAAGATATCACTTTACAGCTGTCAGAATGGCTATTATCAGTAAATAAACAAGCCAGAAGTGTTGTGGAGAAAAGGGAAACCTATTACACTGCTGGTGAGAATTCAGACTGGTACAGCCATTATGGAAAACAGTATGGAGTTTCCTCAAAAAATTAAAAATGGAACTCCAATTTGACCAGTGATCCCACTTCTAGGAATATATCCTCAGAAATCCAAAACACCAGTCAGAAGGAATATATGCACCCCTATGTTCATAGCAACAAAATTTACAATAGCTAAGATTTGGAAACAGCCTAAGTGCCCATCAGCAGATGCGTGGATAAAAAAGCCGTGGTACATTTACACAATGGAATACCATGCAGCAATACGAAAGAAAGAAGTCTTGCCATTTGCAACAGCATGGATGGACCTGGAGAATATTATGCTAAAATAAGCCAGTCAGAGGAAGGTAAGTATCACATGATCTCACTCATATGTGGAATCTAATGAACCAAATAAACTGATGAAAAAAAATAGACCCAAAGACATAGAAGCATGAATAGATTATTGAATCTCACAAGGAAGGCAGGGGAGGGTGGGTGGGAAGAGATCAACCAATGAACTTGTATAAGTATATGCATAATCCGAGGACACAGACAATGAGGTGGTGAGGATCTGAGAGGGGGGAATGGGAGCAGACTGGAAGAAGTTAGTGGGGGGAAAAGGTGTACCTATGTAATACTTTCAACAATAAAGATTTTAAAAATAATAAAATTAATAAAAGTAAATAAGTAAATAAAGATAAAATAAAATTTTTAAAACTTTTTGCATATTCATAACTCCCTAAGCACTACTTTACATGTAACTACAAAACCCCTTCAAAGAAAAATAATTTTTGAACTTTAAAAAAAAGACATAAATGTTACTCGGGCCTGGGCTGTTAAATGGTTAGAGCATCAGCCCATGCACCAAAGGATCACAAGTTCGATTCCCTGTCAGTGGCACATATCGGGTTGCAGGTTCAATCCCAAGCCCCAGTTAGGGTGCATGGGGGATGCAACCAATCGATGTGTCTCTCTCATATGAATGTTTCTCTCTTTCTCTTTCCCTCCTTCCCTCTCCCCACACTTTCTCTAAAAAAAAATATGGAAAAAATATCCTCCGGTGAGAGTTAATAACAACAAAAACAAAAAGATGTAAAATTTATTTTAAAAGAGCCCATCAGAAATGAAAAATACTATATCTGAAATCAAGAATGTAATAGAAGGAATCAAAGTCAGACTAAAGGAAGCAGAGGATTGAATCAGTGATTTGAAAGACAAGATAACAGAAAACACTTAACAACAACAAAGATGCACAGCCAGCATGGCTCAGTGGGTAAGTGTCAACCTATGAACCAGGAGGTCACAGCTCAATTCCCAGTCAGGGCACATGCCCAGGTTGCAGGCTCAATCCTCAGTGTGGGTGTGGAGGAGGCAGCCAATGATTCTCTCTCATCATTGATGTTTCTACCTCTCTCTCCCTCTCCTTCCTTTCTGAAATCAATAAAAATCTATCTATAGCCCTAACCAGTTTGGCTCAGTGGATAGAGCTTCGGCCTGTGGACTGAAAGGTTCCAGGTTCAATTCCCGTCAAGGGCATGTACCTTGGTTGCAGTCACATCCCCAATTGGGGGTGTGCAGGAGGCAGCTGATCCATGTTTCTCTTTCATCGGTGTTTCTAACTCTCTATCCCAGTCCCTTCCTCTCTGTGAATAATCAATAAAATATATTTTTTTAAAAATCTATCTATAGCGGATTGGGTTCCCGTGCCTCCCCGAGGACAGAGTTCCACTCAGTCTCATTCGTTTAACCCTCCAACGTCTGGTGCCAGCGCCGCTCGGGTCCCGCAGCTCAGGTCGCGGCGTCCATCACAGTTGTTGGCATAAAACGGATGATGCGGAGGCCTGTTCTGAGCAGAATGTATCCATAGAAGGAGAGTCACAGCAGATCCAAGCAACAGCAACCTCCTGAGCACCATACCCTCTGCTAAGGAACAGCAGCTGTACGTGAAACTGCCCCCCACTAGCCAGAAGAGCCACCACAGCTGTGAACAGCACCCACCGGAGGAGCTGCTGCCAACTGAAGAGCAGCTGCTACCGCAACCGCCCGAAGAGCAACCACAGACCAAGGCCTCACTGCCACCCAGGGAGCAGCCACTGAACGACTCAACATCTAGATATGTCAGTGAGATCAAACATGGGTAGACAAAGAAACCCCCAAAGGAAAGAGAAGGAGGACTCTCCAGAAAAGCAGCTAAGTAATACAGAGGCATGCAACATGACAGAAAAAGAATTCAGAATAAGGGTCCTAGAGTGCATAAACCGGATGGAGGAAAAAATCGACAACCTCTGCAAGAAGCTAGAAGAAACAGATGAAAAAATCAACAACTTAAGTAACACCCAAGAAGAAATGAAGAGTGATATAGCTGCAATAAAAAACACCATTGAAAGCATCAACAGTAGGCTAGGAGAAGCGGAGGACCGAATTAGTGAATTAGAAGACAAGGAAGCAAAACACACCCAAAATGTACTGCAATTGGAGAAAAAAATTAAAAGACAGGAGGAGAGCCTAAGGGAGCTTTGGGACAACATGAAATGAAACAACATACGAATAATAGGGGTACCAGAACAACAGAAAGATGAACAAGGATTAGAAAACCTATTCGAAGAAATAATATCAGAAAACTTCCCTGAGGTGGGGAAGAAAAAAGTCACACAAGCCCAGAGAGTCCCAAACAAGGTGAACCCGAAAAGACCCACACCAAGACATATCATAATTACCATGGCAAATGTTCAGGACAAAGAGAAAATCATACAGGCCGCAAGAGAGAGACGGAAAGTCACATACAAGGGATCTCCCATTAGATTATCAAATGATTTCTCAACAGAAATACATCAGGCCAGAAAAGAATGGGCGGAAATTTACAAAGTGATGCAAAGCAAAGGACTGAATCCAAGAATACTCTATCCAGCAAGGCTATCATTCAAACTTGAAGGGGAAATAAGAAGCTTCACAGACAAAAAAAAGGCTAAGGGAGTTTATCACCACTAAGCCAGCAATGCAAGGAATGCTAAAGGGTCTGGTATAAAAAGAAGAAATAAAAAGCTCAGAAAGAAAACAGCCACACAAAAAAAGAAATGGCTACAAACAAGTACCTTTCAATAATAACTTTAAACGTAAACGGACTAAATGCTCCAACCAAAAGACATCAAGTGGCTGAATGGATAAAAAAAACATGACCCATACATATGCTGTCTACAAGAAACCTACCTCATTAGAAGGGACTCACACAGACTGAAAGTGAAAGGATGGAAAAATATCTTTCAGGCAAATGGAAAGGAAAAGAAACCTGGGGTAGTAATACTTATATCAGACAAAATAGACCTCAAAGTGAAGGCCATAACAAGAGATAGGGAAGGCCACTTCATAATACTAAAGGGATCAATACAACAAGAAGATATGCAGGAGCACCCAAATTTATAAAAAAAACTCCTGGAAGATATCAAAGGAGAGATTGACAGCAATACAATCATAGTAGGTGACTTTAATACACCACTGACAGCACTGGATAAGTCCTATAGACAAACAATCAGCAAAGATACAGCAATCCTAAATGGCTCACTTGACCAGATGGACTTAATAGACATCTTCAGAACGCTTCACCCCAAAGCCAGGGAATATACGTTGTTCTCAAGTGCTCATGGGACATATTCAAAAATAGACCACATATTGGGTCACAAGCAAAGTATCCCCAAATTCAAGAAGATTGAAATCATACCAAGCATCTTCGCAGACCACGGTGGCATAATATTAGAACTAAACTACAATAAAAACAACCCAAAATACTCAAACACCTGGAAGCTGAATAGCATGCTATTAAATATTGATTGGGTTACCAATGAGATCAAAGAAGAAATTGAAAACATCCTGGAAACTAATGACAATGAAAACACAACAATCCAAAACCTATGGGACACAATGAAAGCAGTCCTGAGAGGGAAGTTTATAGCTCTACAGGCCTATCTCAAAAAACAAGAAAAAATGGTAGTAAATCATCTAACTCTACAACTCAAAGATTTAGAAAGAGAGCAACAAGAAAACCGCAGAGTGAGCAGAAGGAAGGAGATAATAAAGATTAGAGCAGAAATAAATGACATAGAGACCAAAAAAACAATACAGAAAATCAATGAAACCAAGAGCTGGTTCTTTGAAAGGATAAACAAGATTGACAAACCCCTAGCCAGACTCACCAAGAAGCAAAGCGAGAGGACCCAAATAAACAAAATCAGAAACAATAGAGGTGAAATAACAACAGACCCCACAGAAATACAAATGATTGTTAAAAAATACTATGGACAGCTCTACTCCAACAAACTAGACAACATGGAGGAAATGGACAAATTCCTAGAAAAATACAAGATTCCAACACTCAATCAGGAAGAATCTAAAAATATCAACAGGCCAATAACTATGGAAGAAATTGAAGCAGTCATCAAAAAGCTTCCATAAAACAAAAGCCCAGGACCAGACGGCTTCACAGGGGAGTTTTACCAAACATTCAAGGAAGAACTAAAACCTATCCTCCTCAGACTACTACAAAAAATTCAAGAGGAAGGAACACTTCCAAGCTCATTCTATGAAGCCAGCATCATCCTAATACCAAAACCAGGTAAAGACAACACAATGAAAGAGAATTACAGGCCAATATCCCTCATGAACATAGATGCCAAAATCCTCAACAAAATCTTAGCAAATCGGATCCAGCAGTACATCAGAAAGATCATACACCATGACCAAGTAGGATTTATCCCAGGGATGCAAGGATGGTACAATATCCGCAAATCAATAAACGTGATACATCACATAAACAAATTGAAAGAAAAAAACCACATGGTCATATCAATTGATGCAGAAAAAGCATTTGACAAAATTCAACACCCATTTTTGATAAAAACTCTCAACAAGGCGGGAGTAGAAGAATCATACCTCAACATAATAAAAGCCGTATATGACAGGCCCACAGCCAGCATCATACTCAATGGACAAAAACTAAAACCATTTCCGCTAAGAACAGGAAAAGACAGGGATGCCCCCTCTCACCGCTCCTGTTCAACATAGTACTGGAAGTGTTAGCCATTGCAATTAGGCAAGAAGAAGAAATAAAAGGCATCCAAATTGGAAAAGAGGAAGTAAAACTGTCCTTATTTGCAGATGACATGATAGTATACAGACAAAACCCTAGAGATTCCATCAAAAAGCTACTAGACTTAATACATGAATTTGGCAATGTAGCAGGATACAAAATTAACCCCAAGAAATCTGAGGCATTTCTATACACCAATAGTGAACTTTCAGAAAGAGAGATTATAAAAACAATCCCGTTTACCATCGCACCAAAAAAATTAAGCTACCTAGGAATAAACTTAACTAAAGAGGTAAAAGACCTCTACTCAGAAAACTACAGGACGTTGAAAAAAGATATAGAGGAAGACATAAACAGATGGAAAAACATACCGTGTTCATGGATTCGTAGAATCAACATCATTAAAATGTCCATACTACCCAAAGCAATCTATAAATTCAACGCACTTCCCATTAAAATACCAACGGCATACTTTATAGATCTAGAACGAACTCTCCAAAAATTCATCTGGGATAAAAAAAAGACCCCAAATAGCTGCAGCAATCCTGAAAAAGAACAAAGTAGGTGGGATCTCAATACCAGATATCAAGATGTATTACAAAGCCACGGTTCTCAAAACTGCCTGGTACTGGCACAAGAATAGGCATATAGATCAATGGAATAGAATAGAGAGCCCAGAAATTGGCCCGAACCAATATGCTCAATTAATATTTGACAAAGGAGGCAAGAACATATAATGGAGCCAAGCTGGGAAAGTTGGACAGATATTGCAAGAAAATGAAACTAGACCACCAACTTACACCATATACAAAAATAAACTCAAAATGGATAAAGGACTTAAATGTACGTCAGGAAACCATAAAAATTCTAGAAGAATCCAAAGGCAACAAAATCTCAGACATATGCCGAAGCAATTTCTTCACTGATACAGCTCCTAGGACACTTGAAACTAAAGAGAAAATGAACAAATGGGACTACATCAAAATAAAAAGCTTCTGCACAGCAAAAGAAACCATCAACAAAACAACGAGAAAACCCACTGTGTGGGAAAACATATTTGCCAATGTCATATCTGATAAGGGCCTAATCTCCAAAATTTATAGGGAACTCACACAACTTAACAAAAGGAAGATAAACAATCCAATCAAAAAATGGGCAAAGGGCCGAAACCGGTTTGGCTCAGTGGATAGAGCTTCGGCCTGTGGACTGAAAGGTCCCAGGTTCGATTCCGGTCAAGGGCATGTACCTGGGTTCCGGGCACATCCCCAGTGGGAGATGTGCAGGAGGCAGCTGATCGATGTTTCTCTCTCATCGATGTTTCTAACTCTCTCTCTCTCTCCCTTCCACTCTGTAAAAAATCAATAAAATATATTTTTAAAAAAATGGGCAAAGGACCTAAATAGACACCTTTCAAAACAGGACATTCAGAAAGCCAAGAGACATATGAAAACATGCTCAAAGTCACTAATCATCCGAGAGATGCAAATCAAAACAACAATGAGGTACCATCTCACACCTGTCAGACTGGCTATCATCAACAAATCAACAAACGACACGTGCTGGAGAGGATGTGGAGAAAAAGGAACACTTGTGCACTGCTGGTGGGAATGCAGACTGGTGCAGCCACTATGGAAGACAGTATGGAGTTTCCTCAAAAAACTACAAATGGAACTCCCATATGACCCTGTGATCCCGCTTCTAGGAATATATCCCAAGAAACCAGAAACACCAATCAGAAAGGATATATGCACCCCTATGTTCATAGCAGCACAATTCACCATAGCTAAGATCTGGAAACAGCCTAAGTGCCCATCAGTAGATGAATGGATTAGAAAACTGTGGTACATCTACATGATGGATTACTATGCTGCTCTAAAAAGGAAGGAACTCTTACCATTTGCAACGGCATGGATGGAACTGGAGAGCATTATGCTAAGTGAAATAAGCCAGTCAATGAAGGAAAAATACCACATGATCTCACTCATTCATGGATAATTGAGACCATTATAAACTTTTGAACAATAATAGATACAGTGCAGAGCTGCCTCAAACAGATTGTCAAACTGCAGTGGGATGGCCGGGGAAGGTTGGGGGGTGGGAGGTAGGGGGGTAAGAGATCAACCAAAGGACTTGTATGCATGCATATAAGCATAACCAATGGACATAAGACACTGGGGGTTAGGGGAGGCTAGGGGCCTGTCTAGGGCGGGGGGAAAATGGACACATATGTAATACCCTTTGTAATAAAAAATTTTAAAAAAAGAAATAAAATAAAATAAAATAAAATAAAATAAAATAAAAATCTATCTATAATAATAAAAGTGCAATATGCTAATTAGACTGGATGTCCTTCTGGACAACCTTCCGGATGAAGCCAGAGCTGTGAGGGAAGCCTGGGTCCCAGGTGCCAGAGGGAAGCCAGTGCCAGCAGTCAGGGGAAGGAAGGCCTACTCTTGCACGAATTTCATGCACTGGGCCTCTAGTTTTATAATAATAACAGCAAAGAAAAAATAATTAAAAATGAGTAACAACATCTGCATCATAGGGGTATCACAAGAAGATTAGAGAGAGAAAGAAATTTAGAACCTATTTGAAGATATAATGACTGAAAACATACAATGAAGTAAATAGAATCTATTCAATAGTGGTGTTCGAAAAGTTAACTTCCATGTATCTAAAATGATATTGGATATATGCAAAAAATGTGAAACTATCACCTTCTTACGCCATAGACAAGAATAAACTCAAAATTGATTAAAGACTTAAATACAAGACTTGAAACCATAAAACTCTTAGGAGAAAACATAGACAGTAAAATCTTGGACATTTTCCTTAGCAATATTTGTTCTGACATATCTCCTCAGTCAAAAGAAACAAAAGAAAAAATAAACAAATGGATCTACATCACACAAAAAAGATTTTGCACAGCATAGGCAATCATCAACAAAAATAAGACAACCTTTTAGATGTAAGAAGATATCTATTTGTCAATAATAAGTTAATATGCAAAATTTATAAAGAACTTATACAGCTCAACACCCAAAATACAAACAATCCAATTTAAAAATTGGCAGAGAAGCCCTGGCTCAGTTGGTTGGGTATTCTAAAAGAATATGATATTCTTCCTAACCTAACTAAATTGCTATCTCTTAATATTTGTATTCACTGTCTTTAGAGTGTTATTAACCATTTCCGAGTTCTTTATATATTTTCACCTAAAATTAAGAGCTTTACTATCATCTTAGAGCATTTCCTGTATTAAAAAAAATAGTCATTTATACCGTACAACTCACAGAAACAGTTCCAAGTCTGAACGTACACAAAAGGCATCTTCACTTCATGATACATCCAGAAAGCTTCTATACAGCATGGCGGGAGCAGCTGAGCCGCCATTGCCCAGAGAGCGAAAAGAATCAGCCATGTCCTCCGAGGCACACCACGACGCCCTGCGCTGCATGCCGGGAGCTGCGAACACCGTTCACGCCGCCTGCGTCCCCACCCACCTCCTTCGCGCAGCCGCTTAACCGCCACTCGCCATTTGGCGCATGCGCCTGCCTTCCAAGATGGCCAGGAATAGGCTTCTCCCGGGCGGTTCCTCCAGGTTCATCCAATGAGCGCATCAGATGCTTTCGTGTTGACCAATGGGGCTTCGAGTGACCTGGGGGGCGAGGCTGGCCCCGCCTTCCGGGCCTCGCGGAGAGAGGAGCAGAGAAGGCCGGGCTGGGCCAGAGGGCATTCGGGGCTGCACCTTTAGAACCGTTCGATTTCTGTGGGAATTCTCTGGAAGCAGGTGGAATTTGGCCCTTTAAAGACTCAGAGGGGACTGAGGATGGAGATTCCCGGGGCCTGAGGAAAGAGATGACGGGAGGGGGCAGCGGACTCCCGAGTCTGAGGGGGGCGGGCCTGGGCCCTGGGCTCCCGGGTCTGAGAGAGAGGTCTAGGGCTGGCATGACGGGACTTGCGGGAAGAGGAGGCTGAATGAACCCCAGCTCCTCGGAGGCCAGGGCGGGGATCCCAGACCCCGGGTTCTGATGGACCTAGGAGCTGGAGGCCGGGATACCTGGGCCTTGAGGGGCCGACCGTAGGTGGGGACTGGGCTGCTGGGCCTGAGGGAGAGGGGCCTTCGGGACAGACGCCTGGGGCCTGCGGTGGGAGAGGCTTTGGTGGCTGCACGCCCTGCCTTGGGGACGTCGGTGGCTGGGCCTCAGCATCACAGCGGTGGACACTGAGGCCCAGTAACCATGGTAACTGGCACCAACCCCCAAGCTGGATGGACAGGGGCGGCCTGGCTTTGGGGGTCAGCGCTTTACATACCGGTGACCCCCGCCCTGATGTCCGCGCTCGTGGGACCTAGATTTAGCCTCATTCATTCGAAGGTGGTTGAAAGGTCTCTTCTCCTCCATCGAATCACAGAACCGGGTCGTTTCTTCCAACCCTCTCTTCACGGAGCCATGGGGGCCCGTCACGCCCAGGGTTTGCTGCTGCTCTTTCTCCTCAGAGCCTCCTCCACTCGTACGTGTGGGGGTCAAGGGGGAAAGCGCATCCTGGTCATGGGCGGGAGTTTGGGCGGGAAAGGCGTGATGGGGCCCCCACAGAGGAGGGCAGGTGCTGACCTGTACCCTGTTCCCACGCCAGTGGCGCAGCCTCTGTACTGTCACAAGGGCATATCCATGAGCCTGGAGGAGGACCCAAGCGCATTCAACTGGACCACGGAGAAAGTTGAGACTTGTGACAATGGGGCGCTGTGCCAGGAATCCCTGATGATAGTCAAATCCGGTAAAACGAGAAGGGGCGGTCCCGTTGAGTGGGAGGGAGGTGATGGCATCCGTGTCAGTGCTGTTCCCCTCTCCCCGGGGGCCAAGGGTGAGAACCGCCACCCCCCTTCCTTCTCTCTGCTCTCTTAACAGGGGCCAAGACGGCACTTCTGGCCACGAAGGGCTGCAACTCCGATGGGATACCCGCCATAACGTTGGTCCAGCACTCCCCACCGCCTGGCATAATGGTGGTCTCCTACAGCAGCTACTGTGAACACTCCTTCTGCAACAGCAGAGAGAACATCCCTGAGATATGGAATCCAGCAGTGATCCCAGGTACCTCTGGAGGGGAAAGAGAGAGGCGGTCAACCCGAAAGGCAGTGTAGGTCTTGCTCCTTCTTGTCCTCTTCTCCCTCCAGCTTGTTAACTTTCAATTATTTTCCAATGCGGTTTGCATTCAGCGTTGTTTTGTATTCGTTTCCGGGGTCGAGCGTAGTGGTTATATGATTGTATGCTCTCCACAGTGAGCCCCTGGCATCTCACTTACCCACCCACTCACCCGACACTTCTTTTTGTGTTCCTATGTGGGTTAGGCCCAAGCTGGCCATACACAAAAGGACCTCAGACTTTCTGCTTGTCTTTCTTTTTCTAAATTGTTACCTTTGGGTCTCAATGCTGCTCAGAAGAGAGGAATATCAGTGAAGGTTGGGATATACATTGGGTTTTGTGTCATTAAACAAGATGTCCGTGAAGATCTCTGAACAAGGTGAAGGTTTTAACTAAAAACTATCGCTTCCTGGCTGCCACCTGATCATAGCCTTCTTCCCCACTTTGGCCTATCTTTTCATCTCACTTCCTTCTCTTCCTCTCTTATCTATTGTGTTCTACCTGAGGCTGGTATTCAAAATAGTTGACAATGGAGCTGGTACTGGCCAATCAGAATGGACACGGTTATAACAGCCAGTCCAGCCCTACCAGTGCCTCGCAGTTGAATATCAACACTGCAATTGCTTACAATTCCCCATATTCACCAAGTTGGCTCACAGATCCAGGACTTTGTCATTACTGTTTCCTTTGCTACCCTAAAACCCCCCATTTTCACAAAGTTAGCCTCTATTCATCATCTCAACTCAGATATCTGCTCCCTGAAAACACCAAATTCTTTTAGGTAGTTGAGTCTACCTTTAATTTTTTGCTCTTATACCTAAGACACAGTGCCTACTGAGTTGTAATGAATTATTTACATGTCTTTCTCCTTCTGGACAATGATCCTAGATGGAACTAAGCACAGAGTTTGAAAGTCATGTTGGATGGGGTTCTGACAGCCAAGAAAATCAGTTTGGAAAGAGTGGGGAGGTGGCAGTAATAGGTCTTGGTTAGAGTGGTATCAACACGAGAGACTTGGGGAAGATGAGGCAGCAAGGAGAGAACTCCAAAAGCAGGACATACTCTTAAATTGTTCCTCTCTTTCCTCTTCCAGCTCCCAATATGTCAACAACCTTCCACTGTCCAACCTGTTTAGCTCTTGGGGCCTGTTCGAGTGTGCCTTTTCTCCCCTGTCCCATTGATACAACTCGATGCTATCAAGGAAAACTTCGGGTTGCTGGAGGTAAACTGAACATCTGATGTATTCAGAGACTGGAAAACTAGACATCTGAGTGGATCCCAAGAGGTTCTGACACTCAGGGATCCAGGAATGGGGAGGGACTGGATTCCTCTCTGGATTTCTAAAACATCTATGTCTCCCCATCCTTTCTTGTTCCATAGGAGACATTGACTCAACTTTGGAGGTCAAAGGCTGTACATCTGTACCTCACTGTGGGCTGATGTCTGGGATATTCACAATTGGACCCATGTGGGTAAAGGAAATGTGTCCATACCAATCTCTCATTCAATCCCGAAAGGTTGGAAATGGGGCCACCACTTGGCTTTCCATTTCAGTTGGGAGGTTTGGACTATTGCTGCTGCTATTGCTATAATTGCTCGACAGTGTTCCTGTGGAGACATCTGTCCCGAGTCATAGGACACCTCTTTGGACTGGGAGCCTCCTACTGCTGGTCATGAGTTGATGAGCAGGTGGAGATTTGAAGAACAGAGAGTTCCTATGGATGTGCTTGACATTTCTAATAAAGTTTCTGCTCTGCTTTTTTTGTGCCCCCAGACTCAAAGTGAATTTTAGTGCTGAAAGGGCCTTTAAATGTGTCTCCTCTATGCCAAAACCGGTTTGGCTCAGTGGATAGAGCGTCAGCTTGCGGACTGAGCGGTCCCAGGTTTGATTCGGTCAGGGACATGTACCTGGGTTGCGGGCACATCCCCAGTAGGAGATGTGCAGGAGGCAGCTGATCGATGTTTCTCTCTCATCGATGTTTCTAACTATCTCTCTCCCTTCCTCTCTGTAAAAAATCAATAAAATATATTTAAAAAAATGTGTCTCCTCTAACCCACAACTTTGGCAGAAAGGGAATCACAGATCTGGAAAACTTGAGTGAGTTTCTCACATTACATAGCTATGGGCAGAGCTAAGACCAGAGCTTTGATATTTTGACCTAAGTCTGGTTTTCCTTTCACTTAATAGGCTACCTTCTCTTGGGAGCTGAACAAAAGACTAGCATTGATCTCCTCCGGAGCACTCCCAGCCCAATCTTAATGCTAAAGTAGGCTATTTGGGGTTCTAGTATTTTTCTGCGAGGTATGCAAGAATGAGAAAAACCAGACTCCAAATTCTTCAATTATCATGGGCCCCATTTCCTTATTTCCTATCTGTTTCTTGCCATTTTACATAATTCCATCCTTTCTCTGCCGCCTACTTAATGCCTCTTCAGTCGACAGAGGAAATTTAGGAGAGGGCTGGGCCTGAAGCTCTGGGGAGGGGATGATATTTTTAGATTCTCATGCTTATTTATTTATTTACTTACTAGAGGCCTGGTGCACGAAATTCATGCATGGGGGTAGAGGGCCTTCGGCCCGGACTGTGCACTCTCGCAATCTGGGATCCCTCAGGGGATTTCCAACTGTGATCCTACACCAGCAGTCGGACATCCCTCTCACAATCTGGGACTGCTGGCTCCTAACCGCTCACCTGCCTGCTGGCTCCTAACCACTCACCTGCCTGACTACCTACCTGCCTGATCACCCCTGATCACCCCTAATCACTCTGACTGCCTGCCTGATTCCCCCTAACCACTCTACCTGCCTGGCTGTTCGCCCATAACAACTCTGCCTGCCTGCCTGCCTGATTGTCCCTAACCACTTGCCTGCCTGCCTGCCTATCTGATTGCCCGTAAACCCTCTGCCTGTCTGCTTGATTGCTCCTAACCACTCTTCTTGCCTGCCTGGTTGCCCCTAACCACTCTGCCTTCCTGCCTGATTGCCACTAACCCCTCTGCCTGCCTGCTTGATTGTCCCTAACCACTTGCCTGCCTGCCTGCCTCTCTGATTGCCCCTAACCCCTCTGCCTGCCTGATCGCTCCTAACCACTCACCTGCCTGCCTACCTGCCTGATCTCCACTAACCCCTCTGTCTGCCTGCCTGATCACCCCTAACTGCTCACCTGCCTGCCTGCCTGCCTGCCTGCCTGAACACCCCTTATTGCTTTGCCTGGTTGCCTGATTGCCCCCAACCGCTAGCCTGCCTGCCTTCTCAGTGAATGTCATAACGGCCAGTCGTTCCACCGTTCGGTCAATAACTGCCCCCATACCCTACTGGCCTGATCACCCCTCACTGCTTCTGCGAGCTGGCCTGATTGCCACTAATTGCCCTCCTTGCTGACCTGGTCACCCCTAACTGCCCCCACCCCACATATTACCATTTTATTATATAGGATTACTCAAGAATACATAAACTATCTTGTTGTAAAAGACTTTGGGCTCTTTACTGCATTTTCTGCAAGAATAAGATCATTCTCAGCAATCCGACTATCGCAATTCCAGAAAATATTGACAGCACTCCAAAGGGCTGCAGAGGCACCCTGCAGATGGACTTCAAACACATCAACATAGAACTCAGTCTCCCTGGAAAGGAAAGAGGTTCTGGGTTGACAAAGGGTGGGAATATAGGAATTTGCCACCATTCATACTATTTGCATCATGTACAGAACATGATCAAGGGTCTTACACTGGGCTTTCATCACAAGACTAGAGGCCCAGTGCACGAAATTCATGCACGGGGGTCCCCTCAGTCAAGCCTACACCCTCTCCAATCTGGGACCCCTTGGGGGATGTCTGACTGCCGGTTTAGGCCCAATCCCGGGGATCGGCGAAAACCAGCAGTTGGACATCCCTCTCACAATCCTGGACCACTGGCTCCTAATCGCTCACCTGCCTGCCTGCCTAGTTGCCCCTAACTTTCCTCCCCAGCAGCCTCGTTGCTCCTCACTGCCTCTGTGTGCCGGCCTACTCACCCCTAACTGGCACTCCTGCTGGCCTGGTTATACCTAACTGCCTCCAGCTGCTGGCCAGGTCACCCCCTCCTGCCCCCTCCATGCCGGCCTGGTCACCCCTTACTGCCTGCCCTGCTGGTATGGTTGCCCTGAACTGTCCCCCTCTGCCAGCCTGGTTGCCCCCAACTGCCCCCCCACCAGCCTAGTCACCCCTACCTGCCAGCCTGCCAGCCTAATTACCCCCAATTGGCTGCCCTGGGGGTCTGGTCACCCAAAACTGCACCCCTACCCCTGCTGGCCTGGTCACCACTAACTGCCCCACCACTGGCATGGTCGCCTCTCACTGCCCCCCCATCAGCCTGGTCACCCCCAAATGCCCCCCGCCAGCCTGTTCGACCCAACTGCACCCCTCAGCCAGCCTGGTCGCCCCTCATGGCCTCCATGCCAACCTGGTTGCCCCACACAGCCTGCATGTTCAGCCGTTTGGTCGTCCCTCATTAACTCCCCTGGTGGCCTGGTCATTGGCAGCCATGTTTGAGGGCATGAAGGTCAATCAGCATATTACCTTTTTATTATATAGGATGAGGTCTGTGTATGCTCACTTCCTGATCAATGTCATTATTCAGGAGAATGGTTCTCTTGTTAAAACCAGCCCAAATTGTGTGGCTCAGTGGTTGAGTGTCAACCTATGAACCAGGGTCCATTCACAGCCAGGGCACATGCCAGGGTTGTGGGCTCCTTCCCCAGTTGGGGAGGCACAAGAGGCAGCAAATCAATGATTCTCATCATTGATGTTAATCTCCCTCTCCCTTCCTCTCTGAAATAAAAACATACATTTTTAAAAACAGAAATTTCTGTCCTGTCCAGTATGTTCAGTGGTTAGAGCATTGTTTTGCACACAAGAGGGTCAAGGGTTTGCTTCCCGGTCAAGGGTACATAACTGGGCAGGTTTGATCCCTGCCCCCAGTTGAGGCGCACATAGGAGGCAACCAATTGTGTCGCTCTCACATCAATGTTTCTTTCTCTCTCTTTTCCACTCAGCCACTATCATCCACTCTCTCTAAAAATCAATAGTAAAAACATCATCACTCCACAAGTGAGGATTAAAAAAAAAAAAAAATTCTTGCGTTACTTAGTGTGGCTCAGTTGGTGGAGCATCATCCCATACACTAAAAGGACACAGGGCACCTACGCAGGTGGTGGGTTTGATTCCCAATAGGGGTGTGTATAGGAGGGAATAAATGTTTCTCACATCAATGTTTCTCTCCCTCTCCCTCTCATTTTATGTGGGTCTCTTGTAAACTATGTATAATTGGGTCATGTTTTTGTATCCATTCAGCTACTCTAAGTCTTTTGATTGCAGTACTTAATCCATTTACATTTAAGGTTACCATTGATAAGTACTCATTTATTGCCATTTTAATTCTGTATGACTATGTTTCTATTTCTTCTCAAAACAGCAAAGTAAAATGACAATGAGGTATCATCCCACACCTATCAGAATGGCTACCATCAACATATCAATAAATGATAAGTGCTGGCCAGGATGTGGAGAAAAGAGAACCCTTGTACACTGCTGGTGGGAATACAGGCTGGTGCAGCCACTGTGTAAAGCAGTATGGATTTTCCTCAAAAAATTAAAAATGGATCTCCCATTTGGCCCAGTGATCCCACTTATAGGAATGTATCCCAAGAAACCCAAAACACCAATCAGAAAGAATGTATGCACCACCCCTATGTTCATAGCAGCACAATTTATAATAGCTAAGATCTGGAAACAGCCCAAGTGCCCATCAGTAGATGAGTGGATAAAAAAGCCATGGTACATTTATACCATGGAATACTATGCAACTACAAAAAAGAAAAATCTCTTACCCTTTGCGACAGCATGAAGGAACCTGGAGAGTAGTATACTAAATGAAATAAGTCAGTCAAAGAATAAGTTTCACATAAGCTCACTCATATGTGGAATCTAATAAACAAAATAAACTGAAAAAATAGATCCAGAGTCATGGAGGATCCTCAGAGGGAAAGGAAGGAGGGAAAAGATCAACCAAAGAACTTATAACTACATATGTATAACCCATGGACACAGACAATAGTGGGGTGAAGACCGGGGGACAGGAGTTTGGAGGAGAGGGTGATAATGGGGGCGGGGGGGAGGCGGAAAAGGGACATCTGTAATACCTTAAACAATAAAGATATACTTATTTTTAATTCACTCAGGGGTTGTTTCTGAGGCCAGCTTGGAGGTTAGTTCTGACCCAGGAGGACTCCTATTAGCTGTCGCTTTCCTTAGTTCTCCCTAGTTCAACAGACAGACTGGGGGTTAGCTTGTCATGGAGCCACCCAGCTCCTCTGCATTGGTGACCACCACCAACTCCGTTGTTAACAAGACTGCCCTTCTCCATGAACTCCCTCCATACATTCTGTTCCAAATAAAGTCATTTTCTAGAGAAGAACGTTGAAGCTCTCTGTTCTTTTTTTAATACTTTTATATTAATTTATTAAATTGATTGGGGTGACATTGGTCACCATGACATATAGGTTTTAGGTGTGGGTTCCTATGTTACCAAGATCTGTGTATTACACCATGTGCCCACCATCCAAAGTTAAATCTCGTCACCTTATATTAGGACCCCTTCTCCCCCTCTCCCCTGACCAAACTTCTTAATGTGTTTTTATTGATTTTTTTTTAGAGAGAGAGTAAGGGAGAAGGAGAAAGATAGAACATTGATGAGAGAGAAACATCAACATCAATCAGCTGCCTCCTGCACGCCCTCTGCTGGGGATAGAACCTGAAACCCAGGAATGTGCTCTGACTAGGAATGGACCCAGTGACCTCCTGGTGCATGGGTCAGCACTCAACCTCTGAGCCACACCGGCCAGGCAAAGCTATGGTCTTATCTGTGTCTCTGAGCCACAACTTGAGAACTGGAGGCAAGGACCGTGGAGGGCTTTTCTCAGAAGGCCCTCCTCTGCTTTACACACAGGGCACTGGGCAGGGGTTAGTAGACCTTGGCCTTCATGGCTTGCTTCTCCCAACATGGAAAATCTTCACTACCAACAAGCTGGGGCCAAAGTGACAGAGAGCCCAGTATTCTGGGCCTGTTATCACTGGGTGGAGCCTGGAAACAATGAGTGACACCTGGGTGGAGGGAAAGTCCCTAACCTGTCAATCCCACCTCCCTGAAATTGCTCTCTGACACCTGGACCTAAGGAGTGGAGTAAGAATGGCAGCCTTTCCCCCTGGAAGTGGTGCTACCTGTAGTCCTGGACTGGGAGACAGAAGAAGGGGAACCTATCTTTTTGGCTCCGCCCACTTATAGTTTCTTTCCTCATACAGAGCTGGGGTGGGTGATGGGCATGGGGGGAGGGGGCGTAGGTCAGATGGCACAGATCTGCTGTTCTTACTGATACTTAGTATATGTTCTTGAATAAATGTTTCCTTATAATCCATTTACAGTGACAAACTTCTCGCTTGCTTCTCTGGGAACACAAGAGATTTTCTAAGTTCCTTAACTGGATAGCCCTTACGATGATTCCGTTTTAAGGCATACTCTCAATTACTGACCCCATTATATAGGCCATGAGTGGTGACCTCACAAGTGACTAAAAGCTCCCACAGCCACTGTTACATCTATCCCTTGACTGCTCAGGCCCAAGAACACAGGTTAGGCTCCAGCTTCCAGGCCCTTTATTTCTGGCACCTGTGAATTTGTGTCTCATTCTCACCCAACTGTTTACTGAAAGAATTTTTCTACAACATATGCCTTTTGAAAAGTGTCTGAGGGCCAAGTATGTGTCAGGTTCTGCACTTAGGACCAATGCCAGGACAAACAACACAGTCCAGCTTGTCTTCCCAAAGATTAGAGTCCCCCAGGGAAATGGGCAGCTGAGTTGCAAGTAGAGAGTGAAAGGCTGGGAGACATTGACCGGAGATCCTTCTACTTTAAGGGTCAGAGAATATCTCCAGAAAGAAATAGCATTTTAGTGAAGTCAGGAAAGACAAACTGTCTATGGCAGGCACCAGCCCTCTCTGGCCTCAGGGCCCCTCCTGCCACAGCGGCCTCCCCACACCTTTGCCATTCAAGCAAGCCCTAAGAAAGGACAGCTATGATGTGTGCTGATGCTTCAGGGTCTGGAGGAGGAGAGGGCTGTATGTGAAGATACTGTTTGATCCAGCTGGTCATGCAGACTGCCTCCCACCTGAAAGATGG
Organism: Myotis pilosus; assembly: GCA_036010255.1. Classification (NCBI taxonomy): domain Eukaryota; kingdom Metazoa; phylum Chordata; class Mammalia; order Chiroptera; family Vespertilionidae; genus Myotis; species Myotis pilosus. The sequence continues at coordinate 785,153 of JASKON010000029.1, forward strand.
TTCTTTCGGGAAAGGACAACAAAGTCACACCCGCAGAGAAAGCGGTTTATTACCAGGTGAGGGGGACTCGAGTTTCAGGGAAAGGATGTCACCTCTGTCACTCAGAGTATGCCCTCCATGCTTGAAATGTCTCGGTTTTCTGCGCTTCAGGTTCAAAGGTTTGACTGAATCCATGGCTGTGGGTAGGGTCACTCTACAGACATGAGACACGGTCTTGATGTCAATGTGAATGAGTTCTATTGATTTCTTCCAATCAGTCCCCTGGAGTATTTCTTTTCTCCGTTTCTCCCTGTTCTCCCCCAGCGCTACTCCGACTCTCTCACACTTCCTCAAAAGACTGTGCATTGTACTCTCTCTTCCCCTCCTGCCTTCTCTCCCCCTACCTTCTCTTACCCCTAATCCTCCCCAATCCTTCCTTCCATGTCTTATCAGCAAACTCTGTTTCTTCTTCCTTTTCTAAATCTCCTCTCTCCATTCTTTGCATTCTGTCTTTGTCTTTTACTCTTTTCATTTTTGCTCCTTTTTTTTCCTGTCCAAACCTCTGCTCCTTGCCTTTCCTCCTGTCCCCTTCTTCCATCTCCCACCCCTCCACGTCTCCTCTGTCCTCTCCACATCACGTGACTCCATCTCTCTAACCAGCTCTGTCCTTCCCTACTCATCCCTGTCTTTTCTCCTCCTCCCCAGGTGCACTTACCCTGTGTTACTAGTCGTAGCAGTGCTTCCAAGCTCTATCCTTGTCATAGTTTGCAGTGACTGAGCACCATGCCTTTCTAATGAAACTCCCAGCAGATGTGCAGCTGTCATACAATTTGTGGTCAAAGGTAAAGGGGAAGAAACATGGGGCAAAGTCTGAAAAGCAGAATAAAAGTGTGTGAAAATTAGCTGTGGTGAGGTTATGTTAGTCTTAGCAAGAAAGAGGGGATGTGAATGGAACTGGCTGAGGGGCTGGCTGAGGAGATGATTGTGGCTCCCACCTGTGAGTCAATTATGTAAATCCCCCACATGCTCCTCACGTGAGGAAAATCAGCATGCTTACCATCCTTTGTGCAATATTTCCATTTCCCTGAATATTTTTCTTCTAGAGAACACCAATTGTATGCAGAGCCACGGAGAGTGCAATCAAAATACTTCTTGTCTTGATAGGTAAATGGGAAAACACAGGATGCCACTAAAAAATGAAGCAGGCATTGTTCTCCTCACAGCTCTTAGGTATCATGAGCTCTGCAGTGATTCTGGCGACGTTTCTGTTCAAGCCAGCCCACCCCAACAAAGCGTCTGCGCATCCAGAGCCCCCTTCTAAGCACCAGGGGTGTCCAGATCCGTATGGCCTGGTGCCTGTCCTGTGACAGTTGTAACATCCCGTGACATTATTCACCCAGAGACATTTATTTCTTGTGGGAATTGGAGCTCCAGGAGACAGAGAAGCTTGCCAGACCACAGAGCAGCCTGATTTGGGATTATAATTTCTTTTCATCCTTAACCTAGGCAGTGGTTGGCAAACTGCGGCTCGCGAGCCACATGTGGCTCTTTGGTCCATTGAGTGTGGCTCTTCCACAAAATACCAGGTGTGGGTGCGCACATTCGGTGTGATTGAAACTTCGTAGCCCATGTGCAGAAGTCTGTATTTTGTGGAAGAGCCACACTCAAGGGGCCAAAGAGCCGCATTTGGCTCGAGAGCTGCTGTTTGCCAAGCACTGCCCTAGGATATGTTTTTATTGATTTTCGGACAGAGAAGAAGAGAGGTACGGAGAGACAGAGGAACATTCCTCAGTTGCCTCCCATACAGGTCAGAACTGGGGATCACATCCGCAACCTATAAGTATGTGCCCTGACACCAAATTGAACCCACAACCTTTTGCTGACCCTCCAACCATCTGAGACACCTGCCCAGGGCTAGAATCATAATTCTTTATACCCTGCAGATTTGTTGTGTCTGGAGCTTCTGCTTCAACCGATTCAACACCAAAAATCTAAGTCCCTGACACATCTATGAACACAGGTGATGTCTTCTTGTTATCATTAATAATCTGCCTCACACCATTCAGAAGATCAATAACAAGCCACATGCACGGGGTAACAACATGAGTTTCAGCATGCACTAACTATGGCACTTGAATAGATTGAAGAGGAAAATTATGGAAAGCAGAGAGGGCTTTGTGGCCAAGGCATCTTTGGCTTGAATGAATTCTCCCAGCTGCATCACTGAATTTACTGGTGGCAAAGCTCGCCTCTCTGCAACTCATGTGCCTATTTCTGATGGAATAACCTCTGCCCCCACCCAGTGCTGCCTGTGCTTCTTGGACAGGCTCCCTGAGTAGAACACCATCCCTTGGAATGAGGCCTGATCCTGAGACTCCAGACCCACTATCTACCAGTGGCTTGATCTTAATGACTAGACCCATAGGAGGAGGGGAAAGGGAGGGGTGCACCTGGCCCTCCCATTACTGTGAGGGCAGACTTAGCCCATGCATGTAAAATACTTTTGAAGAATGCTGATCAACGTTGCCACCTAACATTAGTTTGTTTGATTTGATTGTTGTTGTTTTTTTCATTATTTTCCAACATTGCTTATCTATAATAATAAAAGCATAATATGCTAATTAGACTGGACAGCTGAACAACCTTCCCGACATCATTCCACACATCCTTCCAGACTAAGCCTCCATGGCAGGGGCTGAGGCAAAGGCAGTTAGGGGCGATCAGACAGACAGGCAGAAGGGTTGGGGCGATCAGGCAGGCAGGCAGAGTGGTTAGGGGGGATCAGGCAGGCAGGCAGAGTGGTTAGGGATGATCAGGCAGTCAGGCAAGCAGGTAGGGGCAATCAAGCAGGCAGGCAGAAGGGTTAGGGGCAATCAGGCAGGCATGCAGAGTGGTTAGGGGCAATCAGGCAAGCAAGCAAGTGGTAAGGGTGATCAGGAAGGCAGGCAGAGTGGTTAGGGATGATCAGGCAGGCAAGCAGAGGCAATTAGGGATGATGGCGAGCAATTAGAGGCAATCAGGCAGGCAAGCAGTTAGGAGCAATCAGGTAGGCAGGCTGTGGAGTGGTTAGGGGCGATCAGGCAGGCCGGCAAAGTACTTAGGGGTGATCAGGCAGACAGGTGAGTGATTAAGGGGATCAGGCAGACAGTCAGAGGTAGTTAGGGGCATTCAGGCATGCAGGCAAGTGGTTAGAGGTGATCAGGTAGGCAGGCAGAGTAGTTAGAGGTGATCAGGCAGGCAGGTGAGTGGTTAGGGGCAATTAGGCAGCAGAAAGAGTGGTTAGGGGGATGAGGCAGGTAGGCAGGCAAGCTGTTAGGAGCCAGTGGTCCCGGATGGCGAGAGGGATGTCTGACTGCCAGTTTAGGCCTGATCTGCTGTAGATTGGGCCCAAACCAGGAGGAAACCCCCCAAGGGGCCCCAGATTGTGAGAGGGTGCAGGCCAGGCTGAGGAACCTCCCCATCCTATGCATGAATTTCATGCACTTGCCCTCTAGTATATATTAGTATTTATGTAAATATTTATATTTATATATTTATATATATGGCTAATATGCTAAGTGTCCTTCCCTCCTTCCGATCTGTTGCTATAACACACACCAACCACCAGAGGGCAGACGCTCAATGCAGGAGTTGCTGTGATGCACAGAGGAACGGCACCATGGACCTGGCACCCACAAAGCAACACTTGGCTTCCCCCAAGTGGAACACAGGCCCCGCCACCACCCTGGAGGGACAGCCCACCAAATTGCAGCTGATGCTGCCGAGACCCCATGGCACAAAATGCAGCCCACAGCCCAGACCAGCCCAGAAATCGTCGCTGTGGGCACCGGGTTATGACATCACATGGCAAGGCCCGACTGTCTCGCCCTAGTGATGACTAGCCTCCTTGCAGTTTCTTGATCCCAGGGGCACGACTTGCTTTATAGCCAGGTAGAAACACTTTACACTGTAATCAAATGTCTGTGAAGTGTTTTCCCGTGCCACATTTTATTTGATCCTCACAGAAGTCCTGGAGTAGGTACATAGGAGACTCAGTGGAATCCTATTTTCTTTTCATTAGCCAGAAAATGAAGATTTAGAAAGCTTAGGAACTTGACCCGACTGAAAAGAAGTAAGAAATGGTGAACCTCGAAATGACTTCAGGTTTTCTCATGGCGCAGAATATAGTCAAACACTGCTGCAGTTAAATATTTTACTCTTTGTTTTCCCTGCTTGATCTACAATAATAATCTGCTTTGTGTTGATATTTACTGCTGTGTTGCTGACAATTACCTAAAAGAGAAGTTGGGGTGCTTCACTAGGCTAGGAAAAAAGTTTAGCTAGATCAGAAAGCAGGTCTAATTAAGCAAGTTAATTCTATATCCATGAAAGGCTAAGTTGGCTTGCACATTTGCAATACATATAAAGCTATTGCTGGCATCACTCACACACATGTGTTTCCATCTGTCATTGTCGATCATGAATTCAGTTGACACTTCTATTATAGAGAAAGTGTGAATAGCAATATTAAAATATTTCTTCTAATTAATTTCCTTCCAATGTGCATGAATTCGTGCACCAGGCCACTAGTCTGAGATAATTGCAGGACAGAGGGTCGCAGGCTACAACTGAGCTGGAGAAAATACAGAGGTAGAGGTGATGGATGGAAGAGAAGAGAGATGGATGGGGATGGTCTGAGTCCAATTGGTGGCAGAAATGCTCTGCAGCTCTATAAGGACACATATGTAATAACGTAATCAATAAAAAAAATTTTTAAAAATTATAATTTTATACTGTGGTAAGAACACCAAGTGTAAGCTCCATGAATCTGCTCTACAACATAGTGACTATAGTTAGCAACACTGTATTTTCTTCCCATTTTGAAGGCCATTTTAATAGAAACGGGTACATGAGAAGGCTACAAGACATACCAGATGAGTAAGAATGTTGCACTTTCTCATTGCAATCATACTGACAGCTAAGGGTTAAATGGCCAAATGGGACTCAACCGGTACCACATTAATGGTGCATGTGCCCTGACAATATGACTTCCCTGTTATCCTGAACATGTATCCTTATTTATATCAAAAACTCATTGTGAACAATATATGAAACCTTGTGTGTAGGGGCCCATGTCTGGAGTACTAGAAAGCAAATTTAGGAATGAGGCAGCTGTTGTGGGGATCGATAGTTAATAACACTCTGAGTCCTAACCAGTTTGGCTCAGTGGATAGAGCATCAGCCTGCAGACTCAAGGGTCCCAGGTTTGATTCTGGTCAGGGACATGTACATTGGTTGCGGGCACATCCCCAGTGGGGAGTGTGCAAGAGACAGCTGATCGATGTTTCTCTTTCATCATCAATGTTTCTAACGCTCTATCCCTCTCCCTTCCTCTCTGTAAAAAAAACAATAAAATATATTTTTAAAAAAAAAATAACACTATGAGCTTTTGAGTCAGACTGACTAGGCTTACACTTCAGAGACTTGTTTAAAAAAAAACAAGTTCTTCATAGAGTTTGGCCACCCTGGGCAATGTGGCTAAGTTGGTTGGAGCATTGTCCCAGGCACCAAAGGGTCAAGGATTCGATTCCCAGACAGGGAACATATGTAGGTAGTGGGTTTAATCCCCAGTTGGGGCCCGTACACAAGGCAACCAGTCAATGTTTCTCTCTCACATCAATGTTTCTCTCTCTCTCTCTCTCTCTCTCTCTCTCTCTCTCTCTCTCTCTCTTCATTCCTCTCTCTCTCACATCAATAAAAACATGTCCTCAAGTAAGGATTGAAAAACAGTGTTTGACCCTTGAGGCACACTCAAGAACATTATTATTATTTACTAGAGGCCCGGTGCACGAAATTGTTTGCAGGTATGGTCCCCATGCCTAGCCTGCGATCAGGGCCATCTTCCCCGGCTGCCAGCAGCCAGCCCCACCCCCTGCCATCACCCAGGCCAGTTCCCCATTCATCATCCAGCAATGGGAGCCTGATGGCCTGGGGAGGGACTGAGAGGTCAGCTGTTCCCACCCGCTCGCCGTCCCCACCCCTACCGCCTGTCACCCTCTGTGTGTATGGCGACCAGCGGGCAGGTGCCTTGGCCTGGTGCCACCCGCATCCCCCACCACCCATCCCAGGTCCTTGTTTGCCATTGGTGATCAGGGCCTGCTGGCCAGAGAAAGGGACTGAGAGATGGTCAGTGCACCTCATAGTGACTGGTTGAGTAGTCATTCTGGTCGTTCTGCCATTGTGGTCACTGGGCTTTTATTATATAAGATTATTATTAATACTAGTGGCCCGGTGCACAAAATTCATGCACGGGGGTTGTCATTCAACCCAGCCTGCACCTTCTCCAATCTGGGACCCCTTGGGGGATGTCCAACTACCAGTTTAGGCCCGATCCCACAGGGCAGTCGGACATCCCTCTCACAATCCGGGACCACTGGCTCCTAACCGCTCACCTGCCTGCCTGCCTAATCGCCCCTAACCACTCTGCCTGCCAGCCTGATCACCCCTAACTTTCTCCCACTGCTGACCTGATTGCCTCCAACTTCCCCCCTGCCAGCCTGCTTGCCCCCAACTGCTCTCCTGCCAGCTCGATCACCCCAACTGACCCCCTGTCATCCTGCTCGCACCCAACTACACCTGCTGCAAGCCTGCTTGACCTCAAATGTCCCCCTCAACTAGCCTGTTCTCACCCAACTGCCACCCCGCTGGCCTGATCTCCCCCAACTGACTCCCACCCCTGCCAGCCAGCTTCCCGCTCCTCCTGGCCTGTTCACCCCTAACCACCTCTGCCTCAGCTCCACCATCATGGCTTTGTCTGGAAGGATCTCTGGAAGGTCTCCTAGAAGCTCTCCCCATCTAATTAGCATATTACCCTTTTATTAGTATAGATTGTTATTAATTTTACCATTCAACCAATTTCTGGTGCACTTTCTTCCACACCACTCCCAGCCCCTCTCTCCTCCCTTACCTGCATTCGCATGGCCCACTTGGAGAAATACATAGGCACCAGTGCACATGAGAAATATTCCCACATTCGGTACCATGTCTGCTGGCCTTCCCATGGCTGATGAACGTCAGCCTCTGTTGCCTTCTTATATAACATGCTTCTCTCATACCACCCCCTGCAAACAGATAAGAATCAACCTCCCCAAGCTGTGCGTGTGTGTTCCTAAGCCTGAGAGCATAAAATTCAAGATTATCTCTCAGCTGAAACCACAGGACATTGGCTCATGGCTTCATGTCCCTGAGTCTCAATAGCTTAAAATGCATTTCAAATGAGGCAAGGAGGTTTGTAAAATCCCTTTGTTTTAGTGTTTCATGATCAGGCAAAAGGGAGAGGGAAAGATGAAAAGGACCAACTGTTCTCACAGGGTGTTCAACCCCATGGATATGGACAATAACTTGGTAAAAGCCAAGGAAGTGGGAGGGTGGAGGTGGGCAAAGAAGGGAGGGGGACTCCTGCAATAATGTCAACATTGAAAATTTTTTAATTAAAAAAATACTAAAATGGCCCCTGCGGCATGGCTCAGTGGTTGAGCATTGACCTGTGACCTGTGCTGAGCTGCATATCTGGCGCTTCGGCCAGGCAAGGGACACCATGCTCTCTGTTCCTAGGACACATAGATAGGAAGGTGGTCACTGTACTGATGCTATACTGTGTCGGGAACAAATTGTGTAAACAAGGCTTTGTAACTAACTTTGTGGTTTTTGCAAATAAAAACGCTGTAACTCCTGTAGTCGGCACTGCAGTTCAGCCTTTGCTTCAGCAGGGTGCTGTAACTGTAGTTGCTGGCCAGCTTAATAAAGGCTCCTAAATCTTGATCTGAGTCCCTGGTGGTTGTCTCTGCGGGTTGCCCCATTAATTTGGAGGCCCCCAGCAAGATCTGCTCCAGCCGAGTTGCTGGTGGACATCCCAGACGCCCCAGGCGAGAACACTGCAGTCTCCGTCCCGGGTCCCAGAGAGGTGGAGTGTTTTCCTCCCAGAACTGCAATCCGAAAACGATGAACCAACTGGATCTACAGCAGGGAGGTAAGAATCTGATATCTACCTGTGGAGCGTTCCCTTTAGGATTCAAAAGAGGGCTGGACACAGCAGAACCTTGGAATCCGACCACCGGGACTCGACGGCGTCTGGGGGTCCTGGTCTAGGCAACCTTAGGTTGCATTTGTCTGGTTTGTTTTGTCTTTGTTCTTTGTTGTCTTTGTCTTTGTCAAAATGGGTCAGGGTCAGTCGTCTTCATCAACCCCCTTACAATGTTTTCTTGAGAATTGTCAGGACTTCAAGAGACGCGGAGAGAACTACGCCACCCCCTGTTAATTATTTTGATTTACAGAAATTTTGTGAATGAGAATGGCCGTTGTTTGGGGTTGGGTGGCCATCCACCGGGTCCTTTGATCTGGGGATGGCATATCGGGTTCAGCACATTGTTTTCGGTCGTCCTGGCCACCCTGACCAAATTCCCTACATTCAGATATGGGTAGACATCATCACTGAAAAACCCCAGTGGTTAAACAAATGCCAATGCCCCAAAGAAAAATTGGGGAAAGAGACAGACTATATTGCTGACAGAGCCCTCAAAAGGTGGAAAAAAGACAGACCCTAAGATCTTACCCAATTACTCCGAGGATGAGGTCTCAGGACAGCCTCCACCTTATGTCCCCCCACCTGGGACACCCTCGGGAATGGACCCCCAGCTCCTGTGGCGTCATCTTCCCAGCCTCCCCCTGGTACTATTCCCGGCCCAGGTCTAAGTCCAGAGGCGAAAGCCAGAGCAGGTCTTCCGGGGGCTTCTCCCCTTTATCCCCCGATCCTTCAGGCCCCACTCCCTGGTGCGGGGCAGGCTGCAGAGTCAAGTTCCCCACCACCGCCACAACCTTTGCCATGGCCACCCGCACAAACTCTGTTAGCCAGAAACCCTTTTAGTCTGCCCCACACTAGGACCGGGGCCTCTTATGGACCTCCAGGGGACCCACAGAGAGGGACTGAGAAGGCTTCCCCAAGTGGGCCAGCCCCCTTGTTGCCATTACGTCAGGCAGCCCCCCTGGACTTAGGGTCGGACAGTCAACCTTTTATGATTTATGTCCCCTTTTCCACTAGTGATCTGTATAACTGGAAGAATCAGAATCCGTCCTTTTCTCAAAACCCCCAGAGTTTGGTCTCCCTCCTTGAGTCCGTTTTCTTCACTCACCAGCCAACCTAAGACAATTGTCAGCAATTACTTCAGATTCTCTTCACCTCAGAGGAGAGGGAGAGAGCAATAAATGAAGGAAGAAAGCTGGTCCTTGGGCCGGATGGACAACCTGCCACTGATCCTGGAAGGATAGAGGCAGTTTTTCCAGCTGGAAGGCCACAGGGGGACCACAATTTGGACCAAGGGAAGGAGGCTTTTGACAGGTATCGCCAGACTCTCCTCAGGGCCATCTGAGCTGCCACTCGGAAGCCCATAATCTCTCCAAGGTAACGGAGACCGTGCAGGGACCGAGTGAAAGCCCAGCCGCCTTTTTAGAGAGGCTTTGTGAGGCATACCGGGTGTATACCCCAATTGACCCGGAAAATTGGTGGGCCATTAATATTGCGTTCATGTCCCAGTCATCCCCAGACATTAGAAAAAAGTTACAAAAGTTAGAAGGCTTTGAGGGGAAGTCCCTCTCAGAACTGGTCAAGGTTGCCCAGAAGGTTTTCAATAATTGGGAAGACCAAACTGCAAACCTAAATACGAAAATGGCAAAGATCTGGGGGCTGGGGGGGGGGGAATGGACACATATGTAATACCCTTTGTAAAAAAATAAAAAAAAGAAAGAAAGAAAATGGCAAAGATCTTACTGGCTATGAACGAGGGGAAGGGATGAAGGCAAGGCACCGGGAAGAAAGATGGGAAAAAGCGACAAGGCCAAAGAGCCAGGCTGGGGAAGAACCAATGTGCTTACTGTAAAAAGGAAGGACACTGGAAAAGGGAATGCCCAAAAGACCAGAGATGAAGGAAAACCCAGTTCTGGTCTAGGAGGTGGACTGAGGGCGTCGGGGTTCTGTAGGTCCCCAGGAGCCCAGGGTAATATTGAACATTGGGGGCAAACCAGTGGATTTCCTTGTAGACACCGGAGCCATGTTTTCAGTACTACAACACCCAGCTGGCCCGGTCTCGAAGTCCAGAACCCCGTTTAAGGGGCGACAGGAAGAATAAAATCCTACCCCTGGACTCAGGGACGAATCACCAACCTAGGGGCAAACACAGTTACCCACTCTTTTCTTGTAATGCCCGAATTCCCCTACCCCCTTCTGGGAAGAGACTTACTCAACAAACTCTGAGACACAATTTCCTTTGAAGGAGGGGAAGGACCTTGGGTACTCCTCCAACTGCCCACAGAGCCAGAGGGAACAGTTTTACTCCTCACCTGCCCTTTACAGGAGGAATACAGGCTACATGAAAGGATTTCAAAGACCCCCTCAGAAGACACCTACCTCCAAAAGCTCCAGAAAGAGATACCTGGAGTTTGAGCTGAGGGGAATCCACCTTGGCTGGCAAGACACTGGCCTCCCATAGTGATCCAGCTCACCAGCACTGCCACTCCTATTTGGGTCAGGCAATACCCGATGAGCCTGAAGGCAAAGTTGGGCATAGCCAAACACATACAGAGACTGAGAAAGGCGGGAATCCTATTACCTTGCCAGTCAGCATGGCACACCCCTTTACTACCTGTCCAGAAACCAGGAACAGAAGACTTTAGGCCCGTTCAAAATTTAAGGGAGGTAAACAAAAGAGGAGAAACTACCCATCCTACCGTCCCTAACCCTTATACACTCCTAAGCTTACTTCAGCCGGACCACCAGTATCATACTCTCCTAGACTTGAAGGATGCTTTCTTCTCCCTTCCCATGGCACCCCAGAGTCAACCAATTTTTGCTTTTGAGTGGACAGACCCAGAGGAGGGAGAGTCAGGACAACTGACTTGGACCAGAATCCCTCAGGGATTTAAGAACTCCTCCACTATATTCAATGAGGCCCTTAACCAAGATGTTAAAGAATATCGCCACAGCCATCCAGGTGTCACCCTGCTCCAGTATGTTGGCAGCCTCCAAATGGCCACTGAGAAAGAAGAAGACCCATCAGGCTACACGGAATCTGCTGCTGACATTGGACCGCCTTGGATACCAAATCTCCGCTAAGAAGGCCCAACTCTGTGCCACCAGGGTAACTTACCTTGGATATCACATAGAGGAAGGTAAGAGGACCCTCTCCCACAGTAGAATCCAGGCAATACTCTCTATCCCAACCCCCAAGATGAAGCGACAGGTAATAGAATTCCTTAGGGGGGTAGGGTATTGTAGGCTTTGGATTCTAGGTTTTGCTGAAATTGCAAAGCCTCTGTACACGGCCACAGGGGGCAAGGACCCTGACCTAAACTGGACAAAAGTAGAAGATAGGGCCTATCAGCAACTAAAACAGTCCCTAATAAGTGCCCCGGCCTTAGCCCTCCCTGATCTCACCAAACCATTCCAGCTCTATGTGGTTGAATCCCAAGACGTGGCAAAAGGAGTCCTAATGCAAACTCTGGGACCCTGGAAGAGGCCGGTTGCCTACTTGTCAAAAAGACTAGACCCAGTGGTTGCAGGGTGGCCAAGCTGCCTAAAGGCAATAGCAGAAACGGCAATACTGGTTAAAGAGGCTTCTAAATTAACTTTTGGGCAAGATCTATGGGTGGTGGCACCCCACTCGGCAGAGACTCTGTTGCACAGTCCCCCAGAATGCTGGCTATCAAATGGCCGCATTACTCAATACCAAGTACTCTTATTAGACCTTCCCAGGGTGAGTTTTCTAAAGACTGCTGCCCTAAAGCCAGCCACTCTCTTACCAGATGAAGGGACAGAGCCCTTCATCCATGACTGTGAAGACACCCTGATGGCTCTCACCTCTCTACAGGCTAATCTTACTGATCAACCCCTTGTCAACCCTGAGGAGACATTATTTACAGACAGAAGTAGCTTCATTGAGAATGGTATCTGGTACGCCAGGGCAGCAGTGGTTACAAAGAATCGAGTCATCTGGGCACAAGCCTCAGGACATGGCACTTCTGCTCAGAAGGCTGAATTGATAACTCTCACACAGGCCCTGCGGTGGGGGAAGGACAAGAAAGTCAACATTTATACAGATAGCAGATATGCCTTTGCCACTGTACATGTCCACGGGACTCTATACCAAGAAAGAGGGTTATTAACCTCAGGAGGCAAGAACATTAAAAATGCTCAAGAAATATTAAACCTCCTCTCTGCCATATGGGGGCCCAAGGAGGTGGCAGTAATCCATTGCGAAGGACATCAAAAGGACGACTGCCCTGTGGCCCAGGGAAACCAGTTTGCAGACAAAACAGCCAAAGAGACTGCAAAAAGACCAGTAGGGCCACTTGAAGTACTGGTAACAGTACCACCCCGGAATCTACAGCCAAACCCTGTTTACACCTCAGAAGAAAAGGAAACAGTCACAAAATTAGATGCAAAAGGGACTTCCCAGGTATAGCTACTATTACCAGATGGAAGGCCTTTTGTTCTAGAGGCTTTGGGCCAAATCATCGCCTCCCAGACACACCAAAGTACTCACCTGGGAGGAACCAAACTAGCTGAACTCCTGGGAAGGGAATACTACATACCAAGGCTACATTGGATAACCCTGGATATAGCCAGAAGGTGCCAAATTTGTGCCCAGGTAAACTCAAGCCCACCGGTGACGGTACCACTGGGAAGCCGGTTCCAGGGATTGAGTCCCGGTGAACACTGGGAAGTGGACTTCACTGAACTACTCTGTGGACAAGGAGGTTACCGGTACCTTCTAGTGTTCATAGACAACTTCTCTGGGTGGCCAGAGGCATACCCGGCCAGGGCTGAGAAAGCACAGGTAGTAGTTAATAAACTCATCTCTGAAATTCTCCCCCGGTTTGGCCTGCCACTATATATGGGGGCCGACAATGGCCCGGTGTTCATTGCCAAAGTAACTCAATCTGTAGTTGAGGCCCTTAATATCACCTGAAAGTTACCTTGCATTTATAGACCTCAAAGTTCTGGACAGGTAGAAAGGATGAATCAGACTCTTAAGGAAACATTGACAAAACTAAAATTAGAGACTGGCAAAAATTGGGTAAGTCTCCTCCCCTTAACTCTGCTCAGGGCCTGATACACCCCATATGTAAAAGGGCTGACTCCTTTTGAAATCATGTTCGGCAGACCACCACCTCTCCTCTTGTGGCTGCAGGAGGAAGAGCTAGCCATGCTATCTAACCAAAATCTCCTCAAGTCCTTACAGGCACTCCAGACCAGCTCAGTGGCTGTGCACTAAATCACCTGGGCAGCTCATCAGGAAGCCTGCACACCCAACCCGAACAGCCCACCTGTGTGTGCCCCTCGTGATTTGGTGTGGGTGAAGCAATATGATCCAGGTATTCTTGAGCCTCAGTGGGAAGGGCCCTTCCAGGTCATCCTAAGCACCCCAACTGCTGTCAAAGTCGAGGGAAAGAAGCGCTGGATTCACTGCACACAAATCAAAAAGGCTGAAGATGCATCGGGACAATGGACTGTAGAGAGCACAGCAGACCCACTCAAGGTCAGACTGAAAAAGGACCCTGTCTAGGCATCCTCCTTTTATGCCTCTTGGTTTGGCAAGCGGGAATCCCCACCAAGCCCCAGTTTACTCCTGGGAGGTTACCTGCATGCTGGACAGTAAAATCATTGGGAAGGCCACCACCTCATGGCCCCCGAAGCTACATACTGATCTTTGCAAAATATTTGGGAAAGAATGGAACTGCCCCTCACCATACGGGGATCTGGGATATTAGGGGGAAATGCTGGGTATGTATCTACACAGACATATGGATGTGGAAGCCTTACCCTTGAACAAGACCTATGGCAAACCCAGCACTATGTCTGCCCCCAAGAAGGGCCCCCAGAGTGTGGGGGTGAAGATGACTTTTACTGTGCCTCTTGGGGCTGTGAAACCTTAGCCCCATGGAAGACCACTGACGCACTACTCCTGTTTACCAGGACAGTGAGGCCTGGGGCACCCATGGCCAACTGCTCATTTGGAGACTGCAATCCAGTAATACTACAACCTTTAGACTGGAGGGCAGACTATTGGAAAGGGGGAAAAACATGAGGGATCTGACTATATGTGTCAGGCCGGGATCTGGGCGAACTTTTCACCATTCAACATCGCACCCTTCCCCTGGTCCGAAACCCTGTGGGGCCCCTGTGCCCAATATTCCAAGCTGAGCCCCTGCATCCCCCCAGGCCTAGGCAAGCTCCAACCCCACCTCCATCTGTTCCAGGAACGCCTGACTGGAACAACACAGAGACACTGGAGCCAGCCCCAACACCAACCAGATCCTCAGGGGAACTTGAACCACCACCTGATACATCTCATAGGGGTTTATTGGGTACTCTAGAGGCTATGTTCCACTTCCTTAACAAAACTTCACTCAATATGACTAAGGACTATTGGTTATGTCTAAACCCTGAACCACCTTATTACATAGGGATCAGGGCAAATATCTCTTTTGGAGCAAATGCTTCCGAAATTCACAACTACTCAGTTGAAAGCTTGCCCAGTGGTCTCTGTATATGGGACCACCAGTCTCGAGGTCTTACCTTAGAGGACTTACGGGGATCTGGTACCTGTATAACCCCGGTAAATTACCCCCTAAAGTCCTCTCCATATTCTTCCTCCTGTACCCAGGTAATAGAACTTCCTAAGGAATATAATGAATCCCTAAATAGATATTTTGTTGCACCAGAGGGTACCTGGTGGGCATGTAATAATGGAATTACTCCCTGTGCTTTCCCCCCAATATTACTATCAAAATCAGATCCGGGCATTTGAATCCTAACCCATATACCTAGTAATAATAGGTATATTACTATTCAGGAGAAGGGGGAAGAGAACATCTATGGTTAGAGCCCAGGCGGTACAAAAGAGCACCTGTCCTAGTCCCCCTCCACATCGGGCTAGGCATAGCAGGGTCCATAGCTGTTGGGACAGCTGCCCTGGTAACTGGACAACAAAACTACAAGGAACTAGGGCAGCAAACTGACCAGGACCTCAGCACTCTTGAAAAATCTGTAGGACAGCTAGAAAACTCTCTAAGCTCTTCAGCAGAAGTAGTTTTACAGAACCGAAGGGGGCTAGACTTGCTATTCCTTAAACAAGGTGGATTGTGCCTAACTTTGGGAGAAGCATGTTGTTTTTATACTAACCACTTGGGAGTTATTCGGGAAAGATTAAGCCAGCTTAGAAAACGCCTCTTAGACAGAGAGGAAAGAAGAAAAGTAAAAGGAAATTGGTATGAAAACTTCTCTACTTGGTCGCCCTGGTTAACCACCCTCCTGTCAGCCATACCCAGCCCACTGGTCCTGCTACTTATAATTTCACTGTTCGGTCCATGCCTCACTAAATGCTTACTTAATATTATTCAAAGCAGAATCCAAGCTGTCAAGCTCATGGTCCTCCATACCCACAACCACCAAATCCCTAAAGAAGGCTGGCAGGAAGCAGAATCAATGATATGATTCCCAATAAGACCAATAGGGAATGTGCTGGGCTGCGTATCTGGCACTTCAGCAAGGCAAGGCACACCATGCTCTCTGTTCCTAGAACACATAGATAAGAAGGCGGTCACTGTACTGATGCTGTACTGTGTCAGGAACAAATTCTGTAAACAAGGCTTTGTAACTAACTTTGCGGTTTTTGCAAATAAAAACGCTGTAATTCCTGTAGTCAGCACTGGAGTTCAGCCTTTGCTTTGGCAGGGTGCTGTAACTGTAGTCACTGGCCAGCTTAATAAAGGCTCCTAAATTTTTATCTGAGTTCCTGGTGGTCCTCTCCACAGGTCAGCCATTACAGAAGCAGGAGATCATAATTTGAATCCCAGTCAGGACACATGCCCAGGTTGCAGGCTTGATCCCCACTAAGGGGCATGCAGGAGGCAGCCAATCAGTGATTCTCTCTCATCATTGATGTTTCTCTTGCTCTCCCTCTCCCTTCCTCTCTAAAATCAATAAAAATATATTTTTAAAAAATAAAATAAAAAAAGGTTTAAAACAAACAAAGCAGAATCCATTTTATTTCCTGACTGTAGACTCTGCATCGGAAGCCCAACCAGCTCGCTTGTCAGAGGCTCAGAGAAGTGTGAGAAGACAGTCATGAACTCTCCATTTAGGAGGAAAATGAGGCTCAGGGAACTCCTCAAAGGCACAGGGTGAGTTAAAACCACCCAGCAGCCCTACCTGGTTTGGCTCAGCGGGTAGATCATGGGCCTGAGGACTGAAGGGTCTCGGGTTCAATCTGGACAAGAGCACATACCTCCATTACAGGCTTGATACCCAGCCCTGGTCAGACATGTGTGGGAGGCAACCAATCGATGTGTCTCTCTCACATCAATGTTTCTCTCTCTGTCTTTCCTTCTCCCTTCCACTCTCTCTAAAAATCAATGGAAAAATATCCTTCGGTGAGGATTAACCAAGAAACATTTTTTAATAACTAAAGAAATAAAACCACCCAGCCTCGGGGACATTCTCAGAGTGGGAGTTTCCCTGCCACATTCACACGTGACCATATTTATCTCCTCCAAAGGCTTCCCTACCCTGGCTCAAAGTTCAAGTAACACTGTAAACAGTGCTCATTTTCTAGACCAGAAAGGCCTAGAGCCCTCATTTACTTGTTATGAAATACTTCCCTTCCTCTGAGCCTCAGTTTCCTCACTTGCAAAATGCACATCACAATCCCTTTCTCTCAGGGCAATATGAGTTCTATATATTCAGAGCCTTGAGCTGGTGTGGCGACTCTACAGACAGCATGCACTCTGTGAAAGCCACCTCACCCTGGTGCGAATCCATTGGCCATTTGTATACCATAGTGAACAAAGAATAAAATACTTAGGAATGGATTTAGCAAAAGAAATTTAAAAATATACACCACAAACTACAGCACATGGTTAAAAGACATTAAAGAAGACCTAGCCCAGCTGGCGTGGCTCAGTGGTTGAACATCAATCTATGAACCACGAGGTCACGGTTCGATTCCCGGTCAGGGCACTTGGGAATCGGTCAGGTTGCCGGTTCGATCCCCAGGGTGGGGTGTGCAGGAGGCAGCTGATCAATGATTATCTCTCAGCATTGATGTTTCTTTCTCTCTCCCTCTCCTTTCTTTTCTCTGAAATTAATAAAAACGTTTTAAAATTTAAAAAGACAGATAAATGTAGACTTACTATATAACCCAAAAATCCCACTTGTAGATATATACTCAGGTTAGTAGGAAATATTCGGTCATTCCTCCTCTGTTTCTCCCTTAATCTCACACAACTACCCCACTCATAGCACTTTTGACACCAGAACTGTAAAGGTTTTCTTATACCAAACAATTCAGACACCAACTGGGTGTCCGATAATTTAACTCCAGTCTGACACTAGCTACCTGGACATAGTATTAGATTCCACAGGTTAAGGGCTCAGTCCCTCAAGACTTCAAATGCCAATCACAAGCCCAGGCTGTCACCTGTGCTTCTGGCCAATAGGCTATAAATCAGAGGTCCTCATGAATCCTGATTGTGTTTAATTTATTTGCTAGAGCAGCTCACAGAACTTGAAGCAGTTTACTAACATTTACCAGTTTATTATAAAAAGGATATGATAGCCTTAGACAGTTTGGCTCAGTGGATAGAGCATCAGCCTACAGACCAAAGGGTCCCAGGTTTTATTCCAGTCAAGGGCACGTACCTTGGTTGCAGGCTTCTCCCCAGCCTGAGCCCTAACAAGGCTCCTTCAGGAGGCAACCAATGGATGTGTTTCTCTCACACCGATGTTTCTGTCTTTCCCTCTCTCTTCCACTCTCTCCATAAATCAATGGGGAAATATGCTCAGGTGAAGATTATCAATAACAACAAAAGTAAAAAATAAATTTAACAAAAAGGATATGATAAAGGATACAGACAAACATCCAAATGAACACATGGAGTTTATGGGAGAAAATGCGGGGTTTCCATGCCCTCTCCCAGCGAGACATTCTCCCAGTCCTAACATATGTTCACCACCCAGAAGCTCCCCAAACCCTGTACTTTTGGGACTTTTATGGAGGCTGCACCACATATAGGCATGATCCATCATACATTCCATTTCCAGGCCCTCTCCCCTTCCTGGAGACTGGGGTTGGGGCTGAAGATTCCAAGCCTCTAATTATGGCTCAGTCTTTCTGGTGACCATTCCTCACTCAGGAGCCCACCAAGTGTCACTGAGTAAAACAAAACATATTCCCATCACCCAGAACATTCCCATGTATTTAGAAGCCCTGTGCCAGGAACTGGGGATATCTGATGGGAAAATTAGCAGTGATATATCCATACAATGAAATATTATTTCACAATTTAAAAATTAAAAAGAGCCTGGCTGGCATGGCTCAGTGGTTGAGCATAGACCTATGAACCAGGAGGTCACGGTTCGATTCCCGGTCAGGGCACAATCCCAGGTTGCAGGTTCGATCCCCAATAGGGGGTATGTAGGAGGTAGCTAATCAACGAGTCTCTCCCATCATTGATGTTTCTCTCTCTCTCTCTCTCTCTCTCTCTCTCTCTCTCCCACTCCATTCTCCCTCAGGTCAATAATAATACATTATTTATAAAAATAAAAATAATAAAAGGCCCTGGCCAGTTGGTTTGGGCATCATCCTTGCACCTAAAGGTTGCTGGCTCCATTCCCAGTCAGGGCACATGCCCAAGTTGTAGGTTCAATCCCCAGTAGGGAGAGTGCAGAAGGCAGCCAATGGGTGTTTCTCTCTTATATCAATGTTTCTCTCTCTCTCTCCCTTTCTCTTCCTCTCTCTCTCTCTAAAAAATCAATAAAATATTTTTTTACATGACATAATCATACATACCACATGAATAACCTTGAAGACATATGCTAAGTGAAAGAAAACAGGAACCAATACAACATGTGCTATGATTCCATTTATATAAAATGTCCAAAATAGGCAAGTCTATAAAGACAAAGTCGATTAGTGCTTGCCAAAGCCTGGGAGGTTGGAAGTGGAGAACTAATGATGGGCACTGGCTTTCTCTTGCAGCTGGTGGGGAAGTTCTAAAATTGATTGTGATGTTGGCTGCCCAACTATGAATAGACCAAAGACCATTGAATTGTATGACTTAAATCAATAAATTGTGTGACATGTGATTGGGAAGCCGTTCCTAAAGGTGGTTTCGCATTTTACAGCGGACTTGACAGAGGCCCACATGGTATCCCCTCCCCTGGCTTAATGGGGGGTCTCTCCCTGTGCCCTAAGAGGTGGGGGACCCTTTTTCAGCCTGGTCAGGAACCTTAGAATCCAGGCCTGCTTCGTGCCTTTTCTGGCTAGGACAACCTTGGGGAAAGATTTTAACTGCTCTGGCCCTGTCTTCTCATTTATAAAATGAAAATACCACTAATTTTCATCCATATTTTTGTTACCAGATTCAAACCAGAAAACATATGTTAAGAATTAAAAGCTCCCTGGCCAGTGTGGCTCAGTTGGTTGGACCATTGTCCCCATACACTGAGAGGTGGCAGGATTGATTTCTGATCAGGGCACATACCCAGGTTGCGGGTTTAATCGATGATTAATGTTCTCACATTTCTCTCTCTCTCTCTCTCTCTCTCTCTCTCTCTCTCTCTCTCTTCCTTTCTCTCTAAAATCAATAAACATATCCCTGGGTGAAGATAAAAAAATTTCAAAGGACCAAATAAAAATTTTGGAGCTTAAAAGTAGGATGATGAAAATGAAAAACTCAGTAGAGAGCCCTAACTGGTTTGGCTCAATGCATAGAGCATCAGCCTGCGGACTGAAGGGTCCCAGGTTCGAATCCGCTCTAGGGCATGTACCTTGGTTGCGGGCACATCCCCAGTAGGGAGTGTGCAAGAAGCAGCTGATCAATGTTTCTCTCTCTCATAGATGTATCTAACTCTCTATTCCTCTCCCTTCCTCTCTGTAAAAAATCAATAAAATATATATTTTTTAAAAAACTCAGTAGAAGGACTCAAAAGCAGATCTGAACTAGCAAAAAAAAATGTTGGCAAACTTGATAAGTGAATAAATGTATCCAATCTGAAAAGAAGAAGGAAGAAAAATTAACAGAACATCAAAGACCTGTGAGACACCATCAATAGAACAACATACACATAATGGAAGTACTAGAAGGAAAAGAGAGGAAAGGGCAGAAGTAAGAACAATTTGGGGGGTACTGGCATCTCAACAGTGTTGTTTGCTCACCAAACTCATAGATATCTTTCCACTGATTTAGGTCTTCTTCCATTTCTTTCTACAATGTTCTGTATATATCAAACAGGTGGATTTTGTGATATGTAAATTATACTTTGATAAAGCAAGATGAAAAACAAGACTAAAGGGAAGTTTCTTGGGTGCTTACACTGGGTCCCACGATCTGGATCATTATTCAGTCAGCAGGAGAGATGGACATTTGGTTTTTCCTTTTCCAGGCCTTAAAGGTTCTTAATACTAACCACAAAGCCCTAGGCATCTCTCCTGGGGTTAATCTATTTACTTCACGAATTTTCTTCATTTCCTATCAAGCTAAGAGAATGGAGCACACCTCCTCCCTTGTTGCTCCAAGCCTGCCTCCTCCAGCCCCAGCTTACTCGCTCTGCTCCTGAGTGCACCCCGGGTGGCTATGTGTGGGGTGCCATGGCCTCCTCCCCTGGGCTGGGAATATATGTGATTAGATACTGCTGTTCATCTGGTCTGTGCATTGGTGGGTGCTGTGCATGGGGTCATTTCATACTATTTAAGGTGGGATGTCCCTCCCTCACCAATGGTGTGACCAGGAGGAGATAAGAACAACATGGCTATTTCCTTCACAATCCTACCAGGACTATAGAAAGAGTGGGGTCAGTCCTGGCCAGGAAGGTAGCTCTGTAGGTAGAACATCTTCCCCATACCCCAAAATCACATACAAGATGCAACCAATGTATGCATAAATAAGTTGAACAACAGATCCACACCTCTCTCTCTCTCTCTCGCTCACTCACTCAATCAATCAATAAATAAAATTTTATGTAAAAAAAAAAATAGTGGGGTCAATGGTTCACTTCTTTGTCAACCTGCAGACCTCTACCCTCCTCCTAGAAGTCTGTTGTGACTCATTGTTTCTACTCCCAGACCCCACACTGAAAAGAGAAAAAGGAAAAAACTGACTTCTCTCTCCTTTCTCTCTCTCCTCTGCCTCTGCATAGGTTGAATATCAACCTATGAACAAGGAGCAAGAATCATCAATCAGGTTGTCTCCTACATGCCCCCCACTGGGGATCAAGCCTAAAACCAGGGCATGTGCCCTGACCTGGAATCCAACCATGACCTCCTTGTTCATAGGTCCATGCTCAACCACTGTGCAACACCCACCAGGTGCAAGCTGTAATATTAACACAGTGCCCAACATTGTAGTAAGAACCTGAACTCAAAGAATCTCACACAGTCCTAGTGGAAGTACTAACAGTTCACCATCTACACTAATCTACACTAATAAAAGAGAAACATGGTAATTGGCGTACAACCGCTACCCTTTTCATTGGCTAATCAGCGAGATATGCAAATTAACTGTTAGCCAAGATGGCGACCGGCAGCCAGGCACCTTGGAACTAACAAGAGGCTTGCTTGCCTCAGTGACAGAGGAAACCAACGTTCCCCGCCTGTGGCTGCAGGCCTATAAGCCTGCAGTTTCAAACATTGTAACAAATACCGCCGGACTTCAGCCAGCAGGATCGCAACATTGTATGCAAAGGCTAGAAACCTACTTTCAGCAGCGGAGGCCTAAGAGCTGGAGCCAAGCTTCAAGCTTTAGCTGGCCCAGAATATAAAAAAAAAAAAAAGGAAAAAAGGAGCAGTTGGGAGCTTCAGTCACCCCCAGCCTGAAAACGGCCCTCAACCCCTCACCCAGACTAGCCAGGCACCCCAGTGAGGACCCCCACCCTGAAGGGTGTGTGACCAGCTGCAAACAGCCATCATCCCCTCACCCAGGCTGGCCAGGCACCCCAGTGGGGACCCCACCCTGATCCAGGACACCCTTCAGGGCAAACCAGCCAGCCCCCACCCATGCACCAGGCCTCTACCCTATATAGTAAAAGGGTAATATGCCTCCCAGCACCAGGATCAGCGGAGCCACGAGGCCTCCCAGCACCAGGATCAGCATGACAGGGGCCAGCGCCCAAACCCCCTGATTGCCCTGCGGCTCTGTGTGTGACAGGGTGTGGCACCCCAACACCGTCCCCTCATGGGCCCTGCTTTGTGTGTGACGGGGTAGAGCCATAACCTCCCCATCGGCCCTGCCCTGAGTGTGACAGTGGCGGCACCCCAACCCCCTGATTGGCCCTGCTCTGTGGGTGATAGAGGGCGGTGCCCCAACACCCCCTCCCGCCCCCCCCCCATGGGCCCTGCTCTGTGTGTGACGGGGTAGAGCCATAACCTCTCCATCAGCCCTGCCCTGAGTGTGACAGTGGCAGCACCCCAACCCCCTGATTGGCCCTGCTCTGTGGGTGATAGAGGGCAGCCCCCCAACCCGCTGATCCGCCCTGCTCTGTGCATGACAGGGGACGGTGCCCCAACTCCCCTATCGGCCCTACTCTCTGAGTGACGGGGGGAGCTCCTCAACCCCCTGATGGGCCCTGCTCTGTGTGTGACAGGGGGGAGCTCCCCAACCCCCTGATGGGCCCTGCTCTGTGCGTGACAGGGGGGAGCTCCCCAACCCCCTCATCAGCCCTGCTCTGTGCGTGACAGGGGGCAGCATCCCAACCCCCTGATTGGCCCTGCTCTGTGCATGACAGGGGGTGGCGCCGCAACCTCCCCATCGACCCTGCCTTGAGTGTGACAGGGGGCGGTGCCCCAACCCCCCAATTGGCCCTACCCTGAGCGTGACTGAGGGTGGCATCACAACCTCCCAATCCGCCCTGCTCTGTGCATGACAGGGCGGTGCCCCAACTCCCCATCAGCCCTGCTCTGAGCCCAACCAGGGGCTGCACCTAGGGATTGGGCCTTCCCTCTGCCACCCGGGAGCAGGCCTAAGCCAGCAGGTCGTTATCTCCCGAGGGGTCCCAGACTGCTAGAGGGCACAAGCCGGGCTGAGGGACCCCCCTTCCCCCCACCCTGAGTGCACAAATTTTTGTGCACCAGGCCTCTAGTCCTAAAAGGCTAATATCCTAAGTGTCCAGTCATCCAGTCAACCAATCAAAACATAATATGCAAATGATATGCATATACTCACAATGATGTGCATTGACCACCAGGGAGCAGATGCTCCAACTGGTAGGTTAGCTTGCTGCTGGGGTCTGGCCCATCGGGACTGAGAGTTGAGACTTGTGACAATGGGGCACTGAGCCAGGAATCCCTGATGATGATTTAATACAGTAAAATGAGAAGGGGCGGTCAGGTTGAATGGGAGGAAGGTGATGGCATCCGTGTCAGTGCTGTTCCCCTCTCCCCAGGGCCAAAGGTGAGGCCCGCCATACCCCTTCCTTCTCTCTGCGCTCCTAACAGGGGCCAAGATGGCACGTCTGGCCACGAAGGGCTGCACCTCCAAAGGGACACCCGCCATAACGTTGGTCCAGCACTCCTTACCGCCCGGCACAATGTTAGTCTCCTACAGCAGCTACTGTGAGCACTCCTTCTGCAACAGCAGAGAGAACATCCCTGAGATATGGAATCCAGAGGTGATCCAAGTACCACAGGAGGGGAGAAAGAGGGGCGATCAACCCGGAAGGCAGTGTAGGTCTTCCTCCTTCTTGTCCTTTTCTCCCCACAGCTTATCATCGTTTGTGTGTTTTCCAATGTGGTTTGCATTCAGCGTTGTTTTGTATTCATTTCAGGGGTCCAGCATAGTGGTTATATGATTGTACTAGAGGCCCAGTGACAACACTCGGTTGGGTCCCTCAGCCCGGCCTGTGCCTTCTTGCAGTCTGAGGGACCTCGGGGCCCCTTCCACTGGCTGCTGTCACCAGTTTTCCTCCGGCGCCCGGACCCAGGCCTTCGCTCTTGCCAGGAGGGGCTGACTACGCAGGTTCAGCGCTTAGCTCTGCACCAGCAGCGCAGCACTGGGGGGGGGGGGGCTGGCGCGGCAGGTTCAGAGCTAAGCTCTGCGCCAGTGGAAGAGCCAGCACAGTGAGCACAGCGCTTAGCTCTGCACCGGCCCCGGGGGCAGAGAGTGCGCAGTGGGTTCCGCGCTTAGCTCTGAGCTGGCCACGCGGGGCCCAGGGGTGGTGCCAGCACGGCGGGCAAGGGGCTTAGCTCTTTGTGGGCTTCGCTCTTCGGTTGCCACACCAGTCTACACTTGCTGCACCTACCCAGGGCCAGGGGGCTTCGCTCCATCGCTTGGCGCCTACATATGCAAATTAGCCACCATATTTTTTGGTGGTTAATTTGCATATCACCCTGATTAGCCAATGGGAAGCGAAGCGAAGGTATGGTCAATTACCCTTTTTGTCTTTTATTAGATAGGATGCTCTCCACAGGGAGCCCCTGGCATCGCACCTTTTGTGTTCCTACGTGGCTTAAGACCAAGTGGGCCACACACAAAAGGACCTCAGAACTTTGGCTTGTCTTTCTTTTTCTAAATTGTTACCTTGGGGTCTCAACACTGCTCAGAAGAGAGGGATATCAGTGAAGGCTGGGATATACATTGGGTTTTGTGTCATTAAACAAGATGTCCATGAAGATCTCTGAACAAGGTGGCAGCATCAACCTAACAATTATCGCTTCCTGGCTGCCACCTGATGACAGCCTGCTTCCCCACTTTGGCCTATAGTTTCAGCTCACTTCCCTCTCTTCCTCTCTTATCTATTGTGTTCTACCTGAGGCTGGTATTCAAAATAGTTGACAATGGTACTGGCCAATCAGAATGGACACGGTTATAACAGCCAGTCCTGCCCTACCAGTGCCTCGCAGTTGAATATCAACACTGCAATTGCTTACAATTCCCCATATTCACCAAGTTGGCTCACAGATCCAGGACTTTGTCCTTACTGTTTCCTTTGCTACCCCATAAACCCCCATTTTCACAAAGCTGACCTCTATTCATCATCTCAACTCAGATATCTGCTCCCTGAAAACATCAAATTCTTTTAGGTAGTTGAGTCTTCCTTTAGTTATTTGCTCTTATACCTAAGACACAGTGCCTACTGAGTTGTAATGAATTATTTACATCTCTGTCTCCATCTAGACAATGATTCTAGACAGAACTAAGCACAGAGTTTGAAAGTCATGTTGGATGGGGTTCTGACAGCCAAGAAAATCAGTTGGGAAAGAGTGGGGAGGTGGCAGTAATAGGTCTTGGTTAGAGTGGTATCAACACGAGAGACTTGGGGAAGATGAGGCAGCAAGGAGAGAACTCCAAAAGCAGGGCATACTCTTAAATTGTTCCTCTCTTTCCCCCTCCAGCTCCCAAAATGTCAACAACCTTCCACTGTCCAACCTGCTTAGCTTTTGGGGCCTGGTCACCCCTTACTGCCAGCCCTGCTGGCATGGTTGCCCTGAACTGTCCCCCTCTGCCAGCCTGGTTGCCCCCAACTACCCCAACTAGTTTCCCTGGGGGCCTGGTCACCCAAAACTGCACCCCTACCCCTGCTGGCCTGGTCACCACTAACTGCCCCACCACTGGCATGGTAGCCTCTCACTGCCCCCTCCCACCAGCCTGGTTGCCCCCAAATGCCCCCCCGCCATCCTGTTCGACCCCAACTGCACCCCTCAGCCAGCCTGGTCACCCCTAACTGCCCCCTCCCTGCCAGCCTGGTTGCCCTCATGGCCTCCCTGCCAACCTGATTGACCCACACAGCCTGCAGGTTCAGCCGTTTGGTCGTCCCTCATTAACCCCCCTGGTGGCCTGGTCATTGGCAGCCATGTTTGAGGGCATGAAGGTCAATCAGCATATTACCTCTTTATTATATAGGATGAGGTCTGTGTATGCTCACTTCCTGATCAACGTCATTATTCAAGAGAATGGTTCTCTTGTTAACACCAACCCGAATTGCGAGGCTCAGTGGTTGAGTGTCGACCTATGAACCAGGTTCCATTCCCAGTCAGGGCACATGCCAGGGTTGTGGGCTCCAATCCCAGTGGGGGGGCGTGCAGGAGGCAGATAATCAATGATTCTCATCATTGATGTTTCTCTCCCTCTCCCTTCCTCTCTGAAATAAAAACATATATAAAAAAAACACAGAAATTTCTGTCCCTGGCCAGTATGTTCAGTGGTTAGAGCATTGTTCTGCACACCAGAGTGTCAAGGGTTTGATTCCCGGTCAAGGGTATATACCTGGACAGGTTTGATTCCTTCCCCCAGTTGAGGCGCACATAGGAGGAAACCAATAGTGTTGCTCTCACATCAACGTTCCTCTCTCTCTCTTTTCTCCTATCACCCACTCTCTCTAAAAGTCAATGGTAAGAATATCATCACTCCACAGGTGAGGATTTTAAAAAAGAACAACAAAAATGTCTTGCCTTGCTTAGTGTGGCTCAGTTGGTGGAGCATCATCCCATACACTAAAAGGTCAGAGGGCACCTACCCAGGTGGTGGGTTTGATCCCCAAGAAGGGTGTATATAGGATGGAATAAATGTTTCTCACATCAATGTTTCTCTCTCTCTCCCTCTCATTTTATGTGGGTCTTTTGTTTGAGGTGGGTCTCTTCTAAACCACATATAGTTGGGTCATGATTTTGTATCCATTCAGCTACAATATGTCTTTTGATTATGGTATTTAATCCATTTACATTTAAGGTTACCATTGATAGGTACTCATTTATTGCCATTTTAATTCTGTATGCCTATGTTTCTCTCTATTTCTTCTCAAAACAACCAATTAAAATAACAATGAGGTATCATCTCACACCTATCAGAATGGCTACCATCAACATATCAATAAATGACAAGTGCTGGCCAGGATGTGGAGAAAAGAGAACCCTAGTACACTGCTGGTGGGAATACAGACTGTTGCAGCCACTGTGGAATGCAGTATGGAGTTTCAACAAAACATTAAAAACAGAAATCCATTTGCCCAGTGATCCCACTTCTAGGAATATATCCTAAGAAACCCAAAACACCAATCAGAAAGAATGTATGCACCACCACCCCACCCCACCCCCGATGTTCATAGCAGCACAATTTTTAATAGCTAAGATCTGGAAACAACCCAAGTGCCCATCGGTAGATGAGTGGATAAAAAAGCCATGGTACATTTATACCATGGAATACTATGCAAATACAAAAAAGAAAAATCTCTTACCCTTTGGGACAGCATGGAGAAAACTGGAGAGTAGTATAGAAGTGAAATAAGTCAGTCAAAGAACAAGTATCACATAAGCTCACTCATATGTGGAATCTAATGAACAAAATAAACTGACAAAAAAATAAATCCAGAGTCATGGAAGATCCTCAGAGGGAAGGGAGAAAGGGAAGAGCTCAACCAAAGAACTTATATGTACATATGCGTAACCCATGGACACAGACAATAGTGGGGTGAAGGCCGGGGGCCAGGAGTGAGGAGGAGGGGGTAATCATGGGGGAGGGGCATAAATGGGACATCTGTAATACCTTAAACAATAAAGATAGATTTATTTTTAATTCCGTCAGGGGTTGTTTCTGAGGCTGGCTTGGAAGTTATTTCTGACCCCAGGAGGACTCCTATTAGCTGTTGCTTTCCCTAGTTCTCCGTAGTTCAACAGCCAGCCTGGGGGTTAGCTTGTCATGGAGCCACCCGGCTCCTCTGCATTGGTGACCACCACCAACTCCATTGTTAACAACACTGCCTTTTGCCTTCAACTCCCTCCATACATTCTGTTCCAAATAAAGTTACTTTCCAGAGAAGAACGTTGAAGTTCTCTGTTCTTTATTTAAATATTTTTATATTTATTTATTAAATTGATTGGGGTGACATTTGTCACCATGACATATAGGTTTTAGGTGTAGGTTCCTATGTTACAAGATCTGTGTATTGCACCATGAGCCCATCATCCAAAGTTAAATCTTCTCTTCACCTTATATTAGGACCCCTTCTCCCCCTCCCCCACTCCCCCCACTCCCCCCCACTTCTTAACCTGTTTTTATTGATTTTTTTTGGGGGGGGGAGAGAGAGAAAGGGAGGAGAGAGAAAATTGATGAGAGAGAAACATCAACATCAATCAGCTGCCTCCTGCATGCCCTCTACTGGGGACAGAACCTGAAACCCAGGCATATGCCTTGACTGGGAATGGACCCAGTGACCTCCTGGTGCATGGGTCACCACTCAACCTCTGAGCCACACTAGCCAGGCAAAGCTCTGTTCTTACCTGTGTCTCTGAGCCACAGCTTGAGAACTGGAGGTAAGGACAGTGGAGGGCTTTTCTCAGAAGGCCCTCCTCTGCTTTACACACAGAGCACTGGGCAGGGGTTAGTAGAAAACAAGCTGGGGCCAAAGTGACAGAGAGCCCAGTATTCTGAGCCTGTTATCGCTGGGTGGAGCCTGGAACCAATGAGTGACATCTGGGTGGAGGGAAAGTCCCTAACCTATCAATCACACCTCCCTGAAATTACCCTCTGACACCTGGACCTGTGGGGTGGAGTAAGAATGGCAGCCTTTCCCCCTGGAAGTGATGCTACCTGTAATCCTTGACTGGGAGACAGCAGAAGGGGAACCTATCTTTTTGGCTCTGCCCACTCATAGTTACTTTCCTCATACAGAGGGTGATGGGCATGGGGAGCGGGGGGCATAGGTCAGATGGCACAGATCTGCTTTTCTTACTGATACTTAGTATATGTTCTTGAATAAATGTTTCCTCATAATCCATTTACAGTGACAAGCTTCTTTCTTGCTTCGCTGGGAACACAAGAGATTTTCTCAGTTCCTTAACTGGATAGCCCTTCTGATGACTCTGTTCTAAGTTATAGTCTCAATTACTGACCCCAATATTATATAGGCCATGAGTGGTAACCTCACAAGTGACTAAAAGCTCCCACAGCCACTGTTACATCTATCCCTGGGCTGCTCAGGCCCAAGAACACAGGTTAGCTCCAACTTCCAGGCCCTTTATTTCTGGCACCTGTGAATTTGTGTCTCATTCACACCCAAATATTTACTGAAAGAATTTTTCTACAATATATGACTTGAAAAATGTCTGAGGGGCAAGTATGTGTCAGGTTCTGCACGTAGGACCGATGCCAGGACAAACAACACAGTCCATCTTGTCTTCCCAAAGATTAGAGTCCTCCTTGGAAATGGGCAGTTGAGTTGCAAGTAGAGAGTGAAAGGCTGGGAGAACATGACCTGAGATCCTTCTACTTTAGGGGGTCAGAGAATATCTCCAGAAAGAAATAACATTTTAGTTAAGTCAGGAAAGACAAACTGTCTAAGGCAGGCACCAGCCCTCTCTGGCCTCAGGGCCCCTCCTGCCCCAGTGGCCTCCCCACACTTTTGCCATTCAATCAAGCCCACAGAAAGGATGTGTGCTGATGCTTTAGGGTCTGGAGGAGGAGAGGGCCGGATGTGAAGATCCTGTTTGATCCAGCTGGTCATGCAGACTGCCTCCCACCTGAAAGATGGTTTCTTTCGGGAAAGGACAACAAAGTCACACTTGCAGAGAAAGCGGTTTATTGCCGGGTGGGGGGGACTCGAGTTGCAGGGAAAGGATGTCACCTCTGTCACTCAGAGTATGCCCTCCATACTTGAGTGTCTTGGTTTTCTGCGCTTCGTGTTCAAAGGCTTGACTGAATCCATGGCTGTGGGTAGGGTCACTCTACAGACATGAAAAAAGGTCTTGATGTCAATGTGAATGAGTTCTATTGATTTCTTCCAATCAGCCCCCTGGAGTGTTTCTTTTCTCCGTTTCTCCCTGTTCTCCCCCAGCGCTACTCTGTCTCTCTCACACTCCCTCAAAAGACTGCGCATTGCACTCTCTCTTACCCTCCTGCCTTCCCTCCCTCTACCTTCTCTTACCCCTAATCCTCCCCAATCCTTCCTTCCATGTCTTATCTGCAAACTCTGTTTCTTCTTCCTTTTCTAAATCTCCTCTCTCCATTGTTTGCATTCTGTCTTTGTCTTTTACTCTTTTCATTTTTGCTCCCTTTTCCTTCTTGTCCAAACCTTGGCTCCTCGCCCTTCCTCCTGTCCCCTTCCTCCTTCCCGCACCCCTTCATGTCTCCTCTGTCCTCTCCACATCACCTGACTCCATCTCTCTATCCAGCTCCGTCCTTCCCTACTCATCCCTGTCTTTGCTCCTCCTCCCCAGACGCTCTTACCCTGTGTTACTAGTCGTAGCAGTTCTTCCAAGCTCCATCCTTGTCATAGTTTGCAGTGACTGAGCACCATGCCTTTTTAAGGAAACTCCCATCGGATGTGCAGCTGTCATACAATTTGTTCTTATAGGAAAAGGGGAAGAAACATCGTGCACGGTCTGAAAAGCAGAACAAAAGAGTGTGAAAAATAGCTGTGGTGAGGTTATGTTAGTCTTAGCAAGAGAGAGGGGATGTGAATGGAACACCGGGGGCTGGGTGAGGAGATGATTGAGGCTTCCACCTGGGAGTCAATTATGGAAATCCCCCACATGCTCCTCCCTTGAGGAAAAGCAGCATGCTTACCATCCATTGTGCAATATTTCCATATCCCTGTATATTTTTCGTCTAGAGAACACCAATTGTATAAAGAGTCCTGTTGAGTGCAATCAAAATACGTCTTCCCTTCATAGGTAAACGGGAAAACACAGGATGCCACTGAAAAATGAAGCAGGCATTGTTCTCCTCACAGCTCTTAGGCATCATGAGCTCTGCAGTGATCCTGGCGACGTTTCTGTTCAAGCCAGCCCACCCCAACAAAGCACCTGTGCGTCCATAGCCCCCTGCTAAGTACCAGGGGTGTCCAAATCCGTATGGCCTGGTGCCTGTCCTGTGACAGTTGTAATGTCCCGTGACATTATTTACCCAGAGACATTTATTACTTGTGGGCATTGGAGTTCCAGGAGACAGGGAAGCTTGCCAGACAAGAAAGCAGCCTGATTTGTGACTATAATTTCTTTTAATACTTACCCAAGGATATGTTTTTATTGATTTTTAGACAGAGAAGAAGAGAGGGAGGGAGAGACAGAGAGAAACATCCCTGAGTTTCCTCCCGTACACCTCCTGACTGGGGATCAAACCCTCAACCTATAAGTATGTGCCCTGACACCAAATCGAACCCACAAACTTTTGCTGATCCTCCAACCAACTGAGACACCCGGCCAGTACTAGGATCATAATTCTTTATACCCTGCAGATTTGTTGCGTCTGGAGCTTCTGCTTCACCGGATTCAACACCTGTGGGAACACTGTTTATTGCCTTCACTTTCTGATAAGCGTAGACAGAACCCGCCCCCGCCCGTCCCCCCCCCCCCCCCCGCCCCAAGGCTGGGTGCCTTTGAAGCCCTAGCAAAGGTCAAAGCTAGGCGCCACCTCTGTCCAGACCAGCCGTGGGCAAACTAAGGCCCGCAGGCTGGATCTGGCCCATTTGAAATGAATAAAACTAAAAAAAAAAAAAAAAAAAAGACAGTACCCTTTTATGTAATGATGTTTACTTTGAATTTATATTAGTTCACCCAAACACTCCATCCATGCTTTTGTTCCGGCCCTCGGTCCAGTTTAAGAACCCATTGTGGCCCTCGAGTCAAAAAGTTTGCCCACCCCTGGTCCAGAAACTGGTAGCTGAAGCAACTTCCCCATTTATTATTATGTAAATCCTTGCTGATGGGCTACTCTGCCTGTTGCCAGGGGTCGCCTGCCTAGGGGCTATGCTATGGGTGCATCCCAGATCAATAAAAGCTTGGTGAGGCCTGAGTACCAGTGCAAGTCCTTCCCCTTGAGTTGGACTTGCCCGCCTGGCCCCCCAACATTTCCAATTATCTCTTGTCTCTTCTCTTTCATTTGTGTGTGGCTCTGCTTCCAGGTCCTGAACCCTGAACCACGCGGGACATGGGAAGGAAACACTCAACAAACACCAAAATTCTAAGTGCATGTCATATCTATGAACACAGGTGATGTCTTCTTATTATCATTAATAATCTGCCTCACACTATTCAGAAGCCCAATAACAAGCCACATGCATGGGGTAACAACATGAGTTTCAGCGTGCACTGACTTTGGCACTTGAATAGATTAAAGAGGAAAACTATGGAAACCAGAGAGGGCTTCGTGGCCAAGGCGTCTTTGGCTTGAATGAATTCTCTCAGCTGCATCACTGAATTTACTGGTGGCAAAGCTCGCCTCTCTGCAACTCATGTGCCTATTTCTGATGGAATAACCTCTGCCCCCACCCAGTGCTGCCTGTGCTTCTTGGACAGGCTCCCTGAGTAGAACACCATCCCTTGGAATGAGGCCTGATCCTGAGACTCCAGCCCCACTATCTACCAGTGGCTTGACCTTAATGACTAGAGACCTGCGGGGAGTGGGAGAGGAAGGGTGCGTGCACCTGGCCCTCCCATTACTGAGAGGGCAGACTTAGCCCATGCATGTAAAATACCTTTGAAGAATGCTGATCAACATTGCCACCTAACATTAGTATGTTTGATTTGATTGCTGTTTTTGTTTTCATTATTTTCCAACATTGCTTATCTATAATTATAAAAGTGTAATATGCTAATTAGACTGGACAGCTGAGCAACCTTCCAGACATTATTTCGAATGTCCATATGGACGAAGCCACCATGGTAGGGTCTGAGGCAAAGGCAGTTAGGGGCAATCAGGCAGGCAGGCAGAAGGGTTAGGAGTGATCAGGCAGGCAGGTGAGCCATTAGAGGCGATCAGGAAGGCAGGTGAGCAGTTAGGCAGATCAAGCAGGTGGGCAGAGTGGTTAGGGGTGATCAGTCAGGGAAGCAGAGGCAGTAAGGGGTGATGGCAAGCAGTTAGGAGAAATCAGGCAGGCAAGTGATTAGGAGCAATCAGGCAAGCAGGCAGGTGAGCAGTTAGGAGACAGGGGTGCCAGATTGTGAGAGGGATATCTGACTGCTAAACAAGCAGGACATTCCTCGAGGTGTCCTGGATTGTGAGAGGGTATAGGCCGGGCTGAGGGACCTCCCCACCCCGTGCATGAATGTCATGCACCTGGCCTCTAGTATATATATATATGGCTAATATGCTAAGTGACCTTCCTCCATTCAACAGGTTGCTATGAAACGCACCAACCACCAGAGGGCAGATATGCAATGCAGGAGTTGCTGTGATGCACAGAGAAATGGCACCATGGAACTGGCGCCCACAAAGCAACACTGGGCTTCCCCCAAGTGGAACACAGGCCGTGCCACCACCCCAGAGAAACAGCCCACAAAATTGTAGCTGATGCTGCCAAGAACCCATGGCACAAAATGCAGCCCACAACCCAGACCAGACCAGAAATGGTCGCTGTGGGCACTGGGTTATGACGTCACATGGCAAGGCCCGGCTTTCTCACCCTAGTGATGACTACCCTCCTTGCAGTTTCTTCAGCCCACGACTTGCTTTATAGCCAGGTGGAAACACTTTACACTGTAATCAAATGTCTTTGAAGCATTTCCCGTGCTTCTTCTCATTTGATCCCCACAGAAGTCTGGGAGTAGGTAGGTAGGAGACTCGGTGGAATCCTATTTTCTTTTCATTAGCCAGGAAACAGAGATTTAGAAAGCTTAGAAACTTGACCCGACTGAAAAGAAGTAAGAAATGGTGGACCTTGAAAATGACTTCAGGTTTTCTCACTGCACAGAATATAGTCAAACACTCCTGCAGTTAAATATTTCACCCTTTGTTTTCCCTGTGTTATCTACAATAATAATCTGCTTCATGTTGAAACTTACTACTGTGTTGCTGACAATTTCCTAAAAGAGAAGTTGGGGTGCTTCACTGGCCTGGAAAAAAAGTTTAGCTAGATCAGAAAGCAGGTCTAATTAAGCAAGTTTTTTTCTATATACAGTGGGACCTTGACCTTCGAGTTTAATTCATTCCAAGACCGAGCTCAATAGGGAGCTTGTTAAGGAGCTCCTTAACTCAAATTACTCTGTGAACTCAAAGCAAAAAATTGGCTGAGAAACAGCTGGTATCTCAAAATACTTATTAGTCGGGACACTTGTAAGTCAAGGCCCCACTGTACATAAAAGGGTAAGTTGACTCACACATTTGCAATACATATAAAGCTATTGCTGGCGTCACTCGCACACATGTGTTTCCATCTGTCATTGTCGATCGTGAATTTGATTGACACTTCTATTATAGAGAAAGGGCAAAGAGCAATATTAAAATATTTCTTCTAATTAATTTCCTTTCAATGTGCATAAATTCGTGCACCAGGCCACTAGTCTGAGATAATTGCAGGAGGACAGAGGGTCCCAGGCTGCAACTGAGCTGGAAAAAATACAGGGGTACAGGAGATGGATGAAAGAGGAGAGAGATGGATGGGGATGGTCTGAGTCCATTTGATGGCCGAATGCTCTGAAGCTCTAAAACAACACATATGTAATAACTTAATCAATAAAAAATTTTTTAAAAAAACATTATAATTTTGTACTGTGGTAAGAACACCAAGTGTAAGCTCTGTGGATCTGCTCTACAACATAGTGACTATAGTTAGCAACACTGTATTTTCTTCCCATTTTGAAGGCCATTTTAATAGAAACAGGTACATGAGAAGGCTACAAGACATACCAGATGAGTAAGAATGTTGCACTTTCTCATTGCAATCATACTGACAGCTAAGGGTTAAATGGCCAACCCATACCACATTAATGGTGCGTGTGCCCTGACAATATGGCTTCCCTGTTATCCCAAACATGTACCCTTATTTATATCAAAAACTCACTGTGAACAATATATGAAACCTTGTGTGTAAGGGCCCATGTCTGGAATACTGGAAAGCAAATTTAGGAATGAGGCAGCTGTTATGGGGATTGATAGTTAATAACACTATGAGCTTTTGAGTCAGACTGACTAAGCTTACACTTTAGAAACTTGTTTAAAAAAAAACAAGTTCTTAACAGAATTTGGCCACCGTGGGCAATGTGGCTCAGTTAGTTGGAGCATTGTCCCATGCACCAAAGGGTCAAGTGTTCAATTCCCAATCAGGGCACATATATAGGTAGGAGGTTCAGTCCCCAGTTGGGGCCCTTACAGAAGGCAACCAATAAATGTTTCTCTCTCACACTCTCCCTC
Organism: Myotis pilosus; assembly: GCA_036010255.1. Lineage (NCBI taxonomy): Eukaryota > Metazoa > Chordata > Mammalia > Chiroptera > Vespertilionidae > Myotis > Myotis pilosus. The sequence continues at coordinate 820,277 of JASKON010000029.1, forward strand.
TCCCTTCCTCTCTCTATAACATCAATAAAAACATACCCTCAGGTGAGGATTAAAAAAAATAGTGTTTTGCCCTTGAAGCACACTCAAGAACATAATTATTATTTACTAGAGGCCCGTCACACGAAATTGTGCACAGATACAGTCCCCAGACCTAGCCTGTGATCAGGGCCATCTTCCCCAGCTGCCAGCAGCCAGCCCCGCCCCCTGCCACCACCCAACCCAGTTCTCCGTTCGCCATCCAGCAATGGGAGCCTGACAGCCAGCGGAGGGACCGAGTGGTTGGCTGTTCCTGCCCACTACTGGCCCCACACCCACCACCAGTTACCCTCTGTGTGTGGGGCAATGATCCAGGCAAGGACGTTGGCCTGGCGCCACCCACCTCCCCCACCACCCACCCCAGGTCCCCATACGTGATCAGTGATCGGAGCCTGCTCCGATCAGTGATCGGCCCAAGAAAGGGACTGAGAGGTGGTAAATGCACCTCATAGTGACTGGTTGAGCAGTTGTTCTGATTGTTCTGCCATTATGTTCACTGGGCTTTTATTATATAGGATTATTATTGATACTAGTGGCCCAATGCACAAAATTCGTGCATGTGACAGGGGGTGTCGTTCAACCTGGCCTGCACTCTTTCCAATCTTGGGCCCCTGGGGGGTGTCCAACTGACAGTTTAGGCTTGATCCTACCGGGCAGTTGGACATTCCTCTCGCAATCCAGGACCACTGGCTCCTAACCACTCACCTGCCTGCCTGCCTAATTGTCCCTAACCACTCTGCCTGCAGGCTTAATCACCCCTAACTGCCCCCCAGTGCTGGCCTGATCATCCCTAATGCCCCCACTGCTGGCCTACTCACCCCCAACTACCCCCACCCCTGATGGGATTCTCACCCCCAACTGAACCCCACTGCCAGTCATCTTGCCTCCAACTGCCCCTCCCTGCAAATATGCTCACCCCCAACTACCCCCCAGCCCCCACCTGATCACCTCTAACCCCGCCCTAACCACCTCTGCCTTGGCTCTGCCACCATGGCTTTGTCTGGAAGTATCTGGAAGGTCCCCAAGAAGGTCTCCCAATGTAATTAGCATATTACACTTTTAGTAGCTTAGATTATTATTAATTTTATGATTCAACCCATTTCTGGTGCACTTTCTTCCACCCCAGTCCCAGCCCCTCTCTCCTCCCTTACCTGCATTCACATGGCCCACTTGGAGAAATACATAGGCACCAATGCAGATGAGAAAGAGTCCCACGTTCGGTACCATGGCTGCTGGCCTTCCCGTGACTGATGAACATCAGCCTCTGTCGCCTTCTTATATAACATGCTTCCCTCACACCACCCTCTGTAACCGGATAAGAATCAATCTCCCCAAAGCCGTGCATGTGTGTTCCTGAGCCTGAGAGCATAAAGTTCAAGATTATCTTTCAGCTGAAACCACAGGACATTGGCTCATGGCTTCATGTCCCTGAGTCTCAATAGCTTAAAATGCATTTTAAATGAGGCAAAGATGTTTGTAAAATCCCTTTGTTTTAGTGTTTTAATACCAGGCAAAAGAGAGCGGGAAAGATGAAAAGGACCATCTGCTCTCACAGGGTGTTCAACCCCATGGATATGGACAAGAACTTGGTAAAGTCCAAGGAAGCGGGAGGGTGGAGGTGGAAAAAGAAGGGAGGGGAACTCCTGCAATAATGTCAACATTAAGAAAATTTAATTAAAAAAATACTAAAGACTCTAAAATGGCAACTGCCAGGAAGGTAGGGAGGGAGAGAGTGTGAGACAGCAAGGAGGGATAGAGGAGTGTGTGGACATGTGTGGTGTGTGTGTGTGTGAGCTAGGGACAGTTAGATTCTGCAGGCCTTACAAGGGGCTCCAAACCATGCAGTCTTAGATGGCGGAGCCCGACTCCCAGGGTGGACACTCCTGGGTGGCCAGTGCAGCCACAGAGACCAAGCCATTTTGAGAAACAGAGCTGCTTGAGACTAGGATCCTCACCTCAGCACCACCCAGTCTGGTCTCAGATGCAAACCAGGACCCTGCAGCCACTGGGGACAAGACCTGGGACCACAGCTACAGATTCACAGACACCAAGAATCCAGACATCTTGGTGGCATATTTCTGTGAGTAACAGAGCCCATCCCCTCCCCGCAGGCTCGTGGGCAGCCCCATAGTACTGATAGACCCACCCCTCACTCAGGCCTCAGTGCTGCTACAGGAATCTTAGCCTGGGAATGCACAAACACTGGTAACTTGTTCCCCACAGCATGGGCTACAGGAATCTTAACCTAGGAACACGAAAACACTGGGAATTTGTTCCCCAGAGCACAGGCTACAGGAATCTTAGCCTCGGAATGTGCAAACATTGGGAACTTGTTCCCCGCAGCACAGGCTCTGGGACCCCCAATTCTGTGGGCGGGAGGCAGCACTCAGCACCTGTGACTTGACTCTGTTTCTTATCACCTGCGCCTGGGATCCCTGATTCCCAGTGCATTCACGCTAAGAGCCAGTGACTCCAATTCTTGGTGCATACACACACAGGGACCCTGATTCTCAATGCAAGGCTGTGAGAAGCAACAGAGACTCTGATACTGGATTCTTGGGGAACTCTTACTCCTGGCACATGCTAGGGGGCTCTGGTTTTCAACATACTCTATGGGGGTCTCAGCTTCAGCACGGTGCAGGCGGGGTTCCTGATTCTAAGTGCTCACACGAGGCCACACTGAGCGCTGGTAATGCTGACTCTGAGTGAGCCTGGTTCGCACCAACCCACGACAACCACACATCTTAGTGTCGAGCTCTTCAGTGACACTTGGGTGGTGTAAAGCTCCCACTGCACATGGCCCAGGCCCGTGAAACTCGACGTTTGAACCTTCTGGAGATAGTCAGAATGGGGAGAAGACACAATCCCCAGAGGAAGGAAAATGAGCAATCTCCAAGAAAGTAAATTAGTGAAATATAAGCATGCAACAAGAGAGAAAAAGAATTCAGAGTAATGGTTGTCCAATTCATTCACGGGATAAATGAGAAAATCAACAACCTATGCAAGAATCAGTGAGAAATGAAAAGTGATATAGCTACAATTAAAAACACTATGGAAGGTTTCAATAGTAGACTAGATAAGCAGAGAACCAAATTAGTGAGTTAGAAGATAAGGTAGAGAAACAAGCTCAATCTGAACAGCAACTGCAGAAAAAAATTAAAAAGCAGCCGGAGAGCCTAAGGGAGCTTTGGGACAACATGAAACGAAGCAACATACGCATAATAGGGCTTCCAGAAGGACAAGAAGAGCAGCAAGGATTAGAAAATCTATTTCAAGAAATAAGAAGAAAAAAGTTACACAAGTACAGAGAGTCCCAAGCAAGATGAATCCCAAAAGACCCACACCAAGAGATGTCATAATAACGATGGCAAATATTCACGAAAAAGAGAGAATCTTAAAGGCTGCAAGGGAGAGATAGAGCGTTACCTACAAAGGATCCCCCATCAGATTATCAAATGATTTCTCAACAGAAACACATCAAGCTGGAAGGGAATGGAAGGATGTATACAAAGTGTTGCAAAGCAAAGGACTGAATCCAAGAATACTCTATCCAGCAAGGCATCAATCAAAATTGAAGGGGAAATCAGGAGCTTAACAGACAAAAAAAAAAAGTCCAAGTGAATTTATCACTACCAAGTGAGCAATGCAAGAAATGCTAAAGAGAATGCTGTAAAAAGAAGGGGGAAAAACCTAAGAAAGAAAACAGGCACAAAAAATAGAAATGGCTACAAACAAGTACCTTTCAATAATAACTTTAAACGTAAGTGGACTAAATGCTCTAACCAAAAGACATCGAGTGGCTCAATGGATTAAAAAAAACATGACCCATATATTTTCTGTCTTCAAGAGACCCACCTCAGAAGAAGGGACTCACACAGATTGAAAGTGAAGGGATGGAAAAATATCTTTCAGACAAATGGAAATGAGGGGAAAAAAAAGCTGGGGTAGCAATATTTATATCGGATAAAATAGACCTCAAAGTACAGGACATAACAAGAGATAAGGAAGGCCACTTCATAATACTAAAGGAATCGATACAACAAGAAGATATAATCCTGATAAATATATGCACCCAATGCAGGAGCACCCAAATACATAAAGAAAACTCCTGTAAGATATCAAGGGAGAGATCAACAACAATACAATTATAGTAGGGGACTTTAATACTCTACTGACATCACTGGATAAATCCTCTAGACAAAACATCAGCAAAGAAACAGTAATCCTAAATGAATCACTAGATCAGATGGAGTTAATTGACATTTCAGAACATTTCACCCCAAAGCCATGGAATACACATTCTTCTCAAGTGCTCATGGGACATCTTCAAAAATAGACCACATATTGTGTCACAAGCAAAGCCTCTCCAAATTCAAGAAGATTGAAATCATACCAACCATCTTCTCAGACCACAATGGCATAATATTAAAAATAAACTACAATAAAAACAACCCAAAATACTCAAACACTTAGAAGCTGAATAGCATGTTATTAAATATTGATTGGGTCACCGATGAGATCAAAGAAGAAATTAAAAACATCCTGGAAACTAATGACAATGAAAACACAACAATCCAAAACATATGGGACACAATAAAAGCAGTCCTGAGAGGGAAGTTTATAGCTCTACAGGCCTATCTCATAAAACAAGAAAAAATGATAGTAAATCATCCAACTCTACATCTCAAAGAATTAGAAAGAGAGCAACAAGAAAATCCCAGAGTGAGCAAAAGGAATAATAAAGATTAAAATAAAGATAATAAAGATTAGAGCAGAAATAAATGACATAGAGACCAAAAAAACAATACAGAAAATCAATGAAACAAAGAGCTGGGACTTTGAAAGGATAAACAAGATTGATGAACCTCTAGCCAGGCTCACCAAGAAGTAAAGAGAGAGGACCCAAATAAACAAAATCAGAAATGATAGAGGCGAAATAACAACAGACCCCACAGAAATAGAAATGATTGTTAAAAAAAATACTATGGACAACTCTACTCCAACACACTAGACAACCTGGAGAAAATGGACATATTACTAGAAAAACACAACCTTCCAAAACTCAATCAGGAAGAATCTAAAAATCTCAATAGGCCAATAATATGGAAGAAATTGAAGCAGTCATCAAAAAGCTTCCAGCAAACAAAAGCCCAGGACCAGACGGCTTCACAGGGGAGTTTTACCAAACATTCAAGGAAGAACTAAAACCTATCCTCCTCAGACTACTACAAAAAATTCAAGAGGAAGGAATACTTCCAAGATCATTCTATGAAGCCAGCATCACCCTAATACCAAAACCAGATAAAGACAACACAGTAAAAGAGAATTATAGGCCAATATCCCTCATGAACATAGATGCCAAAATCCTCAACAAAATCTTAGCAAATCGGATCCAGCAGTGCATCAAAAAGATCATACACCATGACCAAGTAGGATTCATCCCAGAGATGCAAGGATGGTACAATATTCCCAAATCAATAAACGTGATACATCACATAAACAAATTGAAAGACAAAAACCACATAGTCATATCAATTGATGCAGAAAAAGCATTTGACAAAATTCAACACCCATTTTTGATAAAAACTCTCAGCAAGGTGGGAATAGAAGGATCATACCTCAACATAATAAGAGCCATATATGACAAACCCACAGCCAACATCATACTCAATGGACAAAAACTAACACCATTCCCCCTAAGAACAGGAACAAGACAGGGATGCCCACTCTTACCACTCCTGTTCTACATAATACTGGAAGTACTAGCCATTGCAATTAGACAAGAAGAAGAAATAAAAGACATCCAAATTGGAAAAGAAGAAGTAAAACTCTCCTTATTTGCAGATAACATGATATTATGCATACAAAACCCTAAAGAGTCGATCAAAAAACTACTAGACTTAATACATGAATTTGGCAATGTAGCAGGATACAAAATTAACCCCAAGAAATCTATGGCATTTTCTATACACCAATAGTGAACTTACAGAAAGAGAGACTAAAAAAACAATCCCATTTACCATCGCAACAAAAAAATTAAGCTACCTAGGAATAAACTTAACTAAGGAGGTAAAAGACCTCTACTCAGAAAACTACAGGACGTTCAAAAAAGAGATAGAGGAAGACATAAACAGATGGAAGAACATACCATGTTCTTGGATTGGTAGAATCAACATCATCAAAATGTCCATACTACCCAAAGCAATCTATAAATTCAATGCACTTCCCATTAAAATACCAATGACATATTTTACAGACATAGAATGAACTCTCCAAAAATTCATCTGGAATTAAAAAAAAAAAAAAAGACCCTGAATAGCTGCAGAGATCCTGAGAAAGAACAAAGTAGGTGGGATCTCAATACCAGATATCAAGATGTATTACAAAGCCACTGTCTCAAAACTGCCTGGTACTGGCACAAGAATAGGCATATAGATCAATGGAATAGAATAGAGAGCCCAGAAATCAGCCCCAACCAATATGCTGCATTAATATTTGACAAAGGAGGCAAGAACATACAATGGAGTCAAGACAGTCTCTTCAATAAATGGTGCTGGGGAAATTGGACGGAAACATGCAAAAAAATGCAACTTACGACATACACAAAAATAAACTCAAAATGGATAAAGAACTTAAATGTACGACAGGAAACCATAAAAATACTAGACGAATCCAAAGGGAACAAAATCTCAAACATATACCGAAGCAGTTTCTTCACCGATATAGCTCCTACGGCATTGGAAACTAAAGAGAAAATAAACAAATGGGACTACATTAAATAAAAAGCTTCTGCACAGCAAAAAAAACCATCAACAAAACAACAAGAAAGCCCACTACATGGGAGAACATATTTGCCAATGCTATCACTGGTAAGGGTTTAACCTACAACATTTATATGGAATTCATACAACTTAACAAAAAGAAGATAAACAATCCATATGTAATTCTCTTTGTAATACTTTAAGCAATAAAACAATTTAAAAAAGACTTAATTATATACAGAATCTAAAGAGCAAAATAAACAAACAAAACAAACATAGAGAAAGAGAACATTTTAATGGCTGCTACATGGAAGGGTGTGAGGAGAGAGGTGAAAAATGAGAAGGGATTGTGATGTACAAATTGCCAGTTATAGAAAGTCACGGTGAAGGCATAAGGAATATAAAGTACAGCATAAGCAACATGGTCACTAGTACTGTAATAACTTCATATAGTGTCAGATGGATATTATTGTTATCAAGGTGATGACTTTGTAAGTTATATAAATTTCTAATCACTATGTTGTATGCTCGAAAGTAATATAATATTTTATGTCAACTGTAGTAAAAAATATTTTAAAAAGGAAAAAAAGAAATAAACTACAAAAATATACAAAAAAAATCAAACACTTGGAAGCTGAATAGCATGCTACTAAATAATGATTGGGTTACCAATGAGATCAAAGAAGAAATTAAAAACCCTGGAAGTTAATGACAATAAAAGCACAACAATCCAAAATCTATGGGAGACAATGAAAGCAGTCCTGAGAGGGAAGTTTATAGCTCTACAGGCCTACCTCAAAAAACAAGAAAACATGATAGTAAAACACCTAACTCGACAACTCAAAGAATTAGAAAGAAAGCAGCAAGAAAAGCACAGAGTGAGCAGAAGGAAGGAGATAATAAAGATCAGAGCAGAAATAAATGACATAGAGACCAAAAAGACAATACCAAAGAACAATGAAACCAAGAGCTGATTCTTTGAAAGGAAAAACAAGACTGATGAACCTCTAACCAGGCTCACCACGAAGCAAAGAGAGAGGACCCAAATAAACAAAATCAGAAATGATAGAGGCAAAATAACAACAGACCCCTACAGAAATTCAAAGAATTGTTAAAAAATACTATGAACAACTCTACTCCAACAACCTGGAGAAAATGGACATATTACTAGAAAAACACAACCTTCCAAAACTCAATCAGGAAGACTCTAAAAATCTCAATAGGCCAATACTATGGAAGAAATTGAAGCAGTCATCAAAAAGCTTCCAGCAAACAAAAGCCCAGGACCAGACGGCTTCACAGGGGAGTTTTACCAAACATTCAAGGAAGAACTAAAACCTTTCCTCCTCAGACTATTCCAAAAAATTCAAGAGGAAGGAGTACTTCCAAGCTCATGCTATGAAGCCAGCATCACCCTAATACCAAAACCAGATAAAGACAACACAATGAAAGAGAATTATAGGCCAATATCCCTCATGAACATAGATGCCAAAATACTCAACAAAATTCTAGCAAATCGGATACAGCAATTCATAGGAAAGATCATACACCATGACAAAGTAGGATTTATCCTGGGGATGCAAGGATGGTACAATATTCCCAAATCAATAAACATGATACATCACATAAACAAAGTGAGATATAAAAATCACAGTCATATCAATTGATGCAGAAAAAGCATTTGACAAAATCCAACACCCTTTCTTGATAAAAACTCTCAGCAAGGTGGGAAGAGAAGGATCATACTTCAACATAATAAAAGCCATATATGACAAAGCCCACAGCCAACATCATAATCAATGGGCAAAAACTAAAACCATTTCCCCTAAGAATAGGAACAAGACAGGGATGCCCACTGTCACCACTCCTGTTCGACATACTATTGGAAGTACTAGCCATTGCAATTAGACAAGAAGAAGAAATAAAAGGCATCCAAATTGGAAAAGAAGAAGTAAAACTCTCCTTATTTGAAGATGACATGATACTGTATATAGAAAACCCTAAAGACTCCATCAAAAAATTATTAGACTTAATAAATGAATTCAGCAATGTAGCAGGATACAAAATTAATGCCAAGAAATCTACGGCATTTCTTTACAGCAATAGTGAACTTACAGAAACAGAGACTAACAAAACAATCCCATTTACCATCACCAAAAAAATTAAGATACCTAAGAAGGTAAAAGACCTATATGCAAAAAACTACAGGACACTTAAAAAGAGATAGAGGAAGACATAAACAGATGGAAGAACATACCGTGTTCATGGATTAGTAGAATCAACATCATCAAAATGTCCATACTATCCAGAGCAATCTATAGATTCAATGCAATCTCCATTAAAATACCAACAGCATATTTCACAGATCTAGAATGCACATTCCAAAAATTCATCTGGAATAAAAAATACCTCAAATAACTGCAGCAATCCTGAGAAAGAAGAACAAAGTAGGTGGGATCCCAATACCAGATATCAAGCGGTATTACAAAGCCACTTTTCTTAAAACAGCTTGGTACTGGCACAAGAACAGATATATAAATCAGTGGAATAGAATAGAGACCCCAGAAATCAACCCAAATCACTATGCCCAATTAATATTTGACAAAGTAGGCAAGAGCATACAATTGAGTCAAGATAGTGTCTTCAATAAATGGTGTTGGGAAAATTGGACAGATACATGCAAAAAGATGAAAGTAGACCACCAACTCACACCATACACAAAAATAAACTCAAAATGGATAAAGGCCTTAAACGTAAGACGGGAAACGATAAAAATACTAGAGGAATCCACAGGCAGCGAAATCTCAGACATATGCCGAAGGAATTTCTTCACTGATACTGCTCCTAGGGCAAATGGAAACTAAAGAGAAAATAAACAAATGGGACTACATCAAAATAAAAAGCTTTTGCACAGCAAAGGAAACCTTTAACAAGACAACAAGAAAGCCCACTGCACGGGAGAACATATTTGCCAATGTTATCACTGATAAGGGTTTAATCTCCAACATTTACAGGGAACTCTTACAACCTAACAAAAGGAAGATAAACAACCCAATAAAAAATGGGCAAGGGACCTAAATAGACACTTTCAGAAAGAGGACATATAGAAAGCTGAAAAACATATGAAAACATGCTCAAAGTCACTAATTATATGAGAGATGCAAATCAAAATGACAATGCGGTATCATCTCATGCCTGTCAGAATTGCTATCATCAACAAATCAACAAACAACAAGTGTTGAAGAGGATGTGGAGAAAAAGGAACCCTTTTGCACTGCTGGTGGAATTCAGACTGGTGCAGCCACTGCGGAGAACAGTATGGAGTTACCTCAAAAAACTAAAAATGGAACTCCCATTTGACCCAGTGATTCCACTTCTAGGAATATATCCCAAGAAGTTAGAAAGACAAATCAGAAAGGATATATGCACCCCTATGTTCATAGCAGCACAATTCACCATAGCTAAGATTTGGAAACAGCCTAAGTGCACATCAGCAGATGAGTGGATTAAAAAACGGTGGTACATCTACACAATGGAATACTATGCTGCTGTAAAAAGGAAGGAATTCTTGCCATTTGCAACAGTATGGATGGAATTGGAGAGCATTATGCTAAGTGAAATAAGCCAGTCAGAGAAGGATAAATACCAAATGATCTCACTCATTGGTGGAATATAAGGAACAACATAGACTGATGAACAGGGAAAGACCAGGACAGAGAAGCAACAATCAGACTAATCCCCAGAGGGAAAGTAGGGGAAAGTAGGGGTAAGGAGGGCAGATCAACCAAAGGACTTGTGTGCATACATATAAGCCAAACTGATGGACAAAGACAACAGGGGGATGAGAGCATGAGTGATGGGAGGGCGGGGGTTGGGGATCAATAGGGGGGTGTGGACACATTTGTAATACCTTAACCAATAAAGAAATTAAAGATTTAAAAAAAAATACTAAAATAGCCCCGCCAGGATGCTCAGTGGTTGAGCATTGACCTGTGAACCAGGAGATCACAGTTTGGATCCCAGTCAGGACATAAGCCCGGGTTGCAGGCTCTATCCCCATTAGGGGGCGTGCAGGAGGCAGCCAATCAGTGATTCTCGCTCATCATTAATGCTTCTCTCGCTCTCCCTCTCCCTTCCTCTCTAAAATCAATAAAAATACATTTTAAAAAAATACTAAAATGAAAAAATTAAATAAGTTTTTTAAAAAACAACAGAATCCATTTTATTTCCTGACTGTAGACTTTGCATCGGAAGCCCAACCAGCTCTCCTGTCAGAGTCTCACAGAAGTGTGAGAAGACAGCCATACAACTCTCCATTTAGGAGGAAAATGAGGCTCAGGGAAGTCCTCAAAGGCACAGGGTGAGTTAAAACCACACAGCTGCCCTACCTGGTTTGGCTCAGTGGGTAGAGAATGGGCCTAAGGACTGAATGGTCTCAGGTTCAATCTGGACAAAAGCACATACGTCCATTGCTGGCTTGACACCCAACCCTAGTCAGACACGTGTAGGAGGCAACCAATTGATGTGTTTCTCTCACATCAATGTTTCTCTCTCTGTCTTTCCTTCTCCCTTCCACTCTCTTTAAAAATCAATGGAAAAATATCCTTCGTGAGGATTAACCAAGAAACATTTTTTAATAACTAAAGAAATAAAACCACCCAGCCTCGGGGACATTTTCAGAGTGGGAGTTTCCCTGTCACATTCACACTGACCATATTTATCTCCTCCAAAAGGCTTCCCTACCCTGGCTCAAAGGTCAAGTAACACTGTAAACAGTGCTCATTTTCTAGACCGGAAAGGCCTAGAGCCCTCATTTACTTGTTATGAAATACTTCCCTTCCTCTGAGCCTCAGTTTCCTCACTTGCAAAATGCACATCACAATCCTTTCTCTCAGGGCAATGTGAGTTCTATATATTCAGAGCTTTGAGCTGGTGTGGCGACTCTACAGACAGCAGGCGCTCTGTGAAAGCCACCTCACCCTGGTGCGAATCCATGGGCCATTTGTTTATCATAGTGAACAAAGAATAAAATACTTAGGAATGAATTTAGCAAATAAATTTTAAAATATACACCACCAACTACAGCACATGGTTGAAAGATATTAAAGCAGATCTAGCCCAGTTGGCATGGCTCAGTAGTTGAGCATCAACCTACGAATCAAAAGGTCATGGTTTGATTCCCGGTCAATGCACATGCCCAGGTTGCAGGTTCAATCCTCAGGGTGGAGCATGCAGGAGGCAGCCGATAAATAATACTCTCTCAGCATTGATGTTTCTATCTCTCTCTCCCTCTCCTTTCCTTTCTCTGAAATCAATAAAAACTTTTTAAAAAGTAAAAAAGAAAGTTAAAAGTGCACTTACTATATAACCCCAAAATCCCACTTGTAGATATATACTCAGGTTAGTAGGAAAAAATTGTTTCTTCCTCTTGTGTTTCTCCCTTATTATTACACAATTACACCACTCAGCACTTTTTTAAAAAATATATATTTTGTTTATTTTTTGAAAATAAAGATAAATAGGGAGAAACCAAGATGGTGGCATAGGTAAACACCGGAGTTAGCTGCTTCGAACAACCACTTCAAAATACAACTAAAAGACAGAACGGACATCACCCAGAACCACAGGAAGACTGGCTGAGGGGAAATTCTTCAACTAGAAGGAAAGAGAACAGCATACGAGACTCAGAGGAGGCGCAGTGCAGAAAATATAAAGGTGCAGAGGTACGCGCGGAGCGGGCTGGTAGCTGAGGGCAAGGTTGGCATTTTCAATTGGGAGGGAGTCTCAGATTCTGAGCTCCAGTTCCGGGCAAGTCTCTGGGGACCCAGACTCAAAGGGGAGAAACAGGACTGTCTGGCATCGGTCGGAACTCGAAGGCAGCTTTCTCTCTGAGGTTTGCAACGGTTGCTGGGACTCTGAGAGGCAGAGCCCCTAGGGATGGAACTGAGAGCCGCCATAACTGCTCACTCCGGCCCACCCTGTTGATCCCGTGCGACCCATCTGCCCCGCCCAAGCCCTGCACAGAGCCATTTGCCAGATAGCCTCAGGCAAAGGCTAGATTAGCTCCTCCCTAGAGAACAGAAGTTTTCCCACTGCAGACACAGCTGATTCTCACAGCCAGTTGGCCTGGAGGTCAAATCCCCCTAGTATTAACTACAACAATCAAGGCTTAACTACAACAAGACTGAGCACAAAGACCATGAGGGGGTGCACCAAGATAGCATAAAAAATGCGGAGACAAAGAAACAGGACAAAACTGTCAATGGAGGATATTGAGTTCAGAACCACACTTTTAAGGTCTCTCAAGAACTGTCTAGAAGCCGCCGATAAAGTTATTGAGATCCTCAAGAAATCTAATGAGACCCTCGATGTTATGATAAAGAACCAACTAGAAATTAAGCATATACGGACTGAAATAACGAAGATTATACAGACTCCCAACAGCAGACCAGAGGAGCGCAAGAATCAAGGCAAAGATTTGAAATGCGAAGAAGCAAAAAACACCCAACCAGAAAAGCAAAATGAAAAAAGAATCTGAAAATATGAAGATAGTGTAAGGAGCCTCTGGGACAGCTTCAAGTGTACCAACATCAGAATTATAGGGGTGCCAGAAGATGAGAGAGAGAAAGATATTGAAAACCTATTTGAAGAAATAATGGCAGAAAACTTCCCCTACCTGGTGAAAGAAACAGACTTACAAGTCCAGGAAGCGTGGAGAACCCCAAACAAAAGGAATCCAAAGAGGACCACACCAAGACACATCATAATTAAAATACCAAGAGCAAAAGACAAAGAGAGAATCTTAAAAGCAGCAAGAGAAAGAAACTCAGTTACCTACAAGGGAATACCCATACGACTGTCAGCTGATTTCTCAACAGAAACTTTGCAGACTGGAAGGGAGTGGCAAGAAATATTCAAAGTGATGAATGCCAAGAACCTACAACCAAGATTACTTTATCCAGCAAAGCTATCATTCAGAATTGAAGGTCAGATAAAGAGCTTCACAGATAAGGGAAAGCTAAAGGAGTTCATCACCACCAAACCAATATTATATGAAATGCTGAAAGGTATCCTTTAAGAAGAGGAAGAAGAAACAGGTAAAGATACTAATTATGAACAACAAGTATGCATCTATCAACAAGTGAATCTAAGAATCAAGTGAATAAATAATCTGATGAACAGAATGAACTGGTGATTATAATAGAATCAGGGACATAGAAAGGGAATGGATTCACTATTCTTGCAGGGGAAGGGGGTGTGGGGGGTGCGGGAAGAGACTGGACAAAAATTGTGCACCTATGGATGAGGACAATGGGTGGGGGGTAAGGGCAGAGGGTGGGGTGGGAACTGGGTGGAGGGGAGCTATGGGGGGGGAGGAAGAGGAACAAATGTAATAATCTGAACAATAAAGATTTCATAAAAAATAAAAAATAAATAAAATATATTTTGTTTATATTTTTTACAGAGAGTAAGGGATAGGGATTGAGAGTTAGAAACATCGATGATGAGAGAGAAACATCAATCAGCTGCCTCCTGCACACTCCCTATTGGGGATGTGCACTCAACCAAGGTACATGCCCTTGACTGGAATTGAACCTGGGACCCTTCAATGGTCAAGCCTAGGATCTATGCACTGAGCCAAACCGGATAGGGCCCCACTAAGCACTTTTGACACCACAACTGTAAAGGTTTTCTCATACCAAACAATTCTATGACACCGACTGGGTGTCCTTTAATTTAACTCCAGTCTGACACTAGCTACTTCGGCATCAGATTCCATAGGTTAAGAGCTCAGTCCCTCAAGACTTCAAATGCCAATCACAAACCCAGGTGGACACCTCAGCTTCTGGCCAATAGGCTATAAATCAGAGGTTCCCATGACTTCTGGTTGAGTTTAATTTATTTGCTAGAGCAGCTCACAGAACTTTGGGAAGCAGTTTACCTACATTTACCAGTTTATTATAAAAAGGATATGATAGCCCTAGACAGTTTGGCTCAGTGGGTAGGGCATCGGCCTACAGACCAAAGTGTCCCAGGTTTGATTCTGGTCAAGGGCACGTAGCTTTGTTGCAGGCTTCTCCCCAGCCTGCGCCCTAACAGGGCTTCTTCAGGAGGCAACCAATTGATGTGTTTCTCTTACATCGATATTTCTATCTTTCCCTTTCTCTTCCACTCCCTGTATAAATCAATGGGAAAATATCCTCAGGTGAAGATTAACAACAACAACAAAAATAAAAAATAAATTTTAATAAAAAGGATATGATAAAGGATACAGAAGAACATCCAAATGAAAGACATGGGGTTTATGAGAGAAAGTGTGGGGCTTCCATGCCCTCTCCCAGGGAGACATTCTCCCAGCCCTAACATATGATAACTACATGGAAGCTGCACCACATATAGGCATGATCCATCATACAATCCATTTCCAGGCCCTCTCCCCTTCATGGAGATTGGGGTTGGGGCTGAAGATTCCAAGCCTCTAATCATGGCTTGGTCTTTCTGGTGACCATTTCTCACTCAGGAGACCACCAAGAGTCACCGAGTAAAACAAAACATATTCCCATCATGCAGAACATTCCCAGGTATTTAGGAGCTCTGTGCCAGGAACTGGGGAGATCTGATGGGAAAATTAACAGTGGTATATCCATACAATGGAATACTATTCCACAATTCAAAAATTTTAAAAAGCATGACCGGCATAGCTCAGTGGTTGAGCATCAACATATGAACCAGGAGGTCACGGTTTGAATCCCGGTCAGAGCACATGCCCGGGGTGCAGGCTACATCCCCAGAAGGAGGTATTGGGGAGGCAGCCTGTCAATGAGTTTCTCTCATCATTGATGTTTCTATCTCTGTCACCCTCTCCCATTCTCCCTCAAATCAATAAAAATATATTTTTATAAAAATAAAAAGAATGAAATGCCCTGGCCAGTGTGACTCAATTGGTTTAGGCATCATCCATGCACCTAAAGGTTGCTGGTGCGATTCCCAGTCAGGGCACATGCACAAGTTGCTCAAGTAAGGAGCATGCAGGAAGCAGCCAATAGGTGTTTCTCTCTCATATCGATCTTTCTCTCTTTCTCCCCCTTTCTCTTCCTCTCTCTCTCTCTAAAAAATCAATAAAATATATTTTTTAAATGACATAAACATATATGCCACATGAATGAACCTTGAAGACATTATGCTAAGTGAAAGAAAACAGGCATCAATACATCATGTGCTATGGTTCCATTTATATAAAATGTCCAAAATAGGCAAGTCTATAAAGACAAAGTCGATCAGTGCTTGCCAAAGCCTGGAAGGTGGGAAGTGGAGACCTAAACATGGGCAGTGACTTTCTCTTACAGCCAATGCAGCAGTTCTAAAATTGATTGTGATAATGACTGCACAACTATGAATAGGCCAAAGACCATTGAATTGTACACCTTAAATCAATAAATTGTGTGACATGTGAATTCCCTTACTACAAAGATTTTTCAAAAAACTGGGAGGCGGAAACATTTGCGATCTTGCTCCACAGCATATGTTGTTAATTTGGCTCAAATAAAATCTTATAAAATGTGTCCACAATAAATAAATGAATGAAAATAAAAAACTGGGAAGCCATTCCAAAAAGTGGTTTGACATTTTACAGCGGATTTGACAGAGGCCCACATGTTATCTCCTCCCCTGGCTTTATGAGGGCTATCTCCCTGTGCCCTGCAAGGAGGGTTGTCCTCCTTTTTCAGCCTGGTCAGGAACCCTAGAATCCAGGCCTGCTTCGTGCATTTTCTGGCTTGGACAACCTTGGGGAAAAATTTTAACTGCTCTGGCCCTGTCTTGTCATCTATAAAATGAAAATACCACTAATTTCAATCCAAATTTGTTACCAGATTCAAACCAGAAAACATATGTTAAGAATTAAAAGCTCTCTGGCCAGTGTGGCTCAGTTGGTTGGACCATTGTCTCTGTACACCGAGAGGTGGCTGATTTGATTTTTGATCAGGTTGTGGATTTAATCGATGATTGAGGTTCTCACATTGATGTTTCTCTCTCTCACTCTCTCTCTCTCTCACTCTAAAACTCTCTCTCTCTTTCTTTCCCTCTAAAATCAATAAAAATATCCATGGGTGAAGATTAAAAAATGTTCACAGGACCAAATGGAAACTTTGGACTTTAAAAGTAGGATGATGAAAATTAAAAACTCACTAGAGAGACTCAAAAGCAGATCTGAACTAGCAAAAAAAAAAAATGTTGGCAAACTTGATAAGTGAATAAAAGTATCCAATCTGAAAAGAAGAAGGAAGAAAAATGAACAGAACATCAAAGACCTGTGGGACACCATCAATAGAACAGCATACACATAATGGAAGTACTAGAAAGAAAAGAGGAAAGGGCAGAGTAAGATCAATTTGGGGAGTACTGGCATCTTAACAGTGTTGTCTCCTCACCACACACATGGATATCTTGCCACTGATTTAGTTCTTTTTACATTTCTTTCTACAATGTTCTGTATATATCAAACAGGTGGATTTTGTGATATGTAAATTATACTTTGATAAAGCAAGATGAAAAACAAGACTAAAGGGAAGTTTCTTGGGTACTTACACTGGGTCCCACGATCTGGATCATTATTCAGTCAGCAGGAGAGATGGACATTGTGTTTTTTCTCTTACAGGCATTGAAGGTTCTTAATACTAACCACAGAGCCCTAGGCATCTCTCCTGGGGCTTATCTATTTATGTCCTGAATCAACCTCATGAGATTTCATCATTTCCTATCACGCTGAGAGAACAGAACACACCTCCTCCCTTGTTGCTCCAAGCCTGCCTCCTTCACCCCAGCTTACTCGCTCTGCTCCTGAGTGCACCCCAGGTGGGCCTGGGTGGGGTGCGATGGCCTCCTCCCCTGGGCTGTCAATGTATGTGATTAGATACTGCTGTCCATCTGTTCTGTGCATTGGTGGGTGCTGTGCATGGAGTCATCTCATACTACTTAAGGTGGGGTGCCCATCCCTCAGCAATCGTGTGACCAGGAGGTGATCAGAACAACATGGCTATTTCCTTCACAATCCTACCAGGACTATGGAAAGAGTGGGGTCAGTCCTGGCCACGTAGGTAGCTCAGTAGGTAGAGCATCTTCCCCATACCCTAAAGGCACATACAAGACTCAACCAATGAATGCATAAATAAGTGGAACAACAGATCCACACCTCCCCCCCCCCCAATAAATAAAATTTTATTTAAAAAAAAATAGTGCGGTCAATGGTTCACTTCTTTGGCAACCTGCAGACCTCTACCCTCCTCCTAGAAGTCTGTTGTGACTCATTGTTTCTGCTCCCAGTCCCCACACTGAGAAGAGAAAAAAGAAAAAACTGACTTCTCTCTCCTTTCTCTCTCTCCTCCCCTCTGCCTCTGCATAGGTTGAGCATCAACCTATGAACCAGGAGCGAGAATCATCAATCAAGCTGTCTCCTGCATGCCCCACACTGGGGATCAAGCCTAAAACCAGGACATGTGCCCTGAGCAGGAATCCAACCGTGACCTCCTTGTTCATAGGTCCATGCTCAACCACTGAGCCACACCCACCAGGTGCAAGCTGTAATAGTAACACAGTGCCCAACATTGTGGTAAGAACTTGACCTCAAAAAATCTTGACACAAAAAATCTCATCCTTTGTGTATTTTCCAATGTGGTTTGCATTCAGCGTTGTTTTGTATTCGTTTCCACACAGTCCTAGTGGAAGTACTAACAGTTCACCATCCTATATAATAAAAGCCGAATATGCTAAGTGTCCAGTCGTTCAGTCAACCAATCAAAACATAATATGCAAATGATATGCATACGCTCTCTATGATGTGCACTGACCACCAGGAGGCAGATGCTCCAACAGGTTGGTTAGCTTGCTGCTGGAATCCCGTCCATCCAGATTGAGAATTGATACTTGTGACAATGGGGCACTGTGCCAGGAATCCCTGATGGTGGTCAAATCCAATAAAATGAGAAGGGCGATCAGGGTGAGTGGGAGGAATGTGATGGCATCCGTGTTAGTGCTGTTCCCCTCTCCCCGGGGCTAAAAATGAGGCCCGCTGTCCCCCTTCCTTCTCTCTGTGCTCCTAACAGGGCCAAGATGGCACTTCTGGCCACGAAAAAGTGCAGCTCCAAAGGATACCCGCAATAACGTTGGTCCACCACTCTCCACCACCCGGAATAATGGTGGTCTTCTACAGTAGCTACTGTGAGCACTCCTTCTGTGACAGCAGAGAGAACATCCCTGAGATTTGGAATCCAGGGGTGATCCCAGGTACCTCGGGAGAAGAGAGAGAAATGGCGGCAACCCGGAAGGCATTGTAGGTCTTCCTCTTTCTTGTCCTTTTCTCCCCACAGCTTATCATCCGTTGTGTATTTTCCAATACGGTTTGCATTCAGCGTTGTTTTGTATTCGTTTCCGGGGTCCAGCATAGTGGTTATAGGATTGTATGCTCTCCACAGTGTGCCCCTGGCATCTCACTTACCCACCCACCCGGTTCCTCTTTTTGTGTTCGTACCTGGCTTAGGCCCAAGCTGGCCACACACAAAATGACCTCAAACTTCCGCTTGTCTTTCTTTTTCTAAATTGTGACCTGGGGTGTTCTCAACTCTGCTCAGAAGAGAGGGGTATCAGTGAAGGCTGGGATATATCTTGGGCTTTGTGTCCTTAAACAAGATGTCCATGAAGATCTCTGAACAAGGTGATGGCGTTAACCTAACAATTATTGCTTCCTGGCTGCCACTCGATCATAGCCTGCTTCCCCCTTTGGCCTATCGTTTCAGCTCACTTCTTTCTCTTCCCTCTCTTATCTATTGTGTTCTAGCTGAGGCTGGTATTCAAAATAGTTGACAATGGTACTAGTCAATCAGAATGGACACAGTTATAAAAGCCAGTCCAGCCTTACCAGTGTCTCGCAGTTGAATATCAACACTCCAATTTCTTACAATTCCCCATATTCACCAAGTTGGCTCATAGCTCCAGGCATTTGTCTTTACTGTTTCCTTTGCTACTCCATCAAACCCCCCATTTTCACAAAGCTGACCTCTATTCATCATCTCAACTCAGATATCCACTCCCTGAAAACACCAAATTCTTTTAGCTGGTTGAGTCTTCCTTTAATTTTTTGCTCTTATACCTAAGACACAGTGCCTACTGAGTTCTATTGAATTGTTTACATCTGTGTCTCCTTCAATGATTCTAGATGGAACTAAGCACAGAGTTTGAAAGTCATGTTGGATGGGGTTCTGACAGCCAAGAAAATCAGTTGGGAAAGAGTGTGGAAGTGGCAGTAATAGGCCTTGATTAGAGTGGTATCAGCACGAAAGACTTGGGGAAGACGAGGCAGCAAGGAGAGTACTCCAAAAGCAGGACATACTCTTAAATTGTTCCTCTCTTTCCCAATATGGAAAGGGTTCAGGCTTCACTGAGGGGACCCCCATGCTCCCAATATGTCAACAACCTTCCACTGCCCAACCTGTTTAGCTCTTGGGGCCTGTTCAAGTGCGCCTTCTCTTCCCTGTCCCATTGATAAAACTCGATGCTATTAAGGAAAAGTTCGGGTTGCTGGAGGTAAACTGAACATCTGATGGTTTCAGAGACTGGAAAACTAGACATCTGAGTGCATCCCAAAAGGTTCTGACCCTAAGGGATCCAGGAATGAGGAGGGACTGGATTCCTCTCTGGTTTCCTAAAACATCTGTGTGTCTCCCCATCCTTTCTTGTTCCATAGGAGACATTTTTTTTTTTTTTTTTGCAAAGGGCATGAATGTTTTATCATAAAAGTAGGTCCACAGATGGCCTGTGTAAACCATTTCAAAAGGAAGTGGTCCAAAGATAAATCGGGTGCCAATCTGTAATTAGTAGGTTAGCAAATACCGATATAATGCCGGTTGCCGGGGTCCAACCCCAGCGGGTCCAGGGGTTCCCCATAGGTGTGGACGGAGTCGGCGAAGAAGGAATGACACGGAGACAGCGTTCAGTTGATCAGCAGCCTTGCCAGGATCTCTAGCCACAATCTCCAGCCAAGTTCTGTGTCCATGTTCTCTTGCTAGTTTCTCCAGCCAGGTTCTCCAGGTCCTCCAGCCAAGTTCTGTAGCCATGTTCTCTCGCCAGGCTCCCCAGCCAGGCTCAGCCCAGGCTCTCCAGCCAGGCTCGGTCTCCAGGCTCTGTCTAGGCTCTCCAACCAAGCTCCGCAGCCAGGTTCTGTCCAGGATCCCCCGCCATGTTCTTTCCAGCGAAGCTCCTCCGTCTCCAGGCTCTGTGCAGGCTCTGTCCTCCAAGTTCTGTCTCTAAGTTCTGTCTCTCGGACCCTCATCTAAGTTCTGAGTCTCTAAGTTCTGTCTCTTAAGTTCTGTCTGTAGGTTCTGAGTTCTGTGTCTCGGGTCTGTCTCTCGGTCTGCCTCTCTAGGTTCTCCCATAGGAGACATTGACTCAACTTTGGAGGTCAAAGGCTGCACATCTGTACCTCACTGTGGGCTGATGTCTGGGATATTCATAAGTGGACCCAAGTGGGTAAAGGAAATGTGTCCATACCAATCTCTCATTCAATCCCGAAAGGTTGGAAATGGGGCCACCACTTGGCTTCCCATTTCAGTTGGGAGGTTTGGGCTATTGCTGCTGCTATTGCTATAATCGCTCAACAGTGTTCCTGTGGAGACATCTGTCCCGAGTCATAGGACACCTCTTTGGACTGGGACCCTCCAACTGCTGGTCATGAGTTGATGAGCAGGTGGAGACTTGAAGAACAGAGAGTTCCTATGGATGTGTTTCACATTTCTAATAAAGTTTCTGCTCTGCTTTGTTTGTGCCCCCAGACTCAAAGTGAATTTTAGTGCTGAGAGGGCCTTTTCAATTTATCTCCTCTAACCCACAACTTTGGGAGAACGGGAATCACAGACCTGGAAAACTTGAGTGATTTTCACACATTGCATAGCTATGGGCAGAGCTAAGACCAGAGCTTTGATATTTTGACCTAAGCCTGGTTTTCCTTTCACTTAATAGGCTACCTTCTCTTGGGAGCTGAACAAAAGACTAGCATTGATCTCATCTGGAGCACTGCCAGCCCAATCTTAATGCCAAAGTAGGCTGTTTGGGGTTCTACTATTTTTCTGAGACGTATGGAAGAATGAGAAAAATCAAACTCCAAATTCTTCAATTATCATTGACCCCATTTCCCTATGTCCTATCTGTTCATTGCCCACTTTACATAATTCCATCTCTTACCTCCACCTACTTAATATCTCTTCAGTGGACAGAGGAAATTTAGGAGGAAGCTGGGCCTGAAGCTTTGGGGGGGAGGGTGATATTTTTAGATTCTCATGTTTATTTATTTATTTACATACTAGAGGCCCGATGCACAGAATTTGTGCACAGGGGTAAGGGGCCCTCAGCCCAACCTGTGCACTCTCACAAACTGAGATTCCTCAGGGGATTTTTAACTGTTACCCTAAACCAGCAGTCAGACATCCCTCTCACAATCCAGGACCACTGGCTCCTAACCGCTTCCTGCCTGCTCGCTCTTAACCATTCACTTGCCTGCCTGCCTCCCTGCCTGCCCCTAACCACTCTACCTGCCTCCTGCCTGCCTGCCTGCTCGCCCCTGATCACCCCCACCACTCTGCCTGCCTGCATGATTGCGCCTAATAGCTCTTCCTGCCCCCCTGATTGCCCCTAACCATTTGCCTGCCTGCCTGCCTGTCTGATTACCGCTAACCCTTTTGCCTGCCTGTCTTATTGCTCCTAACCACTCGCCTGCCTGCCTGATCGCCCCTAACCAGTCACCTACCTGCCTGATTCCCCCTAACCACTCTTCCTGCCTTCCCGGTCACCCCTAACTGCTCTGCCTGCCTGCCTGCCTCCTGATTGCCCCTAACCCCTCTGCCTTCCTGATCGCTCCTAACCACTCACCTGACTGCCTGCCTGCCTGATCACCCCTAACTGCTCTGCCTGCCTGCCTGATTGCCCCTAACTGGGAGCCTGCCTGCCTGCTCAGTATGTGTCATACCGACCAGTCGTTCCACCATTCAGGCAATAACTTCCCCCCAACCCCGCCAGCCTGATCGCCCCTCACTGCCTCTGTGTACTGGCCTGATTGCCCCTTATTGGCCTCCCTGCTGACTTGGTCATCCCTAATTGCCCCCCCAATGCATATTACCCTTTTTTTTATATAGGATTACTCAAGAATACATAAACTATCTTGTTGTAAAAGACTTCGAGCTCTTTATTGCATTTCCTGTGAGAATAATATCATTCTCAGCAATCGGACTATCACCATTCCTGAAAATATTGACAGCACTCTAAAGGGGTGCAGAGGCACCCTACAGATGGACTTCAAACACATCAACATAGGACTCAGTGTTCCTGGAATGAGAAGAGCTTCTGGGTTGAAAAATGGTGGAGATGTAAAAATTGGCCACCATTCATACTATCTGCATCATGTACAGAATATGATCAAGGGTCTTACACTAGGCTTTCATTACAAGACTAGAGGCCCAGTTCATGAGATTCATGCACGGGGATCCCCTCAGTCAAGCCTGAACCCTCTCCAATCTGGGATCCCTTAGGGGATATCCGACTTCCGGTTTAGGCCCAATCCTGGGGATTGAGTATAAACCAGTAGTCAGACATCCCTCTCACAATCCTGGACTGCTGGCTCCTAATCACTCACCTGCCTGCCTGCCTAGTCACCCCTTACAGTCCCCCACCCCCAGCCTGATTGCCCCTCATTGCCTCTGCGTGCTGGCCTGATTGCCCTTAACTGGCCCACCTGCTGGCCAGGTCACCCCTAACTACCCCCTCCATATCAGCCTGGTTACCCCTTACTACATCACCTGCTGGCATGGTTGCCCCCAACTGCTTCCCCCACCAGCCTAGTCACCCCTCCCTGCCCGCCTGCCAGCCTAATCACCTCCAACTGGCCCCCCTGCTGACCTGGTCACCCCCAACTGAACCCCTGCCCTGCTGGCCTGGTCACCTCTTACTGCCCCCTGCCAACCTGGTCTCCCCCAACTGCCCCCTCAGCCAGCCTGGTCATGCCTAATTGCCCCCCTCTGCCAGCCTGATTGCCCCTCACTGCCTCTGCGTGCAGGCCTGATCAACCCTAACTGGCCCCCTGCATCCTGGTCACCCCTAACTGCCCCCAGCTGCTGGCCAGATCACCCCCAACTGCCCCCTCCATGCTGGCCTGGTCACCCCTTTCTGACCTCTTGTTGGCCTGGTCGTCCCCAACTGTCTCCCTCTGCTGGCCTGGTTGCCCCTAACTACCCACCCCCACCAGCCTAATCACCCCGACTGGCCCCCCTGCCGGCCTGGTTGCCCCACGCAGTCTGCTTGTTCAGTTGTTTGGCCATCCCTCACTAACCCCCCTGTTGGCCTGGTCGCCCCACAAAACCTCCTTGTTTAGTCCTTTGGTCATCCCTCACTAACCCCCCTGCCAGCCTGGTCATAGGCAGCCATCTTTGAGGGCATGAAGGTTAATTTGCATATTACCTCTTTATTATATAGGATGAGGTCTGTGTATGCTCACTTCCCGATCAACGTCATTATTCAGGAGAATGGTTCTCTTGTTAAAACCAGAGTGAAATGCATGGCTCAGTGGTTGAGTATCAACCTATGAACCATGATCCATTCACAGTCAGGGCACATGCCAGGGTGGTGGGCTCCATCCCCAGTGGGGAGGAGGGCAAGCAGAAGGCAGCTAATCAATGATTCTCTTCATTGATATTTCTCTTCCTCTCCATTCCTCTCTGAAAAAAATATATATTTTTTTAAAAACAGAAATTTCTGCCCTGGCCGGTTTGGCTCAGTGGATAGAGCGCCAAAGGTCCTGTGGACTGAAAGGTCCCAGGTTCGAATCTGGTCAAGGGCACATGCCTAGGTTGCAGGTTCCATCCCCAGTAAGGGAGTGCAGGAGGCAGCCAATCAATGATTCTCTCTCGCGTTCATGTTTCTACTCTCTCTCCCTCTCCCTTCCTCTCTGAAATCAATAAAAAGGTTTTTAAAAGAACAAGAAAAAAAGAAATTTCTGTCCTGGCCAGCACTGTTCAGTGCTTACAGCATTGTTCTGCACACCAGAGGATCAAGGGTTTGATTCCGGTCGAGGGTACATACCTGGGCAGGTTTGATCCCTGTTCCCAGTTGAGGCGCACATAGGAGGCAACCAATTGTGTTGCTCTCACATCAATGTTTCTCTCTCTCTCTTTACCCCTCACCCCCTATCACCCACTCTCTCTAAAAATCAATGGTAAAAATATCATCACTCCACAGGTGAGGATTTAAAAAAAAAAAACAGAAATTTCTTGCCTGGCTTAGTGTGGCTCAGTTGATGGAGCATCATCCCATACACTAAAAGGTCACAGGGCACCTACGCAGGTGGTAGGTTTGATCCCCAAGAAGGGTGTGTATAAGAGGGAATAAATGTTTCTCACATTGATGTTTCTCTCTTTCTCTCCCTCTCATTTTATGTGGATCTTTTGTTCTGAGGTGGGTCTCTTGTAAACCACATATAGTTGGGTCATGTTTTTGTATCCATTCAGCTACTCTGTCTTTTGATTGTGGTATTTAATCCATTTACATTTAAGCTTACCATTGATAGGTATTCATTTATTGCCATTTTAATTCTGTATGCCTATGTTTCTCTCTATTTCTTCTCAAAACAGCAAATTCAAATAACAATGAGGTATCATCTCACAGCTATCAGAATGGCTACCATCAACATATCAATAAATGACAAGTGCTGGCCAGGATGTGGAGAAAAGAGAACCCTAGTACACTGCTGGTGGGAATATAGACTGGTGCAGCCACTGTGGAGAGCAGTATGGAGTTTCCTCAAAAAATTAAAAATGCAACTCCCATTTGGCCCAGTGATCCCACTTTTAGGAATATATCCTAAGCAACCCAAAACACCAATCAGAAAAAATGTATGCACCCCTGTTCATAGCAGCACAATTTACAATAGCTAAGATCTGGAAACAGCCCAAGTGCCCATCAGTAGATGAGTGGATAAAAAAGCCATGGTACATTTACACCATGGATTACTATGCAACTACAAAAAAGAAGAATCTCTTACCCATTGAGACAGCATGGAGAAAACTGGAGAGTAGTATACTAAGTGAAAAAAGTCAGTCAAAGAGCAACAAGTATCACATAAGCTCACTCATATGTGGAACCTAATGAACAATATTAATTGACAAAGAAAATAGATCCAGAGTCATGGAGGATCCTCAGAGGGAAGGGAGGGAGGAAAGAGATCAACCAAAGAACTTATATGTACATATGCATAATCCATGGAAACAGAAAATGTGTTTTTATTGGGTGTTTTTTTTAGAGAGAGAGAGAGGAAGGGAGAAGGAGAGAGATAGAACATTGATGAGAGAGAAACATCAACATCGATCAGCTGACTCCAGCACGCCCTCTGCTTCGGATAGAATCTGAAACCCAGGCATGTGCCCTGACTGGGAATGGATCCGGTGACCTCCTGGTGCATGGGTCACCACTCAACCTCTGAGCCACACCAGCCAGGCAAAGCTCTGTTCTTACCTGTGTCTCTGAGCCAAAACTTGAGAACTGGAGGTAAGGACAGTGGAGGGCTTTTCTCAGAAGGCCTCCTCTGGTGTACACACAGGGCACTGGGCAGGGGTTAGTAGACCCTGGCCTTCATGGCTTGTGTCTCCCAACCTGGAAAATCTTCACTACAAACAAGCTGGGGCCAAAGTGACAGAGAGGCCAGTATTCTGAGCCTGTTACCACTGGGTGGGGCCTGGAACCAATGAGTGACATCTGGGTGGAGGGCAAGTCCCTAACCTGTCAATCACACCTCCCTGAGATTACCGTCTTACACATGGACCTGCGGGGTGGAGTAAGAATGACAGCCTTTCCCCTGGAAGTGATGCTACCTGTAGTCCTTGACTGGGAGACGGAAGAAGGAGAATCTATCTTTTTGGCTCTGCCCACTCATAGTTACTTTCCTCATACAGAGCTGGGGTGGGTGATGGGCATGGGAGGTGGGGGGCATAGGTCAGATGGCACAGATCTGCTTTTCTTACTGGTACTTAGTATATGTTCTTGAATAAATGTTTCCTTATACTCTATTTACAGTACAAACTTCTTTCTTGCTTCTCTGGGAACACAAGAGATTTTCTAAGTTCCTTAACTGGATAGCCCTTACGATGGATCCCTTTTAAGTTATACTCTCAATTACTAACCCCAACATTATATAGACCATGAGTGGTGACTTCACTAGTGACTAAAAGCTCCCACAGCCACTGTTACATCTCTCCCTGGGCTGCTCAAGCCCCAGAACACAGGTTAGGCTCTGCCTTCCAGGCCCTTTATTTCTGGCACCTGTGAATTTGTGTCTCATTTGCACCCAACTTTTTACTGAAAGACTTTTTCTACAACATATGCCCTTTGAAAAGTGTCTGAGGGCCAAGTATGTGTCAGGTTCTGCACTTAGGACCAATGCCAGGACAAAAAATACAGTCCATCTTGTCTTCCCAAAGATTAGAGTGCCCCTGGGAAATGGGCAGTTGAGTTGCATGTAGAGAGTGAAAGGCTGGGAGACATGACCAGAGATCCTTCTACTTGAGGAGTCAGAGAGTATCTCCAGAAAGAAATAACATTTTAGTAAAATCAGGAAAGACAAACTGTCTATGGCAGGCACCAGCCCTCTCTGGCCTCAGGGCCCTTCCTGCCCCAGCGGCCTCCCAACACCTTTGCCATTCAGTCAAGCCCACAGAAAGGACAGCTATGATGTGTGCTGATGCTTCAGGGTCTGGAGGAGGAGAGGGCTGTATGTGAAGATCCTGTGTGATCCAGCTGGTCATGCAGACCGCCTCCCACCTGAAAGATGGTTGCTTTCGGGAAAGGACAACAAAGTCACACCTTCAGAGAAAGCGGTTTATTGCCAGTTGAGGGGGACTCAAGATGCAGGGAAAGGATGTCAACTCTGTCACTCAGAGTATGCCCTCCATGCTTGCGATGTCTTGGTTTTCTGTGCTTCAGGTTCAAAGGCTTGACTGTATCCATGGCTGTGGTAGGGTCACTCTAGGGACATGAAACACGGTCTTGATGTCAATGTGAATGAGTTCTAATTGATTACTTCCAATCATTCCCTGGAGTGTTTCTTTTCTCTGTTTCTCTCTGCTCTCCCCCAGCACTACTCCAGCTCTCTCACACTCCCTCAAAAGACTGTGCATTGCACTTTCTTCTTCTCCTGCCTTCTCTCCCTCTACCTTCTCTTACCCTAATCCTCCCCAATCCTTCCTTCCATGTCTTATCTGCAAACTCTGTTTCTTCTTCCTTTTCTAAATCTCCTTTCTCCATCTTTTGCATTCCGTGTTTGTCTTTTACTCTTTTCATTTCTGCTCCCTTCTTTTTCCTGTCCAAACCTCTGCTCTTTGCCCTTCCTCCTCTCCCCTTCTTCCATCTCCCACCCCTCCACATCTCCTCTGTCCTCTCCACATCACCTGACTCCTTTTCTCTATCCAGACTGTCCTTCCCTACTCATCCCTGTCTTTTCTCCTCCTCCCCAGACGCTCTTACCCTGTTTACTACGAGGGGCAGACCCTCCAAGCTTCATCCTTGTCGTAGTTTGCAGTGACTGAGCACCACTTTCTAAATAAACCCCCATCAGTTGTGCAGCTGTGATACAATTTGTTCTTATAGGTAAAAGGGAAGAAACAAGAGGTACGGTCTGAAAAGCAGAACAAAAAGGTTTAGAAAATTAGCTGAGGTTATGATAGTCTTAGCAAGAGAAAGGGGGTGTGAATGGAACACAGGGGGCTGGGTGAGGAGATGATTGAGGCTTCCACCTGGGAGTCAATTATGGAAATCCCCCACATGCTCGTCACATGAGGAAAAGCAGCCTGCTTACCATTCTTTGTGCAATATTTCCATTTCCCTGAATATTTTCCTTCTAGAGAACACCAACGGTAAAAAGCATTCTGGAGAGTGCAATCAAAATACGTCTTGCCTTGATAGGTAAACGGGAAAACACAGGATGCCACTAAAAAATGAAGCAGGCATTGTTCTCCTCACAGCTCTTAGGCATCATGAGCTCTGCAGTAATCCTAGCGACATTTCTGTTCAAAACAACGCACCCCAATGAAGGCCCTGCGCATGTATAGCCCCCTGCTAAGCACCAGGGGCGTCCAGATCCCTATGGCCTGGTGCCTGTCCTGTGACAGTTTTATTGTTCCGTGACATTATTTACACAGAGACATTTATTACTTGTGGGCATTGGAGTTCCAGGAAACAGAGAAGCACACCAGACCACAAAGCAGCCTGATTTAGGATTATACTTTCTTTTAATCCTTACCCTAGGGTATGTTTTTACTGATTTTTAGACACAGAAGAGAGGGAGAGAGAGACAAAGATAAACATCCCTCAGTTGCCTCCCGTACACGTCCTGACCGGGGATCAAACCTGCAACTTATAAGTATGTGCCCTGACACTGAATCGAACCCACAACCTTTTGCTGATCCTCCAAAGGACTGAGTCACCCGGCCAGGGCTAGGATCATAATTCTTTACACACTGCAGATTTGTTGTGTCTGGAGCTTCTGCTTCACCTGATTCAACACCAAAAATCTAAGTCCCTGTCACATCTATGAACACAGGTGATGTCTTCTTATTATCATTAATAATCTGCCTCACACCATTCAGAAGATCAATAACAAGCCACATTCACGGGGTAACAACATGAGTTTCAGCATGCACT
This sequence comes from Myotis pilosus, assembly GCA_036010255.1. Lineage (NCBI taxonomy): Eukaryota > Metazoa > Chordata > Mammalia > Chiroptera > Vespertilionidae > Myotis > Myotis pilosus. Next base: position 849,799 of record JASKON010000029.1, read on the forward strand.
AACTTTGGCACTTGAATAGATTGAAGAGGAAAACTATGGAAACCAGAGAGGGCTTTGTAGCCAAGGCGTCTTTGGCTTGAATGAATTCTCTCAGCTCCATCACTGAATTTACTGGTGGCAAAGCTCGCCTCTCTGCAATTGATGGGCCTATTTCTGTTTGAATAACCTCTGCCCCACCCAGTCCTGCCTGTGCTTCCTGGACAGGCTCCCTGAGTAGAACACCATCCGTTGGAATGAGGCCTGATCCTGAGACTCCAGCCCCACTATCTACCAGTGGCTTGACATTAATGACTAGACACCTAGGGGAAGGGGAGCGGAGGGTGCCCCCCCCACCCATTCCTGGGAGGGCAGACTTAGCCCATGTATGTAGAATACCTTTGAAGAATGCTGATCGCTCTTGCCACCTAACATTAGTTTGTTTAATTGGATTGTTGCTTTTGTTTTCATTATTTTCCAACATTGCTTATCTATAATAATAAAAGTATAATATGCTAAATAGACCGGACAGCTGAACAATCTTCTGGACGTCATTCCGGATACCCATACGGATGAAGCCACCATGGCAGGGGCCGAGGCAAAGGCAGTTAGAGGTAACCAGGCAGGCAGTCAGCGGAAATCAAGGAGGCAGGCAGAAGGATTAGGGGCGATCAGACAGGCAGGCAGAAGGGTTAGGGACGATCAGGCAGGCAGGCGAGCTGTTAGAGATGATCAGGAAGGCAGGTGAGCAATTAGGGGCATCAGGCAGGTAGGAAGAGTGGTTAAGGGTGATCAGTCAGGAAAGCAGAGGCAGTTAGGAGTGATGGTGAGCAGTTGGCAAAAATCAGGCTGGCTAGTAATTAGGAGTCATCAGGCAGGCAGGTGAGTGGTTAGGGGCAATCACACAGGCATGCAAGTGTGTAATTAGGAGCCAGTGGTCCCAGATTGCAAGAGGGATGTCCAACTGCTGGTTTAGGCCTGATCTGCTACAGATCAGTCCTAAACCAGCAGGACATCTCCCAAGGGGTCTGGGATTGTGAGAGGGTACAGACCGGGCTGAGGGAATGCCCCACACCGTGCATGAATGTCATGCACTGGGCCTCTCGTATATATATGGCTAATATGCTAAGTGACCTTCCCTCCATTCAACAGGTTGCCATGAAACCACCAGGGGGCAGACGCTCAATACAGGAGTTGCTGTGACCCACAGAGAAAAGGCACCCTGGACCTGGAGCTCACAAAACAACACCTGGCTTCCCCAAGTGGAACACAGGCCCTGCCACCACCCCAAAGGACAGCCCACCAAATTGCAGCTGATGCTGCCGAAACCCCATGGCACAAAATGCAGCCCACAGCCCAGACCAACCCAGAACTGCCCAGAAACGGTGGTGTGGGCACCTGGTAATGACGTCACATAGAAAGGCCCCGCTTTCACCAGCACCGGCTTGACTCAGTGGATAGAGCGTCGGCTTGCGGACTCAAGGGTCCCGGGTTCAGTTCCGGTCAAGGGCATGTACCTTGGTTGCAGGCACATCCCCGGTGGGGGGTGTGCAGGAGGCAGCTGATCGATGTTTCTCTCTCATCGATGTTTCTAAGTGTCTATTCCTCTCCCTTCCTCTCTGTAAAAAATCAATAAAATATATTTTAAAAAGAAAAAAAGAAAGGCCCTGCTTTCTCGCCCTAGTGATGACTAGCCTCCTTGCAGTTTCTTCAGCCCAGGAACACGACTTGCTTTATAGCCAGGTGGAAACACTTTACACTGTAATCATAAGTCTGTGAAGTGTTTTCCCGTGCCTCATCTCATTTAATCCCCACAGAGACCCAGGAGTAGGTAGATAGGAGACTTTAAAAATCATATTTTCTTTTCATTAGCCAGAAAATGGAGATTTAGAAAGCTTAGAAACTTGACCTGACTGAAAAGAAGTAAGAAATGGTGGGCCTTGAAAATGAATTCAGGTTTTCTCACTGCGCAGAATATAGTCAAACATTCCTGCAGTTAAATATTTCACCCTTTGTTTTTCCTGCGTGATCTACAAAAATAATCTACTTCATGTTTATATTTACTGCTGTGTTGCTGAAAATTACCTAAAAGAGAAGTTGGGGTGCTTCACTGGTTTGGAAAAAAAGTTTAGCTAGATCAGAAAGCAGGTCTAATTAAGCAAGTTTATTCTATATCCATGAAAGGCTAAGTTGACCAATGCATATGCAATACATATAAAGCTCTTGCTGGCGTCACTCGCACACATGTGTTTCCATCTGTCATTATCGATCCTGAATTTGGTTGACACTTCTATTATAGAGAAAGGCAAATAGCAATATTAAAATATTTCTTCTAATTAATTTCCTTTCAATGTGCATGAATCCAAGCACCAGGCCACTACTCTGAGATAATTGCAGAGGACAAAGGGTCCCAGGCTGCAACTGAGCTGTAAAAAATACAGGAGTAGAGGAGATGGATGGAGGAGAAGAAAGATGGATGGGAGTGGTCTGAGTCCATTTGATGGCCCAAATGCTCTGCCCCTAACTTTTTTCACATTAAAACATTATAATTTTGTACTGTGGTAAGAACACCAAGTGTAAGCTCCGTGGATCTGCTCTACAACATAGTGATTATAGTTAGCAATACTGTATTTTCTTCACAGTTTGAAGGCCATTCTAATAGAAACAGGTACAGTAGGAGGCTGCAAGACGCACCATATAAGTAAAAATCTTACAATTTCTCATTGCAATCATACTGAAGGCTAAGGTTTAAATGGCCAAATGGGACTGAACCGATACCACAATGATGGTGCATGTGTCCTGACAATATGGCTTCCCTGTTATCCCATCATGTACCCCTATTTATATCAAAAACTCACTGTGCACAATATATAAATCCTTGTGTGTAGGGGCCCATGTCTGGAATACTGGACAGCAAATTTAGGAATGAGGCAGCTGTTGTGGAGATCAATAGTTAATAACACTATGAGCTTTTGATTCACATTGACTAGGCTTACAATTCAGAGACTTGTTTAAAAAAAACAAGTTCTTGCCCTGACCAGTTTGGCTCAGTGGATAGAACGTCCTCCTTTGGACTGAAGGGTCCCAGGTTCGATTCCGGTCAAGAGCATGTACCTTGGTTGCAGGCACATCCCCAGTAGGGGGCAAGGAGGAGGCAGATGATCGATGTTTCTCTCTCATTGATATTTTTGACTCTCTATCACTCTCCCTTCCTCTCTGTAAAAAATCAATAAAATATATTTTTTTAAAAAAGAGTCATTTTATGGGTTCCCGAACCTGTTTAAAAAAAAAAAAAAAAAAAGGTCTTAATAGAGTTTGGCCACCCTGGGCAATGTGGCTCAGTTATTTAGAGTACTGTCCCATGCACCAAAGGGTCAAGGGTTCAATTCCCAGTCAGGGCACATATGTAGGTAGTGGGTTCAGTCCCCAATTGGGGCCCATACAGAAGGCAACCAATCCATGTTTCTCTCTTGCAGTAATGTTTCTCTCTCTCTCTCTCTTTCTCTCTCTCTCTCTCTCTCTCTCTCTCTCTCTCTCTCTCTCTCTCTCTCTCCACCCCACCCCCGGCCCCCCTCAGGTGAGGATTTAAAAAAAAAACAGTGTTTGGCCCTTGAGGCACACTCAAGAACATTATTATTATTTACTAGAGGCCCGGTGCACAAAATCATGCTTGGGCAGAGTCCACAGGCCTAGCCTGTGACCAGGACCATCTTCCCAGGCTGCTGGCAGCAAGCCCCACCTCCTGGCACCACGCACCCCAGCTCCTAATTCGCCATCCAGCAATGGGAGCCTGACAGCCAGGGAGGGACCAAGAGGTCCCTCTCTGTGTGGGGGGTGACTGGCCAGCGGGGACTTTGCCCTGGCACCACCCACATCCCCTGCCTCCGACCCCAGGTCCCTGTTTGCCATCAGTGATCGCAGCCTGCTGGTAGGAGAAACGGACTGAGAGGTGGTCAGTCCACCTCATAGTGACTGGTTGAGCAGTCGTTCTGGTCGTTCTGCCATTATGCTCACTGGGCTTTTATTATATAGGATTATTATTAATACTAGTGCCTGGTGCACAAAATTCGTGCATGGCACAGGAAATGTCATTCAACCCGACCTGCGCTCTCTCCAATCTGGGACTCCTTGGGGGATGTCCGACTGCCAGTTTAGGCTCGATCCCACAGGGAAGTCAGACATCCTCTCACAGTCCAGGACCACTGGCTCCTAACCACTCACCTGCCTGCCTGCCTAATCACCGCTAACCACACTGCTGCCAGCCTGATCACCCCTAACTGTCCCCCATTGCTGACCTGATTGCCCCCAACTGCCCCCATGCTGATGGTGCTTGCACCTAACTGCTCCCCTGCCAGCCTACTCACACCCAACTTCCCCCAACACCGTTGGCTTGCTTACCACTAACTGATGCCCACCCTGCCCCCGCTGGCCTGATAACCCTAAGTGACTCTGACTTGGCTCCGCCACCATGGCTTTGTCTGGAAGGATATCTCAAAGGTCCCCCGGAAGGTCTCCTGATCTAATTAGCATATTCCCCTTTTATTAGTATAGATTATTATTAATTTTACCATTCAACCCATTTCCAATGCACTTTCTTCCACACCACTCCCAGCCCCTCTCCCCTCCCTTACCTGCATTCACATGGCCCACTTGGAGAAATACATAGGCACTAGTGCACATGAGAAACATTCCCACGTTCGGTACCATGGCTGCTGGCCTTCCCGTGACTGATAAACGTCAGCCTCTGTCGCCTTCTTATATAACATGCTTCCCTCACACCACCCCCTGCAACCGGATAAGAATCAACCTCCCCAGAGCCGTGCATGTGTGTTCCTAAGCCTGAGAGCATAAAGTTCAAGATTATCTCTCAGCTGAAACCACAGGACATTGGCTCATGGCTTCATGTCCCTGAGTCTCAATAGCTTAAAATGTATCTCAAATGAAGCAAAGATGTTTGTGAAATTCCTTTGTTTTAGTGTTTCATGACCAGGCAAAAGGGAGAGGGAAAGATGAAAGGGACGATCTGCTCTCACAGGGTATTAACCCCATGGATATGGACAATAACTTGATAAAGGCCAAGGAAGTGGGAGGGTGGAGGTAGGAAAAGAGAGGAGGGGGACACCTGCAATAATGTCAACATTAAAATTTTTTAATTAAAAAAATACTAAAATGGCCCTGCCAGCATGGCTCAGTGGTTGAGCATTGACCTGTGAACCAGGAGATCACAGCTCAAATCCCAGTCAAGACATATGCCCAGGTTACAGGCTCGATCCCCACTAGGGGACGTGTAGGAGGCAGCCAATCAGTGATTCTCTCTCATCATTGATATTTCTCTCGCTCTCCCTCTCCCTTCCTCTCTAAAATCAATAAAAAAATATTTTTAAAAAAACACTAAAATGAATAAATAAGTTTAAAAAAAACAGAATCCATTTTATTTCATGACTGTAGACTCCATATCAGAAGCCCAACCAGCTCACCTGTCAGAGGCTCAGAAAAGTGTGAGAAGACAGCCATACAACTCTCCACTAAGGAGGAAAATGAGGCTCAGGGAACTCCTCAAAGGCACAGGGTGAGTTAAAACACCCAGCTGTCCTACCTGGTTTGGCTCAGTGAGTAGAGCATAGGCCCAAGGACTGAAGGGTCTCGGGTTCAATCTGGACAAGAGCACATACCTCCACTGCAGACTTGATACCTAGCCCTTGTTGGACATGTGTGTGAGGCAACCAATCCATGTTTCTATCTCTCTCTCCCTCCCCCTTTCTCGCTCAAATCAATAAAAATATATTATTTATAAAAATAAAAGAATGAAATGCTCTGGCCAGTGTGGCTCAGATGGTTTGGGCATCATCCATGCACCTAAAGGTTGCTGGTTTGATTCCCAGTCAGGGCATATGCACAAGTTGCAGGTTCAATGCCCAGTAGGGAGCATGCAGCAGGCAGCCAATGGGTGTTTCTCTCTCATATCAATGTTTCTCTATCCCTTTCTCTTTCTCTCTCTCTCTAACAAATCAATAAAATATATTTTAAATGACATAATCATACATGCCACATGAATAAACCTTGAAGACATTATGCTAAGTGAAAGAAAACAGGCACCAGTACAACATGTGCTATGATTCCATTTATATAAAACTAGAGGCCCGGTGCACAAAAATTTGTGCACTCGGGGGGAGGGGGATCCCTCAGCCCAGCCTGTGCCCTCTCACAGTCTGGGACCCCTCGGGAGATAATGCACTGCTGGCTTAGGCCTTCTCCCAGGTGGTAGAGGGCAGGCCCAATCCCTAGGTGCAGCCCCTGGTCGGGCTCAGAGCAGGGCAGATTGGGAAGTTGGGGCGCTGCCCCCTGTCATGCAGAGAGCAGGGATATTGGGAGGTTACAATGCCACCCTCAGTCACACTCAGGCTAGGGCCAATTGGGGGGTTGGGGCACTGTCCACTGTCACACTCAAGGCAGGGTCGATGGGGAGGTTGTGGCGCCACCCGCTGTCACTCACAGAGCAGGGCCCATCAGGGGGTTGGGCTCTGTACCCTGTCACGCACAGAGCAGGGCCAATCAGGGGGTTGGGGCGCTGCCCCCTGTCACACACACAGAGCAGGGGCCATCAGGGGGTTGGGGCACCGCCCTCTATCACCCACAGAGCAGGGCCGATCAGGGGGTTGGGGTGCCGCCACTCTCACACTCAGAGCAGTGCCGATGGGGAGGTTATGGTTCTACCCTGTTACACACAGAGCAGGGCCCGTGTGGGTGGGGGGTGTTGGGGCACCACACCCTGTCACACACAGAGCCGCAAGGCGATCAGGGGGTTGGGGAGCTCCCCCCTATCAGGCACAGAGCAGGGCTGATTGGGGTTGGGGCACCTTCCTTTGTCACGAACAGAGCAGAGTGGATAGGGAGGTTGTGGCCCCACCCCCTGTCACACACAGAGCCCCAGGGCGATCAGGGGGTTTGGGCACTGCCTCCTGTCATGCTGATCCCAGTGCCGAGAGGCTTTGTGGCTCCACTGATCCTGGTGCTGGGAGGTCATGCAGCTCTGCTGATCCTGGTGCTGGGAGGCATATTACCCTTTTACTATATAGGATAGAGGCCTGGTGCACGGGTGGGTGCTGGCTGGTTTGCCCTGAAGGGTGTCATGGATGAGGGTCGGGGTCCCCACTGGGGTGCCTGACCAGCCTGGGTGAGGGGATGATGGCTGTTTGCAGCTAGTCACACACCCTTCAGGGTGGGGGTCCCCACTAGGGTGCCTGGCTAGTCTGGGTGAGGGGCTGAAGGCTGTTTTCAGGCTGGAGGTGACTGAAGCTCCCAACTGCTCCTTTTTTTCTTTTCTTTTTTTATTTATTCTGGGCCAGCTTTAGCTTTGAGGCTTGTCTCCAGCTCTTAGGCCTCCACTGCTGAAAGTAGGTTTCTGGCCTTTGCTTACAATGTTGCGATCCTGCTGGCTGAAGTCCGGAGGTATTTGTTACATAGTTGCTTAGAGTTGCAGCTCGAAGGCCTGCAGCAGCAGGCCGGAAATGTTGGAGTCCTCCGTAACTGAAGCAAGCAAGCCTCATGTTAGTTTCAAGCTGCCTGGTTGCCAGCCACCATCTTGGCTGTCAGTTAATTTGCATATCTCGCTGATTAGTCAATGGGAGGGGGAGCGGTCGTATGCCAATTACCATGTTTCTCTTTTATTAGATAGGATGTCCAAAATAGGCAAGTATATAAAAACAAAATCAACCAGTGCTTGCCAAACCCTGGGAGGTGGAAACTGGAGAACTAATATAGGCACTGGCTTTCTCTTGCAGCCAATGGAGCAGTTCTAAAATTGATTGTGATGATGACTGCAAAACTATGAATAGACCAAAGACCATTGAATTGTACACCTTAAAGCAATAAATGTGTGACAGGTGAATTCCCTTACTACAAAACTGTTCGAAAAAACTGGGAGGCGGAACCATTTGTGATCTTGTTCCTCAGCATAATGTTGTTAATTCGGCTCAAATAAAATCTTATAAAATGTCTCCACAATAAATAATTGAATGAAAATAAAAAATTGGGAAGCTGTTCCTAAAGGTGGTTTCCCATTTTACAGCAGACTTTACAAAGGCCCACATGGTATCCCCTCCCCTGGCTTTATGGGTGGTCTCTCCCTGTGCCCTATGAGGACGGGGGGGCCCTCCTTTTGACAGCCTGGTCAGGAACCTTGGAATCCAAGCCTGCTTCATGCATTTTCTGGCTTGGACAACCTTGGGGAAAGATTTTAACTGCTCTGGCCCTGTCTTCTCATCTATAAAATGAAAACACCACTAATTTGGATCCATAGTTTTGTTACCAGATTCAAACCAGAAAACATATGTTAAGAATTAAAAGCTCCCTGGCCAGTGTGGCTTAATTGGTTGGACCATTGTGCCCATACATAGAGAGGTGGCAGGTTTGATTTCTGATCAGGGCACATACGCAGGTTGTGGGTTTAATCGATGATTGATGTTCTCACATTGTTTCTCTCTCTCTCTCTCTCTCTCTCTCTCTCTCTCTCTCTCTCTCTCTCTCTACCTTTCCCTCTACAATCAATGAACATATCCCTGGGTGAAGATAAAAACATGTTCAAAGGACCACATGGATTTTTTGGAGTTTAAAAGTATGATGATGAAAATTAAAAACTCAGTAGAGGGACTCAAAAGCAGATCTGAGCTGGCAAAAAAAAAAAGTTGGCAAAGTTGATAAGTGAATAAAAGTATCCAATCTGAAAAGAAGAAGGAAGAAAAATGAACAGAACCTCAAAGACCTGTGGGACACCATCAATAGAACAACATACACATAACGGAAGTACTAGAAGGAAAAGAGGAAAGGACAGAGTAAGATCAATTTGGGGGGTACTGGCATCTTAACAGTGTTGTCTCCTCCCCACACCCATAGATATCTTGCCACTGAATTAGATCTTTTTCCATTTCTTTCTACAATGTTCTGAATACATCAAACAGGTGGATTTTGTGATATGTAAATTATACTTTGATAAAGCAAGTTGAAAAACAAGACTAAAGGGAAGTTTCATGGGTACTTACACTGGGTCCATAATGTATTCAGGCAGCAGGAGAGATGCACATTGGGTTTTTTCACAACCAGGCCTTGAAGATTCGTAATGCTAACCACAAAGACCTAGGCTTCTCTCCTGGGGTTAATCTATTTACGTCCTGCATCACCCTCATGAATTTCCATCATTTCCTATCAAGCTAAGAGAACCAGGCACACCTCCTCCCTTGTTGCTCCAAGCCTGCCTCCTCCAGCCCCAGCTTACTTGCTCTGCTCCTGAGTGCACCCTGGGTGGGCCTGGGTGGGATGAGATGGCCTCCTCCCCTGGGCTGTCAATATATGTGATTAGATGCTGCTGTCTATCTAGTCTGTGCAGTGGTGGATGCTGTGCATGGGGTCATCTCATACTACTTAAAGTGGGGTGTCCCTCCCTCACCAATGGTGTGACCAGGAGGTGATCAGAACAACATGGCTATTTCCTTCACAATCCTACCAGGACTATGCTAAGAGTGGGGTCAGTCCTTGCCAGGTAGGTAGCTCAGTAGATAGAGCATCTTCCCCATACCCCAAGGCCACATACAAGACTCAACCAATGAATCCATAAATAAGTGGAACCACAGATCCACACCTCTCTCTCTCTCTCTCTCTCTCTCTCTCTCTCTCTCTCTCTCTCTCTCTGTGTCTCTCTCTCTCTTTTGATCAATAAATAAAATTTGATTTAAAAAAAATAGGGGAGTCAATGGTTCACTTCTTTGGCAACCTGCAGACCACTACCCTCTTCCTAGAAGTCTGTTCTGACTCACTGTTTCTGCTACCAGACCCCACACTGTAAAGAGAAAAAGGAAAAAACTGATTTCTCTCTCCTTTCTCTCACTACTTCCCTCTGCCTCTGGATAGGTTGAAGTTGACCTATAAACCAGGAGCGAGAATCATCAATCAAGCTGTCTCCTGCATGCCCCACACTGGGGATCAAGCCTAAAACCAGGACATGTGCCCTGACCCGGAATCCAACCGTGACCTCCTTGTTCATAACTCCATGCTCAACCACTGAGCCACACCCACCAGGTGCAAGCTCTAATATTAACACAGTGCCCAACATTGTGATAAGAACTTGACCTCAAAGAATCTCACACAGTCCTAGTGGAAGTACTAACAGTTCACCACCCTATATAATAAAAGCCTAATATGCTAAGTGTCCAGTCATCCAGTCAACCAATCAAAACATAATATGCAAATGATATGCATACGCTCGCTATGATGTGACCGCCAGTGGTCAGATGCTCCGACTGGTAGGTTAACTTGTTGCTGGGGTTCAGCCCATCGGGAATGAGAGTTGAGACTTGTGACAATGGGGTGCTGTGCCAGGAATCCCAGATGATGGTCAAATTCGGTAAAACAATAAGGGGCGGTCCCGTTGAGTGGGAGGAAGGTGATGGCATCCATGTCAGTGCTGTTCCCCTCTCCCCAGGGCCAAAGGTGAGGCCTGCAGGACCCCTTCCTTCTCTCAGCACTACTAACAAGGGCCAAGGTGGCACTTCTGGCCACGAAAAGGTGCAGTTCTGATGGGATACCCGCCATAACATTGGTCTTGCACTCCCCACCGCCTGGCATAAAAATGGTTTCCTACAGCAGCTATGGTGAGCACTCCTTCTGCGGCAGCAGAGAGAACATCCCTGAGATATGGAATCCAGTGGTGATCCAGGTACCTCAGGGGGGGAGAGAGAAAGGCGGTCAACCCTGGAAGGCAGTGTAGGTCTTCTTCCTCCTTGTTCTTTTCTCCCCCCAAGCTTATCATCCTTTGAGTAATTTCCAATGTGGTTTGCATTCAGCGTTGTTTTGTATTCATTTCCGGGGTCCAGTGTAGTGGTTACACAATTGTATGCTCTCCACAGTGAGCCCCTGGCCTCTCAGGTATCCACCCACCCAACACCTCTTTTTTGTGTTTGTAGGTGGCTTAGACCCAAGCAGGCCACACACAAAAGGACCTCAGACTTTCTGCTTGTCTTTCTTTTTCTCAATTGTTACCTTGGAGTCTCAACGCTGCTCAGAAGAGAGGGATATCAGTGAAGGCCGGGATATACCTTGGGATTTGTGTCATTAAACAAGATGTCCGTGAAGATCTCTGAACAAGGTGATGGTGTTAACTAAGAATTATTGCTTCCTGGCTGACACTTGATCATAGACTGCTTCCCCCATTTGGCCTATCTTTTCAGCTCACTTCTTTCTCTTCCTATTGTGTTCTGAGGTTGGTATTCAAAATAGCTGACAATGGAGGTGGTACTGGCCAATCAGAATGGACATGGTTATAACAGGCAGTCCAGCCCTACCAGTGCCTCACAGTTGAATATCAACACTGCAATTTCTTACGGTTCCCCATATTCACCAAGTTGGCTCACAGCTCCAGGCCTTTGTCCATACTGTTTCCTTTGCTACCCCATCAAACCCCCCATTTTCACAAAGCTAACCTCTATTCATCATCTCAACTCAGATATCCGCTCCCTGAAAACACCAAATTAGGTAGTTGGGTCTTCCTTTAATTTTTTGCTCTTATACCTAAGACACAGTGCTTACTGAGTTGTATTGAATTATTTACATCTTTCTCCTTCTAGACAATGATCCTAGATGGAACTAAGCACAGAGTTTGAAAGTCATGTTGGATGGGGTTCTGACAGCCAAGAAAATCAGTTGGGAAAGAGTGGGGTGGTGGCAGTAATAGGCCTTGGTTAGAGTGGTATCAACACGAAAGACTTGGGGAAGACCAGGCAGCAAAGAGAGAACTCCAAAAGCAGGACATACTCTTAAATTGTTTCTCTCTTTCCCCCTCCAGCTCCCAATATGTCAACAACCTTCCACTGCCCAACCTCTTTAGCTCTTGAGGCCTTGTTGAGTGCACCTTCTCTTTTCTATACCATTGATACACCTCAATGCTATCAAGGAAAACTTCGGGTTGCTGGAGGTAAACTGAACATCTGATGGTTTCAGAGATTGGAAAACTAGACATCTGAGTGGATCCCAAGAGGTTCTGACACTCAGGGATCCCGGAATGAGGAGGGACTGGGTTCCTCTCTGGTTTTCTAAAACATCTATGTGTCTCCCCATCCTTCCTTGTTTTCTAGGAAACATCTGAAGCAGGGGGTCCCTCTGGGGTGAGGATGACAGAGCCCCAACACACTAGGGTGTCTGCATGCACGACTCCAGAGACCAGGTTCAGTGACGCAGATCCGTTTTATTTTGGAACTACAGGGGTATATATAGCATGAGGGGACCAATCAGAGGGAGACACATTGCTACAGGCAACCAATGGCTGAAAGGCTGGGGTACTGTGCACGTGGCTCTAGGATTTCTTTCATGCGGGCGTTGCTACTTCCTGGTGTGCCGAGGAAGCATGTCATGCTGGAGTGTGCTCACAACATTGCATCAGCCGCAGCGCTGAGACATACTTCCTGAGCTCTACGTCCATCTCCCCCGTCCTTTCTAATTAGCACCAAAGCAAAGGAGTTGTCACTACTCAGAAGGAGATAGAAGGGTGGCCTTATAGACGGGTAAAAAAAGTAGCAGAGGCACGTGCCACTGGAAACTGGATACTGTCTACACCAACTGGCATGAGAACGCCAGGGTGAGGTATCACAGTCCACAGTTCTTATCTGTGTGCCCCCATGCTATTAGCTGTGATGATAGCACACATTAAGAAGAATAACGTTCTTGCCGACGGGTTCCCCTCTGGCGCCATGTGCGCGGCTTGGTCTTGTAGAGCCTTGATGTCACCCCAGGTGATGGGGTGGGCTCATCGGTGTCTAGGTCGTCTCCACCATCGGGGCTGGTTCTCTTCTATGGTCAGGTCCTCCATTTCCTCCACGGGGGGCAATGGTGGCGATCTACGGCTCATCGCTGGTGGTGTAGGGTTTGACGTCACGAGCAGGGATCCACGCGGGACTTTTGTCACCTTCGGGAAAAATACAAGCAAGACCCTCTTCCCTGGGTTAAGAGCGGGTCAGGACCTTTCCAGGCTCTGGTGAGTGGGTTTCTCCACCAGACCAAAGGAAAAGGTATTGGTATATACCGGAGTCCTCCCCAATGTTTATATATACGGGTTAATCCATGCTCATCAAAATGAAAATAATTGAGGATAGTTAAGTCTTGGGTTAGCAGTGTAAGAGGATTTCTCCCTATCACTCCCCCTTTTTCTTTAATCAGATGGGCCTTAAGTTCCCTGTGTAGTCTTCCAATAATTGCCTGTCCATGGGGGTTATAGGAGATGCCCATGGTATGATTGATGTCGTGTGATTTTAAGAAGTCTTGAAATAGAGTGCTGGTGTAGCATGGTCCATTGTCAGTTTTTACCTCCCACAGGAATCCAAGGACGAGAAAGGCAGCCTTGAAGGTGGCAATGCTATGTTTGGCTTTTTCCCCCGGTTGGGCCTAGGAAAACGTGGCTCTTCAGCAAGTATCTATGACTGTGTGGACATATTTCAATTTGCCAAATGCTGGGACATTCGTGACATCCGCTTGCCATATGGCATTGGGCTGTCGTCGTCTGGGATTGGCCCCTCTGGGATGTAAAGGCCCGAGGGGTAGTAGAGGGCCACAGGATTGGCAAGGACGTATGAGGTGCTTGCACTGAGCTAGGGGCAGATGGGGGAAGAGCTTATGGAGAGAGGAGGCTGACATATGAAATTTGGTGTGTAGGAGTCTGGCCTCTTCTATGGGTTGTAGGGTAAGAACTAGCTTGTCTGCTTCTGTGTTGCCTAGGGAAAGTGGGCGTGGTAGGCCAGTATGAGAATGTAAGTGTTGGATATACCAGGGCTGTTTACGGTTCTCTAGGATGTCCTTTAGGAGTTAGAGGCTCTGATCTAGCGGGGTATCTTTAACTCTTAAGGTGGAATACCCTATATTTTTTACCGTATGCACCACGTAAGCACTATCTGAGAATAAATTGACTGGACTATTTTGACAGTAAAGAAGGGCGTATATTATAGCTCTGAGTTCTCCTACTTGTGCTGAGCCTTGATAAGTATATCTAAGATAAGTGGGGCTGGTGGAAGTTTTATGGGACTTTATTATTGCTGCACAGTGATGCTTCCCCACGTCAGTGAAGGCGCAGGGTGCCCCAGGGATAGGTTTACTAGAGGGGTGTACCAGACCTAGTGTCTCTAATGGTACCTTTTGGAGGGTTTGGAGGAGCCTATGATTGGGTAGGTGATTATCTACCTGCCCTGGGTAGTTTAGAAGTAACTGTGTTTCTAGATCTGTGGTTAATAGATGAGAGATTTGTTCCTGCGTATAAGGAAGTATGAGAGTGTCAGGTTCTTTTCCTTATAGGGTAAGAGAAGCCTGCTTGAGCTTGCGTCCTATGAGGGTGTAGGCCGCTGTTGGGGGCGTTACTTTAGCAAGCTGGCTATAGGCCAAGTGTGCCCAATAAAGAGGACCCTCCTGAAATAGTACTCCTGTAGGAGTCCCAATGGTGGCCAGTACTATCGCTTGGATTGGCTGGGTCAAGTCTATTCTGTGTAGCTCTAGCTCCCTTAGAGCCTGGTTGACAGCTTTTAAGACAGCCATGGGCAAACTACTTAAAAAAAAAAAAAAAAAAAAAAGACCGTACTCTTTTATGTAATGATGTTTACTTTGAATTTATATTAGTTCACACAAACACTCCATCCATGCTTTTGTTCTGACCCTCTGGTCCAGTTTAAGAACCCGCTGTGGCCCTCGAGTGAAAAAGTTTGCCCACCCCTGTTTTAAGACCTCTTTGGCCTTGAGGATTAGAGAGCGGGTACTAAGGGGGTCTGTGTCTCCTTCAAGCAATTGGAAGAGGAGGCCTAAGGCCTCGGTGGAGATTGATAAGCTGTTCCTAACCGAATTAATCTGGCCACATAGTTCCTGTAGCGCATGTAGGGAAATGGTATCAGGAATTTCAAGCTGAGGAGCTATGGGTACTATTTGTTCACGTATTTTATATCCTAAAAAGGAGTATGGAAGAATGGTCTGGACCTTTTCAGGAGCTATATGGAGGTTAAGAGTTCGTAGGTTGCTAATAAGTGTTTGGTAGCATGCCTCAAGCCATATAGGGTCCCTATGGGCAATAAGGATATCATCCATGTAATTAGTGATAAAGCATTGTTTGGCTAGAGGTTTGGTTGTCACTCCAACATAAGCCTGGCACGTGGTAGGGCTGTTCTTCATGCCCTGGGGGAGTACCTTCCATTGGTATCTATCTGCCGGTAGTTGATGGTTGGTAGAGGGCACTGAAAAGGCAAAGTAGGGCCTGTCCTCCGGGTGCAACGGGATAGAGAAAAAGCAGTCTTTAATATCTATGATTTTTATATGTGCTCCCCTTGCAATAGCCGAGGGGTGAGGCAGTCCAGGTTGTAGAGGGCCTACTTTTTTCACGTGTCTATTTACAGCTCAGAGGTCCTGTAGAAATCTCCATTTTACTTTATTCTTCTTCTGTATGACAGACTGGTGTGTTGTGAGGGCTGAGAGAGGGTTCAACATGTCCAGCATCTAGTTGTTCCTGTACTAATTGCTTAAGGGCAAGTAATTTCTCTTGCGGTAAAGGCCACTGTTCTACCCATATGGGGGTCGGTGGTGTCCCATGATAACTTTATCAGCTGTGGCGCTGGTGGGTGAACAGTGGCCCCTAGGATTGCGGGGGCAGGGCGGTATATATGATTGCATTGACCGCCTCAAGGTTGTCTCAGCCCCACAAAGTGTGGGGGATGTCAGTCATGAAGAGTGGGCGGAAAGTCCCGGTATTCCCATCTGAGTCCACCCAGGAGAGTACCTGGCAGCTTGGGCAGCCCTCTTGGAGCCGCTGACTCCCTGAACTAGCAGACCAGAAGTGGTCGGCCATTTGGAACTCCGCTTCCCCTCTTGAATAACCAACACGTCTGCCCCAGTATCTGCTAGCCCTTCTATTCTCTCTCCCTTGACTGTTAAGGTAAGGAACGCCTTGCTCTCTGTAAGAGGTAGCATCCAATATACCCCTTGGGTCGGCTGCTCTCTTACTGGCAGGGCTGAGAGCTGCCCCTCTTCTCGTTTAAAGGGGGCAGTGGATTGCCATCTTTATCCTTATTGGATCTGCAGTCCCTGCACCAGTGTAGTCCCTTTCTACAGCGGGGTCAAACGGAGGGGAGTTTTTTTCACTTCCCCTCCCTGTTTTCTCATCCTGTTAGGGCAATCCTTCACAAAATGGCCGATCCCTTTACACTCATAGCATGCTCCTTTCTGTCCTCCCGATTGTCCTCCTTGATATGAGCGGCCAGCGCTGCCACAAGGGTGGCGGCCGACTTACTAACTACATCTCGACAGGTAAGCACCGAGTCATCTATACTGCCTGCTTTAACTGGAGCGATTGCCTGGAGGCACTCAGTATTAACCCCCTCCCAGACGAGATCCCTGGTAAGGGCTCCCGCTGCCTGGGCGTGAGTAACCTTACGATACGCAGCTTCCCTGACTCTATGTAAAACTTCTGAAAACCCTTCATTGGAACCCCGTATGAGCTTGGACAGTCGTGTAGGCTTACCCCTCGGATTTATTTGGGCGAAAGCGCGCATAGCACAGAGGCGGACTTGATCAAAATACCTAGCATGCCCCTGGGCCTGGACAGCAGGGGTATAGAAAATTCCTTCTCCCTGTAGTGCATCTGCCTCATCATGTGGATTATGGGCTTTTCCTGCTACCGTGGCTCGATTGCATTCCGCCTGTTGCTTCCACTGTTCATAAAACAAAGCCTTCCACTGAATCATGTCCCTTGGGGCTAGTATGGTGTGAGAGAGGCATTTCCAATTATGAGGGCAGTTAAGATTTATACAGTGGGGCCTTGACTTACGAGTTTAATTCGTTCCGTGACAGAGCTCATAACTTAAATTACTCATATGTCAAATCACTGTGACGTTTCCTGCGCCAACTAGCTTGCAACTCAAAGCAAAAAATCGGCCAAGAGACAGCTCATATCTCAAAAAAAACTCATTAGTTGGGAAACTCGTAAGTCAAGGCCCCACTGTACTAAAATTTTCAAGTAGCTATTGGGTGTATGGGGCTGATGACCCATCCTCCTGTACTGCCTTTCCAATGGCTAGTAGCTCCTTTTGGTTAGGCGGTATCCACGCCTGAGGTTGTGGGGCGGTAGGAGTAGTGTTGACGGGGAAAGCCTGAGTTTCTAAGCCCAAAGAGAACCGTGCCATGTCCCTCTGCCGGCATTGGGATTGCTATAGCCCTGTCCAGGGATTATCATTCGTGTCCCCAACAAGGGGGGCCAGAGCAGTCTGCTGCGGGGTACCTGCTCCTGGCTTCCTGCCCTGCGTTGTTTCAGCCGAGGTAGCGGTTTCCCCCGTTTTAGTTTCATTTTGTTCCGCTTCCTTCTGAGCTCTGTTGGTGGTAGATACTTCCCAAGGGTCGGCCTCTGGGGGACCCTCAGGTGCCGAGGGAGTGGTGGTAGTGACCGGGGGATTGTAAGGTGGCAACGGAAGCTTAGGGGGAGGCTCCTCCTTCACTGTGGCTGAAAAGGCTGTGGGTACTGGGAGTGGCGGTTCAGGCGGAGCGCCTGACAGGCAAGCCAGGATAGCTAAGATGGCTGGTGTCAGAGAAGTGGGTAACGATTTTTCCTCGTGGACCTCAGCAGATTGAATCCGTTTCAAGACCTTCTCCCAAGTGGAGGGGTCCCAAATGGGGGCCTCCATTAACCACAGATTGGACTGTGATAGATATTCCCAATGAGTTTGGAGTTCCTTTTCAGAGACCTTAACTCACCTGCTCTGCAGTAAGGCGTGGAGCGCACACGCTTGTGGCACTCTTGCCAAAGGGGGTAGGTTTCCCATTTGACTGTAGAGGGACACTCACCCATCCAGCCATTCCAGGGGCCCCACGTTCAGGCTCCAGATGAAGCAGGGGGTCCCTCAGGAGAGAGGACGAGGGAGCCCCAACGTGCTAGGGCATCTGCATGCACAACTCCGGAGACCAGGTTCAGTGACACAGATCTGTTTTATTGAGGAACTACAGGGGTATATATAGCATGAGGGGACCAATCAGAGGGAGACACGTTGCTACAAGCGACCAATGGCTGAAAGGCTGGGGTACTGTGCACATGGCTCTAGGAGTTCATTCAGGCGGGCGTTGCTACTCCCTGGTGTGCCGAGGAAGCATGTCATGGTGCAGTGTGCTCACACCATTGCATCAGCCGCAGCACTGAGACATACTTCCCGAGCTCTATGTACAGACATCGACTCAACTTTGGAGGTCAAAGGCTGTACATCAGCACTTCACTGTGGGCTGATGTCTGGGATATTCACAAGTGGACCCAAGTGGGTAAAGGAAATGTGTCCATACCAATCTCTCATTCAATCCCGAAAGGTTGGAAATGGGGCCACCACCTGGCTTCCCATTTCCATTGGGAGGTTTGGGCTATTGCTGCTTCTATCGCTATAATCGCTCCACAATGTTCCTATGGAGACAACTGTCCCGAGTCATAGGACACCTCTTTGGACTGGGAGCCTCCAACTGCTGGTCATGACTTGATGAGCAGGTGGAGACTTGAAGAACAGAGAGTTCCTATGGATGTGTTTCACATTTCTAATAAAGTTTCTGCTCTGCTTTTTTTGTGCCCCCAGACTTAAAGTGAATTTTAGTGCTGAGAGAGCCTTTAAATTTATCTCTTCTAACCCACAACTTTGGCAGAGAGGGAATCACAGATTTGGAAAACTTGAGTGAGTTTCTCACTTTACATAGCTCTGGGAAGAGCTAAGACCAGAGCTTTGATATTTTGACCTAAGTCTGGTTTTCCTTTCACTTAATAAGCTACCTTCTCTTGGGAGCTGAACAAAAGACTACCATTGATCTCATCTGGAGCACTCCCAGCCCAATCTTAATGCCAAAGTAGGCTGTTTGGGGTTCTACTATTTTTCTGGGAAGTTTGGAAGAATGAGGAAAATCAGATTCCAGATTCTTCAATTATCATGGGCCCCATTTCCCTATGTTCTATCTGTTCATTGCCCACTTTACATAATTCCATCCAGTATCTTCCACCTACTTAATGCCTCTTCAGTCGACAGAGGAAATTTAGGAGGAGGCTGGGCCTGAAGCTCTGGGGAGGTGGTGATATTTTTAGATTCACATGCGTATTTGTTTATTTACATACTAGAGGCCTGGTGCACGAAATTCATGCACGGGTGTAGGGGGCCCTCGCCCCGGACTGTGCACGCTCGAAATCTGGGATCCCTCAGGGGATTTCCAACTGTCATCCTAAACCAGAAGTCGGACATCCCTCTCACATTCCGGGACTCCTGGCTCCTAACCGCTCACCTGCCTGCCTGCCTGATTGCCCCTAACCACTAGCCTGCCTGCCTGCCCTGTGCATGTCATAGCTACCAGTCGTTCCACCATTTGGTCAATAACTGCCCCCCACTCCTCCAGCCTGATCACCCCTCACTGCCTCTACGTGCTGGCCTGATTGCCCCTAACTGCCCTCCCTGCGGTCCTGATAACCCCTAACTACCCCCCCCTGCCACGCATATTACCCTTTTATTATATAGGGTTACTCAAGAATACATAAACTGTCTTGTTGTAAAAGACTTTGAGCTCTTTATTGCATTTCCTGTGAGAATAAGATCATTCTCAGCAATTGGACTATCACCATTCCTGAAAATATTGACAGCACTCCAAAGGGGTGCAGAGGCACCCTGCAGATGGACTTCAAACACATCAACATAAAACTCAGTCTCCCTGGAAAGAAAAGAGGTTCTGGGTTGACAAATGGTGGGGATGTAAAGATTGTCCACCATTCACACTATCTGCATCATGTACAGAACATGATCAAGGGTCTTACACTGGGCTTTCATTACAAGACAAGAGGCCTGGTACACAAAATTCGTACACAGGTGGTCCCCTCAGTCAAGCCCTCTCCAAACTGGGACCCCTTGGTGGATGTCCGACTGCCAGTTTAGGCCCAATCCCAAGGATCAGGCGTAAACCAGCAGTTGGACATCCCTCTCACAATCCTGGACCACTGGCTACTAATCGCTCACCTGCCTGCCTATCTAGTGACCCCTAACTGCCCCATCTGCCAGCCTTATCACCCCTCACTGGCTCTGCATGCTGACCTGATCGCCCCTAACTGGCCCCAGCTGCCGGCCAGGTCATCACAACTGCCCCCTCCATGCCGGCCTGGTCACCCCTTACTGACCCCTCTGCTCTCCTGGTTGCTCCCAAATATCCCCCTCTGCCAGCCTGGTTGCCCCCAACTGCACCCCTGCCTCTGCTGGCCTGGTCACCCCTAACTGCCCCAACGCTGACCTGGTAGCCTCTTATGGCCACCCCCCGCCCCCGCCGGCCTGCTTGCCCCCAAATGTCACCCCCCCCACTGGCCTGTTCACCCCCAACTAACCCTCCACAGCCTGCCTGGTCACCCCTAACTGCCCCCCCCCACCAGCCTTGTCACCCCACATGGCTCACCTGCCAGCCTAGTTGCCCCACGCAGCCTGCTTGTTCAGTCGTTTGGTCATCCCTCACTAAACCTCCTGCCAGCCTGGTCGCAAAACACAGCCTGCTTGTTCAGTCACTTGGTTGTCCCTCACTAACCACCCCTGCTGGCCTGGTCATAGGCAGCCATATTTGAGGGCCTGAGAGTTAATTTGCATATTACCTCTTTATTATATGGAATAGGTCTGTGTATGCTCACTTCCCGATCAACGTCATTATTCAGGAGAATGGTTCTTTTCTTAAAACCAACCCAAATTGCGTGGCTCAGTAGTTGAGTGTCGACCTATGAACCAGGTTCCATTGCCAGCCAGGGCACATGCCAGGGTTGTGGGCTCCATCCCCAGTGTGGGGGCGGGGGGGGATGCATGCAGGAGGCAGCTAATCAATGATTCTCATCATTAATGTTTCTCTCCCTCTTCCTTCCTCTCTAAAATAAAAACATATTTTTTTAAAACAGAAATTTCTGTCCTGGCCTGCATTGTTCAGTGGTTTGAGCATTGTTCTGCACACCAGAGGTTCAAGGGTTTGATTCCTGGTCAAGGGTACATACCTGGGCATGTTTGATCCCTGCTCCCAGTTGAGGCATACATAGGAGGCAACCAATTGTGTTGCTCTCACATCAATGTTCCTCTCTCTCTCTTTTCCCCTCACCCCCTAACATCCACTCTGTCTAAAAATCAGTGATAAAAATATCATCACTCCACAGGTGAGGATTTAAAAAAAAAACAGAAATTTCTTGCCTGCCTTAGTGTCTCTCAGTTGGTGGAGCATCATCCCATACACTAAAAGGACATAGGGCACCTACTCAGGTGGTGGGTTTGACCCCAAGAGGGGTGTGTATAAGAGGGAATAAATGTTTCTCACATCAGTGTTTCTCTCTTTCTCTCCCTCTCATTTTATGTGGATCTTTTGTTCTGAGGTGGGTCTCTTGTAAACCACATATAGTTGGGTCATGTTTTTGTATCCATTCAGCTACTCTATATCTTTTGTTTGTGATATTTAATCCATTTACATTTAAGCTTACCATTGATAGGTACTCATTTATTGCCACTTTAATTCTGTATGCCTATGTTTCTCTCTATTTCTTCTCAAAACAGCAAATTTGAATGACAATGCGGTATCATCTCACACCTATCAGAATGGCTACCATCAACATATCAATAAATGACAAGTGCTGGCCAGGATGTGGAGAAAAGAGAACCCTAGTACACTGCTGGTGGGAATACAGAAAGGTGTAGCCTTCATTTTCCCAACATGGAAAATCTTTACTACAAACAAGCTGGAGCCAAAGTGACAGAGAACCCAGTATTCTGGGCCGGTTACCGCTGAGTGGAGCCTGGAACCAATGAGTGACATCTGGGTGGAGGAAAAAGTCCCTAACCTGTCAATCACACCTCCCTGAAATTACCATCTGAGACCTGGACCTGCAGGGTGGAGTAAGGCTGGAAGTGATGCTACCTATAGTCCTTGACTGGGAGACTGAAGAAGGGAACCTATCATTTTGGCTCCGCCCACTCATAGTTACTTTCCTCATACAGAGCTGGGGTGGGTAGTGGGCATGGTGGGCAGGAGTTGTGGGACAGATGCACAGATCTGCTGTTCTTACTGATACTTAGTATATGTTCTTGAAGAAATGTTTCCTTATACAGTGGGGCCTTGACTTACGAGTGTCCCAACTAATGAGTTTTTTGAGATACCAGCTGTCTCTGGGCTGATTTTTGGCATTGAATTGATAGAGTAATTTGAGTTAATGAGCTTGGTCTCAGAATGAATTAAACTCGTAAGTCTAGGCCCCACTGTAGTCCATTTACAGTGCCAAACTTCTTTCTTGCTTCTCTGGGAACACAAGAGATTTTCTAAGTTCCTTAACTGGATAGCCCTTTTGTTGACTCCTTTTTAAGTGATAGTCTCAATTACTAACCCCAACATTATATAGGCCATGAGTGGCGACTTCAATAGTGACTAAAAGCTCCCACAGCCACAGTTATATCTCTCCCTGGGCTGCTCAGGCCCCAGAACACAGGTTAGGCTCTGCCTTCCAGGCCCTTTATTTCTGGCACCTGTGAATTTATGTCTCATTCGCACCCAACTATTTACTGAAAGAATTTTTCTACAACATATGCCTTTTGAAAAGTGTCTGAGGGCCAAGTATGTGTCAGGTTCTACACTTAGGACCAATGCCAGGACACACAACACAGCCCATCTTGTCTTCCCAAAGATTAGAGTAACCCAGGGAAATGGGCAGTTGAGTTGCATGTAGAGAGTGAAAGCCTGGGAGAACATGATCAGAGATCCTTCTACTTGAGGAGTCAGAGAATATCTCCAGAAAGAAATAACATTTTAGTGAAGTCAGGAAAGACAAACTGTCTATGGCAGGCACCAGCCCTCTCTGGCCTCAGGGCCCCTCCTCCCCCAGTGGCCTCCCCACACTTTCGCCATTCATTCAAGCCCACAGAAAGGACAGCTATGATGTGTGCTGATGCTTCAGGATCTGGAGGAGGAGAGGGCCGGATGAGAAGATACTGTGTGATCCAGGTGGTCAAGCAGTCTGCCTCCCATCTGAAAGATGGTTTCTTTCGGGAAAGGACAACAAAGTTACACCTGCAGAGAAAGCGGTTTATTGCCAGGCAAGGGGGACTTGAGTTGCAGGGAAAGGATGTCACCTCTGTCACTCAGAGTATGCCCTCCATGCTTGAGATGTCCTGGTTTTCTGTGCTTTGGGTTCAAAGGCTTGACTGAATCCATGGCTGTGGGTAGGGTCACTCTACAGACATGAAAAAAGGTCTTGCTGTCAACATGAATGAGTTCTATTCATTTCTTCAAATCAGTCCCCTGGAGTATTTCTCTTCTCGGTTTCTCCCTGCTCTCCCCCAGCGCTACTCTGGCTCTCTCACACTCCCTCAAAAGACTGTGCATTGCACTCTCTCTTCCTCTCCTGCCTTCTCTCCCTCTATCTTCGCTTACCCCTAATCCTCCCCAATCCTTCTTTCCATGTCTTATCGGCAAACTCTGTTTCTTCTTCCTTTTCTAACTCTCCTCTCTCCATTGTTTGCATTCTGTCTTTGTCTTTTACTCTTTTCATTTTTGCTCCCTTATTTTTCCTGTCCAAACCTCTGCTCTTTGCCCTTCCTCCTGTCCCCTTCCTCCTGTTCACTTCCTTCTACCCCCACCCCTCCATGTCTCCTTTGTCCTCTCTGCATAACCTGACTCCATCTCTCTAACCAGCTGTCCTTTTCCCTACTAATCCCTATCTTTTCTCCTCTGCCCCAGACGCTCTTACCCTGTGTTACTAGTCGTAGCAGTTCTTCCAAGCTCCATCCTTGTCGTAGTTTGCAGTGACTGAGCACCATGACTTTTTAACGAAACTCCCATCGGTTGTACAGCTGTGATACAATTTGTTATTATAGGAAAAGGGGAAGAAACATGGAGCTCGGTCTGAAAAGCAGAACAGAAGGTGTGAAAATTAGCTGTGGTGAGGTTATATTAGTCTTAGCAAGAGAAAGGAACCATGAATGGAACACCGGGGGCTGAGTGAGGAGATGATTGAGCTTCCACCTGGGAGTCAATTATGGAAATCCCCCACATGCTCTTCACATGAGGAAAAGCAGCATGCTTACCATCTTTTGTGCAATATTTCCATTTCCCTGAATATTTTTCTTCTAGAGAACACCAATAGTATGCAGAGCCATGGAGAGTGCAATCATAATACGTGCTGCCTTCATAGGTAAACGGGAAAACACAGGCATCCACTGAAAAATGAAGCAGGCATTGTTCTCCTCACAGCTCTTAGGTATCATGAGCTCTGCAGTGATTCTGGCGACATTTCTGTTCAAGCCAGCCCACCCCCAACAAAGCGCCTGCATGTCCAGAGCCCCCTGCTAAGTACCAGGGGTGTCCAGATCCCTATGGCCTGGTGCCGGTCCTCTGACAGTTGTAATGTCCCGTGACATTATTTACCCAGAGACATTTATTTCTTGTGGTAATTGGAGTTCCAGGAGATGGAGAAGCTTGCCAGGCCACAAAGCAGCCTGATTTGGATTATAAGTTCTTTTAATCCTTACCCTAAGTATGTTTTTATTGATGTTTAAACAGAGAAGAAGAGAGGGAGGAGTGAAAAACATCCTTCAGTAGCCTCCCATACACCTCCAGACCAGGGATCAAACCTGCAACCTATAAGTATGTGCCCTGACATGGAATCAAGCCCACAACCTTTTGCTGACCCTCCAACCAACTGAGACACCCGGCCAGAGCTAGGATCATAATTCTTTACACACTGCTGACTTGTTGTGTCTGGAGCTTCTGCTTCACCAGATTCAACACTAAAAATCTAAGTCCCTGTCACATCTATGAACACAGGTGATGTCTTCTTATTATCATTAATAATCTGCCTCACACCATTCAGAAGCCCAATAACAAGCCACATTCACGGGGTAACAACATGAGTTTCAGCGTGCACTAACTATGGCACTTGAATAGATTGAAGAGGAAAACTATGGAAACCAGAGGGGGCTTCGTGGCCAAGGCGCCTTTGGCTTGAATGAATTCTCTCAGCTGCATCACTCAATTTACTGGTGGCAAAGCTCGCCTTTCTGCAACTCATGTGCCTATTTCTGTTTGAATAACCTCTGCCCCACCCAGTCCTGCTTGTGCTTCTTGGACAGGCTCCCTGAGTAGAACACCATCCCTTGGAATGAGGCCTGATCGTGAGACTCTAGTCCCACTATCTTCCAGGAGCTTGACATTAATGACTAGAAAACTGGGGGGAGGGGAAGGAGAGGGTTGCACCTGCCCCTCCCATTACTGAGAGGGTAGACTTAGCCCATGCATGTAAAATACCTTTGAAGAATTCTGAATGCGGTTGCCACCTGACATTAGTTTGTTTGATTTGATTGTTGTTGTTGTTGTTAAATATATATTTTATTGATTTTTTACAGAGAGGAAGACAGATGGATGGAGAGTTAGAAAAATCAATGAGAAACATCGATCCACTGCCTCCTGCATGCCTCTACTGGGGATGTGCCCACAACCAAGGTACATGCCCTTCACTGGAATTGAACCTGGGACCCTTCAGTTCATAGACCAACGCTCTATCCACTGAGCCAAACAGGTCAGGGCAGTTTGATTGTTGTTTTGTTTTCATTATTTTCCAACATTGCTTATCTATAATAATAAAAGCGAAATATCCTAATTAGACCGGACAGCTGAATGACCTTCCAGACGTCATTCCGGATATCCATCTGGAGGAAGCTGCCAAGGCAGAGGCCGAGGCAAAGGCCATTATGGGTGATCAGGCAGGCAGGCAGAAGCGTTAGGGGCAATGAGGCAGGCAGGTGAGCGGTTGGGGCAATCAAGAAGGCAGGTGTGCAGTTAGGGGCATCAGGCAGATTGGTACAGTCATTAGGGGCCATCAGTCAGACAAGCAGAGGCAGTTAGGGGTGATGGCAAGCAGTTAGGGGCAATCAGACATGCAAGCAGTTAGGAGCGATACAGCAGGCAGGCGAGTGGTTAGGGGCAATCAGGCAGGCAGGCAGGTGAGCAGTTAGGAGCCAGTGGTCCCAAATTGCAAGAGGGATAACCGACTGCTGGTTTAGGTCTGATCTGCTGCAGATTGGGCTTAAACCAGCAGCACATCCCCCAAGGAGTCCCGGATTGTGAGAGTGTGCAGGCTGGGCTGAGGGACCTCCCCACCCAATGCATGAATGTCATGCACTGGGCCTCTAGTATATACATGGTTAATATGCTAAGTGTCCTTCCCTCCATTCGACAGGTTGCTATGACATGCACTAACCACCAGAGGGCAGACATTCAATGCAGGAGTTGCTGTGATGCACAGAGAAACGGCACCATGGACCTGGGTACCACAAAGCAACACTTGGCTTCCCCCAAGAGGAACACAGGCCCCGCAAGTTTATTCTATATATATATAAAAGGTTAAGTTGACTCACACATGTGCAATGCATATAAAGCTCTTGCTGGAGTCATTTGCACACATGAGTTTCCAACTGTCATTGTCGATCATGAATTTGGTTGACACTTCTACTGTAGAGAAAGGGGCAAATAGCAATATTAAAATATTTCTTCTAATTAATTTCCTTTCAATGTGCTCGAATTTGTGCACCAGGCCCCTAGTCTGAGATCATTGGAGAAGGACAGGATTCCAGGCTGCAACTGAGCTGGAAAAAATACAGGGCTGGAGGAGATGGATGAAGGAGAAGAGAGATGGATGGGGATGGTCTGATTTCATTTGATGGCCCAAATGCTCTTCAACTCTAGCTTTTTTCACACTAAAACATTATAATTTTGTACTGTGGTAACAACACCAAGTGTAGGCTCCGTGGATCTGCTTTACAACATAGTGACTATACTTAGCAACACTGTATTTACTTCACATTTTGAAGGGCATTTTAATAGAAATGGGTACATGAGAAGGCTACAGGACATTCCAGATGAGTAAGAATTTACACTTTCTCATTGCAATCATACTGACAGCTAAGTGTTAAATGGCCAACCCGTACCACATTAATGGTGCATGTGCCCTGACAATATGGCTTCCCTCTTATCCCAAACATGTACCCCAATTTACATCAAAAACTCACTGTGAACAATATATGAAACCTTGTGTGTAGCGGCTCATGTCTGGAAAACTGGAAAGCAAATTTAGGAATGAGGCAGCTGTTGTGGGGATTGATAGTTAATAACAAAATGAGCTTTTGAGTCAGACTGACTAGGCTTACACTTCAGAGACTTGTTTAAAAAAAACAAGTTCTTGCCATAACCAGTTCAGATCACTGGATAGAGCATTGGCCTGCGGACTGAAAGGTCCCAGGTTCGATTCTAGTCAAGGGCATGTACGTTGGTTGCGGGCACATCCCCAGTGGGAGGTGTGCAGGAGGCGGCTGATCAATGTTTCTCTCTCATGGATGTTTCTAACTCTCTATCTCTCTCCCTTCCTCTCTGTAAAAAATCAATAAAATATATATTTTTTAAAAAAACAACTTCTTAATAGAATTTGGCCATCCTGGGCAATGTTATTCAGTTACTTGGAGCATTGTCCCATGCACCAAAGGGTCAAGGGTTCGATTTCCATTCAGGGCACATATGTAGGTAGTGGGTTTAATCCCCAGTTGAGGCCCATACAGAAGGCAACCAATCAATGTTTCGCTCTCACATCAATGTTTCTCTCTCTCTCTCTCTCTCTCTCTCTCTCTCTCTCTCTCTCTCTCTCTCTCCCCCCCCCTCCCTTCCTCTCTCTCTCACATTAATAAAACCATATCCTCAGGTGAGGGTTAACAAAACAGTTTTTGGCCCTTGAGGTACACTCAAGAACATTATTATTTACTAGAGGCCTGGTTCACAAAATTGTGCACAGGTATTGTGCTTGAAATTGTCCCCATGCCTAACTTGCAATCAGGGCCATTATCCCTGGCTGCCAGCAGCCGGCCCCACAACCCACCCCAGTTCCCCGTTCATCATCCAGCAATGGGAGCCTGACGACCCAGAAATGGACTGAGAGGTCAGTCGTTCCCACCCACTTGCCAGCCTCACCCCCACTGCCAATCGCCCTCTGTGTGTGGGGCAACCAATGGGGCAGGGCCTTGGCCTGGTGCCACCCACATCCTCTGCCACCCACCCCAGGTCCCCATTTGCCATCGTTGATCAGAGGCTGCTGGCCAGAGAAAGAGACTGAGAGGTGGTCAGTGCTCCTCATAGTGACTGTTGAGCAGTCGTTCTGGTCGTTCTGCCATTATGGTCACTGGGTTTTTATTATATAGGATTATTATTAATACTAGTGGCCCAGTGCACAAAATTCGTGCATGGGGGGTGTCATTCAACCCAGCCTGCACCCTCTCCATTCTGGGCCCCCTTGGGGGATGTCCGACTCCTAGTTCAGGCCCTCTTCCACAGGGCAGTCGGACATCCCTCTTGCAATCCGGGACCACTGGCTCCTAACTGCTCACCTGCCTGCCTGCTTAATTGCCCCTAAACACTCTGCCTGCTGACCTGATCACCCCTAACTGCCCTCCACTGCCAACATGATCGCTTCCAACTGCCCGCCTGCCATCCTGCTTGCCCCCAACTTTCCCCCGGGCCAGCCTAATCCCCCCAACTGATCCCCCCCTTCGGGCCAGCTTGTCCCCGACTGCTCCACCCACCACGGCAGCCTGATCGCACCTAACCACCTCTGCCTCAGCTCTGCCACCATGGCTTTGTCCAGAAAGAATTCTGGAAGGTCTCCCAGAAGGTCTCCTGATTTAAATAGCACATTACCCTTTTATTAGTTTAGATTATTATTAATTTTAGCATTAACCCATTTTTGATGCACTTTCCTCCACACCAGTACCAGCCCCTCTCCCCTCCCTTACCTGCATTCGCATGGCCCACTTGGAGAAATACATAGGCACCAGTGCACATGAGAAACATTCCCACATTCGGTACCATGGCTGTTGGCCTTCCCATGGCTGATGAACGTCAGCCTCTGTAGCCTTCTTATATAACCTGCTTCCCTCACACCACCCCCTGCAACCGGATAAGAATCAACCTCCCAGAGCCATGCATGTGTGTTCCTAAGCCTGAGAGCATAAAGTTCAAGATTATCTCTCAGCTGAAACAACAGGACATTGGCTCATGGCTTCATGTCCCTGAGTCTTGATAGCTTAAAATGCATTTAAAACGAGGCAAGGACGTTTGTAAAATCCCTTTGTTTTAGTGTTTCATGACCAGGCAAAAGGGAGAGGGAAAGATGAAAGGGACGATCTGCTCTCACAGGGTGTTCAATCTTTTGGATATGGACAATAACTTGGTAAAGGCCAAGGAAGTGGGAGGGTGGAGGTGGACAAAGAGGGGAGGGGGACTCCTGAAATAATGTCAACATTAAAAAATTTTAATTAAAAAAATACTAAAATGGCCCTGCCAGCATGGCTCAGTGGTTGAGCATTGACCCATGAACCAGGAGATCACAGTTCAAATCCCAGTCAGGACATATGCCCAGGTTGCAGGCTCGATCCCCACTACGGGGTGTGCAGGAGGCAGCCAATCAGTTATTCTCTCTCATCATTAATGTTTCTCTCACTCTCCCTCTCCCTTCCTCTCTAAATCAGTAAAAATATATTTTAAAAAATACTAAAATGAACAAATAAAGTAAGTTAAGGAAAAAAAAACAGAATCCATTTTATTTCCTGACTGAAGACTCTGCATCAGAAGCCCAACCAGCTCTCCTGTCAGAGTCTCAGAGAAGTGTGAGAAGACAGCCATACAACTCTCCATTTAGGAGGAAAATGAGGCTCAGGGAACTCCTCAAACGCACAGGGTGAGTTAAAACCACCCAGCTGCCCTACCTGGTTTGGCTCAGTGGGTAGAGAGTGGGCCCAAGGACTGAAGGGTCTCGGGTTCAATCTGGACAAGAGCACATACCTCCACTTCAGGCTTGATACCCAGCCTTGGTCGAACACTTGTGAGAGACAAACAATCGGCAGCTGGGGGCAGTTAGGGGTCACCAGGCCGGCAGGGGGGCCACTTAGGGGCGATCAGGCCTGCATGCAGAGGCAGTTAGGGGCAACCAAGCTGGCAGGAGGCCATGAGGGGTGACCTGGCTGTATTAGGGGGGCAGTTAGGGGCGACCAGGCAGGCGGGGGTGTGGAGGCGGCCAGTAAGAGGAAACCAGGCCAGTATGGGACAGTAGGGGTGACCAGGCCAGCTTGGGCAGGGGTGCAGTTGGGGGTGACCAGGCAAGCAGGGGGCCAGTTAGGGGTGATTAGGCTGGCAGAGGAAGCAGTGTGGGGTGACTAGGCTGGCGGGGGGGGAAGTTTGGGGCAACCAGGCCTGCAGAGGGGATTAGTTGGGGGTGACCAGGCCAGCAGAGGGGGCATTAAGAGGCGACCAGGCAGGCATGGAAGGGGAAGTGACAGTGACATGGCCGGCAGCTGGGGGCAGTTAGGGGTGACCATGTCAGCAGGGAGGCCAGTTAGGGGCAATCAGGCCGGCAGGCACATGAGCGATTAGAAGCCAGTGGTCCAGGTTTGTGAGAGGGATGTCCAACTGCTGGTTTATGCCAGATCTCCTGGATTGGGCCTAAACCTGCAGTCAGACATCCCTCAAGGAGTCCCAGATTGGAGAGGGTGCATGCTTGACTGAGGGGACTCCCCCGCCCCCTGCACGAATTTCATGCACTGGGCCTCTAGACTTATAATGAAAGTCCAGTGTAAGACCCTTGATCATGTTCTGTACATGATGCAGATAGTATGAATGGTGGCCAATTTTGACAGCCCAACATTTGTCAACCCAGAACCTCTTTTCTTTTCAGGGAGACTGAGTTCTATGTTGATGTGTTTGAAGTCCATCTGCAGGTGCCTCTGCACCCCTTTGGAGTGCTGTCAATATTTTCTGGAATGGTGATTGTCTGATTGCTGAGAATGATCTTATTCTCGCAGGAAATGCAGTAAAGAGCTCAAAGTCTTTTACAAGATAGTTTATGTAATCTTGAGTATTCTTGAGTATTAATATATAATAAAAGGGTAATAGGTGAGGGGGGAAGTTAGGGGTGACCAGGTCAGCAGGGAGGGAAGTTAAGGGCAATTAAGCCAGCATGCAGAGGCAGTGAGGGGCAATCAGGCCGGCAGAGTGGGGGGAAGTTATTGTCCGAACAGTGGAACAACTGGTCGCTATGACATGCACTGAGCAGGCAGGCAGGCTAGCGGTTAGGGGCAATAAGGTAGGCAGGCAGGCGGAGCAGTTAGGGGTGATCAAGCAAGCAGGTAGGCAGGTGAGCAGTTAGGGGTGAACAGGCAGGCAGGCAGAGGTGTTAGGGGAGATCAGGCAGGCTGGAAGGCATGTGAGTGGTTAGGAGTGATCAGGCAGGCAGAGTGGTTAGGGGGAATCAGGCAGGCAGGCGAGTGGTTGGGGGCAATCAGGCAGGCAGGCAGAGGGGTTAGGGGCAATCAGGCAGGCAGACAGGCAGGCAGGCGAGTGGTTAGGAGTGAGCAGGTACGTGAGTGGTTAGAAGCCAGCGGTCCTGGTTTGCAAGAGGGATGTTCGACTGTTGGTTTAGGATGACAGTTGGAAATCCCCTGAGGGATCTCAGTTTGCGAGAGTGCACAGGCCAACCTGAGGGGCCCTTACCCCCATGCACGTATTTCGTACACTGGGCCTCTAGTAAGTAAATACATAAATAAGCATGAGAATCTAAAAATATCACCCCCTCCCCAAAACTTCAGGCCCAGCTCCATCCTAAATTTCCTCTGTCCACTGAAAAAGCATTAAGTAGGCGGCAGATAAGGGATGGAATTACATAAAGTGGGCAAGGAATAGTTAAGACATAGGAAAATGGGGCCCATGATAATTGAAGAATTTGGAGTCTGGTTTTTCTCATTCTTCCATACCTCCCAGAAAAATACTAGAACCCAAACAGCCTATTCTGGCATTAAGATTGGGCTGGGAGTGCTCCATAGGAAATTAATGTAGTCTTTTGTTAAGCTCCCAAGAGAAGGTAGCCTATTAAGTGAATGGAAAACCAGGCTTAGGTCAAAATATCACAGCTCTGGTCTTAGCTCTGCCCAGAGCTATGTAATGTGTGAAAATCACTCAAGTTTTCCAGGTCTGTGATTCCCTTTCTCCCAAAGTTGTGGGTTAGAGGAGACACATTGAAAAGGCCCTCTCAGCACTAAAATTCACTTTGAGTCTGGGGGCATATACAAAGCAGAGCAGAAACTTTATTAGAAATGTCAAACACATCCATAGGAACTCTCTGTTCTTCAAGTCTCCACCTGCTCATCAACTCATGACTAGCAGTCGGAGGCTCCCAGTCCAAAGAGGTGTCCTATGACTCGGGACAGCTGTCTCCACAGGAACACTATCGAGCGATTATAGCAATAGCAGCAGCAATAACCCAAACCTCCCAATGTAAATGGGAAGTCAGGTGGTGGCCCCACTTCCAACCTTTTGGGATTGAATGAAAGATTGGTATGGACACATTTCCTTTACCCACTTGGGTCCAATTGTGAATATCCCAGACATCAGCCCACAATGAGGTACAGATGTGCAGCCTTTGACCTCCAAAGTTGAGTCAATGTCTCCTATGGAACAAGGAAGGATAGGGAGACACACAGATGTTTTAGGAAACCAGAGAGGAATCCAGTCCCTCCCCATTCCTGGATCCCTGAGTGTCAGAACCTCTTGGGATCCACTGAGATTTCTAGTTTCCAGTCTCTGAAACCATCAGAAGTTCAGTTTAACTCCAGCAACCGAAACTTTTCCTTGATAGCATCGAGTTTATCAATGGGACAGGGAAGAGAAGGCGCACTCAAACAGGCCCCAAAAGCTAAACAGGTTGGACAGTGGAAGGTTGTAGACATATTGGGAGCTGGAGGGGGGAAAGAGAGGAACAATTTAAGAGTATGTCCTGCTTTTGGAGTTCTCTCTTTGCTGCCTCGTCTTCCCCAAGTCTTTCGTGTTGATACCACTCTAATCAAGACCTATTACCGCCACCTCCCTACTCTTTCCCAACTGATTTTCTTGGCTGTCAGAACCCCATTCAACATGACTTTCAAAATCTGTGCTTAGTTCTATCTATGATCATTGTCTAGAACAGCAGTTCTCAACCTTCCTAATGCCGCGACCTTTTAATACAGTTCCTCATGTTGTGGTGATTCCCAATTTCATTGTTACAAATTGAACATAATTAAAGCATAGTGCTTAATCACAAAAACAATATGTAATAATACATGTGTTTTCTGATGGTCTTAGGCGACCCCTGTGAAAGGGTCGTTTGACCCCCAAAGAGGTCGCGACCCATAGGTTGAGAACCGGTGGTCTAGAAGGAGAAAGAGATGTAAATAATGCAATACAACTCAGTAGGCACTGTGTCTTAGGCATAAGAGCAAAAAATTAAAGGAAGACCTAAGTACCTAAAAGAATTTGGTGTTCCCAGGGAGCAGATATCTGAGTTGAAATGAATAGAGGTTAGCTTTGTGAAAATGGGGTTTTGATGGGTAGCAGAGGAAACAGTAAAGACAAAGGCCTGGAACTGTGAGCCAACTTGGTGAATATGGGGAATTGTAAGCAATTGCAGTGTTGATATTCAACTGTGAGGCACTGGTAGGGCTGGACTGACTTTTAAAACCGTGTCTATTCTGATTGGCCAGTACCATTGTCAACTATTTTGAATACCAGCCTCAGCTAGAACACAATAGATAAGAGAGGGAAGAGAAGGAAATGAGCTGAAAAGATAGGCCAAAGGGGGGAAGCAGGCTATGATCAGGTGGAAGTTGGGAAGCAATAATTGTCAGGTTAACGCCATCTCCTTGTTCAGAAATCTTCACGGACAGCTTGTTTAATGACACAAAACCCAAGGTATTTGCCAGCCTTCACTGAAATCCCTCACTTCTGAGCAGCATTGAGACCCCAAGGTAACAATTTAGAAAAAGAAGAACAAGCAAAAGGTCTGAGGTCCTTTTGTGTGTGGCCCGCTTGGGCCTAAGCCAAGTAAGAAGACAAAAAGAGGTGTAGGGTGGGTGGGTGGGTGGGCGAGTAGGTAGGTGAGATGCCAGGGGCACACTGTGGAGAGCATACAATGGTATAACCACTACGCTGGACACCGGAAACGAATACAAAACAACGCTGAATGCAAACCACATTGGAAAATACACAAGCGATGATAAGCTGAGGGGAGAAAAGGACAAGAAGGAGGAAGACCTCCATTGCCTTCCTGTTGCCTGCGTTTCTCTCTCCCCTCCCGAGGAACCTGGGATCACCTCTGGATTCCCTATCTCAGGGATGTTCTCTCTACTGCCACAGAAGGAGTGCTCACAGTAACTGCTGTAGGAGATCGCCGGGCGGTGGGGAGTGCTGGATGAACACTATTGCAGGTATCTCGTTGGAGCAGCAGAACTCCAGGCCAGAAGTGCCGTATTGGCCCCTGTTAGGAGCGCAGATGGCGGGCCTCACCTTTGACCCCGGGGAGAGGGGAACAGCACTGACACGAATGCCATCACCTTCCTCCCACTCAACCTCACCACTCCTTCTCGTTTTACCAGATTTGACCATCATCTGGGATTCCTCGCAAAGGCCCCATTGTCACAAGTCTCAACTCTTAGTCTGGATGGGCCGGAACCCAGCAGCAAGCTAACCTACCAGTTGGAGCATCTTCCCCCTGGTGGTCAGTGAACATCATAGTGAGCTTAGGCATATCATTTGCATATTAAGTTTTGATTGGTTGACTGGACGACTGGACACTTAGCATATTAGACTTTTATTATATAGGATGGTGAACTGTTAGTACTTCCACTAGGACTGTGTGAGATTCTTTGAGGTCAAGTTCTTACCACAATGTTGGGTACTGTGTTAATATTAGAACTTGCACCTGGTGGGTGGGGCTCAGTGGTTGAGCATGGACCTATGAACAAGGAGGTCACGGTTGGATTCCGGGTCAGGGCACATGCCCTGGTTTTAGGCTTGACCCCCGGTGGGGGACATGCAGGAGACAGCCTGATTGATGATTCTTGCTTCTGGTTTATAGGTCGACGGTTAACCTATGCAGAGGCAGAAGGGAGGAGAGAGAGAAAGGAGAGAGAAGTCAGTTATTTCCTTTATCTCTTTTTAGTGTGGGGTCTGGGAGCAGAAACAATGAGTCACAACAGACTTCTATGAGGAGGGTGAAGGTGTGCAGGTTGCCAAAGAAGTGAAATATTTACCCCACTATTTTTTTAATAAAATTTTATTTATTGATTTTGACAGAGAGAGAGGTGTGGATCCATTGTTCCACTTATTTATGCATTCATTGGTTGAGTCTTGTATGTGCCTTTGGGCTTTGGGGAAGATGCTCTACCTACTGAACTACCTACCTGGCAATGACTGACCACACTCTTTTCATAGTCCTGGTAGGATTTGAAGGAAATAGCCATGATGTTCTAATCGCCTCCTGGTCACACCATTGGTGAGGGAGTGACACTCCACCATAAATAGTATGAGATGACCCCATGCACAGCACCCACCACTGCACAGACCAGATGGACAGCAGTATCTAATCACATATATTCCCAGCCCAGGGGAGGAGGCCATCGAACCCCACCCAGGCCCACCTGGGGTGCACTCAGGACCAGAGAGAGTAAGCTGGGGCTGGAGGAGGCCGGCGTGGAGACACAAGGGAGGAGATGTGCCTGGTTCTCTTAGCTTGATAGGAAATGATGAAAATTCATGAGGGTCATGCAGGAAGTAAATAGATTAACCCCAGGAGAGATGCCTAGGGCTTTGTGGTTAGTATTAAGAACCGTCAAGGACTAGAAGAGAAAAAACGCAATGTCCATCTCTCCTGCTGACTGAATAATGATCCAGATTGTGGGACCCAGTGTAAGTACCCAAGAAACTTCCCTTTAGTCTTGTTTTTCATCTTGCTTTATCGAAGTATAGTTTACATATCACAAAATCCACCTGTTTGATATATACAGAACATTGTAGAAAGAAATGGAAAATGACCTAAATCAGTGGCAAGATATCCATGTGTGTGGTGAAGAGACAACACTGTTAAGATGCCAGTACCCCCCAAATTGATCTTACTTCTGCCCTTTCCTCTTTTCCTTCTAGTACTTCCATTTTGTGTATGTTGTTCTGTTGATAGTGTCCCGCAGGTCTTTGAGGTTCTGTTCATTTTTCTTCCTTCATCTTTTCAGATTGGATACTTTTATTCACTTATCAACTTTGCCAACTTTTTTTTTTTGCCAGCTCAGATCTGCTTTTGAGTCCCTCTACTGAGTTTTTAATTTTCATCATCATACTTTTAAACTCCAAAAAATCCATGTGGTCCTTTGAACATGTTTTTATCTTCACCCAGGGATATGTTCATTGATTGTAGAGGGAAAGGGAGAGAGAGAGAGAGAGAGAGAGAGAGAGAGAGAGAGAGAGAGAGAGAGAGAGAGAGAAACAATGTGAGAACATCAATCATCGATTAAACCCACAACCTGCGTATGTGCCCTGATCAGAAATCAAACCTGCCACCTCTCTGTGTATGGGCACAATGGTCCAACCAATTAAGCCACACTGGCCAGGGAGCTTTTAATTCTTAACATATGTTTCCTGTTTGAATCTGGTAACAAAACTATGGATCAAAATTAGTGGTACTTTCATTTCATAGATGAGAAGACAGGGCCAGAGCAGTTAAAATCTTTCCCCAAGGTTGTCCAAGCCAGAAAATGCATGAAGCAGGCCTGGATTCTAGGGTTCCTGTCCAGGCTGTCAAAAGGAGGGCCCCCCTCCTCGCAGGGCACAGGGAGAGACCACCCATAAAGCCAGGGGAGGGGATACCATGTGGGCCTCTGTCAAGTCCGCTGTAAAATGGGAAACCACCTTTAGGAACGGCTTCCCAGTTTTTTATTTTCATTCATTTCTTTATTGTGGAATCATTTTATAAGATTTTATTTGAGCCAAATTAACGACATATGCTGGGGAGGAGAGATCACAAATGTTCCGACCTCCCAGTTTTTTTGAACAGCTTTGTAGTACGGGAATTCACATGTCACACAATTTATTGATTTAAGGCATACAATTCAATGGTCTTTGGTCTATTCATAGTTGTGCAGTCATCATCACAATCAATTTTAGAACTGCTCCATTACCTGCAAGAGAAAGCCAGTGCCCATCATTAGTTCTCAACTTCCCACCTTCCAGGCTTTGGCAAGCACTGGTCAACATAGTCTTTATAAACTTGCCTATTTTGGACATTTTTTTTAATTTTTTTTAAATATATTTTATTGATTTTTTACAGAGAGGAGGGAGAGGGATAGAGAGTTAGAAACATCAATCAGCTGCATCCTGCACACCTCCCACTGGGGATGTGCCCGCAACCAAGGTACATGCCCTTGACCAGAATTGAACCTGGGACCTTTCAGTCCGCAGGCTTACACTCTATCCACTGATCCAAACCAGTTAGGGCTACTTTGGACATTTTATATAAATGGAATCATAGTACATGTTGTATTGGTGCCTGTTTTCTTTCACTTAGCATAATATCTTCAAGGTTTATTCATGTAGCATGTATAATTATGTCATTTTAAAATACATTTTATTGATTTTTTAGAGAGAGAGGAAGAGAAAGGGAGCAAGAGAAAAACATTGATATGAGGAGAAACACCCATTGGCTGCCTCCTGCACACCCCCTACTGGGGATTGAACCTGCAACTTTTGCATGTGCCCTGACTGGGAATCAAACCAGCAACCTTTAGGTGCATAGATGATGCCCAAACCATCTGAGCCACACTGGCCAGAGCATTTCATTCTTTTTATTTTTATAAATAATATATTTTTATTGATTTGAGGAAGAAAAGGTGAGGGTGAGAGAGATAGAAACGTCAATGTTGAGAGAGACTCATTAATGGGCTGCCTCCTCCATATCCCCTACTGAGGATCGAGCCTGCAACCCAGGCATGTGCCCTAACCGGGATTCGAACTTTGACCTCCTGGTTCATAGGTTGATGCTCAACCACTTAGCCATGCCAGCCAAGCTCTTTTAAATTTTTGAATTGTGGAATAATATTCCATTGTGTATATATACCACTGTTAATTTTACCATCGGTTCTCCCCAGTTCCTGGCACAGAGCTCCTAAATATCTGGGAATGTTCTGGGTGATGGGAATATGTTTTGTTTTATTCGGTGACTCTTGGTGGGCTCCTCAGTGAGGAATGGTCACCAGAAAGACTGAGCCATGATTAGTCTCCAGAAAGGGGAGAGGGCCTGGAAATGGAATGTATGATGGATCATGCTTATATGTGGTGCAGCCTCCATAAAAAGTCCCAAAAGTAAAGGGTTTTGAGAGCTTCTGGGTGGTGAACATATGTTAGGGCTGGGAGAATGTCTCGCTGGGAGAGGGCATGGAAGACCCGCACTTTCTCTCATAAACCCCATGTCTTCC
The DNA here is from genome assembly GCA_036010255.1 of Myotis pilosus. Classification (NCBI taxonomy): domain Eukaryota; kingdom Metazoa; phylum Chordata; class Mammalia; order Chiroptera; family Vespertilionidae; genus Myotis; species Myotis pilosus. The sequence goes on from JASKON010000029.1 coordinate 888,147, forward strand.
ATTTGGATGTACCTCTGTATCGTTTATCATATCCTTTATCATATCCTTTTTTTAATTTATTTTTTATTTTTGTTGTTCACCTGAGGATATTTTTCCATTGATTTATAGGGAGAGTGGAAGAGAGTGGGAAAGACAGAAACATCGACGTGAGAGAAACACATCAATTGGTTGCCTCCTGAAGGAGCTCTATTAGGGCTCAGGCTTGAGAGAAGCTTGCAACCAAGGTACATGCCCTTGACCAGAATCAGACCCAGGACCCTTTGGTCTGTAGGCCGATGCTCTATCCACTGAGCCAAACAGGCTGGGGCTATCATATCCTTTTTATAATAAACTGGTAAATGTAAGTAAACTGTTTCCCCAAGTTCTGTGAGCTGCTCTAGCAAATAACTTAAACCCAACGAGGGGTCATGGGAAGCTCTGATTTATAGCCTATTGGCCAGAAGCACAGGGGACCACCTGGGCTTGTGATTGGCACCTGAAGTCTTGAGGACTGGGCCCTTCACCTGTGGAATCTGATACTATGTCCAGGTAGCTAGTGTCAGACTGGAGTTAAATTAAAGGACACCCAGCCGGTGTCATAGAATTGTTTGGTATGAGAAAACCTTTACAGTTGTTTTGTCAAAAGTGCATAGTGGGGCCCTAACCGGTATGGCTCAGTGGATAGAGTGTCGGCCTGAGGATTGAAGTGTCCCAGGTTCGATTTCAGTCAAGGGCATGTAACTTGGTTGCAGGCACATCCCCAATACGGAGTGTACACAGGCAGCTGATCGATGTTTCTCACTCTCTATCCATCTCTCTTCCTCTCTGTAAAACATCAATAAAATGTTTTTTTTAAAGTGCTGAGTGGGCTAATTGTGTGAGAGTAAAGGAGAAAGATAGAGTTTTTCCTATTAACCAGAGTACATATGTACAAGTGGGATTTTGGGGTTATACAGTAAGTCTACTTTTATCTTTCTTTTTTACTTTTTAAAAAGTTTTTATTGATTTCAGAGAAAGGAAGGGAAAGGGAGAGAGAGATAGAAACATCAATGCTGAAAGAGAATCATTGATCAGCTGCCTCCTGCACGCTCCACACTGGGGATTGAACCTGCAACCTGGGCATGTGCCCTGACGAAGACTCAAACAACAACCTCCTGCTTCATAGGTTGATGCTCCACCACTGAGCCACGCCAGCTGGGCTAGGTCTTCTTTAAAATCTTTCAACCATTTGCTGTAGTTTGCAGAGTAGATTTTTAAATTTCTTTTGCTAAATCCATTCCTAAGTATTTTATTCTTTGTTCACTATGGTAAACAAATGGCCCATGGATTCGCACCAGGGTGAGGTGGCTTTCACAGAGCGCCCGCCCGCTCTCTGTAGAGTCACCACACCAGCTCAAAGCTCTGAATATATAGAACTCACATTGTCCTGAGAGAAAGGGATTGTGATGTGCATTTTGCAAGTGAGGAAACTGAGGCTCAGAGGAAGGGAAGTATTTCATAACAAGTAAATGAGGGCTCTAGGCCTTTCTGGTCTAGAAAATGAGCACTGTTTACAGTGTTACTTGACCTTTGAGCCAGGGTAGGGAAGCCTTTTGGAAGAGATAAATATGGTCACGTGTGAATGTGGCAGGGAAACTCCCACTATGAAAATGTCCCCGAGACTGGGTGGTTTTATTTCTTTAGTTATTAAAAAATGTTTCTTGGATAATCCTCACCCAAGGATATTTTTCCATTGATTTTTAGAGAGAGTGGAAGGCAGAGGGAAAGACAGAGAGAGAAACATTGATGTGAGAGAGACACATCGATTGGTTGCCTCCCACACATGTCCGACCAAGGCTGGGTATCGAGCCTGAAGTGGAGGTATGTGCTCTTGTCCAGATTGAACCAGAGACCCTTCAGTCCTCGGGCCCACGTTCTACCCGCTGAGCCAAACCAGGCAGGGCTGCTGGGTGGTTTTAACTCACCCTGCGCCATTGAGGAGTTCCCTGAGCCTCATTTTCCTCCTAAATGGAGAGTTGTATGGCTGTCTTCTCACACTTCTCTGAGACTCTGACAGGAGAGCTGGTTGGGCTTCTGATGCGGAGTCTACAGTCAGGAAATAAAATGGATTCTGTTTTGTTTTTTTAAAACTTATTGTACTTATTCCTTTTAGTATTTTTTAAAATATATTTTTATTGATTTTAGAGAGGAAGAGAGAGAAAGAGCGAGAGAAACATCAATGATGAGAGAGAATCACTAATTGGCTGCTTCCAGCACGCCCCCTAATGGGGATCGAGCCTGCATCCTGGGCATATGTCCTGACTGGGATTCAAACTGTGATCTCCTGGTTCACAGGTTAATGCTCAACCACTGAGCCATGCTGGCAGGGCCATTTTAGTATTTTTTTAATCTTTAATTTCTTTATTGGTTAAGGTATTACAAATATGTCCTCATCTCCCCTTCAACCCACAACCCCCCACTCATGCTCTCATCCCCCTGTTGTCTTTGTCCATTGGTTTGGCTTATATGTATGCACACAAGTTTTTTGGTTGATCTCCCGGCCTTACCCCCACCTTCCCCTACTTTCCCTCTGGGGATTGACAGTCTGATTGCTGCTTCTCTGTCCTGGTCTGTCCCTGTTCATCAGTCTACGTTGTTCTCTATATTCCACAAATGAGTGAGATCATGTGGTATTTATCCTAATCTGACTGGCTTATTTCACTTAGAATAATGCTCTCCAGTTCCATCCATGCTGTTGCAAATGGCAAGAATTCCTTCTTTTTTACCGCAGTGTAGTATTCCATTGTGTAGATGTACCACTGTTTTTTAATCCACTCATCTGCTGATGGACACTTAGGCTGTTTCCAAATCTTAGCTATGGTGAATTGTGCTTCTATGAACATAGTAGTGCATATATCCTTTCTGATTGGTGTTTCTGGTTTCTTGGGATATATTCCTAGAAGTGGGATCACAGGATCAAAAGGGAGTTCCATTTTAATTTTTTTTGAGGAATTTCCATACTGTTCTCCACAGTGGCTGCACCAGTCTGCATTCCCACGAGCAGTACAAAAGGGTTCCTTTTTCTTCACATCCTCTCCAATACTTGTTGTTTGTTGATTTGTTGATGATAGGCATTCTGACAGGTGTGAGATGATACCGCATTGTCATTTTGATTTGCATCTCTCGTATAATTAGTGACTTCGGGCATGTTTTCATATGTCTTTCAGCTTTCTGTATGTCCTCTTCAAAAAGTGTCTATTTAGGTCAGTGGCCCATTTTTTGATTGGGCTTTTTATCTTCCTTTTGTTAGATTGTAAGAGTTCCCTGTAAATGTTGGAGATTAATCCCTTATCAGTGGTAACATTGGCAAATATGTTCTCCCATGCAGTGGGCTTTCTGGTTGTTTTGTTGATGGTTTCCTTTGCTGTGCAAAAGCTCTTTATTTTGATGTAGTACCATTAATTTATTTTCTCTTTAGTTTCCATTGCCCTAGGAGCAGTATCAGTGAAGAAATTTCTTCAGCATATGTTTGCGATTTCGCTGCCTGTGGATTCCTCTAGTATTTTTATCATTTCCCGTCTTATGTTTAAGTCCTTTATCCATTTTCAGTTTATATTTGTGTATGGTTTAAGTTGGTGGTATAGTTTCATCTTTTTGCATGTATCTGTCCAGTTTTCCCAATACCATTTATTGAAGAGACTATCTTGACTCCATTGTATGCTCTTGCCTGCTTTGTCAAATATTAATTGGGCATAGTGGGTTGGGTCGATTTCTGGGTTCTCTATTCTATTTCATTGATTTATATGTCTGTTTTTGTGCCAGTACCAAGCTGTTTTAAGAATAGTGGCTTTGTAATACAGCTTGATATCTGGTATTGAGATCCCACCTACTTTGTTCTTCTTTCTTAGGATTGTTGCAGCTTTCAAGGTATTTTTTTAAATCCAGATGAATTTTTGGAACATCCATTCTAGATCCGTGAAATATACTCTTGGTATTTTAATGGGAATTGCATTGAATCTATAGATTGCTTTGGGTAGTATGGACATTTTTATGATGTTGATTCTACCAATCCATGAACACAGTATGTTCTTCCATCTGTTTATGTCTTCCTCTAACTCTTTTTTCTGTGACCTATAGATTTTCACATATAAGTCTTTTACCTCTTTAGTTAAGTTTACTCCTAGGTATCTTAATTTTTTTGGTGCGATGGTACATAGGATTGCTTTTTTAGTCTCTCTTTCTGTAAGTTCACTATTGGTGTAAAGAAATGCCATAGGTTTCTTGGCATTAATTTTGTATCCTGCTACATTGCCGAATTTATTTATTAAGTCTAACAATTTTTTGATGGAGTTGTTAGGGTTCTCTATGTACAGTATCATGTCATCTGCAAATAAGGACAGTTTTACTTCTTCTTTTCCAATTTGGATGCTGGGGTGGGTGGTAGCAGGGAACGGGGCTGGCTGCCAGCAGGCAGGGAAGATGGTTATGATCACAGGCTAGGCCTGGTGACTCTACCCATGCACGAATTCCTGAGCCGGACATCTAGTAAATAATAATATTCTTTTTTTAATATATTTTTATTGATTTCAGAGAGGAAGGGAGAGGGAAAGATAGAAATATCAATGATAGAACTATCAATAGAGAATCATTGATTGGCTACCTCCTGCATGCCCCCTACTGGGGATCGAGCCCACAACCCAGGGCCTTGGCTGGAGTCAAACCCAGGACCCTTTGTTCCGCAGGCTGACACTCTCTTAGCCACGGAGCCAAACCAGCTATGGCTATTTTATTTTTTTAGATTCCATATATAAGTGAGATCATACAGTATTTGTTTTTCTTTGTTTGACTTATCCCACTTAGTATAATGCCTCAAGATCCATTCATGCTGTCCCAAATGGCAAGATTTCACATTTTCCTTAGCCATTTATCTGTCAATGGACACTAAGTTTGCTTCCCTATCATGCTTATTATATGTAATGCTGCAATGAACATAAGGATATAGATATATTTTCAAATTAGTGTTTTTATTTTCTTTGGATAAAGAATTGCTGGATCATATGATAGTTCTATTTTTAATTTTTTAAAGAAACTCTGTACTTACCCGAAGCAATCTATAGATTCAATGCAATCCCATTAAAATACCAGCAGCACATTTCACAGACCTAGAACAAACTCTCCAAAAAATGTATTTGGAATAAAAAAAAAATACCCTGAATAGTTGCAGCAATCCTGAGAAAGAACAAAGTTGGAGGGATCACAATACCAGAATTCAAGATATATTACAAAGCCATTGTTCTCAAAACTTCCTGGTACTGGCACAAGAACAGACATATAGACCAATGGAACAGAACAGAGAACCCAGTAATCGTCTCAATGCTGGGGCCCAACCCCAGCAGGTCCAGGAGTCCCCAAAGGTGTGGACGGAGTCGGCGAAGAAGGAATGACACAGAGACAGTGTTCAGTTGATCAGCAGCCTAGCCAGGATCTCTAGCCAAGTTCTGGTCAGGATCTCCAGCGAAGTTCTGGTTAGGATCTCCAGCCAAGTTCTGGTTTGGTTCTCCAGCCAGGTTCTGGCGCCAGGTTCTGTAGCCATGTTCCCTCGCTAGGTTCTCCAGCCAGGTTCTGTCCAGGTTCTCCAGCCAGGTTCAGTCACCAGGTTCTAGTCAGGTTCTCTTGCCATGTTCTATCCAGGTTCTGTAGCCAGGTTCTGTCTCTAGGATCTTCAGCCAGGTTCTGTCTAGTTTCTCCAGCCAATTTCTGTAGCCAGGTTCTGTCCAGGATCTTTTGCCATGTTCTCTTGCTAGGTTCTGTCTCTAGGTTCTGTGTCAATAATAATGTTCTTGAGTGTGCCTCAAGGGCCAAACACTTGGTTTTTTTTTAATCCTCACCTGAGGATATGTTTTTATTGATGTTAGAGAGGAAGGAAAGAGAGAGAGAGTGAGAGAGACAGAGAAACATTAATTGGTTGCCTTCTGTATGGGCCCCAAGTGGGGACTGAACTGACTACCTATATATGTGCCCTGACTGTGAATTGAACCTTTGACCCTTTGGTGCATGGGACAATGCTCCAACTAACTGAGCCACATTTCCCAAGGTGGCCAAATTCTATTAAGAACTTGTTTTTTTAAAACAAGTTTCTGAAGTGTAAACCTAGTCAGTCTGACTCAAAAGCTCATAGTATTATGAACTATCGATCCCCACAACAGCTGCCTCAATCCTAAATTTGCTTTCCAGTATTCCAGACATGGGCCCCTCCCTTCACACAAGGTTTCATATATTGTTCACAGTGAGTTTTTGATGTAAATTGGGGTGCATGTGTGGGATAACAGAGAAGCCATATTGTCAGGGCACATGCACCATTAATGTGATATGGGTTGAGTCCCATTTGGCTATTTAGCCCTAAGTTGTCAGTATGATTGCAATAAGAAAGTGCAAGATTCTTACTCATCTGATATGTCTTGCAGCCTTCTACTGTACTGGTTTCTATTAGAATGGTCTTCAAACTGTGAAGATAATACAGTGTTGCTAACCATAGCCACTATGTTGTACAGCAGATCCACAGAGCTTATACTTGCTGTTCTTACCACAGTACAAAATTATAATGTTTTAATGTGAAAAAAGGTAGAGCTGCAGAGCATTTGTGCCATCAAATGGACTCAGATTATCCCCATCCATCTCTCTTCTCCTCCATCCATATCTTCTACTCCTGTATTTTTTCCAGCTCAGTGGCAGCCTAGGACCCTCTGTCCTCTGCAATTATCTCAGAGTAGTGGCCCGGTGCACGAATTCATGCACATTGAAAGGAAATTAATTAGAATAAATATTTTAATATTGCTAATCGCCCCTTTCTGTATAATAGAAGTATCACCAAATTCACGATCAAAAATGACAGATGGAAACAGATGAGTGCGAGTGACGCCAGCAAGAGCTTTATATGTATTGCACATGCGTTGGTCAACTTAGCCTTTCATGGATATAGAATAAACTTGCTTAATTAGACCTGCTTTCTGATCTAGCTAAACTTTTTTTCCAGCCCAGTGAAGCACCCCAACTTCTCTTTTAGGTAATTGTCACCAACACAGCAGTAAATATCAACACAAAGCAGATTATTATTGTAGATCACGCAGGGAAAACAAAGGGTGAAATATTTAACTGCAGGAGTGTTTGACTATATTCTGCGCAGTGAGAAAACCTGAAGTCATTTTCAAAGTCCACCATTTCTTACTTCTTTTCAGTCGGGTGAAGTTTCTAAGCTTTCTAAATCTCTGTTTTCTGGCTAATGAAAAGAAAATAGGATTCCACTGGGTCTCCTATCTACCTATTCCAGGACTTCTGTGGGGATCAAATGAGATGAGGCACGGGAAAACCCTTCACAAACATTTGATTACAGTGTAAAGTGTTTCCACCTGGCTATAAAGCAAGTCGTGTTCCTGGACTGAAGAAACTGTAAGGAGGCTAGTCATCGCTAGGGTGAGAAATTGGGGCCTTGCTATGTGACGTCATTACCCGGTGCCCACACTGACCATTTCAGGGCTGGTCTGGGCTGTGGGCTGCATGTTTGCCATGGGGTCTCGGCAGCATCAACTGCGATTGGGTGGGCTGCCCCTGCAGGGTGGTGGCGGAGCCTGTGTTCCACTTGGGGGGAGCCGAGTGTTGCTTTGTAGACTCCAGGTCCATGGTGCCTTTTCTCTGTGCATCACAGCAACTCCTGCATTGAGCGTCTGCCCCCTGGTGTTTGGTGCGCGTCATAGCAACCTGTGGAATGGAGGGAAGGACACATATATTAGCTATATATGTACTAAAGGCCCAGTGCATGACATTCATGCACGGTGTGGGGAGTTCCCTCAGCCCAGCATACACCCTCTATAATCCGGGACCCCTCAGGCGATGTCCTGCTGGTTTAGGCCCAATCTGCTGCAGAGGGGCAAAAACCTGCAGTCGGACATCCCTCTCACAATCTGGGATGCCTGGCTCCTAACCACTCTCCTGCCTGCCTGATCACACCTAATTACTTGCCTGCCTAATTTCTCCTAACTGCTTGCCATCACCCCTAGCTGCCTCTGCTTGCCTGACTTATCACCCCTAACCACTCTGCCTACCTGCCTGATGCCCCTAACTGCTCACCTACCTTCCTGATCGCCTCTAAAGGCTCGCCTGCCTGCCTGATCACCCCTGACCGTTCTACCTGCATACTAGATTGCCACAAACTGCTTGCCTGCCTGCCTGATTGCCCCTAGATGCCTTTAATTCAGTCCCTGCCATGGAGGCTTCTTCCGATGTATGTCCAGTATGACATCCAGAAGTTCATTTACATGTCCGTCCTAATTAGCATAGAGATGATTTTATTATTATAGATAAGCAATGTTGGAAAATAATGAAAACAAAAACAACAATCAAATCAAACACACTAATGTTAGGTGGCAACCGTGATCGGCAGACTTCAAAGGTATTTTACATGCATGGGCTAAGTCTTCCCTCTCAGCAATGGGAGGAGCAGGTGCACCCTTCCCCTCCCATTCCCCCCAAGTGTCTAGTCATTAAGGTCAAGCCACTTCTTAATGTGTTTTTAATGATTTTTTTTTTTTACAGAGAGAGGGAGATGGAGAGAGACAGAACATTGATTAGCGAGAAACATCAACATCAATCAGCTGCCTCCAACACGCCCTCTGCTGGGGATAGAACCTCAAACCCAGGCATGTGCCCTGACTGGGAATGGACCCATTGACCTCCTGGTGCATGGGTCAGCATTCAACCTCTGAGCCATACTGGCCAGGCAAAGCTCTGTTCTTACCTGTGTCTCGGAGCCACAGCTAGAGAACTGGAGGCAAGGACAGTGGAGGGCTTTTCTCAGAAGGCCCCCTCTGCTTTACAAAAAGGGCACAGAGCAGGGGTTAGTAGACCCTTGCCTTCATGGCTTGCTTCACCCAACATGGAAAATCTTAACTACAAACAAATCTCCACTTTGGCTGGGGCCAAAGTGACAGAGAGCCCAGTATTCTGAGCCTGTTATCACTGGGTGGAGCCTGGAACCAATGAGTGACATCTGGGTGGAGGAAAAAGTCCCTAACCTGTCAATCACACCTCCCTGAAATTACCCTCTGACACCGGGACCTGCAGGGTGGAGTAAGAATGGCAGCCTTTCCCCCTGGAAGTGATGCTACCTGTAGTCCTGGACTGGGAGATGGAAGAAGGGGAACCTATCTTTTTGGCTCTCCCCACTCATAGTTACTTTCCCCATACAGAGTTGGGATGAGGGGTGGGCATGGGGGGAAGGGGTCGTAGGTCAGATGGCACAGATCTGCTGTTCTTACTAATACTTAGTATATGTTCTTGAATAAATGTTTCCTTATAATCCATTTATAGTGACAAGCTTCTTTCTTGCTTCTCTGGGAACACAAGAGATTTTCTAAGTTCCTTAATTAGATAGTCCTTATGATGACTCCGTTTAAGTTATAGTCTCAATTACTGACCCCAACATTATATAGGCAATGAGTGGTGACCTCACAAGTGACTAAAAGCTCCCACAGCCACTGTTATATCTCTCCCTGGGCTGCTCAGGCCCCAGAACACAGGTTAGGCTCTGCCTTCCAGGCCCTTTATTTCTGGCACCTGTGAATTTGTGTCTCATTCTCACCCAACTATTTACTGGAAAACTTTTTCTACAATAATATGCCCTTTGAAATGTATCTGAGAGCCAAGTATGTGACAGATTCTGCACTTAGGACCCATGCCAGGACAAACAACACAGTCCATCTTGTCTTCGCAAAGATTAGCGTCCACCAGGGAGATGGATAGTTGAGTTGCAAGTAAAGAGTGAAAGGCTGGGAGAACATGACCAGAGATCCTTCTACTTGAGGACTCAGAGAATATCTCCAGAAAGAAATAACATTTTAGTGAAGTCAGGAAAGACAAACTGTCTATGGCAGGCACCAGCCCTCTCTGGCCTCAGGGCCCCTCCTGCCACAGCGGCCTCCCCACACCTTTGCCATTCAATCAAGCCCACGGAAAGGACAGCTATGATGTGTGCTGATGCTTCAGGGTCTGGAGGAGGAGAGGGCCGGATGTGAAGATCCTGTTTGATCCAGCTGGTCATGCAGACCGCCTCCCACCTGAAAGATGGTTCTTTCGGGAAAGGACAACAAAGTCACACCTGCAGAGAAAGCGGTTTATTGCCAGTTGAGGGGGACTCAAGTTGCAGGGAAAGGATGTCACCTCTGTCACTCAGAGTATGCCCTCCATGTTTGTGATGTCTTGGTTTTCTGCACTTCTGGTTCAAAGTCTTGACTGAATCCATGGCTGTGGGTAGGGTCACTCTACGGACATGAAACAAGGTCTAGATGTCAATGTAAATGAGTTCTATTGATTTCTTCCAATCAGTCCCCTGGAGTGTTTCTTTCCTCCGTTTCTCCCTGCTCTCCCCCAGCGCTACTCCGGCTCTCTCACACTCCCTCAATAGACTGTGCATTGCACTCTCTCTTCCTCTCCTGCCTTCTCTCCCTCTACCTTCTCTTACCCCTAATCCTCCCCAATCCTTCCTTCCATGCCTTATCTGCAAACTCTGTTTCTTCTTCCTTTTCTAAATCTCCTCTCTCCATCTTTTGCATTCTGTGTTTGTCTTTTACTCTTTTCATTTCTGCTCCCTTTTTTTTCCCTGTCCAAACCTCTGCTCTTTGCCCTTCCTCCTCTCCCCCTCCTCTCCCCTCACCCCTTCAGGTCTCCTCTGTCCTCTCCACATCATCTGACTCCTTTTCTCTATCCAGACTGTCCTTCCCTACTCATCCCTGTCTTTTCTCCTCCACCCCAGACGCTCTTACCCTGTATTACTACGAGGGGCAGTCCCTCCAAGCTTCATCCTTATCATAGTTTGCAGTGACTGAGCACCAAATTCTCATTAAACCCCCATCGGTTGTGCAGCTGTGATACAATTTGTTATTATACTTAAAAGGGAAGAAACATGGAGCACGGTCTGAAATGCAGAACAAAAAGGTTTAGAAAATTAGCTGTGGTGAGGTGGTGTTAGTCTTAGCAAGAGAAGGGGGGTGTGAATGGAACACCGGGGGCTGGTGAGATGATTGAGGCTTCTACCTGGGAGTCAATTATGGAAATCCCCCACATGCTCCTCAACATGAGGAAAAGCAGCATGCTTACCATCCTTTGTGCAATATTTCCATTTCCCTGAATATTTTTCTTCTAGAGAACACCAATGGTAAAAAGCATTCTGGAGAGTCCAATCAAAATACATCTTGCCATGATAGGTAAACGGGAAAACACAGGATGCCACTAAAAAATGAAGCAGGCATTGTTCTCCTCACAGCTCTTAGGCATCATGAGCTCTGCAGTAATCCTAGCGACATTTCTGTTCAAAACAACGCACCCCAATGAAGGCCCTGCGCATGTATAGCCCCCTGCTAAGCACCAGGGGCGTCCAGATCCCTATGGCCTGGTGCCTGTCCTGTGACAGTTTTATTGTTCCGTGACATTGTTTACACAGAGACATTTATTTCTAGTGGGCATGGAGTTCCAGGAGACAGAGAAGCTTGCCAGACCACAAAGCAGCCTGATTTAGGATTATACTTTCTTTTTATCCTTACCCAAGGATATGTTTTTACTGATTTTTAGACACAGAAGAGAGGGAGAGAGAGACAAAGATAAACATCCCTCAGTTGCCTCCCGTACATGTCCTCAGTGGGGATCAAACCTGCAACCTATAAGTATGTGCCCTGACACCGAATCAGACCCACAACCTTTTGCTGATCCTCCAAACCACTGAGTCACCCGGCCAGGGCTAGGATCATAATTCTTTATACACTGCAGATTTGTTGTGTCTGGAGCTTCTGCTTCACCTGATTCAACACCAAAAATCTAAGTCCCTGTCACATCTATGAACACAGGTGATGTCTTCTTATTATCATTAATAATCTGCCTCACACCATTCAGAAGCCCAATAACAAGCCACATGCACGGGGTAACAACATGAGTTTCAGCGTGCACTGAGTTTGGCACTTGAATAGATTGAAGAAGAAAACTATGGAAACCAGAGAGGGCTTCGTGGCCAAGGTGTCCTTGGCTTGAATGAGTCCTCTCAGCTGCATCACTGAATTTACTGGTGGCAAAGCTCGCCTCTCTGTAACTCATGTGCCTCTTTCTGTTTAAATAACCTCTGCCCCCACCCAGTCCTGCCTGTGCTTCTTGGACAGGCTCCCTGAGTAGAACACCATCCCTTGGAATGAGGCCTGATCCTGAGACTCCAGCCCCACTATCTACCAGTGGCTTGACCTTAATGACTAGACACCTGGGGAGAGAGGGGGAGGGGGAGAGGGGTACACCTGCCCCACCCATTACTGAGAGGGCAGACTAAGCCCATGCATGTAAAATACCTTTGAAGAATACTGATCGCTCTTGCCACCTAACATTAGTTTGTTTAATTGGATTGTTGCTTTTGTTTTCATTATTTTCCAACATTGCTTATCTATAATAATAAAAGCGTAATATGCTAATTAGACCGGACAGCTGAACAACCTTCCGGACGTCATTCCGGATGTCCATAAGGATGGAGCCACCGTGGCAGGGGCCAAGGCAAAGGCAGTTAGAGGTAACCAGGCAGGCAGGGGAACAGTCAGGGGCAATCAAGGAAGCAGGCATAAGGATTAGGGGCAATCAAGCAGGCATACAGAAGGGTAGGGATGATCAGGCAGGCAGGAGAGCCGTTAGAGATGATCAGGAAGGCAGGTGAGCAATTAGGGGCATCAGGCAGTTAGGAAGACTGGTTAAGGGTGATCAGTCAGGAAAGCAGAGGCAGTTAGGGGTGATGTTGAGCAGTTGGCAAAAATCAGGCTAGCAAGTAATTAGGAGCCATCAGGCAGGCAGGAGAGTGGTTAGGGGCAATCACACAGGCATGCAGGTGAGTAGTTAGGGGCCAGTGGTCCCAGATTGCAAGAGGGATGTCCAACCGCCTAAACTGGCGGGACATCTCCCAAGGGGTCCTGGATTGTGAGAGGGTACAGACCAGGCTGAGGGAACGCCCCACACCGTGCATGAATGTCATGCACTGGGCCCCTAGTATATATATGGCTAATATGCTAAGTGACCTTCCCTCCATTCAACAGGTTGCCATGAAACTCACTAAGCACCAGGGGGCAGACGCTCAATAAAGGAGTTGCTGTGATGCACAGAGAAAAGGCATCCTGGACCTGGAGCTCACAAAACAACACCTGGCTTCCCCAAGTGGAACACAGGCCCGGCCACCACCCCAGAGGACAGCCCACCAAATTGCAGCTGATGCTGCCGAAATCCCATGGCACAAAATGCAGCCCACAGCCCAGGCCAGCCCAGACCTGCTCAGAAACGGTGGTATGGCCACCTGGTAATGACGTCACATAGAAAGGTCCCGCCCTACTGATGACTAGCCTCCTTGCAGTTTCTTCAACCCAGGAACATGACTTGCTTTATAGCCAGGTGGAAACACTTTACACTGTAATCAAATGTTTGTGAAGCGTTTTCCCGTGCCTCATCTCATTTGATCCCCACAGAAGTAAAGGAGTAGATAGATAGGACACTTGGTAAAATCATATTTTATTTTCTTAGCCAGGAAATGAGATTTAGAAAGCTTAGAAACTTCACCCAGCTGAAAAGAAGTAGGAAATGGTGGACCTTGAAAATAACTTCAGGTTTTCTCACTGCACAGAATATAGTCAAACACTCCTGCAGTTAAATATTTCACCCTTTGTTTTCCCTGTGTTATCTACAATAATAATCTGCTTTGTGTTGATATTTACTGCTGTGTTGGTGACAATTACCTGAAGGAGAAGTTGGGGTGCCTCACTGGGCTGGAAATAAAGTTTAGCTAAATTAGAAAGCAGGTCTAATTAAGCAAGTTTATTCTATATACATGAAAGGCTAAGTTGACCAATGCATATGCAATACATATAAAGCTCTTGCTGGCGTCACTCACACACATGTGTTTCCATCTGTCATTATCGATCCTGAATTTGGTTGACACTTCTATTATAGAGAAAGGCAAATAGCAATATTAAAATATTTCTTCTAATTAATTTCCTTTCAATGTGCATGAATTCATGCACCAGGTCAATAGTCTGAGATAATTGGAGGACAGATGTTCCCAGGCTGTAACTGAGCTGTAAAAAATACAGGAGTAGAGGGGATGGATGGATGAGAAGAGAGATGGATGGGGTGATCTGAGTCCATTTGATGGTACAAATGCTCTGCCCCTAAATTTTTTCACATTAAAACATTATAATTTTGTACTGTAGTAAGAACACCAAGTGTAAGCTCTGTGGATCTGCTCTACAACATAGTGATTATAGTTAGCAATACTGTATTTTCTTCACAGTTTGAAGGCCATTCTAATAGAAACGGGTACAGAAGAAGTCTGCAAGACATACCAGATGAGTAAAAATCTTACAATTTCTCATTGCAATCATACTGAAGGCTAAGGGTTAAATGGCCAAATTGGACTCAACCGATACCACATTAATGGTGCATGTATCCTGACAATAAGGCTTCCCTGTTATCCCGAACATGTACCCCTATTTATATCAAAAACTCACTGTGAACAATATGTAAAACCTTGTGTGTAGGGGCCCATGTCTGGAATACTGGAAAGCAAATTTAGGAATGAGGCAGCTGTTGTGGAGATCAATAGTTAATAACACTATGAGCTTTTGATTCCAACTGACTAGGCTTACAATTCAGAAGCTTGTTTAAAAAAAAACAAGTTCTTGTCGTGACCAGTTTGGCTCAGTGGATAGAGTGTCCGCCTTTGGACTGAAGGGCCCCAGGTTCGATTCCGGTCAAGAGCATTTACCTTGGTTGCAGGCACATCCCCAGTAGGGGGCGTGGAGGAGGCAGATGATCAATGTTACTCTCTCATTGATGTTTTTGACTCTCTATCACTCTCCCTTCCTCTCTGTAAAAAATCAATAAAATATATATTTTTAAAAAAGAGAGTCATTGTATGGGTTCCCGAACCTGTTTAAAAAAGGTCTTAATAGAGTTTGGCCACCCTGGGCAATGTGGATCAGTTATTTGGAGCATTGTTCCATGCACCAAAGGGTCAAGGGTTCAATTCCCAGTCAGGGCACATATGTAGGTAGTGGGTTCAGTCACCAGTTAGGGCCCATAAAGAAAGTAACCAATCAATATTTCTCTCTTGCATTAATCCCTCTCTCTCTCTCTCTCTCTCTCTCTCTCTCTCTCTCTCTCTCTCTCTCTTTCTCTCTTCCCCCCTCCCCCTCAGGTGAGGATTAAAAAAAACAGTGTTTGGCCCTTGAGGCACACTCAAGAACATTATTATTATTTACTAGAGGTCCGGCACACAAAATCGTGGTTGGGCAGAGTCCCCAGGCCTAGCCTGTGACCAGGACCATCTTCCCCAGCTGCTGGCAGCCAGCCCCACCTCCTGGCACCACCCACCCCAGCTCCCCTTTTGCCATCCAGCAATGGGAGCCTGACAGCCAGGGGAGGGACCAAGAGGTCCCTCCCTGTGTGTGGGGTGACCGGCTGGGCGGGGACCTTGGCCTGGCACCACCCACATCCCCCGCCTCCCACCCCAGGTCCCTGTTCGCCATCAGTGATCACAGCCTGCTGGCTGGAGAAAGGGACTGAAAGGTGGTCAGTGCACCTCATAGTGACTGGTTGAGCAGTCATTCTGGTCGTTCTGCCATTATGCTCACTGGGCTTTTATTATATAGGATTATTATTAATACTAGTGGCCTGGTGCACAAAATTCGTGCATGGCACAGAAAGTGTTGTTCAACCCAACCTGCACTCTCTCCAGTCTGGGACTCCGTGGGGGATGTACGACTGCCGGTTTAGGCTCGATCCCACAGGAAAGTCGGACATCCTCTCGCAACCCAGGACCACTGGCTCCTAACCACTCACCTGCCTGCCTGCCTAATCATCCCTAACCACACTTCCTGCCAGCCTGATCACCCCTATTTGCCCCCCATTGATGACATGATCACCCCCAACTGCCCCCCCGCCAGCCTGATTGCCCCCACTGACCCCCTGCTGATGGTGCTTGAACCCAACTGTTCCCTTGCCAGCCTACTCACACCCAACTTCCCCCAACACTGTTGGCTTACTCACCCCTAACTGATGCCCACCCTGCCCCCACCGGCCTGACAGCCCTACCTCTGACTTGGTTCTGCCACCATGGCTTTGTCTGGAAGGATATCTCAAAGGTACCCTGGAAAGTCTCCCAATCTAATTAGCATATTACCCTTTTATTAGTATAGATTATTATTAATTTTACCATTCAACCCATTTCTAGTGCACTTTCTTCCACCCAATCCCATCCCCTCTCCCCTCCCTTACCTGCATTCACATGGCCCACTTGGAGAAATACATAGGCACCAGTGAACATGAGAAACATTCCCACATTTGGTACCATGGCTGCTGGCCTTCCCGTGACTGATGAACGTCAGCCTCTGTCGCCTTCTTATATAACCTGCTTCCCTCACACCACCCCCTGCAACCGGATAAGAATCAACCTCCCCAGAGCCATGCATGTGTGTTCCTAAGCATGAGAGCATAAAGTTCAAGATTATCTCTAAGCTGAAACCACAGGACATTGGCTCATGGCTTCATGTCCCTGAGTCTCAATAGCTTAAAATGCATCTCAAACGAGGCAAAGATGTTTGTGAAATCCCTTTGTTTTAGTGTTTCATGACCAGGCAAAAGGGAGAGGGAAACATGAAAGGGATGATCTGCTCTCACAGGGTATTAACCCCATGGATATGGACAATAACTTGATAAAGGCCAAGGAAGTGGGAGGGTGGAGGTAGAAAAAGAGAGGAGGGGGACACCTGCAATAATGTCAACATTAAAATTTTTTAATTAAAAAATACTAAAATGGCCCTGCCAGCATGGCTCAGTGGTTGAGCATTGACCTGTGAACCAGGAGATCACAGCTCAAATCCCAGTCAAGACATATGCCCAGGTTGCAGGCTCGATCTCCACTAGGGGACGTGCAGGAGGCAGCCAATCAGTGATTCTCACTCGTCATTGATGTTTCTCTCGCTCTCCCTCTCCTTTCCTCTCTAAAATCCATAAAAATATATTCTAAAAAAATACTAAAATGAATAAATAAAATAAGTTTAAAAAAACAAACAGAATCCATTTTATTTCCTGACTGTAGACTCCAAATCAAAAGCCCAACCAGCTCACCTGTCAGAGGCTCAGAAAGGTGTGAGAAGACAGCCATACAACTCTCCACTAAAGAGAAAAATGAGGCTCAGGGAACTCCTCAAAGGCACAGGGTGAGTTAAAACACCCAGCTGCCCTACCTGGTTTGGCTCAGTGGGTAGAGCGCAGGCCCGAGGACTGAAGGGTATCGGGTTCAATCTGGACAAGAGCACATACCTCCACTTCAGGCTTGATACCCAGCCTTGGTCGGACATGTGTGGGAGGCAACCAATCGATATGTCTCTCTCACATCAATGTTTCTCTCTCTGTCTTTCCTTCTCCCTTCCACTCTCTCTACAATCAATGGAAACATATCCTTGGGTGAGGATTAACCAAGAAACATTTTTTAATAACTAAAGAAATAAAACCACCCAGCCTCGGGGACATTTTCATAGTGGGAGTTTCCCTGCCACATTCACACGTGACCATATTTATCTCCTCCAAAGGCTTCCCTACCCTGGCTCAAAGTTCAAGTAACACTGTAAACAGTGCTCATTTTCTAGACCAGAAAGGCCTAGAGCCCTCATTTACTTGTTATGAAATACTTCCCTTCCTCTGAGCCTCAGTTTCCTCACTTGCAAAATGCACATCACAATCTCTTTCTCTCAGGGCAATATGAGTTCTATATATTCAGAGCTTTGAGCTGGTGACTCTACAGACAGCAGGCTCTCTGTGAAAGCCACCTCACCCTGGTGCGAATCCATGGGCCATTTGTTTACCATAGTGAACAAAAAATAAAATACTTAGGAATGGATTTAGCAAAAGAAATTTAAAAATATACACTGCAAACTACAGCACATGGTTAAAAGATATTAAAGAAGACCTAGCCCAGCTGGCATTGAACATCAATCTATGAACCATGAGGTCATGTTTTGATTCCCGGATAGGGCACATGCCCAGGTTGCAGGTTTGATCCCCGGTGTGGCGTATACAGGTGGCAGCCGATCAATGATTCTCTCTCGGCATTGATGTTTCTATCTCTCTCTCCCTCTCCTCTCCTTTAATTTCTCTGAAATCAATGAAAATGTTTTAAAAAATAAAAAAGAAAGATAAACTTTGACTTACTATATAACCCCAAAATCCCACTTGTACATATATACTCAGGTTAGTAGGACAAACTCTGTCTTTCTCCTGTGTTTCTCCCTTACTCTCACACAACTACCCCACGCATAGCACTTTTGACACCAGAACTGTAAAGGTTTTCTCATACCAAACAATTCTATGACACCAGCTGGGTGTCCTTTAATTTAACTCCAGTCTGACACTAGCTACCTCGACATAATATCAGATTCCACAGGTTAAGGGCTCAGTCTCTCAAGACTTCAGGTGCCAATTACAAGCCCAGGTGGTCACCTATGCTTCTGGCCAATTGGCTATAAATCAGAGGTTCCCATGACCCCTGGCTGAGTTTAAGTTATTTGCTAGAGCAGCTCACAAAACTTGGGGAAGCAGTTTACTTACATTTACCAGTTAATTATAAAAAGGACATAATAGCCCTAGCCAGTTTGGCTCAGTGGACAGAGCATCGGCCTACAGAACAAAGGGTCCCAGGTTTGATTCTGGTCATGGGCATGTACCTTGATTGCAGGCTTCTCCCCAGCCTGAGCCCTAACAGGGCTCCTTCAGGAGGCAACCAATTGATGTGTTTCTCTCAAACCGATGTTTCTGTCTTTCTCTCTCTCTTCCATTCTCCCTATAAATCAATGGGAAAATATCTTCCAGTGAAGATTAACAACAACAAAAATAGAAAATAAATTTTAAAAAAGGATATGATAAAGGATACCGACGAACATCCAAATGGAAGACATGGGGTTTATGGGAGAAGTTGTGGGGCTTCCATGCCCTCTCCCAGTGAGACATTCTCCCAGCCCTAACATATGTTCACCACTCTGACGCTCCCCAAATCCTGTACTTTTGGGACTTTTATGGAGGCTGCACCACATATAGGCATGATCCATCATACATTCCATTTCCAGGCCCTCTCCCCTTCCTGGAGACAGGGGTTGAGGATGAAGATTCCAAGCCTCTAATCATGGCTTGGTCTTTCTGGTGACCATACCTCACTCAGGAGCCCATCAAGAGTCACCGAGTAAAACAAAACATATTCCCATCACCCAGAACA
Source organism: Myotis pilosus (assembly GCA_036010255.1). Lineage (NCBI taxonomy): Eukaryota > Metazoa > Chordata > Mammalia > Chiroptera > Vespertilionidae > Myotis > Myotis pilosus. The sequence continues at coordinate 907,432 of JASKON010000029.1, forward strand.
TTCAGAGATATTTAGGAGTTCTGTGCCAGGAACTGAAGAGACCTGTTGGGAAAATTAACAGTGGTATATCCATACAATTGCATATTATTCCAAAATTTAAAATTTGAAAAGAGCCTGGCTGGCATAGCTCAGTGGTTGAGCATCAACCTGTGAAACAGGAGGCCACAGTTCGATTCCCTGTCGGGGCACATGCCATAATTGCAGGCTCAATCCCCAGAAGGGGATATGGAGGAGGCAGCCCATTAATGAGTCTCTCTCAACATTGATGTTGCTATCTCTCTCTCCCTACCCCTTTCTCACTCAAATCAATAAAAATATATCATTTATAAAAATAAAAAGAATGAAATGCTCTGGCCAGTGTGGCTCAGATGGTTTGGGCATCATCCGTGCACCTAAAGGTTGCTGGTGCGATTCCCAATCAGGAGCAGGCAGCAGGCAGCCAATGGGTGTTTCTCTCTCATATCAATGTTTCTCCCTTTCTCTTTCTCTCTCTCTCTAACAGATCAATGAAATATATTTTAAATGACATAATCATACATGCCACATGAATAAACCTTGAAGACATTAAGCTAAGTGAAAGAAAACAGGCACCAATACAACATGTGCTATGGTTCCATTTATATAAAACGTCCAAAATAGGCAAGTCTATAAAGACAAAGTTGATCAGTGCTTGCCAAAGCCTGAGAGTTGGGAAGTGGAGAACTAATGATGGGCACTGGCTTTCTCTTGCAGCCAATGGAGCAGTTCTAAAATTGATTGTGATGATGATTGCAAAACTATGAATAGACCAAAGACCATTGAATTGTATGCCTTAAATCAATAAATATGTGACAGGTGACTTCCCTTACTACAAAGCTGTTCAAAAAAACTGGGAGGTGGAAACATTTGTGATCTTGCTCCTCAGCATATGTTGTTAATTCAGCTCAAATAAAATCTTATAAAATGTCTCCATAATAAATAAATGAATGAAAATAAAAAACTGGGAAGCCATTCCTAAAAGTGGTTTCCCATTTTACAGCAGACTTGACAGAGGCCCACATGGTATCCCCTCCCCTGGCTTTATGGGTGGTCTCTCCCTGTGCCCTGGGAGGAGGGGGGCCCTCCTATTGACAGCCTGGACAGGAACCCTAGAATCCAGGCCTGCTTCATGCATTTTCTGGCTTGGACAACCTTGGGGAAAGATTTTAACTGCTCTGGCCCTGTCTTCTCATCTATAAAATGAAAATACCATTAATTTTGATCCATAGTTTTGTTACCAGATTCAAACCAGAAAACATATGTTAAGAATTAAAAGCTCCATGACCAGTGTGGCTTAGTTGGTTGGATCATTATGCCCATACACCGAGAGGTGGCAGGTTTGATTTCCGATCAGGGCACATACGCAGGTTGCGGGTTTAATCGATGATTGATGTTCTCACATTGATGTTTCTCTCTCTCTCTCTCTCTCTCTCTCTCTCTCTCTCTCTCTCTCTCTCTCCTTTCCTTTCTATCTAAAATCAATAAACATATCCCTGGGTGAAGGTAAAAAAATGTTCAAAGAACCAAATGAAAATTTCAGAGTTTAAAAGTGTGATGATGAAAATTAAAAACTCAGTAGATGGACTCAAAAGCAGATCCGAAGTAACAAAATAAAATGTTGGCAAACTTGATAAGTGAATAAAAATATCCAAACTGAAAAGAAGAAGGAAAAAAAATGAACAGAACATCACAGACCTGTGGGACACCATCAATAGAACAACATACACATAATGGAAGTACTAGAAGGAAAAGAGGAAAGGGCGGAGTAAGATCAATTTGGGGGGTACTGGTATCTTAACAGTGTTGTCTCCTCACCACACACATGGATATCTTTCCACTGATTTAGTTCTTTTTCCATTTCTTCCTACAAAGTTCTATATACATCAAACAGGTGGATTTTGTAATATGTAAATTATACTTTGATAAAGCAAGATGAAAAACAAGACTAAAGGGAAGTTTCTTGAGTACTTACACTGGGTCCATAATGCACTCAGTCATCAGGAGAGATGGACATCGCGTCTTTTTCTCTTTGAGGCATTGAAGGTTCTTAATGCTAACCACAAAGCCCTAGGCATCTCTCCTGGGGTTAATCTATTTACTTCCTGCATCACCCTCATGAATTTTCATCATTTCCTGCATCAACCTCATGAATTTTCATCATTTCCTATCAAGCTAAGAGAACCAGGCACACCTCCTCCCTGTTGCTCCAAGCCTGCCTCCTCCAGCCCAAGTTTACTCGCTCTGCTCCTGAGTGCACCCCGGGTGGGCCTGGGTGGGTGAGATGGCCTTCTCCCCTGGGCTGTGAATATATATGATTAGATACTGCTGTCCATCTGGTCTGTGCAGTGGTGGGTGCTGTGCACGGGGTCACCTCATACTACTTAAGGTGGGGTGTCCCTCCCTCAGCAATGGTGTGACCAGGAGGTGACCAGAACAACATGGCTATTTCCTTCACAATCCTACCAGGACTATGGAAAGAGTGGGGTCAGACCTTGCCAGGTAGGTATCTCAGTAGGTAGAGCATCTTCCCCATACCCCAAGGCCACATACAAGACTCAACCAATGAATCCATAAATAAGTGGAACCACAGATCCACACCTCTCTCTCTCTCTCTCTCTCTCTCTCTCTCTCTCTCTCTCTCTCTCTCTACCTATCTATCTTTTGATCAATACATAAAATTTTATTTAAAAAAAATAGTGGGGTCAATGGTTCACTTCTTTGGCAACCTCCAGACCTCTACCCTCTTCCTAGAAGTCTGTTCTGACTCATTGTTTCTGCTACCAGACCCCACACTGAAAGAGAAAAAGGAATCAACTGATTTCTCTCTCCTTTCTCTCACTCCTTCCCTCTGCCTCTGGATAGGTTGAGGGTCAACCTATAAACCAGGAGCGAGAATCATCAATCAAGCTGTCTCCTGCATGCCCCACACTGGGGATCAAGCCTAAAACCAGGGCATGTGCCCTGACCCGGAATCCAACCGTGACCTCCTTGTTCTTAAGTCCATGCTCAACCACTGAGCCACACCCACCAGGTGCAAGCTCTAATATTAACACAGTGCCCAACATTGTGGTAAGAACTTGACCTCAAAGAATCTCACACAGTCCTAGTGGAAGTACTAACAGTTCACCACCCTATATAATAAAAGCATAATATGCTAAGTGTCCAGTCATCCAGTCAACCAATCAAAACATAATATGCAAATGATATGCATAGGCTCGCTATGATGTGACCACCAGTGGTCAGATGCTCCGACTGGTAGGTTAACTTGCTGCTGGGGGTTCGGCCCATCGGGACTGAGAGTTGAGACTTGTGACAGTGGGGCACTGTGCCAGGAATCCCAGATGATGGTCAAATATGGTAAAACAATAAGGGGCAGTCCTGTTGAGTGGGAGGAAGGTGATGGCATCCGTGTCAGTGCTGTTCCCCTCTCCCCAGGGCCAAAGGTGAGGCCCGCAGACCCCCTTCCTTCTCTCTGAGCTCCTAACAAGGGCCAAGGTGGCACTTCTGGCCACGAAAAGGTGCAGTTCTGATGGGATACCCGCCATAACATTGGTCCAGCACTCCCCACTGCCTGGCATAAAGATGGTTTCCTACAGCAGCTATGGAGAGCACTCCTTCTGCGACAGCAGAGGGAACATCCCTGAGATATGGAATCCAGTGGTGATCCAGGTACCTCGGGAGGGGAGAGAGAAAGGCGGTCAACCCCAGAAGGTAGTGTAGGTCTTCTTCCTCCTTGTTCTTTTCTCTCCCCAGCTTATCATCCTTTGTGTAATTTCCAATGTGGTTTGCATTCAGCGTTGTTTTGTATTCATTTCTGGGGTCCAGCATAGTGGTTATACCATTGTATCCTCTCCACAATGAACCCCTGGCATCTCACGTACCCACCCACCCAACACCTCTCTTTTTTTTTTTTAAATCTTTATTGTTCAGATTATTACATTTGTTCCTCTTTTTTCCCCCCATAACTCCCCTCCTCCCAGTTCCCGCCCCACCCCCCCCCTCACTCCCCACCCACTGCCCTCATCCATAGGTGCACGATTTTTGTCCAATCTCTTCCCGCATCTCCCACACCCCTTTCCCCCACAAGAATAGTCAGTCCACTCCCTTTCTATGTCCCTGATTCTATTATAATCACCAGTTCATTCTGTTCATCAGATTATTTATTCACTTGATTCTTAGATTCACTTGTTGATAGATGCATATTTGTTGTTCATAATTTGTATCTTTACCTTTTTCTTCCTCTTCCTCTTCTTAAAGGATACCTTTCAGCATTTCATATAATCCTGGTTTGGTGGTGATGAACTCCTTTAGCTTTTCCTTATCTGTGAAGCTCTTTATCTGACCTTCACTTCTGAATGATAGCTTTGCTGGATAAAGTAATCTTGGTTGTAGGTTCTTGGTATTCATCACTTTGAATATTTCTTGCCATTCCCTTCTGGCCTGCAAAGTTTCTGTTGAGAAATCAGCTGACAGTCGTATGGGTATTCCCTTGTAGGTAACTGAGTTTCTTTCTCTTGCTGCTTTTAAGATTCTCTCTTTGTCTTTTGCTCTTGGCATTTTAATTATGATGTGTCTTGGTGTGGTCCTCTTTGGATTCCTTTTGTTTGGGGTTCTCCGCGCTTCTTGGACCTGTAAGTCCATTTCTTTCACCAGGTGGGGGAAGTTTTCTGTCATTATTTCTTCAAATATGTTTTCAATATCTTGCTCTCTCTCATCTTCTGGCACCCCTATAATTCTGATGTTGGTACGCTTGAAGCTGTCCCAGAGGCTCCTTACACTATCCTCACATTTTTGGATTCTTTTTTCATTCCGCCCCTCCGGTTGGATGTTTTTTGCTTCCTCGGATTTCATATCATTGACTTGATTCTTGCGCTCCTCTGGTCTGCTGTTGGGAGTCTGTATAATATTCTTTATTTCAGTCAGTGTATGCTTAATTTCTAGTTGGTTCCCCATCATAGCATCGAGGGTCTCATTAGATTTCTCGAGGATCTCAATAGCTTTATCGGTGGCTTCTAGACAGTTCTTGAGAGACCTTAAAAGTGTGGTTCTGAACTCTATATCTTCCATTGACAATTTTGTCCTGTTTCTTTGTCTCCGAATTTTGTTATGCTTTCTTGGTGCACCCCCTAGTGGTCTTTGTGTGCAGTCTTTTAGTTAAGCCTTGATTGTTGTAGCTAATACCAGGGGGGATTTGACCTCCAGGCCAACTGGCTGTGAGAATCAGCTGTGTCTGCAGTGAGAGAACTACTGTCCTCTAGGGAGGTGCTAATCTAGCCTTTGCCTGAGGCTATCCGGCAAAAGCCTCCATGCCGGGCTTGGGCGGGGCGGGTCGCACAGGATCAACAGGGTGGGCCGGAGAGAGAGAGCAGTTATGGCGGCTCTCAGTCCTGTCCCCAGGGGCTCTGCCTCTCTGAGTCCCAGCAATCGCTGCAAACCTCGGAGAGAAAGCTGCACTCGCTCTGACCGAAGCCAGACAGTCCCGCTTCTCCCGTTTGAGTCTGTGCCCCTAAAGACTCGCCTGGATCTGGAGCTCAGAGTATGCGACTCCCTCCCGATTGAAAACGCCAACCGCGCCCTCCACCGCCAGCCCGCTCCGCGCGCTCCGCACCTCAGAATTTGACTTCAGCACTGCGCATCCTCAGAGTGTCCGTATGCGTTACTCTTTCCTCCTAGTTGTAGGACTTCCACTCAGCCAGCGTTCCTGTGGTTCTGGATGATGTCCGTTCAGTCTTTTAGTTTCACTTTTGAAGTGGTTGTTCGAGGCAGCAAACTCCGGCGTTAACCTATGCCGCCATCTTGGTTCGAGCTTTCCCACTTCTTATCTTGTAGAAAAGATTGGCTCCCTCTGGACGACATGCCTGTGGAGGGCCTGGGGCCACTTCTTCCTCGGGTTGGGGGAGAAGCGGGAAAGCACCTGGCGTCTCTTGAAGATGCAAAACCAGCAGAGAGAAGGTGTCCTCTTCCAGGATGTGCAGAAGCCGTTCCAGGATGAGTGGGGCAAAGCCCGGGACGCCATGGACGCTCTGTGGTCACGGAGGAGATCCTGCGCCAGACCCCTGTGGACATGCATGCCCCGGGGTCCGTCTGCGCAGATGCCCCTTCTACCAACACCTCTTTTTTGTGTTCGTAGGTGGCTTAGACCCAAGCAGGCCACACACAAAAGGACCTCAGAATTTCTGCTTGTCTTTCTTTTTCTCAATTGTTACCTTGGAGTCTCAACGCTGCTCAGAAAAGAGGGATATCAGTGAAGGCTGGGATATACCTTGGGATTTGTGTCATTAAACAAGATGTTCGTGAAGATCTCTGAACAAGGTGATGGCGTTAACTAACTATTATTGCTTCCCGGCTGACACTTGATCATAGACTGCTTCCCCCATTTGGCCTATCTTTTCAGCTTACTTCCTTCTCTTCCTATTGTGGTCTACCTGAGGTTGATATTCAAAATAGTTGACAATGGAGGTGGTACTGGCCAATCAGAATGGAACGGTTATAACAGTCAGTCCAGCCCTACCAGTGCCTCGCACTTGAATATCAACACTGCAATTTCTTTTTTTGTTGTTGTTGTTGCACTTATTTATGCATTCATTGGTTGATTCTTTTTTTTTCTTATTGCTTAAAGTATTACAAAGAGTATTACATATGTCTCCTCTTTTTCCCCCCACCCTCGACAATCCCCTGGCCTCCCCTAACCCCCAGTGTCTTATGTCCATTGGTTATGCTTATATGCACGCATACAAGTCCTTTGGTTGATCTCTTACCCACCCCCCTCCTGCCCTCCCACCCTCCCCGGCCTTCCTGCTGTAGTTTGACAGTCTGTTCCAGGCAGCTCTGCCTCTGTATCTATTTTTGTTCATAAGTTTATAATGGTCTTTATTATCCATAAATGAGTGAGATCATGTGGTATTTTTCCTTCATTGACTGGCTTATTTCACTTAGCATAATGCTCTCCAGTTCCATCCATGCCGTTGCAAATGGTAAGAGTTCCTTCTTTTTTACAGCAGCATAGTATTCCATCATGTAGATGTACCACAGATTTTTAATCCATTCATCTACAAATGGGCACTTAGGCTGTTTCCAGATCTTAGCTATGGTGAATTGTGCTGCTATGAACATAGGGGTGCATATATCCTTTCTGACTGGTGTTTCTGGTTTCTTGGGATATATTCCTAGAAGCGGGATCACAGGGTCAAATGGGAGTTCCATTTGTAGTTTTTTGAGGAAACTCCATACTGTCTTCCATAGTGGCTGCACCAGTCTGCATTCCCACCAGCAGTGCACAAGTGTTCCTTTTTCTCCACATCCTCTCCAGCACTTGTCGTTTGTTGATTTGTTGATGATAGCCAGTCTGACAGGTGTGAGATGGTACCTCATTGTTGTTTTGATTTGCATCTCTCGGATGATTAGTGACTTTGAGCATGTTTTCATATGTCTCTTGGCTTTCTGAATGTCCTCTTTTGAAAGGTGTCTATTTAGGTCCTTTGCCCATTTTTTGATTGGATTGTTTATCTTCCTTTTGTTAAGTTGTGTGAGTTCCCTATAAATGTTGGAGATTAGGCCCTTATCAGATATGACATTGGCAAATATGTTTTCCCACACAGTGGGTTTTCTCGTTGTTTTGTTGATGGTTTCTTTTGCTGTGCAGAAGCTTTTTATTTTGATGTAGTCCATTTGTTTATTTTCTCTTTAGTGTCCAATGCCCTAGGAGCTGTATCGGTGAAGAAATTACTTCGGCATATGTCTGAGATTTTGTTGCCTTTGGATTCTTCTAGTATTTGTATGGTTTCCCGTCGTATATTTAAGTCCTTTATCCATTTTGAGTTTATTTTTGTGTATGGTGTAAGTTGGTGGTCTAGTTTCATTTTCTTGCATGTATCTGTCCAATTTTTCCAACACCATTTATTGAAGAGACTATCTTGACTCCATTGTATGTTCTTGCCTCCTTTGTCAAATATTAATTGAGCGAATTGGTTGGGGCTGATTTCTGGGCTCTCTATTCTATTCCATTGGTCTATATGTCTGTTCTTGTGCCAGTACCAAGCAGTTTTGAGAACAGTGGCTTTGTAATACAGCTTGATAGCTGCTATTGAGATCCTACCTACTTTGTTCTTTCTCAGGATCGCTGCAGCTATTCGGGGTCGTTTTTTATTCCAGATGAATTTTTGGAGAGTTCGTTCTAGGTCTGTGAAATAGACCATTGGTATTTTAATGGGAAGTGGGTTGAATTTATAGATTGCTTTGGGCAGTATGGAGATTTTACCAATGTTGATTCTACCAATCCAAGAACATGGTATGTTCTTCCATCTCTTTATGTCTTCCTCTATCTCTTTTTTCAACGTCCTGTAGTTTTCTGAGTAGAGGTCTTTTACCTCTTTAGTTAAGTTTATTCCTAGGTAGCTTAATTTTTTTGGTGCGATGGTAAATGGGATTGCTTTTTCGGTCTCTCTTTCTGGAAAATCACTATTGGTGTACAGAAATGCCATAGATTTCTTGGCATTAATTTTGTATCCTGCTACATTGACAAATTCTTTTATTAAGTCTAATAGTTTTTTGATGGAATCTTTAGGGTTCTTTAAGTATAATATCATGTCATCTGCAAATAAGGACAATTTTACTTCTTCTTTTCCAATTTGGATGCCTTTTGTTTCTTCTTGTCTAATTGCAATGGCTAATACTTCCAGTACTATATCGAACAGGAGTGGTGAGAGTGGGCATCGCTGTCTTGTTCCTGTTCTTAGGGGAAATGGTGTTAGTTTTTGTCCATTGAGTATGATGTTGGCTGTGGGTTTGTCATATATGGCTTTTATCATGTTGAGGTATGATCCTTCAAATCCCACCATGCTGAGAGTTTTTATCAAAAATGGGTGTTGAATTTTGTCAAATGCTTTTTTCTGCATCAATTGATATGACTATGTTGTTTTTTCTTTCAATTTGTTTATGTGATGTATCACGTTTATTGATTTGCGGATATTGTACCATCCTTGCATCCCTGGGATAAATCCTACTTGGTCATGGTATATGATTTTTCTGATGTACTGCTGGATCTGATTTGCTAAGATTTTGTTGAGGATTTTGGCATCTATGTTCATGAGGGATGTTGGCCTGTAATTCTCTTTCATTGTGTTGTCTTTGCCTGGTTTTGGTATTAGGATGATGCTGGCTTCATAGAATGAGCTTGGAAGTGCTCCTTCCTCTTGGATTTTTGTATTAGTCTGAGGAGGATAGGTTTTAGTTCTTCCTTGAATGTTTGGTAAAACTCCCCTGTGAAGCCATCTGGTCCTGGGCTTTTGTTTACTGGAAGCTTTTTGATGACTGCTTCAATTTCTTCCATAGTTATTGGCCTATTGAGATTTTTAGATTCTTCCTGATTAAGTTTTGGAATGTCATATTTTTCTAGGAATATGTCCATTTCCTCCAGGTTGTCTAGTTTGTTGGAGTAGAGTTGTCCTTAGTATTTTTTTAACAATCATTTGTATTTCCGAGGGATCTGTTGTTATTTCGCCTCTATCATTTCTGATTTTGTTGATTTGGGTCCTTTCTCTTTGCTTCTTGGTGAGCCTGGCTAGAGGTTTGTCAAACTTGTTTATCCTTTCAAAGAACCAGCTCTTTGTTTCATTGATTTTCTGTATTGTTCTATTGGACTCTATGTCATTTATTTCTGCTCTAATCTTTATTATCTCCTTCCTTCTGCTCACTCTGGGCTTTTCTTGTTGCTCTCTTTCTAATTCTTTGAGTTGTAGAGTTAGATGATTTACTTCCATTTTTTCTTGTTTGTTGAGATAGGCCTGTAGAGCTATAAACTTCCCTCTCAGGCCTGCTTTCATTGCATCCCAAAGGTTTTGGATTGTTGTGTTTTCAGTGTCATTAGTTTCCAGGGTGTTTTTAATTTCTTCTTTGATCTCATTGGTAACCCAATCAATATTTAATAACGTGCTATTCAGCTTCTAAGTGTTTGAGTATTTTGAGTTGTTTTTATTGTAGTTTATTTCTAATATTATGGCCTTGTGGTCTGAGAAGATGCTTGGTATGATTTCAATCTTCTTGAATTTGGGGAGACTTTGTTTGTGACCCAATATGTGGCCTATTTTTGAAGATGTCCCATGAACACTTGAGAAGAACGTATATTTTGTGGCTTTGGGGTGAAGTGTTCTGAAGATGTCAATTAAGTCCATCTGATCTAGTGAGTCATTTAGGATTGCTGTTTCTTTGCTGAGTTTTTGTCTAGCGGATTTATCCAGTGATGTCAGTGGTGTATTAAAGTCCCCTACTATGATTGTATTGTTGTCGATCTCTCCCCTGATATCTTTCAGGAGTTTTCTTATGTATGTGGGAGTTCCTGCATTTCTTTTTTTTTTTTTTTTTAATTGGCATCATGGCCGCTTCAGGTAACCAAATCTTCTACCAAACATGTGATTCTATAAATGGTCCTTGTCTCTTTGGAGCCATGTCCATGAAGATGCAGGCATCATCTAAGTGTATTACACAGTATTGTGGGGGCTCCTGGTGACAGGAGCGATCGTGAGTCATGTTACCGGCATCAGGCAGGTCGAGCACGCCACAGAGCGGGTTGCGTTGATCTCGATCGATGCTCCATTTGGTGATGAAGTCTTTCTGGGTCATGGATGGATCTGCTGACCAGACGTGAGTGTGATGGACCCAGGTCGCGACGCCGTCTACCTTGAGAGTGGTGGGGGTCGTCAGCACCACAGTGTAGGGACCCTTCCAACATGGCTCTAGGGTCTTCTGGCGGTGCTTTCTGACGTAGACCCAATCTCCTGGTCTGTGCTGATGAGGGGTTGGGGTTGGACTGGTCTCATAGATGGCGCGGAGGCGCAGCCAAACATCCTCATGTGCCCTCTGGAGCCCTCTCAAGGAAAGAGATAGTTAAAGAAAAACCACCCAGTCCTCGCCAGTCTCCGAGTCAGATTCCTCCTCTCTTGGAGAACTTCAAAGTCCTGATGGCTTCTAGGTAACCCTGTTTATCAGTTACAGCAGCAACAAGTACCAGACCCTTTCAGTACATTTGACCAGCTTCATTCCCGCCCACCTTTACAGATTCTAAGGCCCATTGTCTTCCTTTAACCAGCAAGCCAAATGACACTGGCCTGTATTATTTAATTCAGCACAGGCAGGGGGAAGGGCCCATGGAATCTCTGCCCTGAGGAACTGTGAGCCCCACCCTTAAATGTCCCAATCATACTAGAAAAGCCACAAATACCTTTTAAATCTACCCCAGAATTCCAAAATCCCAACCCAGCACAGAATATACTTCCACACTTACATGAACAAATAATTATACCCAAGTAGACATAAAAAACATCAAATAAACATCCACACTTACACCCTTTCAGTGAACAAGTACTTTTACAGTCTTGGGATCTTGAGTAGACAGGAACAGATGTGGAGGCCTCCCTTTCTCACATCCCAGGACAGGACTTTGACCTATGTCTCATCCAGATAGAAACGGTACTCATATTGAACAAGGAAACCAAGACTAAATAGACATGATAACTAGATACATTCCCCATTAAGAACTTTGAGGTGCATGCCACATTTATACCACAAAATACCAACAAATCAATTTCAGTTGTGTCAAGATACAGAACCAGTCCCTGAACAGAGGCAGTAGAAAACTGCCTAGGAATGCTTCTTTTCTACCCTTTTAAAAGATAGGCCAGATTGGAGCCAGTCCGAGTTTTGACTTCCCTCCCGAAGTCCCAGAGATGGTGAATACCATCTAGAAGCCATTCCTCCAGATACAGGACAAGTCCCTTAGAGATCCTTGATAATCTACACCAGTAATTCATTCACACAATCCCCCAAAAGTTAAAGAGGAAGGAAAGAACCATTCAATGTAAACACATTGGAAAACCAAGGCCAGAAGTACCCTCTGGCATTTCAGGGGTACCAAGGAAGAAGTTGGGCCACGTCCAGCCCTTCTCACAATCCACCATTAGTGGCCAGTCCCAGCTCACTGGTCTACCATTATTTCTTTGTCTAGGGTTTTTATTCTGTACACAGCAAAGGTCAAGTTCAGCTCAAAACTATGCGCACTCATTTTTAAACTGGCCTTTTCCCTTTACATGGGCACAGAAATCCCGGCAATTCTCTATCTACAAGCCCTTTAAGAAATACAAGCTCTATTGTCAGCCCTTATAAAGCCAACTGCTCAAAACATTGGTCTATCATATCAATAAAATTATATTAAGACCGTGATTGCTAATTTAGTATTAAATAAATCTGAGAGGCAGGCACTTTCTGCCCCATCTGCATTTCCTTAGTAAAACTCCACCTTAAAACTCCACCCCTGAAATCCCATCCTGCCTCAGTGAGCAGACACTCCTTTTGTGATTGACTAAGTCAGAGGGAGGGGCCTTTACTGTTCCAAGATGGCAGCCCCCAGGGGTACGGCATGCCATGCGGCCAACATGGCAGCTGCCAAGTCAGGCAGCTCAACATTGTGGCTGTCTAAACTGTTCTCTGACAGAAAAGATGATTTCCTCATTCTCACAATAAACAAGGGAAGAGCAAACCAAAACCCCTAAAAGATAGATGGCCAACATTATATTGCAGAACTTTTTTAAATTTTAGGTAGCAAATTAAATACACTAGCCCAAAACCCTATCCAAAATCAGACGGTGCGCACATTAGTTTTAAGCCAGCTTTTCTCCTTACACGTGCACAGAAATCCCAGATCCATTTACTTGGGGAGGGCGTGACCTGTTTCCACAGACCCTCACTCAGGCGGCCACCCGACCGCCACACAAAGGAGGGGGGAGGGCAGTCCCCTTCCCTCCATACTCACACACTTTCACCAGACATTCATTCAGAGTTTAAACAATCCATTCAATTCCTAACAACTTCCCAATTTCTGAGGGAGCTCTAAAGCCTCCCCAAATCTCCTTGAAATGATCAATCACAATACCCAAAGGTGCAGTCTGAGTCCATCCCATAACATCCATTCAGTACAAACACAGAACACTAAACAGGGCCCGAAAATACAGCCTTCCAACTCCATGGAAGTAACGAGACGAAGGCCTTACGCCAAATCGGCAGGAGCGACCTGCGAGGGGCATATCCATCCCTCGTGAGGGGCATATCCATCCCTCCTGGGGTGAGGGGCATATCCATCCCTCCTGGGGTGAGGGGCATATCCATCCCTCCTGGGGTGAAGGGCATATCCATCCCTCCTGGGATGAGGGGCATATCCATCCCTCCTGGGGTGCGGAACGTCTTCCAACTCTCCCCCGCCTGTGGTCTTTCACGGCGCGTCCACCTAGACCCCTCAGGCAATTACAGATTCCAGAAACGAGCTCACACTGAACAGAACATACAAGGACACACACATACCGTGGTCAGTCAGACTCTTCAGATTGGGGTCCCTCAATGGTCTTGGGAATCCCGGACGAGCCCCCAAATGTTGTGCCCAGATTTCAAGATTCCCAAGGGCCCACCAGGGAGCCAGCAAGTCCGATGCAAAAGCAAAGAGTCATTTATTTCAAACCTAGGTTTGGCTCCCATGCCCCCCCCTTACTGACACAGCAGCAAGTGGCAGAGAGAGCTGCATTTCTTGCATATATGTTTATCAGGGTTATATCCTCTTGTTGTATTGATCCCTTTAGTATTATGAAGTGGCCTTCCTTATCTCTTGTTATGGCCTTCACTTTGAGGTCTATTTTGTCCGATATATGTATTGCTACCCCAGCTTTTTCTTCATTTCCATTTGCCTGAAAGATATTTTTCCATCCCTTCACTTTCAGTCCATGTGAGTCCCTTCTAATGAGGTGGGTCTCTTGTAGACAGCAAATATATGGGTCATGTTTTTTGGTTTTTTGTGTTTTTTTAATTGTTTTTATTATTATCATTATTATTATTATTATTATTATTATTATTATTATTATGGTATTACAAATGTGTCCTCAGCCCCCCCATTAACCCCCAACCCCCCCACACACACATACACACACACACACTCATGCTCCCATCCCCCTGTTGTCCATGTCCATTGGTTTGGTTTATATACATGTATACAAGTCCTTCGGTTGATCTCTTCCCCTTACCCCCGCCCTCCCCTACTTCCCTTCTGGGGATTGATAGCCTGATCGCTGTTTCTCAGTCTTTGGATCTGTCCCTTTTCATCAGTCTATGTTGTTCTCTATAATCCACAAATGAGTGAGATCATGTGGTATTTATCTTTCTCTGACTGGCTTATTTCACTTAGCATAATGCTCTCCAGTTCCATCCATGCTGTTGCAAAAGGCAAGAGTTCCTTTTTTTTACTGCAGCATAGTATTCCATTGTGTATATGTACCACAGTTTTCTAATCCACTCATCTGCTGATGGGCACTTAGGCTGTTTCCAGATCTTAGCTATGGTGAATTGCGCTGCTATGAACATAGGGGTGCATATATCCTTTCTGATTGGCGTTTCTGGTTTCTTGGGATATATTCCTAGTAGTGGGATCACTGGGTCAAATGGGAGTTCCATTTTTAGTCTTCTGAGGTAGCTCCATACTGTTCTCCACAGTGGCTGCACCAGTCTGCATTCCCACCAGCAGTGCAGAAGGGTTCCTTTTTCTCCACATCCTCTCCAACACTTGTTGTTTGTTGATTTGTTGATGATAGCCATTCTGACAGGTGTGAGATGATAACGCATTGTCGTTTTGATTTGCATCTCTTGTATAATTACTGACTTTGAGCAGGTTTTCATATGTCTTTCGGCTTTCTGTATGTCCGCTTTCGAAAAGTGTCTATCTAGGTCCGTTGCCCATTTTTTTATTGGATTGTTTATCTTTCTTTTGTTAAGTTTCATGAGATCCCTGTAGATGTTGGAAATTAAACCCTTATCGGTGGTATCATTGGCAAATATGTTCTCCCATGTAGTGGGTCTTCTTGTTGTTTTGTTGATGGTTTCCTTTGCTGTGCAAAAGCTTTTTATTTTGATGTAGTCCCATTTGTTTATTTTCTCTTTAGTTTCCATTTGCCCTAGGAGCATTATCAGAGAAGAAATTTCTTTGGCATATGTTTGCAATTTCGCTGCCTGTGGATTCCTCTAGTATTTTTATGGTTTCCCGTCTTACGTTTAAGTCTTTTATCCATTTTGAGTTTATTTTTGTGTATGGTGTGAATTGGTGGTCTAGTTTCATCCTTTTGCATGTATCTGTCCAATTTTCCCAACACCATTTATTGAAAAGACTGTCTTGACTCCATTGTATGCTCTTGCCTCCTTTGTCAAATATTAATTGGGCATAGTGGTTTGGGTCGATTTCTGGGGTCTCTATTCTATTCCATTGATCTATATGTCTGTTCTTGTGCCAGTACCAAGCTCTTTTAAGAACAGTGGCTTTGTAATACAGTTTGATATCTGGTATTGAGATCCCACCTACTTTGTTCTTTCTCAGGATTGCTGCAGCTATTCGGGGTCTTTTTTTATTCCAGATGAATTTTTGGAACGTTCGTTCTAGATTTGTGAAATATGCCATTGGTAATTTAATGGGGATTGCATTGAATCTATAAATTGCTTTGGGTATTATGGACATTTTGATGATGTTGATTCTACCAATCCATGAATACGGTATATTCTTCCATCTGTTTATGTCTTCCTCTATCTCTTTTTTCAGTGTCCTGTAGTTTTCGGCATATAAGTCTTTTACCTCCGTAGTTAAGTTTATTCCTAGGTATTTTAATTTTTTTGGTGCAATGGTAAATGGGATTGCTTCTGTAGTTTCACTTTCTGTAAGTTCACTATTGGTGTAGAGAAATGCCATGGATTTCTTAGCATTAATTTTGTATCCTGCTACATTGTCGAATTCATTTATTAAGTCTAATAATTTTTTGATGGAGTCTTTAGGGTTCTGTATGTACAGTATCGTGTCATCTGCAAATAAGGACAGTTTTACTTCTTCTTTTCCAATCTGGGTGCCTTTTCTTTCTTCTTTGTGTCTGATCGCAACGGCTAGTACTTCCAGTACTATGTTGAACAGGAGTGGTGAGAGGGGGCATCCCTGTCTTGTTCCTGTTTTTAGGGGGAATGGTTTTAGTTTTTGCTCATTGATTATGATGTTGGCTGTGGGTTTGTCATATATGGCTTTTATTATGTTGAGGTATGATCCCTCAATTCCTATCTTGCTGAGAGTTTTTATCAAGAAAGGGTGTTGGATTTTGTCAAATGCCTTTTCCGCATCAATTGATATGACTATGTGGTTTTTTTCTCTCAATTTGTTTATTGATTTGCGGATATTGTACCATCCTTGCATCCCTGGGATAAATCCTACTTGGTCGTGGTGTATGATCTTTTTTATGTACTGCTGGATCCGATTTGCTAGGATTTTGTTGAGGATTTTGGCATCTATGTTCATGAGGGATATTGGCCTATAATTCTCTTTCATTGTATTGTCTTTATCTGGTTTTGGGATTAGGGTGATGTTGGCTTCATAGAATGAGCTTGGAAGTATTCCTTCCTCGTGGATCTTTTGACATAGTCTGAGGAGGATAGGTTTTAGGTCTTCCTTGAATGTTTGGTAAAACTCTCTTGTGAAGCCATCTGGCCTCGGGCTTTTGTTTGCTGGAAGCTTTTTGATTACTGCTTCGATTTTCTCCATAGTTTTTGGCCTATTGAGATTTTTAGATTCTTCCTGGTTAAGTTTTGGAAGGTTGTATTTTTCTAGGAATATGTCCATTTCTCCAGGTTGTCTAGTGTGTTGGAGTAGAGTTGTTCATAGTATTTTCTAACAATCCTTTGTATTTCTATGGGGTCTGTTGTTATTTCTCCTCTTTCATTTCTGATTTTGTTTATTTGGGTCCTCTCTCTTTGTTTCTTGGTGAGCCTGGCTAGAGGTGTATCAATCTTGTTTATCCTTTCAAAGAACCAGCTCCTGGTTTTGTTGATTTTTTGTATTGTTTTTTTCGTCTCTATGTCGTTTATCTCCCTCTGATCTTTGTTATTTCCTTCCTTCTGCTTACAGTGGGCTTTTTTTGTTGCTCCCTTTCTAACTCTTCGAGTTGTAGTTAGGTCATTTATTCTCATTGTTTCTTGTTTCTTGCAGTAGGCTTGTAGAGCTATGAACTTCCCTCTCAAGATTGCTTTTGCTGTGTCCCATAGGTTTTGGATTGTTGTGTTTTCATTGTCATTTGTTGCCATGATGTTTTTTATTTCTTCTTTGATCTCACTGGTAACCCAGTCATTGTTTAATAGCATGCTATTTAGTCTCCATGTGTTCGATTTTTTTGGATTGTTTTTGTTGTAGTTGATTTCCAGTTTTATGCCTTTGTGGTCTGAGAAGATGCTTGATATGATTTTAATTTTCTTGAATTTGAAGAGACTTTGTCTGTGACCCAATATATGGTCTATCTTTGAAGATGACAAATGTGCACCTGAGGAGAATGTATATTCTGTGGCTTTGGGATGAAATGTTCTGAAGATGTCAATTAATTCCATCTGATCTAGTGAGTCATTTAGGATTGATGTTTCTTTGCTGAGTTTCTGTTTAGAGGATTTGTCCAGTGGGGATAATGGGGTGTTAAGGTCCCCTACTATGATTGTATTGCTGTCAATCTCTCCCTTGATCTCCTCCAGAAGATTTCGTACGTATTTGGGTGCTCCTATATTGGGTGCATATATATTTACCAGAGTTATTTCTTCTTGTTGGACTGCTCCCTTTAGTATTATGAAGTGGCCTTCTTGATCTCTTTTTATGTCCTTCACTTTGAGATCTAATTTGTCAGATATAAGTATTGCTACCCCAGCTTTTTTTTCACTTCCATTGGCCTGAAAAACCTTTTTCTATCCCTTCACCATCAGTCTGTGTGCGTCTTTTTTTCTGAGGTGGGTTTCCTGTAGACAGCAGATATATGGGTCATGTTTTCTTATCCACTCATTTACCCTATGCCTTTTGACTGGGGAATTTAATCCATTTACATTTAAAGTTATTATTGATAGAAACTTGTTAGTCACCATTTTTGTTCTTTACTGCTGCATTCCTTCTTTGTTTCCTGTTTTTTTCTATTTACAGCAGGCCCTTTAGCATTTCTTGCATTGCTGGTTTGGTTGTAATAAACTCCCATAGACCGTTTTTGTCTGTGAAGCTCCTGATTTGACCCTCAATTTTGATTGATAGCCTCGCTGGGTACAGTATTCTTGGATTCAGACCCTTCCTTTGCATGACTTTGTGTATTTCATTCCATTCCCTTCTTGCCTGATGTGTTTCTGTTGAGAAATCAGTCGCTAGTCTGATGGGGGATCCTTTGTAGGTAACTTTCTGTCTCTCTCTGGCTGCTTTTAAGATTCTTGCTTTGTCGTTGGTGTTTGCCAATTTAATTATTATGTGCCTTGGTGTTGGTCTTTTCAGGTTCATTTTGTTTGGGACTCTATGAGCTTCTTGGATTTGTGTGAGTTTTTTCTTCCCTATATCAGGGAAATTTTCTGTTACTATTTTTTCAAACAGGTTTTCTATTCCTTGCTCAGTTTCCTCTCCTTCTGGAACCCCTATTATTCGGATGTTGTTTCGTTTAGCATTGTCCCAGAGTTCTCTTAGGCTCTCCTCCTGCTTTTTAATTTTTTTTTCTAGAAGCTGTTCTCTTCGGGTATTTTTTTCTACCTTGTCTTCTAGCTCGCTGATGCGGTCCTCTGCTTCTTCTAGTCTACTGTTGATGCTTTCTATTGAGTTCTTTATAGCAGTGATGTCATTTTTCATTTCTTCTTGGTTTCTCTTCATTTCCTCTTGGTTCTTCTTCATTTCCTCTTGGTTCCTACACATATTGTTGAATTGGTCTTCCATTCTTTTCATCCACCTTATGGCCATTTCTCTGAATTCTTTCTCTGACAGGTTTCTTGCCTCCATTGCCTCCATTTCGTTCACTTCCTTTTCTGATGATGCCTGTTTTTCTTTCATATTTGGGTTGGTTCTTTGTTTCACCATGATTTCTCTTTTCAAGGTGTTTGGTTATGTAGTTCTCTCTCTGCTGCGCTGATTCAAAGGCACAAAATACAACACAACAAGGCACAACGTACAAGGCACCGAACTAAATGCATTCACGATATTGATAACCCCAAATAAAGGTGACCCCCCGAGCGAAGAGAATTAGGGGATAAAGAAGAAAAAAGAGAAAAAGATTAAAGAGAAAAATAAAAAACAAAAAGGAGTGCCAAAATGAGATTGGGAAAAGGGAGAGAAGAAAAAAACAAAGAGACAAAAAAAAAGTAAGAGAATGAAATAGAGATGGGGAAGAGGCTATTTGTATGGGGAGAAAACTCCAAGAGAACTGCAACCAATCTCAATGAACTCCAGCAGCAGATCCCTGGAGACTAATGCAAACTACAAACAACCACCAATATCAAGCGAGGCAAGGGACAACAGAAGCACAAAAATAACCAGATAAGAAAAAGTAAGCAAAACAGAAAAATGAAAAACAAAACAATTTCCCACACAAGCATAGAAAACCCCAATATACTCAAAATCAAGCAAACACTAGCAAAACAACACACAGAGAGAGAAAAACTAGATAGTGAAGAAAGATAAGAGAGAGGTGTATATGGATTTGGAGCGAGGGATTGGAAATTAGATATATAAGTAGGGTGAAATGTAGACAGTGGGTAGAAAGAAGGAATAGGGAAAATCCAAAGCAGGAATAAGTAAGAGAAACAGGACAACAAAAGGGGGAAAGTGAGGAAGAGAGTTTTAGCTTAAGGATAAATGTGAGATAGAGAGAAATGATGCTAAAGGAACGATGAAAATAGAGCGTAGAACACTAATCCCAAAATAAAATAAAGAAAAAGAAAAAATAAAAAATAAAATGACACTTGAAAAAATGGTAAAAGGATAGCAATAATACTGGTTAAAAAAATGTAGTAATTAAAAAGGTAAAATCAAGTGATGAAAAAAATAAAATAAAAAATAAAAAAAATAATAAAATACGTTCTTAATGAAGTGGTGAAAAAAGAATTAAAAAAAATATATAAAAATATTCGGAAGTGAAGGTGCTTCAGATCTTCCACTCTTCTTTTTGGCACGCCTTAGTCCTTCCAGGCATTCAGGGGAGTGTTGAACTTCCCTACGATACACTGTCCCTCCGTGCCGTAAACCACAGACCTGATTTTAAGGCAGGTTGTATTTGTTTACCAGACTGCCTTTATTTGTGATCACAGAAGATACAGTTCGTGCCTCTGCCTCTGGGTGGCAGTGTGTCTGGATTGACCTCCGAGGCTATAAGTCCTCTCTATCAGTAGGGTTTTTTTTTCTCTATGGTATCTGGAACTGACCTGGGAAAGACCACTGCCCAGAGCTGGTTCTTTATTAGTTACTGCCCGCTGTTTCCCAGGCTCCCCAAAAAGAACCTTCCCCTACAGGCTCTGCGAATGACCCCAACTGGGGAATCCCATGCACTGGGTTTAATAATCAAATGCATGGATCTAAGGGGAGCTGTAACAAGAGCCTGATACGTTGTTCGAATTCGCAAGTCTCCACCTTCCAGGTGTGCGCACAGTCTCCACGCGCACAGTCTCCGCGCGCCCACTCGCCCCTGGCACCAAGCAGCCGGCAATTGGCAAAGTCCAAGGCTGCTCCTTTACATCTATGGGCTTATTTTTAGCGTTCCCTTCTGCCAACAGCCCTGTGGGGCCCCTTCCCCACTCATGGGTCACGCTGGTCCCAACGGCTGCGGACTCTGTGGGGCGCAGATTTTGCCCCGCGAGCGCGCGCAAGGAGCGAGCTCGGTCCTCTTTCCAACCCGAATTGCAAACTGCACCTTTAGGGGAAGTCTAACCTTTTGGTGAGAAGAAGCAGTGCTCGTCTGACTTCACGCAGTCACGCTGCTTGAGATCCCTTCTTTCCAGGTTAGTAGCTGGTCTCTGGATGCCAGCAACAATCGCCCAAGATGGCGCAGTCTCCGCTGCTTAGCTGGCGCACCGAGAGAGGTTTCAGCCGCAGTCTCCAGCCGTCCTTTTTTTTCCCTGGGGGTTCTTGGTCTTTCCTAGCTGCAGACAGTCTCTCAGCTGAAAATCCTCAGCCTATTCGGGCTGTATGTTGCCCGTTTCAGCTGCTCAACCTTATCTGCTCCAGGACAAGCACAGGACACGTCCGTTTATACCTCCGCCATTTTTTTCCTCCTATGGGTCATGTTTTTTATCCATTCAGCCACTCGATGTCTTTTGGTTGGAGCATTTAGTCCATTTACGTTTAAAGTTATTATTGAAAGGTACTTGTTTGTAGCCATTTCTATTTTTTTGTGGCTGTTTTCTTTCTGGGCTTTTTAGTTCTTCTTTTTACACCAGTCCCTTTAGCATTTCTTGCATTGCTGGGTTGGTGGTGATAAACTCCCTTAGCCTTTTTTTGTCTGTGAAGCTTCTTATTTCCCCTTCAATTTTGAATGATAGCCTTGCTGGATAGAGTATTCTTGGATTCGGTCCTTTGCTTTGCATCACTTTGTAAATTTCTGTCCATTCTTTTCTGGCCTGATGTGTTTCTGTTGAGAAATCATTTGATAATCTGATGGGGGATCCTTTGTAGGTAACTCTCTGTTTCTCTCTTGCAGCCTTTAAGATTCTCTCTTTGTCTTGTACTTTTGCCATCGTTATTATGACATGTCTTGGTGTGGGTCTTTTGGGGTTCATCTTGCCTGGGACTCTCTGTACTTGTGTAAATTTTTTCTTCCCCATATCCAGGAAGTTTTCTGTCATTATTTCCTCAAATAGATTTTCTAATCCTTGCTGCTCTTCTTGTCCTTCTTGCAGCCCTATTATGCGTATGTTACTCTATTTCATGTTGTCCTGAAGCTCCCTTAGGCTCTCCTCCTGCTTTTTAATTTTTTTTCTCCAGTTGCTGTTCAGATTGAGCTTGTTTCTTGGCCTTATCTTCTAATTCACTAATTCGGTCCTCTGCTTCTTCTAGTCTGCTGTTGAAACTTTCCATGGTGTTTTTGATTGTAACTATATCACTTTTCATTTCTTCCTGATTCTTGCATAGGTTGTTGATTTTCTCATCCATCCGGTGAATGAATTGTACAACCACTATTCTGAATTCTTTTTCTGTCATGTTGCATGCTTCAACTTCATTAATTTCCTTTCTTGGCGACTCCTCATTGTCTTTCCTCTGGGTGTTGTTTTGTCTCTTCATTCTGATTATCTCCCGATGGTTCAAACATCGAGTTTCGTGGGCCTGGGCCGTGTGCAGTGGGAGCCCCCCACCACCTTAGTGTCACTGAAGAGCTCTGAAACTAAGATGTGTCAGTGTTGTCAGCAGTCAATATGGCCTCGAACGCGCCCTTAGAATCAGGGACCCTGCCTGCACCGTGCTGAAACAGAGACCCCCGGGAAGCATGTTGAAAACCAGAGCCCCCTAGCGTGCGCCAGGAGTCAGAGTTCCCCAAGAATCCAGTATCAGAGTCTCTGATGCTTCGCGCGACCTTGCCTTGAGAATCAGGGTCCCTGTGTACCCTTGCACCAGGAATTGGAGTCGCTGGCCCTTAGTATGAAAGCACAGGAAATCAGGATCTCAGGCGCAGGTGATAAGAAACACAGTCAAGTCACTGGTGCTTGGTGCTGCCTCCTGCCCAGAGAATTGGGGTCCCTGGGCCTGTGGTACACGGGACAAATTCCCGGTGTTCACGCAATAGCTCCCAGCCCAGGGCTCCGAAGCCGGCAGTGCACGTAGGATCAGTTCCTGGGGTTCACGCGATTGCTCCCAGCCCAGGACTCCTGAACCCGGCCCTATGCGGAATCAGTTCCAAGGTGCTTGCGCACTTCCAGGCTAAAGTTCCTAGAGTGTCCCGGTCAAGGGGTGGGTCTATCAGTTAGTTACTCTGGTGCTGCCCGCAGCCTGCCGGAAGGGGAGATGGGCTCTGTTACTCACGGATCTGCCGTGGGGATTTCTGAACTTTTGGTGTCCACAGGTCTGTAGCTGTGGTCCCAGGTCTCTGTCCCCAGTGGCTGCAGGGTCCTGGTATGCATCTGAGATCAGACTGGGTGGTGCTGAGGCCAGGATCCTAGTCTCAAGCAGCTTTGTTTCCCAAGATGGCGTGGTCGCCAAGCCTGTGCTGGCCGCCCAGGAGTGTCCATGCAGGGAGCGGGACTCCGCTGCCTAGGACTGCCCGGTTTAGCAGCCCCTTAGAAGACCTGCAAAATCTAACTGTCCCTAGCTCATACACACACGTCCACACACTCCTATATCACTCTCAACACTGCAATTTCTTACAGTTCCCCATATTCACCAAGTTGGCTCACAGCTCCAGGCCTTTGTCCATACTGTTTCCTTTGCTACCCCATCAAATCCCCCATTTTCACAAAGCTAACCTCTATTCATCATCTCAACTCAGATATCCGCTCCCTGAAAACACCAAATTCTTTTAGGTAGTTGGGTCTTCCTTTAATTTTTTGCTCTTATACCTAAGACACAGTGCCCACTGAGTTGTATTGAATTATTTACATCTTTCTCCTTCTAGACAATGATCCTAGACGGAACTAAGCACAGAGTTTGAAAGTCATGTTGGATGGGGTTCTGACAGCCAAGAAAATCAGTTGGGAAAGAGTGGGGAGGTGGCAGTAATAGGTCTTGGTTAGAGTGGTATCAACACGAAAGACTTGGGGAAGACGAGGCAGCAAGGAGAGAACTCCAAAATCAGGACATACTCTTAAATTGTCTCTTTCCCCCTCCAGCTCCCAATATGTCAACAACCTTCCACTGCCCAACCTCTTTAGCTCTTGCGGCCTGTTTGAGTGCACTTTCTCTTTTCTATACCACTGATACACCTCAATGCTATCAAGGAAAACTTCGGGTTGCTGGAGGTAAACTGAACATCTGATGGTTTCAGAGACTGAAAAACTAGACATCTGAGTGGATCCCAAGAGGTTCTGACACTCAGGGATCCTGGAATGAGGAGGGACTGGATTCCTCTCTGGTTTTCTAAAACATCTATGTGTCTCCCCATCTTTCCTTGTTTTCTAGGAAACATCTGAAGCAGGGGGTCCCTCGGGGGTGAGGATGACAGAGCTCCAACACACCTGGGCATCTGCATGCACGACTCCAGAGACCAGGTTCAGTGACGCAGATCCGTTTTATTTTGGAACTACAGGGGTATATATAGCATGAGGGGACCAATCAGAGGGAGACACGTTGCTACAGGCGACCAATGGCTAGAAGGCTGGGGTACTGTGCACATGGCTCTAGGATTTCTTTCATGTGGGCATTGTTACTTCCTGGTGTGCCGAGGAAGCATGTTATGCTGGAGTGTGCTCACACCATTGCATCAGCCGCAGCGCTGAGACATACTTTCTGAGCTCTATGTACATCTCCCCCGTCCTTTCTAATTAGCGCCAAAGCAAAGGAGTTGTCACTACTCAGAAGGAGTTAGAAGGGTGGCCTTATAGACGGGTAAAAGGAGTAGCAGAGGCACGTGCCACTGGAAACTGGGTACTGTCTACACCAGCCGTGGGAAAACTACAGCCCGTGGGCCGGATCCGACCCATTCGAAATGAATAAAACTAAAAAAAAAAAAAAAAAAAAAAAGACCGTACCCTTTTATGTAATGATGTTTACTTTGAATTTACATTAGTTCACACAAACACTCCATCCATGCTTTTGTTCCGGCCCTCCGGTCCAGTTTAAGAACCCATTGTAGCCCTCGAGTCAAAAAGTTTGCCCACCCCTTGTCTACACCAACTGGCATGCGAATGCTAGGGTGAGGTATCACAGTCCACAGTTCTTAGCTGTGCGCCCCCATGCTATTAGCTGTAATGATAGCACACATTAATAAGAGTAACGTTCCTGCCTACGGGTTCCCCTCTGGCGCTATGTGCGCGGCTTGGTCTTGTAGAGCCTTGATGTCACCCCAGGTGATGGGGTGGGCTCGTCGGTGTCTAGGTCGTCTCTGCCATCGGGGCTGGCTCTCTTCTATGGTCAGGTCCTCCATTTCCTCCACGGGGGGCGATGGTGGCGATCTACGGCTCATTGCTGGTGGTGTAAGGTTTGACGTCACGAGCAGGGATTCACGCAGGACTTTTATCGCCTTCTGGAAAAATACAAACAAACCCTCTCTCCTGGGTTAAGAGCGGGTCGGGGCCTTTCCAGGCTCTGGTAAGTGGGTCTCTCCACTGGACCAAAGGAAGAGGTGTTGGTATGTCCCAGAGTCCTCCCCAATGTTTATACATAGGGGTTAATCCATGCTCATCAAAATGAAAATAATTGAGGGTAGTTAAGGCTTGGGTTAGCAGTGTATGAGGATTTCTCCCTATCACTCCCCCTTTTTCTTTAATCAGTTGAGCCTTGAGTTCCCTGTGTAGTCTTTCAATAATTGCCTGTCCATGGGGGTTATAGGGGATGCCCAGGGTATGCTAGATGTCGTGTGCTTTTAAGAAGTCTTGAAATAGAGTGCTGTTGTAGCATGGTCCATTGTCAGTTTTTACCTCCCACGGGAATCCAAGGACGAGAAAGGCAGCCTTGAAGGTGGCAATGCTATGTTTGGCTTTTTCCCCCGGTTGGGCCTGGGAAAACGTGGCTCCTGGGCAAGTATCTATGACTGTGTGGACATATTTCAATTTGCCAAACGCTGGGACATGCGTGACATCCGCTTGCCATATGGCATTGGGCTGTAGTCCTCCGGGATTGGCCCCTCTGGGTTGTAAAGGCCCAAGGGGTAGTAGAGGGCCACAGGATTGGCAAGGACGTATGAGGTGCTTGCACTGAGCTAGGGGCAGATGGGGGAAGAGCTTATGGAGAGAGGAGGCTGACATATGAAAGTTGGTGTGTAGGAGTCTGGCCTCTTCTATGGGTTGTAGGGTAAGAACTAGCTTGTCTGCTACTGCATTGCCTAGGGAAAGTGGGCGTGGTAGGCCAGTATGAGAATGTAAGTGTTGGATATACCAGGGCTGTTTACGGTTCTCTAGGATGTCCTTTAGGAGTTGGAGGCTCTGATCTAGCAGGGTATCTTTAACTCTTAAGTTGGAATACCCTATATTTTTTACCATATGCACCACGTAAGCACTATCTGAGAATAAATTGACTGGACTATTTTGACAGTAAAGAAGGGTGTATATTATAGCTCTGAGTTCTCCTACTTGTGCTGAGCCTTGATAAGTATATCTAAGATAAGTGGGGCTGGTGGAAGTTTTAGGGGACTTTATTATTGCTGCACAGTGATGCTTCCCCGCGTCAGTGAAGGCGCAGGGTGCCCCAGGGATAGATTTACTAGAGGGGCGTACCAGACCTAGTGTCTCTAATGGTACCTTTTGGAGGGTTTGGAGGAGCCTATGATTGGGTAGGTGATTATCAACCTGCCCTGGGTAGTTTAGAAGTAACTGTGTTTCTAGATCTGTGGTTAATAGATGAGAGATTTGTTCCTGCGTATAAGGAAGTATGAGAGTGTCAGGTTCTTTTCCATATAGGGTAAGCAAATCCTGCGTGAGCTTCCGTCCTATGAGGGCGTAGACCGCTGCTGGGGGCATTACTTTAGCAAGCTGGCTGTAGGCCAAGTGTACCCAATAAAGAGGACCCTCCTGAAATAGTACTCCTGTAGGAGTCCCAATGGTGGCCAGTACTATCGCTTGGATTGGCTGGGTCAAGTCTATTCTGTGTATCTCTAACTCCCTTAGAGCCTAGTTGACAGCTTTTAAGACCTCTTTGGCCTTGAGGGTTAGAGAGCGGGTACTAAGGGGGTCTGTGTCTCCTTCAAGCAATTGGAAGAGGGGGCCTAGGGCCCCGGTGGAGATTGATAAGCTGTTCCTAACCCAATTAATCTGGCCACATAGTTCCTGTAGCGCATGTAGGGAGATAGTATCAGGAATTGCAAGCTGAGGAGCTATGGGTACTATTTGTTCATGTATTTTATATCCTAAAAAGGAGTATAGAAGAATGGTCTGGACCTTTTCAGGAGCTATATGGAGGTTAAGAGCTCATAGGTTGCTAATAAGTGTTTGGTAGCATGCCTCAAGCCATATAGGGTCCCTATGGGCAATAAGGATATCATCCATGTAATCAGTGATAAAGAATTTTTGGTTAGAGGTTTGGTTGTCACTCCAACGTAAGCCTGGCACGTGGTAGGGCTGTTCTTCATGCCCTGGGGGAGTACCTCCCATTGGTATCTATCTGCCGGTAGTTGATGGTTGGTAGAGGGCACTGAAAAAGGCAAAGTAGGGCCTGTCCTCTGGGTGCAACGGATAGAGAAAAAGCAGTCTTTAATATCTATGATTTCTATATGTGCTCCCCTTTCGATAGCCGAGGGGTGAGGCAGTCCCAGTTGTAGAGGGCCTAGTTGTTTCATGTGTCTATTTACAGCTCTGAGGTCCTGTAGAAATCTCCATTTTACTTTATCCTTCTTTTATATGACAAAGACTGGTGTATTGTGAGGGCTGAGAGAGGGTTCAACATGTCCAGCATCTAGTTGTTCCTGTACTAATTGCTTAAGGGCAAGTAATTTCTCTTGCGGTAAAGGCCACTGTTCTACCCATATGGGGTCGGTGGTGTCCCATGATAACTTTATCAGCTGTGGCGCCGGTGGGTGAACAGTGGCCCCTAGGATTCGGGGGTGGGGGGGGCAGTGCGGTGTATATGATTGCATTGACCAACTCAAGGATGTCTCAGCCCCACAAAGTATGGGGGATGTCAGTCATGAAGAGTGGGCGGAAAGTCCCGGTATTCCCGTCTGAGTCCGCCCAGGAGAGTCCCCTGGCAGCTTGGGCAGCCCTCTTGGAGCCGCTGACTCCCTGAACTAGCGGACCGGAAGTGGTCGGCCATTTGAATAACCGGCACGTCTGCCCCAGTATCTGCTAGCCCTTCTATTCTCTCTCCCTCAACTGTTAATGAATGCCTTGTTCTGTGTAAGAGGTAGCGTCCAATATACCCCTTGGGTCGGCTGCTTTCTTACTGGCGGGACTGAGAGCTGCCCCTCTTCTCATTTAAAGGGGGCAGTGGATATCCATCTTTATCCTTATTGGATCTGCAGTCCCTAGGCCAGTGTAGTCCCTTTCTACAGCGGGGTCAAATGAAGGGGGGTTTTTTCACTTCCCCTCCCTGTTTTCTCTTCCTGATAGGGCAATCCTTCACAAAATGGCCGATCCCTTTACACTCATAGCATGCTCCTTTCTGTCCTCCCGATTGTCCTCCTTGATATGAGCGGCCAGCGCTGCTGCAAGGGTGGCAGCCGACTTACTGACTACATCTTGACAGGTAAGCACCGAGTCATCTATACTGCCTGCTTTAACTCGAGCGATTGCCTGGACGCACTCAGTATTAACCCCCTCCCAGACGAGATCCCTGGTAAGGGCTCCCGCTGCCTGGGCGTGAGTAACCTTACGATACACAGCTTCCCTGACTCTATGTAAAAATTCTGAAAACCCTTCATTGGAACCCTGTACGAGTTTGGACAGTCGCGTAGGCTTACCCCTCGGATTTATTTGGGCGAACGTGCACATAGCACAGAGGCGGACTTGATCAAAATACCTAGCATGCCCCTGGGCCTGGACAGCAGGGGAAGAGAAAACTCCTTCTCCCTGTAGTGCATCTGCCTCATCATGTGGATTATGGGCTTTTCCTGCTACGGTGGCTTGATTACGTTCCGCCTGTTGCTTGCACTGTTCATAAAACAAAGCCTTCCACTGAATCATGTCCCTTGGGGCTAGTATGGTGTGAGAGAGGCATTTCCAATTATGAGGGCAGTTAAGATTTATACAGTGGGGCCTTGACTTACGAGTTTAATTCGTTCCGTGATGGAGCTCATAACTTAAATTACTCATATGTCAAATCACTGACATTCACTGCGCCAACTAGCAGTGGGGTATCTGAAGCTGGCTCCTAACCCGAATTTTTTTGAGCTTGCAACTCAAAGCAAGAAATCGGCCTAGAGATGGCTCGTATCTCAAAAAAACTCGTTAGTCGGGACACTCGTAAGTCAAGGCCCCACTATACTAAAATTTTCAAGTAGCTGTTGGGTGTATGGGGCTGATAACCCATCCTTCTGTACTGCCTTTCCAATGGCTAGTAGCTCCTTTTGGTTAGGCGGTATCCACGCCTGAGGTTGTGGGGCAGTAGGAGTAGTGTTGACGGGGAAAGCCTGAGTTTCTAAGCTCAAAGAGAACCATGCCATGTCCCTCTGCCGGCATTGGGATTGCTATAGCCCTGTCCAGGGATTATCGTTCGTGTCCCCAACAAGGGGGGCCAGAGCAGTCTGCTGCAGGGGACCTGCTCCTGGCTTCCTGCCCTGCGTTGTTTCGGCCGAGGTAGCGGCTTCCCCCGTTTTAGTTTCATTTTGTTCCGCTTCCTTCTGAGCTCTGTTGGTGGTAGATACTTCCCAAGGGTCGGCCTCTGGGGGACCCTCAGGTGCCGAGGGAGTGGTGGTAGTGACCAGGGGATTGTAAGGTGGCAACGGAAGCTTAGGGGGAGGCTCCTCCTTCACTGTGGCTGAAAAGGCTGTGGGTACTGGGAGTGGCGGTTCGGGCGGAGCGCCTGACAGGCAAGCCAGGATAGCTAAGATGGCTGGTGTCAGAGAAGTGGGTAACGATTTTTCCTCGTGTACCTCAGCAGATTGAATCCGTTTCAAGACCTTCTCCCAAGTGTAGGGGTCCCAAATGGGGGCCTCGATTAACCACAGATTGGACTGTGATAGATATTCCCAATGAGTTTGGAGTTCCTTTTCAGAGACCTTAACTCACCTGCTCTGCAGTAAGGCATGGAACGTGCGTGCTTGTGGCGCTCTCGCCAAAGGGGGTAGGATTCCCATTTGACTGTAGAGGGACGCTCACCCATCCAGCCGTTCCAGGGGCCCCACGTTCAGGCACCAGATGAAGCAGGGGGTCCCTCGGGGGTGAGGACGAGGGAGCCCCAACATGCTAGGGCGTCTGCATGCACAACTCCGGAGACCAGGTTCAGTGACACAGATCCATTTTATTGTGGAACTACAGGGGTATATATAGCATGAGGGAACCAATCAGAGGGAGACACGTTGCTACAGGCGACCAATGGCTGAAAGGCTGGGGTACTGTGCACGTGGCTCTAGGAGTTCATTCAGGCGGGCGTTGCTACTCCCTGGTGTGCCGAGGAAGCATGTCATGGTGCAGTGTGCTCACACCATTGCATCAGCCGCAGCACTGAGACATACTTCCCAAGCGCTATGTACAGACATCGACTCAACTTTGGAGGTCAAAGGCTGTACATCAGCACTTCACTGTGGGCTGATGTCTGGGATATTCACAAGTGGACCCAAGTGGGTAAAGGAAATGTGTCCATACCAATCTCTCATTCAATCCCGAAAGGTTGGAAATGGGGCCACAACCTGGCTTCCCATTTCCATTGGGAGGTTTGGGCTATTGCTGCTGCTATTGCTATAATCGCTCGATAGTGTTCCTGTGGAGACATCTGTCCCGAGTCATAGGACACCTCTTTGGACTGGGACCCTCCAACTGGTGGTCATGACTTGATGAGCAGGTGGAGACTTGAAGAACAGAGAGTTCCTATGGATGTGTTTGACATTTCTAATAAAGTTTCTGCTCTGCTTTGTTTGTGAGCCCAGACTTAAAGTGAATTTTAGTGCTGAAAGGGCCTTTAAATTTATCTCTTCTAACCCACAACTTTGGCAGAGAGGGAATCACAGATTTGGAAAACTTGAGTGAGTTTCTCACTTTACATAGCTCTGGGCAGAGCTAAGGCCAGAGCTTTGATATTTTGACCTAAGTCTGGTTTTCCTTTCACTTAATAAGCTACCTTCTCTTGGGAGCAGAACAAAAGACTAGCATTGATCTCCTCTGGAGCACTCCCAGCCCAATCTTAATGCCAAAGTAGGCTGTTTGGGATTCTACTATTTTTCCGTGAAGTATGGAAGAATGAGAAAAATCAGATTCCAGATTCTTCAATTATCATAGGCCCCATTTCCCTATGTTCTATCTGTTCATTGCCCACTTTACATAATTCCATCCCTTATCTGCCACCTACTTAATGCCTCTTCAGTGGACAGAGGAAATGTAGGAGGGGGCTGGGCCTGAAGCTCTGGGGAGGTGGTGATATTTTTAGATTCTCATGCTTATTTATTTATTTACTTACTAGAGGCCTGGTGCACAAAATTCATGCACGGGTATAGAGGGCCCTCGGCCCAGACTATGCACTCTCGCAATCGGGGATCCCTCAGGGGATTTCCAACTGTCATCCTAAACCAGAAGTTGGACATCCCTCTCACATTCTGGGACTGCTGGCTCCTAACCACTCACCTGCCTGCCTACCTGATTGCCCCTAACCACTAGCCTGCCTGCCTGCCCTTTGCATGTCATAGCTACCAGTCGTTCCACCATTTCAATAACTGCCCCCCCCACACTCCTCCAGCCTGATCGCCCCTCACTGCCTCTACGTGCTGGCCTGATTGCCCCTAACTGCCCTCCCTGCTGTCCTGGTAACCCCTAACTACCCCCCCCCCCACGCATATTACCCTTTTATTATATAGGGTTACTCAAGAATACATAAACTATCTTGTTGTAAAAGACTTTGAGCTCTTTACTGCATTTCCTGCTAGAATAAGATCATTCTCAGCAATCAGACTATCACCATTCTTGAAAATATTGACAGCACTCCAAAGGGGTGCAGAGGCACCCTGCAGATGGACTTCAAACACATCAACATAGAACTCAGTCTCTCTGGAAAGAAAAGAGGTTCTGGGTTGACAAATGGTGGGGATGTAAAGATTGTCCACCATTCACACTGTCTGCATCATGTACAGAACATGATCAAGGGTCTTACACTGGGCTTTCATTACAAGACTAGAGGCCTGATACACAAAATTCGTACACAGCGGGTCCCCTCAGTCAAGCCTCCACCCTCTCCAATCTGGGACCCCTTGGTGGATGTCCGACTGCCAGTTTAGGCCCAATCCCAAGGATCGGGCTTAAACCAGCAGTTGGACATCCCTCTCACAATCCTGGACCATTGGCTACTAATCGCTCACCTGCCTGCCTATCTAGTCACCCCTAACTGCCCCATCTGCCAGCCTTATCACCCCTCACTGGCTCTGCGTGCTGGCCTGATCACCCCTAACTGGCCCCAGTTGCCGGCCAGGTCACCCCAACTACCCCCTCCATGCCGGCCTGGTCACCCCTTACTGACCCCTCTGCTCTCCTGGTTGCTCCCAAATATCCCCCTCTGCTGGCCTGGTTGCCCCCAACTGCACCCCTGCCTCTGCTGGCTTGGTCACCCCTAACTGCCCCAATGCTGACCTGGTAGCCTCTTATGGCCACCCCCCGCCCCCACAGGCCTGCTTGCCCCCAAATGTCACCCCCCCCACTGGCCTGCTCACCCCCAACTAACCCTCCTCAGCCTGCCTGGTCACCCCTAACTAACCCCCCACCAGCCTTGTCACCCCACATGGCTCACCTGCCAGCCTAGTTGCCCCACGCAGCCTGCTTGTTCAGTTGTTTGGTCATCACTCACTAAACCTCCTGCCAGCCTGGTCGCCCAACACAGCCTGCTTGTTCAGTCACTTGGTTGTCCCTCACTAACCACCCCTGCTGGCCTGGTCATAGGCAGCCATATTTGAGGGCCTGAGAGTTAATTTGCATATTACCTCTTTATTATATGGAATAGGTCTGTGTATGCTCACTTCCCGATCAACGTCATTATTCGGGAGAATGGTTCTATTCTTAAAACCAGCCCAAATTGCATGGCTCAGTACTTGAGTGTAGACCTATGAACCAGCCAGGGCACATGCCAGGGTTGTGGGCTCCATCCCCAGTGTGGGAGGGATGCGTGCAGGAGGCAGCTAATCAATGATTCTCATCATTAATGTTTCTCTCCCTCTCCCTTCCTCTCTAAAATAAAAACGTATTTTTTAAAACAGAAATTTCTGTCCTGGCCTGCATTGTTCACTGGTTAGAGCATTGTTCTGCACACCAGAGGTTCAAGGGTTTGATTCCTGGTCACGGGTACATACCTGGGCATGTTTGATCCCTGTTCCCAGTTGAGGCATACATAGGAGGCAACCAATTGTGTTGCTCTCACATCAATGTTTCTCTCTCTCTCTTTACTCCTCACCCCCTATCATCCACTCTGTCTAAAAATCAATGGTAAAAATATCATCACTCCACAGGTGAGGATTTAAAAAAAAAAAAAACAGAAATTTCTTGCCTGGCTTAGTGTCTCTCAGTTGGTGGAGCATCATCCCATACACTAAAAGGACACAGGGCACCTACTCAGGTGGTGGGTTTGACCCCAAGAGGGGTGTGTATAAGAGGGAATAAATGTTTCTCACATCGATGTTTCTCTCTCTCTCTCTCTCCCTCTCATTTTATGTGGATCTTTTGTTCTGAGGTGGGTCTCTTGTAAACCACATATAGTTGGGTCATGTTTTTGTATCCATTCAGCTACTCTATATCTTTTGTTTGTGATATTTAATCCATTTACATTTAAGCTTACCATTGATAGGTACTCATTTATTGCCACTTTAATTCTGTATGCCTATGTTTCTCTCTATTTCTTCTCAAAACAGCAAATTAAAATGACAATGAGGTATCATCTTACACCTATCAGAATGGCTACCATCAACATATCAATAAATGACAAGTGCTGGTGAGGATGTGGAGAAAAGAGAACCCTAGTACACTGCTGGTGGGAATATAGAGAGGTGCAGCCACTGTGGAAAGCAGTATGCAGTTTCCTTAAAACATTAAAAACAGAAACCCATTTGCCCAGTGATCCCACTTCTAGGAATATAACCTAAGAAACGCAAAACACCAATCAGAAAGAATGTATGCACCCCTGTTCATAGCAGCACAATTTATAATAGTTAAGATCTGGAAACAGCCCAAGTGCCCATCAGTAGATGAGTGGATAAAAAAGCTGTGGTACATTAATACCATTGAATACGATGCAACTACAAAAAAGAAAAATCTCTTACCCTTTGCACCAGCATGGAGGAACCTGGACAGTAGTATACTAAGTGAAATAAGTCAGTCAAAGAACAATAAGTATCACATAAGCTCACTCATATGTGGAATCTAATGAACAAAATAAACTGACACACGAAATAGATCCAGATTCATGGAGGATCCTCAGAGGGAAGGGAGGGAGGAAAGAGATCAACTAAAGAACTTATATGTACACTAGAGGCCTGATGCACGAATTCGTGCACCAGTGGTGTCCCTTGGCCTGGCCTGCAGGATTGGGCCAAAATAGGCTCTCTGACATCCCCGAAGGGGTCCTGGATTGCGAGAGGGCACAGGCCAGGCCCCCCCCCCCACTGGTGCACGATTGGGTCCAGGGAGGGACACAGGAGGTTGGCTAACCAGAGAGAGACTGTGGGAGGGCTCCAAGGTATGTCTGACCCGTCTCGCTCAGTGTGGATGGGCCAGATCCCAGCAGCAAGCTAACCTACCGGTTAGAGCATCTGACCCTGGTGGTCAGTGCACAACATAGTGATGGTTGACCGATTGACTGCCTGCCCCTGGTAGTCAGTGCATGTCATAGGGAGCACTTGAGTGACCTTAGCAATATCATTAACATATTATGCTTTGATTGGTTGAAAGGCCAACTGGTCTGACACTTAGCTTATTAAGCTTTTATTATATAGGATATGCATAACCCAAGGACACTGACAATAGTGTGGTGAAGGCCAGAGGACAGGAGTGGGGAAGAGGGGGTGATAATGGGAGAGGGGTGGAAATGGGACATCTGTAATACTTTAAACGATAAAGATATACTTATTTTTAATTCAGTCCGGGATTGTTTCTGAGGCTGGATTGGAGGTTAGTTCTGACCCCAGGAGGACTCCTATTAGCTGTCAATTTCCCTACTTCTCCCAAGTTCGACAGCCAGCCTGGGGGTTAGCTTGTCATACCCGGCTCTTCTGCATTGGTGACCACCACTGTCTCTGTTGTTAACAAGATTGCCCTTCTCCATGAACTCCCTCCACACATTCTGTTCCAAATAAAGTCACTTTCTAGGGAAGAATGTTGAAGCTCTCTGTTCTTTTTTTAAATATTTTTATATTTATTTATTAAATTGATTGGGGTGACATTGATCACCATGACATATAGGTTTTAGGTGTGGGTTCCTATGTTACAAGATCTGTGTATTGCACCATGAGCCCACCATCCAAAGTTAAATCTTCTCATCACCTTATATTAGGAACCCTTCTCCCCCTCTCCCCCCACCCCACTTCTTAACCTGTTTTTATTGATTTTGGGGGGGTAGGGGAGAGGAAGGGAGAAGGAGAGAGATAGAACATCGATGAGAGAGAAACATCAACATCGATCAGCTGCCTCCTGCACGCCGTCTGCTGGGGATAGAACCTGAAACCCAGGAATGAGCTCTAACTAGGAATGGACCCGGTGACCTCCTGGTGCATGGGTCACCACTCAACCGCTGAGCCAACCGGCCAGGCAAAGCTCTGGTCTTATCTGTGTCTCTGAGCCACAGCTTGAGAACTGGAGGCAAGGACAGTGGAGGGCTTTTCTCAGAAGGTCCTCTCTGCTTTACACACAGGGCACTGGGCAGGGGTTAGTAGACCCTGGCCTTCATGGCTTGCTTCTCCCAACATGGAAAATCTTCACTACAAACAAGCTGGGGCCAAAGTGACAGAGAGCCCAGTATTCTGGGCCTGCTATCGCTGGGTGGAGCCTGGAACCAATGAGTGACATCTGGGTGGAGGGAAAAGTCCCTAACCTGTCAATCACACCTCCCTGAAATTACCATCTGAGACCTAGACCTGCAGGGTGGAGTAAGGCTGGAAGTGATGCTACCTATAGTCCTTGACTGGGAGACTGAAGAAGGGGAACCTATCTTTTTGGCTCCACCCACTCATAGTTACTTTCCTCATACAGAGCTGGGGTGGGTGGTGGGCATGGTGGGCAGGGGTTGTGGGACAGATGGCACAGATCTGCTGTTCTTACTGATACTTAATACATGTTCTTGAATAAATGTTTCCTTATACAGTGGGGCCTTGACTTACGAGTGTCCCAACTAATGAGTTTTTTGAGATACCAGCTGTCTCTGGGCTGATTTTTGGCATTGAATTGATAGAGTAATTTGAGTTAATGAGTTCGGTCTCCGAACGAATTAAACTCGTAAGTCTAGGACCCACTGTAATCCATTTACAGTGACAAACTTCTTTCTTGCTTCTCTGGGAACACAAGAGATTTTCTAAGTTCCTTAACTGGATAGCCCTTTTGTTGACTCCTTTTTAAGTGATAGTCTCAATTACTAACCCCAACATTATATAGGCCATGAGTGGTGACTTCGCTAGTGACTAAAAGCTCCCACAGCCACAGTTATATCTCTCCCTGGGCTGCTCAGGCCCCAGAACACAGGTTAGGCTCTGCCTTCCAGGCCCTTTATTTCTGGCACCTGTGAATTTGTGTCTCATTCGCACCCAACTATTTACTGAAAGAATTTTTCTACAACATATGCCTTTTGAAAAGTGTCTGAGGGCCAAGTATGTGTCAGGTTCTACACTTAGGACCAATGCCAGGACACACAACACAGCCCATCTTGTCTTCCCAAAGATTAGAGTAACCCAGGGAAATGGGCAGTTGAGTTGCATGGGAGAACATGACCAGAGATCCTTCTACTTGAGGAGTCAGAGAATATCTCCAGAAAAAAATAACATTTTAGTGAAGTCACGAAAGACAAACTGTCTATGGCAGGCACCAGCCCTCTCTGGCCTCAGGGCCCATCCTGCCCCAGCGGCCTCCCCACACCTTTGCCATTCAATCAAGCCCACAGAAAGGACCCACAGCTATGATGTGTGCTGATGCTTCAGGATCTGGAGGAGGAGAGGGCCTGATGAGAAGATCCTGTGTGATCCAGGTGGTCAAGCGGTCCCCCTCCCACCTGAAAGATGGTTTCTTTCAGAAAAAGACAACAAAGTCACACTTGCAGAGAAAGCGGTTTAGTGCCAAGTGAGGGGGACTCGAATTGCAGAGAAAGGATGACACCTCTGTCACTCAGAGTATGCCCTCCATGCTTGCGATGTCCTGGTTTTCTGTGCTTTGGGTTCAAAGTCTTGACTGAATCCATGGCTGTGGGTAGGGTCACTCTACAGACATGAAAAAAGGTCTTGCTGTCAACATGAATGAGTTCTATTGATTTCTTCAAATCAGTCCCCTGGAGTATTTCTCTTCTGTTTCTTCCTGCTCTCCCCCAGCGCTACTCTGGCTCTCTCACACTCCCTCAAAAGACTGTGCATTGCACTCTCTCTTCCTCTCCTGCCTTCTCTCCCTCTACCTTTGCTTACCCCTAATCCTCCCCAATCCTTCCTTCCTCATCTTATCTACAAACTCTGTTTCTTCTTCCTTTTCTAAGTCTCCTCTCTCCATTGTTTGCATTCTGTCTTTGTCTTTTACTCTTTTCATTTTTGCTGCCTTTTCTTTTCTGTCTAAACCTCTGCTCCTTGGCCTTCCTCCTGTCCCCTTCCTCCTGCTCGCTTCCTTCTACCCCCACCCCTCCATGTCTCCTTTGTCCTCTCTGCATCACCTGACTCCATCTCTCTAACCAGCTGTCCTTCCCTACTAATCCCTGTCTTTCCTCCTCCTCCCCAGATGTTCTTACCCTGTGTTACTCTTCGTAGCAGTACCTCCAAGAGTCATCCTTGTCGAAGTTTGCAGTGAGTGAGCACCATGACTTTTTAACAAAACTCCCATCGGTTGTACAGCTGTGATACAATTTGTTATTATAGTTAAAGGGGAAGAAACATGGAGCTCGGTCTGAAAAGCAGAACAAAAGGTGTGAAAATTAACTGTGGTGAGGTTATGTTAGTCTTAGCAAGAGAAAGGGACCATGAATGGAACACCGGCGGTTCAGAGAGGAGATGATTGAGGCTTGCACCTGGGAGTCAATTATGGAAATCCCCCACATGCTCCTCACATGAGGAAAAGCAGCATGCTTACCATCGATTGAGCAATATTTCCATTTCCCTGAATATTGCTCTTCTAGAGAGCACCAATAGTAAAAATCGTCCTCTTCAGTGCAATCATAATACGTGGTGCCTGCATACGTAAACGGGAAAACACAGGCATCCCCTGAAAAAGGAAGCAGGCATTGTTCTCCTCACAGCTCTTAGGTATCATGAGCTCTTCAGTGATTCTGGCTACGTTTCTCTTCAAGCCAGCCCACCCCCAACAAAGCGCCTGCGTGTCCAGAGCCCCCTGCTAAGCACCAGGGGTGTCCAGATCCGTATGGCCTGGTGCCTGTCCTTTGACACTTGTAACATCCCGTGACATTATTTACCCAGAGACATTTATTTCTTGTGGGCATTGGAGTTCCAGGAGACAGAGAAGCTTGCCAGACCACAAAGCAGCCTGATTTGGGATTATAATTTCTTTTAATCCTTACTCTAAGGTATGTTTTTATTGATGTTTAAACAGAGAAGAAGAGAGGGAGGAAGAGACAG
Source organism: Myotis pilosus (assembly GCA_036010255.1). NCBI lineage: Eukaryota > Metazoa > Chordata > Mammalia > Chiroptera > Vespertilionidae > Myotis > Myotis pilosus. The sequence goes on from JASKON010000029.1 coordinate 945,789, forward strand.
TGAAAAACATCCCTCAGTGGCCTCCCGTACACCTCCAGACCGGGGATCAAACCTGCAACCTATAAGTATGTGCCCTGACATGGAATCAAGCCCACAACCTTTTGCTGACCCTCCAACCAACTGAGACACCCAGCCAGAGCTAGGATCATAATTCTTTACACACTGCTGATTTGTTGTGTCTGGAGCTTCTGCTTCACCAGATTCAACACTAAAAATCTAAGTCCCTGTCACATCTATGAACACAGGTGATGTCTTCTTATTATCATTAATAATCTGCCTCACACCATTCAGAAGCCCAATAACAAGCCACATTCACGGGGTAACAACATGAGTTTCAGCGTGCACTGACTTTGGCACTTGAATAGATTGAAGAGGAAAACTATGGAAACCAGAGAGGGCTTCATGGCCAAGGCATCTTTGGCTTGAATGAATTCTCTCAGCTGCATCACTGAATTTACTGGTGGCAAAGCTCGCCTCTCTGCAACTCATGTGCCTATTTCTGTTTGAATAACCTCTGCCCCACCCAGTCCTGCCTGTGCTTCTTGGACCGGCTCCCTGAGGAGAACACCATCCGTTGGAATGAGGCCTGATCCTGAGACTCCAGCCCCACTATCTACCAGTGGCTTGACCTTAACGACTACAAAACTGGGGGGAGATGGAGGGTTGGGTGCACCTGCCCCTCACATTACTGAGAGGGTAGACTTAGCCCATGCATGTAAAATACCTTTGAAGAATTCTGAATGCGGTTGCCACCTAACATTAGTTTGTTTGATTTGATTGTTGTTGTTGTTAAATATATATTTTATTGATTTTTTACAGAGAGGAAGACAGATGGATGAGAGTTAGAAATATCAATGAGAAACATCGATCCGCTACCTCCTGCATGCCTCTACTGGGGATGTGCCCACAACCAAGGTACATGCCCTTCACTGGAATTGAACCTGGGACCCTTCAGTTCATAGACCGATGCTCTATATACTGAGCCAAACAGGTCAGGGCAGTTTGATTGTTGTTTTGTTTTCATTATTTTCCACCATTGCTTATCTATAATAATAAAAGCGAAATATCCTAATTAGATCAGACAGCTGAATGACCTTCCAGATGTCATTCCGGATATCCATATGGACGAAGCCACCAGGGCAGAGGCCGAGGCAAAGGCCATTATGGGCGATCAGGAAGACAGGTGAGCAGTTACGGGCAATCAAGCAGGCAGGCAGAAGCGTTAGGGGCAATCAGGCAGGCAGGTGTGCAGTTGGGGCATCAGGCAGATTGGCACAGTCGTTAGCAGCCATCAGTCAGGCAAGCAGAAGCAGTTAGGGGTGGTGGCGAGCAGTTAGGGGCAATCAGACATGCAAGCAGTTAGGAGCGATTCAGCAGGCAGGCGAGTGGTTAGGGGCAATCAGGCAGGCAGGTAGGTGAGCGGTTAGGAGCCAGTGGTCCCAAATTGCAAGAGGGATATCCAACTGCCAGTTTAGGCCTTATCTGCTGCAGATTGGGCTTAAACCAGCAGCACATCCCCCAAGGAGTCCTGGATTGTGAGAGTGTGCAGGCTGGGCTGAGGGACCTCCCCACCCCATGCATGAATGTCATGCACTGGGCTCTAGTATATATATGGTTAATATGCTAAGTGCCCTTCCCTCCATTCGACAGGTTGCTATGACATGCACTAACCACCAGAGGGCAGACGCTCAATGCAGGAGTTGCTGTGATGCACAGAGAAACGGCACCATGGACCTGGAGACCACAAAGCAACACTTGGCTTCCCCCAAGACCACACAGGCCCCGCCACCACCCCGGAGGGACAGCCCACCAAATTACAGCTGACGCTGCCGAGAACCCATGGCACAAAATGGAGCCTACAGCCCAGACCAGCCCAGAAACGGTCGCTGTGGGCACCGGGTTATGACGTCACATGCCAAGACCCGGCTTTCTCGCCCTAGTGATGACTACCCTCCTTGCATTTTCTTCAGCCCAGGAACATTACTTGCTTTATAGCCAGGTGGAAACACTTTACACTGTAATCAAATGTCTGTGAAGTTTTTTCATATGCCTCATCTCATTTGATTCTCACTAAAGTCTGAGAGTAGGTAGATAGGAGACTCGGTAGAATCCTATTTTCTTTTCATTAGCCGGAAAATGGGGTTTTAGAAAGCTTAGAAACTTGACCTGACTGAAAAGAAGTAAGAAATGGTGGACCTTGAAAATGACTTCAGGTTTTCTCACTGCACAGAATATAGTCAAACACTCCTGCAGTTAAATATTTCACCCTTTGCTCTAGCCGGTTTGGCTCAGTGGATGGAGCGTCGGCAGACTCAAGGGTCCCAGGTTCGATTCTGGTTAAGAGCATGTACCTTGGTTGCGGGCGCATCCCCAGTTGGGGGTGTGCAGGAGGCAGCTGATCAATGTTTCTCTCTCATCAATGTTTCTAAATCTCTATCCCTCTCCCTTCCTCTCTGGAAAAAGTCAATAAAATATATTTTTTTAAAAATTTCACCCTTTGTTTTCCCTGCTTGATCTACAATAATAATCTGCTTCGTGTTGATATTTACTGCTGTGTTGCTGACAATTACCTGAAGGAGAAGTTGGGGTGCTTCACTGGGCTGGAAAAAAAGTTTAGCTAAATCAGAAAGCAGGTCTAATTAAGCAAGTTTATTCTATATCCATGAAAGGCTAAGTTGACCAATGCATATGCAATACATATAAAGCTCTTGCTGGAGTCACTCACACACATGAGTTTCCATCTGTCATTATCGATCGTGAATTTGGTTGGCACTTCTATTATAGAGAAAGGGCAAATAGCAATATTTAAATATTTCTTCTAATTAATTTCCTTTCAATGTGCTCGAATTTGTGCGCCCGGACCCTAATCTGAGATCACTGGAGAAGGACAGGGTTCCAGGCTGCAACTGAGCTGGAAAAAAATACAGGGGTGGAGGAAACCAGTTTGGCTCAGTGGATAGAGCATCAGCCTGCGGACTGAAAGGTCCAGGGTTCGATTCCGGTAAAGGGCATGTACCTGGGTTGCAGGCACATCCCCAGTAGGAGATGTGCAGGAGGCAGCTGATCGATGTTTCTCTCTCATCAATGTTTCTAACTCTATCTCTCTCTTTTCCTCTCTGTAAAAAATCAATAAAATATATTTTTTTTTAAAAAAAGAAAAAATACAGGGATAGAGGATATGGATGGAGGAGAAGAGAGATGGATGGGGATGGCCTGATTTCATTTGATGGCACAAATGCTCTTCAACTCTAACTTTTTTCACACTAAAACATTATAATTTTGTACTATGATAACAACACCAAGTGTAAGCTCCGTGGATCTGCTCTACAACATAGTGACTATAGTTAGTAACACTGTATTTACTTCACATTTTGAAGGGCATTTTAATAGAAACAGGTACATGAGAAGGCTACAGGACATTCCAGATGAGTAAGAATCTTACACATTCTCATTGCAATCATACTGACAGCTAAGTGATAAATGGCCAACCCGTATCACATTAATGGTGCATGTGCCCTGACAATATGGCTTCCCTCTTATCCCAAACATGTACCCCAATTTACATCAAAAACTCACTGTGAACAATATATGAAACCTTGTGTGTAACGGCTCATGTCTGGAAAACTGGAAAGCAAATTTAGGAATGAGGCAGCTGTTGTGGGGATTGATAGTTAATAACAAAATGAGCTTTTGAGTCAGACTGACTAGGCTTACACTTCAGAGACTTGTTTAAAAAAAAACAAGTTCTTGCCCTGACCAGTTTGGATCACTGGATAGAGTTTTGGCCTGCGGACTGAAAGGTCCCAGGTTCGATTCCAGTCAAGGACATGTACGTTGGTTGTGGGCACATCCCCAGTGGGAGGTGTGCAGGAGGGGGTTGATCAATGTTTCTCTCTCATAGATGTTTCTAACTATCTCTCTCCCTTCCTCTCTGTAAAAAATCAATAAAATATATATTTAAAAAAAAACAACTTCTTAATAGAATTTGGCCATCCTGGGCAATGTTATTCAGTTAGTTGGAGCATTATCCCATGCACCAAAGGGTCAAGGGTTCTATTTCCATTCAGGATGCATATGTAGGTAGTGGGTTTAACCCCCAGTTGGGGCCCATACAGAAGGCAGCCAATCAATGTTTCTCTCTCGAATCAATGTTTCTCTTTCTCTCTCTCTCTCTCTCTCTCTCTCTCTCTCTCTCTCCCTCTCTCTGTCCCTTCCTCTCTCTCAAACATTAATAAAAACATACCCTCAGGTGAGGATTAACAAAACAGTTTTTGGCCCTTGAGGCACACTCAAGAACATTATTATTTACTAGAGGCCCGGTGCATAAAATTGTGCACGGGTATGGTCCCCAGGCCTAACTTGCGATCAGGGCCATTATCCCTGGCTGCCAGCAACTGGCCCTACCCCCCACCACCACCCACCCCAGTTCCCCGTTCATCATCCAGCAATGGGAGACTGATGACCCAGAAATGGACTGAGAGGTCAGTCATTCCCACGCACTTGCCAGCCTCACCCCCGCCGCTGGTCACCCTCTGTGTGTGGGGCAACCAATGGGGCAGGGGCCTTGGCCTGGTGCCACCCACATCCCCCACCACCCACCCCAGGTCCCCATTTGCCATCGGTGATCAGAGCCTGCTGGCCAGAGAAAGAGACTGAGAGGTGGTCAGTGCACCTCATAGTGACTGTTGAGCAGTCGTTCTGGTCGTTCTGCCATTATGGTCACTGGGTTTTTATTATATAGGATTATTATTAATACTAGTGGCCCAGTGCACAAAATTCGTGCATGGGGGGTGTCATTCAACCCAGCCTGCACCCTCTCCAATCTGGGCCCCCTTGGGGGATGTCCGACTCCCAGTTTAGGCCCTCTTCCACAGGGCAGTCGGACATCCCTCTTGCAATGCGGGACCACTGGCTCCTAACTGCTCACCTGCCTGCCTGCCTAATTGCCCCTAACCACTCTGCCTGCTGACCTGATGACCCCTAACTGCCCTCCACTGCCAACATGATCGCTTCCAACTGCCCGCCTGCCATCCAGCTCGCCCCCAACTTTCCCCCGGGCCAGCCTAATCCCCCCAACTGATCCCCCCCCTTCGGGCCAGCTTGCCCCTGCCTGCTCCACCCACCACGGCAGCCTGATCGCACCTAACCACCTCTGCCTCAGCTCTGCCACCATGGCTTTGTCTGGAAAGAATTCTGGAAGGTCTCCCAGAAGGTCTCCTGATTTAAGTAGCACATTACCCTTTTATTAGTTTAGATTATTATTAATTTTAGCATTAACCCATTTTTGGTGCACTTTCTTCCACACCAGTCCCAGCCCCTCTCCCCTCCCTTACCTGCATTCACATGGCCCACTTGGAGAAATACATAGGCACCAGTGCACATGAGAAACATTCCCACATTCGGTACCATGGCTGCTGGCCTTCCCGTGACTGATGAACGTCAGCCTCCGTAGCCTTCTTATATAACCTGCTTCCCTCACACCACCCCCTGCAACCAGATAAGAATCAACCTCCCCAGGCCCGTGCATGTTTGTTCCTAAGCCTGAGAGCATAAAGTTCAAGATTATCTCTAAGCTGAAACCACAGGACATTGGCTCATGGCTTCATGTCCCTGAGTCTTGATATCTTAAAATGCATTTAAAACGAGGCAGGGGCGTTTGTAAAATCCCTTTGTTTTAGTGTTTCATGACCAGGCAAAAGGGAGAGGGAAAGATGAAAAGGACCAACTGCTCTCACAGGGTGTTCAATCTTTTGGATATGGACAATAACTTGGTAAAGGCCAAGGAAGTGGGAGGGTGGAGGTGGACAAAGAGGGGAGGGGGACTCCTGAAATAATGTCAACATTAAAAAATTTTAATTAAAAAAATACTAAAATGGCCCTGCCAGCATGGCTCAGTGGTTGAGCATTGACCTGTGAACCAGGAGATCACAGTTCAAATCCCAGTCAAGACATATGCCCAGGTTGCAGGCTCAATATCCACTACAAGGTGTGCAGGAGGCAGCCAATCAGTAATTCTCTCTCATTATTAATGTTTCTCTCACTCTCCCTCTCCCTTCCTCTCTAAAATCAATAAAAATGTATTTTAAAAAGAATACTAAAATGAACAAATAAAATAGGTTAAGAAAAAAAAAACAGAATCCATTTTATATCCTGACTGAAGACTCCGCATCAGAAGCCCAACCAGCTCGCCTGTCAGAGTCTCAGAGAAGTGTAAGAACGCAGCCATACAACTCTCCATTTAGGAGAAAAATGAGGCTCAGGGAACTCCTCAAAGGCACAAGGTGAGTTAAAACCACCCAGCTGCCCTACCTGGTTTGGCTCAGTGGGTAGAGAGTGGGCCCAAGGACTGAAGGGTCTCGGGTTCAATCTGTACAAGAGCACATACCTCCATTGCAGGCTTGATACCCAGCCCTGGTCGAACACTTGTGAGTGACAACCAATTGGCAGCTGGGGGCAGTTAGGGGTCACCAGGCCGGCAGGGGGTCCACTTAGGGGCGATCAGGCCTGCACACATAGGCAGTTAGGGCAACCAAGCTGGCAGGAGGCCATGAGGGGTGACCTGGCTGGCTTGGGAGGGGGGCTGACAGTTAGGGGCAACCAGGCAGGGGGGGGGGGGGGGGGGGGGCGGCAGTAAGAGGAAACCAGGCCAGCGTTGGGCAGTAGAGGTGACCAGGCCAGCTTGGGCAGGGGTGCAGTTGGGGGTGACCAGGCCAGCAGGGGGCCAGTTAGGGGTGATTAGGCTGGCAGAGGAAGCAGTGTGGGGTGACTAGGCTGGTGGGGGGGGGCAGTTTGGGGCAACCAGGCCAGCTGAGGGGTTCAGTTGGGGGTGACCAGACCAGCAGAGGGGGCATTAAGAAGCGACCAGACAGGCATGGAAGGGGGAGTGGCAGTGACATGGCTGGCAGCTGGGAGCAGTTAGGGGTGACCATGTCAGCAGGGAGGCCAGTTAGGGGCAATCAGGCCGGCAGGCACGTAAGCGATTAGAAGCCAGCAGTCCAGGATTGTGAGAGGGATGTCCAACTGCTGGCTTATGCCAGATCTCCAGGATTGGGCCTAAACCGGCAGTCAGACATCCCTCAAGGAGTCCCAGATTGGAGAGGGTGCATGCTTGACTGAGGGGACTCGACCCCCCCCACCCCCCGCACAAATTTCATGAACCAGGCCTCTAGACTTATAATGAAAGCCCAGTGTAAGACCCTTGATCATGTTCTGTACATGATGCAGATAGTAAGAATGATGGCCAGTTTTTACATCCACAACATTTGTCAACCCAGAACCTCTTTTCTTTCCAGGGAGACTGAGTTCTATGTTGATGTGTTTCAAGTCCATCTGCAGGGTGCCTCTGCACCCCTTTGGTGTGCTGTCAATATTTTCTGTAATGGTGATACTCTGATTGCTGAGAATGATCTTAATCTCGCAGAAAATGCAGTAAAGAGCTCAAAGTCTTCTACAACAAGATAGTTTATGTATTCTTGAGTAATCCTATATAATAAAAGGGTAATAGATGAGGGGGGCAGTTAGGGGTGACCAGGTAAGCAGGGGGGCAGTTAGAGGCAGTCAGGCCAGCATGCAGAGGCAGTGAGGGCCAATCCAGCCGGCAGAGTGGGGGGAAGTTATTGTCCAAACAGTGGAACGATTGGTTGCTATGACATGCACTGAGCAGGCAGGCAGGCTAGCGGTTAGGGGCAATCAGGTAGGCAGACAGTCGGAGCAGTTAGGGATGATCAGGCAAGCAGGTAGGCAGGTGAGCAGTTAGGAGTGAACAGGCAGGCAGGCAGAGGTGTTAGGGGAGATCAGGCAGGCTGGCAGGCAGGTGAGTAGTTAGGAGTGATCAGGCAGGCAGAGTGGTTAGGGGAAATCAGGCAGACAGGCGGGTGGTTGGGGGCAATCAGGCAGGCAGACAGGCAGGCGGGCAAGTGGTTAAGAGCGAGCAGGCAGGTGAGTGGGTAGAAGCCAGAGGTCCTGGTTTGCAAGAGGGATGTCCATCTGCTGGTTTAGGATGACAGTTGGAAATCCCCTGAAGGATCTCAGTTTGCGAGAATGCACATGCCGGGTTGAAGGGCCCTTACCTCCATGCACGAATTTCGTGCACTGGGCCTCTAGTAAGTAAATACATAAATAAGCATGAGAATCTAAAAATATCACCCCCTCCCCAAAACTTCAGGCCCAGCTCCGTCCTAAATTTCCTCTGTCCACTGAAAAAACATTAAGTAGGCGGCAGATAAGGGATGGAATTACATAAAGTGGGCAAGGAATAGTTAAGACATAGGAAAATGGGGCCCATGATAATTGAAGAATTTGGAGTCTGGTTTTTCTCATTCTTGCATACCTCCCAGAAAAATACTAGAACCCAAACAGCCTATTTTGGCATTAAGATTGGGCTGAGAGTGCTCCAGATGAGATCAATGCTAGTCTTTTGTTCAGCTCGCAAGAGAAGGTAGCCTATTAAGTGAAAGGAAAACCAGACTTAGGTCAAAATATCAAATCTCTGGTCTTAGCTCTGCCCATAGCTATGTAATGTGTGAAAATCACTCAAGTTTTCCAGGTCTGTGATTCCCTCTCTGCCAAAGTTGTGGGTTAGAGGAGATAAATTTAAAGGCCCTTTCAGCACTAAAATTCACTTTGAGGCTGGGGGCACAAACAAAGCAGAGCAGAGACTTTATTAGAAATGTCAAACACATCCATAGGAACTCTCTGTTCCTCAAGTCTCCACCTGCTCATCAACTCATGACCAGCAGTTGGAGGGTCCCAGTCCAAAGAGGTGTCCTATGACTCGGGACAGATGTCTCCACAGGAACACTATCGAGCGATTATAGCAATAGCAGCAGCAATAGCCCAAACCTCCCAACTGAAATGGGAAGCCAGGTGGTGGCCCCATTTCCAACCTTTCGGGATTGAATGAGAGATTGGTATGGACACATTTCCTTTACCCACTTGGGTCCAATTGTGAATATCCCAGACATCAGCCCACAGTGAGGTACAGATGTACAGCCTTTGACCTCCAAAGTTGAGTCAATGTCTCCTATGGAACAAGAAAGGATGGGGAGACACATAGATGCTTTAGAAAACCAGAGAGGAATCCCATTCCTGGATACCTGAGTGTCAGAACCTCTTGGGATCCACTGAGATTTCTAGTTTCCAGTCTCTGAAACCATCAGATGTTCAGTTTACCTCCAGCAACCCGAAATTTTCCTTGATAGCATCGAGTTGTATCAATGGGACAGGGAAGAGAAGGCGCACTCAAACAGGCCCCAAAAGCTAAACAGGTTGGACAGTGTAAGGTTGTTGACATATTGGGAGCTGAAGGAGGAAAGAGGGGAACAATTTAAGAGTATGTCCTGCTTTTGGAGTTCTCTCTTTGCTGCCTCGTCTTCCCCAAGTCTTTCGTGTTGATACCACTCTAACCAAGGCCTATTACTGCCACCTCCCTACTCTGTCCCAACTGATTTTCTTGGCTGTCAGAACCCCATCCATCCAACATGACTTTCAAGCTCTGTGCTAAGTTCTATCTATGATCATTGTCTAGAACAGCAGTTCTCAACCTTCCTAATGCTGCGACACTTTAATACAGGTCCTTATGTTGTGGTGATTCCCAATTTCATTGTTACAAATTTAACATTATTAAAGCATAGTGATTAATCACAAAAACAATATGTAATTATACATGTGTTTTCTGATGGTCTTAGGTGACCCCTGTAAAGGGTCGTTTGACCCCCAAAGAGGTCTCGACCCACAGGTTGAGAACCAGTGTTCTAGAAGGAGAAAGAGATGTAAATAATTCAATACAACTCAGTAGGCACTGTGTCTTAGGTATAAGAGCAAAAAATTAAAGGAAGACCTAAGTACCTAAAAGAATTTGGTGTTTTCAGGGAGCGGATATCTGAGTTGAGAGGAATAGAGGTTAGCTTTGTGAAAATGGGGTTTTGGTGGGGTAGCAAAGGAAACAGTATGGACAAAGGCCTGGAACTGTGATCCAACTTGGTGATATGGAGAATTGTAAGCAATTGCAGTGTTGATATTCAACTGCGAGGCACTGGTAGGGCTGGACTGACTTTTAAAACCGTGTCTATTCTGATTGGCCAGTACCATTGTCAACTATTTTGAATACCAGCCTCAGCTAGAACACAATAGATAAGAGAGGGAAGAGAAGGAAATGAGCTGAAAAGATAGGCCAAAGCGGGGAAGCAGGCTATGATCAGGTGGAAGTCGGGAAGCAATAATTGTCAGGTTAACGCCATCTCCTTGTTCAGAAATCTTCATGGACAGCTTGTTTAATGACACAAAACCCAAGGTATTTGCCAGCCTTCACTGAAATCCCTCACTTCTGAGCAGCATTGAGACCCCAAGGTAACAATTTAGAAAAAGAACAAGCAAAAGGTCTGAGGTCCTTTTGTGTGTGGCCCGCTTGGGCCTAAGCCACGTAGGAAGACAAAAAGAGGTGTAGGGTGGGTGGGTGAGTAGGTGAGATGCCAGGGGCACACTGTGGAGAGCATACAATGGTATAACCACTACGCTGGACACCGGAAACGAATACAAAACAACGCTGAATGCAAACCACATTGGAAAATACACAAGCGGTGATAAGCTGAGGGGAGAAAAGGACAAGAAGGAGGAAGACCTCCATTGCCTTCCTTGTTGCCTGAGTTTCTCTCTCCCCTCCCGAGGTACCTGGGATCACCCCTGGATTCCATATCTCAGGGATGTTCTCTCTACTGTCACAGAAGGAGTGCTCACAGTAACTGCTGTAGGAGACCACCGGCGGTGGGGAGTGCTGGACGAACACTATTGCGGGTATCTCATTGGAGCAGCCAGAAGTGCCGTATTGGCCCCTGTTAGGAGCGCAGATGGCGGGCCTCACCTTTGACCCCGGGGAGAGGGGAACAGCACTGACACAGATGCCATCACCTTCCTCCCACTCAACCTCACCCCTCCTTCTCATTTTACCGGATTTGACCATCATCTAGGATTCCTCGCACAGGTCCCATTGTCACAAGTCTCAACTCTTAGTCTGGATGGGCCGGACCCCAGCAGCAAGCTAACCTACCAGTTGGAGCATCTTCCCCCTGGTGGTCAGTGCACATCATAGTGAGCTTAGGCATATCATTTGCATATTAAGTTTTGATTGGTTGACTGGACGACTGGACACTTAGCATATTAGACTTTTATTATATAGGATGGTGAACTGTTAGTACTTCCACTAGGACTGTGTGAGATTCTTTGAGGTCAAGTTCTTACCACAATGTTGGGCACTGTATTAATATTAGAGCTTACGCCTGGCGGGTGTGGCTCAGTGGTTGAGCATGGACCTATGAACAAGGGGGTCACTTTTGGATTCCGGGTCAGGGCACATGCCCTGGTTTTAGGCTTGACCCCCGGTGGGAGACATGCAGGACACAGCCTGATTGATGATTCTCGCTCCTGGTTTATAGGTCAACACTTAACCTATGCAGAGGCAGAGGGGAGGAGTGAGAGAAAAGGGAGAGAAGTCAGTTTTTCAGTTTCTCCTTTTTCTATTTTCAGTGTGGGGTCTGGGAGCAGAAATAATAAGTCACAACAGACTTCTATGAGGAGGGTGAAGGTGTGCAGGTTGCCAAAGAAGTGAAATATTGACCCCACTATTTTTTTAATAAAATTTTATTTATTGATTTTGACAGAGGGGGGGGGGTGGATCCGTTGTTCCACTTATTTATGCAATCATTGGTTGAGTCTTGTATGTGCCCTTGGGCTTTGGGGAAGATGCTCTACCTACTGAACTACCTACCTGGAAATGACTGACCACACTCTTTCCATAGTCCTGGTAGGATTGTGAAGGAAATAGCCATGATGTTCTAGTCACCTCTTGGTCACACCATTGGTGAGGGAGGGACACTCCACCTTAAGTAGTATGAGATGACCCCATGCACAGCACCCACCACTGCACAGACCAGATGGACAGCAGTATCTAATCACATATATTCACAGCCCAGGGGAGGAGGCCATCGCACCCCATGCACAGCCACCCGGGGTGCACTCAGGAGCAGATCGAGTAAGCTGGGGCTGGAGGAAGCAGGCTTGGAGCAACAAGGGAGGAGGTGTGCCCAGTTCTCTTAGCTTGATAGGAAATGATGAAAATTCATGAGGGTGCTGCAGGAAGTAATTAGATTAACCCCAGGAGAGATGCCTAGGGCTTTGTGGTTAGTATTAAGAACCTTCAAGGACTAGAAGAGAAAAAACACAATGTCCATCTCTCCTGCTGACTGAATAATGATCCAGATCTTGGGACCCAGTGTAAGTACCCAAGAAACTTCCCTTTAGTCTTGTTTCTCATCTTGCTTTATCAAAGTATAATTTACATATCACAAAATCCACCTGTTTGATGTATACAGAATATTGTATAAAGAAATGGAAAAGGGCCTAAATCAGTGGCAAAATATCCATGTGTCTGGTAAGGAGACATCACTGTTAAGATGCCAGTACTCCCCAAATTGATCTTACTTCTGCCCTTTCCTCTTTTCCTTCTAGTACTTCCATTTTGTGTATGTTGTTCTGTTGATGGTGTCCCACAGGTCTTTGAGGTTCTGTTCATTTTTCTTCCTTCTTCTTTTCAGATTGGATACTTTTATTCACTTATCAAGTTTGCCAAGAGTTTTGTTGTTGTTGTTGTTGTTTTTGCTAGTTCAGATCTACTTTTGAGTCCCTCCAGTGAGTTTTTAATTTTCATCATCCTACTTTTAAACTCCGAAGTTTTCATTTGGTCCTTTGAACATATTTTTATCTTCACCCAGTGATATGTTTATTGATTTTAGAGAGAAAGGGAGAGAAAGAGAGAGAGAGAGAGAGAGAGAGAGAGAGAGAGAGAGAGAGAGAAACATCAATGGGAGAACATTAATCATAGATCGAATCAGAAACCTGGCTATGTGCCCTGATCGGAAATCAAACTTGCCACCTCTCGGTGTACGGGGACAGTGGTCCAACCAACTGAGCCACACTGGTCAGGGAGCTTTTAATTATTAACATATGTTTTCTGGTTTGAATCTGGTAACGAAACTATGGATCAAAATTACTGGTATTTTCATTTTATAGATGACAAGACAGGGCCAGAGCAGTTAAAATCTTCCCCCAAGGTTTTCCAAGCCAGAAAATGCACGAAGCAGGCCCAGATTCTAATTCCTGTCCAGGCTGTCAAAAGGAGGAACCCTCTCCTGGCAGGGCACAGGGAGAGACCACCCATAAAGCCAGGGGAGGGGATACCATGTGGGCCTCTGTCAAGTCCGCTGTAAAATGCGAAACCACTTTTAGGAACGGCTTCCCAGTTTTTTATTTTCATTCATTTATTTATTGTGGACACATTTTATAAGATTTTATTTGAACCAAATTAACAACATATGCTGAGGAACAAATCACAAATATTCCACCTACCAGTTTTTTCGATCAGCTTTGTAGTAAGGGAATTTACCTGTCACACATTTATTGATTTAAGGCATATAATTCAATGGTCTTTGGTCTATTCATAATTGTGCAGTCATCATCACAATCAAGTATAGAACTGCTCCATTGGCTACAAGAGAAAGCCAGTGCCCATCATTAGTTCTCCACTTCCCACCTCCCAGGGTCTGGCAAGTACTGATGGACTTTGTCTTTATAGACTTGCCTATTTTGGACATTTTATACAAATGGAATCATAGCACATGTTGTATTGGTGCCTGTTTTCTTTCAATTAGCATAATGTCTTCAAGGTTCATTCATGTGCTATGTATGATTATGTCATTTAAAAATATTTTTTATTGATTTTTTAGAGAGAGAGAGAGGAAGAGAAAGGGAGAGACAGAGAAACATTGATATGAGAGAGAAACACCCATTGGCTGCCTCCTGCATGCTCCCTACTGGGGATTGAACGTGCAACTTGGGCATGTGCCCTGACTGGGAATCGCACCAACAACCTTTAGGTGCATGGTTGATGACAGCCATTATGGCAGGTGTGAGATGATACCGCATTGTCGTTTTGATTTGCATCTCTCATATAATTAGTGACTTTGAGCATGTTTTCATATGTCTTTCGGCTTTCTGTATGTCCTCTTTCGAAAAGTATCTATTTAAGTCCGTGGCCCATTTTTTTATTGGGTTCTTTATCTTCCTTTTGTTAAGTTGTAAGAGTTCCCTGTAAATGTTGGAGATTAATCCCTTATCAATGATAATATTGGCAAATATGTTCTCCCATGCAGTCGACTTTCTTGTTGTTTTAATGATGGTTTCCTTTGCTGTGCAAAAGCTCTTCATTTTGATGTAGTCCTATCTGTTTATTTTCTCTTTAGTTCCCATTGCCCTAGGAGCAGTATCAGTGAAGAAATTCCTTCGGCATATGTTTGCGATTTCGCTGCCTGTGGATTCCTCTAGTATTTTTATTATTTCCCGTCTTACCTTTAAGTCCTTTATCCATTTTGAGTGTATATTTGTGTATGGTGTGAGTTGGTGGTATAGTTTCATCTTTTTGCATGTATCTGTTCAATTTTCCCAATACCATTTATTGAAGAGACTATCTTGACTCCATTGTATGCTCTTGCCTGCTTTTTCAAATATTAATTGGGCATAGTGGGTTCGGTCGATTTCTGGGTTCTCTATTCTATTTCATTGATTTATATGTCTGTTCTTGTGCCAGTACCAAGCTCTTTTAAGAACAGTGGCTTTGTAATACAGCTTGATATCTGGTATTGAGATCCCACCTACTTTGTTCTTCTTTCTCAGAATTGCTGCAGCTATTCGAGGTCTTTTTTAAATCCAGATGAATTTTTGGAACGTCCATTCTATATCTGTGAAATATGCTGTTGGTATTTTAATGGGGATTTCATTGAATCTATAGATTGCTTTGGGTAGTATGTCCATATGTTTTTATGATGTTGATTCTACCAATCCATGAACACATTATGTTCTCCCATCTGTTTATGTCTTCCTCTAACTCTTTTTTCTGTGACCTGTAGATTTTCGCATATAAGTCTTTTACCTCCTTAGTTAAGTTTATTCCTAGGTATCTTAATTTTTTTGGTGCAATGGTACATAGGATTGCTTTTTTAGTCTCTCTTTCTGTAAGTTCACTGTTGGTGTAAAGAAATGCCATAGATTTCTTGGCATTAATTTTGTATCCTGCTACATTGCTGAATTCATTTATTAAGTCTAATTTTGATGGAGTCTTTAGGGTTTTCTATGTACAGTATCATGTCATCTGCAAATAAGGACAGTTTTACTTCTTCATTTCTAATTTGGATGCCTTTTATTTCTTCTTCTTGTCTGATCGCAACGGCTAGTACTTCCAGTACTATGTTGAACAGGAGTGGTGAGAGGGGGCATCCCTGTCTTGTTCCTGTTCTTAGGGGGAATGGTTTTAGTTTTTGTCCATTGAGTATGATGTTGGCTGTGGGTTTGTCATGTATGGCTTTTATTATCTTGAGGTATGATCCTTCTATTCCCACCTTGCTGAGAGGTTTTATCAAGAAAGAGTGTTGAATTTTGTCAAATGCTTTTTCTGCATCAATTGATATGACTATGTGATATTTATCTCTCAATTTGTTTATGTAATGTATCATGTTTATTGATTTGCGGATATTGTACCATCCTCGCATCCCCGGGATAAATCCTACTTGGTCATGGTATATGATCTTTCTGATATATTGCTGGATCCGATTTGCTAGAATTTTGTTGAGTATTTTGGCACCTATGTTCATGAGGGATATTGGCCTATAATTCTCTTTCACTGTGTTGTCTTTATCTGGTTTTGGTATTAGGCTGATGCTGGCTTCATAGAATGAGCTTGGAAGTATTCCTTCCTCTTGAATTTTTTGGAATAGTCTGAGGAGGAAAGGTTTTAGTTCTTCCTTGAATGTTTGGTAAAACTCCCCTGTGAAGCCATCTGGCCCTGGACTTTTGTTTGCTGGGAGCTTTTTGATGACTGCTTCAATTTCTTCCATAGTTATTGGCCTATTGAGATTTTTAGAATCTTCCTGATTGAGTTTTGGAAGGTTGTATTTTTCTAGGAATATGTCCATTTCCTCCAGGTTGTCTAGTTTGATGGAGTAGAGTTGTTCATAGTATTTTTTAACAATTCTTTGAATTTCTGTGGGGTCTGTTGTTATTTCTCCTCTTTCATTTCTAATTTTATTTATTTGGGTCCTCTCTCTTTGCTTCTTTGTGAGCCTGGCTAGAGGTTCATCAATCTTGTTAATCCTTTCAAAGAACCAGCTCTAGGTTTCATTGATCTTTGGTATTGTCTTTTGGTCTCTATGTTGTTTATTTCTGCTCTGATCTTTATTATCTCCTCCTTCTGCTCACTCTGGGCTTTTCTTGTTGCTCTCTTTCTAATTCTTTGAGTTGTTGAGTTAGATGATTTACTATCATTTTTTCCTGTTTTTTTTAGTTGGGCCTGTACAGCTATAAACTTCCCTCTCAGGACTGCTTTCATTATGTCCCATAGATTTTGGACTGTTGTGCTTTTATTGTCATTAGTTTCCAGGGTGTCTTTAATTTCTTCTTTGATCTCATTGGTAACCTAATCATTATTGGTAACCTAATCATTACTAGCATGCTATTCAGCTTCCAAGTGTTGGAGTTTTTTGGATTGTTTTTATTGTAGTTTATTTCTAATATTATGCCATTGTGGCCTGAGAAGATGCTTGGTATGATTTCAATCTTCTTGAATTTGGAGAGACTTTGCTTGTGACACAATATGTGGTCTATTTTTTAAATGCCCCATGTCCAGTTGAGAAGAATGTGTATTCTGTGGCTTTGGGGTGAAATGTTCTGAGGATGTCATTTAAGTCCATCTGATCTAGTGAGTCATTTAGGATTGCTGTTTCTTTGCTGATTTTTTGTCTAGAGGATTTATCCAGTGATATCAGTGGTGCATCAAAGTCCCCTACTATGATTGTATTGTTGTTGATCTCTCCCTTGATATCTTCCAGGAGGTTTTTTATGTATTTGGGTGCTCCTGCATTGGGTGCACATATGTTTATCAGGATTATATCCTCTTATTGTATCGATCCCTTCAGTATTATGAAGTGGCCTTCCTTATCTCTTGTTATGGCCTTCACTTTGAGGTCTATTTTGTCAGATATAAGTATTGCTACCCCAGATTTTTTTTTTCATTTCCATTTGCCTGAAAGATATTTTTCCATCCTTTCACTTTCAGTCTGTGTGAATCCCTTGTCCTGAGATGGGTCTCTTGTAGACAGCATATATATGGGTCATGTCTTTTTATCCATTCAGCCACTCGATGTCTTTTGATTGGAGCATTTAGTCGGTTTACGTTTAAAGGTATTATTGAAAGTACTTGTTTGTAGTCATTTCTACTTTTGTGCCTGTGTTCTTTAGTACCTTTTTTATTTCTTCTTTTTACAGCATTCCCTTTAGCATTTCTTGCATTGCTGGCTTGGTAGTGATAAACTCCCTTAGCCTTTTTTTGTCTGCGAAGCTCCTGATTTCCCCTTCAATTTTGATTTATAGTCTTGCTGGGTAGAGTATTCTTGGATTCAGTCCTTTGCTTTGCAACACTTTGTATACCTCCTTCCATTCCCTTCCAGCTTGATGTGTTTCTGTTGAGAAATCATTTGATAATCTCATGGGGGATCCATTTTAGGTAACTGTCTGTCTCTCTTGCAGCCTTTAAGATTCCTTCTTTGTCGTGAACATTTGCCATCATTATTATGATGTGTCTTGGTGTGGGTCATTTGGGATTTATCTTGTTTGGGACTCTCTGTACTTGTGTAACTTTTTTCTTCCCCATATCTGGGAAGTTTTCTATCATTATTTCTTCAAATAGATTTTCTAATCCTTGCTGCTCTTCTTGTCCTTCTGGCAGCCCTATTATGTGTATGTTGCTTCGTTTCATGTTGTCCCAAAGATCCCTTAGGCTCTCCTCCTGCTTTTTAATTTTTTTCTGCAGTTGCTGTTCAGATTGAGCTTGTTTCTCTACCTTATATTCTAACTAACGAATTTAGTCCTCTGCATCTTCTAGTCTACTGTTGAAACCTTCCATGGTATTTTTGATTGTAGCTATATCACTTTTCATTTCTTCCTGATTCTTTCATAGGTTGTTGATTTTCTCATCCATCTGGTGAATGAATTGTACAGCCATTACTCTAAATTCTTTTTCTGTCATGTGGCATGCTTCAATTTCACTAATTTACGTTCTTGGTGACTCCTTATTTTCCTTCCCCTGGGGATTGTGTTGTCTCCCCATTCTGACTATCTCCAGAAGGTTCAAACGTCAAGTTGCATGGGCCTGGGTCATGTGCCATGGGAGCTTCGCCCCACCCTAGTGTCACTGAAGAACTCGACACTAAGATGTGTGGTTGTCGTGGGTTGGTGCGAACCAGGCTCACCCAGAGTCAGCGTTACCAGCACTCAGTGTGGCCTCATGTGTGAACTTAGAATCAGGGATCTCACCTGCACCGTGCTGAAGCCGAGATCCCCCTGGAGTGTGTTGAAAATCAGAGCCCCATATCATGTTCCAGGAGTCTGAGTTCCCCAAGAATCCAGTATCAGAGTCTCTGTTGCTTCGCGCAGCCTCACATTGAGAATCAGGATCTCTGTGTGTGCATACACCAAGAATTGGAGTCACTGGCTCTTAGTGTGAATGCACTGGGAATCAGGGACTCCAGGCACAGGTGATAAGAAACAGTCAATTCACAGGTGCTTAGTGCTGCCTCCCGCCCACAGAACTGGGGGTCCCAGAGCCTGTGCTTCAGGGAACAAGTTCCCAATGTTTGCGCATTCCCAGGCTAAGATTCCTGTAGCACCTGCTGCAGGGAACAAGTTCCCAGTGTTCACGCATTCCCAGGCTAAGATTCCTGTAGCAGCACTGAGGCCCGAGCAAGCGGTGGGTCTATCAGTTACTATGACGCTGCCTGTGAGCCTGTAGGGAGGGGGATGGGCTCTGTAACTCACAGAAATCTGCCGCCTGGATGTCTGGCTTCTTGAGGTCTGTGGGTCTGTAGCTGTGGTCACAAGTCTCTGTCCCCAGTGGCTGCAGAGTCCTGGTTTGCGTCTGAGACCAGACTGGGTGGTTCTGAGACCAGGATCCTAGACTCAAGCAGCTCTATTTCTCAGGATGGCATGGTCTCTGTGCCTGCGCTGGCCTCCCAAGAGTGTCTGCGCTGGGAGCATGGCTCCGCCAGCTAAGACTGCCCAGTTTGGCAGCCCCTTAGAAGACCTGCAGAATCTAACTATCCCTAGCTCATACACACACACACCACACACGTGCACACACTCCTCTATCACTCCCTTGCTGTCTCACACTCTCTCCATCCCTACCTTCCTGCCAGTCACCATCTTCGAATCTTTAGTATTTTTTTAATTAAAATTTTCTAAATGTTGACATTATTACAGGAGTCCCCTCCCTTCTTTGCCCACCTCCACCCTCCCCCTTCCTTGGCCTTTACCAAGTTCTTGTCCATATTCATGGGGATGAACACCCTGTGAGAGCAGTTGGTCCTTTTCATCTTTCCCTCTCCCTTTTGCCTGGTCATGAAACACTAAAACAAAGGGATTTTACAAACATCTCTGCCTTGTTTTAAATGCATTTTAAGCTATTGAGACTCAGGGACATGAAGCCATGAGCCAATGTCCTGTGGTTAAAGCTGTGAGATAATCTTGAACTTTATGCTCTCAGGCTTAGGAACACACATGCACGGCTCTGGGGAGGTTGATTCTTATCCGGTTGCAGGGGGTGATGTGAGGGAAGCATGGTATATAAGAAGGCAACAGAGGCTGACGTTCATCAGTCACGGGAAGGCCAGCAGCCATGGTACCGAATGTGGGAATCTTTCTCATCTGCACTGGTGCCTATGTATTTCTCCAAGTGGGCCATGCGAATGCAGGTAGGGAGGAGAGAGGGGCTGGGACTGGGGTGGAATAAAGTGCACCAGAAATGGGTTAAATAGTAAAATTAATAATAATAATCTATACTAATAAAAGGATAATATGCTAATTAGATCGGGAGACCTTCTGCGGGACCTTCGAGACATCCTTCCAGACACAGCCATGGTGGCAGAGCTAAGGCAGAGGCAGTTAGGGTTGATCAGGCTGGCGGAGGGGGGAGGGCAGTTGGGGGCGAGCATGTCGGCAGGGAGGGGCGGTTGGGGGCAATCTGGCCGGCAGGGGCGGGGTCAATTGGGGGTGAGCAAGCCAGTGGGGTTGGAGGCAGTTGGGTGAGAGCAGGCCGGGGCGAGGGGAGTTGGGGGTGAGTAGCCCGGCAGTGGGAGCAGTTGGGTACAAGCACCATCAGCAGGGGGTCAGTTAGGGCAATCAGGTCAACAGGAGGGGAAGCTGGGGATGATCAGGTCAGCAATGGGGGGCAGTCAGGGGTGATCAGGCCGACAGGCAGAGTGGTTAGGAGAGTTTAGGCATGCAGGCAGGTGAGTGGTTAGGAGCCAGTGGTCCTGGATTGCGAGTGGGATTTCCAACTGCTCTGTGGGATCGAGTTTAAACCAGCAGTCGGACACCCCCAAGGGGTCCCAGATCGGAAAGAGTGCAGGCCGGGCTGAACGTCACCCCCCGTGCCATGCACGAATTTTGTGCAGTGGGCCACTAGTATAATAATAATCCTATTTAATAAAAGTCCAGTGACCATAATGGCAGAACCACCAGAACATCTGCTCAACCAGTCACTATGAGGAGCACTGACCACCTCTCAGTCCCTTTCTTGGGCCAGCAGGCTCCGGTCACCAATGGTGAACGGGGACCTGAGGTGTGTGGCAGGGGATGCGGGTGGCACCAAGCCAAGGTCGCCGCCTGGCCGGTCGCCCCACACAAAGAAGGTGACCAGTGGCAGGGGTGGGGCTGGCAAGTGGGCAGGAACAGCCGACCTCTCAGTCCCTCCCCTGGCTAGATGGAGAACGGGAGCTGGGATGGGTGGTGGCAGGAGGCGGGGCTGGCTGCCAGCAGCCAGGGAAGATAGCCATGATCACAGGCTAGGCCTGGGGACTCTACCCATGCACAATTTCCTGAGCTTCAAGGGCCAAACACTGTTATTTTTTTTTAACCCTCACCTGAGGATATGCTTTTATTGATGTTAGAGAGAGAGGAAGGGAAAGAGAGAGAGAGTGAGAGACAGAGAAACATTAATTGGTTGCCTTCTCTATGGGCCCCAAGTGGGGACTGAACCAACTACCTATATATGGGCCCTGACTGTGAATTGAACCCTTGACCCTTTGGTACATGGGACAATGCTCCAACTAACTGAGCCACATTGCCCAGGGTGGCCAAATTCTATTAAGAACTTGTTTTTTTAAAACAAGTTTCTGAAGTGTAAGCCTAGTCAGTCTTACTCAAAAGCTCATAGTATTATGAACTGTCAATCCCCACAACAGCTGCCTCATTCCTAAATTTGCTTTCCAGTATTTAGCCCCTCCCTTCACACAAGGTTTCATATGTTGTTCACAGTGAGTTCTTGATGTAAATAGGGGTACATGTTTGGGATAACAGAGAAGCCATATTGTCAGGGCACATGCACCATTAATGTGATATGGGTTGAGTCCCATTTGGCTATTTAACCCTAAGTTGTCAGTATGATTGCAATAAGAAAGTGCAAGATTCTTACTCATCTGGTATGTCTTGCAGTCTTCTACTGTACTCATTTATATTAGAATGGTCTTCAAACTGTGAAGATAATAAAGTGTTGCTAACCATAGTCACTATGTTGTACAACAGATACAGAGCTTATGTTTGGTGTTCTTACCACAGTACAAAATTATAATGTTTTAATGTGAAAAAAGTTAGAGCTGCAGAGCATTAGTGCCATCAAATGGACTCAGACCATCCCCATCTATTCTCTTCTCCTCCATCCATCTCCTCTCCCCCTGTATTTTTTTCAGCTCAGTTGCAGCCTGGGACCCTTTGTCCTCTGCAATTATCTCAGAGTAGTGGCCTGGTGCACGAATTCATGCACATTGAAAGGAAATTAATTAGAAGAAATATTTAAATATTGCTATTTGCCCTTTCTGTATAATAGAAGTATCAACCAAATTCATGATCAAAAATGACAGATGGAAACACATGACTGTGATGCCAGCAAGAGATTTATATGTATTGCATATGCGTTGGTCAACTTAGCCTTTCATGTATATAGAATAAACTTGCTTAATTAGACCTGCTTTCTGATTTAGCTAAACTTTTTTTCCAGCCCAGTGAAGCACCCCAACTTCTCTTTTAGGTAATTGTCACCAACACAGCAGTAAATATCAACACAAAGCAGATTATTATTGTAGATCACGCAGGGAAAACATAGGGTGAAATATTTAACTGCAGGAGTGTTTGTCTATATTCTGCGCAGTGAGAAAACATGAAATTATTTTCAAAGTCCACCATTTCTTACTTTTCTTCAGTCGGGTCAAGTTTCTAAGCTTTCTAAATCTTCATTTTCTGGCTAATGAAAAGAAAATAGGATTTCCCCGAGTCTCCTATCTAGATACTCCCAGACAACTGTGGGGATCAAATGAGATGAGGCACAGGAAAACGCTTCATAGACATTTGATTATAGTGTAAAGTATTTACACCTGGCTATTATGCAAGTCGTGTTCCTGGGCTGAAGAAACTGTAAGGAGGCTAGTCATCGCTAGGGTGAGAAAGCTGGGCCTTGCTATGTGACGTCATTACCCGGTGCCCACAATAACCATTTCAGGGCTGGTCTGGGCTGTGGACTGCATATTTGCCATGGGGTCTTGGCAGCAACAGCTGCAATTTGGTGGGTTCTCCCTCCAGGGTGGTGGCAGGGTCTGTGTTCCACTTGGGGGGAGCCGAGTTTTGCATTGTGGGTGCTAAGTCCATGATGCCATTTCTCTGTGTGTCACAGCAACTCCTGCATTGAGCATCTGCCCCCTGGTGTTTGGTGCGTGTCATAGCAACCAGTCAAATGGAGGGAAGGACACATATATTAGCCATATATGTACTAGAGGCCCAGTGCATGACATTCATGCACGAGGTGGGGAGATCCCTCAGCCCGGCCTACACCCTCTACAATCCTAGACCCCTCAGGGGATGTCCTGCTGGTTTAGGCCCGATCTGCAGCAGAAGGGGCATAAACCGGCAGTCAGAAATCCCTCTCACAATCTGGGACCTATGGCTCCTAACCGCTCACCTGCCTGATTGCCCCTGACAACTCTCCTGGCTGCCAGATCGCACCTAATTACTTGCTTGCCTAATTTCTCCTAACTGCTTGCCATCACCCCTAACTGCCTCTGCTTGCCTGACTGATCACCCATAACCACTCTGTGTACCTACCTGATGCCCCTAACTGCTCACCTGCCTTCCTGATCACCTCTAAAGGCTCGCCTGCCTGCCTGATCACCCCTGACCATTCTACCTACCTACTTGATTGCCACTAACTGCTCTCCTGCCTGCCTGATTGCCCCTACATGCCTTTGACTCAGCCCCTGCCATGGCGGCTTCTTCCGTTGTACGTCCAGTATGACATCCAGAAGTTCGTTCAGGTGTCCATCCTAATTAGCATAGAGATGCTTTTATTATTATAGATAAGCAATGTTGGAAAATAATGAAAACAAAAACAACAATCAAATCAAACAAACCAATGTTAGATGGCAATCGTGATCAGCATTCTTCAAAGGTATTTTACATGCATGGGCTAAGTCTCCCCTCTCAGTAATGGGAGGGGCAGGTGCACCCTTCCCCTCCCACTCCCCCAAGTGTCTAGTCATTAAGGTCAAGCCACTTCTTAATGTGTTTTTAATGTGGTTTTTTTTTTAGAGAGAGAGGGAGATGGAGAGAAATAGAACATCGATGAGAGAGAAACATCAACATCAATTAGCTGCCTCCTGCACGCCCTCTGCTGGGGATAGAACCTGAAACCCAGGCATGTGCCCTGACTGGGAATGGACCCATTGACCTCCTGGTGCATGGGTCAGCACTCAACCTCTGAGCCATACTGGCCAGGCAAAGCTCTGTTCTTACCTGTGTCTCAGAGCCACAGCTTGAGAACTGGAGGCAAGGACAGTGGAGGGCTTTTCTCAGAAGGCCCCCTCTGCTTTACAAAAAGGGCACTGGGAAAGGGTTAGTAGACCTTGACCTTCATGGCTTGCTTCTCCCAACATGGAAAATCTTCACTACAAACAAGCTGGAGCCAAAGTGACAGAGAGCCCAGTATTCTGGGCCTGTTACCGCTGGGTGGAGCCTGGAACCAATGAGTGACATCTGGGTGGAGGGAAAAGTCCCTAACCTGTCAATCACACCTCCCTGAAATTACCCTCTGACACCTGGACCTGCAGGGTTGAGTAAGGCTGTAAGTGATGCTACCTATAGTCCTTGACTGGGAAACTGAAGAAGGGGAACCTATCTTTATGGCTCCGCCCACTAATAGTTACTTTCCTCATACAGAGCTGGGGTGGGTGGTGGGCATGAAGGTGGCAGGCATAGGACAGATGGCACAGATCTGCTGTTCTTACTGATACTTAATATATGTTCTTGAATAAATGTTTCCTTATAATCCATATATCGTGACAAGCTTCTTTCTTGCTTCTCTGGGAACACAAGAGATTTTCTAAGTTCCTTAATTAGATAGTCCTTATGATGACTCCATTTAAGTTATAGTCTCAGTTACTGACCCCAACATTATATAGGCCATGAGTGGTGACTTCACGAGTGACTAAAAGCTCCCACAGCCACTGTTACATCTCTTCCTGGACCTCTCAGGCCCCAGAACACTGGTTACGCTCTGGCTTCCAGGCCCTTTATTTCTGGCACCTGTGAATTTGTGTCTCATTCCCACCCAACTATTCACTGAAAGACTTTTTCTACAATATATGCCAAAGTCTCCTCCAGCTCTCATACTGTGTCTGAGAGTCAAGTATGTGTCAGTTTCGGCACTTAGGACCGATGCCAAGACAAACAACACAGTCCATCTTGTCTTCCCAAAGTTTAGAGTCCCCCTGGGAAATGGGCAGCTGAGTTGAAAGTAGGGAGTGAAAAGCTGGGAGAACATGACCAGAGATCCTTCTACTTGAGGAGTCAGAGAATATCTCCAGAAAGAAATAACATTTTAGTGAAGTCAGGAAAGACAAACTGTCTATGGCAGGCACCAGCCCTCTCTGGCCTCAGGGCCCCTCCTGCCCCAGCAGCCTCCCCACACCTTTGCCATTCAATCAAGCCCACAGAAAGGACAGCTATGATGTGTGCTGATGCTTCAGGATCTGGAGGAGGAGAGGGCCGGATGTGAAGATCCTGTGTGATCCAGCTGGTCATGCAGACCGCTTCCCACCTGAAAGATGGTTTCTTTCAGGAAAAGACAACAAAGTCACACTTGCAGAGAAAGCGGTTTATTGCCAGGGGAGGGGGACTCAAGTTGCAGGGAAAGGATGACACCTCTGTCACTCAGAGTATGCCCTCCATGCTTGCAATGTCTTGGTTTTCTGTGCTTTGGGTTCAAAGGCTTGACTGTATCCATGGCTGTGGATAGGGTCACTCTAGGGACATGAAACATGGTCTTGATGTCAATGTGAATGAGTTCTATTGATTTCTTCCAATCATTCCCCGGAGTGTTTCTTTTCTCTGTTTCTCCCTGCTCTCCCCCAGCACTACTCCAGCTCTCTCACACTCCCTCAAAAGACTGTGCATTGCACTCTCTTCCTCTACTGCCTTCTCTCCCTCTACCTTCTCTTACCCCTAATCCTCCCCAATCCTTCCTTCCATGTCTTATCTGCAAACTCTGTTTCTTCTTCCTTTTCTAAATCTCCTCTCTCCATTGTTTGCATTCTGTCTTTGTCTTTTATTCTTTTTAATTTTGCTCCCTTTTTCTTTCCTGTCAAAACATCTGCTCCTTGCCCTTCCTCCTGTCCCCTTCCTCCTCCTCCCACACCTCAAAGTCTCCTCCAGCTCTCCACATAAGCTGACTCCATCTCTCTAACCAACTCTGTCCTTCCCTACTCATCCCTGTCTTTTCTCCTCCTCCCCAGACGCTCTTACCCTGTGTTACTTCTTGTAGCAGTACTTCCAAACTCCATCCTTGTCGTAGTTTTCAGTGACTGAGCACCATGCTTTTCTAAAAAAACTCCCATCGACTGTGCAGCTTTCATACGATCTGCTCTTATAGATAAAGGGGAAGAAACATTTGGCAAAGTCTGAAAAGCAGAAAAAAAGGGTGTGAAAATTAGCTGTGGTGAGGTTATGTTAGTCTTAGCAAGAGAAAGGGGATGTGAATGGAACACTGGGGACTGGGTGAGGTGATGATTGAGGCTTCCACCTGGGAGTCAATTATGGAAATCCCCCACATGCTCCTCACATGAGGAAAAGCAGCATGCTTACCATCCTTTGTGCAATATTTCCATTTCCCTGAATATGATTCATCTAGAGAACACCAACTGTATATAGAGTGCTTGCGAGTGCAATCATAATACGTGTGGCCTTCATAGGTAAACGGGAAAACACAGGCATCCGCTGAAAAAGGAAGCAGGCATTGTTCTCCTCACAGCTTTTAAGTATCATGAGCTCTTCAGTGATTCTGGCTACGTTTCTCTTCAAGCCAGCCCATCCCGACAAAGGGCCTGCGCATCCAGAGCCCCCTGCTAAGTACCAGGGGTGTCCAGATCCGTATGGCCTGGTGCCTGTCCTTTGACACTTGTAACATCCCGTGACATTATTTACCCAGAGACATTTATTTCTTGTGGGAATTGGAGTTCCAGGAGACAGAGAAGCACACCAGACCACAAAGCAGCCTGATTTGGGACTATACATTCTTTTAATCCTTACCGGAGGATATGTTTTTACTGATTTTTAGACACAGAAGAAGAGAGTAAGGGAGAGACAGAGAGAAACCTCCCTCAGTTGCCTCCCATACACGTCCTGACAGGGGATCAAACCTGGAACCTATAAGTATGTGCCCTGACACCGAATTTAACCTACCTTTTGCTGATCCTCCATCCGACGGAGACACCGGAGCAGGGCTAGGATTATTCTTTATAGGCTGCTCATTTTTTGTGCCTGGAGTTCCTGCTTTACCCGATTTAGCACCTGTATTTGAAGTCCGTGTCACATCTATGAACACAGGTGATGTCTTCTTATTATCATTAATAATCTGCCTCACACCATTCAGAAGCCCAATAACAAGCCACATGCACGGGGTAACAACCTGAGTTTCAGCGTGCACTGACTTTGGCACTTGAATAGATTGAAGAGGAAAACTATGGAAACCAGAGGGGGCTTTGTGGCCAAGGCGTCTTTGGCTTGAATGAATTCTCTCAGCTGCATCACTGAATTTACTGGTGGCAAAGCTCGCCTCTCTGCAACTCATGTGCCTCTTTCTGTTTGAATAACCTCTGCCCCCACCCAGTCCTGCCTGTGCTTCTTGGACAGGCTCCCTGAGTAGAACACCATCCGTTGGAATGAGGCCTGATCCTGAGACTCCAGCCCCACTATCTACCAGTGGCTTGACCTTAATAACTAGACACCTGAGGAGAGGGGGGGGAGGGGTCCACCTGCCCCGCCCATTACTGAGAGGGCAGACTAAGCCCATGCATGTAAAATACCTTTGAAGAATGCTGATCACGATTGCCACCTAACATTAGTTTGTTTGATTTGATGTTTTTATTTTCATTATTTTCCAACATTGCTTATCTATAATAAAAGTGTAATATGCTAATTAGACTGGACAGCTGAACGAACTTCCAGATGTCATTCCAGACATCCATCTGGATGAAGCCACCATGGCAAGGGCCAAGGCAAAGGCAGTTAGGGGCAATCAGGTAGACAGGCAAGCAGTTAGAGGCAATCAAGCAGGCAAGCAGAAGGGTTAGGGGCGATCAGGCAGGCATGCAGAAAGGTTAGAGGCAAAAAGGCAAGCAGGCAGAAGGGGTAGGGGATATCAGGCAGGTAGGTGGACCATTAGGGGCAATCAGGAAGGCAGGTGAGCAGTTAGGGGCATCAGGCAGGTACACAGAGTGGTTAGGGGTGATCAGTAAGGCAAGCAGAGGCAGTTAGGGGTGATGGCGAGGAGTTAGGAGAAATCAGGCAGGAAAGTAATTAGGTGCGATCAGGCAAGCAGGAGAGTTATTGAGGGCAATCAGGCAGGCAGGCAGGTGAGCGGTTAGGAGCCAGTGGCCCCAGATTGCAAGAGGGATGTCCAACTGCTGGTTTATGCTCCTTCTGCTGCAGATCGGGCCTAAACCAGCAGGACATCCCCCGAGGGATCCCGGATTTTTAGAGGGTGCAGGCCAGATTGAAGCACCTCCCCACCCCGTGCATGAATGTCATGCACTGGGCCTCTAGTATATATATGGCTAATATATGTGTCCTTCCCTCCATTCGACTGGTTGCTATGACATGCACCAAACACCAGGGCGCAGACGCTCAATGCAGGAGTTGCTGTGACACACAGAGAAATGACACCATGGACCTGGCACCCACAAAGCAACACTCAGCTTCCCACAAGGGGAACACAGGCCCCGCCACCACCCCGGAAGGACAGCCCAACAAATTACACCTGATGCTGCTGAGACCCATGGCAATTATGCAGCCCACAGCCAAGACCAGTCCTGAAATGGTCGCTGTGGGCACCGGGTAATGACGTCACATAGCAAGGCCTGGCTTTCTCAACCTAGCAATGACCAGCCTTGCATTTTCTTCAGCTCAGGAACATGACTTGCTTTATAGCCAGGTGGAAACACTTTATACTGTAATCAAATGTCTGTGAAGTGTTTTCCTGTGCCTCATCTCTTTTGATCCACACTAAAGTCCAGGAATAGGTAGATAGGAGACTATTTTCTTTTCAATAGCCAGAAAATGGAGATTTAAAAAGCTTAGAGACATGCCTTAACCATTTTGGCTCGGTGGATAGAGTGTCGGCCTGCGGACTCAAGGGTCCCAGGTTCGATTCCGGTCAAGGGCATGTACCTTGGTTGCCAGCACATACCCAATGGGGAGTGTACGGGAGGCAGTGATCGATGTTTCTAACTCTCTATTCCTCTCCCTTCCTCTCTGTAAAAAAATCAATAAAATATATATATTTTAAAAAAGCTTAGAAACTTGACCCGACTGAAAAGAAGTAAGAAATGGTGGACTTTGAAAATGACTTCATGTTTTCTCACTGCGCAGAGTATACTCAAACACTCCTGCAGTTAAATATTTCACCCTATGTTTTCCCTGTGTGATCTACAATAATAATCTGCTTCATGTTTATATTTACTGTTGTGTTGGTGACAATTATCTAAAAGAGAAGTTGGGGTGCTTCACTGGGCTGGAAAAAAAGTTTAGCTAAATCAGAAAGCAGGTCTAATTAAGCAAGTTTATTCTATATCCATGAAAGGCTAAGTTGACCAACGCATATGCAATACATATAAAGCTCTTGCTGGCGTCACTCACACACATGTATTTTCATCTCTCATTGTCAATCGTGAATTTGGTTGACATTTCTATTATAGAGAAAGGGCAAATAGCGATATTAAAATATTTCTTCTAATTACTTTCCTTTCAATGTGCATGAATTTATGCACCAGGCCACTACTCTGAGGTAATTGCAGAAGGACAGAGGGTCCCAGGCTGCAACTGAGCTGAAAAAAATTCAGGGGGAGAGGAGATGGATGGAGGAGAAGAGAGATAGATGGGGATGGTCTGAGTCCATTTGATGGCACTAATGCTCTGCAGCTCTAACTTTTTTCACATTAAAACATTATAATTTTATGCTGTGGTAAGAACACCAAGTGTAAGCTCCATTGATCTGCTCTA
Organism: Myotis pilosus; assembly: GCA_036010255.1. Taxonomy (NCBI): domain Eukaryota; kingdom Metazoa; phylum Chordata; class Mammalia; order Chiroptera; family Vespertilionidae; genus Myotis; species Myotis pilosus. The sequence goes on from JASKON010000029.1 coordinate 975,480, forward strand.
CAACATAGCGATTTAGTTAGCAACACTTTATTTTCTTCACATTTTGAATGCCATTCTAATAGAAACGGGTACAGGAGAAGGCTGCAAGACATCCCATATGAGTAAGAATCTTACACTTTCTGATTGCAATCATACTGACAGCTAAGGGTTAAATGGCCAAATGGGACTCAATCCGTACCACATTAATGGTGCATGTGCCCTGACAATATGGCTTCTCTGTTATCCCGAAAATGTATTCCTATTTACATCAAAAACTCACTGTGTACAATATATGAAACCTTGTGTGTAGGTCTGGAAAACTGGAAAGCAAATTTAGGAATGAGGCAGCTGTTGTGGGGATTGATAGTTAATAATACTATGAGCTTTTGAGTAAGACTGACTAGGCTTACACTTCAGAGACTTGTTTAAGAAAAAACAAGTCCTTACTAGAATTTGGCCACCCTGGGAAATGTGGCTCAGTTAGTTGGAGCATTGTCCCATGCACCAAACGGTGAAGGGTTCAATTCCCAGTCAGAGCACATATATAGATAGTGGGTTCAGTCCCAGGTGGGGCCCATACAGAAGGCAACTAATCAATGTCTCTCTCTCTCTCTCTCTCTCTCTCTCTCTCTCTCTCTCTCTCTTTCTCTCTCTCTCTCTCTCTCTCTCTCTCTCTCTCTCTCTTTTTCTCTCTTTAACATCAATAAAAACATATCCTCAGATGAGGATTTTAAAAAAAGTGTTTGGCCCTTGAGGCACACTCAAGAACATTGTTATTATTTACTAGAGGCCCAGCTCACAAAATCGTGCATGGGTAGAGTCCTCAGGCCTAGCCTGTGATCAGGGTCATCTTCTCCAGCTGTTGGCAGCCAGCCCCGTCCCCTACCACCACCCACCCCATTTCCCCATTCTCCATCCAGCAATGGGAGCCTGACAGCCAGGGAAGGGACCAAGAGGTCGGCCGTTCCCGCCCACTTGCCGACCCCACCCCTGCCATTGGTCACCCTTTGTGTGGGGGGTGACTGGCCAGGCGGGGACCTTGGCCTGGCGCCACATGCATCCCCGCCACCCACCCCAGGTACCCATTCACCATCGGTGCCTGCAGACCTGAAAAAGGGACTGAGAGGTGGTCAGTGCACCTCATAGTGACTGGTTGAGCAGTTGTTCTGGTCATTTTGCCATTATGGTCACTGGGCTTTTATTATATAGGATTATTATTAATACTAGTGGCCTGGTGCACAAAATTCATGCACAGGAGGGGGGTGTTGTTCAATCCGGCCTGCACTCTCTCCAATCTGGGACCCCTTGGGGGATGTCCGACTGCCAGTTTAGGCTCGATCCCACAGGGCAGTCAGACATTTCTCTTGCAATCCAGGAACACTGGTTCCTAACCACTCACCTGCCTGCATGCCTAGTCACCCCTAACCATTCTGCTTGCCAGCCTGATCACCCCTAACTGCCTCCCATTGCTGACCTGATCGCCCCCAACTGACCCCCTGCTGACAGTGATTGCACCCTACTGCCCCTCAAGGCCGGCCTTTTCGCCCCCAACTTCCCTCCCCCTGGCCTGCTCACACCCAACTGCCCGCACCCCCGCTGGCTTGCTCACCCCCAAGTGACACCCCTTGCTGGGCAGCTTGCCCCCAACTGCTCCCTCCCCAGACTGGTCACCTCTAACCACCTCTGCCTCGGCTCTGCCACCATGACTTTGTCTGGATGGATGTCTGGAAGGTCCTCCAGAAGGTCTCCCAATCTAATTAACATATTACTCTTTTATTAGTATAGATTATTATTAATTTTACCATTCAACCCATATCTGGTGCACTTTCTTCCACACCACTCTCAGCCTCTCTCCCCCCCTTACCTGCATTCACATGGCCCACTTGGAGAAATACATAGGCACCAATGCAGATGAGAAAGAGTCCCACGTTCGGTACCATGGCTGCTGACCTTCCCATGACTGATGAACTTCAGCCTCTGTCACCTCCTTATATAACATGCTTCTCTCACACCACCCCCTGCAACCAGATAAGAATCAACCTCCCCAGGGCCATGTATGTGTGTTCCTAAGCCTGAGAGCATAAAGTTCAAGATTATCTCACAGCTTTAACCACAGGACATTGGCTCATGGCTTCATGTCCCTGAGTCTCAATAGCTTAAAATGCATTTAAAATAAGGCAGAGATGTTTGTAAAATCCCTTTGTTTTAGTGTTTCATGACCAGGCAAAAGGGAGAGGGAAAGATGAAAAGGACCAACTGCTCTCACAGGGGGTTCAACCCCATGGATATGGACAATAACTTGGTAAAGGCCAAGGAAGTGGAGGGTGGAGGTGGGAAAAGAGGGGAGGGGGACTCCTGCAATAATGTCAACATCAAAAAATTTTAATTAAAAAAATACTAAAATGGTCCGGCTGGCATGGCTCAGTGGTTGAGCATTGACCTGTGAAGCAGGAGATCACAGTTCAAATCCAAGTCAGGACATATGCCCAGGTTGCAGACTCCAACCCCACTAGAGGGAGTGCAGGAAGCAGCCAATTAGTGATTCTCTCTAATCATTAATGTTTCTCTTGCTCTCCCTCTCCCTTCCTCTCTAAAATCAATAAAAATATATTTTAAAAAAATACTAAAATGAATAAATAAAATAAGTTAAAAAGAACAGAATCCATTTTTTTCTTTTTATTGATTATGGTATTACAAATGTGTCCTATCCCCTCAATGTCCCCTCATTCCCCCAATCCTGCACTCACCCCTCACCCCCTGTTGTCTACATCCATCGCTTATGCTTATATGCATGCATGCAAGTGCTTTGGTTGATCTCTCCCCTTCACCCCCACCCTCCCCTGCTTTTCCTCTGATTTTCAGCATCTGATCGATGCTTCTCTGTCTCTACATCTGTTTTTGCTCATTGGTTTATGTTGTTCATTATAATCCACAAATGAGGAGAGCATGTGATATTTATCTTTCTCTGACTGACTTATTTCACTTAGCATAATGCTCTTCAGCTCCAGCCATGCTGTTGCAAATGGTAGGAGTTCCTTCCTTTTTACAGCAGCATAGTATTCCATTGTGTAGATGTGCCAAAGTTTTTTAATCCATTCATCTGCTGATGTGCACTTACGCTGATCCCAAATCTTAGCTATTGTAAATTGTGCTGCTATGAACATGGGGATGCATATATCCTTTCTTATTGGTGTTTCTGTTTTCTTGGGATATATTCCTAGAAGTGGGATCACTGGGTCAAATGGAAGTTTCATTTGTAGTTATTTAAGGAAACTCCATACTGTTCTCCACAGTGGCTGAACCAGTCTGCATTCCCAACAGCAGTGAACAAGGGTTCCTTTTTCTCCGCATCCTCACCAGCATTTGTCACTTGTTGATTTGTTCATGATAGCCATTCTGAAAGGTGTGAGGTGGTACCTCATGTTGTTTTTATTTGCATCTCTCAGATGATTAGTGACTTTGAGCATGTTTTCATATGTCTCTCAGCCTTCTGTATGTCCTCTTTCAAAAAGAGTCTATTTAGGTCCATTGCCCATTTTTTGATTGGGCTGTTTATCTTCCTTTTGTTAAGTTGCATGAGTTCCCTGTAAATGTTGGCGATTAAACCTTTATCAGAGATATCATTCGCAAATATGGTCTCCCATGCAGTGGGTTTTTTGTTGTTTTGTTGAGAAGAAGCTGTGCAGAAGCTTTTTATTTTGATATAGTCCCATTTGTTTATGTTCTCTTTAGTTTCCATTGCCCTAGAAACTATGTCAGTAAAGAAATTCCTTCAGCATATGAGATTTTGCTACCTGTGGATTCCTCTAATATTTTTATGATTTCCCGTCTTACGTTTAAGTCCTTTATCCATTTTGAGTTTATTTTTGTGTATGGTGTAAGTTGGTGGTCTAGTTTCATTTTTTTGCATGTGTCTGACCAATTTTCCCAACACCATTTATTGAAGAGACTGTCTTGACTCCATTGTATGTTCTTGTCTCCTTTGTCAAATATTAATTGAGCACAGTGGTTTGGGCCAATTTCTGGGTTCTCTATTCTATTGCATTGGTCTATATGTCTGTTCTTGTGCCAGTACCAGGCAGTTTTGAGAACAGTAGCTTTGTAATACAGCTTGATATCTGATATTGAGATCCCTCCTACTTTGTTCTTCTTTCTCAGGATCACAGCAGCTATTCGGGGTTTGTTTTTGGTGTGTGTTTTTTTTATTCCAGATGAATTTTTGGAGAGTTCTTTCTAGATCTGTGAAATATGCCATTGGTAATTTAATGGGGATTGCTTTGAATCTATAGATTGTTTTGGGTAGTATGGACATTTTGATGATGTTGATGCTACCAATCCATGAACACGGTATGTTTTTCCATCTGTTTATGTCTTCCTCTACCTCTTTTTTCAATGTCCTATAGTTTTCTGGATAGCATTTTTGCTGAGCATTTTTATCAGAAAAGGGTGTTGTCAAATGCCTTTTCTGCATCAATCAATATGATTATGTGATTTTTGTCTCTCAGTTTGTTTATGTGATGTATCACGTTTATTGATTAGCAGATATTGTACCAGCCTTGCATTCCTGGAATAAATTCCAGTTGGTCATGTTGTATGAGCTTTCTAATGTAATGCTGGATCCGGTTTGCTAGAATTTTGTTGAGGATTTTGGCATTTATGTTCATCAGGGATATTTGGCCTGTAATTCTCTTTCTTTGTGGTGTCTTTATCTGGTTCTGGGATTAGGGTAATGCTGGCTTCATAGAAAGAGCTTGGAAGTGTGCCTTCCTCTTGAATTTTTTGGAATCGTCTGAGAAGGATTGGCTTTAGTTCTTCTTTGAATGTTCGGTAAAACTCCCCTGTGAAGCCATCTGGTCCAGGGCTTTTGTTTGCTGGAAGCTTTTTGATTACTGTTTCAATTTCATCAGTAGTTATTGGCCTATTCAGGTTTTTTGATTCTTCCTGATTGAGTTTTGGAAGCTTGTATTTTTCTAGGAATGTGTCCATTTTCGAGGTTGTCCACTTTGTTGGAGTTGTTCATAGTATTTTTTGACAATTCTTTGTGTATCTGTAGGGTCAGTTGTTATTTCACCTCTTTCATTTCTGATTTTGTTTACTTGGGTCCTCTCTCTTTGTTTCTTGGATAGCCTGGCTAGAGGTTCATCAATCTTATTAATCCTTTCAAAGAACCAGCTCTTGGTTTCATTGATCTTTTGTAATTTTTTTTGGTCTCTATGTCATTTATTTCTGCTCTGATCTTTATTATTTCCTTCCTTCTGAATACTGTGGGCTTTTCCTGTTGCTCTCTTTCTAACTCTTTGAGTTGTAAGGTTAGATCATTTTTTACCAGTTTTTCTTGATTTTTGAGGTAGGCCTGTAGAGCTATGAACTTCCTTCTCAGGATTGTTTTCATTGTGTCCCATAGGTTTTGGATTGTTATGTTTTCATTGTCATTTGTTTCCAGGATGCTTTTAATTTCTTCTTTGATCTCTCTGGTAACCCAGTCATTGTTTAATAGCATGCTATTTAGCCTCCAAGTGTTTGATTTTTTTCAATGTTTTTATTGTAGTTGATTTCTAGTTTTATGCCATTGTGATCTGAGAAGATGCTTGTTATGATTTCTATTTTCTTGAATTTGAAGAGACTTTGCCTGTGTCCTAATATATGGTCTATCTTTGAAAATGTCCCATGTGCACTGGAGAAGAATGTATATTCTGTAGCTTTGGAGTGAAATGTTCTGAAGATGTCAATTAAGTCCATCTGATCTAGTGAGTCATTTAGGATTGCTGTTTCTTTGCTGATATTTTGTTTAGAGAATTTATCCAGTGGTATCAGTGGGGTATTAGAGTCCCCTACTATGACTGTATTGATATCGATCTCTCCCTTGATATCTTCCAGAAGTTGTTTTATGCATTTGGGTGCTACTGTGTTGGGTGCATATATGTGTATCAGAGTTACAGCTCCTTGTTGAATTGCTCCCTTTAGTATTATGTAGTGGCCTTCCTTATCTCTTGTTATGGCCTTTACTTTGAGGTGTATTTTGTCAGATATAAGTATCACAACCCCAGCTTTTTTCTCATTTCCATTTGTCTGAAAAAAAATTTTCTATCCCTTCACTCTCAGTCTGTGTGAACCCTTTGTTCTGAGGTGGGTCTCTTGCAGACAGCAAATATATGGGTCATGTTTTTATCCATTCCACTACTCTGTGTCTTTTGATTGGAGCATTTAATCCATTTACATTTAATGTTATTATTGAAAAGTACTTGTTTGTGGTCATTTTTATTCTTAATGTTTGTGTTTCTTCTTGTCTTTCTGTTTCTTCTTTTTAGAGCAGTCTCTTTAGCATTTTTTGCATTGCTGGTTTGGTGGTAATAAACTCTCTTAGCCCTTTTTTGTCTGTGAAGCTCCTGATTCCACCTTCAATTTTGAATGATAGCCTTGCTGGGTATAGTATTCTTGGGTTCATTCCCTTACTTTGCATCACTTTTTATATTTCATTCCATTCCCTTCTTGCCTGGTGTGTTTCTGTTGAGAAGTCAGCTGATATTCTAATAGATCTCTTGTAGGTAACTTTCTGTCTCTTTCTGGCAGCCTTTAAGATTCTTACTTTGTCGTTGGTGTTTGCTAATTTAATTATGATGTCTTGGTGTTGGTCTTTTGGGGTTCATCTTGTTTGGAACTCTATGTGCTTCTTGGACTTGTGTGGTGTTTTTCTTGCCAGTGTCAGGGAAGTTTTCTGTCATTATTTCTTCAAACAGGTTTTCTATTCCTTGCTTCTCCTTCTCTCCTTCTGGTACCACTATTAAGCGAATGTTGTTTTGTTTTGCATTGTCCCAAGACTCCCTTAGGCTCTTCTCTTGCTTTTTATGGTTTTTTTTCCAGTTGCTCCTTTGTTTGTGTTTTTTCCTACCTTGCCTTCTAATTAGCTGATGTGGTCCTCAGCCTCTTCTAGTCTGCTGTTTAAGCCCTCCATTGTGTTCTTTATTGCAGCTATGTCGTTCTTCATTTCCTCCTGGTTCCTTTTCATGTTGGTGACATTCTCATTCAGCTCCTTATAATTCCCATTGAGTTGTGTGTATTTGTCATCCAGCCATTTGAGCATCCTTATAACCATTACTCTGAATTCTTTCTCTGATAAATTAGTAGCCTCAGTTTCATATAACTCCCTTTCTAGTGATTCCTCTTTTTCTTTCCTTTGTGGATTGCTTTTTTGTCTTCCCATGTTTTGCTGTAATGTTTTCATTGTAGCTCTGATTGCTTTGCTACCCAGTTTCTTTTGAGTATGGTGCTACTGGTGTGACCTCTCATGTCTCCTGGGCTTGGTAGTCTAGTGTAGCTCCCTACTTAAACTATTTGGGTTCTCTTGATGTAGGCCTGCAAGCTGGAAAGGCACAACTGAGGTCTCTAGAAGTCAGCAGCCATGGAGGGGGTGCCTCAATTTTTGCTGTCTTGTGCCCTTGGTTGACTCACAATGGCACCCAGGAACTGTCTGTTAGGGTGGTGGGGCTCTGGAGGCCTGCATTCTGTAAAGGCGTGACTGTGGTGTCCAGAGTTCTGTAGTTGTGGAGTGAGTAGACTCAGCTTTTGCTGCTGCCTCCATGGTTGGATACACGCGAATCCAGTGGCAGTTCACAGGGGCACCTGTAGTGTGTTTGCCAGCAGGGTGTACTGACACACTCCGAAGGGCCCTGGCACTGAAGCCACTGGATTGCAGTGTCTTTGGGCAGGTATCCCAGAAGAAGGAATTCAGTGTTTCTACAGCCCAGCAGTGCACCCCTGTTTGTTTAAGTGCATGTCCAGCGGGGCTCACCGTGGGGCCCCAGGGCTGCCTGTGGAGTGGTGGTCTTGGGAGACCTGCACGCTGGAAATGCATGCAACTGTAATGTCCAGAGTTCTGTAGCTGTGGGGTGGGGAACTTCAGTTTTTGCTGATGCACCTGTGGTGCATAGGCGCGCGTTCCCAGTGGTGGCACACAGGAGCACCTGCAATGAGTTTGCTAGCGCAGGTGCACTGAAGCACTCTGACGGGCCTGGAACGCTTAATTGAGGCGTCTTTGGGCAGGTATCCTGGATGGGTGAATTCAGAATTTCTACTGCCCAGGGGAGCGCGTCTCTATTAGTCCAAGATCAGACCCAGCAGAGGCTCACTGCGGCTTCCCAAAGTGCCCTGTGGATAGATGGGCTCAGGGGGAGTGAGCAACTGTATCAGGACCTCTGAGGGGCCCTGATGCTGAAGGTCCCTGGCGCTGAAATTGCACAGCTGGGTGTGTGTGCACAGTTATTTAGGCAGAAGGAATTCAGAATTTCTACTGGGGGGCAGTGCGCCTGTGTCTGTACAAAATCACATCCAGTTGGGGCTCACGGTGACTCCTAAGAGAAGTCTATGGAGTGGTATGCCTCAGAGACCTTGAGATGAGCGAATGCAGAGGTCTGCCGCTGAGGAGGGGGAGGCTGCACTTACTGCTGCTGGCATGGTACACGTTAGAAGGTGGAGATCCCAGGGTCTGCAAATCTGCCAGTGGGCAGCAGGATTTTGACTGGAGTGTCCCAGGTGTGTCTGGGTGGTGGTGCTGATGAGTTCCTAGAAGAGGTCCCTCTCCCCTTTAAGATGGTGTGGGATCCGTGCCCAAGTCCAGAATCCATATTATTTCCTGACTATAGACTCCCCATCAGAAGCCCAACCAGCTCGCCTGTCAGAGTCTCAGAGAAGTGTGAGAAGACAGCCATGCAACTCTCCATTTAAGAGGAAACTGAGGCTCAGGAAACTCCTCAAGGCAAAGGGTGAGTTAAAACCACCCAGCTGCCCTACCTGGTTTGGCTCAGTGGGTAGATCATGGGCCCGAGGACTGAAGGGTCTCGGGTTCAATCTGGACAAGAGCACATACCTCCATTTCAGGTTTGATACCCAGCCCTGGTCGGACATGTGTGGGAGGCAACTAATCGATGTGCCTCTCTCACATCAATGTTTCTCTCTCTGTCTTTCCCTCTACCTTCGACTCTCTCTCAAAATCAATGAAAAAATATCCTTGGGGGAGGATTAACAAAGAAACATTTTTTAATAATTAAATAAATAAAACAACCCAGCCTCGGGGACATTCTCAGAGTGGGAGTTACCCTGCCACATTCACACGTGACCATATTTATCTCCTCCAAAAGGCTTCCCCACCCTTGCTCAAAGTTCAAGTAACACTGGAAACACTGCTCATTTTCTAGACCAGAAAGCTCTGGAGCCCTCATTTACTTGTTATGAAATACTTCCCTTCCTCTGAGCCTCAGTCTCCTCACTTGCAAAATGCACATCACAACCCCTTTCTCTCAGGGCAATGTGAGTTCTATATATTCAGAGCTTTGAGCTGGTGTGGCAACTCTACAGACAGTGGGCGCTCTGTGAAAGCCACCTCACCCTGGTGCGAATCCATGGGCCATTTGTTTACCACAGTAAACAAAGCATAAAATAGTTAGGAATTGATTTAGCAGAAGAAATTTAAAAATATACTCCACAAACTAGAGCATATGGTTGAAAGATATTAAAGAAGACCTAGCCCAGTTGGCGTGGCTCAGTGGTTGAACATCAACCTATGAACCAGGTGGTCATGGTTCGATTCCCAGTCAAGGAACATGCCCAGGTTGCAGGTTCAATCCCCAGTGTGAGGCATGCAGGAGGCAGAGGATCAATGATTCTCTCTGAGCATTTGTGTTTCTTTCTCTCTCTTCCTCTCCCTTCCTTTCTCTGAAATCAATAAAAACTTTTTAAAAAATAAAAAAGAAAGATAAAAGTAGGCTTACTATATAACCCCAAAATCCCACTTGTAGATATATACTCAGGTTAGTAGGGAAGACTCTGTCTTCCTCTTGTGTTTCTCCCTTACTCTCACACAACTACTCCTTTCAGCACTTTTTTTTAAAGATATAGTATATTGTTTTTTACAGAGAAAAAGGGAGAAGGATAGAGAGTTAGAAACATCGATGATGAGAGAGAAACATTGATCAGCTGCCTCCTGCATACCCCCTATTGGGGATGTCCTCGCAACCAGGGTACATGCCCTTGACTGGAATCGAACCTGGGACCCTTCAATCCTCAGGCTGAGGCTCTATGCCCTGAGCCAAACCAGTTAGGGCCCCCCTCAGCACTTTTGACACCACAACTGTAAAGGTTTTCTCATACCAACAATTCTATGACACCGGCCGGGTGTCCTTTAATTTAACTCCAGTCTGACACTAGCTACCTGCACATAGTATCAGATTCCACCAGTTAAGGGCCCAGTCCCTCAAGACTTCAGATGCCAATCACAAGCCCAGGTGGTCACCTGTGCTTCTGGCCAATAGGCTCTAAATCAGAGGTTCCCATGACCCCTGGATGGGTTTAATTTATTTGCTAAAGCAGCTCACAGAACTTAGGGAAGCAGTTTACTTACATTTACCAGTTTATTATAAAAAGGATATGATAGCCCTAGCCAGTTTGGCTCACTAGATAGAACATCGGCCTACAGAACAAAGGGTCCCAGGTTTGATTCTGGTCAAGGGCACGTACCTTGGTTGCAGGCTTCTCCCCAGCTTGAGTCCTAACAGGGCTCCTTCAGGAGGCAACCAATTGATGTGTTTCTCTCACATCGATGTTTCTGTCTTGCCTTCTCTCTTCCACTCTCCCTATAAATCAATGGGAAAATATCCTTGGGTGACGATTAACAACAACAACAAAAATAAAAACTAAATTTAAAAAAATTGGATATGATAAAGGATGAAGACAAACATCCAAATGGAAGACATGGGGTTTATGGGAGAAAGTGCAGGGCTTCCATGCCCTCTCCCAGCAAGACATTCTCCCAGCCCTAACATATGATAACCACATGGAAGCTGCACCACATATAGGCATGCTCCATAATACATTCCATTTCCAGGCCCTCTCCCCTTCCTGGAGACTGGGGTTGGGGCTGAAGATTTCAAGCCTCTAATCATGGCTTGATCTTTCTGGTGACCATTCTTCTCTCAGGAGCCACCAAGAGTCACCGAGTAAAACAAAGCATATTCCCATCACCCAGAACATTCCCAGATATTTAGGAGCTCTGTGCCAGGAACTGGGGAGATCTGAAGGGAAAATTTAAAGTGGTATATCCATAATATGGAATATTATTCTACAATTTAAAAATTTAGAAGAGCCTAGCTGGCATGGCTCGGTGGTTGAGCATCAATGTATGAACCAGGAGGTCACGGTTCAATTCCCAGTCAGAACACATGCACAGGTTGCAGGCTCAATCCCCAGTAGGAGGTATGAAGGATGCAGCCGATCAATGAGTCTCTCTCATCATTGATTTTTCTATTTCTCTCTCCCTCTCCCTTTCTCTCTCTAATCAATAAAAATATGTTATTTATAAAAATAAAAAACAATGAAATGCTCTGGCCAGTGTGGCTCAGTTGATTGGGCAACATCCATGCAACTAAATGTTGCTGGTTCGATTCCTAGTCAGGGCACATGCCCAAGTTCAGGTTCAATCCCAGCAGGGAGCATTTAGGAGGCAGCCAATAGATGTTTCTCTCTCATATCAATGTTTCTCTCTTTCTCTCCCTTTCTCTACCTCTCTCTCTAAAAAATCAATAAAATATATTTTTAAATGATGTAATCATACATGCCACATGAATAAACCTTGAAGACATTATGCTAAGTGAAAGAAAACAGGCACCAATACAACATGTGCTATATTTCCAATTATATAAAATGTCCAAAAGAGGCAAGTCTATAAGACAAAGTTGATCAGTGCTTGCCAAAGCCTGGAAGGTGGCAAGTGGAAAACTAATGATGGGCACTGGTTTTCTCTTGCAGCCAATGGAGCTGTTCTAAAATTGATTGTGATGCCCTAACTGGTTTGGCTCAGTGGATAGAGCTTCCGCCTGCGGACTGAAGGGTCTCAGATTTGATTCTGGTCAAGGGCATGTACTTAGTTGCAGGCACATCCCCAGTAGAAGGTGTGCAGGAGGCAGCTGATTGATGTTTCTCTTCATCGATGTTTCTAACTCTCTATCCCTCTCCCTTCCTCTCTGTAAAAATCAATAAAATATATTTTAAAATAAAATAACATTGATTCTGATGATGACTGCACAACTATGAATAGACCAAAGACCACTGAATTGTATACCTTAAATCAATAAATTGTGTGACATGTGAATTCTATTACTACAAAGCTGTGCGAAAAAACTGGGAGGTAGGAACATTTGAGATCTTGCTTCCCAGCATATGTTGTTAATTCGGCTCAAATAAAAACTTAAAAAATGTTTCCACAATAAATAAATGAATGAAAATAAAAAACTGGGAAGTCGTTCCTAAAGGTGGTTTCGCATTTTACAGCGGACTTGACAGAGGCCCACATGGTATCCCCTCCCCTGGCTTTATGGGTGGTTTCTCCCTGTGCCCTGTGAGGAGGGGGCCACTCCTTTTGACAGCCTGGTCAGGAACCTTAGAATCCAGGCCTGCTTCATGCATTTTCTGGCTTGGACAACCTTGGGGAAAGATTTTAACTGCTCTGGCCCAGTCTTGTCATCTATAAAATGAAAACACCAGTAATTTCGATCCATAGTTTTGTTACCAGATTCAAACCAGAAAACATATGTTAAGAATTAAAAGCTCCCTGGCCAGCGTGGGTCAGTTGGTTGGACCACTGTCCCCATACACCAAGGATTTCCGACCAGGGCACATACCCAGGTTGTGGGTTCGATCTATGATTGATGTTCTCACATTGATGTTTCCCTCTTTCTCTTCCTTTCTCTCTAAAATCAATAAATATATCCTTGGGTGAAGATTAAAAAAAAGTTCAAAGGACCAAATGGAAATTTTGGAGTTTAAAAGTATGATGATGGAAAATTGAGGGGGGGAAGCCAAGATGGCGGCATAGGTTAAAGCCGGAGATTGCTGCCTTGAACAACCAAATCAAAATACACCTAAAAGACGGAACGGACATCATCCAGAACCACAGGAAGGCTAGCTGAGTGGAAATTCTACAACTAGGAGGAAAGAGAATATCATACCCAGACTCAGAGGAGGTGCAGTGCTGAGGTACAGAGTGTGCGCGGAGCGGGCTGGCGGCGAGGGCGCGGTTGATGTTTTCAACCAGGAGGGAGTCTCAGATTCTGAGCTCCAGATCCGGGCGAGTCTCTAGGGACCCAGACTCAAACGGGGGAATCATGACTGTCTGGCTTCGGTCGGAACTCGAAGGCAGCTTTCTCTCCGAGGTTTGCGGCGGTTGCTGGGACTCTGTGAGGCAGAGCCCCTAGGGATGGAACTGAGAGCCGCCATAACTGCTCACTCCGGCCCACCCTGTTGATCCCTAGCGACCCACCCACCCTGCCCAAGCCCTGCGCAGAGCCATTTGCCAGATAGCCTCAGGCAAAGGCTAGATTAGCACCTCCCTAGGGGACAGAAGTTTTCCCACTGCAGACACAGCTGATTCTCACAGCCAGTTGACCTGGAGGTCAAATCCCCCTAGTATTAACTACAACAATCAAGGCTAAACTACAGGAAGACTGCACACATAGACCACTGCGGGGGGGGGGTGCACCAAGAAAGCATAAAAATGCGGAGACAAAGAAACAGGACAAAACTGTCAATGGAGGATATTCAGTTCAGAACCACACTTTTAAGGTCTCTCAAGAACTGTCTAAAAGCCGCCAATAAAGTTATTGAGATCCTCAACAAATCTAATGAGACCCTCGGTGTTATGATAAAGAACCAACTAGAAATTAAACATACACGGACTGAAATAACGAATATTATACAGGCTCCCAACAGCAGACCAGAGGACTGCAAGAATCAAGGCAAAGATTTGAAATGAGAAGAAGCAAAAAACACCCAACCGGAAAAGCAAAATGAAAAAAGAATCCGAAAATACGAAGATAGTGTAAGGAGCCTCTGGGACAGCTTCAAGCGTACCAACATCAGAATTATAGGGGTGCCAGAAGATGAGAGAGAGCAAGATATTGAAAACCTATTTGAAGAAATAATGGCAGAAAATTTCCCCTACCTGGTGAAAGAAATAGACTTACAAGTCCAGGAAGCACGGAGAACCCCAAACAAAAGGAATCCAAAGAGGACCACACCAAGACACATCATAATTAAAATGCCAAGAGCAAAAGACAAAGAGAGACTCTTAAGAGCAGCAAGAGAAAGAAACTCAGTTACCTACAAGGGAGTATCCATACGACTGTCAGCTGATTTCTCAACAGAAACTTTGCAGGCCAGAAGGGAATGGCAAGAAATATTCAAAGTGATGAATGCCAAGAACCTACAACCAAGATTACTTTATCCAGCAAAGCTATCATTCAGAACTTAAGGTCAGATAAAAAGCTTCAGAGATAAGGAAAAGCTAAAGGAGTTCATCACCAACAAACCAGTATTATATGAAATGCTGAAAGGTATCCTTTAAGAAGAGGAAGAAGAAAAAAAAGGTAAAGATACAAATTATGAACAACAAACATGCATCTATCAACAAGTGAAGCTAAGAATCAAGTGAATAAATAATCTGGTGATCATAATAGAATCAAGGACATAGAAAGGGAATGGACTGACTATTCTTGGCGGGGAAAGGGGTGTGGGAGATGGGGGAAGAGACTGGACAAAAATCGTGCACCTATGGATGAGGACAGTGGGTGGGGAGTGCGGGCGGATGGTGGGGCGGGAACTGGGAGGAGGGGAGTTATGGGGGGGGGAAAGAGGAACAAATGTAATAATCTGAACAATAAAGATTTAATTTAAAAAAAAGTATGATGATGAAAATTAAAAACTCACTAGATGAACTCAAAAGCAGATCTGAACTAGCAAAAAAAAAAAAATGTTGCCCTGGCCGATTTGGCTCAGCAGATAGAGCATTGGCTCGTGAACTGAGGGGTCCTAGATTCAATTCTGGGCAAGGGCATGTACCTTGGTTGCAGACACATTCTTAGTGGGAGGTGTGCAGGAGGCAGCTAATTGATGTATCTAACTCTCTATACCTCTCCCTCCCTCTCTGTAAGAAAATCAATAAAATGTATTTTTTAAAATGTTGGCAAACTTGATAAGTGAATAAAAGTATTCAATTTGAAAAGAAGAAGGAAGAAAAATGAACAGAACCTCAAAGACCTGTGGGACACCATCAATAGAACAACATACACATAATGGAAGTACTAGAAGGAAAAGAGGAAAGGGCAGAAGTAAGATCAATTTGGGGGGTACTGGCATCTTAACAGTGTTGTCTGCTCACCACACACATGGATATCTTGCCACTGATTTAGGTCTTTTTCCATTTCTTTCTACAATGTTCTGTATACATCAAACAGGTGGATTTTGTGATATATAAATTATACTTCAGTAAAGCAAGATGAGAAACAAGACTAAAGGGAAGTTTCTTGGGTACTTACACTGGGTCCCACGATCTGGATCATTATTCAGTCAGCAGGAGAGATGGACATTGTGTTTTTTCTCTTCCAGGCATTGAAGGTTCGTAATACTAACCACAAAGCCCTAGGCATCTCTCCTGGGGTTAATCTAATTACTTCCTGCATCAATCTCATGAATTTTCATCATTTCCTATCAAGCTAAGAGAACCGGGCACACCTCCTCCCTTGTTGCTCCAAGCCTGCCTCCTCCAGCCCCAGCTTACCCTCTCTGCTCCTGAGTGCACCCCCGGTGGGCCGGGGTGGGGTGCAATGGTCTCCTCCCCTGGGCTATGAATATATGTGATTAGATACTGCTGTCCATCTGGTCTGTGCAGTGGTGGGTTCTGTGCATGGGGTCATCTCATACTATTTATGGTGGGGTGTCCCTCCCTCACCAATGGTGTGACCAGGAGGTGATCAGAACAACATGGCTACTTCCTTCACAATCCTATCAGGACTCTGGCAAAAGTGGGGTCAGTCCTGGCCAGGTTGGTAGTTCAGTAGGTAGAGCATCTTCCCCCTACCCCAAGGGCACATACAAGATTCAACCAATGAATGCATAAATAAGTGGAACAACAGATCCACACACCTCTCTATCTCTCTCTTTCTCTCAAAATCAATAAATCAAATTTTATTTTTAAAAACTAGTGGGGTCAATGTTTCACTTCTTTGTCAACCTGCAAACCTCTACCCTCCTCCTAGAAGTCTGTTGTGACTCACTGTTTCTGCTCCCAGACCCCACACTGAAAAGAGAAAAAGGAAAAAACTGACTTCTCTCTCCTTTCTCTCTCTCCTCCCCTCTGCCTCTGCATATCTATATCTATCTCTCAGCCCTTGCATAAATCTCTCAGTGATTCCAGGCTTTTACAAAATACAAGAGGTTATTTTTAATACTCAAAGATGCTAGGAAAAAACTCACTTGAAATCTTGGCTTAATGGAGTGTCTACCTATTTTATGGGGGGGGGGGGAGTGCTGATAAAATGCAAATGATTTCTGAATATTCTATTTTATTATTTTAGGAGGGAAATATACAAAATGTTTAGTGTGACTCAAATATTGTAGGTTGATGTGAGCTTCAAAACTACATTATCAATGTTAACTGTGTTTGTGGAGGGCTTTCCACATTAGTTACTGTTATTATAGGAGTAAAAAGCTACTCATACATAATAAAGTTATAAAGATTGAAACCAAGATGGCAGCATAGTTAAACACCGAAAATTGTTGCCTCGCACAACCACTTCAAAAATACAACTAAAAGACAAAATGGACATCATCCAGAACTACAGGAAGGCTGGCTGAGAGGAAATTCTACAGCTAGAAGGAAAGAGAAAAGCACACTGAGACTCAGAGGAAGTGCAGAAGTAAAGTGCAGAGGTACGGAGGCGCACCTGGAAAGGGCAGGCAACTAAGGACACGGTTGTCTTTTTCAATTGGGAGGGAGTCTCAAGCTCCTGACTGCTCTGAACTCCAGCTCTGGGTAAGTCTCTGGGGAACCAGACTCATACGGGGAGAAACTGGACTGTCTGGCATTGGTCGGACACTGAGACTCGGGGCCTCTTAAGGTAGGACTGAGGATCAGCCATAGCTGTTTGCTCCGCCCTGTTGATTCCCTGAGACCCCGCCCCACCCAAGCTATGCACAGAGGCTTTTGCATATGAAAGGCCTGGCCCTTTGCAATCTGAAACTTACCTAACAAACTGCAGCTGGGTCAGAGAGACTCAGAACTTCCAAAAGAAGGCCAAAGGCACCACAGCAGCTTGCATTGCTTCACAGCTGGGCCTCATCCAGGCACCTCCAAATCCCAAACAAAGAAGAGGAATGTGAAGATCTCTCCATACCTCCTGCTGGGTAGCCTCAGGCAGAGGCTAAATTAGCGCCTCCTTTGAGATCCAAGAGCCAGTGTACCCAGTGGTCAGAGTGGGACCATCCAGATTACAACTCCTCAGATCCATAACAGACACACTCAGGGGGCAGACTCAGTGAGCATCAAAGCCCCACTGAAGCAAGTCTTGCCCCAGAAAGGCGACTCCAGCACAGAAGTTCTCCCACTGCAGACACAGCTGATTCTCACAGACAATTGGCCTGGAGGTCAATTCCTCCCAGTGATACCTACAACAATCAAGGCTTAAATACAACAAGACTGTGCACAAAGCCCACAAGGGGGTGCACCAAGTGTGTCCACCTCAGGTAATTGGGGAGGCTGAGCCACTGGGCCCTATAGGACACCTAGCACAGAAAGCCACTCTGTCAACACAGGGAAGCAGCCAAAATGCGGAGGCAAAGAAACAGGTCACAAATGACAGAAATGGAGGAAAGCAAACTACTGGATATAGAGTTCAAAACCACACTTTTAAGGTTTTTCAAGAATTTTCTAGAAACTGCCGATAAACTTAGTGAGACACTCAAGAAATCTAGTGAGACCCTCGAGAATATGAACAAGGACCAACTAGAAATTAAGCATACGCTGACTGAAATAAAGAATATTATACAGACTTCCAACAGCAGACTAGAGGATCACAAGAATCAAGTCAAAGATCTGAAATACGAAGAAGCAAAAAACACCCAACCAGAAAAGCAAAAAAAAAAAAAAAAGAATCCAAAAATATGAAGATAGTGTAAGGAGCCTCTGGGACAACTTCAAGCATACCAACATCCAAATCATAGGGGTGCCAGAACAAGAGAGAGAGCAAGATATTGAAAACCTGTTTGAAGAAATCATGACAGAAAACTTCCCCCACCTGGTGAAAGAAATAGACTTACAAGTCCAGGAAGCGCAGCAAGAGAAAGACAGTCAGTTACCTACAAGGGAGTACCCATACGACTGTCAGCTGATTTCTCAACAGAAACTTTGCAGGCCAGAAGGGAGTGGCAATAAATATTCAAAGTGATGAATAGCAAGAACCTACCACCAAGATTACTTTATCCAGAAAAACTATCATTCAGAATTGAAGGTCAAATAAAGAGCTTCACAGATAAGGAAAAGCTGAAGGAGTTCACCACCACCAAACCAGTCTTAAATGAAATGTTGAAAGGTATCCTTTAAGAAGAGGAAGAAGAAGAAAAAGCTACAGATACAAATTATGAACAACAAATACACATCTACCAACAAGTGAATCTAAAAATCAAGTGAATAAAAAATCTGATGAACAGAATAAACTGGTGAATATAATAGAATCAGGGGCATAGAAAGGGAGTAGACTGACTATTCTCAGGGGGTGAGGGTAAAGGGTGTGGTGGATTTGGAAAGAGACTGGACAAAAATTGCACACCTATGGATGAGGACAGTGGGGTGAGGGTGGTAAGGGCAAAGGGTGGGGTGGGACCTGGGAGGAAGGGAGCTAAGGGGGGGAAAAAGAGGAACAACTGTAATAATCTGAACAATAAAAATTAAAAAAAAATACTTCAGCTTTGATAATGTTAGGTCGTAATCTTTTGATAATAAATCTGGTACCATTAAAAAGACCCCAGTTACTATTAAGATTTCTCAATAGCATGATGATTACACCCACTTTCCATTTTAATTTATGACATGGCATTCCCTAAGGAGTAATACTATTAAGAAATTCGATGGGGAAATTTTCCTTTTCAGCATCAACTGTTGAATCAATGGAATCATCACTGAGATATGTGTGAAAATCTCCATCGAGTATATTCAAAATTTCTTCATTTAATTTTTGAATGTGCTTATTTTTTGGACAAAGAATTGCACATTTAGATATATTTTTAATATTATCTATAGATATAGTATTTCCAAAGGTAGCTTCAATAATGGATTTATTACAAATCATTTCACAGGGGATTTCAATAATATCCATTCCTAAATGAAAACTGCTATCAAGTTTGCATCTCCAAGTTTTACTAACCATTCACTATAAGCAGCATCCTCTGATCTCATATTTGTTGTAAGAGACAACTTCCTGAAACATCCCCACACATTACAGTACTTTAAACTCGTTTGTACTATGGCTGATCGCATAGCATGCGGTACAACACTGAGACATTGTGGAAAATCCCCTCCACGAAGAACTTTCCCACCAAATACAACATTCAAATTCATAATTTCTCATAGTAATTTGAGAAATTTACTCATAGTAATCTGTCTATGGCATTTATAGCATGACTGGATGCCATGGTGCATTCATCAATAATGAGAAGTTGGGCCTTTTTAATAGTCTTAGCAACTTCGCTGTTTATATCGAGTCTAGAAGTTGAAGCTTCGTGTAATGGAATGGGTAGTTTATATTGGGAATGAAAGGTGCTTCCACCGAGAAGTAAATTTGCAGCAAGTCCTATAGACACTGTGGGTAAAACAGTACCACCACAACCTCTGATATAATGTATTAAAACTTTATAATGATATGCCTCCACACTCTGAGGGCCGTTTCCTGCTTCAAACCTCGCCCTTACTGGAAACAGCTTGGGGAGGGAGCAGCTGTGGCAAAGAGGACCCAGGACTCAGTACGTTCCAAGGGCCAGTTCCTGCCTCAAACCTTGCCCTTGCGGGGAAATAGCTCCAGGAAACAGCTCAGGGAGGGCACAGCCATTGCCAAGACGAACCCTGCAGGACTGACTTCCTTCTGGTTGGTCCAGCCATGGTCGTGACGAGTTACACCCAGGGTTTTTGTATAAATAGATATTATATATACTATTTTGACATGTAATTTTTTTTGCAATAATGTAATTACTTCAGGAATCTTTCTTCTAATTAATTTCCTTTCAATGTGCACAAATCCACACACCGGGCCACATAAGTTTTACACATAAGATAGCAAAAACTCAGAAAAAGGTAATCATATTGCCCAGGATTTGCCAGCTAATAAAAGGGGAGATGAAAATCAGATGTGGGCCCTAGCCAGTTTGGCTCAGTGGACAGAACATTGGCCTGCAGATTGAAGGGTCCCAGGTTCGATTCCAGTCAAGGGCATGTACCTCAGTTTCAGGCTTCCCTGCCCTGATCAGTCAGGGCTCATGCAGGAAGCAACCAATCAATGTGCCTCTTTCACATAGATGTTTCTATCTGTCTCTCTCCCTTCTATTCTCTCTAAAAACAAATGGAAAATTTTTCTCTGGTGAAGATTAACACCCCCCCACCCAAAAAAAAAATATCAAACATGGGATTATCAGCACCTGGCACATAGAAGACAATAAATATTGCTAAGTTAAGAAATGCATATGTCATCTGGCTGGCATGGCTCAGTGGTTGATCATCCACCTATAAACCAGGAGGTCATGGTTCGATTCATGGGTGAGGTACATGCTGAAGTTGCAGGTTTAATCCTCAGTGTGGGCAGTGCAGGAGGCAGCCAATCAATGATTCTCTCTCATCATTGATGTTTCTACCTCTCTCTGTCCCCTTCTCCCTTCCTCTCTGAAATCAATAAAGATTTTTTAAAAATGTTTATGTCATCTCAATGGTTGTTAAAATGCTATACTGTCTGCCGGGAGCCGGCCCATCCTTGCTGTTTCTAGGGACCTGGCATATATGGCATACTGTTCTTAATATATTTGATCACCTTCTTGGCACTATGTGTTTTAACCAAGGTCACCTCTCCGAGAAAGGTTGTTTCCCCAGGTAGGGATTTTCCCCTGAAGTTAGGGAGGGAATAAAACCTCTTAACTAAGTGCCAGGCGGGTAGTTAATCACTTTAACTACGAACAATCATGCTTAAGCTACATAATCTTTACTCCCTGGAATGGAGATAAGAAACGCCCTAACCTTTGGAATAGAGATTGATAGGATTAGAATCAACTGGTATAAATACAGATGCAACAAGACAGAGAAAAACAGAACTTAGTCAGAACCTAGAAAGGCAGACCGAGAGACAGACCCGAGACACAGAACTCAGAACCTACAGACAGAACTTAAGAGACAGAACTCTAGAGACAGAACTTAGCGGCAGACCTCAGAAGGCAGACCTCAGAAGGCAGACCTCAGAAGGCAGACCTCAGAAGGCAGACCTCCGAAGGCAGACCTCAGAAGACAGAACTTAGAACACAGAACTTAGCAGACAGGACCTACACAGAACCTAGAACTTCGCTGGAGAGAACATGGCAAAAGATCTTGGACTGAACCTGACTACAGAAATTGGCAAGAGAACCTGGCTACAGAACCTGGCTGGAGATCCGTGACAAGAGAACCCAACTATGCTGATGAACTGAACACTGCCTCTGTGCCATTCATTCCTTCTTCGCCGACTCCGTCCACACCTTTGGGGACCCCTGGACCCGCTGGGGCTGGACCCCGGCATATGGCGCCCGAACAGGATTCCCTTAGGTAAGCACCCCCACACTCAGGATGGATAGGACTCCACCATAGGAAGAAGGTGGATAGTCTTCGCCGACTCCGTCCACACCTTTGGGAACCCCTGGAACAGGATTCCCATAGGTAAGCCCCCCACCATTGAGAACCCCCACATTCGGGACGGATAGGACTCCACCAGGGTGCTACAAACCCCCCTATAGAAGATAAGTAGGGTAAGAAGGTGGATAGTACAGAACTTAGATTGAGAAGACGTGCCATACTGAGTCCAAAGAAAGAGGACTCTGTATTGATCTTTAGATTAAGAAGATGTGCCATACTGAGTCTCAAGAAAAAAGACTCTGTATTGATCTTTTAACACATATGCTTGCTAGCAGAGGAATTAAGGTTACTCCCAGTCAGACAGAATGTTTTATACAAGAAGTATGTCCATGCTTTTCTGAGGAAGGAAAGGTAAATGTAATGGCATGGGAGAAGGTAGGCCCAAGGAGCCTTATCCTTAACCCCACTGCAGCCTTTCCACCCCGGGAAAGTGCAGGATTGGCAAGCTCTCCCTGGGATGATAGATCAGGACTCAGGTAATAGCGAAAAGTGCCAATCCTACTCTTAAAATGGATACAAGAGAGCATTTGGGGTTTTTTCTATTTAATGCCTGCTTTTAAAAAAATAAAAAAGGGGGAATTTGCCGGGAGCTGGTCCAAGGTCACCTCTCAGAGAAAGGTTGTTTCCCCAGGTAGGGATTTTCCCCTTAAATTAGGGAGGGAATAAAACCTCTTAACTAATTGCCAGGCGGGTAATTAATCACTTTAACTACAAACAATCATGCTTAAGCTACATAATCTTTACTCCCTGGAATGGAGATAAGAAACGCCCTAACCTTTGGAATAGAGATTGATAGGATTAGAATCAACTGGTATAAATACAGATGCTACAAGACAACAAGAGACAGAACTTACACACAGAACTTAGGACACAGAACTCAGAACCTACAGACAGAACTTAGAGACAGAGCTTGGAGGACAGAGCCTGCACAGAGCCTGGAGACAGAGGAGCTTCGCTGGAAAGAACATGGCGGGGGATCCTGGACAGAACCTGGTTGCGGAGCTTGGTTGGAGAGCCTAGACAGAGCCTGGCGACCGAGCCTGGCTGGAGAGCCTGGGCCGAGCCTGGCTGGGGAGCCTGGCGAGAGAACATGGCTACAGAACTTGGCTGGAGGACCTGGAGAACCTGGCTGGAGAAACTAGCAAGAGAACATGGACACAGAACTTGGCTGGAGATTGTGGCTAGAGATCCTGGCAAGGCTGCTGATCAACTGAACGCTGTCTCCGTGTCATTCCTTCTTCGCTGACTCCGTCCACACCTTTGGGGACCCCTGGACCCGCTGGGGTTGGACCCCGGCAACTGTCCTGGCTGGGTGGCCAGTTGGTTGGAGCATGATCCCATACACCTAAAAGTTGGGGGTTCGATTCCTGGTCTGGGCGAATATGGGAGGCAACCAATTAATCTTTCTCTTTCTCTCCCTCTCTCTCTCTCTCTATTTATCTCTCTATCTCTATCTCTATCTCTCTGTCTATCTATCTTTCTCCCTCTCTAAAATCAATGAAAACATATCCTTGGGTGAGGATTAAAAAATAATAATAATAAAATAAAATACTATATTGATACATTTTAAATAACTCCCCATTATTAATAAAAATCTTCAAAACAGAAACAAAATAGTCCTTTAACTGGCTTAGAAATATCTTTTCCAAATCAACAACCAACGTCCTACCTAATGGTGAAACACAAAAGATGTTATTATTAAAGCAAAATCAAGAACTGCTCAAGCTCCTAAAACAGAGGCACAACTATAGGAAATTTGGTATAATTCACTGGGGCAGAATACAGAAGTATAATACATAAATGTTAAGGAGGAAGTGGCAGGAAAGGAAAGATAAAAGAAAGATAAAACATTAAGGGTACATTTGTTAGTTTTTCATTTTTAATATCATGTGAACTTTAACATAATGTTCTGGTCAGAGGAGAGTGATTTCATCATCACCATATGTCTTTTTCCTTCTAACTTCTATTTTTAACCTATCTTAATTATATCTTTTTTTATGGGGTTTTTTCCATTGATTTTTAGAGAGAGAGGAAGGGAGAGGGAGAAGGGAGAGAGAGATAGAAACATTGATGAGAAAGAAACATGGATCAGCTGCCTCCTGGATGCCCGCTACTGGGGATCGAGCCTGGAACCCAGGCAGGCATATGCCCTGACTAGGAATCGAACCATGACTTCCTGGTTCATAGGTCAATGCTCAATCACTGAGCCACACTGGCCAGGGTGGTTTTTGCTAGCTGGCTCTGAGCTCCTGGAGAGCAAAGAATGCTGGATTGCTATGTGGGTATTCAGGGCTCAGCAGTAGGAAAATTTACACCTGTCGACCCTGAGAAAGAAAATACCTACTAAGAAAGACTCCTAATGGCTCATTAGACTCAAATTTATAAAGATTTTAATAGTTGTTGCTAAACAGGAGCCTCTCATCCCCTCTGCACTTCTGGGTAAAGCTGCACTGAGCTGCCTGCCTCCTGCACTGTGTTCCTGACACCTGAATTAACCCTTATAAAGAAGGTCCCAGCCCTGGCCAGTGTGGCTCAATTGGTTGGGCATTGTCCCATGCACTGAAAAGTAGCTGGTTCAATTCCTGGTCAGGGCACATGCCAAGGTTTCAGGTTCAATCCCCATAGGAGATGTGCAGGAGGCAGCCCATCAGTATTGCTCTCCCACATGGATGTTTCTCTTTCTCTCCCTTTCCCTTCCTAGTTCTCCAAAACTCAATTTAAAATATTTGTTAAAAAAAAGAAAAAGCAGCTCCTAGGTATATAAATGCACCAATGATACCTGTGCATCCCAATCAATAGGAGCTGCACAGGTATAATTCATTCGCATCTTCCCTGACCAATCAGAGTAGCTCCATTCCAAACAACCAGGATAGTGCTGTTTGGAACAATCAAACTGTGAGTCTTCATTTGCATAGAAATGGACCAATCACAGACCACAGACTGGCACTCTTCTCTAAATAAGCCAACTTTACCTCAACAGAGTGCACTTTGGATTTTCATAAAGACTTGTCTCCCCAGCTGGAGCTGTAACTGAAAGGGCGAGGGCTATGCCCTCCGTCTTACCCCAGATCCTCCATGTTGGGGCAGTCGCCATGTGCTCGGGAAAGTACCTTCTTCCCGGAAGCCGGGATTTCTTTAAACTAACCAATGACAATCAAGGAACATGCGCGCCATAGAGATGACCACATCCTGTGTAACAAGACCCGACTTGCGCCTGGCCAATCGGCAGGGCCCACAGTCAGCTCCCCTCCCCTCACTCCACCCCCCTATTAAAGCCCTGATTTTCTCACGGGGGGAGACTCTGCTTCCGGTCGCTGCCTCGGCCAGGAGGGCGGGGGAGTCGAGCTGGCCAGCTCAAGTAAAGGACCTTCTGCTTTTGCATCGGACTGGCTCCCTGGTGTGGTTTCCTTGGGGATCTTGAAATCTGGGCATAACATTTTGGGGGCTCATCCGGGATCCCCAACACCATAGAGGAACCCCCCAGTCCGGAGGGCCTGACTGACCGCGGTAGGGGTTTGTGTGGGGTTTGTGTGTCATTGTATGTTTTGTATCTGCCCTGTGTGAGCTCACTTCTGAAATCTGTAATCGCCCGCATGATCTAACGTGGACACACGAGGGGGATCAAGGGCGGGAGGAGTCGGGGGATGCCCCGATCCTCCATCTGAAGGGGTGCAATTTTGCTTCCGCGGAGTCGGAAGGTCTGTAGAAACCCCCTTAATCTGAGAAAAGGCGGGTCGCTCCCGCTTCGGTGTTTGCTTCCATGGAGTTGGAAGGCTGTACTTTCTTGGGCCCTTTAGTTGTTTGTGTTTCCGTTTTATTTTGTGGACTTGCTGGCCGGACGTTATGAGGACTAAGACTGCTCCCTTGGGTATTGTGATCTTGGGTATTGTGATTGATCATTTCAAGGGGATTGGGGGAGGCTTTAGAGCTCCCTCAGGAGTTGGGAAGTTGTTAGAAATTGAATGGATTGTTTAAACTCTGAATGAATGTCTGGTGAAAGTGTATGAATGTGGAGGGAGGGGGCCTGCCTTCTCCCCTCCTTTGTGTGGCTATCTGAGTATGCCTAGTATGAAGTCTAGATGATAGAAGTTAATCTATTAATTGAAAATGCCTTATGTTTTATTTGAAATGTATCCTTAAATGTAAAATTATCGATTTTAAAAATGCTAAGTATTTAATTTGCTACCTAAGATTTAAAGCTCTGAAAGCTTAAGGTCATTTTTCTTGCCGTTTAAAAGTTTAAAGCTACACTTTTTTTTTTTAGTGAAGGGCGGGGGTAGACATGCCCTTCCCCTAGTATTCAGGTAATCCAATTCCCCCCAGCAGTCATCTTTTGGAATGTTAGTTTGCATTTAAATGGCTACACCTTTTGTTGCCGACCTTCCCAGAAAAGGTCAAGCGGCCAAAAAGGTGGCTCCTTTGAAATCAGCTTTCCACCAGTAGTCCCTAGGCAAAAAAACATGGTTTAAAGTTCTGCAATATAAAGTTGGCCATCTATCTTTTAGGGGTTTTGGTTTGCTCTTCCCTTGTGTATTGTGAGAATGAGGAAATCATCTTTTCTGTCAGAGAACAGTTTAGACAGCCGCCACTTTGAGCTGCCTGACTTGGCAGCCGCCATGTTGGCCGCATGGCATGCTGTGCCCCTGAGGGCCGCCATCTTGGAACAGTAAAGCCCCCGCCCTCTGACTTAGCCAGTCACAAAAGGAGTGTCTGCTCACTGAGGCGGGATGGGATTTCAGGGGTGGAGTTTTAAGGCAAAATTTTACTGTGGAAATGCGGATGGGGGAGAAAGTGTTCTTGCCTCTCAGATTTATTTAATACTATTTTTAAGAAGATATTTTTTAATGCTTAATAAATTAGCAATCATGGTCTTAATATGATAGACCAATGTTTTAAGCAGTTGGCTTTATAAGGGCTGACAATAGAGCTTGTATTTCTTAAAAGGCTTGTAGATAGAGAATTGAAAAGCTTTTACAAATTCATAAATGCATCCAGGATTTCTGTGCACATGTAAAGGAAAAAGGCCAGTTTAAAAACGAGTGCGCATAGTTTTGAGCTGAACTTAACCTTTTGCTGTATACAGAATAAAAACCCGAGACTGTTTTGGCCTTAAAAATGGAGGAGATGAACCTGAGAAAGAAATACAGGCTGGTTTCTCAAGGCGATTTAAAATAGCTCTTTTGAAATTTAGCAGCTATGCCAGGATAGCAGTAATCCAATTTCTAAAGTAAAGTACAATTATTTCAGGTAGAAACTGGTTTCATACTGATCTTAAAGGGCTCCAGTTCAGTGTTCTGGAGACCCAGGACATGCCTAAGTATGTATCTTTGTTGTTTAAAATTGTTTAGTAAAATTTCTATGTCTCTTAAAAAATTTTTAAATGTATTGCTAATCACCTAAAAATTAAGGCTAAGAGTTCTAGCTACCTGGTAAACATAACCTTGGTATAATGGGAGGGAAGTCGAAACTTGGACTGGCTAAGGGTTCGAATCTGGCCTATCTTTTAGAAAGGTAAAAAAATAAGCATTCCTAGGCAGTTTTCTACCGCCTCTGTTCAGGGACTTGTTCTGTATCTCGACACAACTGAAACTGATTTCTTGGTATTTTGTGGTATAAATCTGGCATGCACCTCAAAGTTCTTAATGGGGAATGTATCTAGTTATTCTTGATTTCCTTATTCAATATAAGTACCGTTTCTATCTGGATGAGACATAGGTCAAAAGTCCTGTCCTGGGATGTGAAAAAGGGAGGCCTCCACATCTGTTCCTGTCTGCTCAAGATCCCAGGATTGTAAAAGTACTTGTTCACTAAAAAGATGTTAGTGTGAATATTTATTTGATGTCTGTATGTCTACTTAGGTATAATTATTTGTTCATATAAGTGTGGAAGTATATTCTGTGCTAAGTTGGGATTTTGGAATTCTGGGGTAAATTTAAAAGGTATTTGTGGCTTTTCTAGTCTGATTGGGACACTTAAGGGTGGGGCTCACAGTTCCTCAGGGCAGAGATTCCATAGGCCCTTCCCCCTGCCTGTGCTGAATTAAATAATACAGGCCAGTGTCATTTAGCTTGCTGGTTAAAGAAAAACAATGGGCCTTAATCTATAAAGGTGTGCAGAAATGAAGCTGGTCAAATGTACTGAAAGGGTTTGGTACTGGTACCTGTTGCTGCTAGCTAAGGAGGGGCTGATGCCCACTTCTAGCTCACTCTCTTGAAAGAGGCCTGGTTGCTGCTCTGCCACAAAGGAAACTGGTAGAAAGCCAAAAAAGCAGAGCTCTGTAACTGATAAACAGGGTTACCTATAAGCCATCAGGACTTTGAAGTTCTCCAAGAGAGGAGGAATCTGACTCAGAGGGACTGGGTGGTTTTTCTTTAACAATCTCTTTCCTTGAGAGGGCACACGAGGACATTTGGCCGCGCCTCCGCGCCATCTATGAGACCAGCCCAACCCCAACCCCTCATCAGCACAGACCAGGAGATTGGGTCTACGTCAGAAAGCACCACCGGGAGACCCTAGAGCCACGCTGGAAGGGTCCCTACACTGTGGTGCTGACGACCCCCACCGCTCTCAAGGTAGAGAGCGTCGCGACCTGGGTCCATCACACTCACGTCCGATCAGCAGATCCATCCATGACCCGGAAAGACTTCATCACCAAATGGAACATTGATCAAGATCAACGCAACCCGCTCTGCGGCGTGCTCGACCTGCCTGATGCCGGTAACATGACTCACGATTGCTCCTGTCACCAGGAGCCCCCACAATACTGTATAATACACTTAGATAATGCCTGCATCTTCATGGACATGGCTCCAAAGAGACAAGGACCATTTATAGAATCACATGTTTGGTAGAAAATTTGGCTGCCTGAAGCGGCCATGATGCCAATATTATGTTTCATTGTATTGATATGTTATATTAACCTTTGATTCTTTTGCAGGTTTGAATGTATGTTGGCTGTCCTGGAAGGGAGCTGTGCAGGGTGACCCCCAAAAGTAAAGGATGTCTAGCTGCCAAGAGGGCAGGTGCCCAACTGGGCAGGGAGGGGTGCCCATCAGGTTTTGGTCTCTATTGAAAGACAGCTAACAGTTGACAGCCTGTAATACTGTCTTGCAGGCCTGAATCACCATGCCCATGTCAGGGGTAGTTAGAATAGAAGGTCTGAGGCATGGTTATGCATAGAAAAAAGGTTTTATGCCAACAGTTGCTGTTTTGTTTTAAATCCATGAAAAGGAATTAGCAAGGAAAGTCAGAAAATCTTAGAGTAGATCAGTATGTTTTTCTCCTTATGTAATTCCTCCAAAATCTGGCAATGCTAAATAAGTACGTTTCTTTGCATAGATCCAATAGAACTGATTATTAATGGAAAACTTTGACTGGAGTATCATGTTTTAAAGAGCCCTGTCTGAGCTCTAAAGACTTAAAGCCACTAAGAATGCCACGAAGAAAGCCTGGTATTCTGCTTGGGAGCCCTGAAGATGGCTGGCGCTGGAGCGTCAAGCCCATGCCCTACCATCACTGGCAGTTGGTAAGAGTAGAAGGGGATCAGTAAAGATGCCTCTGCATCCCTGCGGAACCCCCACACACTCTGGGCCGCAACGAGTAGGAGGGCTACTAAGATGAGCCTTAAAGCCTGGAGCGTGGCCTCAGGTGGAGTTGCTACAGGTGAGGGATTCACCTAACTCAGCAGATACTGCAGGCAGGCCTGATGGCAGCTGGATGGCTTGGCTTCCTGGCCCTACGGGGCACATTAAGGTTCAACCATGAAATTCCAGCAAAGGTAGTCAGTTACCATTCTTGTTGTGTTTATGCAAACATCAGGACAGTAGATAAATTAATCTTAATTTGGCTTTTTGATAGCCATGGAGAAATTTTAAGAAGAAAAATCCTGTTTCAATAGAAGTTGTTAAAGCTAAAATGGTTTCTTTCCCTTCCACCGGACCATTTGTTAAGTGTATAGGAATAGTTCCGTTAATAGTTCTGTGTGCCCACTACGGGCCTCTAGCGACGGTGAAATAAAAATGCAGTCCGTCTCATGATTGAGCCGGAAGTTCCAAGACAAGGGGGGAATGAAAGGGCGAGGGCTATGCCCTCCGTCTTACCCCAGATCCTCCATGTTGGGGCAGTTGCCATGTGCTCGGGAAAGTACCTTCTTCCCGGAAGCCGGGATTTCTTTAAACTAACCAATGACAATCAAGGAACATTCGCGCCATAGAGATGACCACATCCTGTGTAACAAGACCCGACTTGCGCCTGGCCAATCGGCAGGGCCCACAGTCAGCTCCCCTCCCCTCACTCCACCCCCCTATTAAAGCCCTGATTTTCTCACGGGGGGGACTCTGCTTCCGGTCGCTGCGTCGGCCAGGAGGGGGGGGGAGTCGAACTGGCCAGCTCAAGTAAAGGACCTTCTGCTTTTGCATCGGACTGGCTCCCTGGTGTGGTTTCCTTGGGGATCTTGAAATCTGGGCATAACAGTAACACCAGAGCAAAGCCACCTCACCAGCTTCGCCTGGGCCGCTTTGAAATGAGCCATCTCACAGCTAAGCTGTTTCACCATTGAGCTGTATCACAATTGAGCTGTTTACACTGAATCAAGACTCCCCTCACTCCACTGCACCCCAAATTGGGAACTCCTGTTGGAGTTAAACTGGCAGCAGCAACCTTTGGTTGACAACCCTAATGAACAAATGGATGTGTGCTGTATTTTGGGGTGCAGGGAAGGCAATGAAGACCATTCTTAGAGGTACTGGAGTCATTTTACAAATTCTAAAAGCACAAACCTTTAAATTCTCAAGGCTTTTCTTTCTATTACTAAACAATGTGTGAGGGACAGTTCTCACCCCAACCCCAATCCGGAGGCCTAGAGGGCATCGGTCACTGTTCCATACCATCAGGGGCTGTATGGTTTCACACGTGCTCACCTGAGAAATGGTGACTGATCACTCCCATCAGACCTCTGCTCAAGCCCTGGCTGCTGCAGCTCAGTTGGTGGGAACATCATCCTGTGCACTGACCGATGGCAGGTTTGATTCCTAGTCAGGGACATACCCAGGTTGGGGGTTTGATCCTTGTTCGGGGCATGTGAGGGAAGCAACCAATCAATGTTTCTCTCACACATCTCTGTTTCTCTCTTTCTACCTCGCTCTCTTCCTTTCACTCTCTCCCTCCCTCCCTTTCCCTCTGCCTCTCTAAAATCAATAAAAAACATACCCTCAGGAGGGGGGGGGGGTTAATTAAGGGGAAGGTAACACTGAAAGGGCAAGGACTACGCCCTCCATCTTGCCCCAGGGTAAGGGCTACGCCCTCCATCTTACCTTGGCCATGTGCTTGGCAAGGCTTCTTCCTGGAAGCCCAAGCCTCTGCTAGCCACACCCAGGACTTCTTTAAACTAACCAATGACAATCAAGGGATTGTATTGGATAGGACCTGTCACGGCCAACGTGCAGCTAACTAATGTCGCTCCTATTTGTTTCAGCAGTACACAGGGCCAACATCCAACAGGTCACCTCCCAGATGAACTATGAAATTCTACCCCCAAGGCTGAAAACACCACCTACCCCTGGTGCCCCCTGCAGGAACATTCTTCACGTGTGAGACCAGTGCTTACCTCTGCCTGCCTGAAACCAGAAGAACTCCCTACAAACCCCTCTGAGAGGAAGAAGCAGGATGCTAACCCCTTGGTCATCATCCCTTTCCAGCAGGAAGTAGCTAAGAGCAGTCGTCGCCCCTGTTCACCATAACATCCCATGGTCATTGCTCCACAAAGCTAAAAGAAGCTTGTGGGACAAGGGGGACAGGGGGAGAGTAAGGAGGAAGCGGGTCTTGCAAGGCGTGTCAGGCCTTAAAAACTGTGAACAGTGCACTGCCCTGGGGGTGGCAGGGAGGTCATTATTGCTGGCCCCAGGACAGATCATCAGATATGGCCTGGGGACTTCAACACCTGGGGGCCTTCCTGTCAGCCCATGAAAGGGGGTGGAACCATATCTGCAAGACAAAGACCCCAGAAGGTTATAAAAAGTGAATCTCTCTGTGTGTTTCTTCACTCTGATTTGGAAATTATTCCCGGAGTCCACTAGTGTTAATAAATGGGGTCCCTCCCTTTCTCTAGGAAGTGTGCTTGGTATTTCTTTGGTCTTCTGCAACAGTATATACTGTTTTACTGCTCCAGCAAGAGAAAGGAAGATTTCCTCCCTTGCCCAGCATCTCAGCCTATGAGAAACCATCACCACCCTTAACTCTCGCTTTCTTCCAATGGACTTTCTTTCAAAACAACCCCTCCCCACTTCCTCCTTTTTCTCTATAGAGTAGCATTCCTCTCTTTTGCTTGCTGGACTCGCCGATGGTTTTTGCAATAGTTTGCTTGTCCCCTGTTTAAATTCTCTGCTATTCCCAAACCTATTTTTACAGTAAAATTGAAGAATGGACCTTGAAAGAACTGACTCTGTTCCATCCTCTTGCCCTCTATCTGAACCATAGGCATTCCATTTTATTCCCATAAATTTTGTTAGAACTGCCTTTCAGGCACAAATGGTCCATTTAATGGTCCATTAAATCCAGGATATAGCTAACCCAGATAAGTAACTATGCTATTTCTAGCTTCTGTAAATATGCTTGCTTGAATAATGGGAAAATAAAAGCGGGGGGCGGGGGGCTGGAAATCTGAGCCTGTGACAGGAATCTGGTGTACATTCTTATCAGTTTATAATCTGATCACTGTTCCCTCTTAAATCGTCTATTTTGCAGGACCTGTTTGCTTAACCATGTTGAAAAGGCCATAAACTAAAATACTCTCAGATGGAGCTGTCAGGGCTGGCGCCAGGCCAGGCCTTGAGATAGGGTCTCATGGCACCAATCCTAGAGTTGTTGTTTTTTTCCTTTTTGCCTTTATAAGCATACCCCTAATTTCATTTCAGGACCACAAGGTTTGGAATGGCAAAAAGCCCTTCATGGTCCCGGCGAGTCAGCTTTGAAATAAAAAGCTCCAAAATGCGACCCTCTGGCTGTGGCGTCTCGCTGAATTTAAATATAACAAAATAACTAGCTGTTTTATTTTTAAGGTCAACACTTGACAATTAGTGTTCTGCCCTTGGTAACAGAAACCATTTTCAATAAGCATTGCAGCCCGGCCAGTGTGGCTCCGTGGTTTAGCGTCAACCCATGAACCAGGAGGATTCCCAGTAATGACACATGCCTGGGTTTCGGACTCAATCCCCATTGGAGTTGTGAAGGAGGCAGCTGATTGATGATTCGCTCTCATCATTGATGTTTCTATCTCTTTCCCTCTCCCATCCTTTCTCTGAAATCAATAAAAAACATTTTTAAAAATAAGCATTGCAAAAAATAAAATGGCAAGAGAAGGCAAAATTATAATCATCGAATTAAAATAACAAAAAGTTAACATTTGCATAATATTGAATAACTATTCTTTTTTCATATATTTTTATTGATTTCTGAAAGGGAGAGAAACATCAGTGATCCCTAGTGGGGATTGAGCCCAAAACCCTGGGCATTTAGCCTGATCTGAATCAAACATTGATCTCCTGGTTCATAGGTTGGTGCTCAAACATTGAGCCACACCACCAGACTTGAATATCTATTTTTATTCAAACATCCCCAATTGTTGGGCAAATGTCTTTTGAACCATTTTTCTTTTTTTAACTCAAAGGCAGTCTAGGTCCATATTTGGTTATGTCTATTTAGCTTTTTTTTTCTAGATATGTTTTTATTGATTTCAAAGAGAGGAAGGAAGAGGGAGAGAGAGATAGAAACATCAATGAGATCAGCTGCTTCCTGCTTGCCCTGGGGATCAAGCCCACAACCCAGGCATGCACCCTGACTAGAATTGACCAGTGACCTCCTGGTGTGTGAACCAAAGCTCAACCAACTGAGTCACACTGACTGGGCTATTTAGCTTCTTTAATTTATCACATAATTTTCTTGGGCAAAACTTAGGCAAGAGGGCACATTTTATTTTTAATTTTTTTTAGTATATATTTTTATTGATTTCAGAGAGGAAGGGAGGGGGAAAGACAGAGAGAGAAACCTCAATGATGAGAGAGAATCATTGATCGGCTGCCTCCTACATGCCTCCTATTGGGGATCAAGCCCACAACCCAGGCATGTGTCCTTGGCTGGAATTGAACCCAGGACACTTCATTCCACAGGCTGACTTTCTGTCCACTGAGCCAAACCAGCCAGGGCAAGAGGGCACATTTTAGTGTCCCAAACATCACACACACACACACAATTAAGATCACATGAGAGTATCTATCACTCATCACCTAGCATTCAACAGTATGTGAACAGAGATTGCCGAGGTGGACTAATTTATGTCAGAACTGAAATGAAGCAAGGAAGTCAGGAAGAAGTTTGTCTTCAAGCATAGTAACCTCCATCTTGGGTAAAAGCTGCTGTTTAAAACTTTAACCCTGCTATTCTGGCTTCTGTAAATGTTTGCGTGCTTAAACAATAGAGAAAATAAGACTACTCTCATTCCAGAGAGGCCATAACTATGCCCCAGACAGAATTGTCAGTGCTGGCGCTAGGCCAGGCCTTGAGATATGGTCTCACGGCCCTGTCCCAGCACACAGGACCTTTTTCTCAGAAGGTCTGGAAGTCTCATTCCAAATTTGGAAGACAAAGAGCTGAAAAAGATATGAATAGGAAAGATGTCCTCTATTTGGGGCCCCAGAATTTGAGAAGCAATATTTCCTCTGGGCCTGCTAGCACTAGTGAAATAAAAAGACTCCAAATTAATTTGGCTTATTGATTAAGACGTCTTCTGATTTACAATATAACATTTGGGGGCTTGTCTGGAATAGTGCTTACCAGCACTCTGTCTCAGATGCCGAGGGCCGACGGCCTCCCCCGGCCTGGCTGCCAGCCCCCGAGAAGGTCCCCAGGGGATGCACCCCCTGAAAAGCTTCCAGGGCCCTGGAGACACTCCTTAGTGGTTCTGGCAGCCAAACGGAGGATGCCTGACATGCCCCTGCATTCTTTCGGAGCCCAAACAACAACAACAACAATAAACCTCCAGAGGTGAGTAAATCTGATTAAGTAAATTCTAATTCATCTTCCTGTTTGCTTACGTGACCAGTCATTTTGCTACTGAGAAGAAGGACTGGACGCAGTCGTAACTTCTCGGCTAGGTCCTCACCAAGACGTTGGTTGAGAATCCTGTTCTTGGGGTGTGGGTTCACGGGGGGCCCCACGTCTGTTTCTGTTAGGCCTCCAAGTCTATTTTTGTTAGGGGAATTGGGCAGAAATACAATTAACTGTTTAACTTCAGAGCATATATCTGCTGAAGTGCAGTCTGAGTTCAAGCCTGACTTTGGAGCAGGGGAGGTAGCTCAGACTGACTGGTATCTACACTAATAAAAGACAAAAATTCTAATTGACCATACCTTCACTACACCCCAAGCCATGCCCACCAGCCAATCAGAGTGACTATATGCAAATTAACCCAACCAAGATGGCGGCCGGCAGCCACAGAGCTGGAGCAAGCAGAAGGCTTGGTTGCCTGGGTGATGGAGGAAGCCAAGCTTCCCTCCTGCCCTGAGCCGGCTGTGGCTTCCACTCATGGCAACAAAGTTTCAATCATAGAAGTCAAATAAATCCCAGATACCTGCTTCCAGCCAGCCTCCACTGGGAGCTTGGGTGGCTGGGGGCTGGGGCCAGCCTGCAAACAGCCATCAGCCCCTCACTCAGGATGGCCACACCCTCATGGGGTGAGGGTCCTTGCTGGGGGGCTTGGCCAGCATGAAAATGGCCCTCAGCCCCTCACCCAGACTGGCCAGGCACCCCAGCAGGACCCCCACCCTGAAGAGGCTGTGGCCAGCCAGAAAATGGCCCTCAGCCCCTCACCTAGGATGTCCAGGCACCCCAATGGGGATCCCCACACTGAAGGGGCTGTGGCCAGCCCGCAAACAGCCCAGCACCCAGGCTGGCCAGGCACCCCAGCAGGGACCCCCACTCTGCAAACAGCCATCAGCCACTCACCCAGGCTGGCCACACCCTCATGGGGTGAGGGTCCCTGCTGGGGGACTTGGGCAGCCTGCAAACAGCCCTCAGCCCCTCACCCAGGCTGCCCATGCACTCCAGTGGGGACCCCCACCCTGAAAGGGCTGTGGCCAGCCTGCAAACAGCCATCAGCCCCTCACCCAGGCTGGCCAGGCACTCCTATATAATAAAAGGGTAATATGCAAATTGACCCTAACAGCAGAACGACTGGGAATGACTGGTCACTATAACACACACTGACCACCAGGGGGCAGATGCTCAATGCAGGTGGTGCCCCTGGTGGTCAGTGCGCTCCCACAGGGGGAGCTCTGCTCAGCCACAAACCAGGCTGACAGCTGCCAGTACAGCGGTGGTGGTGGGAGCCTCTCCCACCTCCTCAGCAACGCTAAGGATGTGCGACTGCAGCTTAGGCCTGCCCCCCGCTGGCAAGTGGACATCCCCCGAGGGCTGCCAGGCTGCCAGAGGGATGTCTGACTGCCAGATTAGGCCCAATCCCCCAGAGAGCAGGCCTAAGCCAGCAGGTGGTCATCCCCCAAGGGGTCCCAGACTGCAAAACAGCACAGGCCGGGCAGAGGGACCCTCCCCATGCACAAATTTTTGTGCATTGGACCTCTAGTGTAAATATAAGTCTAAAAGCTGCTTTATATTTTCCTGTGCTTTTGTGTGCTTTTGTTAACTGTGAGAGATGTCTGGCTATAAACATAAGAGTATTTGTTGATGTCTTTGTCTCTTTGTTTATTTTATTTGGGGCAAGCCAGCCCTGCTTTGAGGGGGAAGCCCAGTAGGACTGGACTGTAAGGGAGATTGCAGGAGGACATTAATCATCCTTATCTTTATTTTTTAAGTATTAGCTCGCCAAACAACTCTTAGCTAGGAGGTTTCTATCTGTAAAGTAGAGACTTTAATTTGCTCTTCCTTGTGTTGGGCTAGATTTTAAAATTCTAAGGTTAATTTAAAGGTATAAAATTTGTAAAGATTACAACCCAGGCAAGTTTACTACTTGAAAGGAAAAGCGAGAAAAAAGTAAGTTCTAAAGTTAACTCGTTGCAAAAAAGTGTAAAGTCATAAAAATGTCAAAGAGAAGTTTTAAAAAAGGGGCTAATTTATTGCTAGCCTGTTAATTTCTGGCTCTTATCTCTTCCTACCAGGAGAAGGGAGGAGGGGGAAAATAAAAAACTAAGGAAATAAAGAAGAAGCCAAGTCCTGCCACCTGGAGACGAAGGCCGGGAGCAGTGGCCTACTCGGGAGGCTGAGGCTGGAGGATCGCTTGAACCCAGAAGTTCTGGGCTGTAGTGCACTATGCCGATCAGGTGTCCGCACTAAATTCGGCACCAATATGGTGACCTCCAGGGAGCGGGGGACCACCAGGTTGCCTAAGGAGGGGAGAGGTAGACAGGGTTTTTTTTTCAGAGAAGCCAGGGTCTAATTGCAGGGCACATTTCTCTGGTCTGAATGGGGTCCCTGGTCCCTGCCCCACCACTGTCCCTAGATAGAAGCAGAGGCAAGCGTCTTTCTTAGTGGGAAGAAAGAGACGGGGGGGTGATTTGGGGGTCAGCTATGGCTGTCTGGAAAAGGGGAGCCTTTGTTTAAGGCTTGCTGCTGGTTCAAGGGACCCTAAAATCCAGATCCTAACGGGTTAAAGAAAATAAAGCAGGACAGTAGAAGGAGTCAAAAAAGAACCAGACCCTTGTCAGCAAAGCGGCTTGCAGCAAGCAAAAAAATAAGTAAATAAAAATCTCTCTCTCCCTACTCTCTTCTCTGATGCCCTCCTTGGTCTCAGTCCACCTGCAGAAGTACAGAAAAGCTGTTAAAGGAAGCTCAGACTATCATTATACATAAAATAAGAAAGGCAAAAACACAAAACTAACATTATGTTCACAATTGTAGAACAAGTAGCCTAGGGAAGGGTTGGCCCCGAGGGCCAGAAACAGAAGCCACAGTAGTAACCTTA
The DNA here is from genome assembly GCA_036010255.1 of Myotis pilosus. Taxonomy (NCBI): domain Eukaryota; kingdom Metazoa; phylum Chordata; class Mammalia; order Chiroptera; family Vespertilionidae; genus Myotis; species Myotis pilosus. The sequence goes on from JASKON010000029.1 coordinate 1,013,165, forward strand.
GAGATTATCTCTAAGGAAGAATGTAGCAGTTCAAATCCAAGCCTGCTCCTATAATAATTTTCTTAATTAACTTAAAGACTTTGAAGCATTGCTGGGTTAAATGGTAAACATCTAAATGCTTTTAAAAAAATGAAACATTAACTGCTAAATAAGTTTTAATTTACCTGCTCTTAGTTTCATTACAGAAGGAAGGTCTCTTTTTTTATTTTTTTAAATTAAATCTTTATTGTTCATGCCAAAACTAGTTTGGCTCAGTGGATAGAGCGTCGGCCTGTGGACTGAAGGGTCCCGGGTTCGATTCTGGTCAAGGGCATGTACCTGGGTTGCGGGCACATCCCCAGTAGGAGATGTGCAGGAGGCAGCTGATCGATGTCTCTCTCTCATCGATGTTTCTAACTCTCTATCTCTCTCCCTTCCTCTCTATAAAAAATCAATAAAATAAATAAAAAAAATCTTTATTGTTCAGATTATTACAGTTGTTCCTCTTTTTCCCCCCTTAGCTCCCCTCCACCTGGTACCCACCCCACCCTCTGCCCTTACCCGCCCCCCCCACTGTCCTCATCCATAGGTGCACGATTTTTGTCCAGTCTCTTCCTGCACCCCCCACACCCTTCCCCCCCCCCAAGAATAGTCAGTCCACTCCCTTTCTATGCCCCTGATTTTATTATATTCACCAGAACTTCTATTGGAAGTTCTGGGTCTCTCTGACCCAGCTGCAGTTTGTTAGGTAATTTTCAGATTGCAAAGGGCCAGGCCTTTCATATGCAAAAGCCTCTGCACACAGCTTGGGTGGAGCGGGGTCTCTGGGGATCAACAGGGTGGAGCAAGCAGCTATGGCTGCTCCTCAGACCTACCCTAAGAGGCCCCGAGTCTCAGTGTCCCGGTAATCGCTGCAAGTACCTCTGAGAGAAAGCCGCCCTCGAGTTCCAACCGATGACAGACAGTCCAGTTTCTCCTGTATGAGTCTGGGTCCCCAGAGACTCACCCAGAACTGGAGTTCAGAGCAGTCGGGAGCTTGAGACTCCCTCCCAATTGAAAAAGACAACTGTGTCCTCAGCCGCCAGTCCTCTCCACGTGCACCTCTGTACCCCTGCACTTTACTTCCGCACCTCCTCTGAGTCTCAGTGTGCTTTTCTCTTTCCTTCTAGTTGTAGAATTTCCACTCAGCCAGCCTTTCTGTGGTTCTGGATGATGTCCATTTTATCTTTTAGTTGTATTTTTGAAGTGGTTGTGAGAGGCAGCAATTTCCGGTGTTTACCTATGCCGCCATCTTGGTTTCTCCTCTCAGGTCTCTTAAACTTTGTTAAAGGTATATTTTCTTGAAAATAAAAGTACATTTAAAATATGTTCATAAATGTTAATCTAAAAAATGCTGGTTGTTTACTTTTTAATAATTATTGAAAAAAATTAAGGATTCTAAAAATAAAAAATTCTAGTACATTTTAAAGAATAAAAAAAAGGACAAGTTGCTGATAGTATGACAGAAAGAAAAAATATTTAAGTAGAAATACTTAATAGAAGGACTAAGACATGATTATGCATTTTTAAAAGACATAGAAAGAAAATTTAAAGACTAATTTGAAAGTATGAAGTTTTTTAAAATTATACGTACAATAAAAAGTATATTAAAAAGAAATTTATTAAATAATACAGGCCAGTTACCTGACACCCAAATTGCTGCCCAGTATATTATGAGTGTTTTACAACACATAATAAAAAACTTAAGCATTTGGCTTGCTGGTTAAAAGAAGATAAACATCTGGGCCCTGGTATCTGTAAAAGTGGCTGGGGGTGAAGCTGGTCAAGTTTCCCATTTGCAACTGTGCTGAAAGGGTTAAAACTTCATCACTTCAATTGCAGCTGACAATGGCCTGAAGAAAACTGTATAATGGCCCTAACCGTTTGGCTCAGTGGATAGAGCGTCAGCCTACGGACCGAAAGGTCCCAGGTTCGATTCCAGTCAAGGGCATGTACCTTGGTTGCGGGCACATCCCCAGTAGGAGGTGTGCAGGAGGCAGCTGATCTATGTTTCTTACTCTCTATCCCTCTCCCTTCCTCTCTGTAAAAAAAATCAATAAAATATATTTTTAAAAAAGAAAACTGTATAATGGACTTACATGATACCTGTGTCTTCATGGACATAACTCCAAAGAGACAAAAACAAATTTTGCCTTGTGTGGGAAGGTAAAAAAATAGACTTTAGTTACCTCCCTGAAATGTTTGTATAGCCCTACCATATGTCATGTTTGGTAGCAGAAAATTTGGCTGCCTGAAGTAGCCATATTGTACTTCATTATGTTAATATGTTATATTAACCTTTAATTCTCTTACAGATTTGAATGCAGTTGCCAAAAGGGCAGGTGCCCAAATAGTCAAGGAAAAATACCCATCGGGTTTCAGTCTCTATTGAAAGCCAGTTGGCAGCCTGTGTACTGCCTTGCAGGCCTGTGTGACCATGCCCATATCAGGGGTGGTACAAACCTCAAGTTTAGGAAAATGCGGAAGGCCTATTTAGAACGGAGAAGTAGTGAGTACCAGCCCTCTGTCACAGGAATTATAGACCTTGTGAGGTCCTGTAACATAAAAGACCCTGTGAAGGCATAAAGCTCCCTTAGTCCATTATGAGAGGGCATGTCACCCCTCCCAGAGACCATATATAGTTTAAGGACAAGTCAAGTAGGGGGAACCCTACTACAGGGACAACTATGACTATCTATAAGAATATAGACACATTTTAAATTTCTTCTTGCCATTTGAAGACAGTTACTGTTTTGTTATAATACATTTAGAAAAATATTACTCTGAAAAGTCCATAAAAAGGACTGACAAGGAAAATCAGAAAATCTTAAAGCAGGTCAGTATATTTTTCTCCTTATATAATCCCTCCGAAATTTGGCAATTCTTAATAAATAAATCATGGCAATGCATTCCTTTGCATTAATTCAATAAGACTGGTTTCCAATAGTGGCTTTATTGACCAAAAACTTTGACTGGAGTATCATGTTTTAAAGAGCCCTGTTTAAACTCTGAAGACTTGAAGCCAATAAGAGTGCCATGGAGAAAGCCTGGTATCCTACTAGGTAGCCCTGAAAAATAGATGGCACTGAAGCATCAGGCCCATATCCTGCCATTGCTAGCGGTTAGTCAGAATAGAAGGGGGGCAATAAGGGTGCCTCTGCGTCCCTGTGGGACCCCCACACACTCTAGGCTGCAAGGAGTAAGAGGGCTTCTGAGATGGGCCTTAAAGCCTAGGGCAGTGGTCGGCAAACTCATTAGTCAACAGAGCCAAATATCAACAGTACTTCTTCAAAATAGACTCGCCCAGGCCAAAAACCAACTTCTGTGCATGGGCCATGAAGTTTCAATAGCACTGTACATGCACACCCGTACGTGGTATTTTGTGGAAGAGCCACACTCAAGGGGCCAAAGAGACGCATGTGGCTAGTGAGCCACAGTTTACCAACCCCAGCCTGGGGCGTGGGCCCAGGTAGAGCCACTGCAGATGAGGAATTCTCCTAACTCAGCAGACACTGCAGGCAGGCCTGACGGCAGCTGGATGGCTTGGCTTCCTGGCCCTATGGGGCACATTAAGATTCAATGATGAGGAGAGAAACTAAGATGGCGGCATAGGTAAACACCGGGAAATTGCTGCCTCCCACAACAACTTCAAAAATACAACGAAAAGACAAAACGAACATCATCCAGAACCACAGGAAGGCTAGCTGAGTGGAAATTCTACAACTAGAAGGAAAGAAAAGCACACTAAGGAGCTGCAGAAGTAAAGTGCAGAGGTACGGAGGCTCATGCGCGCAGAAAGGGGCTGGCACCTGAGGAGGCGGCTGTCTTTTTGAATTGGGAGGGAGTCACAAGCTCCCGACTGCTCTGAACTCAGGTTCCAGGAAGTCTCTGGGGACCCAGGACTCATACGGGGAGAAACTGGACTGTCTGGCAGCAGGCAGAACTCTAAACTTGAGGGTGGCTTTCCCTCAGAGGTGCTTGCAGCAATTATTGGGACATGAGACACACAGCCCCTTAGGGCAGGGCTGAGGAGCCGCCATAGCTGCTTGCCCCGCCCTATGATTCCCTGAGACCCCGCCCGACCCAGGCCGCAGCAGAGGCTTTTGCATATGAATGCCCCGACCCCGTTGCAACCTGAAAATTACCTAACAAATTGCAGCTGGGCCAGACAGACCCAAAACTTCCAAGAGAAGGCCCAAGGCCCCACAGCAGCTTGCATTGCTTCACAGCTGGGCCTCATCAGGGCACCTCCAAACTCCAAAAAAGGAAGGGGAATCTGCAGTTCTCTTCATAGCTCCTGCCGGGTAACCTTAGGCAGAGGCTAAATTAGCACCTCCTTAGATCCAAGAGCCAGTGTACCCAGTGGTCAGAGGGGAACCATCCAGATTACAACTCCTCCTCAGATCCATAAGGGACACACTCAGGGGGCAGACTCAGTGAGCGCCAAAGCCCCACTGAAGCAAGTCTTGCCCCAGAAGGGTGTCTTCAGCACAGAAGTTCTCCCACTGCAGACACAGCTGATTCTCACAGACAATTGGCCTGGAGGTCAATTCCTCCCAGTGATCCTACAGCAATCAAGGCATAACTACAAGAAGACTGTGCACAAAGCCCACAAGGGGGTGCACCAAGAGTGTCCACCTCAGGTAACTGGGGAGGCTGAGCCACTGGGCCCTACAGGACACGTAGCACACAAAACCACTCTATCAACACAGGGAAGCATAAAAAATGCAGAGACAAAGAAACAGGTCACAAATGACAGAAATGGAGGAAAGCAAATGACTGGATATAGAGTTCAAAACCACGTTTATAAGGTTTTTCAAGAATTTTATGGAAACCGCCAATAAATTTAGTGAGACACTGGAGGATATGAAAAAAGACCAACTAGAAATTAAGCATACACTGACTGAAATAAAGAATAATATACAGAGATCCAACAGCAGACAAGAGGATCCCAAGAATCAAGTCAAAGATTTGAAATACAAAGAAACAAAAAATACCCAACCAAAAAAGAAAAAAGATTCCAAAAATATGAAGATAGTGTAAGGAGCCTCTGGGACAACTTCAAGCGTACCAACATCAGAATTATAGGGGTGCCAGAAGAAGAGAGAGGGCAAGATCTTGAAAACCTCTTTGCAGAAATAATGACAGAAAACTTCCCCTACCTGGTGAAAGAAATAGACTTACAAGTCCAGGAAGCGCAGAGAACCCCAAACAAAAGGAACCCAAAGAGGACCACACCAAGACACATCATAATTAAAATGCCAAGAGCAAAAGACAAAGAGAGAATCTTAAAAGCAGCAAGAGAAAGACAGTCAGTTACCTACAAGAGAGTACCCATATGACTGTCAGCTGATTTCTCAACAGAAACCATGCAGGCCAGAAGAGAATGGCAAGAAATATTCAAAATGATGAATAGCAAGAACCTACAACCAAGATTACTTTATCCAGCAAAGCTATCATTCAGAATAGAAGGTCAGATAAAGAGCTTCACAGATAAGAAAAAGCTAAAGGAGTTCATCACCACCAAACCAGCATTATATGAAATGCTGAAAAGTATTCTTTAAGAAGAGGAAGAAAAAAAAGGAACTCTTACCATTTGCCACAGCATGGATGTGCCAGGAGCCAGTCCATCCTTGCTGTTTCAAGGGACCTGGCGTATATGGCATACTGTTCTTAATATGTTTTCTCACCTTCTTGGCGCTATGTGTTTTAACCAAGGTCACCTCTCCAAGAAAGGTTGTTTCCCCAGGTAGGGATTTTTCCCCTGAAGTTAGGGAGGGAATAAAACCCTTTAACTAAGTGCCAGGCGGGTAATTAATCACTTTAACTACGAACAATCATACTTAAGCTACATAATCTTTACTCCCCGGAATGGAGATAAGAAACGCCCTAACCTTTGGACTAGAGATTGATAGGATTGAATCAACTGGTATAAATACAGATGTAACAAGACAACAAGAGACAGAACTTAGAAGACAGAACCTACACAGAACCTAGAGACAGAAGAACTTCGCTGGAGAGAACATGGCAAAAGATCCTGGACAGAATCTGGCTACAGAACTTGGTTGGAGAACCTAGACAGAACCTGGCTGAAGAACCCAGCTACAGAACCTGGCGACCAAACCTGGCTGGAGGACCTAAACCGAACCTGGCTGGAGAACCTAAACCAAACCTGGCTGGAGAACCTAGGGAGAGAACATGGCTACAGAACCTGGCTGGAGAACCTGGAGAACCTGGCTGGAGAACCTAGCAAGAGAACATGGACACAGAACTTGGCTGGAGATTGTGGCTAGAGATCCTGGCAAGGATGCTGATCAACTGAACGCTGTCTCTGTGTCATTCCTTCTTCGCCAACTCCATCCACACCTTTGGGGACCCCTGGACCTGCTGGGGTTGGACCCCAGGATGGATGGAACTGGAGAGCAGATAAATACCACATGATCTCACTCATTTGTAGAATATAATGAACAACATAAACTGATGAACAAGGACTGATCTAGAGATGGAGAGGCATTGATTAGACTGTCGGGCCTTGGAGGGAAGGTAGGGGAGGGGAGGGGTAAGGGGGAAAGATCAATCAAAGGACTTATATGCAAGCATATAGGCCTAACCAATGGTCACGGTCAACGGGGGGGTGAGGGCATGAGCAGGGGGAGGGGGGAGATAGGAGGTAATGTGGGGATAAGGACACATATGTAATATCTTAATCAATTAAAAATATATTTAAAAAAAGATTCAATCATGAAATTCCAGCAAAGGTAATCAGTTACCATTCTTGTGTTTATGCAAAACAATCAGGCCAAATTGAATGCAATAGATGAATTGGTCTTAATTTAGCTCTTTTAATAAACATAAGAATAATTTTAAAAAGAAAAATTCAATTTCAATAAAAATTATTAGAACTAAAATGCTTTCTTTCCCTTCCACCAGACCATTTGTTATAACCAGGGGTGGGCAAACTGTTTGACTCGAGGGCCACAATGGGTTCTTAAACTGGACCGGAGGGCTGGAACAAAAGCATGGATGGATTGTTTGTGTGAACTAATATAAATTCAAAGTAAACATCATTACATAAAAGGGTATGGTCTTTTTTTATTTCAATAGTTTTATTCATTTCAAACATTTTAACAAGAAGAATGTAAACACTAATTATTATAATTTGAAACTTCAAAAAATGGAGGAATCATAGCACAATAACATACCTTATATTGAAGATGGCAAAGGCAAAATAAAATTGCCTAACAAAGGAAAGGTACAAAAGCCTTTCAAATTAAACTTAAATATAATAAAATAATTTAAAACTAAAACAAATAGAAAAGAACAAAATGTGTAAACAGTAAATTAAACATTTTCTTTAGTGCAACTTCTAAATTATGCCCGGGACGTAGATGTAGATGGCAATGTAGACTGGGTTGAAAGGTTTTTGGTTTTTAAAACATCAACTTCAGTGGGAACAGTGTTGTTGGTCTCCTTTTTTAGCTAATGCATCAAAGTTTGGAGTTAGTTTTGTTGTGGTTAGTCTCAGGATAGATCTGAGGTGTTCGTCAGTTAAGCTGGATCTGTGAGGGGCTTTGTTGATGTTCATGACGCTAAATGTCTGCTCACAAACATAGGTTGGCCCAAACAGCACCAGTATCTTCTGTGCCATCCTCCAGATGTTTGGAAAAGTGGCTTCATTAAGTGAAGCATAAAAGTCTCTTAGTTCAAGAGAGCTGAATTTCTCCTTTAGGACAAAGTCAGACTGAAGATCGATGAATTCCAGTTGCACCTCTTCTGGTGCTGTTTCAGGGTTTTGTGACAAAGGACAGGCCACCAGTTGAAGTGACTGGTCAATTTTTTCAACATCAGAAAACCGACGACAGAATTCTGCATGCAGGTCATCCAGTGATTTGCTGTATTTCTTCACGTTTTGGATGGTCTCCTTCTGTGTGGCTAGTGTGGCAAAATGAGTGAAGACTTTGTCTGAAATTTGTCTGGAAAAGAAAATCAGCTTTGATTTAAAGGCTTTCACATTAGTGTACATGCCATGTACAGACTGATCTTTTCCCTGTAGCTTCACATTTAGCTCATTCAAATGTGAAAATATATCTACAGCAAATGCAAAGTCACACAGCCAATTCTTGTCACTCAGCTCAGTAAATTCGTCAGACTTCCCCTTTAATTTCAAAAATGCACCAATCTCTTCTTTGAGCTCCCACACTCGGAAAACTTTGCCCAAACTCAACCAGCGGACACGAGAGTGGTAAAGTAAGTCGTGGTGATCCACTTCAGTTTCCTCCAGAAACTTAATAAACTGACGGTGCTGAAGTCCCTTTGCTCGAATGAAATTAACAAGCTTTACGACTGGATTAACAACATGATTAAGTTGTAATATAGACTTGCACAATGATTCCTGGTGAATAATACAGTGTAGAAAAATAACATCTTGGTTAGGGTTCTCCTCTTTCATTTTATCCTGAATTCTTTTTAGCAGTCCAACATTTTTTCCAGTTAAATTTGGAGATCCATCTGTCGTGACATTAGCAAGTTTACTCCATGGTAGCTTCATTTTCTCAATGACAGTAGACACCCAGTCATACAAGTCCTCTCCCCGTGTTTTTCCTTTCAGTGGCTCCATGGCTAAAACTCCTCCATAATTTCAAAATTGTCACTAATCCCTCGGATAAAAATTAAGAGCTGAGCAGTGTCCTTTACGTCATTACTTTCATCCAATGCTAGTGAATAAAACTTAAAGAACTCTGCCTTACTATTTAACTTGCTGGCCAAGTCTTCATCAATAAGTTCCACTGGACGAGTCACTATCCTGCGAGATAAGCTGAGTTTTTCAAACTTGCCTTTGCTCTCTGGACACAAGAGACCTGCTGTCTCTATCATACATTCTTTCAAAAACTCGCCTTCAGAGAGAGGTTTGCTAGCTTTTGCTAATTTGAATGATAGCATAAAACTTGCTTTGGTAGTTGTCTCTTGAATTGCAGTTTGTCTGTGAAAGACATTTTGCTGAGCCTATAATTTAGCCATCAACCTCTGTGCAGTAGCCTCCCGTTCTTGAGGTGACTGCTTGCTAGCATAGTTGCCATGCTTTGTGGCAAAGTGACGGCTGAGATTGTACTCTTTGAAGACTGCAAGTGTTTCCTGGCATACCAGACATACCGGCATTGATCGGACTTCGGTGAAAAAATATTTTGTTGTCCACTCCCTCTTAAACACTCGGCATTCACTGTCCACTTTCCTTTTCTTTGGTCCACTCATGTTTAATATTGGGCTAAAACCAACAGTACCGTTCTCTTATTAAATTCTTTACTAAAATAAGACAGTAAAGTATAAAAACAAGTGATTAAATTTGCTCTACTATAACATTTTTGGTCTTCTAAAAAATATATATATAACAAAATCATCTGAAAAAGTTCAGACATGGGACAGAGGCACACCCTGACCATAGAGAACAACCCCTTTCCTCCATAGGAAACCTGTGTATCTTTCACACAGGCCCTTTGTTTATGGTAACACACACAACTGCACATTGCTGTGTCTTCCAGACACACTTGTATGGGAGGTGCTAGGGCAGTGCAAAACATGGGTAACCAGTAGTTACCACTAGCACTTCCGTTACTGGCAAAAAGCAGCTGCAGTGCACATAGTGTGAAAGAGCCCATTATCAATGTCAGATTGCATCCACTGGACTCTATAGAAACAACCAAGTGCCACTTTTAAATGCCCGTTGCAACAGTTTTTCTTATTAAAAGCTGGAAATGGCAGGATATTTATATATATACCCCTACTGTGACAGCCTGGCAGAGCATTACAAAGGAGAAAACCCAGCATCTGGTGATGTCCATAAGTACAAGACTTCAGGCTGTCATTACCGGGAAAGGGTTTCATCCAAGTATTAGATATGAACATTTGATTTTCAGTTTTTCATTTGTCCAATTACTTCTGAAACCCTGAAATTAAGCGATTTTGTAATAAAATCTCTAGTTCATCACATTTCTATACAATCTTTTTGTTCAACCCACTGAATTCGGGTTCGTTCACACTAGCCGTGCTGCCGTTGCAGTGTGGTGCGGTACTGCAATGCAGCGCAGCTAGGGTTAATGCAGGGCACACAGGTTTCCATCGTGTTTGCGTTGATGCTAATGTGCAGTGGTGCATGTTAACACAAATGCCCTGTAGCACGCATTTTTACAGCTGGAAGTCTTTGTTGTTTTATTAACAAGTCATTGTGATGTACAGAATGTGGGAACAGGCAAAAATTGCGTTTGAGTAGAGCTCTTAATCTTACCTCAGAAAGGCTCTGATACTGTGCTCTCCAGGGGCGTGTCTCCCTACATCACTACGAAAACGTGTCTATGCATTCCCAGGGTGATGTCGGGAGACGCGTCCGCGGGCATTACGAGGAGCCTCTGGAAGATTGAGAGGTTGTTCCTTCTACTGAATGGGTGGATATAAATCCGCCCACTCAGAAGAAGGAGCCGCGGCCATGTTAACACTGCTGCTGGTGAAGGAGCGGAGGGGAGAGCAAGAGAACCCTCTGCTCTTTCGGCTCCGAGGGCCGGATAGAACAGCCAAACGGGCTGGATCCGGTCCGCGGGCTGTAGTTTGCCCACGGCTGGTCTAGGTGAAGAGACCTCCCCAATGATCCTGTCCTTAGCAGTGCCAAGGGAGGAAGAATGGAGACTTTATACCCCCCAGAGTAAAGGCCTCACCATTAGAACCTGAATTAGGGAAGGAATTCTGGCTGGTCTGGGCAGAAGGGAATCCTCCAGGCCTGCCTAAGGACCACGGCCGGTGCTAATTGAGTTAAAGCCTGGGGCACACCCTGTTAAAATCTGCCAATATTGCCCTGACTGGTTTGGCTCAGTGGATGGAGCGTCAGCCTGTGGACTCAAGGGTCCCACATTCGATTCCGGTCGGGGGCATGTGCCTTGGTTACGGGCACATCCCCCGTGGGGAGTGTGCAGGAGGCGGCTGATCGATGTTTCTCTCTCATCGATGTTTCTAGCTCTCTGTCCCTTTCCCTTACTCTCTGTAAAAAATCAATAAAATATATTTTTTTTAAAAAATCTGTCAATACCCAATTTCAAGGGAAACGAAGGCTAGGGACTGAAAGGAAGCAGGCAGTATATGCCATCCCAGTTCCTAGTACCCAGCAGCAGATTCAGAAATTCCTGGGAGTGGCAGGATTCTGTCAAATTTGGATCCCAGGGTTTTCAGACCTGGCCAAGTCTCTCTATGAAGCTTTAAGAGAAGAGAAGGCACCCATTGACTGGGGTCCCTAACAGGAGAAAGCCTTTGTCACCATAAAGGCAAATCTCACTGAGACCCCGGCAGTAGGGCTACCAGATGTGATGTGAGACTAATCTTTTTGTTCACGAGAACAGCAGGCTAGCCCTAGGAGTTCTAACCCAGGAGTTTGGACCCTGGCAAAGACCAGTAGCCTATCTTTCCAAACAGATTGACCCAGTTGCCTCTGGATGCCCCCCCACCCTCGTGCCTCAGGGCCCTTGCAGCCATGGCATTATTAGTCAAGGAAGCGGATAAGCTTGCCTTAGGACAAAACTTAAATGTCAGCAGATGAGTGGATTAGAAAACTGTGGTACATATACACAATGGAATATTATGCTGTGGTAAAAAAAAAAAAAAAAAAAAAGGAACTCTTGCCTTTTGCAACAGCATGGATGGAACTGGAGAGCATTATGCTAAGTGAAATAAGCCAGTCAGAGAAAGATAAATACCACATGCTCTCACTCATTTGTGGATTATAGAGAACAACATAGACTGATGAAAAGGGACAGATCCAAAGACTGAGAAACAGCGATCAGGCTATCAATCCCCAGAAGGGAAGTAGGGGAGGGCGGGGGTAAGGGGAAGAGATCAACCGAAGGACTTGTATACATGTATATAAGCCAAACCAATGGACATGGACAACAGGGGGATGGGAGCATGAGTGTGTGGAGCGGGGGGGGGGGGGGGGGTTGGGGGTTAATGGGGGGGATGAGGACACATTTGTAATACCTTAACTAATAATAAAAAAAACAAAAAACTTAAATGTAAAAGTACCTCATGCTGTTGTCACCCTGATGGAAGCCAGGGGGCAGCACTGGCTCACTCATGCTCCAGTGACTCAGTGTCAGAAGGAAACCAGCCTGCTGACTCCGCAGCCAAGCTGGCTGCTAAAGAACAAGCAGCACCGGCAACATGTTGGCTAAAAGGTCTCTGCTCAGAGGGACGGGGCAACCTGGCAAATACAGGAATTCAGGAACCACCTGGTGGCCTCCTGACATCGGCGGGAGCGGCAGAACGGTCTGCAGCTGTGGTCCCCAGTAGTTCCAATAATGGTGACTCCCTGTCCTGAGAGGGGAGCTACCTTCTGAGTAACTACCGAGTGCTCTGCCCTGTATCAACCATAAAGTTCACAGTCTGGCCCCCGATTTTCATGTTGCTTGTTTCATGTTGGCCCCCGAATTACCTGAACCTCCAAAATACACTCCTCAGGAAGAGAAATGGGCCCAGAAAGAAGGGGACAAGGGAACAAAGGAAGGCTGGTGGATACTCCCAGATCATAGGGTCTATGTCCCAGAACAGTTAGCCCATAAGGTAGTCCTTCAGCAGCATTTAGGGAAGACTGCCCTAGAAGCTTTGTTAGGCAGGTTCTAGCTAATTGCCCGTCTTCCCGCCTTGTGTGCCTCAGTCTCTCCGCGTTGCCTCCTCTGTGCTCAGAACAATGCTAACCAGGGTCCTGTGGGACCGATAGGAGTTCAGCGCTGTGGGCAAGCTCCTTTTGAGGACTTAGAAGTAGATTTTACAGAAAGAGGGACTAAATACCTGATAGCCTTTGTTTGCACCTTTTCAGGCTGTGTCAAGGCATATTCCACTTACATAGAAAAGGCGAGAGAAATCACTAAGGCATTGCTGAAGGATATAATTCCAAGGCATGGAATGCCTCTGACCATAGGGTCTGATAATGGCCCAGCCTTTGTAGCAGAAATAGTACAACAAGTAGCTAAAGGCTTTAGGAATAAATGGAACCTACAGGCAGCCTCCAGGCCTCAGAGTGCAGGGAAAGTAGAACACATGAATCAGACCATAGAGCAGTCTATGGCTAAGCTATGCCAAGAGACAAACTTGCCCTGGACAGATATCTTGCCTCTTGTACTCCCGCAGGTACGCTGTGCCCCAAGGGCCAGGGTAGGTTTCTCTCCCTTTGAAATTCTATACCAGTGGTTCTCAACCTTCCTAATGCCATGACCCTTTAATACAGTTCCTCATGTTGTGGTGACCCCCAATTTCATTGTTACAAATTGAACATATTTAAAGCATAGTGATTAATCACAAAAACAATATATAATTATATACGTGTTTTCTGATGGTCTTAGGCAACCCCTGTGAAAAGTTCGTTCGCCCCCCAAAGGGGTCGCGACCCACAGGTTGAGAACCGCTGTTCTATATAGTAGACCCCCTCCCTTATTTCAGCCAAAGGGAGAATGGGGGAAATAGGGAACTTAGAAATCCAGAAACCACTACAAGGACTTGGAAAAACTGTCTTTGAGGTCCACAGGTAGGTTACTGATCGACTACCCATCTCTCTAGGAACAGCTGTACATCCTTATAAACCTGGAGACCAGGTTTGGGTAAAGGATTGGAAAAAGGAGCCCCTCAAGCCTACCTGGAAGGGACCTTATCCAGTCATATTAACCACCCCACAGCTCTCAAGGTTGCAGGACTGAACACCTAGATCCACCACTCCCGGGTGAAGGCAGCCCACCCATGGAGTGATGCCCAGCCTGAGTGGAAGGTGACTTCTGACCAGTAACACCCCCTGCAGATCACCCTCAAGAAGACAGCAGACCTGGCCAATCAACCTGCTCCAAAGAATTCAGATAACACCCTGCTGAATTCTCCCTAACACTAATCTCTCTTTCTTATCTCCTCCTAAAGGTAATATGCTCTGGTAATTCTGAATAATCATTGGTTTTATCTTTCTAATAATTCTCATTTTGTCTTTTTATGAGTGCTGCTGGAACCTGAGGCTAGTACCAGGAGGAGAACTTGTCTGCTCTTGCGAGGACACAGAAGCACCATAAAAGTACTGTTTCCCACACAGCAAGGAACAAAGGCCTCATCATGAATTGTTAGACTACACCTTGTCATGCGGTCCTTGGCTACATCTGCCTGGCAGGAATAGTCATAATACTACTCTTCATCCTAGTGGTTCACTGTTATAGACCCCCACTGAACAGAAATAGAGGGACTAACATTCTCCCACTAATAATATTAGCTGGCACATACTTGCCTCCCATAGGGGCCACTGCCACATATCCTTGCTTAGAAACTTGCTACCCAAATATGCTAGACTGGGTAGTCTACGGAAAAGCCCCATCAAGCCAGATTTTTGTTAGCTATACTTATCAGCCTGCAGCATGTTATGACTCCACTACCAAATGCACGTGGGGGGGGGGGGGGGCGCGGGGCAGGGAGGAATTGTATTGGATGGAAAAAATAATAATAGGGCCTGTCACGGCCAATGTGCAGCTAACTAATGTGGCTCCTATTTGTTTCAGCAGTATGCAGGGCCAACATCCAACAGGTCACCTCCCAGATGAACTATGCAACTCTACCCCAAGGCTGAAAACACCACTTACCTCTGGTGCCCCCTGCAGGAACATTCTACACGTGTGAGACCAGTGCTTACCTCTGCCTGCCTGAAACCAGAAAAACTCCCTACAAACCCTCCGAGAGGAAGAAACGGGATGCTAACCCTTTTGTCATTGCCCCTTTCCAGCCGGAAGTAGCTAAGAGCGGTCATCACCCCTGTTCACCATAACATCCCGTGGTCGTTGCTCCACAAAGCTAAAAGAAGCTTGTGGAACAAGGGGGCGGGGTGGATGAGAAGACTAAAAAGGGCTAATTCAAATGTAACCCTGATATTTTGGGGGCTAGCAATTGGAATTCATGCCAGCAAGCTCAGTGTGCATTCTTGATGACCTATAATTAGGTCATTGCCTCCTTCCCAGAAACTGGTCTTGCAAGGCATGTCAGGCCATAGAAACTGTGAACTGCTCTGCGGGGAGGGGGGGGGGGGGGGGGGCGGGGGGCAGGGGGCGGTGCAGGTCGTTATCGCTGGCCCCAGACAGATCATCAACACCTGTAAGCCTTCCTGTAAGCCCACAGAAGGGGGAGGAACCATATCTGCAAGACAAAGACCCCAGAAGGTTATAAAAAGTGAATCCCTCTGCTTGTTACTTCACTGATTTGGAAATTATTCCCGGAGTCCACTAGTGTTAATAAAAGGGGTACCTCCCTTTCTCTAGGAAGCGTGCTTGTTATTTCTTTGCTCTTCTGTGACAATTCCAAATTTAGAAGACAAAAAACTAAAAAAAATATAAATAAAAAAGACTTCCTCTATTTGAGGGCCCCAGAATTTGAAAAGCAATATTTCCTCTGGCCCGCTAGCGCTAGTGAAATAAAAAGACTCCAAATTAATTTGGCTTATTAATTAAGGCGTCTTCTCATTTACAATATAACAGTCTCACACTAAGTGTTCCACTAAGCACATTTCTCCATTAACTTTGAACTTCTCCTCCCCACCATGGCAACCAGACCATCTGCTTTCCTTACTTTGAAAGCCTACCCATTTTCCCAACCAGCATCCTTTGTTTGCCTGTTGGACACAGCCAGTCCTTACTCACTTAGCCAGAATCCTTCCTTTACAGAAAGAGGATTTAATCGAGGACAGCACGCAGAGCCTGAAACTTTGTAAACCCTGCCTTCTTTGTTTCCTTTGGAACACTATTTGAGTTTCTGCCTGAATCAGTGCTTCCCAGGTAGCTGTCTTTTCGGCTCTCAAATAAATGCTTGTTGTCTCTCACCACGGCCTTTTACTTTTAGGTTAACAAGTACACTCCAGAACCCTAAATGTCCACTCTTGTGGCTAACACCAGACAGGCCTCAGAGAAATGTTTCTCTACAGGCCTTGCCCTACATCCTTGAAACAAACCCCATAAAACTCTGTGAGCAGGACCATTATCAAAGTCAGATGTGAACACTCTGACAAGCTTTGGAGGACAGGAAGAGTGTGAGTAGTAGAAGCAAGAGAAAAGAGACATATTCCTCTCCGACGAAAGAACATCAAAGGTTATTGCGTAATGGAATCTCATTTCCTAGCAGTGGAAAGCATCCTTTCTTTTATTTATTTATTTTTAATAGCCCAAATTGTGATTCTGGAAGGATTAATACATCAGTCCAGTATTTTCAACATTTGCTCAAGGTAGCTGGAGTGGGTTGAAGAGTATCCCCCCCAAATTTCATGTCCACCCCAAACCTCAAAATATAATCTTATTTGGAAAGTAGAGGCCCGGTGCATGAAATTCTTGCATGGGTAAGGTCCCTAGACCTGCCTGGTAATCAGGGCTGATTTGTGGGGTGACCAGGAGGGTGATTGGTGCCCCCGCTTGCACTTGCCTTGGCCTGGCGTCGCCCACTCACCAGCCCCACCCCCCCCCCCCACCGCCACCACCGGTCAGGGCCTGCAGGCTGGGGACAGCTCCTGCATTGAGCTTCTGCCCCCGGTGGTCAGTGAGTGTCATAGAGACCGGTCATTCCGCCGGTTCGGTTGATTTGCATATTAGGGTTTTATATAGATAGATAGAGTCTCTGTAGACATAATCAGTTAAGTTAAGGTCATTGAGTGAATTAGGCTGGGCCCTAAATCCAGTGACTGGTGTCCTTATAAGGAAAGGAGAGGACACTCAGAGACACACGGGAAAAAAAGTCATCTGAGGAGGTGGCAGAGACTGCAGTGTTGCAGCTACAAGCCAAGGAACGCCAGGAGCATTCTTTTCCTTTCAGCACTGCTCTGTGGTTCTCATTGAACAAATCTTTCTCCTCCTCGGTTAACTCCTAAGTTTTTTATTCTTTTGATGCTAAGGTAAATAGGGTTGTTTTTCATCATTACCTTTTCAGATTGCCCTTTGGTCATATAGGCCATATTGTCCACTGCCCCAGTGTCTGTCATATTTTTTAAGCTGAGTAGCTTAGATCAGTAGCTCCAAGAACCCAGTTAAAGGGAATTCATGGGGTAAAGGGTCATTTTAAATGGCACCAAGGAGATACAGAGAGCAAAATCCAGATGTGGCTCTGTCCAAAATTATTTGGGGGGAAGGAGAGAAAAGCCATAGTTTAAGAGACTTAAACACAAAATCAAGGGCAATGTGTGGACCTCAATGGGATCATGATTTGAAAAAGCAGGAAAAATAATTGTATGAGACAGGTAAGGAAATTCATTCATTGATTGACTATTTAACCATATTAGGTATTTTAAATTCTATTAGATATAAGAACTGAGACCATGTATTTCAACATGACTTAATGGTTTGTTCCAAGAAAGTCTTGCCTAGAAGGCAACATCTATAAAACAATAAAGAACTCAGTATTTCCCTGGCCAGTTTGGCTCATCGGTTAGAGCACCAGTGGCGGGGGAGACCAAAGATGGTGGGTTGGATTTCCAGTCAAGGGCACTTCCCTATCGATGTGCCTCTCTCAAGTTGATATCTCTCTCTCTCTCTCTCTCTCTCTCTCTCTCTCTCTCTCTCTCTCTCTCCTCCTTCCCTTCCACTCTGTCTGAAAATCAATGGAAAAAATATCCCCAGGTGAGGATTTTTTTTTTTTTTGTAAGAGAACCATTTGTTTGGTAAATCACAGAGGTAGAAGAAGTAATTCCTAGAAGAAATGGGCTTAGGAAACAAGTTATAGAAGTAAAGGAAGGGCTCTTGGAGCTTTGGAGTGAGGAAGCCTTTGGCAGGGAGAGGGACGGGGAAAGCTCCTGAGAGGGAGAGCACCCTGGAGAAGAAAGAGAGAGAGAGAGAGAGAGAGAGAGAGAGAGAGAGAGAGAGAGAGAGAGAACTCATTATTTGCTCCAGAGAATTCCTGCAAACCAATTGATCTGGGCAGTTTGTTTACCTGGGCAACCTGCTCTCCTGTCAGGATAACAGATTGCTCACCTGGGCAAAAAGCTCACTTATCAGACAACAGTTTGCACATCAAGACTTGTTCCAAGACCCCTATTTTGGGTTTTTTTGTTTGTTTTTTTTGTTTTTTTTAAACATATTTTATTGATTTCTTACAGAGAGGAAGGGAGAGGGATAGAGAGTCAGAAACATCGATGAGAGAGAAACATCGACCAGCTGCTTCCCGCACACCTCCCACCAGGGATGTGCCCGCAACCCAGGCACACGCCCCCGACCGGAATCGAACCCGGGACCCCCCAGTCCGCAAGCCGACGCTCCATCCACTGAGCCAAACCGGCCCCGGCCCAAGACCCCTATTTTGTCGTGCTCACCAATCCTGAAGTATTGTGTCAGAATCCTTACCCAGTCCTGACGAGTTCCTTGCTTTGAAAAACCCACCCCAGGCTGCCTTATTTAATTTTCCCTGTGGTGGCCCAGCAGAGACACTGGTGGTCTTTGTGAGTCAACCATTAACAGGTATAATAATAGTTTTGTGCAGTGTTTATTAAAAAGGGGGAGTTTAGCTCTGGCTGGTGTGGCTCAGTTGGTTGAGTATTGTCCCATGCATCAAAAGGTTACTGGTTCGATTCCCAGTCGGGGCACATGCCTGGGTTGCTGGCTTCATTTCTGGTAGGGGACATGCAGGAGGCCACCCATCAGTGTTTCTCCCTTTCATCAATGTTTCTTTCTCTCTCTCCTCTCCCTTTCTCTCTAAAAATCAATTTTTAAAAATTTTTTTAAAGGGGGGCAGTTTATCTTTTTTTAAAATATATTTTTATTGATTTCAGAGAGGAAGGGAGAGGGAGAGAGAGATAGAAACATCAATGATGAGAATCATTGATCGGCTGCCTCCTGCTCGCCCCCAACTGGAGATGAGCCGCAACTGCAACCGGGGCATGTGCCCTGACTGGGAATCAAACCGTGACCTTCAGGTTCATAGGTCGATGTTCAACCACTGAGCCACGCCTGGCCAGGCTGAAAAAACTATATACAAATTAAATGAAATAAAGTCTGAGATTTAGTTCAACATAATATGGGATGGAAAATGGATGGGAGCATAGAAGAAATGAAATTGACTTTAAGGTGATTATTGTTGAAGCTTTTTGGTAGCTACCTGGAGTTTCCTATACTATTTGCGTCTACTTATGTAATTTTGCAATTGTACATAATAAAAGGGGTTTTTTAAGTAGTCTACTCAGATGGCATTATTGGGGTCATACTTGAGCTTCCTCTCTTCCTCTCCTACCCTACATCCAATCCATTAGCATATCTGACCTTCAAACTTTCTTCAGAACCTGACCATTGCTCATTACCACCACTGCCTTTTCCCAGCTGGCCCAACTCCACCATTTCCCACCTTGATTACTAAAAAAGCCAATGGCCTCAGCCTTTGCCATTCTATTTTCAACACAGCAGCCAGGATAATCCTTTTTAAAAATAGGTCCAGTCCCGACTGGTGTGGCTCAGTTGGCTGGAGCATCGTCCCATACAGGAAAAGGTGGCGGGTTCAGTTCCCTGTCAGGGCGCATACCCAGGTTGTTGGTTCAATCCCCGGTCAGGGCTTGTGCAGAAGGCAACTGATAGATGTTTCTCTCACGTCGATGTTTCTCTCTCTTTCTAAAATCAATTAAAATGAATAAATAACCCAGTCAGTGTGGTTCAGTGGTTGAGCATCCACCCAGGAACCAAGAGATCCCAGTATGATTCTCAGCCAGGGCACATGCCTGGGTTGCAGACTTGGGGGGTACAGGAGGCAGCCAATCAGTGATTCTCATCATTGATGTTTCTATCTCTCTCTCCCTCTCCCTTCCTCTCTGAAATCAATAAAAATGTTTTTAAATGAATAAATAAATTTAACCCTCTTCTCAGAACCCTGCAATGGCTCTCCCCTCACTCAGAGTCAGACTTCTTACAGGGGCCTACAAGGGCCTGCATGCTCTGTACCACCCCTTCCTTTCTCTGACCTCCTCTTCTAAGGCACATCCCCTGGGTCACTCTACTCCAGCCACACTGGCCTCCCTCCTGGTCCAACCCACCAGCATGCTCTCACCTCAGGACCTTTGCACCTGCTGGTCCCTCTGTTCCACGGTGCCACCTCCTTCGGGTCTTTACACAAATGTCCTCTTCTCACTGAGGCCTTCTCTGACCACCCTCCTGAAAAGTACAGCCTTCCTCCCCAACACAGGCACACCTTTTCCCCACCTTTTTTTAAATATATATTTTTATTGATTGCAGAGAGAAAGGGAGAGGGAGAGAGAAATAAAAACATCAATGAGAGAGAAATATCATTGATTGGTTGTCTCCTACACACACACACACACACCCCATACCGGGGATCTAGCCAGCAACCCAGGCATGTGCCCTGACCGGGAATCGAGCTGTGACCTCCTGGCTCTTAGGTCAACATTCAACCTCCGAGCCACACCTGCTGGGCCCCACCTTTTTTTCTCTCTCTCTCCTTTGTCCCTATCGTCATCCTGTGTCATACTTGTTTATAGTATTTCTTGTCTTCCTCCTTAGGAAACAAGCTCTCCCAGAACAGTGATTTCTGTCTGTTCTGTCCCCTACTGTAGCCCCAGTGACTGGAACAGTGCCTGGGACAGAGCATGTACTCAGTAAATAGTGATTCAATGACTTTGGTCACCATTGTCTTCCTTGCCACCTCCCGGCCTTGGTACTATTTACTTGTCCAGGGTTCAAATTCAGCTGCTAGGTCCAGATAGGATAATGAGGAAAGAAGGCCTTGATTTTTTTTAAATTATTATCTTAAGGGAGAGGCAGGGCCCTGGCACAGCAGTCTACAGTGGTCTAGATACATGATGGCCCATGAAGCAGGATTTTGCGAGGGGTGCCTCTGGAGTGGGACCCAGGCCTTCAGACAATGGCATTCCCATAAATGAGCTAATGTGCCAGGAGATTGAAAAAGATGTCCAATTTCCCTCCCTAGGAACCCAGGAAATGCAAATTAAAACAACACGTCACCTTGGCAGCTTTACAAAGAGAGAAAAGAAGCAGCCAGAAATTAGCAAACTTTATTCAAGACACACTTTCAGTGCAGTGTTTTATTTTCTGGGTGTGTCTCAAGACAAATGACTCAAATTTCTGAGTCTTTTAGAAACATCGAAGTAATTATCTCACAGAATTAAAAATACCAGTATGACTTTGAAAAAAAATGTTTGGCAGTACCAACAAAGACTAAACATAAGTGTGCCAAATGGCTTTGCAATTCCACATCTGGGTGTACACCCAAGAAAAATAATTGCCTATATTTATGTATAAGAATGCTAATGGCAGCTCTATTTATAGTAGCTAAAAACTGAACCAGCCCAAATGTGCATCAACAACAGGCTTGGGCAAACAAATGTGGGATATTCATAAAGTGAAATGCTTCGTGGCAATCTCGAAAAATATCAGTACTGCTACATGCAGCAGCATGGTTGAATCTCATGACATAATGTTGAGTGAAAAAGTCAGAGACAAAGGAATACAATTCCTTTTATATAAATATCAGAAACGGGCTAACCTAACTCGTCTTGAGAAAAATCAGAAAGAGATTAACCTTGGGTGGTACTGACGGGAAGGGGGCACAAAAGGAAACCTGAGACGACTAGAATGCTCTGTATCCTAGTGGCTTCATGGACGTTTGCATTCATAAATTCATCGAGTTGCACACTAAGTTATAAGTGTTGTGCTCTAAGTTATACCACAACAAAAAGTTAAAATTTTTTCCAGCCGGTGTGGCTCAGAGGTTGAGCATCAACCTATGAACCCAAAGGTCATGGTTCGGGTCACATGCTGGGGGTTGCAAGCCTGATCCCCACTGGGTGGCCTGCAAGAGCAGCTGATCAATGATTCTCATCATTGATGTTTCTATCTCTTTCCCTCTCCCATCCTCTCTCTGAAATCAATAAAAATATATTTTTTTAAAGCTAAACTTTTGAAAAATTTCAATAAAAGAGAATAAACGACTATGTCAGTATTTTCAAGACACGGAATAGCACAGCGCAAGACTGGCTGGTGGAACTCACACACGGAGAACCGGCACCAGGTTCTCAGGTTCCCTCTCTCGCCACAAGGTGGCTCTCTCCCCTCCCTCAAGTCTCCGACCGAGTCCTCTGGGGAAACCAGCTGGAGAGGACATTGCCGCTCAGAGGTATCACTGCAGGCGGATTGCGTGCTCCGGGACCGGACCGGGACCAGGACCGGGAGCGTGGGCCTAGCGTGAGAATGCTGTGAATGACTCCGGCCTCGGAAGAGCATGACCCTTTCGAGCTCCGTCATTTCCTAGCAGTGACATTGGGAGTGTTCCTTATCTCCTCGGTGCCCTCATTCGTAAGGAAGTACCAACAGTGCATTCCTCAGGGTGTGGTTGCTGCTGGTGGTGCTGTTGCAGTTACTGAGAAATGACTCGAGCCTCATGAAGCTCTTAGAACATCACCTGGCACAGAAGAGAGCTCAAGCCTGGCCCGGGTGGCTCAGCGGTTGAACTTTGGCCCGTGCACCAAGAGGTTGCCAGTTTGATTCCTATCTGGGTACATGCCCAGGTTTGGGGCTCAATCCCTGGCAGGGGATATGCAAACGGCAGCCCAGAGATGCTGATGTTTCTCTGGTCGATGTTTCTATCTCTCTCTCTCCCTTCCTCTTTCTCTCTAAAATCAATAAAAACGAAGAAAAAGAAGAAGGGAGAGGAGGAGGAGGGAGAGAGCAGGAGGGGCGGGGGTGGAGAGGAAGAAGGAGAGATCACACCCATTCTGGCTTCTGTGTTCTTTTCTAGGATGTCACGACCTGTTCACAGCCACCAGAGCCAGACCTGGCCCAGATATGTGGCCCCGAGAGTTTCATGGGTTTTCTGTAGGTACCAAAGCTGTGCCCCTCAATGTGAGAGATAGGATAATGCCCCCCAAAGATTTCCATATCTTGAAGCCCAGGACCTGTGGTTGTGTTACCTTACCTGGCAAAAGGGACCTCAAAGGTGTGATTAATTTAAGGATATTGAGATGAAGAGGTTATCCTGGATTATCAGGAAAGGTCTAATGTAATCACCTGGGTCCTTCCAAGGGGGAGGCAGGAAAATCAGTCGGAGAAGGAGCCGTGACAGTGGAAGCAGATCAGAGGGATGTGGCTAGGAGCCAAGGAATGCAGGCAGCCTCTGGAAACTGGGCAAGGCAAGGAGCAATTTCTCTCCCGAGCCTCTGTAAGGCACACAGCCTTTTACTTTAGCCCTGTAAGGCCTACTTAAGATTTCTGACCTCCAGAACTGGAAGATAATAAAACTCTGTTGCTTCAAGCCACTAAGTTTGGGGTAATTTGTTACAGCGGCAATTGGAAACTAATACACTCAACTTCAAGCAATGTCTGGGTAACTTTGTGGTGCACATCATAATTTGTTTTACTTCTTTAAGAGGCAAATACCACCTCATGGTTCAGAATTCAGTAAGTACATACAACCACTTTGGAAAACGGTCAGTATTTAGCTGAACACATGCCTGTCCTGAAACCATGCAGTCTGGTCCTGCCTACGTGCGAGACAGAAATGCAAGATATGTCCACCCAAGATAGGGCCCCTACAAGAATGTTCCTAGCAGCACTCTTTGTATTGGCCAAGAACTGGAGGCAGTCCAAATGCCTGTCAACAACAGGATGGAAAACTAAATACACCCATCATCTCATACATAGCACCTCAGGCCCTGAGTCCTTCCCCTCCTCAGAACTCACAGTGCGGAGTGAGTATCAATATCCCTGGAAGAGTATGACCCCTTGTAAATAATTATGCTATCGATAATCAGTGTCCATGTAAGAAACATTCAACTCTGTAGGGAATTTTTATAAATTTTTTGACCCAAACTGACAATAATTGCCAGTAAGCAAAGCTTCAAGGGATTGAGAAAATGCTCTGGAAAATAGCAGTTTCACCACTTACTTTATACATTAGATTCAAAGGGCAAGATGTAAGGGGGCTACATGAAATTCATTGGTGATAGGTTAGGGAGGCAGGAGAAAGCAAAGCAGGGGGAATCTCTGGTATTGGATAAAAAAAGTAAAACACATAGACACTTATTTTACATTTGTGGGTATGGGGTAGTTAACAGTCAATAATTAACATGATAATAATAATAATAATAACGAGAGGATTTGTGGTGTCCACCCTCAGGGGTCCCGGAAAAAGGGAAGTTGCCTTGACATTCCAAACATAGATGCAAAAAGACAATAGACAGCCTGGCTGCTCAGTCAGTGGTTGAGCATTGACCCATGAACCAGGAAGTAATGGTTCTATTCTCAGTCAGAACACATGCCTGGGCTGCAGGCTTGATCCCCAGTAGGGGGAGTGCAGGAGGCAGCCAATCAATGATTCTCTCTCATCATTGATGTTTCTATCTCTCTCTCCCTCTCCCTTCCTCTCTGAAATCAATAAAAATATATATTTTTAAAAGACAATAGAGAGGCTCAATTAAGGTAAAGACCAACTGTCAAGGAAGATTCTAGCCTAGGACATGACGGCCCACAATAACCTGCTTTTAGTTAAAAAGCTTTAATTTCAGACCATCCTATGTGGTTACTTTTGGTCTCTGAGTTTGTAAGGCTGAGCTTGTCAGGTTGAGTATGTGGCCCCTTTTCATCCACATCAGTATTTAGGGAGTGCTTACAGCACAGCAGGGTTACAGCCACATCATCCTCACAACACTACTGTTACCAGAGAGCCCCCTGCGTCAGAGGTGTGGCGGGGGAGGGGTCTATGAGAAGAAATTCAGATGAGTGACAGAAAGCAGCGTTGAAGCATGAAGCAAAGCTAGCAAATTTATTAAGAATACACGTCGGGGGTGGGCTGGAGGAGGTCAATGGAGGGGGAAGGGACATATGTAACTTTCAACAATAAAGAATTTTTTTTTTTAAAGAGAGAGAGAGAGACCATGCCCTTGGCATAAAGCACAAATGGGCAACTCGGGTAGTCTGAGCACTCCATCCAGTGGGAGTTCAAAAGGTTTTATACCCTCTCCCCTATAGGTTTCAAAGCTCCCCTGCTGGATATCTTGGGTAGCAGGCTAGGTTTCAAAGTCCCCTTTCTACATTGTTGCGGCTTATCTCGGGAATGTTTGTACAAACATCTGGTCATCTTGCTTGGCAAGTCCTACGATGGCTGACTTCTTTGTTCAGTGAATAAGATAAACCCCCCTTCTTTACACCTTCCCCCTCTTTCTGCCTTAGTAACTATTCTGCCTAATAACATCAGTGCTTTTATGATCCCATTTTACAGATGAGGAAACTGAGGCACAGAAAGTCTAAATAAGATGCTAAAGCACGCTTACCAGTGCAGAAAAGGGATTTGAACCCAGCAGTCTGACTCAGCTGTGAGAATGGGAAATATGGAAAGCCAGGAGTGGGGTGTAGCCTGGGAGCTGCCATCTTGCTCCACTTGCAGCTGGGAAATGTGGAACCCTCAGGACCCAGCTGCAAGGCCAGAGGCCTCAATGCCCAGTCGGGATGCACCCTACATGTGGGCAGCTTCCCCAGGAGGTAGGTGGACACAGGCTGAGGCTGCCAGGGTGGGAGGCTGATCATGTCTTTGCCTGCTCCAAGCTGGGCACAGGACTTTGTTTCTGGTCTGATAGTCAGTGCTGAGGAAGCCTTAGGAACACAGTGATGGGCAGGGGGAGCCAGGAGTCGCTCTGATGTTGTAAAAGCCCAACACTTGACGCGGGTTCTTCGCTCTGGGCCAGAATAGTATCTCCACGTAGCGAGGACATACTAGTGTCTCCCAGTGCTTGGAGACCAAGGACCACTCAAGTTGAGTTCTGATCAGTAAAACACAGAGAAATTAACCCCCTAAATGCACCACAAGGGACAGTAAATCTTCCCGACGCGGGAGACTGGGCTTGGTTTTTCCAGATTCGCTATGAAAGCATCACTGTTGTTACAGACTTGAGCCTCTCGAAGCCTGTGAGCCCTGAGGACGGGAAACCGCTCCCGGAGACCAGGAACCAGGAAACCCACGCCCACAGTTCCTGTCAGAATGACAGCCTCGTCCTCCATCTGTGACGGGGAGACAGGGGAGTGTGTGGGCCCTGTGCCAGGACAGCTGTTTCTGCTCTGCAGGAGACAGCCGGCCAGCCTCACTTCACCAGGGAAGTTCTAGAGTCATCTGGGTCCAGTTCTTTTCAAAAAACAGCAAAGTCCTGGGAAACTGGCTTGTGCAAACTAGGAACTTCCCTTCCTTAGTGAAATAGAGGCGCCCATCCTCCAGCCTTATGTGCTGTTGTGACAACTAAGTGGCTTCTGAACGGAACCAGGATGCCAGGCACGTTTGCGAGGCCTGACGTTTATGCAAGAACTGTGAGAAAATGCTTTGAAATGAACTCAGAAGGTCTTGGGCTTCAGGAAACCCTCATCCTCACTTTTGCTTATGAACTAATGTTTAATTGAGCTGAAGGTAAAAATTAGGAAAAGCATAAAGCAATGTATAATAGATAGATATGTAGATGCAGAGGCAGAGCTGAGTTCATCAGCCCTAAAACAGGTCATTCAGCAAGTACGAGTGCAGCCGAGGCTTCCTGCTGCTTCCTGCACACGGCCACACCCAAGCAAGAAATGCCGACGCCATGGCTTCTTCGCTGCGGCACCCTCTCCCGCTGTGTTCCCTCCCCCACACAAACCCAGGCCACCCAGGCTGGGAGTTTCCTTCTAAGCAGCCCCACATACAAGCTCCCCAGGGTTCTCCCCAGATGGCCTCTGACCTCCCGGCCCGGCCTGTGAGCAGAGCCCCGGAACTGCGAGCTGGTGGGAGCTCTGGGAGACTATACTGTTGGCCACCATTCTTCACCCCTCCCTGCAGCCAGGCTCTTCACCATGTACCTTTGGTATGCGAGGCTGGCTTGGCCGTGTGACTGCTTTCACCAACAGAATGAGATGGAAGGGGCAGGTGCTGGTTTCAAGCCTCGGTCTCCATTGAGCGCCTTGCACACTTCCACCTGCATCTTTGCGCCTCCATAATGAAAGGAACTTTTAGGGGTGGAATAGGCAGGTGTAGGAAATTTTAAGAATGAAGGGGTCCATGGAAAAAACACAGGTCTACAGAGTGGCAAGGGGTACATTTCCATAAGATAAGGGAGCAGGGAGTGGCAGAGGCTACATCTCCATAAGATAAGGAAGCAGGGAGTGGCAGAGGCTATATTTCCATAAGACAAGGGAGCTGGGAGCTGCAAAAGGTACACATTTACAGAATAAAGGAAAGAAAGCCCCTCATTCAAAGAGGGAGGAAGAAAGCCCAGAGAGAATAGGAGAACAATAAGGGAGAAGAAGGAGGGAACCTTCACTCAGGCTTGAGCTCAGGGGTTGCTATAGTGACCAAATCAAAGGGGGGTAGTGGCCAATCAGAGTGGGTATCAAAAAACTGCAGCCTTTATAAACTGTGGAAAAAGGGACTTGGTGGGACTCTTTCCCCCTCCCCACGTGGGAGTCTGTGCTTGCTTCTCAATAAATGGCCACCTTTGCTATACCATCTTCCGACCATGGTTTCATTCTTTGACTCCACTGGACAGAGCCCGGGGAGCCATCCTGCCCACGGGTTCCAGTCCACTTTTCCCGCATCAATAAGAACTAACCTGGACTAGTCTCCCGGACTGTGACAGACACCTGGAACCAAACCAAATGTCCCAGCCACGACCAAGCTAGACAGGCTAACAGCTGACCCCAGAATCCAGAATCCGAGCAAACACAGCTGAGCCCAGGAGAGCCAGCCAGCCAAGCCCAGGCTTACCCACCCACAAACTCCGGAGCTGAGTCAGTGCTGGGGGTTGTAACAAAAGCTAAATTATTGTAGCAAAAGCTGAATGGTTCTGAAACCTGCAGACCCGTGGTCAGATCTTTAAGCTGGGCTGTGTGGCTGCAGAGGGACTTCCCCTCCCTGTGCCTTGACTCCTCATCTGTAAAATGGGATGAGAGCGGTTCTAACCCAACAGGAGCACCGACTGCTCCGTGTGAGGAGGAAACAACCGTGAGACCAAGTTCCTGGCCTCCGGGGCCGTCCCAGGGAGCAGATGCATAAGAAACAGAAGGATCGACCACATATGTCAGCGGAGGGACGTGCTGGGAAGGGCAATAAAGCAGAACAAAGACTGGAGGACTAGGGTGCAGGGGACGAGGTGCTGCTGCTTCTGATAAATTGGTCAGGGAGCCCACTCGGAGGGGGTGACAATCCAGCCGAGGGAGAGGAAGCCACACAGAGGTGTGGGGGGGGGGGGGGGGGAGCCTTCCCGACAGAGGGGACAGCCAGTGCAGAGGCCCGGAGGCAGCCATGAGGTCTGTGTGTGAGGAATGGAGAGGAGGCGTGTGGAGCAGACAGGGAGGAGAGTGACGGGAGATGATGTCTGAGAGGCGGGCAGTGGCGGGATCATGAGGAGTAAGGAGTTTGCATTTTATCGCTGTGACAATGACATGAGGTCATGTGTGGACAGAGCTCCAGACAGGGCCTGGTTCATGATGAGTGTTCAGTGTCAGCTTTCACTCTACTGTTGCATTTTTATCCACAAAATCCAGTGTCTCCCTGTTCCAGGGTCCGAGGAGGAAAACCCCCATGGAGAGGGTTGGTTACCTCTTCCTGGAACTAAGGAGAAAGAGGTTCACTGGGGAGTCTGACAAGGAAAACGTCAACTTCTGACTCTACCTGAGTCAGTCTGGTTTGAATTTCTATTGAATCCATGGATTATTTATGTGATTTTTAAAAATAACACAAAACAGCCCTAGCGGCTTGGCTCAGTGGATAGAGTGTTGGCCTGGTGACTGAAGGGTTCCAGGTTCGATTCCAGTCAAGGGCACATGCCCGGGTTGTGGGCTTGATCCCCAGTATGGGGCATGCAGGAGGCAGCCAATCAATGATTCTCTCTCATCACTGAAGTTTCTCTCTCTCTCTCTCTCTCTCTCTCTCTCTCTCTCTCTCTCTCTCTCCCTTCCTCTCTGAAATCAATAAAAAAAATTTTTTTAATGAAAAATTAAGTGACACAAAACAACAACCCAATGCCCACCACTGGATACATAGATAAACAAAATGTGGTATAACTATACCATGGAATATTATTCAGCCCTAAAAAGGAATGCCGTTCTGATCGATGCTCCAACATAGGTGAACCCTGAGATTGTGCTGAGTGAAAGAAGCCAAACATATTGTATGATTCCACTTACATGAAATGCCCAGCATAGATAAATCCATAGAGACAGAAAGCAGATTGGCGGTTACTAGGGGCTGGGGGAGGAGAAATGGGGAGTGACTGCTTAATGGATATGGACTTCCCTTTTGGAGTGATGATGTTTTATAACTAGACTAGAGGCCCAGTGCACGAATTCAGGGCTGAGTGGGGCCATCTTGCCCAGTCCCCATCGGGGCTAATGGGGGTTGGCCGACAGGGGAGGGACAGCGGGAGGACTTCCGGGCATGTCTGGTTGGTCTCATCCAGTCTCGATCAGCCGGACCCCAGCAGCAAGCTAACCTACCAGTTAGAGCGTCTGTCCCCTGGTGGTCAGTGTGCATCATAGATCAAAAGGTCAAAGGAACAGTCAGACACTTAGCATATTACGCTTTTATTATTTAGGATAGAGGTGGAGGTTGCAAAATATGGTGAATGCGCTAAATGCTACTGAATTGTACATTTTAAAATGACTAATTTTATGTTATGTGAATTTTACTTTAATCTTTTAAGAAACAAAAATAATTGGAAATAAAGTTTTCTGGGGAAAATCATTGCTGTCTCTTATAAATTAACATAAATCTAAAGCCCAACTTGGACCCTAGCCGGTTTGGCTCAGCGGACTAAAGGGTCCTGGGTTCGATTCCGGTCCAGGGTACATGCCCGGGTTGCAGGCTTGGTCCTCAGTAGGGGCATGCAGGAGGCAGCCAATCAATGAGTCTGTCATCATTGATGTTTCTCCCTCTCCCTTCCTCTCTGAAATCAATAAAAATATATTTTTAAAAATAAAAATAAAACCCAACTTGGTCCTTAAAACACTCTCTGAGAAGCAAGTGAACTCCTCCCAGAGACCATTTACAGAGAAAGAGCCAGGCAGATCTCAACCCGCCTCCCAGAGGCCGGTCCTCCTGGGCACCCGCTTGTGGCTGCCCCACCCCCAGCGTCTGCAGGTGCCGTTCCTTGGCTACACCACCCTCCCTGCTCCACTGTCCCCTCAGCAAGGGCAGCAGCATCTAGCTGGCGGCGTGGGAGCCAGGAGGCCCAGGCACATAGGGGAGCTCTGTGCATCCTCAGGAGAGTGGCTTCACCCTCAGAGCCTCCGTTTTCCTTCTGTGGAATGGGCCCATAGCAAGACCCTCCACTTCACAGGACAGATGAGAGTATTGAATGAGATGATTCCCGGAAGGCACTCAGAACTGAAGGACTCCATAAATGTGTTCCACAAATACAGAGCACCTACTGTGTGCCAGCCCCTGCTACGGGCACTGGGAGTACAACAGCGACCAGGGCCGACGTTCTAGCCCGGGATAGGGAGTACAGATAAAAGACAAGGTAGAGCTAAATATATAGTGGTTAGTTATAGGTTAGTGTTACCAAAAATCACGGAGGGCAGTATAAGTGTTCACGGGGTATGTTATGCAGCGGGTGAGGAGTGTTTAAGCAGGAGGCCTGGGAAGACCTCACCAGAAAGTATCATGTGAGTCATAAGCTGAAGGACGTGAAGAGGCCATTACTGGAGCTGATGACTATACATTGCTTAGAACTGTCGTCGCACACAGTAAGCATTGCACAAGTGGTCGCCACAGCCTTGTGGATACCTGGGGTGTGGGCATTCCAGGCAGAGGGAGCAGCAGGGCAAAGGCTCTGGGGCAGGAACCGGCCTTTGTTGCTAAGATCAAAGGAGACCAGCACAGCTGGGGTGGACAGGCAAAGGGCGGTGTGCCAAGAGGAGGGCCAGACAGCCGGGCTGGACTCGCAGGGACTTGGCCATGTGAGGGTGCGGGCCTCCCCTCAGTGAGAAGGGAAGCCACCAGGGTGCTTCCGGGGTTCACCATCATTAGTAACATGTGCCTCATGTCCCTCCTTTGGGGAAAGATATGGCCCTCTCTCTCCTTTCCTTCCATGGCTGCAGTCCTGCTTGTGCTCCCACACACACACACCCCCACACCCCATGTGCCTCCACCCCCACATCTTGTGGTATTTCTTAAAGAACATTTGATCAGATATTTCAATATAACACACGTGGCATTTACAGGAAATGATAGTTTTCAGATCTGGGGAATTGCGTGACTGAAGTTTACTTTGTTCTGCCTTTTGATAACTTAGTGTAAACTTGAGACTATGATATAAATAGGCGATCAAACAAGTTTTCCCAGTGCAAAGGAATTCCTAAAAAGTTAATGATAGCCTCACTGGGAAAAAAGAAAAGAAAAAGCATTGGTTTAGCACAAGCATGTCAAACTCAAAGGCTAAGAAGGGCCAAATAAACAAGGTCTAAGTTTTGCAAAAAAACAAAAGCTTCAATTTTCACAGAGATGTAGGTTTATTTCAATAGAGACATGCTGAATACAAAGGACTGAAATAATTGAGTCATCATTAACATAAAATAATAGAACATTTTAATAAAAATTAAGGATTTTTTTCTTGAACATTAACTTACCAGGCACTGAATAACTGCACAAATTAATAAGCGAATAAACCTATTTTTCCTGTTCTCCGAAAGCGAAATATTTTCTGTTGCGCACACCAAACAAGTCAGTACAAGACTAATGACGTGGCCATCGGCTGCTAAAATATTCGCTGCTAGTATTAGTGAGAGAAATGGTGCATAAGGTGCATAAGGGAAATGAATGCAACACGATTATGGTAATCAGTCATAAGCAAATGCTATAGTTTATTATTAATAACTAGAGGTCTGGTGCACAAATTTGTGCACCAGTGGGGTCCCTCGGCCTGGCCTGTGAGATTGGGCCGAAACCAGCTGTCCGACATCCCCTGAGGGGTCCCGGGTTGTGAGAGGGCACAGGCTAGGCCGAGGGACCCCACTGGTGCACAATTGGGGTCGGGAGGGATCCAGGAGTTTGGCCAGCCAGGGAGGGATTGAGGGAGGGCTCCTGGGCCTGTCTGGCCCATTTCAGTCCTAATAGGCTGGACCCCAGCAGCAAGCTAACCTACCATTCGGACCATCTACCCCTTGGTCGTCAGTGCATGTCATAGAGAGCAGTTGAGTGGCCTTAGCATATCATTTGCATATTATGCTTTGATTGGTTAAACAGAAGACCAGCCCTAGCCAGTTTGGCTCACTGAATAGAGCGTCGGCCTGGGGACTGAGGGGTCCCAGGTTCGATTCCGGTCAAGGGCATGTACCTTGGTTGCGAGCACATCCCCAAGTAGGGAGTGTGCAGGAGGCAGCTGGTCGATGCTTCTCTTTCATCGATGTTTCTAACTCTCTATCCCTCTCCCTTCCTCTCTGTAAAAAATCAATAAAAAATATATTTAAAAAAAAAAAAGAAGACCAGACAACTGTACACTTAGCATATTAGGCTTTTATTATATAGGATTATGTATAACAGGATATTGTAAAAATTAAGTTACAAAATTTTTATTAAAATGTTCCTTACATACTGTATATTGGCTGGGCCATAAAAATATTCATTGTGGGCCACATGAGGCCCGCAGGCCGCGAGTTTGACATGCTTGGTTTAGAAGAAACATGAAATTCTAGAAAAAGGTAATTTAAACACTAGAGGAAAATGGTTAAGAGCCTGAGCCAGTCTGCCCAGGATTCACATCCTGACTTACAGCTCACCCGCTGAAGGGCGGTGGGTATGTTACTTCCTCTCTCTTGTTCCACTCATTGGAAAGGGCTTTGTCAAAAGGATCCGAGGAGGCACAAAAGGTTTGTCCTAAAACATGCATAAACATTTGCATAATGTTTGTTCCACAATTGGGTATTTCTGTCGTACATTCCCTACCCCAAATCCCCAGAATATAAGAAATAGCAATATTTGAAGATGGCTTATAATTTTTTAAATTCATTTTTCAGCCGAAACCGGTTTGGCTCAGTGGATAGAGCGTCGGTCTGCGGACTGAAAGGTCCCAGGTTCGATTCCGGTCAAGGGCATGTACCTGGGTTGCGGGCACATCCCCAGTGGGAGGTGTGCAGGAGGCAGCTGATCGATGTTTCTCTCTCATTGATGTTTCTAATTCTCTATCTCTCTCCCTTCCTCTCTGTAAAAAATCAATAAAATATATTTTTAAAAAAATTCATTTTTCAATTACAGCTGACATACAATGTTATATTACTTTCAGGTGTACAACATAATGATTAGACATTTATATAACTTGCTTATATAACTTAGAGGTGATCACCCTGACAAGTTTAGGCCACATCTGACACCATACATAGTTATTACAATATTATAAACTATACTAGAGGCCCAATGCACGAAATTCGTGCATGGGTAGGGTTCCTAGGCCTGGGCAGTGATCAGGGCTTATCTGTGGGGCGACTGGCAGGGCAATCAGGGGGGCCCCCTGCTGGCATCCGCCTTGGCCACCTGCTCGCCGGCCCCGCCCCCGCCCCCTGCTGCCACTGTAGCCGCCAGTCATTGCCCCCCTCTGTAGGGTGACCAGTGGGGTAATGGGGCGGGGGGCAACTGGCACCTGCCTTGGCTGGCCTGGGGCCTGTGGGCTGGGGTCAGTTGAGCATCGGCACCCTGGTGGTCAGTGCGCATCATAGAGACCTGTCGTTCCACCAGTCGTTCCACCAGTTGGTCAATTTGCATATTAGCCTTTTATTATATAGGATTCCCTATGTTGTATTCCCTGTTACATCCCCATAACTGTTTTTTTGTTTCGTTTATTTCTGCAAAGGGGCTGGGAGAGGGTCACCATTGCAGTTCTTATAACTGGCAGTGTTTACATCTTAATCCCTTCACTTTTTCCACCCAGCCTCCCAAACCCTCTCCCATCTGGCAACCATCAGTCTGTTCTCTGTATCTATGAGTTTGTTCCTGTTTTGTTTGGGGTTTTCTTTATTTTTAAATATGTTTTTATTGATTTTGAGAGAGGGAGAGGGATTGAGAAATAGAAACATCGATGAGAGAGGAACATCATTGATCAGCTGCCTTCTGCAGGCACCCCTACTGGGGATGGAGCCCACAACCTGGCATGTGCCTGGCCAGGAATGAACGTGTGACCTCTTGGTTTTTGGGTTAATGCTCAGCCGCTGAGCACACCAGCCAGGCTGTTTTTGTTCTTTAGATTCCACATATAAGTGAAGTCATATAGTATTTGTCTTTCTCTGCCTGATTTATTTCAATTAGCACAATACCTTATAGGTCCATCCGTGTTGTCACAAATGGCAAGATTTCATTTAAAGATGACTTTTTAAAACTAATCCTATATAATAAAAGGCTAATATGCAAATACTAGTAGACCAAACAGCGGAACAACTGGTTGCTATGGCATGCGCTGACCACCAGGGGACGCACGCAGAACATGGCAGGTATCGGCAGCAGGCAGCAGAGCATGGAACATGGTGGGCATGTGGAGCTGGAGAACAGGAGTGCCAGACCAAGGCGGGGCATTGGTGGCTGTCATCAGGGCAAGCCTCTGGTGATTACTAAAAATTCTTTGCTCCTGGGTGCCGCAGTCCCACCTGGCGCTCGTACTTGCTGCTGGTGCCCGGTGCTGGCCCTGATCTTTCGGCACCATCAGTGAGTGCGAGCAGCAGCTGCCAGCCCCTATCGCCCCTCAGGCTTCTCTACCTCCCCCTGCTCCTGAGGGGTGATCGGGGGCAGCAACAGCCGCCGCTCGCACCCACTGCTGGCATCAGCCCCAATCGCTCTGTGCCATCAACAGGGCGGTGGGAGTGGGGCTGCCAGCAGACAGGGGACCCGGGGCCACAGCAGGAGTGGCCAGGTGGGGGCGTGAAGTATGGGCTGAGACCTGCCCTTGTGCCCACCTCAGCCTCACGGCCCACAGTTCCTTTCAAGGTGCACAAATTCGTGCACTGGGCCCCTAGTAATAATATCCAGTAAAGACTTCCAACTTCATTCCCCCTTCTATCTCCAAGCTTATCTATTCCTCATTCCTCCGCCGACCTTGCCCTAACAATCACCTTTCATTTCGTTCATTCCTTCTCCTAGGCTGCCCAGGACTCTGGGCTCTCCGAGTACAATGTTGGACAGACTCAGATCCAGCTCCAGAACACTCCCCAATACACAATAGGTTCTCAAGAAAAGCTTTTAGAATGAGTAAAAATGGGCTTAAGTCCACACTGGCAGGATAAACACTTGACCCTTCCAGTTAATCCTTGAAATTTTCTGGTTGACAAGCTCCAAACTGAGTGACAGGGCAACATGCCAAGGCCAAGGTTCTTTCCCAGATGAACCCCGACTACTTCCCCAGTCTCATCTCCCTACTCCCTCCCACCCAAAGCTACGCCGCTTCCCTGAACAAGGCAGGTTCTCTCAGGCCTTTGCCACTTGTCCTTTAAGGTTCTGCCCCAAGGTCACCTCCTCCAAGAAGGCACCGTGGAATCCAGACAGAGTCCCTTTGTCAGTGTCTCTGCTGCAGGATTCAGTTGAATATTGCACCCACCAATTCAAGAAGTACTGTACTCCGCAGGGCCCATGGTAACTCAGCTGACAATGCTCCTCAAGGCCACCAGGGGGCGCTTTCAAAACACCGCCAGATTTGGTGGCCTAAAACCCTGACACTGGCTGCCAGTTGCTCTAAGGATTAACAGTTAAGATGCCTTTTGGGTTCAGATTCTGAGTCCTCCATTCCGAACTCGGAGCTAGTGACAGCACCTCTCCAAACCTCTATTTCTACAGATATGGTCGTCAGGTGGATCAGGTAGACTGTGTCCTATAAAGTGCTTGGAACAGTGTCGCTTTTAGGACGTTCTCAGATTATATTAGGGGCCGCAGCATGCAGGGCCTCAGCAGGAAGCAGACAGAAAATTCAAGCTGAGTGACAGGGGAGAGTTTAATAGAGACTCTTGACAGGGTGGAGGCAGGGAGGTGGTGCAGCCCCCTGGGCTGGAAAGATGGGAGCTTCTGCTATCCCCAGGCCTGCATGGCAGCCATTACCCAGGTGTGCGGAGAGGACCTCCTGATGAGCAGTGTGGTCTTGGGTGGAAGGACAACCCCACATCAGAGAGGGAGCTAGGGAATAAAGACCCCTCCCTCACCCTGACTGGTTTGGCTCAGTGGATAGAGTGTCGGCCTGCGGACTGAAGGGTCCCAGGTTCGATTCTGGTCAAAGGCACGTACCTTGGTTGCAGGCACATCCCCAGTCAGGGGTGTGCAGGAGGCAGCTGATCAATGGCTCTCTCTCTCATCGATGTTTCTAACTCTCTATCCCTCTCCCTTCCTCTCTGTAAAAAATCAATAAAATAAAATAAAAAATTTTAAAGACCCCTCCCTCCAATCTCTCACCAGTGTCCCCATTGACCAAACCAAACAGGAAGCTAGAGACCAAGAAAGACGAGTGTAATCCATACAGAACGGCCCAAGGTCCTAGCACATTCCCAAGAGTATGACAGGGAAAGGCAGAGAGTGGGTCTGAAAAAGCAAACAAAAAAGATGCAGCACACTCTTACTGTTATTGATCTTATTATTAAGAAGGTAATAAGAATCCTAATAATAGTATTGATTGGTTTTTTAATTCCTCATCATGGTGTAAGAGGTCCTTGAAGGTCTGGTCCACCTCTTCCTACCCTGTTACTCCTACCTCCCCTATTGCTCTCTGAAACGCAGAGGTTGCCAGGGAGGGGGTGGGAGAGAACCTTCAGGTCTACACATTTGTCATAATGCCTTTAACAGTGCACTTAGCCTTTGTGCATCTCAGTATATGTAAACTTTACCTGAAAACTAAACAAATGAGAATGATCTGTAAGTAATATTGAACTTTAGTTTTTTTGTTTGTTTGTGGGGTGTGTGTTTTTTTTAATTCTCACCCTAGTATATGTTTATTGATTTTAGAGAGAGGGGAAGGGGGAGAGAGAGAGAGAGAGAGAAAGACATCAATGTGAGATAGAAACATTGATCAGTTAAAGTCACACATGGGATCGTGTTGAGAGGGAAATGTACTGGTGATGGCAACTCACTTTGAAATGACGGGCAGACCGAGGGAGAGAAAGGTGGGTGAGTATGTGATGAAGCAATTAGAGTCAACTGGTAATTGTCGAATCCAGGGGATGGGTACACCTGTATTCACTGTAAAATTATTTCAGCTTTCCTGCATGTTTGCAGTTTTTCATGAAACATGTTTGGGAAAATATAAAACATTGGCGAGGGTGTTGAGTCAGCACAGATATTTGGGTTTTCTTGGTTAGAGGGGCCGAGAAAACAGAATTTCTCTGGGGCTTTCCACAGAAACCACAGCCACTTCCCTGCTGCGCTCGAGGAGGAATGCTGCCAGCGGCCCAGGCCCCGCTCCTGCGGAAGTCAGCCTTTCGGTAGAAAACGCAGGGAAGAGGGAGGCAGAGACCGCGGCCTCTGGTGGAAAACCCTGCGGGGAAGACATCTGCTTCGCATCTGAGCTCATTTATTATTCAGTCAACAGACATTTATTGAAACCCTCCTAGGTGTCTGGCCCTGACGTGAGCAGCGGCGCTAAAAACAGCCCTGGCATTGCCCTCAGGGGACTGAAATCCAGGGGCAGAGAGAGACTTGTTCTTCAGGTGGAGATGATGCAAAGGGATCAGGACAATTCCGGGGGAGCCCTGGGGCGGTGGGGGCCCCACAGGAGGCACCTGATCCCGACTGGAGAGGGCGTCCTGGGCTGAGTCTTGAAGGAGTAGGTGTCAGCCAGGCAGGGCGAGGGCAGGACGAAGGAACGGGACGGCTGGGCAGTGAGCAGCAGAGTGTGGTGCCTACAGAAATGTCAAATGTCAGTTGGGGGGGAGAGGCTGAAGATGAGCCGGGAGCGGTGTGCACGGTGCTGAAGGGCAGGTCTGGCCTCAGAAGCCGGGAGCATCTGGGCCTTGTCCTGACAGCGCTGGGAAGCAGGAAAGGGTTGCAGCCGGTGGGAGGCCTTGACCAGATCCGCACACAGGCCAACTGCAGAGCAAGCGGAGGGGGTGGGGAGGCCCCAGTTACGCCGCCCTGATAAACAACTCCAGAACGCAGGGGCTCAAAACAAACAAGGTTTATTCCTCACGCGTTGACATTTGTCGCCGGCTCCCAGGGCCCTCTTCCCCACCGCCCTCACTCCCCCACCCTGGCCCTGCAGTTGGGAAGGTGGGTGGTCCCGTCCACAGGACAGAGAACTTCCGCTCAGATGCTTCCACCTGGAAGCACCCCTGACGCTCCTGCTCTTATTCTGTGGCCGCACGTCTTGCAGGTGCGGGAAAGGCGAGCCTCCCGGGTGCCCAGGATAGAGGGGGCCTGGCTATCGGCCACCAGGGGCAATGCCACCATGAGACGTGAGCGCCAACGCAGCGAGAACAGGATGTAGGCAAGACGCGAGGGAGCCTGGACTCAGAGAGGGGACAGAGAAGAAAATGAGTCGATTTGAGAAACATTTGGGAATCACACAGAGTTCTGTATCTGCTGGTGATCTGTCCTAATTCCTTATTCTAAAAAATAAAGAGGAAAATAAAGAAAAGGAAAAAAATAAAAAAATACAAGGTAACATTTACATGCCCAGAGCGTTTCTAAACCAGAGCCGTCCAATAGAGACATGATATGAGCCACATATGTTGTTTTTAACTTTTTAGGAGCCACATTAGGAAAAGCACAATGGAACAGGTGAGGTTATCATATTTTAACCCAACATATCCAAAATATGAGCCTTTCAGAATGTGATCTATACAAAAATGATCAGTGAAGTATTTTACGTTCTTTTCTTTTTCCTCCTTAGTCCTCAAAATGCTGTGTTTTACCTTCGCAGCATGTCTCTGTTCAGACCAGCCACAGGTCTCTCTTTCTTTTTTTAAAAAACTACAGTACATTTTATTTACAAAATGTATATACTGAATACTATTCGTGTTTTGTCACCATGGAAAGACCTCCACAGCCAAGTCAGAGAGGCCCGTGGAAAGGCAGGGCACCATACTGCACAGGGCAGACACAGACATATTGGCTACGGGTATCCTCACAGCAACCCTGTAAACTGGGCACTAGTATTGCTTCTCCTTTAGAGAAGAGGAAACTGAGGCACAGGAAGATGAGGGACTTGCCCCAACTCACAAAGTGGTGGAGGAGCAGAGCTTTGGTCCCAGACAGCGGAGCTCCTTGGGCACCGACTGAGATGGGCGGCTACACAGGTCACATTTAAGGTGGGTGAGCGAGCGCCCACGGGGCCACTCCACCCTCAGGGGAGGGCTCAGCATGGACAGAATGATTATTATTTTTTAAATATGTTTTTATTAATTTGAGAGAGAGAGAAAGGTAGAGGGGGGAAGAGAGAAAAAGAGAGAGAGAGAGAGAGAGAGAGAGAGAGAGAGAGAGAGAGAGAGAGATGGGAGCCTGCACACCAGGAATCTAACGGGTGACCTTTTGGTGCACAGGACAACGCACAACCAGCTGAGCCATCCCAGGTGGGCGAGATTGTTGGTGATTTTTGAGGACCCTGAAGGGGAAACCCACTGTTGGACCCAAGCAAGAGGGCGTGGTGGGATGAAGGGATACGGGAAAGGATTGAATTACCTTCCCCTTACTTGCCGTAGGTTGCCAAGGAGTTAGAAAAATCCCCTTGGGTATCTGGCTGCAGACTGGTGGCTGCAAATGTGCAAATGCCGATTCTTTACGTTGGATGTGAGACAGGCCAGGAAGCCAGGACAAGTGGGACAGGGAAACTGAGACAGATGCTGAACAAACCCAGAGCAATTTACAACAGCTACAGAAGGTCACCTCCCCACAGATAACATCTAGGCCTCAGTTGTATTTCAGTTTCAGACCCAGAAAAGCGGCGAAACCAGGTGGGTCACACCAGGACCACCCCGCCCTGACACTGACCAGTCCGTGGAGACCAGGACCCTGGAGGAGCACACCTGGAAAAATGATGAATATTCTGCTGAAATCCTCCCCTAAGACGCCCGCCTGAGCGAAAGAGATAAAAGTCTCAAGGCAAAAGACCCATGCCCTAACCGGTTTGGCTCAGTGGATAGAGCGTTGGCCTGTGGACTAAAGGGTCCTGGGTTCGATTCTGCTCAAGGGCATGTACCTTGGTTGCAGGATCAGTCCCCAGTAGGGGGTGTGCAGGAGGCAGCTGATCGATGTTTCTCTCTCACCGATGTTTCTAACTCTCTATCCCTCTCCCTTCCTCTCTGTAAAAATCAATAAAATATATTTAAATTAAAAAAAGAAAAAGACAAAGGATCCAGGGCACACTCTCCTTCTGGGGAGCAGTCCCCTCCATTCCTTTTCCCTCTCCCCCACTCCTTCCCCCACAGGCATCTCCTAAACTCTCAAGGACCCCACGAGGCTTGTAACCAGAGGAGCAACGGGCAGCGGCAGCCCATCCCAGGCCAACCCCTGAACCTGTTCCCAAGGCCCCTTTTCTCCGACTTCCCAGAGAGTGAGGGCAGCCGGTCTAGGCGATCCTGTTGCTTCTTCATTGCTAAGCCTTTTCTTGTTTTAAGGTTCCCTAACAGTCACCTAGACTCACGTTTTGAAATGTTTCCGGCGTGAAGTCAAAAACCCACACACTACCGCTGGCCCTGGGCAGACCCGCCAAGAGCCAAGCTCTTTCTCTGGTAACAGATGAACACGACCTGGGAGTGGGCTCCTTGTGAAGTCACAGGAGGAGTGGGCCTCTCGTCAATGCCTGTCTGGTGTACCTGCCCTGGAATAAAATTCTAGTCTCTCATTTAATCACCTTCCCTTTCCAAACGGGGAAACTGAGGCTCAAGAAGGCACAGGCTTGTCCAAGATCACACAGGAAGGATGGAAAAGTCTCCACCCACCCCCATCCCTTTCCAGAGGCAAGAGCATTTATTGCCTTGTGGGTATTTCCTGAAATATCTATAAACATTCACACAGAGATCATTTTTTAACACAATAGTGGCACACTGTTCTGCATCTTGCTTTTTTGTTTTTCATGAACAAGATCAAAATCTCTCCAGATGAGTATATATAGATGTGCCTTGTGGGTTGTTGTTTTTTTTTCATGTGTTGCATTTTTTTTAATTTTTCAATTATAGTAGGCATTCAATATTATATTCATTTCAGATATAAGTGATCCTGATAAGTCTAGTACCCATCTGACACCATATATAGTTATTATGATACTAGAGGCCCGGTGCACAAAAATTTGTGCACTCAGGGTGGGGAGAGGAGGTCCCTCAGCCCGGCCTGTGCCCTCTCGCATTCTGGGACCCATCGGGAGATAACGACCTGCTGGCTTAGGTCTGCTCCCAGGTGGCAGAGGGCAGGCCTAATCCCAAGGTGCAGCCCCTGGTCGGGCTCAGAGCAGGGCCAATTGGGGAGTTGGGGTGCCGCCCCCTGTCACACTCAAGGCAGGGTCCATAGGGAGGTTGCCGCACCACCCCCTCTCACGCACAGAGCAGGGCCCATCAGGGGGTTGGGGAGCTCCCCCTTGCCACACACAGAGCAGGGCCGATCAGAGGGTTGGGGCTCCGCACCCTGTCACACCCAGAGCCCGCAGGGCAATTAGGGGTTTGGTCGCTGCCCCCTGTCACACTGATCCCGGTGCAGAGGGGCCTCGCTGCTCTGCTGATCCCGGGGACTGGGAAGCCTCTCAGCTTTGCTGATAACCGGGGCCAGGAGGCCTCTCGGCTCTGCTGTTCGAGGGGCTGGGTCGCCTCTCGGCTGATCCGGGAGCGGGGAGGCCTCTCAGCTCCGCTGATCCCAGAGCCGGAGGCCTCTCGGCTCCGCTGATCCCAGGGCTGGGAGGCCTCTTGGCTCCGCTGATCACGGGCCTGGGAGGCCTCTCAGCTCCGCTGATCCCAGAGCCGGGAGGCCTCTCAGCTCCGCTGATAACCGGGGCAGGGAGGCCTCTCGGCTCCGCTGATCCCAGGGCTGGGAGGCCTCTCGGCTCCGCTGATCCCGGGGCCCTGAGGCCTCTCTGCCCTGCCGCTTCTGGGCTGTTTGGCTTCACTCTGCTTGGAGCCTGAGTATGCAAATTAACCTCCATCTTTTAGCTTCTATAATTGAAACATTGTATCTTTTGGAGTTGTTGCTTCAGGAGCTCAGAGCCCCGCAGCTGCTGACTGGCAACCTTGGCTTCCTCCATCGCTGGGGCAACCAAGCCTCCTCTTCTCAGCTGCCTGGCTGCCTGTCGACATCTTGGCTGACAGTTAATTTGCATATCTCGCTGATTAGCCAATGAAAAGGGTAGTGGTTGTACGCCAATTACCATGTTTCTCTCTTATTAGTATAGATTATTGACTATATATTCCCGATGCTGTATTTTACATCCCTGTGACCATTTCGTAACTGCCAGCTTGTATTTCTTAATGCTTTTGCTTTTTTCACTTAGCCCCCCAAAACCCTCTCCCTCCTGGCGACCATTAGACTGTTCTCAGTATTTATAAGTCTGTTCCTGTTTTGTTTGTTTGTGTTTGTTGGTTCTTTTGATCCCACATATAAGTGAAATCATATGGTATTTGTCTTTCTCTGACTTATTTCACTTAGCATAATACCCTTGTCTTGTTTTGTTCAGTGTCCATAAAGCACCAAACTGTCTAAATGTACTACAGTTAACTTACCCAGTCCCCTCTTAATAAACTTCTAGGATATCCCTAGTTTCTTGCCATTACCAATACTACTGGAATTCAGAGCCTTTGAGCAGACCTTGTGTCAGCCATATGAACCCGTCTCTCCACGATGAATTCCTCGGAGGAAAACTGCCAAGTCAAACATTATGTATGTTTGTCACTGTGAAAAGCATTTCCAAATTGCGCTCAAATTCCCCCTCTGCCGCTGGCTGGCCGCCCATTTCTCAAAGGGGCTTTCTGCTCTCTCTGAACGGCTTGAATGTTTGTCTCACAGCAAGAAGGTCTCCATGTGTTTCTTATGCAATTAAAATGAAATGAGCCCTTCCTTAAAAACACAAGCCCGGAAGAAGAGAAACCAGCAAGGCCAGTCCAGGCAGACGCTCCACCTGTCTCCTGCCTGCTGCCTTGTCCCCAGCCAGCCCTGCCTGATGTTGAAATCTGTTTCTCAAGCGTAAACATGGACCGCAATGATCAAACTTTTGAAAAAACATGAGCAGCAGATGAGGTCATTTTTCTCCCTCTGTTGCTTTTCATCTGCCTAGATTCCCCTGCCCCTGTGTCCTTCCTCCATCTCCTCCTTCCTCTTCTCTTCCTCTGACTCCTGATTTAGTGAGTGCTGTGCTGGAAACATTTTATTTATTTACTTATTTATTTATAAGTATATTTTTATTGATTCCAGAGAGGAAGGGAGAGGGACAGAGAGATAGAAGCATCAATGATTAGAGAGAATCATTGATCGGCTGCCTCCTGCACGCCTCACACTGGGGATCGAGCCTGCACACTGGGCCCATGCCCTTGACCAGAGTCTAACCCAGGACCCTTCAGTCCACAGGCTAACACTCTGTCCACTGAGCCAAACCATCTAGGGCTGAAAACATTTTAAAGCTCTGCCCAGTTCAACAAAAGAACACTTAAGTTATGCAGAATCTTGCATTTTTTAACAAGAAAGAGAAAAGGAAAGGAAAGCGCAGCTGGGAGTAGCCATTGGAAGAG
The DNA here is from genome assembly GCA_036010255.1 of Myotis pilosus. Classification (NCBI taxonomy): domain Eukaryota; kingdom Metazoa; phylum Chordata; class Mammalia; order Chiroptera; family Vespertilionidae; genus Myotis; species Myotis pilosus. The sequence goes on from JASKON010000029.1 coordinate 1,056,829, forward strand.
CAAAACAAAGATCTATTTTAAACACGTTAAGCTCTTCCTTTGTCGACCTTTCCTTTCCCTTCCTGAACAGAAGCAAGTTGGAGAGGGGGATGCAGGGCTCAGAATAGGGTGGGATGAGCAGGTGTCCACCCCAGGGGCTGTGGGGTGTGGGCAGTGGCAGCTGTAAAAGACTGGCTACTTTCAGGGGAATTGAGCACAGAAGTAAGTATATCAAGGACATTGAGAGCCCGAGTTCTCACTCATGGAGAAATGAACTACACTTATGCAAAGGGAGAAAACTACTAGTAAAATGAACCCTATATGAGGGGTTGGAATTGGAGATAGAGTAGCTGCCTGATTTTCAAGATATAGAGATAGATGTAGAATAACTATAGATGTACATGTGTATGTAAATATATCCATCCATATTTCCTACTTTTGTCCACTGAGACAGCCTGGGTGCAGCAAGAACCCAATAGCAACAACCACAGCTATTGGTCCCAAATCTTGGTTTCTACATGTCACCCTCCAGCCCAAGCCGGCTTGAGCATCGGCCCTCTGACTGAAGGGTCTTGGGTTCTGTTCCAGTCAAGGGCACGTACCTCGGTTGCCTCCCAGCCCAGGTTGGGAAGGGTGCAGGAGGCAGCAAATCTATGTCTCTCTCTCACATCGATGTTTCTCTCTGTGTGTCTCTCCCCGTCCCTTCTACTTTCAAAATTCAATGGGGGGAAAAATATCCTCGGGTGAGGATTAACAAAAATAAGTAAGTAAGTGTCATCTTCCAGTGAAATGTACCAGGGCTTCCTGGAGTAAAGGCTAATTCTAGGACGGGCACTACGAAAGGACAAGGTAAGCCTGGCAGGCTTGTTGTACCAGGAAGCAAAACAAACAAACAAAAAAATGCTCGAAGAATGATGAGGACAGGTTGAAAGGACTCAGCGACCAGCTCACAGGAGCTCCCACAGGTCAAACTGGGGACAATTGGAACATGAGAACAAACCATGACTATAAGAGATTATAATCCACCAATGCTATGAGTCTATAAATTAAGAAATCAAAAGTGTGATGAGGAGTGCCCTCACACCTTTCTTCCCTCTCAGGCTTGCATCTCCTAAACTCTAAGGGTCCCCCCAAGATTTGCAACAAGGGGAGCAATGGGCGGCAGCAGCTCGTCCCAGGTTTACCTCCTGAACATGTCTCCAAAGCCTGGGACTGACTTCTCTCTGGGCCCACACAGCCCCACGTGGCTCACATTCCTGTCATGTTCCCAGGCTCCCTTGTTCTTCCACCCTAAGCCCTTCCTTGTCTCACTGCCCCCAGCTTTAATAAACATACTCTCAAAATAAAAGAGAAAATGTGGTGAGGAACGGGATATTCACACAGCCCCTGAATGTCTCCCCAGAAAACACCTTCATTACAAAGCGGGGAAGGGTGACTGCCAGGGGAAAAGCCTGGAAGACACCACCTATCCCAAGCGATCAAAGCGACTGTCCTGAAAGCGACCCTCCTGAGGGGGTGTCAGAAGAGCCTAACATCTCCTGGGACACTCCCTCCCAAAATGCATAACCCGAATCTGATCTGGAGAGGAGACAGACCAAGGCAACCGATGGACATCCCACCCCAAAACTGGCCTGTGATGTTCACCAGAGTCATGACGGCCAAGGAGAGAGGGGAGAATTCTTCCAGACCACAGGAAGCTAAAGAGACAGGACAGCTCAGGGCAACGACAGAGTCCAGCTTGAACCCTTTACTGTTGTTGAAAAGAAACAGGCCCAAAGTGCAGGTTAGTCTCTCCCAGGAAGAGAATTTTAAACCAACCCATCTGGAATTTCCTGATCCGCACGAGTGAGGTAATCTGCCCATAAAACCTTCCATTTTGTACAGCTCCTAGGAGCTGCCTTCTGTTTGCTAAGTGGGACGCTGCCCGATTGATGAATCATTCAATAAAGTCAATTAGTATTTAAATTTATTCGGCTGTCGCTGTGGAAAGCCGAGTTGCCCAGGTGGGGCTGCTGTCAGCATGGAGTTACCTCAAAAAACTAAAAATGGAACTGCCTTATGACCCAGCAATGCCACTTCTGGGAACTTATCCAAAGAAACCTGGAACACTAACTCGAAAAAAGACATGCACCCCTCTGTTCATGGCAGCGTTATTTACAATAGCCAAGATTTGGAAGCAGCCCACGTGCCCATCATTAGATGAGCTGAGAAAACAGCTATGGTACATTTACACAATGGAATACTACACAGCTGTAAAAAAACAAAAAAAAGGAATTCTTACCCTTTGCAACAGCATGGATGGACCTGGAGAACATTATGTGAAATAAGCCAGTCAAAGAACAGCAAGTACCAAATGATTTCACTCATATGTGGAAATGAGCTAACAAGCAAAATAGAGACACTCATAAATACAGAGCAGGCAGGCAGCTCTGGTTGGGGGTGGGGTGTTGCAGGGTAGGGGAGGGATGAGGATTGAGCAAAAAAGAAAGAACTCATGGGCATGGACAACAGTGTGGTGACTGTGGGGAGGTGGGGGCTGGAGAAGGAAGAGGGTATGGAGGGATAAATGGTGATGGGGAGAAAAGTAACATTTAATTTAAAAGTAAAAACAAAAGTTAAAAAACACGTACGGCATGACTAAAAACTAAAACAAAAAACCTGCATGACATCATTCTAACGGGTAAATGTACTCGGCTGAATTTGTGTTAATACTGTGAAGGCCATTTATTGGGATGACTGGTGACACTTGAATGGAGTATGAGGATTAGAGAGTAGAAACTTATCAATGCTAATCTTTTTTATGTTTGAAGTTATCCTTTGGTTCCGTGAAGGTTCTTGTTTGTAGGAAACACACACTAAACATTGCGGGGCATAATATTGGCAACTTACTCTCGTATGATTTAGGAAAATTAATTTCTTTGTACTGTACGCACAACTTTTCTGTAATTTTGAAATATTTCCAATTAAAGATTAAAGCAGTGCTTTTTTTGTTTTTGTTAATCCTCCCCTGAAGATATTTTTCCATTGATTTTTAGAGAGAGTGGAAAGGAGGGAAGGGGGAGAGAGAGAAAGATTGATGCGAGAGGCACATCGATTGGACCCAACTGGGTTTGGGATCCAACCTGCAACCCAGGTATGTGCCCTTGACCAAGAATCGAACCTAAGACCTCTCTGTGTGAGGACCGATGCTCTAACCACTGAACTCACCGGCCAGGGCTAAAGCAGTGCTTTAAAAACTTGTTTGAGCACATAGGAAGTAAGAAGCTTTTTTTTTTTTACTTTTTTAAAAATGTTTTTATTGATTTTAGAGAGAGAAGAAGGGAGAGGGATAAAGAGAGACATCGATGAGAGAGAAACGTCATCAACTAGCTGCCTCCTGCACGCCCCCTATGGGGGATCGAGCCGGAAACCCAGGCATGTGCCCTGACCGGAATCAACCAGTGACATCTTGGTTCCTGGGTCAAAGCTCACCACTGCGCAACACTGGCCGGGCAAGAAATTTTTTTTATATCAAGACCAGTACAAAACATGTTTGTGAACCTGAAACAAATGCAGCACAAAACAACATCTCCTTGCTTTAAAAGATAATATCAAATATAGTTTTTAAGAACTGGAATATAGCACAGAAAAATCAATCCCAAGAGAAACGGTAACGAGATAAGCCCCAACACCACTGGTAGAGACTCACTGAATTGATGTCATGACCTACCCTCTCTGCCCAGCCTTCTTACAAGAATAACAAGAACAAACACATACTGCATAGGCTGTATCACACCCGGGCTCTGTCCTAAGTGCCCTGCGGATATTGCTTAATCCTCACAACTACTTCAGAGGGAAGGTAATGTTAATGTCCATCTTAAAGTTGCAGAAACTGAGGCCACGAAAGATGAACACGTCCAAGGTCACACAGCTAGGAAAAGGTGGGGCTGACTTGGAACTTTAGCCCGACTTCACAACAGCCGCAAAGGGGATATTATTATCCCTCTCTTGGCTGATTGGGAAACGCAGGCTCAGAGAAGCGAAATGGCCAGCCCACGGTCATGCTGATATTGAAAAGCAGAGACTAGTCCCTGAGAACAGTCCTGCACAGTCAGGGAGAAGTGTTGTCATGCTTAGATCCCAAATCAGGAACCTCTATTTGTTCATTGAACCCAATTATGAGAAGACAGCACTCCAGTTTGGCCAACATGCCAGCTGTCCATCTAACGCTTCGCTGTCCAACATGGCAGCCACAAGCTCATTTAAATGTAAGCTAATCAAATAAAATTAAAACACTGCAGGCGGACACCCATCACTTGTGCTCAGTGCTCACGGCTCCCACAATGCACCGCACAGACTGGAAGCTCTGCTGGGCAGGGAGGAGCCTGGAGATTGTTGGCCAGAGCTGAACAATCGATCCTTCTAAAGGGGCACTGCGCTCTTCCGGATACCCTTTCATTACATGCCAAACGCAGGAGCACAGTCCATCAGATAGCCTGTCAACAACCACACGTAACTGTGCTTTTACTGAAGTGGCACTGTCATATTTCCGTGTAAATTAATTCAGGAAAGAAAAGCCCATTAATTAGCCCATAATCCCCAGCTTGGGTTTTAATCCATGGTCGTGACACCTGATGGTACCTATCAACTCTCACCTGGTAGATTTCTTCCCCTGAATGGATTGACCTGGTCGAAGCCAGCCAAGGAGAGACGCTGATTCCAGCACAATTCTGACTCAGCCCATTGGAAAGTTTATTATGACATTCATCGAAGCAATTAGGATTACAGTACACTAACAACTGAATTTATGCTCCTGATAGACAGGTCAGAGGCAGGGTGGAGACTAGGAAAGAATAACAGGAAGATGAAAGGGTTTTTTAAAAATATATTAAAGATAAAAGTGAGGGGAGGAAAAGCCAGCTGACTAAATTTTTCCCCAGTCTGTTGCTGACACACTCTCTGACCAGGCCTCGGCTCACCACCAACACCCGGTGGATTAAAATCACAGGTCTTGCCCTAGCAGGGTTGCCCAGTGGTTAGAGTCCTGGCCCTTGGACTGAAGGGTCTCGGGTTCAATTCCAGTCAAGGGCACATACTTTGGATCCTGGCCCTGGTCCAGGCACATGCAGGAGGCAACCAATTAATGTGTCTCTCTTACATTGATGTTTCACTCTCTGTGTCTCTTCCCCTCCTTTCCACTCTCTCTAAAAATCAGTGGGGGGGAGGGAGTTGGGAGATAAATAAATAAAGAGATAAAAATCATGGGTCTTTTCTCCGTTACACCCTAGAGTCCAGAGCTGAAATAATGGAAATTTCCATATCTGTACTGTCCATACAGTAGCCACATGTGGCTACTTGAGCATTTGAAATGTGACTGAGGAACTGAATTTTAAATTTTATTTAATTTTAATGAATTTAAACTAACATGTGTACAGCAACATGTGGCTGGTGGCTACCATATTGAACAGTGCAGCACTAACTAGTGAGCCATAGATCAGGGCAGGGCCTTCCCATCTGTGTCCCACAACACCTCACATGCAAACTAGTTGTTTTGGGGGCACCCTCTAGGGCAGTGGTTCTCAACCTTCCTAATGCCGCGACCCTTTAATACAGTTCCTCATGTTGTGGTGACCCCCCAATTTCATTGTTACAAATTGAACATAATTAAACCATAGTGATTCATCACAAAAACAATATGTAATTATATATGTTTTCCGATGGTCTTAGGCCTGTGAAAGGGTCGTTCGGCCCCCAAAGGGGTCGCGACGCACAGGTTGAGAACCGCTGCTCTAGGGTGACTCCCTGGGTCCCAACCCAGCTCTGGGAAAGCTTAAGAAAGTGCCTCAGTGTTTGCATCTGTAAAATGGAGCATAAGTGGACCTCACAAAATGTTAAAAGTTTGGGGACCTCAACGGAGGGCAAAGGGAGGTGCACTGCATGATCTTTCCAACTGGTCTGTAGGTGTGAAATTTTTTATAATCAAAGTTGGAAAACAAAATGCTAATACTATATTACAGGAAGGCTCTGAATAGTCAGTGGTGCGTGGAAAGTGCTTGCCACAGTGCCTGGCACCAGCAAACAATGGGTGCTTTTAAAAATGCCTGGCAAGAACATATATGCATAGCCCATGGACACAGCCGGCAATGGGGCTAGGGCCAGAGGGAGGGAGGCGGTCTGGGTGGAGGGAGCAAAGGGTGGGGATGGGGAGTGGGGGACATCTGTAATAATGTCAACAATAATCAATCAATCCATTAATTAATTACCTGGCACCTGGCAGGGTAGCTCTTAAAGCACCGTCCCAATGCACCAAGGTTGTGGGTTCATCCCCATTCAGAGCACAGATAAGAATCAACCAATGAATGCAAAATAAATGGAACAACAAATCTCTCTCCCCCCCTTCCTCTCTCTAAAATCAATAAATAAAAGATTCTAAAACAATGATAAATAAAATACCCGACAAACATCTATTCTCTAAAAGGCGTCGGAGACAAAAAGATAAAAGAAATAACAGCCCAGCCAGTGTGGCTCTGTGGCTGAGCCTCAGTCTATGAACTAGGAGGTCGTGGTTTGATTCCCGGTCAGGGCAGAGGCCCAGAGTTCAGGCCTGACCCCAGAAAGGGGCATGTGGGAGGCAGCTGATCAATGATTCTCTCTCATCTTTGATGTTTCTCTCCCTCTCTCCCTCTCCCTTCCTCTCTGAAGTCAAATAAAAAATATATTTTAAAAAATAATGAAAAAGAAAGTTGTTCAAACCCAGACTCCTCCCTGGGCTATCTCAGCTCCTCTGTTAAAGGAAGGTCTTGGCATTTCTTCCCTAGCTCAGCTTCAAGAGGTTCTTGGAAGAAATGAGGTAGCAACGACTCCTTCGAAACACTGTACAAAGTAATCCAACTTTTATTGAGGCCTTTACTTTCCAGAAACTGACGACAGAGGCATAAGGCTCGGTCCCTGCCCTTGAGGAGCTCACAGTCTAGTCGGGAAGACAGTCGCTGAGACGGTTCCCACGGAGATGCGGGGCAGGGCCGGCAGCCCGCAGAGGGGGGACCCGCTGCCCCGCTCGGCCCCCCACCTTCCAGGCTGGCTCCGGCAAAGCTCATCGTGGTCTCTCCCGCAGTCCCGGGGACAATTCCAACTACTCTCCTCACCAGGAGCACAGGGGAGAGACTAGGATTCGGGGGATACATTTGCTGCCTCAAAAAGCTACAACACCCAGAGGATATGTACAAAGGTCCCTTTCTTTCCCGGAGCCGCAAGCCAGCGCAGCGGAAGCTGGGTACTGAGTGAGGTCAATGGAAGAACAGGGGCTGGGCCAGCCCAGTCCAGTGGCGGGGAGGGGCGGGGCCGGGAGGGGAGGGTACCCAGGGCTCGGGCAGGAGGGCAGGGAGGAGGCTCCCAGGCGGAGGAGGAGCTCATAGTAGGGCGGCAGCAGCCCCAGCCAGCAGAAGAGCCGCCAGCCCGGCCGCGGGCGCTGCCGAGCCTTGGTTATGGGCCCACGTCTTCGTGGGGTATTGCTCCTTGTTGCTGCGGTCCTGGTGGCCCGCGGCGCCCCCGGCCACGCTGGACTCCTCTTTGTGCGCCGTCTTGGGTTCTACCGCCTTCGGGGTGGTCTGGCTGGCGGAGGCGGGGCTGGATTTGGTGGTGGAGGCGGGCTTGGTCGGTGCTCGGGCGGAGGTAGTGCCCACCGGGGTGCTGGTGGCCGCCGTGGTGGACCGAGGGACCGGCAGCAGGACCAGGGGCGGGATTCGCGGGGAGAAGAAGGTCTTGTTGCGGAGGTCTGCGTTGCAGCGGGGCCCCTTGCAGCAGGAGCCGCTGAGCGTGAAGCCGGGGCCTGTCACCGCGTCCCGGGTGCAGAACTCGTCCTGGACGCAGCCCCGGACAGGCAAGGACACGGTCACGTTGGCTGAGGAGGGAGACACACACAGGCCGGGCGTTGAAGGCAGGGCCGGGTAGGCCCCGCCAGAGTAAACCTTAGAGGCAAAAAGCTCCAAAAACAGCCCTCGCCGGTTTGGCTCAGTGGATAGAGCGTCGGCCTGGGGACAAAAGGGTCCCAGGTTCGACTCCCGTCAAGGGCACATGCCGGGGTTGCAGGCTCGATCTCCAGTAGGGGGCGTGCAGGAGGCAGCCGATCAACAATTCTTGATGTTTCTATTTCTCTCTCCCTCTCCCTTCCTTTCTAAAATCAACCAAAATATATATTTTTTAAAAAACTCCAAAACAGGGGACAGAGGGGCTCTGGTCCCATTGATCCAAAAGTCTCAACTCAGGCCTCACTTGGAGAAACACTGTCCCAGTCCTTGGCATAGGATGGGTCACATTTCCTGTAGTAGTCTGAGAGGCTGAACCACAAAGAGACGAGCAAAAGTCCCCCACTTCCCCCTGCCCCCCCCCCCCACCATAACACCACCAATATTTAGTCCTAGAGTTAGAACTACTCTCTCATTATACACCTGGCAGAGGGGTGGGCGGTGGGAGGGATTGAGGAACTTCATCTCCCATGATTCCCCGAGGCAGAGGCCACGAGGCTGACCCACACCTCTCCTCTGTGGTTTAGGGGGGCACCCTAACCCCTTGAGTTGTACGGAGTCAGAACCAGATTCCCCCGCAATGCCCGGGTAGACGCTTGAAGGTTTAAATACGCTTCCCACGGCCCGTCCCTGCGATCTGCACTCAGCAGGCCTCTACGGAAATGCATCTCCCCAAAAAAACTAGGACAGAAAGCATCCTATCCCCATGCCCTAGGACTGCGTTTCTCAAGAAGCTCTGAAAACAAGACGAGAACTGAGGCCGGCAGCGCCCAGAGTGCGTCGGAGGTGGGGGGGTGGGGGGGAGACCCTTTGCATAAAGGGCTGCCGTCGCCCGGGAGGCCTCGGAAAGGCTGCCAGCGCCGCCGCCCCGGCTCCGCGGCTCGCTCACCTGCCGTCAGGGTGACGTTGCCGTCGAAACAGCCCTGGTAGACGCGGTCGCTGGCGTTGTAGCAGCTCACGACGGGCGGCGCGGTGCCCTGGCACGCCTCGTGGCTCAGCCCCACGCAGCTGTAGCACTCGGCGCCGTTGGGCTCGTACGCACTCTCATTACCTACGAGGGTGTGAGGAAGGGGTCAAGAAGGTTCGGGCCCTGGACGGGTTGCTCAGTGGATAGAGCATTGGCCTGCGGACGGAAGGGTCCCGGGTTCGATTCCGGTCAAGGGCTCATGCCCGGGTGTCAGGCTCCATCCCCAGGCGTGCACGAGGCAGCCAATCAATGATTCTCAGCATTGATGCGTCTATCTCTCTCTCCCTCTCTTTCCTTCCTCTCTGAAATCAATAAAAATATTTTTTTAATTAAAAAAAATGGTTCGGAAAGCACACTTCGGCCTGGGGTGGCTCCAGCCCACGACTCCCCACCTCGTCCGACCCTAGTTCAGCCTCTAGCTCCGCCCCACCCGGTGACCCCGCCCCTGGCGTCCAGCCCCACGGGTGCCTGCAGCGGTGGAACCCGCCGGTTGCCCCGTGGCCCCGCCCCAGCCCGCTCTGCGCTCTCGGGCGTCGGGCTGGCGAGCACCCCTAGCGGCTCCGGCCCCACACGCTCCGCCCTGGGCCTGGGGCCGGCTCCCACCGACCTGCGGGGGTGAGCGCTCGCGTGGAGAGGTTGAGCTTGGCGTTGCAGCGGTCCTGGGCGCACTGCTGCAGCTGGATGAAGGCCAGAAGCCCGAAAAGGTCCAGTCCGCGGTCATTCTTGCCCGGGAGTCCGGACCCGCAGCCGCGCACTGCCACCGAGAACTGCCCGTGGACTACGGAAGGGAAGGGGAGGGGGATCAGAGGAGGCGAGGCCCTCGGGAAGAGCCGATCCGAGGAGAGAATGACAAACGGAGGGGCGGGACTCCAAAAAGCTGAACCCGAGGGGCTGCCAGGCCGACAGATCGAACAGAATGGGGGCCAGGGGTGGTAGCTATAAGAAGGCACCCTCAGAAGGAACTGGGAGGCTGACAAAAAGGCACCGGATCAGAGAGGGGCGGGGCCTCCTGGGAGCTGCGGCCTCGGACACGGGTGGGATGTGGGTCTGAGCGTCCAGGCCTCCGCCTGGGGAACCTAGAAGACGCTACAGAATCTCCATCGCCAGGGCCCCGTTGGATAGGGGAGGCTGGGTTGGGGAGAACATTCTGGCAGGGACAGCAGAAGGTGGGGAGATCGCGGTGGCACAGAAATGGACAGGGTGTGCTCCAGGAGGGGACGGGGTCCCAGATCCTGGTTCTTGCTGGTTCACCCACCCACTTCTCAACTCTCAGCCCGCCGCCCTCTAAGGCCTAATGGCCCGATGTTGTGGCAGGGCCCGGGCCAGGCAGAAAGGGAGGGACGGGGCTGCTGGGGGGGGGGGTGGCCAAGTTCAGGGGGAGGGGCTGGACTGTAAGGGGGCGGGGCCTGGCTGGAGGAGCCCGGAGGAGGAGGTACGTGGGCCAGGGTGCCCCACTCACTGGTCTCCACCGCCCCCACGGCCTCCGTGCAGACTTCCACGCCCGGCGCGCACTTCACGATCTTGGTCTTCTGCGGAGAGCACCCGTCATCGGCTTTCTGCACGCAGCTGTAGCACTCCAGGGCCTGAGCTCCTGGGGGTGAGGGCGGAGTGGACCGCTGCTTAAGCCGCCTCCCGCCCCCCTCCCCACCACGGAGGGCGCCCCTTCCCACGCCCTCGCTCCCCAGGACGAGACAATCCACTTGCACACCCTTTTCCAGGGCAGGAGTCAGGAAAAGCTTCCCACCAATATGGGGTCAGGGGAGACACTGTGTCCCTTTCCTTCAAGCCCCCTAGGCTCACAGTGGGAGCCCTGGCCCAAGGTGCCCCATCCCTGGCCGGAAGCCCTGGGAGAACTCTGCCATGAATGGGGAGCACCTTCCCACACCTCTGCGCTCAGGATGGGAGGCTTTTCCCCACAGAGGAGTAGCTCAGTGCGGGATCCCTTCCCACAAGCCCCCTCTGCTCAGGTTGGAAGAATTTTTCCCACAGGCCCCTCCCCCAGGGCAGGAATCGTTCCCACAGTCCCCTCTGCCCAGGATGGGGGACCCTTCCCACAGCCCCTTCTGACCAGGGCAGACGATCATTCCCATAGCCCTTCTCCTCAGGATGCCAGATCCTTCCCACAGCCCCCTCTGTAGGGAGTGAGGGGACCCTCTTCCCTGGGACCCCACGCTGCCCCCTCCACTCCTCTCCCCAGAAGACCCACCTTCTTTTTGTTTACTTATCTTTTTTTAGGGGTGGGGGAGAGAGAGAAACATCGATTTGTTGCTCCACTTATTTGTGCATTCATTGGTTGACCCTTACATGTACCCTGGCCAGGGATGGAACCCACAACCTTAGCTCTGGGGATGACACTCTAACCAACTTAGCTACCCAGGCCTACCTTGAAGCAGCATGGGCAGCAGCAGCAGCAGCCAACCTGTCGTCCAGATCACTGCCTGGGCACCGGCTTTCCTGGCGGGGTCCATGATGCGATCCTGCTCCCTCAGAGTTCCCCCTCGGTGTGCCGCCTCGCAGCCCGGGTCCTCTTACCTGAGCTCAGGATGAGTAACTTCCCCCCGGGCAACCTCGGCCTTGCCCAACCAGGCCAAATCAGCGTCCGCTGTGGGGCGGGAGGCCCGCCCCTGGGTGCGCCACCCTCAGCTGCCAAGGAGGGAAATGGCGGGAGTCCAGGTTCCCTGATGATTCCCAAAAGAAAGTCTGTGTATTTGGGGGAAAGAGGGGAGAGTGCTGAGGTTCACAGAGGGGTCTACTCTACGCTTGGCACTCACCACAGATTTAATGAGTACCTACGGTGTGCCAGCTGTGGTCTGGAGATTAAGACAGAACCAGTGCCTGTCCTCACAGAGCTCACCGTCTGATGGGGGAGACAGATATTCACCAAATAATCATACAAATTGTTATTCACTGGGGGACATTGAAGGGGGAAGTGGAAGGGAGCTGCAAGGATGTGTGGGCCCTAGAAGGGAGCCAGTCAGTGAAGCTTCCCTGAAGATGTAAAAGTTGTGTGGTCTCAAGGACATGGAGGATTTTGCCCATAAAGGAAGTCGGGGTGGGGGCAGGGGGCATTACAAAACAGAGGGCGCAGCAGGTGCAAAGACCTAGAGGTGGGAAGTAGCAAGACCCAGTCAAACTCAGCGGAGAGCAGTGCACCAGGAGCTCAGAGGACGAGGGAGAAGGGTGGAAAGTGAAACGGAAGCACCAGACAGGGGCCAGGCCACTTAGGGCAGTGGTCGGCAAACTGCGGCTCGCGAGCCACATGCGGCTGTTTGGCCCCTTGAGTGTGGCTCTTCCTAAGCCTTAGGAGTACCCTAATTAAGTTAATAGCAATGTACCTACCTATATAGTTTAAGTTTAAAAAATTTGGCTCTCAAAAGAAATTTCAATCATTGTACTGTTGATATTTGGCTCTGTTGACTAATGAGTTTGCCAACCCCTGACTTAGGGAGTTACAGGCCCTGAGAAGGGATTTGAATGAATTAAATCTGAGAAAACTGGAGAACCTTTGAGAGGGTCTCAATCAGCTGGGGACACAATCAGATTTGCTTTCTAATATGATCAATCTGGAAAATAATGCAAATATCCATCAGGAAGTGAAGGGGAAAAGCAAGAGTAGTTCACTAATCCTGTGCAGTATTGCACAGCAGTGCAAAAGCCCACCAATGGCCTCGGCGACATGGACGAATCTCAAAAACTCAATGTTGAGCTTGAGAAGCCTTAAACAAATAAAACATGCATTGTAACTCCACGTAATGAGGTCCTAGAACAGACAAAACTAATCAGTAGTGAGAGAAGTCTCAGTAGAGGGGCTACCATGGGCTAGGCATTGTCCCAAAGACGCCATAGTGAGAAGCCCCACATTCTTCCTCTGGGAGGTAGTTACACGTGTGTACAAACATGTAAAGGATCACCGAGTTATATACTTACACACGTCACTGAATGTACATCATTATTAAAGACAGAAAGGAAAAATGCCCCTGTGGCCTCTGTGTGAAAAAGGAAAAGACTCTAGAAGGGGAGACAGAGAAGACCAGGAGTCCGGTGGGGGACCTGGGCAGTTTTCCAGGTAAGAGAGAGAAAGGCAGTCCCCGACGGCTGGCCAGGACTTGGCCTGGCACTCACAGTGCGGTCATGGTGCTGTGCGACACACCAACACACCACTACCATCAGACAGGCCGCACTGACCGGAATGGAGTGAGACACAATCAGGACCACTGCATCCGTCACCATGTCTGAACACAGAAAGGAACAAGAATGCTGTGCAAACCACAAAATGACTAAGCATTCCCATATCCTGGCTGATATATGTGACTGCTTATATATTATATATCATATTATATTATATTATATTATATTATATCGTATTATATTTATTATATTATATTTATTACATTATATTTATTATACTATACTATAAAGTTACAGCTTTATTCTCGCTTTGTTTCTCTTGGCTCATAGATAAGATCTATCGATGGCAGTAAAAATAGCAGCTGTGTCGGTAAAGATATTATTTGTCCCCCAGACCCCATGGCTCCCCCCCCCCAATTTCCAACAATGACTAGCACCTCAGTCACATGGGTGGGGTCACTTGGCATCATGATGAGGGAGAAAGTGAATGACTGCTGGTGAGGTCATTCAGCATTGGCCCCCGCCTCCCTGCCTCCCAGCCTGGAATCCCAGCCCCACTTTTGCTGTGTGACCCTGTGCTAAGTGTCTTCACCTCTCTTAGCCGCTGAGGTGTCTGTTCTATAATAAAGGGAGGAGTGTGTCCATGGCAGAGTGAGGCAGTGGGCAAAGAATCAAGTCTGGGATCCTAATCCTGCCTCTGCCATCTCCCTGCTGTGTGACCTCCTCTGAACTTGGGATGCCTCCTTTGCCAAATGGGTCTGAAAACCCCTCTCTGGAGGGGTGGAGGGAGGCTGGCTGGTAATGCTATTATTATCATGTGCTCAGACGCAGGAGGCCCTGCAGGCCCCAGCAGCGTGGGAGAGTTTCAGGGAGGAACCCTAACTGGCTGGACCAGAAGAACTAGCGTCTTGGGAGGGAATGGGACCCAGGGTGGGGAGCCTCCTCTTGCTCAGGCCTGCCCAGATTCTGGGCGCTGACCCCCACCTGGCCCCAGACCAGAGAGCAGAGGAAGGTTTGAACGTGGAGCCTCTGTTTAATCTGCTCAGTGACTCTTCCCGGCTCTTCTCCTCAGAGGTCACTGGGAAAAGATTTAGAATCTGGTCCCCGGATGGATGCACAGAGGGGTCAGGGTGGAGGCAGGCCCCAGCACTGGAGTTCACGCCGGGGCCTCAGACAAGCCTGGGGCCATATCCACTATGGGTTTCCTGTCCCCTGGGACAGGGCAGGCTCAGCCCAGTGATGTTCTCGGCCTGTCTCAGACCCAATCCCTCTGGGATGCACCGTCTGGGATGTGTTAGAGAAGGGGAGGGGTCAGGGCTCAGTGTAAAATGAAACTTTGGGGACCCAGTTCAAAAGGCAGAAAAGAGTGCCCTTAAAAGTACTAAAAATAGCCCTAACCGGTTTGGCTCAGTAGATAGAGTGTCGGCCTGTGGACTGAAGGGTCCCCGTCAAGGGCATGTACATTGGTTGCAGGCACATCCCCAGGAGGGGGTGTGCAGGAGGCAGCTGATTGATGTTTCTCTCTCATCGATGTTTCTAACTCTCTATCCCTCTCCCCTCCTCTCTGTGAAAAATCAATAAAATATATATGTATTTTTAAAAGTACTAAAAATAGAAATGCTTCCTTCCACCACCTCTCTGGGCCCCTCGTGGTGTTCAATGTCATGTTCCCGTGGGCACAGGGATACTTGTGGGGTGAGCACAGCCCCTCACAGATGTCTAGAGACCCTGCCCCACACTAGAGCAACCTTGGCTGTGGGTCCTCCTTCCACCAGCTGCCCATTGCCACGTCCTACCCTGAGATGCCTGACCCTGAACTTCCCACGTACACCCAGGCCCTGCCGGAGCTGGAAGGTGGCAGTGGTCACAGGGAGGGGCAGGGAAGGGAAGGCAGACTGAACCCGTTCGGGGGAGGTGGGAGATGGAGCCAAAGCTCCAATCCCCCCAACTCAGGCTTCACATCGCTCCAGACTTCGCTTACAAAACACATACCCAAATACAAAATTAAGACTTTCCAGGGCAGCAACCACAGAGGATTCATTCTGAGAGGGCTCTTCTGACACGGGGACCTGTCCACTGCACTGGTCACAGGCCACAAAGCCGGCCCAGTACATGCCATATGCAGAGGGGCTGGGGGATGAACTGACCCAAGAACGCAGACATCTCCCACCTGGAGGGCCACCTTGGGTCACTGAGGGCCTGGGGTCACTGAGGGCCTGGGGACTAGGGCGCCAGCTTTCCTGGAACTCAGAAGTACCAATTCTGGATCCTCAAGGAATCCTGGGACAGGACAAACAGGACACCCAGGGCCCAGAAGGACAGAATGCCAGTTTGGGGGTGGAGGGGGCATGGAGGAGACTGTCTCCACACAGTGACAGCCTAGAGTGGTCACTGTGGGGGAGCCTGGGGGACTGTGGGAGCCCAGAATAGACCCTTGACACAGCCCAGGGAGCAGGGAGAGCTTCTTGGAGGAGGGGACACCTAGGGTCAAACCTAAAGCATCGAGTTCTATGTCTGCCTTGTTCACCATTGTCCCCAGTCTCGGCATCTCTTTCCCATCAATTTATTCAGCCATTAGACATTCCCTCAGCAGCTAGTTTGCGCTAGGGCCTAGCAGCTAGGCCCTTTGCTGTGCATCCGAGACTCAGCAGTGACCGAGACAGCCCCGTCCTCGCCTTCCGGGGCTCCCATCCGGCTCGGAGACACTCCTCGGCAGTGATGACCCGGAGCAGTCAGGCTGTGATGAGTGATCAGAGCTGGGATGGGAAGCCCAGAGGAACCATCTGACTCAGCCTCGAGGATCAGGGAGGGCTCCCTGGAGAAGGAAACATCTGAGCTAAAACTGAAATGATGAGTACAAATTGGGTGGAGTGGGGAAAGCTGTCGAAGCAAAAGCAACAGTATATATAACCAAGAGGTGAAAGGGAAGTTGGGTTTTTGGTTTGGTTTTGTTTCACTTTCATGGAATGAAATGTGCCCCACGGTGCTGGGACACTGCAGTGACCAGCACAGCCCTGGCTCTGCCCTCATGGAGCTCCCAGCCTGTAAGGACATAAACCCATCACCCGTGATAACCTAGGTGTGCAGGGACAGGACAGGGGAGCTCCAAGGGGTGACCGACCCAGCCTGGCAGTCAGGACCAGCCTCCCAAATAAGCCCTGAAGAATGAGGAGCTAGCTGGTTAGGGCAGGGCAGTGGGAACATGTGCCAAGGCCTGGAGGGCAGGAGCCTAGGAGCGCCTAGTAATTGCCAAGAACCCAGTCAAATCAAAAAGAGTGGGAGCAGGTGGGCCCTCAACTAAAAAAATAAAAATAAAATCCCATAGGTTAAGAACCCATGCTTCTCCACGCCCCTCTTCCAGCCTGACCTTAGTTGACAGCCTCCATTTTTATTTATTTTTTTAAAAATATATTTTATTGATTTTTTACAGAGAGGAAGGGAGAGAGATAGTTAGAAACATCGATGAGAGAGAAACATCGATCAGCTGCCTCCTGCACATCTCCTACTGGGGATGTGCCCGCAACCCAGGTACATGCCCTTGACCGGAATCGAACCTGGGACCTTTTAGTCCGCAGGCCGACGCTCTATCCACTGAGCCAAACCGGTTTCAGCAACAGCCTCCATTTTTAAAGAGAGAACGGCTGTGGGATACTTGGCTCTCAGAAGGACCTATAACTCGGATGACCTGCCTAAGGGGCCGAGGGGCACAAAGGCTTGGGTTGGAATAAACAACCACCAATTTTTCCTCCATGTTTAATTCGATATACAGGAGCACCAATAAATAGTTCCTTCCCGCCCCCGCAATCTTCCTCCTGCCAGCGACAGGGCCCCAGGGCCCCAGGGCCGGCTTCCCGGCGTCCGTCCGTCCGTCTGTCCGTCCGGGGAAGGCACCTGCAGCCCAGAAAGAACAGCGCGGCTCAGGCCAGCAGAGCGCGGCGCCTGCAGAATTCCCAGCAGAGTTCCAAAGGGGCGGGGCCAGGCTCCCGGAGTGGGCGGGGCCTCGCTGGTCGTCCCCCGAGAGGGTGGTGCCGCTCAGGGGACGTGGTTCTCATCAGCCGCGGTCACGATGACGTCCATCCAAATCCGCATGGCCTCGGGGCTGGGTGCCACCATGTAGAAAAGGCGCTCATAGGTTTTGACGCAGAAGGTCAGCCGCGGGTTGGGGCTCTGGGGGAAGTGGTGGAGTGGAGGTGGTTAAGGGAACATGCACGCTGGAACCTCAGCCCTGGGCCTTATACAGGCTGGGTGGCATCGGACAAGTTATTCAGAATCTGTTTCCCCATCCGCCTTCCTAAATAATGCTGCCTACCTCACTGGGTTGTGAGGATTAGAAGAATTAACACATCTAAGGGGCTTAGAATCTGGGGAGAGAGGAATTTAAAAGGAGGAATCCCATGTTCCTCCTCCCCTTCCCCCCCCCCCCCCAGCCTAACTTTCCCTATATTAGAAATCTAAGCATTCAGATTTCCCCTCCTAAATGTAGGTCTCCCTGGTTTGTAACTGGGGAAAGCTGGTGTGTTCTACAACCCATTCACTGAGTTCTTACGTGCCAAACCCGAATTCAGTAAGTCCCTTACATCCATCACCTGACTTTACCTTCTGACCTCTGAGGAAATGGGCTGAAGTGTGCTCATCTTTCAGGTGAGAAAACTAAGGCTGGCAAAAGGAAGTTAGTCAACTTCCCTGATGTCCCAACTGGTTGCTTTCCCCACCTATTTCTACACCCTGTACCAGTTCCCAACATTTAAATCGGTGGCTCTGCACTGTCATAAACATTTGAATTCCTGAGTCCTCTAGGGGAAAAAAGAAATGATGTGACATGGGGCCCATTCCCATTTGGCAACTTTGGACCGAAGCTGAAGCCATTGTCTCCTAGATGCTCCCAGGCTGCCCCAGCCCTCACCCTGCCGTCTTCAGTAATGTATCTCCATCTTCGCATCAATTAGCCAAATTTTTGCTATAAATCAGTGGTTCTCAACCTTCCTAATGCCTCGACCCTTTAATACAGTTCCTCATGTTGTGGTGACTCCCAACCATAAAATTATTTTTGTTGCTATTTCATACCTGTAATTTTGCTACTGTTATGAATCGTAATGTAGTTATATATGTGTTTTCCGATGGTCTTAGGCGACCCCTGTGAAAGGGTCGTTCGACCCCCAAAGGGGTCACGACCCACAGGTTGAGAACCGCTGCTCTAAATCTTTTGCTCCAAGGAAAGTAACAGTGGCTGAGAGCCAGACAGTGCACTCTTAATGTTTGGCCCCTGCAGTGAAATGACCTGTTGATCCCCTGTTCTGGACGGAGTACCCCAACACTGGGGGCTGTGGAGGGCCTTTCCCGGGGACTAGCTAAGGCCTGACTGCAGGGGCTCAGACCAGGACAGGGTAGGAGCAAGCAGGGACTTCACCTTGAAAGCACAGCGTAGGTGGTCATAATAGACTTCCTCGATGGCCTGGAAGTAGATGACGCCTTTGAGCTTGGACTCTTCTTTATCTGACAGAGGCGGGTGGGGAAGAAACAGAGCTAATGAGGGGTGTGTGTGTGTGTGTGTGTGTGTGTGTGTGCGCGCGCGTGCGCGCGCTGGGCAGGGTGGGGTCAGTAGGCCCAAGTCTAGAGTTGGAGGGTGAATGAATGTTGGTGCTAAATGGGAAACTGGTGGGGAGGCTGGACAAGACTAGCGAATGGGGTTGGAATCCCAGGTCCCTCAATGCCTTGGTCCCTAACACTCATGGAGAGGTCCGCTTCATTGGTTCCCCTACAGGAAAAGCGAGAGGGGCCTAGACTCCTGGTGATGGGGGGGGGGGGGAGGGCACTGAAAATGTGGGTCTGACTCCTCCTGGGTATCTTAGGAAAATGGGGTCTGGGACCCAGAACTGTACAAAACTTGATCCATGTGACTGAGGCTGGCTTTCTATAGGAGGAAGAAGAGGGTGGAGATCTGGACTCCTGGGTCCTGGGGGAGGTGGGAGCCCAGACTCCTGAGTTGTGGTGGGTTAGGAAGGAGTAGAGACCAAATTCCTGGGCCCTGGGGGGAGTGAGGAGTGGGGGGTCTAGACTCCTGGGTCCTGGGGATCCAGACCCATGGGCCTAAGAGAGAAGGGGGATGGGGGCTGGGACCCCTAGGTGTCTGGGGGGAAGGCCCCTGAGTGTGCTGTCCCAGGGCCCTGGGGCCCACCGCGCCAGGCTGTGTTACCGGAGTAGTAGGCCAGACGGCGGGCCTGGCGGTCAAAGCAGAACCACCGCTTCCTCCAGGTCTTGATGCGGCCGCCCATCTTCACCAGGGCCCCGCGGCAGCAGCCCCCAGACACCTGGACATGTGGGCAGTTTTCGGGGTTGTGGCCCCAGCGTTCCAGGTGCTGCCGGAGATCCAAGACCCGTGGGACAGGAGGGCGGGGTGGGAGCGTGGGCGGGGCCTGGGAAAGAAGCGAAGGGGGCAGTATGGGGTCAGGATCGAGTCCTGAAGCCTGGAGCCCACAGGGAAGCTGGTCACAGCTGCACACATGCAAGGCCTGTTACAGCCTTTAAACCGTATTATTAACAATGACCAGTTGGTTAGAATGTGGTCCCCATATACCACGGTCGCGGCTTTGATCCCGGGTCAGAGCACATACAAGAATCAATCAATGAGCCCAGCCAGTGTGGCTCAGTGGTTGAGCATTGACCTATGAACCAGGAGGTCATGGCTCAAATTCCCAGTCAGAGCACATGTCCGGATTTCCAGCTCGATCGCCAGTAGGGGGCGGTTAGGAGGCACCTATTGATGATTCTCTCTCATCATTGATGTTTCTATCTCTCTCTCTCTACCTCTCTGAAATCAATAAAAATATATTTTTTAAAAATAAGTGGAACAAATCGATGTTTCTCTTTCTCCCTTCCTCTCTCTAAAATCAATCAATAAAAATATTTTAAATGATAATCATAATGATGAACCTGACAGCTACATTTATTGACTATGAAACTGCCAGAGATGTACCAGCATCAACTCCTTGACTCCCCACTGCCGCCCCTGGGACAGGGCTACCATGAGTCCCATATGACAGATGAGCAAACTGGGGTACAGCAATGAAGTAATCTACCTGAAGTCACCCAGAGCTCAGGGGGCAGAGCTGGGACCGGAAACCAGGGTTTCAAGACCTAACAGCTCACCCTGAAACACTAAGGCAAATCAGAGAGTGAGGGACCCCTCGGTGAGGGTCTCCACAGGGACCCCATATTCCGCCCTGCAAACCAGGGACCAAACAGCAAGTGATCAATAAACAAGAGCACGGGTTCCATTTTCGTTGTTGTTGTGATTAAATTAGTGACTATTCCCTCTGCCCACTCAAACCCTCTGGGGGTAAACACACTATCACTCCCATTTTTGTTTTGTTTTTTCGATAGAGAGAAGAGAAACATAGATTTGTTGTTCCCCTTACTTATGCATTCGCCAGTGATTCTTGTATGGGCCCTGCCTGGGGATCGAACCCACCACCTTGGTGTACTGGGACGATGCTCTAACTCACTGGACTACTTGTCCAGGGCTTTATCCCCATTTTAAAGAAAGAAACCAAGACTCAGAGAGGTTGTCACTAAGCCCACGTCACACAGCCAGAGCTGACGACGACGGGACTCCCAGGCAGTGGTCGTCTCCCGTGGCCAGGAAGGGGAGAAGAATTAAATTAAGGCCACGAAAGTTTCTACTGTTCCCAGTCCAGCCCATCAGACCTCCTCTTCCCGAATGACCCCTGCAAAGACTGAAATGACCCTGTAGTCACGAGGCTCTGGGCATGGCTAAGCCCAGCGTGGAAGCAGAGCCACAGGGGGGTTCGTTAACAGGCAAGCTCAGACTCAGTCATCCCAGGTGGGGTCTGGGGTGGGGTGAGGTTCTGCACGTCTAACAAGCCCCAGGAACGCTAATGCTGTTGGTCCACAGACCACACTTTGAGTATCGAGGGCTGAGAAGACTAAAGTGAGGCCCGAGCAAGAAGGGGTGAGAAACAAATGAGACCCCTAGGATGGAGACAGGGAAAGTGAGCAGGAGAAGGATGGGGAAATGAAGAGAAACAAGGCGAATGCACAGAAGGGGCAGGGACAGTTAAAAGAACACCCGCTGGGGCCTGGAAGCGTACGGGTCACGTCGCCCGATCCACAGTCATACTACAGATCACCAATGTGTACGGAGGCCCCCAGTGCGTCCAGCACTGTACCGGCTGAGTGATCTCAGCCGCCACCTCGGTTCCTCTCCCAAACCACCCATTATTGTTCCCATTTGACAGATGAGAAAACTGAGGCTTTAGAAAGGAGGTGACCCACCCAGGTCGGACGTGGTGGAGTCGGCCCTGATCCAGGAGAGCCGGATAGGCTCGGGACTCCCGACTCCCCCCTGCCCACCTGTCCCTCTCAGAGCCTGTTTCCCTGAACTGAACTCGGGGTCACCAGCACCCTCCTCCTGGGGCTGCTTCTGTCAGGCTCTCCCACTGGGTGATTCTCCTTTTAGTGCGAACCCAGGGTCACGCTAGTTAATAAGTGAGGCTGCCATGAAGCAGGGCGCTTCATTTTTAATGAGCTGGAGCTTGTGGCTCTGACACGCCTCGGGCTCTATCTACTCCCAGGCTCTTATCAGCCGACAGGCACCTTATTTTAATGACAAATGCGGCTTCCTGGCTGTCCCCCTCCCAAGAAACGCCAGCTTCCCCGAGGGCAGGGGTTGTCACTTTGGTCACTGATGCCACCCATCAACGGAGGAGAACTGAGGAAGGAAAGCACCCATGGCTGGGAAACCAGAAAGCAGGCTGGGAACGATGTGCTCACTTCCAAGAAAAATAAGTTCACAAAACGTGGGAAAGTGTAAGAAAATTCTAAGGCTCTTTAACCGCAGAAAACGCCTGCGCCTCGGCAGCCGCGACGGGAGGCGGGCTGGAGGGTGATCTTCACTTTCCCCACCCTGTTGCGCTCTTTACAACAGAAATGTATTAACGCAGAGGTCAACATAGCATTTTAATATGGAGCCTCGCAGCTAAATCCAGAGTGTGAGAAACCCTACAAGATAAAAGACTCGATTTTTCCCATTAAAAAATGGCATTTAAAAAAAAAAAAAGTGGGACCCTAGCCAGTTTGGCTCAGTGGATAGAGCGTCGGTCCACGGACTGAAGGGTCCTGGGTTCAATTCCGGTCAGGGGCATATACCTCAGTCACAGGCCCCATCCCAGCCCAGGTGGGGGCCCATGTGGGAGGCAACCAATCGATGTGTCTCTCACATCAAGGTGTCTCTCTCTTTGTCTCTCCCCCTCCCTTCCACTCTCTCTAAAATTCAATGGAAAAATATCTTTAGGTGAGGATTAATAACAACAACAAAAAAAGTGGGGCACGACTGATGTGGCTCAGGGGTTGAGCACTGACCTATGAACCAGGAGGTCAGGGTTTGATTCCCAGTCAGGGCACATGCCCTGGTTGTGGGCTCGATCCCCAGTAGGGAGCATGCAGGAGGCAGCCAATCAATGATTCTCTCTCATCATTGATGTTTCTTTCTCTCTCTCTCTCTCTCTCTCTCTCTCTCTCTCTCTCTCTCTCTCTCCCTTCCTCTCTGCAATCAATAAAAAAATGTATATATAATGCATATAAAAGTATATATTACATATACTTTTTTAAAAAGCGGGGCCCTGGCTGGGTGGCTCAGTTGGTTGGAGTGTCATCCATACACCAAAAGGTTATGGGTTTGATTCCCGGTCAGGGCATATGCCTAGGTTTCAGGTTCAATTCCAGTCAGGGCGTGTGCAGGAGGAAACTGATCAATGTTCCTCTCACATTGATGTTTCACTCTCTCCCACCTTCCTCTTTCTCTAAAATTAGTAAAAGAACATATCCTCAAGTGAGGATTTTTTTTAAAAGTGGAAAGAGCGGACTTTTAATCTCAGCGATTTGAGACATTTAAAAATGTATTGTGAGGGCTTTGTGTGGATCCAGATGGAAATAACCCCAGTTCCTGTGATACTCTGGAGACAATTAGGGGAATGTGAATATGGACCAGGTATTAGGATGCCACAGAATTAATAGTCTTGATAAGTAAGTTATGAGTGGGATTTTTATGTTAAAAAATACTTATATATTGGAGATACACAGTGAGGAATGGGTGAAAGGATAGGATATCTGCAATTGGATGTAAAATATCCCACTGCAGAGTGGGAAGTCGGTGTGGGGTCAATAAACAAAGCTGGCAACCAAAGCAAGACTCAACACTGCTCATCACTGAAGCTGCGTGGTGGCATCTCGGGGTCTATGCTCTCTACTTTTGCATATGCCTGAATAGTTCTATAATGAACAGTATTTTGAAAGAACCAAAATAAACAAAAAATTAAATTTTTAAATGACTTTTAAACGCCCCAGGATGTAGCTGCCCTCATTTTGCAGTAACTGCTGACACTGTCACCCACTCACAGGAGAGGAAACTGAGGTACAGGGAAGTGGACATGGTGCCCCAGGACAACTGCGCTGTGGGTACAGACCATCACAATGGGAACGAAAGCTACGTCTTTTTAGTTCCCCTTCCCTTGCCAAGCCCAGGAAACGTTTCTGTGCCCCCGGAAAGGGTGAGGTAAGAAAGGGCAGAGGCCAGGGGGCGAAAAGGAGCAGGGGACAGGTGGGGCAAGGGTAGGAGACTGACCATGATGGCAGGAACAGCGGGACCTGAGGAAGCTTCTGTGGTCCTTCTTGTTCCTTCCTGTGGGTTCAGGAAGGAGTCAATAATGATACTAACCAATAAGATCTGGGGGGAAAACGTACTGGACCTGGGTCTGAGGGAGGAGGGGGGTGGGGACCTGGAGTCCTGGTCTGAGGGAGGAGGAGCTGGGGGCCTGGACCCCTGAGTCTGAGGGAGGGACTGGGGGCCTGGACCCCTGGGTCTGAGGGAAGGGCTGGGAGCATAGTGAGGGAGGAAGGGCTGGGGACCTGGACCCCGGGGTCTGAGGGAGGAGGGGCTGGGGGCCTGGACCCCAGGATCTGAGGGAGGAGGGCCTGGGGCCTGGACTCCTGGGTTGAGGGAGGAGGGGCTGGGGGCCTGGACCCCTGAGTCTGAGGGAGGGACTGGGGGCCTGGACCCCTGGGTCTGAGGGAGGGACTGGGGGCCTGAACCCCTGGGTCTGAGGGAGGGACTGTGGGCCTGGACCCCTGGGTCTGAGGGAGGAAGGGCTGGGGGCCTGGACTCCTGGGTCTGAGGGAGGAGGGGCCAGGAGTGTAGACTCCTGGGTCTGAGGGAGGAGGGCTGGGGCCTGGACCCCGGGGTCTGAGGGAGGAGGGGCTGTGGCCTAGACTCCTGGGTCAGAGGGAAGAGGTGGGACTGAATCTCCTGACCCTAATCAGGAAGGTCTGGGGTCTCACCCTAGCCTTGAGCAGCCGCTCCCGCTCCGCCACAGCCTGCTGCAGGAGCCGCTCCATGCGGGCGATGTCTGGGTAGAGCGCCCCACAGCTAGGAGGAGGGGACAGAGGCCAGGGTAGGTTACAGTGGCCCTGCCTCTTCCCCCCATCTTCCCACCTTCTCCGGGATGTCTCACCTATTCCCAGAGCCACAGTTCAGCAGCTGATAGAGTGAGTGTCTCCCAGAGTCTCCTGCTGCTGGTGGGAGGGCTGAGGCCTCCAGGGGTCCTGGGGGAGGAGAGGTAGGGCTAGGAGGCTGGGATTCTCCCTTGTCCACTCCCTCCACTTCCGCCCCAACAGGCATCCAAGCCAAGTTCCTCCAGCCTGTGCTGCAGGAAGGGGGGGAGGGTATGCCGGGATAGGGGGTCCTCACCAGTACAATGGAGGGACAGAGGTCGGGGGGATCCCCTCTGGCTCAATCTCTCCCCCCTCTTCCGGGACAGGCTTCCATTCCTTTGGAGGCCGATGGAGCCCTGAAAACACATAAGATGCTCAATCTCAACCGGAAGTCAGAGGCCAGACTGACGAGTAAAACCACCATCTATCAGGCGCAGATCAAAAAGCCACCCTGCACATGCTGCCGAGAGAGCGACCAGTCAGAGGACCCCACGGCGGGATGTCCAGAACGGGCAAATCCATAGACAGGAAGTAGGTGAGTGGGTGCCAGGGGCCTGGGGAAGAGAGGGAACTGAGGGGTGATGGCTAAGGGGTCTGGGTTTCTTTTGGGGTAATGGGCATGCCCTAAAGTTGTGGCGATGGTTGCACAATTCTGAATATACTAGAAGCCACTGAATTATACTTTTTAACTGGGTGAATTGTATGGTGTGTGAATTATATCTTGAAAAAATATAAAGAAAAAACCCACTGTGTGTGGGCACGTGGGAAACCCAGACACTCTCCCACAAATTAGGGGGGGCGGGGGGGAAAGGGCAGAGGGTTCTATTGGAACAACCGTTATGGAGGCCAATTTGGCTCTTTGTTTTTTCTTAATGACAAATGCATACATCTTTGAGCTCCAGTTCCACTTGTAGGATTATATCATATGGACATCCTCATACATATGCAAAATGACCTGAGTTCAAGGTTATTCCCCTCAGAAGCCGGGAGGCCACCACAGTGCCCACAGAGCAGGGCAGGGAAAATAAACCAGGGATCTTCCGCGCCATGGAAAAGTCTGCAGTCCATGTAGTAAAAGGGGGGATGCTCTTTATATCCAGAGAGAAAACAACCTCCAAGGTAAAAGCAGAGAGCAGGCCCTGGCTGGCTCGGCAGATAAGGCATCGGCCTGCGGACCGAAGGGTCCCGGGTTGATTCCAGTCAAGGGCTGTACCTAGGCTGCAGGCTCCTCCCTGGCCGGAGCCCTGGTCGGGGCACGTGCAGGAGGCAACCAATTGATGTGTCTCTCTCACATGGATGTTTCTCTTGCTCTGTCTCTTCTCTTCCTTTCCACTATGTCTAAACACCAAGGGAGCCCGGCCAGCCTAGCTCAGTGGTTGAGTGTTAACCTATGAACCAGAAGGTCAAGGTTCAATTCCCAGTCAGGGCACATGCCCAGGTTGTGGTCTCAATCCCCAGTAGGGGGCATGCAGGAGGCAGTCAATCAATGATTCTCTCTTATCACTTAAAAATCAATGGAAAAATATAACCTCAGGTGACGATTAACAAAAAAATAAATAAGATAAATAAAAACATATTTAAATAAATGACAATTAAATGCAACCTGGCTCTGTGGTGTGGCTCAGGAGGTTAGAGTGTCGCCCCAGTACACTGAAAAAGGTTGTGGGTTCGACACCCCGTAGGGGCGTGTATGGAAGGCAAGTGATCGATGTTGCTCTTCCACATCGTTATTTCTCTCACATTGATGTTTCTCTCTCTCTCTTCCTCTCTCTAAAATCAATAAACATACCCCCCCGTTAGGGTTAAAAGAGGGTCACCTTCCAACCTCTGGACATTGACCCACGGTCCAAGGATACGGGCTGGCCAGGGGAGAATCGGCCAAGTGCAAGGTGCTGGGACAGGAACAGGGATTGGCTGGTCAGTGCTCCTGCAGCTGAACCGAGCACTGGGGAGGGTGGGGAGAGGTGGGCAGGGGCTGGCAGACCAAGGTGAGGAGGCCCCAGGGGCAACTGGGGGCATTTGATGGGGAGGATTGAAGTCGGAAGACTGTGTTGGGGATGGATTATTGGGAGACAAAACGTAAGGTGGAGACATCAGTGAGGAAGCAGGAAGCCAGTATAGGGTCACAAAACCAGAGATGAGGGCGGACGTGGAGAGAAGAAGGATGCTCATAATTGTAACACAACCAATCACTGTAATTGGAATCAGGGTCCCCGCAGCCCACATTCACTGAGCACCCACTCTGTGCCAGACCCACGCTAAGCCTTTAACCATTAACCAGTGGGTGCTGTTATTACGCCCATTTTGCAGTGAAGTAAACTGAGGCACAGAGACGGGTCTACGTCCAGCCAGCTGGGAAGTGGCAGGACAGGTATCTGAACCCAAGCAGAGGTAGTCACATGATCTTAGACATCACATGATCCTGGAAGACCGGGTGGAATTTGAGGATCTACTAGCGCTCGGAGTGAGAGAGAAGAAGGGGCAAGGAGGGCCCTGCTGATCACACATTCATTTATCTATTGTGTATGTTCACCTGCTGAGGAAAGAGATACTCCCTGGCCTCTGCTGTGCCCGGCCGCCCCCGTTGCTCCCTCTGAACCAGTGCTGCCCACGGTGCCCACTGGATCCCGAAGGATCCCTAGAAGCACTCGTCCTCCAAAAGGCACAGGCCATGGACACAGACAGACGCTACTCAAACCCGGCTCTGCTGCTCACCGGGTGTGTAACCTTGGCAGGCCACCTCCCTTCTCAGGCTAGCCTTCCCGTCTGCACAGTGGGCGGCGACCCACTGCCCGCTGTGGCTGATGCAAGGGTCAAACGAGTGACCTCGTGCAAAGCACACAGAAGAGTGTCTGCCCTCCCCTCCCCAATTCCCCTCCCTCTCCCGTCATGACACCCAGGGGCAAGGTGGGTATGAGATCCTCTCAGCAGGTACAGGGCCCACCTGGCCTTAGAAGCTTCTTGTCCACAGGGGCCCATAACTCAGGAAAAGACTCCATAGGAATGGACCCAGCTTCCCAGGAAGTGTTTATAGGTAAGCAATTTACTCAGAAGGGCCCTATTGACTCTGAGTCAGTTGCCTGGCAACCCAGCTGATACTCCACCTTTATCAGGCTTCCACGGAAACTATCTGGAAAGTTCATTTCCCAGACGTTATCTGCTCACCCTTGACCCAGTTAACAGGACCTACTTTTGGGGGTTCTTCTGAGCACATGATGAAATAGTATATTTTTATTAGATACAGGGTGTCCCCCCAAAAATGTATACCCACTTGGACAGCTGATAGCTCAATTTTGAAAATGAAATGTATGTTAATAAACACTGCCTTGCCCTGACTGGTTTGACTCAGTGGTTAGGCAGCCGTGGGCAAACTACGGCCCGCGGGCCAGATCCAGCCCATTTGAAATGAATAAAACTAAAAAAAAAAAAAAAAAAAAAAAGATCGTACCCTTTTATGTAATGATGTTTACTTTGAATTTATATTAGTTCACACAAACACTCCATCCATGCTTTTGTTCCGGCCCTCCGGTCCAGTTTAAGAACCCATTGTGGCCCTCGAGTCAAAAAGTTTGCCCACCCCTGGGTTAGAGCATTGGTCTGTGATCCCCAGCCCTGTCCAGGGTGCGTGCGGAAGGCAACCAGTCGATGTGGCTCTCTCATATTGATTTTTCTCTCTCTCCCTTCCTCTCTCTCTAAACTCAAAAAAAAAAAAAAAGAAAAGAAAGATAGCCCTGGCCCCGTGGCTCAGTTGGTTGGAGCTGATTGGAGCATATCTCATGTACCAAAGGGTTGTGAGTTCTATCCCCGGTCAGGGCATCAGGAGGGGTTGAAGGGAGAGGGCATGCAGCTGATTAGTGTTTCTCATATTGATGTTTCTATCTCTCTTCCTCTCTCTCTAAAATAAATAAAAACATACCCTGGGGTGGGGATTAAAAAAAAGAGACACAATAGAATTGTTTCCGCATGGAAGCCCAGGGTGGGTGAGAGTGCAGGTTCTGAGGACAGAGTGCCCCCGTTCGAATCCCAGCCCTGTCACATGCCAGCTAGTCAAGTAACTTCACCTCTCTGCCTCAGTTTCTTCACCTCTAAAATGGATCTAAGAACCTAGTTCGTAGAGTTTTTAAAATATATATATATATATATATATATATATATATTATTGATTTTTTACAGAGAGGAAGGGAGAGGAATAGAGTTAGAAACATCTACCAGAGAGAAACACCGATCAGCTGCCTCCTGCACGCCCCCTACTGGGGATGTGCCCGCAACCAAGGTACATGCCCTTGACCGGAATCAAACCCGGGACTTTTCAGTCCAGAGGCCGAAGCTCTATCCACTGAACCAAACCAGTTAGGGTGTTCATAGAGTTTTTGCAAGACCAAATGAGTGAATCATGAGAAGCATTTAAAACAGTGTCTGGCACACGCTAAAGACTCAGTCAGTATCAGTTGTCATCAGTATTGCTGTTACTGTTCATATTGCTATTATTAGTCACTAACAATGATGAGTCAGCTCTAAATACATCAACAGAAAACCATCTCCATGATAGAGTATTAAGTTATAAAACAAAAGCCAACTCCGTCACTAATCCACACGTTCCTGCAAAAACAGTTTTACATGATATAACAAGAGCTACCAATTTCTAAGTGCTTACCAACTCCATGTCCACACAACAGAAACAAAACTATTGTCACTAACTTCCACCCCACCTCAGGCACCACCCTCTGCCAGTGTCTTCTCTATTTCATTAAAAAAATCAGTAGCAACCCATTCAAAAATCTTTGTCCCATTAATAAGGTGGGACTCCCACGTTTAAGAAGATCTGAAAAGTCCTAGCTGGTGTGGCTCAGTGGATAGAGCGTCGGCCTCCGGACTGAAGGGTCCCGGGTTCAATTCCGGTCAAGGGCATATGCCCGGGTTGTGGGCTCGATCCCTAGTAGGGGTCATGCAGGAGGCAGCCGATCAATGATTCTCTCTCATCATTGATGTTTCCATCTCTCTCTCCCTCTCCCTTCCTCTCTGAAATCAATAACTATATTTTTTAAAAGAAGAAGATCTGGAAGGAAGGATACTCAAGAAACAAGAAGTTGTGCTGCTTTTGGGGAAGGGGCTGTGGGCCAGTGGGGTGGGGAGAGGAGGCCTTCTTATCAAGATGCCCTGTTCTGACGCTTTTAAACTTTATTCCAGCCCTGGCCGGTGTGGCTCATTTGGTTGAGCATCATCCTGAGCACTGAAGGGTCACTGGTTCGATTCCCATCAGGGCACATGCCTGGGTTTCGGGCTCAATCCCTGGTGGCAGCAGGGCGGGGTGTGTGAGAGGCAGCCAATCGAAGTTTCTCTCTCTCCCTCTCCCTTCCTTTCTCTCTAAAAAAATCAATGAAAAACGTTTTAAAAAATAATAGAAAATAAAATAAAATTTACTCCTGGGTGCACATACATGTTCCCATTTCTCCAGGGGAGGGATGGGGGTTAGGCAGAAGGAAAAAATAAATAAATAAAGCTGGAGTCTGATCAAACTGAAACTAGAAACTCCCCTTGATCAACCTTTCCTGGCCCCCGTGGCAGAGAACACCACAGTGGGAGTTCTAAAGACACAGTGTCCAGTGGGATTGGGGAGGGGGAGTGTCGGGGGCGGGGCGCGGGGGGAGGCACCTGCAAGGAGCTGTGCACGGAGAAGAGGCAGGAAGAGGCGGAGGCAGCCGTGTGTGCAGCAGGGTCCTGGAGCACCAGCAGCTGACGGTCCGTCTTCTGCGTGAACAGGAGCTGTGGGGGAGGGTGACGGTGAGCAGGAGCTGGAGGGACGCAGAGGACCCACCGTTCCAGGATGCTCTGGCCAAGGTCTCCAGCGCCAGCCCATTTCTCAGTGGAAAAAACAAAGGCCCAAAGTCACCAGAGGGCTGGAATGGGGGCTTGCTGTCCAGTCTCCCAGCATGAGTGAGGACTGTGGGCAGACTGCCTGTTCCCTGAGGAGGAGGAGCTGGGGACCCCAATTCCTGAGGCCCACGGGCAAAAGGGATTAGAGGCCGAGAATCCTGGCTCCCACGGGAGGACGGGTGTGAGGGAGGAGGGGCTGACGGGTGCATGACATCCCCGTACCTTAGTGAGGGCCTGGCTGGGCTCAGAGAAGTCTCCGCCAGGGCTTCCCTGGAAGCAATTCAGCTCAAGCAGTCGGCTCCGTTCCTAGGGGAAGGCAACACATCACAGGCTGCCACACCTCCGAGGCAGAATGGGCCATCCCAGCCTCAGGGAGGCGATGGATGCCCCAGGGAGGGAGGCAGGCGGACTGGGGGCCACCTACTTGTGTCAGGGCCTGAAGGGCCTCCTCCTTCTTCTGGCTCAGCCCCCGGCTCTCAGCGGCCATCTGTTCTCCCAGCGACTTCAGCTGCTCCTCCAACACCTGAATCCGGTGCTGCAGGACCCCCCAGGGCCCTCGTTACTCAGCTGCCCCAGCGTCCCCAGCAGCTCCCACAGAACCACCCCATAACAGAGACCCTGGGACCTGGGAGGGGTTGGGGGACTCAGAGTTAAGCTCCCTGGTGCCTTCTCCCCTTGGGGGCGTCCAGAGAGGGGATGGAGGATTTGATATACAGAGAGGCCAAGGGACACTGAGACCCAGAGAGAGTCGCCAGAGAGAGAGAAAGGGACAAACAGAAAACAAACCAGAAGAGAGACAGGAAGAAGGACCCAGACAGATCCCAAGAGACAGAGATACAGAGGAAGAAGACGAAGCAGAAACAGCACCGAGGCGGACAGAGCTGTGTGAGACAGAGGAAAGGAAGAGGGAGACGGGAAAGACACCCAGACTCAGGGGTGGAGAACTCTGCCATCCAGAACGGCAGGAAGCTTTGTGTTAAGCAGAACCAGACACGTTGCTTTTCCCAGCGGCCTTAGTCAGCCCCTAGGACGTGACGCGCCCAGAAAGGACTGGCGGAGGTCTTTTTGGACTCGGGTTTGACAGGCATGGAGTGTAGCGGTGAAGACCGAGCAGGTTCAAATCCCAGCTCTGACCTTGACAGACAGAGTGACCTTGGAAAAGGATACATGAACACCCTGAACCTCAGTTTCTTCATTTATAAGATGGGGGGAAACAAGCTGTGCTGCCTAGGATTGCTGTAAGGATTCGATGACTAAATGCCCATGAAATGTCACTGTGTGCCCGGCACACAGTAAATGCTCAATAAACATCAGCAATTGTTGTTACTACTGCGAAGTGACACAGGTAGGAAACAGAGAAAGGGCCAGAAACGAGTGGAAAAGCCAGCGGGTGACGTGAGGGAGGCAGGCTAGTCCAGCCCAGCTCACCCTGTGCTGTGCCACGCTGGCCTGAAGCTCCTGGACCTTGGGGTCCGGCGCCCAAACGCCAGGGCCGTCCCGATGATCCTCCTCCTCCCGCCGGCTCTCCCGCTCCAGTTGCTGGAACTCCAGGTCCTCGTAGGCACGCTGGGCCACATCCAGCTGTTCCCTGATCTGTGGGCAGAAATGCAAAAGGGCTGGACCCCCAGGGCTCAGGAGAGGAAGGGGCTGGGCCAGGACTCCTGTTCAAGGAGCACCCAGACTTGAGTCCTGGGGCTGGGGGGCTCTGGGGAGGAGGGTACTGAAGGCCTGTACTTCCATGGGGCCCTCACCTCCTGCACGCTCTGCAGAAGCCGCTCACGCTGGTCCTCTGGCTGTGAGTCCAGCCGACCCTGGGCTTCTCGAAGTCTCTGGCGAAGACCCTCCACGCGCTCCCTCTCCTGGCTCAGCCGCCTCTGCTCCTGAAAGAAAAGCCAGGTTTGTAGTCTTCCCCTGAGCACAAGGGACAGATACGGAGGCCAGCAAGGGCCAGGCTGGCTGGACCTCAGACCCCTCCCTGCCCGGGGACAGCTCCATGAGGGCAGGACCCCGTGTGTCTGGATCACTCTTGTACTGGCCTACCCAGAGTAGTAGGCATCATACAAACAGCTATTCAAGAAATGAATGAATGTAAAATATATCCATGCTGGGTGAGTGATCCTGGGACCCAGAGGGGGGATGAGACCTGGTCCCTGGGCTCCAGGTGTGGACACAACCAGTTACCGCCTGAGGCAATGAGGGCCATGAAATGCAGAGACTGTGGGAACCCAGGGGCGGGGCAATTTTATTGGAGTAACCCAAGGTTTCCTGGATGTAAGGACTTTAAGGTGAGCCTCAAAAATCAGACAGCATTTAAGACCTGGGGAGTTAGAGGGGGCTGGAAGGGCATTTTGGGCAGAGGGAACAGCATGTTGCAAATGCACCATGAAGTTGAAAAGTATGGGAAGTTTAGAGGCAAACTCTGTTTGGGGAGGCAGAAGATGTGGTGGAGGAGAGACAGTGAGCACGGTGGGAGACCACGGTGGGAGGGGGGCACAGCTCATGTCCAGTTTGGCCAACCAGGCTAAGGAGCCTTTATCTTGGGGCAATGGGGAGCCGTGGAAGGATTGAAAGGATCTCTGGGAGATGGATTAAAGGGGTAGACACCAGCTCCTTCATGAGTCCTCCAAGAATGAAGAGGAGACCTACACTGGGGCTGGGCAGTAGGGTTGCAAAGGAGACAGACTAGAGAGAGAGGATCAGGGAACAGTGAGGACCGGACATGGTGACTGATAGGCTTGGGTGTGCAGAGCAAGGTCCAGGACTCTGACCTGGTGACTGATTGAAGGGAGGGTGAGATAGGGACAATGTAGAAAAGGGCGTCGCTGAGGTCAGCTTTGGTTATGGTGACTGAGAAGGGCCAAGACTCCTGGGTCTGAGGGAGGAGGGGCTGGGGGACTGAACTCCTGGGTCTGAGGGAGGAGGGGCCTGGGGCCTGGACTCCTGGGTCTGAGGGAGGAGGGGCTGGGGGACTGGACTCCTGGGTCTGAGGGAGGAGGGGCTGGGGGCTGGACCCCTGGGTCTGAGGGAGGAGGGGCTGGGGGCCTGGACCCCTGGGTCTGAGGGAGGAAGGTGCATCCAGGAACCAGTATCTTAAGAAGCAGGACAGGGGTCTAGATTACAGGAGGGAAATCAGGGCTGGAAGAAATATAGGCTTTTTGAGGGTGAATGAGGAGCCTGGACCCAGCTCAAAGAAATTGCAACATATAAGATAAGGGCAAAGAGAAAAATTAATAGAATTACAAAGTTACCATTTTCTAAGCTATAATGTTAACCAGTCCAAGCAATGACCACCAATACATGGATGTTAAAGCCTTTAGGTAAATGATTATTAGGACGAGATCAGAGTGACCTCAGTGAGGTCTGGACAACCAGAGGTGATGCCCCCTGACCCGGCGTACAGGAAGAGCACGGGAATCTGATCAGCCTGGTCCTCTAACCCACCACCTGCTGCAGGAAGAGGAACACAGCAAAGGACACGGCCACATCCTGACCAAGAGACAGAGACCTGGTTTCTCCAAATAATATGGAAAAGAGCAGTAGGTGGAGACTATTTGAAGTGAAACAACCCTTTGGGGACCTGATTCAAACAGCCAAGTGGCATTTTTGAGGCAACCTGGAAACATGAAAACTGGAAATAAAACAATATTAAATATGGAACTGCCATCTGACCCAGTGACCCCACTTCTAGGAATATATCCTAAGAAACCCAAAATACCAATCAGAAAGAATGCATGCAACCCTATGTTCATCGCAACACAATTTATAATAGCTAAGATCTGGACACAGCCCAAGTGCCCATCAGTAGATGAGTGGATAAACAGCTGTGGTACATTTACACCATGGAATACTATGCAGCAGTAAAAAAGAAGGATCTCTTATCCTTTGAGACAGGATGGAGGGACCTGGAGAGTATTATGCTAAGAGAAATAAGCCAGTCAGAGAAAGACAAGTATCACATGATCTCACTCATATGTGGAATCTAATGAACAAAACGAACTGATGACAAAAAAGATCCAGAGACATAGAAGCATGGAACAGACTGTTGAATCTCAGAGGGAAGGTGGGGTGGAGGGCTGGGGGAGTGGGGAGAGATTAACTGGGAAACTTATATGCATATATGCATAGCCCATGGGCACAGACAATAGTGTGGTGAAGGCCTGAGAGGGGTGGGTGCAGGATGGAGGGGTCAATGGGAAAAAAAAGGTGGGGGGACATCTGTAATATTTCCAACAATAAAGATAAATTTTTAAAAAATAAATAGCCCTAGGGGTTTGGCTCAGTGGATTGAGCATTGGCCTACGGACCAAAGGGTCAAGGGTTCAATTCTGGTCAAGGGCATGTACCTTGGTTGCAGGCTCCTCCCGGCCCAGCCCTGGTCTGGGCTCCTGCAGGAGGCAACCAATTGATGTGTTTCTTTCACATCGATGTTTCTCTCTGTCTTTCCCTCTCTTTTCCACTCTCCCTAAAAATCAATGAAAAAAATATCCTCGGGTGAGGATTAACAAAATAATAATAATAATAATACTATGATGCCTGGAATGGGCTTTCAAAACTAGGGGTGGGGAAGCAAATTGAGGGATATGAAGCAGGAATGGGAGTTAATCACCGCTGAAGCTAGTAAGTGCCCCAATATGGCGGCCACCTGACTCTTCTTTTTTTGTTGGTTTAATGTTTTTCACAGTGTGGCAGTAAGAGACCAAAGAGAGCAGGGCAAAGGAAGAGGCCCAACATCACGGTCAGGGAGGCAGGAGGCAGTAAGGAGCGTCTCTGTTCCACCACAGCCCCCCAGCCCAGCCCAAGGATCACCATTTGGGGAATAGGGGTAACCCTGGTCCTAGGAGCCCCCGATCTCAGGACCCCACCAGGAATACTCTTCTGACACGGAGGGAAGCGGATGACAAAGACCCAGCAGGACAAACAGACCTGTTCCCGCTGCTCCCGGCTGCCCTGCTCCGTGTCCACCTGCTGCTCCAGCAGCGCCCGGAGCTGCTCCTCCTCCCGCCGGGCGGCCACGCGCTCCCCGGCCAGCTCACCCCGCAGCAGGGCCACCTCCACCTCCATCTGCGAACAGAAGGCCAGGGCTGGGGCCGGAGGGCTGGGGCCGGAGGGCTGGAGTTGGGTCCCCTGGGAGGAAAGGACTGGGAGGCTTCCGGGAGTCTGCAGCCTCACCTCAATCCTCAGCTCCTTCTTCTGGCGCTGTAGCTCCTTCACTCGCTGCTCCATCAGGGCCACTCGAGTCAGGGCCTCCAGCTGCTGCCCTCGAAGCCGCTGCGCCATCCCTCGCACCCCTTCCTTAGACGGGGTGGGTGTGGGGGGCATGGCTGGGATCTGTGCAGGAGGTGGGGCCTCCCCCTGATAGGAGAGGGTGTATGTGGTCAGGTGGAGAGCCCCGGACCCCAGCGGTCATTAAACAGGTGTGTTCCCCACCTCATACCCCTCGGGGGTCTCCATGGCCTAATTCAGCCACCACACTTTTATTCAAGGGAGGGTGCAGGTCCGGTGACCACCCAGCCCCAGGGGCCCCCACAGTCCCAGAAGGGGGTACTGAGTCAAGCCAAGGAAGATGTTTGTTTTTCTCTAACCAGGTCCTATTCTCTGGGTGTCAAGCCCTCCTAGGCCCTGGATCTCTCTCTCTCTCCCCCCAGGTCTCTCTGAGTCACACCCTAACCCCCCCCCACCCCACTCCCCACCCCCATTTCTCTGGGCTTCCTGTCTCCCGCTCAGTATCCATCCTCTGTCTCTGAATTGCTACTTCTCTTCCTCGGAGTATCTCCCTCTCAAGGCTTCTGTCTCTATTTCTGTTTCTCTGAGCATCCCGGCCCTGTTTCTGGGTCTCCGTCTCTGGGTCGCTCTCTCTCTGGCCTGCCCGTGTCCCTGACTCTTTGGGGTCTCTGCCATCTGGTCTCTGCGCACAGGTCTCCAGGTGCCTGTCCCCGCCTCGGTCTGCGTCTCAGGAGTTTCCTAGCTCTGGGGCTCTCCCCGTCCCCGCCCTCTGTCTGTCTGTCTCTCCATACCTGTCTCTCGCTGCCACTGTCCCCTGCCCGGGTCCCTCAGGTCCCGCCCTCCCGGCCCCTCACCGCGTCCCGGCTGCTCTCGGTGCTGCTGCCTTCTCCCACTTCTTCCTCTTCTTCCGCCTGCTGCTCAGCTCCGCGGCCGCTCGGAAGCTCCGCCGGGGCCTCGGGGGCCTCCAGCTGGCGGGGGCCCTTGGGGTGCTCCCGGGCCTGGGGTGCGCCCTGCGGTTGAATCTTCACATCGTGTTCCGGGACCGGCGGCGGAGGAGACCCTTCCTTGGGGCCGCTCGGCGTCCCCATGGCCGTGGCGCTGCGGCAGGTGGGCGGGGCCCGGCGTTCGGGGGCGGGGCCCGGCGTTCGGGGGCGGGGCCCGGCGTTCGGGGGCGGGGCCCAGGAGCTCCCAGCAGGCGAGACCTAAGAGTTCAAAGCATGCGACTGAGCATTCCGGAGCGTGGCTTGGCGTTTTAACAGGCGGGATTCGCCGGCTCCCAGGGCGCCACGCCCCCGGAGGCGAGCCCGAAATCGGAGTCCGGGTCCTAGCTCGCCCCCTATGGGTGTCTCCCTTCCATCAGGTGTGGCGCCTTGTACCCTCCCAGCGGCCTCCCAGCCCCCCAGCCCTGGACAACCTCACTGCGACCCCATCTCCTTCTCCCTCGGGGACTCAGGAGTCCGGGCTCCCGTCCCCTGCCCTCCGGAGCCTCGTAGACTTGGCTCTGACCCCAACGCAGAGAGCGGCGCCCATGCCATCTCATCCAGGCACCCAGGAGTCGGGGCTCCTCATCTCCGTCTCCAAACCAGGAGTCTGAGCCCCCAGCTCCTCCTGGGAGCTAGATTCCCGAACTCCAGCCTCCTCCGCCCCCGCAGACCCAGGAAGCCCAGCCTCCAGCCCCCTGCTGCCCGGCACCCCGACCCCCTCACCAGCTCAGGATTCGGCGCGCTCCCCTCTGCACTCTGGGCGCTGTTGTTACTGCCTGCGAAACAGGTGGCTGGGCAGAGGGAGGAGAGAGGCTGCCGTCTCCCTCCCCGGAAGTGGGGGGGGGGCACACAACAGGTCCAACAGCTCCTGAGGGAGGAGGGAGCGACCAGCTTGCCCCGCCCGCAGCCACAGCACCGGGCATCCCGGCTCCGCCCTTGGAAAACCCAGCATGTGACACCCCCCCCCCAACCTGCCCCCAGCGCCCCCATTCCTGCCCTGGGAGGACCAGGTGTCTTGGTCACATTTGAATAAATGCCTCCCTAATGCCCAGACCCTGGGAATCCTGAAAGGAAGAAGGGAATGCAGATCGGGGCCTCTCCCCTCTAATGAGCCCTTTAGAAGGGCCCTGACCGGTTTGGGGAGCTTGGGCAAGGGTAGGGGGTGCCCTGAGCTGAGTCAGAGACCCGTCCGGAAACAGGGGGAAGTGTGCCCCCTCCCCCCCACTTTGCTATGGGGTGGAAGAGGGAGGTTAAAGGTGCATGGGCCAGACCCTTTCCTCTCTGGGCAAAAACAGGAAAACAACTGGTGGGTGAGAAAGTGTGATTGGATGTCAGGAGCTGTCCTAACACTTCGTACACGCGTTACGTTAATTTAATGTCGCCCTCACAGCAACCTAGTGAGGAAGCGACGTCTAGCTCCACTTTATAGCTGGGGAAACTGAGGCTGAGAGGGAGAAGTGGGCCCAAAGGCTATACACCTTGTTAATGGCAGTGCCAGAGAGGTTCTCTGGCAGGTCTGTGGTCTCAACCATTAGGCATCCTGTCCCTCCAAGCCAGGAAGTGCCTGGAAGGTCATTCCACATGATAGTGACAATAATAGTTAACACTCATCCTCATCGCCCAAGATTCTATGGAAACTACTTTGGAGGTCGTGAAGTATAGTAACCTTCATCTTGGGTAAAAACTGCTGTTTAAAATTTTAACCCTGCTATTCTGGCTTCATAAACATTTGCTTGCTTTAATAGGGAAAATAAGACTACTCCCCATTCCAGAGAGGCCATAAAATATGCCCCAGACAGAGTTGTCAGTGCTGGCGCCAGGCCAGGCCTTGAGAGATGGTCTCACGGCCCTGTCCCAGCACACAGGACTTTTTCTCAGAAGGTCCAGAAGTCTCATTCCAAATTTGGAAGACAAAGAGCTGAAAAACATATGAATTGAAAAGACTTCCACCATATGGGCTCCAGTATTTGAGAAGCAAGAGATCCTCTGGACCCGCTAGTGCTAGCGAAAATGAACAGGACTCCAAATAGATTTGGCTTATTGATTAAGGCGTCTTCTGATTTACAATATAACAGTGGTGGTGGATGTTGCAGCTATGGAGGTGCAGGGTGTGGCAATCCTGGTACTCTGGGGGCCGAGGACAAATCAATGGGCATGGTTAGGGTGGGTATTCTATGGCTGCTGACATCCATTGTGCTGACAAAAGTTCTATGGCTTTTATGGAAAACCTTGACCTTAAGGGAGAGAGCCAAGATGGCGGCATAGGTAAACGCCTGTGCTAGCTGCCTCCCACAACCACATCAAAATTACAACTAAAGCCCTGACCGGTTTGGCTCAGTGGATAGAGCGTCAGCCTGTGGACTGAAGGGTCCCAGGTTCGATTCCCGTCAAGGGCATGTACCTTGGTTGCGGGCACATCCCCACTAGGGGGTGTGCAAGAGGCAGCTGATCGATGCTTCTCTCTCATCGATGTTTCTAACTCTCTATCCCTCTCCCTTCCTCTCTGTAAAAAATGAATAAAATATATTTTAAAAAAAAAATTACAACTAAAATACAGAGCAACTATCATCCAGAACCACCAGAAAGCTGGCTGAGTGGAAGTCCTACAACCAGAGAAGTAAAGAAGAAAGCACACTGAGCCCGGTCTTTTTGCCAAAACAATAAGTATGGCTGCTTCTTTATAAAACTAGGAGAACAGAATGGCCGAGTCATATGAGTTTAACTTATTGGAGAGCAAGGGTCTTCAGAGCTCCCATCCTATCCGGCTACAGCACTTACCACCAGAGTTGGTAAACTAAGGCCTAAGCCAAAAATGGTTGAAATAACTGAAAAAAGTTCAACAGAAGAATAATGTTTTGTTAAAATCACATAAAATTCTAATGCTGAGGACTGTAAATAAAGCTTTATTGTAACACGTAAAAAGGGTGGGGGGTGAGGGGGGAGAAAACCTTGACCTTAAAACAATTTCCCAGAGACTCATCAGCCCAATTTCAAAAGATTACGAAATCTGCTTCTTTCCACCTATAGTTTACAACAGATGAGCATCCACTGCTTGTCACTAGAACACAGGAGTCAGCCTGTGTCTATCACACAGATTAGATTTCCTGGGCATCTTAAATAATTGAGCACTTAAATTGCAAATGTCAACTTCTCACTGTGGCTCCTCTTGTCAAGCTTATTTTTAAGTCTAATATCAACTATTTCTCCTGTATCCCATATCTTACAACGCTAACATTTTCATTAAAAAAAAAAAATCTTAATCTTCCTTAAAAAAAAAAAATAGTGGTTAACACTGCCAAGTACCTCACACATATGGACCCATTTTACAGATGAGGAAGTTGAGGCCTGGAGAAGAGAATTACCTTATCCTGGGTCTCACAGAGGGAAATGGCTCGAACGCAGCACAGTGTTCTCATCCAAGGAG
Source organism: Myotis pilosus (assembly GCA_036010255.1). NCBI lineage: Eukaryota > Metazoa > Chordata > Mammalia > Chiroptera > Vespertilionidae > Myotis > Myotis pilosus. The sequence goes on from JASKON010000029.1 coordinate 1,096,915, forward strand.
CGAGAAGCCCTGCCCAGAGATCTGTTTGCTTCTGCCCTTGTGAGTTACATCTCCTCCTCTGGGCTCTCTGGCCCTTCACCCTGCCCTACTCTCTGGCCTCTCCAGGGACCAGAACTAACCCCCCTCCAAGCACCTCCACCCAGAAGCCCAAATGGTTCCCCCAGAAAACAGACAGAAGTCAGATTCACAGCAAAAATATTTTTTTATTTAAGAAGTTTGAGGGCCGGTGGGGGAGGGGAAGAGGAGAGAAGCTCCAGTGCTGGCACCTCTCCCCTCACCCCATCTAGTGCATTTTTAATGGCTATGAGCACCTGACAGCGATAACGTCAGGAAGGGGGGGTCTGGACCCCACAGCGCATGTTAGCTGGAACAGCAACGTCTGAAAGGAAGAAACCAAGGGTGAAACCAAGGGGCCCCAGGAGGTGCCCTCCCCTCAAGCTTAAATGGGACCCAGAAATCCTAAAGGCCTTCTGCTTTGGAAAAGTGGAGTTGTAGCCCTAAGCCTCCTCCCTCAGACCCAGGGGTCCAGGCCCCCAGCCCCTCCTCCCTCAGACCCAGGAGTCCAGGCCCCCAGCCCTCCTCCCTCAGACCCAGGAGTCCAGGCCCCCTCCTCCCTCAGGCCCAGGAGTCCAGGCCCCCAGCCCTCCTCCCTCAGACCCAGGAGTCCAGGCCCCCAGCTCCCTCCTCCCTCAGACCCAGGAGTCGAGGCCCCCAGCCCCTCCTCCCTCAGACCCAGGAGTCCAGGTTCCCAACTGCTCACCTATCTGCTGAGGCTTTGGCAAGTTCAGGTTGTCCATGACCTTGACAAACTCCTCACAGCTGAGGGTGAGCCGAGGGTTCAAAGTCCGCTCCTCCTCCACAGTGGACACCGTGAGCCCTAGTGGCCAAGAGAGGGGGAGGAATGTCCATCCTTTGGTGCCTCAGGCCTCTCAGGACTACATTTCCCAGGAGGCTTTGGGGTGCCTCTCTGGCCTGGAATGTTCCTGAAACTGCTATCCCTCCTCAACAGGCAATATGGGAAATGTAGTTTCTCACAGTTCCCTAACAGTGGTTCTCAACCTGTGGGTCGCAACCATCGGAAAACACATATAGCATATCAGATATTTACAGGACGATTCATAACAGTAGCAAAATGACAGGTATGAAGTAGCAACGAAAATAATTTTATGGTTGGGGGTCACCACCACATGAGGAACTGTATGTAAGGGTCGCGGCATTAGGAAGGTTGAGAACCACTGGAAAGAGGTCCCAGGGAAACCCACGCGGCTCGGAATTCTAGGAGTTGTGGTTTCTACATCCACACTCAGCACACATAAGCACGTGGCCGCGCTTCGGCCAGAGGAGTCTCGGGGGATGGCAGTCCCATGCCCCAGAGGATCGGTGCTCCCTGTCAAACAGCAGTAAATGATGTAGGTCCCACACCCCCTCCAGGAAGCCCTCACCATGGTAATCATGGGCCGGGTAGATCAGACAGTCTCCTGGCAGCGTGAAGATCTTTTCGTGGACTGAGCGGTACAAGGTCTTGGCACAGCCTGGGGAGGGAAAGCTCAGGGGTCAGTGGGTCAAGAGGACAAGAAAGAGAGGCCCCTTAACCCCTCCCCTTAAGAAAAGGGTGGGAGGTAGCTAAGACCTCTCCCTCCTTTCCTGCCGGTACCCCTTTATCTAGGAAGAGCAGGAGCGGGAAGGGTATTCGAGGCAGGTGGAACAGCGTGGACAAGTAACTGGGGAACGGAGAAAAATCAGCATGGCTGTAGAGGAGGCTGGGAGGAGACCCTGAAGCACCAAGGGACGGGGCCTCGCTCGGGGATGACAAGAAAGGGCCGGGCGGGGAAGATGGCAGACACTGAGGGCATGGGGCCATGAGGAGAATGACACCATGGTTCCAACAAGGAGCCCCGCGTCCCCAGCTGGGGCAGGGGAAACCTCTCTGGAATGTTCTTCCACCTTTCATCGCAGCCTAAATCCCCCCATTTCATGACTGCTTTGGGAGTGGATAGAGAGAATAGGAGCCTCGGAGAGAAAGACAGAGATGGAGATGGAGGGAAAAGGAGAGGAAGAAAGTTACCCACGGCCAGCTCAATGTGGCTGTGTCTTTCCCATCCATCCAGTTTCGCCCTGCTCCCAAAAGGCAGTCAAATCCACCCAATCTACTGTCAACCCCACATTCTCTCTCTCTCTCTCTCTCTCTCTCTCTCTCTCTCTCTCTCTCTCTCTCACACACACACACACACACACACACACACTCAAAGATCAGCCAAACCCTGAGGTTCTGAAACCCCCTTTCCACAGTGAAACTTCTGAATCTAAGTTCCCCCAGAAGCCAAACCCGAAGGTGACACGGCCCCCAAGCAATCAGAGCAGCTAAACTCCTGAATCAAACCCCGCATGCCCCCCGCCCCCGCCACACCTCCAGCAGCTGAACCCCTTACGGGGTTTTAAAATATGTCCACAAACTCTTCAACACTCTAAAAAAATATAACGTGAATTCCCTTCACCTGATTTAGTGGTTTGGATAAGGGACTTGCATCTCATACATAAGTTATTGCAGAAATGACAGAGTTAACTTAGGAGACTAGGTCATCTTAAAAAATTAGGCTCTTTCTCTCTCTCTCTCTCTCTCTCTCTCTTTCTCTCATATTATCACCTTAGAGAGAATCCGGCTGCCATGTTGCCAAGACATTACTTAGCCCCACAAAGAGGTCCACTCGGGGAGGAACTGAGGACGCCTGCCCACAGCCAGGGCCAGCTGGCCAGCCATCTGAGCGAGCCTCAGGGAAGCAGATCCTCCAGCCTCAGGCGAGCCTTCAGAGGACTGAAGCCCAGGCCCATAGCATGACCGCAACCTCATGGGAGACCCTGAGCCCAAACCACCCAGCTAAGCTGCCCGAGTCCACACTCTCAGACGCTCTGTGAGATAATAATGGTTCATCACTGTTTTAAGCCACTCGGTTCTGGAGTAACTTCTTTCACAGCAACAGATAATTAACACACCCTGTCCCCTAACAGCCAAACCCCTCAACCTAACTGTTCTCTGACCTGCTAACCCCTGAATCTAACTCTCCCGCCTCCACTCCGGTAGCTAAATGCCTTGAGTTTAACCCTGACTCTCCCTAAAAGTTGAACACTTCTTCATTCATTCTTCTGATACTTAAAACCCTGGTGCACACATAACCATACTAAGACCTCAGGTTGAGCAAAGGGGCCTGGACCTTGCTGGAAGTCCGTCCGCCCACACCCTCGGATGAGCAGGGCATCTCCAGTGAAGGCCATGCTGTGATCGTCCAGGACGAAGGTGACACAGCCCGGGGTGTGGCCAGGGCTGGCCCGGATCTCCAAGGCCTGCCAGGGAGGGAAAGTACAGACAGTCACCAAGAAGCCAATGGGCTGCCCTGGTGGTGAATCTGACCCCAGGAGCCCCCACCCACCCCAGGGTCACCTCTAGATCACCTGTTTTGTAAAAAATTAAGTTAGATTTCTAGGCTCAAACCTCACACCAGCATAAACTCCAAATAAATTAAAGGCAAGAAAATAAACCATAAAACTGTGACAGCCACAAAAGTACAGATGAATATATGACCTCTGGTTAGGGAAGAACATGCAAATCTGATCCCTAAAGTCATACATCGTTATGGAAAAGATCAATGGTTTGACTTAATTCAAGTTGAAGTCTTGCAATGCCAAAAACATCCTCAACAAAATTTAAAGGGAACAAACAAGCTGGGGACTATATTTGCAACACATATACCACACGGTCAGTATACTTCATATACAAACAGGTCTTGTAAATCAATAAGAAAAAGATAAACATGCTAATATAAATATAGAATACTAACAAGTCATTAAAATAAAATTTAACAATAATATACACAAACTAGAGGCCCGGTGCACGAAATTCATGCGGGGGGGGGGGGGGGGCGTAGGAGAGTCTCTCAACCCGGCCTGCACCCTATCACAGTCCAGGATCCCTCAGGGGATGTCTGACTGACAGCTCCTGCATTGAGCATATGCCCCCTGGTGGTCAGTGCGTGTCATAGCGAACTGTCATTCCACCATTCAGTTGATTAGCGTAATAGCCTTTTATTCTACAGGATATTTAATGACACAAAAATAGTTTAATATCCAGTAAGTGCAAAAAGCAGGTTACAGAGTCACTATACAGTGTCATATTTTAAGAATTAATTAACTCTAAATATATAGTTTGTTCTTTAGACTTTTCCTACACCATCCTTTTTTATTTATTGATGAGGCGGGGGGGAGGAAGGGAGAGAGAAAAAGAAACAACAACAAAAATCAATTTGTTGTTCCATTTGTTTATGCATTCATTGGTTGATTCTTTATTTAAATATATTTTTATTTATTTCAGAGAGGAAGGAAGAGGGAGACAAGGGAGAGACAGACAGAAACATCAATGATGAGAGAGAATTCTCGACCAGCTGACTCCTGCACACCCCCTACTGGGGATCCAGCCCACAACCTGGGCATGTGCCCTGACCAGAGATGGAACCCACAACCTTGGCGTGTAGGGACAACACTCCAACCACCGAGCTGCCCAGGCAGTGCTTATATCAACCTTTTTTTATTAAATAGTGAACATGCAACTTTATAATTAAAATAAAACACAAAATTCAGGATATACTACATATCTAAACATAAAAAAATTAAAATTCTGGAAATATATATAGAAGAATATGTATATAAAATCTTGAGGTAGGAAAGGTTTTTCTAAGCATGACAGGAAATTCATAGGCCATAAGAAAAAATAGTAACAGATGTGGCCACATAGTTTAACTTCACTATAGAAAAGAACAAAATCAGAGTTAAAAGACTAAAAAGAACCCCAGCGACAGGTAGCAGCATGTATAAGAAAGTATTATAAAGTGTGAATAGCCATAACATATAAACAGCTCCTAAGCATCAATAAGAACCCCCAAAAGAAAATGGGCAAAAGAAAAAACAGGAATTCATGGGAAAGGAAACAAATAGTCAAAAACATAGGAAAAGATGTTTGCTCTCCCTTAAAAGGAAGGGGGAGAGTTAAATTTTTAAAAATATATATTTTATTGGTTTTTTACAGAGAGGGAGGGACAGGGATAGAGAGTTAGAAATATCGATGAGAGAGAAATATCGATCAGCTGCCTCCTGCACGCCTCCTACTGGGGATGTGCCCACAACCAAGGTACATGCCCTTGACCGGAATCGAACCTGGGACACTTCAGTCCACAGGCTGACCCTCTATCCACTGAGCCAAACTGGTTGGGGCTAAATTTTACCCACTGAGCCAAGGGCTAAATTTTAAAATCTTTATTTTTCACCTACCAGACTGGCAACTGTCAGTTACTCAGGGTGTTTGAGGAAAGCCTTCACATTTCCTAGGATGTGGGTACAACTCATACAGTCCTGTTAGAGGACAAGTTAGCAGTGTCCGTCATCTCAAATGTGCACGCTCTCTGATCTACCAAAGCCACTTCAAATACTGCTGCCGTTAAGAATCCTGGATGCAGAAATGCCAGCCCAGGGAGTCCTTGTTACTTAAATCCCCACACTTAATTCAGGGAAGCAATTGTCAGGAAAAAACATGACCCTAATGATCTAACTTCTGAAACTACTTCCATCAGCTAAATCCCACTCTTAAAAGGGATCAGTGCAAACCCCCAGCTCACGCACCTTGCAGTTCCTCTGGCTCACACTGCCCCCTGGTGGCAAGTAAGCTCTTGGCTTCTTTCCCTCAGTCTAAGGGTCTTCTTTTGCTCCAGTTTTCAGGTATTTGATCTTGGTGTAACTATGCATGTTTTCTACTCAAAAACCCAAAATATCATTTCCCATTGTGGCTAAATACTCTGAGCCTCCATCAGCTAAACCTTTTGTAATTGATTTTTTTTTTGAGAGGGAGGAAGGGAGAGAGAAAAAAAAGAATCAATGTGAGATAGTTATAGCAATTGGTTGCCGGTTGTACACCCCCAGACCGGAGATCAAACCCACAACCTCGGTATGTGTCCTGACCAGGAATCGAACCCAAGACCTTCCAGTGCACAGGACAACATTCCAACCAACTGAGCCACACCAGCGAGGCTAAACCTTCTTTTTTGTGGAAACAAAATAATACGAAGTGATGGATGGATAGAGGCGGAAGCTGTAACATTTTTTCAACTTGTCTGCGTGCTTCAAATTTTTCATAAAATATTGGGGGATAACAGACTTGTTCCACACTTCAAATATTTAATTCCAAACAGGAGAAAGCACAGAAACCCTTACGTGGGCCATGAGATGACCACCCATTCCCCGTCTGCCCCAAACCATTAAGTCAGAATTTCGAAAGGGCGGCCTGGGAAACCAGTGTCTTGCGCAGCACCCCTCTCGATCAACAAGTTTAACAGAAAAGAGTAACTTTCTGAATTGACCACCCCTCGTGAGAGAGAGATAAAATGTTCAAGTCTCAATGACTGCTTATTAAAACAGAAAATTCATTTTACAATGAAATCATCCAAATTTGGCCCACTATGAGTGTAAACGTACAACCAATTAAAAAAACTACTAGAGCCCGGTCCGTGTGGCTCAGTCAGTGGTTGAGCATCAACCTATGAACCAGGAGGTCACGGTTCGATTCATGGTCAAGGCACATGCCCGGGTTGTGGGCTCGATCCCCAGTTGGGCGGGGCAGGGGGGGGTGCAGGAGGCAGCCTATCAATGATTCTCTCTGATCATTGATATTTCTATCTCCCTTCCTCTCTGAAATCAATATAAATAAATAAGTAAGTAAGTAAATAAAATTAACTATTGGTCAGTTTCTGCTAAAGTTAAACATGTGTCCGTTCTGTGACCCAGCAAGTCAACTCCTTGGAATCAAGAGTAATATTGACCAAGAAATTTGTACAAGAATCAAAACAGCACTATTCGTAATAGCCTAAAACTGCAATCAGCCATCAAAAGGAGAATGGATACAGTATCATCATAAGTTCACACAATGAAATATTCTACATTGGGGTTGGTAAGCTATGGCTGATGCATGGGACCTGCCACTTGCTTTCATAAGGTCTGAAAGCTAAGAATGGTTGTTACACTTTTTCATGGTTGAAAAAAATAAAATAAAAGTAAGACTGACTATTTCATTGCACGTGAAAATTATTGAAATTAAAATAAGTGGCCATAAATAAAGTTTTATTGGACCACAGGCATATTCATTTGGTAAGAAAGCATCATTTATGGCTGCTTCCATGCCAACAGGAGAATTGAGTAGCTACAACAGAGACCATATGACCTGTAAACTGAAAGCATTTACTATCTGGTCCTTCACAGAAGAAGTTTATCAGCCCCTGCTATATGGCAACAAAAGGAAAGATTACAACCACATGCAACATTATGTCCAGCGAAAAAAGCCCGGCCCTGGCCAGGTGCTCAGTGGTTAGAGCGCTGGCCTGTGGACAGAGGGGTCTTGGGTTTGTTTCCCAGTCAAGGGCACGTACCTCGGTTACAGGCTCCCCAACCCCAGTAGGGGCATGTGTGAAGGGCAACCAATTGATGTGTCTCTCTCACCTCTCTCTCACTCGCCCTCTCCCTTCCACTCTTTCTAGAAATCAATGGGAAAAATATCCTCAGTTGAGGATTTAAAAATTTTTTTTAAAAAATAAGAGAAGCCCAGTTGGTGTGGGTCAGTGGCTGAGAGTCAACCCAGGAACCAAGAGTTGCTGGTTCGATTCCCAGTCAGGGCACATGCCCGGTTGCGGGCTTGATCCCCAGTAAGGGGCGTGCAGGAGGCAGCCGATCGATGGTGTTTCTCTCTCATAGATGTTTCTATCACTCTGCCCTCTCCCTTCCACTCTCTCTAAAAGTCAGTAAAAATATATTTTATTTTATTTATTTTTTTAAATATATTTTATTGATTTTTTACAGAGAGAAAGGGAGAGAGATAGAGAGTTAGAAACATTGATGAGGGAGAAACATCGATCAGCTGCCTCCTGCACATCTCCCGCCAGAGATGTGCGCACAACCCAGGTATATGCCCTTGACTGGAATCGAACCCGGGACCTTTCAGTCCGCAGGCCGACGCTCTATCCACTGAGCCAAACCGGTTTCGGCAGTAAAAATATATTTTTAAAAAAATAAGAAGAACAAGAAAAAAGCCAGGCACAAAAGGGTACACGCTGTGTGGTTCCCGGCTATAAGGTCCAGAATAAGCAGAACTAACCTAAGATAAGACAGAAGAATGATCCCGCGGTGAGGTGCCAATGGCCAGAAAGAGGAACAAGGAAGCTGTCTGTGAGTTGGGCCTGTTTTATATCTGAATCTGGGCGGTGGATACTCAAGTGTAAACATGTAAAAATTTACCAAGCTGCACATGTGCACTTTGTACTATATTATATGTACGTGACAACTCAATTCTAAAAAGTGGGTGGAGCCCTGGCCGGTTTGGCCCAGTGGACAGAGCATTGGCCTGCGGACCAAAGGGTCCCGGGTTCGATTCCGGTCAAGAACACATACCTTGGTTGCAGGCTCCTCCCCAGTCCGGGTCCTGGTGAAGGCTTGTGCAGGAGGTAACCAATCGATATGTTTCTCTCACATCGATGTTTCTCTCTAGCTTTCCCTCTCTCTTCCACTCTCTCTAAAAAGCAATGGAAAAATATCCTGGGATGAGGAAATAAATAAATAAACAAATAAATAAGGTGTGGGGGGACTGGATAGCCCTAGCCAGCTTGCTGGCTCAGTGGGAGGAGCATCGGCCCTCGGACTGAAGGGTCTCGGGTCCTATTCCAGTCAAGGGCACATAAATCAGCTGCAGGCTCATCCTGGCCTCAGTCAGGGCACATGCAAGAGGCAACCAGTCAATGTGTCTCTCTCACATCGATGTTTCTCTCTCTGTGTCTCTTCCCCTCCCTTCCACTCTGTCTAAAAATCAATGGAAAAAAATATCGTCCAGTGAGGATTAACAACAACAAGAAAAAGTGAGGGGAGGAAAAATAAGGGAGAGAAGAAAACTGTGCCCGTCTCTAAAGGTGTATAAAGAACTCGGGTGAAAACTAAACAAAATGCTCAATATTCATAATGACAGATAGTAACAGGTGTTGACAAGGATATGGAGGGCGGGAGCCCTCATCCACTGCTGGTGGGCACATAAAATGGTGCAGCCATTTTGGATAACAGTCTGGCATTTCCTCAAACTGTTAAACATAGTGTTAGCACATGATGCAGCAATTTTACCCTACGCATGTACCCAAAGAAAACGAAAGCACCTGTCCACACAAAAACTTGTACATGATTATTCATAGCAGCATTATTCAAAATAGCCAAAAAATGGAAACAACTCAAATGTCTATCAACTAATAAGTTGATGTATAAAATGTGGTATATCCAAACAATGGAATATTCGGTAACAATAAAAAGAAGCCCTATGCCCTAGCTGGTTTGCCTAAGAGGATAGAGCATCGGCATGTGGATTGAAGGGTCCCGGGTTCAATTCTGGTCAAGGGCACATGCCCAGGATGTGGGCTCGATCCCCAATAGGGGGTGTGCAGGAGGCAGCTGATCAATGATTCTCTCTCATCATTGATGTTTCTATCTCTCTCTCCCTCTCCTTTCCTCTCTGAAATCAACAAAAATATATTTAGAAGAAGGAGGAGGAGGAGGAAGGAGAAGCAGCAGCAGCCTGGCTGGTTTGGATCAGTGGATAGAGCGTCCACCTATGAACTGAAGGGACCCAGGTCTGATTCTGGTCAAGGGCACATACCCAGGTTGCAGGCTCAACCTGGTCAGGGTGGGTGCAGGAGGCAACCAATCGATGTGTCTCTCTCACATTGATGTTTCTTTGTCTGTGTCTCTCCCACTTCTTCCACTCTCTCTAAAAATCAATGGGAAAACATCCTTGGTGAAGATTAAGAGAAAGAAAGAAAGAGGGGAAGGAAAGAAGGAAGGAAGGAAGTGGCCCTGGCTGGTGTGACTGAGTTAGTTGGAGCATCACTCTGTGCACCCAAAGGCTGCAGGTTCAATCCCAGGTCGGGGCAGGTATGAAAGGCAACAAATCGATGTTCTCTCTCACATCAATGTTTCTCTCTCTCTCTCTCTCTCTCTCTCTCTCTCTCTCTCTCTCAAATCAATAAGCATATCCTCAAGTGAGGATTTAAAAAAAAGAAATGAGCTGAAACCGGTTTGGCTCAGTGGATAGAGTGTCGGCCTGCGGACTGAAAGGCCCCGGGTTCGATTCCGGTCAGGGGCATGTACCTGGGTTGCGGGAACATCTCCAGTGGGAGATGTGCAGGAGGCAGCTGATCGATGTTTCCCTCTCATTGATGTTTCTAACTCTCTATCTCTCTCCCTTTCTCTCTGTAAAAAATCAATAAAATAGATAAAAAATAAATAAAAATAAAAATAAAAAAAGAAATGAAACACTGATATATGCTACAACATGTTTTTTTTCTGTCTGTTAATCCTCATCCGAGGACACGCTTTTACTGATTTTTAGAGAGAAAGGAAGGGAGAGGGGAGAGAAAGTGAGAAACATCGGTCGGCTGCCTCCTGTACATGCCCCTATCTGGGATCAAACTCAAAACCTGGGCACTGCCCTGACCAGGAATCCAGGCCTGGACCACCTGGCCAGGGCTAGGCTACAACATGGATGAACCTGAAAAACATTCTGATCCGTGACAGAAGCCAGTCACGTAAGGCCACATATTGTCTGATTCCATTTCTACAAAATGTCCAGAATAGTCAAATATATAGACAGAAAGTAGATGCGTGGTTGCTTAATTAAGGCTGTAGGGATGAAAGGGGGCAGGGCTGAGATGACCGCTAAGAGGTATGGGATTTTTTTTTTTTTTGAATGTTGAAATATTCAAAAATCAATTGTGGTGGCGATTGCACAACTCTGTGATTACACTAAGTCATTGAATTGTACACTTTTAATGGGTGAATCGGATGATTGATGAATTAAGTCAGTAAAGCTGTTTAAAACAACAAACACTGAAGCTAAATCTACCTGGCTAAACCCTTCAACGTTCATTCATTGAAAACATCATTCACTTAACCCCTTCCCCAACAATTTTTTTGTTAAAAACGTTTCTTTTTCAGACTAATTTTTTTATTTTGGTTCTATATAGTATTTTTGATGCTGGTTATGAAAACAGTTTGTAACTCGTCTTCCTATAAACCATATTTTTTTACCATATTTTCTTAGTATACTCGTCGACGACTGAAAAAGAACATTTTGTGAAAACGTGTATACACGTTTCTGCCGGGGAAGGGGTTAATTTAACAAGGGGCTGATCTTGACACAAAATCTGACCATTTCTCACTCCTCTAAGACTTCTCAACCCAAGAAATGCACTTCAGCACCTGGCTACTGTACAATGCATTTTGTTTACCTGCTTTCGGAAAAAGGCTTGAAATAAAGAGGCTGTAACCATTATAGCTAAATCTGCTGATTCCACTCATTTCTGCTTAATGCTCTGACTCAAACTATCTCCACTTAGCAAAATCCTCTAATCTGAAGACTGATTCCTCACCCTGTCACCTGACATTCTGCCCCCAGGGTCAGCCAAATTCTCTCTATCTTTTCTGATCAGAACAAAAAAGCCCTGCCCGTTCTCTGAGGACAACTCCCCCGGCACCCTCCCTCCCTCGCATTAACCCTGGGTGGCCCTTCTGGCCAGACACCTGCTGAGGGTGCCTGTGTGAAGAAAGGAAAGGCAGGAAGGAGCCTTTAGAGATCGTTCTGGTGTGAAGCAATCGCAGGGCTGGGCCAAGCAGACGGTGCCTGGGGCACAACATTTAAGAAGGCGATGACTCTTTTAAAAAAATTATTAATTTGCGAGAGAGAGAGAGAGAGAGAGAGAGAGAGAGAGAGAGAGAGAGAGATGGATGTGTTGGTCCGCTTATACATGCATTCACTGACTGACTCTTGTATGGCCCTGATCTGGGACGGAGGACGCTCCAACCCACGGAGCTACCCTGCCAGGGCCCAGGGTGCTGACCCTGAGAGTGAGCACCTCCTTAAAGGTTGCACCCTAGGCCCTCGCTGGCCTCTCCCTCGTCCCGAGCAACAGGATGCGACTTCCTCCAACAGTGGCTCTCAGGAGACCGGCCTGGGGCAATCCCTCAGCCCTGGTCTTGGCATTCCAGCCCCCCAATCAGCTTTTATGGAGATGCCAGGCCAAAGGAGTTGCCCCAAGGCTGCAGGAAACTCCCTAAGTGCTGTTGACTTAAAGGGCTCGGCCAGGACACACCTACCCAGAGCCAGGGGCCCGCCTGCTCCCAGAGGCGGAACTCGGGGGTCAGGAACCCAGGCCCCGCGCCCCTGCAGCCCAAGGAGTCCAGGCCGCCACCCTCTCGCGGGCTCGGCCACCAACTCAGGAAGCATCCAACTCACGAAGCGCCCGAAGTGGATGGACTGTCCGTCCTCTATGTGCAGGTCCGCCTGGGCCCCGCTGAGGCGGGAGATGACCGACTGGCAGCCGGGGAGCAGGGAGCGCAGCAGCCCCGAGCCCGTGATGTGGTCGGCGTGGCAGTGGGTGTTCACTGGAGGGAGGCAGAGGCGAGGTCCAGGAGCGCACAGGGCGGGGGTTCCCCGCCCCCCAAACCCCCTCCCCATCCTCCACCCCCCAGCCCCCCCACGCCGGGCGTCCGGCCAGACTGACCGGCGTACAGCAGCCGCAGCCCCAGCTCCTGGACCAGCTTGGCGTCCCGGGGCGCCGTCTCCAGAACCGGGTCGATCAGGACGGCCTCGCGGGCCTCTCGGTCCCCCAACAGGTACGTGTAGGTGCAGCTCTTGGGCTCAAACAGCTGGGAAGGGGCGGGGGGGCAGGTGACAGCGCGGATCAGACTCCCGCTCGCGAGCGCCTGGGAGCCCGGCCGGGGCGCGCGCCCCGAAGATCCAGAGGCAGCGCCCCCGCCCCCGGAGCCGGGGGCCCGAGGCCGCGCTTCCCAGGACGTCCCCCGCGCTCTGCGTGAAGAACGGGGACCCGGCCGAGCCCGGCGCCCCCAGGGCCCTCCGGGCTCACGGCACCGGGACCTCGGCCCCGGCGGCCGCCCAGGCCCGACCCGCTCCCGCCGCGCTCACCTGCCGCAGCAGGACCGGCGCCCGCGCCCCGCGGTGCAGGCTCAGCTGCCGCCCCGCGACCCTCAGCGCGGCCCCCGCCATCGCGCGGCCGGATGGGGACTGAGCCCGGGCAGGAGCGTCCTTTGGAGCCGGGTGCACCTCCCGACCCCGGGGACGGGCCAGCGCCGGGCCCGCCTTAACTGGGCGGCGGGCGCGGGGGCGGGCGCGGGGCGGGGCGCGCCTTAAAGGGGCCGCGGGCGCAGGGCCGGGCGGCGGTAGGGGGACCCGGGCGCTGCGGGCGGGGCAACCTCGTGCGCCCCGCAGCGTCGGGCTGGGGCGGCGAGGAGACCTCAGAGACCCCGCTGACCGAGAAAACGGGAGAAACCGGGGACACTCCAGGGCGAGGGAGAGACGCTGAGATGAGCGCAGACGGGGGAGGCAAAACGGAGGCCCCTCAAACGGACTGTCAAACTGCAGCGGGAAGGCCGGGGAGGGTGGGGGGGCGGGAGGTAGGGGGGTAAGAGATCAACCCAAGGACTTGTATGCATGCATATAAGCATAACCAATGGACATAAGACACTGGGCGGTAGGGGAGGCCAGGGGACTGTCAAGGACGGGGGGGTGGGGGGGAAGGACACATATGTAATACCCTTTGTAATACTTCAAGTAATAAAAAAATAAAAATAAAATAAAAAAAAACGGAGGCCCCGTGCGCTCGCAGCCCCGGGTCCATCTTACAGGAAAGAGGGTAGGAGGAGGCTGGCTCACTGTTAGGGGGAAAGTCTGGTTCCAGATCACTTGAGGTGGGTGCGTGACTCCCAGAACACTTAATCCCATTAACTTATTTTTTAATGTTTTTAATTATTGATTTGAGAGAGAGAGGAAGGGAAAGGGATAGAGAGGAGAGAGATTTGGTGTTGGACTTATTTTTTAAAATATATTTTATTGATATTTTACAGAGAGGAAGGGAGAGGGATAGAGAGTTAGAAGCAACGGTGCAAGAGAAACATCGATCAGCTGCCTCCTGCACACCCCCTACTGGGGATGTGCCCACAACCAAGGTCCTTGACCGGAATCGAACCTGGGACCTTTCAGTCCGCAGGCTGACGCTCTACCTATTGAGCCAACCCGGTTAAGGTACTGTTGGACTTATTTGTGCATTCACTGGTTGATTCTTGTATGTGCCCATGGGGGGTGGAGGGGTGAGGGCAGATTGAACCTGCCCTTGGTTACTGAGCTACCAGGCCAGGGCCTATAGTGTATTTAAAAATTGCTAACAAAAATGAAATAAAATAAAAATTGCTAAATATTTTTTCAGGAATGTTTATTTCTTCCCAGGAAGAAATCGTTTATAAAAAATAATTTTGCATTATATCTTGCAAAATCAAGATATAATGGGGTCACTTGGCTTTTGTTGGGATGTGAACCTCTGAACAAGGGCTTTTGTTCATTTACCCCAAGGACCTGGATCTGAGAAGCTGTGTTGGGTCAGAAAGATGGCTCTTTGGAATCCCACCAGCAGTGAGAATGGAACGTCCCACTCTTGCCCGAGGGTCTGTCGCTTGGGCACAGAGAAGTGGGCCTGACTTCCAGCCAGAGGGAGGGTTTCTGGCAGCTACATTTGAGCCTTGAACAACAGAGGTTTGGATTGCGGGGGTTCACTTAGACATGAATTTTTCTCAGTAAGTATATTAGAAATTTTTCTGGAGATTGTGATAATTTTTAAAAATTCACAAACTGGCCCTGACCGGTTTGGCTCAGTGGCTAGAGCGTCGGCCTGTGGACTGAAGAGTCCCAGGTTCGATTCCGGTCAGGGGCATGTGCCTGGGTTGCGGGCATGTCCCCAGTGGAGGGTGTGCAGGAGGCAGCTGATCGATGTTTCTCTCTCATGGATGTTTCTAGCTCTCTATCCCTCTCCCTTCCCCTCTAAAAAAATCAATAAAATATTTTTTTAAAAAAATTCACAAACTGCATTTCCTAGAAATATGAAAAAATTTAAGAAAAAGTTAGGGATGTCGTGAATACATAAAATTCTGTATGTATTTTCCTTATGACTTTCTTAATGACGTTTTATTTTCTCTAACTTGCTTTATTGTAAGAATACAGCATATAACATATGTAACATACAAATACGTTTTAACTGAATGTTTATGTTATCAGCAAGGCATCCTGCCAATAGCAGGTAAGTTTTGCAGGTGTCAAAGTTATAGGAGGGTTTTTTACTGCATAGGAGGTGAGTGCCCCTACCCCTGTGTTGTTGGAGAATCAATTGTACATCCCACATTTATTTTAACTGCATTTTCCAAGGCACGGGCTGTGGATGGGAGTCTCAGATTAGGCCCCACATTCACTCCTTTCCATAAGGAATTGATGCCCTGACAGGAATTGAACCTGCAACCCTTGGCTACTGAGCTACCCAATCAGGGCCTAACGCTTATTTAAAAATTGCTAAGTATTTTTTCAGGAATGTTTCTTTCTTCTCAGGAAGAAATCCGTAAGCCTACCAAACTTTGTTTCATTTTTTTTTTTCTATGTATTGATTTCAGAGAGAGAAGAAGGAGCAAGAGAGAAAGAGACAGAGAGAGAGAAACATGAATCCATTGTTCCACTTATGAATGTATTCATTGATTGATTCTTTTTGTTTTGTTAATCCTCACCTGAGGATATATTTTTTCATTGATTTTTAGAGAGAGTAGAAAGGGGAGACAGAGAGAGAAACATCCATGTGAGAGAGACACGTCAATTGGTTGTCTCCCGCACACGCCCCAACCAGGCTGGGGATTGAGCCTGCAACCCAGGCATGTGCCCTTGACGGGAACTGAACCTGGGAAACTTCTGTCCCTGGTCTGATGCTCTATCCACTGAGCCAAACTGGCCAGGCCTGTTGATGGCTTCTTGTATGTGCCCTGACTGGGGATCGAACCTGAAACCTTGGCGTATCAGGACCAGGCTACCACCCACTGACCTACCCGGCCAGAGCAAACTTCATTTAATCTAATTGAGTGTAAATGCCATCTTTTTAAAAAATCCTATGACTCTCTCCCTGGGTTTGGAGAGACAGGCAGTGTTCACTCCGCAGGCCTCTCTCCTTAGCTCCAGCAAGTCAATCAAACCAAACTTTGCCAACTCCTAGTGTATTTCTGGTGCTCTTTATAGGGGAGAGACTCTCAAAGACAAAGGGGTGCTCAGAGGCTTCAGAGAGACACTCAGAGACACTCAGAGAGAGAGAGACCTGAAGAGACTTTCAGAGACGCATGGAGAGATATAGTTGAAATGGGATGTCCGTCAAAGAAATATCGTCACAGAGATACACTTAGAGATACACAAAGATACAGAATCTTCTAAAATATAGTGACAGATGGGAAGAGACCTTGGGACATTAGAGCAGGGAGAAATGTTCCGAAAGAGGGAGAGAATATCTCAGATCTGGGAGACACCCAGATAGAAGAGAATCAGGCAGGAAGAAAAGCTCAGAGTCCAGGAGAGAACATTGCTCATTTATTCTTTTTTTTTTTTTTAATATATTTTATTGATTTTTCACAGAGAGGAAGGGAGAGAGATAGAGAGTTAGAAACATCGATGAGAGAGAAACATCGACCAGCCGCCCCCTGCACATCTCCCACTGGGGATATGCCCGCGACCCAGGTACGTGCCCTTGACCGGAATCGAACCTGGGACCCTTCAGTCCGCAGGCCGACGCTCTATCCACTGAGCCAAACCGGTTTCGGCTCATTTATTCTTTTTTAAAATATTTTTAATTAATTTATTTTATTTTTAAAAACATATTTATTTTACAGAGAGGAAGGGAGAGGGATAGAGAGTTAGAAACATCCATGAGAAAGGAAAATTGACCAGCTGTCTCCTGCACACCCGCTACTGGGAATTGAGCCCACAACCAAGGTACATGCCCTTGACCAGAATCGAACCTGGGACCCTTTAGTCTGCAATCTGTCCCTCTATCCCAGTGATGGCGAACCTATGACATGCGTGTCAGAGATGACTCGCGAACTCATTTTTTTGGTTGATTTTTCTTTGTTAAATGGCATTTAAATATATAAAATGAATATCAAAAATAGAAGTCTTGGTTTTACTATGGTTGCGAAGATCAAAAAATTTCTATATGTGACACGGCACCAGAGTGAAGTTAGGGTTTTTCAAAATGCTGACACGCCGAGCTCAAAAGGTTCGCCATCACTGCTCTATCCACTGAGCCAAACCGGTTAGGGCTGCTCATTCATTCTTCACACTGAGGGCTTCTGCATGCCTGACTCAAGCTGGGTGAAGCTGGGGGCTGAGAGGTGAGTCCTTAGTCTGGCTGGGGAGAGAGGTACAGACATCAGGGCTAAAACAAGGCGAGGCCCAGGCTCTTCCAGGAGCTCAGGGGAGGGAAGGGCCAGGAAAATGGGGACCCTTGGGCAATCTTTACTGTGAGGAGTACCCACATAAGACCTCCTCACCCCTGGGGCCCCCATTCCTGATGTTTTTGCAGAATTGCTAGACCAGTAACCTGTTCCTTGAAGGCGTGCACTCCCTTTGGCGTTTGCCTGGGGTCAGCTCTGTGAGATGTCCTTTCTTTTTAAGAGGCAAACAAGTGTGTATCAATAAGAATAGCTATTCAAGAATTATTAATTCAGGCAGAAGCCCAAATAATGTTCAGATTAAGAGACAAAGGCAATGAGTATTTATGAGAAAGGGAAGGGGAACAATTTCACCGATAGAAGGAAGGCATTTCTCCTGGTGCCGATAACATAGTGATGTTAATTCTAAACAATGTTTTTAATTTTCAGGCCAGTCATCATAATAACTGCTTTCTTGTTATGTTTGCGAACAGTTTTTGGAGACACAGTGTTGTCCTAGGCCCAGTCCAAAGATCCTGTACTCCTTCCTTGTCTTGCCACCTCCTCCCAATTCATCACTAAGCCCTCCCCACTCAGGCCACTTTTCCAGCTCCCCTCGGCCCCAGTCAAAAGGCAGCGTAAATGCAAATTACCTGGATTCTGGGGCCAGGCTGCAGGGGATCAAATTGTGTGACCTTGGATAAGTGTCCTCTCCCCTCTGCCTCATTTCCCTCTTCTGTATAATGAGAGTAATAGTAGCGCCTCCTTTTTAAAAGTTGCTGTGGGTTTCAGGGGTGGGGAACATCCGGCCCTCAGGCCATATAAGGCCGTGAAATCATTTGGTCTGGCCCTGCCAAGGCATTAAGGGTGCATTAATTAAATGTTTGACCAAATAGAGCAGGCTAAGTTGATGATTTTGTATGGCCCGAGAATGATGTTAGAAATATCTAAATGACCCTTGGCAGAAAAAAAAGGCTCCCCACCCCTGGATTAAATGAATGAATGCATCCCCTAACCCAACCGTGGGCAAACTATGGCCCGGCCCGTGGGCCAGATCCTGCCCGTTCCGGCTGTTCTATCCGGCCCGCGGAGCCGAAAGAGCAGAGGGTTCTCTTGCTCTCCCCTCCGCTCCTTCACCAGCAGAAGTGTTAACATGTATTAGTTCACACAAACACTCCATCCATGCTTTTGTTCCGGCCCTCCGGTCCAGTTTAAGAACCCATTGTGGTCCTCGAGTCAAAAAGTTTGCCCACCCCTGCCCTAGCCGGTTTGGCTCAGTGGATAGAGCGTCAGCCTGCGGACTCAAAGGTCCCAGGTTCGATTCCGGTGGAGGGCATGTACCTTGGTTGTGGGCACATCCCCAGTGGGGAGTGTGCAGGAGGCAGCTGATCGATGTTTCTGGCTCTCTATCCCTCTCCCTTCCTCTCTGTAGAAAACCAATAAGATATATTTTTTAAAAAATTAAAAATGAATGAACGCATATAAATCACTGGGAACAGTTTCTGGTATATAAAAAGTGCTAACTAAATGCTGGTAATTTACATTATAACTAATATCTCACAGCCTCTTCACTGGATTCTGGCTCCCACGCCACCTCCCTACCATCTATTTTCCATGCAGCAACCAGAGTGCGCCTTTTAAAACGGCAATGAAAAGGAAACTGGAGTCACATCACACAAACGCAGCGTGCGGATCTTGTTTAGATCCTGATTCAAACAAAGCAAGTGTAATAAAAAGATATTTATGGGTTACGATGCCTGGCATATAGCTTCAAAGCCATCTGGGAGGAGTGGGTGGGGGAAATAACACCGCACTGGCCATGACTGGATAATTGTTGGTGCTGGCCAATTCTGTTATTAATGCAGAGAACAGTTCTATTCTTCTCTTGAATTCTCTGAATGTTTGAAATAAAGTATAACAGTGTGCTTGGAAAAGAAAAAAAAAAGATACTCAGGTGACTCTTGAACATGAGGATTTGAATTGAGGGCCCCACTTATACGCAGATTTTAAAATATATAATTTTTATTGATTTTTTAAAAATTGACTTAGAGGACGGCTGAGGGAAAGAGAGATGGAAATATCAAGGATGAGAGAGAATCATTGATCAGCTGCCTCCTGCACACCCCACACTGGGAATCGAGCCCCCAACCTAAGCATGTGCCCTGATCGGGAATAGAACCATGACTTCCTGGTTCATAGGTTGACACTCAACCACTGAGCCACGCTAGCTGGGCTTCGTGAATTTTTTTTCCAATTGACCCGTTTAGTTCAAACTCACATGGGGCTATTGGGGGAATTTGAATACTGTGGGCTATGTGATAACATAGAAACAACTCTGAAATTTGAAGGGTGTGATAACAATATTGTGGTTATGTTTAAAAGAGAGAGAGTTCTTATATTTTTAGAGACACAGACTGAAGTGTTCTGGGTGAACTATCTGGAATTTGCTTCAAAATATTTTAGTAGGCTCAAGGAGGGGTGTTGAGAAGATGATGACACAAATTTGGCCATGCTGAACCTGGGTGATGGGTATTTGGGGTTAATTACTCTTCTACTCCCTCTCTTTTTGTGTATGTTTGAAATTTTCCATAACCTAAAAATATGGTTAAAGAAAAAAGTATATGAAAACCTAAACCAGCTCATGTCACTTTCTGTGTTTAAAACCCTCCCTTGGTTTCCCATTCAGCTTAGACCTCTAGCCAACTCTTTGACCTCAAGTTCTTAATTTTCTCCATCATTCTACCTTATTCGAGAGGGCTTCTGGCTGTTCATTCTTTCAAACATTCATTTGACACAAATTTATTGAACACCTAATATGTGCTAAGCACCGTTCTGGATGCTGGGGACAGAGAAATTAACAAGATGGACAAGCTGTCCGTCTTAACAGAGCATACATTCTAGAAGACAGGTATGCAACGGTTAAGTGCATACAAGGGGACAAGACAACAGAGTAATGGAGGGAAGGGCGCCCTATGAGATAGGGTGGGCAGGGGAAGCCTTCTGCAGTGGTAATATTAGAACTGAGTCCTGAAGGGGGAATCAGCAAACAAATTGATGGACAAAGGGCCTTCGAGACAGAGGCACAGCTAGTGCAAAGGCCCTGAGGTAGAATTGACTAATGTATTGAGCACTGTGGGCACTGTTCTAAACACTTTCCATTGATGACTGAATTTAATCCTAACAACCTGGACTGTATAGATGGGGAAACTGAGGCCCAAGGTCACACAGCTAGAAAGTGGCAGAGCCAAGATTCCAGGCAATTTGGCTCCAGAGCCCAAATAACCCCTCCGGGTAACTCCCATAGCTCCCAGGGCTCGCCAGACCCTGTGGCTGAAGAACCACCCATGCAGGAGATGCCGATGGGCACTTCGCGGTCACTCCCGTCACTGCTCGCGGAAGGATGCAAAGCAACACCGGCCTGGGCACCTCGCGACCGCTGCCCTCGGTCACTCCCCTGGGTCCTGCCATTGGAGTGGGAGGGGCGGAGAATCTTGAATCACCCAATGGCGAAGGGTGCCTTGGGCGCTATGCAAATTAAAGTGCCTTTTATTGGGCGTTAGCTCCGCCCCGCCCCCCTGTCCCGGAATTAGCCAGACTGTTTGCAAAAGCCTTGAGCGACGGCTTGGGCGGCTGTAGAGACTGCACCCGGAGACGGAAGGAAGAAAAGCGCAGGTGCCCCTGCGGGGCGCTGTCTCAGGGAGGTCTAAGCGCAGCGTCTCCCCGTCAGCACGTTCTTGACTCCAATCAGCCACCGTAGGCCCAGCAGACCTCTGTACCCTTTCCCACTGTCCTTCGGCCCGTAGCTCTGCGCTTGCTCACTAACGAGGCTGCCTCGCGCTCCCACCCCTCCTTCGATTCTGTCTCGCACGCCGCAGCCTCCGCCAGCCGTGACTGCGCTTGCGTACTGACGCCCCCACCGGCACCGCATGGGAGGAGGGGATGGAAATGAGGCTGGACCCTGCCGCTTTCGAGCGCACCCTGCCCTGCCCTACGGTCGCTGGGTGCACGGCGTGCGGTGCAACTCCTTCCCATCCGAGGGCAGCGGGGCTGCGACCTCGGCCTCCGCGGGAGGGGCCCGCAGCCCCGCCCCCGGGGAGGTGCAGTCCGCAGGTGAGAGTGCTGGGGTCCGGCCCGGACGCTTGGGTCTTGGGGAATTGGGTTAGGGGCGGGGCGCTAGAATCTCCCTGGTGGGATCGTTTGGGATGCTGATGCATAGGTTCCGGTGGGGCTGCATCGGTGCCTGAGCCTTGGGAGGGTGCACTGGTGTCCGAATGCCATGATCCCGAGGCCCGGACGCTTGCGATCCCGACACACGCCACATTCTTTCTCTGTCTCCCTCCAGGCCTCCTCTCTGCCCTCTACGGCTTCAACTCCACACCGGGGATGAAATTTAGCAACGAGGAAGAAATTTAGCGGCCCTCGTGGCGTCCATGGACTGAGACGAAGCCAAAAGGTAAAGATACCTCTTGGACGTGAAATTCCACCGGAGCTCTTAGGCCCTTCTCCTGGGAAAGTTGCGAAAGACACGCCCACTGAATTCTTAGGCCCCTCCCCTGGGTCTGAGCTGCAGAGCCGCGGACTTGGGGTGCCATTTGTATAGCTCCGTCCATTTTGGACAAAGGCTCCGCCGCCCTGCACCAGGAACGCTGAGTTCGAGTTGCTCAGAGGCCCAGCTACTCCGCCGGAAGGCTCCAACCCTGGTTCAATGGCAAAGGGAATGCCTCTGCGTCCGATTTGCATAGCCCCGCCCCTCGTGCTTTTAGGCTCCGCCTTCCAGCAACTCCCATCCTTGCTTAGGATCCCAGATTTAAATGAGACCAGGCTCCTTGAACAGACTGACCCCTGATTTTAGGAACCTCCAGCCCGATCTCCATTCGCCTAATAACCACCAGCGACGCCCCTCCACCTCCCTACGCCCTCCTCTAGGTTTCTGGGCCAGCAAGATGCTGGAGCGAGATGCAGAGCCGGCGGCTGAGGCCACAGATCCTAGTCCTGCAGGCAAGGAACCAGTGACCACAGGCGGAGGTGAGAGCGGCCCTGTGGGCGGGGGCACTCTCCAGGAAGAGTATCTCAGGGTGAAAGTTTGAGAGCCCAGGGTGATGACAGTTTGGGATCCCCCAAAATGTGATGTTTCGGGGAATCCTGGGTTGGCTTTGCGGGATCCTTCGAGATCATTTCTAGGACTCAGGAAATTACAGGAGGGGCAGGGAGGGTGACGTGCAAAAATTCAGGGTGATCACCTGGGAAGATCCTAGAAGCGGTTTTGGGAAAGCCTTCGCTTTGGGGAGGCAGGTAGGTGATGCTTTGGAGCCGTTTAGGACGATGGATGGCAGCGGCCGGAGGTGCCCAGGTACATTCAGATATCAAAGTGGGGTGGGGGTCGGGGAGCTTGGACTAGATTTAGGGAGTTGGCTGCAGCCAGGAGCCCACCAGCCCGCCTGTACCCTAGCTCCCCACCAGGGTTCGTCCAAGAAGCCCCACCAGTCGGCTCCAGGGCCTGCTGCCTCCACGGAGACGCCATCTCGACCCCGCCGACGACCCCCGCCCCAACGCCCGCACCGATGCCCCGACTGTGACAAGGCTTTCTCGTACCCGTCCAAGCTGGCCA
Source organism: Myotis pilosus (assembly GCA_036010255.1). NCBI lineage: Eukaryota > Metazoa > Chordata > Mammalia > Chiroptera > Vespertilionidae > Myotis > Myotis pilosus. Next base: position 1,119,881 of record JASKON010000029.1, read on the forward strand.
CGCACCGGTTGGCACATGGTGGCGCTCGCCCCCACCCGTGCCCCGACTGCCCCAAGGCCTTCTCCTACCCTTCCAAGTTGGCAGCCCACCGCCTCACGCACAGCGGCGCCCGCCCGCACTCGTGCCCGCACTGCCCAAAGGCCTTTGGCCACCGCTCCAAGCTGGCAGCCCACCTCTGGACCCACGCGCCCGCCCGCCCCTACCCGTGCCCTGACTGCTCCAAGTCCTTCTGCTACCCCTCCAAACTGGCTGCCCACCGACACACGCACCATGCCACGGATGCCCGCCCCTATCCTTGTCCGCACTGCCCCAAGGCTTTTTCATTCCCCTCCAAACTGGCTGCCCATCGCCTATGTCATGAACCCCCCACCGCGCCGAGCAGCCAGGCCACCGCCCGACGACATCGCTGCTCCAGCTGCGGCCAGGCCTTTGGCCAGAGGCGCCTCCTGCTCCTTCACCAACGCAGCCACCACCAGGCTGAGAGTCAGGGGGAGCGGGAGTGAGCCCTCCCCTTGGCTCACCGGCCCCCTCTGCCGCCAGCTCCAGTAAACGCAGAGGTGGCATTTCTAAACCAGGCTTGCCTCTTCTAGCTGGCAGGGAGGTTGGCCCCCCCTATGGGTTCTAACTTAAAAGGTGGAAGCATTCTTTGCTCACCCACTTTGGGGGAGGGGAGGGAATGTATCAACCACAGAGTTAACTGGCCCCAAACCATGGACCTGGAGCTGTGGTGGGAAAGTACTGGCTCTGGTTTTTCCTGACTATTCCTTTGGCAAAGGTACAAAGTCTGCTAGCATTGTGGGGTGGTGGGGAGTGTGGGAAAACAGGCTCTCTCCTGTTGTTGTAAATTACGTTGGTGCTTCTATTTTGGCCATTTGGCTGTACCTATGAAATACTTAAATGCACGCCTGCTCGTGTCAGCTATTCCGCTTCCAAGAATGTATCCTATAAACTCCAGCATGTGAGCAAGGCATAAGGACAAGGATGTTCGCTGCAGCATTATGGTTGTGCCCAAAGATGGAAAACAACCCAGGTGTTCATCAATCGAGACCAGCTAATTAATTACAATACAGCCGTAGAATGGAAGATGTAGCTGTAGGGGGGAGAAACCAGCTCATGTGTACCAGTGTGGAAAGATTCCCAAGATATAAATGATAAAAGCCAGAACAAGGGGCATACTGCTGATAGTAGGTAAAGTCCTAGCTTTGGCTAGGACTGCGTATGAGCCGAGGGGCCTTGGACAACCTTGGGCACTTCTCTGGACTCGGGTACCTGATCTATAAAATGGGAGTGTTATAAGGCCCTTGTAAGGGTGCAAGCATCATCATCTTGGGCAAGTCAGTTCCCTTCTTAGAGCCAGTTTCTCTCACTGTAAAATCAGATGAGTGAGCTAACGTTGGACTGCTCTTCATCCTACACATTAAGCACCTACTGTGTGCTAGGACCTGAATAGGGTATTAGGAATACAGCAGGAAATAAGACAGACCTGGTTTAGTGAGGAGAGGGGTCACTAGTCAAGTAGTGGCAAAAAATAAAAGTAAAGAAGCTTAAGTCCATTTTGAAGAACAAGTAGAGGAGCCTTGGTCCTGACATGTGACAACCCCCACCTGGAGATCAGGGGTTGGCAAACTTCCTGTAAAGGGCCAGATGGTATATATTTTTAGGTTTTGCAGGCCATACGGTGTCTGCCATGACTACTCAACTCTGTTGTTGTAAAAGCAGCCACACTCATGACACTGTAATGAATTTGTGGCTGGGTTCCAATAAAACTTTATTTCAAAAACAGCAAGAGGGCTGGATTTTGCCTATGGACGGCAATTTGCTGACCCCTGCTGTAGATGAGTGGGGAAAGGACAAGCTAATCTGTGAGTTAGCTGAGGTGGGGAAAAATGAAATGGGAGGGACCCTGTGATGGGCAGAATAATGGTCCCCCAAAGTTGTCCCCATCCTAACCCCTAGCACCTATATGTTAGCTTACACATGGCAGAATGGACTCTGCAGATGTAAGGATTTTGAGATGGGAATATCCTGATTATTTGTGAACCCAATGTAGTCACAAGGGTCCTTATATGGGGAAGAGGGAAATAGAAGTCAGAGCAGATGCGACAATGGAAGCAGAGATTGAGTGATGCAGGGCCACGAGTCAAGGAACTTGGCAGCTTCTAGAGGCTAGAAAAGTCAAGAAAATTATTCTCCCTTAGAGCCTCTATAAGGAACCCAGGCCTGCTGCCACCATGATTTTGGCCCAGAAACTGAGTTTGGACTATTGACCTCTAGAACTGTAAGAAAATAAATGTGTATTGCTTAAAGTCATTAAGCTTGTGGTAATTTATTGCAGCAACAATAGAAAACTAATACAGATCCCTACTTCACACCATACACAAAAGCTAGTTTCTAGGAAGTTAAGATCTAAATTTGAAGCACAACACTAATTTAAATGGAACTATAGGAGAATATCTTAGTAACCTCAGAAGTAGAGAAAGTATTTTTACGACACAAAAAGATCAAATTATAGAGGAAGAGACTGGTACGTTTGACCATAAACAAATCAAGTTAGAAATATGATGCAGCATGATAAGAGTGTATACCTAACATATACTATTCTAGAGGTTAGAAAAGGCTTTTTTTTTTTTATGCGTTTTTGATTTCAGAGAGGAAGGGAGAGGGAGAGATAGAAACATCAATGATGAGAGCAAATCATTGGTCGGCTGCCTCCTGCACGCCCCCTACTGGGGATTGAGCCTGCCCTTGACTGGAATCAAACCTAGGACCCTTCAGTCCCCAGGCCAACACTCCATCTGCTCAGCCAAACCAGCTAGGGCAGGAAAGGCTTTCTTGAGCAGATAATGTTTTGAGTTGAGACCTGAAAGGTGTGAAGGATGGACTGAGAGATGGTTTGTGGCGTCTCCAGCATAAGGGGGAGAATCAAGCAGATAAATGGAAATGAGCGGTAGACTACTCAGCAAGATCTGGAGGGGGGTGGGGGGCGAGGGCGGGGGGGGGGGGCGGGGGACGCGTGGCGGCAGGGCGGCAGGGCTGGGCATAGGTAAGGATTCCAGTCCCTCCTCCAAACTTGACAGCATGACTTGTATCCACAGAGAGTTCCTGTCCAGGAAGAGTTCCTCTGTAGCAACCACACCACCTCAAAGGTTCAAGGGCACAAACTCATTTAGTCTGGTCCAATCTTACAAGATGACTGGTCTGCAACCAAACAATAGGGCGGGGGGGCAGTGCTGATTCAGAATGGATCCCAGGTCTCCTGACACCCTGATGCCTTGCTGCTCCTTGCACATGTCCTGCCGGAGGGTCTCTGCACTTGCTTTTCCTCTGCCTGGACCAGTTTCCCCAGGACCCTTTTCCCAAGTCCCTGCAGAAGGGGACGTCCCCTGAGATGCCTTCTCCTATGACTCTACCTAAACACCTCCACCTGCCCTGTCACTCTGTGCAGCCCTGCCCTGCTCTCTCTGCTCTCACAGCATTTACCCCACCCAACACGGCAACACACACTCACTGTCTCTCCCCCAGCAGAATGTCAGCCCGGGAGTGAGGACGTGTGTCTGTCTTTTCACACTGCAGCCTGTGTCTCACTCACAGTCGGTATGGTAGGCAGAACAAGGGCCTCCCAAAGATGTCCACATCCTAATCCCTGGAACCTATGGATATGGAATGTGGCAAAGGAGACTTAAGGCAGCAGAAGGAATTCCGGTTGCCAACTGGCTGACCTTAAAAAGGAGATTATCCCAGATTGTCCATGTGGGCTCCACAGTCATCGGAGTCTAAACGTGGGAGAATACGACAAAAGATCTGGTGTCAGAGACGATGTGCATGGGAAAGACTGCCTGGCCTCCGCTGCCTTTGCCTATGGAAGGGGATGGAATGTGAGCAGCTGCTACAAGCTGGAAAAGCACAGAAAGCAGTCCCCCCTGGAGCCCCAGAAGGAATGCGGGCCAGCCTACACCATAACTTCTTAGCCCAGTGAGACCCAGTTCAGACTTCAGACCTAGAAGAGTAGAAATTTTTGTTGTTTTAAGACACTAAGTTTGTAGTAATTTGTTACAGCAACAATAGGAAGTAACAGTGAGTGGTCAGTACATGTATGAATGAATGAAAAGTGAACGAGTGGATGCAGAATCTAATACCACCTTCACCTCAGAGATGAAAAAGCAAAGGTCAACAAAGACAAAGGATTAAGATTGGTGGCCCTGCCGAAACCGGTTTGGCTCAGTGGATAGAGCGTCGGCCTGCGGACTGAAAGGTCCCAGGTTCGATTCCGGTTAAAGGCATGTACTTGGGTTGCGGGCACATCCCCAGTGGGAGATGTGCAGGAGGCAGCTGGTCGATGTTTCTCTCTCATCGATGTTTCTAACTCTCTATCTCTCTCCCTTTCTCTCTGTAAAAAATCAATAAAATATATTTAAAAAAAAAAAAAAAAAAAAAAAGATTGGTGGCCCTTGGTTAGTTGATGGGACCAAAGCTGGGAATGGGCTTGGAACGTCCAAGAAAAGATTACCCAAAGGGCAGATCTCAAACCCAGATGACCCAGCCCTTTATGCTGCCCAAACCCCTTCTGGACCCCATTCCCCCAGGAAAAGTCCAAGACTCTCTGCCCGGTGCTGTCAGCCTGCTTGTGCTTCCCACGGAGATGGAAATGTCTGTGCTGTCAGTGCCATGGCCAGAGCACTGAAATGGGGCCTGTGTGAGGAGGAAGTGAATTTTCCCTTCATTTCACTGTAATTTTTTTTTTACTCCTCATCCAAGGAGTAAAAAAAAAAGTCCATTGACTTTTAGAGTAGGAAGGGGAGACAGAGAAACATCAATGTGAGAGACACATCGATCGTTTGCCTCCTTCTCGCGCCTGGACTGGGGCAAGGATGAATCTGTAATCGAGGTACATGCCCTTGACTGGGAATTGAACCTGAGACACTTCTGTCCAAGGGTCGATGCCCTACACCACTGAGCAAACAGGCCTGGGCTCATTTCATTGTAATTTAAATAGCCACCTGTGTCCATCGGCTACCACACTGGACACTGTAGCTGCAAGGACTGTGCCCACCTTTCTAGCGAGATCTGCCCCTACAGCCTCTTCACCAAGGGTGGCAATGCTCTTTCAACTCTTCCCAGACACCAGGCTGGCAGCTCCCACTTTCGGGCCTTTGTCCATGCCATGGTCCCTGCCTAGAACGACACCCCATCTTCTGTCCCGATTCTCTAAACACCCAGCTCAGCTCCGACCTTAAGTGTAGTGGAGCCTTGAAGGGGATTCAGGATTTGGGTGGACTGAGTAAAATGCCCTTCCCCCATTATACCTCCCAAATGAGGTGATGTGAAACCATGTGTGACAGTCACAGTGTCATTCCCAATTCCCTGGCACCTGCTGCCACAGGGCTGAGGGGCCAGCGAGACGTGACAAACAGCTCCTTCCCTACCAGAGCCCTCAGAGAGCCCTCATTCTCTCCAGGACCCAGGTCAGGCATCTCAGGCAGCTCAGAGACCAGCCTCTCAGAGGGGAAGCACCAACCAAACAGAAGACAGCTGGGAGCCTCTTAGAATTTCTGGGAAACTCCTGAGAGAGAGAGGCAGTGGCTCCAAACCAAGTCAGCTTTATTAAACTTGTGTGTGTGTGCACAAGCACATACTTCAGGCCTGGGGCACCACCCCATAGAGCTGGTGAGGAAGTAACTTCTGCTTCTCGTTACAACTGTAGATCCATCTCGGGCGGACGAACACCAGGGAGGGATTGTCCATCAAGGCCTGCAGGGGGGCAGGGGACACATGTGAGAGAGGAGGGGATAGAGGAGATTCAAGGGCAGTTTGGGTCTCCCTTTCCCTGCCCCTCTGAACTCACCTCCTCAAAGCTGGGGTCCCACTCCTGTGCTGTGATTACAAACTGGACCCGGTCGCTCATATAGTCCTCGAGCTCCCTAGCGGGAGAAGAAAAGAGGCTGAGAATTGGTGTCCCCTCTGCTGACACCCCACTCCCCAACCATCCTCTCCTATCCCCACCTATGTCCCCTAGAGGCTGCTTGTGGTCCTCCATTGTCCCACGTGCCAGTCTCACCACAGCCACCATACTGACAGGTCCCACTGTCACTAATCCGGGAGCCTCCCTTTAGAGAAGGAAGCCCGGGGGGAGCTATGCAGCAGGGCTGCCACTGAAATCTGTGGCCTGTGCCCATCCTGCAGGGTCACCCCTTCCCCGCCTCCCAATTGCCCTCCTTCCCACAACCTACCACATCCCTCCTCAAAACTCAGCACCCGCCTCACCCCAGTCCCACCCCCAGCGACTGACCCATTGAAGGCTGTGACATAGCGGCTGAGCTTCCTCCGCTCGTCCCCAGGGAACTCCCCGTACAGGAAGAAGTGTTTGCCCTGGAAGAAGTCTGGGGAGATGGTAGAAGAGCCAAGGTGAGGTCCTCAAGTGCCAAGGCACCAGCCAGGGGCCACAGAGGCCAAACAGGAGGGCAGGGAACGGACGGGGCAATGAGGACAAGCAGCTCAGCCAGCCCAGCAGAGCCTGGGTTTTCGTTGTTTTCTTTAATGGTAAAAGACAGGATTCCAATGATTGTAATGTGCTTCTTACATGATTCCCAATTCCCTGGCACCTGCCATCGCCATCAAAGGACTGAGGGGCCAGGGAGAAGGGACAAACAGTTCCTTCCCTACCAGAGCCTCATAGAGAGCCCCTCATTCTCTCAAGTCACAAATGGGCTGTTGCCACTTAATAAGCGTGGCCGGGTCAGACACTAACGAACCGGCCACTTTTCATCTGGTTGGTCTCATTCCTTTTCGACTGCCCCACCCACACAAAAACTAAACTGAGGGGTGGGGGTGGGAGGCTGGGCATCTGCAGATTTTAAAAGCCTTCCAGGTAATCCTGAAGCCTAGGGGGGTTAAGCTCTGATGTGAGGGAGGCGCTGTTCACACCTGGAGTGGAGCCAAAGGGGGTGGTCACACCTGCCTGGTGCTGGGCTGTGACGGGGGACAGAAAGGGAAGGGGAGGGAAGGGAACAGGCCTAAGGGAACGAAGAAGTGGCAAAGGCAGGCAGTGGCGGGAGGAGACCAGGAGACAAGTCCCAGGGTGGGTAGCAGCAATCCTAGGCTAGCTGGAGCAAGTCACAGATGAGAACTGAGAGGGACAGATCCCACTTCAGGAGGGAGGGAGGGGGATTTCCTACCTGGGAGTTCAGGAATTGGCAGGTCAGGAGACACTGGGGGACTCTCATTGTCGGTGTTCTCATCTGTGGATCCCGCATATGGGTCCTCGCCATTCTCCCCCTGGCCAGGGGGCTGCCTTCGTTCTTTCTGCTCAGCCACCCTGGGGGAGCCAAGAGGGGTGGGGAAGAGTATGCACACCAACCCCCTCTACCCAAGGCCCGGCCCACCCTGACCCCCTGGCCCCGATGCTACCTTCTCAGCTCATCCTCAGTGTCCTCAGAATCTTCCGCTCCATTGTCCTGTCCTGCGAGCAGAAGCTTAGTTAGTGCAAGGTGACCCCCCTGTCTTCTGGGAAGACCGGTGACCCTCTGCACAATCTCACACAAGCATCCTAACCACCAACCTCAATAGCCCTCCAGATCCAGTTATCGGGGGGCCCTCAGCCTCCTCCTCCTCCCTCAGACCCAGGAGTCCAGGCCCCCAGAACCCTCCTCCCTCAGAATTCTAGGCCCCCAGTCCCCTCCTCCCTAAGGCTGACCTGACCACTCCCCCTCAGTGTGGGTATCTTCCTGGGACCCGGGTGAGGCTGGTTTGGTCTCTTCTGGAGTGGAGGCTGTCTGGGGTGAGCTGGATCCTGCTGCCTGAGGGGCCTTGGTTTTGGTCTGAGGAGGGGGAGTGGGGGAGTGAGCATGCAAGGGGCAGGGTGGGTGGGAGAATGTGGGGAGGTGAGCCACAGGAGGCAGGAGTAGACTTTGGGGGCTACAACAAACCCATATCCTCCTCCCAATACACCCTCCCACTGCTGGTCAGGGGACAGCGGACCTTTTGGGGAAGCTGTGGGGCTTCATCCCCGCTGCCGCCGCCGCGAGGGCCGCCCTCGTCCTCGCTGCTGGAGTCTGGCCCTGCCATGAGGTACCTGGGGAAGGAATCAGGCCTCAGACAAACAGGATGTCCTGTTCCCTGGGGCCTGTAGGGAGGGTGCTCAGGGTCACACCATGGCCACTCTCCCAGCTGCCTCTTCCCCGCTCTGGAAGGCCCCGCTGACCCCATCACCCCAGCCACACACACAGGAGAGAGACCAGAGCTCACCTTGGCTGCCCTCCCTCCTCTTGCGGAAGAAATGCCCCATTTCAGAAAGAAGAAAAAAAATCAGAAATAATGTTCCCCTTTGAGAATCAAAGTCAGTTTCTCTTTGGGAGAATGCCTACAAATTAAGGGAAAATTCCCACCAGCAAGTACATTTTTAAAGACCTTGGCACTATGTTCATGGTCCTTAAGAGGCTGACACTCCAGGAAAAGAATTATCCTAGCTCTCGTAATAACAACAGCTAACACTTATACGGGATTTCCTATGTGCCAGATACTATTCTAAACACTTGACAGAAGATGGCGGCATAGGGAAACACCGGAAATTGCTGCCTCGCACAACCACGTCAAAAATACAACTAAAAGAAAAAACGGACATCGTCCAGAACCACAGGAAGGCTGGCTGAGAGGAAATTCTACAACTAGAAGGAAAGAGAAAAGCACTGAGACTCAGGAGGTGCGGAAGTAAAGTGCAGAGGTACGGAGGCGCACGTGGCAAGGGCTGGCAGCTGAGGACACGGCTGTCTTTTTCAATCGGGAGGGAGTCTCAAGCTCCTGACTGCTCTGAACTCCAGTTCCGGGTGAGTCTCTGGGGACCTAGACTCATATGGGGAGAAACTGGACTGTCTGGCATTGGGCAGAACTCAAGGGCGGCTTTCTCTCAGAGGTGCTTGCAGCGATTACTGGGACACTGAGAAGCCGGGCCTCTTAGGGCAGGACTGAGGATCAGCCATAGCTGTTTGCTCCACCCTGTTGATTCCTGGAGACCCCGCCCCACCCAAGCTGTGTGCAGAGGCTTTTGCATATGAATGGCCTGGCCCTTGGCAATCTAAAATTACCTAACAAACTGCAGCTGGGTCAGAGACCCAGAACATCCAAGAGAAGGCCCAAGGCCCCACAGCAGCTTGCACTACTTCACATCTGGGCCTCATCTGGGCCTCATCTGGGCACTTCCAAACTTCAAACAAGGAAGGGGAATCTGCAGATCTCTCTGTAGCTCCTGCTGGGTAGCCTCAGGCAGAGGCTAAATTAGCACCTCCTTAGATCCAAGAGCCAGTGTACCCAGTGGTCAGAGTGGGACCATCCAGATTACAATTCCTCAGATCCATAAGGGACACACTCAGGGGGCAGACTCAGTGAGCACCAAAGCCCCACTGAAGTAAGTCTTGCTCCATAAGGGTGTCTCAGCACAGAAGTTCTCCCACCATAGACACAGCTGATTCTCACAGCCAACTGGCCTGGAGTCAATTCCTCCCAGGGATACCTACAACAATCAAGGCTTAACTACAACAAGACTATGTACAAAGCCCACAAAGGGGTGCACCAAGAGTGTCCACCTCAGGTAATTGGGGAGGCTGAGCCACTGGGCCCTATAGGACACCTAGCACACAAAGCCACTCTATCAACACAGGGAAGCAACCAAAATGCGGAGACAAAGAAACTGGTCACAAAGGACAGAAATGGAGGAAAGCAAACGACTGGATATAGAGTTCAAAACCACAGTTATAAGGTTTTTCAAAAATTTTCTAGAAACCGCTGATAAATTTAGTGAGACCCTCGAGGATATGAAAAAGGACCAACTAGAAATTAAGCATACACTGACTGAAAAAAAGAATATTATACAGAGTTCCAACAGCAGACCAGAGGATCCCAGGAATCAAGTCAAAGATTTGAAATACGAAGAAGCAAAAAACACCCAACCAGAAAAACAAAAAGAAAAAAGAATCCAAAAAAATGAAGATAGTGTAAGGAGCCTCTGGGACAACTTCAAGTGTACCAACATCCAAATCATAGGGGTGCCAGAAGAAGAGAGAGGGCAAGATCTTGAAAACCTATTTGCAGAAATAATGACAGAAAACTTCCACTACCTGGTGAAAGAAATAGACTTACAAGTCCAGGAAGCGCAGAGAACCCCAAACAAAAGGAATCCAAAGAGGACCACACCAAGACACATCATAATTAAAATGCCAAGAGCAAAAGACAAAGAGAGAATCTTAAAAGCAGCAAGAGAAAGACAGTCACCTACAAGGAAGTACCCATACGACTGTCAGCTGACTTCTCAACAGAAACTATGCAAGCCAGAAGGGAGTGGCAAGAAATATTCAAAGTGATGAATAGCAAGAACCTGCAACCAAGATTACTTTACCCAACAAAGCTATCATTCAGAATTGAAGGTCAGATAAAGAGCTTCACAGATAAGAAAGAGCTAAAGGAGTTCATCACCACCAAATCAGTATTATATGAAATGCTGAAAGGTATCCTTTAAGAAGAGGAAGAAGAAGAAAAAGGTAAAGATACAAATTATGAACAACAAATACACATCTATCAACAAGTGAATCTAAAAATCAAGTGAATAAATAATCTGGTGAACAGAATGAACTGGTGAATATAATAGAATCAGGGGCATAGAAAGGGAGTGGACTGACTGTTCGGGGGGGGGAAGGGTGGGGAGCGTGCGGGAAGAGACTGGACAAAAATCGTACACCTATGGATGAGGACAGTGGGGGGGGTGGGCGTCAGGGCAGAGGGGGGGTGGGAATCGGGTGGAGGGGAGCTATGGGGGGGAAAAAGAGGAAAAACTGTAATAATCTGAACAATAATGATTTAATTTTTAAAAAAATAAAATAAAATAAACACTTGACAAATGTGGAGTCACAGAATTCTGAGGTAGTTGGTATCTTAGCCCCATTTTACAGATGAGGAAACTAAGGCACAGAGAGATTAACTACTTTGCCTCAATCCCAGGGCAAATTATGTAGCAGAAGCAATTGAATGTGTTGGCTTTACTTTCATGGTATGCACATGAAGACCATCTGCACATAATTTGATTTTTCCAAAGCTGGTGAAACCCTGTTCAGGTAAGTCACACTCACTGGACAGCACTGGCTCGTGGGAAATTCAGAGAATTTAAAGTGTCATAGTTGATTAAAGAATCAATGGTAGGCTTATAAGACTTTTCTTTAAAGTGTTTGGAACTAAAAGATTTTTAAAACTCAATTTGTGATTATTGTGGGGAGAGCCATCACCCGGGAATCTTCCATCATCAACTTTTAAAAATATAAAGTGCTTTCTGAATTTAATTTTTTTGGTCAAAACCCAGTTGCAAAAATAAAAAAATCCTATTTGCAGCCCAGCCGGTGTAGACTCAGTGTTTGAGTGTCGACTTATGAACCAGGACATCATAGTTCAATTCCTGGTCAGGGCACATGCCAGTAGAGGGCATGCAGGAGGCAGCCGATCAATGATTCTCTCTCATCACTGATGTTTCTATCTTTCTCTACCTCTCCCTTCCTCTCTGAAAGCAATAAAAAACAAACAACAACAACCAAAAATAAAACAAAACAAAAAAACCCCAGTTGCAAACCTAGCACTGTTTATTGCCTTTTCTTGAGCAGATGATCCAAATCCAGTTCCTCTGTCCCTAAATAGACCACATCCATCCCATTACTATCCCCGAGGCCCCAGCCTCCTCCAGGTCCCCACCTGCAGCCTGGCCTAGACACTCCAGCCCCACAATAGAGCCTGCCCCTCCCCCTCCCAAACCTTCCATGGCTCCCTGCTGCTCACAGAGAGACCCTTGGAGCCAAGTGGGTTTCAGAATTTTGAAATTTTCAGATTTTAGAGATATACAGATTGCTATATACCACCCCCCCCCCCCCCCGTGCAGAAGGAGGAAGTACCCTGTAAATCAAGCCCATGAATATTTCTGTAAACAATATGATGACGTACTTAATGGAATAAAGGTCACACATAGCCTCGCATCAGCTCAAGATGATCATGCAGCCAGTGTTTGTGCTAAATCCAGAAAAACACTTTTGGCTTCCAGAGGTGTCTGGATTCCCGAGCTATAAATGTGGGGTCTGTGGACCTGGACAGAGCCCTGCCCTGGCCAGGCACTAGAAGTCCTTTCTGAGCTGATGCCACCACTTCTCAGCCTCCACCTCCACCTCCACCTCCAGCTCCCTCCCCCACCCGCCCCAATAAGGAGTCTCTCAAATACAGCAGGCACAGCCCCAATTCTGAACACACTAAGGAATTCTCTCCCATGGAGTATAACACAAGTCTCCCTTCGGAATCATGGCCTCAGATCTGACCCTGTCCTTCTCCAGCTCCAAAGCCTTCCATGGCTCCTGCTGCCCCCGCCTCATTTTCCTGCCACTTCCTGCCTCCCACAGCAAGCGGAGCCCACCTGCACCTCCTCGGGGCAGACACCAGGCTGACCCCAACTTGGGCTCCTCCACCCAGCAGGCTCTGTGTTCAGTCTAGTAAACTCTTCTCATCCTTGAAGACCCCTACACACTGCGCTTTCTCCTTGGGCCTTCCTCCATACGTTTTTTTAAATCTTATTTTTAAAAATATATTTTATTAATTTCAGAGAGGAAGGTTTACAGAGAGGAAGGAAGAGAGATAGAAACATCAATGATGAAAGAGTATCATCGATGGGCCGTCTCCTGCACACCCCCTACTGGGGATGGAGCCTGCAACTCAGGCATGGGCCCTGGCCAGGAATTGAACCGAGATCTTCTGGTTTAGCCTCTGGTTCAGCGGTCACCAAACTTTTGGACCTCACGGACCACCAGTTGGACCACTGGTTGGCGACCGCTGTCTGGTTCATAGGTAAACAGTCAACCACGGAGCCACACCACCGGGCATCCATACCGTTTTTTATTTGTCTGTTTTTTGTTAATCCTCACCTGAGGATATTTTTTTCCACTGATTTTTTTTAAGGGAGGGGGAGAAACAGAGAGAAACATCGATTGGTTGCCTCCCACAAGCATCCCAACCAGTTCCGGGACCAAGCCTGCAACGAAGGTACATGCCCTTGACTGGAATCGAACCTGTGACCTTTCATTCCACAGGCCAACACTCTAACCACTGAACCAAACCGGCCGGACCCATGCTGTTTTGTAACAACAAGTCTGGCCCATCATCAAAGTGAGAGGCCTTGTCAAAGGCAGGACCTGATGGTTGGGTGCCCAGCATCGCATGGGTCAGCCTGACACCAAGCAGGGACTTCAGGGTTGTGCTTTAAATGAATCTACCCTCAACAATAAAGATAAATAAATTTAAAAATTAAATAAGTATAAAATAAATTAATCTAAACAAGCCCCAACACTTCTCCGCCCCTAAGTCTTGGCACACGCTGTTTCTCTAGCCTGCAATGTCCTTTCCTTCTCCGCTAAGCAGACTTCACAGAGCCCGCGTGAGCCCCCCAGGCAAGTCCTCTCTCCCTCCTTCACGACTCCTAGCCCATTGCCTCCTTCTCTCAGAAGTCAGCTCACTCTGGTCCGGGCCTACCGGTGTTCTCCACTAGCAGGCTCCAGTCTGATTTCTCTCCAGACCCCTAGCATTGCCCAGCCGAGGGATGAGGAGCAGGGTAGGCATGCGTATATGTATATACAGACGTATACACAGGTGTGCAGGGAGGCCTCACCTCCGGGAGGGCAGCCGCTGCCGCATGCGGTGACAGTCCAGCACCCACTCTTTACGCACAATGCGACCTCCGAGGCCTAGGACCTGGCCGTACTTAGGGGTGTTGGCAAAGGCACAGCTGTGGGGAGCAGAATGGAGGGTGTCAGTCAGGTGTGAGGTGAGGGATAAAAGCGAAGAGGGAGACAAGGAGGACAGAGAGAGGGAGAAGAGATGAGTAAGAGAGAAAAAGAAACAGATATGGGAGAAACAGGGAGACAGAAGGAAAGATGTACAAATCGGAGAAAAGGAGGCAGAGGATCCATACAGAGAACTGAAGAGACAGAGACAAAGACACACACAGGCAGAGAGAGAAAGCAGGATGGAGACAGAGGCGGAGGAGTGGTAGCAGGAAGGTGGGAAGGAGGAGGTCACAGGCCTACATGAGGTGGGTGCTGTCTGGGGTCCAGTCTGGCCGATACTTGGCCCCGAGCTCTAGGGCCTTGTCCCGGAGCTCCGAGCGGAAGGGGTTCTGGAAGCCACTCAGCACCACCACCACGCCCTTAAGGATCGTCCCCATCTCCTGCGGGCCAGCTCGGGGTGCCCTGTGCTCCGTGCCTTCTCCTCGGGGCTTCCCTGGCACTGCCCCCCGTGCTGGGGCAGGGACTGAGGCAGTGGCAGGGGTAGAGATGGGTGCGGACACTGCGGAAGCCAAAGAGCAGGTTCAGTTAGCACTGCTGGGACTAAACCCCTCGTCCTTCCTCCCTCAGCTCCAGAGTCCCAGCCCCAGTCCGCTCACCCCATGACACAGGAACCCAGGCCCCTGTGGGAACAAGGAATCCAGTTTGCTCACATTTGGGTCTCTTGCGGGCAGGTGGTGAGGGCTGGGCTGATGGTTTGCTGGGGGTCTTCCTTTCTTCTTGATTCAAATCCAACTTCCTCTTCCCTTTGGGGGACTCCTGAGGCTAAGCAGGGTGAGATGAAATGAGGCCTCTAGCTTCTCTCCTCCTTCTCCACCCATCAGGGTCTGATGATCTCACCTTGGAGGTGCTGCCTACTGCCCTGGAGGCTGGAGAGGTGGAGGAGGTGGCACTTGAGGCCTGCAGTGTGGCAGCTGCATAGCTGGGCCCCGCTGGGTCACTGGTTGTGGCTACAGAGGGAGAGAGTAGAACCAGGATAAGGCTGGGCCCTTGGGCCCTTTCAGTTCCTATCCACGCGACAGAGGGGTGTTCCCAGCAGAGACCCAGGAGGCCAGGCCTCCAGTCCTGTCTCCCTCAGACCCAGGAGGCCAGGCCCCCAGTCCTATCTCCCTCGGACCCAGGAGGCCAGGCCCCCAGCCTCCTCAGACCCAGGAGTCTAGGTCCCAACCCTGTACTCACTCAGGCCTGATTTTCCACACTCACCAGTGGATGTCTTATTGATCCGGCTGAAGAAGAGGGCCCCTGGTCTCAGGGAGCTGGCACCCTCATCCTCCTCCTTTACACGGAATTGGCCAAGCTTGGTCACCTTCTAAGGTCCCAGAAGGTCAGTGCAGTGGGTGTGGACTGTTGGCAGGTGGGGGAGAAGAGAGAGGGAGAAGGCTCTGGGGGTGGTGGGTAAAACTTACCTGGGGTGAAGCCTCGACCTCATCTTTGTCTGGAGGGCTGTGAAACCGTACAAAACTCAGGCCATAGGGGGAGTCCTGGGGAAAGAAGGGGGTTGGAGTCAGGGAATCTGGCCAAGGACTAAAGCCTGGCCCCAACCCCCTTTAACTTAGGGAACCCTCTCTCTGGCTCTTGCCTCATTTAGGGAGATCTCTGTATGAAACCGTGGACAATAATAACATCCAGCTGTTACGGAGCCCTAACTCTGGGTCAGCACAGCTCTGAGCCCTTTTACATGCATTAGTCCCGTTAGCCGCATAAGCAATGGGCAAGTGGAATGGAGGGAGTGCTGTGTGCCGCTTCGGGAATAGAGAAGTGCTCCAGGCTCTTTCCCCCTCTGCCAGCTGGATGGGAGGAACCTGGGTCCCTGGATGACCAGTCAAACACCCCCCAGGACAGCTCCCCGGTAAGGATACCTCTACTGTGTGGTGTCATTACCACGTGGGTCTTGTAATCACAGCTCAGCATCCTAACTCACAGCAACCCATAAGGATCAGGAAACTGAGACCAGAAAGATTAAGTCACTTGCCCAGAGTCACACAGTAGGAAGTGGTGTAGCCAATCTTAAACCCAGGGTCTGACTTCATTCTCTTAATGTAATTCCTCGGCCCACTCTCCTAGACCACCTCTCCAACAAGTCAGCTGTCCCCCTCCCCCAGCTCCCCTCTGAGGTCCTACAGTTCACTGTCCAAGACATCGTCCAGGAAACAAAGCCTCATATGAGGGGGAACTCAAACCCATTTCAGGAAGCCCTCCTCATGGTCCCGTGGGGATACCAGCTGTCCAGTCCTCCCAGCCCACTGTGACTCATACTGGCCCCTCCACTCTCTCCTCACCCACGACCAAGGACCCTGCACTCCCCGCTCCCACCACAGGTACCTTGCTATAGGGCTGGCTGCAAACAATTTTGACTCGGTCCCAGCGCTTCTCAGCTGCTCCCCGGACCAACTTCTCAGGCCCAAAAAAGCGAACACGGTTGGGGTTGGAGCCACTTCGGCTCTCAGAAGGGGACATGAAAGACGAGGTGACCAGAAGGACCTGGGAGAGGGCACAATAAATGAGGCTGGCTCCTTTAAATGATGCATCCTAGGGGCTGGGAAGAGGGCAGGGGGCCCAAGAAAAAGCTAGGGAGTCGCCAGATCCAGCTCATGCCCTGACCTGCCTCAAGGTCTCTAGACGCTTCTCTTGTTTCTGGGCCTCCGGTCAGTCCTTCCCTGACACAGGTCCCAGAAGAAGCCTTCTGGGTACAGATCTGAATGATCCTTCTTAAATTCTTGCACAGAGCCTTCCATATCTGGCCATATGGCGGGGCCACGCGACCTAAGGAACGAACCCTCCCAGCAGAGAAGATTCACGATGACTGGCACAGCATTCAAGCACCTTTTGGAAATGCAAGGCCGGGTCAATGGAAAGGCGAGCAGTTACCAGAGGCCAGAAATGAGAGAGCTGTGCCAGCAGGGGGAGCTAGAGACAGGCTGCAAGACTGGAGGAGGGAGGAGGATCTGCTCCTTGTAGATCCTGTGAGCATCGCCACCCCCCCACCCTCTGCTTCTGCAAGTGCTCCTTCCCAGGGCAGCAGAGCAGTCCAGTTCGCACTTCCTAGCACTTGCAGAACCCGCCTCATCCAGCCCCTCCCAGGGACTGAGTTTCAGCTCTATGGAACGCAACCTCCAACATCTATGTTCCAATCATTCCTACCTTTTCCTTTTGTTCCCCAACCCTAGGGGAGCAAAAGGCGGCAGCAGCTCCCTGCACTTGCTTCTCCATCATTCCTTAGTCTTCTTGCCTCATCAGTTACTAATTCCCTCTGTTAAAATAACTGGTGTGGTTTCAGTCTCCTGGTAGGACCCTGACTGATACAGTGGGTGGCACTGATGTGGTTTTTGTCCTAGTGCTGACCCTGGGTGGCACACAGAGCTTGATTTTAAAGGGCCCTTGGAGGTGGGGGGGGGGGGGGCAGCGGGGAATAGAAGACCAAGCCTGTGCTCCAAGCAAGGAAGAACAGTATCTCAGAGACCACATAGAGCTGGGCTCCTCCTCCACGAGTAGGTCAGGGAAAATGTGCCTATGGAGAGAGAGGGAGACTTCACTCTGGAGGACAGCAGAGAAAAGATGAAAATTTATCTCTGGACAACTCCTAACCATGAGCTTGTCCTCTCAAGGATTTGGAGCAAAAACTCACACTAGCCATCTGCATGGAAAAACACAAGCTGAACATTGTAAGCAGTCCCGGGTACACAGTGTCACCCGACACCAGGGCAAATACTCTTTGGAGGAACGTACTTCAAACCCAGTCCTCCAAGATCTCCCACAGATACCTTCCCAAAGAACAGAACACACACTCACACTCTCTCTCTCTCTCTCTCTCTCTCTCTCTCTCTCTCTCTCTCTCTCTCTCACACACACACACACACACATACACACACAGGCATGAGGAAACAAGCTGCCATGACTTAGGATCAGCAGGAACCACAAGATGCAGAACAGACCCACAAAGGCTGCATATATTGAAAATATCAAACAGACAATATAAAAGCATTTTTAATAGTTTAAAGAAATAAATAGACAGGATGATGAAGGAACAAATAATAATCAAAACTGGCCAGGCAGCCAAAACCGGTTTGGCTCAGTGGATAGAGCGTCGGCCTGCAGACTGAAAGGTCCCAGGTTCGATTCCGGTCAAGGGCATGTACCTGGGTTGCGGGCACATCCCCAGTAGGAGATGTGCAGGAGGCAGCTGGTCGATGTTTCTCTCTCATCGATGTTTCTGACTATCTCTCTCCCTTCCTCTCTGTAAAAAAATCAATAAAATATATTTAAAACAAACAAACAAAAAAAAACTGGCCAGGCAGCCCTAATCGGCTTGGCTCAGTGGAGGGAGCATTGGCCTGCGGACTGAAGGGTCGCAGGTTTGATTCCGGTCAAGGGCACATGCCTGGGTTGCAGGCTTGATCCCCAGTGTGGGGTCTGCAGGAGACAGCCAATCAATGATTCTCTCTCATCATTGATGTTTCTATCTCTTCCTCTCCCTTCCTCTCTGAAATCAATAAAAATATTTTTTTAAAAAACTGACCAGGCAATTTTGAAAAAGAATCAGAGCGTTCACACCCAACACTAAGGGATGAACCGTGATTGGTCAAAGCAATCAAATTCCCTCTGCCGATGGCTGGTCCAAGGATGTACACATGACCCACTTCTGGCCAATGTGATATTAAGAGGGAGGTCGTGTGGGGGCTTCTGAGAAAGGTTTTTCCTTCCTCATTAGAGAAACAGAGGATGGAAGAGCCACTGAACGTCTACCATCCCACTCTCTCCAGTTCCTGCTTTGGATGCTACGAGGTGATGGATGGAGCAGCAGCACTCACGTCGCCATCGCGAGGGCAAGTCCTAAAGAACCAAGAAGTGCCAACCTAGCACTCTCTGGCACTTGTTAAGCTGCCAGATCAACTCTGGGTCAGCCTGATGCTGGCCTTCCCTCCTGAGGAAAGCTAATTTTAGGGTGGTCTATTCAGTTACTTAGTCTCTTGCTAACTGACAAGCTGTGGAATTAGAAAACAAAAGCCTTTTGCTAAGAAAAACATAGGCTACGACTAGATGTCTTTTTGTGCTCAACTCTGATTATGAAAAGGGAACGACAAAGACAAAGAAAATTCTACAGAAGCCTTGACTATAATTGTTTTAAAAGGCCTGATTTTGAGCTGATAGAGGCGCTGAATTTATCATCTAGTGACTAAAATTAAGGGGTAACTCAAACTGTGGTTGGTGGCTGCTCCCCATACCAGGAGGTAGATTTCCTCTGAATATACTCTCCTCCCATTCCTTGTAAAGAGAAAACTACTCTAGTTATCTGGCTGCTTTATTACCCAACGATAATAAATAATCAATAAAAATATTGATTTACTGGTTTCTTTGTTGGTTCTTTTTTTTTTTTTTTTTTTTGCTTTTAAATGTCAGTTTTATTAAGGTATAACTTACATAAAAGTACAACTGGATGCGGTTTAACAAATGCTGTCTTGGACCATCACCTGTCTAGATAAACTGTTTTCATCACTCCAAAAACTCCATCAGGCCCCTCTGCTGCCAATCTCCTTCCGCCCAGGCAACATAAGGTAATGGTTACCCACTGAATACAGTGAGTTCTGAAGTCCAATCACTAGAACTCAAGTCCAGGTACAACAAAGAAACCAGTTATTCAATATTTTTATTGAATCAACTGTGCCAATTGGCTGGCACAGTTCAGTGGTTGAGCATCGATCTATGAACCAGGATGTCCGGGTCAATTCCTGGGCTCGATCTCCAGTGGGGGTGTGCGGGAGGCAGCCAATCAATGATTCTCTCTCATCACTGATGTTTCTATCTCTCTCTCCCTTCCTCTCCTTAACGCTATCTTTAAGGTTCCAGGATTAAGCCTTTACTCTCTGGAGGTGTTAGCCTCAAATGCTTACACATCTTTTGGAGATGTGTAAGCCTTTGTAGAATTTGAAGGGGGAAAAAAAGAATATGTTGTCCTGGCTGGTTTGGCTCAGTGGGGAGCACATTGACCCACGGACTTAAGGGTCCCAGGTTCTATTCCGTTTAAGCACACGGCACGTACCTCGTTGCAGGCTCCATCCACGGGCGCAAGTGGGAGGCAACCAATAGATGTTTCTCTCTCTGTCTCTCTCCCTCCCTTCCACTCTGAAAATCAATGGAAAAAATATCCGGTGAGGATTACAAAATAAAAGAATATGTTGATTTTGTAGAAAATGGTATTACCTATTACAACATGTGCCTTACACTTGACTTGTACAGCAGGTCCTTGAATAACATTGTTTCACTAGCATGTTGATGAGTTGCCAGGGTCAATGTACTCAAATCCCAGAAAACTCTCTTGGATTTGTTATGATGTCATTTCCTTTCGCTTATAGTCACAGAATCTACTGACCAGGTTAAGTGAGGATTTACTGAGGTAACATCAACGTTGACTAGCCCTGCGCTGCCCTTTTTCCTTTACTTTCTTGGCTTTTCCAGCCCTATCTAGTCTCTTGGTAGAAGCCAACATTATTAGCCCCAGTCTTGGCAAAGTATATTCGTTAAAAAATAAAACCCTGAGTGCCTGGCCGGTGTGCCTCAGTGGTTGAGCATGGTCCTATGCACCAGGAGGTCATCCCATTGATTCCTGGTCAGGGCACATGGTTTCAGAGAGGAAGGAAGAGGGAGAGATAGGAACATAAATGATGAGAGACATCAATGGGCTTTCTCCTGCACGCCCCCCACTGGGGATTGAGCCCGAAACCTGGGCATGTGCCCTGACTGGGAATAGAACTAACTATGGCCTCCTGGTTCATAGGTCGACACTCAACCACTGAGCCACACCGGCCAGGCAGAACTTTTTTTTTAATAGTCCCAAAGACTGTTAATTTTGTTAAAAGAGTTAAAGAGGCCACTAGACTAGGTGACTCCAGTGCCTTAGGGAGCCTATGTAAACAACCTAAAATTCTAAGCCAGGGTCAATGCACTCAAATCTCAGAAAATGAAATGCAAGAATAAAGACAGCCAATTAAAATTTAATCTGAGAAAATTAAACTCAAGAACAACTACCATGCAGCCAAAATAACTAGATTTCCCTAAATAAGACAACTGTTTAAGCTACAGCCAATTAAATAATTTCTTTGCTTCTGTGTTTCTCTATGAAAACCTCTACCCTAGTCCAGAGAGCACCTCTAGTCATTTTCAGTTTTGGCTGCCCGATTAAAATCATTAGCTCAAATGAACTCTTCAAAATGTAATGTGCCTCAGTTTATCTTTTTACATCTTATATAATCTTGAGAATGTTTGTTAAAGAAAAATATGATTTATTAAAATCTACCTTGTAGAATAGAAAAGGCACTTGATAAAATTCAACATACATTCATAAAAAATACCTCTAAACGAAGTGGGTTTAGAAATGAATGTCCTCAACCTAACAAAGGACATTTATAAATAAATCTACAGCTGACATCACATTTAATGGTCAAAGACTCAACACTTTCCCCCTAAGATCAGGATCAAGACGAGGATGCCCACTCTCAGCATTTCTATTCAACACTATATTAGAGACACCAGTCAGTGTGATAAAATGAGAAAAAGGGAAATAGAAAAGCATGAAGAATGGAAGGGAGGAAAACTTTTTATTCACAGACAATATGACTATGTAGAAAACCCCAAGGGATCTACACAAATCCCAAGGGATTCTCCTGTAAGAATTAACAGTGAATTTATCAAAGTTACAAGATAAAGGTCAGTATACAAAATCAATTGTATTTTTATTACACTATCAACAAATGGAAACCTTTAAAATATTAAAACAGCATCAATAATTTAGGCAAGAATCAATAATAGATGTTAAAATTAGTAAGTACAATTTGAGGAGTAACAAGATATTTATATAGTCTCAAAGTATTTCTTCACATAATACAACCTTAACCAAATGATCAGTTAACATCATCAGTAATGAAGCAAGTAGTATGTACCTCACAATCTGATGCACTGAGAAAAACACAGCACTTTTGTGGTATTCTGACCCAAAGTGTATAACCTAATTTAATCATGAGGGAACATCAGACGTTTTGTACAGTAAGTGATGTTTTACAAAATCCCCTGACCTCCATTCCTCAAAAATGTCAATGGCGCCTGGCTGGCACAGTTCAGTGGTTGAGCATCGATCTATGAACCAGGATGTCCGGGTCAATTCCTGGGCTCGATCTCCAGTGGGGGTGTGCGGGAGGCAGCCAATCAACGATTCTCTCTCATCATTTATGTTTCTATCTCTCTCTCCCTTCCTCTCTGAAATCAATAAAAATATAGTTTAAAAAAATGTCAATGGCATGAAATACAAAGACAGTTGCAGGAACTGTTCCCAATGAAAGGAAACAAAGGAGATGTGATGAGTCAATGCAATGCATGATTCTGAATTTTCTTTTTTTAATTTTATTATTATATTTTGACTATTTCCCTTACAGTTTACATTCATTTTATTTTATATTAGTTTCAGGAGTACAGCATAGGGGTTAGACAATTATGTACTTTACAAAATGTTCCTCCTGATATTTCTAGTATCCACCTGGCACCATGTGCAGTTATTAGAATATCATTAACTATGTTTCCTATACTGTACTTTGAATTTGCTTTTGCTATAAAGATCACTATTGGGACAATGAAAAAAATCTGAATAATGTCTGAGATCAGATGATAGAATACTATCCTATCTAATAATAGACAAACATGGTAATTGACCATACCTTCGCTACGCCCCCATTGGTTAATCAGCGCAATATGCAAATTAACCAACAAAGATGGTGACTAATTTGCATACTACAGGCAGGGCGGGACAGCACCATCCTGCCTGCCCTGCCGCCATCCGGGCCTGCTATCTGCGACCCGGGGCAGCGGGTGTCTGTGTGTGACCCGCCCGGGGCGGCGCCCCAACCCACGGATCAGCCCTGCCGTGTGCGCGACCCAGGACGATGCCCCAACCCGCGGACCAGACCTGCCATGTGCGCAACCCAGGGAGGCGGGGCAGGCACTCAGGGATCAGGCCTGCTATCTGCCACCCAGGGAGTGGGCCTAAGCCAGCAGGTGGTTATCTCCTGAGGGGTCCCAGACTGTGAGAGGGCACAAGTGGGGCTAAGAGACACCCCCCACCGCCCCCTCCTGTGCACAAATTTTTGTGCACCAGGCCTCTAGTATCAATGATAATTTCCTAATCTTTATAACTGTACTGACATTAAGTTAGAAAATGTCTTTGTTTTTAGGAAATATCCAATGGAGTGGGATAAAGGGATAAAGGAACATCATGTATGCAACTTACTTTTAGTTAAGTAAAAAATATGTATAAAATAAATATGTACAGTAGTGCCTCTTATGCATGGGGAAAACATTCCAAGGCCCCTAGTGGATGCCTGAAACCCGGATAGCACCAAACGCTATATATGAAATTATTTCTATCATACTAAGCTATGATAAAGTTTAATTTGTAAATTAGGCACAATAAGAGAATAACAATAACTACTAATAAAATAGAACAATTATAACAATAAAGGGTGGGGCAAAAGTAGGTTTACAGTTGTGAGTACACAAAATAGAGTTTACTATTATTATTTACTAGAGGCCCAGTGCACAAAAATTTGTGCACTCGGGGGGGGAGGGGGTGGGTCCCTCAGCCTGGCCTGTGCCCTCTCACAGTCTGGGACTCCTCGGGGGATGACCATCTGCTGGCTTAGGCCCGCTCCCCGGGGGACTGGGCCTAAGCTGGCAATCAGACATACCTCTGGCAGCCCAGGAGCCCTCAGGGGATGTCCACTTGCCAGCAGGGAACAGGCCTAAGCTGCAGTCGCACATCCTTAGCACTGCTGAGGAGGCAGGAGAGGCTCCCACCACCACCGCTGTACTGGCAGCCATTAGCCTGGCTTGTGGCTGAGCAGAGCTCCCCTGTGGGAGCGCACTGACCACCAGGGGGCAGCTCCTGCATTGAGCGTCTGCCCCCGGTGGTCAGTGTGTGTCATAGTAACCATTCATTCCCAGTCGTCCTGCTGTTAGGGCCAGTTTGCATATTACCCTTTTATTATATAGGATAGAGGCCTGGTGCACGGGTGGGGGCCGGCTGGTTTGCCCTGAATGGTGTCCCGGATCAGGATGGGGGTCCTGCTGGGGTGCCTGGCCAGCCTGAGTGAGGGGCTGATGGGTGTTTGCAGGCTGATCACACCTTCTTCAGGGTGGGAGTCCCTACTGGGGTGCCTGGCCAACCTGGGTGAGGGGCTGATGGCTGTTTGCAAGCTGGTCAAGCCCCCCCCGCAAGTGGGGACCCTCACCCCATGGAGGTTTGGCCAGCCTGGGTGAGAGGCTGAGGGCTGTTTTCAGGCTGGCCAAGCCCGCTGGCGACAGAAGCTCCCAGCCTCTCCTTTTTTTTCTTTTTTATTCTGGGACTTATTTACCTTCTATAATTGAAACTTTGTTGCTTTGAGTGGAGCTCAGAGACGGCTGCGGCAGCTTGGCTTCCTCCATCATTGGGGCAACCAAGCCTCCTGCTCGCTCCAGCTCCGTAGCTGCCAGCCGCCATCTTGGTTGGGTTAATTTGCATCAGTTACTCTGATTGGCTGGTGGGCATGGCTTAAGGCATAGCAAAGGTACGGTCAATTTGCATGTTTGTCTTTTATTAGTATAGATTATTTTCCAAATAAACAACTGTAAACCTACTTTTGCCCCATCCTGTATACTAACTATAGTAATATACTTAACATAGCAAAAGTTATGTGAATGGCTTTAGGCCCATTATTAGGTAAAATAAAGGTTACTTGAAAACAGTACAGAATAACCTGACCGTTGATCTGATAACCTAGAGGGCTACTAAGTGTCTAACGGGCAGATAGCATATTCACCATGGAGACACTGGACAAAGGGATGACTCATGCCCCTGGCAGGACAGTTCAAGATTTCATGAAGCTACTCAGACAGCACAGAATTTAAAACTTATGAAGATAAGAGATGACTACTATACATATGTGTTAACACTTGGGGAATCTGAGTAATGGGAATATGGGAGTCTTTTGCACTACTTTTGCAACTTTTCTGTAGGTCTGAAAGCTTATAATTTAGATGGAAATAAATACAAAAGATCTAGAATAGCCAAAACAAGACTAAAGTTGGAAGTCCAACACAATCTGTTTTCAATATTTTCTATTAAGACAGTGTGGTACTGGCATAAAGATAAACATATAGCCCTGGCCAGTGTCTCAGTGGTTAGAGCGTCAGCCTGCTCACCAGTGTCTTGGGTTCAATTCCCGGTCAAGGGCATGAACCTAGGTTGCAGATTTGATCCCCAGCCAGGTCAGGGAGCATACAGAAGGCAACCAACCTCCCTCCCTCCTTCCCTCCCTTCCACTCTCTCTAAAAAATCAAAGGAAAAAATATCCTCAGGAGAGGATTAAAAAAAAAGATAGCCCTAGCCAGTTTTGCTCAGTGGATAGAGTATCAGCTGGCAGACTGAAGGGTCTTGGGTTCGATTCCAGTCAAGGGCATGTACTTTGGTTTGATCTCCAGCCCGATCAGGGCATGTGCAGGAGGCAACCAATCACTATGTCTCTCTCACAATGATGCTTCTCTCTCTCTCTCCCTCTCTCTCTCTCTCTCTCTCTCTCTCTCCCCCACACACACACTCTCTCTCTAAAAATCAATGGAAAAATATCCTTGTGTGAGGATTAACAACACCAAAATAAACATAAATATCAATGGAACAGAGAACACAGAAAAAAATCTCTGCATATATGGTCAATTAATTGTCAACAAAAGAGCCAAAACAATTCAATAGGAAAAAGAAAGTCTCTCTCTCTCTTTTTAAAATATATTTTTATTGATTTCATAGAGGAAGAGAGATAGAAACATCAATGATGATTGAGAATCATTGATTAGCTGGGTTCTACACACCCGCCACTGGGAATTAAGCCTGCAACCCAGACATGTGCCCTGACCAGGAATCAAACTATGACCTCCCGGTTCACAGGTCAACACTCAACCACTGAGACACGCCAGCCAGATGGGAAGTATCTTTTAAAAAAAATTTTTTTTAAATAAATAGATAAATAATTTTCAACAAACGTGAAAAATGCATGTCATCCTCTATTTCACACAATATACAAAAATTCATTTGCAATGGATCAGAGATCTAAGTGTGAAACCTAAAAGTACAAAGCTTCTAGAAGAAAACGCAGGAGATGGTGGAAAGCAGAATAATATCCATCTCCTCCTCCTCCCCAATCTCAACCCGCCCCCCCGCCCCCTGCCCTGCCGCCATCAAAAGGTTCCCACAGTCTAATCCCTGGAACCTGTGAAATGGCAAAATAGACTTTGCAGATGCAATGGAAGATCTTGAAATAGGGAGATTACCTGGGTTATCCAGGTGGGTCCAGTGTCTTTATAAGAAAGATGGAGGCAAAAGAATCAGTCAGAGAAAAGATGAAGATGTTAGAGTGACGTGATTGCTAGCTTACAGTGGTCGCCAACAGGTGGTCCGCAGACCACTGGTGGTCCGTGATGTCCGAAAGGTTGGCAACTGTTGGCTTAGAAGCTGGCAGAAGGGGCCACAAGCCAAGAAATGCAGGCAGCCTCTAGAAGTTGGGACAGGAAGGAAAATGGATTCTCCCTTGGAGCCTCCAGAAGGAATGCAGCCCTGCCATCTCCTTGGATATTAGACAACTACCTCCAGAACTGTATGATCATAAATGTGTGTTGTTTTAAACCACTGAGTTTGTGACAATTTGTTACAGCAGCAATAGGAAACTAATACAGGCACCATCGTCATTACTTTGTGGCAGGAAAATACCTCTTATAGGACACTAAAGGTACTAAGTATTAAAAAAAAAAAAAAAAAGCTGGATGGATAGATTGGACTTCATCAGAGGCACTGTAATGAAAAGGCAAGTCACAGACTTGGGGGAAATCTGCAATACATATATCTGAAAAAAGAGACTGAAAAAAATACAGAGTTAATGCCCATGACAAAAAGACAAACAACCTAATAAAAAAATAAGATAAATGAATGACTAATAAGTACATGAAAGGTACTTATTACATGTCATAAATGGTTGGGAAAACGCACATGAAAGCCACAATAAAATACCACTACACGCCATCTGAATGGCTGAAATTTAGAAAATTAAAAAGACTGGCAATATCAAGAATGGGTAAGGATGTGAAGCAACTAGAATTCTCATATACTGCTGAAGGGAATATAAAATGATACAACCATTGTGGAAAACTCAATTTCTAATAAGGTTAAAACATATATTTAACCTAAGACCCTGCAATACCACTCCTAGGTATTTAACCAAAACAAATCTCCAAAAGAGGCTTGAAGAAAAAAGATCCAGCAGCATTATTCACAATAGTCAAAAAGTGGCCGAAGATACCAACAAGAGGATGGAAAACAATCGTGGTCTATGCTTACAGTGGAATACGACTCAGCAATAAAGTGGAACAGACCATTGACATAGTCACAATATGGGAAAATCTCCAAAAACCATATGGTGAGTGAAAGAGCCACCCACAAAAGAAGTACACACTGTGAGATTCCATTTATATAAAAACCTAGGACAGGCAAAACTAATCTATACTGACAGAAAGGAAGTCAGAGGTTGCCTGAGCTGGGGGGGAAGGGGGGAGGAAGGGCATGGTGGGGAGGGAGGAGTGACTATTAAAGGGATACAGGGAACTTTCAGTGACGCTGGCAGTGCTCTGTCTTGATTTGGGAGATAGTTGCACAGGTGCATACATTTGTCAAAGACTCATTGGCCTCTTGACCTCTACAGTAAGATCTGTGTATTTTATGGTATGCAAAATAGACAACAATTAAAAACAATTTCTGCCCTGGCCAGTGTGGCTCAGTTGGTTGGGCATCCTGTGCAAAAGGAAGCTGCCAGTTCCATTTCCAGTCAGGGCACATGCCCGGGTTTTGGCTCCATCCCTGGTAGGGGGCCTGAATGAGGCAGCCTATTGATGCTGCTCCATGTTGCACTCTCAAATAGATGTTTCTCTTTCTCTCTCCTTCCCTCTTCCTTCCTTTCTCTCTCTAAAAATCAATAAACCATTCTTTAAAAACAAAAACAAAAAATTTCTCACTGCAAGAAAAAAAACACGTCTTGTAGAAAACTGGTTTGTTCACTTAAAATTATAAACTCTCTTTGTCACGGCAGATCTATTTTTACCCAAAAACATTTTGTTGATTAGCTAGCTAACTATGATCTCATCGATCCAGCTCTAATTAATTCAACCAGAAAAATAAAAGGATTGTGCCAATTTTTAAAAATATTCGTAATAGAGCAAAAGGCATTCCTTCTTGGAAACATCTGTTACAAATCAAGTGACTAACAGAGACAACCCACAGAATTCGAAATCTCAATTGGCAGGGACATCTGTGAGAGCCCCTGGGGCTGGGTAAAGCAGTTTTGCTCCCCAGCAGTGACTGAATCTCAGAAAAAACACGTGCCTCTGGTTGTTTATGCCACCACAATGCAACTGGGTCTCTTCCCTGCCCTGCACTGTTTATCACCTGTCTCCTCTGTACAACAGGCTCCTCCAGAGGACAGTGGTCAGGGTGACTCATGTCCACTCTAGTCTGGCACCCACGGGAAGCCAGGATGGGGCACCTGGGGCAGGGATCAGCCTGGGGCCCATCGCAAGTCCCTGCTTACCTCATAGTCTTGCTCCCCGGCCCCTCCAGCCGAGCTGCCCACCAGCACCTCCACAAAGGCCGAGCCATCGTTCCCGATGTCCACACTATGTATCTGCTCCTCCTTCTCTAACTGCAAGAGAGGGAAAGCCCACTGTTAGTGCCTGCTCTGCCCCAGGCTCACTGTAGGACCTCGGGAGTGGGATGACCTTCATATGAGCCACCATATCTCCTTGCAATGTCAACTCTGGGACACATAAGTGGCCAATATTGAGTGGTGCCACCTTGTGCCCAGCATGTGGCATTCAGAGCTCAAAAAATATTCACTGGCCCTAACCGGTTTGGCTCAGTGGATAGAGCGTCAGCCTGCGGACCCTAGGGACCCAAGTTTGATTCCAGTCAAGGGCATGTACCTTGGTTGTGGGCACATCCCCAGTAGAGGGTGTGCAGGAGGCAGCTGATCAATGTCTCTCTCTCATGGATGTTTCTAACTCTCTATCCCTCTCCCTTCCTCTTTGTAAAAAAATCAATAAAATCTATTTTTTAAAAGTAAAAATACAAAAAGAATTGTCTTAAAATAAATTCACTGAATGCATAAACCCCCACACCCTCTTCCCCAGCTCCTCCAGACTCTCCAGACTCTGCCAGACCAGCTTATAATCTGTTCTCCTTGGCAGCACTTGCCAGAGTTTCCACCCCCAATCACAAAGGCTTCTGGGGAAGTTCCCTGAGGATAGGACCCTGTTCTGGTTTTCTGACCACTGCTTCCTGGGTTCAAAACCCAGCTCTGCCAAACACTAGCTATATGGCCTCTAACCTCATGGAGCCTCAGTTTCCTCATCTGTAAAATGGGGATGATAACCATATCTATGCACATAAAAACTATGGCCACAGGGCCCGTATGTAATAGGCACTCTACCACTGTCAGTCAGGAGGCATTATTAGTCAACTAGAGGCATTATTAGTCAACTGGGGGGGGGGGGTCTTCAGCACAGCCTGAGCCCTCTCACAGTCCAGGAACCCTTGGGGGATGTCTGACGGACAGCTTAGGCCCGTGGGGAGTGGGTCTAAGCCGTCCGTCAGACATCCTTAGCGCTGCTGTGGAGCCAGCCATGAGCCCAGCTTCTGGCTGAGGGACTCTCCCCCTATGGGAGCACACTGACCACCAGGCAGCAGCTCCTGCGTTGAGCGTCTGCCCCCTGGTGGTCAGTGCATGTCATAGTGACCAGTCGTTCCGCCATTGGGTCAATTTGCATATTAGCCTTTTATTATAGAGGATGCTCAATAATTATCTGTCAAAAGAAGGAAAGAGCTACCTGTGGGACCTGCCATCCCCTTCTGACATTTAAGGATGCAGAAAGCCAGGTGAGGGTGGAAGGCAGTTGGGAACGGCTGAGGCAAATCGCCTGCTTTCTAGTATAAGACTCCTGTATTTGGATCCTAGAATGACAAGTTAGCCCACATCTGTGGCTCAGTGGTTGAGCACTGACCGGTGCTCAACTGGTTCAATTCCCAGTCAGGGCCTGGATTGCGGGCTCGATCCCTACTCGGGGGTGTGCAAGAGACAGCTGATCAATGGTTCTCTCTCATCATTGATTTTTCTATCCCTCTCTTCCTCTCCCTTCCTCGCTCTGAACTCAGTGATAATTTTTAAAAACCACACATATAGAATGACAAGTTATTCCAACCTTCAAAGGTACCTAGTCCACCACCGCTCAGATCATCTACCCCCACTGCTCAGATTATCTGATGCTCCAATCTGCCCTGTCACCTCCTAGTCAGGAGTTCACACAGACATCACCTGCACAGGGCTACACACAGGAGCATCCGACATGGAAGGAAGGAGCCTGGACTTGGGATGAGTCAAGGCTGGGTTCAAATCCAGCCCTGTCATTTCTAAGAGTGCAACCCTGGGTGACATACAACCTCTCTGAGAGGCAGCGAACTCACATGTTAAAGGGAGGGTCCTCATTGTTATTATAATAACCCTCCTTCTGAAGCAAGCTGGATGACACAGATACTAACAACCATAACAGCAGTTGCTGTGAACATCTAAGGGCCCACGATGTGCCAGACACATAACGCATGCATCTTCTCTCCTCACAACGGCTTTGCAAGGCAGGGCTATAATTATCTTCATTTTATACATGAGCAAATGGAGGAAGGAAGTCGTTATGTAACTCCCTAAGGTCACACAGCTGGTGAGCAGCAGAGCTGGGACCAGAGACCGTGCAGGCTCGCTAGAGCTGGTTAGGGCTCCTTCCCCACCAGGTGAGCATGCTGAAGAGAGAGGAAGTGATGCGGGAGGGGCCTTCCCAAGGTTGAGCCGTGCTGGCCTCCTGACGACTCCGCCCGCCTCCACTGCTGCCCTCAGCTCAGAGCCCTCGCGGGTGTGGTGCTGCCCAGGCACACAAGTCCCAGCCTGACTTCTTGGCCTCCTGCCACACGTGGTGGCTCTCCTCCAGCCATGCTGCTCCTTTCCACCTGTCATCCTCCTGCCTAGTCTACTC
This sequence comes from Myotis pilosus, assembly GCA_036010255.1. Classification (NCBI taxonomy): domain Eukaryota; kingdom Metazoa; phylum Chordata; class Mammalia; order Chiroptera; family Vespertilionidae; genus Myotis; species Myotis pilosus. The sequence goes on from JASKON010000029.1 coordinate 1,150,861, forward strand.
CTCCCCGAACCTTCCTGTGGCTGGCGCCTTCCATCCTTCAGGTCTGCTCACATGTTGCTTCAGCCCAACCAAAGTAGCCTCCCCACCTCCTACCAGGTGCTTCTCTAGCCCCTGTCCCTGCTTTATTTTTCTTCATTATCACCACTTGATATTATATAGTTATATTTTTTATTTGTATTTGTCTAACACCTGTCTTTTTTTTAAAATATATTTTATTGATTTCTTACAGAGAGGAAGGGAGAAGGATAGAGAGCTAGAAACATCTATGAGAAACATCAATCAGCTGCCCCCTGCACGCCCCCTACTGGGGATGTGCCCGCAACCAAGGTACACGCCCTTGACCGGAATCGAACCTGGGACCCTTGAGTCCGCAGGCCGAGGCTCTATCCACTGAGCCAAACCCGTCTGGCAAACACCTGTCTTTTAAGCTCCATGAGGACAGGGGCAATATGACTCATTCCCTACTGTGTCCCCAATGCCAAGAACAACGTCTGATCCATCCCAGCTCTGCTCACTTACCGCGGTGTGATCCTGGAGCAAATGGCTTCATGTCACCCCTTGGGCCTTAGTTTCCTAACCTATAATATGGGGACAGTAACAACGTCTACCTCATACAGTTGTGAAGATTCAAATGAAGAATACACATGAAGCCCCTTGAATAGTGCCTGCCACAGTGCAAGCATTCCATAAATGTCCGCTGATCCTATTATCATAAGAGGCCTCAGTACAATCCTGATGGATGAGTGAACAGATGGACAGAAAGCTCCCCATTCACCATTTGCTGAAGAAACAAATGCCCTGAGTTGTAATTCTGACTCTACTCTCCCTGACCAAGCAGCTTTGGTGAGTTGCTTGCCTCAGTGTTCTCATCTGTCACAAAAGAATCACCATGGCTAACATTTTTAGATTCTCACTGAGTGCCAGGTGCATAGTATATTCATTTCCTGCTGCTGCTATAACGAAGTACCACAAACTTCCTCGCTAAAAACAACACAGCTCACAGAGCTGGAGGTGCGAAGTCTGAAATTTGGTCTGAGTTAGACCAAGGTGTCCGCAGGGCTGTTTCTTCGGGAGACTTTGGGGGAGAAGCACTTCCTTGCCTTGCTCCTAGAGGCACCTGCCTCCGTGGCTTGTAGCCCCTCCCTCCAGCTTCAAAGCCAGCCATGGCATCCCTCCAACCTTCGCTTCCATCACCACATCTCCTGCGACTCTGGTTCTGTTGCCTCCCTCTTTCCCTTATAAGGACCCTTGTGGTTATAGTGTCCTCCCCTCCCCTCCCCCCAATAATCCAGTTAATCGCACCATCTCAAGATCCTTAACTTCATCATATCTGCAAGGTCCCTTTTACCATGTAAACTGACATATTCATGGGTTCTGGGGGTTAGGATGGGGCACCTTTTCAGGGGCCATTATGCTGCCTATCACAGTTGACGAAGCTCTTTCTGGGCCAGGCATCACTGAATCCTCACAAGTGTCAGTTACTATCCCAGTTCTTCAGATGGGGAAACTGAGGCTCGGTTTAAATAAACAGCTCACATGTCACAAAGAACTATGACTGGCAAAGAAATGTGGGCCCAGCTTTCTGACTATAAACTAACACTTCTTCCCAACTCCCCTTCAGGTAAAAATGCAATATCTTTACTTCTCCCACATCATAAAGCACCAGTCCCCACATTTAGTAGGATGGATATATTTTGTATTTTAAATGAATGAGTCTTTTAACTACTTCTACTTTGCACACACATAGATTCCCTTGTATTTTCTTTTTTCCTTTCCTTCTTTTTATTACCACATACTTAGCTTAAAACAACATACATTTATTATCTCAGTTTCTGTAGATCAGAAAGCCAACAAAGGTGACCGGACTCTCAGCTCAGGGTTTTACAGGGCTGAAATCTAGTGTTGGTTAGGTCCGTGGTCTCATCTGGGGCTCAGGGTCCTCTTTTAAGAGGACTGGCTATTGGCAGAATTCATTTCCTTGTGGTTGAAGGACTGAGGTCCCCTTCCTAGCTGACAGTCAGGACACAACTCTCAGTTGCCAGAGGCCCCTCGCACTCCTTGTCACATGGCCCCCAGAGGTCGCTCAGAACATGGATGCTTGCTGCTTCTTCCAGTCAGCCAGAGTGTGTTTCTCTGATTTCCTCCTCTGTTCTTTCTTCTTTTTCATAAATAAAAAATTTTTCATAAAAATGTGTATACATGGAAAGAACACAAATCAAATGTCCACAGACTTATGAATGGATACACATTGTATGGTCTATCCCAGTGGTCGGCAAACTCATTAGTCAACAGAGCCAAATATCAACAGTTGGATTGAAATTTCTTTTGAGAGCCAAATTTTTTAAACTTAAACTATATAGGTAGGTACATTGTTATTAACTTAATTAGGGTACTCCTAAGCTGGCCTTTGCTAAAAACGTCCTCAATCTGATTCGCTGAGGCCAACCCCTTCCAACTCTCCCATCCACACTCGTCTTGTATACTTGTTTTGTCTATCTTCTTTCCGAAAACTGACTTCTGTGCATGGGCCATGAAGTTTCAATCGCACTGTACGTGGGCACCCGCACGTGGTATTTTGTGGGAGAGCCACACTCAAGGAGCCAAGGAGCCGCATGTGGCTTGCGAGCCGCAGTTTGCCGACCACTGGTCTCTCCAAATGATGGATTATTACTGAACTCTAGAAAGGAATGAAGCACTGACACATGCTACAACATGGAGGAACCTCGAAAACAATACGCTAAGTGTGAGACACCAGACACAAAAGGCCACACACATTGTGTGAGCCTATTTATATGAAATGTCCAGAAAAGGTAAATCCATGGAGACAAAAAGTAGATCAGTGGTTGTCAGGGGCAACCTGGGGAAAGGAGAACAGGGAGTGACTGCTTAATGGTTATAGGGTTTCTTTCTGGGGGTGATGAAAAGATCCCCAATGAGTGGTGGTGACTGCAGAACACTGTTAATATACTAAAAACCTCTGAACTGTAGACTTTAAATGGTTACAATGGTGAGTTTTATGTCATGTGAGTTTTATCTCAGAAAAAGAGTGTTCAGTAAGTGTCAGCTGTTAGCAGAAGGGCTTAAGCACCAGATGACTGTCATCTGCGGCCAGGTTTGTGGGCACCTTTCGCAGGAAGTCATAATTCACGACAGTGAAACAAATGGCACATGGAGATTTACAAAGTTCCTAAGAGACATCTTGTAAAAACTGTTCCACACCCATGAAAGGCAATGTTATGCATAATTTAAAAGAATAAACTTTAAAAGGTAGAAATTTAAAAGGTAGAAATCAATGGCATGAATCTCCAAGATATAATTATTTGAAAAAATGCTATGTAATTTTAATGTTTTAATATGTTTTTATTGATTTTAGAGAGAGGAAGGGAGAGGGAGAGAAACTACAAGGAGAGAGAGTCATTGATCAGCTGCCTACTGCACGCCCCACACTGGAGATTGAGTCCCCAACCTGGGCATGTGCCCTGACGGGAAATCCAACCACGACCTCCTGGTTCACACTCCACCACTGAGCCGCACCGTGGGGCTCTCTCTCTCTCTCAACCTCTATGTCTCTAAAACAAACAAAAAAATCAATAAAAACATATTTAAAAAACAAAGCATACTATGGAGAGCAGCCAGACCCAAAAGTATATACTGTCTGATTCCATTTACATAAAATTCAAAACCTGGCAAAACAAATCGACGCTGTTAAAAATGGTTGCCCTTCTGGGGGAGGCAGTGACAAGAAGGAACACAAGAAGGTCTGGGGGCGGCATGTCCTGTTACTTGATCTGAGTATGGAGCAGGTGACAGTTAAGGTCTGTGAGGATTCACAGAACCGTGTGCTTTGCTGTACACATGTTACACATAAAAAGAAGGTGAAACCAAGTTAAAACCAAGTGATTCGTAACCACTGAGCCCTGGCCAGTGTGGTTCAGTTGGTTGGAGTGTCATCCAGTACACCAAAAGGTTGTGGGTTCGATTCCTGGTCAGGAAACATACCCAGGTTGCAGGATCAATCCCCAATCAGAGTGCATCTAGGAGGCAATTGATCAATGTTTCTCTCTCCCACACTTCCTCTCTCTCTAAAAATGTCCTTGAGTGAAGATTAAAAAAGAAAGAAAACCACTGAAAAACAAAAAGGAAACGTGTGCCACCTTGTTGTTGAACATTTCTCCTAAGCAACCACCTCCGGGGGAGCACAGGAGCTACACCTGGGCTGTGTGCCAGCCTTCCCCTCTGGCCAGGAGAAGTAGCAAACAGATGGACTCTCCCCTCCCGACAGTAAGTGGTGGGTTGGCCACAGAGATTCTATGGCCAAGGCAAACCAAAAAGGTATGTGGGCTACCAAGAGCACAGGGCTAAACCCTATGTGGTAATATCCAGGTGTAGCATAATATTGTTGGGAAGGAAAAAAACACAGATTAGTCTGTGTGTCCTGATGTCCAGAAGTTTTACCCTCATCACTTGCTTGAAAAGAACCAAAATTAGCATTCACTGAATATGGAGTCACCCTGCATATTGGCAGCTGCCAAAAGCAATCAGAGTTTCCAGAGGATCTCTGACATGAGCTAAGTTAACCACTGCAATGCCACTTGCTCAGAGACTTGCCCCCTGCAGTTCATTCTCAACACAGAAATCAGGATTCTGTGAGAACCCAAGTCAGATTCTATTTCTTCTCTGCTCAGAGCCTTTCAGTGGCTTCCCTCTCAACCAGAGTAAAAGCTTAAGTCCTTACAATGGTTTTCAGGCCTTGAGTGTCATGGGGCCCTCCCCCCCAACCCTCTTAGCTCATCTCCAACTTCTCTCCCCCTGGCTAACTCTACTCCACCCCCATAGGCCTCCCAGCTGTTCCTCTCAGGCCAGCATCAGCCCACCTAGGAGCCCAGAAATCTGCATAGCTCACAACATAGCTCACTCTGCTTAAATGTCACCTCAGGGAGGCCTTGCCTAACTCCCTATTTAAATAAAATCCTCTTGCCTGGCCAGTGTTGCTCAGTGGTAGAGTGTTGACCCATACATTGGGTGTCACGGTTCGATTCCCGGTCAGGGCACATGCCCAGGTTGCTGGTTGCGGGCTCCATCCCCAGTGGGGGGCATGCAGGAGGCAGCCTATCAATGATTCTCTTTCATCATTTATGTTTTTCTCTCTCCCTCTCCCTTACTCTCTCTGAACTTAATAAAAATACATTTAAGCCCAACCAGCATGTTTCAGTGATTGAGCATTGACCTATGAACCAGGAGGTCATGGTTCGATTCCCAGTCAGGGCAAATGCCCAGGTCTCAGACTCAATCCCCAGTGGGTGTGCAGGAGGCAGCCAATCAATGATTCTCTCTCATCACTGATGTTTCTCTCTCTCTCTCCTTCTCCCTTCCCCTCTGAAATCAATATAAATATAAATGTAAATATTTTTAATAAATAAATACCTCTTGCCACTTCCTCCTACCCCAGCTAAGGGATTCCCCATTCCTCTTAACTGTTTGTTTTTCTTCCACAGCACTCATCAGCTGACTTACGTTTTACTTTTGACTTTCCCCACAAACATGAAAGCTCCACAGGACTGACATATCTATGTCTGATGCTGTCCACTGCTATATGGCCCCAATAGGTAAAACAGTTTGGCCTATAGAAGGTGCTTTATAATTAACTAGAGGCTCAGTGCACGAATTCGTGCACAGATGGGATCCCTTGGCCTGGCCGGCAATCGGGGCCAATTGGCCAATTGGGGCTCGTCGGCCGGGGGGAAGGACCACTGTAGGTTGGCTGTGGGAACACACTGACCACCAGGGGGCAGCTCCTGCATTGAGCGTCTGCCCCCTGATGGTCAGTGTGTGCCATAGCAACTAGTTGACCAGTCATTTGGTCGTTGGGTCACTTAGGCTTTTATATATACAGAGGGGCCTTGACTTACGAGTTTAATTCGTTCCAAGACCGAGCTTGTTAAGAAGCTCGTTAACTCAAATTACTCTATCAACTCAATGCAAAAAATTGGCCGAGAGACAGCTGGTATCTCAAAAAACTCGTTAGTCGGGACACTCGTAAGTCAGGGCCCCACTGTATAGATTATTCAATGAACGAATGAAAAACTGAATCTACCCACTCTTGAATCTATAGGTCCTGTCCCTGTACTGACAACTTCCACACCTGTCTCAGCTCCAGGTCCGATCTGCCAGCTGGATGACGCCCCTCAGAAATCCCAAAGTCGTATCAAACCTGGACATGCTACGTGGACACATCACCTTCTCAGGCTGCCCCTCTCTGGTTTCCCATTTCAGTGACAGCAGCACTGTCTCCCTCAGTCTCCCGGGTCAGAGAACCCTGTGCCTCGCTCTGGCCCCTGGGACTCCCTCACTCCCATGTCCTGTCTCCTCTGCTTTCAGTCTCGCTGCTCCCACTGCAACTGAGGTACAGATTGGGGTGATCCTCCTGGGGTCACAGGAAATTTCCCTGGGATCATGAGAGAGCCCAGCAGAATCATCACTCAGTTATAAAAACAGGAATCCCTCCCTTTACACAAACACCTACCTGTTGACAGGGCACCTCTGCAGACGTTACGTCACCAAATTATCACAACAACCCTGGGCCTGAATCTCATCATTCCCAAAAGACAGATGAGAAAACAAGTGCAGAGAAACTGAAGCGGCCAGTCCGAACTACCATTTCTGCAATGCTGTTGTTAATCTTCACATGGGACATGTTTGCCATTGATTTTTAGAGAGTGGAAGGGAGGGAGAAAGAGGGGAGGAGAGAGAGAGAGAGAGAGAGAGAGAGAGAGAGAGAGAGAGGGAGGGAGAGATCAGTGTGCGAGAGACATGCTGCCACTGTCCAGGAAAGGAAGCTGAGGCCCAGGGGAAAACCCTCAACCTGCAGACTCCGGAGCAGGGTCTAGACCGGGGTCCGGGCTCCCTTTAGGTCCCACAGCGGTTCTCAACCTGTGGGTCGCGACCCCTTTGGCGGTGGAACGACCCTTTCACAGGGGCCGCCTAAGACCATCCTGCATATCAGATATTTACATTACGATTCATAACAGTAGCAACATTACAGTGATGAAGGAGCAACGAAAATAATTTCATGGTTGGGTCACAACATGAGGAACTGTATGTAAAGGGCCAGAAGGTTGAGAACCACTGCCTTAGGGGATGGGGTGGGGGCAGGGTCACCTGGAGCACCACCGAGATGGTCTTCTCGCCCGCCCTGGCCGCGCGCCACTTCCGGTAGGTGTCCGCCTTGAGGAGGTTGTCTGCACAGTGGGTCTGGGCATGGACATAAGAACGGGAAAGGGGATGTGAGGGCACCGAGATGAAAGCCGGGTCCCCCACTTCCATACTCCTCCTCCGAGTCCTCCCAAGCCCTCTGCGATCCCCCAGATTTAAGTGTCCCCGTTAATTTCCCCCGCGCTCTGCCTTGAACCCCCAACAACACTTCGCCCGGGAAGTTCACCCATGAGCTCTCCTAGTCCTCCTTCCTTCCGGAACTTCCACGGACGCCCGGAAGCTCCCCCAGTCCAAATCCCCCTCAGAACCCCCTAATAACCAACCTCCTGGAAATGCCCCCCGACCCTCCTCAGACTCCCCTGAAGGTCCCTTCTACACTCCAGACGTTCTCACGGAGCCAGCGCCCTCAGAATTCCTTCACGTCTCCCACCCTAGTCCCTCACCGAGTCCTGGCTACTGCAGGACACCACATGGCGGAGGCGGATCTCCGGCATGTCAGCGTTGTGGGCTTCGCGGGACCTGGAGGACGCAGGAGGGACCGAGTTTCAGGGGGCGACGAGGGGGTGCGCCCTGCGCGCGCTGAAGTGCGCACGCGCGCGAGGCTCGGGCCTTTCAAACCGCGGCGCGCCGGCGCACGCGTCAACCCGGCGCCAGCGCAGTCCCGCCTTTCGGGAGAGTGGCTCTGAGTTCCCTAGCAACAAGCTTCTCCTCTAGCCCCGCCTCCCCCTGGCCCTATCACTCTTGTTTAGCCCCTCCTCCCGGTGATGGGCACATCCCTTTTTTTCCGGGCGCCTAGCAACAGGAGCGGCCTCCGGGATTGGTCCCTGGAAGAGATTCCCCATTCTCATTGGACAACGTAGTCGCCGCCCAAACTGAAGCCTGGAAAGCTAGAGGACCGCAAAGCTGAGCGCATTTTTGCAGAGAGCCGGGAGCAGTGATGGCGAACCTATATGACACGCGTGTCAGAGGTGACACGCGAACTCATTTTTTTGGTTGATTTTTCTTTGTTAAATGGCATTTAAATATATAAAATAAATATCAAACATATAAATCTTTGTTTTACTATGGTTGCAAATATCAAAAAGTTTTCTATATGTGAAACAGCACCAGAGTTAAGTTAGGGTTTTTCAAAATGCTGACACGCCGAGCTCAAAAGGTTCGCCATCACTGTCACGTACTGCAACAGGATCTTCCACCGGTCCTGCAGCTGCACTCTTCCCCCGCTAGCTTCCCACCACACACAGAGGAAAAAAAACAACTCAGCTCTCAGAGTTATGCCTGAGGCCAGGAGAGAGTGCGTCAAGAGCCTAAATAAAACACAAACCAGACACACACACACCCAGCCTCGAGTGCTTCCACCCATGCCTCAGTTTCCCAATGTGACCTGTGGGCATCTGTCTCCTGCCACGCCCGTCCACCCCTGCCGGTTGACAGGCACCCCTTCTGTTCGGGTCCTGGCCAGACCCAGAGAGACAGCCCCAGGCGGGTAGGAGCGGGAGACAGCCCGAACAAAGAACAGGGAGTATGAGCCAAGCCCATGAAGAAGGGAAGGGAGACAAGGCTCCTGGGCCCCTGCAGAACGAGCCCGGACAGGCTGGGCGCTCCCAGGTCGGGCCCCACCCACGCAGGGTGCCTCCTTGAGATGAGAGAGAAGAGAGAGGGGTTCTCAGACCTTGTAGCTGCCCTACACCTGCAGGGAATCAAGTGACCTGGATTTTGACCTTGGGCTTCAGGCCAGAAAAAGAAGGGGTGTGTGTGTGTGTGTGTGTGTGTGTGAAAACAGGAAGTGCCCCTCTGCGTCCTGATAGAAGGTGCTGGAAGCCCAGACTCCTGGGGTCCCCGTGGAGGAGGGGGCTGGGTACAAGACGCCCATGTTCCTTTTGGATTCTGGTGGCACCTCCCCAGCCCAGAGCCGCAGAGGCCTGCCCTGCGATCTTACCTCAGCTCTGTCTCTCCCCGGGGTGAAGGTGGGTCCAGACCCGCCCCTCCCTGGCTCCCTATAAGTACTGGGAACCTGGGGCTGCTGGGTCACACACCATGAGGCCGTCCGTGACACCGAGCGCCTTCCTGCTGGCCTTCACGCTGCTGGGCACCCTGCTGGGTCTTGGTAAGTGGCCAGAGGCTTGGCCTCCTGGCCTCCTCCTCCGGAAAGGGAGGACCGGGAGAGAGCAGCCAGCAAGGTCTCTCCGAGGGAAAGAGCGGGCGTCCTGGGAATTCAGGTTCACGTGGAAGGCAGAAGCTAAGGGAAGAGAAAGACTGGGGCCCGAGAGAGGAAAAGCTCAAAGGCTCTTGGATTGGATCTCTGAGAGAGGAGGGGGCGTGGTGGCTCTGGGTCCTCCGTCCCCCAGGAGGGGGTCTCAAAATAAGACATTTCAACTCTAGAAAGTCAGTTGAGAGCATGATTAAGAAGAGAAAAAATTTTTATAATTTTTTAAATATATATAATTTTATTTCAGAGAGGAAGGGAGAGAGAGAGAGAAACATCAATGAAGAGAGAGAACCATTGCCCAGCTGCCTCCTGCACACCCTGCACTGGGGATGGAGCCTGCAACCCGGGCATGTGCTCTTGCCCGAATCGAACCCGGGACCCTCCAGTCTGCAGGCCGACACTCTATCTGTTGAGCCAAACCGGCCTGGGCAAGAAGGGAAATTTTAAAAAACTGGGGGGAGAGGGAGAAATTACCTTTTTTCCTGGACTCTAGGGAGATCAAGCCCCCAGCCTCTCCTCCCTCAGAGGCAGGAGCTCAGGCAAGCCCCACCTTCCCGGGGTCCCAGGGGTCTGGGCCCCAAGCTGCCTCCTCTCTCGGGTCACAGAGTCCATGCCTTCAGCCCTCCTGGTCCTCACTCTCCCTCCTTGAACTGGGATGCAGACCTCAGATTCAGGTTCCCCTTCCACAAGACCTACACGTGGTTCCCAGAGAAGGAGGGTCCCACATCCAAGAACCAGCTGGGTCTGCAGCTTCACAAAAACCCCTGGAAATCCCTCCCGGACCCCCTCCCTGTCCCCTCCAGACACCCTCCCGGTCCCCTCCCGGACCCCCTCCGTGTCCCCTCGGACCCCCTCCCTGTCCCCTCCTGGACCCCCTCCCAGTCCCCTCCGGACACCCTCCTGTCCCCTCCCGACCCCCTCCCTGTCCCCCTCCCTGTCGTCCCAAGTCCACAGCCTTGTAATTAGGGAAACAGGCTCCGTGGTGGAGTCGCTTCCCGCCTCAGAAGCCGCTTTGCTGGCATCACCAGCGCGTCCCTGGCAGATGCTGGACAGTTCCCCGGACAGAGGTCAGCGCCCCACCCAGGGGCAGGCAGCCGCCCGTCCCCGTGCCCTCGGACCCACAGTCCGCCCCTCCCCCGCGCATCCCCCTGGTGCCTCGACCCCACCCGCCCGACCACAGCCTGGCCCTCTGCCCCGCAGGGTGCCCGCTGAGCTGCGAGGTGTGCAGGGGCTCCGGGCCCACGTGCAGGGGGAAGATGAAGACTTGCGAGGCCGGCAAGGACGCCTGCGTGGCCATTGTGGGCGAGTCGAGCACCAGTAGGAGCCCGGGCGTCAGACCCGGGAGGCGGGGGGCGGGCAGGGGCGAGGGGAAGGCTGTTCCGAGGTGGAGGGAGCGAAGTGAGTTCCGTGGAGGGGAAGAATCTGATAGGCCAGAGGCGGGGGCGCACCAGAAGGAAGAGGCTGGGGTGGTTGGGGAGGGAGGGAGGGAGGGAGGGAGGGACAGGCTACCCCAGCGATCGTGGGGGTCGTGCGCGCTGGAAGAGACCAACCCTGACAGGAGGAGGAGGGGTGCTGTTGGGGGAGGAGGAGAGAAATAAAAGGAGCCACAGCAGGCAGACGGGAGAGGGAGATGACCCCCAAGCATGGAGCTGTAGAGAAGGGGCAGGGAGGCTGCTGAGTAGAAGGGAAGGGGAGGGATGACAAATGGAAGGGGCCAGCCCAGACCTGAGAAAGGACGGGGGAGGTAGGATCAATGGAAGAGACTGTGGGGGGTTTGGGGGAGGGGGCTGGTGTAGGAGTAAAGGCTGTGACAGCAGGGGAAGGGCAGCCTTGAGTGTAGGAAGGAACCATCCCAGCAGGAGGGGTGTGTAAGGAAGCGGGGTAGCACGGCAGGCTGCCCTCCTGACCTAGTCCCCGTTGGCAGGTGGGGGAAGGACCTGAAAGGGTTGAAGAGACACCTGCCACCATATAGGAGGGAGCTACAGGCCCAGGGGGTGGAGGTGTGGGGAGAGGAAGTTGAGGGGGGAAAGCCACCCTTTGGTGAAGTGAAGAGGGGACACCTTGGGATTGGGCTGGAAGAGACCACATGTGGGGGGGGGGGCGGGGGGAAGGCGGTGGAGACTGGAGAAGACCACTTAAGGCACGATCTGGGGGTAGCCAAAGCGGGTGGCAGGAGGCCCTCAGTTGGAGGTCTGGGGAGTGACCATGAGGAAACCTGGACGAGTCGTTTAGAGAGGGATGTGGACGTTTCAGGGCAGTAGTGTGGGGGCCGGCACCCCACCGTTTGTTGAAGATGGCTCCCAAGCCTGTGAAGGCTGGAAGGGAGCATCTCATGCGGGCATAGGGTAGCTATAGATGACCTGGGAAAGCACTATCCACAGGGCCTTTAGGGGGTGGCCATGGTGGGGAGGGGGAGGTGGGAAGGACCTCCTCCTTAGGCAGGCCTGGGCATGGCAATGGGGAACAGCAAGTGACCACCAAAGGCGGGCTAGGGGCTATGGTAACGAGGTGGGGGATGGGGAGAGCTACCTAATAAACCACTCCAGACTGCACCCAGGTAGATAAGGGGGTATGGCTGTAGGGGGGCTGGAAAAGACCATCCTAGATAGTCATGGGTTGAGGAAGTGGTGGGGTTGGGAGAGGGCCCAGGCAGGGTCAACACTGCCCAAGCCCTCCCCTCCTGTCCCCATCCCTCAGAGGGTCACCACTCAGTGAACAGCTACAAGGCCTGCATGAAGTTCAGCGACTGCTACTCGGGTTTCGTGTCCACCACCATGGGCCCCAAGGACTACATGGTGTCCAACACCCACTGCTGCCAGAGTGATGGCTGCAATCAAGGCTCGGTGCCCCGTAAGTGCCAGCTCACCCCGGCCTCATGAGTCTCTTCCAGCCAGTGTGTGTGCCCTCACCCACCGCCCATCTGTGCGCTGTAACAATGGGCAAGCACCTTGCTCGAGAGCCTGTTTCTGCTCCTGTAAATGCAGGGTCCATAACCGCTGTTGCTTGGGGTTTATTGTGAGATTGGGGGGAGGGGCTTCCTAAACGTCTCTCTGTACCTTGTACTCCACCCTCCTCCCAGCTCCCCAAAACAACCGTACTGAGAATGGTCTCCAGTGTCCTGCCTGCATCGTACCCTTCCAGGAGACGTGCCCGGGGACCCAAGCAGCCCGCTGTGTCGGCCAGGAAACCCACTGCATCTACTTCGCTGGCAAAGTGCAGGCTGGTGAGGGGCAGCTGGATCTCGGAAGGAGGGCACAGGGGCCCCAGAACTGGAGGAAGCCCATGCTTCCAGGTTCTAGGGGAGATGGTGGCCCCAGAGAACTGGGTGAGGAGGTGGCAGGACCAAGATTTCTAGGTCGTGAGGAAGGAGCGGTTGGGGGCCCTGACTCCATTCTGAACCCCCCCCCCCCCCAGGTATCATCAACACCAGGTTTGCCACTCGAGGCTGTGCCACCGAGAGTGCCTGCAATACCAAGCCTGGCGCTGAGGTGCCCTCAGCCTCCTATCTCTACTTCCTCCGCCGAGCAGACTGCCTTCCAGCCCTCCAGACCCTTGGTAGGGATGAGTGAAGAACTGAGGAAGGGGTGGCTTGAGGTCCCCATCTGTCCTCAGCCTGCAGCTCCCTGTGTGCCTACAATTAAACAGATTAACTGAGCAAGCCTGAGTCTTTGTAACATGATGCATCGCAGGGAGGTGTGTTGTGGAGAGAGAGGGGGGAAACCCACTTTTACTAAGGGGTTACTCCATGCTGAGACCCTGTGCTAAATGTTTTCCATGCTGTACTTCATTTCATAATCACAGCAACTCTACCATTGACATCATTATCCCCATTTTACAGATAAGCAAACTGAGGCACAGATTAGGGTGTCATTTGCCTTGGGTCAACCCTAGGGAGGATCAGAGTCATGATCACTTCTGAGTAAGCTTGCCCTCTTTTTGCCTGTTTTCATGTCGGCAAAATGTGGATATTAATAGTTATGACCTCACAGAGTTGTAAGAGTGAAATAAAATAATAATAATAATAACTAAAAAGAGCACTTAGTGCAGTGCCCAGCACCTTTCAGGCAGGGTTGCTTCTAGAGATAATATGCCTGAGTAAGTAGCAATCATCATAATGGCTGCCACTTACTGACTGGCCATTAGTCTGCAGATGCTAAACATTGTCCTTGATCAGGACAGGCTAGATTATGCTATAGTAACAAAGAAGCCCCTAATCTTATTGGCTTAAAACAACAAAGTGGTATTAGTCAACTCATGTGCAGGCATGCTGTGTAACAAAGCATCTCAAACCAGACATAACAATAAGCATTCTTCTTTCTGGAGGGTTTGTGGGAGGCTGAGGTGGCTCTGCTCCTGGTCACGCTTCGGCTGATTTGGCTCTAGTTTCGGGAGGATTCAAGTTCTCCTCTTTGGGGTTCCACAAACCGCTGGGATTAGTGGCTCCCTGGCAGGTCACAGGAGCACAAAAGCCAAGTGCACTGAACGCGCCTGCTGAGGTCAGGTCTGCTACCATTTCACCGAATAAATCATCCGGTCAAAGCCAACCTTCAGGGAGCAGGGATGTGTCCTCCCCTCCAGTGGGATGGAGAGGAATGGTATGTGTTGAACAAGCACCCACCCACTCACAAGAGTTTGATTCTTCCTTCACCTACGTGTTGTGTTTGGCACCACCCATAGGTGTCCTGCTTATCATCCTAAGGCAGCCACCAACTTGAACACTGCCCATCTCTTTGCACAGGGAAGTCTCACATGGGTGGTTAAATCCCGTGACTCAGAAATGAACTTGACACAGCTCTTCAGATGGAGCTGGTCACATGGCCCCACCAAAACCCATGGGGGCCAGGAGTGCAACCCTATCCTGTGACATGGACATGTTTCCTAGACAGCATCAGTGGCCACTCTGGCCTCTTAGGGGCGCTTTCTCATCTTCGCAACTTCATGTGAGAGGCACTCTTATTCTCATTCCTGCTTTCAGGAAAAGAGTTTGAGGCTCAGAGGGATGTCACATTGGAGTTCACACAGATAAAAAGTGGCAGAGCTTAAGATTTTATTTAATTGGTCATGTTGAGGGGGTAAAGAGACCACGTCACAGAGAGAAGGAACAAGCCTGTATTAGCTATCATTTACTGTGTAATAAACCAATCTAAAATTCAGTGGCTTAGAACAATCACCTTTAATTTTGCTCAAGGTTTTATGGGTCAGCAATTTGGTCTGGGATCAGTTGGGTGGTTCTTCAGCTGGTCCCTGCTGGGTTCATTTGCCTGCCAGCTAGGCAGCTCTGTTTTGGAGGGTTGTCAGGCTGTGGAGTGGGCTGTTAAGGCTGACTGGGCCACATCTCTTTTTTTTCTTTAAATATATTTTTATTGATTTTTTTAGAGAGGAAGGGAGAGGGAGAGATGGAAACATCAATGATGAGAATCACTGACAGGCTGCCTTCTGCATGCCCCCTACTGGGGATTGAGCCCGCAACCCAGACACGTTCCCTTGACCGAAATCGAACCCGGGACCCTTCAGTCCACAGGCTGACGCTCTATCCACTGACCAAACCGGCTAGGGCTGGGCCACATCTTTTATGACGCAGCAGATTATCCGAGGTTTCCTGTTGCACTTCCCAAGCCTCTGCTCGCATCATGTTTCCTATTGTCACATGGCCAGGTGTGGAGTCAGAATGAGAAGGGACTATCCAAGGGCATGGCTACAGAGAGGCTGAACAAATTGGAGGCATTAATGGACCAAACAGGTTCCGTCTAAGATACTTTACCATCACAAGTCCCCAAGGTCGAAACAGTCACTGGTCCACCCCAACCCCAGGGAGGCAAAACTCAGATACAGATAGTCCCTTTCTTTAAAAAAAAAAATATATATATATATATATATATATATATCTATTATTGATTTCAGAGAGGATGTAAAAAGGTGAGATAGAAACATCAATGATAAGAGAGAATCATTGATTGCTGCCTCCTGCAGGTTCCACACTGGGGATCGAACCCGCAACCCAGGCATGTGCCCTAACCTGACTGGGAATGGAACTGTGACCTCCTGGTTCATAGGTCGATGGTTAACCACTGAGCCATGCTGGCCGGGCCAGATAGTCTCTTGATTCCAGCCCAAGGGAAGCTTTCCTGTGCAGAACCCCCACTGTCCTTCCCCTTCCAGGACTCAGGAGTCCCCAGCCTTGGCTCCCTCCTCCCTTAGGCCCACAAGTCCAGGCTTCCAGCTCCAGTTAAAATCCCAAAAGAACAGACACAGAATGGCATTTCTACTCATCTTTATTCACTCCTCCAAAAAGCACCACAGGCCAGCCACACCCTCGATTCACCCTTTCATGGTTCTCCACCCCAATGGACAAGTCCTTCCATCATTATCCAGAAATGTAGGAAGCTCAGCTAAGGTGCTGAGATGGGATCAATGCTCAAGTTCTGTGTGCCCATTCTGTTTTTGGGCAGATGGCAACACGGAGATTCATCATACATTTCCTTGAATTCTTGCCTTTGAGGGTCTTCCAGGCTGAAGGTGCCACGTAGACACACCCCCATGGCAGCCAGTGATCTGTCCACAGGGAGACACAGTCTTTTCTGAGTCAACTAGCAACGTTATGCCTCCACGAAGTCTAAAAGTCAAATGCCATCCAAAGTCATGATTTAAAAGGCAACCACTCCAAAAGGTAGTTGTGACACTCGAGAGTACCAATATATACCATTATATACAGTAACACAACCAGCACTCACCAACAACAGAGACACACGCAAACAAAACTGGGTCTTGCTTTCTCAGATATGATCTCTGGCATGATCCCCATTGGCATACGGGGCCAAGGGAATCTGGAGCAGAGAGCAGAGATGTCAGGACCAAATCAGAGATGGCGTCAACATGACAGAAAAAGACGGCACTTTGTGAGCAAAAGCAACCAGAATAGAGTCAACTTGGTGTTGCCCGGGGCTGGGGCCTGTGGGCAAGGGCAACCAGACTACCTCTTGAGCTCCCAGTGTGCCAGGCTTCTCGGGGGGCGAGGGGGCTGCAGTATGTTGACATGTAAGAGAGAATGCATGTACCTACATATACACTGAATTCTCACAATAACCCTGCAAGGTAGACACCATTTGCTGAGTGACTTGCCCCAGGTCACCCCCAAAGTCAGCAGGACTGTCTGATCCTAGAGCTACACTAGTAGAATTGTATTCCCCCCAGACGGAGAGCTTTGATAATGCCTGGAGCCATTCTGTACAGAGCCAAATGCTTTTTCCCATCTCCACCATCTCCACTTGAAAGGGGTAAATTGTGCCAGTGGTGGGAGTTCAAGCTGGAGGGGGGGGCGGAGAGGGGGAGAGCCAGCCCTTAAGCATCTGGCCCTCAGATCAGTTAGCCTTGTCTTCAGCTGTCACAGGAAATGGGACCTCAGAAGTTATGGTTGTCATCCAGCACGTTCATTTCACAGATGAGAAAATAAGGCACTGGTCCGAGTCACCCAGGGCGGCAGTGGCAAAGCTGTGCTTGCTTCCCAGGTCCCCTGACCTCAGACAGCCACTTTCTCTCCTCATCTCAATCCGTTTCCCTGTCTTGTGGCAAGAGACGGACAATCTACATTCCTAGTCCTAGTTCTGCCACTGACTAATAAATTAAAGTAATAAATATTTACTAAGCACCTACTGTGTGTCAAGCACTCTTCTGGGTGCTGTGGGTACAGCATAGAACAAGACAGACAAGGGGATAATAGCTAATAATGGGCAAATAAATAAATAAATCATTTTCTACAGTAATAATTGCTACAAGGAAAATTAACCAGCTGAGATAAGTATTTGGGGTGGGGGTGACCTACTTCAGTTAGAGGGATCAGGGAAGGTCTCTGAGGAGACATCTGAGCTGAGACCTGATTGACAGAAGGAGCCACTCATGGAAATTTTAGGCAGAATGAACAAGTTCCCAGGTCCTGAGGCAGGGCCCCAGAGGGCCCACTCAAGCATCAGAAGGAAGATCTAGCAAGCTGGTTGGGGGATGGGGTGAGGCAATGAGAAAAGGCAGGGGCTTGCCCTGACCGGTTTGGCTCAGTGGATAGAGCGCTGGCCTGCGGACTAAAAGGTCCCAGGTTCGATTCCAGCCAAGGGCATGTACCTTGGTTGCAGGCACATCCCCAGTCGGAGGTGTGAAGGAGGCAGCTGATCGATGTTTCTCTCTCATTGATGTTTCTAACTCTCTATCCCTCTCCCTTCCTCTCTGTGAAAATCAATAAAATATATTTTAAAAAAAGAAAAAGAAAAGGCAGGGGCCAGGCCACACAGCCTCTGTGTGCTGTGGGGCCTAGAATCTGCCCTCTCTGAGCTTTGCTCTCCCCGACTATCACAGAGGTGGTTCTACTGGATGGCCTCTCGGGTCCCCCTTGCTGGTCCCCCCCACCGACACACTTGCTGTTTTCGACACTGAAGAATTCTGTGCCCTGTGGCTGCTCCTCTACATGCAGGTGCAGCCTAAAACATCCCGGGCATGCGGCTCTGCCTTTGCCTCACTTGTGGCCCATCCCCACAGGCTGGAACACTTGCCCAGCTGTCCTTTGGGTCCCTTGCTCACTGCAGCACTCTGTGTACACCCAGGGAGCCAACACAGGAAGGTCTGGATTAGTGCAGCAGTACAACGGCTTCTCCACAAAGGCAGATGTATAGAAGTACCAAGGCCAGGAAGGGTTCAGGTTTAATGACAGCAGAAACCAAGTCCAAAACTAGAAGCCACTAAAGGAGAGGAACAGACAGAGGAACAGACTGCCCAGAGAGCTCCCTACTCACCTGCACCTATGAAACGGGGGTCGTCTTACCCCTTCCCAAAGTCACAGAGAGAGCGGCAGTTTCCAGGACCCAAACCCATCAGGGATTTGCAGGAGAGACCTCTGAGGCAGGGGTTCCTGCCCTTCCATTGCCAGAAAGCCTCATTCCTGGTGCCTGGCCACTCCCCAGAGCCCGCCAGGCCCCTCCCCTCCTCCCCTCATCCTCCCCACAAATGCTGGGGTCCCCCTTCCCCAGGAGCAAATACTGAACATCTCTCTCCTCCCCACGAGAGACCAGAGGGTTTCTAGTTCTGTCACACAGCCCTGTTCCCTCCTCAGATGCAGACCTCCCACCACCCAGGAATTAGGAACCACGGTCCACAGCCCTCCTGGGAGCCAGGAGTCTGAGCCCCCAGAGCCTGCCCTTCCCCCCATGAAGGTTCACAGCCCACTACATCTTTCCCCCTAGAAAGCCGACACCCCATATCCCATTGTGCCTTAGAAGTCCAAGCGTTCCCGCTCCCTGGAGTACCCAGATCCCTTCCTCCATTCTGGACTCCCCATTACCACCGACAAGTCCCTCACCAGGAATCAGGGCTTCCACACCACCTACCCCTGGAGGACTAGATGTCCAAGACATCCAGTTTCTACTCCCTTCTAGAGTCCAACTGCTCAACTCCCTTCAGGACACACGGCTAGGGGTCCTGCCCCCATGATCCCCAGAGAAATCAGGAGTCCTGACTCCCAGGTTCTATTCCCCTCCAAGACCTAGGAATCCGGCTGACTAGAAGTCACATATCCCAACTAATAGCCAGTCTCAACCCCCTCAAGCATCCAGGATTAGGATTGGCGACAAACTTGCTCTGTTATCTGAGGCCCAGACACCCCAGGCCAGAGTCTGGACCCCTAAACCCCTCCCTCTAAACCGGACTTGGAGTCCTCAGCCCCTGGGGAGCACTCCGGTGGCCCTGGCCTTCCTCCCACCTCTCACTGAGCAGGCGCATGGGGTGCCAGCACTGCCTCCGCATCAGCCAGCATCTCGTCCAGCGCCTGCAGCAGGACGCCATGGGCCGCGCGGTAGCCCAGGCCACCGGTGGCCGCCGCACCGCCTGCGGGCCACAGGAAGGAGAGCGCCCCCAGCGCGGCTCCCCCTGCCGTGCCCTCGCCGGCCCATGCCCCCAGCCTCGCCTCCACTTCGGCGCGCGTGACTGGGCCGGGGAAGTGCGTCCGCTTGGCCAGCTCCCCGGGAGCCAAACCCAGCGTGCGCTCGCGCCGAGCCAGCGCTGCGGGTTCGAGCCCCAGCGCCCGCCGCCACTCTGCCAGCTGACCGCGCAGAAGGGCCACGTCACAGGCCCAGCCGAGCCCGGGGACCGGTGCTGCCGCCGCCGCCAGGCTGGCCAACAGAGCCGGCCGCCACGCCCCAGCCCGCAGCGCCGCAGCCTTGGTTCGGGCTGCACGCGGGGACGTGGGTGGCAGCGCCAGCAGCAGCGCGCCCGCCTGGGCTGGGGGAAGCGCGCGCTGCAGCCACTCGCAGAGCCCGGGGAGTCCGCCCCTCCGCAAGGGGAACACGGGCGGCAGCGCCTCCTCCAGCACCTCCCACGTCTCGTCCTCGGGGATCCAGGCGGCCGCGCGCTCAGAGTCCCCACTGCCCGATTGCTTCGCGTTGCCGCCAGCCCGCTGTGAACTCTCACTGCCTGCCTTCTGCGACCCAGCACCACGTTTGTCCCTTCCCTCGCCGCGTGCCTCCTCCAACCCGCCTCCGCCTGCGTTCTCTACGCTCTCCCTGCTGGGCTTCTCTGCCTTTTCCTCTTCTTCCAGGGGCTCCGGATCCTCGCCCTCACCGTCTATTCGCACACAGACCAACGGGGCATCCGGTAGCACCAAGGGCCGGACCTGGGCCCAGTCCTCCTCAGTGGGGGCTCCAGGGGTGACCAGGATGAGGGCGTCGTAGTGGGTTGGGTGGGGGGCGGCAGCAGTAGTCGCGGAGCCCAGAGGGATGGTCCAGAGCACCACATTGGGGCGCTCGGGGGCCGAGTAGGGTGTGGGGCCCGTGGGTGCCGAAGCAGGCACAGCACCTGGGTCCCCGGTGTCCAGCCCAAGCAGCATGTCCAGCACAAAGCCCGTGTCAGCAGTGCCGGCTATGGCCAGGTCCAGCCGGGCGCTACCCAGTCGCTCCAGGCCAGCACGAACCCAGGAGAGCGCTGCCTCCAGGCCCCCCTTCTCGAAGGCCTCTCGCACAGCCTCTAGCTCAGCTGCTCCCAGCACCTCGAAGCCATCCTGAGCCGGTGGCAGGAGCCTGTGGGGACAGGAAGGGATAGGATCAAAGGCAGAAGAGGGACTAAAGCCCCAGAGAGCTGGGCTAGGGGACAGGACTGGGCTGTGATGACAAATGTGGAACTTTCTGAATAACCTTGAGTGACGAAGGAGCAGGCGAGGGAGGGGGCCAGTTGATGTCCCAGCAAATAGAAACCAGGGCTAAGATGAAAAGGGAGAGGTTTAAAGCAGGGATGGGGTGGCTTGAATGAGCTAAGGTTTCCCACTGGCCGAAAACCAGACCCAGCTAAGTCTTCCCCGGCATAGAGTCTTTGGGGTGAGGCTTTTCCTAGGGGCCTGCAAGGGTAAGAAAAGGCTGTGCTGGGTGGGGCAACACCCTGGGCAGGCAGGGCTTGGAGCAAAGACAGAATCAGCACTGTATTGTGGACTAAATGAAAGTGTAGCTCTATTCACTCTTCGATATGGGCACGGTCACCAAGAGGGCTCTTTCCTGACACTGGGTGTAAGGATGGGAGGAAAGACCAGGGAGAAATCTCACCGACTAGTTCTTACCAGGGGGACGTGGCTAAGGAAAACAGAGGAGCAGTGGGACTGGAGGAGAGGCTGCCCCTCCCTAAGCCAGAGGCAGCTGGAGGAGAAAATTCAGGAGGGCAGCCAGCAAGTGGGCACAAAAATGAGAGGAGATTAGAGAATGGCAATGGGGGAGGGTACCCAGAAATAAGAAGCTCCCTGAGGGTGTGGCATTAGGGCAACTGGGGTCACTTGAGAACCATGCAGATAGGGAGGATGAGGAAGATTTGAGACTGCAAGCCTTCAGGTAAAATCTTTGTGAGGATCACCAGCTTGTGTGGAAGAGGGAGCCCTTCTTCACACTTTTGCATGGGGGCAGTATTTGGGAGATAGGTCCCGGCCTCTTCTAGAATTCCTATTAGGGAGAGGGGCTTGTGACCTCAGAGCACTCAGGAGGCGGGACCTGGATGACAGGTCCGGAGTTCTTGCTGGCGCCCGGCTAGGGCGGGGCCTATCTAACAAAAGAGGGTCAAGCAAAGCCGCTTGCGGGATTGGAGCATCGCTGAGGGACAGGGCCTGGATTCTTGGATTTGGGAGCAGTTTTGCGGTAAGGCTTGCTGCAAACTCGCTGAGGGCAGGGTCTGGAAGACTTAAAGAGCACCTCTGGGGTGAGGTCTGCATTAAAAGACCAGGCCTCCCCAACCCACCCCGACATGCCGGGCTCACCTCTGCAGTGCCTCCGCCTGGCTCCGCAGCGCCGCCCGCAGGCGCTCCAGCTCCTCGCAGCCGTCGCAGTCCGCCTGCAGCACGTAG
The DNA here is from genome assembly GCA_036010255.1 of Myotis pilosus. NCBI lineage: Eukaryota > Metazoa > Chordata > Mammalia > Chiroptera > Vespertilionidae > Myotis > Myotis pilosus. The sequence goes on from JASKON010000029.1 coordinate 1,172,634, forward strand.
AGAGGCACAGCTCCCAACCCAGCGCTGTCCAGGAGGGCCGCTGTCTGATCGCGGGCCTGGGCTTCATTCTGTGGATCCCCGGGTCGGAGGTTCCGCACAGCCAGCAGCGGGGTTCCTCGGGCCAGGGCGGCCCGCGCTGCCTCCCCCAGCGCTGGGGCCAAGGGCTCGTCGTTCCCCTCCGGGCTGGGCAGCACCAGGACCAACATGTTCGCCTCCGCTGCCCAGGGCCCGGGCGCAGCGGGTGGGCAACTCAGCTCACCCAGGAAGAGGCCTGGGCCCGCCGCTCGCAGGCTGGGGAGTGCGGGGTCTGGCCGCCCATCGGGGATCTCCACCACCTCCACGTCCTTGTTGCACAGCGCGGCAACCAGCGCCGACTTCCCCGCGCCCGGGGGCCCCAGGAACAGGGCGGTGACGTCACCCCGCGGTAGAGGCATAGCTGGAAAGCAAGCGACGGGGAAGCCCGGGGTCAGGGGGCACCCGGCCGTGTTCTTGGCTGTAATCCCACTCTGGCCTTAGACTTCAGTCCTCCACCCTGTCCCTTCTTCCACTCTCGGGGATCACGCCCAGGGACCGAGAAATCCAGCGCCGAGACCCTACCCCCCAGGGACCCGGAGTCCTCTCCGGTCCTCTTGATGGATGCGTTTCCCTTTCTATTTCAAAAACTCAGAAATCCGGCCTCCAGCCCTCCTCCTCCCGCAGGGACACGTTTATTGTTAATCCCTCACCCCTCCCTTCCCAATTCACCAACCGAGCAAACAGCCGGAGGGTATGGTCGCGCTGTCGCCGGTGGCCGGTCCGCCGCTGAGAAATCGGACGGCCCGGGACTGAAGCGGCTGGAGCGCCGGGGTTTGGGGACCTCCGGACGTGTTCGGGGAGCTCTGACCTGACGTCACTCCTTTGTAGGAGGCGGTGCCATGGAAGTGTGATCTCAGGGACACAGCCCTCCGAGGCGCCTGCGCAGAATGGCCCCGGGAGCTTGCTCCTCCCCCCGATCCGCGCGGCCGCAGAACCTGGAACAATGAGCAGCCAGGGCGCCTGCGCACCAGGAGCGCCGGCCACACCTGCGCAGTGGCTCAGGTCCGTGCGGCACGGGTGGCCGCGGCGTCATCAGGCAGCACCCCGGTGCAGGGAAGGACCCTTGCTGCTATTTTCAGGACCGAGTGGCACGGCTGCATCACTGCCGGATGGCAATCCAGGATCTCGGCCTCGACAGGCTCCTCAGGCGAAAGAACGTGGAAACCACGGGGACCCAGAGACTGGGAGGGCCCCACCCGGCTTCCCTGCGGGGGGCGGCGCTGTGACGAGCCACTGACAGGCGCAACGAAAGGCAGCCTTACTGCTGCTGGGAGCAAAGCAGAGGCGGGGGCTGCCCCCGTGGGGAGGGGCGCGCCGAGGGCGGTGCTCGAGGCTGCGGGGACCCCCAGCTGAAGCGCGCGGAGGCGGGGGCTCGGGGTGGAACCAGAGTGTCAGGATGTCGGAGAAGGCTGTCTACCGGGGAGAGGCGGGCTAAAGCGTGGGTACCACCACCTGCCTCGGGAAGTGTGGGAGATGGGGACAAGGATGGTGTCAGATCAAGGGTTCCGCGCTCTGAGTTTAGGGAGCTAGTTGCTGTCGGTCTTGGGTCTCACACAGGTGGGATGGCTCTAAGGGGAGCCACAAACCCAGGAGTCGAATCTTTGCGGGGGGGGGGGGGTTGACGTTTCTTTAGTGAGAGCTCCATCAGGTTAGAGTTCAAGGAGATGGTATCTCACGGGGTCAAAGGCTGGCAAGGTCATAGGATTAGTGGGCTCGCAGGCTGGTGACAGATGAGCCGCGTCTTTTGATTTCCTGTTGTCATGCGTGCTCCTCTCTTGACCAGAGGGAGCCTAGTCACCATGGAGGACCCGCTTCCCGAAGAGACCATGGAGCAGCTGGATTCGGCAAAAGAGAGGAGTCCCCGCAGTGCAGGAGGCGACATCCGTGAGTACCGCTGGCCAGAGGGTGGGGTGCAGGAACTGATGCTAAAAGGATTTCTATGGCATTTCAATGGCCAAGGCGCTGTAGGGACTTGCCTGTTGGGGAGCTAGCCCTACCGGAACTGCCACTCCCCAGCCTTGCCCTTACTACGCTCAGATGTACCCACCCTGCTCTGTCCACACAAGTATGAATGGGATGCAGCTCAGAGGGACACAGTGGCAGCCAGAGAGGCTTGGGATGGGGGATGTGGCTCGGATACAATGGAGACGGAGAGGAACCCCAGGCTCCAGTTCCAACTCTGGGCAGACTTGCAGTGCCTTGGGACGTGGTCTCCCGATCTGTGAAAAAGTCTGCCATTACTTCTGCTCACCACAAAGCAGTGTTATGTAGGTTAGTGGCAGAAAAGATGAAAACTGGAGGGTCATGAAGGTAGCCAGTTTGACATAATAGCAACAGCTCCCGCTGAATGCCTACTATGTGTTAGGCCAGTGGTCGGCAAACCCATTAGTCAACAGAGCCAAATATCAACAATATTTCTTAAAAACAGACTCGCCCAGGCCGAAAACCGACTTCTGTGCATGGGCCACGAAGTTTCAATCGCACTGTACGTGCGCGCCCGCACGTGGTATTTTGTGGAAGAGCCACGCTCAAGGGGCCAAAGAGCCGCATGTGGCTCGCGAGCCGCAGTTTGCCTACCACTGTGTTAGGCCATTAGCGCCCATTATCCCATCCAGTCCTCACAGAGCCTATGAAATTTGTTATTATCACTTTCAGTTGAGGGAACTGAGGCAGAGAGAGGTTAAGTATTTGTACCGGTGACGGCCAGAGTCAATGCCCTCCAGCCAAAGACCCCCAGGAACACACCTGTAGTCCACAAGTTGGCTTATTGCTCACTGCGCTGAGGAAGCACACACTGCGGGGCACCAACTGCTTATAGGATTGGAGCCTGTGGTGGGTGATTTGGGGGAGGGTTTAAGGAAGAGGGTTTGCTCTGGATTGGATGGTGCCAGGAATCAGGGCAACTCTGGTTGGCTATTTTAAGAAATCTTTCCTAGAAGGCAGAGGAACAAGCAGGGCACAAGCTGTGACTGGTAAACCAGCCGTCGCCACTCATATTAGCCCGGACGAGGTATTTGGCATTTTTGTGGCTTGGACAATATTAACGTTTTGTCTGTGTTCAGATGCAATTATGGCACAATCTTGTCTTTTTTCCCCCACCTAAAACGGGACAAATGCCTTTATTGGTTGCAACGGGAAGTGGAAAAGGAGGGGATATGACCGCTCCGGTTCCTGGGGCAGCTTCACAGACTCTGTGGCTGCCCTCCCATTGTTGTCTTGATTCAGTCAGTGTGGCCTTGTCTGATGATTTTCTGTAAAATAGTTTATGTTCAACAGGACAATGCCAAAGCCTATCATAGTGCCAGGCCAGTTCCTGGCTGCGGGGCTGCTTTTCTCCTAACAGTAATCATTACAAACCACTGTGTAGAGAGTTCTAAGCACTTTGTGTAAATCCATTCATGTATTGCTTACAACAGCCCTATCAGGTAAATACTGATGGGGGTATGACCCATTTTCCAGATGAGGAAACTATTGTACCTGCCTGGGACATGGTAGAACCAGCCCGTCTCCAGAGGCTGTGCTCTGATCACACAGCTGTATTGAAAGGACAGACTCCCTGGGTTCTAGTCCTAACTCCATTTCATTTCCTAACTTCATGACTGTGGGCAAGTTCCCTAACTTTTCTGAGCCTCAGTCTGCTTATCCACAAAACAGGTCCAATAATAACTTGCCTGGACTGCTGTCCAGCCCTGGCACACAGCCTGGCACATAGTAAGCACTGCATGTTCATTGCTGGCATGATGCTGGGGGTGGGAGAAGTCCTGGACTCTTGCTGGCCTCCCCCGCCCTCTCCCCACGTCCCTCAGGCCATCTGGGGGCCCTGAGTGCACCCGCTGCCTCATCCCCTTCGCCAATTCCAAGTTCCAGCAGCGCCACATGGAGCGGGAGCACCCAGCCGACTTCGTGGCCCAAAAGCTGCAGGGGGCGCTCTTCATCTGCTTCACCTGCGCCCGCTCCTTCCTCTCCTCCAAGGCCCTGATCGCCCACCAGCGCAGCCACAGTCCTGCTAACCAGGCCCTCCCTGACGGTTGTACCCACCATTGCCCAGACCACCTTCCCCTGCCCTGATTGTGGTAAGACCTTTGGGCAGACTGCTTCTCTGAGGTGGCACCGCCAGGTGCATGAAGCTCGCTTCCCTCCTGGCCCCTTTGCCTGCACTGAATGTGGGCAGGACTTTGCCCAGGAAGCTGGGCTGCATCAACACTACATCTGGCGTGCCCGTGGGGACCTCTGAGTGCAGCTTCAGCCCTCCCCAGTGTAAAGGGGGCTCTGTGGCTGGTGGGACCTACCTTTAATAATGGGATGGGCCCTTGAAGGAGTTTGCTGGAAAGGCAAAGGGCTCCTGATAAATAGAACCCAGAATATGCTCTTTAGAGCTTCAGTCCTTGGAGGACAGAAAGGCCTTAGGTGAAATCAGACAATCGTGAGATCTTTTGTTAAAAAATATATGTAAGCCGAAACCGGTTTGGCTCAGTGGATAGAGCGTTGGCCTGCGAACTGAAAGGTCCCAGGTTCGATTCCGGTCAAGGGCATGTACCTGGGTTTCGGGCACATCCCCAGTAGGGGGTGTGCAGGAGGCAGCTGATCGATGTTTCTCTCTCATCGATGTTTCTGACTCTCTATCTCTCTCCCTTCCTCTCTGTAAAAAATCAATAAAATATTTAAAAAAATATATATATGTAAGAGGGAAAATTATTTTTATCTCCATCATTCCCACTTAAGTAGTTTGAAATCACAAGCAGCTGTGGATTGTGTAATCACCTTTAATTCCTCCCAGATGGATGCCATGGGCCATAGGAGCAAATTGCCCTGGCTTTGTGCCTGACTGGGGGCCGGGAAGGTGAGTGTTGCTGGCCTGTGAAGCCACCAGATGGGTCCCAGACATGGGGCAGCTCCAGCCTTTGGGGATGGGCAGCAAAGTTAGGAGCTGTACTGAGTAATGTGGGGGTGCAGTTCAAATCTGTCTTCTCCTCACCCTCTCCCAGCCTTTCCCACTCTAGGGGCCATGGCATTGGGTGGCTTTGTCCTCCCACCCCAGATAATTTAAATAATTTTATGCACCATTTTGGTCATGGGATATTTTGTATATGTTAGGTGACATGAATAAACTAACAGAAATAGTATCTAAAAACAGAAAAGCGCTACATTAAGATAGCTAAACAAGGAACTCTGGTTTTTCAGCAGAAATCCCCAGAGTACAAAAGAAGAGCATGAGGAGGGGGATCTCAGGCCGTAGCCCTATGAGGAAACTGGTTTGGAATCAAACAGAGATACCTTCTGTTTCCTGTTGTACTTGGCCAACATTGGGAGATTTCCCATTAAGATCCTATTTTCAGCTCTTGAAAAGCCCATCCTCAGCTGAGTGGCCAATTTAACTCCTTGCATTACCTGCCCTGCCCCTAGCCCAGGGGTGGGCAAACTTTTTGACTCGAGGGCCACAATGGGTTCTTAAACTGGACCGGAGGGCCGGAACAAAAGCATGGATGGAGTGTTTGTGTGAACTAATATAAATTCAAAGCAAACATCATTACATAAAAGGGTACGGTCTTTTTTTTTGTTTATTTTATTCATTTCAAATGGGCTGGATCCGGCAGGCCGTAGTTTGCCCACGGCTGCCCTAGACACAATGGTTGATGCCCTGTATACAATAATCATAGACTCTTTAAATTGAGGGATGTTTTTAAAGCCCACAGGTGGGATGGATGTGGTAGTGACTGATAGCTGTCTCCCAATTTTTAGCTAGGCACATGATGGCTACAAAGACCACATTTCCCAGGTTCTCTTGCAGCTAGCAGTGGCCATGTGACTAAGTTCTGGCTAAATTCCTGGGTAGAGTCCTCAAGCTTCAGAAAGGGACATGCCTTTCTTCCACCTTCTGCCTGGAATGTGGACATGGTATCCAGCCATTTTGGACCATGAGAGCAACAGGTGGGATCGCAGAGCAGCTTCATGCAGCAGTGCCATCGTATCAGCCCGAGAACACCCACTTCCCTACTGTTATAAGAAATAAGCCTCGCCCTAACCGGTTTGGCTCAGTGGATAGAGCATCGGCCTGCGGACTCAAGGGTCCCAGGTTCGATTCCGGTCAAGGGCATGTGCCCTGGTTGAGGGCACATCCCCAGTAGGGAGTGTGCAGGAGACAGCCGATCGATGTTTCTCTCTCATTGATGTTTCTAGCTCTCTATCCTTCTCCCTTCCTCTCTGTAAAAAATCAATAAAATATATTAAAAAAAAAAAGAAAAAAAGAAATAAGCCTCTATCTTGTTTAAGCTGACATTAGCTTGGGTCTCTTGTCACATGCAGCAAAATGTATAGCCTAAGGCAGGTGTCTGCAAACTATGGCCAAATCCAGCTTGCCTCCTGATTTTGCAAATAAAGTTTTATTGGAACACAGTCATTGCTTGTTCATTTACATATTGTGTGTGGTTGTTTTCACATAGGACAGCAGGTTTGAGGAGCTGCAACAGAGATTATAAAGCCTAAAATAGTTACGATACAGACCATTACAGCCGACCAACCCCTTCTCTGATAGACATACAACCTACTCTGCCTGGATGCAGGGCTTCCGCCCTGGGAACTACCTGTAATAGGGATGTTTGTGTGAGTAGGATTTGGAGCAGGGCTAGCAAGCCTGTATCTCTTTTTTGGGGGGACTTATGGAGAAACTGGTTTGTAGTCATTTGGCCATCAATGTTTTCTAAGATACCAACTTTAACAAGGCCAAACATTTCCTCTGGCATATGGTAAGAGCCCAGAAGTTTCTGACCCTGGTGTTTCATACCCCCCACCCCTCTCCAGCAGCCCTACACACACCCCTGACAAACCTAAGGATTTAATCCCACATGCTCTCCTGAGACAGCTGCCTGCCCAAGTATACCCTTGGCTTCTGTTCTCTCTATACTCTCCAGATGTCATAGGTCCCTAAGACTTTATATAGTGTCACTGGTGACTCCCAAATCTACCTTCAGCCCAAACCCCAGACTTTTCTCCATGAGATACAGTCACCTGGACGACAAATGGGAGTTGCACACTTACAGTGGGTCCCCTGCAGTCCCCTACCTCCACCATAACTGCCATTGTATTAGTAAACCCTGCACTCTACTTCTAAATTCCTGAAGAGTCTGATTACTTTCCTCCTGACGGATCCCCTTGCTATGACTTCCCCCTTCCAGTCTCTGTTACAGACCACTCCTGTGCATGTTAATCAGCTTATGCCACTTCTCATTAAAAAACCTCCAAAGGCATCCCATAAGTGACTTCCAAAGACCTTCCCCAGGCCCACAGAACCCAACAATAACTGAGCCCCAGCCCACTAAGCAATCTCAGCTCCCTCGCTCTGTCCTCTTCACCTCTCTCCAGCCACACAAGCCAGGTTGGCTTCTGCCTCTGGGCCTTTGCACTTGCTGTTCCCTCTGCCTGGTGTGCTCTTACCCAGAACTTTGCAAAGCCACCTCCTCATTATTCAGGTCTCAACATGTGCCACCTCCTCAGAGAGGTCTTCCTTGACCTGACTGGCTAAAGTAGCACCTCCAGCCCTTGCCTTGATTTAATTTCTTCCCACCGCTTTTCAACACCTAAAATTATTACACTTGTTTATTTCATTATCTGTGTCCTTATATTGGAATCCAAGCTCCTGAGGGCAACTGCTTCATCCCTACACTTAGGACAGCGCTTACCAAAAAGAATTAAAAAATACTTGACTATATGTTAGTCTAGTGTCTGTCTCCTGGCCTGCAGCCTGCCTTAGAGAGCTGGCCTCCTTAAGTTCTGCCATGAGAGAGATGGGCAGAAGGAAGGTAGGAAGAAGGGGAAAGGACTTGCTTTGGACTCTTGCTGGAGCCCCTCCAGCAGCAGCTCAGGCTCCAGTACCTGTCTACACGCACACAAGGCGCTGGGCCCCTCTTGAGGTTTAAGCACCAGCACATGGCACCTGTCAGTGGTCCCTGCACCAGCTGCACGTGACCTGCCCTTCAAGCACCTATTGGGTTCTGGTCATCTCACTGATCTTTCTGTATCCCAGTCCCAGAGGTGGGAGCTTCTTGCAAACATTTCTGGGTTATCTCACTTTTTCACGTTTTCACTTCCAGCCTTGTAACACCCGTGTGACCGATTCCCTGTATTAAATCCTCTTTGGAATTCCTAGCTTAGTTTCATACTCTGGCTGGGCCCCTAGGAACAGAATGAGCCCACTGGCAGCAGACTGGGTCTCTTGATTCCCAGGCTCTCCTGATTCTTGGAATTTTTGCTGACAAATGGGTAATTCTCTACATCTATGCTTAGAAAGCAAGCCCTGTCTTAAGGCAGAGGAGGGCTTACACATGACCATCCAGGAAATAAAAATCCATCCATGCTGTTTTGATGAGCTGTCCATTTCATCTTGATGATTCTGAGGTTCAATAATGTTAAGCTATAGTAGATATGAAAATTTCAGTGGATAAATGTCAGGTTCTGAGACTTGGAGCTTATAGTATGAAAAGTATGAGTTGTTTTTTTTTTAATATATTTTATTGATTTTCTACAGAGAGGAAGGGAAAGAGACAGAGAGTCAGAAACATTAATGAGAGAGAAACATCGATCAGCTGCCTCCTGCACATCTCCCACTGGGGATGTGTCCGCAACCCAGGTACATGCCCTCGACCGGAATCGAACCTGGGACCTTTCAGTCCGCAGGCCTCTATCCACTGAGCCAAACCAGTTTCGGCAGAGTTTTGAAAGATGTTTTGGTCGCCCTGGCCAGTGTGGTTCAGTTGTTTGGAGCATTGTTCTGGGCACCAAAGGTAGCAGGTTTGATTCCGTCATGGCACATACCCAGGTTACAGGTTAGATCCCCAGTTGGGGCACGTGGGCGAGGTAACCAACCAATGTTTCTCACATTGATGTCTCTGTCTCTCCCTCCCCTCCTCTCTCTAAAAACTAAACTTAAAAAAAAGGTGAAAGATGCTTTGGTCTAACATCCTGTAACAAATGCAGATGTTCTTTGGGCCAAACAGGTAACATAAATCAATGAAGCAAGCATGTATGAGGGGTTCAGATATCAGGTGATGGGCACTGGGCATATGGCAGGGAATGCCCATGGTAATAGGAGGTGACCTTACTCAGCTCCATCAGATTACTGCCCCATGGGATTGTGGGTTCAGCAATCTAGATCTCTCAGTTTTTCAAGAGAAGCCAGAAACCTCCATTTCCATATGAAATCTGCCTGGAGGACATTTTATTTTGATTTTTGGAGAGAGGGGAAGTGAGAGGGAGAGAAACATCGATCGGTTGCCTCCCACATGCGCCATGACCGGGAATCAAATCCTCAATCTTGGCAGGACGACACGCCTACCAACTGAGCCACAGGGGCCAGAGCAAATCAGACATTAAAAAAAAAATTTTTTTTTATTGATTTCAGAGAGGAAGAGAGAGGGAGACAGACAGAAACATCAATAATAAGAGATTCACTGGTCAGCTGCCTCCTGCATGCCCCCTCCTGGGGATTAAGCCTGCAATCCTGGCAAATCCAACAGTGACCTCCTGGATCCATGGGTCCACTGAGCCACACGAGCCGGGCTGCCCATTTTTAAATGTTGGTAACCAACGTGATTGAAAAACCTCAATAAACACACTCCTGCAAGTCAGAAGGTGGCTGGGGACAGCCAGACTTCCATTTCTGGTGGCTTCATGGCTAAGAATATGTGCCCTGCATCCAGTTGTCTGGAATCAAGCCTGGGATCTGCTAGTTACTGGTGGATAACTCAGTGTCTCTGTGCCCCAGGTGTAGCAACTGTAAAATGATCACGATAGCAGACCCTGTGCCTCCAAAGATTATGATGACTCAGACTCTGAGAGAAAGCCAAAGTCAGTATAATGGTCTGCCTTCCTCAGTAACAGCCTCTTGATCCTGTGCCACAAACATCCCAAGCAGGCTCTCACCTCAGGGCCTTTGCACCTGCTGTTCCTGCAGAGAGCCACAAACTCACTTCTTCCCCTCCTTTAGGTCTCTACTCTGTCACCTTCTCCATGAAGCCTTCCTGGACCACACCACTTGGAACTGCTTCACACACACACAACCCTCGTATCCCCTTTCCCTTCACAGCACTTTCTACCTTCTAACAGTACATTCTATATAATAAAAGGGTAATATGCAAATTGACCCTAACAGTGGAACAACCAGTCGCTATGATGCGCACTGACCACCAGGGAGCAGACAGCTCAGGGAAGGAGCTACCCTCTGGTGGTCAGTGCACTCCCATAGGGGGAGCTCCGCTCAACCACAAGCTGGGCTGATGGCAGCAGCACTAAGGATGTCCAATTGCAGCTTAGGCCTGCCCGCTCCCCGCAGGGAGTGGGCCTAAGCCGTCAGTTGGACATCCCCCAGGGGCTCCCAGGCTGCCAAACGGATGTCTGACTGCCAGCTTAGGTCTGATCCTCTGGGGATCAGGCCAGGCTGAGGGACCACCACCCCCCGCCCCAGTGCACAAGTTTTCGTGCACTGGGCCTCTAGTGTATTTTATATTTTGCTTAAATATCTAAAGTGTCTGTCTGTCTTTCCAAATATAATTTCCACAAAGGCAATGCTTTTTGTTCATCAAGTTCAGCATTCTATTCCCAGCTCCCAAAATAGTGCCTGCATTTCATAGGTGCTCAGTAAGTCATTGTTGAATGAATAAGTAAATAACAGTCCCACCCTGGCCGGTTTGGCTCAGTGGATAGAGCGCCGGCCTGTGGACTGAAGGGTCCCAGGTTCAATTCCGGTCAAGGGCACATGCCCAGGTTGCGGGCTCAATTCCCAGTGGGAGGGCATGGAGGAGGCAGCTGATCAATGATTATCTCTCATCATTGGTGTTTCTCTCTCTCCCTCTCTGAAATCAATAAAAACATATAATAAATAAATAAATAAATAACAGTCCCTACCTTCGTACTTAGCCCAGGGCCGCCTGGTCCAGTGTGAGCGATGACTTAATGATGGTCATTGTGGAAATTCAGGTTCTATTCTTGAAGATTCTTAGTTGCCAAGCTTCTGAGTTAACACAAGTAAAGCGCCTTAGAACAGGATTGGCACACAATAAATGCTCAGTAAATTGTACCTATCATTATAATTAGGCTTCTATTTTCAAAGCAGCTTTGGTGCCAAGCTTCTGTGAATTAGTACTTCCCATCTCAGAGCAAAAGCCAAAGTTTGGACAAAGTTGTAAGGAGTTGGCCCCCTGCTCCCCTCCAGCTCTGCCCTCCTTCCTTCTTCTCTAGCGCCTCTGGTCTTCCTGATTCTGGCAGACTCCTGCCTCTTTCTACCCGGAATGATCTTCCTACTGATGTGCATGGCTCCTCCTCTCCCTCCCTCCTTCAGGTCTGTCACCTCCTCAGGGAAGATTACACTATTTAAAATTGCAACCCCCACTGGGCAGGTGTGGCTCAGTGGGTGAGTGTCTACTTATGAACCAGGTCACAGTTTAATTCCTGGTCAGGGCACCTGGGTTGCAGGCTCAATCCTCAGTAGGGGAGTACAGGAGGCAGTCAATGGATCATTTTTTCATCATTGATGTTTCTCTCTCTCCCTTCCTCTCTGAAATTAATCCTATATAATAAAAGCCTAATATGCAAATTGACCGAACGGTGGAATGACCGGTCACTATGGCACACACTGACCACCAGGGGGCAGATGCTCAATGCAGGAGCTACCCCCAGCCCGCAAGCCCCAGGCAAGCTAAGGTGGATGCCCACAGCCCCCCCCCCCCCAATCGTCCCGCAGAGGAAGGCAACCAGTAGCGGTGGCGGGGGGCAGGGGGGACTGGTGAGCGGGCGGTGCCAGGGCTGCCAAGGCAGGTGCCAGCGGGGACTGCCCCAACCACCCCGCAGGTTGCCCCACAGATCCGCCCTGATCACTGGCCAGGCCTAGGGACCTTACCTACATGAACTTTGTGCACTTGGCCTCTAGTAAAAACATATTTTAAAAAACTGCAACCCCCTTCCAGAACTCCCTTCTCTGCCTTTTCTCCACAGCAGCCACCATCTGCTACATCTTGTTCACTGTCTGTCCCCACCATTGGCCCCTTTCTGCCCCCAGAGAAGCCACGAGGACAAGGATTTCATTTGCTTATTCCCAATGCTTAACACACAGGTCCTCAAATGATGTTTGTGAAAGGAATTAATGAATCACAGTCCCTACCTCGGAGTTCTTCTAAGGACCTGATGATCTCATGTCTGTAAGTGCTGGGAAAATGGCAATTGATTATAATTAAGTTTCTATTTTTGTAAGTTCCTAGATACACAGCATATATAAAGCTCTTGGGCTAGCACGTGGCACCCGGAAACTATGATTATAATGGAAGTCCTCTTTGTGTAGGTTGTTAGGTGACGTGACAGAGAACATGAGCTGTCCTCCACAAACCGTTTTCTGCTTTCTGGGCACTTGGCTAGGCCGCCTTTCCCGGACTCCCTTGCAGGGAGCTGTGGCCATGTGGCGTAAATGCAAGCAGTACTGGCCACTTCTGGGCTAGGCTAGGGCTTGTAAAAGAACATGTACCTTTCCAAGTCAAGACCAAATGGATGACAACAGACTTTAAGAGATGGTCTGGCCCTGGCCGGTTTGACTCAGTGGATAGAGCGTCAGTCTGCGGACTGAAGGGTCCCGGGTTCGTTCTGGCCAAGGGCACATGCCCAGGTTGCAGGCTCGATCCCCAGTAGGGGCATGCAGGAGGCAGGCAATCATTGGTCTCTCTCATCATTGAGGTTTCTCTCTCTTTCTCTCCCTTCCTTTCTGAAAGGTAATAAAAATATATTTAAAAAAATAAAAATAAAATAAAAGGAGATAGTCTGGGTCCCCAAATTACTAGATGAAGATGGATGCTTGCCAACCTGAAATACCTACCCTGGGCTATTATGTGAACAAGAAACAAAATTCTGTTGTGTTTGAGCCTGTATATCATGGGTTCTATGAGTAAATACATGGAAACCACACTGAACACATAGTGTTTAGTAAATGTTAATCTAGGCAACAACAAACCTGAAGTTCCCTCAACAAGGAGCCCGGGGGATGAGGGGCAGACAGATGCCCAGGCGTATGCCTCATACGCTTGAGTGTAAAAATACACACGCACACACACATACATACGCACATACACATACACACGCACACACATGCACACACACATACACACACAAACACCAAACACACGCTGGACCGACACACAGAATTTGGCTTTTATTCTGGCCGCACACATACAGCTAAGACGACACAGATAGGCAGTACTCCATCCCCTAGGACCATTTCACCCACCCAATCTCTTCAGCCCCCCTCCTCCCACCTCACCCTTCCTGCCAAGCCTCTGGGCAGGGGCTCTGCCTACACCTCACCCCGGGCATGCAGCATGAAGTGCCCATGCAGCTCCCCGAGGCTGTCGAAGGAGTCCTCGCACTCCGTGCAGTGGTAGGTGCCCTCCTCGTCCTCGTCCGGCTCCTCCTCCCGCCCAGCGGGCTGGCCCTGGCCCTGGCCCTGCCCAGCCCGCGGTGGCTCTCCCTCGCCCTCGCCAAGCACCCGGCCTTCGGGGGCTGGTGCTTCCTGGGGGGCTGCGGCGGGACAGCAGAGCCGGCAAGGTGGAGTGCCCGGTGGGGCCTCCCCGAGGGATGAGCGGCCACAGAGCTGGCAGGGCTGGGCTGGGGGGTCCAGGGGCTGGGTTGCACGGGGAGCCCGGCGGGATGGGCCACCCCGGCCCCCACCCAGGCGCTGCTTCACTTTGTAGCCAGGGTCATATTCGGGGTCGTCAGTGGTCTCCTCTTCCTCCTCCTCCTCATCTTCTTCCTCTTCGGAGTCCGGCTCTGAGTGTGTGTATTCGGAGTTGGAGGAATGCTCAGGGCCTGATGGGGGACGGGCGGGGAAAGACAGTGGCATCAGAGGACAGAGGGCTGTGCCTACGTGGCTGTCCCCTCCCTGAGCCCCATTTAGTTAGGCTCGACAACAGATGGGGAGGGTGGCCTGGGCACAATCCTGCCCTTCCCAACAGATGGCTGCCCATTGCAAAGAACAGGGCCTGGCACACAGTAGGTGCTCAGTGTCTATGTGTCCATCAAATCACTGTCTTATAAGAATTGTATCTTAGGGGGTTAATAAGGACAAAATAGGAGTAAAAGTAGGAATAACAGCAGCAGCAGCAGCGTCCATCGCTTTTGGAAGAGTCCTAGCCTCATGCAGTAACTCACCTAATCCTTACAGCAACCCTGCGAGGGAGGCACTATTATTATTCCTAAGTGACAAATGGGGAAACTGAGGAACAGAGCAGTTAGGCCTCTAGTCATACAGTTCTAACAGGGAAAGCTAAATATGGGTGACTGCCTATGCTGGATCATTTTAGGGAGACAAACATTTGAACAGATATTTAAGCAAATTAAAATAGACAATATATATGTACTTTGATATATGTGGTTTTACATATAGTCATGTGCTGCTCATGAAAGGGCTATGTTCTAAGAGATGCGTCATTTGGCAATTTTGTTGTTGTGTGAACATTACCGAGTGCACTTACTCAAATCTAGACCATCTAGCCTACTACACACCTAGGGTATTGCTCTGTGGGGAGGAAAAATAATTTCCCTCTGCCCTTCTGGGCTGTTGGCTGAGACATCCCTGTAATAAAGACAGACTCACAGGAGAAAAAAAGTCTAGTAACCTGTATACCCCCTGTATACATGGAAGACTCAGGAAAACTGAGTAACTCACCAAAATGGTTAGAGCCACCACCTTAAATACCTTCCTCAGTTGAAGACAAAATGTTGGGGTGGGAGGAGTCAGCTATGGCAGATTACCAGAAATAGTGGTAAACAAGGGTAAGGTTGTTATGCAGATTTAAGTCCTAGGCTTCCCATAAAGATGAACGTTTCTAGAGATAAGGCCAGCCCCCTTTGAGGTGCTTGAAGGAGACACCCTTACAAATGAAGGGTAACTTCTACTTGGTTTTCAGAGCTTCTCCCATGCTGCTGTTTGGGGGGAGTGGGGGGGTCTGCGGAGTTGAAAATAATCCTTATGCTAAATAGACCTACAGTTGACCCTTGAATGCCCAGGGTCTGGGCTAAGGGGGTCAACTGAACAATCCTCTTTAGGAATGAGCCTGAGAAGTTCAAACCTGTATTGTTTAAGGGTTAACTATATTTGGGGGTGACAAATTATGTTCCCCTATAGTTCCTGGGCTACACACCTATATAGCATGTTACTGTACTGAATGTGTACTGAATACTGTAGGCAACTGGAACACAGGTGTATTCGGGTAATGTGTTTCGCTATACCATGAAGATGGCTATGATTTCACTAGACAATGGGAAATTTTCATCTCCATTAAAATCTATGCAACCACCATGGTATATGTATTCAGTTGGCCAGAATGTCATTACAGAGCACATAACTATATTACTGTGATTTCATGCATATGAAGGACATGCCTAGAACAAGTTTAGGTTAAAAAAAAAAAAGGAAAAAAATGTGAAGTCCATGCACAGGATAGGGTGACACGAGCAGCTGTTGTGAGGGGCACACACACAAGCCGTGGTCCAGGAGGGAGGAGTCCCCTCTTTGGTGGCAGTGTGGACAATACTGGCTTCTGTAGGGACAGTGGCAGGACCTGCACAAAGTATCTCCTAGGACTGCAACAGTCTTGCCCTGCGTTCATGCTGGCCCCCTCCTCAGTTTTCGCTGGCAGCCCAGAGGGATCCTATTACAACTGAGCAGCCACACCCCAGGCATGCACGGGCCCCAGGGCCTTGCCAGCCTTTCTGGAGATGGACTCAGGCTCGCTGCTGCCCTTCTGCCACATTTCTGTTCCAGCGTCACCTTCTCAGTGACACCCTGACCATTCTGTCTAACCAGCACTCCCTATGCCCCTGCTTTATTCTTCTCAACTCATTTCATACAGCATCTGGTTGTGTGTTTATTGCTTGTCCCCCAAAGACGGAGCCTCTGTCTGGCTCATTGCTTGAGTGGCCCCACGGCCCTGATCTCCCTCCCTCCTCCAGGCCTTTGCCCCTGTTCTCCCAACTGGGGCCACCTTTTTTATTTCTAGCAGCAAACTCCTGCTCCTCTGTAAGGTTCCAGCTCACACATCACATCCTCTGTGAGGTCCTCCCTGACTCCCCAGGCAGTCAATGTCGAGTTCTGGACCCCTCTAACACAATCTGACCACCTACGCGTAACTATCTGGATCTGGAGACTGGAGACTCCTGGAAGGCAGGACATTCTGAGCCTCAGTCAGCCTTAGGAGACATTTGCTGAATGTCTTGGGATAGGGCCCCACCCCTCTTTATCCTCCCACCTCTGACTGCACACCACCTACCCTCCAAGATCTTCAATGCCCATTATGACTTCATGCGGTTGTGAAGTTTCTTTCTGTGAAAGAAAACCAGGTGGTTGTCCAGGGCTTTCCTGTCCTCTATGACTTCCAGGACCACAAGCCCTTTTGCGCCCACCATGCCTTCTCCACCTACGAGGTCCTCAAAGCCTAGCATGTCTATGGCATCCACTGGTACCTCGATGCCCACATCTCCCAAGTCTCCTCCCTCCTTGAAGACCACTACATCAGCAATGCCCACCAAGCCATCAACAGCCCCCAACTCAGTCACGAGCCCCAGCAGTTCCAAGTCCACCAAATGGGAAAGTACAACAAAGACAGCCCCTTCTACCCAGGCCAGCAGCAGGTCCAGAGTTAGCAGCAGGGTGAGAACATCCAGCAAGGCCAGCACTGACACCAAGGCCAGCAAAACCAACAAGGCTGGCAGAGTCAGACGACACCACCGGAAGGGCACACACAGCCGGGGCAGAACTCCTGGCAGAAGGGGAAGACACAACTCCGGGAGGTCACCCAGCAGGACCAGCACTCTCAGCAGGATGAGAACTCAGGGTGCCAAACGAGGCACGCCCAGCAAGGTAAGAACCACTTCCCAGCAAAAACA
Source organism: Myotis pilosus (assembly GCA_036010255.1). NCBI lineage: Eukaryota > Metazoa > Chordata > Mammalia > Chiroptera > Vespertilionidae > Myotis > Myotis pilosus. Next base: position 1,189,623 of record JASKON010000029.1, read on the forward strand.
GAGTGGGAAGAGTTATAGCCGGCCTAGAAATATGAGCAGAAAGAAGAGCTATAGCCCACCAGCGACCTCGGACATGGGGAAGAGTTGTAGGCTGGTTGTAACCCCCAGTAGGGCAAAGAGTTACAGCCCCACCAGAACTCCCTTCGCGGAGATAGGTTACAGCCCATGTCCATCATCATTCAGGAGGGTGAAGAGTTATAGTCAGATGTTCACCCCTAGCAGGGAACGGAGTTACAACCCAAATGAAATGTTCAGCATGGTCCAGAGTTACAACCAGGACAGTGTATCCAGCAGGACCCGAAGTTGCAGCCAGTCTAGCACCTCTAGCAGGAGCCGAAGTCATAGCCGGTCTAGAACACCCAGACAGGCAAGAAGTCACAGTCAGAAGAGGACCCACAGCAGGGTGAGAAGTCAGAGCTGGCAGAGAAATCATAGTAGGGCAAGAAGTCGTAACCGGAAGGAAACTCCCAGCCAGACAAGAAGACACAGCCAGTCTAGAACCCACAGCAAGGGAAAAAGTCAATACCAGTTTAAGACCCTCGGAAGGGAAAGAAGTCACAGCCCATCTAGAAGTCCCAGCAAGGGAAAAAGTCAATACCAGTTTAGGACCCTCGGAAGGGAAAGAAGTCACAGCCCATCTAGAAGCCCCAGCAAGGAGAGAGAGAACAGAAGATCCAGGAGCTCCAGCAAGGAGAAAGGTCGCAGAAGATCTAGAAGCCTCAGCAAGGACAGAGGTCACAGACGATCTAGAAGCTCCAGTAAGGAAAGAGATCACAGCAGATCTAGAAACTCCAGCAAGGAAAGAGGTCACAGACGACCTAGAAGCTCCAGCAAGGAAAGAGATCACAGACGACCTAGAAGCTCCAGCAAGGAAAGAGATCACAGTCGAACTAGAACCCCCAGAAAAGAGAGACGTCACAACCGACCTAGAACCTCCAGCAAAGAAAGAGATCACAGCAGATCTAGAAACTCCAGCAAGGAAAGAGGTCACAGACGACCTAGAAGCTCCAGCAAAGAAAGAGATCACAGCAGATCTAGAAACTCCAGCAAGGAAAGACGTCACAACCGACCTAGAACCTCCAGCAAAGAAAGAGATCACAGCAGATCTAGAAACTCCAGCAAGGAAAGAGGTCACAGACGACCTAGAAGCTCCAGCAAGGAAAGAGATCACAGCCGAACTAGAACCCCCAGAAAAGGGAGACATCACAGCCGATCTAGAGACTCCAGCAAAGAAAGAGATCACAGCAGATCTAGAAGCTCCAGCAAGGAAAGAGGTCACAGACGACCTAGAAGTTCCAGCAAAGAAAGAAATCACAGCCAAACTAGAACCCCTAGAAAAGAGAGACGTCACACCCAATCTAAAACCCCCAGAAAGGAGAGGGGCCGCAGTCGATCTAGAACCCCCAGGAAGGAGAGTGGTCACAGAGCTGGAACCTCCAGCAAGAGAAAGCACAGCCGCTCTAGAACCCCCAGGAAGGAGAGCAATCACAGCCGGTCCAGAGCCCCCAGAAGTCCGAGCTGGAAGGGATCCCCTAGCAGGGTACAAAGTCCCAGTAAGAAGAGAACACCTGGCATGACAAGGAGCCATTCCCCGTCAAGATTTCGCAGCAGAGCCCCAATCCCAAACCAGGATGATACTCAAGCCACCACCCTCTATAAAGCCACCTCACCTGGAGAGAGGTCCTCATCGTCTTCTTCCAAGCTGGCATAGCCTCCAGTTTCAGCTGGCTCACGAGTCTCTGTCATGGCCAGAGGAGGAGACAGGAGCAGAGCAGAAGCTAGGCAGCGTCTCTCCCCGGCCAGCTCTCCACAGCTACACCTTGGCCACAAGTTCTCTAATGCAGGATGTCAGCCGGTAGAGGGATGCTGGAGGGGGGAAAGGAAAGGCCTGTGGTAACTCAATAAATTTCTACATAGCATCTGCCTCCCCAGGCTTAGCTGTGTGCTCAGTGATGGGGGTAAGGCAGAGATGGCCCCAGCTCTGTCCCTGACTGCCCACTGGGCCTTGGCTGCAGGCCCTGGGCCTGTGGAGACTGTAATTCCCCCATCTGGGCAACCGAGATGTCTGTGGTTCTTATTCAATGGGGTGGGGAAAGATAACATTCCAAATATTTAAAAGTGGATACTAGCTCGGGCACGATTCAGAACTGAGATTGGAACATGGTCCTATGCTAGACATTAATCCGTTAGTTGCTGGACTGTGGGAAAGTCTGGGTTTCAGGGAGGATTCAATATGGCGGTAGAGGGGTATGGATTACTGGTGCAGTGGTGATATACCAACCAGTCTAGAAGTATTTAAATATTTAAACAACTGGTACATCTGTGCTAGTCTGTGAATATCAGCCCTAGTTCTATATCAATTTATACCTCGGCAAGAGAGTGTCTAGGTTTGAATCCTAAATCTGCCATATTTTAACTGTAGCTTCAAGCAAAGACCTTACGTTTTCTAGCTTGTTTCCTTCTGGATACAAAAAGGGTTCCAGCCCTAGGTGGTTTGGCTCAGTAGACAGAGCGTTGGCCTGCGGACTGGAGGGTCCTGGGTTTGATTCCGATCAAGGGCACATACCTTAGTTGCAGGCTCAATCCCTGGCCCTGGTCAGGGCACATGTGGGAGGCAACCAATCGAGGTGTCTCTCGCACATTGATGTTTCTCCCGTCTCTCCCTTCCACTCTAAAAAGTCAATGGAAAAGTATCTTCAAGTGACGAATTAAAAAAAAAAGGGGGGGGGGGCGCTTCCAGGACTTAACTCATGTATTCCTCTCAAGCATGTTGAAACAGATTCTCTCCTTTGTACAGATGAAGGCTGGGAGAGGACTAACCAGTAGTCCAAGGTCACACCAACTGGCAGGTACACAAACTAGGATTTTGAAGCCATCTCATCCTACCTCTCGTAAAATGATCCTTCGGCTGAAAATATTTTTTGGAGATTCAGTGGGTTCATTCATATAAATTGCTCGTAGGTGTCAAGTACTCATTAACAGTAGCTGTTACTCCTCCCACTCCCGACTCTATAAACCTCAGCCATTCCAGACTTCTCCCGCTCCCTGTGAATGCCAGGACTTCTCACATCTGTGGGTCGTAGTAAATCCTGCTGTTCTTGTCTAAAATGTCCTCCTTCGCCTTTGTCAACCTGGAGAACTCCTACTCACCCTCCAACGCTCACCTCAAACACAGAACCTCTGTACTTCTTCCCAGCTCAAATTCTACCTCTGCCTCTACCAGGAAGCCTTCTCTGAACTCTTGTGCTTTCTCTCCCTCTTCACCAATCCCCCCAACACCACTTCTTTGTCTCCCACTGCACTTCCTAACAGGGAGAGCAAGTTAGTGAAGGTGCTGGCAACATCAGCTGCACTTCTTATATGCCAAGGCCTGTGCTGGGCAGTAGGGATACAGTGGAGCCTGGAAGCCAAGTTTAATGCTGGGGACTAAAGAGAAAAGTATTAGAATTAGTCTAAAGGAGGCTGGGGCAGGAGAGCTTTCTAAAGACACCTAGATATGGGCTTTAAGGACAGAGAAGATTCACAACGGCAGAGGACAGTTCTCATAATACCCTATTGCCTGTAGGGCTTCATTTAATTTGGGAATTCTACTTTATGTCAGGATAAGGTTACCAGACTTAGTCACTAAAAACAGACGAACTCTGGCCCGTGCACAGTGGTTAGGGTCCTCCCCTGCAGAGGTTTGATCCCCAGTCCTAGGCGGGGCGCCTGCGGGAAACAACCAATCACTGTCTCTCTCTCACGTGGATTTTTATCTATCTTCCCTCCCTCCATCCCGAACACCCTCTCTAAAAATCAATGAAATATCCTCGATGAGGATTAACAAACCATAAAAAACCAGACGACACCCAATGAATTTGAATTTCAGATAAACAACTAATTACTTACTATACATAGGAGGGTCCATGTAATATTTGGGACGTACATTTGTTTATCTGAAATCAAGTATTTCAACTGGCAGTCCTACCCCAGGAACACTCAGAACTTCCTATGAGGTTACCAGGGGACACTGCTCCCCGGTCTAACCTACCCTTCCGCTCCACACCACACAAAGCCCCTTCCCGGGCACTCAGAGGACGGGTGGAGGCTTTCCGTGGTACACAAGCCCCATTCCTCAACGGCTGTGACGGCTGGAATGGCCCCCATGACCTTAGAGGGGCATGAATGAGGATACCACATACAATGTCCTGAGCCTAGGAGAGCAATCAACTCCCAAGATTCCCTGCGTGAACATAATAGGCACCCCTGCCCACCAGGCTGGGGGAAGGAGCCAGAGCAAAACCTTTTACGGCACAATAAGGACCAGTTCCCATAATGCCCCGCGGCAACTCCCCCCAGGATGCCTCAGGCCTGCAGTGACCACCTTGCAAGGAGCGTCAAAGCACTCCTCGTTCCCGAGATGCGCATGGGGGGCGTGCGTGTAACAAAGGGGACCGGTTCCCCGCAAGAACTAGGGTAATTCTTCCCAGGATGCACCAGGCCTATAACGACTAGCGGGCCGACTCCCACACGTTTAGGGCGGGGCGTCCCTTTTTTTCACGTTGCGCCAGGGCGGCATGGAGCCGCTCAGGTCTTGTTCTCAGGCCATCACCGCCCAAGACGGCTGCCGGCTCCTCCGTGACTGAAGCCGTCACTCCCATCATGCAGCAGTGCCGCAGCGCCCGCTTCCCGGCATGCCCCGCGCACCTCGATCCCGGACACTCACCGGCTAGGCGGCCCCCGCTCGGGCTCGGCGGCGGCGGCGGTGGCGGCTGCACGCCTGGGCTTGGCGCCTGCGCCGCGAGTAGGATGGGAAGGCGCGCGAGGGGCGTGAAGAGCCTAGGGCGCTTGCGCGCCGAGATGGACCATTCCTGGCGCACAGTGTGAAGAGGGGCTATCCGAGTCGGGCCACCGTGAGGCCAGCGCAGGGGCTTGCGGGCTTTGCCCCTCGCTGTCCGGGTTTACTTGGTACAGTCCGCCACCGGCCAGATGCAGAAATTGCAGGGCTCGCGCGTGCGTGTGCGGGGCAGGAACGCGCTTTATGGGGGTAGGGGAACGCCAGCTCGGCCGGGATTCGGGACCTGAGGCCTGTTCATTTGCATAATCTTAGCGCGGGACAATGGAGGCCTCAAGCACCAAATGGGGTGATTTGCATATTCCCCGGAAAAGCTGTACTCGGGAGCGCAGTGATTAGCATATGTGGGGCGGGGGGCGCGCCTGAGCAAAGCGCATGCGCAGAGGGACTGCGGACTAGCGTGCCCCTGGTAGCCTCGGTTTAGTAGGAATCAGTTTGCATCCGGAGAGGCGGCTCAAGGGTCAGGATCCTTACCGACCCTCACAATCCTCCAGCTCCAACCTGGATAAATAATTACTGCTCGTTTATGTGTCAGGCCCTGTGCTAGCAGGCACTATGGTTTCCGCAGTGAACAAGACATTACCCGGCCCCTATCGTCATGATGCCCCAATCGAAGGAAGGAAATCCACACATAGTCAGAACCACACTCTGGAGTGGTCAGACTTGGAATGAATGGAGCATAGGAAGGTGTGGGGGCTAGAGGAGGTGCCTGCCCCAGGCTGAAAAGGATTCCAGAAGGTGATGATCTTTAAGCCAAGGATTAATAGAAGCCAACTGGAATGGGAGTCGTGCTGGCAGAGGGAAGAGTTTACGGTAAAGGCCTAGAGCAGCGGTTCGCAACCTGTGGGTCGCGACCCCATTGGGGGTCCAACGACCCTTTCACAGGGGTCGCCTAAGACCATCCTGCATATCAGATATTTACATTACGATTCATAACAGTAGCAACATTACAGTTATGAAGTAGCAACGAAAATAATTTTATGGTTGGGTCACAACATGAGGAACTGTATTCAAAGGGCCAGAAGATTGAGAACCACTGGCCTAGAGGAAGAAAAAAAAAAAAGCAATCCATGATTTGACTGAGGAAGTGAAAGCAGATAGTATGCCTGGAACCCAGAATCAGAGAGGGGAAAGGCTCCTATAGGTGATGCTGAGTTCAGACTTTATGCTGAAGATATTGTAGGAGTCCAGGCTTCCTGGAAGCGACTCAAATTCCAGCTTAAAACGCTCCAATGGGATCCAATTGTGCTTAGAAAAAATCCAAACTTTATCATGGCCTGGTCCTGTTTACCTCTGACCTTACCTCCCTCCCTCTTTATCCTAACTCCAGTTCCCATCAAACACCCCAGTCTTCGTCATCTCAGGTCCTTGCCCTCGTTGCTCCCTTTGCCTAAAAATGCGTTCCCTCTGATCTTCAAATGGCTGCTGGTGTTAACCATTCATATCTTGGCACAGATGTCAACCTGAGAGGCATTTCCTGTTCTGTTTTTCTCTAAAGTAGCACCTCCAGATTTGCTCTAGAGAAGGGAGTGGGGTTGTGGGTAAAGCAGGATTGGCTGTGAATTGATGGTTTTTGAAGCTGGGGTGAAGGATGCGTGGACTTCCTTGTTCTGTTCTGCCTATTTGTGTGTTTGAAGTTTTCCATAATAAGTTAAAATAAAATAGTACACCACATCCCCTTCCTCTGCATTTTATCTTAATGGCAACCTGAAATTAAGTTCTTTTTTCCTTGCGACAGCTTCATGAAAGTAAAACGCGGAGTCACCTTTTTCACTTTGGGGGCCTTATGTTTCAGATTTGTGTTATGCTGTCTGGAACACCAAATATTTGCCACTAGACCTTTGAGCAGCACCTGGCACACAAAGTAAGATATATATATATTTTATAGGATTTGCGTATGTGTCAGGTGATTTATATTTTTTAATCTAAAATTAGAATCACTCATTTAAATTTTAGAGAATGAAGGGCCTGGAATACCAGGAGCTTTGACTCGCTGTACAGGCGATAGCGAGACAGGGTAAGGTTTTGAGAAAGGCGGGATCAGAGTGAGACGTGACTAACTGAAAGCTGCCCTGGAGACTGATGTCTGGGGTGGGGGTGAGCCACAGGAAGGGTCCAGGTCATGGGGTGGGGATAGGATAGTAATTACCGAGGAGGTTAAGACTGACTATTTGGCTGAACGAGTGTCTAGGAAAAACCGAGTTTCCCCCTCCAGGAGGGCCAGGGTGCCATAGCTGAGACCTCCTTTGGGCCTGTATGGTTCACCAGCGGCTCCTCTCCCACCCCCGTCCCAACAGGGTGCAGCTTCGGGCAGAAGGACAGACACACAACTACCACAAACGTGTTCTCTCCTCAGTTTAATGGTGGTTAGTGGGACTGCCACACCCCCTTCCCATTCCCCTCCCTGCCCCGTACAAAATGTTGTGTTGTGGTGTTTTGTTTTGTTCTGTTTTTTAACAAGAAAAAGGGGGCAAAAGCCAGGAATGGGGGAGGAGGGCATAATCTGATATTTTCATACAGATTTTTTATTTTTTTAATATATTATATATAAAACCATAGAGACCAACACCCTCCCTAAACTCCTTTCCCCCTCGGGGGGGGGGCCTGGAGGAGAGCTGGGGAAGGCCCCCCAGGAGTGGGTGGACAGAGAGACAAATATAGATAGGACAGATGTGGGGGAGAAGGTAGAGGGAAGGGAAGCTGGAACCTGGGGAAGCGGGATTGGAGAAAAGGGCTGGGGCTGTCTCCCTCACCTCCTCCATCAAAGTTATGACACAAAGACACAGAATCCCTGTTTCCACACCCTCCCCCCCACCCTTACCCCCACCGTGCAAACATGGCTTTGCAAAGAGGTGCCCAGAGCTCTATGGAGCTCCTACAATGGCTGGCATGAGGTCTTGGACCCCCAAAGAAATCTGCGTTTCCCTTCCCTGCCCACCCCACCCTTCCCAGAATCTGATCCCCTCCCCACATGACCTGGTTCTGCAGCTTAGGGGCCCTGGCCTTCCCCCTGTTATCTTCCCCCAACCCAATCCCTACCGCCCTCCCTGGACTTGGGGGATCTGGACCTTTGGCCCCTACCCCCTGGGGGACCCCAGACCTCTGGGACCTTGCTTCTGGCCCTCAAAGAGACCTAGGCATATGACACCCCCATCCCTGCCCAAACGTCTGAGGTGTTAGTGGTGGGGAGAGATGCCCACCATCCCAGACTCTGGTAAATGTCTTTGCAGCTGGCAGTGGGGTGGACCCTCGCCCAGGCCCAGGCCTGGGGTAGAGACAGGGTCAGATGAAGAATTCTTCTTTCCTCTTGTGTCCGTCACTGCCATTGAGGAAGGCTTCTCTCGCTTCTCCCTGCTCATCCAAACCACTGGCCTCGTGGGTCAGATAGGAGCCTGAGGGGTGACCCAGGAGTTGGACAGAAATAAGCGGGAAGGAGACAGACAAGACAGATATCAGACAAGGAAGAGGGAGAAAAGGAACACAGGGAACAGAGGGAATCAGGACCAGGGAATAGCAAAATGGGCAGAGAAAGAGGTGAAGCAGAATTAGGAAGATACCAAAAGTTCATGGAAAGATCAACCCTTATCTGTTCTCTTGGTGATATCCCCTTGCTCTGTTCCCAAACGAATCCAGCAATCAGGAAGGTAAATCGTTTAATTTAAACCCACGGATTTAATTCCGCTTCAACATTTCACCCCTTTTATTCATGGGCAAAACACCTGCCCCTTTGGGAATGTTGGCCTCAGATACCACAGGGTTTGAATCCTGGTTCTATCTAGGCTCCTGCTCTCTCCCAAATTCAGTCTCTACGCCCCGCCACCTTAACCAATCCCGCAACCAACTGCAACCCTCGCTGAATCCAGACCTCCCTCCCCGCTGACCACTCACCCTTCTGCCGTACCGAGCACCAGACCATGCCCACCAGCACACATATGATCAGAAACACCAGTAGCGCCAGGATGCCGCCCACAATGGCGTAGGGCACGGACGTCTGAGCCTCTACCACCGCACCGGGGTCTGCCAGAGGAACAGGGCGCAGGACCAGGTCATCGGAGCACGGTCCCAGCCCGGCCCACCGCTGCCAACCTGTTAAATTATTCCGCCCACCCCATGTAACCGCTCCCCTTAACGTGCCATGCCCCTCAAATTGCTGCCACCTGCTGGGCCTTTCTCATGGCTTCCCGCTTTCCTGATGTTCCAGCACCTCCAGGAATGCCTGCTGGATTATACAGCGCCCTACTGGGTCCTGAGTCATTTTGCTAATACCTGCTCTGCCTCCTTTCCTCACCCCACCCCCAGAGATCAGAAACAACACATCCCTCTTCTTGGGACTATGTTTCTTCCCCCGTAGAACCTCGGGTCCAAGTCCCTTACCATATTTTATCCAAAATGCTTCTGGTATCTACAATGCTATCTAGGGCCCAAACATTTCCAAAATTCCTGCTGCACCATCATAAGAGTTTAACACGTAGCATTTTTTGCTAGGGGCTTTCCAACCGCTTTATTTACTTTTATTTTTTATTTTTTTGGTTAATCCTCCCCCGATAATATTTTTCCATTGATCTTTTAGAGAGAGTGGGAGAGAGAGGGAAAGACAGAGAAACATCATCTATTGGTTGCCTCCTGCACCTGCCTTGACCAGGGTCAGGGCGGGGGAGGAGCCTGCAACCAAAGTACGTGCCCTTGGCGGGAATTGAACCCAGGACCCTTTGGTGGCAGGCAGACTGACGCTCTACCTATCCACTGAGCCAAACCGGCTAGGGTCCTTCCAACCACTTTATATATTTAGCTCATATAATCTTCATAAACCCTGACATAGGTGCTATTGTTCATTTCCACTTTACCCATGAGGAAACGAAGGGGCAGACTATGTCACCGGCAATAGGAGGTTGCAGAGCCAAAACTGAACTATAAGAACTTTGTGGGCTGTCGAACTTAGAATCACTTTGCACAGGCCCCGCCCACCCAGGAAGAGGCGGGGACCCCGGGAGGCCACGCCCCTGCCCTGAGCCCCGCCCCCAGGCCCCAGCAGCCTGCACTCACCGTAGACCACGAGCACATAAAGCGCCCTCGCGTGGCCGTGCTTGTTCGATGCCTCACAAGTGTAGGTGCCATTATCTGCTGATACCAGGCCAGGCAGCGTAAGCGTCTCCCCGAACGCCTCGGCCCGCTCCGGCAAAGACTCATTCCCGCGGCTCCAGCGGATCTGATTTGGCCTGGACAAGGGTAAAGGACGGTGAGAGTAAGGGACGCAGGCGCCAGCATCCAATCCTGACTTCTCAGCAATCTATGGAACATCGAAGGATAAGAGGGTCCCTCCTCAGGCGTCTCGGCCCCCGGAGCTCACCTGGGGTTCCCCGCGACGGCACACGTCAGCACCAGCGTGTCTCCCTCCCTCGCCACAGCCTGCGAGGCATGGATCCGGGCCGTGGGGGAGTCTGCAGGCAGAAGTGCGATGGGAGAGTGGCTGTCAGGGCCACCACGCGGGGTTGGAGCCCTCCCGGGGTCCGGAGGCTGGCGTGGGGACCGCCCCGCCCGCCGGCTCCCTGCCCCGGGCACTTACACTGCACGTCCAGCACGTACTGCGTCTGCTTGATGTGCCCCGAGGGCAGCGCCTGGTTCTGCGCCTCGCAGATGACGATATCGCCGTCATCCTTGCGGTCCACGCGGAACCTCACTGTGCTCGCCACGCTCCATACCTTGCCATTTTCCCTGCTGCTGCTCACACCTGCCGGGCCCCAACGAGACGTCTGCAGTCCAGGATTCCGGCCCCGCCCCCTAGGCCCCCCCAGCCAATCCCAAAGCAGGCTATCTGCTAAGCCACGCCCCTAAGCCACAGGCCTCGCCTCCAGTCTTCCAAACGAGGACCCTCCCTGAATCAAGCCCACAACCCCACGTTCCTCTTCCCAAAGCTCTTCCCTCTTCCACTCCACCTCCTCTCATCTTTCACTTTTTTAAAAATATATTTTTATTGATTTCTTGCAAAGAGGAAAGGAGAGGGATAGAGAGTTAGAAACATCGATGAGAGAGAAACATCCATCAGCTGCCTCCTGCACACCCCCACACTGGGGATGTGCCCCCAACCAAGGTACATGCCCTTGACTGGAATCGAAACTGGGACCCTTTGGTCCGCAGGCTGAGGCTCTATCCACTGAGCCAAACCGGCCAGGGCTCATCTATCACTTTACTCAATAGCTGCATATTTCGTGCGTGGCCCATGTCCGTCTAACGCTAACCAGTGCGCTTCCTCCAAGCTCCGCCCCCACAAACCCGCCTTTCATAAGCCCCGCCCCTCCAAGCCCCGCCCCTCGCCGGCACCTGCCCCACCCCTCGTACCCCTTTCGGTAATACCTTTCAGCTCTTTGCGGTCGCGGTACCAGCGCAGAACGGCAACCGGACGGGACCGCGGGACCAGGCAGCTGAGCTCCACCTCGCCGCCCTCCACCGCCTGCTCTCGGACTTCCACCACGGGATTCTCCGGGGCCACTGTCGCAGGGAGAAGTGGGCACGGCGGGGAGGTCAGGGGAGACAGCCAGGTGGGTTCAAAGTGACCAGGCAGCGGGATTTCAGGCAACAAGGGTCAAACCTAGAGCCCTGAGGTCAGGCAGGCCAGCCATGAGGCCCGGGCCCAGGTGTCCGGGAGGTTGGGAACAGCCCGGGTAGGGCCGCAGGAGAAGGGAAAGGCAGAGGAGAAGGGAGGAGGGACGGGCTGCAGGAGGGAGAGGTGGTTACCCAGGACAGTGAGCGTGGCAATCTGGTGGTGGGTGTCCTCCGTGTAGAGCTGGCAGAAATAGCCTCCCTCGTCTTCCAGGCGGGCGTCTGAGAGCCGGATCCGCACCCTGCGAGGGGAGAACTCCTCAAGCTGGAAACGCTCATCCTTCAGGGCTAGAGTGAGTGAACCAGCAGTGAACTTGGGGAATCCTGGCCTCAGGAGTTGGACCCTTCCTCCAGGAGCTTAGCGGCCAGCCCTCTGCCTCGTCTCTCCAGCCATACCTATGTACCTAAGGGGCCCACCTAGTCACCCCCTGGGGCCCCAGAATGATTCCCGACCTCCCACCCACAGGAATAGGGTTCAGTCCCCCAGCTCCATGCTATGGGAGGACCCAGGAGCCCGAGCCCCCAGCCCCTTCCTCCCCCAGACCCAGGAGTCCAGAGTCTCAGCTCTGCCCGCTTTCAAGTCACAGGAATCAGCTCCCAGCCCTCCTCCTTCCAGACTCAGGATGGGGGACCCAGCACTCACCGCGGGTGCCATTGAAGAAGAGGGTCTGCCGGGCTGGGTTCTGAATGACAACGATGGACCCATCGTACTGGTGCAGACGGCAGGTTATCTCGGCCACCCCGCCCTCGGCCACGGTCACATTCTCCGTCTGTACTTCTTGTCCCGCCCCTGGACAGGAGAGGAGACTCACTGAGGGCTGCAATTCTCTCTCCCCTCTGCTCCTCTCCCCTCCACACCTCCAATCCCTCTCCTTCCCTCCTCACATTCAGTTTATCGCATCCAACATTTCCTGCAGGCTGGAGTCCAAGAGATGGACTCTAGGGGGCGCTGCACAGGGCACACTGGGAGCCCAGAGGGACTCTTCCCCAAAGTGGCCGGAGATGACCTCTCTAAATGGTTTGCTATCGCCTGACCCAGAAAACCTCACAAAATCCTGCCAATCGAGAGGTTCAAGTCTTTGTGTTCACTTTAAGAACACCCATGAAACTGCCCAGGTCATCAGGGGTATGCACATTCAAAAAGCCACCCAGTAGCCCTGGCTGGTGTGGGTCAGTGGTTAGAGCCTGTGAATGGAAAGGTTGTGGCTTTGATTCCTGACCAAGGGCATGTACCAGGGTTGCAGGCTCGATCCCTGTCCGGGTTGGGGTGCGTTCAGGAGACAACCAATTGATGTATTTCTCACATCGATGTTTCTCTGTCTCTCTTTCCCCCTCACTCCCTTTCTCTCTCTCTCTCTCTCTCTCTCTCTCTCTCTCTCTCTCTCTCTCTCTCTCTCTCTCTCTCTCTCTCTCAAAAAAAGAATCAATGGGAAAAATATCCTCAGGTGAGGATTAAAAAAAAAAAAAAGCCACCAAAATCTACAGAAGCAATGTGTGCCATTCCATCCTTACACTGGTGGGGTTGGTAGGTGTGCCCAGGCTAAAGAGTGGGGCTGGACTCAGGGTCAGTAGCACAAAAAGAGTGCTGAATTTTTAAAAAATATTTTTATTGATTTCAGATTAGAAGGGAAAGAGAGAGAGAAAGAAACATCAATGATGAGAGAGAATCATTGAATGGTTGCCTCCTGCTCGCCCCGCACTGGAGATCGAGCCCACAACCCAGGTATATGCCCTGACTGGGAATCGAACCTCGACCTCCTGGTTCATAGGTCGATCCTCAGCCGCTGAGCCACAATGGCTGGGCAAGAAGTGCTGATTTTTTGCTGTGCATGCTTGAAAATGCAAAGAACGCTGAACGTAAGGGTTTAGATGTAGATTCTCTGGTCATTGAGCACATCCAGGTGAAAAGCTCCCAAGATGCGGTGCAGGACATGCAGGGCTCGTGGGCGGATTAACCTGGAGATGGCTCTACTGAAGAAGAGTAGATAGTCCTAAACCAGAAGAGGAAGTTGCATAAAGAAAAACAGATTCGAGAAGAAACAAAAACATATGGCCTGGGCGTAAATTCAGCATAAAATAAATACTAATAAAAATTTTAAAAACCCTGGCCGGTGTGGCTCAGTTGGTTGGGCGTTTTCCCATGTACCAAAAGGTTGCCAGTTTGATGCCCAATCAGGGCACATGCCCGGGTTTAGGGCTCGATCCCTGGTAAGGGATGTGCAGCAGGCAGCCAATTGATGTTTCTCTCTCACATCAATGTTTCTCTCCCTCCCTCTTTCTTCCACTCTCTAAAAAAATCAATAAAAACAATTTTTAAAATTGTTTTAAAAAGACTGCCTAGGGCGATGGGGGATTAGAGAAGGTTCTGCAAGAAAGCTCTATTGGATCCAGATCTCGAGTAAACAGGAGCTGACCAGGTGTGGGAGACTGCTAGGCGTTCACTGAACCCCATCTTCCACACCTGGGCTCATGTTGTAGCTTGTCAGCAGGGATGGCCACAATACTCTTCCCTTCTCTGTACATGCCCTTTGTAAGGTGACTTTGCTGCTCCACCCATTGAGGAACTCAGACCCTGGGAATCTGGGCACGCCTTGTGACTTGCTCTGACCAACAGAATTTGCTAGAAGTGATATTATATGAGTTCTGGAACCTAGGCTTCAAAAGACCTTGCAGCTTCCGCTCATGCCCTCTTGCTGCCCTGAGACAGTTGAGTGAAGATGCCCAGACTAGCTTCCGTGAAGATGAGAGAAGCCCAGCCAACAGCCAGCAGCAACCGCCAGCCATGTGAGGCCATCCTGCACCATCCAGGCCCAGGGAGACCCCAGGTGACTGCAGCCATATGAGTGACCCCAACTGTGACCAAGAGAAGAACTGCCCAATTGATCCAGTCCAAACTGCTGAGCCCAGAGTTGTGAGCAAATAGCATGGTTGTTAAAGCCACTAGGTTTTATTTTTATTTTTTAAAATATACAGTGGGGCCTTGACTTACGAGTTTAATTCGTTCCGTGACGGAGCTTGTAACTCAAATTACTCGTATGTCAAATCAAAAAGTGAACGAGTGAGACACGTGATGCTGGGCTGATGTTGTGGCGTTCACTGTGACGTTCGCTGCGCCAACTAGCGGTGGGGTACCTGAAGCTGGCTCGTAACCCGAACTTTAGCTCGCAACTCAAAGCAAAAAATCAGCCGAGAGACGGCTCGTATCTCGAAAAACTTGTTAGTCGGGACATTCGTAAATCAAGGCCCCACTGTATTTTTATTGATTGCAGAGAGGAAAGGAGAGGGAGAGAGATAGATAGATAGAAACACCAATGATGAGAGAGAATGATCACCAATGATCACTGATCAGCTGCCTCCTGCACGCCACCTACTGGGGATCATGCCCACAACCCAGGCATATGCCCTGACTGGGAATCGAACCATGACCTCCTAGTTCATAAGCCGACGCTCTCTTAATAGCTGAAGGGAGAGAACTTCAGGGAGCCTAGAGGAGAATAGGATCACCAGCTGGAAGCCTGGGGCCCTGACTCACTGCCCCCTGTGACTTGTCAGCACAGAACTGTAACATGAGCGAGGAATACACTTTTCTTTTTGCAAAGCCACTAAGATTTCAGGCCTGTTTGTTACAGAAGTTAACCTACCCTGATTAACACAGCAGAGGAACAAGGTAGGTGATTAGTAAGGGGGTGTTTCCAGCAGAGAAAACAGCCTGGAAGAAAGCTCAAAGCTGAGATTAATCATCATCAGCATCGCCATCATCATTGTCACTGTCATCTTCAAACTAACAATCACAATAGCTATTGCTTATTAGGCACTTGCTGTGCTAAGGACATTACCTGTATAATTTCCATTTAATCATCACAATATCTGAATAAGGTAGGCACCCGTTTTCCATCACGTTTTCTCCCAATTCCCATTTTATAGATGAGAAAATTAGTTCAGAGAGAGGAAATGACTTGCTTAAGGTCATAATAGCCCAAGAGTGACAGACCCAGGACCTGCATCCAAGATCTCTCTGATTCTGTATCCTAGACCTACACCCACTGCTGGCTGTCTGGGTGCGTGTCCAGCTTTGGTGAGGGATTGTGGGGTGTGCTGGTGGAGGGCCTCAAATGCCACGCTAGGAGATTAGCTTTTATCCTGAAGGCCAGTGTAGGTTTTGAAGCAGGAAAGAAGCATGATCACATCTGGTGATATACCTTTAAATGTTGGATACCTATCGCTTCATGTCTCTTATAGTCTGTCTCATTCATTCATTTGAGTATTTCCTAGGCAGTGGGTAGGTTTCCCAGGGCTGCATGCCCAGAGATGAGTCAGAAAAGGTCCCTGTCCTGGAGGGCCTTTCAAGATTTATGTGGAGGTAGACACAAATCACTGTAATATCCCATCTAACGTGTTACATTCCCTGTAAAAAGGATAGGTAACCTCATTTGGGGGCTGAGGGGTGGAAAAGATTAATTCCAGGGGGTGAAGGCAGAGAGAGTTAGCTTTCTACCCTGACATCATGCTTCCCTTTCTCCTTAGCAAAGGAACCCTGATGGTATTTTATGGTTGCCCTATGCCTAGCAGAAAAATACATTTCCCAGGCTTTCTTGCAGCTAAGTGAGTCCATGTGAAAGTTCTGTCCAATTGGATATAAGGGAAAGTGTCATGTGGTAATTTGGGGAAGATTTCCTAAAAGCAGGGGACAAGTCCCTTGTCTACCGGGTCATCTTTGAGCTGCTTGGAACTAGGATGCTGACGCCTGGAGTCCTGGCAGCCATGTTGGCCCGTGAGGACAAGGGCAGTAAGGATGGTGCAACCAGGAGCTGAAAGGTACCTGGGCCTCCGGTGACGATGTAGAGCTGCTGTAAAAGCCCTGGATGCCTATTTCGGGACTTTTTAAATAGTTAGTAGAACTTTTTTGTGTTTTTAAGCCACCAAGAGTGGTTTATCTAGTACCTCCTGGAATCTCAAGCTTCACATGCCCAATCCAAATGTTTTCCTCTTCACGTTTTCTCAATCTCAGTAAATGTCACCACCATCTACCTGGCTGCTCAGGCCCAAAACCTAGTAATCATGCAAGTTCTTACCCTTTCCCTCACCTCTAACACCTTTTCCATCAGCAATATCTATCCATTCTACTTCCAAAGCATATCCTATATCCATTCACCTTTGTCTACCTCTTCTACCATAATCCGAGTCCAGGGGTGGGGAACCTTCCCCCACCCCACCCAACTCCATTTGCATATTTATAACGTCATTCATGGGCTATACAAAATTATCAACTTAAAAATTAGCCTGCTATATTCGGTCAAACATTTAATTAACTCACCCCTAATGCATTGGCAGGGCCAGAACAAATGATTTCATGGGCCTTATATGGCCCGTGGGCTGGACGTTCCCCACCCCTGCTCTAGTCCAACAACACTATCTCTTACTTGAACCATTTTTACCCCCAAAGATTTTTTTAAAATATATTTTATTGATTTTTTTACAGAGAGGAAGGGAGAGGGATAGAGAGTTAGAAACATCGATGAGAGAGAAACATCGATCAGCTGCCTCCTGCACACCTCCTACTGGGGATGTGCCCGCAACCAAGGTACATGCCTTTGACCGGAATCGAACCTGGGACCTTTCAGTCCGCAGGCCGACACTCTATCCACTGAGCCAAACCGGTTAGGGCACCTCCAAAGATTTTTTATGGCTTTTTAGAGAGAGAGGAAGGGAGAGGGACAGAGAGAGAAACATGGATGTGAGAATGAAACACTGATCAGCGGCTGGCTGCCTTCTGCATGGCCCCCCCAGGGGATCGAGCCAGCAACCTGGGCAGATGCCCTGACCAGGAATCGAACCAGCAACTTTCTGGTGCATGGGACGATGCCCAAACGAGCCTTACTGGCCAGGGCTCTTACTTGAACCTTTAAGAACTACGCGTGGGCCTCCTTGCGCCCATCCATGCCTGCCTCCCACCAGGCCGTCCACCACACAGCAGCTAGATGGATTTTCCAAAAAAGTAAAACAGATCAAGTCACCTCTCTGCTTACAACCCTTCATTAGCTGCCCATTACCCTTAGAATAAAATCTAGACTCCTTCCCTGGGCCTTCAAGGTGCTATGTGCCCTGGCCCCTCCCTGGCTACAGTTCCAATCACCCTCTCTTCACTCCAGCTCCCTGGCCTTGATGTCCTACAAACACGCTGAACTTGTCACCACTCAGGGCCTTTTCACCTGCTCCTCCCTTTGCCTGGAATGTTCTTTCCCCTTGACCTGTGGTCAGCAAACGGCGGCTCGCGAGCCACATGCGGCTCTTCGGCCCCTTGAGTGTGGCTCTTCCACAAAATACCACGTGTGGGCGTGCATGTACAGTGCGATTGAAACTTCGTGGCCCATGTGCAGAAGTCGGTATTTTGTGGAAGAGCCACACTCAGGGGGCCAAAGAGTCGCATGTGGCTCGCGAGCCACGGTTTGCCGAGCCGCAGTTTGCCGACCACTGCCCTTGACCATCCCAGGACTGCCTCCTGTTCTCATTTGGGTCTCTGCTCATATGGACACCTCTTCAGAGTGACTTTCTCTCACTCCCCATCCCTTCGGCTCCAGGACACTTCCTATTTCATCACCACTGTTTTATTTCCTGTGTGGAAATTTCACTGAAATTCTTTTATTCATTTGCTCACGTATTTATTGTCCCCCAGCACTAGATCTATTCTCCATGAAGCAGGGATATACACCATGGGGCTTACTGCTCTGCCCTTAGTGCCTAGAAGTGTGCCTGGCACTGGATAAATGTTTGCAGATTGATGACTGAATGGCACGTGTCCGGCAGGATCTCATTTCAGCCTCACCACAACTTTGTGACATCACTATTCTCATCTTAAACACCTGGGTGACCATCTGGGTGACCTTGGGCAGTGGCTCAACCTTTCTGAGCCTCAGGCGCCCCGCCTGTAAAATGGGGATAAAGCCAGTGCCTGCCCAGTGCCTTGAGCTCAGGGAGCCCTCTGCAAAACTGCTATTATGACAACCTCCAGAAGCTTGCCCATGCACAGGAAAGCGGGCTGCCTGCTTACTCTGGCACTTTAAAAAAAACATTTTGAAGCCTAGCCATGATCCTGCACCTCAGGGCTAGCCCAGTGCTAGCCCCCCATTTTACAGACGTGGAGAATGAGGCTCAGGGGTCCCCGGCAACTAGGTGGCAGACGCTCAATAGCTCCGGAGAGCCATCAGGATGCCCCCCAAATTTATCTCCTGCTCTCAGCCTGAGGGTGCACATGGGGTGAGGGTGGGGGTTTTTGTCTTATTCCCTCCCCCTCCTGAAGACTCAGTAACCAACAGTGTTTGTGCCTGGAATATTAATGTCCCAGGAGCTTTTGTTTCAGGGCTGGGGGGTGGTGAGGCGGGACTTTCTGGGCAGAGAGGGGTTGAGCTCTGGGGACGAGGGCACTGGCCCTTTAAACTGTGTTGACAGCCTGGAGTCGTCATGGGGATGGTGCCTGGAAAAGAGATGGGAGGGTTTGGGAAAGAGCGGCTGAGCAGGTGACATGCAGAGACCCAGAATCCAGCACTCTGCTCCCTCAGACCCAGGAAACCAGCCCCAACCGCCTCCTCTCCCAGGCTCCTCCAGGCTCCTAGCACCCTCTTTTATCAGGACCAGAAATGAGTCCGAAATCTCAGCATCCTCCTCCCTCAATCCCAGAAGTTCCCAGCCCCCAGCCTCTCCTCTCTCACACCCAGGACTCTGGGCCTTCAGCCCCCTCCTCCTGCAGGACCCAGGAGCCAGGGGTCCAGAGTACACAGCTGGTGGATGTTTCCACGGAAACTAAGTGGGGTGGGGGAGCACTTCCTGGGTCCTGAGTCAGCGAATACCCAAGGGAGTCTCAAGGTCACGGTTCCAGGAAGGTCACAGCCACCCCTCCGCATCCACTCCCCAGGAGGTGTGTGGCATCATGCCTCCTTCTCCCACTTCCTCCCCTAGGGAGGTGGTACATCCCTGCGTCCTGATTGAACACCCCCCCAGCCCCCCATCAATGGCGGAGTCCGAACATCCTTGCACAAAGCATCAATTCTTCCTCAGCTCAGCCTTGTGAAGGCGCCTGTATTCGCAGGACCCAGGCATCGGGGTCCCAGCCCCCCCTCCTCCAAGACCCAGGAGTATGGACCCCCAGCCCCCTTCTTTCTTGGAACCCTCCTCCCTCAGACTGGAGCCCAGCCCCTTCCTCCCTCAGACCCAGGAGTCCAGGCCCCCAGCCCTCCTTCCTCAGACCCAGGGGTCCAGGCCCCCAGCCCCTTCTCCCTCAGACCCAGGAGCCCAGGCCCACAGCCCTCCTCCCTCAGACCCAGGGGTCCAGGCCCCCAGCCCCTCCTCCCTCAGACCCAGGGGTCTAGGCCCCCAGCCCTCCTCCCTCAGACCCAGGAGTCCATGCCCCCACCCCACTCCTCTCTTGGAAACTTTTGACTCTAGGTCCACAGTCCTCAACTCCCAAAGCCACAGTCCTACCTTCCCCCAGCCCTCTATCCCCCTCTTATCTGGAAACCAAACATCAGGTGGGGGCCTCGGGGTGAGTCAGCAGCCTCATATACAAAGTCTCCCCTGTGGCCCCCACATTTCTGGGATATTCAGAACTCCCTGGATTCCAGGCCTCAGGCCCAGGGGGTGGGGGAATCCTCTGGAGTTTCCCCCTGAGTGTGTGTGGGGGGGAGGTCAGCGGAGGAATTCCTGCTCCGGGAAGGGTGCAAGCCTGCACTGAGCGCTCACTGTCCTATCCTCCACCCCCAGTGGCCACTATTCACCCCCCTCCTAGGAGTGCCCAGGCTCTGCTGCTGCCCTCATGCCCTCCTGGGTGCCTGCGGAGGAGCCTTGGTGCCCGGTTCCCAGAAGACCGAGGGGCCTGGGGTCTGCACAGGCAGAAACCAGTGGGTGCTTGGGTCCTGGTGCCACAAGCCATTGGGTGCTGGCGAGTCTGACTGTCTCCAAGTCTCCCCGCCCCACCCAGAGAGAGAAAGCTGTCTTTGTGTTCCCCAAGATGGGGACAGGCCAGGCTCGCACGACATTAACCCACCCCGGCCCCAGCCCCGCTGTGTCTAAGGTCTTGGAATCCTTTGCAGAATCTGACCTCAGCTATAGGGACTCAGGCATCCAGCTCATGGGTGGGTGGGGGTCAGTGACAGAAACTTCCCAAGACCTGGACCCGGGGCTGACTCCCATTGGGGGAAGCCCCCCTGTCCTCGGAGTGGCTGGTCAGAACTTTAGAAGGGAAGAGTGAGTCACTGAGGAGGAAAACACTATTCGGGATCAACAAGCTCCCCCTCCACACAGCCCCCCAACTCGAACAGCCTCTGTGTCTTTTCTTTGTATCTGGATATCTGTTTCCTCGGCGCTTTCTGTCCCAGGTTCTGGCCTGTGTGCATCTCTGGGCAGGCAACCCACTCCTTCTCACTTCCCACCCTGGACCCTTCTTTCTTTTGGGCATAAATCTCACCATCTTCTGCTATTTGTGGCAGATGAGTGAGCCAGGAAAGAGAGAACACGTCTTTGAAAGGACACAAATGGACGCCATCTCCCATCCCCACTGCTGCCGGCCGGGCAAGGTGAGAGAGGAAGGAGGGTGACTAAGAGGGACATGTAGGCACCCTGCACACACCCTGAAACCTAGTGGCCAAAGCCATTCAGAAACATCCAGTGAAAAGGAGAGCAGGCAGGGCTCTCTGAGATCCTGCACTCCAGCGCCCTAACCCCATGCTTTACCGGAGGGGAAAGCGAGGCTCAGAGAGGGATTGGGGGGATGATGCAAAACTACCCCAGAGAGCCCAGTTCCTCGGCTCCCAGTCCAGAGTGCTTCCCATGACACCATTCTCTCCTGACTTGTTAAGCCCCAGGATTTAGAGAAAGTTTACAGAAGGGATTAGAGTACCAGGATGCGGCGATTTTAAACAAGGGAAGAACCAGTAGAGCGACCTCCCGGAAGTGCTGGATGAGAGATTCGTGCACCGAGTAGGTGGCCGTCTTGGGCCATCTTCTGACGCTAAGACTCCAAAGTCCCACAGTTCTCAGCTGTCAAGATTCTAGATGTCAGAGATGCCAAGATCCAGGAGGCCAAGATTTCAGAATGTTAAAGATGTCGAGAGGCCAGAGTGCCAAGGCCATCGAGGTTCTAGACTTTTAAAGGTGTCGAGATTTTAAAGATTCTGGGATTCTAGAATCCTAACCGTGTCCATGTTACAAAATACCCTCGGGCTTTTTGTTTACCGCATTAATTGGCTCTCGGATTCTATGAGGCTGGATTTCAGGGCCTAAAAACATGACGAAAGGAAAATAAAACTGGAAGGAAATGTAGCGAAGGTACCGGAGCACTCATCTGGGAAATTGCAGCGTGTCTGTTGCAAAGAAAGGAGGTAAGGATACATACACATCCTGAAGTGATGGCAGAGACTAGAGAAGAAAGCAAGGTGGGTGGTGAAAGGCCAGCTTTGCCCCCACTTTGTCTGGGGTTCAAGCTGGAATTCCTTCCCTTTCAGATCACTGAGTTCAACATCCAGACTTTACAGAGAGTGAAACTGGGCCCTGGAGAGAGAACGGTTCTTGCCATCAGTGACTGTGGCCAATGGCAGGAGTCAGGATTGACACCCCGGCCCCCAGCCCTGTACCATCTGGTTACACTCCTCTCTCAAAATCTCACAGAACCTCCCGCCCTCCCACTTCTGCCCAGTCACCTCCCAGTCCTCAAGATCAGCGCTACCCACCGGGGAGGCGGGGGCCTGTGACAAGTTCGAGGCACACAGTGTGAAGGGTGTGGGTGACATTTCCTGACCTTGTCCCCAGGCTCAGGGTCACGCTATCTTGGAGGTCTCCAGCTTCTCTCCGTGTGTGGAAGCTATATGGATGGCTCTCTAGCTGCGCTGGAGGGGAGCAGCTGGGTGTGTGACTGGGTGGGGAGGGGCAGCATTTGGGAGGAATTTGCTGAATCCACGTGTGTGCCCACATGCCGAGCTCACCACACAATTCCCTACCCCCCCTTTCCCCCTACATTTCTCCAGGGCCTTTCAGGATGCCCTGCCTGACTCAGTTCCCCCCCAGGGGCACATAGTGATAGGGAGGTGGGGGGATGGAGGATGGGGATGGGGATCCCAGGATGGAGGTTGTAAGGGTCGAGAGGGGAGGCGACAGAGAGACAGTGGGACAGAGAGAGGGGACAGAGGAGGAATGAGAGCTAGGTGACAGAGGGGCTGGAGAAACAGAAATGACAGAAAGACAGGGGACAGAGAAACGAGGGGATGGGACAAATGGGGGACAGAGAAACAGGATGACAACAGACAGGGGCAGAGAGGGAGAGCAGAAACAGAGGGACAGAGAAGGGGGACTAGAGAGGACGACGGGGGACAGAGTGACCCGCTAAAAAGGAACAGGGACCGAGGGACAGAGGTGGGGGACAAAGAGGATAGAGAGGTGGGGAGAGGGAGGCAAGGAGAAAGGGGGGCGGACAGAGAGAGGGGCAGGACTTCGGGACTGAGGGACAGGGGGCAGAGGACAAGGGTAGAGGGACCAGGAGAAAGACTGAGGGACTCAGATACAGGCGGACAGAGGGACGCAGAGAGCGGGCAGAAGGACAGCGGGACCGGCCCGGAGAAGGCGGGCTGGGGCGGGAGGTGGGGGCGGGGGCGGGGGGGGGTCTCGGTCCCTTTGTCCCCGCTGGGATCGGGGCCTGCGCGGGGCGGGGGAGCTGCGGCACGGCGGCCCGAGCCCGCGCCCCCTCCCCCGCTCGCGGCTCCCGCTCCCGACCCGCGCTGCGCTTTGTCCCGGGGAGGGGGCCCGGCCCGGCCCCGCGCGCGCATTGTTCGGCCTCTGCGGCCCCGCGGCGGCCGGGCTGTCAACGCGCGGAGCTCCCCGCCCCGGCCCGGCCGGCCCGCCCCGGCCCCCGACCTACCTGGCCCCGCCGCGGCCGCCCACAGCAGCAGCAGCGGCCACTGGAAGCGCCGGGCCCGGCCCATGGTGCCGCCGCCGCCGCCGCCGCTCGCTCCCGGCCCGGCACCTGCACCGCCCGCGCCGCCCGCCCCGCCCCCGCCCCGCCCCCTACCCGCCCGGGGGCGGGGCTCCGGGGCCGGGGCGGGGCTCCGGGCCGGGGCCGGGCCGGGAAGGACGGGGACACCGGGACACGCTGTGTGGGCGAGGACCCGCGGGGAGGTGGTGGGGGCGCGGCGCGCAGAGGTGGGCAGCCGGCGGGCGGGGCCGGGAGCGGGACAGGCTGGGCGGGGGCAGAGGAGGCGCGTGTTCAGCCGAGAAGGGGGGCGGGGGGGTGTCGGGGTGCAAGGGCAGGAGCGTGGTGTGCGGGCGAGTGTGCGTGTGAAAGGTGAGGGTGCGCAGGGTCGGAGGCTGAGCGCAGGGCGGGGCGGGCGCGGTGTCGGCTAGGGAGGCGGGGGCGGCCCCTGCGCGTGCAGGTGAGGGTGCGCGCGGGTGTGCAAGGGGGAGAGGGTGTGAGGCCGAGGGAGGGGGCGTGTGTCGTGAGAAAGTGAGAGTGGGAAGTGACCTGTGGACAGGTGAGTGAAGGACGGTGCCACGTGACAGCCGTGAGCTGAGCCACCTGGACAGGGACGGCTGCAGCCTCCTGTTTGGGCAGGTCCACGACCCCCCAGCGCTGGGCTAGGCCGGGCTGGGCTGGAGTCAAACCCCAGGTTCCCTCCTGTCCTGACCCGGAAACCCCGTGTTTCCACATCGTTCCCTGCCCGCAGGGCCCCCTGAGAGTGAACCAGCTGGAAGGAAGCCCGGGTGCTGAGTCTCCCAGGGAGAGGCGCCTGTGGATGCCTCGCAGGCAGCGCGTGCAGCTGCCCCACCCCATGTCCCTGCTCCTCCTGCCCGTCTCTCTGTGTCCCTGCCTCTGTGCCCTTCCCACCTCTCTTCCACCTTTGATGCTGACTCAGGCCTGCAGACTCGGGTCCCTTCTCCCTCGGGGGAGTGGGTCTCCCTGAGCCCCACTTCTGTTGGGCCTTGTACACTCGGTGCAGGACGATCTCCCTGAGGACCCAAGGAGAGTGAGAAACCAGGGGAGGCAGGAGACCGCAGCCTCTCCCCGGCCCTTTGACAATGAGGTCATTGAGATATGCCAACTGTGAGAATCCTGACTTGTTATCGCCATCACTACCAAGATATTCTATATCTGGGCGCACCACGGGCTTCAACTCCAGACATCCTTTCTGTCCTCAGGGCCCGGCTCCCGGCATCCTCTCTGTCCTCTGGACCAGATCTCCCACCAATCTCTGTGTCCCCAGGACCACAGCTCGGAGGGACTCCCTTCCTCTCCCACCCTCAGTTTATCCTTCTGTAAACTGGGGAAAGAGGTGGCCAGGCTGGGTCACCTCTAATCCTCCCAGGGCTGCATGTTAGGATAGGTGGGGAGAGGCGTCTAACCCGGGTTTGGGTAGAGGGCAGCTAGGAGTTGTCTTTGCCCCCAAGAATCTATAGGTGGTCTTGCCCATGGCTCTAACTAACGTCTCTTACTCCAGCTGCAGGGCATTCTGAGGTGTTTTGGTTTTCATCTCTCTTCTTTGGATCCCACACCATGAGCGTGGAGGTCCTGTCCCCATCCCACTCCAGGGTGCTTTATCTAGTAGGGCTTTCATGCAGGTGACAGTAAATTCAACCAACTGGAGTCGTTTCACATATAAAAACAGCCTCGGGTATTGCTGGCTGCAGCGTGGTCTGTCCATCTCTGTCCTGAGTATAAACATCTTCCCTCAGGTTGCATGATGGCTGGCAAATACCCTGGGGCCACACTTTTCCTTCACCTTTGGGAGGGGCAGAGAGAGGAAAAGACGGACAATTAGACGAACGAGCCTGAGGTGGGAAGAGAAAAAGGGAGAGAAGAGCTCCCTCAAGAGAGAGGACAAATATTTCCCCCCAGAGGCCTCTAGAAAAACCTTTCATTGTGTCTCATTGGTCCAGATGATGCCACCTGCCTATCACTGAACCAGTATCAGTGGCCAAGGGGGTTGAGATGCTGCTGATTGAATTACACATGAGCCAAAGGCTCCCCCTACCGCCAGGTCAGAGATGAAATCAGCTTTCTCAACAGAAATGCTATTGGGGAGGCAGCTGCTGTGCCTGCTATTTGGGGGTGGGGGTGGGGGTGGGGGGGGGAGGGAAAGGGAAGGGGCTGCACACCATGAGTTGACTATTCCTGAGGGTTTTTTTTATCCTCACAGAGGGCATGTTTATTGATTTTAGAGAGAGAAGAAGGAGGAGAGAGAGAGGGAAAGAGAGAGAAACGTTGATGTGAGAGAGCAACTTCGACTGGTTGCCTCCCACATGTACCCCAACCGGGGATGTAGCGCAGAACCCAGGTATGTGCATGGGGCGATGCTCCAATCAACTGCGTCACCCGGCCAGGGCAAGTGTTCCTGAGTTTTTGAAGTCTTGGGATCTTGCAGACCTTGTTAGTTGTTTACTCATCGTCATTCTGGGAGATAATAGGCACATACACTGAGTGGCCGGATTATTATGACCAGACAGATGATTATGACCACCCCATCAGTACAATGAAGTGAATTAGTTATGCAAATAATAATAATAATAAAACCTTGAGAGTATTTGCTTAGGAAGTTTTCAATATTCAGTATTTTTGGAAGTGTCAATGAAGTACTGATGGGGTGGTCATAATCATCTGACCACGCAGTGTATATTTGGTCTTTGCCCCCCATTTCCGGCACAGAGCACTTGAAAACCTTGACATTTCTTGGGTGATAGGAGTGTCTGAATGAGGTGACTTTGGGCTCCTGGGTGAGAGCTGGTCACCCAAAAGACCAAGCCTTGATTAGAAGCGTGGACTTCTCAGCTTTGTCCCCCCTGCTCTTGGGAGGGAAGAAGGGCTGAACGGGGGAGTTAAGGACCTCTCACGCCTACGTGGCGAAGCCGCCATAAAAATCCCACAGGTGTGATATTCAGAGAGCTTCTGGGTTGGCGAACACGTAGGTCCAGGGAGAGTGACGTGCGCAGAGAAGGCATGGAAACTGCTCGCCTGCCCACAAACCTGGCCTGCGCGTCTCTCCCATCTGGAGGTACCTCTGTGCCCTTCCTGGCTCTAGCGCAGCAGTTTTCAACCTGTGGGCCGCGGCCCCTTTGGGGGTCGAACGACCCTTTCACAGGGGTCGCCTAAGACCATCGGAAAACACAGATAGAATTACATACTGTTTTTGTGATTAATCACTATGCTTTAATTATGTTCAATTTGTAACAATGAAAATACATCCTGCATATCAGATATTTACATGACGATTCATAACAGCAGCAAAATGACAGTTATGAAGTAGCAACGAGAATAATGTTATGGTTGGGGGTCACCACAACATGAGGAACTGTATGAAAGGGTCGCGGCATCAGGAAGGTTGAGAACCGCTGCCCTAGCGAGTTAATCAGCCCTGAAGAGGGCGTTGTGGGAGCCTCTCACTTATAGCCGATGGGTCACAGTGCAGGAGGCGACCTGGACTTGCCGCTGGCACCTGGAGCGGGGAGAGACTTGGTGGGACGGGCCCTTCTCCTGAGGGGCCTCATGTTATCCCAGGTGGACAGTGTCAGAACTGAGTTAGATGGTAGAACACCCACCGGTGTCACAGAGCGCTGCTTGGTGTGGAGACCCCCGCCCCCACAATTGGTGACTAGAAGTGCTGTGAGTATGGTGGCAGTGTGCAAAGGAAGGTGACACACCGGGAAGGACACCGTAGGGAAGAACTGTTTCCTCCCTCTGAACACATCCCCCTTTTGTTCCTCCCTAAAAACACCCTAACTTGGGTGAGACAGCCACCTTTCTTTAATAGCCAGATGATGTGGGGGGAGCCCTAGGCGTGGGGTCTGAATATAGTCTGCCGAATATTGTGGTTCCCTGCCCCCTTCCCGTGGTTGCTGTAGACGTGGGTGTACCAGGTCTGTAACAGGTCAGGCCAATAAAACGCGAGGGCAAGTTGGCCTGTATGTTTTGGGATAGTTTTTCTTTGTTTTACAAAGGAGACTCAGCCCGCTGGCGTGGCTCAGTGATTGAGTGTCGACCTATGAGCCAGGAGGTCATTGTTCGATTCCCGGTCAGAGCACGTGTGGGCTCCGTCCCCCGTGGAGGAGGCAGTCGATCCAGGCTTCTCTTTCATCATTGATGTTTCTATCTTTCCCTCCCCCTTCCTCTCTGAAATCAATAAAAATACACTTTAAAAAATAAAAAAGAGTCCTGACCGGTTTGGCTCAGAGCATCGGCCTGCGGACTGAAGGGTCCCAGGTTCGATTCCGGTCAAGGGCGTGTACCTGGGTTGCAGGCACATCCCCAGTAGGGGGTGTGCAGGAGGCAGCTGATGGATGTTTCTCTCTCATCGATGTTTCTAACTCTCTATCCCTCTCCCTTCCTCTCTGTAAAAAATCAATAAAATATATTAAAAAATAAAATAAAAAAGAGACCCTGAGTAGAAACGGCCCTTTGTTATTGCCTCTGAGTGTGGGTGTGATGTCTGGAGCTGCAGTGGTCATCACGAGGCCAGGAGACAGACAAGCCTGAGCAGCTCCTCCAGGACAGAGTGGAAACATTGAACTGGTCAGCCCAGGAACTACCCTGAATCGTGACCTCTTGTTATCTGGTAATCCAGGTCCCCGTTGTTTCAATCATTTTGCGTTGTGTGTCCTGTCACGTACATCCCTGGCCACCATATTACCTGTGATTCACACGGAATCCATGGGGGCAGCCCTGGGTGGGAGTGTTGTTTTCCGGCTGCTCCCCATCCTTGTGATAGGATCTCCCTCACAGAGCTTGTCTTCCCAGCTCTTGCTGAGGGGGCTGCACACCCTGGTCGCTGCAGGGGCAGTGGAGGCCTGTTCATAACCCGGACAGCTGTATGGAGTAGCTCTGATGCACCTCCCTAGCCATAGCAACAGAGGGGGTCTTCGGCAGAGCCCTGACCCAAACTAGACCCCATCAGAGTCTGCCTGCTAGAACTTCGGAACCAGGACCCAGTCATTCTTGGTACTTGACATTTCAAGGGCATCTTTGGCTCCTATGTGTGAAGAAAAAGAAGGTGGTCTGTGGGGAGACAGAAAAAGCCCATGACGGAAGCCACACATGTAGAGAGAGAGGAGAGAAGCAGAGAGATTTTGCAAAAGGGAGACAACCGTAATTTCGCACACGGCTTTTCGATTCTGTTTCCTGTCCCTGGTGAGGCCCAGAGACCTAGCTCTTGCCTGGATTCTAAACTTCTAATAACATTGTCATTTTTGCTGAAGTCAGCTTAAGTGGATTTTACTTCTTGCAAGCGAGATCCCTGGGAAACACCTTGGGAGCCAGCAACGAGGAGGTCCTGATTACAAGCTCCGTTGTCGAACATTATGAGAAATTTATCCCTGGCCTCGAAATCTGCCATGGGGCACCCTAGGAGAGGTCATCCCAGACTCCAGTCTCTGCCACTGGATCTCCTGGGAGATGCAGTCCTACCCTCAGTTCCTGTGGAAAGGCATCCTGGGAAATGTGGTGCTAGTCTGTAATTTCTATCGGAGGGAATCATGGCAAAGGTGAAATTATCCTCACTTTTAATTATGGAGCGTCTCAGAAAAGGTTATCTTGGGAGATGGAGTCCATGCCCAGTTTGTTTGGTTTTTTTGTTTTTCTTTTTGTTTGTTTTTTATTGATTTCAGAGAGGAAGGGAGAGGGAGAGATAGAAACATCAATGATAAAAGAGAATCATTGATTGGCTGCCTCCTTCACACCCCGTACTGGAGATCGGGCCCGCAACTGGGCATGTGCCCTTGACCAGAATCGAACCTGGGACCGCTTCAGTCCAAAAGCCGAACCGGCTAGGGCCCATGCCCAGTTTTTGATACCATAGAAGATGTAGTCTTTCCTCCCTTTGTTTCCTCCTTTTCTTCAGCACCTGCCATGTCCCAGGCACTAGCTTAGGTACTAGTCTAGACAGTAGTGAGCAAATACAAGGCCCTGCCCTTTGTGGATATTATAGCAAAACAAGCAAACACGCGATTGTTCCAGGTAACCACTGCGGTGTAACGGAGTAACCCAAACCCAGGGGTGTACAACCACAGCCTTTTTATTTTGTGACTCTGTGGGTCAGGAATTTCAGCGAGGCTCAGCCGGGGCAGCGCGTATGTGCCCCGCAAGGGCCTGGGGCCCACATGGGCTGGCTTCAACAGCTGGAGATGAAGGGGATGGGTCTCGGGGGCCCTCTATCTGAAACCTTGGTTCTGGCTATTAACTGGCGTTGTGGGTTGAATGTGACCCCTCAAAAGATATGTTGAAGTTGTAACCCTCAGGAGCGATGAATGTGACCTTATTTGGAAATATGGTCTTTGCAGATGTGATTAAGTTACGATGAGGTCATACTGGGTTAGGGTGGGCCCCTAAATCCACGGTTGGTGTCCTTATAAGGAGGGGGAGAGATTTGGAGACGCACAGCCACATTCACAGAGAAGAAGGCCACGTGACGACAGGCAGAGGGTGGAGTGATGTAGCTGTGAACCAAGGAGCGTCACAGATTGTCAGATTGTCGGCAGCACCCAGAGACTTCAGAAGGAACATGGCTCTGCCAGCAGCCAGAACTCTGAGAGGATGAATGCCTGTGGTTGAAGCCACCCAGCTGTCCGTTTGTAGTAACTGATAGCAGCCCTAGGCAATGGGAGCAGCTGGGCCTCCTGCCTCCCCTGCACGGGGCATCTGCTGGGGTGGCGATGTCCAAGGCAGCTCCTTTGTGCCTGTGTGGTGCCCGGGCTGAGAGGACTGGACCATCTGTGGCTCTCTCTCCATATGGCACCCATGCATGGGCAGCTTGGGCGGCCTCACGGCATGCCGGCTGGGCCCAGGACTTTCGCACGGCAGCTGGCTCCCCGGAAGCGGACGGCTCCTGGAAGCCTGGGCCCAGAGCGGGGCCTGGCACCCCTCCCGCCACATCCTATGGGTCGAAGCGGTCACAGAGCCACTGTGTTCAAGACCCCCTCTCTTTAAGCCAATGACAGTTGGCAACATGTGCTTTGGGGCGGTCCTAAGAAGAGACCTAGTCCCAAGCACCAGGGAAGATGACGTATCTCTTTCCTCATTTGCCACCGGGCCCCATGTAATTTGTCCCTATGGGTTTGCCTCAGTGAACCATGGACAATGTGAACTCAAGAGCGCCACTGAAATGGTAGCTCTCTGTTTTTGTCAGTGAGTCTGAGGGAATCTTAGGAAATAGTGCCCATCCTTTATGCCTGGCCCGAGAGCATCAGGGGAAATGTAGTCCTATCCTTGTTCTTCACTGCAGTGCATCAAGAGGGGCCTGGCAGGCAGGTCATCCCCCATACATCTCCTGTCTCAGAGCCACAGGAAATGAGACATGCCCACGTAGAAGAACAAAGTAGTCTTGACCTTTGGCGTTTGGGAGAAGAGACGGGAAGGTTAGTGCTGAGGTGGGTGAGTGAGAAGTTTGCATTTGGAGCCCAGAAATCGATGTGGAGGTGACTTGGGGTGGAAGCCCCACGGGACTGCTCCCAAGCGGAGGCCTTGACACCTGGGTCCTACCATGTGACCCCTACTTCCAGGAGCCTGAGGAAGGGTGCCCCCCATGCATCTTTGAAAGATGGACGTGCTCAGCCAATGTGGCTCAGGGGTTGATCATCGACCTATGAACCAGGAGGTCACAGATTCGATTCCTGGTCAGGGTACATGCCTGGGTTTTGGGCTCGATCCCCAGTAGGGGGTGTGTAGGAGGCAGCCAATCATGGTTCTCCCTCATCATTGATGTTTCTATTTCTCTCTCCCTCTCCCTCCCTCTCAGAACTCAATAAAAATATATTTAAGAAAGAAAGAAAGGAAGAAAGAAAGGAAGAAAAAAGAAAGGAAGGAAGGAAGGAAGGAAGGAAGGAAGGAAGGAAGGAAGGAAGGAAGGAAGACGCTATGGAGAAGGGCAGGTCTGACCCTGTTCATCAGTATAAAAATCTTTATATAAAGTATAAAATATTAAATAAAACAAATATTAATTAATAATAACAACAATGGGGGCAACAATATTAGTAATCACAAGAACTCCTGCTGGCCCGCAGCCTTTCTCTAGCTTTTCTCCTCCATTTCTCATAATTCTATGAGTCGGGTGTTTTCACAGCTGGGAACACTGAGGCCCAGAGGAGGCAGCACACTGGCTGGAAGTCACACAGCGAGGCAGCAGGCCTGGGAGCTGCGGGAAGGGCGGAGGGGTCCCCTGGATCCAGCCAGGGCAGGGAGAGTGTGGGGGTCAGGTCCAGAGGAGAGTGCCTCCCCAAAGGCGTGCAGTCACAAGCAGAGTGATGGTGAGGCTGAGGTGGGCAGGGCTGGGACGGGGGGCGCCCCCCCGGCGGGACTGGGCGTCTCGGTTGGGGTGATTACAGCCGTTTCCAGTGCAGCAGGAGATGTTGGGATCCGTCAATTTGAAGCCTTCAGCCACATGGAGGCCTTGGCACCAGGAGGCCGTTGCACAGCCTCGTACCGTGTAGCTCGGGTGCCCCAGCCCTGAGGAGAGAGAAGACTGTGTGACGCCCAGCTCGCGGGCCTGCATCTCCCGGGGGACGAGCCACCTTGTGGTGGACACCACCAGAAAGAGCAGAGGCTCTGAGCGCAGCGCAGGGGGTCTGTGACGTTCAACACATCCTCATGCTAATGCCAAAGCGTCGTTTGGCCTTTTCCGCTCTCGTGGGCGTACAATGGTGTTCTCCAGAACCACCCGGACAGGTGGTCCTGCAACAGACTGGATGCAGAAGCAGCTCTGAAGACCCAGAGGCCTTCCATGAAGCCGGACAGCAATGAGATTTGCAAAAGTGTAGAATAATGCCAGTCTTCTCGTTAAAAGTTTTTTTTCCTTCATTCTGGAAAATGTAGTCTTTTTCTTTCCATACAAATAGGTTCACATGTGATGTGTTTTTAATTGTTATGTTGAAATAAATTAGTAAGTACATCTTATAAAAATTTCTCTTTTGATTTATAATGCAGTTAATATCTGATAGATATAACTGATGGAAACAATTCTTTTTAGAAGCGTGAAGGAATCTTGAGACCAGAATGTCTGGGAACTACTGGAACAGAGACCTTTCCAGGACGTCACAGGATGGGAGCCCGGGATGTCCATAGGGAGTCCCATCACATGCCTGGGTTTTGGGCTCGGTCCCCAGTAGGAGGCGTGTAGGAGGCAGCCAATCATGGTTCTCCCTCATCATTGATGTTTCTATCTCTCTCTCCCTCTCCCTCCCTCTCTGAACTCAATAAAAATATATTTGGTCCACATTCCCGACTGGGCAAGTCCCAATCCCTTACTGCAATCTGTACCCTGCAGCAGGAAACCCCATAGGAAGACCCACCTCCACCAAGTCCAGCCGGACTGGAAGATGACCTCTTCCACATCCCCCTCCAGCTCCCAAAGGGCCTCACCGTTAGTGCCTGTGGCCTCCAGACACTGGTTCATGGGGCCTCGGCAGGCGGTGAGGGAGGCCTCCTCGGAGGAACAGCCGTGGGTGCCGTTCCCCTGACAGCTGTAGCACTGGAGGCCATTCAGCGGCAGCTTTTCAAGCTCCGTGACTTGGGAGAAGACAAGAGACAAAGGTCATTAAAACAGAGTTAGGGTACAGGGAGAGGTGTCCTCCTGCACGGACTCCCAGCTCTCAGCCTGAGATGGCACGGCGCCCCCTTGTGGCAGACGTTGGAACCGCACTCTCTTTTGGGGGTTCTCTGGGGCCTGTGGGAAAATCCCAACTCTCAGGACCCCCCTGAGCCCTGTCTGACCAGGTTCTGGGTAAGCATCTGGGTAAGATCAAACAGTCCCTACTCTCACAGAACTCAGAGTTTACAGTGACACTGTCCATGCGGTAGTCGCTAGCCACACACGGTTGCACCTACATTGATTGGAATGAATGAACGATGATGAAATAAAATTCAAAATTCAGTTCCCACGTCCAGTGCTGCATGGCCATTTGTGGTAGTGGCGACCATATGCACAGGAAAGGACACCCCGTCGCTGTGGAAAGTTCCGCCGGACAGCGCTTTTCACACAGAGTGACAGGACGGGCTGAGAGTGTATGGAAGGGGAGGGGCAGGAACCTTTCACTGAGGATGATACTTTAAAGCTGAGACCCCAGTGAGAACTAGCCAGTCAGGCGAACTCCTCAGGGAGACGTGTTCCCAGCGGAGGGCACTGCGTGTGCAAAGGCCCTGAGGCAGGGCAGCGTTTGGCAGTTGCAGGACTAAATAAAGACCAGGAGGCGGAGTGTGTGTGTGTGTGTGTGTGTGTGTGTGTGTGTGTGTGTGTGATGCATTACATAGGGCATAGCGTGGCCTTTGGTTTTATCCTCAGAGCAAGGGGACGATAAAGTGCTTGAGGAAGGAGAGCGACTGGACCTTATTTACATTTAAAAAAATCTCTCTTGTTCCTGTGTTGAACATTGGGGATCAGAGAGGAGGTTACTGCAACAATCTAAACGAGAGGTCACGGTGGCTTAAACCAGGGTGGTGAGCAGTGGAAGGATTCAAGAGGATGTAGGCAGCGTCCCCTGTGGGTCTTGGCGAAGGTTGGACAGGCTCATTGGATTCCCACAAAACCCTTCTTTGAGGAAGGACTTGCTATGTCTGCCTTCCAGAGGAAGAAACAGAGACCCAGAGAGGAGGTCTGTGCCCTCAAGAGAGCGGCCATGTCCTTGAGTGCCCCTCGCGCCCAGGTCCCAGGCTCCACGCTGGCCCCTCCCCTTACCTGGGCCCCCATTGCATTTGGTGGTGTTGCAGCATCGCAGGAAGTGGAAGGTGTGGTTGTTGTGAAAGCCGGTGGGGCCTGGGCAGCCGGGGAGGTTGCCACAGCCTCGGGAGTGGCGCTCATCTCCGGGGCTCCCTGTGGGGCAGGGGAGAGGGCAGATGGTTGATGAAGGCCCGAGCCTGGCTTGGCCCACCCAGCAGCCATTCTCTGCTCCACCCTTCAGTACAGGGCCCTCATTTCCTCTGGGGCCAAAGACACGTTTTCCAGTCTCAGGATCTATAGTCATGGGGCTAAGTTCTGGCTAATGTGATATAAGTAGAAAGGTTTATGGGATTCTCAGAAAAAAGAACCCTTACAAAATGAGAGGTGCCCCTTTTTGCCCCTTCTTTTCACCTTCCTTGTTTTTTGTGTATTTTTAAAAAAATTCCTCACTCAGAGCCCTCACTGGTTTGGCTCAGTGGATAGAGCCTCGGCTTGCAGACTGAAGGGTCCCGGGTTCGATTCCAGTCAAGGGCACATGCCCGGGTTGTGGGCTCGATCCCCAGTAAGGGGTGTGCAGGAGGCAGCCGATCAATGATTCTCTCATCATTGATGTTTCTATCTCTCTCTTCCTCTCCCTTCCTCTCTGAAATTAATAAAAATATTTTTAAAAAAATCCTCACCTGGAAACGTGCTTAGAGTGAGGAAGGGAGAGAGAGAAACATTGATGTGAGAGAGAAATCTTGACCGGATATGCTCCCCGACTGGGCACCAAACTCACAACCCACGTATGTGCCCTGACCGGGAATCGAACTGGCAACCTTTCGGTGCATGGGTCAGTGCTCAGCCGACTGAGCCACTCCCGCAGGGCTCCCCTCCCTCTTCCTGGAACTTGGACACGAGGCCTGGGACTCCGGCAGCCGCTGTGGACTGCGAGGCAATCTTGAGAATGGAAGCGATATGTCAGAGACGAGAAAGCGTCTGGGTTCCTGGTGACTGAACTACCTTTGTGGCCCAGACGTCCCATCACTGGACTTTTGTTGTGGGAGGACTAACTTCCTACCTGGCTTAAATCCCTGCGATCTGGGGATTTAAGTATGGCCTTGGAAAGGAGCTAAGCAGGGAGGAGGCGCTGCTGGCAGGTCGGGGCTCACCTGCCGGGTCCTGGTGGGTCACCACCTCCAGGCACTGTTCACCAGGGTCGCGGCACTGGAGGCTCTTGTCCCGGCCCCGCTCACAGCTCAGGTCCGAGGAAGCACAGGAAACACATTCGAGGTAGCGGCTTCGGGGGAAGGTGGGAGGCCGGCCTGCGTGGGGAGGAGCAGGAGGGTGAGTCCACGGGGAGAGTCCTGGAGAGCCAGCTCCCTTGAACATTCACCTCAGCATCAACCCTCCTTATCCCACTCCAGCCAATCGGCAAACCCTGTCCATTCTGAGTCTTTCTGGAACCCATTCCCCCCTTTCCAGTCCCATGACCAGGTCCAGCTCAGACCTCCTTCCCTGGCCTCCCGGTGCCCATTGTTGCCACTCCCGCCCCAGCCCCGGTGCCTCCCCTCATGGCCCTAGAAGGATGTTTCTAATACTCAACTCTGATCCTGTCTCTCCTCTGCTCAAAACCCCTCCACGGCTCCCTGGTGCCCTCAGCATAAAAACCACGATTCTCAGCGTGGCATTCAAGGCCCACCAAAGACGGGGCCCTGCCTACCTCTCCTGCCTCATCTCCTCACTAGTCCCTCATACTCTACTCCACACCACTTCCCGCAGTCCCCAAATATACACCCAACACATGCAGCCTTTGCATCTACAGTCCCCTTGCTCTTGACTTTCCGTATATCCTACTCATTCTTCAGGAATCGTCTTCTCTGATTTCACCTTCCCCAAGAAGCTCCCCCTGACCTTTTAGGCTAGTTCAGATGCCTCTCTGCCCCGCCCCCCTGCCCCCCGAAATCCCAGCCCTGCTCACTCTGGGTCATCCCTGTCTGGGGACAGGCTTATTTCCCTCAGTGGACTCTCAGCCCCAGGAGAGTAGGGCCAAGGCTGTCTCTGTCATGACTGTGTCCCAGTACCACCCAGCAGAGGGCGGGGGCCAGAGAAGATACTGAATAAATATTTAATGAATGAATGAATGAATGAGTA
Source organism: Myotis pilosus (assembly GCA_036010255.1). Classification (NCBI taxonomy): domain Eukaryota; kingdom Metazoa; phylum Chordata; class Mammalia; order Chiroptera; family Vespertilionidae; genus Myotis; species Myotis pilosus. The sequence goes on from JASKON010000029.1 coordinate 1,225,854, forward strand.
AATGAACAATTACTTAAAACTCTTCTCTTGCTCCCTGTGGTAGCCAATCTCCAAGAAGCCCCCAGTAATCCCTACTTTCTGGCATGTATGCCCTTGTGTAGTCCTTTCCCATAAGTAGGGCTGCCCTGCCTGGTATGGCTTGTTGGTTGGGCATCTTCCTAAGCACCAGGAGGCTCCTGGTTCAAGGACTGGTCAAGGGCACACGCCTGGGTGGCAGCTCCATTCCCCCGACGAGAAGCATCCTACGGAAGGCAGCCTGTCGATATTTCTCTCTCCCTCTCCCTTTCTCTCTCTCTCTCTCAAAGTCAATAAACTTAAAAAAATAAAAATAGCCCTAGCCAGTTTGGCTCAGTGGATAGAGCGTCGGCCTGTGAACTGGAAGGTCCCAGGTTCGATTCTGGTCAAGGGCACATGCCCCGGTTGCGGGCTCGATCCCCAGCGGGGGACTTGCAGGAGGCAGCCGATCCATGATTCTCTCTCGTCATGGATGTTTCTATCTCTCTCTCCCTCTTGGCCTCTCTGAAACCAATAAAAATATATTTAAGAAAATAAAATAAAATATAAAAGAAAAAGAATAGGGATGACCTGTGTAACCAAAAGGGTACCGTGTAAATGATGGCGTGTGATTTCTGGGCTACTTTGGAAAAGACACTGCAACTTCCCCCAGCTCTGTCTGATCACTGGCTCCGGGGAAGCCAGCTGCCATGTTGTAAGGACACTCAAGCAGCCCCATGGGTCTCCTGTGGGGACTCCTCTTGTGTGGCTCTTCTAAGTGTGGGTGATCCTCAGGGCTGTCTCAGGCCCTTTGCATTTCCCATGGTGCACACTCTCTCCCGTGGGGATGTTACCTATTGATGTGGCTTCATTTCCACCCACCTGCTGGGAACTCAAACATCTCTCTCCAGGCCAGACACCTCTCTGACCTCTGCACCTATATACCCAACTGCACCCTGGAGGCCGCCGGGCTATCCCTCAAACACCCGAATCTCTACATGCCCTGAATGAAACTCCGTCTTCTCCCCAGGCTTGCTCTTTCTCCTGAATTCCATGTTGCCAAGGTGGCCCCATCCAGCCCTCCGGGGCAGAGACCTGGCAGACTCTTGATCCTCCACATCTAGGTATCAACGTGGACATTCTACTGATCTGTTTTCTAGATCTTTAGTCCTTTTGCTCTGCTATTTCTGGTCTCTATTAAGCATATCTACTGAGTTCTTCATTTCAGTCACTGTTCTATATTTACTGTTTGACTCTCTTACATTTTTAAAAAATGTATCTTATTCATTTCAGAGAGGAAGGGAGAGAGAGAGAGAGAGAGAGAGAGAGAGAGAGAGAGAGAGAGAGGGAGAGAGAGAGAAACATCAATGATGAGAGAGACTCATTGATCGGCTGCCTCCTGCACACCCCCTATTGGGGATTGAGCCTGCAACTTGACTGGAATCGAACCCAGGACCCTTCAATCAGGAGGACGACACTCTATCCACCAAGCCAAACTAGCTAGGGCTCTTTTACATTTTGTTTGTTTGTTAATCCTCAGAATATTTTTCCCTTGATTTTTACTGAGAGCGGAAGGGAGGGAGAGAGACAGAGAGAGCAAAACATCGATGTGAGAGACACATTGATTGGTTGCCTCCCGCATGTGCCCTGACCGGGGCCGGGGACTGAGCCTGCAGCGGAGGTATGTGCCCTTGACCGGAATCTAACCTGAGACCCTTAATTTAGTCTGCTGGCCTATGCGCTATCTACTGAGCCAAACCGGCTCAGATTTCTGCTAAAACTTATCCTTTCCTCTATTTTCTTCAATATATTGATTATAGCCATTGTAAAGTTCCACTTGCAATAACTCCAATATCTGAATAATTACGCTTCTGTTTCTATTGTGGGAATTTCCTCTTGGGTTCCATTAGCCCTTTTTATTTTCTTCAAGCTACCTCGTACATGTTGATTAGATGCCAGACATTATAGATGAACGTTTGTAAAGGCTTAAAATGATGTATCTTCTTCCAAAGAGAGCCAGGCTTTCTTCCTGCTGATGATGGGAAGTAGGTTTTTTTGGGGGGCTGGTCTATTTCAGTTTTGCCCCTACTCCTAGGGGGTGGTCTCAGAGAAAAGCCGGAGGTGGTTACCAAGGCCTTTCTTGCCAACTTGGCAGCTTGGGTCTGCCCAGCGTCCTCTGCCTGCTGGAACCCTTGCTCAGTTCTGTAGCTGCCTGATACTACTTCCTGCTGAGTTCCCTGGAGTCTCACCTTATGCCTGCACAGCCTGCCAATGACTGAGGAAGTCATCTGCAGATTTCCCGATTCCCTTCTCTGGCTTTTCCCTCTCATTTTCTAGACACTGACAGCCCCAGACTCCAGCTCTGTCTTCTTGGCCCAGCGACGACCTCTCTCTGGTTTCTGCTTCTGCTTCTCCCCCACAGGTGCCGTTTGGGAAGTGCACTCCAGGAAAAGCCCAGCTTGTCTGAGGGACTCAACATCTGCGCTTCCCTATTTCAAAGACTGTAGCACCTCAGCTTCGTTTCTGCATCTGCGCTGCCCGTCAGTGACTTCAAATAACTGTTTATAATCCGTCCAGTTTTCACAGCTGTCATTGGCAGAGGGTCTGATACAATCAACTCCATCGTGACCAGAACTACAAAACCACGGCCATGTCTAACCTGGCACTAACCCTTGCTCATCTACTGGTAAATAGCTCCAGAGTCCACCCACTTCTCCCCATCTGCAGGGCTGACACTCTAATGCAGCCACCTTCATTGTCACCTGGACAACCTCATCCACCCAAGTGGGCCTCCCCTTCCCTATCTTTCCCTCCACCACCGCATCCCTCCATCATGACCTCCCCCCATTCCCAGGGTGAGGTCTGTATTCCTCACCACAGCCTGGAGACCCTGTGTAATTTAATGCACCATGCCTCTCGCTCCACGTTACCTTTCCTCCAGCCATACTTCTTCCACCCACCTCTGGGCCTTTGTATCTGTTGCTCCCTGTGCCTGGAAAACCCTTTCCACTGTCATTTTATTTTGTTTTTTAGGGTTTTATTTATTTACTTATTTATTATTTATTGATTTCAGAGAGGAGGGAAGAGAGGAGAGAGAGAGATAGAAACATCAATGATGAGAGAGAATCATTGATTGGCTGCCTCCTGCACGCCCCCTCTACTGGGGCTCGAGCCCCCAACCAGGGCATGTGACCTTGACCAGAACTGAACCTGGGACCCATCAGTCCCCAGGTTATAGCTCTATCCTGAGCAAAGCCAGCTAAGGCTCCACTGTCTTTTTAACGGTCTCACTCCTATCATCCCTCCAGATCCAGCTTAGCTGTTGCTTCCTGCAAGGAAACCTTCCCTGACCTGGTCAAGTGTCCCCTCCAGGGTCCCACAGCCGCTACCCTTCATGTAGCCCAGCCCTGCCCTCTCTGGCCTCTGTTCCCCCAGCCCAGCCCTGACCGTTCTGGGTTGTGCTACCCCCGACACAGTCTCTGTTTCTCCTGCTACAGTTCTCACCCTCTGCTTGTGCCCCCACCCCCAGCTCTGATCACTCAGGGTGGTCACTGTCTGGCGATGGGACTCCCCTGGCCCCTGGACTGTGAGCTCCGTGGAACCAGCGCCTGAGGCTGCTTGGGTCACAGCTGTGCCCAGTGTCACTTACGTACAGGATGTGGTTTAACCAACTACCTAGTCACCACCGCAGGGAAAGATGGCATTAGAAATGGGGCCGATAGGGGCATGTCAGTTTTTAAATTACTGAATTGACAGCTGTTGCTCCGAGCTCTATGGTGGACCCCTGACCACCTCAACCCTTTCGTTAGAATCCTCATGTCCCCAAGATCCACCAGCGAACGGAGCAACACCAGACCCAGCAGGGGGCCTCCAGGGACCTCTTCCAATTGATCAATGCCTTCAGCACTGATCGATATTATTAAGTATTTTGAATATTATCTCTCATTAGAAGCATTACTTGGACCCAATTATTAGTGTTTTCTTTAGACATATCTAACCACAGAGGAAGCTGGCGTCATCTCTTGCATCACTTCCTTGAAAATGAGCATCTGATTCCGTTCCCACCAACAGATAAAAGTTTGAGGTCAGGATGGATGAAGAGCAAGAAAAACCCAGTACGGCCCGGACAGTGTGGCTCAGTGGTTAAGTGTTGACCCACAAACCAGGAGGTCATGGATTCATTCTCGGCCAAGGGCACATGCCCGGGTTGTAGGCTGGATCCCCAGCGTGGGGAGTGCAGGAGACAGCCCATCACTGATTCTCTCTCATCACTGATGTTTCTATCCCTTTCTCCCACTCCCCCCCCCCCCAGCCTCTGAAATCAATAAAAACCTATTTTTTAAAAAGAAAAAAATACAAATGCAGGCTCTCTGCTTACTGAGGGCATTGTGACTGGACTGGCCTTAATCAATTTCCTTCCTCGTTAAGGCCAGAAAAAGGAATCTCTCTCTGACCTCCATTCCTTCCCCTCTTTTCTCTCCTGTGGAAATGTGGGGAACTGGAATCTTTCTAAGTCTTTTCCATAAACTGACCAGAGCCTGAAGCCACGGGACTCAACACAAATTTCCTCACATCCTTTCCACTGCGACAGTCAAGGAGCGTCTATTCCAGGGAACTTTCTGAGCCCACTGCGGCCTGTGACCCCCTCCTCTTTGACTTCCCTTAAGAATTTTGAGCCTCTGGTATCTCTGGTCTTTGTATCCCTGTCCCTTATGATCTATTGCCCGAACCATCTCCTGTCCCATGGAAAAGGTTAGAGGACAAATCTTCAGTGCGATACCTCATCTACCTCTTGAGTGTATGTGAATGTAGCCTTGGAAGAGTAGGTGTCGCATCTTATACTTCAACAACCATAAAAACAAACATGTGCGGCAGGGGGCGGGGGTCAATCGGGGAAAAGGAGACAGATGTAATACTTTAAACCAGCGGTTCTCAACCTGTGGGTCGCGACCCCTTTGGCGGTCCAACGACCCTTTCACAGGGGTCGCCTAAGACCATCCTGCATATCAGATATTGACATTACGATCTATAACAGTAGCAACATTACAGTTATGAAGTAGCAACGAAAATAATTTTATGGTTGGAGATCACCACAACATGAGGAACTGTATTTAAAGGGCCAGAAGGTTGAGAACCACTGCTTTAAACAATAAAAAACAAGAAACCCACAGACATGTATGGGATGGGGCAGAGTTAGGGAAGGGGATGAGTTTGTGGGTGGGACTGGTAACGGTGTGAGATGAGATGGGGTTGATTCAGGGATGGGGTTAGAGATGTGTTTGGAACAAGGATGCATTTGAGTGGGAGGGTGTTAGAGGTAAAGTGAATTTGGAGATGAGATTGGAAGTGAGGTTGAGTTGGGGTTGGTCTTGGGGTAAGGCTTGGAGTTGGGGTTGGGGTGACATAGGACTGAGGGTAGGATCAGGATGACTATGGGGTTACGTTGGAGATCGTTTGGGGTTGGGCATGGCAAGGGCTGTCGTACTCACCAGGGTTGGGCCGGTTGCACAAATCAAACTCACACACGGCCTCTGTCAGCGTGATGATCTGCATGCCTACCCGATAGCTCATGGTCCTATTGGTCTTCTCGGGATGGGCACAGTCTGTCTCCACCACCTCCAGCTCTTCCCCTTCTGTGAGGAGTGTATCTTTGTTACCCCGGAGGCTCCTCTGGGCTCAACCAGCCTCTAACACTCCTGGTCTTAAGGTAACCACGCCTGTGGCTGATCCTCAGACCTCTATTCTGATTTGGGTCCAACCCTGTCTTTTCTAGAGTCATCCCCCCTCCCCACCCCTCACAGGGACCCTACTCTCTCAGTGACAACACTGGGACCTTCTAGCTCCATCTCCCTCTCCCTCCCAACTTAGTCATCAGCAGGGAGATGCCTCGAATATGAAGTTTTAAAGGAAAATGCTTTAAGCTTACCCCAAAGTATAAGACAATGATATAATAACTACTGTCCATCCATCATCCAACTTTATAAAATATTAAGCACTTCATTACATTTAGCGCAGATATTTTTAAAATAAACTAACCTTAAAAGATACAGTGAAAGCCTTCGGTAGCCCCCCACCCTCACCCCACTCCGCCCTATCACATTCCCCTATGCCCTGTCCAGAGCCAACCACTGGTGTAGGTAATTCTTATGCTGTTGCTTCACATATTTCACACTTTATATTTAAGGGTATCATACTCTGCCACATGCTTTTATTTTCCTGTCCACCTTACGTTTTTTAGGTGTATCCATGTTAATACCCCCGGTTCTGGTTTCTTCTTTAAACTGTGTGGTATTTCATTATGTGATTACATCATAATTTTCTCCTCTGCTGCCAAGTGACTTTAGGGTGTTTCCAGTTTTCGCTATCACAAACATCACTGCTAAGAACATTCTTACACATGTGTCCGTGGGCACACGCAGTCCCCGGGCAGATGCGGCCAAGGTTCTTCGTGTTTCTATGTTCCTAGGAGTTGAAATGCTGGCTGTAGGGCACTCTACTCGTCGTCTACACTAGAGATTGCCAAATCGCTCCGTGAGGTGGAGTCCCCTGAAGGCGGGGTCTGCAGCTCCACATGCCCATGGACCCCAGCATTGTCAGATTTTTAAATGTCTGCCAGCCTGGTGGGCGTGAAGCGGTCTCCTGGTCTTTCTGTTTGCATTTCCCTGGTAGTTGGTGAGTCAAGCCTCCTGGTCAGGCGCATGCCCGGTGGCGCTGGAGTGGGGGCTTACCTTGCCATATGCTCAGGATCGTGGCCCTGCAGAGATCCTGGCCGGGCGCGCACTCTTGCACCTGGCAATGCCCGGTCCTCTCACACCGCATGCACCGCAGGCCCCAGGCGGCTGGGGGAGAGAGCGGGACCACAGGAGAGTTTATTATAGCTCTGCGCCAGTGTTCCCCCTCTCGCCCCCTGATGTCCCGATACCAGGACCAAGTCTCCAAGCCCAGTGCGCTCAGGTTCGTGCGCCACGTTCTTCCAGCCCAGTGCACTCCTAGTCTCTCTCTCAATGTTCTATCTACGCACCCCTTTCCTAAGACTCTAACCCGCCCCCCCCCCAAGTCCTTCCCTAACGTATCCCCTCGCTAATTTCCTCTGGAAAGCTGTCTGCATGTGGGGCCTTATCCTCAAAGCCCTATCTCCACTCTCAGTCCGTCCGGAAGCCAAGCTCTGCTCCCCCATCCCGCCGACCCTCGGTCTACTCCGCCAGCTCTCCTAGGCCATGCCATCCTCACCCGACTCCGGCGGACCTTTACGTTCTACCCCCGTCCCCCCTGCCCTGTACTCACTTTACCCACACCGAGCTTCCCCAGGTTCTACCCCCTCCAAAGTCTGTTCCCAACATTCTCTCCTCTCATCAGTCCACTCTGAACTTCTAACCCCGCCCATCAGCCCTCCGAGATTCTACCAGCAGTGGGCAAACTACGGCCCACGGGCCGGATCTGGCCCATTCGGCTGTTCTATCCGGCCCGCGGAGCCGAAAGAGCGGAGGGTTCTCTTGCTCTCCCCTCCGCTCCTTCACCAGCAGCAGTGTTAACATGTATTAGTTCACACAAACACTCCATCCATGCTTTTGTTCCGGCCCTCCGGTCCAGTTTAAGAACCCATTGTGGCCCTCGAGTCAAAAAGTTTGCCCACCCCTACTACCCAACTACGCCTTGGCTCGCACAGTAGCCCCCAGCGGTTCAACCCCTCCCTGCCCGCCGGCTCCTCCCCTAGGTCCTCTCCCCGCCCACTAGCTCCGTCCCCAGGCTCTCTCCCTGCCCACTAGCTCCGTCCCCAGGCTCTCTCCCTGCCCACTAGCTCCGTCCCCAGGCTCTCTCCCTGCCCACTAGCTCCGCCCCCAGGCTCTCTCCCCGCCCATTAGCTCCGCCCCCAGGTCCTCTCCCCGCCCGCTAGCTCCTCCCCCAGGTCATCTCCCCGCCCACTAACTCCTCCCCCAGGTTCTCTCCCCGCCCACTAGCCTGCCCCCAGGTTCCCTCCCCGCCCACTCGCTCCGCCCCCAGGTCCTCTCCCCGCCCGCTAGCTCCGCCCCCAGATTCCCTCCCCGCCCACTCGCTCCGCCCCCAGGTTCCCTCCCCGCCCCCTCGCCCCGCCCCCCGGTTCCCTCCCCGCCCACCCGCTCCGCCCCCAGGTCCTCTCCCCGCCCACTCGCTCCGCCCCCAGGTTCCCTCCCCGCCCACTCGCTCCGCCCCCAGGTTCCCTCCCCGCCCACTCGCTCCGCCCCCAGGTTCCCTCCCCGCCCACTCGCTCCGCCCCCAGGTTCCCTCCCCGCCCACTCGCTCCGCCCCGAGGTTATAGCTCCGCAGGCTAGCCCGGCTGCAAGACCTATTCTCCGCCCTCCAGGCCTGACATATGCTCCCTGCCCGCCGCCCCCAAATTCGGAGTCCTCCAGTCATTACTCATTCAACGGTCGGGAGAGCTTTCCGGGTTATTCATTGACAAAATACTCCTCAACCCCAAACAGCCCCCCTCCCACCTCGCTCTGACTCAGTTCCTTCTCTATTTCCTCGAGGTTTGTCAGCCCTTTCCCCTACATTTTCCGGGGAAAGCAGGTGAGAGGGTCCTCCAGAGACCAGCCCTAGGTCTCCAGCCTCTGCCTCCGTGACGCTCGACCTGGACTCTGTGGACCTTGTGTTAAATGCTCTGTCCTCCCTACGTCGGGGGGAGAGGGGGTGGTGACAGAGTGGAGAGAGCAGTGGGACGGCCCTGTGGGGATCAGACTCCCACGTATTCAAGAACTGGCTGTGTGACCTCGGGCCGGTTACTTAACCTCTCCCTGCCTCAGTTTCCTTCTGTGTAGTAAAACAGAAGGAAATATAATCCCGCCCTCCCAGTTGGAAATTGCCAGTAAAGAGCGTAGAAGAGGACCTGGGAGCAAGAGCGCACTCACTCAAAGGTGGCTGCTGCGAAATGCCTTCGCTCAACTAGTATTTCCCGAGCACATACATACTGTGTGCTAGGCACTGTGCCCTGTGGGCTGCAGAGAGGAGAGCCAGTATTTCAATGGAGGGGCTGTGGACTGAGCTCCCCTTCTCCTCCTCCAACTCACCGGACTTCGAGTCCCCTTCCCCTCCTGTCCCTCCCTTCCCCGCCCTCACACTCAGTTCCCGGAGCGGGTGCTGGGCCCCGGCCCCTACCTGGAATGCAGGCTTGAACCAGCAGCAGCAGCAGCAGCGGCAGCGTCAGCATTCCCGGGACGCCCATGGTAGGCAGCGGCTCGCGTACGTGGCCTCCCTGCACTTCTGAGTCTGGCCGCGGGAAGCAGACAGTTTTGTTATCCCTGGGGCTCCTCCCACACGTTTGGCGAAAGAACTAGTCAGCTCTAGATGCGTGGGCGCCCCACCTCCCCTCCATGTCACCCACCCCCCACCAGGCTTCCTCTACCAGGGCGTGGCCTGCAGAGCAGGGGGCGGGCTCTGCTCTGATGCACAGCTGTGTCCCAGGCCACTGGGGTGCAAATTCCAGCCCCCCCCACCCCCTCTTCCTTCTCTGGGATCCGGGGCAAGGAACCTCACCCCTCAGGTTAAAACTTGTCCCGATGGGGAATTCGTGGCTGATTATCAGATAATATTGGATTTTTGTTATTGTTAGGAGGGACAATGGCATTGTAGTTATGTGGGGAAATGTCTTACCATTTAGAGACGAATGTTGAAATATTTGGGCTTGAAATAATATGTCTCTAATTTGCTTTAAAATACTTCAGCCAAAAAGTATATAGTGCTGTTATGACAAGGTCTTTGTGGTTATGTGGGAAAATTGTTCTTAATTTTTATAGCTCCCTGAAATATTTAGAGGTTAATGTCATTGATGTCTGCATCTACTTTAATATACTGTGGGGGGGGGCGGGGGAAGCCAAAGTATGCAGTGGTTCTCAACCTTCTGGCCCTTTAAATACAGTTCCTCATGTTGTGACCCAACCATAAAATTATTTTCGTTGCTACTTCATCACTGTCATGTTGTTACTGTTATGAATCGTAATGTAAATATCTGATATGCAGGATGGTCTTAGGCGACCCCTGTGAAAGGGTCGTTGGACAGCCAAAGGGGTCGCGACCCACAGGTTGAGAATCGCTGGATTAAGGTAACATACGTCATTCTGCTTCCTTTTCTGTGTGTTTGTAAAGATTCATACTACAGCCCTGACCGGTTTGGCTCAGCGGATAGAGCGTTGGCCTGCGGACGCAAGGGTCCCAGGTTCGATTCTGGTCAAGGGCATGTGCCTTGGTTGCGGGCGCATCCCCAGTGGGGGGCGTGCAGGAGACAGCTGATCGGTGTTTCTCTCTCATCGATGTTTCTGGCTCTATCCCTCTCCCCTCCTCTCTGTGAAAAGTCAATAAAGTATATTTTTTAAAAAAGATTCATACTACATCTTTTTAATTTATTGATTTTAGAGAGAGAGGAAGGGAGAAAGAGAGAAACATTGATTTGTTGTTCCACTCATTTATACATTCATTGGTTGATTCTTGTATGTGTCCTGACGGGAATCAGACCTGCAACCTTGCATATCAGGTAGCTCTAATCAACTGAGCTACCCGGCCAATACATTTTTTTTTAAGTAAAATAAAATGCAAAAGATAAAATAGCCTCTCTGTGTTAGGATGCTTCTGACCAATCAGAGCAATCTAATGCAGATAAGATCTTTGAACAGCTGCTAACCCACTTGGAGGACTTGGCAAATTCCTTCAGTATTTACTAAGTGTCAGGCACTGGCCCAGGACTGCGTCACAGCAGCAAACAAAGCAAAGTCCCTGCCCTTGGGGCGTAGATTTGTGCTATCTAATCTCTGGCTGTCTGGCAGTGGTAAATAAAATGGGAAAACAAGCCAGGTTGAAGAAGGTGCCAGGTACCTGCGAGGTGTGGTCAGTTTCAGTGGGGTGATCCAGGAGGGCTTCCCTGAGCAGGTGGCATTTGAGCAGAGACTGAATGGGTGAGGGAAGAAGTCAGGCAATTGGTCTGGGAAGAGTTCCAGGGGGAGGAAAGAGCCAGTGCAAAAGCTGAGGCAGGTGCGTGCCTGAGGATCTGGCAGAGTAGCTGGAACAGGCTGGGGAAGGGAGAGAGCAACAGGCACTGAGTAAGTAGTAGCTACCTCTACTTCTACCACTACACAGTGATGAAACTATTGCTATTATTAATATTTTTTGGGTAAGGGATTATAAATCTATTAGGTCATCTGGATACCAGATGGGCCGAGCCCCCAAATGGCGCCTGCCTATTGTTATTCTTATTCACTGAAGCCTTAAGCTGGTGATTTAAAGATGAGTAGAAAAGTCCCAAAGAAACCTTCTCTTCTAAGAGGCAGTATGTCCTAGTGATGAAGAGGGTGGGGCCCTGACCGGTTTGGCTCAGTGGATGGAGCGTTGGCCTGCAGACTGAAGGGCCCCAGGTTCGATTCCGGTCAAGGGCGTGTACCTTGGTTGCGGGCACATCCCCAGTAGAGAGTGTGCAGGAGGCAACTGATGGATGTTTCTAACTCTCTCTCCCTCTCCCTTCCTCTCTCTGAAATCAATAAAAATGTATTTTTTTTTTTTTAAAAAAAAGAGTGTGGGGGCTGGCCCCAGACTGTGAGGGTTCAAATTCCAGCGAGGTACTCACTAGCTGTGTGCTCTGGGCAGGTTGCTTAACCGTCCTGTGCCTCCAGCTCCCTATCTGGGAAGGCACCATAACAGTGCCTCCCTCTCAGGGCTGGTGTGCTAGGCACAGAAAAGAATGCGACCAAGGGGCTTGCCATGGTGCCTGGTGCATAGTAGGTGCTCAACAGGAAACTGTACCTGTCGTTAGGATTATTGCACCCAGGCGCTGGCCCTGGTTTCCCGTCTGTGAGGTGGGAAGGGAGGTGGAGACAGGGCCGTAATGCTGACCTCTCCCTCGCATGACTCCGTGGACCATCAGATAGCCTCCTTCCTGAGCCTCCGTTTCCTCGGGTGGAACCTGGGGCCCCGCCTGGGTTTTGCCTGAAGAGTGAATGAGATATTAACGTGCATGAGGTGGGGAAATAGAAAGTTGGGGTGCTGGTCCAGGAGGGCTGGCTGGAGGTCCAGCTCAGCCATTTGCTCCTGGGCGACCATGGGCAGGTGGCTTCCCTCCTCAGAGCCTTGCTTTTTCCGGCTGAGACATGGGTCTGGGGAGGGCGGGAGGCATCAGGTGTGCGTGTCACACGAAACTGTGTGGTCTGGGATTCCACTTCCTGGGCTGGGTGACCTCACCACTCTCTGACACAATTTCCTCTTTTATTTGAAGAACGGGGGAATTGTCTTGAACCCCACCCATCCCCTCCTCAGACTGCTCTGGTCTCCCCGAAATTCTGTCTGTTTCTCTTTTCCTGTGTCTCTCCGTCTCTGCCTTTTGCTATCTCTCTGTTTCTTCTTTTCCTTTGTCTCTGTATCCATACCTGACTCTCTCTTTCGGTGTCACTGTATCTGTTTTCTCTCTTTCTGTTTCTCTGTCTCTCTCTGACTCGTTCTCTCTGTCTCTCCCTGAAGTGACACACACCAGGGAGGTCCAGGGATGAATTAGGGGAGGGGCCGGCAGGGGGCCAGGCTGTGCACAAGCCCAGAAAATCCGCAGGAATGTCCTTCCTCCTGTGACTCACCTGGGCCTCTCCCCATCTTGCCTGCCAGCTGGGTCCGGGGAGAGGCCCGCGGGTTTCGGGGACTTCCCGGGCTGAGAAGAGGAGAGTCCCCTTCGGAGACAGAGAGGGAGAGAGACAGACACGCAGAGAGGGAGGCAGTGAGAGAGACAGAGCTAGAGATGGGGTGGGGGGAGCGGAGAGAGGCCACAGACAGACTAACTCGGGAAATCAGAGAGGAAGAGAGAGATGACAAAACAGCAAATGAGAGACACGGACAGAGGCTGACACAGGGACAGAGACAGATTGACAGAGGGAGTTAGAGAGAATAACACCAATTGTCTGCAAAGAGAGAAAAGGGGAGGCACTGAGAGACAGGCACTGTGCACGCTGGGACCCCTCACCTCCTGCCTCTGGCCTGGGCTGATGCTGGGGGTCTGCTGTGCCCATGTCCTCCCCAGCTCCAGGCCTACCTGGCAATACCGGTGTCTCCTCTCAGCGCCTCGCTTTTTCTCTGCCAAAACTGGGGGCGGGGGGGGGGAACAGAGAGGAATCACCCCAGGGAGTGAAAGAGCTGGGCACCCCCTGGAGTCCACACTCCGCTGCCCCCATTTTCCAGATAGAGAAACGGAGGCGCCCCCCGTCCTGCTGATTGGGTGCTTGTGCTAGGCGGGGCGCTGTCCTGAGAGCTTCACCTGAAGAACTTGGCGAATCCTCATCCTATTTCACGCTGAAGACACGGAGGCTTCAGGGGTGAGGTTAGCTGAATGGTGCCCTCGATGATATCCAGGTCCTAAGTGCTGGAACCTGTGAGTGTTACCTGATGTGAAAAAAGGGTCTTTTGTGCATGTGATTAAGTCAAGGATTGTAGGTGTGTGTGTGTGTGTGTGTGTGTGTGTGTGTGTGCGCGTTAATCCTCACCCGAGGATATTTTTCCATTAATTTTTAGAGAGAGTGGAAGGGAAGGGAGAGACAGTGATAGAGATAAACATCAATGAGAGACACATCGGTTGGCTGCCTCCTGCACCTGCCCCGACTGGGGCTGGGGATCGAGCCTACAATCGAGGTATTTGCCCTTGACTGGAATCGAACACAAGACCCTTCATTCTGAGGTCCGATGCTCTACCCATTGGACAAACCGGCCAGGCCTAGGTTAAGGATTTTTTTTTTTAATATATTTTATTGATTTTTCACAGAGAGGAAGGGAGAGAGATAGAGAGCCAGAAACATCGGTGAGAGAGAAACACTGACTAGCTGCCTCCTGCACATCCCCCACCGGGGATGTGCCCGCAACCCAGGCACATGCCCTTGACCGGAATCGAACCCGGGACCCCTCAGTCCGCAGGCCGACGCTCTATCCACTGAGCCAAACTAGTTTCGGCTAGGTTAAGGATTTTATGACGGAGACATTACCCCGATGATCTGGGTGGGCCCTACATGTAATCACAAGTGTCCTTACAGGGGGAGGCAAGCGGACCTTCGACTGTGGACAGAAGCAGAGGGAGACAGGTCAGAGAGAGGAGGTGCGCTGCTGCGGCTTTGAAGGTGGAGGAAGGGGTCAGAACAAAGGAATTTAAGGGGTGCAGCTCTCTGGGCTGGAAAAGGAAGGAGACCACTGCACCCCGAGGATCTCCCCGGGGAGTGCTGCCTGCTGATACCTTGATTTTGGCCACTTAAGACTCATTAGAGCCCTAACCTGTTTGGCTCAGTGGATAGAGCGTCGGCCTGCAGCCTGAAAGGTCCTGGGTTCGATTCCGGTCAAGGGCATGTACCTTGGTTGCGGGCACATCCCCAGTAGGGGGTGTGCAGGAGGCAGCTGATCGATGTTTCTCTCTCATCGATGTTTCTAACTCTCTATCCCTCTCCCTTCCTCTCTGTAAAAAATCAATAAAATATATTATAAAAAAAGACTTATTAGAGATTTCTGACCTTCAGTGCTCTAGGGCAGTGGTCGCCAACCGGTGGTCCGCAAACCGCTGGTGGTCCGTGATTTCCGAAAGTTGGCGACCGCTGCCCTAGAGACACATTTCTATTGTTTAAAAGCCACTATGTCTGTGGTAATTTATGGCAACAAGTAGAAACACAAGCTGTTCAGTCACTTGCCGAGGATGACTTGGAAGTATAAAGTCAGGACCACTTGGCCTGGCTGGTGTGGGTCAGGGGTTGAGCATCGACCTATGAACCAGGAGGTCATGGTTTGATTCCCAGTCAGGGCACATGCCCGGGTTGTGGGCTCAATCCCCAGGAGGCGTGCAGGAGGCAGCCCATCAATGATTCTCTCTCATTGTTAATGTTTCTATCTCCCTCCCCCTTCCTCTCTGAAATCAATAAAAACATATTTTAAAAAATAAAATCAGGACGGTTTGGACACAAGCAGTCTGGCACTACACCCATGCTCATAACTGCCAGCTGGGGGTTGCTGCTGGCGGGGGGTGGGGTGACAAGTACTGGGGGCTAGAAGCGCCCAGCCTCTTCCCACCCCTCCTCCAGCAGCCTGCCTCGCCTCGCCTCTCTCTGGCTCGTGGGCATGAGGTGACTTGGGGAGAAGAGGGATCCAGAGAAGAAAAACATTGCAGAGTCTGTGCAAAGAAGAACAGTTTCCCTGCCTCTAGCTTTTTGCAGCTCAGGCTCCACCAGAGCAGAAATAATCATCGCGATTCAAAGGCTGATGTTACTAATATACAAAGAGCTCCTCTTAGGGGTTGAATTATGCTCCCTTGTAGAGAGAGAGAGAGAGAAAGAGAGAGAGAGAGAGTTAGTTGAAGTCCTGGCCTACAGTACTCAGAATGTGACCTTATTTAGAAATAGGGCTGTTGCCCACGTAGTTAGTTAAGATGAGCTCATAATGGGGTAGGGCGGACCCTCATCCAATGGGACTGGTGTCCTTTATTTAAAAAAAGAATTTTTTTTAAATTGATTTCAGAGAGGAAGGGAGAGGGAGCGAGAGATAGAAACATCAATGATGAGACAGAATCATGGATAGGCTGCCTCCTGCACGCCCCACACTGGGGATCGAGCCCACAACCCGGGCATGTGCCCTTGACTGGAATCGAACCTGGGACCCCTCAGTCTGCAGGCTGGTGCTCCATCCACTGAGCCACACCAGCTCCTTTATAGGAGACGACCCTGTGAAGACAGAGACATGGAAGAGGCCATGTGAAAAGCAGAGATTGAAAGCAGAGACTGGAGTTAGGCAGCTACAAGCCAAGGGATGCCAAAGACTGCCGGCAAACCACCAGAGCCAGCCCAGGTCCTCGCGTGGTTTCAGAGAGAGCGCGGTCCTGCTGACACCTTGATTTCGGACTCCAGCTTCCGATTGCGAGACAATACATTTCTGTTGTTTTGAGCCACCCAGTTTGTGACACTGTTGCAGCAGCCTCACGCAACTCACACAGCTGCTGTGACTCAATAGAAAAATTAGCAAAGGACAGAAGAGGAAGGACACGGGACTCTTCTAAAAGCGGCACTAAAATCCCATGTGCAGCCTAGCCAGTTTGGCTCAGTGGGTAGAGCGTGGACCTGCGGACTGAAGGGTCCCAGTTTCGATTCTGGTCAAGGGCACATGTCCGGGTTGTGGGCTCAATCCCCAGTAGAGGGCATGCAGGAGGCAGCCGATCAATGATTCTCTCATCATTGATGTTTCTATCTCTCTCTCCCTCTCCCTTCCTCTCTGAAATCAATAAAGAAATATATATATTTTAAAAGTAACTTTCTTTAATATATATATATATATCCACCCTATCTAATAATAGAGAAACATGGTAATTAGCCATACCTCTGCTACCCTTCCCATAGGCTAATCAGCAGGATATGCAAATTAACTGCCAACCAAGATGGTGGCCGGCAGCCAGGCAGCTTGAAGTGAACAGGAGGCTTGCTTGCTTCAGTGACGGAGGAAGCTAACGTTCCCTGCCTGCCTTGCCGGCCTCTGAGCTTGCAGTTTAAGAAACATTGTTACAAATATAGAAGCTAAACAAAACCCCAGAAACCTGCTTTCAGCCAGCCGGGCTTCAGACAGCAGGACCACAACATTGTTTCAATTATAGAACAAATGCAGATCCCTGCTTTCAGCCAGCTGGGATCTCAGAGCTGGAGTAGCAGGACTGCAACAGTGTTACAATTATAGAACCCAAACAAACCAAATACCTGCTTTCAGCAGCCGAGGCCTCAGAGCTGGAGCCAAGCCTCAGAGCTAAAGCTGGCCCAGAATAAAAAAAAAAAGAAAAAAAGGACAGGTTGGGAGCTTCAGTCACCTGCCAGCCTGAAAACGGCCTTCAGCCCCTCACCCAGACTGGCCAGGCACCCCAGTGGGGACCCCCACCCTGGTCCAGGACACCCTTCAGGGCAAACCAGCCGGCCCCCACCCATGCACCAGGCCTCTATCCTATATAGTAAAAGGGTAATATGCCTCCCAGCACCGGGATCAGCAGAGCTGCGAGGCCTCCTGGCCCCTGGAGCAGTGTGACAGGGGGCAGCGACCAAACCCCCTGATCGCCCTGTGGCTCTGTGTGTGACAGGGTGCAGTGCCCCAACCCCCCCCCCCTCCCCGCACCATGAGCCCTGCTCTTCGTGTGATGGAGTAGAGCCATAACCTCCCCATTGGCCCTGCCCTGAGTATGACAGTGGCGGCACCCCAACCCCCTGATCGGCCCTGCTCTGTGGGTGATAGAGGGCAGCGTCCCAACCCCCTGACCCGCCCTGCTCTGTGGGTGATAGAGGGCGGCGCCCCAACCCCCTGATCTGCCCTGCTCTGTGGGTGATAGAGGGCGGCGCCCCAACCCCCTGATCCGCCCTGCTCTGTGGGTGACAGGGGGCGGTGCCCCAACTCCCCTATAGGCCCTACTCTGTGAGTGACAGGGGGAGCTCCTCAACTCCCTGCCCGGCCCTGCTCTGTGCATGACAGGGGGGAGCTCCCCAACCCCTGATGGGCCCTGCTCTGTGCATGACAGGGGGGAGTTCCTCAACCCCCTGATCGGCTCTGCTCTGTGCATGACAGGGGGGAGCTCCCCAACCCCTGATGGGCCCTGCTCTGTGCATGACAGGTTGCAGCTCCTCAACCCCCTGATTGGCCCTGCTCTGTGCATGACAGGGGGGAGCTCCCCAACCCCCTGATTGACCCTGCTCTGTGCGTGACAGGGTACAGAGCCCCAACCCCCTGATGGGCCTGCTCTGTGCGTGACAGGGGGTGCTCCTCAACCCCCTGATCGGCCCTGCTCTGTGCATGACAGGGGATGGCGCCCCAACCCCCTGATCGGCCCTGCTCTGTGCATGACAGGGGGTGGCACCGCAACCTCCCTATCGACCCTGCCTTGAGTGTGACAGGGGGCGGCGCCCCAACCCCCCGATCGGCCCTACTCTGAGCGTGACTAGGGGTGGCATTGCAATCTCCTGATCCGCCCTGCTCTGTGCATGACAGGGGGTGGCGCTCCAACTCCCCAGTCGGCCCTGCTCTGAGCCCGACCAGGGGCTGCACCTAGGGATTGGGCCTGCCCTCTGCCACCCGGGAGCAGGCCTAAGCCAGCAGGTCGTTATCTCCCGAGGGGTCCCAGACTGCGAGAGGGCACAGGCTGGCCTGAGGGACCCCCTTTCCCCCCCGAGTGCACAAATTTTTGTGCACCGGGCCTCTAGTATATATATAATAAAATAAAATAAGATCCCATGTGCATCAGTGTAGCTCTTGCTGTGCTGTACCACCCCAGCCTTTAGGGACTTAAAAACAGCAACATGCCTCCAGGTTCTGTGGGCTGGCTGGGCCCAGGAGGCCTCGGGTAGCCTCACTCAGAAGTCCTCAGCTGGGCTGCCTGGCATGCCCCAGCCTCAGTCCGAATGTGTTCCCGTCCTGCAGGAGGCACGTTCAAGCACACGGTGGCTAAGGCAGGTTCATGCACACGATGGCTAAGGCAGGTTCATGCACACAATGGCTAAAGGGTTCCTGGCAGCAAGATATTTGGAACAGAAGCTGCACATGTCCACATCTGAGGCTCAGATGCATGCGACATCACTTCTGCTGCGTTCCATTGGTCAGAGCCAGTCCTGAGACTGGCTCAGAGTTGAGGAGGGGAAATAAACCCCATTTTTTGGAGGAAGGAGCCACATAGAATTCATGGCCATTTGCATTCTCCCATGCCCCTTTCACCTACAGATTGGCAAAAGGAAACAGTTTGATGATGCCCTGGCTGGGTGGCTCAGTCAGTAAGCATTGTTCCCAAAAGGTTTCAGGTTGGATCCCTGGGCACATGCAGGAGGCAATGATTGAAGCCTCTCTCTCTCTCTCACTCTCTCTCTCTCTCTTTTTCCCTTCCTCTCTCTAAAATCAATACAAACATATTCTTGGGTGAGGATTAAAACAAAAAACAAAACACAGTTTGATGGTACTCGGAGTCGGCCAGTCTGTGGGGAGACAGACACTGCCCTTCACCGTTGGGTTGTCAGTTGGTACAACCCATGGAGGGTCGTTTCGCAACTGCTCTCATAATCACAAATGTAGCAAAACCTTTGGATATAGCAAAACCACTTACCACTTGGGGTGGGGGGGTGCACCTCTGAAATGCTATGAGCACAAAATTCTTCATTGCAACACAGATTGTAATACTAAGTGGTGGGAAAATAGCTAACTGTACAAGAGGCCTATCTATCCACCGGAAAAAAGCAAGAGGAAATGATGCAACACTATGCAAACCAGGTTACATTATTGTCAAGTGAAAAAATCTAGGGGCACAGCAGTGCACAGCGTCCACTGTGGCTGGTGTGTAAACGGGGGTGCACGTGCCCCTATTTGCTTATAGATGCAGCAAGCAACGCCTCTGCAGTCCCCTTGCCTCCCGGTTTCCAATTAAGGGCAGGGAAACGTCCCTTGCCTGCCTCCCGTCCTTCATGCTCTTTACCCCGCAAGCCTCCTGTTTGTGCAGACCGCGGCCTGTTTACCAGCCCGAGTTATCAGCCAGTCTTTCAGGAGGCTGGGTTCTCCCAGTCACGCAGCACCTGGAGCTGCTGCCTCCCCCCCAGCTCCAGGCTCCAGCTTGGGGGACCTGCTCTTCCTTCTTCCCATTCCTCCTGGACCCAGGGCTCACCTGGGAGGAGGTGGGCCTTCTCCCCAAAGTTCTCCCTGTCACAGCCCCTCCCACCTCAGGAAAAGCCACCCCCAGGCTCTTACCTTCTCCCCTTAGGGTTGGCCCCTTCCAAAGCACCCTCCTTGACTGTACACACTGACTGGGCCCCCGCCCTGGAGCCTGGGAAGCGTGACAGGCCTGGGCGTCACCTTGGCCTGGTCCTGCCACTCGCGAGGGATCTCTCCTCCGAGCCAGGGGAGGGGACCACCCCAGCTTGCAGTGCCCGCTGCTGGGTAGTGAGGATGGCACGGGCACCTGTGTTCTCAGAGATCTACCACATCAGCTCACTGAATCCTCACAGCCCTTGGACGTGGGGCCCCCTACTCGCCCTGCTTGACAAATGGGGAAACCGAGGCTGCGGGGGTTGAAAGGCCTGCCCACGGCTGTCCAGCTTGAAGTGGCAGAGCCGGGACTTGAACCCAGGCCTTGTGGCTCCGGGTGGTTTGAAGCCTGAGCATCATTAGCACGGACCCCCCAACAGGAACTGTGGATCCTGGGGTGAACACAATGAGGCCCCAGTTACATCTCAAAGGAGAGGAGGTGCTGGGAAGGGGACTCACAGATCACGAAGAGGTGCCTGACGGAGACCACGCACGGGGCTGGAAACGCCCTGTGGTGGAGAGCGACCTCATTCCCACCGGGCATTTGCACAGGTCAAGGCTGCCCAGCCAGAGGCAGGGAGAGGCAGCAGCGCAATGCAGGCCTCATGCAGGTGAGCGGGCGGGGGCGGGGGGCTGTCTTTCCTCTCCTCTCTCGGTGAAGCCCAGTGGTCAGGTCATAGAACAGTGATGGCGAACCTATGAACTCATTTTTTTGGGTTGATTTTTCTTTGTTAAATGGCATTTAAATATATAAAATAAATACCAAAAATATAAGTCTTTGTTTTACTGTGGTTGCAAATATCAAAAAATTTCTATATGTGACACAGCACCAGAGTTAAGTTTTTCAAAATGCTGACATGCCGAGCTCAAAAGGTTCGCCATCACTGTCATAGAGGCTTGGCTTCGAATTCTGGCTGAGTCAACATCCTCACTTTGTGGCCCTGGACAGTGAGCCTTATTTTCTTTTTCTAACAACGGGGAAACTCAGGGCTGATTTCAGCTGTACCAGTTGGTAAAATATTGAGCTACTTCCAGATTTGGTTGGTGAAAATGGGCTACCCAAGGCCCCCCTGCCCCACCCGCCCCCCCTAGCACGTCAGGGTTCCTCCAGCACCCCATGCTCCAGCACCTGAAAGGGAAACTCCAGGTGATGGAGGCTTCCAGGATGCTTTCCAGCACGCCGGCAGAGTCGTTGCTGCTGCGGGGCCTGGCTGATACTGACTGATGGGAAAACATTTTGAATATCTCTCCTGGGTTTGATGATAGCGGCACATAAGACTGCCGTAAGGAGTCAGTGAGCTAACGTCTCTCTGGACTGACCAGGCAAACCTGCTAATAATAGTAATAATAACAACAATAACAGCACTCATTCTCCTTCTTTGGCTTCACTGAGTAGCCAGAAATTCTCCCATGGACCTCTTAGAACTCAGTTTCCCCATCTCCATGCTCCCTGAGCCCCTCCCCACCAGGTGACCCCGTGGGCCAGGATGGTGGGTGGGGCTGCTATCTCCCCAGCCTGTTTGCTTTCCCTGCTCATGGGCTGCCACCCCAGCCAAGGACCTTGAATAAAAGGCCAGGGCACCCTACCCTGCTTCCTGCTCTCCGGCCTGGATCATGCTCCGGCTCCTCCCTGCGTTGGCGCTCCTAGGGGCGCTGGCTGCCCCTGCAGGTAGGCGCACTGTGTGGGGTCCCAGGGAGAGCAGGGGAGTCTGAGCCCCAGCTCCCTCCACCTCCGCTTGTTGTCTCCCAGAGGCAGCTGAAGGGAGGGCGCAGACTTGGGTCTGGAGCCAGGATGCCTGGGTTCAAATCCTGCCTCTGACACTTCCTAGCTGTGACCTTGAGCGCAAGCCACTTAACCTCTCTGCTTCAGGTCCCAGCTATGAGAGGAGGGTGATAGCGACCCTGCCTCGGAGGGCTGTTGGGGACATTCATTGCATTGATATGTTTGAGGACCTTATTAAGAGCTTAGAACGGTATCGGGCCATCCGGAGCCCTGTCTGAAGGGGCGCTCTTGTTGATATCAGGAGTAATTATTACTCTTCCCTTCCCTTGCCTTCCCATCGGCCCTTTTGGTTCTGACTGGGCCACCAGTGGCCGGGCTGGGACTGAAGCAGCCCGGACCCCACGGTGCGATGCCGTGTCATTTTGGGTGAGGCTGTAAGTCCGTCTGGCTTCAGGTCCCTCCTCTCTGAGAGGGAGGTGTGAGACAAGGGCGGCGTTTTCCAGCTGTGCCTCCTAGAGCCTGGAAGCTTCTGGGGAAAAGAAAAAGAAATGCCTCTTAGAAGAGCCTCGGGGCCTCCCTGAGGTCGAGGAGACTGGCTGCGGGCGCGGCTCAGTGGTGTAGCGTCGACTATGAACAAAGACGTCACGGTTCCATTCCTGGGCAGGGCACTCGCCCGGGTTGCGGGCTGCGTCTCCAGTGTGGGGCGCGCAGGAGGCAGCCGGTCAACGATTCTCTCTCATCACTGATGTCTCTCCCTCTCCCTTCCTCTTGGAAATCAATGAAAAAAAATTTATATATATATATTTTAAAGAAATGAGGCTGATTGGACAGAGGCGACTCTCCCCAGCCAAGCCTAAGAGGAGAATTCCACTCTCACATGTTCCCTTCTGGGCCTTCGAGGGAGGTGCTATTCAGGGAAAGGGTTCCACGGGCAGAGCCGGTGGGTTGGAGGGAGACCGCCCGCAGCTCCAGCTTGGAGCGCTGACTCCCACCTCCACGCCCTGCCCACCCTCGTCCACCCCCACCCCCAAGCCTTCTGCACCTCCAGGGAGATGTTCCTTCATCTTCTCCCAACAGCCCTACCCACCCCCACCCAGCCTTAGTCCTGTTCGTGTGTGTGTGTGTGTGTGTGTGTGTGTGTGTGTGTGTGTTCTTCCTCCTCTCTCCCCTCAAATAGCAGGCCTGATCACCCCTTTCTCCCCACAGGGACCTCCGTGACGTGTCCAGCCTGCTCTTTGCCAGGAGACTGTAGAGAGACCGTTTGTCCTATGGCCAAAGACTCCTGCTTGTTCCACCAGATGCAGCTGGGTAGAGACCGAACGGGGCGGGGCAGAGAGGATGGGCAATGTGGGTGGGCAGGGATCGGAGGGGAGAGTCAGGGGTGAGCCACCCTGGGACTGGAGGCTCCAAACTTTGCCTCATAGCTCAGCTCAGTACTGTTGGGGGGCGGGTAGGGGTGGTCTCAACACCAGTTGAGGTCCCAGACTGACCTCTGGGAGGGCTTGGGCGTCTCTAGTCTCCCCTCCTCAACCTCTATCCTTAGAGAATGGGACTCTCATCAAGAACGGCTCCTGCGTGGCCCCAAAGGAATGCCCAGAAGGTGTCTACGCCCTGACCTATGCCCCCAACTCGAGTCTCAGCACAGCCTGTTGTGACAACAACTGCAGCAGAGCTGCACAACCAGGTTTGTCACACAGCTGGGTGGAGTGTCATGGGAACCTGGTCTCTGTTTCAAGCCCTGCCTGGCTAGTCAGAGCAAGGAAAGCCTCAGTCTTCTTATCTGGAAAATGGGTGTGAACTAAGCTTTGCAAAGGGTGCCTCCACCACAAAGCTGGCATGTAGCAGGCACTCCATAAGTTGTAGCTGTGCTTGTTGAGTCATTGGGGGGCTGGAGAGAAGCCCCAGACTCTTAGTTCTCCTGAGAGGGGCTCCCCCAAGGGCGAGTTGAGCAGAACAAGCAATGTTATGGGTGGTCGCAGGCCCAGGTGGGGGGAGCCAGCGAGGTGCCGGGGGTGCATGATTTAAGGACGTGCTCACGCTCTGCCCTCCTACGACCGACAGTGAGCACCTTGCTGGCCTCACTGTAGACCTGGCCCTGACTGGTGATAAGATTGCTTTTTGTGGCTGGTAATTTCTTCCAAGAAGGAGTTTGCATTAGGCTGGGGTAGCAATGGGGACACTTGGGGCTACTGGCCATCCTTTCAATCGACTGGGGTGCCCCTCCTCCTAAACTGTGTACCTCAATCAAAAACATCCGAGTCCAAGTCGAGAGGCGGGCATGCCATTCAGAATATAAAACATCATGTCTTGGCCGGTGAACCAGGAGATCGCGGTTTGATTTTACATTCTCTGAGCCGTGGTGAGAGAGTCGGCCTGCACACTGGAGGGTCTCAAGTTTGATTCTTGGTCAAGGCGTGTACCTGGGTCGCAGGTTCGATCCCTGGCCCAGTCAGGGAGCATGCAGGAGGCAACCAATCGATGTGTCTCTCTCACATTGATGTTTCTTTCTCTTTTCCTCTCTCTCTCTCTCTCTCTCTCTCTCTCTCTCTCTCTCTCTCTTCCCCTCCCTCCCTCCTTTCCACTCTCTCTAAAAAGCAATTGAAAAAAAAATGCTCAGGTGAAGATTAACAACAACAAAGAATATAAAATGTCAGTTTTTAAAAATATTTTTCTAATTGATTTTAGAGAGGAAGAGAGAGGGAGAGAGAGAGAGAAACATCAATGATAAGAAAGAATCACTGATCGGTTGCCTCCTACACGCCCCCTACTGGGGATCGAGCACACAACCTGGGCATGTGCCCTTAACCAGAATCAAACCTGGGACCCTTCAGTCTTCAGGCCGACGCTCTATCCACTGAGCCAAACTGGCTAGGGCTAAAATGGCAGTTTTGATGGAAACTGCTTTGAACAAAACTACTATGAGTAGAGAAGGATCAAAGGTACTATCTCAAAATATTCAACTAATTGTCTTTTTTAATCCTCACCTGAGGATATGTTTTCATTTATTCTAGAGAGAGAGGAAGGGGCAGAGAGAGAGAAACATTGATATGAGAGAGAAACATCGATCGGCTGCCTCCTGTGCCCTCCCCGACTGGGGATCAAACTGGCAACCTGGGTATGTGCCCTGACTGGATCAAACCTGCAGCCTTTTTGGTGCACAAGACGACGCTCAACCAACTGAGCCACCCTGCCAGGGCTCGAGTAACTGTCTCTTGGTAAGGGATCAACAGCAGCGCCGGCCAGTAAAATAGAATGTTATCTGTGTATGTAATGGAAGCTTTTCCAGGAGCCAAATCAAAAAGTTACAAAGAGCCCAGCCACATGGCTCAGTTGGTTGAGCGTCGTCCCCGATGGGGCACAAACCTGTGTTGTGGTTTGATCTCTGGTCGGGCCCATACGGAGTGCAGCGATGGATGTTTTTCTCTCACATCGATGTTTCTCTCTCTCTCTCTCTCTCTCTCTCTCTCTCTCTCTAAGCTTGTCCTCAGGCGAGGATTTTAAAAAATTTACAAAGAAAAGGGTAAAATCAATTTTAATAATATGTTTTATTTAATGTAACACACCTGAAACATTTCAACACATATAGAGTCAATCCAATATTATTCATGAAAAATGTTACATTCTTTTTTCACACTAAGCCCCTGACATGAGGT
Organism: Myotis pilosus; assembly: GCA_036010255.1. Lineage (NCBI taxonomy): Eukaryota > Metazoa > Chordata > Mammalia > Chiroptera > Vespertilionidae > Myotis > Myotis pilosus. Next base: position 1,250,997 of record JASKON010000029.1, read on the forward strand.
GGGTCTTACACTCACAGCACATCCCTAGAGGAACCAGCCACCTTTCACGTGCTCAGCAGCCACGCATGGACAGTGGCCGTGAAGGAGCCAGCGCTGTTCATAGTTCTGGTGCTTTTTTCGTCTCCTTTTCTGTACTTGCCAGTATTTCAATATAAACCCACATTAAAACGCCTCGTGACTTAGTTTTGACTCATGAAAAGTATGCTTGAACAGCTTCCTCTTAAAATGTCTGAGATCTCTAAGAAAGCTCTGAAAATTGGTCAGATGGTGGAGAAGCTGGAAGCCACAGTCCCACTCCACAGTCCCACCCCCCAGTCCCACTCCACTCTTTTGCAGAACACCACGAGATCTTAACACCAGAAATAACAGGATCATCTTTAATCGCTTTTGGAATTTGAGGTCTTTGAGGGAAGACCAGTGCTGTGTCTCCAGAGCAGGGCCTGGTACACAGTAGGCACTCAAGAAATGTTTGTGGAATGAATCAAAGGGCCCTTAGGGTCCAGCACGAAGGCTCATTTCGGACAAGTGAACAGTGTGGGGCCAGCCCCGCCCACGGCTCTGTTTGCTGTTCCTCGGAATAAGTCCTTAGGGGCCGGAGGGGGATGACTAAGGTCAGCTGGCCCCACTTTGGAGGAGAATGTTCTGGGCTGTGGTGGGTGGAGGCAGCAAGAACAGAGGCTGGTGGACGTGTTCCTTGGCCCCCATCCCACCCTGACTATACCCCCTCCCACCAGAGGAAGCCCAGCCCAACGGGGTGAAGTGTCACTACTGCTCTGGGAATAGGTCGGCCCCGTGTGACTCCCTGTCGGTCATGAACTGCACCGGACACCAGACTGCGTGTGTCACCCTCAAAGGCACATGGAATCGAGGTAAGGGCTCCCTTAGGAGGTCATTTGCACGGGGAGCCTGCCTCCTGCCTGCGCAAGTAAGTGTTGAGGTCCATTTGCATGCGTGTGCCGGTTATTATTGCTAATTAACAAATCCTTGGCAAATGCAGTGGCTTAAAAACAACCACCACCGTTTTATGGACGCTTATGGTTTCCGTGCGTTGGGAATTCACAAAGGGTTCAGCTGGACAGTTCTGGGACCCTCACCTGGTTGCAGTCAGAAGGTGGCTGGAGGGCAACTGCAGGCCGGAGGGGCCTTTCCGTGCGGTCTCGCCACATGGGTTAGCTTGGGCTTCCTTACATCATGGCGGCCATCCTCTCTACACGGTGGCTGCAGACTTGGAGAACAAGTATTCCAGCAAACAGTGGCAGCTGCATGGTCTTTGACAGCTTAGCTTTGGAAGTCACACCAGGCCCCTTCTGTCATGTGTTACTGGTTGAACCGGCCACAAAGGTCCATCTGGTTTAAAAGGAGGAGGCCTAGACCCTCACCTCTTGATGTTTCAAAGAATTTGCGGAGGTATTTTAAAATCCCCACTTTTTGCAAATGGTTGGAGCAGGGGCCTTTGGAGCAAAAGGCTTAGACTAGACTGGCCAGGGGATACACTAACTGTGAAGCCAACCAAGTGACAGAGAGAAGTGGCCTGGGCTCCTACTCCTGACAGCATAGTGGACTAGACCCTTCGAAGGGTCTTCTTGCTGTAAACAGTGGCATACTGGAGGGGGGCAGGCAGCGGGGGCAGGAGTGGTGGGCGTGGCCCACCCTGGCTGCAGGAGTATTTCATCACTGCCATTGTTTAAAAGTGCTGGTATATGGTGATAATAAAAAGCAGATTGACTTTTCATTGGCTTTATTATTGTCTCTAAAGGCTTTACGGACAATACACTTCCTTATGGCCCGTTGCCAGGACAGATTGCTCCCACTGCCATCTCCCTTGGTATGCCACTGATTACAGATGAACTGGATGCTGTACAAGAATATTTCTCCATGCTTTTGGGGGAATTTCCAAGGGTTTTCAAACAAAATAGTCATGTTAATAGAAATCAGGACAAGAGCAGCGAGCAGAAGTGAAACTGGGAGGGTATGTCGGCTTTGGGTGCCGGGCTCTTAGGTTAGCGCTGTGGTTGGGGAGCTGACCTTTAGGGTCCCGTATATGCCAGGGACCTTGGAAGGAGGCTGAAATGGTCCCGAGTGGGTAGCACTTCCCAGCTCTCAGGATGAGCCAAAGGAAGTCCTCTCCGGAGGAAAGCCGCCAGGGCTTCCACAGATCAACACCAACCCAGCGTGAGCTCACAGTCAGAGCCCACGAGAGGCACAAGGAAAGAAGCCAGCATGAGCGAGGCAGAAGCAATGAACAGCACAGGCAGACCCACGAGGAACCCACCATTGTAGCTCCCAGCTCCGGAACAGAACTGTAGGTGATGTATATGAAGGAACAAAGCTAGAATCGCAGAAAAAAGCAGCAGCAAGAGGCTGTAAGACGTGACCAGGGATGTTTGAAAACGAACCGTATAGAACTATCAGGAGAGACAGAGAGAGACAGACAATCAAGGTGGGAGGCTCAGGCTCTGAGTCCCCCTGACTCTCCGTCTGTTTCTGCAGGGGGCCCCCCAATGCTCAAGGGCTGTGCCACGCCAGCACTGTGCAACCTGCCCGTGAACAGCACCCTAGGCCCCAAAGCGTTTGGATTCCATCTCACAGCCTGGCCTGAATGCTACCGCGAGGCTCCTCCACCCAGCCAGGTGCTTCTGACCTTGACCCTCTCTGCCCTCTCTGGATCCCACTTGCCCTTCCCAAACCTGTGTGTTCCCAGGGTATCCCCTCCCTCCTACGATAATGTTCCCATCACACACACACACACACACACACACACACGCACACACACACCACACACACACACGCACACACCACCTGACATACCAGAAGCAGAAAATCCCATTGGCGCAGAGCCACACATCCTCAAACACCCGCATTTATATCCTGGTACCCCAAACAGCCCTAGAGAGGAGCACGCCTTTCTAACCATGAGCGTCCTGTTGTGTGAGTGCGGTTAGAGCGCTAACTCAGTTTAAAGAAAACATCCGGGGTCTCCTCCTTCCTGTTTTCACTTTCTTGCTTGGGAAGGAAGCCGTTTGCCACCTGTCTCCCTTTGGCTTCACACAGAGCCCTGCTGTAGTTTCAGGCTTCCAGAAGAGAGAGCTCCCTGAGGTAGTGCTCGCCAGGCCACAGCTCCCTAAGTGAGGCCTCTGGCAGAACGGCAGGCCTTTCGCAGGCGAGGGAGGAACTTTCCGGACTTGGGTGGGGCCGCATTTCTTCAGCTCCGGGCACAGGGATGCCTTTGCTGGAAAGCACAGGGCAAGGACGGTTCTGCGAGGCAGACGATCTCTCTGCTGAGTCTGCAGGCAAAAGGGAAACATCCTTCCTTTCACTTCCTCAGATTCCCAGTTGCTAGGAGTTTTACTTTCCAAAACCAAGCAGTGAATTAAAATACTGATCACAATGGGGGGAGCTCAAAATTTACGACATGGAAAGGAAAAGGGGAAGAGAGGATTGCTGCACTGGAACATGGGCCACGGGATCTCTGCATATGCAATTCCTATGGACATATCTCCCCGCGGGGGCACATCGGTAGTCAGGTCCAGACCCATACGTGTGGGCTGGGAAAGGGACAGTACAAACATGCAAATGTATAAAAGCACAAAATAGCCCCAGCCGATTTGGCTCAGTGGATAGAGCGTTGGCCTGCGGACTGAAAGGTCCTGGGTTCGATTCAAGTCAGGGCCTATGCCTGGGTTGTGGGCTCCATCTAGCATGATTCTCTTTTATTATTGATGTTTCTATCTCTCTGTCCCTCTCCCTCCTCTCTGAAATCAATAAAAACATTTAAAAAAATAAAATAAAAGCACAAAATATCCACAGATATGCAGAAACAGGCTAACATCCACAAACGTTCACGTCTGTGTGCTAGCATATATTTCCAAGCACCCCACGCCTCGCTGGAAACACAGACACACACACACACACACACACACACACACACACACACACACACACAACCAGCCTTACACACATGCACATAAAAATGTGCTCTCTTCACACAGGTACACACATGCACACCTACTCCCACAGGGGCTCATGGAGATGCACACACAAACACCCCCATCCTCCCACAGACCGTTCCAGAACACAGAGTTCAACCTGGGCGCCACAGCCACGCGCACACAGAGAGACAGGCCTGCACGCTGCTACACACAAACTGCGTCACGGCAGAAGTGCACACACACGGTGTAGTTACACAATCACAGGCACATACCGAGGTGCCTAGAAATGTGTGTGTGTACATGCACACACACACACACACACACACACACACACACACACACACACGTTGTCCTCCAGCAGCTCATCTTCCTCTCTCCCCAGGTACCCGAGCAACTTCGACCCACAGCAAGGCCAAGGCCCCACCTGTTTCACCTGCTCGGACAGCGACCATTGCCACCCTTTCTCCTGCCCGGCAGAGTGGAGCTACTGCCTTCAGACGGCTGGCATCCTGGGTGAGCGTCCCTGGGAGGGGCTGGGAGGGGGGGCAGATGCGGGGCCTGGGCCATAGTAAGGCCTCTGCTTGCCCTCCGGGCCTGCTGCCTTGACTGCAGTCACAGCCGCCTTTTCCTGCCCGTGGAGGACAGAGGCTGGTGGCCGGGGAGGATGTGAGTTTATAATCTGATGCCACATTTGTTTGGCTATTTATTGCTGAATAATCGATCAACTCCTAACACAGTGGCTCGACGAACAAAACAGAAACAAACTCGGAGAGACAGAAAACAAATTGGTGGTTGTCAGGCAGGAGGGAGGTGGGGGGGCTGGGTGACCAAGGCGAAGGGATTAAGAAGCACCCATTGCCAGTCATTAAAATAGTTGTGGGGCCGAAACAGGTTTGGCTCAGTGGATAGAGAGTCAGCCTGCGGACTGAAAGGTCCCGGGTTCGATTCCAGTCAAGGGCATGTACCTGGTTTTCGGGCACATCTCCGGTAGGAGAAGTGCAGGAGGCAGCTGGTCGATGTTTCTCTCTCATCAATGTTTCTAATTCTCTCTATCTCTCTCCCTTCCTCTCTGTAAAAAATCAGTGCAATATATTTTAAAAAATAGTCGTGGGTATGGGAAGTACAGCAGAGGGAATGTGGTCACTAACACGGTAAGGACTATGGACGGTGTCGGATGGCTACTTACTTACTGAGGTGATCACCTGTAAGGTACATGCCTGTCCAATCACCATGTTGTACACCTGAAACGAATATAATGTTGCATGCCAAACATAATAGAAAAATAGTTCGGTCCTGGGTTTTGGCACACACACACAAAAAAGGAAAGAAACAACAAACAGACAAAAGTAGTGACTTAACCATAAAAGGACAAGTACTATCTGATTTCACTTATATGAGGATCTAGACTAGTCAAACCAGGGAAACAGAAAGTAGAATGCTGGGGGGAGAGGGAAATGGGCATTGCTATTTGATGGGTAAAGCGTTTTGATTTTGCCAAATGAAGTCGCTCTAGAGACCTGTTTCACAATATTGATGCAGGTCACACTACTAAACTGTGCACTTAAAATGGGTAAGACTGTAAGTTCTATATTACGTGGTGTTGTTTTTTACCACAATTAAAAAAAACAACTTCATGGCGTAAAACAATGGTTTATTATTTCCCACCATTCTGTGGCTGCCAGGCCCGCTGGGCAGCTCTGCTCCAGGGAGTGCAGGCTGAGGTCAGGCTGGAGCGTTCGCTTCAGGTTCTCCCCTTCCCCCTCTCACAGCCTCCCTCCACGTGGCCCCTCATCAGCCTGTAGCCTCGTTGAGCTTCCTTACAGTATGGTGTCTGGCTTCCAAAAGGAAGAAGTACAAACCAGCGTCTTCAATTTATTTTATTTTTTAATCTTCACCCAAGGATCTTTTTTCCCATTGATTTTTAGAAAGAGTGGAAGGAAGGGAGAGAGAGAGAGAGAGAGAGAGAGAGAGAGAGAGAGAGAGAGAGAGAGGTGAGAGAGACGCATCGATTGATTGCCTACTGAACACGCCCCATCCAGGGCCAGGTATTGAACCTGTAACTCAGGCATGGGCCCTTGACCAGGAATCAAACTTGAGACCCTTCGGGTAGTGGGCTGATGTTCCAGCCACACGGGCCAGGGCTACTGGCTGCTTCTTAAGATTAAGCCCAGGGCCGGCACGGTGTCGCTTCTGCCACAGTCTGTTGGTCAGAAGCAGCCCTGAGGCCAGCTCAGGGTGCAGGAAGGAGGAAAGAGATTTCACCTCTTGATGCAGCAGGGGTGAGGTCACGTGGCAAAAAAAGCGTGTGGGGTGGGAGACACAGGGTGGCCATCTCGAAATCTACTGCAACATCCTGGGCAGGGAGCCCCCTAAGTCACCTGTCAACCTGCCCCGTAAATGAGAAACTGGACATTTCTGTTAAGGGAAGAGGAGTTGAACTAGAAACCAGTCTTTCTTTGGTATGAATTCCAAGAGACACAGCAGTAGAATAAAGAGGAATGCCAGTGGTATCGATGGGAATAGTGAGGATGGGACCAGGCTGGGCACCTCTGGGGTCCCCGAGGAGGCTCTGGCTATGGGAGCGAGGTGCCCACAGGCAGGTGGCTCAGACATCACAGATCCAGAGCGCCCTGCTCACTGGAACCCCAAGGGGAGGAGGCGGGGAGGAAGGCTCTCTGCACCCTGTGTCTCGATGAACAACGACAGGGTTTGTGTGTATCGGGGGTGATCTCAGGCAGAGCGAATGCGGCAGTGACACCCCTAGGGGCTTGGCGGTTGTGATTGCTCTTCCTTATAAGTCCGCTCCCAAATCTCTCCAGCCTTAGGGGAAGGTGACTCTGTCGCCTGGAGAAATGGTTCCTGCGTGGCCTCCAAGGACTGCAAATTTGACAACCCCATCTCTGCCCTGACCTACAGCATCGGCTTTGGCTTCTGGGTCAACACCACCTGCTGCCAAGGCAGCTGCCCGGAGCCCCCTCTTCCGGGTATGCTGCCACCAGGAAGGAGTCAGAGGGGTGGCCGCGCGGGTGGTGGTGCCTGGAGGAGTTTGTCCTGGGCTGAAGAAGGCAGGGGGGCGGGGGCATCACTTCACCCCTCCCCCCCAGTCAGGCTGCCCTAGGCCAGTGGTCGGCAAACTCATTAGTCAACAGAGCCAAATATCAACAATACAACAATTGAAATCTCTTTTGAGAGCCAAATTTTTTAAACTTAAACTATATAGGTAGGTACATTGTTATTAACTTAATTAGGGTACTCCTAAGGCTTAGGAAGAGCCACACTCAAGGGGCCAAAGAGCCGCATGTGGCTCGCGAGCCGCAGTTTGCCGACCACGGCGCTAAGACACTGACCCTGCTCAGTGGGGAAGGCCAGGACAGTCGTCCCCGTGGTAGAGCCTATGAGTGCAGGGCGGGCCTGAGAGGTCCTGAGAGCCCGCCCGGCTGACCGCCACCCTCCTCTTTACAGCGACGCTGCCGGCCTCGCGCACCCTGAGCAAGTTCCTGTGTCCTACATGTGCTGACGGCCACCTGGGGCTCTGCAACTCCTCCTTGTACATGCAGTGTCCCCGTGGGGAGACCACGTGTGTCCAGCTGGACCTGGTGTCTGAAGAAGGTAACGTGTGTGTCTGGTGCGAGCACAGGTGCGTGAGTGAGCCTGAGTTTGGGGCCCACCTCTATCATTTACGCCGTGTGACCAAAGATCAGTGGCTTCATCTCATTGAGCCTCAGTTTTCTCTTCTGGTGAATGGAAGTACTGGAAACACACCCCACGGGGTTTTGTGAGGAGGAAGTGAATCCATGAGAGAGGCAGGAAAGCAGAGAGCATAACGCAGGACTCTGGGGCCAGGCTGCCTGGGGTCACATTCCAAATCTACACCACTCATGAGCTGGGTGGTCTTGGGCAGGTGGCTTTGCCTCTCTCTGCCTCAATTTCCCATTTGAGAAAGAGGATAATTATAGTCCCTAGCCCAGAGATGGCGAACCTATGACACGTGTGTCAGAGGTGACACGCAAACTCATTTTTTTGGTTGATTTTTCTTTGTTAAATGGCATTTAAATATATAAAATAAATATAAAAAATATAAGTCTTTGTTTTACTATGGTTGCAAATATCAAAAAATTTCTATATGTGACACGGCACCAGAGTTAAGTTAGGGTTTTTCAAAATGCTGACACGCCGAGCTCAAAAGGTTCGCCATCACTGTCCTAGTTTATAAGACTGTTGTGAAAATTAGGCAAGATGATTCATACAACTTCTAGATGGGCGTTGCCCAAAAGAAATATAATGTGAGCCACATGTATAATTTCAACTTTTCTAGTAGCCACATTTAAAAAGTACAAAGTGACAGATTAAATTAATTTAGTAATATATACAAACACACACACACATATGATCCTTACCCAAAGATATTCTTTCCATTGATCTTTAGAGAGAGGGTGGAAGGAAGGGAGGAAGGGGAGACAGACAGAGAGAGAGACTTCGATCTGAGAGAGACACATCAACTGGATGCCTCCTGCACACACCCCGACTGGGGCCAGGGCTTGAACCTGCAACTGAGGTCCGTGCCCTTGACTGGGAATGAAGACCCTCTAACTACTAGCCTCTACCGGGCCGGGGCTAGTAATGTGTTCTTTTTAACCCGGTATATCCAGCACGCAGCCAATAGGGAAATGATAGACGGAGTAAGTCTTACACTCATTCTTTCCCACTGAGCCTGTGGAATCGGGTGTGGATTGTACACTCACAGCCCCTCTCAACTGGAGCCAGCCACATCTCAAGTGCTCAACAGCCACATGTGGCCAGTGGCTACTGTACTGAACAGCACGATTCTGGGCCACAGCAAGTGTGATGTTCGGCGTTTCAGCGAATCTAAGATGATATCGATGGGGAGGGAGACAGGAAGTCAGTTCAACTCAGAAATGTCGAAATGTGTGGGTTTCAGGGGGGATGTGCCTCTCGGAACTGACGCAAGTCAACGTCAGAGGTCGTGACCGCTGTGTGTGGGTGAGGCTTAAGGGAGGCGGTGAAGCGGACAGGCCCTCCATCAGCGTTGCTCAAGGACCGATGAGCGCGGAGCCTGGGGGTGTAAGCCCAGTGCTGTGTGTGCCTGTGTTTCCGGGCAGGGGTGACACGCCGTGGACGGGTGCATAGCTGTGCTTGTGTTGATTTCATGTGGGCTCCGGGGACATGCGGGGAGCTGCGTGTGGCTGGGATGTGTGTGCCTGTGGGCACGCGTGGGCGGCTGGGCGTGAGGGTGGGTGTGGGACAATGCCTCACAAACACGGCTCTTTGAGGAAGCATATTCTAGCTCAGGGCAAAATGAGACACAGACAGACCAGGCCGCGAGCTTCCATTTCCTTTTAGCTTTCGTGGTCTGGAGAAGTTCAAAGAAAAAAGAGGGAACAGTTCAGTAACCCCCCATACACCCTCCACCCAAGTCCAGAGATGATGCATTCGTGGCCAGTCCCTGTAGTATTTTGAACACAAACTCAGGTATCTTATCACTTCAACCATGCGGGTTTCCAGCTGCATCCCTAAAAGGGCTGAGGAATAACCTACGATTGTGGTGAGGTGTTTTCTGTTGGTAAAATAAGACCGTGTCACTTTCCTGTCCCCCATCAAGTCCTCAATAAACCGGCTACATTTGTATATGTGTATTTTTTATTTTTTAAAAAAATATATTTTATTGATTTTTTACAGAGTGGAAGGGAGAGAGATAGTTAGAAACATCGATGAGAGAGAAACATCGATCAGCTGCCTCCTGCACGCCCCCTACTGGGGATGTGCCCGCAACCCTTGACCCGAATCGAACCTGGGGCCTTTCAGTCCGGAGGCCGACGCTGCATCCACTGAGCCAAATCGGTTTCGGCTGTGTATGTGTATTTATATGGAATATGACACTATATTACACCGTACAGCTCTGAAGAAGCAGAGGAATCACTGGGAAACTGTGAAATAGTGGCCTCCAGGTGTCAGGTGTTTTTGTTTTGTTTTGTTTTATTTTAAACATATTTTATTGATTTTCACAGAGAGGAAGGGAGAGGCATAGAGAGTTAGAAACATCGATGAGAGAGAAACATCGATCAGCTGCCTCCTGCACGCCCCCTACTGGGGATGTGCCTGCAACCAAGGTACATGCCCTTGACCGGAATCGAACCTGGGACCCTTCAGTCCGCAGGCCGACGCTCTATCCACTGAGCCAAACCGGTCAGGGCACCAGGTGTCAGTTTTTATTAACATTGGACACAGGAAAGGAGCGCCTGTAACACGGGTAAGGCATCGGGTGCCGGTGAAGAGCAGCTGTGCCCGGCCCAGCTCAAGGGTCAGAACACCCCTAATGAGTTGCCCAAAAGGCATGGAATCCAGGGTCTGCCACTCCCTCCCATGTTTCCTATTTTTTTTAATTTAATCTTTTTTAAAAAATATATTTTATTGATTTTTTACAGAGAGGAAGGGAGAGAGACAGAGAGTCAGAAACATCGATGAGAGAGAGACATCGATCAGCTGCCTCCTGCGCATCCCCCACTGGGAATGTGCCCGCAATCCAGGTACACGCCCTTGACCGGAATCGAACCCGTGACCTCTCAGTCCAGTAGGCCAACGCTCTATCCACTGAGCCCAACCGGTTTCGGCTAATTTAATCTTTTTAAAAGATATGTTTTTATTGATTTCAGAGAGGAAGGGAGAAGGTGAGAGAGATTCTCTCTCTCTCTACCATCAATGATGAGAGAGAATCATTGATTGGCTGCCTCCTGCACGCCCCCTACTGGGGATGGAGCCTGCAACCCGGCATGTGTCCTTGACAGGATTTGAACCCGGGACCCTTCAGTCCTCAGGCCGACGCTCTATCCACTGAGCCACACCGGCCAGGGCCCATGTTTCCTATTTGAAGTGTCCGTTTTCTTTCCCAAAATCTCAGCAAGGCTCTGACCTGGGGACACAGGCCACGGTGAGGGGCCGGAGGGAATTCCGGGGTAATTGGCTGCATCAGAGAAACCTTGATTTCGGGGATGGAGGGTGCCGGCTGGCGCCTGCGCCCCTCACGCCCTCCCCCACGCGTCTCCGTCCCGCAGGCGGCAGGAACCTGAGCGTGCGGGGCTGCGGATCCCGCGACCTGTGCAGCGCTGCCCAGGGGACGGAGGGGCTCCGGGCGCTCCCCGGCCACCGGCTGGCCCGCAGGCCCGACTGCAGCTCCGGCAAACGCGCGGTCATCCACTCCTCGAGCTCGTCCGGGGCGCGGGGGCCCCGCCTGGCCCTGCCCGCGCCCTCGCCTAGCACCCCGCCCGGCCGCTCGCCCGGAGCCCCGCTGGTTCCGCTCATCGCTGGGGGCACCCCGGCTCCCCCTGGCAGGACTTGCCAGGGGCCCAGAAGCTGGTGACTCGGTCAAGGGGCGAACCTCCTCCCTCGGGCCTGGGCTCCCCGGGGCCATGCCTCCTCCCCCATCCAGGCTTCTTCCTCCAGGGGCCCCCCAACACCAGGCCACCCCCAGGCTGTCTGGGCAACAGCCCCTCCTCCTCTGCTTCCCGCTTTAGGGTCTAGCCAAGTCCTGGGCAGCCGCGGTGGGGCTTGAGGGCCCAAGACACCCCCTTTCCAGGCCTTTCCAGCACCCTGCACCCCACCACGGCCCCTCTGTCTGGGCTCAGAGTCCGCTGTGGCAGATCCGAATGAATCTCATCGCACAAGCCGTGGTCTGGGTTTCCTTTCCGGTGGCTGCGGCCTCCATCAGGCCCCGCGGTGGTCTGTCTCCTCTGGGCCCAGGGCGCCTGCGGGTGACTGTCTGGGAGCCAGGGCGGCATCAGCCCAGATGCCCGCCTGGCACCAGCGTCCTGTTAGCGCTGGCATCGGGCCCAAAGGAGGGAGCCGAGGTCAGGACCGGGAGCTCCCAGGACCCATTCAGCAGAAAGTGATGGAAAGTCCAACTCATCAGCCCCCATCTGACAAACACCTACTCACCCATTTATCCATCAAGCCGTTCTAGACACGGGGGTGCCTAGTAAAATATTCTTTGGTTCTGTTTCAGTGGGGCAGGGAGATAGGAAACATCACTTACCACACGCCAGAGGGTGGCGAGAGCTGCGGGGAAAGCAGTGCAGGGAGAGGAGTGGGCAGTGCTGGGACAGGGTGCGCTTATACAGGGGCCTCAGGAGGTGATGGCCGAATAAGGACCTGAAGGGGTGAGGGAGAGGGCCGTGCGGGTGGCTGGGGCCGGGGTGGGGGCAGTCCAGGCGGAGGGAACTGCGCACAAAGGCCTGAGGCCCGAGCAGTAAAGACTAGCGAATGCGGTACCCGCCACAGAGAGAATGGAGGTAGGCAACGCAGGATCATCCACTGAGCAGCTCAAGGGCATCGCCCACCACCTGCCGCTGCCCTGCCCGCCTCGGATGCCGGTGTGGCATGAAGATGCCGCGGTCCCACACCGTGACCTCATGCTGCCACATGCAAAGCGGGAAGAGGCGGCCTCCAGTCCTGGTCTCCCCACAAACCCCAGCTCCTACCAGACTTCCCTCATGTCCCCGCAAGAACTGAGCCGGCCAACCCCTGGCAAGGTAACGGATTGTCCTGAGTCACTTTGTCTAAAGATTCAGGCCCTGGAGGTGAGAGAGGCCCAGTCTCTCAGAAGGTCTGTGGCTGCCTCAGGTTCTAGACAAAACGGGGTTCTATTAGCAAAGAAAAGGGGTCAGTAGGATCAGTTAGGACACGAAAAAGCATCTTAGGTGGCTCAACAGAAGCGGTTTCATACAGGGAATGGCTTACGCTGTGTTTCAAGGGCTGGGAGCGAAAAGAAGGAAGGAGGGGAGCTGGAGAGAAGGAAAGGGGGGCCTTACAGTTACTGGGGCTGTGCAACAGAGCACCCCAATGCCTGGTGGCACAAGACAATCCAGGAGGAGGGACTTGGTTCCTGCCGACAGAGTTGGTGGAAGAGCTGATACCATGGAGAGTCCTGACAAGTAACAGCAGCCTTTCCCATTGTCACTGGGAGGACGCAGTCAGGACGTGTGTCCCACCCAAAAGCCCCGCCTGCCACCTGGAAGGCCTCTGTGTGCAGGATGTCCGCCCTGGGGTGGGGTGCAGGGGAGCCGGGTGCCGTGAGGGGTGGGGAAGGCAGGAGCTGTTTCTGTGAGATGGAGGCCCCAGGGACAGGCCAGGATCTGCTCCTTCGTCATGAGCAGGCAGGTGCTCAGGAAACGCTTGCAGCGGAAGCGGATTTAAGGCCCGTGGCCTGGAGTCTGCAGGGGAGAGAAAGGGACTGCGGGGCGGGGCGAAGCGAACTCGGGCAGAGGATTTAATTTTATTGTACATTTCTAACATTTTTCAAGTTACACGGCCCCATTATCTCACACACACAGAAACAAACAAAGACTCAGCAATGCCTCTAGGCGCTCACTGAAGGACAAGACATCGGGACAGTGGGGGTCCCCGGGGCCCCTCCCTGACGCCCTCCCCTTGCCTCTCCTCTCCCCTGAGATAACCTCTCCCCTAAACATGGATTTCTATTGCTACAGACCCACGTGCTTTCAATGTTTTAAATCAAGTCTTTCCCCTTTTACTTTTCTCTTCTCTCCCTCTTTTCTCCCCCATAGACTCTCCCAGGGACCCCCCCACCCCAGGAAAGCATGTTAACCTCCTATATCTCCTTCCGTTATTTCCCAAATAATCCCATGTAGATGCGTAGATAAATCCATATAGATGTATTGCTATCAACATATATGTCTACATGTATGCATATGTCATGACTATATTACATATACATCTGCCATAGCTATAGCATGTGACACATTTGTGTCATGTCTCTGTCATAGAGGTGGACAGGGTGTTTGGGCCTCTAAAATATCAGCCACAGCTCTGTGCCTCTTGCTTTTCTTAACAGCACCTTTGGGAATCCCCCAGGTCACTTGATTCCCCCCCCCCACCCCCAATGGCGGCAGGCGTGGCTCACATGGCCTGGCCCGGCTGTGCCAGCACCTATTCTGTCAGGTCCGCCGCGGGGTTCACGTTGCTTCCTTCCTTCCCTCTGCTGTGGGCGAGTCAGCAGCAGGCGCCCTGATGACGCAGTGTTCATTGTTATGTGCTCTGGGTCAGAGGTTTCTAAGAGACTCTAGAAGCGTGGAAGATAGGGCCCTTTCATACATTTAAATGAAATTCTAAAATGTATAATGAACTGCGATCAAAAGTGACACAGACATTAGAAGTGAGAAATGGTGAGCTGGCCTGGCCGGTGTGGCTCAGGGCGTCATCCCGTGTCTGGGGAAAGTTGCCAGTTTGATTCCGGGTCAGGGCACATGCCAGGGTTTCGGGCTCCACCATCTCCAGTGGGAGACATGCAGGAGGCCGCCCGCTCGCACATCATATTTCTCTCTCTCCCCCTCTCCCTCCGTCTCTCTTAAAAAAATAAATTTAAAAAGTTACATAAAGAAATGGTGAGTTGAGAACCAAGATGGCGGCATAGGTTAACGCCGGAGTTTGCTGCTTCGAACAACCACTTCAAAAGTGAAACTAAAAGACTGAACAGACACCACCCAGAACCACAGGAACGCTGGCTGAGTGGAAGTCCTACAACTAGGAGGAAAGAGAAACGCATACGGACACTCAGAGGAGACGCAGTGCTGAAGTCAAATTCTGAGGTGCGGAGTGCGCGGAGAGGGCTGGCGGCAGAGGGCGTGGTTGGAGTTTTCAATCGGGAGGGAGTCGCAGACTCTGAGCTCCAGAGCCGGGCAAGTCTTTAGGGACCCTGACTCAAATGGGAGAAGCAGGACTGTCTGGCTTCAGGCCGAGCGAGTGCAGCTTTCTCTCCGAGGTTTGCACCGGTTGCTGGGACTCAGAGAGGCAGAGCCCCTGGGGACAGGACTGAGAGCCGCCATAACTGCTCTCTCTCTCCGGCCCACCCTGTTGATTCTGTGCGACCCGCCCCGCCCAAGCCCTGCACAGAGGCATTTGCCAGATAGCCTCAGGCAAAGGCTAGATTAGCACCTCCCTAGAGGACAGTAGTTCTCTCATTGCAGACACAGCTAATTCTCACAGCCACTTGGCCTGGAGGCCAAATCCCCCCTGGTATTAGCTACAACAATCAAGGCTTAACTACAAAACTGCGCACAAAGACCACTAGGGGGTGCACCAAGAAAGCATAACAAAATGCGGAGACAAAGAAACAGGACAAAATTGTCAATGGAAGATATAGAGTTCAGAACCACACTTTTAAGGTCCTTCAAGAACTGTTTAGAAGCTGCCGATAAACTTAATGAGATCTACAAGAAAACTAATGAGACCCTCGATCTTATGATGGGGAACCAACTAGAAATTAAGCATACACGGACTGAAATAACGAATATTATACAGACTCCCGACAGCAGACCAGAGAAGCGCAAGAATCAAGTCAATGATTTGAAATGCGAGGAAGCAAAAAACACCCAACCGGAGGGGCGGAATGAAAAAAGAATCCAAAAATGCGAGGATAGTGTAAGGAGCCTCTGGGACAGCTTCAAGCGTACCAACATCAGAATTATAGGGGTGCCAGAAGATGAGAGAGAGCATGATATTGAAAACCTATTTGAAGAAATAATGACAGAAAACTTCCCCCACCTGGTGAAAGAAATGGACTTACAGGTCCAAGAAGCGCGGAGAACCCCAAACAAAAGGAATCCAAAGAGGACCACACCAAGACACATCATAATTAAAATGCCAAGAGCAAAAGACAAAGAGAGAATCTTAAAAGCAGCAAGAGAAAGAAACTCAGTTACCTACAAGGGAGTACCCATACGTCTGTCAGCTGATTTCTCAACAGAAACTTTGCAGGCCAGAAGGGAGTGGCAAGAAATATTCAAAGTGATGAATACCAAGAACCTACAACCAAGATTACTTTATCCAGCAAAGCTATCATTCAGAATTGAAGGTCAGATAAAGAGCTTCACAGATAAGAAAGAGCTAAAGGAGTTCATCACCACCAAACCAGGATTATATGAAATGCTGAAAGGTATCCTTTAAGAAGAGGAAGAGGAAGAAGAAGGTAAAGGTACAAATTATGAACAACAAATATGCATCTATCAACAAGTGAATCTAAGAATCAAGTGAATAAATAATCTGATGAACAGAAAAAAAAAGAAAAAGAAATGGTGAGTTGGGGTTCAAGGACCGGCTTCCCCTACCTTCCCCCTAGACTCTCATCACCTTTACCCAGGCCAGGGTCTCTGGACATCCCTTCTCCCCTGCAGACCCCATGGAGAAGTCAGTGCAATTACTTCAGTCCTTAAACATCATCGGTGGGAGGATGCTGGGTTGGAGGAACCCAGTGCAGTTCATTCGTTAAGAGGTAAGGCCAGATTGGCCTTCAGTCCTCCTCCTCCTCCTCCACCTCCTCCTCCTCCTCCTTCTTCTTTAAATATGTTTATTGATTTCAGAGAGGAAGGGAGACGGAGAGAGAGATAGAAACATCAATGATGAGAGAGAACCATTGATCAGCTGCCTCCTGACTGCCCCCCACCCCACCACTGGGGATCAGCCCGCAACCCAGGCATGTGCCCTCACCGGGAATCAAACCGTGACCTCCTGGTTCGTAGGTTGACACTCAACCACTGAGCTACGCCAGCTGGGCGAGTGCTTCTTCCTGAGCCTGACCTCTGTGCCTCTGCATGGGGCACCTGTTCCTCCCTGCGGGCTGAGCCTGACCTCCCAGCCTCCCCCTCGGCCCCCTTCCTTCAGGAAACAGCCCTGTCCTGTCTCCCTGGCCCTTCGCAGACAACAGCTCAGGGTTCTGACCAGGGCTGCATATATTTTTAGAATGCCTGTGTTTTCTAGAATACTAAACTCGTTGAAAAAAATTTGAAAAATTATCTAAAGGGTATATTAAACCTCATTATTTTGAGTTAAAATGTTTTATTTATATCAAACAGAATTATCATTTTATTTTGGCATAAGTTAATTAAAAAGTATTTAACATCATCATTTGGTCAAGAGGACTGTAAAGCCTGAAAATCCTCTCATTTAAAAATATGATTGACAAGTTTGTTTCCAGCAAAGCCAGGGGCACTGTTTCCCTTTGGTTTCGGACACCAACATGCCTGGGCATGGGACTGGGCCTTATTTAAAATTTTGAGATTTTGTTCATTCAAATATCATGGATTTTTGCATTAATTTTTATTTTTAAAAAGTACTACATTAAAGTATTATTTATTGAGCTTTTGGTCCCCTTTAATTTTGCACCCAGGGCAGTGCCTCACTTGTTGGCCCCAGTCCTGGCCCCTGTTCTAATCAAATTGTATCGCTGGGTGCGGAAGGATCACCACCTCATGCCTGGCCCACCCTCACGATACTCCTCAGTAGGCCTCTGGTTCTCTTCCACATACCAGGGGAATAAATCCTTCTAGAACTCGCTCCCTCATCACGCTGCCCCAGCCACACCAGCCACCATGATTCTCCCAGACACCAGGCTCAGTTCTGCCTTGGGGCCTTGGCACTTCCATGCTGTCCGCCTGGACTGCTCTCACCCTGATGGCCACGTGGCTTCTGTCCTTCCTTCATGCAGCTCGCTCTCAAATAGAATGTCACCTTCTCATATGGCTCCTCCCAGAACATTCTATCAGAAGTAATACACTCCCTCCCCCGAATCATTTGGCTATTTAGTGACCTAAAGCAATGATTTATTATTTCTCAAAAGTCTGTGGGTTGGTTGGGCTCCGCTGGATGGTTCTTTTTTTTTTTTTTTTTTTTTTAAATATATTTTATTGATTTTTTACAGAGAGGAAGGGAGAGAGATAGAGAGTTAGAAACATCGATGAGAGAGAAACATCAATCAGCTGCCTCTTGCACATCTCCTACTGGGGATGTGCCCGCAACCCAGGTACATGCCCTTGACCGGAATCGAACCTGGGACCTTTCAGTCCGCAGGCCGACACTCTATCCACTGAGCCAAACCGGTTTCGGCTGGATGGTTCTTCTGCTCCCAGGTAGCGTTGGCTGGGATCGCTTTTGTGGCTGCAGTCAGCTGGAGCGCCACTGGGGCTGGAATGTTCTCGATAGCTTCAGGCTCATCTCCATGTGGCCCACCTCTCCATGGGGCCTCTCCAGCAGGGTAGCGGGACCTCTACATGGTAGCTCGAGGCTCTGAGGAGGAGAAAGTAGAAGCTGCCACCTCTTAAGGCCTGGGCTTGGAAGTCCCAGGATGTTACATTCTGCTGATCACAGCAGTCGCAAGGCCAGCTCAGATGCAAGGGGAGAGGACAGACTCCTCCTCTCAATGAGGAGAGTGGCCGGTGCCCACAGAGATGGGAGAAATTGTCAGCGGCCATACTTTTAGGCAATCTACGCGCCCCCCCCCTTACTCTTGCTTTCTTGTTTTTCATGTTTCTTATCGTTACTTGACACTATCTTATTTTTGTTTATTATCTTTATCTTTCGAAAATATAAGCTCCACGAGGACAAGGGCCACCCGTGTCTGACTCACCACGGTGCCTGTGCCCAGCGCACAGAAGGCAGCCGATACGTATTTCAGTGAGTGAGTGAGTGAATCCTGGGGGCTAACGTGCGGGCGAATGGAGAGAAGGTGAAGGGCATAATGTGTACATGTTCCTAGGGAAGTGCTCTGGGGCAGAGGTCCTCAAACTACGGCCCGCGGGCCACATGCAAATACAAATATTGTATTTGTTCCCATTTTGTTTTTTTACTTCAAAATAAGATATGTGCAGTGTGCATAGGAATTTGTTCATAGTTTTTTTAAAAAAACTATAGTCCGGCCCTCCAACGGTCTGAGGGACAGTGAACTGGCCCCCTGTTTAAAAAGTTTGAGGACCCCTGCCCTAGGGTTTTTAATAGACACTGACAGAAAGGGAAGGGAGGCCGGGAAGGCTAGGAGTGGACAGAGAAACGGGAGGAAGAGTTGGCAGAGGGCAGGGACTGTCTTGTCCAAGTTACATCTCCAGCCTCAGCCAGCATAGAGCCCAGCACACAGCAGGTGGTCAAAAAATGTGTTGAGCCCTGACCCGTTTGGCTCGGTGGATAGAGCGTCAGCCTGCGGACTGAAGGGTCCCGGGTTTGATTCCAATTAAGGGCATGTACCTTAGTTGCGGGCACATCCCCAGTTGGGGGTGTGCAGGAGGCAGCTGATCGGTGTTTCTCTCTCATCGATGTTTCTAACTCTCTATGCCTCTCCCTTCCTCTCTGTAAAAAATCAATAAAATATATATATTTTTAAAAAGTGTGTTGAATGAATGGACTTTCTCCAAAAAGCCTTTGATGACTCCCTGCCCCCAGGCCCCCTCCTCCCACCGAATCAGGCATCCCCTGGGTCACCGTCAGGGGGAGGGCAAGGACTCAGAGTCACCGCAGGTGGCGAACATCCAGCTACAGCCCTTGGCACACGGCGTGCACCTGCTGCCTCAGCTTCCTTCCTGGAGGGAGGGCTGGCCCCGTCCCTGCTGCGCGCCCAGCTGTGCAGACTCAGTGGACACTCGGAAGCACTTGTCCACATCCCAGCAAGGGTTGAAGTCAGGGGGTCACCGCTGACGGTGCCTCACTCTCAGCCCGGCGGTCATGGCGAGGGCCTGCCTGGATGCGGTGACGGTGCGGCTTTTCATCGCCCCATGGCCGCTCCCGACAGCACAGAGGGCGTGCAGGGCGGGGAGCACGAGGCCAGGGGACTCCGCAGCCACACTGTGTGGCTTCAGGAACAGCGCGGCCAGCTTCGTATTTGACAGATAAAGATCTGTGTGTTCGAAGTCGACCCCGCGCTGTCTCAGGGAGTGTGAGTAGGAAACGCTGCGCCGTAGTTCTGTGGGCGGCATTGTTTTCCTGGGAGCGGGGCAGCCACTGGTGCCTCTGACGAGAACGGCACCTCCAAGCTGGTTACATGGGAGTCTGTGGGACAAGCATGTCAAACTCACGGCCGGCGGGCCGCATGTGTTTTTTTGTGGGTTTGACATGCTTGCGAGAAATGGATGAATGAACGTGTTCATCTCACTTGTCTCCGCCTTCCTCTCTACTCCTGGGTTGTCTGTCTGTCTTAGGATGACACGGGGAAGAGCAGAACTGTGTCCCAGTTAAATGAGTCACCCCATCCATCTGACGGGCTCACGGCGCCTGGCGCACGTGCGATAAGTGGACACTGCCTGGGTCGATGACTGTGCCCAGGAGGCCTGTCAGATCAGGGGCAAGTAGGACACACATCTCTGGACCAGGTCAGGGCTGGGCTCAGGTGAGGTCTGAACGAATGTTTCTGGAACGACCAAGTAGCTGATGAAATTATTGGGCAGACAAGAGCTCTCTCGACTCAGGGTCTGCACACAGGCGGGACCGTGGGCCTGGGCAGCAACTCCCTAGCACAGTGGTTCTCAACCTTCCCAATGCCGCGACCCTTTAATGCAGTTCCTCATGTTGTGGTGACCCCCAACCATACCATTATTTTCGTTGCTACTTCATAACTGTAATTTTGCTACTGTTAATAATCGTAATGTAAATATCTGATATGCAGGATGTATTTTCATTGTTACAAATTGAACATAATGAAAGCATAGTGATTAATCACAAAAACAATATGTAATTATATGTGTGTTTTCCGATGGTCTTAGGCGACCCCTGTGAAAGGGTCGTTCGACCCCCAAAGGGGTCGCGACCCACAGGTTGAGAACCGCTGCCCCAGCAGGCCACGCGTCTACTCATCCTCCAGCTCTCAGCTCAGGTGCCCTCTCACCCAAGAAGGGGGAGGAAGGTAGCGGGGCCATGACCTGCAGGCTGGGTCACCATGTGCCTCCTTTGTGCTCCACAGTCCTCGGGGGGGCCCCCACTCCAGTCCTGCCTGCTGTGTCCTCTGTGTCTGGAGACGGATCCGACTCCCACACTGGAGTCTGAGTCCCTGGGGGCAGGGCCCAGGCTGTCTTGGTCACTGTGCCTGCCCCGCAGCCAGCCCAGACTCGGCCTGGGAGGTGCCGAAAGTTGATGATGGAGAGGGCGGAGGCTTGGCAAGGGTGCAGCCTCTCTCGGGGAGAAGTGGCCCAGGCCCCGGAGCAGAATGAATACAGCGGCTTTCACAGGGCACAGTGCGTGCTGCCAGCGTGTAACTGAGTCTGGGCTGCAGGTCTGTCTGCGGGAATGTCTGTGGTTTATGAGGCTCGAGTGTCTGTGTGTCTGTCTGACTTGTGCTTTTCTGTCGTGAGTCTGTAGTGGAGGGTCTTCCCTCTTGGGCCAGGTGTGCGCCTGCGAATTCGGGGGAGGAGCCTTGGCCTGTGTGTCTGAGATTTTCAATCTGGTCTCTTGCGTTTGAGTCTGTGAGTCCGGGCTGCGGGCCTGCACCTCTCTTGCCTGCGCTTTAAGAATTCTGGGCCACGTGCTCCGCAGGCCACCCTTCCCCACTCCTCGGTGTGACCTCCAGCTGCTCTGCTCTCTCTCTGGGCCTCCGCCTTCTCCTCTGTCATTTTCGGAGGCTCCTTTGCTGAACCAAACTTTGGAGCCAGGAAAATCCTTTGACTGGCAGGTGCTTCTGACTCTATCCCAGGAAGTGGGGGTAGGAGAGACCCCGGGGCACTGGCCTGGGCAGAGGAGGCCGGCGGGGAGACAGTGTGGAGACAGCTACAATAGGACTGAGGGTGGGTGGGGCTCAGCAGCTGTACACACAGAGGCTGCAGTTGAGGGGAGCTGGTGTCCCCCCAGGGGCCTGGGGCCCCTGACTGTTGGTCTCTAGACCTTCAGCTCCTTCCCTGTGCATGTCGGCCCCACCCCTTGTCCCCATCTCAGGCTCCGTATCTTTCCACTCTTCCTGTAACTGGTGCCTCTAATGCTGTTTTGTTCTGGTTCTTTCTGGCCTGGTCTCTCGTCCATTGTAACTTCCTGCCTGATTCTCCCTTGCTTGTTCCCTTGGGGAGTCTTTCTTCCCACCCCACTTCCCCCTTTCTGGGGGGGGGGCTTTACCTCCCCCTCTTTTCTTTCACATCTCTCCCTACTTCCATCTCCCTCTTTGTCTCACTGATGCCATTTAAAGTGTTGTGAGGCCCTAACTGGTTTGTCTCAGTGGATAGAGAGTCAGCCTGCGGACTGAGGGGTCCAGGTTCGATTCCGGTCAAGGGCATGTACCTGGGTTGGGGGCACATCCCCAGTAGGGTGTGTGCAGGAGACAGCTGATCGATGTTTCTCTCTTATTGATGTTTCTAACTCTCTATCCCTCACCCTTCCTCTCTGTAAAAAATCAATAAAATATATATTTTTAAAAAATAAATAAAGTGTTGTGAGGAGGGAGGGAGCAGAGTGGGGAAAGGCATCCGGAAGAATCAGCGCTGAGCTGGGACTTGAAGGACAGGCTGGGGTGGGGAGAGGGAGGAGAGGATGTGAAAACTCAGGGAGGGAGGAGGCCAGAGTCGGGGAGCTGGATACCAGCTGCTGAACTGGGGTGTGGATGCTGCCCTGCTGACACCATGGGCCAGGAGTCCTGGCCGGGACCAGGCAGGGCTGCCGCAGGGACCACATCGGGGGTTTCTGATCTGGCCTCTCCCCTGCGCTTCCTGTCACCCCAGCAGTGCTGCTAAGCTAATCACTCCCTCCCCACAGGCGGGTGGGCGAATAGATGGTTCGGAGACAGGAGAAGGGATGATTGTTTCGGGAACAGAGTCCCCAGATGGAGGAGCGACAGGGCGGGGTGCTGAGCAGGGCCAGGCCCTCAGACACTGGGACTTTGTCCTGGGCACGATGGAGACCACAGACAGGTCTTGAAGAAATCATGGTGTTAGAAAGACCTCTCTCTGGGTCCCTGATGGGGGACAGGGCCCAGTGTGACTGACCGTTGGCCCCATGCGTAGCTGGGGGGTGGGGTCCCTGCCCCATGTGGGACCCCACCCCCTGACATCACTGTCACATTATTGCACACGGGCTGGTTGACCAATAAGCTGCTGCTGCTATTGTGGGTCCTAGCAACGGGGGCTGACCTGGGGCTAACAGGGGAGGAGACCCTGCCAGTGGGGAGAGTGAGAGGGGAGAAGGAGAGCCTCAGGGCAGGTGAGATCCCAGGGCGGTTCTCCCGCTGGGGCCTGTGGGTGCCGCTTCCCCTCCCAACTCCAACTCCCTGGGCCCCAGCACCACCCTGGGGGCCTTGGGTCTGTCTGCCCCTAGCTGCTGGCTGTCCCAGGCTCTACACCCTGAGATGGGGGACGGGGCAGGACGAGGGAGGAAGTGGACCTGGGGGTGGGAGTCAGGCCTGGCAGGGACAATGCAGTAAGGACACGTGTCTGTGGGGTCAGGGGATGGAGGTGGGGACAGGGGCAGCCAGGGAGACAAGGGGTGCAGGGCGGGCAAAGGCAGAGCTGCTCTTCAGAGGGGCAAGGAGCAGGGACCTGGTGTGAGTCCTGGTGGTGGCTCTGAGCAGAGACATCGCTTGTCTGGCCTGAGCCTCAGTCCCTCTCCGTCTGATAGGGACAGTGACCGGAATGTGGTTGTCTCTCCCAAGGTTCTCTGAAGAGTCTTAGTCAGTGAGGAAGTGTATCTTAGAGGCGATGGACCCGAAGACAGTGTGACTGGGAAGAGGGAGGGCCAGGGAAGCTCCCAGGTGAGGAGGACGGGGTCTGAGAGGCCACGTGAGGGCTCCCGGGCGCGGGGGGACGTGGCCCGGCAAGGCCAGCCACACAGGGCTGGACGTCCAATGAGGAGGGTCCCGGCGTCTGGGCTTCTTCCAGCAGCTGAACCCAAGGCTGTCCTCACAGTCAGCCTAGCCCAGGGGTCGGCAAACTCATTAGTCAACAGAGCCAAATATCAACAGTGCGACGATTGAAATTTCTTTTGAGAGCCAAATTTTTTAAACTTAAACTATATAGGTAGGTACATTGTTATTAACTTAATTAGGGTACTCCTAAGGCTTCGGAAGAGCCACACTCAAGGGGCCAAAGAGCCAGCATGTGGCTCGAGAGCCGCAGTTTGCCGACCACAGGCCTAGAGATAGACGCCTAGGGCTCAGGAGCCTCACAGCAGCCCCGCGAGGCAGGCAGGGTCCCTTCACTGGTGCAGACACAGCAGCTGAGGCTCAGAGCCACGCAGCTAGAAATCAATAATGACGATAACAACGCTGCTGCTGCTGCTGCTAACACAGACCACCTGCTCTGTGCCAGGCGCCACTCTAAGTGCTTGGTATGACTGACTGGTGGAATTCTCAACACCCTGGGGAGGTGGCGTCCTACAGATGAGGCAGAGGGTGACGTAACCTGCCCCAAGTCACTCAGGAGTCAGCCGCAGAGCCAGGATCCGATCCCGGGTGCGGGGTGCTTTGCCCTCACTCGGCGCCACTTGCAGTGACGGTGGAGCCACTGTCTCTGTTTGGCGCAGGAGCCGGGCTTAAGCCCTCTCCTTGGCGGGCCTGGCTACATAACTCACAGGCCCAGCACGAAAGGAAAACGCAGGGCTCCCAGTTCAAACAGGATTAAGACTTTCAATCAGCGCCAGCCGATCAGCATTCAGCCAAGAGCTGGGCCTCCTAAGTGCGGGGCTTATGTGACCACACAGGTCGCAGCTGCCCACGAAGCTGCCCCTTCCTGGGTTACCCCCAGGACCCCTCAGCGCCTCAGGAGGCAGTCCAGCCATGGTGCCCGGGACCCCGAGAAGCCAACAGGGCCAGAGAGGTGCCTCATTTTGCCCCGGGGCGCACAGCAAGTTAGTGGCAGAGATGGGATGTGAACCTGGGGCTGCCGGACTCCAAGGGCCCTGATTTCTTTCCAAAATGTGCCCTGGGGAGTTTGGGAAGGAAAGGGCCGTGGAGGGCCCCAGAGATGTCCTTCACATCCTCCGTCTCTCTCTCCCTGCCCCGCGCAAGGCCCAGAAGGCAAAAGGCTCCCTTCTCCCCCAGACGCCAACGACCGCTGGTCTGTGCCTGTCTCATCCCTGCGCCCCCTGAACTGGTCACCATGGCTACTTCCAAGTGCCCCGGGGAGGAGGAGACCACCATCCTCATGGCCAAAGAAGAGCTGGAAGCCCTGCGCACCGCCTTCGAGTCTGGCGACATCCCCCAGGCCGCCTCCCGCCTCCGGGAGCTGCTGGCCTCCTCGGAGAGCACCCGCCTGGAGGTGGGGGTCACCGGCGAGTCGGGCGCTGGCAAGTCGTCCCTCATCAACGCCCTCCGTGGCCTGGGGGCCGAGGACCCCGGCGCAGCGCTCACGGGCGTCGTGGAGACCACGATGCAACCCTCATCCTACCCGCACCCGCAGTTTCCCGACGTGACCCTGTGGGACCTGCCCGGGGCCGGCTGTCCAGGCTGCCCCGCCGACAAGTACCTGAAGCAGGTGGACTTCGGCCGCTACGACTTCTTCCTGCTGGTCTCCCCCCGCCGCTGCGGGGCCGTGGAGGCCCGCCTGGCCTCCGAGATCCTGCGCCAGGGCAAGAAGTTCTACTTCGTGCGCACCAAGGTGGACGAGGACCTGGCGGCCACCCGCAGCCAGCGGCCCTCGGGCTTCAGCGAGTCCATGGTCCTCCAGGAGATCCGCGACCACTGCACCGAGCGGCTGCGCGCCGCGGGGGTGAGCGACCCCCGCATCTTCCTCGTGTCCAACCTCTGGCCGGTCCGCTACGACTTCCCGCTGCTCCTGTCCACCTGGGAGCACGACCTGCCCGCCCACCGGCGCCACGCCGGCCTGCTGTCGCTGCCCGACATCTCGCTGGAGGCCCTGCAGAGGAAGAAGGACATGCTCCAGGAGCAGGTGCTCAAGACGGCCCTGGTGTCGGGCGTCATCCAGGCCCTGCCCGTGCCGGGGCTGGCGGCCGCCTACGACGACGCCCTGCTCATCCGCTCGCTGCGTGGCTACCACCGCAGCTTTGGCCTGGACGAAGACTCGCTGGCCAAGCTGGCCGAGCAGGTGGGCAAACAGGCCGGCGACCTGCGCTCGGTCATCCGCTCGCCGCTGGCCAACGAGGTCTCGCCGGAGACCGTCCTGCGGCTCTACTCGCAGTCATCCGACGGCGCCATGCGGGTGGCCCGGGCCTTTGAGCGGGGCATCCCCGTGTTCGGGACGCTGGTGGCCGGCGGCATCAGCTTCGGCACCGTCTACACCATGCTCCAGGGCTGCCTCAACGAGATGGCCGAGGACGCCCAGCGGGTGCGCATCAAGGCCCTGGAGGAGGAAGAGGAGGAATCCCAGCCCGAGGTCAGCTTGGACGCGGCCGGCGACAATGTCGTGGAGAAGTGCGGGGTCGGGGAGGGAGGAGGCGAGGAAGCCCCGCTGTCCACCCGCCGGAAGCTGGGCCTCCTCCTCAAGTACATTCTGGACAGCTGGAAGAAGCGTGACTTGGAGGACAAGTGAACGTGCAGCCCCCGACCCCCCGCCTCGCCCACAAACCCAACCTTAACAAAGCCAACCAACCAAACGCAAAGGCCAGTGTGGTGACTGGGAGCTGTGCTGCTGGAGGGTGTGGGGCCGGCTCGGAGGGAGGCACAGGGCCTGCCATCTTGGGGGGGCAGGCGAGAGGGGTGGGGCAGGGTAAGACGGAAGCAGGGGGGCCCCGAGTGGAAGAGGGATTCACTCAACTGGGACAGGAATTGATCCTGGGGGGAGAGAAGTTCGAGGTATGGGTGGTGGGCCAAGGGCACCTTGGTGGTCTCTCTCCCGGGTCCCTAAGTGGCCAAGGGGGATTGGTGGGGTGACAGGCTGGCCCAGCCTGGATGCAAGACAAAGCCAACTGTCGACCTACGTGGGTGGCTGAGCAGGGATCAGTGCCCACTAAGGTACTTATTTTAGTTGCAATGTCATATCCCTTTCTGAGAACCCCAGTGTCCTAAAGGCCTCCTCTGGAGGGGGGAGGGGCAGCCAATCCGAGCCCAGGATTGGCACAATGGTGCCTAGCAACCAGGTTAAGCAGAGGTGGGCAGATGGACAGCCTGGGCCTGTGAGTGATGGTGGGCCGGGTGGCCAGCAGAGGGGCACCACATGGCCCCTGGGCTGGCCTTGGTGCAGAGGTGGTGAGAGCGGGGCAGGCGGTTTCTCTGAGCATCAAAGGAGAGAGAATGGTCGTTTCAGAAAGATGGAGTGTGTCTGAGTGTGACTGTGTTGGTAAGCGTGCTGGTGTGCTGACTGGGAGGAACCCTGGCGAGTCTCCATGATATGGATGCCATGTGTCTAAGGCAGAGAGTAGTTTGCTGAGACGTGGGGGCGGGCGGGTGGGGCGGGGGGGACTGCCTGTCCTCATGGTGTGCGTGTGCGCGTGCTTGGATACTGGGATTGTGCTGAAAGGCTGTGGTCTGAATGACGGTGACTGTGTCGGGATCTGAAAGCTGCATGTGGCTGTGAGTGACAGAAAACGTGCACACACGTGGGTGAGCATTTCTTGCGTCTGAAACAGGCACCCATTGAAACCAAACTCTTTGGCTGATTCAAGGATCACATGATTAAAACTCCAGAACTCGCAGGCTGGGGTTGTGGACAGGGTGGCTTGCCCGGGGCTTCTGTGGGCTTGGACAAGGGTCAGGTTTAGATGCAGGAACTCACACAAGGCTCTGAGACTGGGTACGAGGCCAGTGGCAACGCGGGGACTGTGGTGCAGGGAGCTGGCTCACCCCCAGGTGCTCACAAATAATCCCTGTGGACCTCCCAGGAGCTGGTGATGGTTCTTGCCTCCTTTGGGGGCCTCAAATGACCCCTAACTCTAGGAAACAGCTCCTGACTCAGAGGGTCCGCTGTGACCTGGACGATTAAAGGGGGTGCTGATGCTCTTGGCTGAAGAGTGCTCTGCTTTGCAAACGGGTTGCTCTTTTCCCAGAGGCCTCCCATTCATTGGCTTTGCCGGGACTACTGGGGTTCACATGGGTCTTGCTGCACCAAAAAGGGTGTGGGGGGTCACGGTAGGGAAATCCCAGATCCCAGGTGTGTAAGACAGATAATCCCTTCCAAATCCATTCTCAGCGCACAGCCCACAGCTTATACCTGGGGCCCTCAGACACCACCCTAAACAGGACTCACTGGCCCCAGTGGCAGGATGGAAAGGTGGGCATGCGTAGTGAGTGCTCTCTCCACATTGGGCCCAAGATTGAGATCGAAAGGGTCACTTTTGTCTCCAGCTAGTCACCATGTCCCGGCCCTTCTGCCTTCATCTCTCCATTCCCCATCTCCCATCTAACCCCCTTAGGCCCTGTTCCAGCTCAGGTCTCACCTCTCCACCCAATTCCTGCCCCAGCCCCTGCCTTGCCTCATCTCCCAGGCTCTAGACTCAGTCCCCATAGGCCACAGGACTCCAATGTCCACAGCAGACTTCCCCCTCCGCTGCTCAAGCCCTCCCCATGGCTACCCACAGATAAAGATCAAGCTCAACCTGCCGTTCCAAGCCCCTCCCAAGCTGGCCCCTGCCTGAACCTCGGCAGCAGTAATACCCCGGGCCTTCCTGAGACAGCCGAGCTGGGAGGCTCTGAGGAGTCATCTCTCCACTCCACAGGTGAGGAAGCTGACACCCACCCTCGGAGGCGTAGGAAATAAAGGCAGCAGAGGGGGTGTGACTTGCTGAGCATCACCTGACAAGTCCCTGGCACGGCAGGGTCTAGACCAGTGATGGCGAACCTATGACACGCGTGTCAGAGGTGACACGCGAACTCATTTTTTTGGTTGATTTTTCTTTGTTAAATGGCACTTAAATATACAAAATAAATATCAAAAATATAAAGTCTTTGTTTTACTATGGTTGCAAATATCAAAAAATTTCTATATGTGACACGGCACCAGAGTTAAGTTAGGGTTTTTCAAAATGCTGACACGCCGAGCTCAAAAGGTTCGCCATCACTGGTCTAGACGCAGTCATGCAATTCCACGTTAGCGCTGGCAGCCCCTGTCCATCCCACGAGTGAGGACTCCAAGCCCAGAGGCAGATCTGGGTGTGCCTAGGGGCACTGTGGCTCCTGAGCAGATGAGCACTTAGAAGCCAGGCCGTGAGGCAGGCAATGTTTCCACAAATGCACCAGATCCCTTGGGTCTCTTTTCCTGGTGTTGGAACTGCAGCACCCGAAGAGGTCCTGGCACACGGGGTACTGAATCACGGGGACACACATAAGGGGAAAAAGCACCTGTGGGAGCAGCCCATGTCCTGGCTCTGGTATAAGCTGTAAGGCATTTTGCAAGGGACTTCTACCTCCCTGAGCTTGTTTCCTCCTCTGTAAAATGGGGACTTCATGAAATGAGGCATATGGTTAGGACAGTGGCTGGACCAGAGTAAACATTAAATACACTATTAGCGATGATGAGGGTTCCAGCTCTTAATCACTGACGTATATTGAGCACAGGGCCTGGTGCCCGGTTATTTAAGAACTGGAATTCTAGGACCAGAAGACCCAAGTCCCACTCCCACCCCACACACTGGCTGGAGGCCTTGGGCAAGTGCGCTCTCCTCTCACTGCTGAATGTGGATCATAAGGGGGTTGATCTCCTTTTTTTGGCTCTTGAGTAGTTTATGAAACCCTGCAGCAGGGCAGTGATGAATAAAGCCCTTAGCACCGGGCCTATTAGCACCATGTCACACTCAGTACTATTACTGGGGGTGCCGCCAATGTCTTGGGCTTGCTGAGGGCTGGAGGGAAGAGCGGGCAACTCAGGGTGAACATACTCCCTTACCTGTCCTGCCAAAGGTCATCAAGTCCCAAAGACTGGGGGTCAGGCAGCCCATGGCAAACCAAATCTTCCCGTTCAACATCTCGGAGCTGTCAAAGGACACCGGGGCTCTGAAGGAGACCTTCGAGGCGGGGAACCTGCCAGCAGTGGCCGCCAAGTTGCAGGCCACACTCCACTCGCTGGAGGACGTCAGGCTGGACATTGGCGTGACCGGGGCAATAGGCTCAGGCAAATCGACCTTTGTCAACGCCATCCGGGGGCTGGGAGATGAGGACCCCAAGTCGGCCAGCACAGGTGTGGTAGAAATGACCGTGGAGCCCACGCCATACCCACATCCCAAGTACTTCAACATCATCATTTGGGACCTGCCAGGCATAGACACGCCCACTTTCCAGGCTGACGAATACCTCCAGCGGGTGGTGGTGGACCGTTACGACTTCTTCATCATCATCACCCCAGACAGCTTCACTGCCCGCCACGCCCAGCTGGCCCGCGGGCTCCTGCAGCAGGGCAAGGGCTTCTACTTCGTCCGCTCCAAGGTGGACGTGGACCTCGCAGCCTCGCGCAGCCGCCGCCCCAGCACCTTCTCCGAGCAGAGGGTGCTCAGGCAGATCCGGGAGGACTGCTGGCAGCGGCTGGAAGGTGAGGTGCCCTCTCTGGGGGCCCGGGGGTGGATGGATCCTTGGGGGATTGCCCGCCTCTTCCCCTTCATTTTCCAGCTGAGATTCAGTGGGAAACGGGTCACCTAAGGTCACACTTGGAGGCTGAACAAGGCCTCACAGTGCAATGCTGCCAGCTGTGCCGTGTGCTGGTCTCAGCCCACCAATAACCAAGGGGACGGGCAAGCCCTCCCGGTTCTTGCGAAGGCGGATGCTTGCCCTTCAGCAACAGCCATCGGGAACATTGGAAGGACACAGGTCTACTGCTCACAGGGCTGGCAATCTCACAGCAGACCTGGGACCACACAGCGGGGTCGCAGAGGAACAAAGGGCCTGGGTGCTGCTTTTACTGGGGTTGAGGGCAGGGGCCTAGGGTTCTGGTGTTACTCTACTGGTGAATTTAAACTGTAAGAGCAGGAATTTAAAGTGCAGGAAGAGAAAACAAGTAGCCCAAGTGGGGAGATACTGAAATCCACAAATTCTCTAACACAAAAGAGGTCGGGGGGGGGGAGGACAGCTTGGTCCTAGGGCTGGCCAGCCTGTTTATTCCAGACAGCCCTCTTTGAAATGGATGCCTCCTCAACCAAAGCTTAAGTCAGGCACTTACACTCTGTTTCCTGAGTTGGCACTTCTCAGTCACAGGTGACAGAGACCCCACCACGTGCATTAAGGGAGAAAATAACATGTATTGGCTTGTGTGCTCGCTATCAAGCACGCAGTACAAACGCCATGCACCCATGCACATGCTGGCACCTATCACTGATGGCACCTAACGTTCACTGCGGGCTCAGCACAGGCCACACACCATTTTCATGAACTCAGTTCACTACCTTAGGAAGTAGGTAAAATGATCACCTTATTTTACAGACCAGAGAGGTTTGGTAACTTGCTCAAGGCCACACAGGTAGCAAGGCTCCTGCTGAACTCAGGCAGCCTGGCTCCAGGGCCCACGCTCCTAAGCCACAGGCCGTGCAGACTCCTGGCAAGTGCTTGGGCCCAGGTAGCTGTCAGGCACCACGGCTGCTCTGATGTGGAGACCACTGAACGGTGCTCTTGCCTCCTGCAGCGGAGGGCCTGCAGGACCCCAAGGTCTTCCTGCTGTCCATGTTCGAGCTGGGCAAGTACGACTTCAGCCTGCTGGAGGAATCGATGGTGACGGGAGTGGAGAGCCACAAGCAGCACGCACTCCTGGTGGCGCTGCCCAACCTCTCCGAGGCCATTCTAGAGAAGAAGGCGTCCTCGCTGCGGCAGCACATCTGGTTGGTGGCCACAGTGGCCTGTGGCATCAACTCAAGTCCTGTGCCAGGAGTACAGGATGTGGCGTGTGACCTCTACCGGCTCATCCACGCCCTAGAAGGCTACTACCACAGCTTCGGCCTGGACGAGGACTCACTCGTGAAGCTGGCTGCGCAGACGGGCCAGCCCCTGCACAGATTACTGGAGGTGATACAGGGCCCGAAGACCCCGGTCACCAAGGAGCTGGTGGTGAACATGCTGGGCCAGGCCTCCAGGGATGCCTCTGCTTTCACCCAGGAGCTCCTCAATGTGCCTGTCCTGGGCGCCCTGGCCACCTGCGGCATCTCCTTTGCCACTGTCTACCAGATGCTCCGCTTCTCCCTGGACGTGGCGGTCGAGGATGCCCACATGCTGATACAGACCTTCCTACACATCACTGAGAACAGGCTCTCAGAGAATTCCAATCAATAATCCAGCCCTCAGCCCAGGCCAGCTGGAGGTGGAAGAAAGGGCTGGGAGGACACAGGCGCTGTCTGTCTCCAGGCTGGGTGGTGTGGGAAGAAAATCAAGGTCCGACTCTCCTGACTGAGTCCGTGTGCTGTCTTGTGTTCTTGTGCCCTGGGTCTTATGCCCTCTCGGGCCATTGCCCCCTCCCCGCTTCCCCACTCTGCAACCCCCATCAACCAGCAGTCCCCCTAGGAAGCAGGGGGAGGGGAGGGGCCATGGACAAGAGCTCAGTTGTCTACCTGGAGAAGGCCGCTAGGAGTGCCTGTGCGGGTTGGGGTGGCGGGCAAAGGATGCAAACGCATTTCTGTCAGAGGGAGAGAATGTCACGGCTCTGAAGGGCCCTAGGGATCAGTAAGGGAGATCAGCAAGTGGCAAGGCCAGAGCCTGCTCTGGTTTCACACCTCCCAGACTTCAGCCCTCCCTTGAGGGCTGCAGAGTCCCACTTCCGGCCAGACCTTGCCTGGCCTGAGTGCTTTCTTCACTGCCCCACACCCTTCAGCTGTGCTTTTTCTTGACTCCAAATTCCCATGGCATGGACATCAGGACTCTGAGTCCGCCCGAGCGTAGGGGAAGGGAAGCCAGGGAGGCAAAGAAGTGGCCTGGGGCAGTGGTAGACATTTTTTTTAAATAACAGGAACAAACCTGAGGGACCATTTTTTAAAGCATAGATGAGGTTTATAGGGAAAGGAAGCCACCATATTTAACCAACAGTAGGCATCACGTGCCAGGGTCAGGTCTGAGTATTTGAACGAGGGCAGAACTGGCTAACCTGTGGGGAAGTGCTATATTTAACCAACTGCACCTACCGAGGCACATGCTCTGTTGTTAACCATGTGTTAAGCCAGGCATTGTTCGTAGGCATTTCACCAAAGGCAGGCACTGCCTTCAAGTGGGAGCAGAAGACACAAGGGCAGCCAGGGAATTTTCCGCAACACAGAGACGAGGCCTGAGGGCGCCCAGGAAACAGAACCCTGCATCTAGGGGCTTCCCCCTTAACTGAAACTGGTCTTCACCTACTCCCAGCAAGTCTGTGACTGATACTCAATGAGTCGCAGTAGGAAGTTCATTCAGGCCACAGTGGGTGACCGAGGATAACCTGCCTGCAGGGGCTGGGACCCAAAGGAGCCCTGCTCCAGGCCAGCGTGCTGGGGAGAAAGGAGGAGGAGCACCAGCATAAGCTTGCATGACTGTTTTTATTCACACCACCAGATCTGCTCCAATAAGGAGCTCCCAAGACTGGGCCTCGCCTACAGGAAAGGGCTGGGAGTCCGGGAAGAGGGACCTGTTGCTCCTGTCCCTGCAGAGGGTCACGATGGAGCCCAAGCTCCTTGGTGACCATTCAGCCTCCTCCCACCGCCTATCCCTGTGGGGGACCAAGGATGGCTGCCCTGTTCTAGGTTGCGGGTAGGATCTCAGTCATCCCTGAACAATGCTCCATTGAGGGCATGGGGCCTGGCCCTGAACACCTCACGTCTCCGGGCTAGGAAGTCACGGCTCCTCATCCATCAGGCCTACCGGCCCTCTCCACCTTGCCAGAGGGTCGAGGACGTACATGCTCCGTTGCCATCCACTGGGGCCCAGAAAGGGGTTCCTGCATGACACCGCTCCCCTCGGTCTCAGGCCAGCAGACGGCTGTATTCTGCCAGGGCAGAGGACTTTTTCACCCCGTCCCAGATCCGGGCAGCATAGTGGAACCTGTGAGAGGATGCCAACAGTCAGAGTTGCCCTGGCTGGGGCCCCACCCAGCCTTGGGCCCACATGTGACCTGTGATGTGGGCTGCCTCAACTGGGCTACAGGGAGGATGCCAACCCTGATTCCCTCACTGCCATGGTGAGCGAAGCTGCAGATGCGGGACCTGCACTAAAACCTCAGCCCCCACCTCCGTGTCCAAACTTCCCTCCATTCTACTCAGTGCTGGCCTTTGTGGGAGCGGCTCTATCTCTGCCTCCCTACAGGGTCTTGTGATGACCAGCTGCCTAACCCTTCTACCCCAAATTCTCCCTCCCCCTGGGCCCTGGCTCAGACCAATGGGAGGAGCAGAGCTCCAGCCCACCTCGTCCTGCCCCTTCCCACAGCCAAAGGCAGACAGACCCAGAAAACCAAGACAGAGCTGCACCAAGCCAAACTATTTCTTTTTCTGGTTTGTTTCTCTTAGAAATTAGAGGATGCAGACCTGCTGTGGGCTCTGGATATAAAAAGTCACATAAACTTGGGGCTGGGGAGAGGTGCAGGGCTCTGTGACACCAGTGGCAGAGAAGGGAGAGAAAACGGGCCGGGGGGACAATGAGACGGCATCTGGGGAAAAGCTGGAAAATGCAGGCCTGTGGCTCCTGATGGCTTTCTAGTGTCTTCTCCTGTGAGGCTACTTTCTGCACTCAGGGCCTTAGAATGAGTCTTCTCTAAGCTTACTGTCCTACTCTTCACATCAAATGACACCTAACCACAGTGTGTGACCTTGCTATGTGACATTTCTCTCGAGCCTAAATTTCCCCACTAGTAAAATCGGTGATGAAACGTACACTCCAATGGTTAATTAGGAGGATATGAAATCTCACAAAACAATCCTATCCTATATAATAAAAGACTAATATGCAAATCGACCGAACAGTGGAACGACTGGTCGCTAAGACACGCACTGACCACCAGGGGGCAGATGCTCAACATAGGAGCTGCCCCCTGGTGGTCAGTGTGCTGTTCAGCCAGAAGCCAGGTTCATGGCTGGCAAGTACAGTGGCGGTGGCAGAAGCCTCTCCCACCTCTACAGCAGCGCTAAGGATGTCCAACTGATGGCTTAGGCTTAAGCCATCAGTCGGACATCCCCCGTAGGCTCCCAGACTGCAAGAGGGTGCAGGCCGGACTGAGGACCCACCCCCCTCTGAGTGCACAAATCTCGGGCACTGGGCCTCTAGTGTGGAATATAAAATTTAAAGCAACAAATGAACAAACAAAACAAACCCACAGACACAGACAACAGTATGGGAGTGACCAGTAGGAAAGGGGTGTGGTGGAGGATGGAGCAGGTAAAGGGGTCAAAATATCTGGTGACAGGAGACTAGACTTTGGGTGGTGAGCACACAATGCAAGATACAGTTGATCAGAGTTGATCATAAGTGTATCCTAAAATTGTACACTTAAAAACTTAGATAATGCTATTAACCAATATCACCCCATTAAGTTTAATTAAATAAAAAAAAATAAACCTAACCCTAACACTCTTAACCTAATACTAACCATCTAACACTAACCTTAACCATTTAACTCTAACCCTAATACTTACTCTAATCCTAAACCCTAAACTTTAAGCCTTAACCCTACACACAACCCCAAACCTAAACCCTAAATCAAGCATGTCAAACTTGAGGCCCAGGGGCCACATGTGGCCCACAGTGAATATTTTTGCGGCCTAGCCAATGTAACAGAATGTAAGAAACGTTTTTGGGGTTTTTTTTTGTTTTTTTTAAAATATATTTTATTGAGTTTTTACAGAGAGGAAGGGAGAAATATAGAGAGTTAGAAACATCAATGGGAGAGAAACATCGATTAGCTGCCTTCTGCACATCTCCTACTGGAGATGTGCCTGCAACCCAGGTACATGCCCTTGACCGGAATCGAACCTGGGACCTTTCAGTCCGCAGGCCAACGCTCTATCCACTGAGCCAAACCGGTTTCGGCAAGAAACGTTTTAATAAAAAATTTTAACTTAATTTTTACAATATTCTGTTATACATAATTATTAATACCAAACTACAACATTTGCTAATGACTGGTTACTATAATCATGTTGCATTCATTTCCCTTATGCGCCTTATGCACCTTACGCACCATTTCTCTCCACGAATACTAGCAGAGAATATTTTAGCAGCTGATTGCCACGTCATTAGTCTTGGACTGACTTGTTTGGTGTGCGTAACAGGAAATATTTTGCTTTCGTAGAACAAGAAAAATAGGTTTATTTGTGTTATGCTTATTTATTTGTGCAGTGATTCAGTGTCTGATAAGTTAATGTTCAAGAAAAAATATTAATTTTTATTAAGATGTTCTATTATTTTATGTTAACGATTATTCATTTATTTCAGCCCTTTGTATTCAGCATGTCTCTATCAAAATAAACCTACATTTCTACGAAAATTGAAGCTTTTGTTTTTTTGCACCACATAAACTTACACCTTATTTGGACCATGTTAGCCTTTGAGTTTGACATGCTTGCCCTAAATCTTCAACAATAACCCTACTGCTATCTCTAAACCTAACTCTAACCTAACCGCTAAACCTAATCTTAAACTCTGCCCTAAACCTTAACCCTGACCCTAACTTTAATTTTAACCATATAATTTTTTAAATAAAAATCACCACATGAAACAGCACATTGCCTGGCATGAAGAGGTGCTTACAAGATAGAAGTAGTTATCAATGTTCCAGAAAAGGAAACAACATGGAGAGAACTCTGAGAACATCCTCTGGGTGGGGAGGAAGGGGAGGAGGAGGGGGTGCGGGCATCTCACACTGACCCCCCCACTCTGCCAAGAGCTCTTACCAGTTCTTCTCGGTGAGGATTGTGTGCGACAGCTGCGGCCGGGCCATAGACATCACTTGGCTCCGGAGTTTGCTCACCAAGGACTGGAAGCTGGGGTGGCCACGGTACCCCGGGAGTAGGGAGAAGAGTGGGCTGGAGCTGGGTCCTGCTAAGTGGAGGTAGAAGATAAGGGGCCAGTCAACCAGCATCCTGGGCTTCCAGGAGCTCTGAGCTCAGCCCCAGCCCAGCTCTTCCTATTCGCCCCCCACTGTGAAACACGCTCCTGAAAAAGGGTCCAAGCACCGCAGGGACAGGCCAGAGCCTGCACTCACACCAGGATGGGCTCCTGTCACCCCCAGGCCAGGGCAGACCGTGTCTCCCCCTAACCAAGGTGGACCCAGGTCAGCCTCCAGGCCAAGGAAGCACCGTCTCCGATGGCGGATTCCCTCGAGGGGGAACCATACCCGCTCTTGGTGGGTTTTCACTCTCCGCTTCGCTGTCCATGAAGGGCATCAGGAACAAGTTGACCTCAGAGTCCAGGAAGTCAGGGGGGAGCCCAGGGAAGACGTTGCACTGTAACATGGACAGAGTACCTGGAGGAGAGAACTTGTGAGCCTGCAGGTCCCATGCTGCCAGGGGAGGGGGCGGGAGGAACATGGAAGATGGTCAAGCTGGGATCAGAAACTAGTCTGGGGATCTGGGCTGAGGCTGGACCAGGAGTTAGGAGCCACCTGCCAGCTTGGGAGTGGCGGGGGACCTCACCCTTGTAGCGCAAGTGGGAGTGAGCCATGAGCTGGTCGATCATCAGGTGCATCTGCCGCAGCTTTCGCGGACAGAAGTCCTCTCGGCGAGCTTTGTTCTGTAGGAACACTGTGGGTGAAGGGGAGACGGGGCCCGTGAGGCTCGGCCACGTGCACTCCCCTTCCCATCCCAAAGACCTGCCCGGACCCCCAAGGTCACTTGTAAATATTTATGTGAATGTCACTTCACTTTAGCACCAGGCCCTGGGCAATGCTGGGGACCCGAGGATGAGTCAGATGTGGTTTCTGCCAGCAGATGGAAAAGACAGAGAGGAGGACGGCCACATGATTAGGGGTATTTCGGGAAGCGCACGAGGGCTTGTCAAGGACAGAGAAGTAGGCAGACCCTGCCTGGGTGTCCTAAATGAACGGGGTCTACAGACCAGCAGGGCGTCCACAGAGCAGAGCGGGGACCGTGCAGGCGGGGGAGCGTGTGGGAGGCAGGCAGGGCCGGTGGGAGCGGGGCCAGGGGCACTCGGGTCGCTCCGCACTCACTGTGCCCCATTCGTGTAGATGCCGGAGACCCAGAAACAGGCAGACGGGTCCTGTCCCCCAGGGTCTCCATCTGATCAAGGAGCCAGACCCAGACTCAGGGTCCTGCCCTCAGTGGCCAGGGTGGGACTGTGGCAGTGGGATCCTCAGAAAAACAAGTGGCTAATTCTTTCTTACGTCCCTCCTCCCAGCTCCTCCCTTCCCCCGGGTCCCTGGTTTTGCCCCTTTCTCCCCTCTACCCGCTCCTCTGGCCCCAGAAAGCTTCTCACCCAGGTGGGGGTAGTACTCCGTGCCTTCATCAGAGCCTGAGGAGCTGCTGGACTCGTGGCTGGGGGACGGGGTGGAGGGCTTCACCATCTCCGCTGTCTGGAGGAACCTGGGGATTCGGGGTGAGAGGTTGGCTGAAGCTCCGGCACTGACACCCCATATCCCATGGCCTGGGGGATGTCGCTTACACACCAGACTTCTCACACAATTTTACGGAATTCAGAAACAAACCCATGGATTTACATCAACTATACATTCCTTTAGTTTATGCTATTATATCTAAGAGCAGTTTAAGTTCACAGCAAAACTGAGTGGAAAGTAGGCATGGTTCCCCTAGGCCCGTGCCCAGTCCCCAGCCTCCTTGCTATCAACATTTCCGTGAACCGACACCGATACGCCACCACCCCAAGGCCACAGTTCGCATCAGGGATCACTGGTGCGGTTTACTCTTCGCGTTTGGACAAACACGCCATGTAGCCACTGTGATCACAGAGTTCTTTTGCCGCCCTAACTGTCCTCTGTGCTCTACCCAGTCATCTCTCCTTCCCCTTAGCCCCGAACCATGGATCTTTTTACCGTCTCCATGGTTCTGCCTTTTTCAGAACACCAATTAGTTGGGATCATACTGAATGGCACCTTCAGACTGGCTTCCTTTACTTACTAATACACATTAGAAATTCCTCCACATCTTTTCACGGCCTGACAACTCATCTTTTTAGCCCTGAGTAATATTCCCGTCAGCATGTACCAGTTTACCTATCCACTCACCCATGGAAGGACATCTTGGTTGCCTCTAAAGTTTGACAGTTATGAATAAAACTGCTATAAACATCTGTGTGCAGGTTTTTGGGTGGACATAAGTTTTCAGTTCATGCTACTTTTAGGTGTTTCCAAACATGTAAAAGTAAATACCATTAAACTGTTATGAGGTAAGGAATGATGGGATATGATAAAATGATGGCCATTTTCCTCACACAGACGAACAAACACCATGGTCTCCACAATTTTAAGGGGTTCACCTACTCTGAGCCCACTGGTGAACTCTGGCTTAAAAACAAGGCTCTTCTACCTGCCAGCGCCTGAGCCCACAGTCCCACCAGAAAGTAAACTCCACAGGGCAGTCTGTTTAACGTTTTGTTCACATCTGATCCCCGGTGCCAAGAACAGCGAATGGCATACGTAAATGCTCAGTGTTATTTGTCATGTGAATGAATTCCAATGAACAACGGCGGTAGGAACGGAGGTTTCATAATTAGGTGACTTAGATCTGGTCATAAAGCTGGCTCCCCGGCAAATCGTTTCTTACTTCTGACCAGACCCAAAGCTCCCCCAGCACCCAGGGTTACTACCACAAACAGAAAGCTCCCATTTAGCCCCGCCCGGGTTGCTCAGTCAGAGAGTCGTCCTGACATGCCAGGGTTGTGGGTTCTACCCCGGGTCAGGGTATATACAAGAATCAATCAATGAACGCATAAGAAAGCGGAAAAACAAATCCTTGTTTCTCTGTCTGTCTCTCTCTCTAAAATCAGTAAGTAAATTTAAAAAAACAAACCTTGTAATTATCAATTGCTCACTATGTACCAGGCACTATGCTGAATGCTTTAAATTCTTTTAACTCAGTCTGCATAAAAGCCTTACCTATGGGGAGCTGTGGGAAAAGAAGCCACTTCCAATGGGAGCTGGGAGTCAAACCCCGGGCTGCCTGATTCTGGAGACACCTGCTTCCTTTAGCTCAGCTCTCCCTTCCCCAAAGCTCCCCTGCCTTCCTCTGCCCAGGCTCTGCCCAAGGCTGTCTGCCTCCCCTCAGCTACCTGCCGGGGGCCCAAGGCCAAGAAGAACCCTTGTGGCCCGAGGTTCTGAGCCAGGTCTGTCTGGGGGGCATTCCTGGAACTTCCAGCTGCTTGAGGCAGGACTCCTGCCAGGTCCTGACTCCCTCCCTTCTCCTGCCTGTAGGGTACCAGGGCATGGTACACATGCCTGCAGGAGATGGACAAGACTCTAAGGACCAGACAAGCCAGCTCCTTCTACTATTTATTCAACAAATTTATATTAAATATCTACCCTGTGCCAGACACTGAATGAGGCACTGGGGATTCTGTCCTAGTCATCCCTCCCTCCTCCTGACCCGTCAACCATGGAGCTTCCATTCTAACGGGAGAGACAGACCATAAAGAGATCTACAGTATCCTGTCAGGGGTGAAAAGGGCAATGGGGGGAGGGGCAGAGTGCTAAGTGGGGAGGTCAGGGAAGGCCGGAGGTTGACCTGAAGGCCACGAGACAGGGATTCTTGTTTTCTCTTTCTTTATTGATTAATGTGTGTCCTTATCCCGCCACTGCCCCGCCCCCCACGTCGTGCCCTCACCCCCTGGTGTCTGTGTCCACTGGTTAGGCCTATATGCATGCACACAGTCCTTTGGTTGATCTCTCCCCCTTATCCTCACCCTCCCCTCCCCTACCTTCCCTCTGAAGTTTGACAGTCTGATCAATCCTTCTCTAAGATCTGAGAGCAGAATGTTTCTGGCTGAGAGATGAGAAGTGCAGAGACTAAGTTGCATGGCTTTAATGTAGGGGGAGAGGGAGGGAAAGTGGTGAGAGAGCCACTGAGGTGTCAGGAGCATTAGGTGGTAGTGACCCACTCCAACTCCATTTACATTCTGAAAGGGTCCCTGTGGCTGCGGAGTGGAGCTTGGGAGACCTGGGCAGGTGGCTGGGACTCTGTGCCCTGTCTCACGGCCAGTCCCCGCTCCTACCAGCCTCTCACCTGTACAGACTGAGGTCCGTGAACCAGTCCTGGACGACAATCACCACGTGGCAGACCGTGAAAAGGAAGGCGGCAATCTGGAGTGACTGAGGGAGGGTGGGAAGAGACAATAGAGTTGAAGGTCTCCTCTGTCCAGAGAGGGGTCCCTGATCCCAGACTCAGCTGAGGGGCAGCAGGGTAAGGGTCTCAGAGCCTTTAGGCACCCACTGTGCGCCCAGACTGTGCTGGCACCTCTCTCATGGGCCATCCCTAAATTGGACGAAGTTGGAACAATCACTCCCATTTTCAGAGGAAGATACTGAGGCTGAAGGGGGAGGGGCGGGCAGTGACTTTTCTGAGGGGTAGCACCAGATCTGACTCTCAGTGTTGTCCTCTTCCTGCAGCTGGAGTTGGGGCTCTGATGAAGCAGAAACAAGGACAACCCCTAACCAGCGCCCCATCACAGATCTTGCAAGGAAGGGTGGGGCCTCACCCCTGGCCTAGCTCGGCCCCTCACCTGCATCTCAACATAGGTGTGGGGCAGGTTGTACTCTGGAGGCAGCTTGCGGTCGTTGTTGATGAGATGGTCCAAGATGGAGGGGCTCAGGATGGGCTGCACGGGAGAGAAAAATGGGTCAGGGCAGGGACTGTGGGTCGGATCCTAAGGGTCATGGCTTCCTAAGTCCCACACGCTGAAGGCAGATACATCGCCTCGCCTCTCAGGACAAAATAAGGTCAGAAACACAAGCGGGCAGCTTCTAAGTAGTACAGTGCTCATCAGCAAGAGGCAAAAGGGAAACTTCTAAGCAGGCTCTCTTTCCCCAACTCTTTTACAAATCACCACTGCTCTCAAGTGCCTCGCTCCCAAACAGGAGCGAAGTCCTAGTGCTAACAAATTTAACATCTACTTGAATGAGTCATGCCGCCCCAAGACCCTTTGTTGTTGTTTCAAATACTTTCAAAACTTTGCTAAATAATTACTTAGGTAAAAAATTGTTAGTGTAGCCCTGGCTGGGTGGCTTAGTTGGCTGGAGCATCATCATCGTGTAGACCAAAAGGTTGCAGGTTTGATTCCTAGTCAAGGTACAGGAGACAACCAACCGATGTTTCTCTCACATTGATGCTTCTCTCTTTTTCTCTTCCTCTCTCTCTCTAAAAAAATCAATAAAACATATCTTTGGGTGAGGATTATAAAAAAACTTAGTGCGAGGATTTAAAAATTGTATCCGTGAGTATAAAAGAATCGGCGGTGCACACATGAAACTTTTCCTAAAGGAATATTTCATTAAAAAACTTTAAGAGCTAAATTAGCTTGATAATCTATTGCCTTCTTCTTGAAGTGAATGGAATTAAGAAACAGGCTTTTCCAACTGCTCACTTTCTAAAACTCCAAGCACTGCAATGTTCTGTTCTGTCTTATTTGTCTAACTTCCGTTCTGCCCCTGACCCAGCTTGCATACAGTTCAGTTCACCTCTGGGGCCCCATGGTCCTTGCATAGAGCCTGGCACACACGTCTCAGGCCACTGGTAGGTTTTCCACTCTCCATGTCACCACTGCCCAAAGTGAGCACCACCTATGGGACAGGGCTCCTCCCAGAAGCGCTCCAGGCAGGTGGGGAGGGGAACAGTACACAAGAACCAAACTGATCATCGACCTATGAACCAGGAGATCAGTTTGATTCCCGGTCAGAGCACATGCTCAGGTTGCAGGCTTGATCCCCAGTGGGGGGTGTGCAGAAGGCAGCCGATCAATGATTCTCTTTCATCATTGATGTTCCTAACTCTCTCCCTCCTCTTCCTTACTCTCTGAAATTTATAAAAAATGAGTGGTTTAAAAAAAGGACCAAACTGATACATCACATGCTGCGATTGGAAGAGTAATAGGCACTAGTGGGCTCTCCGAGGAGGGGAAGGCTTCTAAGAGCAGGTAACATCCCAGTAAAATATTCAGGGAGGAGGCATTAGCCAAGCAAAATGGGGAGAGCAGGAAGAGTGCTCTAAAGACAAAGGCAGTGAGGGTAAGAGCACTGAGTACCTACTTCATGTCAGGTGCACTTTACTTGTGTTAACTCACTGAAATCTCACAAAAACCCTAAGAGGTAGGCAATATTATGTTTCCCACAAAGGAAAAGAAAGCCTACAGAAACTCCAAGCACTGCAGTATTCACAGACCATGGTGAGGCCTGTGGTGTGTGTGGCAGGGTTGGTGACTACGCCAGACAGGGAAGGCTAGAGGGTCTGGAGGAGGCAAGTCACATAGGCCCTGAATGCCAGGCTAAGGAACAGTGACTTGCTTAAGAGCAAGGGAGAAGGTAAGGAAAGCTGCCAGTTAAATGCATGACAGGTCACTACTGAGGGTAGTGATGAGCCTGGATGCTCGGCATGTGGCAGATCCTGTGCCAAACACTGTGCCTGGATGGTTCCCCTGAATCCTTGCTACAGTCCTGAGGCTGAGTATGCTTAGCATCCCTGCTTACAGATGAAGATACTGAGGTTGGGAGTGGGGAGAGGGTGTTGGTTACTTAAAGTCACCCAGCTGGGAAGACTTAAAGGCAGAATCTGGAGAGACTGATTCTAGGACCAAACTTTTCATTGGTATGCTAGAAGAGTTTTTAGGCTACTCTGTACACATGAAGGGGAGAAAAGGGGGGCAAAACTGACAAGAGACTAAGGGCCAAAGAGACAAAACTTGCCAAGGGCACGGAGCATGTCTTTGGCTTGGCTGGAACTACATGCAATCCAAACAGGGTGCTGGCTTAACATTACTCTGGGATGGAGCTGAAGGTGGCATGCAGAAGGGTGGGGCAAGTGGAGGTTGGCACCTGAGTGTCCAGGAAAACAATCCGCTCTTGGGTAATAAAGAAGTCGATTCCACTGGTCTGGTTGCCCCCTCGTTCCTTCATTTCAGCGCTCTGGGCCCGGAAAACATACGCCCTGTGGAGGAGCAGGTGGGGAGCACTGGAGTCTGGTTCTCGGCCTTTGACACTCCAGTGAAATCAGCATGTGGGACGTGGTTCCCTGCCTGCCCACAAAGCCTTCCACCCACCGCCCCTGCAGCCTGGGGATGGAGGGAGGCTGTATTTTACACCACAAGACTCCACCCACTCCCATAGTAGATTTGTTCATTCATTTAACAAAGTTAATAGACTGCGGTGTTGAAGAGCAGGGACTGGACCTGACTGCTTGGATTCAAATCCCAGCTCTGCCTTTCTTGGCTGTGCGGCTTTTCTTGGTTTCCTCATCTGTAAAATGGGGACAGGTCTCAAGCCTTTTGGTTACTGTGAGCCCTTAGCCTTACATAT
Source organism: Myotis pilosus (assembly GCA_036010255.1). NCBI lineage: Eukaryota > Metazoa > Chordata > Mammalia > Chiroptera > Vespertilionidae > Myotis > Myotis pilosus. The sequence continues at coordinate 1,294,972 of JASKON010000029.1, forward strand.
ATTTGATACCCTGCCTCTCAAAGGGTAGCTGCCATCTCCCTGAGATGCTTAGTATGTCCTGACACAGAGCAGGTATCCTCCCACTTAACACTATACCGCAGACCTCCTATGTGCCAGACACCAGGACGTAGCAGTGAACAAGAAAGACAAAGTCCCTGCTTCTGTGGAGCTTCTGGTCTAGCTCAGGATCAGCAGAAGTGAGTAACTGCAGGTGTTAGGAAGAAGAGGTGTGTATCGCTCCAAGTGGGAGTAAGTTTGTCTATGGAGGGAGGAAGGATTGCCCTAAGAGGCAAATGATGCTGCTGAGGGTGAGAGGAAGCTATTTAAGCAACTTAATTAACTTAAAGGGGGAAGTGGTGGGGGGGATGGAAGACCAGTCCAGGCTGAAGGCACGGTCTGTATAAGGATCAGAGCAGTGTGGTGAGAGCTCAGAGGACAATGGGGCTTGGTTGGGAGTGGGAAGAGGTACACAGGCCCTGGGGGGGCACGGTGGGGATCTGGGGCTTTGGCCCATGAACCTGGGGAAGCCCTGAAGAGATGTAGGTGGCAGAGTGACAGGACTGGATTTGGGTTTTGGAAAGCATCCCCTTGCTGCTGTGTGGCGAGGACTGCAGGGTGGGAAGAGTGGAAAACGACTGACAAGCCCCGCACTCTGGTGCCTCCCTGTCTTTAACCTGATGTCCAACCCCCCTTCTTGTTCACCCTGCTCCAGCTGCGGGGCCTCCATGCCACTCTGCATACACGCCAGGCACTCTCCTGCCCCAGAGGTTCACACTGCCATCCCTCCAGCTGGAATGCTTTCCCTCCTCCAAGTTTGCTTTTTCTCAAATGCCCCTTAGTGAAGCCTTCCCTGACCACCCAACTTAAGACTGTAACGTAGCCCTAACACTGCCTCCCTGTGTCCTTTCCCACGTTGTCATCATCTTCTAACATGCCCAATAATGTATTTATTTAGTTAGCTTACTATCTCCTCCATTACAAATCTAAGTCCCGCAAGGACAAATACATTTGCCAGTTCTGTTTACTCTGACATCCCCAGGACCCAGAAGAGTGCCGGACACACAGTAAGCACTCCATAAATGCTTGCTGAATTGAACTAAAGCAGGGAGACCAGTTAGGAAACGTCTTGGCATCCTCCAGGGGAGATGTCAGTAGCTTGAACTAGGAAGGTGGGAGTGGAGGAGAAGCAGATGAATTCTAAAGGTAATTAGGAGGTCAAACTTATGAGACCTGATGACAAAAGTTGGTACCAAAGTCCACCTTGCCACAGGCTGATAGGGGTCAAAAAGACAAGCGAGGCCAATAGAATTCTGGCTCAGGAGTCTGAAATGAGAGTCACCAGGACATTGTTAGGTGGGGTTGAAGGCTGAGGTAGAGAGACAGAGAGCTGGAGCTGTTCCAGGGCGGAGCCCAGCTGAGCTGAAGTCATGAGTGAGTAGAGGGGATGGGGCGACTGGGAGGCAGGGGAGCCTCACAACTCCGGCTTTAGTGGGTATGTGCTCTCACAGTGATGGTCCTTAACCTCTTCTAGGTCTGCATCAGCCCCCACCCAGATCCGGTAGAAACTATGGATCCTTTCCTGGGTGAAACCCCTGACTGCAGATGGTGTAAAATTCTGCATCTGTTGTTAGGGTGTTTCTCATGGATCCCCTGATGCCCATCTGTGGAGTGCAGGGTGATATCACCTGCTTTATTAAAAAAACAAAACTATTGTTTTGAGATAACCCAAGTGGCTACCACTCCTTCTTTTCCCCCATTTTGAGTCTTCCTACTCTTTAATCCTTGCCTTTCTCCCTTTCCTTCTCTGTCCTCAGTTTTGGACCCTAGTTCTTAAGCTCCTCCTCCACCAAGTCCTCTCCTGGGACTTCATCCTTTATCTTCACGATCACACCCCATCCTTACTCAAGAATGTAGGACTGAGGCTGGTCTAGAACCCATGCCTTCCATCCAGATCTCTCTCACATTCTACTTCCCAGGCCGAATCAGCCACATCCGTGAGCATTTGCTCTTTGCCAGGCTCTTGTTAGTGTTGGCCTTCCTGATCTTACTTCAAAAACCCACTTTACAGATGAGGAAGTGAGATATGGGAGGTGAAGTGACCTGGCCAAGGTCAACCAGTTGGTGAGTAGCAGGGCTGAGACTGAGGTGGCCTCAATCCAAAGACAAATGAGTACACCATCCCAGTTCCTGCCTGGGCTCTGAACATTTTCCAGGGGCAATTAGGAAGGGAGGACCAGGATTGGTTACCTTGGAACTACACAAAAATTTAGTCTCGTCCCTCTTAGTCCTCATCTGATGAAGACACTGAGGCTAAGAGAGGGAAAGCAACTCTCAAAGATCTTGGTAACACCACTAGGAACACCCAGGCCTGCCCTCCCTTTTCAGGTGGGTGCCCACTCCCCTCTGGCCCCCCCACACTCCTACCTGATGTCCCCTCACCTCTGGTCCTCCTCAGGAGTGTTGGCTGACAACAATGACATGACCATGGACTTGCCTGTCCCCTGGAGGCCCAGGACACCAACCACCAACACATCAGTCTGATCCAGCAGGTACTGTGGAAGATGCAGGAATACAGCCCTTATGAATCTGTCAGCTGCTAGAGTGGGAATGAGATGAAGGAGCCCCAGACTTCCATGGCTTGCCTACCTGTCTTATCAGGTTTGAAGAAAAAGATTCTTGCCTCAGTTGGGCAAAGGGCCTCTGTGTGTGTGTGTGTGTGTGTGTGTGTGTGTGTGTGTGTATGCACATTGAGATACACAGACTATGTGGGGCACAAAGAACAGCATATGTGAGAATTCCAAAGTAGAAAAGAGCCTGGCCTGGTCACGAAGCTAATAGGAACTCAGTGGGAAAAAGGGAAGCTTGGCCTTTGGGGAGAGAAGGGGAAGCACAGGTGCGGAAGGACGGGTTCGGTAACCGAGGGCTGTCAGAGCTGACTCCTGGGAGGCGCTCAGCGCATTCAGGCCGGGAAAACACGGGAAGGAAGCACGAGAAAGGGAGCGGTGTGCAAAAACAGGAGGCCAGTCCGTCCTGGCTCTTTCTGTGGGATTCAGTCCTGGAAATTCATGAGACCTTCACCTCTGGGCCAACTCTGCTGACTTTCACCACCAGGGGGCACAAGAGACATTACTCAAGGAAAAGGAATAAAATAGAGCAGGTCCTTGAGAAGCATCATTTTGTTATAAGGTTAATGAGAAAGAAAAAATAAATAATTTCCCAACAAGGGTCACTATCTGTGTGGAGTTTGTATGTTTTCTGCATGTCTGCATGGGTTTTCTATGAGGACTCCGGTTTCCTCCCACACCCAAGGGGTGTGCACATTAGGTGAACTGGCGTGAGTGTGAGTGTGGGTATGAGTGGCCCTTCGATGGCAGGGCTCCTGTCCGGGGTGGGTTCTCACCTTGAGCCTGAGCTCACCTGTAACCTTGAACTGGATGGAATAAGTGGGTTGGAAAATAAATATCTGACTTGTTTTTATTAATCTTTGGGTTCCTAAAGATTAATAAAAGCATTTATTTCAATGTTTAATATAAGAAGTGTTTTGGGTCTTTATTTAGAAATTTGGTGATGTTTCTGTGACCAGAAATATGCCACAGGAACTTAACTCTTGCTCATATCAATTAGGCTGTGGTCGGCAAACTGTGGCTCGCGAGCCACATGTGGCTCTTTGGCCCCTTGAGTATGGCTCTTCCTAAGCCTTAGGAGTACCCTAATTAAGTTAATAACAATGTACCTACCTATATAGTTTAAGTTTAAAAAATTTGGCTCTCAAAAGAAATTTCAATCGTTGTACTGTTGATATTTGGCTCTGTTGACTAATGAGTTTGCCGACCACTGGCCTAGGGTAAAATTGGTTTCATCATATGTCATTATGCTTAAAGTCGCAGTTTCCAAGACCCTACCAAGGATATTAAGTGAGGATTCACTGTATGTCCTCAACTGTGGCTGCTGCTCCTTAGAATCACCTGGAGAGATTTTCTTTTCTTTTTTTTTTTAAAGGCAGCTAATCCTCGGCCTAACTCTGAACACATGAAAGCAGCACATCTAGGGCTAGCCCTGTCCACTGACCACATGTGGCTATTTAAATTAAAATTAAACAAAATTTAAAAATCCAATTCCTCAGCTGTACTAGCCACAAATTGTGACATGTGGATAAGTGCTCAATAGTCACATACAAGGATAATGGCTACCACACTAGATAACACAAACACAGAACATCTTTACAATGCTAAAGAATAGGGCCTGCCCTGGCCGGTTTGGCTCAGTGGACAGAGCGTCGGCCTGCAGACTCAAAGGTCTCAGGTTCGATTCCAGCCAAGGGCATGTACCTTGGTTGTGGGCACATCCCCAGTGGGGAGTGTGCAGGAGGCAACTGATCGATGTTTCTCTCTCATTGATGTTTCTGGCTCCCTATCCCTCTCCCTTCCTCTCTGCAGAAAATCAATAAAAAAAATATATTTTAAAAAAATCACTAAAATATATTTAAAAAAAAAAAAAAAAGAATAGGGCCTGAACATGGCTCCTTTTCATTTTTTTAGAGTGGAAGGGAGGAAGAGAGATAGAGAGAAACATTGATGTGAGAGAGACACATCAATTGGTTGCTTCCACATGACCCCCAATCAGGGCCAGGGATCGAGCCTGCAACTGAGGTATGTGTCCTTGACTGGAATTGAACCCAGGACCCTTCAGTCTGCAGGCCAACACTGTGTCCACTGAGCAAACCGGCTAGGACTGCCTCCTTAAACAAAACAAAACAACACCAAACACGCCCCAGTTGATACCAATGTGAGAGAGGACACGCAGAGGCAGCGGAGCCAGGTAACAGGTGGGCCTGGCATGTTGTCCCAATAAGTCCAAGCTGCTGGGGAAGGAGGGGGCACACCAGGGTGAATTTGACTAGGAGCCTGATCTGACAGGTCTGGGGATGGGGGGAGAGCAGCACAAGAGGCGAAATGAAGACTCGGAGACTGGAGGTAGGTAGGTCAGTCCAGGAATGGGAGGTCTGAACTAGAGCAGGGGCGCTGGGATGGAGGGGGAACCTCTGGGGAGTGATACTCAAACCAGTTCACACTGGTACAACAAGTGCTTCCACCAGTTAGGAGGGAGACGGAAGCAGGGCCCAGGAGGCCATCCTGCTGTGGGAGGGCGCAGGAGACCCCCAGGCATCTGGGTGGCAGTGGGAGCACCTCTTAGCCAACCAGTATGAAAGTGGTTCAGTACTTTACCAACCGTACAGCTGAGCTAGTGAAGCTACTGAAATTCAGCCCTGGCCAGTGAGAGCTTTCGGATCCATTTCCTCTCATGGCTGCAACTGCCTGAAAGCTTGTCTGGTGTAGCCCAAGAGGCTGGAGGTAAGGGGTGACGGAGGCGAGGCTGTGGGACCTGGGGAAGCTCAAGCACGGAGAGACCCAGTCCCCCAGTACCTCAATGGCACTGTCACACCAATTCATCTGGTCATCCACCAACTTGATGCTGTGCTTCATGCGCTCTGGAGGCAGCAGTTTGGCCTGGCCCACGACAGCTGGAAACAAAGCAGGAGACAGAGGATGCAGTGAGGGTCTGTGTGAGGGGGTGCCAGCTCCCAACCAGATTCTCTTCAGTCCCAACTCACGGTCCATAACTGCTGGCGCGGCAGTGCCCATGCCCCGGTTCTGGATCTGGTACACAGGCTGTGTGGGTCTCTGCCCCTCCTTCTCCCCCTTGGGTAGCACGGGGGCTGCAGGGGGTGGTGGGGTGGTGCCCTCAGGGGCTGAGGCATTTGTTGCAGCCGCAGGCCCTTTGCCCTCCTCCCGTGGTTTCATGAGGACGATGGGCTTCTCAAGAGGGGCTGGGGCAGGTGGGGCAGCTGGGGCTGCTGGAGGTGGTGGCGGCTGCTTTGACTATGAGTGAGGAGGTTCCAGTCAGTGGGAGAGATCCTTGACCCAATTACTCCCAGCCTCCCCCTCCCAAGATTCTTCCCTGCTCACCCGCTCTGCTGGAGGTTTGGAGAGGATGATGGGGGTTTTCTGCATGATGGAGGCACTTGTCTCTTCGCTGCCATCCTGTGGTGAGGGAGGGCAGTTACTCCACTGGCTCTCCTAGATACTACTCTGAAAGCCTTTATGTGCCAGGTACTATTCTAAATCCTTTCATACATTAACTCCTTCAGTCCTACCAACAATCCTGTGAGATACATACTATTATTTTTTTTTAAATATTTAATTGATTTCAGAGAGTAAAGGAGAGGAAGAGACAGAAACATCAATGATGAGAATCATTGATCGGCTGCCTCCGGCACACCCCACACTAGGGATTCCCGGCATGTGCCCTGGCTGGGAATCAAACTTCCTGGTTTGTAGGCTAATGCTCAACCATTGAGCCACGCTGGTCTGGCAGTTACATACTATTATTATCTCCACTTTACAAATAAGCAATTGAGGCAGATAGGTTAACTGGCTAGACCAGGGGTGGGCAAACTTTTTGACTCGAGGGCCACAATGGGTTCTTAAACTGGACCGGAGGGCCAGAACAAAAGCATGGATGGAGTGTTTGTGTGAACTGATATAAATTCAAAGTAAACATCATTACATAAAAGGGTACGGTCTTTTTTTTTTTAGTTTTATTCATTTCAAATGGGCCGAATCTGGCCCGCGGGTCGTAGTTTGCCCACGGCTGGGCTAGACACATAGCCTTATAAGCAATGAAGGCAAAATTGAATCCAGGCAGTCTGACTCCAGAACCCATGCTGCCAACAGCTCTGTGTAGCTACCTCTGCTAGACAAGCCCCGGGAGAAGGAGCAAGGACTCTGGAGCTAGACAGATCTTAGTTCAAACCTGGCCCTGCCACTTGTGAGTTGTATGAAGAACCACCCTCACTTAGGCCTGTTTCCTCCTGGTGAGTCTATTATATAAGAGTCTGAAAGAAGACAGAATTCAACTGTCCATGTGGCATCTGACACATGGCAGGTGCTCACCACCTGAGAGTGGCTGGTAGCGCCTGCTATTCTGACCCTCTTCTCCTCAGCCCTGCTCTTGTGCTGGCCAAGCCCATGGCCTGATTCCCACATCTTGCCCTCTCTGTGCCTATTCTGACTCACCCCAATGTGCTTGAGAAAAGGGAGATGTGAGTTTGAGTCCTATTCTTTCTCTGGTTTCTTGATTAAACTCGGGAGAATCTTGACCCCCTCACTGGGTCTGTTTCTTCTCCCACATATTGAAGATTACTTAAACTCCCTCAATGCTCTCTTCACTGGCCACTTGTGAAGAAAAAAACAAAAGGATGATATGCAAGTGCTCTGGAAAGACAGTTGCAAGAGAACTGTTGGAGGAAAGGCTGTGGGCTTCCAGGAGGCCAGGGAGGGTGAAAGGTGAGAAGGTTCAGGAAGGAGTAGATGATACGTGGGACTGAGGCTGTGAGGGTGGAGAGAAGATGGTGGACAGGAGATATATTCAGGAGGCACAATGTGCAGCACTGGTGCCTGACTGGCGTAGGGTTGGGAGGCGGGTGTCCAGGATGAGGCCCAATGGGTTGTCATTGATACTAGGAGGAGAAACGGCAGAAGATGCTCAGATTAGCAGGGGACATGAAGGTTGTGAGGAGTCCACTGGCCAGTTAGGAGGCTGTCAGGGCTCAGTAGTCAAGTCAGAGACAAAGCAAAGATTTGCGAGTTGTTTGTTCAGGATGTGAAGGTGTAGGAAGATGGCATCATTCCCCAGGAAGATGTGTGTAGAAGAAAGACTGTGTTAGACACAAGGGAAGACACTAGCTCCCTGTGAATAAATTATCCTTTTTTAAAAAATATTTTGGCTCTGACCGGTTTGGCTCAGTGGATAGAGTGTCGGCCTGCAGACTCAAGGGTCCCAGGTTCGATTCCGGTCAGGGGCATGTGCTTTGGCTGCGGGCACATCCCCAGTGGGAGGTGTGTAGGAGGCAGCTGATTAATGTTTCTCACTCATCCATGTTTCTAACTCTCTATCCCTCTCCCTTCCTCTCTGTAAAAACTCAATAAAATATATTTTAAAAAAATATTTTGTATTGATTTCAGAGAGGAAGGGAGTGGGAGAGAAACACCAATGATGAGAATCATTGATTGGCTCCCTCCTACATGCCCCCAACTGGGGATTGAGCCTAAAACCCAGGCATGTGCCCTTGACCGGAATCGAACCTAGGACCCTTCAGTCTGCAGGCTGTGGCTCTATCCACTGAGCCAAACCAGCCAGGGCTTCACTCAGGTTTTTGTCAGTGCTTGTCTGGGTCTCTGCTCTTCAGAGAGGCCTTCTCTGACCACCTCATCTAAGACACAGCTCCCTTTTCCACCCTCTACCTTTTTACTCCCTGAGGGCAGCTGGTTTTGTTCACAATATCCCCAGCATCTAGATTAGTGCCTGGCACATGGCCGGTGCTCCATAAACATCTGTGGAATGAGTGGATACAGAAATGCTGTCCTTGGGACTAGAAACTCACCCGTCTCTCTCTTTCCCATGGTGCAATGTAATCCCTCTCCCGACCACCAGGCCCAGAGAGATTCTGGGGGCCGCCGGGGCCAGGCTCCTTCCACCGCCGCCGCCTCTCTATACCATAGGGCCCGGGCTGACTGTGCCCAGACTCAGACATGGTCGCCTACAGAGAAAAAGAGGTTGATTCCAACGTGAACGACTCCATTTGGTTCACCCTGGGCCATAAGAAGACATTTCCTTTCCAGAGAGCTCTGTAACTGTGGCAGCGCTGCCAACTGGCTCCCAATATCACTTTAAAAAAAAAAAAAATCCTCAGTTCTGAGTGGGGTACATGACTACCCAGAACACACTGCTCAGCATAGTTCGCAGTTAGGTGTGTCCACGTGACTAAGTTCTTTCTGGTCAATGACAGGACAATGGAAGTGCGATGGCAGCTCTCAGAGACTTCCCTTCATGGCGCCCGACCAGGGACTGAGTTCGGGGGAATTTAAAAAGTGGTCAGGTGAAAGGAGGCTCCCAGGCGCGCAGAGAGTAAGCTTAAAAAGAAAGAAAATAAGAAGTTAGGTTTAAAAGCAAAAGTAAGAAGGCCAAAAACCAAAAATAAGGTAGGGAGCCGAAGTGTGTCTTCTCTCAATCCGTTCACCCCCCACTCAGGGTCACTGAACCAGGCTGAGCTGGCATGGTACATAAGGCGCCCTGGGGCTGAGTATGCCATGGCCGTGCGGGCTCCCCACACCTTCAGAGACCCTGGGCCAGGCCTTTTGTGCCTTCCTCCTGCCGGCTGGAAGGCATGTGGATGTGGAGGTGGAGGGGTGGGGGTGGGGGGGAGTTGCGGGCGGCTCACACAGCTATCTTGGGCTGTGAGGCAGCTTAATGGAAGGAAGGCTGGTAGAACAAGATATAAGGTTCAGGGTTCCCTATTAACCTTGAATTGCCTACCTCAAGATTCAGTAAGAAAACAAATACACTTCTACTTGTAACCAAAACCATCCCCAACTATTAATCGCTTTGCCCCAACACATATATAATTCATAGAGGCAGGTCACATAAAAATGGGACATTCTCTTTCTCGAAATGCTGTAAGGCATTTCCTCACAAATCAGCAGCATGATCCTCAGTGAGACAACTCCTCCTCCGATGAACCCTTATTGGCATTTGGGGGGAAGGGGGGCTCCAACATTCAAGGCCTCTCTTCATCTGGTGTCCCTCAACATTTCAGTGTCGTTACCTTCCATTCCTGGTGGCTCCTCATCCATTACACTGCAAGGTCTCACCAGCGTTCATGTTATAAAATGTATGTAATCTGTGTGACCCACTCCCCACTTAAGTGTCTGTCTACAGCTACCTCATCAATTCCCGGGTGTTTACACATCATTCCAGGGAAGTCTCTGAGCACTTGTCTGTGCGGTTACAGGGCTGTAAGACCAACTGCTATTGCTCATGGGTCAAGTTGGCAAACTGCAACCTAAGGACCAAATCGGCTCTGCCTTCTGTTTTTGTAAATAAAGCTTTATCGGAACACAGCCATCAGTTTACAAACTGTCTATGGCTGCCTTCTTGATTCAATGCCAGAGACAGAGAAAGTATGGCATGCACGTCTAAAGGAATTCCTCTCCAGCCCTTTACAGAAAAAGCTTGCTGACTCTTGCTTAGCGAGCTCTCAAGTGCCTGTGAAATCCTTCAGTGAGCGCCTCCAATCCTGTCCCGGTGCAAGGGGACATTAACAGGTCCACGTGAGCCACTTGAAGTGTCTGTTGACAGGATGCAGTACTTTCGCTCGCCAAGTAGGGACTTGCCTAGCTACTCTCACTGTTCTGTGACCCCTTCCCCAGCCACAAACTGGACCGAAGACAGGAGGACAGGGCCTGCTTACAAATGTTTATGGAAATGATTCATTCAGGCTTAAATGACTGTTTACAATCTCAGTGCGAGATTCCCAGCAGAACTTGGAACTCCCTCCTCCCACCCTGGCAATTAGGCGTCTGCTCACTCATTATTCTGGCAACCTCCACAGCGCTTAAGTGTCTGTGTTCAGCCTCCATGGGGATTCTGTCCCCCACAGCGTTTATGTACCTACGGGCCCCCTTCCCATGCAAAGAGGTGTCCATTTGCCTATTATTCTGGAAACCTCCACAATATTTGAGTCTATTTAACAGCCCCCGTGGACAGTTACCCAGAATAAGGGTCCACCTACATGCAACTTGGAGACCTTCAATGTTGTTTCCAAACTCCTTTGGGGGATTCCCCCAAAATGTATAAAGCCCATCTGTATATACTCTAGAGGCCCAATGCACAAAAATTTGTGCGGGGGGGGGCGGGGTCCCTCAGCCCAGCCTGTGCCTTCTCGCAGTCTGGGACCCCTTGGGGAATGACCACCTGCTGGCTTAGACCTGCTCCCCGGGGGATTGAGCCTAAGCTGGCAGTCAGACATCCCTCTGGCAGTCTGGGGAGCCCTTGGGGGATGTCCACTTGCCAGCGGCAAGCAGGCCTAAGCTGCAGTCGGACATCCTTAGCGCTGCTGAGGCAGGAGAGGCTCCCACCACCACCGCTATGCTGGCAGCCATCAGCCTGGCTTGTGGCTGAGCAGAGCTCCCCTTGTGGGAGCGCCTTGAGCATCTGCCCCCTGGAGGTCAGTGTGTGTCATAGTGACCAGTCATTCTGCTGTTAGGGTCAATTTGCATATTACCCTGTTACTATATAGGAGGATTATTATATAGGATATAAAAGCCCCCTGGTAGTCAGTAGCTCCCACGGCCAACCTCCCACGGTTCCTCCCCCTGGCCAGCTGCCCCAGTTGCCCCCATCCCTCCCCCAAACAGGTGGGCCCGATCGCCCCTATCACAGGCCAGGCTGAGGGACCCCACTTGTGCACAAATTCGTGCACTGGGCCTCTAATCTATTTGTAAGTGTCTACTGACAGGATTCCACCATGACCTCCCAGAAAGGAGTCTAATTGCACATTTCTCCGGAGAGGGTCTCCTCAGTAGGTATCCATCTCTGCCCACACCCCTTTTGGGGAATCTCCTAGAATCCAAGTGTCTCCTTGCAAATTATTTGGGGAGACTCCCAGTTCCTCACTCCTTACCTATGCCCACCCTAAGGAAGCACTCCTGTCAGACACGCTTCTCCAGGGACACTCTCTGGCACATAAAAATCTTTACAGGCCCCTGGACAGGGGGGCCACCCCTAGAACGGATGGGTCTTTATTCAGGAGCCTTCCTGCGTGCAGGCATGTTCACAGGCTCCCGGGAGGAACCGGTGACGTTGACACAATAGCCGAAGGCATCTGGAGTGGCCCCCTGGTCCTCAGGGGTCTGTCTGTCTGCCGCCCTCCCCCCCCCCCCCCCCCCCGCCCCGCAACTTCACTTCCTCTTGACACGTGACCGTTGGGGCCTTCGCGCGCTTTTTATCACCAGCTTACAAGCCCTCTTTACCAGCATTGCCCGGAACCGAAGTTCCCAGTTACAGGTTAATGCCCGCCCCCACCCACCCCACCTCGCCAAGCCGGAACCTAGTGTGCTGCTCGCGCTCAGTCCTCTATCCCGCAAAACCCGCGGGCGCCCGAGCGACAGTTTAACGGTCAGGAAGGGGGCGGGCCCTGCGGCGCCCCCCGTCGGGGCGCTGGCCTCGCGCGGGCGCGCGGGTCCCTTACCTAAGGCGGCTGCTGATTGGCTCACAGGACGACGCGGCGCGCCCTCTCCGTGACGGGGTGGGAGGGGAGGTTCTACCGGTAGCCACCCGCCTGTAAATGGCGTCTGAGGGGCCAGGAGCGTGGGCGAGGGAGACAGAAAGCAGGCACCGGTCACTCCGGAACCGGCGTGAGCATCCCGGAAGCGGCACCCAAGGAAGACCGGCCCGAAGGACGGAGAGGAGGAGGAGTTATCGCGAGGCCAATCTGAACTCAGGTCCCGCGAGCGCGCGCCCAGCGGAGCATGCGCTGTGGGAAGTGGTTGGCCTCAGCGCGCCTGCGGATTCCGGGACGGCCGGCGGGAGGCGCGGCGGCTCCGCCTCCGTGCGCATGCGCGTCGGCGGGGGCCGGAGTGGGTGTGCAGAAAAGAGGAAGAGAGGGCGGCTCCGGAGATTGAGGTTCGAGTCCCGCCTCCTCGGTGGTTTTGGCGGGATGTGGTGGGTGGGGCGGCCGGGAGGAATTTCAGTCTCCTGGGCGAAAAGTATGTGCTGAGACAGAAGTGAGTCCGATCTGGCGTGTGCGCCGCGAGAGTGTGCTCCCATTCTGTGCAGGGAGACAGCTAGAGGTTCCGGCACTTAGGCAAGGGTGCAGGACCGGTTGGACCTTGAAGGGAGGGCAAGGGCGTAAGGAACCCCGGGAGAAAGGTCCAGGCTGGCTTAGACTCGGAGTTCCCCCGAGATGGGAGGTGAGGCCACAGGGATGGGCAGGTCGGAACCGTAAGGGGATCCAGAGAGATGCGGAGTGATGGGGACAGGACCCCTTATTAAATCCCACGGGGGCCTCGGATGTCAGAGGGATCCAGTCAAGGGTCGAGAATGCAAAAGCCTAGCCCTGAACGGTTTGGCTCAGTGGCTACAGCGTCGGCCTGGGGACTGGAGGGTCGCGGGTTCGATTCCGGTCAAGGGCATGTACCTTGGTTGCGGGCACATCCCCAGTAGGGGTTGTGCAGGAGGCAGCTGATCGATGTTTCTCAAATCAATAAAATATATTTAAAAGAAAAGGAAAGTTCAGAAGCTGCAGGCAGAGCCCTGTGCGTGTGGAGAGCGCATGCGCAGTCCAAATTGGCCAGGGTGCTTGGTTCCCCAAGGGAATGAAAGGTTGTTCAAGAGAGGAAAGTGTGTATGGTATATTCATATGTAACATATATGATAGGTGAATGGGAGGAGATACCGTTTTTCATTTGAAGTCTTATTTTTACGAAATTTAAAATTATTCTTGAAAAGGGAACACGTACATTCTGACAAAATTCAAGCAGCCAGTGGGGTACACCATAAAAGTAAGCCTTCTGCTCTGGTATTCCATTCCTAAAGCACCGGTTCCCAGTTTCCATCTGGAGCTGCCGTTAGGGCAAAGCACTGTAGTTAAGAGCTTGAGCCTGGGTTCCCACATAAGGCTGCTGACCTTAGCCAAATCCCTGAACCTTCTCTGCCTTCTGTGTCCCCATGTCTAAAATGGAGGTGACAGCAGCTCGTACAATGTAATTGGCAGAGTTAAAGGGGTGAAGGTGCCCAAAACAGTGCCTGGGGCATAGTTACACTACTACTATATGCTTTCCTTATTTTGTGTTTATAATGATAATGATAGTGATTGATTCTGAGTCAGCCTCTCCCCTCTGAGCCTCAGCCCTGCTGCCATTTTCTCAGCATTGGTGTCTGGTGGCACAAGCTGCCTGAAAACACCCATCACCCAGACTGAGTTGAGAGTCCTGTTGTCTATGGATTCCTCAGGAGGTTGTGGGTGTTTAGGGGAGACACACATGACAGGCCATCTTCGTATTCTTTCTGTCAGTGTCCCTTTTTAGCATCTTCATCCAGTCATATCTGTTTTTCTTATCTGAATGTCTCAACCCCAGCTCACCCTCCATGCCACTTTCACACCTGGCAACCCTCAGAGGGGGCTGTGACTTGAGGGAAAATAAGGAGCCTGGCACTGACCATGGGTCCGCTGTGTCCCAGGCTCTGTTTTATATACTAGTACATCACTACAACCTTTCCCCTCTCCCTTATTTAATAGATGCAGAAAATGAGTCTGAAAGAGAAGAAGGGCCTTACCGAAGCACCAAAGCCAGGAAGCAGCAAGCTCGTCTTACGCTGGGCAAACCCAATTTTTTCTTTCCCTGGCACTGGGCAGGCTGCCTCGTGGTGAGTCAGTCAAGTACCCAGAGAGTGCTTGTATTCCGAACTTTTGATCTTACAAACATTTGCTGTATTTTATGTCCTCATATATCTGATCGCATGTACGTGATAAGTATTATCAGTAGAACATCTTTTGTTTGAAGTGGAATTGCTGGGTCAAAGGACAGGTGTTTGGGGAATTTTGAGAGTCACTGCCAAATTACCTGTTCACTTCTTAATTTCTCTGTTCATTTTACTCATTCGTATATCGAATGAATTATGGGACTCTAGTCATCTGCTGGACATGGCTGTAGTTTGGAAATCCTATAGTGAATCGGACAGAGCACCTGACCTTTGGGAACAGATAGTCTAGTGGGGTAGGTGATGTCAGGTAACAGATGCTTGGGAGAAAAGAAAACCAGGGTAAGGGAACTGAGAATGACAGGTGGTCAGGGAAGGCTGCTCCGAGGAGTGACTTTGGAGCAGAAGGTAAGGAAATGAGGCGTATAAAGATGCTGAAGAGCAGGCAGCGGAAAGACACGAGGATGTGGGGTGGGCCTGGCTGTTTAAGGGTTGTCAGGGTGACCAGAGTGACAGCAGAGCAAGGGGAAGAGGGGCAGGATTGTTTAGGGATGGGGGTACAGAGAGAAACTGGATTACATAGAACCTTGCAGACCGCTGTCAGGGCTTTGGAATTAACTTCCGAGTGTACCAGAAAGCCATTGGAGGGCTGTGAGCAAGGACTGGTGTGCCGTGTATGTTTTGTAAAGATTTCTCTAGCAAACACTGAACATTAATAATGGTGGTTGCCTGTGGAGGTGAGGGTTACAGACAGATGTGGATCAAGGGCTATGAGGAAGACTTGTGAAGACTTTTATGTTTTTGAACCATGTGATTAGTACCTATTTTTTTAAAGTTAAATAAAAATGCTGGTGGCTTTGAGGAGAATGGCCTGCAGCTGGGCAGGGGTGGAAACAGGAGATGAGGAATCTGATGTCCCTGCCTGGGCAAGAGATGAGGGTGACTCAGGAAGAGGGTTGTGTGAGAGGAAGCATGAATCAGGGCTGACTTATAAGTTATCCTAAAGGTTTTGGAACTGGATGAAAAGTGATGCTTTTTATCAAGATGGGAAGTAGTCTTGATGGGAAATCGACAGCCTTTGAACTTCTTAACTTTGAGATGCACATTGGACAACAAGTAAGTGGTCACAGTTTGGGAGAGAAACCAGGATTTGTAGATTCAGAATTTTTACTGACTTTTTAAAAACACACACAAAGGTATTATGATAAAGAACGCCCACATACCCATCACTGAGTATTGACAGTCATTGACATTTTACTTGTCTTTTTTCTTCCATTTCCCCCTCCCACATAAAAGCAAACTCTTTCCTGCAGTTTTTCTTTTAAAGCTGTTTATATAGAGATGATATTTAAAGCCCTGAGTTTTTCTGAAGCCATCGAGATTGAGGGGATAGAGAGACCAGGTCATCGGGCCTCCCACATTTGGGACAGGAAAGGACCAGCATCCTAGAGAGGAAGCGGGGACATCAAAAGAGGTGATAACTTGGTGTCAGGGGGACAGCGTGTTCCAAAGAGAAGGTGCTCCACTAGAGAGCAGAGATACAGGGCAGTAGCTGCAGGTGGATGTGGGGTCTACAATGAAAAAAAAAAAACAGCTTTTTATCCTTCCATCTAACTATGTTATGGAAACATCTCAATAGCGTAATACAGATTCTAGAAGAAGTTTATAAGTACTTACTTTTACTTTTTTTCAGTGAGGTGTAACATAAATGTAAAGTGCATAAAAGCGCAGACTTTAAGGGTATATAGGTCGTTGAATTTTTTTATAAATATATGTACTCATACAACCACTAACCTTTCCAAATACCCAGAAATTGCCCTGTGTGCATTTCCCTGCCCATTTCTCACTCCAGAAGCAACCACTGAGCTGATGCCAGTCACTCCAGATGAGTTGTGCCTGCTCTTGAACTTCATAGAAATGAAATCTTACAGCAGGTCTTCTGTGCATCTGGCTTCCTTAGCTCTTTATGGCTGTGAAAGTCTTCCATGATGCATGTAATAGGATTTTGCTCCACCAGAACTGACTTCCTACTGGTTATTTTTCACGCTGGTTATTTTACAATATCTAAAGTAAAGACTGAATTTCAAGTCCAGGTGTTTTGCAGTTTGGTGAATACATAGTGAACTTTAAGGATCATGGAGGCTCTAACGTGCTTAAAGCTATAGTGGGATGCTTTTAAGGTTGGAGAAATCATGGCTTGTTCGTATGCTGATGGGAGTGATAGAGAAGAGACTTAGGAACCGGCTCCTCAAAAAGGTGATGGGGTGCAACAGGGTGGAGAGAGGGGCTGGAATTGCAGTAGGGCCAGCTCATCCTGGTAAAAGAAAGGAAAGTCTTACTCTTTGACATCCCCTCCAAATTGTAAAAACCACTCCCAGGGTTTTTATATGTTGGCAGCTATTCCACACAGCATAAAAGCTCAAAACAGGTCTTTGGACTTTCAATCTGATGTTGATGTATCTGGATGTTTATGGATCTGAATAAAGAACTGGACAAATACTGGTGATGGTTGTTCCACGTGGGTGGGGCAAGAGGGAGAGGAGAACATTCTCTGCTTTAACTGGTGGGCAGTTAAGGCAAAGAATGTTTGGGAAGCAAGAGAGCCGCATGGCAGAAGCAGGTGTGATGCTGTGATTTACAATAAATGTGTACTTGGTCTTCCTCCTGTTTCCCTGCACAGAACCCTTCAGACCCTTGGCATTTTCCAAGATGAGAGTGATAAAGATGCCTTATTATGTTAATAAGGTGACTTTTGGGAAGCCCCTATGTAACCTAAGGAGGGGGGCTGGTTGCCAGGAGACCCAACCGTATGATTACAGTCTTGGGATTTTTAGTTCCACAATCCCTCCACCCCATCTCCTGGGAGGGAAGAGGGGCTAGAGGTCGAATCAATTGCTAACTGGCCAATGACTTAATCAACTAAGTAATGAAGCCTTTATAAAAAATCAAAAGGCAGGGTTAAGAGAGCTTCCGGTAGGTTATACGTGGAGATGCCAGGATAGGGGCATGCTCGGAGTATGGAAGCTCCGAGCCCTCTCCCCTTACCTTGCCCTTTGCCTCTCTTCCATCCGGCATTCCTAGTTTGCATCCTTTTATAATAAGCTGATGTTCTAGTAAGTAAAATGTTCCTATAAGCCACTCCAGCAAATTAATGGAATCCAAGGGAGCAGGTTGTTGGAAACTGATCTATAGCCAGTCAGAAGCACAGGTGACAGCCTGGACTTGAAATTGGTGGCTGAAGTGAGGGGGGGGGGGTAGTCTTGTGGGACTGAGCCCTTATCCTATGGAATCTGACTCTATCTCCAAGTAGATAGTATCAGAATCCTATATAATAAAGAGCTAATATGCAAATGGTCATCACACCCTCACATAGTCACGCTATAAAGGCTTAGACACTCAACACTGGGGAGAGAGGATTGGGACCAGCCAGGCACAAATGAGCTCATGGGAGAGGAATGGGGACCAGCCAGGCTGCAGCCTGGGAGAGGGACAAGC
This sequence comes from Myotis pilosus, assembly GCA_036010255.1. NCBI lineage: Eukaryota > Metazoa > Chordata > Mammalia > Chiroptera > Vespertilionidae > Myotis > Myotis pilosus. Next base: position 1,312,786 of record JASKON010000029.1, read on the forward strand.
CGCCCGGCCCACGGTCCTGGGCACCTGTGGCTGCAGCCAGCCCGGACAAAGCCAGCCCAGGTCTTGGGTGCCTGTGGCCTGCCAGAGGGAGGGAAGCCCAGGTCCCAGGTGCAGGGCGAGGCAGAGGTGGTTAGGGGCAATCAGGCAGGCAGGCAGGCGAGTGGTTAGGAGCCAGTGGTTGGACATCCCCTGAGGGGTCCCGGATTGGAGAGAGTGCAGGCCGGGCTGAGGGATGCCCCCCCTCACACCGTGCATGAATTTCATGCACTGGACCTCTAGTAGTTTCATATTGTCAGTGTAAGAAATGTCCAGATCTGTGGAGAATGGGTGTGAGTTTATTTGAGCCAAACTGACCATAATTGCTGGGAAACAAAATCTCAATGGATTGAGAAAATGCTCCTGAGAATGGCAGTTTTGCAGTATATTTTATACATTATAATCAAAGGAGGAGATGAAAGAAGGGTTACATGAATTTCATTGGTGGTAGATTAGGGAGGTGGGAAAAAGAAAACAAAGCAAGGGGAAATTTCTGAGATCGGATAAAGAGTAAACTGGAGAGACAAACACTCCTTTTACATGGGTGGGTACAAGATAGTTAACAATTAACATTTACAGCTCAGAGATGGTATTCAGGGAACACACTGCATGAAGGGTTTCTGGCTCTAGTGGGTGTTTGTGTCCTGAGGGGTCTAGAAAAAGAGGGATGATTTTGACATCCCAAAGGGATGTTATTGTAGATGCAAAAAGACAATAGACAGGCTCAGTTAAGGTAAAAATTGACCTTTGTCAAGGAAAATACTGGCTTGGGATATGACTGCCCTCCATGACTCACTTTTAGTTAGGAAGTTCTTATTTCAACCATCCTATGTGGTTATTTTTGGATGCCATGCAGGCCTCCTCAGAGCTTGTCTGGTTTAGTATATGACCCCTCTTCATCCCCACTGTTCAACAAAATCTCACTATGTTATTTATTCTTGTAAGACTCCAAGCTGGTGTCTGAGAATTGCTTGATGGGAGAAAACACCGTAAGTGGGAACTGGTTGCATAATAGTTAGCATCCAGGAAGGGGGGATCTGAAGTGGGGGGCAGCATCTAAAGGGCCCCCCGGGCGAGGCCTGTGGATGTATTAACACAATGGAACACTATTCTGCAGTGCAAAAGGATGAGTGTACTGGGTGCATCTCACAGCCACTGGAGAACCCAAGAAGTAAATACTGAGGGTGGAGGAAGGTGTTGCTGGGACAGGAGAGCTTTTAAGGGGCTGGAAACTCCTAGCTTAATCTGAGTAATGGCTACTCTGGTGTGTGCATTTGTAAAAATTCATTGAGATTGCATTTAAAATGTGTGTAGTTTATGTAAAATGGATCTTAATAAAAGGAAAAGTGAGCTAGGCTTAGGAGCTTGACCAAGAGAGGGCAGGAGGGAGCCATGGAAGGTTTTTGAGCAAGGGCAGGGCCCAGTCAGGTCTTCAGGGGTGAAGGTAGGTCCATGGAAGGAGAGAGGCCAGAGCTTGGCCCCCACCTCAGCTCCTGACTGGTTCTCTGATCCGGGTAAGCGTCCACTCCTCTCTGGACCCTCTTTTTCCACCCAGTCCTCTCGTGGGCGTACAGGCAGAACAGAAGTAGGAGAGGGAAGTAGCCAAAAATTACCCTGAGACTGAGCCCCTCAAGGACAGAGCCTTCTGACTCATGCCTGCAGCCCCACCCGGTCAGGGCCTCCAGGAAGTGCTAGTTCTATGAGAGGAGGGCAAGATCTGCCAGAAAGGGGGGGTGGGGGTGGGGGGGTCAGGACCTGTACCCACAGAGGAGAATGGGAGCAGGTAGGTGGGGGAAGATCCCAGATAATGCAGAACTGGGATCTCTCAACTGTTCTTAAGTTTCTTAGTCATAAAGCCCCTTCTAAACCAGACCCTCCCTCGCCTCAGTGGAAGCCAACGTGTGGTAGAAGGTGAGGGGCTTTGGGCCACATTAGAGATTTACTGTGCGTGTGAGGCCCTGCACATGGCCTTGAAGGCACAGTAGTGAACAAAAATGGAAACATGGTGTGATGATCTGAATAGACCCGTTGGCTAAGCACTGGGGCTCTGGAGCCAGGCTGCCAGGGTCAAATCCCAGCTCACCCCCCTCTTTGCTGTGGTTTTGAGCAGGTTCCTTCATCTCCGTTTCCTCATCTGTAAAATGGGACCAGCAGTACCCACTCTGCCTCCTTTTGTAGAGACTTGTAAGATGGGTTATACAAAGGGCTTAAAGTGGTGCTTGGTCCAGTAAATATTGTGAACAGGTTCAGGAGGGCTTCCCGGAGGCGGGGACATCTAAGCCAAGGCCTAAAGGAGGAGTAGGAAGGAGTCTGCCAGCTGAAGGGGGCCTCGGAGGGGGACGAAGAAAGAGTGGTCCCACACTAATGAGTTTGGCAGGTTACCAGGCGACACGGTAAGTAGGGCTTCCCGAGGGGAGGCTGTTGGAAGTGCCTTCAGAGGTTCCGTCTAGTTCCTGTCTCCTTTGCCCCCCAGGCGGGTTGGTGGCGAGGACAGGCAGTCGGGCAGTGGGTGGTGCAGGCCCCAGTTTAGCCGGGCCGAGGGGTGAGGCTGGCTGCCAACTTGGAGGGAAATCCAAAGATAGCTCAGCAGAGGAGGATGACTCGCAGCCCCCGCTTCCCCGCAACGCCAGGGAAGTGAGGGTGAATCAGCCTCTCAAAGGGGAATGCAGCCACTGTAGGAAGTGAGACCTGGGTTCGAGGCCCGAGGCCACTCTGCCTCTGACTCATCCCGCAGGGCACGGAGGGACAGGCTGCATGTGAATCCGGACCCTGCAGCCCTGGTCTCAGCTTCAGGACTGGCTCCACTGAAACCTGTTTCTGTGTCTGTACAGTGGGGTGGGTGGGATGGGGCAGTGGTCTTGGTGATTTATAAAAGGGGAGCACAGAGCTGGGCGTGCAGTGGGGTCTCCGGAAGTGCCAGCCCCCTCCCTTTTCCTGTCTGAGTCCTAGCAGATATGAAATGAGTGTAGGGGGTGGTTTAGGGTTCCTGCTAGTCTCCTGTTGGGTGAGTTGTCATCTAGGTCCTAGTGAGGGGAAAAGGGCAGAAGAGAGAAAAGGGGCAGCCAAGCATTGTGTCTGACAACCAATAGCAATAATAAAAGGATTGATATCCCCTGTATTTGGTTCTTACGGAATTCCTGACCCTCTGGGCCGTCCTGTTTGAACCACAGCTCCAGGGGGGTGGCCCCATTTTACACGTGAGGTAACATGTTCAGAGAGGTGGAACCATTTGCCCCAGACACACAGCCAGTGGGTGGTGGCGCCAGGATCTGCCTGAATCCAAAGCCCTTGTTCTTTCTTAGTCTCAGATCTGGGTGGGGAGGTTGTTGAGGACTCTGCAGCCTACAGACCTGGGAGGGCACCTAGGAAAGGCTTGTTTTATAGATGGGGAAACTGAGGTTCAGACAGGGCAGGGTCCTTCCATTGGCTGAGCTGCCTGTGTGAAGTGTGGATATGTTTAGAAAGAAACAGCAACTTCCGTCTTTGTTTAAAATTTATTACAAAGTATAAGAACAGAGACTGGTGAACCCCTTCACCCCCTCCACCTCCTCTCCCACCATATTCTCTGCAGCTCTAGAAAAATAGTGTCCTCCTGCTCTCCCGCCAGGGGGCGCCACCTCCCGCCTTGTCCCAGCTTCAGGCCTGGCTCCTTCAGCTCTGCCGACCAGCGGTAACTGAGGCTCCTCAGGATCCTGGACTCTGGGCCGCAGGCACCTCCACTTCTACAGAAGCTGGGGCCCAGCTGTAGCAGCACAGTGAGGATGTGTTTGTGGAGGGTATGTGGGGTAGTGGTGACCATTTTCCCATCTGGGGCCTCAGGGATGGGCCACGGCCTCCCTCCTACAGCCAGTGTCGCCTCCAGCAGCTTCAGTGAGTCAACCCACCCCAAGGTGGGGCCCCTGGGTCCTTGCATTTGAGGTGTTTTAGTCATAGGGCTGGGTCAGGAGTGGAAGAGTGCATGTCCTCGACCTCAGTCCTGGGGAAAGTAGCCTGCTTCTTCCTCCATGGGTCCTGGGGAGACAAAGGGAGATGGATGGACAGGCAGACCAGACACCAGAGGAGGAGCAAGAGTGGGGACACGGAAGTGGAGACGGACAGAAACCAGTGGGCAAAGGAGGAAATAAGAGGGTGGGTGTACCTGGCACCACGAGATGAGGAGCTGCCGGCATTTGGACAGAGCCCGGGAACGTGCCCAGGGACAGGCACAGAGAGAGACAGACAGATTCCGAGCAATAAGGGGGAGGGTATTGAGGGTCAGCACAGGGGAGAAGAAATGTCTCCTTCCCCCACTGCCATCCAGTCCCAAACTTGGCGTCCTTTCTTCCCAGCACAGCCAATGGAAGGGAAAGGATGGCCTTACCTCAGGCCCTCCCATGCCCCCTTCACCATCTGGGCACGGACACCTTTCCTCCAGAATGCTCTCCTGCCCGCGCCCCAGCCTCCTTACCAGCTATGTGGCCTCCTGGCTGGGCTCCGGCAGCTGCTTCAGGGCAGTGCTGAGCAGCTCCGTCAGCGTGTCCAGCTTTCCTGCCAGGGTGTCGATGCGCTTCTCCAGGGCCTGATGGGAGCTGCTCAGGCCCAACTGCAGGTCACACAGGATCATGTGCATCTGGGCAGAGAGAGGGTCGGAGGGATCAGAGGGCTGGGGTGCAGCCTCCCTGTCCGGTGGGGAAGGCAGTGGAACCAACATGTGATTACGGGCCCTCAAGGTTTATCCTCAGTTGTAACGGGTACAAAGTATTGACCTCTACCACACCCCCGCTACTTGGCAAAATACTACAAGTCATGGGAGTGAGAATCCTGTCTCCCTATTTACAGCTGAGGAAACAGGCCCAGAGCAGTTCATTGACAGGCCCAAAGCAGCCCCTACAATAGGGCCTAGGATGTTGGAGGTACTCACTAATACTACTTGTGGGACTGATGAACGCCTGCCTTCAAAATCCACCTAGCCCCTTCCCTGCCTTCTCAAACCAGGATTCACAGCTTCATCCTTGAGGGCATGTGAGCTTTCCATGAGAATTCTTTAACTCTGTGTCTTATGGCTCGATAACCTTAGGAAATTAGCGCCTGTCAGTTCTGGCAGATCTCGGCCACCACCTCCTCCCTGAGCCATGCGGCGTGGAGGCCTGTACCTGCGGCTGTGTTTACCATGGCAGGGGGCCGAGGACCACTGTTTGAACTGTCACGGACTAATGAGGAAAAGCAAAGGCCACCGGATAAGCTAAAGACGCTGTGAGTCCAGCCAAGGGGTGTGACGTCCCCGCCCTGAGGGGGCGAGCTGAGCGGCTTGGCCAGGCCGGGGAGGCACCGCAGGTCCTGGCCCCCTCTTCGCAGGAGCAGCAGAGATTGAGTTTCACTGGGACAGTCACCCTTCCCCATGCCCGGGTTGTATGTTTGCATTTTATTGGTTTTGCCATGTGTGTTTGGGCTTGGTTTGTAAATTTGCTTTGGTTTTATTATTGTGTAAGAGTCAGAATTTGAAGGAATTTTATATCCGTTCACATGTAAGTAAGTTGACAATAAAAATAATTTAAAACCAAACACTGGAGTCCTTTGTGCCATTTTTTTTTTTTTTAAGTTTAAAAGGGATCTCTCTGTATAATGCATGACTTTTAGAAACTCGGTATTACACCATTCATTCATCCAACCACAAACCTTTATTGAGTGCCTGTGGGTGCCAGGCCCTGGCCAGGGTTCCTTCCCTATTCCGGGGCCAGATTTCCCTGCCCGTGGCCCCAGCCTCCCTCTCCGCTCCCACAGGATCCCGGTACCTTGGAGATGTCCACCATGGAGTTCACTTGTTCCCGGAGCTTTCGGTGTTTCAGCCGCACCTGGCGGAACCTGTGGGAAGAAGTAGGGGGTCAGTTTTCCCATCAGCCTGGTCCCCAGATGTGGCCCCAGCGCAGGGGACGGGTGAGGGGAGGAAAGACCCACGCATATACAGTACAAAGAGGAAAAGTTGCTAGAGAGCTGAAGTGGGGGGCTGCACCCATGAGTCCACCTCCCTGGGAGAGACCCAGGTATGCAGATCCACAGACACCCCGAGATATGCAAAATCAGCCACCACAGACTCAGAGTCACTATGAGGTCCAGGCTGATATCTGTTCAGTCACACATGGGTGCATGTGGCTGTACACACACACACACACACACACCAATCCCCTCCCCCCATGCGGGTGCACATGGGTGTGGGCACACACACACACACACACATCAATCCCCTCCCCCCATGCGGGTGCACATGGGTGTGGGCACACACACATACACAGACACACACACCAATCCCCTCTCCCCATGTGGGTGCACATGGGTGTGGGCGCACACACATACACAGACACACACAGCAGCCCTCACGTGTTGATAGCAGCCAGCAGCTTGCGCTGATGCCTGCGGGCAGCTCCAGAGTCCTTCCTGCGTGTATGTTTGTAGAACATCCAGGCCTCTTGTAACACTCGGGCAGCTGACTCCTTCATCTGGGGGAGGGTGGCACAGTGTCAGTGCAGACAAACCCCTTGGCTCTGGGAAGAGGGGGCTGGGACCCTGGGCTCCTGGGTCTGAGGGAGGAGGGGCTGGAGCCTGGGCTCCTGGGTCTGAGGGAGGAGGGAGCTGGGGGCCTGGACTCCTGGGTCTGAGGGAGGAGGGAGCTGGGGGCCTGGACTCCTGGATGTGAGGGAGGAGGGGCTGGGGGCCTGGGCTCCTGGGTCTGAGGGAGGAGGGGCCGGGGGCCTGGACTCCTGGGTCTGAGGGAGGAGGGAGGTGGGGTTGGGACTCCTGTGCAGCCGGCCCTCACCTCTTTGGCATACTGGATGTCCATCATGAAGTTGTGCACATGCTTCTCTGCCTTATTAAACTCCAGCTTCCGAGCCACCACTGCCACCAGCAGGGCTGTGCAGCAGACCCCCTGTGGGCACAGCAGGCACTGTGACACAGGGCTGTAGGGCTCTGTAGGCCAGCCCTGTTCCACCAGCTCTCCTTGCCCACCTTCCCCCCTTCTGCCCCCCAACAGCCAGAAGACAGGCCCGACCACCCCTAGTTGACAGACAAGCAAACAGCTCCAAGCGGGGAGCGAGGATTAGAAGTCACGAGTCTGAGATGAACTCCTGTGTGTATTTACACCATCAAAATATTCTCTTTGGTTAAGGATATGAATGGAGGAGGAGAGGAGGGCTGGGCTGGGCTGGGCAAGGGGCAGACCTCAGGCTCCTGCGGGAACCATTCCTCCCTGCTGCTCACACCCAGTTGGGGTGACCCTCACCCTCCTCCCTGGGGATTCAACATGTCCTTCCTGGGACAACATCAGGGCTGGGGACTGGCGGCTTGAGTTCCTGAGGAAAGGGGAGCCTGGTCTTTTGGGGAGGTGAAGGCCAAGGCATTGGGTGCTGGGTCCGGGGGTGGGGGTGGAGTGGGGGGGGGATAAGGGTTGCATGGGGGGAACTGGATGCCTGGGTCTGTGAAGGGAAAGGGTGAATGTCTGGATTCGGGCGGAGGCTGACTCTGGGAGGAGCATCATGGGGTGAGAGCCTCTGCCTCGTCCTTGAGGGACTGGCGCTGGCGTGGGGGTGGCAGATGCCCAGGGCCATTATAACAGCCCCCCCCTTCCTGAGCATTTCCTATGTGATGGGCACCGTTTGAGATCCTTTACATGTTTCAATTCATTTAATCTCCTCGGGAACCCGAGGAGTTCACTGGTGTAAGTATCCTATTTTATAGACGAGGAAACTGAGGCCTGGGAGGTACAAGCATATGGCTTGCTTCCAGCTAGGAAGTGGCAGGAGCAGGATTTGGCCCCAGGCAGCCTGGCCCCCCAGGCATACTCTCCATGATTAGACTCTGTGGCCTCGATGGAGGCTGGGAGCTTGGATTCCTCTCCCAGAGCTGGGAAACGGGGCCTGAGTCCTAGATGACTAGGGGGCCAGGGGGTGGGGCAGGATGCAGAGCCTTGACAGGGCTCAGGGCTGGATTCCTGGATTCTGGGAGGACATGGGGCTGGGAAGTCAGGGGCCTTGTGTTCCTGAGGAGGATGAGGGCTGGGATCTTAGGTTTCTGAGAGAGCAAGGGTTTGGGGGATGGATTCCTGTGTTTTAAACGGAAATGGGGCTGGGGGTCTGTGTCCCAGAGAGGGACTGGGGCTGTGGCCCAGACGCCCAGTTTCTTGAGGGTGGCCCTGACTGCCTGCGTTGGCTCCATGACTTCCTGGAGCCAGGGGATGACCAGTGCAGAACAGGGGAGGGTCCCTGAGGAGCCTGTACTCACCATGACTCCGGTGCAGAGGCAAACAATCTTGCCCCACATGGTGCCGGGCACCACGTCCCCATAGCCGATGGTCAGGAATGTGATGGGGATCAGCCACAGAGTGTCCGAAAGGTGGCCGGTGGCATTAACAGACTGCCTATGGGGAAGGATGGGTTAGTTCTGAAATTGCTCCCATGGTGTTTGACACCCTCCTTCCTAACACATACCCACAGTCCCAGGAAGCACCCAGAAAAAAAGCCAGTCAGTTCCGGGCTTTGGAGAGCCTGGCCTCCTCGCTGCTGTGTGCGCTGGGCTGGACGCACAACCTCTCTGGTCTGTGGGATTTGAACCTGGGTGCAGCCAATTCCAAAGCTTGCTCAGTGTCAGTGAGGCTACCAGGGCTGCTGCATTCAGAGTGTGTGGTTAAGGGGTTGAGCGGGGGCGGAAACCCAGCCCGAAGTCCACTTGTCAGACCCCGCCAGGGGGCTGCATCCACCCAGAGGAATGGGAGCCTTTCTTGTCATTTCTACAGGATGCTGTCTGGCCTAGAGGCGGCCCTTTCGGGACTAAAAAGATGGGTGGGACTCTACAGAGTCTTGGTAGGACTCTGCATTTCCCCCTCACTTCCTAGAAGGGGGGATTTCTGTCCAGCTGTGGAAGGGATTTGAAAATCAGGACTTGGCCAACTCTGGCCCACAGGCGCCTCCTGCATCAGGGTCAGTAGGGTACGACATCTCAGACCCAGTGAACTAGTGCAGTCAAGTGCAGTCAAGCTGGAGGACCTCTGCCTTAGGACTTAGAAATGTGACTCCCTCCCCATCGTCCTGTATTTCAGTTAAGAAACATGGTGGGAGGACCATTCTTTGACCCTGATCATGACCGATTCCCCAGCTAGGGAAACGGAGGTGAGGTCCTGCAAGGTGACGTTTAAAATTACAAAAGATTAGAATTGCCAGGGAGACTTTAAAGAAGGTGCAGTTTGTCAAATGGACCCATTTTACAGATGAGAAAACAAGCTCGGAAAGGGGAGCTCTAAAGCCAGGTCTCCCACTCCGCCCCCCCCCCCCCCCAAGAATCCTGTGCCAGGTGGACTTGAAACCAGAGGCTCTCAAACCTGAGCGGGCATCACAATCACTTGTTAAGACAAATTGCTTGGCCCCTCCTGTCAGAGGGTTTTAAATCTGGTTGGTCTGGATGGGGCCTGAGGATCTGGGTTTGCAACAAGTTCTCAGGTGATGCTGCTGGCCCTGGAACCACACTTTGAGAACCATGGGCTAAGGTTACCCCCAGTGTGTGTGTGGGTGTGTGTGTGTGGGAGAGAGAGAGAGAGAGAGAGAGAGAGAGAGAGAGAGAGAGAGAGAGGAGGGGGGAGGGGAGAGAGAGACAGACTGAGGTCCTGAAAGAGCGCACAGGCCCAGCATCGGCCGCACGCTGTCCAGCAGGCAGCCTGGAATCGGGTACCAGTTCCCTCAGGGAACTCTCTTCCAGAGCAGCCCCCCGATAACCCACGTGGGCATCCCGGTGGGCACCTACAGTGCATCTGTGCCAGTTGCTCCAAGGCAGACCAAGGCTTGGCCAGGCCCCAGCGCCTGGGCTTTGAGGGAACAGATGCCTGGAACCCGAGGCAGGACAGGCTGGGAAGCAGGAAGGGAAGGGCTTCCTAGGGCCTGTGTGTGCCCGGGGAGCCCGGGGGCCGCAGGTGGAGGCAGGGCTAGGGCTGGCCTGGACACATGCGGACAATAGCCTTCCGCGCTGCCTGGCCCCCGGGGACCCAACCTGCACCACCGACAGGGCGCTGCTGCTGGAAGCGCCCCTCCCCCACCCCCTCCCCCCACCCCCACCCCCCAGCACCCAGCACCCTCACCTCTCGGCCACCGACAGCACCCAGGCGGTGGTGAGCCAGAGGCCAAGCGTGAGGCAGAGCAGCAGGCGGCCGGGGTGCGTGTTCATGTAGAGCTTGGCCACGAACCAGTGGCGGAAGCGGACCTGGTTGAGGGCGCCGATGCTGCGGTAGGACGCGTTGAGCAGGACGCCGCTGCGCAGGAGCACGGCGCGGGGCACCAGGTAGAGGCGCAGCAGCATGGCCAGCGACAGCAGCGCCTCCCCCTGGCTCAGGAAGCCCGGCCAGGGCTGCGTCGCGCTGGGCAGCGGGCACGGCGGGCCCCGCACCGGCGCCGGGTGCAGCCCGCACACCGCCAGCTCCACCAGGATCTGCGCCGCCTGCCGCCCGGTGAGCGCCACGCGCCAGTCCCGGAGGCTGTTGTCCGTCATGAACAGCTGCGGGGAGGGTGCGAGCGGGGAAGGCGGGGGGTCACATGAAGGTCAGGCGGCCGGACGCCAGCCTGGGCCCGGAGATAAGGGGGCCACGCCCGCCGGGCCGGGGACGAGGCAGATAGCGCCGGGGCGTGGGGCTGCGGAGGAGGACTTGTCTCCCACTTCTCCCCTCCCTCCTAGGTCAGCCCCCTTCCAGAACGTTCGGCCAGGAACACCTAGTGGGCCTCCCAGGTGCCTGAGATTGTTCTGTGTATTGATGGGAACAACAGACAGACACCCCTGGGGCGTACCCTCCGCATCCGTGGAGGCGCCTCCTAGTCCGGTTTCTGGGACATGTGTGGTGATCATGGTGGGCATACCGTTAGCCACGACCACAGCTAACACCGAGGGGGCATTTGGACGTGCAGGGCACTGTGTACATGTTGTGACTCAGTGAACGCTCCCAGCACATGGGGTTGGAAGCGTTATTACCCCCATTTTATAGGTGTGGGAGCTGAGCCCCAGTTCCCCAGGTCCCCCAGGTTGGCAGTGGCACCTCCAGACCTCCAGGCTACAAACCCAGGGCACTTCACTGCTCAAATGACTGCTATGAGTGAGAACGTGTACTTTTTACCAAGCACCGTTTACACACCAGCCTGCGAGGGACATTACCGCACATGGCCAGTAACCCCATTTCACATGGGGGAAGGGAGGAGGGAACAGGATCTGGGGGTGGGGGTGCGTCTGAGGGGGGCAGGGGTGGAGAGACATGACACTGGAGGGAGAGAGGGGTGGGAAGGGCTCCTGAGTCAGGGGGACATTGGCACAGAGGGGAGCTCAGGAGTGGGGAAGGGCCTGTGGGCACACACCCGGGGGGCCTCGGGTTGCTTGGGATTGGAATAGGTGGGGACTCAGGGATGGAGGACAGCGATCTGGGAGACTGGGTCTGGAGTGAGGCCGCCTGGGGGCAGAGTGGATAGAGGCCTGGGGGCAGGAGCTCAGCATCCATGAGTGTGGAGGGGGGAAGGGGTTGCAGGTGGAGGAAGGGACGGGGCTGCTCCAGGAGGCCCTGTTGGTCTGTCTACGGCTCATCCCATCCCAGTGGGTGAGGGTGTGGACGCATCTCAGGGCAGAGGAACCTCATTACTCAGCCTAGGAGGAGGAGGAGGAGGAGGAGGATGGAAAGTGTGAGCTGACAGGGCGTGGTGGGGGCTGGCGGCAAAAGGAAGGGGTTGGGGCGGGGCCCACCCTACCTGGACCTCTTTGGCATGGAAGGCCAAGATGAAACAAAGGAGCAAGAAGGTGGAGATGCTGATGGTGCACTTAACCAGGAACAGGTAGAACGCCCACTGTTGGGAGAGAGAGAGAAAGGGGTGAGATCCCAGGTCTCTGCCCATCAGTCTCCTCTACTTTCCTCCCAAACAGCCTTTTCTTCTCAATTCCCAATTTCCTAACAGTGGTCGGCAAACTGCGGCTCGCGAACCACATGCGGCTCTTTGGCCCTTGGAGTGTGGCTCTTCCACAAAATACCAACTTCTGCGCATGGGCCACGAAGTTTCAATAGCACTGTACGTGCACGCCCGCACGTGGTATTTTGTGGAAGAGCCACACTCAAGGGGCCAAAGAGCCACAAGTGGCTCGCGAGCCGCAGTTTGCCGACCACTGAATGGACAAAACAAGTACAGTGGGGCCTTGACTTACGAGTGTCCCGACTAACGAGTTTTTTGAGATACCAGCTGTCTCTCAGCCCATTTTTTGCATTGAGTTGATAGAGTAATTTGAGTTAACAAGCTCCTTAACGAGCTCGGTCTCCGAACGAATTAAACTCGTAAGTCAAGGCCCCACTGTATACAAGACGAGTGTGGATGGGAGAGTTGGAAGGGGTCGACCTCAGCGAAGGTACCTCAATCAGACTGAGGACGTTTTTAGCAAAGGCCAGCTTAGGAGTACCCTAATTAAGTTAATAACAATGTACCTACCTACATAGTTTAAGAAATTTGGCTCTCAAAAGAAACTTTAATCGTTGTACTGTAGATATTTGGCTCTGTTGACTAATGAGTTTGCCGACCACTTGCCTAGACTCCTTTCCCCACAAGCCACAACCCAGTGCCTCCCGACATCTCAGTTCTGGGAAGTCTCAGAACCATCACCTGGTCCCCGTCCTTTCCAATTGGACAGCCCTGGCCGGGGCCTTCTCCTCAGCTCTTCTCCTAGGGCCCACATCCCTTAGGGGAGAATTGAAATTCACATTCCTTCTTCATTCCCGTCCACTTCCCCATCAAAAATAGTTCCTCAGCCTGGCCATGGTAACTCAGTGGCTGAGCATCAACCTATGAACCAGGAAGTCATGGTTCAATGCCTGGCCAGGGCATATGCCCAGGTTGTGGGCTTGATCCCCAGTAGGGGGTGTGCAGGAGGCAGCCAATCAATGATTCTCATTGATGTTTCTCTCTCTCCCTCTCCCTTCCTCTCCGGAAGGTGCAGAGTGGACAGAGGCCTGGAGGCAGGAACCCAGCATCCATGAGTGTGCAGGGGAGATGCGGCTGCAGGTGGAGGAAGGGATGGGGCTGCTCCAGGAGGCCCTGTTGGTCTGTGTTCCTCAGTGTTTGTGTGTATGTGGGGTGTGTGCCTGCACAGCCCCAAATCACTAGAGAGCTGCTTGCCTCCCTCACCCCCAAAACCCAGAAGCAGACATTTGGCCTCTAAAGAATGCCCCCTCCCCTCCCCTTCCCTTCCCACCCAGCTGGTCTTGCCCTAGAAAGCAACTTCAAGTCCCACCCCCAGGCCCCCATTCTCAAGGAGCCTAGAAACCATCACTCAATCCCCAAGGAATGAAGGACACCCTCCCCTGCCCTCACACGGGGGGCTGAGTCCCCGAGAGACTCGGAGAAAGACACTCCCCCCCCCCACGTGTCCTGTGTCCTGCCTCTCCTCTCCCTGACCTAACGCCCTCTCTCCTGGCTCTACGCCCAGGGCAGAGCTGCCTGGAAGTACATGGCCTCCAGAAACCACGGCGAAGGCTTTTCCCTCTTTGTGTGGCAATACCTTGGAGGAATCTAGAATTTCTGAGGGAAGGACTGAGAGGGGACTGGGACTGCTAGATTCCCTAGGAGGGGCTTGGGGGGGGGACTTGTTTGGGGGTGTTGTCAGGGGAATGAGACCACCTGGGCTCCCACCTGGGCTCCCCCTGTTTCCCCTAAGACACCTGTTTCTCCTAAGACACCTGTTTCTCCTAAGATGCTGCCAGCTCCCCTGGAGGGGGCAGGGCCCCCCTTTGTGCAGGGGAAGAGAGCCAGTTTCCTGCTCCTGGGGGCCTGCCCTCCCCCCCCAGCCTGAACAATGGTGCTGTTGTCTACAGCCCTCCCCCACCCCTTCATCCTTCTCTGGAACCTCGTTCCCTGTCTCTTTCCTTAGTTTGTCCCAAACGCTGCCCAACTAGATGCAACCCCCCTCCCCACACCGCAGTTGCACTTCTCCCGAGGTCATGTCTACTCTTCCAATTCCCGGACACTCCCCCACCCGCTCTGGGATCTCTGTCTTGCTCGCCTTCATTCTGGACCCGGGCCCCTGCCTCTCCTCCAGCCCTGCGCCCCTGGAGAGCAGGTGTCTGGGTCCCTGTGCAATAGGGATTGAGCTGGAGGTGGGGAGGGGGCATGGCTGCTCTGAAGGCAATAGGAGAAACGGGGCTGTGGACCCCGAGGGTCACGGACTCCAACCCTCACCTGGTTACAGATGGGAAAGAGGCTGAGGGAGCCTCACTGCCTGCTGGAGGCAGAAGCCTGGCAGGTGGAAAAGGAAAGGAAGAAATGAGAGAGAGGAGGTGGATGGAGGGGGTAGAAGTGACCCCCTTGTCCCTTCATATCTGCCAGGGTTCCCATGCCCCACATCCCCTGCTGGGCGGGGTGCTGGAGCGGGGAGCGGTGGGCAGGCTCGGCCATGCTTCCTGTTGGCATGGGCTTCAGCTGCCCCACCCCCTCTCTTCTTGGCCTCCTGGCCGGAGGAAACCAGTCTGCCCTGACCTTCCATGGGGCTCCTGGTCACTGCAGAGCTGCCTGCCTCCCTCACCCCCAGATCCCAAGCTTGAGCCTCCATCCCCCAAGATTCCTCCTCACATCAGTGCCCCCCCCCCCCCCCCCCCCCCGGACCAGCCCGATTCCACATCCCTTCAGCCAGACTGGTCTCCAACCCCTCCTTTCCTGTTGAGCAATTCTGTTCTGTCCTCAAGCCACTAATTCCGACCCGTGTCCTCCCTGTGCCCCTTCACTGCCCCGCTGACCACGGCTGGAATGTGCCGGGAGCCTGCTCAGACTTGTCCGGGCCCCACCTGTCCTTTCCCTTTCCATTCACTGTCCTCAGTCAGATCCTTCCCCAAAAGATGCTCTAGGCCTCCTCCTTCAGACCCGGAGGCCAGGCCCTCCTCCCCCCATCCCCGGGGACCCAGGAGGCCAGGCTACTATACACCTACTTCTCCATTAGTTCCCAGATTAAACAGCATATAGATTCTGAGGAAGTTGGGCTTCTTAATGATATAGAAGGGTCAGGGTGTGTGTGTGTGTGTGTGTGTGTGTGTGTGTGTGTGTGTGACCGTTTCCCGCCCCCACCCCAGCCAGTTTCTTCTGGCTTCTACCCTGAGTCCTGAGGTTCTGGGTAAACGTTCAGGTTTAGATAAGGACCAAGAAGCCACCCGCCTATTGGGAGAAGCTAGTTTCTCTCCTCACCTTCCCTTCACCAAACCAAGGGTTACCGCTCCCCTAATCTGCTCGTGGGGGACTTGAGTATCTGATCAGCCCCTTCCCCCTGACTCCAGGGGTCCTGGACCTCCAGCTGTCTAATGGCAATACCTTCAAAGACAGACACTGAGACCCCTTGTCCCTTCATTATGCAGAGAGGACCCCCAGTCGTTGCCTCCCTGGATCCCAAACTCCAGCCCTCAGTCACCTCTGCCCTCAGACCAGGAGTCTCAGCCCCAAGCCCCCTCCTCCCTCAGGCCCAGGGGTCCAGGCCCCCAGCCCCTCCTCCCTCAGACCCAGGGGTCCAGGCCCCCAGCCCCTCCTCCCTCAGACCCAGGAGTCCAGGCCCCCAGCCCCTCCTCCCTCAGACCCAGAGTCTAGACTCCAGCCCCTCCTCCCTCTGACTCAGAGTCCAGGCCCCCCAACCCCTCCTCCCTCAGACAAAAGTCCAGGCCCCCAGCCCCTCCTCCCTCTGACCCCTCTGACCCAGGAGTTCCAGCCCCCAGGCCCCTCCTCCCTCTGACCGGGGAGTCCCAGCCCCCAGCCTCCGGTGGCCCAGAATGAGTTTCACTCACCGTGCACCCTCCGAACCACAGCATCTCCGCGTGTAGCACCATGAGCCCGATGCCAATTCCCGCCAGTGTCAGTGCCCAGCAGGCCAGCCACTTCTCCTGCTCCAGCAGGCGCTTTCGCCGCCGAAGGGCTCCCAGGCCAGGCACCAGCTCCCCGCCCATGGCCCCCTGGGCCTTGGGACTCAGCCAGCTTCCTGCCCAGGGTCCCCCACCTCGCAGCACACAAAGGGCAGCCACTGTGGCTTGCAGGTCCTCAGCCTGCTGCGCTCAGTTGCTCTGGGGCTCTCGCTTTGAGGCACAGGGAGCCGGTGCCCTCTGGGGGTGGTGTCTGCTGGGCAGGGCAGGGAGGGGCCGGGAGGCCCTTGGGCAGAGGGGAGGCTCCCCAACCCCGCTTCTCAGACTAAGGAGGGGCTGGAGTGTGTCTTGGGTCAGAGCAAGGAAGAATCGTGCATCCTCGTGGATGAAGGCACACTGACCCAATGGTCACACACAACGGCCTGCCCTGTGTAACACACACCTACATCTAGCCACGCCCAGGCACCATGTGACACCAGCACACCCAGCGTGGTCAGAGACAGAACCGAACACACATGGCCACACAACACAACCTACACCAAATGACTCACAACTCCCAACAAGTTCTGAAACCCACAGCCACACCCAGACACCACATACATGGTGTGACACACTCCGGCACTCAGCGCGGAAGCAGACAGCGCCCCATGGCACACACAGCCACCCAAATATTGTCTACACACAGGCACAGACACTGCGATCAAAATGGGCACGACATTGCCTGACACTCCCAGCCACACCCAGACACCACATACTGGACGCACACACATAAGCTACACAAGCACAACATAGAGCAAGTGTTCCGCAAACACACAGATTGTGTTGACATAGCGGTGCCCAAACACCACACACACATATCGGTGTTAACAGTGCACTCTCAGAGTCCCACGCGTGACATACCTGGGGCATGATATCCAACACGTGCAGACACACAACACTTGGGGACACCCATGGCAGTCCCCATCACCCAGCACATGGAAAACTGCACACGGACACACGTCATGCACATGGCGACTCACACGGATGCTCGGAGGCTGGTCACAGCGCACACAGTGTGCCCCCGTCCATGTGCCATTCTAGTGTGTAATCGGAGAGCAGTGTGAATGGACGCAGGCAGAGACCTACGCTGTACAGCGACACACAGAATCCCTAACAGCATGGGGCCAGAGTAAGACATCACAGAGGACACAACCCAGAATCGTGCCCCTAGGAAGGGGGCACAGGCTCCATGCACCCCAGGGCCCAAATGCAATGTGTGCAGAGGAAAACATGCACCATCACCTCTGACAGACAAGCCTCGTCCAGGCACCGTATACGGCAGCTACACGTGGCACTGCCCTCCATATACTGCACCACGCACGACCACACAAATGCAGCACGCACAGGGAAATGCGCAAAGACACAGCGATACCAAACACATCCACACCACACTGCTCCACACCGCCTTTGACAAACACCACGTGTCACATGACTCAGCAGATGGGACCCACGGACACAGCTGAGAGGCCTGCAACAACCCCGCACAGAACAGCAGAGGACACCCTGCGGCACTGTGCAATACACAGCCTCACAAACACAGCACACACTGAGTGTGGGCACCCGGGCCATTACTGGCAAGGAAAGGAGAGGCCCCCAACAAGGACAGGCACCTCCACATAATACAAACGGTCACCTCACTGAATGACCCACAGCTTTACACAGACAGCACCCAGAGAGACACACACTACACACTGACACACAGAATAATAGCACACACAGTGCAGGGTCTGACCACATCTGGGAGGCACAAATCAAAAGCCTCCTACAGCAACACACGGGGACACCCTGGCACAGTGACACACTCACCTCGCACAGCGTCACACACTGATCTCCCGACACAACGGTGGCCCCAGGGACACCACGCTTGGGGGAACACAGAGCCATAACCCCTCTCCTCATTCGTGTCCTATGTCCTGCGGAAACCCGGGCCCGCCAGCCACAGGGAAATGAGACATGCACAGACGCGCCTGGCAGCACACTAACACAACCCACACAGACACACCCAGAGACACCAAACCACACACACAGACCCTCCCAGTGACAAAAACACAACCCGTGCCGGGGCCCTGCCCCGTGGCACACATGGCTTTCACTGGGGGAGACACACCCGGGCACACTCAGACGCCGCACACACGTCTGCTCGGAGAAACCGCTGCCGCTGGGCACTCTTAGGGCTGAGCCTAAGTGCCCTGGCACCTGCCGCCCTTGGGCCTGGCATGGATCCCCGTGTGCCTCTCCCCTCCTGGTTCTCAGGGCCTCCCCTCCGACTCCTCTCTTAGTCTCTCTGGCTCTAGGAACCTCTGGGTTCATTTTTATTTCTGCCTCCTGTCTTTCTCAGTCTGTTTTTCTCTCCTTTTATGCCTTTGTCTCTTTCTACCTCTCTGTCTCTGCCTCCCTCAGCTCCGTGTCTCTGTGTGTCTCTTTCTACCTCCCTGTCTCTGCCTCCCTCAGCTCCGTGTCTCTGTGTGTCTCTTAGCATCTCTGTCTTCATTTTCGTGTCCCTCTGCTTTCTTTTATTCTTGCTCTCTGTCACTGTCTCTCTGCCTCCACGTCCCTCTCTGTGTTTATCGATGTCTGTGTCTGTGTTTGTCTGTTTCCATTTCTGTCTCTGCTCTTTTCTATCTCATTTTCTCTGTCTCTATCTCTTGCTGACTCTGGTCTCTCTGTCCATGTCCATCTCTGTTTCTCTCCCAGCCTTTTCCAGTTCCACCCCACCCCACTCAGGGGCCAAGGGCCAGAGACACAGAGACCGCCTGAGAGAGTCAGAGCCACGGACAGAGACCTCCGGCACCAGCCCCTCCACAGCGGTGCCTCAGGGCAGGCACCGGGGAAACTGACACAGGGAGAGACACCCAGAGTCCTTAGTGGTGCAGCCAGGTGTGTGCGTGCGTGCGTGTGTGTGTGTGTGTGTGTGTGTGTGTGAGAGAGAGAGAGAGAGAGAGAGAGAGAGAGAGAGAGAGAGAGAGAGAGATTGAGAAGGAGGAGGGGAGGAGAAGAGGGAGAGAGAATGAATTAAAAGCAAAGCAGAAATGGAGAGAGAAGAGACCCAGAGGTAAAGAGAAAGCAGAAACCAGAATCAAGACAGGAAGTTATTGCAGAGAGATTTTGTCTTCAAAGAGACCACGACTGAGACAAAAGGAGCAAAGGCTGGACATGCCGGTGGGCAGCAATGGGCACACAGTGGGAAGGGCACCTGTCTCCAAATTGAAGTTCCAGGCTGTGGGGGTCAGTGTGTAGGAAATGTGGCTTGAGCCGGCTCCCTCCAGTCCAGGGAGGGGCTGAGCTGGGCGGTGGGGGTGACTCAGGGCCCCAGAGCTTCCTGTGACTCAGCTTTGGTCTCAATCTGGAGGGGGTGGAGGGGAGGAGGGGTCTCTGTAAAAGGGAGGAAGTAAGGGACACCAGAGGGCCTCTGTGCCTAGGCTGGCCCCTAGGGGGAAACTGCGAGCTACTGCAGGGACTGAGGGGAGGAGCAGACCGGGGGTGTGGAATCTGGGGCCCAGACTCCTGAGTCTAAGAAAGAAGGGGGCTGGGGGCCCAGACTCCTGGTTCAGAGAAACCAGAATAACTGATTCCAAAGTCCCTGGGACTTTTTGCTGGCCTCGCCCCAGCTGCCCCACCTTCCTCCCAGCCCCATCTCCGGGTCTGGAACAGACCCAGGTGCCTTGGGGCCCAGCCGGAAGGGGCTAAGGACAAAGGGTTGTTTAACTGCTCAGGGAGTGAAGAAGAGGGTGTCTCAGGCGGAAAGGTCACTCGTCGCCCAGGGCTGGTGCAGGGAAAGGCGGGGCTGAGCCGGGGGTAAGACATCCTGAAAATCAGGCCGGTGGCTGCAAACCCTCCAGGGTAGGCAGTCTTTTGGATTAAGGCAGTGGGTGGCTTCAGGGCATCGAGCTGCTGCCACCTAGTGGTGGTCTTGGGAACTGCAGGAACTCTTGTCTAGCCTAGTTTCCTGCCAACATACATTGAGCACCTACTGAGTGCAGGTACTGCTCTCAGCATTGAGGATATAGTAATAATAAAACAGACAAAATCCCTGTCCTCACGGAGCTCCCGAGCTAAAGGAAGTCTGGTGGTTTTGTCAATCTCGCTCTCTTGCTCTGACTTTCACTCTGGTTCTGTATTTGCTTCTTTTTCTCTGCGTGTCTCACTGGCCTTGCTTCTCAGTTTCTGTCTCTTGATCTTTGTCTGCAATGGCTTGTCTTTTTCCTTCCTCCTTTTTTTCTTTCCCTCTGTTTTTTGTTTATTTTCTTCTTTGTATCTTTTTTTTGTTAAATATATTTTATTGATTTTTTACAGAGAGGAAGGGAGAGGGATAGAGAGTTAGAAAAATGGATCAGCTGCCTCCTGCACACCTCCTACTGGGGATGTGCCTGCAACCAAGGTACAGGCCCTTGACTGGAATCAAACCTGAGACCTTTCAGTCCGCAGGCCGATGCTCTATCCACTGAACAAAACCGGTTAGAGCTCTTCTTTCTATCTTTTTGTTCCCCACCAGTTAACAATGATGTCTATTACTGTGTTAAATTAGCTATCATAATTATGTGTTAATATATAACTATCTATTAATTATATATAATTATGTATTAATATATAACTATGTATTAATTCTATATAATTAGGTATTAGTATATAATTATGCATATATCAATCTGGGAGTCTAGAGACCTTGGTTCAAGCCTTGCTTGACATGGCCACTGACTTTCTTTTTCTGTGGGATATAATGCATATATGTCCCGGTTTATTTCTTTATTTTGTAAAATATGTTTTTATTGACTTTAGAGAGAAAGAAAGGGAGAGGGAAAGAGAGAGATAGAGGTGAAGAGAGAGAGCGAAAAACATCAATGTGAGAGGGAAACATTGATCGGCTGCCTCTCACAGGCACCCCAACCAGGGGCTGACCCCACAACCTGGGCATATGCCCCAATCTGAAATCGAACCAGCAACCTTTAGGTGCAAGAGATGACACTCAACTAACCGAGCCATACTGGCCACAAACCTGAGCTCTGCTATTCCTAGCTGGGTGTCCTACGAGACCTCTAAAATGGGGGTGATAATAATAGCAAGGTCACAGGGTTGCTTGAGGATTAGGTGAGATGGACTATCTGAACCCTGGCCTATGTCGGGCACTCGTGGTACATTGCCTCCCCTCTCTGTTCTGGCGTGTGGCTTCTCTCACTGAGTGGTAGGCTCTCTGACCTTTCTCCTTCAATCTGGCTGGCTTGTGACTTGCCCTCAACCATAAAATGTGGCAAAAATGATGCTGGGCTGGTTCCAGGTCCAGTTCTTAAGAACTCAGTGCTGCTACTTTTGTGCTCTTAGAACGCTAAGACTGCCATGCTGTGAGGAAGCCCAAGCTAGTCAGGTGGAGAGGCCATGCAGAGAAGAATCGAGGCACCTGGCCAGAAGCCCCAGTCCAGCCCCAACTAAATGCAGCTGCAAGAGTGACCTCTCGAGAGACCAGCAAAAGTGCCCTTTAACCCTCAGCATCATGAAAAATAATGAGAAAAAACACTTTTTATGTTAAGACACTGAATTTTGGGGTGTTTTGTTACACAATAACAATAAATGTTATACTCTTCTGCTCACTTCTATGTTTGGAGTTTTCCATAATAAAAGTATACATATGAATATATGTACCATATACAGGGAGCCCCCCAAAATGTATACACACTTCAACAGCTGATAGCTCAATTTTGAAAATGAAATGTATTTTAATAAACACTGCCTTTATAATTATTCAAAGTGTGTGTATACATTTTTGGGGAAACCCTATATATGAATAGATAATGGACTAGATCATAAAAACTGCCTTTATGAATTGCAGCTAGTATCATTTGCATCTATCTTTAAAAAAATACACACACACACACACACACACACACACACACACACACTAGAGGCCCGGTGCATGAAATTCGTGCACTGGGGGTGAGGGTGTCCCTCAGCCCAGCCTGCACCCTCTCCAATCTGGGACCCCTCGGGGGTCTCACAATCCGGGACTGCTGGTTCCCAACCGCTCGTCTGCCTGCCTGCCTAATTGCCCCTAACCGCTTCTGCCTGCCAGCCTGATCACCCCCTAACCACTCCCCTGCCAGCCTAATCGATGCCTAACTGCTCCCCTGCCAGCCCGATCGCTCCCAACTGCCCTCCCCTGCCAACCTGGTCACCCCTCAACTGCCCTCCCCTGCCAGCCTGGTCACCCCTAACTGCCCTCCCCTGCGGGCCTGGTCACCCTTAACTCCCCCCCCTGCAGGCCTGGTCACCCCTAAGTGCCTTCCCCTGCAGGCCTGGTCACCCCTAACTTCCCTCCCCTGCTGGCCTGGTTGCCCACAGCTGCCCTCCCCTGCTGGCCATCTTGTGACCACATGGGGGCGGCCATCTTGTGCAAGGGTGTGATGGTCAATTTGCATCTTACCTCTTTATTATATAGGATTATATTTATTTCAGTGAGGAAGGGAGAGGTAGAGATAGAAACATCAATGATGAGAGAGAATCACTGATTGGCTGCCTCCTGCACACTCCACACTGGGGATCAAGCCTGCAACCTGGGCTTGTGCCCTCACTGTGACCTCCTAGTTCACAGCTCGACACTCAACCACTGAGCCACGCCGGCCGGGCTGCTTCTACCTTTTTGCCTCTGGGCCTTTCTTGACTCTTTCCACCACTGCTTGTTATTAACGCTTTCTCGCCTCTCTTTCCCGTTTTCTCGCTGTGTGTCTACTCCAACCCCCAGCAGCCACTTTCCCCTCCATTGATTTTGCTCCACGACATTGAGCTCCTGCTGATCCTAAAACGTGCTGAGCTTTTTCCTGCCTCGGAGACTTGTCGCCTGCTTTTCCCTCTGTCTGAGCACTTTTTGCCTCCAATCCCCTCATGAATCACCCCCACCCCCACCACACACACACACACACACACACACACACACACTTCATCCAGCTCTGATCAAGATTGTCTCATCCTTGACCACCTCTTCACCGCTGACGCCATAAATCGTCCTGTATCCTGTTTCATTTTTCCCATTAGCCCGGCACTTCGGACAATCTAGACCAGCGGTTCTCAACCTGTGGGTCGCGACCCCTTTGGGGGTCGAACGACCCTTTCACGGGGGTCGCCTAAGACCATCGGGAAACACATCTATAATTAGATATTGTTTTTGTGATGAATCACTATGCTTAAATTATGTTCAATTTGTAACAATGAAAATACATCCTGAATATCAGATATTTACATGACGATTCATAACAGTAGCAACATTACAGTTATGAAGTAGCAACGAAAATCATGTTATGGTTGGGGGTCACCACAACATGAGGAACTGTATGAAAGGGTCGTGGCATTAGGAAGGTTGAGAACCACTGACCTAGGCGGTCCTGTTGGCTCATTTTCCTAGTTGATTAGGACAGGGATCTTGCCTCCCAGCGTTCAGAACAGTGCTTGCATCTCCTTCGACGCTCCCCTCTCACCCTGTTCCACTCCGTCCTGGAGCGGGGAGGACGTCATTCCCGCCGCCCCCTGCCATTTCTGCCCCTATGAACTGAGTTGCTGTCTGAGGTTCTGAGACCCAATGCTACGGACCTGTCCTTGGTGCTGACCTGGGCTCCCACTTCCTTAAACGGGGAGAGCAGAGGCACCTTGGGGAAGGGGCAAGGTGTTGTGTGATCCCAGTATATATCATCAGAATCACGGAGAGAAGGGAGACACCGGAATCCTGAAAGGAGGGAGTGCCTGGGTAACTGCTCAGCGGGCATTCGCTCTCTCTGTCCATCCTTTCTATTACAGAAACCTTCCAAATACAGGAGCGAACAGAGGCGTACAGCAAACCCCCATGCACCCCTTTAATAAGCACCAACACGCGGTTAATTGCATCCCATCTAGGCCCCCACCCACTTCCTCACTTCCGCTACCATTTTAACGCAAACCCCAGACATGATATCATTTAATTACATGTTGTATTTTTAGGTTTGTTCCGTTCTGTTGAGGTAGACTCACACATTGTTAAGTTCACACATCTGAAGTGTGCACATCGACGCAGGCCTGCCCGTGCACGGAGCATCTCCACTCGCAGCAGGGTCTCTGGTGTCCTCTCCCAACTGATGACCCAGGTGGCCAGGAATCTGACCTCGAGCCCCAAAGATGAAAGAGCCACACTACGGGGGCCCAAAGACCCAGCCTCTGGCCTTGACTTTGCCTCTGGCATCTTTTCTTTTTGTATGTATGAGACATACCATTCATGCAGAAAGCGCATAAAATATCGAGGAACATTTTGGGCACATAATTATATAGTGAACCCCCATGAAATCATCACACTCACAGCCAGGGAGAATATTAGCACTGTATACACAGACCACGCCTTTGTGCAGAAACTTCCTGACCACTAAGCCCCTTCCCAACTTCCAGAGGATGCCGGAGGCCGGTCCATCCTTGCTGCTTGACACAGTCGCTGCAGGGAAGAAACATCTGCATAGCATATGTTTCAAGGGACCTGGCGAATATGGCATACTGTTCTTAATATGTTTGCTCCCCTTCTTAGCGCTATGTTTTAACCAAGGTCACCTCTCCAAGAAAGGTTGTTTCCCCAGGTGGGGATTTTTCCCTGGAGTTAGGGATTAACAGGACTAAGGAAGGGAATAAATAAGTAAATTCCCTTAACTAAATGCCAGGCGGGTAGTTAATCACTTTATGAACAATCACGCTTAAGCTACATAATCTTTACTTAGGATAATCTCCTTCAGTTACTTCCTTGTAGCCTAACAGAACAATAGAATAGTGATCTTGGAATGGAGATAACAAACACCCTAACATTTAGAATAGAATGGATAGGATTAAAATCAACTGGTATAAATACAGATGTAACAGGAGAATAAAGACAGAACCTGGCTGGAGAACCTGACCAGAGAACCTGGCTATGCTGATTAACTGAACGCTGTCTCCGTGTTATTCCTTCTTCGCTGACTCTGTCCACACCTTTGGGAACCCCTGGACCTGCTGGGGCAGGACCCCAACAAGAGGAAACCACTGTCCTCACTCACAAGGAACTCTACTCCTCCTAACCCACAGCGCCCTCCCCTCCCCCCCATGTGCTCAGTCCCTCCTTCTCCCCACAAGCCCTTCAACACTAAGTGGCCCCTGACCCTGGAGACAAAGAATGGGAGACCCCATCACCAACCTCTGGATGGTCTCCCTGCCTCCAGTCTCACCCCCCCCCCCACCTGGTCTGTCCCCTGCCTGGCCGCAGGAGGAGCTGACCATCCCCTGGCCTTGAGCAGGCCACTCCCCTGCCCTACTCCCTGCCCTAGTCCCCCATTGGCTGCAGGGGAAAAGTCAGGAAATTCCATCCTCACCCCAGGGCCCTGCCACCCTCTGCACCCTCATCTTCCTTTCTCACACGTTACACACCGACCAAGCCTTGGTGCACACTGTCCTTCCTCCCTGGACTGCCCTTGCTCCTGCTCCTTTGCCGATTCCTACTTGTCATTTCGCTGTCTTTTCAGAGGTTCATTCCCATCGGCAGCCGTCCCTGGTCTTCCTCTTTGGAGCTCCCTTAGGCCCTCGGACTTCCTGCTTTGCCCGCCATGCGTTTCCGGGTGCATGACGTCTCTTTCTAGACCAGGACGCCAAGTTGGGTCTGACTCAGCACTGAGTCCCTGGCATCACCCCGCTCAGAAGGACAGGTTATACATGTTCGCTGGTGTCCCTCCCTGTGGCTCTGTCTCTTCCTGTCCCTGCTCTGTCCTGCTCTCTCTCTGCCATTTAACCAGGTTTCCTGAGACCTTGTCTTGGGCAGGTGCCTCTGCCTGGAATGCTGTTCTCCACTCTGTTAGCCTGGCGACCTCCTACTCATCCCTCAGGACCTAGAACCCACTTCATCCTCCATAAAGTCACTCCCGATGTCCCAATGCCCCAACCCTCCAGGCAGAGGTTTTTTCTCCACCTTCCAGCATGAGCACCCTCCTGTTTATGCCTGATCTCTCTCAGGGCTGTGTCCGCCCGGGCTCCAGTCTCTGTCCCCATCAGACCTAGCATTCCTCACAGGTAGGGCTCTCCACATCACCCAACGCAGAGGAATGAATTGCAAGTGTTTGTTGACTCTCTAGTGAGATGACTTCTGCCTCTGTCTCTCTCTTTGCATGAGCTGGTCCCTCTGTCTGGAATGCCAGTCCCTTTTCTTTCCACATGATGTGCCTTAAGACCTGTCACTAGTTTCTCCTCCCTCTGGCCCCAGCCCCAACATGTCCCTTCCCCAACACTAGTCCCTCTTGTCCCCGCACATCCCTCCACTGTAGGCCTGTGGCTGTCTGAGCAAGGACCTGCCTCTCCCATCAGACTGGGACTCACCTCCGTGGCCCCAGTGCCCGGACACAGGAGGCTCTCAATGAAGGCTGGACACAGATGCGGATAAATCCTTGTTTGGTCAGGCTGGTCCCCTACTACCTTCAGCTGCATTTCCGAGACCCGTGTCTGAAGCGGCCACTGTGGGTAAATGGGAGCTTGGAGGTGAAGGGCTCCCTCCCCAGGGCCGCAGTGTCTTCTCCTCCACTGTGTTGCACACAGCGTGACTTTTGACCAGGGAACCCATCACAAAGCGAATGAAGTGTGGCCGTGGGCTCATGCCATGGGTCTCACTGCTCTCGCCTCCTAGCCCATCGCCTAGAACAGTGGTTCTCAACCTCCCTAGTGCCGCGACCCTTTAATACAGTTCCTCATGTTGTGGTGACCCCCAACTTCATTGTTACAAATTGAACATAATTAAAGCATAGCGATTAATCACAAAAATAATATGTGATTATATATGTGTTTTCTGATGGTCTTAGGCGACCCCTGTGAAAGGGTCGTTTGACTCCCAAAGGGGTTGCAACCCACAAGTTGAGAACCACTGGCCTAGAAGGAGCTTGCCTGGTAAAACAATGAATGACTCAGTTACTGTTGCCAATACCCTCAAAGGACGGGGTTGTGTCTCACGGGATGCGGCACGTGCTCCAGGGGCTGACTCCCCTGTCACCTGAACACATGGGTCTGGGTGTCCAGGGGTGGCAGGGCTCCCGTCACGATTCCACCTAAGCCCGCGTGCAGAATTTTTGCCTCCCAGCCCCACGGCTTTGAGCTGCTGGCTGGGAGGTCCTGGTGCCCAAGGGAGGAATGCGTCCACCAGAGGACATGGCGATGGTTCCCCTGAACTGGAAGGTGAGGCTGCCACCTGGCCATGTGGGCCCTTCACGCCACGGAGCCAGCAGGCAAGGAAGAGGGTTCCTCTCATCGCTGAATGACTGACGCCAATTACCAAGGGGGTGATTGGGTCACCGCTGCACAGCAGGCAGGAAGGCCACGTCTGGGACCCAGTTTAAACAGAATCAGATTCAACGTGTCCAATACCCCACTGTTCTTTAATGTTTTTATTGATTGAAAATGTTATTTTATTTTATTGATTTTTGAGAGAGAGAGAGAGAGAGAGAAAGATTGGCTGCCTCCTGAACACCCCCTACTGGGGACCAAGCCTGAAACCCAGACATGTGCCCTGACCAGGGAATTGAATCAGTGACCTCTTGGTGCATGGGATGTTGCTCAACCCACTGAGCCACACTGGCCAGGGCCAACACCGCACCCCCCCCCACCCTGTTGTTTCTCACTCCTTTTCATCTGCTCTTCTCTTTGTTAAATAGCATCACTGGTTACCCTGTTCCTCAGGCCAGAGCCTTGGTGTTGTCTTATCTTTTCTTCCCATCACACCCCTCCACCAATGTATCAAGTTCTGTCAGTTCCACCAACAAATCTACCCCATTCCCACCCCTCTCACTACCCCTGTGGCCTCCTCCATCTTCACATGCCTGGACTGGTACAGCAGCCACTCGTCGGTTTCTGCTTCTGTTCTTGCCATAGGGATCCCTTTACAATGTAAAGCATGTGCACAGGGGGACATGCTGAAGGACTCCATTCATATGAAGGACAAAAACGGGCAAACGTCGCCTATGAGAGAAGTCAGAGCAATGGCTACCTGCGGGGTAGGAAAGTGCCTAGGAGGGGCTAGGAGAGAGGGGGCTGGGAGGGAGGCTTTGGGGGTGGGGACAGGAAATGTCCTGTATCTTGATCCGGGTGGAGGTTACTCAGATGTATACACACAGAAACATTGCACTTTATGCATTTACTGTGCTTTATTCCTTGATGAAAAAGTTATATGTAATTATAATATATAAACATTATATATCCATTGTATTATATATCAATTATATAATATCCATAATATAATATGTATTTACATTATGCATATGTAATATATACACATATTATATAGTTATATATAATCTAGACTAATAAAAGAGAAACATGGTAATTGGCATACGACCGCTACCCTTCCCATTGGCTAATCAGCGAGATATGCAAATTAACTGACAGCCAAGATGCCGGCAGCCAGGCAGCTTGAAACTAACATGAGGCTTGCTTGCTTCAGTGACAGAGGAAACCAATGTTCCCCGCCTGCAGCTGCAGGCCTCTGAGCCTGCAGTTTAAGAAACTATGTAACAAATACCGCCAGACTTCAGCCAGCAGGATCGCAACATTGTATGCAAAGGCCAGAAACCTACTTTCAGCAGCGGAGGCCTAAGAGCTGGAGCCAAGCCTCAAAGCTAAAGTTGGCCCAGAATAAAAAAAATAGAAAAAAGGAGCAGTTGGGAGCTTCAGTCACCCCCAGCCTGAAAACAGCCCTCAGCCCCTCACCCAGACTGGCCAGGCACCCCAGTGGGGACCCCCACCCTGAAGGGTGTGTGACCAGCTGCAAACAGCCATCATCCCCTCACCCAGGCTGGCCAGGCACCCCAGTGGGGACCCCCACCCTGATCCAGGACACCCTTCAGGGCAAACCAGCTGGCCCCCGCCCATGCACCAGGCCTCTATTCTATATAGTAAAAGGGTAATATGCCTCCCAGCACCGGGATCAGCGTGACAGGGGGCAGCACCCGAACCCCCTGATCGGCCCTGCTCTGTGTGTGACAGGGTGCGGCATCCCAACCACCCCCCCCCCCGCCCGGGCCCTGTTCTGTGTGTGATGGGGTAGAGCCATAATCTCCCCATCGGCCCTGCCCTGAGTGTGAGAGTGGCGGCGCCCCAACCCCCTGATTGGCCCTGATCTGAGGGTGATAGAGGGCGGTGCCCCAACCTGCTGATCCGCCCTGTTCTGTGTGTGACAGGGGGGAGCTCCCCAACCCTCTGCTGGGCCCTGCTCTGTGCATGACAGGGTACGGAGCCCCAACCCCCATGATGGGCCCTGCTCTGTGCGTGACAGGGGGTGGCACGGCAACCTCCCCATCGACCCTGCCTTGAGTGTGACAGGGGGCGGTGCCCCAACCCCCAAATCGGCCCTACCCTGAGCGTGACTGAGGGTGGCATCGCAACCTCCCAATCCACCCTGCTCTGTGCATGACAGGGGGCAGCACCCCAACTCCCCAATCGGCCCTCCTCTGAGCCCGACCAGGGGTTGCACCTAGGGATTGGGCCTGCCCTCTGCCACCTGGGAGCGGGCCTAAGCCAGCAGGTCATTATCTCCTGAGGGATCCCAGACTGCTAGAGTGCACAGGCTGGGCTGAGGGCCCCCCCCCCCCCCGAGTGCACAAATTTTTGTGCACCGGGCCTCTAGTCCTATATAATAAAAGCCTAATATGCAAATTGACCAAACGACTGGTGGAAAGACTGGTCGCTATGACGTGCACTGACCACCAAGGGGCAGATGCTCAATGCAGCAGTTGCCCCCAGCTTGAGCCAGGGCCCAGCAAGTGGGCAGTGCCAGGCTGGCCAAGGCAGGTGCCAGCAGAGCTCCCCCCCACCCCCCCGCCGCTCATCCTACAGATCAGCTCTGATTGCTGGCCAGGCATAGGGAACCCTACCTATGCATGAATTTAGTGCATTGGGCCTCTAGTTATATATATTGTTATGGTAGTAAATACTCCAATGGATTCTGTATCAGTCTTGGATCAATCAGAAAAAGCAGATATATATGTGTGTGTGTATGTGTATGTATGTATGTATGTATATGTATGTGTGTGTATATATATATATATACACACACACACACATACTAGAGGCCTGGTGCACAAAAATTTGTGCACTCGGGGAAAGGGGGGGTCCCTCAGCCCGGCCTGTGCCCTCTCACAGTCTGGGACCCCTCGGGAGATAACAACCTGCTGGCTTAGGCCTGCTCCTGGGTGGGAGAAGGCAGGCCCAATCCCTAGGTGCAACCCCTGGTCGGGCTCAGAGGAGGGCCGATTGGGGAGTTGGGGCGCCTTCCCCTGTCATGCACAGAGCAGGGTGGATTGGGAGGTTGCGATGCCACCCTCAGTCACGCTCAGGGTAGGGCCGATTGGGGGGTTGGGGCACTGCCCCCTGTCACACTCAAGGCAGGGTCGATGGGGAGGTTGCGGCGACACCCCCTGTCACGCACAGAGCAGGGCCCATCAGGGGGGTTGGGGCTCCATACCCTGTCATGCACAGAGCAGGGTCAATCAGGGGGTTGGGGAGCTCCCCCCTGTCATGCACAGAGCAGGGCCGATCAGGGGGTTGAGGAGCTCCCCCCTGTCACTCACAGAGTAGGGCCGATAGGGAGTTGGGGCACCGCCACTGTCACACTCAGGGCGGGGCAGATGGGGAGGTTATGACTCTACCCCATCACACACAGAGCAGGGCCCGTGGGGGGAGGGGGGGTTGGGGCGCCGCCCTCTAACATCCACAGAGCAGGGCCGATCAGGTGGTTGGGGCGCCGCCACTCTCATACTCAGGGCAGGGCCAATGGGGAGATTATGGCTCTACCCCTTCACACACAGAGCAGGGCCCGTGGGGGGCAGGGGGTTGGGGCGCTGCCTCCTGTCACACACAGAGCTACAGGGCGATCAGGGGGTTTGGGCGCTGCCCCCTGTCACGCTGATCCCAGTGCCAGGAGGCCTCGTAGCTCCGCCGATCCCAGTGCTGGGAGGCATTTTACCCTTTTATTATATAGAATAGAGGCCTGGTGCATGGGTGGGTGCCAGCTGGTTTGCCCTGAAGGGTGTCCTGGATCAGGGTGGGGGTCCCCACTGGGGTGCCTGGCCAGTCTGGGTGAGGGGATGATGGCCGTTTGCAGCTGGTCACACACCCTTCAGGGTGGGGGTCCCCACTGGGGTGCCTGGCCAGTCTGGGTGAGGGGCTGAGGGCTGTTTTCAGGCTGGGGTTGACTGAAGCTCCCAACAGCTCCTTTTTTTTTTTTTTTTCTTTTTTTATTCTGGGTCAGCTTTAGCTCTGAGGCCTGGGCTGCTGAAAACAGGTTTCTGGCCTTTGTTTACCGGCTGTACTTGATACAATGTTGTGGTCCAGCTGGCTGAAGCCCATATAGTTACTTAGAGTTGCAGCTGAGAGGCCGGCAAGTCAGGCAGGGAACATTGGAGTCCTCTGTCACTGAAGCAAGCAAGCCTCATGTTAGTTTCAAGCTGCCTGGCTGCCAGCTGCCATCTTGGCTGCCAGTTAATTTGCATATCTCGCTGATTAGCCAATGGGAAGGGTAGCAGTCATACGCCAATTACCATGTTTCTCTTTTATTAGTGTAGATACATACATATACATATTAGAGGCCTGATGCATGAAATCTGTGCAAGAGTAGGCCTTCCTTCCCCTGGCTGCTGGCGCTGGCTTCCCTTGGGCACCTGGGACCCGGCTTCCCTCACAGAGGGAGGCCCCGCCTGCCCGCCACAGCCTGCTGGTTGGTGGCCTGGGCCTCCCTGTGCGGGCCAATCATGGGGCGATGGCTGGGCCCCTGAACCAATCACATCGCACCCTCCTTGGCTGGCTTGGCGCCAGTGGGTGTCATAGCATGATTCCGGATGATTTGCATATTATGCTTTTATTATATAGGATATATAATAAGATTTAATGCAAGGAACTGGCTTATGTGATTGTGGGGCTGGCCAGACAAGTTCAAAATTCATAGGGCAGGCTGTCTGGAAGGTAGGCTGGCATTCTCGGGCATGGGCTGAAGTTGCTGTCCGTAGGCAGATTTCTTTTCCAGGAAACCTTACGTCCTGTCACCTGACTGAATGAGGCCCAGCCAGATGATATAGGATAATCTCCCATATTCAAAGCCAACTGATCACGGACTTCAAACACATCTACAAAATACCTTTGCAGCAACACTGAGATTAGCGTTTGGATGACTAGCAGACCGTTGCCTAGCCAAGTTGACAATCAGACCGGCCACCCCAGCTTCGAACCACATTTGCAATGACATCCAAGTCAGCTTCCCCACTAGAAAGGTCAGGTCCCTGACGGTCGGGACGTTTGCCCGTTTTGTTCAGTGCCGTATGCCCAGCAAACAGAACAGTGCCTGGCACACAGTAGGTGCTCAGTAAATGTGATGTTGGATGAGTAATGACACCAGCTTCCCCTTCTATGTCAGATGTGGAGACAGCTGGAATCCTTCGGCTCTTGACCTCACAGGAATGTGGCAGTGTTTCTGAGATGCCCTTTGCCCCACAAGGCTGCCTCTGGAGGGACAGTGAGAAGGTGTGGGGGTCCATCCTTGCTCTGCCGCTTACGCCGAAATCACACTCTCTCGCTGTGCCTTAGGCAACATGTCTGCAAAATGGGGGTGCAACTCCCCTTCTTGTTTGCCTCACTGGGTCATTGGGAGGATCAAGTGGGGGAAAGGATGTGAAAGGACCTTGAAAAGCACGAGCACAAGAGGATGAAGTTCATGTGCTCGTGCGAGTGTCCTGCACACCCTGGGCTCCGTCCTGCCTGGATCTCTGTCCAGGCACCTAGAATGCCTCCCCTTCTATTCTTTTTGCCAACGCCTTTTATCCTGCGGGAGTTTGACTAAGTTTTACTTCCTCCAGGACATCCTCCCGATCTCCACCAGGTTGGATACTTTTGCCTAAAATTCAGCTTTGCCTCAAGTGTGTTTCTGTCAAATGAATCAACACCCATGTGCTTGGGAGGTGGGGATGCCTAGTGGTTCATGAGGCCGGGAGTCACGCTCCTGACTGTGCACGAGCTACAAGAGCGTAAGCAAGTGCTTCCACCTCATTTGCTCACCTGTCGCGTGGGGCTTGCGACAATAGCCCACCTGTGCTGGCTGACAGCTGTATCCCAGGCACTCCACGCTCAGCTCGTTAAATGCCGACCACAACCATAACCTACTGTGAAGCAGGTTCTGTCATCATCGTAGGTTTTATTTTCACTTCTGCCTTACAGGTGAGGAAACACAGGTGCAGAGAGGGTAAGTAACTTGCCCAAGTTCCCCACAGGCTAGGTAGAGCTGGGACTTGAATCCATCCTGGCTCCAGAGCCTGGGCTCCGGACTTTTATGATAACTGCTTCTCGAGCTTCTCATGATGATAATAGAGACATCATCATAGCTGCCTGCTGGAGCAGCCCTAGGCTCCGAGCTGGGGGTGGGGAGAGCACAGGGAGTGGGGTCATGGGGTGCTGGGCCTCGCTGGTGCTCAGCACATAATATCTATTGTCAGGTTTGCTCTTCATGCAGTGCAGGATGTGGCTGTGTGTCCCCACCCTAGGATGCTGGGGACCTCACCCCATTTCTGCCAGGCCTGCTGAGCAGGTGAGGGTGGGGCAGCATAGGGAAGCGGGAGGGAGAGAGACAGGAATGAAACTATATATTTGCGTCATTTCCCACATTACAGGGGCTGAAGCAGTGTGTGTGTGTGGGGGGGGGGCATGCCCTGCCCCCAGCATCCTGCTCACGAAGAGGTTAGAGGGGCTGTCTATGGGGAGAGGCAGAGGGGTCCTCCCAGGGTGCCCACCAGCAGAGGAATTATGAGGAGCAGAGCCAGGAAGTGCGGTGCCAGGGGAGGCGCGGTGGCCGAAGCGATGGTGAAGGGCTGGATCACGGAGCCCCCGTTGCACAGGGGCCCCTCACAGCAGAAGCCCTGGAGGTCGATGTCTGTCCAGGGGCTGGTTGTGCCCAAGACGGTGCAGGAGGGCCGGTGGCAGGTTCTGATGTACACAGGGACTGAGAAATTGTCTGGGGGAGGCGTGGGGGGGAGGCGGGGAAATGGCAATGAGGAGGGGTCAGAACTGAGCCGGGGCTACAGTGGGTCCACAATCTTATTCCCAGTCTCCCCCCTTAGACCAGCGCCACGCCTCCCTCCTTGGACCAGGGCCACGCCTCCCTCCTTGGACCAGGGCCACGCCTCCCTCCTTGGACCAGGGCCACGCCCCCCTCCTTAGACCAGGGCCACGCCTCCCTCCTCAGACCAGGGCCACGCCCCCCTCCTTAGACCAGGGCCACGCCTCCCTCCTTAGACCAGGGCCACGCCTCCCTCCTTAGACCAGGGCCACGCCCCCCTCCTTAGACCAGGGCCACGCCTCCCTCCTCAGACCAGGGCCACGCCCCCCTCCTTAGACCAGGGCCACGCCTCCCTCCTTAGACCAGGGCCACGCCTCCCTCCTCAGACCAGGGCCACGCCTCCCTCCACCAGGCGCCTTTTCCCTCCGAGGGGAGCCACAGCTCTTCCTCAGGGCCCTGCCTGCCCGCTGGCTGCCGGCGCCTCTACCCTCCGGCCTCCAGCGCCCTACCCGCCCAGCCTCTCACCAACGCTCATTTCGCCATTGCCCTGGAAGCAGACGCTCTGGTCCTGGTGGCACTGGACCCGTCGGGACTTCCTCGGGGTGCAGTCCTCCGGGCGGGTGCCCACGCAGGCGTAGCACTCGGTGCCGCTGAGCGTGGGCGGGTTGGGCGCTGGAAGAGAGCGTGCACACGCCGTTGGGTGATGGTTCCCCCGCGGTCGTGCGGGTCGCGCACCGCACCAGGGCGCCCGCCTTGCCAGATGTGGAGGCTGGAGAGCGAGGGAGCCTGCAGGAGGCGCCCGCGGGGCCCCGCCCCGCCCCGGCCCCGGCCCCCGCCCGGCCCGTCCTCGCTCACCTGGGCTCAGGTTGGGGATGGTGTCGTGGCTCATGAGCTCAGCGTTGCACCAGTCGGTCTGGCAGCCGCGAATCACCGAGTAGTCGGGCGGCAGCGCGTCCTCGCTGGACTGCATCTCGCCCACGGACGGGCCGGTCCAGCAGCCCTTCTGCACCAGGGTCACCGAGGAGCGGTACCCTGCGGGCGGGAGGGGTGGGCCCGGTGCGCCGCTTCTTCCCCGCCTTCCTCCCCGCCCTCTCCTCTTCCTCTTCCTCCGCTCCCCACCGGTCCCACTCCAGCCTCAAGTCTCCCCCTCTGCTCCTCCCTCTCACCTTCCTCCTCCTCCTCCCCTTCCGTCCCCGCCTCCCTCCCGTTCAAACTCCACTTCCCCGGCTGCCTCTTCCCCTAACCCTTCCCCTCTCCCGTCCTCACCAACCCTCTCCTCCCCGGGTCTGCTCTCCCTGCCCTCCGCCACCTTCCCGCCCCTCTCTTCCCACCTCCTCCTTCTGGCTCCCTGTGGCCTCCTCCTTCCCCCACCGACGCCCTCATCCACGCCTCTCATCTCTTCCCTTTCCTCCACCTCCCACTCCTTCCTGATCCCGTCCCTTTTCTCCCACACAATTCCTCCAACCCTTCGCTCCTCCCCTCCCTCCCTAATCTCTCACCCTTGTCCTGGTTCCCCACCCCCTGTTTTTTTTCTTTTTGCCACTTCCTTGCCCCTCACCAGTGTCCAGCGACAAGACAGCCTCAGAGCATCCATAGGGACAGGAGACGTTGGCGAGTTTCATGGCACTGAGGTCAAAGGGCCCGAAGTAGACGTGTTGAAAGCTGTAGCATTGCAGGGCCTGGGACACTGAGGGGAGGAGCAGGGGTGGGTGAGAGGCGCAGGCCGGGGATGCCTGTCCGGGGCACTCGGGACTCCACCCTGCACCTGACCGCCACACCTCAGGCCCGTTCTCTGAGGGGAGACAGGCTCGGCTGTCACCACTGGTCATGGCTGTTCTGCCCAGAACCAGACTAAAGGCCTGAGACAGCACCTGCCAGTCCAGTCCTCACCCCCCACCCCCAGGCTGTTCCAGGTCTGGACTCTCCGGGAACCTCGCTAAGACTTAAATAGGAGGAGATGATTCACGCCTGCTCTGCCTGTCCCTCTCCCAACTGCACTCGTGATGTTCAGTTGCACGGAAAGGCCACTGATGGAGAGCAGATGTGCCAGCCCAGCAGCAGGATGGGTGACCTTGAACGACACATCCACAGCCAGCCCCAGGATACGCACACAGAGCCCTTAACCACTGACACAAACGCAGAGGAACAAGACTGACAGGCTCTGGCAAACCTCACCGATGGGCACAGGGTATCCTGAAGGCATCCATTCACCCGCAAAACAACAACCCAGGCCAAGGCATAACACCTCACACACGCAAAATCCCACTCACACACGCAAAATCCCACTCACACACAGAAAGACGTGTGGCTATGGAACCAATAACCCCACACAGAAACCCGGGAGCACAGGAAGTCACACATAAGTAGAGAGACCACAAGTATGTGTAGTCAGAGGTACATGAAAAAGATCCACGAAAGCATGCACTTTAAAGTCATAGGTACGACACATGGAGTCATGAGACAGAGGTACACAGAGCGACACACACACGTACACAGAGAAAAATGCAGGCCTGCCGAACGCATAAATACAAAGAGAGACATGGATGCACAAAATTATACATTAAACAGTGAAGTAAGAGATATACACACCGTAAAAGCATTTGTTCAGACACCCAGGCACCAAAACCTGACGCAGAGGAACACACACAAGCACAGAGACCCACGGGACATGGCGACACACTGACACACACACTGCCTGCCGCCCGGGGAGGGGCACACCCACATCAGCTGCGCAGACATAGCCTCCTGCCCACCGCTCCAACTCCTGGTCTTTGTAGCCACTTCAGTCCCTGTTCTTACCCAAATTAGGGG
Source organism: Myotis pilosus (assembly GCA_036010255.1). NCBI lineage: Eukaryota > Metazoa > Chordata > Mammalia > Chiroptera > Vespertilionidae > Myotis > Myotis pilosus. Next base: position 1,349,568 of record JASKON010000029.1, read on the forward strand.
CAGGGGTTGTCTGAGAATGAGTCCAAGGTTCCCTGACAGTTTTGTAAAGAGCACCCACTGCTCCCCGGCGTGCCCTGGAGTGGGGTCATGGGCAAGGAGGATGAGAAAGGCTGAAGTGGCAGGAAGACACATGGAGAAAATGACTGAGAGGGGAAGAGAAACGAAGAGGACACAGTCTCCAGGCCTCTCCATGACCAAGACCCAGGAGTCCAGGCCCCAGCCCCTCCTCCCTCAGACCCAGGAGTCCAGGCCCTCAGCCCCTCCTCCCTCAGACCCAGGAGTCCAGACCCCAGCCCCCTCCTCCCTCAGACCCAGGAGTCCAGGCCCCCAGCCCCTCCCTCCTCCCTCAGACCCAGGAGTCCAGGCCCTCAGCCCCTCCTCCCTCAGACCCAGGAGTCCAGACCCCAGCCCCCTCCTCCCTCAGACCCAGGAGTCCAGGCCCCAGCCCCTCCCTCCTCCCTCAGACCCAGGAGTCCAGACCCCCAGCCCCTCCTCCCTCAGACCCAGGGGTCCAAGCCTCCAGCCCCTCCTCCCTCAGACCCAGGGTCCAGGCCCCCAGCCCCTCCTCCCTCAAACCCAGGAGTCCAGACCCCCAGCCCCTCCTCCCTCAGACCCAGGAGTCCAGACCCCCAGCCCTCCTCCCTCAGACCCAGGAGTCCAGGCCCCCAGCCCCTCCCTCCTCCCTCAGACCCAGGAGTCCAGGCCCCAGTCCCTCCTCCCTCAGACCCAGGAGTCCAGGCCCTCAGCCCCTCCTCCCTCAGACCCAGGAGTCCAGACCCCAGCCCCCTCCTCCCTCAGACCCAGGAGTCCAGACCCCAGCCCCCTCCTCCCTCAGACCCAGGAGTCCAGGACCCAGCCCCTCCCTCCTCCCTCAGACCTAGGAGTCCAGACCCCCAGCCCCTCCTCCCTCAGACCCAGGGGTCCAAGCCTCCAGCCCCTCCAACCTCAGACCCAGGGTCCAGGCCCCCAGCCCCTCCTCCCTCAAACCCAGAAGTCCACCCCCCAGCCCCTCCTCCCTCAGACCCAGGAGTCCAGACCCCCAGCCCTCCTCCCTCAGACCCAGGAATCCAGGCCCTCAGCCCCTCCTCCCTCAGACCCAGGAGTCCAGGCCCCCAGCCCCTCCTCCCTCAGACCCAGGAGTCCAGACCCCCAGCCCTCCTCCCTCAGACCCAGGAGTCCAGGCCCCAGTCCCCTCCTCCCTCAGACCCAGAAGTCCAGGCTCCCAGCCCCTCCTCCCTCAGACCCAGGAGTCCACCAGGCCCTTCTTGTCAATGGACTCAGCAGTCTGGCTACCTGTCAGGCAGAGAACAGACCCATAGAGGCAGAGCAGGATGGCTCTGGGGGCTCCCATTGCCAGGTCGTGGAGCTCAGTGGAGACACCGTGGACAGCTCCTCCTGCTCTGATTTCTGCTGGGCTGGTTCTCCCTGCCTTGCTCCAGGCATCCCAGCTCCCCGGCCTGGCAGGATTCCTCCACCCCCGCCCTCCCTCTCTAGGGCTGGTCTCCTCCTAGACATTCATGGTGGGGCCACGATGACTCCTGGGCACTCTTTTCCTGGGGGTGTGGACTCTGGGGGATGTACAAATTGAGGGGGAGGGGGGGGGGGAGGGGGAGGGAGAGGGAGAGGGGTAGGGAGAGGGAGAGGGAGAGGGAAAGGGGCAGGGAGAGGGAGAGGGAGAGGGAGATGGAGAGGGGCAGGGAGAGGGAGAGGGAGAGGGAGAGGGAGAGGGGCAGGGAGAGGGAGAGGGAGAGGGAGAGGGGCAGGGAGAGGGAGAGGGAGAGGGAGAGGGAGAGATCCAGAGTCACACATGGGATGTAGAAAGACTATGTGGACAGATGTAAAGGTAAATGGGGGATGACACCCTGACGAACAGGACATGCCCACAGAAGGCATTTAATAAATGTTTATTAGATTATTAAATGCATGAATTTTAAAAACTGGATGAGATAGAGACACAGGCAGACAACCAGAGGGACACTCTGTCCCCAAGGACACAGACAGACCCATGTGACATCAGACAGGGCCGATGGGGACATGCAGGTGGGTGTCCCTGCAGGCAGTCGGAGATGGGGCCCCTTCTCCCCGCTTAGAGGAGCTGCCTGCAGGCTTCACATCCACTCTCTGTGCTGTGCAGGGTGGGCACCAGGCATGTGCAGAGACCTAGGAATATAGGCCCACGGGTGGATGGGACAGAGCTGACATAATAGCGGTGACCAAGACAGCCTTACCCGTCCCCCGAGCTTGACTACAGTTTACACAGGTTTCTTCCTGACTATGTGCAGGCCCCTGACCTTCCTTAGAGCATTTACTTCAGAAAACTTGTCATGTCAAATTCTTTGTCTGTCCCTTTGAAATGTAGGTAAATCTTCTTCCAGCTTCTTTTTTTCAAAATTTAAATTCTATATTATTTAAAGTATTACACAAGTCTCCTTTTTCCCCATTGACCTCATCCTGGCCACCCCCATCCCCAGCACATGCCCTCACCCCTCACCCACACTGTGTCCATTGGTTATGCTCATATGCATGCATACAAGTCCTTTGGTTGATCTCTTACCTTCTCACCCCACCTTCGATGCTTCTATGACTCTGGTTCTATTTTTGTTTATCAGTTTATGTTGTTCATTATATTCCACAAATGAGTGAGATCATGTGATATTTATCTTTCTCTGACTGGCTTATTTCACTTAGCATAATGCTCTCCAGGTCCATCCATGCTGTTGCAAATGGTAAGAGTTCCTTCTCTTTTATAGCAGCATACTATTCTATTGTGTAGATGTACCACAGTTTTCTAATCCACTCATCTGCTGATGGGCACTTAGGCAGTTTCCAAATCTGAGCTATGGTGAATTGTGCTATGAACATAGGGGTGCATATATCCTTTCTGACTGGTGTTACTGTTTTCTTGGGATATATTCCTAGTTCTCCCAGCCTCTTGCCAGTTTTACACCCAGGAGTGCCTTTCTCAGGAACCTGGGAGCCACCCCTTTGAAATGTCCTCATCAAGGAAGATAGCAGCCCTGTCTCCCAGCTCCATGGGAGGGCAGGAGCTGAACGTGAATAAGTGACAATTAGCAAGCACAGGTACCTAATGACAGAGACAAACATCTGACTCAGGAATGATGCAGCGTGCTGGACACGTCCCATGGACCAAGCTCCTTCTGCTCATCCTCTAGCAACTTCCCTTCCAGGACTGGAAACCCTTCCCACCTTTTGTTTCCATGGATTGAGCTCAGTCTCTCACCCCGATTGCCATGGTCTTGAATAAAGTCTCCCGGGCCTGTTTAACTTTGATAGGGGAAAGTTTTCTTTGACAGGGGACCCCCAGGAACTATGGACACTCACCAGGGCTCTGGACTCTCACAGGCATAGCCTCCCGCACTCTCATCTTGCCAAATCCCCACTCCTCCCATTAGGTACCACTTCCCCCAAACTATTTTGCATCCTAATTATTATTCCTGTTTCTCCTGTCACTGCCCCAGGCTCTCTGTCCGGGGCTGGCCACACAGGTGCGGGTGGAGCCAAGCAGGAAGGAGGAGGCTGCCCCAGGAAGGAGGCTGGGTTCTCGGAAGCCCTAGTGGAGCTTTGGAGGTGTCCACAGTGGTTCCTGATCCACAGGTTGAGGCTGGAAGGGTCGGCAGAGCAGCTCATTCTTGGGTGTGAGTGTGTGTGTGAGTGTGTGTGTGAGTGTGTGTGAGTGAGTGTGTGTGTATGAGTGAGTGTGTGTGAGTGTGTGTGTATGAGTGTGTGTGTATGAGTGTGTGTGAGTGTGTGTGTGTGTGTGTGTGAGCGTGTGTGTGTGTGTGTGTGTGAGTGTGTGTGTGTGTGTGTGTGTGTGTGTGTCCGTGTGTGTGGCTGGGCATGTGTGATCTTCAATCTGGTAACCTCCAGATGTTTTCGGAGGCTGTGAGATGTCAGATAGAAAGCTCCCCATGGCAGGTAATCAAGTGGAGACCCAGTGATCTAGTCTAAGATGTGGCAGCGTCCTGGCATTGACAGAGGGCCATACAACAGGAGCTCCCAGCTCCCCATGAATCCAGAGTTGTTGCTGGTTTTTTTGGTAGAGACTTTTTAGTAATTAAACTTTTAAAAAATATTTTTTTATTGATTGCAGAGAGGAAGGGAGAGATAGGAACATCAATGATGAGAAAGAACCATTGATTGGCTGCCTCCTGCACACCCCACATGAGGGACTGAGCCTGCAACCCAGGCATGTGCCCTGACCGGGAATCGAACCGTGACCTCCAGGTTCTTAGATTGATGCTCAACCACTGACCCACGCTAAACTTTAGAAATTAATGAAGAGATTGGGGGAAAGTGAGGATGTTTTGTCATAGCCATTAAGGTGCTTTTTAAAAGACTTTTTACTGTAGCTACGTTCAAGCACACACAAACATACAGGAAATAGCATACTTCCACGTGGACTCATCCTGTGTTATTCTGTCCCCCTTTGGCGCTCATGAGGGCACTGAATTGGGTTCCTGCATTATTTTGCTCAAAATATTACTTTCACTTAAAACATCATTTAAAAGTAGGAGATTTTCACCTTGGCCGGGTAGCCCAGATAGTGTCGTCCCATAAGGTCGCGGGCTTGATCCCGTCAGGGCACATACAAGAATCAACCAATTGCCGAAACCGGTTTGGCTCAGTGGCTAGAGCGTCGGCCTGCGGACTGAAGGGTCCCAGGTTCGATTCCGGTCAAGGGCATGTACCTGGGTTGCGGGCACTTCCCCATTGGGGGATGTGCAGGAGGCAGCTGATCAATGTTTCTCTCTCATCGATGTTTCTAACTCTCTATCTCTCTCCCTTCTCTCTGTAAAAAATCAATAAAATATATTTTTAAAAAGAATCAACCAATTATGCATAAATATGGAAATATCTCTCTCTCTCTCTCTCTCTCTCTCTCTCTCTCTCAATAAATGAAAAAATTTTAAGAAGTAGATGACTTTCAAAGTGTAAATTTGGCTTATGTTCTAAGATGCAAATCTTTACGAACGCCATGAACAGTTTCTTAAAGGGTGTTGCTGCAACCTCAAATGAATTCTTAGCTAACTTTCTCTTTGCACATGGAACAGTTTCAACTTTATTTTTGATAGATGACTTTTCAGTATATTCCAACATTTATTAGGAGCTGAAGAGTAGGTGCAGAGCTTGAATGATATGCAAACATTCAGTGGCATGGAAAGAAATTTTGGCCGCATTCATCGTTATCCAGTTTAACGAATGTGCAGACCAAGGGTTTGCTCCTCCAGGAAGAGTAACGGAGGCAAGTTAGGAGGTTTTGCCTGGAATCTCGTCCCCAGAATCAACCACCTATTGGAGCAGGTCTGGCCGTCCTCACTGCCTGGTGTTGAGTGTCCAAATGGGTCTGTCTGAATGCCTTAGCATTCTCTCAAGGATCGTCTGTCGTATTCCAGAAGCTTCCACTTTTATGAATACCTCACCTCTCAAATGATTTCCCCCCAAGATTTAGTTTGTGTAATCAGGTTCCTAAATGTGTACATCATCTGCCTCCAGTTATACCATCTACTGGACAAATCCCCAAAGTTTACACATAGGAATAGGTGCAACCTGGAAATCTGTCCACCTAGCAATACTTGTTAACTGACCTTTAACTACAAACAGGCTTTGTGTTCAAATAATTGAGAAACACTTAGCATTCTTTACCTTATTTGAAATAAGTCCATTCATTAATCAAACATGCAATATTGTAATGAGTAGTGTTTTTTATTTTATGTGACCGCCTGCCCTAGATGATGCCTGACATTCATTGCTGCCAATCTTTATGTTCTGCATAAATGTTCTCCCACACTTACCACAACGGTGGACTTTTCTTCTGGAACTCTGGTCACTGCCTTGCCAAAACAGAAGTGTGTATATCGTGCACCAATATTTTCTTTTGTTATTTCATATAAACCCTGCCTTTTTCAGATGAGATCTTAAGTGTTTTACAGTTCAGTAGTGTTAAGTATATTCCTATTGTGCAACCAATCTCTAGAACTTTTTCATCCTGCAAAACTAAAATCGCAGACCTGTTGAAAAACAACTTCTCATACTCCCTCCCCCCAGCCCCTGGCAACTATCCTAGAGACTTAAGTGGAATTATACAGTATTTATCTTTTTTATGACTGGCTCATTTCATTTAGCATAATGTCTTCAAAGTTCGTCCATGTTGTAGCATGTGCCAGAATTTCCTTCCTTTTAAAGGTTGGATAATATTCCATTGAATGGATATACCACATTTTGTTTGTCCATGCATCCATTAATGTAACATGCGTTGCTTGTTACTTCATGGCTATTGTGAATAATGTGCAGTAAACATGGGTGTAAAAATGTCTGTTCAGGACTTTGCTTTTTTAGATCCTAACTTTGCTAATATTTGCTAAGATAATGATAACATTGCACACTATTGAGGATGTGTCCTTCACCTTCTTATTTTCAAACTAGAGGCCCGGTGCATGAAATTCATGCACTGGGGGGGGGCGGTGTCCACTCAGCCCAGCCTACACCCTCTCCAATCTGGGATCCCTCTCACAATCCTGGTCTGCTGGCTCCTAATTGCTCACCTGCCTGCCTGCCTGCCTGGTCATCCCTAACTGCCTCTGCATGCTGGCCTGGTTGCTCCTAAATGCGCCCCCCCACTGGCCTGGTCACCCCTTACTGCCCCCCCTGCTGGCCTGGTTACCCCCAACTGCCACCCCGTCAGCCTAGTCACCCCTCACTGTCCCCTCTGCCAACCTAATCGCCCCCAACTACCCACCTGCTGACCTGGTTGCCCCCAACTGCACCCCCCCCCCCCGCTGGCCTGGTTGCCCCTCATGGCCCACCCCCTCCAACCCCCCCGCTGGCCTGGTTGCCCCACGCAGCCTGCTGTTCAGTCATTTGGTATTCCCTCACTAACCCCCCTGCTGGCCTGGTCGTAGGCAGCCATGTTGTGAGGGCATGTGGGTTAATTTGCATATTACCTCTTTATTATATAGGGTATGTGATCAAAGCTGCCAATCTGTGTGTGGCTCATTGGGCGGCAAGGCCGACATGGACATTAGTGCTCAGGATTGTGGGAGGAAAGAGAAGGAAGCAGGACTGGGCAGAGGGAGGAGGTGGGCTGTGACTCAGTCCCAAAAGGGCCCAGTCCACCCCAGGGGGAGCTCTGGCCTGAGGGTCTGCAGCTGAGGCAGTGCCCAACGGGGCCCAGATGAGAGAAGCAAGTCCTTCATTTCTGAACAGATCTTGGTGGCAAACCACAGCACCCACTACACTCTACTCATTCTCTTTCTCGGTATTTTTTTCCATGTCCACAGACTGAAATAAAGATTGACTACAGGATCCTAGCTGGTGAAATAAAGTTACCCGAATCTGATCATTTATTCCCCAGTTGGGAGAATTTGGTGAAACATTTCTGTCTATCATTATAGGCTTTTGGAAGTTCAATGTTCTTATTTAAAGTGAATCATTTTGAGAGTTTAAATTTGAGTCGAATATCCAAACCTTCAAAATTTAAGTGTTTAACTTTAAGAATCTAATATTCAAATCAGATAGAGGGGTAACTAGATTGGCAAAAAGCATATTTAGCCCTGGCCAGTGTGGCTCAGTTGTTTGGGCGTGGTCCCATGCACCAAAGGGTTGCCGGTTTGATTTCGGTCTGGGAATGCCCAGGTTTTGGTCTCCATCTCCGCTGGGGGGTGTGCAGGAAGGAAGCAGATTGATGTTTCTCACATCGATGTTTCTCTCTCTCTTCCTCTTTCTCTAAAAATCAATAAAAAATATATTAAGCATGTTTAATGAAAGGCTTCTTCATTTTTTTAAAATATATTTTATTGATTTTTTACAGAGAGGAAGGGAGAGATATAGAGAGTTAGAAACATCAATGAGAGAGAAACATTGATCAGCTGCCTCCCGCACATCTCCCACTGGGGATGTGCCCGCAACCCAGGTACATGCCCCCGACCGGAATCGAACCTGGGACCTTGCAGTCCGCAAGCCGATGCTCAATCCACTGAGCCAAACTGGTTTCGGCTAGGCTTCTTCATTTATCTCTCTCTCAGTCATTTCTTGAAAATGTTTCCTGGTGGCTTACATGGAGGTGGGAGGTAAATTCAAGCCAATCATGAACACATCTGGATTCATCTACGTGACAGCTGTGGAAAGTCCTCCCCCACCTTATTTTCCTCAAAAGCTTATTCAGTTATCTAGTTAGTTTTATAATATTTTTCCATTTTCTTATCTTAATGATCTATCCTTCTTGGTAAATGTAAAATAGGCTGGATGTTTTATTTTAGAATTTTAACATCTTAAAATAATATGTAGGTAAGTCATTACATTTTAATTTAGTTAATTTTTTAAACATTTAAAAAACCTTTTTATTGATTTTAGAGAGGGAGGGAGGAGAGAAACATTGATAAGAGCAAGACATCTTCAGGCTGCCTCCTGCACAGCCCCTCCTGGGACTTGAGAGCCCAAAACCCTGGCATGTACCTTGACCAGGAATGGAACTGGTGACCTCTTGGCAAATGGGCTGACAATCAACTGAGCCACACCAGCCTGGCAATAGTTAATTTTTATACTGCTGGAAAAATTTAAAGCAACAATAAACAGCTACTATAAAATATAATTAACAGGCTATTGTGTAATACTGTCTAATTTCCACCCACCCCCACTCTCTGTGAGTTACTAATGGTAACAGTATTTTAGTTATTACACAGCGATGTGTGCCAAGTGAGAGGACAAGTGAATTTACTAAGTTTAGAATTCACTAGGTCTGGTCTGTTTCAGTAAATAACTAGCAGAAAATATGAACTGCAATATGAAACCTTGAATGCAGCCAGTGCACAGATACCAATTGGGATTAAAAAAAAAAAAATGCTCTGTGTCAGGTGGAAGAGCAGGTCCTTGTTTAGAAGCACTGGCCATTTTATTTACTTCTTCTTCTTCTTCTTCTCCTCCTCCTCCTCCTCCTCCTCCTCCTCCTCCTCCTCCTCCTTCTTCTTCTTCTTATTCCCTACCTGAGGATATGCTTATTGATTTTAGAGAGAGGGGAATGGATAGAGAGAATGAGAGAGAGAGAGAGGGAGAGAGAGAGAGAGAGAGAGGTGAGAGAGAACACTGATTGGTTTCCTTCCGTCCAGACCACCTAGGTAAGTGCCCTGACCAGAAATCGAACCCGAAAGCTTTCGGTATAAAGGACAACACTCCAACCAAATGAGCGCACAGCCCGGGAGAAGCACAGGCTATTTTAGATGACATGCGATCAACAATGTGTTCCCGTTTTCACACTGATTCCTCCTTGGGCAGTGGAAGAGGAACGGTAGCTACCAACCCTACTGAAATAGGGCACTTTACTGCCATCTGCTGGAACACGTTGCAGTAAACTAGAAATCCCTGCAGTCAGCAAACCAGTAACACACTACACACAAATATATTTTTTAATTGTTTCCAAAATAACAGAAATGCCTGTGATTGGCACCTCCTTAGGTATAGTGCTCTTGTGCAGCGCCCAACACCAACAACTGTGCATGGTGACTGTGGGAAGCCTCACACAGATATGGGGGGAGGATTGGCTCACGACGAAGGGGAAGGCAGAGGCTTCTAGGAAGAGGCCCACAGCCAGGAGCAGCAGCACCTGGGAGTTAGGAATGGGTTTTGGGACCATCGTGCCTGGGGTAAGGGCTGGCAAATCAGGGTGGCAGGTGTTTTTGGAAGGTCATCAAATGTGGGCCAGGAGAGCCCTTCACTCATCTGTGAGGCGCTGCATTCACCGTGTCCTTAGAGAACGCCCCCTCTGCCCTGAGCTTCCTCTGCACCTCGTGGGTGTGAGGGGGGCAGGAGCTGCTGCGCTCTGGGAGCCCTGCCCTTTTTGACCAGCCAGGTTTCTGAGAACTAGAGACTGGGGTCTCCAGGATGGGTCAGGATGGGGAGCGCTGGGACCATGTGCTATCACTGTAGGAGCAGAGGTGGCTGAACTTCAGGGGTCTTGGCCGTGTTCTGACCACAGTGGTGCAGCCTCTGCACCGGTGGGCTGAGGGACTCTGGGACCTCAGCTAAATGCCGGGAAGAACATTCAGGAGTGTCTCTCTTGACCCATAACCCACAACCTCTTGAATACGCCGAGTTCCCTCTACATCCCAAACTTCTGTCTTTTCCAAGGATTTCCGTTGCCTGCCCCTTCTCAACCCTCCCATCTCTCACATTTGAATCCTAGATTTCTCTCACTTCTCTCCCCTACCCCCATCCCAGGCACATCCTTTCCACCCTACTTCTCTTTTCCTTCTAGAACCATTTTTCCCACCCTCTCTTCCACACCCACCCATTTTCTTCCATCTTTCTCTTTGCTTCCCCCAACTTCCCACTCTTTCCAAGCTGTCCTTACAGTTCCCCTCACATTCCCTTAGCCACTCTTCCTCTGCCCCTCGTGTCCTAACCCTTCTTTCCCGGGTCCATTCCACTCCCCCATCCACCTCAGGTCGCCAGATCAAACATAAAATGCTAATTTAAATATAAGTTTCTGGTAAAGAATAGATAGTTTGTACTATAAGTATGTCTCAAATATTTTATGGTGCATACTAAAAGATTATTTGTTGTTTATCTGAAATTAAAGTTTGTATTAAGTCACTTGTGTTTTTATTTTGCTCAATCTGGCAACTCTACTCTTGTCTCTCCCCTACCTCCCTGCCCACGTTCACTCCACCCAGGCTGGTCTTCTTAGAGATTCTGAAACTCTTAGGCAGGCAGTCCAGTGCCCCCCCACTGCATCCAACTTAGCTCCTCACCGCCACTCTGGGCCTCCTCACAACCCAGTAGAGCAGTGATGGCGAACCTTTTGAGCTCAGCGTGTCAGCATTTTGAAAAACCCTAACTTAACTCTGGTGTCCTGTCACATGTAGAAATGTTTTGATATTTGCAACCATAGTAAAACAGAGACTTATATTTTTGATATTTATTTTATATATTTAAATGCCATTTAACAAAGAAAAATCAACCAAAAAAATGAGTTTGCGTGTCACCTGACACGAGTGTCATAGGTTCGCCATCACTGCAGTAGAGCGTTATCAGCAGGCCATGCAGGGAACTTACAGGACATGCACAGCTCTATAGTCAGTGTTACTTTTGATGGGCACCTGGGCACATTCATTGTTATATGGTTTATTTCGTTGATTTATGTGTTTATCCTTAGGTCTTTACCACCCGGACTTCATTACTGTAGCTTTTGAATAAGCCTTGAAATAGAGTGGAATAGTCCTCCTCCTTTTCCTTCAGGATCATCATGGCTGTTCCAGGTCCCTGCCACATAAATTTTGAAATCAACTTGTCAACTTCTACTTAAAAAAGTCTGCTGGGATTTTTTGGGGGGATTTAGTTGAATCAATAAGTACATTTGGAGAGCATTGACAGGCTAACAGTATGTTATAGCTCTCCATTTACATATGCCATTGAGTTTTCAAAGTCAATTGTTTATAGCATTTACTGCAGGCCCTGAATATCTTCCATTATATTTATTTAATTTTTAATCCTCACTTGAGGATATGTTTAATGATTTTTAGAGAGAGAAGGAGAGAGAGAGGGAGAGAGAGAGAGAGAGAGAGAGAGAGAGAGAGAGAGAGAAACATCAATTGGTTGCCTCCTGCACGCCCTGACCAGGATCAGACCAGTGATCTGTTGGTGTATGGGACGACGCTCCAACCAACTGAGCCACACCAGCCAGGGCCCATTACATTTATTTTTAAATACTTTAGTTCAAATCACTAAATGGCATTGCTTCAAAGTTTCATTCCACAATTGTTTGCTAATTTATAGAAATATAATTGATTGTTAAACATTGACCTTTTATAAACACTAAAGTATTTGGAAGTCAAGGGGAATCATAACACAGCAGATGTGGTAAAAAGTCAACATTTGCCCGACTGGTGTGGCTCTGCGGCTGAGCGTTGACCTATGAACCAGGAGGTCAGGGTTTGATTCCCGATTGGGGCACATGCCCGGGTTTCAGGCTCGATCTCCAGTGTAGGAGGTGGCCAATCAATGATTCTCTCTTATCATGGATGCTTCTATCTTTCTCTCCCTCTCCCTTCCTCTCTAAAATCAATAAAAATATATTTTAAAAAATAAAATAAAATAGTCCCGAGTACAGGAGCCTGTGCCCATATGGAGTCAGGTGCACCACCCTCCCAGCACATGGATGTCTTCACCAACTCAGAAGCTCACCAAACCCCACCATTCCTGGAGGCTTCACTCGGTAAGCATGATTGAGTAAGTCTTTGGCCAGTGGTGACTGAATTCAATCTCCAGCCCCTTTCCTCTCTCTGGAAGTTGGGGGGGGGGGGGCAGGGTCGGGGGGAATAGGGCTGAAAGTGCTAACCCTCCAGTTACCTGAACAGTTTTTCTGACGAAGACCAGCCTCCATCCTGAAGCTATCCAGGCCCATTGCTGCCCACAGAGAGTTCTCTTATTAGCATAAAAAGACAGCAAATTCCAAGCTGAGTTTTAGAAGCACCATGCCAGGAACCAGGGACAAAAACCAAATACATATATATTTTTTATTGTATCACAAATAGTTTGGCATTAATTCTATCAGAAATATAAAGCTATTAACAAAGCTAAAAATTACAATGGGCAGAGAGTTTCCTTCCAGTCATTAAGTAAAACATGAGCAAAAAGATCCTACAAAGAAAATCATTTTTTTAAAAAGAAAATCATTTGATTGAGACAAACAACACCTACAGGTTCTTAAAGTTCACTTTAACTTAAAAAGACTTCTTCACTCCTTACTGTTTTATCTCCCAATATAATGGAGTTACAGTTTTGAGTGACTGAAAAGTAAAAAATGAGGACTTGGGACATCAGAAAATGTGAAATTAGATCAATTTAAAATCCCAGCATAAGTATTTTTGTAAAATGTATTTCTTTTTATTTTGTAATTATAAAAGCAGTGTGCGTTTAGTACATAAAATAAGAAGATAAACAAAACAACAGGAGAAATACCCATTATTCTACCGAGAAAGAGACAACATTGTCAACATTCTGTTGCAGAGGTTCCCAGAAAATATCTGATGCACATAGTTCAGACTTTCTCCCACCCTTCAAACATTTCATACTGGAATACTTTAAGCAACAGGCTATGTTTGGATGTTGAAGTTGTACCAACTAATTCCTTAAAGTTGAATCTTTAGGTTGCGCCTACTTTTCCACATAGCCAATCCCAGGAGACAGGAAGACGAAAACTAAATTTAGAAACAAAGCACTAAAACAGCTGTGGGCAAACTACGGCCCGTTTGAAATGAATAAAACTAAAAAAAAAAGACCGTACTCTTTTATGTAATGATGTTTACTTTGAATTTATATTAGTTCACACAAACACTCCATCCATGCTTTTGTTCCGGCCCTCCAGTCCAGTTTAAGAACCCATTGTGGCCCTCAAGTCAAAAAGTTTGCCCACCCCTGCACTAAAAGATCTGAAAAGTGATGTTTTCAATGACGATTTTTTAAAAAATGTTGTAGACCAAATCCATTTGTTTGACAAATTATCTTATGGAATGATTTGTCCAGAGATAACTCCTGGACTCACACATTTGCTGCAAGTTTTAGAAGCAGGTACAAGTCCTCAGTCCTAGAATAACCAATGTGTGAAGAGTGATCAATGGGTACAGCAGCTCCAGGGACCATCGGTCAATCCAGCCCTCTTGCAATAGGAGGATTCCAGTCGAGTTCTACCCAATGTGTCAGGGACTCAAGTTTCTTCGGTCTTTTTCTTAGGCAGGGAATGCGAGGATATACGGACAATTACACACCTGAGAGATTGTTAAAATTCGGAGGTATAGGAAACTATCCCAAAACACGATGGCTTAAAACAACTCTTCATGACTTCTCATGCGTTTGTAAACTGGCTGATGTTTCTTCTGGTCTGGACCAGCTTGGCTGGGGTTGGGTGATCGAGGATGGCTTCTGTCACCTATCTGGCCATTGTTAGGATGATTTGTATAGACATGACTTAGCTGGTATGACTACTTCTGCTCAATGAGAGGCCATTTCATGTCCACATAATAAAAAACCCCCACATAATAACTGTGAGAATGTGGAGAAATTGGAACCTTCATATGTAGCTTGTAGGAATGTATAATGGTGCAGTTGCTGTGGAAAGCAGTCTGGCAGTTCTTCAGAAGAGTTACCACATGGTCCAGCAATTCCACTCCTAAGGGAAATGAAAACATGTCCACATAAAAACTTGTACATGAATTTCATAGTATTGTTCATTAAAGCCATAAAGTGGAAACATTAAAATGTCCATCAACTAGTGAATGGATTAGAATATGGTCTATCTGTACAATGAAATGAATATGTATATATATATATGTGTGTGTGTGTGTGTGTGTATATATATATATATATAAACTTGAGGATATGTTTTTATTGATTTTTAGAGAAAGAGGAAGGGAGAGAGAAACATCAATGTGAGAGAGAAACATTGATCAGTTGCCTCCTGTATGTGCCCCAACCAGGGATCAAGCCTGCAACCTAGGTATGTACCCTGATCAGGATCACACTCCAACCAACTGAGCCACCTGGCCAGGGCTGTAGAATAGAACATTATTTGGCAATAAAAATGAATGAAATACTGATTCATGCTATAATGTGAATGAACCTTGAACATATCATGCTAAGTAAAATAAGTCAGTCATGAAAAGTTGCAAATGGTATGATTTTATTTATATGACATGTCCAGAGTAGGTAAATCTATAGAGACAAAAAATAAATTAGCCTCAGACTGGAAGTAGGTGCTGCAGTGGTAGTAGTAGTGGGGTAATGACTGCCAGTGGGTACAGGGCTTTTTTTTTTAGTTGATCAAACTGCTCTCAAATTGATTGTGATAATTACACAACTCTGTGACTTTCTAAAAACCACTGAATTGTATAATTTAATGCATGAATTGTATGGCATGAGAATTATATCTCAATAAGGTTGTTATATAAAAAATCACATATGTTAACCAACAACCTTCTGGGAAAGTAACATCCATCTCTCACACATGAAAACAGAGTTCACAGTAGTAATAGGCTACCAGAGTACTTGCCAAATACAGATTGATCATATTATCATCTTTGTGTGAAGGCATGACATCTAAAGCACAAACTATGAAGTAAATAGTTAATTTAAATTCCAGAAAATGTAAAATGTTTCAGTATACTTCGCTACCTCCAAGTTTAAAGAGCAAATAAACTAGGGAATATTATTTCAAATATGGGAAACGTAATTAATGGACTTAATTTTAAACAAATCAATATACAGATGAACACAACAATATCAAATTTAAGATATGGGCTAAATATATGAATAGAAACTCGAAGGAAAAACTGAAAATGACTAATAAATATTTGAAAACATGTCTAAGCTTATGACAAAAGACATGGAAGTATTATAAAAATGAAATGTCATTATTGGTCTAGGGGTTGGGAAAGATGAAAAAGGATAATATCCAATATTGAGGTTTTAAGGAAATATTCATAATCAATTCTAGTGGGAGATAATTTACAACCTCTCTGAGAGTTACTTTATATAAGCTAAAACAAGCCTCTTTTATCCAGTAATCCATATGTAGAAATATACTTCATGAGAATTATTGAAACATAATAAAAGGTACATAAAATGTTCTCTATGAGAATATATACAGTAGTGAAAATTGAGAATAACCTAAAGATAAAAAATGCAGGTGTATTAAATTTGATAGTCCATAAAATAAATAACCAGGAGTCATTAAAATGATAACATAGAATTACCCTGCCTGATATGGAAGGATATGCATAAGATATTAGGAAATGAAAAATACTGGTTACATGAGAGTATGCAAGGTGTGACTACAGTTTTGGAAATAAAGATATACATGGATAAACATTGAAAATTTAAGTATTTTAGAAGTTATATTCTAAAACTAAAGTCTGGCTAATTTTAGCACATAAATAACTATCTTTCAACTTAGTTTCCTCAACCATTAAATAGAATAATAACTCCTACCATCCAGACTTTCAAAATTTATTATTTTATTTTTCCCCATCACCATTTATCCCCTCTATGCCCTCTTTAACCTCCACCCCTACTCCCATCACAATCACCACACTGTTGTCAATACGTCCCCCCAAACCCCTCCCCACCAGAGCTGCCTGTCTGCTCTCTATGAGTCTGTCTCTATTTTGCTTGGTAGTTCAGTTTGTTCATTAAATTCCACATATGAGTGCAATAATATGGTGATTGTCTTTCTCTGACAGCTTATTTCACTTAGCATAACGTTCCCCAGGTCCATCCATGCTGTCGCAAAGGATAAAATTTTCTTCCTTTTTATGGCAGAATAGTATTTCTTTGTGTAAATGTACCACAGATTTCTTTTAATCCACTCATCTACTGTGGACACTTGGGCTGCTTCTGAATCTTGGCTATTGTAAATAATGCTGCAATGAACATAGGGGCACATATATTCTTTAGGATTATGTTTGTGGTTCCTTCAGATAAATTCCCAGAAGTAGAATCCCTGGGTCATAAGGCATTCCGTTTTTAATTTTTTTGAGTTAAGTCCATACTGCTTTCCGCAGTGGCTGTACCAATCTGCATTCCCACCAATAGTGCACAAGGGTTCCCTTTTCTCCACATCCTTGCCAGCACTTGTTTGTTGATTTATTAATGATAGTCATTTTGACAGGTGTGAGGTGATATCTCATTGTGGTTTTAATTTGCATTTCTCTGATGATTAGTGATGTTGGGCATCTTTTCATATGTCTATTGGCCATTTGTATGTCCTCTGGAGAAGATCCAGACTGTTATTTATTTGTTGGTTTGAGAGAGAAACATCAATTTGTTGTTCCACTTATTTAGGCATTCACTGGTTGCTTCTTGTATGTGCCCTGACCGGGGATCGAATCTGAAACCTTGGTGTATCTGGACGTTACTCTAACCAACTGAGCTACCCAGCCAGGGCTCCATACAGACTTAATAGAATAGTCCCAAGACACTGAAACACAACCATCTAAGGTCAGATCCTTGTCTCACCATTTTAATAGCTGGTAGATCATGAGCAAGTTTTTAAATTGTGAGTATGCTTCATCTATTCTCATTGGCATAATCCTAGAGAATATTACCACATGCAGGGTGATCTTTAACTAATATGAGTCATGTGTTAATGAATCTGGTACATGTAAGCACTCATCTAATTTTCTTTTCTTTTTTTTTAATCCTCACCTGAGGATATTTTTCCATTGATGTTTGTTTGTTCGCTTGTTTGTTTATTTTTAATGATTTCAGAGAGGAAAGGAGAGGAAGAGATAGAAACATTAATGATGGTATAGGATCATCTATCAGCTGCCTCTTGTATGCCCCCTACTGGGGATCAAGCCCGAAACCCAGGCATATGCCCTGACCAGGAACTGAACCATGATATACTGGTTCATAGGTAGACACTCAGCCACTGAGCCACTTGGGCCCTGAAATCTAGCTGGCACTTGAGGTACACACCCTTGACTGGAATTGAACCTGGGACCCTTCAGTCAGCAGGCCAACACTCCATCCACCAAGCCAAACCGGCTAGAACATTCATCTTATTTTCTTAGCCCAGTCATGTTTCACCTTCCCTGCCCCTGAGCTGTTGGATCAAAACTGCCATTCTGTCATCAAAGAAGGATATGGCTGTTGGGTGGGACACCTCCAGTGTCTGCCACACTGGGCAAAATATTCTTTACACGTAAAGAAAAAATAAAGACAATTGAAGACTTGCAGGGGCTCAACAATTATGTCAACCACTTCCACTGTCCAAGAAAACTCACAGGGGAGGAGATCCAGCCGAATGACATTGAAATCAGAACTAAGTTTTCATGAAGGAGAGATGAGGTGAACATCTGTCAGTAATGCTCCTAAACCTTTGACCCTCTTTCAGTTCCTCTCAAAGTCTCCAGGCTCCTTCCCTTCCGGGGGACTTCACAATGCCAGGAATTCCCTCATCCCTGTCTTTGCCCAAGGATCCATTCTCAATCTTTCAAGCTGCAGCTTAATAATTAACCTCTCCTACAGGTCTTCCTTATATCCATATTTTAATCATGATCACCCATCACTGGTTCCCCTAGACCCCTCTTCTTTTTCTTTTTATCACTCATCACATTGTATACTTTTAAGTTTTTTATATACAAACTAGAGGCCCAATGCACGAAATTCATGCAAAAGTAGGCCTTCCTTCCCCCAGCTGCCGGCACCAGCTTCCCTCTGGCACCCCAGACCCGGGCTGCCTTCTCTCCAGCTGCCCACAGGCACCCGGGACCCTAGCTGGCTCCCCTCTGGCCCCGGCTTCGTCATGAAGGACGTCCAGTCTAATTAGCATACTGCCCTTTTATTATTATAGATTATTCTATGTCTGTGTCCCCTGGTCAAACAAAATGTTCATTGGACCAATAATTTTGACTCTTAGATTGTTCATTGATAGCAGGGGTCAGAAAACCATGGCCCACTGGCTAAATCTGGTCCACTGCCTGTTTTGTAAGGCGAATGAGCTAAAAGTAAGAATGGTTTTTACGTTTTTAAGTGGTTGACAAAAGAAAGATGAACATTCACTGTCCATGAAGTTTTACTGGAATACAGCTACACTGGAATGTTTACATATTGTCTGGGGCTGCTGGTCCATTGCAATGGCAGAGGTGAGTAGTTGCAACAGAGACCCTGTCTAAAATACTTATTATCTGGCCATTTTCAGGGAAAGTGTGCCAACTTATGCTCTATATTGACTACAGAGACCAATGCCTAGCAGATGATGAAATCTAGTGGTCCAAGTTGAGTGTGTCACTAAGGCATCAGACATTTACTTAAAGAGCTGGACTTTAAAAAAGCAATCACTTTCTCCCAACAATGGCAAAACAAGAGGCCCCTGTGGGGCTAATAAGCAAACAGAATCCTGAAAAGTCAAATTTGCCTCAGTTCATCAGGCAGGGAATCTAGACTGGTGCGATCACAGGGGTGAGGTGAGTAGCTTGTGGACTCAGAAGGAGAGAAGGTGGCAGATGAAAAATGTCAGCACAGGCATGTGGGAGCGAGCTGCTGATGCTGCGCTTCCCCGGGTTCTGCACACGAGGCATGCAGGTCACCTCTGCTCCACTCGAGGCATGTCATGCCACAGGGAAGTTTCTCTGCAAAGTACATTGGTCTCTCTGGATTTTTCTCATCAAGGGCTAGTCATTGCTCATGTTATTATTATTAATTATTATTACTACTAGAGGCCCAGTGCACAAAATTCGTGCAGGGCTGGGGGGTGTTCCTCAGCCAGGCCTGCACCCTCTCACAATCCAGGACCCCTCTGGGGATGTCCAATTGCCAGCTTAGGCCTTCAGGGATTCCTGCAGGATTGGGCCTAAACCGGCAGTCGGACATCCCTCTCGCAATCTGGGACCACTGGCTCCTAACTGCTCACCTGCCTGCCTGATCGCCACTAACCACTTGCCTGCCTGCCTCATCACCCCTAACCACTCACCTGCCTGCCTCATCGCCCCTAACCACCTCTGCCTCAACCCCCACTGCCATGGCTTAGTCTGGAAGGATGTCCCGAAGGTCGTTTGACTGTGCAGTCTAATTAGCATATTATGCTTTTATTATTACAGATTTTTAACCTGGGCCAACAGTTTCTCAGGGATATTCTGATATTTTGTTTTCCTTGCAGACACTGTCATTGCTACCAGTGACATTATAATGGCTGCTCTGGTAGGAAATGGGATCATGGTTTCCCCAAACTATAACTTGGTTTGGGGCTTTCTCACACCCACAGGCATGAACCTTGGCAACGACAGGCTCACCATCCAGGTATCAGAGTTCTACTTGGTGAGTATGATTTTTTCTCCTCTTAGGAAGTGTCAGGAAAAGTAACTTTTGGTATTGGAGCTTTATCTTAAAATCCTAGTACGCTTTCTTACTTGGGGAAGGGGAGGTGTGCCATATTAAATCTGAAGCTTATAGAGAAATCTGTGACCCTCATTATTTTTGTGTATTTAGTCATCCTCTTTCCCCTTTTTCTTTTTGCTCTTGGCTTCCTGAGACCTCCTGTTCATCATTTCTCACTATTAGACTTGCCAGAATTCTATTCCTTTCCCTTCTAACCTCTTAAATATTTCCTTTAAAGTTGGGGACCACAGCACCTCTATTTTAAGAATATTATAGTCCTAACTGGTTTGGCTCAGTGGATAGAGCGTCGGCCTGCAGACTCAAGGGTCCCAGGTTCAATTCCAGTCAAGGGCATGTGCCTTGGATGCGAGCACATCACCAGTGGGGGGCGTGCGGGAGGCAGCTGATCGATGTTTCTCTCTCGTCGATGTTTCTGACTCTCTGTCCCTCTCCCTTCCTCTCTGTAAAAAAAAATCAATAAAATATATATTTTTTAAAAAAGAATATTATAAGGAATAAATAAAATCATACACATGTCTGGTTTTCAGCATGGACATAGAGAATGTGGGTTCATTTTTTTATTGTTTTATCTGTGGTCAAGGTTGGCTTTGGAAAAACATTCATAAACAGCTATCCCTTTGGATGATGTGAGGAGAGGGCATAGCTCTCTTCTCCTCAGGTTCTTGTAAGACCACAGGAAGGAGATGTAATTGTTGACTCCGAGTCCCTTAAGGTGAGACATAGTCCTTAATTTATTTCCCAGAATCAATGATGGATATAAAGACACCCATTGACCAGAGCTGAGCCTGAGCCATAAAATGGGCCCTGGCGCCCTGGCTGGTTTGGCTCAGTGGATAGAGCATCAGCCTGCAGACCAAAGGGTCCCGGGTTAGATTCTGGTCAAGGGCATGTACCTCAGTTGCAGGCTCCTCCCTGGCCTGGGCCCTGGTCAGGGCTCCTGCAGGAGGCAACCAATCATGTGTTTCTCTCATATCAGTATTTCTCCCTGTCTTTCCCTCTCTCTTCCATTCTTTTTAAAACTCAATGGAAAAACACCCTTGGGTGAGGATTAACAAAAACAAACAAGCAAAAAATAAATAAATAAAGGTGATTAAATGTGTTTTTTTTTTTTAAAAAAGGGGGGCCATGGCATTAAGACCGGAAATCCTGATTTAGGGCCCTAATTCTGGAAGGTTCCCTCTCAGATGCCCAGGGCTGACCCACCTTGCCCTTGGTGCTAGAGAGGAAATGAAACACACCAGTGAACAGATATGCCATTCCAGGGCAGGGCCCAGCAAAGAGCCATTGAATATAGGGTTATTTTTAACATTGGGAACCACATGAAGGCTGCCACTTTGCTCTCTCCCCTCCTGGCTGAGGCCCAATTCCTAAAGAAAGGAAAACCTGAATTAATGACCTTCCTTGCTTTGGGACTTCCTTTTCTGCCCCAGTATCTGACTTCCTGCTATTTCCCCTTTAATGCCTGACTCATTTCTCCTTTCTCGCCCTTATTTTTGTGCACTTTTTTAAATAAAGGAAAACTGGCTCCAAAATACCTGTATGTCTATGTTCTGATTCCACATTGTAGTTCTCATGGTCTCATGCCTGGTGTTCTCTCTCCATACTGTACTTGTTTCTAAGGATTGATGCTACTTTACCATAACACATGTAGCTCTGTGGGCTGACCACAGAGTCTGCCTTGGGGTCCATGACTCTGAACTCCTGGGAGGCAGAGTGAAGTGGGGGAACTCCGTGAGCCTGGCTGGTGCGCCCATTTCCCAGCTGCTGTGAGTGTTGGCTAATAAAGCCTCACACCTACCCCATCTCAGGAGACCTGCCCTTTGATGAGGAGCAGCCTCCCCTCCAAGGTTACCTGAATGGCCAGGGGCCAATGACACACTGAAGCGGGGTATGTAAGCCAGCCTGTTGTCTCAGTGAGGAGCTAACTCCGTGTGTGCACCTGCCCTTCCCCACGCCCCCGCCCACTGGGGTCAGGCCAAGACCACATCGTTGCTTAGCCTCCTTCCCCTGCCCTATCTGCGGCCGCCCCCCCCCCGCCCCACTCACTCCTCTCTCCCAAGAGCGCTCCCAAAATAAAGCACTTTGATGGCTTCTCCATCTCAGGCTCTGCTCCAGGAGAAGTGACCTAAAACGCTGGGAGTTGTATTTCACATTGGACTTGAGGCTCAACAGAAAAGGCATAAGACCCTACATCTAAGCTCCTGAGACCTGATATTTCTGTCGTCAAAGGCATCCCTGGGAAAGAGGGTGGGGTCTCTTCAGCACCACGTGCGTGCGTGGGGCTGGAAACAGGAAGTGGAGGCCTCCCCACTGCGCCATCATGCCTAAACTCTTGGAAATGCATTTAGATCCCCCTTGAGAAGGACACCAGGCCTACCTGCCTGCTTGCCTCCTCCTTCCCTCCTTCTTCCTCCCCCCTTTCCTCCTCCTTTTTGTGACCATAACTGTAGTTAAAATGGAATTAAAGTTTTTTTCAATTACTATTTACATTTGACATTATTTTGTGTTAATGTCAGGTGTACAGCACAGTGGTTACTCAATCATATACTGTTGTAATGTACCCCGCGAATCACAGAAGGACGCCTCAAGAAGTCGAATTAAAGAGTCACATTTATTGCAATCCGGGAGTATGAGGGGGCATTCCCAAATCTCATAGCAATAAGATGGTGGCAAAACCAGACTTATATAGGCAAAAATCACAAAGGTATTGATTACATCCCAGGGTTTGGAATGTGGCACCTGGCTCCCAAAAAAGCAGATTACAGAAGCAGAATTAAGCATGTTAATTACAGTTTCGGGTCTCGGGGTCACTGAATTGACAGAAATACATTATCTAGAGCCCTCAGGTCTCCTGACCACTGAGTTGTCAGGAACTCATTATCTAGAGCCATCGAGGCAATTTAGAGTAATTGCACTGTCCTGGTCTTAGGACCACTGAGTCAACTGGAACGCACCATCTGTGGCCACTAAAACAATTTAGGGTAATTGTGCTGTCCTGTTTCCCAGGTACAGAAGAATGTGCTCTCTAAGACCAGTATGATAACAATCAATGGAATAGTCATTCAATCAATAAGGCATTCAATCGAATGGGATGACTTATACAATTCAGAAAATCAAAATAACCTGTCCATTGTTAAACAAAGCAAATAGGTACCATACTTCAATACCTTACAAAGTGTATCCCCTAAAATGGATTTTAAGGTGACATCGCTAATCTGGGATCCCCTCTCCCTTTAAATACCTTAGCTCCACCCTCAGAATCACAAAGGGCATATACTATACACACCCACGAAGAAAGGTGAGGTGTCTGCTGACTTCTGAGATTCTGGGGTGAGAATCTGTAGATGAGATGCTGTTTAATTCCTCATTTCTGAGAAGACTGTGCTTAGGTGTAACATAGGAGTTGGGAGTAAAAGATTTGGGGCACCATGCTTGGAATCAAAGGCTCCTTCATTACTGTGGTGTGATTTTAAAGTGATTTATTACATTTTTATCATCTGAAAATGGGTGATAATAATTAATATTAATTTTAAAAACATTAAGTTAAAACATATAAAGTACTATACTTATTTTTTGTTTCATTTTCCTTTATTTTTCTTAAAGCCTCTAAGGCTTCTAGGAAGCACCAGAGAAACAGAAATGCCATTTCTGTACATAAAGTACTATACTTAGATCAGTGCTTTTCTCCTTTTTAAATCTTTGACACAAATGAGAAGTCGGTGGCACCTTCCCAACACCCTGACTCCCAGAGTCTATGCTTAACATAACACATTTATTCATTTGCTCAGTGGAGCAGAACATTTAAAATCGCTTCAGAATTGCTTCATCCATTTTGACCTCTTTTTCTCTACTAAAAAACATCCAGGATTTGATTTGTTAGTGTGCAGTTACCCATGCTGGGGGTATATATTCAAATATTGTGTTCATATTTTTTTCTTTCTTCACTGTGGTTTTGATAGTCATTGAAATACAATTGGGGCCCTAACCGGTTTGGCTCAGTGGATAGAGCATCGGCCTGTGGACTGAAGGGTCCCAGGTTCAATTCCAGTCAAGGGCATGTACCTTGGTTGCGGGCACGTCCCCAGTAGGGAGTGTGCAGGAGGCAGCTGATGGATGTTTCTAACTCTCTATTCCTCTCCCTTCCTCTCTGTAAAAAAATCAATAAAATATATTTTTTTAAAAAAGAAAAGAAATACAATTGGGTTCATTTCTTCCAGTTTTAGTTTTTTTCATCCCTTCTTATACTTGGCAATTTTATTTTATTCTTGTAACATGTAGAATATAAATGTGGTTCAAAAGAATAAAAGTTATATAAAATCCTATTACCTGAGAAGTTTTTAACTTAGTCTGTGAACATCTACTTTCCATCCCTGACTGGCAATCTCTCTTGTGGGAAGGTCACAGCAAGGCTCTAGTCTGTGCCCTTGTTGAGTGTAAGGAGAGAAGGGAAGAGCTACAGGCTGGAAAGCCCGGGTTCCACAAAACCCTATGGAGCACGCTATTTACTGTCACTCCTCTATAAAACTCCCCTAGTCAGGGACTCCACTTTATATACTAAAGAAAAAATTAAGAAGTGCAAATTGCCAGTTATAAAAACAGTCACGGGGATGTAAAGTATAGCATAGGAAATATAGTCAATAATCCTATCTGATATAATAAAAGGCTAATATGCAAATTGACCGAATAGCAGGGGGGCAGCTCACTATGATGTGCACTGACCACCAGGGGGCAGATGCTCAAAGCAGGAGCTGCCCCCCTGGTGGTCAGTGTGCTCCCACAGGGGGAGCTCGGCTCAGCTAGAAACTGGGTCCAGCCCCAGCAGGTCCAGGGGTTCCCAAAGGTGTGGACGGAGTCCGAGAAGAAGGAATGACACGGAGGCTGCGTTCAGTTGATCAGCATAGCCAGGTTCTCTAAGGGGTCCTGGTTTTGATTCCGGTCAAGGACAGAGACATCAATGTTTCTCTGTATTTCCTCCTCCCTTCCATTCTCTCTAAGAATCAATAGAAAAAAGTATCCTCTGGTGAGGATTAACAAAACACACAGAAAAACCCATAAAAAAGTTACGTTGATTTGCATTCTTCCCCATAAAACATCTTTGATTCATTATAAAATATCTAAATTTTTGGCAGGTAAGTTGTAAATCTTTTTATGCATCTTAAATTTGATGCTCCAAGAAAACATAATAACACTATTTTGTCAGTAAGGAAACTATGGATTATTACCACTTATTATTATCAAAATGCTGTCACAATTTCCCAGGCGTATATAAGTTGTTGCTGGTAGTCAGATGAACTAACACATATCAAGTTAGACAACACTGTACTGTTTCTCAATCCCAGCTGGACAGCGATCCACTTTCATAATCACCATGGTATGCGCACAAAAGAAAATTTTAAAAAAATCTTACAAATATTACTCATCTCCAGTTACTGATATTAATAGGACCACACAATGTGACAGACCTCCTCACATCTCTCAGTCCTACAGAGAACTTCGCATAAATCCCCGTGGTCACAACATCCGTTCACGACGACTTACAGCTGCTTTCCAACGGTGGCATAAATCGCTAACAAAAACTGCCTTACCCCTAAGGAAATACAGATTCACAATGGCAGAAACTGTACCATGAGTATAAATAACTCCACGCAGGGTCCCAGACAACTGGTGTGGGTCCCAGAGTTGGACCCACAAATTCACCCAGAACAAACAAGACGAGCCCTCATTCGTTCAAACGCCACACCTCCTCCAGTCGCTGGTACCCAAGTAAGCTCGTGGCCCGCTTTACCTGGGATGCCCCGCTCACCGAGGGCTAAGTCCCTGGCCATCCTGCGCTCCCATTTTTGCCTTCGCTGAGAACCTTGTAATTCACCCTCAGCCTCATCAAAGACACCAGAGCCGCCAGGCTCGCCCAAGCCGGGAACGGCTCCCTACGGCAAAGGCTAGCTCTCCAGGTGGGCGTCGGAAAAGCGCCTCCGACAGAGTTGCATCCTGGGAGCCTTCTGGAGGGCCCCGTTTCCGGGACTTCGCCAGCGGAGGACTACATTTCCCAGAAGTCTCCGGGCACAGGCCGGTTCAGGAAGAGTCAAGGGTGCCTGTGGAGAGCGTTTGGGACAGCAGGGCTCCCATAAGCTTCTGGGCCCAAACTAGCCTCGGTCTCTGGGTTCCTTTCCGTTGTCCCCGAGTTCTTGGCCTCTGCGCGGGGAGTTGGTCGCGTGCCAAACAGTCGTCAGCGCCGGCCGAGGGTGGGGGGCTCAACAGACTTCACCGAAGCGGGACTGGAACGGGCAGCGACGGTTGGGTGACGCCGGGAGGCGGTTGAGGTGAGGCGGCCCCTCGGGCACCGGGCCAGTTGTGTCGGGAGCCACAAGGCTGAGTGAGAAGGACGGCGCGGGACAGGCGGCGATACAGGGCGCGGCCTGTCTCGGTAACAGGGTGATGGGGTGCGGGGCCCTTATTTGGAGGTGCGGTTGGCTTTGGCTGTGGGCTCTCAGTTCCCTCCGGAGTCAAGCATGGCAAACTCCAAGGCTACACGGGCCAAATAAGTTGTAAGTTTATGTGGACCGCAAAAAAAAACAAACAAACCAAAAGCTCCAATGTTCATAGGACGTAGGTGTATTTCGATAGAGACATGCTGAATATAAAGGGCTGAAATAAATGAGCCATCGCTAACATAAAATAATAGAACATCTTAATAAAAATTACCGTATTTGCCAGCGTATAAGACGATTTTTTGGCCCTGAAAAATATGCCTCCAAGTGGGGGGTCGTCTTATACGCCAGGTACACTTCAGATAGGCTGCCCATAGTGCTTGCCCCGTGCCATAGTGGCCTCCCGATGCCCGCCCACTTCATTCCACATACCGTTCAGGCATCAGCAGCGCTGCTGGGTGTATGCTCGGCTGTTATGCGATTTTGCTGTTATGCGATTTTACCACACTCGCAAAATCGCACACAGCCGACCATACACCCAGTATGATAGCGCAAAATCGCGAATCGCGATACCGTACTGGGTGTATGGTTGGCTGTGTGCGATTTTGCGAGTGTGGTAAATTCGGGTTACCGTATATTTCTTTACATATGCATTGAAGATTCGCGATTTTGCGCTATCATGCTGCCTGTTAGAATGTTGAAGAGCTCGCACTTGCGCACTAGTGAGGTCCCAGGGAGATGCTGATGCAAGGGTGGACCAGACTGCTATAGTGACAGGGCGGGCAAACAGGGAGCAGGGACCAATCAAATCAGGCTTTGTATACAGCCAACAGCCAACCACAATACTGCCCCATTGTACAGTACAGCATAGAAAATGTCGACCAGTCAAACCCCTATCATCCCTATCATGGCACCAAGATGTCATTGATGAACTTTTAATATCAGATGATGAAGAGGAGTTTGAAGGCTTTTAAGGTGAAACTGTCACGCCAGCAAACTTGCTAGGGACTTGCCCGGCACTTGCTCTCTCCCACTATTTGTTATCTTACTTCTATCATTGACAGTCCCTCTAGGTTGTGGGCTGCTTGCCTGTGTTCCTGAGAAGCATCTATGGTACCAGTCTATAGAGTGTGTTTTCTTTAGTGAATTACCGGTATGTTTACCGGTAATAAACTTGCACTGTTTTATGTATATGTTTGATTACATACAGCCTTGTGACAGTTTTCCTGCATGTCATAAGCATTTGAATATAAATTAAAATGTTAAAATCAAATCTGATATTGTTTTACCTTTTATTTGGTGTGTGGAAGGTGTGCGGAAGAGGGGGTAGTCTTATACGCCGAGTATATAACAAACTGTATTTTGAGTGGAAATGTTAGGGGGTCGTCTTATACGCCCAGTCATCTTATACGCCGGCAAATACGGTAATAATTTTTCTTGAACATTCACTTACCAGACACCAAATCACTGCACACATTAAGCGAATAAACCTATTTTTCTTGTTCTTTGAAAGCAAAATGTTTTCTGTTGCGCACACCAAACAAGTCAGTATAAGAGGAATGACGTGGCCATCGACTGCTAATACATTCGCTGCTAGTGTTGGTGGAGAGAAATGGTGCGCCTTCGTGCAAGGCGCATAAGGGAAAGGAATGCAACACGATTGTAGTAATCAGTCGTTAGTGAATGTTGTGATTTGTTATTCATAACTAGAGGCCCAGTGCACAAAATTTGTGCAGGGGGTGGGGTACCCTCGGCCCAGCCTGCACCCTCTCCAATCCGGGACCCCTCAGGGGATGTCCGACTGCCAGTTTAGGCCTGATCCCAGGGAATGGGCCTAAACCAGTAGTCGGACATCCCACTCACAATCCTGGACCACTGGCTCCTAATCGCTCACCTGCCTGCCTCCCTGGTCGCCCCTAACTGCCCCCCCTAACCCCCGCCAGCCTGATTGCCCTTTACTGCCTCTAAGTGCTACCTTGATAGCACCTAACTGCCCCCCTCCCCGCCCGGCCTGATTGCCCCTAACAGCCCCCCGCTGCCGGCCAGGTTGCCCCCAACTGCCCCCTACCCCACTGGCCTGGTTGCCCCCAACTGCCCCCCCTACTGCCTAGTTGCCCCTCACTGTCCCCACTGCCAGCCTAATCACCCCTAACTGCCCCCCCCCTGCTTGCCCGCTGGCCCCCAACTGCCCCCCTCTGCTGGCCTGGTTGTCCCTAACTGCCCCCCCCCACCGGTCTGGTTGCCCCCAACTACCTCCCTTTGCTGGCCTGGTCGCCCCACGCAGCCTGCTGTTCAGTCATTTGGTCGTCCCTCACTAACCCCCCTGCCAGCCTGGTTGTAGGCAGCCATCTTGTGAGGGCATGAGGGTTTTTATATTATCTCTTTATTATATAGGACTAGGGGCCCAGTGCACGAAATTCGTGCACTGGGTGTGTGTGTGGGGGGGAGTGTCCCTCAGGCCAGCCTGCCCCCTCTCACATACTGGGAGCCCTCAGGCGTTGACCCCCTCTGGCGGAGGTGTCAGGCCTGGGCAGGGGACCCTCATTCCCCCCATCACTGGTTCTGCCCCCAGCCCAGGCCTGATGCCTCTGGCCCAGGCATCAGGCCTGGGCAGGGGACCCCCATACCCCTCCGATTGCTGGCTCTGCCCCTTGCTCAGGCCTGATGCCTCGGCCAGAGGCGTAGACCCCCATCACCCTCTGATCGCCTGATCGGCCCCTTGCCCAGGCCTGACACCTCCGCCAGAGGTGTCAGGCTTGGACAGGGGACCCCCATCTCCGCCCCGATCACTTGCTCTGGCCCCCGCCCAAGCCTGAGGCCTCTGGCCCAGGAATCATGCCTGGGCAGGGGATCCCCATCTCCCTCTGATCGCTTGCTCCACCCCCCCACCCAAGCCTGACGCCTCTGACCCAGGCTTCAGGCCTGGGCAAGGGGACCATCATATCCTCCCAACCCCCGGCTCCGCCCCCCACCCAGGCCTGATGCCTCTGGCCCAGGCATCAGGCCTGGGCAGGGGACCCCCAGCCCCCCCCCAGGCCTGATGCCTCGGCCAGAGGAGTTGACCCTCATCACCCTCCGATCACCAATCACCGGATCGGCCCCTTGCCAGGCCTGAGGCCTCTGGCAGAGGTGTCAGGCCTGGGCAGGGGACCCCCAGCTCCCCGCGGTTGCAGGCTCTGCCCCTGCCCAGGCCTAACGCCTCTGGTCTAGGCGTCCGGCCCGGGCAGCGGGGACCTGCAGTGGCGGGGGGGGGGGGGGGGGGGCGCGCCGCGATTGCTCGGGCTCTGCCCCTGCTCCTGCAGGACGCCTCTGGCTGAGGTGTCCGGCCCGGGCAGCGGGGACCCGCAGCTGCAGCGGCCCGCGATTGTGGGCTTCGCTTTAAGCCCAGGCAAGGGACCCCTAGCTCCTGGGACTGCCAGCTTCGACCGTGCCCAGCTCCAGTCGCTGGCTCCACCCCTACTTCCTGCTATCACTGGCCAGGGTGGAAAAGGCACCTGATTCTCCGATCATGGCTGGGGGGCAGGGCAAGGGCCGCCTTTGCCCTGCCCCCCAGCTCTTAGCTCCCCCCTGGGTTTCTGATCACTGTCAGTGGCAGGGGGCTTCTTCCTGCTTTCCCTTTCGCCTCCCTGCATTGTGCCTACATATGCAAATTAACCACCCTCTTGTTGGCAGTTAACTGCCAATCTTAGTTGGCAGTTAACGGCCAATCTTAGTTGGCAGTTAATTTGCATATAGCCCTGATTAGCCAATGAAAAGGGTAGCGTCGTATGCCAATTACCGTTTTTCTCTTTTATTAGTGTAGATTATATATAACAGGATATTGTAAAAATTAAGTTATGAAATTTTTATTAAAATGTTTCTTACATACCGTTATATTGGCTGGACAACAAAAATAATCATTGTGGGCTGCATGCGGTCCGCGGGCCGTGAGTTTGACATGCTTGGTCTAGACTCTCAGGTCCTGAAAAGTTAAATGACCCCAAGAAAAGAAGCCCTGCACTAAGCCCCAGCCTGAACGTGTCAAGCAAGAAGTAGACTTAGGATGAGTACTTTACATCTGGAGGTGTCCTCGTGACAGGCTCCCAGGAAGACATGAGGGGGGAGGGGTGTCCCAGGTAGGGTTCCTAGAGGAGGCACCCCTCATTGCTCCTCGGGGGCCAGCTACATGCTTCCGAGCCTCAGTTCCCAAGAATTGCTGTCAACTCAGTGTCCAGCCTCCCTTTAAATTCGACTTGCTTATATGTGGATGAAAGCAGATGTGGCCCTAGGGGGTGTTTTGGTTCTGTTTTCCATTTTTAATTTAACTCTGCTCCAAGAAATGCTGGTGTCAAATGATTCCTATTCCCTCCCACTGCTGTCAGGTTTCTAAGAAGGACCCTGAGGAGGAGGAAAGAATAGTTGGATATCTGGGAATTGAAGTTCAGGTGAGTTTGTGTTTCTTTTGTAGTCATACAATTACTTTTGCTTTTATTTATTTTTTTAAATATATTTTATTAATTTTTTACAGAGAGGAAGGGAGAGAGATAGAGAGTTAGAAACATCGATGAGAGAGAAACATCGATCAGCCGCCTCCTGCACACTCCCCGCTGGGGATGTGCCTGCAACCAAGGTACATGCCCTTGACCGGAATCGAACCTGGGACCTTTCAGTCCGCAGGCCGACGCTCTATCCACTGAGCCAAACCGATTTCGGCTACTTTTGCTTTTAGATCATGAGAATATTTGCTTTCCTTGGCCTGAAATATCTTGACTAGTAGGGTCTCTCATGGGTCTTCTTTCTGGCAAGGGACCCACCACACTGGTGCACCACCCTTCCCAGTGGTCCCATATTGTCCTTTTCTTCAGCTAATGGCCATCTGTTCACATGGTGAATTGTTCAAATCCTTCAGTGCGTTCTCCCTTTCTAAGTGTTCTGATGACATTGAAATACACCTCGTGGAGCCCTAGCTGATTTTGCTCAGTGGACCGAATGTGGGCCCTCAGACTGAAGGGTCATAGGTTCGATTCCAGTCAATGGCTTGTACCTCGGCTGCAGACTTGATCCCCAGCCCTATCGGGGCACTTGTGAGAGGCAACCAATTAATGTGTCTCTCTCACATTAATGTTTTTCTCTCTCTGTCTCTCTCTCCCTTCCACTCTCTCCAAAAATCAATGGGAAGTATCCTCGGGTGAGGATTAACAAAAAAACAAAGGAACAAACAAAAAAGAAATATACCCCGTGGAGATAACTGTTAGGGCTTTATTTTAGCTTATGATTACTTGGATAGGTTAGTATTCAGGTAGATAAACTATCTTTTATCTTTTCCACAGTCGTGATTTTCAAAGCTCAAGGCAAGGGAATTGTTAGTTTCAGTTAATAAATTCCAATGTTTGTGCCTGGCCAGTGTGGCTCAGTGGTTGAGGATTGACCTATGAACCAGGAGGTCACAGTTCAAATCCCTGCAGGCACATGCCCAGGTTGTGGGCTTGATCCCCAGCAGGGGTTGTACAGGAGGCAGCCTATCAATGTTTCTCTGTCATTATCGATATTTCTATCTCTCTCTTCCTTTCCCTTCCTCTCTGAAATCAGTAAAAATATATTTAAAAAAAAATTTCCACTGCCTTTAGGAGCAGTGATGTGCTTTGAGCTTTGAACATAGGGCTTTGCAGTGTGCACCAACAGAGCAGAGACTTTCAGATAATCTTTTAGTAGAAATCTGTAACATTGCTAAGCGTAAATTGTTTCAGGTCCAACTTTTCTTTTTTCATATATATTTTATTGATTTTTTACAGAGAGGAAGGGAGAGGGATAGAGTTAGAAACATCGATGAGAGAGAAACATCAATCAGCTGCCTCTTGCACACCCCCTACTGGGGATGTACCCGCAACCCAAGGTACATGCCCTTGACCGGAATTGAACCTGGGACCCTTCAGTCCTCAGGCCGATGCTCTATCCACTAAGCCAAACCGGTTAGGGCTCAGGTCCAACTTTGGTTAGGCTGTGAGAGGCAGGCAGTACTGTGTGTGGTTAAGAGTAAGGCTCTGGATCTAGAGCACCTGGATTCACATCGTGGCTCTGCTGTTCTAGCTGCGTGAGCTGACAAATGATTCTGGCTCTATGTGCCACATCGACAAAAAAAATACCTACCTTATGGATTGTAATGATGTGAGGTGAGCTAATATGTGTCAAGCACCTTAGAACAGTGCCTGCCCCATGATACCGGCTTGGTAAATATTAAGAGCTGCTGTTATGTGGTGATTCTGGATCTTTCCCAATCAACTCTTTATAGATCAACATATGAAGAGAAATCTGAAGATGATTGTGGTGGATACTTACAAGTTTAAAAATGTGACCAGATGCTCAAATGGTAAGGTAATAGAAGGAAGAAAGAGGTCTTTACCGCAGGTCTTATTCCAGATGACCACAAACAGTTTGAAATTGAGACATAATTTTCGCAAATATTTGTAAATTTTGAAAGTGGGCACAATGTCTATAACTTAATGAAGTTATCCAGCGTACATGACTTAAAAAATATCTAGCTCCATTGGCCTGGAATAAAAAGGTATAAGAGCTAGGAAGGAACTTGTAGAAAATTAGTGTCCAGTGATAACGGAAACAGGTAAATTTCAGTATTTCCTGTAGTATAATAATATTCACCTAATAAAAATTATGTTTATAAAGAATCAAAAGAAGAAAAAATGTAAATGATAATATTAAGCAAAAGTTATAGCTATGAACAAAAGTACTCAAGAATATTAGGAGCGCTATGTGAATTCCATTAGAAAAGACAGGATTTTGAAAGACGTTTTTCAAGGATCGTATGCATAATGTTGTTTTCATCATTCATTCAGCGAAGAAGTTAGGTGTAGCCACACTTGTCCAGCATCTACTTTGTACCAAACACGTATGTTTTTGTTGTGTTTCTGCTTATGTGTATATATTTTCTTCCTCAGACTTTGAAGGTGACTTACATAATTCGTGTTCATTGACCGGAGAATCTTGACAGTGAAAGCGTCTCATTGTAGTGATGAGCTACAGCCCCGGGATGTTCAAGAGCTGGTAGGTGTAATTTGTTTCAGGCCCACTGATCTTCAGTGTTGGGCTTTTTGTTTAGTTTTCTTAATGACTGTAATATTTTACATTTGATTATGGAATTAATACAGGTTTGTGATAAAACAATTTATTAATCCAGGAAACATATAGAGAATGAAGTAAAAATTATATCCTCCTACTCATTCTTAGTATTCCAGTGTGTGTGTTTTGCTTGTTTGTTTTCCTACAAGCCTGTGTATCTGGTTTTGTTTCTGCAGAATAAAGTCACATTATGGTGATATAATTGATTTGAAGACTCTCTAGCTTTTAGTTGGAAATGAAATAAAAGAGGGGTAAGAAGTGTAACAGGTAGTTGCACTGAAGATTAAGAAAAATCATATAAAATGGTGTACAATAATTGCTTAAAATACATGTTAGTCATTAAATAACCCCCAGACATGGCTTTTATTTTCTTCTTTATTTAATCTTGAGTATGTACAAAGAGGAGGGAAGTGCCAGTGATTCTTTCCTTATTTGAAAATTTTCAAGTATTTACAGCTTTTAGGAATAGTATAGAAATGCTATTTAGAAATTAATTACCAGAGCAATGAAGATGAATTTAAAGGTTACTTCCACAGAGAATAGCAATAATCTCTAATGTCTTACAAAAATCTATTTTACAAATATTTTCAGGACAGACATTAATACCAGGAGGTAGAATAAGGAGGTTATAGTTTTAAATATTCAAATAAGCTACCAATTTGCACCAAACAACCCGATTGAGCCTCTGGTTAATGTTCCCAGATTGGCACCTCATTGGGTTATATTTTCTGAGCCAGCTTTCCAGTACCTAATTTGTCTCTTCATCTGCAGCTTCTGGAAGGAGGGAGTACTTTTTTCTGTATCTTTTTAAGAGCCTGCTTTGCTCATCTTGTTATTTAGGAAGAATAGCAGGCTTAGGGCTGGGCTGTGTGATTTAGAAATGTAAGAAAGCAGGCCTGAGAAGCACAGATTTTATCATGAAAAAAATTACAAGAATGGTAGTAACTTTCTTGCATTAACTTTCTCACATTATTACAATGTAATAAGGTATAGGTAATCCTTTTCATTTTCACTAGTAATGGCTAAAACTTATATTAAGCAATGATCGTACACCATTTTATGTGGTCTTTCTTATTTAATCTTCAATGCAACCATCCGTGGTAGACACTTTTTATCCCTATTTTATTGAATTTCTCAACAGAGGTGTTGAGAAATTGGTAACTATCAAGTTCAAGTTTGACATCAGAGTCTTTATCTTAATTTCACATACACTTTACACCTTATGTATCTTTTAAAAAACCTGCTTGCCAAAAAAAATAAAAATAAAAAACCTGCTTGCCTCACTAAGAAATTGACTATGTATGTCTTTCTTCATCAATTAATGTGGCCCATTACCTTCACAATCGTGAAGGTAGAATGGGCCATAATTTATTAAGCCTTTTGCCCAGTATTACATAGTTTCTAATTCTTGGTTATCATAAATGATTTTTGGTTGAATATTCTTATGTATATATCTGGTTATTTCCCTAGCTATTTAAGGATACATTTCTAACTGGAATTTTGGGTAAAAATGTGTCCCAAATGTAAGACCCTGAGATAGTAGTACTTGGGTGGTAATATAATGACTAAAAGACATAGTTGTTACCTTTAGGATAAGAAAAACAAAATATGTTTAGGAATAAGTAGGGCAGTCAGCAACAAAGGCCAATATGCAATTCAGATAACCTATCTTAGAAACTCATAGTAAGGTAATTGTAAGCAGTACTGTTAAGTTATACCAACTTTGTGGAGGCAAATGGAATATAGCCTGTGAGTTTCATACTGTATAGTTTTTATCCTGCTAATATTAGTTGCAAAGTAAGGCTATAGGATCAGGTGATTCAGCATTTTCCTGGAGGGTATCATGTCTAAAAAGACAAGTTCAGACACAAAATAAGCCCATTTATCAGAAGACGTGAAAAGTAGGATCAAGACCTCTCAATATACCCTTGAGATTTCTTTGGGAATTTCAGCCATTTTTTCTAGGGAAAGAAATCATATAGTTAGTATAATGCATGGCCATCGTTACAATAATTATGCAGAATACCTAAACCAAAAGGTCATTATGGTCATACTACATTATTATATACTAGTGGCCCGGT
The DNA here is from genome assembly GCA_036010255.1 of Myotis pilosus. Lineage (NCBI taxonomy): Eukaryota > Metazoa > Chordata > Mammalia > Chiroptera > Vespertilionidae > Myotis > Myotis pilosus. The sequence continues at coordinate 1,385,095 of JASKON010000029.1, forward strand.
GCATGAAATTTGTGCAGGTGGTGGTGGTGGGGGGTGGTCCTTCTGCCTGGCCTGCACTCTCTCCAATCTGGGACCCCCTAAGGGGATGTCCAACTGCCTGTTCCAGTATCGGGCCTAAACCAGCAGTCGGACATCCCTCTCACAATCCAGAACCGCTGGCTCCTAACCGCTCACCTGCCTGCCTGCCTGATCACCCCTAACCACTCTGTCTGTCGGCCTGCTCATCCCCAACTGCCCTCCCCCCACCGGCCTGATTGCCCCCAACTGCCCCCCCCCACCAGCATGCTCACCCCCAACTGTCCCCCCCTGCTGGCCTGTTCGCCCCCAACTGCCACCCCTGCTGGCCTGCTCACCCCCAACTGGCCCCCCTGCCAGCCTGATCACCCCCAACTGCCCTCCCCTCCTGGCCTGATTGCCCCTAACTGCCTCTGCCTCGGCCCCACCACCACGGCTTCGTCCAGAAGGACATCCCGAAGGTCTCCTGGAAGGTCTCCTGGTCTAATTAGCATATTACCCTTTTATTAGTATAGATAGCTATATAACTTTCCAAACAGTTTTTCATCTATTGATGTCTGACCATCAGTCTTTCTGTTTTGATATATACATATTTAAAAATGTAGTTATACTATGTACATCATGGAACCTATTTTTTTCTATTGATAACAGATCTTGATTATTTTCCCCAACTTAGCATAGTTTCAAAGTGTTCCATTGCATGGATGCTCTGAATGCATTAAGTCATAGTTTTGGGCACAGGCAATTACCTGAGCAATTGTTTGTATGTCCTGTCTGCTCCTATGTCTTAACCAATTTTCTAAAGTCCTAAGCCCATGAAGAATGTTCTAGTCTTGGACCATGTGGGCCATTCTCAGCCCTGATAGGTGGGAATGGAAGATGGGAGATCTGATCTGGGGAGGACTGAGTGGTCCAATCTCAGGGTCATAGCAGCACCCCCAGAATTGGGCTGTGAAGGAAACCTTTCTGCTGAAGGACCTGGGGATTTTAGGTGAGAGTTTAGATTCCACATATGTGTGTGGGGTGTGGATTCATTTGAGTCATGATGGGATCAGTTAAGCACACCTGGTCTCAAGCTTCCTTTTCCTTCCCCAGCTCTGGCTTTTCTGGACTCTGTGCTTCGCCAATAGAGGAAGCCCATGGAGCGCTAATTAGTTCTTGCAATTACGGAACCATGACTGATGTAAGTTGGTATTTCCCTCTACTTGGAATACAGTGATTTTTAGTTTATGCGAATCTTTTCCTTAGTTATACTAAAGCCTTCTACCTAATAGACCCCATCCCTGAACCCGCCTCTCAGTTCCTCCTATTCCAGTGAAGGATGGCACCAAATACCCGACGCCCTCCCGAGGTGCCTTTTCCAGTCAGCCATCACACTCACTCAGCATCTCCTGCATGCTCAGCCTTCTGTCAGGAACAGTAAAGAATAGAGTCTTGTGGGAAGTACTTGAGCTTCTGTCAAAGAATAGCTCTTTTACTTAAATAAAAGGAAAAACCAATAGTAGATGGATTTTATCTATCAAAGCACAGATGGGATTTATATAAGAGAAGGATGAAAAAGGAAAGAATGAAAGACTGGAGACAATTTGGAAACGACAGTTTTCCCTTTTCTGCTAAGATGCTGATTGGCAGGAGCTAGGAAAGAAGCCAGTCAGGATGCTGTTCCCTTGACAGCTGGACGGCCACCAAGAAGGCAGTTTCGGGGACACGTCCTCTGGGAGAGCTTTGGTGTGTCCCTGTGGCATGTCCTCGGCAGGCTGTCTTGGGTGGTGCCCTTTGTTATCACCTCCACCTTCGTGCCACCAGGCCTGCACCATTTCCCTCATCAGAATCTCTTGTTCCCTTGTCAAGTCTGTGTCTGATGAGTTAGTGAGGAGGGTCCCCGTGGACCACACAGGAGCGCTTGGAACTTCTTCACAGACCTGAGTTTCCCAGAAGGTTCAGGTGGGATTTGGGATTTCTTGGTCTCAGCCTAAGTTATGTGCAGTCATATGGTTTGCAAGACTTTCAGGATTAGAGGGGGAGTGAGTGGTTCTTTTCAGGGATTCCCTAATTGATGAACACCAGTATCCAAGTCCATTTTGTCCTTGACCAGGACATGCAGGTCTTGGGCAACATCTGTTAGGCACAGTATCCTCCAACTTGGGAATAAGAAAGGTGTTAAGCGATGGGCGGTTAATGATAACAAGATGATCCAGCCCCTCAGGTGTGGCTCAGAGGTTGAGTGCCAACATGTGAACCAGGAGGCTACCATTGGATTCCTGGTCAGGGCACATGCCCAGGTTGCGGGCTCAGTCCCCAGTAGGGGGCTTGCAGAAAACAGCTGATCAGTGATTCTCTGTCATCATTGATGTTTCTATCTCTCCCTCTCCCTTGCTCTATGAAATCCATAAAAATACATTAAAAAAAATATTTCCCAAAGAAAAGATGATCCAGATTCTTAAGTATGATTCCAAGAATTAAGAAAATCTTTAATGCAAATCAAAACAACAATGAGGTACCATCTCACACCTGTCAGAATGGCTATCATCAACAAATCAACAAACGACAAGGGCTGGAGAGGATGTGGAGAAAAAGGAACACTCGTGCACTGCTGGTGGAAATGCAGACTGGTGCAGCCACTGTGGAAGACAGTATGGAATTTCCTCAAAAAACTAAAAATGGAACTCCCATTTGACCCTGTGATCCCACTTCTAGGAATATATCCCAAGAAACCAGAAACACCAATCAGAAAGGATATATGTACCCATATGTTCATAGCAGCACAATTCACCATAGCTAAGATCTGGAAACAGCCTAAGTGCCCATCAGTAGATGAATGGATTAGAAAACTGTGGTACATCTACACGATGGAATACTATACTGCTGTAAAAAAGAAGGAACTCTTACCATTTGCAACGGCATGGATGGAGCTGGAGAGCATTATGCTAAGTGAAATAAGCCAGTCAATGAAGGAAAAATACCCCAGGATCTCACTCATTCATGGATAATAGAGACCATTATAAACTTTTGAACAATAGGTACAGAGGCAGAGCTGCCTCAAACAAATTGTCAAACTGCAGCGGGAAGGCCGGGGAGGGTTGGGGTCCAGGAGGGAGTGGGGTAAGAGATCAACCGAAGGACTTGTATGCATGCATATAAGCATAACCAATGGACATAAGACACTGGTGGGTAGGGGAGGCCAGGGGATTGTCAAGGGCGGGGGGGAAAAAAGGCCACATATGTAATACCCTTTGTAATACTTTTAGCAATAAAAAAAAATTAAAAAAAGAAATAATAAATGACGTTATTAGGCTGAGAATACTTGAGGATGCCCCCCCCAAACGTGTGCACACACTTTGAATAATTATAAAGAAAGTGTAAAAAAAAGAAAAAGAAAATCTTTAACAATTTTGTTTAACCTAAATATGTAAACATAATAGTTATTAATCTCACATATCCAAATGATGAACTGAATTGTAGCTAATAACCCATTTTATGTATTCATCATAATAAGAAACAATTCTTTTGATGAAATCTAACAGAATGATTTACTTGAGGCTTAATGATAATTTTTAATGGAAATCATATTTCTGAAATAGAGACTTTAGAGTGTGTTTTTTGGGAAAAAATTTCATCTCCATATTCCTTAAAGGGAAAAGATGGTATAGCAGTTCACATTTATAAAGAATTTATGAGGCAGGCACATAGCAGGGTATGTGTATGTATACCCATAAGCCTCCTTTTCTCCCCTCCACTATTTTTCTTGAATACAAGAGAAACTGGGATTTTTAAATATATTATCAGACAGGTCTCGAGAACTGAGTTATCTCACAGTATCCTGGAAGTTTTTTCTGCTCTACCAGGATGCTTCTAGAACAGCGATTCTCAGCCTGTGGGTCACGACGCCTTTGGCTGTCGAACGACCCTTTCACAGGGGTCTCCTAAGACCATCCTGCATATCAGATATTTACATTACGATTCATAACAGTAGCAACATTACAGTGATGAAGTAGCAACGAAAATAATTTTATGGTTGGGTCACAACATGAGGAACTGTATTTAAAGGGCCAGAAGGTTGAGAACCACAGTTCTAGAACATGTAGACATACTGCCTTAGTCATAATAATTTCCTTTCTTTTTCCTACCTGTGTGTATCACAAGCTTCAAGCTTCCTTCATTGTCATATTTTTCTCTTCTTATAGTTTATCCTTCACAATCTTTTTTTTTCCCTCTTGGAAATATTTTCTTAAGTTATTTAATTTCATAAGTAACGTGTGGGTTTTTGGTTTTAGGGGTTGGTGACTTTCAGTGATGTGGCCATCCACTTCTCCCAGGAAGAGTGGGAGTGCCTGAACCCTGCTCAGAGGGACTTATACATGGATGTGATGTTGGAGAACTACAGTAACTTGATTTCACTGGGTAAGGTCATCCACCTGAAATAATCCAGAATCTCCTCTGCAACATCAGCTTTCTTCACTGGGAATCACAGGGCTGCCTTTGAAGAAACCAGATGAATTTCTTTTCCTGTTCTCAAAGGAATGGTTTGATATTTGTTGGGTTAGAAATGGGTTCATTGAGCACTTTGATCTTCCCACCCCTCAGTGAGCTTCACCCCTTCCTCTGACTCTTCCTGCAATGAATGGCCTCTCTTTAATGACCAAGGGGCTGGAATTGTGTGATGAGGTATTTATTTCATAACCATTGTCAGGAAAACCAGGTTTCATACTGTGTTTAACTTCAACATTTCTATAAATGAGCTGTGTCCTGGCTACTGCAAGTGTGGTTCTTTTGTTTGAGGAACCATAAGAAGACCAGAGCAAAGTAGTGAAGGAGAGAGTATCAGTAATTAGTGATGAAGACAGGCAAGGCCCAGAGGATATGCAGTTTCGTTAGTTTGGGGGAGAGGGGGCGAGGATGTAGATTGTCTTCTCAGGGATTGGAAGCCATGACTTGGTTTCCATGGGGTTTTAACTTGTTTATTGTTAAGTGTTACACAAAGAAGCAACATGAGCTTCTTCTGGGGCTGGTTAGAAATGCAGCTTGTCAGGTCCTGCCCCAGACCTGCAGGACAGAATCTGCATTTACAAGATCCCTCGGTGATTTTTATGCACCTTAAAGAAGCACTGCTCTTTGTTCTTTCCTGACCCACATGGAGGTCGTACAGCTAGGAACAGGGTCCTGATACACTCTGGCTTTCAAAAGAGCCTCTTCACTTTAGTTAGGGCTGGTTTGAATGAACAGAATTCATTTCTTACTAAGCAAATGCATTTCTTTACTTAAAACAAAGTTAGAGTAAAAAGTTACAATCTGAGCTACCTCCTAAAAATGTCTAATGAAACTTCTTGTTTTCCTCTCAGCAAAGTAACAACAATAACAATAATATTAACAGTTAACACTGTACTTACTATAAACTAGGCTTTTTTGTAAGTAGAACACATATATTAACTTACTTAACTTTCACAATATCCCCATGAGGTAGGAACTGTTTTATTTTTAATAGGTTTTTATTGATTTTTTAGAGAGAGGAAAGGAGAGGGAGAGAGAGCGAGAGAAACATCGATGTGAAAGAAACATCAATTGATTGCCTCCTGTACACACCCCAACAGGGATCAAATCCGAAACCTGGGCATGTGCCCTGACCAGGAATCAAACTGATGACCCTTCCGTGCCCGGGACGACACTCAACCAATTGAGCCACACCAGCCAGGGCACAGGTGGGTACTGTTTTTATCTGAGGCACATACAATGTAAGTGACTTTCTAAGGTCACACAGCTGGTGGGAGACAGTGGCAGCAATTGAGCATAGGAAGCCTGGCTCCAGGGACTGTATTCTATTTGTTCTAGGGATGGAGCCTGGAGGAATCTCAAACAAGATCATTTTCCTATCTGTGTGATGTCATGGTCTTTATTTCCATCATCCTTCTCTTTCCTGAGGCCTTTATCAACATTATTTTTACCTTTACTTTATTGACAGTTAACCAAATATTTTAGCTTAGAGTAGGCATATGTGAGGACATTATTAGAGCAAGAAGGAGAGTCCTGGATGGTTGTGATGGGAGGGCCGAGAAGTTTTAACCCAGGAAGGCAGAGACAGGAGGGAACCAACATTGCAGGAAACAACCTCACAGGTCGCAGAAGAGGAGAAGCAGGAATATCCGGGGTGATGTTTGGAAAGGTCCCTATAAAGGACCAAGGCCTGTAGAGTGAAGGCCCATCACTGGGGAGCAAATTGAAGTCTTAGTTTGAGCTACCAAAGGAACTTCATCTTGATCTCATTCCCACCCTCCTTGTTTTCTTCTCATATTTCCCTTTGATTTCAGTGAGGAGAGTGTGTTTACTGTTTCCAGTATAACCATTTTGCTTATATGTTGGATTCATCACCTTTCTAGCTCTTTTGTATTTGTGAGTAAATATATGCATTCATTCATAAAGTCTCCAAAGTTTTTGTTTGTTTTGTTAATCCTCACCCAAGGATATTTTTTCCATTGATTGTTAGAGTAGAAGGGAGGGAAAAGGAGAGAGAGAGAGAGAGAGAGAGAGAGAGAGAGAGAGAGAGAGAGAGAGAGAGAGAGAGAGAGAGAGAGAGAAACATCAATGTGACAGAGACACATTGATTAGTTGCCTCCTGCATGCTCCTGGACTGGGGCCAGGGATCGAACCTGCAACCCAAGTACATGCTCTTGACCAAGAATAGAACCCACAACCCTTTTTTGCACAGGCCATCAATAAACACTGAGGCACACCAGCCAGGGCTGCAAATATTTTGAGTGCCTACTCCCAGCCAGCATTGCACCATCATGAACAAGATTGATAACTACCCATTCTCATGCAATTTATGTAGTCAGGAAGAAATAAGTAAATAAATAAATACATGCATAAATACAATCTTATAACATGTTTTTTCAGGAAAGGTAAACGACAGAAGAGAACAGAAAATGATGGGAATTCATAAGGCTAATTCAGATACTGTGGCTAGAGAAAGTTTTCTTGAATAGACACATGAAGCCAGTGTGTGTCATAGCATTGTCAGCGGAAGGTTGTCCAAACGGCCATTCTGCTGTTCGGTCATTTGGTCGATTTGCATATTATGCTTTTATTATAGATTATTCCATTTTACAACTGCATATCTGTGGAAGATTGGATTCTTCATATACTTCAACCAAAATAGCATTGCCACAGATTAAATGCCAAAGCAGATATGAGAATCCAGTTGTTTTATTTTGGAAAATATAATTATTTTTCATAAAATCTATTAACATTCAATGATTTATTGTAAAAAGACATAACCCATATAAACAAAAGTGCTTTTGGGTTCTCAATGATTTTTAAAAAAAACATCCAACAAGAAGTTAAACCTATATTCATTTATAAACTCTGTTAAGCCTTACAAAAAACATTTAAGTACCAAGTAATTATAATGCAAGCCCTTAGCTGGCAATTCAAACTTAATTGAACTATTTGTTGATGCTAAGTTGTACAAAACTGCGTTCCAAGCCTGGAGCTGAGCTGGGACTGGGTGATAACTTTCATTAGTTTCAGTTTATTTCTTTTTTTTTTTTTTTTTTTTTTTTTTTTTTTTTATATTTTATTGATTTTTTTACAGAGAAGAAGGGAGAGGGATAGAGAGTTAGAAACATCAATGCGAGAGATCAATCAGCTGCCTCCTGCACGCCCCCCACTGGGGATGTGCCCGCAACCAAGGTACATGCCCTTGACCGGAATCGAACCTGGGACCCTTGAGTCCGCAGGCTGACGCTCTATCCACTGAGCCAAACCGGTTCGGCTCAGTTTATTTCTTGTTTCTAGATTTTAAACATCTTTCTTTGCTCTAAACTTCCCACATGACCACTGATGGCTAACCTCTTTTACTGTATCAGGATTTGAGCTGGGTGGTTATATTACAGCTGTAGTTAGTTGTGTTTCACATCTTGTTTGGAAATCCAGTAGAGTCTTGGAACTAAATATCTGCTCAAATTGCAAGATTTTGTCTGCTTTCTAGCTCAACACCAACCACTCAGAAAAATTCCTATGAGGGAAAATTATCTAGCTTAATGAAGTTGTTTTTAAATGTGAAGATTTTCTAGAATCCAGTTAATCATGCCAGCCTATACAGTCATTAAAAGTTCGGTTGGAATCACACCTGAGCGCAGAAGGGCTTGACTGATGCTAGGGATTTTAAGGGATCCATCTACACAGGAAGAGGGACTTGTTAAAGTGGTTTTTGTAGAATTCTCCAGAAAACTGTCAAATCAGAACATTAAGATTACAGGAGCTGAAAAATCAAATTTGAATTTGATGAGAAGAGACTTGATGCTTAGGAGTTTAGTAAGTCTAATCTAATTCACTTATGGGTATTATTTTCAATTCATCTTTTTTTTTACTATAGAGGGCATTTTTCTGGTAGAAGAAATAAAATGTGTGGTTTTCCTGTTTTCTTTCAGATTTGGAGTCAACATATGAGACTGAAAATAACTTTTCAGGAAAGAACAGTTCTGAAATAGGTTTTTCCCAATGGGCAGTAAAGGAAAGAAGTAAAACCCTTGATCTTGAGGCATCCATTTCCGAAAATAATTGGAAGTGCAAAAGCAAATTTGATGAGCTACAGGAACATCAAGAGGAATACTTCAGTCAAATGATAATCAGCTATGAAAAGCCCACTTACCAAAAAAGTAAGTCTCTTATTGCACATCAAAGACTTAATCCAGAGAAACCCGACATTTGTAAGGAATGTGGGAAGACTTGTAGTCATGGTTCAAAACTTGTTCAACAGGAGAGAACTCATACAGCTGAAAAACACTTTGAATGTAAAGCCTGTGGTAAGGACTTTTTTAGTGCCTATCAACTCACTGTGCATCAGAGATTTCATACTGGTGAGAAACCCTACAAATGTAAGGAATGTGGGAAGACTTTTAGTTGGGGATCAAGTCTTGTTAAACATGAGAGAATCCATAGTGGTGAGAAGCCCTATGAATGTAAAGAATGTGGAAAGGCCTTTAGTCGTGGCTACCACCTTAGTCAACATCAGAAAATTCACATTGGTGTGAAATCTTATGAATGTAAGGAATGTGGAAAGGCCTTTTTTTGGGCCTCAAGCCTTGCTAAACACGAGATAATTCATTCAGGTGAGAAACCTTATAAATGTGAAGAATGTGGGAAAGCATTCAGTCGTGGCTATCAACTTACGCAGCATCAGAAAATCCATACTGGTAAGAAACCTTATGAATGTAAAGTATGTGGAAAGGCTTTCTGTTGGGGTTATCAACTTACTCGACATCAGATATTCCATACTGGCAAGAAACCCTACGAATGTAAGGAATGTGGGAAGAGCTTTAATTGTGGTTCAAGTCTTATTCAACATGAGAGAATTCATACGGGTGAGAAACCCTATGAATGTAAAGATTGCGGAAAGGCTTTTAGTCGTGGCTATCACCTTGCTCAACATCAAAAAATTCATACTGGTGAGAAACCTTTTGAATGTAAGGAATGTGGGAAAGCCTTTAGTTGGGGTTCAAGCCTTGTTAAACATGAGAGAGCCCATACTGGTGAGAAATCCTATAAATGTAAAGACTGTGGGAAAGTCTTTGGTAGTGAGTATCAACTTGCTCGACATCAGATACTTCATACTGGAGAGAAACCCTATGAATGTAAGGAATGTGGGAAGACCTTTTATTGTGGTTCAAGTCTTGCTCAACATGAGAGAATTCATACTGATGAGAAACCCTATGCATGTAAAGAATGTGGAAAGGCTTTTAGTCGTGGCTACCACCTTAGTCAACATCAGAAAATTCACATTGGTGTGAAATCTTATGAATGTAAGGAATGTGGAAAGGCCTTTTTTTGGGCCTCAAGCCTTGCTAAACACGAGATAATTCATTCAGGTGAGAAAACTTATAAATGTGAAGAATGTGGGAAAGCATTCAGTCGTGGCTATCAACTTACGCAGCATCAGAAAATCCATACTGGTAAGAAACCTTATGAATGTAAAGTATGTGGAAAGGCTTTCTGTTGGGGTTATCAACTTACTCGACATCAGATATTCCATACTGGCAAGAAACCCTACGAATGTAAGGAATGTGGGAAGAGCTTTAATTGTGGTTCAAGTCTTGTTCAACATGAGAGAATTCATACAGGTGAGAAACCCTATGAATGTAAAGATTGCGGAAAGGCTTTTAGTCGTGGCTATCACCTTACTAAACATCAGAATACTCATACTGATGAGAAACCTTTTAAATGTAACAAATGTGAGAAGACCTTCAGTTGGAGTTCAAGCCTTGTTAAACATGAGAGAGCCCATACTGGTGAGAAATCCTATAAATGTAAAGAATGTGGGCAGGCCTTTGCTAGTGGGTATCAACTTAGTGTTCATCAGACATTTCATACTAGTGAGAAACCTTATAATGTAAGGAATTTAGGGATATTTACTCATGGCTCGGACCTTGTTCAACATGATAGAAATTATAGTAATGATAAACCCCATGAATATGAAGAATGGGGAAGTTTTTATATGGCCAACTTATTCAATTGAAACAATAGCTACTGGAGAAGAAATGTGAAAACATTTTTTTGTGTGTGACAACTTAAACAGAGAAATCTTATTCTAGAGAAAACTTATGAATGTGAGGAATGTGCAAAAGCCTTACCTGTGTGTGGAAAATTTGGTTGATATTAGGAAATTTATACTAGTAAGAAATATTTTAAATATAGGGAATATGAAAAGGCCTTTAGACTTCTGCATAATCTTATTGAACATCAATGTATATTGATTTGAAACTATTTAAATGAAAGGAGTGTATCTTTATTCATGACTTAGAGTCTAATAAGCATTGGAGGATTTATACTTATAAGAAACACTTTAAGAAATGAGGGAAGAATGGAAATTTAATTCAGTTCTTGCTCTGCACATCAGAGAATTAATACTGCTGTGAAATCTTATGATTGTAAGGAATGCAGAAAGGTTTATACACCGAGTGGCCAGGTTATTATGACCACCCCATCAGTACAATGAAGTGAATTAGTTATGCAAATAATAATAATAAACCTTGAGAGTATTTGCTTAGGAAGTTTTTAATATTCGGTATTTTTGGAAGTGTCAATGAAGTACTGATGGAGTGGTCATAATAATCTGGCTGGTCATAATAATCTGGCCACTCAGTGTAGATGTAATAAGCACCTTAGAATACATCTGAGAACCCATCCACATGAGAAACCCTTAGATTAATGCAGGAACACCTTTAGACAAGTGCTACTCAAACTTGTCTAGAGACTAGTACTAGTCCACAAAATTGTTACCTGTGCATCATAAGATAAATGCAGAAAATGAGAGTAACTGTTTGGAAACATTTATAGCAATTTGATATTGCCATAACATCATTGCATTTTATAAAAGTATCAATTAGCCCATGAATGTTTGGAAATTAAAAACAAAAGTTTGGCTGAAACCGGTTTGGCTCAGTGGATGGAGCGTCGGCCTGCGGACTGAAGAGTCCCGGGTTCGATTCCGGTCAAGGGCATGTACCTGGGTTGCGGGCACATCCCCAGTGGGAGATGTGCAGGAGGCAGCTGATCGGTGTTTCTTTCTCATCGATGTTTCTGACTCTCTGTCTCTTTCCCTTCCTCTCTGTAAAAAATCAATAAAATATATTAAAAAAAAAAACACAACAAAAAACAAAAGTTTGCCCTTATCCAGAAATAATTGAGACAACATTCATACTTTTGTAAATGTGACACAAGTTACGATATGATTAATTGGAACAAGAAATCCCTCACTTGTCACCTGATTAGCAGATTATTCATGCTATAGGAAGATTTGGCTAATGTGGGAGTCACAACTTCCTTATGCCCATAAAAGCATAGAGAATTTACACCAAGTATGTTCATTTAGTAAATGTATAGAAGGCTTCTAACACTACTCAGTCTTTGTTAAATTTTATTTTGAATAATAAATATCCATTATTTATGTAATTATTTCTGTGATGTAACACAGATAGGAAGCCCCTTATCCATGGCACAAACCATACTGATTGTCATCACCATTCCACCTCTCACGCCCTGTGGGTTGTTGGACAAAATGTTTATCCCTTTTGGGGATCATCTTTAAAATGCTGGTGATGGTAACTATTTAATAGTGCTTTTGTAAAGAGTGGATAGATTTATATGCATCAAATCCTTGGAAGAGTATCTGGTATATAGCCTATGCTCAATGCATATTAGCTGTTGTTCTTATCCTCCTCATTAGTGTTACTACTAGTGAATTCTTAGGAGAGGAATGCTCATTGGCATAATGAAATTAGGAAAGCTTTTCATAACCACTTATGAATTTGAGTTTCAGGTAGTTCATTCTGGATAAAATTCAGTAAAACAAAACCTGAGAGGATTTTTATTCAGAATTTATCCCTTAAGCTTCATAAAACATTAAGACTGAAAATAGATCCCTTTAATAAACTAAGAAGATTAAAAAAAAAAAAGACTGAAAATAAATGTGGATTTAGCAAGTGTTAAGCTAGGAATATACTTGAAGAACCAGGGAGAGGTGTAAAACGATTTGCCTGAAATGAATTCCAACAGGTAGGCAATAATTATAATTCCTTGTTCACATTTCAAGATAATTTAGAGATTACAAAGGAAAAAAAATGGCCCATTTGAGAATTCTTTCCCAAAATCTTACAACAATTTTCAGACAAGTTTAAAGAATAGTATAATGAATATACTCTTCTCTACCTAGAATCAATAATTGTTAACATTTGGCCATATTTGCCTTTCTCAATGAATATATGTGTATGTATATTCATGTAGCATTTGACTTATATATAAGTCATGATAGTTCATTCCTGAACACATTAGCATGTACTCTTTTAGATTAAGAACAATCTTATTTTAATACCGTGGTTATACAAGAAAATTATCAATAATTCTGTAATACTAGTATTCTTTTCTGTTTCATATTTCCCAGTGCTCCCAATAATTTATTCTATTGCTATTTATTTTCTTTTTAAAAAATATATATATTCTTATTGATTTTTAGAGAGGGAAAAGGAGAGAGAGATAGAAACATCAATGTGAGAGGAACATCAATTGGTTACCTCCTGCAGCCCCCTACTGGGATGGAGCCCACAACTTGGGCATTACCCTGACTGGAAATTGATCTGGTGACCTTTTGGTGCATGGGTCGACGCCTGGTGCACTGAGCCACACCGCTGGGCACTATTTACTTTCTAACCAGCATCATCTTTATATTCATGCATTGTATTTGGTTGTCATGTCTCTAGATTTTAGTCTTGAACAGACAGGAAAGCTGTTTTATAGAATGAGTACATTCTAGATTTGTTTCTTTCCCCGTTAGAAAATAGTGCATTAAGAAAAAAATTGAATCGCAAGACTAAAGTCTTACATTGAAAAATGACCAGGAAAATTTTAGGTTAGTCTACAGGTAGACCCATAATGGTCAAATATTGACTGTGTAAAAGTTGAATAAATTATAGCTGCTTGTGGAAGGACAATTTGAAGATTTTCTTTTCTTTTTCTTTCTTTTTTTAACCATAACTGACATAGTAAGATCTGAATATCAGAGCTGATGAGCACAAAGGGACTGAAAGCTGAAAAATAAGCAGCTGGGAATGTACTGGTGTTCACCAGTCATGTAAAGTGTTAAGACAGAGGAGAGAGAATAAAAGGGAACAAATGAGCTCACCAGAACCAGGACAGTATGATACTGGTCTTTGAGGAGGCACATGTTATGACTCATTGATGTCGTCAATGGGTGTTTTTATATCCATTATTAGTTCTGGGAAATAAAATCAATTAAATTCCTTTACTGTGGTCTAAGAAGAATCTGAAGAGGATTTATGCCTTTTCTCCACACTGCCCAAAGGAATAGCTCTTTTTTTTTAATTACAGGTGACTTACAATATTGTATTAGCTTTAGGTGTACAACTCAGTAATTAGACATTATATAACTTACTAAGTGGTCACCCTGATAACTCTAGTACATATATGACATGATACATACTTATTACAATAATAGAGGCCCGATGCATGAAAATTTGTGCAAGAGTAGGCCTTCCTTCCCCTGGCTGCTGGCACCAGCTTCCCTCCAGCACTTGGGACCCAGGCTTCCCTCCTCTGGCTGTCGGCAGGCACCTGGCACCCGTGCTGGCTTCCCCCGGGCCGCCCACAGGCACCCAGGACCCCAGCTGGCTTCCCCCGGGCCACCTGCAGGCACCTGGCACCTGGGCTGGCTTCCCCCCCCACCCCGGTTGCCCACAGGACCCGGGCTGGCTTCCCCACAGCCCCGGCTTTGTCAGGAAGGACGTCTGGTCTAATTAGCATATTACCCTTTTATTATAGATTATTGACTACTAGAGTAGTCTGTCCTTTTGCCGCTGCCGGGTGCATGAAATTCGTGCACCGGTGTGGTCCCTAGGCCTGGCCTGCAATTGAACCGTGAGCGTCTGGTGTGGAAGGGCAGGTCCCAGCTGACCTCTGGGCCCTGGGCAGCCTCCTGCCTGCCCACTCTGCCTAAGTCACTGCACCTGAGTCCCCACATAGAGATGCAGTGAGTGTGGCTGGACGCCGCAGCTGGGGCACAGCATGGGCCTCTGGGCTGCCCAGCAGCACCACACAGAAGCTGGACAGACAGCGCACTCTCTCCCAGTTGGCCTTGCAGACTGGTTCCTGCGTGAACCCATAGGAAGCCCAACTGGCCCCTGCCATCCAGGCGGCTGTGGTCCGGCTCACTGGGAAGAGGCTGCATGGGTGTAGGGCGGGCTCCTCACAGGTGCCTGGAACCTGAGTGTGGGGGGTTCCTCAGCATGTGAGCCCTGGTGTCCCAGGGAAGGGTAGCAGGGAGAGTAAGAGCGAGCTCGGTGGACACCCCACATTCTCATGGCACCTCCATCCCCGTCACTATCCCCCTCCAGGTAGCCGGCGAGAGGTCACAGCCCCCACCTGGTGCCACAGGAGATTGGTCGCCTCCACCTACCCCCAGATCCCTGTCCCAGCCCAGGTCCCAAGCCCTATCAGGCGATCAGGGCCTGCCGGCTGATGGTCACCATCTGCAGGGGCGATTGGTCGGGGATGGGCCCCCGCCTGGCTCCCTCAGCACCTGAGAGCTGGGCAGCAGCTCCACTCCCCACCTCCGCCACTGGTTGCCATCTGCAGGGCGATGAGCAGGGCGATTGGGCCCCCGTTTGCACCCACCTTGGCCTGGCGCCACCTGCTTACCTGCTCCACCAACCCACCACGGTCCTGCTCTTGTCAGGGCCCATTGGGGCCCGGCAGCACCTCCACTGCCACCCACTGCCAGCATCATGTCACCAACGCTCACCATGTTCCGCGCCACCCCCTGGTGGTCAGTGCACGTCATAGCGAGCAGTCAAACTCCTGGTCAAACAATTTGCATATTAGTCTTTTATTGTATAGGATATTTCCTATGCTGTACACTACATCCCTTGACTATTCTTAATAGTTCTTAGTCCCTTCGCCTTTTCACTTACTCCTCCAACCCCAGTCATCTGGCAACCATTAAGATTTTCTCTATGAGTATTTCTGTTTTGTTTGTTAGTTTATTCTGTTTTTTATTTTTTATTTTTTTAAATATATTTTATTGATTTTTCACAGAGAGGAAGGGAGAGAGATAGTTAGAAACATCGATGAGAGAGAAACATCGATCAGCTGCCTCCTGCACATCTCCCACTGAGGATGTGCCTGCAACCCAGGTACATGCCCTTGACTGGAATCGAACCTGGGACCTTTCAGTCCGCAGGCCGACGCTCTATCCACTGAGCCAAACCAGTTTCGGCTATTCTGTTTTTTAGATTCTACATATAAGTAAATCATATGGCATTTGTCTTTCTTTGTCTGACTTATTTCAATCAACACATTACCTTCTAGATCCACCATATTGCTGTAGATGGCAAGATTTTATTCTTTTTATGGCTGAGTCATATTTCATTGTATATATGCAATAGTTCTTTATCATTCGTCTATTGATGGACACTTAGATTGCTTCCATATCTTGGCTACTGTAAATAATGCTGCAATGAACATATGGAAGTATATGTCTTTCTGATTTAGTGTTTTGGGTTTCTTTAAGATAAATACCCATGCTCTAGCTGGTTTGGCTCAGTGGATAGAGCATCAGCCTGCAGACTGAAGGGTCCCAGGTTCAGTTCCAGTAAGGGCACATGCCCAGGTTCAGGCTCGATCCCTAGTAGGGGGTGTGCAGGAGGCAGCTGATCAGTGATTCTCATCATTGATGTTTCTATCTATCCCTCTCTCTGAAATCAATAAAAATATATTAAAAAATAAATACCCAAAAGTGAAATGGCTGGGTCCTTCTTTGTCTCTTGTTACATAGCTTTTGTTTAAAAGTCTTTTTTGTCTGGTATAAGTATTGCTACCTAGCTTTTGGTTTGTTTCCATTTTCATAAAATACTAGAGGCCCAGTGCATGAAATTCATGCACAGGGGTGGGGGTCCCTCAGCCCAACCTGCACCCTGTTCATTCTGGGACCCCTGCAGGATTGAGCTTAAACCAGCAGTCAGACATCCCTCTTGCAATCTGGGACCGGTGGCTCCTAACTGCCCTCCTCTGCTGGTCTGGTCGCCCCTAACCACCTCTGCCTCGGCCCCCGCCACTGTGGCTTTATCCAGAAAGACATCTGGAAGGGTGTCTGGGAGATGTCTGGTCTAATTAGCATATTACCCTTTTATTAGTATAGATATTTTCTATTCCTTTAATTTCAGTCTGTGTCTTTCAATCTGAAGTATAGACAGCATGTGTAAGGGTCTCTTGTTATCCATTCAACCTCCATGTCTTGATTGAAGCATTTAACCTATTTCCATTTAAAGTAATTGTTGATAGAAGAGTATTTATTGCTATTTCATTAGTCATGTGTTTATTGTCATTGTTCTTAATCCTCACCCAAGGATATTTTTCTGTTGATTTTTAGAGTAAGTGAAAAGGAGAGGGAGAGAGACACAGAAACACTGATGTGAGAGAGGAAGGGAGAGGGATAGAGAGTTAGAAACATCAATGAGAGGGAAACATTGATCAGCTGCCCCCTGCACACCCCCTACGGGGGATGTGCCCACAGCCAAGGTACATGCCCTTGACTGGAATCGAGCGGGGGACCCTTCAGTCCACAGGCCAACGCTCCGCTGAGCCAAACCGGTTAGGGCAATTTAATATTTTTTAAGTAAAGAAAATTGCAGCTGGTGGGAAGGTCGGCCCTAAAGATGATTCTGGGATGTGTAGTCCAGATGCCTCCTGTGATGGGAGCACCTCCGCTCTTGGAAAGAGCAGACATGTTCCTTAGGGAGGTTTAATCAAGTGTTATGCATGTATGGAGGCATTTGGGTTGCCCGAGGGCAGGGAATGAACCCAGCTTCTTTCCAGGAATTTGAATCAGGCCGCCCTAGCGCCCCCGGGGGCGGGGAGCAGCTCCGGTTCCCCCAGTGATGCTGGGAAATGTAGTCCGTGAGCTCCGCGAAGTCGGAGGCACTTCCGCTGCAGAAAGCCGAGCTCGCGGCCTGGGTTTCTCCGGGAGGTGAGTGAGCCCGGGGTCCCGCAGCCTCTCAGCTTTTCTGACCCAGTCCCAGGATCAGCCGCCGGCCCTCTGTCACAGGCAGGAAAAGCTGCGGTCGGAGGCCGAGAGCGGGTTTGAGGGGCGGGGCTGCCGCTTGCCTTCCCCTGGGCCGGGCCCCTGCTTTGGGGGCGTTTCGCGAGTTCCCGCGTTAGGGGAGGACCGGGATCCCGCAGGGGTGGGTGAGTGTCTCCCTGGCGGCCCCCCCTTTCCCCACCCCTTCCACACTCTCAAACATTGGATGAGAACTTTGATCTCTCGCGGCCTCAGTTTCCCTTCGATATAGTACGAGCCTTATAAATCTGTTTTGAGAATGAATGGCATAGTGCAAGTGAAATGTTTGGAACAGCTCAGGCGTCTGGCCAGGTGTTGCTGTTAATATTAATATTGCAATGATCAGAAAAATAGAGCCCGCAACCCGGGCAAGAACCTGTGACCTCCTGATTCATAGGTTGTCGCTCAACCACGTAGCCACGCTGGCTGGTCTATGAATCTCATATTGAAATGGAGAATTGGGCACAGATGATTGAATGAATGACCTGGAGGCACAGTCAGCAGGGGAAAGAGCCAAGATCAAACCTCAGCAGCTGGGCTTGAAACGGAGCTCTAGGGCTCTGTGCACAGGAACTGGGCAAGTTACTAACTTCTCTGTCTCTCCATTTTCTTACCTGTCAAGTAGGGGCAATACCAATAGCTGCCTCCTGGAGTTCTCGTGAAGATTGAGAGCTAATATGTAAAGTGTTTGAAATAGTGCCTGGCACGTATAGTGAATCCTCCCTGTGTTACAGACTAGCTGTTGTCCTTTGTCTATCACAGATGAGTATACAACATGAAAGATGTAGCAAATCAATGAAAAGGCAGAAAGATGTTTGAAGGTATTCTTTTCTCCCCCACCTTCTGCTCCGATACTTCAGTTCGGTCATACAGTGGGACAAAAATCAAAAGCTTCTGTAGTAACCATTGTTTAAACCTAAAACTAATTTGCTGTCTTTTGAACTTAGGGAGTCCCTGGGTGATGACTATGCGATCTCTGCAGCCTTTAAAAGGTGTTCGTCTGCACTATCCAATCTGGTAGCCATTAGCCACCTGTGGCTATTGAGCACTGGAACTGTGGCTAGTGCTAATTAAGGCACACAACGGATTTTAAAGACTTAGTATGAAAACAGAATGTAAACTATCTCAATTTTTATATTGATTATAAGTTGAAATGGTAATACTTTAGATATATTGGGTTAAATAAAATGTATTGTTAAAATTAAGCTGACTTCTTTTTATTGAATTTGTTGGTTAATAAAATTATATAGGTTTCAGGTGTACAATTCTACAGTACATCATCTGTATATTGTACTGTGTTCACCACCCTAAATGTCTACTAGAAACATTTAGTTATACATTTAAATATATTTTTATTGATTTCAAAGAGGAAGGGAAAGGAGAGAGAGATAGAAACATCAATGATGAGAATCATTGATCGGCTGCCTCCTGCATGCCCCCTACTGGGCATTGAGCCTGAAACCTTGACCAGAATCAAACCCAGCACCCTTCGGTCTACAGGCCGACACACTATCCGCTGAGCCAAACAAGCTAGGGCCTGTAAATGACAGCTCCTGTAATTTTTATTGGAAGTATTTTGTGCATGGCCCAGGTTGCCTTGTGGGTAAAATTAGGGGGCTAGAGTAGATTTTGGCACTCCCTCTGATCCTAACAAACCTTGATTCTAATCCTGCTTGTTAGGATCAGAGGGAAAGAGAAGTTTGTAATGTGTGTTTCCCTTCGTTAATTTTATTGTCTTTGGGCAATAGGGCAGGCTGTTGGGGTCAGAAGAAAAGTTGGAGGTGAAGAGGTCAAAGTCTCTCTGCGAGTTTCTAGAGCCGTGATGGTGAACCTATGAACTCATTTTTTTTGGTTGATTTTTCTTTGTTAAATGGCATTTAAATATATAAAATAAATATCAAAAATATAAGTCTTTGTTTTACTATGGTTGCAAATATCAAAAAATTTCTATATGTGACACAGCACCAGAGTTAAGTTAGGGTTTTTCAAAATGCTGACACGCCGAGCTCAAAAGGTTCGCCATCACTGATAGAGGGCTGGTTTTGATTGATTTTACTCCAAGTGTGATCCAGACAGCAGCAGCAGCAACATCACCTGGGCTAGTTTTAGAACTGTAGATTCTGAGTCCCCATCCTTGACCTTCAGGTTTAGAATTGTTGGGGGTGAGACTGTGGGCAGCTGTATCTTCATGGGTCTCCAGGCACATGGGCCATTACAATTTGGGAAGTATTGGTAGAAAAGACAGACTTTTCACTTGTCACAAAAATATCGGCTGTTTCCCTCTGGCCAAATTACACCTCCTTCAGATGTCAGATATCAGGATGGCTCTTTCCCTCCAGGTTGAGGTCTCTGCTGATATGGAAGAGAAGCGTTCCATGACAAAAACTTATTCCATAACAGTCCCTCCTTACCCCTCCCACCCAGCCTTATTGTTCTTCAAAGCATCTCTCCCTGCATTATTGGATTTTTATTATCCTGGTACCCCATTATAATATCAGCTCCAGGAGATCAAGGTCTTTGCCTGCTTTGAATTTTGAAGGAAATGATTCTTTAGTTTTAGACATTATTTATTTCAAACATTTACAATTTTTACTTTAAATACAAAATAACTGATAAAAAGAAAAAAACATTGAAAAGCATATCATACTAATAACCCTTTGCTGCATAACAGACACCAGCCTTTGGTATTTGCTTCAGGTAATTAGGTAAGAAACAAAACAAACATTTTTTAAAAAATATATTTTATTGATTTTTTACAGAGAGGAAGGGAGAGAGATAGAGAGTTAGAAACATCGATGAGAGAGAAACATTGACCAGCTGCCTCCTGCACACTCACTACTGGAGATGTGCCTGCAACCCAGGTACATGCCCTTGACAGGAATCGAACCTGGGATCTTTCAGTCCACAGGCTCTATCCACTGAGCCAAACTGGTTTCGGCAAAAACAAACACCTTAAGACTATTATTTCTCTCCAGAAGAAACAAAGTTGAGGTATTCTGTTTAACAGATGTGTGATCTCCAGCCAAACATGGTTCCTCCATGAATGAACAGCCTTGCTCTATGCTATTCCAGTCCTTTCCTTCTAAAGCAGATCTTCGTTGGAGCCCATGTTCATAAAACTGGCGATGTTCGTAAATACGGAACGCTACACGAATTTGAGTGTCACCCTTGGGCAGGGGCCATGCTGATCCTCTCTGTATTATTTCGATTTTAGTTTATGTTGCTGCTGAAGTGAGCATGGAAGGGACTCTTGATGTGCGGGCTCCTAACAGTCTCCCTGGCCCCAGTCTCTTCCCCCTCAGACCTCCTCCTGTCTGCTGATCTGTTTCCAACAGGAAAGGAATCTTACTCCCCTTCCTCAGGGCCCTTGCTGCTTTCCTGCTGACCTGTGGCTACCGCTGGGACCTTCACATCACCCTGGTTTGAACCCTGCGTTCCTGCCATCTTTTTCTGCCTCCTGTTGGTCCTCACTTACATTGTCGCATTTGTTCTCTTGCAGTTTTCAGGGGCTCTATTTCTCTTTGGCTAATAGAGCTCGGTCATCCCCAGGGCTCATCAGATCAAGCCACCTGTCCGTAGAACCCCCTCCAGTCAAGTGTGGGCCTCAAGGCCCGGACCCTGTGCTCCCGGAGGACCCTGGTCACTGCTCTGCTACTTGCCACGTGTAGCATAAGTGCTGGTTTCCTCACCACTAGGCTGTGAGCAAGTGGAGACCCGGTAACTATATCCTCTTAATAAGGTTTCCACAAGTGTTTGTTGAGTTAACAAACATATTTATTTAATGAAGAATTATGCAGGCAGTGAAATACTTGTTCTTGGTATTTTGATGGACACATTCTGTGGATTCCATGTAGGCACTGACTCTGAAGAGCAGAAAGCACCTTCCTAAAATGGCATTTTTAAAAATCCAGAGGCTCTTTTTCCTTCCAAAGATGACCTCGATCTGGCCCGAGGACAGCAAATACTGTGAAAGACCTAGAGCAGCGGCCGCCAACCGGTGGTCCGCGAGGTCCGAAAGGTTGGCGACCACTGACCTAGAGGATAACCTTTGAGAAAGAACCCCTGCTCTCCAAATCCTCCCAGCTGGGATCAGCCTCAGTTCTACAGCTCAGTCCTTGGACCATTTAACCTAGTCTCTCCATGTGCCTCTGCCCGATGACAGGCACTGACACTGGTCTGAGCGTCTGCCGAGCAGTTACTGTCACAGGTGCTGTTTCAGGTGCTTGGGACCTGACGGCCGAGTAAGCAATCACAAGGGAGAGGGTTGACCTACTAATTACCCCCCACCCCACAAGGTAATGGAAAGGAATCCCTGCAAAGCACTCTTGCTGAGCAGAAGTCACCAGGCAAATAGAGGTCAGAGCAAAGGGGGTTACAAAGTCCAAGGGCATTTCTTCCGAGATGGGAAAGGTTTACGTTCCCCTTACCGAACCAGGGTTCTGCTGTCTGAAATCAGATGGCTAGTAATGATTAACTAATAAATACTTAAACAGTGATTAACTAATGATGATCTCTTAACCTGGGCATTTTACCCTCAATCTCCACCCCCACGCCCCTCGAATCAGATTCTTCCTGAGAGCTACAGTAGAACTTGTATTAGGGCCCCGGGTGTGGTTGGGCGGGACACTCACTGTGCAGGGCTCTGGGAGGAAGGGCTGAGTGGTGTCTGCTCATCGGGCGGTGTGTGCGGCTGCAGCCACCCCGGGAAGGGGTTCCCTGACTCCTTCCTGTAAAGCAGCCACGTGGGTAACTTCCATTGACTGTTTAAGCTGCCGTACACAGTTCCAAATGTCCTATGTGTAGTCACTCAGACTGACTAACTTTCCCATGCGGTTTTGCAGGGCGGTGGTTATTATTGTCATTACCCCCAGTACTCATTGAGGTGACATTGGTTAATAAAATCATGTAGGTCTCGGGTGTACAATTCTATAGTACATCATCTGTGTAGTGTACTGTGTGTTCGCCACCCTAAGTCAGTATGTTTACTAAACATTTAAATGACACAGGTAGTTGTGTTTTATTTCTGTTGGGACAGCCCTGGCCTAGATGGGAGCCTCCCTTTCCACTCTGAGGATTTGCCTCCAGGGGCACGAATAAGTCACTGTTGCCTATTGAAGCGCATTGTACTTGCACCGAGTGCTAGCAAGTTGGAGATGCCAGTATTCACACACCAGTGGTCTGACTCCAGAGCCTACACCCTTCACAACTCTGTTCTCTTCTCCCTCAAGCAGCTTCTTTGGCTTCAGGTCCTCTCCCGTTTCTGTCTGACCTTTATCCCAAGCTCTCAAGCCCTCACGTCTCTTCTCGTGAGCCCTTAAACTCCCATCTGCTTATTTTTATCTTTAGGAGCAACCAAGAGGCAAGATCTAGAAAACTGGCTCTGATGTGAGATCTGGATTCAGGGCCCACCGGCCTCTTGACCTCACTGCGCCTCAGCTTCCTTATCTGTGAAATGAGAACAGCGGTCGTCGTCACTGACTGAGAACTTCCTACAGTGCCAGGTGCTGTGCCAAGGGCGTTGCATGGATTAGCTCATCCATTTCCCACAACAATCCTGTGCCTAATGTTCCGTTCTCTCCTTCTTACAGCTGAGAATAGGCACAGAGGGGTCTGCGATTGGAGCCAGGTCACACGGCTGGTGCAGCAGTAGGTTCTTCACAGGTACCTTGATGAAACAATGCATGCCGGATGCTTCTCAAGGTCCCTGCCATGTCCTTGGTGCTTATTTCATGTTAAGTATTGCCATTTTTGTTGCTTTTATCATTACTGTGATCACTGTAGCTTGTTCATTTAAATGACATATTGATCACCAAGTTTATGGTTAAATAAATCACACGTTTTTCATTTCTCTTCACCTCCATGATAGTTTTTTTTAAGACCCTGCTGTTAACAAAGTAAATTTGGAAAGGACTTAATAGCTTATTTTTTTTTAATCCTTACCCATGGATGTTGTTGTTTTTAGGTTTTTTATTTTTAGGGTGTTTTTATTATTTTTTAAATATATTTTATTGATTTTTTACAGAGAGGAAAGGAGAGGGATAGAGAGTTAGAAACATCAATGAGAGAGAAACATCGATCAGCTGCCTCCTGCACACTCCCTACTGAGGATGTGCCTACAACCAAGGTACATGCCCTTGACCAGAATTGAACCTGGGACCCTTGAGTCCGCAGGCTGACGCTCTATCCACTGAGCCAAACCTGTTAGGGTGGGTGTTTTTATTATTAGTAGTAGTAGTAGTAGCAGTAGTAGTAGTAGTATTTTAGAGAGAGGGAGAGAGAAAGAGAGAAACATTGATCCTTTGACTCCCGTATGTGCCACGACCTGGGATCAAACTCATAACCTTTTGGTGTACAGGACGGCACTCCAGCCAACTGAGCCACACCGGCCAGGGCAGGACTTATTTGCTTTAAAAATAACAGTCATCTGTATAGTCAGATCCATAGAGAAAGAATAGTGTTTGGCAGGAGCTGAGGGAAGGAGGGGTGGAGAGTTATTGTTTAATGGGTACAGAGTTTCAGTTTGGGATGGTGAACAATTCCTGCAGATGGATGGTGATGATGGATGCACAACAATATGAAAGCACTTAATGAAATATATACCCAAAATGGTTAAATAGTAAATTTTCTTATGTATACTTTATACAGGAAGAAATTGTTTACTCTTAAATATTTTTGCAGAGGCATCAAATTAAGTATGTGAAAGCAAGAAAGAATACGTATTTCAGAGGTCATGTGGAGGTCACATGACAGAACAGCCTCCTCTGAAGGCTCCACTGACAGGAACCATTTTATGAGACTGATTTTATGTTACTTCCTTCTCTTTTTCTTTTTCCTTTTTTTAAATATATGTGCAAATATATATTTTATTTTTTACTATTTTTAAAATATATATTCTATTGATTTCAGAGAGGAAGGTAGAAGGATAGAGGGATAGAAACATCAATGATGAGAGTGAACCATCGACCGGCCTCCTCCTGCACACCCCACACTGGGGATCGAGCTCACAACCCAGGCAAGTGCCCTGACTGGGAATCGAACCACGACCTCCCAGTTCATAGGTCAACGCTTAACCACTGAGCCACGCCAGCTGGCCATGTGTTACTTGCTTTTCTGCTGCTGCTAGTAAGGTGCCCTGAAAGTATTCACTGAGCTTCCTGCCTACCACTTTATTCTTACCACAATCCTATGCGATAGGCACTGTTAATCCCTCCGTTTTACAGATGAGAGAACTAAGGAATGAATGTGCTAGGGGCAGGGGCCTGGCAGAGAAGAATTACTGAATGGGCTAAGGGGCAGGGACCATGGGAGAGAAAAATTGCTAATTATCTTGCTAGAAAAGCAATGTGTTATGATTAAACCCAGCCAGGTGTGACCTTGCCTTCCTCCCGTTTGTACTTGTAAACTTTATGTGAACTTTTACCCAGCCAGTATCAGAAACGGCTAATGAACTGCTTTGCAGTTTGTTTTTTCTTTTTTTTTTGGAACTACTTTGTAGTATTGCAGATAAAAGGCTTTGCTGTACTCTCGGTCGGCACTGCAAGCTGTGATACTCCTACGGGAGGGACGCAGCTGTAGTCAGCTGGCCAGCTTAATAAAGGCTCTTAAAATTTAAATTTTGAGTCAGTGGTCTATCTCACTGATTGAACCCATAACATGAAGATATTAATAATTTGCTCAAGATTTCACAGCTACTAAGTAGAGTGTCATTTGGCCCCAGGGATTACTTCCTTGACCTGTATCCTCTGCCCTCAGTGTCCACTCTCCCAGAATTAGAATCGTCCCCTGAGGGCTGTATGAACTTGCATTAGGGCCACCGTGTGTGGCTGGGCAGGTGGCTCACTGTGCGGGGGGCTCTTGGCTGAAAGTGTCTGGAACACAGTCTGCATTCTGCTCATCAGGGCACCAGGCTCAGTGGGTGTGTGTTCACAGGGTGGGTGAGGGATTCACATAACGCAGTCATAGGGGTTAGTGACACCCTTGGCCAGAATCTAATGCTTTTTTTCCTTCTTCCCCCTTGTGCCTTCCTAAGACTCAGCCCTTCCCGAGAAGGAGGAGGACAAAATGGCCAAGTTCAAGGTGAGTTGGGCTTGCCTGTCTAGGTTTTAAATTGTCATCTCATTTCTCAATGACTAGACACATCCTGTTTCTTTTTCTCGGAAGGATTAAAGAGAACAGTAGGCATTCAGGGCCCTTGTATGTGTCAGATGATCACTACTGTTTATTTTAGTGTAGGTTAATTTCTACTGGAGAGAGAGAGAAACATTGATGTGAGAGAGGAACGTCAATGGGTTGCCTCCATATATGCCCTGACGGGGATTGAACCCACAACCTAGGTGTGTGCCCTGACTGAAAATTGAACCCACCCTCAACCTTTAGAGTGTATGAGATGACACTCTAACCAGTTGAGCCACCTGGCCAGGACTCATCTGAATTTTTTATTACAAAGAAACAGAATTATAAAATTTCAGAAAACTGTTTTAAGTTTACACAGGAAACCGAAGATCCAACTGATGCAAAAAGACTCCTAAATTTTACTTGGATAAAGACAGAGAGACAAGGGAAAAGAATTCCCCAGTCAGAGACTTAGCCCTTTGTGTGTGGTGCCTGGTTATGCTGGTGGGTAGAAAACACCTCAAATAACCCTGACTGGTTAGGCTCAGTGGATAGAGAGTCGGCCTGCAGACTGAAAGGTCCCAGGTTCAATTCCGGTCAAGGGCATGTACCTTGGTTGCAGGCACATCCCCAGTGGGGAGTGTGCAGGAGGCAGCTGATCGATGTTTCTCTCTCATTGATGTTTCTAACTCTCTATCCCTCTCCTCTCCTCTCTGTAAAAAATCAATAAAATATATTTTTTGAAAAAAGAAAACACCTCAAGTACTGCCTCTTCCTGCTCACTCTTCAGTGGCCCCATCTTCTGTATGATTTCTGTTGCACCTGCATGTGCTGCAGTCCAGTGACGAACACAGTTTCCATATAAAAAATTAAGACAAAACTGTGTACCAGTGATTCTTAATCAGGGGCAATGTTGCCTCCAGTGAACACCTGGACACATTTTGGTGTCATAACTTGAGGACGGCTCCTGGTATCTCGCATGTAGAAGGTAAGGATTCTGCTAACCATCCTACAATGCAGCCCCACAATGAAGAGTTATCTGGCCAAATACGTCAGTAGAGTCAAGGATTAAAAATCATGCTGTACTCAAAGCTGTACCAGACTAATAGTACAATGTGGGTGGTAATATTTATAAGCCATACGATAAAGAAACAAAACTTAAAACCTTCAGTAGAAATTTTACAGTCATAAGATAAAAAATCCCAATCAGAGTCTGAGCAAAGGTACTAAAGAAAAAGTAAAGATGACCAGTAAATATATAAAAATATGAAGCACTTATTAATTATCATATAATGCAAATAACCAAAATAAATTGTATTTTACTGATCAGATTACCAATGATTTCAACACATTAGTTGGCCCCGACCAGGTAGTTCAGTTGGTTAGAGCATCGTCCTGATATGCCAAGGTTGTGGGTTTGATTCCTGGTCAAGGCACCGACAAGACTCAACCAGTGGGGTGCAGGGTGGGGGCCCGAGGTGGAGCTGACCCGCGGCCGGGAAGACCCTGGCTGAATTGTGGACCAACCACGAAGCCCTTTACTGCTCACTGGAAACCCTGAACTCCGTGCCCCCAAGCCCTGGCCCCCCTGAATGTTCAAAAATGAGTATGTGGGGTGTGGGAGGGGTAAAGACACATATGGTTTCTTGTACTTCAGATTTACATACCCCTGGGACAGACTTCTCCACTGAATTGCTGTAAAATACACAGAACTGCTTTCAATGCTGCCCCTCTCCCGTGAGCCTGGTTATGGGACTGAGGTCATCTGTGTGCGGTGTTGTAGGAGGCGGTGACGTTCCAGGACGTGGCTGTGGTCTTTACGGAGGAGGAGCTGGCGCTGCTGGACCCGTCCCAGAGGAATCTGTACCGAGACGTGATGCTGGAGAACTTCCGGAACCTGGTCTCAGTGGGTGAGGAAGGCCCTCTGTGACCGAACTTGAGCCCCCTGCGCTGTTTGTGTCCTTTGATGTGTGGGGCTTTGGAGCTCTGTAGATGGTTGCCAGTTTTCTTTTGTTAAAGTTTTTTACAAAATATATTTTTATTGATTTCAGAGAGGAAGGAGGGAGAGAGATAGAAACATCAGTGCTGAGAGAGAATCATTGATCAGCTGCCTCCTGCATGTCCCCCACTGGGCATCGAGCCTGCAACCTGGGCGTGTGCCCTTGACCGGAATCGAACCCGGACCCTTCAGTCCGTAGGTCAACACTCTATTCACTGAGCCAAACTGGCTAAGGTGCCAGCTTTCTAAGCAGCGTCAGACACAGCAATGCCACCTTTCTGGTCTTCCTCCCCCAGCTACAGTGTGTTTTGTAAGTGAACTATAAAATGGCAGTGTGACTGTTAACACGTTCCTGGCCTTTCTCAAGTTGTAATCATGTCCAGTTAGTGGGTCTTGACACCCGTCTAGGAAATTGAACCAACACTTTTGTTAATCTGAGGATATTTTTTCATTGATTTTTTAAAAATATATATTTTATTGATTTTTTACTGAGAGGGAGAGGAATAGAGAGTTAGAAACATCGATGAGAGAGAAACATCAATCAGCTGCCTCCTGCACACCCCCCACTGGGGATGTGCCTGCAACCAAGGTACATGCCCTTGACTGGAATCGAACCCGGGACCCTTCAGCCTGCAGGCTGACGCTCCATCCACTGAGCCAAACTGGCTAGGGCTGAACCAGCACTTTTTAGTGAAATAAAATGGGGTAGGAAATAGCAGAGCCCCTGGCAGTCACTGCACACGGCAGTGAAATCTGCAGCCTATGCCGAATGGGGTGAGGAATGATGGCGAGGGAGTGATGAAGATAGACTTTTTTTTACATTTTAACTGTTGTATAGAGATGTAATTTACATACACATACCCTGTGTATCATACAGTTCACCCACTTACAGTATATAGTTCAGCAGTTTTTAGTATATTCAGAAATTAACGTTTTCCCCTCAGTAGTTTATACTTAACGTCTACATGTCCTGGGCTTTTTGCATAAAATGCATTTTCTCTGGCAGGCCATAATTAACAGTTTGGAAAACATGAATTTTGCCGATCTGAAGGTGATAGAGTGAGAAGTCACATTTTTTACTAATTTTGGCCTTTAATGTGTTAATTGTAAATGTTTGTCCCTTGCCTTTTCACAGGGCATCTGTCCTTCACAGCAGGTGTGAGCCCCCGGTTAGAGAGAGAAGAAAAGCCTTGCATGATGAGGACAGTGACCCAGAGCCACAGCTCCTCAGGTGAGAGCCATGGGACTCAGCCTGTCCTGCTTCTATTTTTTTTTTTTAAGGACAGAATACGTTTGTATTAGGGGCAGGATTATGTTTTGTTTTGTTTTTTAAATATATTTTATTGATTTTTTACAGAGAGGAAGGGAAAGGACAGAGAGTTAGAATCATCAATGAGAGAGAAACATTGGTCAGCTGCCTCCTGCACACCCCCCACTGGGGATGTGCCCACAACCAAGGTACATGCCCTTGACTGGAATCGAACCCGGGACCCTTCAGTCCGCAGGCTGACGCTCTATCCACTGAGCCAGACTGGTCAGGACAGGATTATGTTTTTATTTATTTTTATTTTTATTTATTTATTTATTTTAAATATATTTTATTGATTTTTTACAGAGAGGAAGGGAGAGAGATAGAGAGTTAGAAACATCGATCAGCTGCCTCCTGTACACCTCCTACTGGGATGTGCCCGCAACCATGGTACATGTCCTTGACCGGAATCGAACCTGGAACCTTTCAGTCCGCAGGCCGATGCTCTATCCACTGAGCCATACCAGTCAGGGCAGGATTATGTTTTTAAAGGTGACAAAACACTCACACTCCCAAGGAGCCAAATTAACATTAGTAGGTAAATTCAAGCTAAGAGTCACACCACACCAACTGGAAACAGCCTGGGTTTAAACTCTGCCCTGCTTCTATTTTAAAAATATATTTTTATCCATTTCAGAGAGGAAGGGAGAGTGAGAGAGAGATAGACACATCAAACATCAATGATGAGAGAGAATCATTGATCGGCTGCCTCCTGCACGCCCCCTACTGGGGATCGAGCCCACAACCTGGGCCTGTGCTCTTGACCAGAATTGAATCTGGGGCCCTTCAGTCCGCAGGCCAATGGTTCTATCCACTGAGCCAAACCGGCTAGGGCTGTCCTGCTTCTGGTCACCTCTACCAGTGAGACGCTGGTCTGAGCCACCTGTCACCTCCACCACCGTGGTGCTGGTCTGAGTCAGGGCCTCGTCTGTGGATCACTGCAGCAGTCTGTATGGCTCTCACTCTCCTGTTTTGCTCTTTTACAATGAATTCTCTACTCCAAGTGATTTTATGAGTGTTTGTCAGATCTTGTCGGTCCTCTGCTCAAAATCTCTACTAGCTTCTTATCTGATTCAAAGTAAAATCCAGGTACTTAAAGTGGCTTATAGTGTCCCACATGGCTCTGTCTGCCCCCCTCACCTCCACCCCCGACCCCCGCCATCCCTCTATAAACGTGACCTGTCACTGTCCCCTTGGTCACCTGCTCCATCCGGTTTGGGCCCTTTGCTGTGCCAAGCGTGCTCCTGCCTCTTCACCCTCTTCTTGTTTCCCTTGTCATTCTTTCAGCCCCTCCCTTACCTCACATAGGGCTTTCCCCAAATGTTAACCTCATAAGAGAGGCCTCCGTGACCCCTCTGTGCATAATACCTTCTGCCTCCACTCCCTTCCCCTACCCTGTCTTGGTTGGTGTCTAAGCACTTACCTTATTAACATCTATTTTTATTTATCGTACTATAGTCCATTGGAATACAGTCTCAGGAGCAGAGAAATTCTGTTTTCTTTATTGCTTTATCCTCACTATAGAGAGTAGAGTTGGAAGAAGGCAGGTGTGCTATAAATATTTATCAAATATATCAAATATATGAATGAGTGAATGATGGTTACATAGACCATTTTCCATTCATCTCTGAGATCCTTAAAGTGTGGTAATAAAAAATGTGTGCCCAGCCCTAACTGGTTTGGCTCAGTGGATAGAGCATTGGCCTGCGGACTGAAGAGTCCTGGGTTCGATTCCAGTCAAGGGCATGTACCTTGGTTATGGGCTCATCCCCAGTAGGCGGTGTGCAGGAGGCAGCTGATCGATGTGTCTCTCTCATCGATGTTTCTAGCTCTCTATCCCTCTCCCTTCCTCTCTGTGAAAAAAATCAATAAAATACATTAAAAAAAAATGTGTGCCCTGGCCAGTGTGGCTTATGGTTGGAATGTCATCCCATGCACCAAAGGGTCACGGGCTCGATCCCCGGCCAGGGAACATACCCGGTTGTGGGTTCGAACCATGGGAGGCAACTAATCAATGTTTCTCTTTCACATCGATGTTTTTCTCTTTCTCTCCCCCTCTCCCTAAAAAAATTAAACAAAAACATATCCTTGGGTGAGGGTTTTAAAAAAAACAACTGTGATGAAGGTATAGTCTAGAACAGTTTTTCCCCTTGACAGGTGTCTAATTTTATTAGGTGCTTTTGGGTATAGATAGAAGAGCTTAGCTTTTCGTTTGTAACCAAGTTGATTATCATTTTCCCCCTGCGGGTTTCCTGCAGCCTTTAGTAGTGAATCATACTGACTTGGTTAAGAACTGCTTTTTCGAATGAAGATTCTTAATAGCCATTTTATACAGAGATGCCTTTACTGCTTACAAAGCACCTCTGATATTTTCCTACTTTGTTAATTTTCATCAAAAGCTACTAAATTCCTTTCAAGTTCACTACCTCCTGCCTTCAGCTTGAAAACCATTGGTGTGGTCCATATGGAAAATGTATCTCTACCCATCATTTTGAGAGTCTACTTTCACAGACATTATTCCTGGGGCTCTAAATATTGACTCCTACTTGAAAAAGGAAAGATTTTGCACACACAAAAAAGAAATACGTACAAAAACCAAAGAAAGCCAACAGTCCATAGGCCCCATGGCCACTTTTATCCTTGATGATTCTAGATATAGAGAGAGAGAAAGGGAAAGGGAGAGAGAGAGAAACATCCACGCGAGAAACATCACTTGGTTGCCTCCCATATGTGCCCCAACTAGGGATGGGACCTGCGACCTGGGTATGTGCCCTCACCCAGAATTGAACCTGAGTCCCTTTATGCACGGGATGCTGCTCTAATCACTGAGCAACACTGGCCCGGGCGAGAGAGTGATGTATATTTTTACTGTAAACCTTTACCCACCCCACCCCCGATGTCTTCCTGAAGGATATTTCCCAGCAGGAGGTGAAGGACACTCTCTGCTTACACTCTGAACTTCAGACACGTGGATGTATAAGGATTTTTCTCCCAAACATGTCTTTCCAACCAGTTCAGTGTCTCCAAGGCTCTGAACATTGGAGTAAACTTCCAATAAAATAATTCAAAGGAAAGGCTTTCAACGTGGCCTGGGGACATCCTCTGCTAATGCGTCTGGAAGGGTTTCCTAGACCTGAGCATTTGGTCGGATGTGCACACAGTAGGCAGAAGAGAAGGCTTTTAGTAAGGTGCAGCTTCATCATCAAAGTATGTTTCTTTTTTCCAAAACAGATTTGTAAAAAACGGTGTTTGTTGTGCTCTGTATAAACCTTTTATACTAAATAAATAGCAAACTACATTCTTCTCAAAGATGTGACTAGTGTTCCTGAGGCCTCTGCCATATGTATCATGCACAGTGAAACCGTTTTTGCAAAAGCAGTGACTTAAGCAGCCAGCCCTAATGGTTCATTAAAGCATTTCTCCTTTTTTTAGCTAAAAATCATAGGGTTCTTTCTGCTTTTGTGTAAAGTTTGTACAGCTAGCCGTGTAAAATACGGACACCTTTTAAAAAACAGAAGTGAAGTAGAAACTCAAAATCCTTTTGATTCAGTTCTTTTATGTTTCATAAAAAGGGGGGGGGGGAATAATGCAAGACCCAGAATTTTGGAGTGGTTGGTGTGCGTCCCCTTCTTTTTACTTTTTGATTGGCTGCCTATGTGCCAGTTGATGATGTAGCTGAGCTGTTGGTGCTGCCACCGCTGCCCATAATCCATGTGAGGCTGCAGGGACCACCACTGCAGCTGCCCGGGACTGCATAAAGCTTCCCACTCCAGCGAGGTTGATAACAGCAGCATGCTGAGCAGATACGGCCTGTTCTGGACCCACAGGGTTTTGTTCAGAGCCCTGCTCCCCTGGCTGCTGCAGACTAGAAGCTGTAGGTTGCTGGGGTGGTTGAGTTGTCGAGGAAGTATTTTTCTTGCTCTGCAGCCACCACATTTCTAACTTGTGGCTCACTTTTGAAACCTAGTCCAATGCCTAAATGTGTCTTGTTAGTGAGTAGTGAATGGGAGCCTGGTGGACCATCTCTTGGTTCCCAGAGTCATGTAAATCTACATGATACATGATAATAAAAACGGAGCTTTCTCCTGGTTCCATAAAGCCTCTGGGTGTTGGCCTACGTTTATGTATAACCTTGACATTTCTGAACAAAAGCATCCACATGCCCATCTCCAAATTCTCTTTATTCTTTTAGGAGATAAGAGTCTGCGTAACATGGAGGTTATTCAAGAAATTGGATTAAGGGACCTGGCCCACGAAGAGTTTTTCTACTCACAAATCTGGCAACAGGTTACCAAGGGTTTAACCAGATGTCAAGATTCCACAGTAAACATTCAAGGAACTGGCTCTCTGTTGGAAAAACAAGGTGATGCGCTTTATAAATATGAGGAATTCGGTAAGGGCTTTAATCAGCGTTCGCATCTTCAGGTTCACCGCAGAGTCCATAATGGAGAAAAACACCACAAAGGAGAGATGTGCGAGAAAGCTGTTATTCAGGACTTTTGTCCTCAAATTAATAAGATGGCCCAGGCGGGAGAGAAGCCCTGCAAATGTGAAAAATGTGAAAATGCTTTCCACCGGTTTTCAAATCTTCAAACCCATCAGAGAGTCCACAGTAGAGGGAAATCGTACAAATATGATACACCATGTAAGAATTTTAGTCAGAGGTCATATCTTCCTCATCATCAGAGAGTTCTTACAGGAGAAAATCCACACAAATTTGAGGAGTGCGGGAGAAATGTTAAGCAAAGCTCACATTGTCAAGCTTCTCTGATAACCCACACATCAGAGAAACCCTATAAATGTGAGGAGTGTGGGGTGGGCTTCAGTCAGAGAGCACATCTTCAAGTCCATCAGAGAGTTCACATGGGAGAGAAACCTTACAAATGCGAAAAGTGTGGGAAGGGCTTCCGTTGGCATTCACGACTGCAGGCTCACCAGCGAATGCACACAGGTGAGAAGCCATACAAATGCGATGCATGTGGCAAGGCTTTTAAGCATAGCTCACACCTTAACATTCATTGTAGAATCCACACAGGAGAGAAACCCTATAAATGTGAGGAGTGTGGGAAAGGCTTCAGTGCAGGCTCACACCTTCAAGTCCATCAGAGAGTCCACACTGGAGAGAAACCGTACAAATGTGAGAGGTGTGGGAAGGGCTTCGGTCAGGCCTCAAATCTTCTGGACCATCAAAAAGGCCACACTGGTGAGAAACCCTATCCATGTGATACCTGTGGGAAAGGCTTCAGTCGGAGGTCAGAACTGAAGGCTCACTGTAGAATCCACACAGGAGAGAAACCCTATAAATGTGAGGAGTGTGGGAAGGGCTTCAGTCAGCCCTCAAATCTTCTGTCCCATCAAAGAGGCCACACTGGAGAAAAACCATACAAATGTGGTACATGTGGGAAGGGCTTCAGTCGGAGTTCAGAACTGAAGGTTCACGGTAGAATCCACACAGGAGAGAAACCCTATAAATGTGAGGAGTGTGGGAAGGCCTTCAGTCAGTCTTCAAGTCTTCATGTGCATCATCAAAGAGTCCACACAGGAGAGAAACCGTATCAGTGTGCAGAGTGTGGGAAGGGCTTCAGCGTAAGGTCACAGCTTCATCTCCATCAGAAGGTCCATACTGGAGAGAAACCATATAAATGTGAGAAGTGTGGGAAGGTCTTTAGTAGGAGCTCATACCTTCAAGCCCATCAGAGAGTCCACACTGGAGAAAAGCCGTACAAATGTGAGGAGTGTGGGAAGGTATTCAGTTGGAGCTCAAGTCTTACAAAACATCAGCGAGTTCATGTTGACGATGAGGGTGATAAAGACTTTTCCTCATCAGAGAACTCATACAGGAAAGAAGCTCGGTAAAATTACATGTTTTCATACCTCAGAATGGGTGCTAAAATAGTCCAGTGATCAGCCCTGTTATAGAAAGCAAAACATTCGTTTGAAAGAGTGAGCACTTCAGCCAGAGCTCAACATGTCACACTGGTTGGGTGACCACATCAGAGAAGCCTTGTGAGGGTGGAGACATAAGTACTTTACGCAGAACCTTGACAGTTAGTAAATATTAAAAAGAAGAGAGGCGCCCTAACCAGTTTGGCTCAATGGATAGTGCGCCAGCCTGCAGACTGAAAGGTCCCAGTTTCGATTCTGGTCAAGGGCATGTACCTTGGTTGCGGGCACATCACCAGTGGGAGGTGTGCAGGAAGCAGCTGATCAATGTGTCTCTCTCATCGATGTTTCTAACTCTCTATTCCTCTCCCTTCCTCTCTGTAAAAAATCAATAAATATAGTTAAAAAAAAGAAGAAGAAGAAGAAGAGAGGCTTAGAAAGGATGGGTCTGATCTGAAGTTAACAAACAACACTAAGATGAAATGCTAGAAACTCCCCTAGCATGGGTGGGGAACATCCGGCCTGTGGGCTGGATAAGGCCCACAAAATCTTTTGGTCTGGCCCGGTTTGACCAAAAATAGCAGGCTAATTTTTAAATTGATAATTTATATGGCCCATGAATGGTATTATAAATATCCAAATGGCCCTTGGCAGAAAAAAGGTACCCCACCCTTGCCCTAGAATGTAAGTGTGAAGAGGGTAACAGCTTTGTTGACTGCCAAATCTACTCTGCCTTTTCAGTGCTTAACACATTGTGGGTGTTCACTATATTTTTCCCATTGACTTTCTAGAGAGAGTGTAAGGAAAAGGAGGAGAGAGAGATTGATGTGAGAGAGACATGTCAATTGGGTGCCTCCCACACGTGGAACCTGTAACTCAGGTATGTGCCTTTGACCAGAAATCAAACCTGAGACCGTTCAGTTCAAAGGCTGGCGCTCAAATCACTGAGACACACCAGCCAGGGCCAGTAATTGTTAATGCATAAAAGAGAGAACAGCCATATTTGAAATTTCTGTTCAGTTCATCTCTAAATATTTATATAAGCTTATACTTAAAAGAGGAATTCTGCAAGGCTTGGAGCACAATTTAAATTAGACACAGGGGCACATTTACAAACCTGCAGGTCCTGTGAACTAGTGTTTATCAAACTGAGGGTTGCAAACTATTAGTAGGTCCAGAAACCTATTCAGCTGTTATGAGCAGCACTTTTGTATGCTAACAATTGAAATTTGCATGCATATTGTAATTTGAAGTAAAAATCTCAAGTTTAGGGAGGAACCAAGATGGCGGCATAGATAATCTCCTGTACTTGCTGCCTCGCACAACCACATCAAAACTATAACTAAAAGACAAAACGGTTATCATCCAGAGGGGGAGAGAGAAACATCTATGTGAGAGAGACACATTGATTAGCTGCCTCTTCCATGGGGCATGGATTGAACCTGCAACCCAGCTATGTGCCCTTGACTGGGAATTGAACCTATGACCCTTTGGTCCAAGGGCTGACACTCTAACTACTGAGCAACCAGCCAGGGCTTCTTTACTTGTTCTTGATTTCCCATATACCCTATTTTCTTTTGTGAATTATTTTCTTGTTCTTGATTTTTGAGAGTTTTTTTGTATGTTCTGGATACATGTTCTTTGTCACCCATGTGTTTGCAAAGATTTTTATCCCTCTGTGCAATTTGTACTTTTAACTATTTTTCACAGATGGAGTTAAAAAATTTTTTTTATAAAGTTTAATTTTTTTCTTCCATGGGCTGCACTTTTGGTTTCAGATATAAGAACCCTGCCTAATCCAAGTTTACAAAGATTTTTTTCTCCTTTTAAAAAAATTAAATTTATTGGGGTGGCATTGGTTAATAACACAGAAGTTTATCTCCTTTTTTAAATCTAAACATTTAATGGTTTCAGCCCTGCCTGGTGTGTCTCAGTTGGCTGAGTGTCATCCAGTGCAGTTAGAGGCCACTGGTTCTGTTCCCAGTCAGGGCACATGCCCAGGTTGTACGTTTGGTCCCTGGTTGTTTGGTCCCCAGTCGGGGTGCATGCCAGAGACAACTGACCAATGCTTCTCTCTCACAGTGATGTTTCTCTCTCTCTCTCTCTCCCTCTCCCTTCCTCTTTTAAGGGAAAAATAATTTTAAAAAAAATAAAAATGTTATGGTTTCAGGTTTTACATTTCAGGCTATGAGCCATGTGAATTCATCTTTACAAAGTGTGAGGTCAGGGTCCAGGACCCACTTTTTTGCATATGAACATAAAAGTAAGCCTCCTTTTAACACCGAATTACTGTTGCACCTTGGTGAAAAATCCATTGACCGTACATGTGTGGGTCTTTCTGGCCTCTGGTTCCATTGGTCTATCTGTCTATCATTTTGCCATATGTAGTTTAATACAATGTCTTAAAACCAGAGAGTATGAGTCTGCCAACTACATTTTTTTCAAAATTATTGGGGCTAGTCTTATTCGCTTTTCAGTAGTATTTAGAATTGGCTTCTTGATTTTTAAAAATAAGCCCTCCCTTGGGATTATATTGGGATTGAACTGGATTTGACATCTTGGCATTATTGAATTTTCTAAATCATAGACACACTATATCTACCTGGTTGGTTAGGACTCCTTTAAGTTCTTTCATCAGTAACTTGTCGTTTTCAGCATATAGATCCCACACATATTTTATTAGATTCATACTTAAGTTCTCCATGTTTTCTGGTGTCAAAATAAACAGTACTTACTTTTCAAATTTTAATTTCCAATTGTTCATTAGTAGTATTTAGAAATACAGTGGACTGTTTTATGTTGACCTTGTATCCTACATTCTTGCCAAACTTGCATGTTAGTTAAAGTAACGGTTGTGTAGATTCCTTGGGTCTTTCTGTATAGACAATTATGTCATCTATAAGAAGTTTTATTTTTTCCCCTGCTAATTGATATGCATATCCACTGTGGTGTGAAGACCCCGGCCCCCTCTCACCCCCAAGGGTAGATTTGGTGGGATCACAGGTGGGAGGGCATGGCTGTCCAGAAGAAGGTCCAGGACAGAGAGAGCGTTCAGTGTGCAGGCATTTTATAGAGAAGTTCAACAAGGGTGATGGGAGGGGACAAGCACTTATCAGGTGGTGGGTGAACCTTCTGAGGGTTGTGAAGGGGAGGCAGTGGATACAGGCCAGATGATGCTTACAGGTTGCTGGCATTAAATCAAACACCCAAGTTTCTTTCCTGTGGTCTTCACCTCTGACATTTAGGCTAGCATGGAAACCTCCAGGTTTGTTTGTTTTTTTTAAATATATTTTTATTGATTTCAGAGAGGAAGGGTGAGGGACAGTGAGATAGAAACATCAGTGATGAGAGAGAATCATTGATTGGCTGCCTCCTGCATGCACTGGGGATTGGACCCTCAACCCGGACACGTGCCCCTACCATGAGCTTCTGGTTCATAGGTCAACGCTCAGCCACTGAGCTACACTGGCCAGGCATCCGGGTTTTCTTATAAACAAACTTGTATTTGAAAGAGACCACATTTGCAAAGCAATTATGATAGCTTCCTGAAAGGTAATGTGGGGCCAGATAATGTTAATTCAGCCAGCAGAAGGAGCCAGAAGAAATCAGTGGGATTCAGGAAGTCTCTTGGAATATCTTAGTAATTAAATAAAATCGTAGACTATTGTTTTATTTTTCTGGAGTATTTTACTGTATTATTGGCCCACCTGCAGACAGAGGTTCCCTTCAAGGGACCACCTTGAGATGTCAGTAGCCTAATACAATATGTGTCTCTCTCATCGATGTTTCTCTCTCTGTGTCTCACCCCCTCCCTCCCACTCTCTAAAAATCAATGGAATAATATCGTCGGATGAGGATTAACAACAACAGCAAAAAAGGTCATAATTCCGTAATACCTTCTTCAATGGGACTTTGTGGGTGTTCATAAATTTAATAGCAAATGGCAGATTCCCTGAGGTCTATTTTGTTATGGGTTCACTCAGCGAGATAGACCACCGACTCAGAATTTAAATTTAAGAGCCTTTATTAAGCTGGCCAGCTGACTACAACACGTCCCTCCTCGCAGGGAGCCTCATACTGCAGCCCTGGCCGAGGGTACAGCAAAGCTTTTTATCTGCAAAAACTACAAAGTATTTCAAAAAAGAACAAACAAAACTGCAGAGTGGTTCAGTAGCAGTTCCTGGTACTGGCAGGGTAAAAGGTTCACATAAAGTTTGCAAGTACAAACGGGGGCAAAGCAGGGTCACACCTGGCTGGGTTTAATCATCACACATTCCTTTTCTAAGATAATTAGTAATTCTTCTCTGCCAGGTCCCTGCCTCTAGCACAGTTTAACATGGCCAATTGTAAGGGCATTGGATTTGAGCTTTTTAACTGTTTACTCCCAACACTGCTGACACCAAATGTGTGTGTGTGGAGCAGGGAGGGGGTTCTCACACCACTTCGCCAGCTCTCCAACACCGCCAGGATGTCCAGCGATTCGGTTCATTTTTGACACTAACTACCCAGAGTTAGCCTGAGACCCTACAGATTAAGGGCTCAGTCCCACAAGACTGCCTCCACTTTAGACTCCAATCACAAGTCCTGGGCCTGCTGTAATTCTGACAGACCAGCTATAAATTAGAAGTTCCCACAATCCCTTTCTTGGGTTCAATAATTTGCCAGAACAACTCACGGAACTCAGGAAAACAGTTTACTTAATATTACAGGACACTATACAGGATACAACTCAGGAACAGCCAAACGAGATGGATTCATAAAGCAGGGTATGAGTGTAGGGCTTGGTGCTTCCATGCCCGCTGAATGTGCCACCTTCCCAGCACTTAGATGTGTCCCCCAACCTGGAGGCTCGCAACCCCATCCTTTAGAGGTTTGTGGAAGTTTCATTAAGGAGGCTTGCTGGATGAAGTCATTGACCATGAGTGACTGAACTCAAGCTGAAACCCCTCTCCCCTCCCTGGAAATCAGCAGGTTTTGGGACTGAAAGTTCCAACTTTCTAATTGTGCCTTGGTCTTTCTGACAACCAGCCCCTGTCCTGAAACTATCGAGGGGCCCATCAACCATTGCTTCATTGGAACAAAAGAGGCTCCTATCACACATGAAACTCCACAGGGTTTAGGAGTTCTGTGCCAGAAACTGGGGATGAAGACCAAATAAATACTGTATATGTTTCTTATATCGATATCACAGGGCTCACACTTATATAAATGTTCATTAGATCAAGCATCCAACTTAAGATGGAGATGGGCAATTTCACTGGGGTCATGACAAGTGATAAAAGATGGGTGTTTGAATTCCAAGGACTTGGTGTCCAGTGATATTCCTAATAGTGAAGATTATTTTCTTTTTAAACTTTGAAGGGTCACCAGGCACCAGTATGATCTGCTATCCAACATCAATAAAATCCTGTATAATAAAGAGGTAATATGCAAATTGACCATCACATCCTTGTACAAGATGGCTGCCCCCATGTCGTCAAAGATGGCCACCACCATTTTCAAAAAAAAAAAAAAAGAAAGAAAAGATGGCCACCACAAGATGTGTGTATAGAAACGTGTGTAGTTTGAACCAAGGGGTTATGGCATATGAATATCTTTAGCTTTAGTAGCTTTCCCTTCAAAAATGTTCCAAAGTGGCTCAGCCAACATGGCTCAGTGGTTGAGCTTTGACCTATGAACCAGGAGGTCACAGTTTGATTCCTGGTCAGGGCACATGCCAGGGTTGCAGGATTGATCCCCAGTGTGGGGTATGCAGGAGGAAGCCAGTTAATGATTCTCTCTCATCACTGATGTTTCTCTCTCTCTCCCTCTTTTCCTCTCTGAAATCAGTAATTTTTAAAAAATATTCCAAAGCGGTTGTACCGACTTACACTACAAAGAACAGTATTGTCAATATAAGAAACATTCAAACCTGTGAAAAATTTTCGTGAATTTATTTGAGCCAAAATATCAACAAATGCCAGGAAGCAAAATCTCACCAGATTGAGACAATGCTGCAGAGAATGGCAGTTTTGCACTTTATTTTATGCATTACAATCAAAAGATGAGACCTACACGAGTTACATGAAATCCATTGGTGACAGATGGGGAGGCAGGAGAAAGCAAGGCAGGAAACTTCTGGGATTGGATAAAAGTAAAATGACAGACACATACTTCTTTAACA
The DNA here is from genome assembly GCA_036010255.1 of Myotis pilosus. Taxonomy (NCBI): domain Eukaryota; kingdom Metazoa; phylum Chordata; class Mammalia; order Chiroptera; family Vespertilionidae; genus Myotis; species Myotis pilosus. Next base: position 1,426,193 of record JASKON010000029.1, read on the forward strand.
ATCAACAATGAACTCAATAACAATGAGGGAATTTGTGGTCTCAGAGGAGCGGTGCCTGTGCTTTGAGGGGTCCGGAAAAAAGAAAATTACTTTGACATTCAAAGATATGTTATTGTAGAGGCAAAAAGACAATAGACAGGCTCAGTTAAGGTAAAGATTGACCTTTGTCAGGGAAGATGCCGGCCAGGACATGACTACCTAAAGTGTCCATTTCAGACCATCCTTGGTGGTTATTTTTGGTCTCTGAGTTTGCAAGACCCCGCAGGCAGGCTTCTCTGAGCTTGTCAGTTTAGCACGTGGTCCCTTTTCATCCACAGTGTGACAGTCTTGGCATTTTGCTAAGTTGTTTTTTGTTTGTTTGTTTTTTGTCTTTTAGCTTTTCTTGTGAGAATGTAGTGCTATCTCAAGTTAATTTAATCAATTTAATTATGACCAATAGTATTTAATAACTTTACATGTGATTCCTGATTATAGCATTATAACCTACCAAACCACTGGTACCACTACGTCAAGGATAGAGTTTAGCCCTGGCCGGTTTGGCTCAGTGGATAGAGTGTCAGGCTGCAGAATGAAGGGTCCTGGATTCGATTTTGACCAAGGGCACATGCACAGGTTGTGGGCTCGATCCCCAGTAGAGGGTGTGCAGAAGGCAGCCAGTCAATGATTCTCTCTCATCGTTGATGTTTCTCTCTCTCTCTCCCTCTCCCTTCCTCTCTGAAATCAATAAATATATATATTTTTAAAAGAATAGAGGTTAATACCTTTGTTAACATAAATCATTGAAACCTGTAAAGAATTTTTGTGAGTTTATTTGAGCCAAACTGTCATATGCCAGGAAGCAGAACCTCAATGAATTGAGATAATGCTCCGGAGAAGGATCAATTAACATGATAATGAAGGAATTTGTGGTATCTGTCCTGGCGCCCAGCACATTTGGTTGTGCCCCAGGGGGCTCCAGAAAAAGGGAGGTTACAAGTTACCCAAACATTTCAAGGGTGTGTTATCATAGATGCAAAAAGACAGATAGGCTCAGTTAAGGTAAAGTTTAACCTTGTCAGGGAAGATACTGGCCTAGGACGTAACTGCCCACCATAACTGTTTTGGTTAAAGTTTAATTTCAGACCATCCTTTGTGGTTCCTTTAGGTCTCTGAGTTTGCAAGACTGCCATGCAGGCCTCCCCTGAGCTTGTCAGGTCAGCATGTGGCCGCTTTCGTCCACACCTTCGCACATCATTGCCTCTCCCAAACCATTCTCCCTTGCCCGTTCTTCAAACACCCCGCTTTAATTCTCGTACAGTTAAGATTACACACAAGGTTACCCTCCTCCTTTCTTCTCCCTACTGCCCCTAAATTGAACACTTCCTAGTTTGAGATTAATTTTTAATTTCGTGGCTCATTGTTCACTTTTCCAACAATACTGTAATCATTGAAGACATTTAGTCATGCCTATCGAAAAATTTCTGCTCGTGGATTCAGGAAAGGGAAACACCAGCCCTCAGTGTCGTTTGCCACGTTACCGCCGTGAGGGCGACGGGGCAAACTTCGTTCCCACGACTTCCGTGGTCCTGGTGGTCCCTCTCCATAGGGTACGGAGCACTTCCGCTTGAGGCGGGCGAGAATGCGGACCCAGTCCCCGGGCTTTCTGGGAAGTGTAGTCCACAGGTCCCGCAGAGTCGCGGACACTTCCGCCTGGGCGCCGCCGGGGCAGGGGAATTCTGGGAAGTGTATTTCCAGCGTTGCGCTTCCTCCCTGGGCGCCCAGGTGACCGTCTGCGCTAAGTGGGCTCTGCGGTAAGTGGGCTCCGTGTTTGCCCAACCTCCCGAACTTCTCTGGGTCCCGGTAAAACCCGGCCGGCCACCGGTTTGGGAGGAAGAGGTTGTATCCGAGAGCGGGGGTGTCAGGGCTTGGGCGGCAGGCATTCCCCTCGGCGGGGCGCGTCCGCGTCTGGGGCGGTCGGGTCCGGTGTCCCCAGCGCTTTCCGCCTCCCGGGGCCGCGCACCGTCCACCCGCTTTGCGGTTTCCCGAGGCAGAACATTGAACGAATTACCTACACCTCTGTCTCCGACGTTTTTCTGTGAAGTTGGGATGACAGGACTATCTTAATGCAGCGGTTTGAGTATTAAACGAGAGTATACGTAAAAGTCTCCAGGCAGTTCTCGGCAGGTGGTAAGTGGTGGTAAATGGTGGCTTCTTGTGGTCGGTACTTCTCAGTTTTGGGAAGTGCTCGTTCCCCCGGAAACCGGGGAGTGCGATGGGTTTGGAGCTGGCTCTGCGGTGCCCAGGCATTGCTTTCCCTGTGATCCCAGTAGGAAGCTGGACTTCAAGCCACTCCTGGCTGGGAAGGAGGAGGCAGTGGGGAAGGCGCCGGACAGCTCTGATTTCTCGGACAGGGATGTTAGAAACAGGACAGGGCCCAGAAGGAGTCAGTTAGGCTCAGCCTCCTGTCTCCGCACTGAGACTTCATGACACTTCGTCTCTCCCAGGAGTGGAATCTTAAACTAGTCCATCAGGAATCTCCAGATGAGCACTAGGTGGGTCAGCTGCCATGGACCTTTGCCTTCCCCTGCAGGAACGTGGCCTTGCAACGCCCAAGAGGCTGCTTTGTTCTGCTATAACTTCCTTATTCTTGCTCTAGTCTGCATGTTTGTTTGTTTTTAAATCTTTATTTTAAAGATTTGTTGAGAGGATTGCAGATGTCCCTCTTCCCGCCCCCCATTGCCCCTCCTTCTACCCAGTTTCCGCCCCAGCCCAGGCCTTCACCACCCTGTTGTCTGTGTCCATAGGGGATGCATATTTGCATATAAGGTTTTAGGTTAATCTCTTCCCGTCCCTTCTCCCCCTTCCCTCTGAGATTCGTCAGTCTGTTCCATGTTTCCATTTTATTCATCAGTTTATTTTGTTCATTAGATTTCTTCTTCGTTTATTTTGATTTTTTGATACAATTGTTGATAGATCTGTATTTATTGCCATTTTATTGTTCATCTTTTTTCTCCTTCTCCTCTTCCCCTCCCCCTCCTCCTCTACTCCCTCCTCCTTCTCCGCCTCCTCTTCTTAAAGAATACCCTTCAACATTTCATGTTATTCTGGTTTGGTGATGGTGAACTCCTTTTGCTTTTTCTTATCTGTGAAGCTCTTTATCTGACCTTCACTTCTGAATGATAGCTTTACTGGATAAAGTAATCTTGGTTGTAGGTTCTTGGTATTCATCACTTTGAATATTTCTTGCCACTCCCTTCTGGCCTGCAAAGTTTCTGTTGAGAAATCAGCTGACAGTTGTATGGGTGCTCCCTTATAGGTAACTGCTTTTCTCTTGATGCTTTTAAGATTCTCTCTTCATCTTTAACCCTTGGCATTTTAATGATGAAGTGTCTTGGTGTGGTTCTCTTTGGGGTTCTCTGAGCTTCCTGGACTTGTAAGTTTATTTCTTTCACCAGGTAGGGGAAGTTTTCTGTCATTATTTCTTCAAATCGGTTTTCAATATCTTGCTCTCTCTTCTTTGGCACCCCCATAATGTGAATATTGGTACACTTGAAGTTGTCCCAGAGGCTCCTTACACTATTTTCATATTTTTGGATTCTTTTTTCTTTTTGCTCTTCTGATGGGGTGTTTTTTGCTTTCTCATATTCCAAATCATTAATTTGATTCTGGAATCCTCTATGCTACTATTGAATCCCTGTAAATTCTTTATTTCAGTTAGTGTATGTTTAATTTCTGACTGGCCCTTTTTCTTTTTAATTTTGTTTTATTGCTTCAAGTATTACAAAGAGTAGTACATATGTCTCCTTTTCTTTTTCCCTTGACCTTCCCCCGGCCTCCCCTATGCCCCAGTGCCTTGTGTCCATTGGTTATGCTTATATGCATGCATACAAGTCCTTCGGTTGATCTCTTATCCCCTGCTCCCCCAACCCTCCCCAGCCTTCCCGCTGCAGTTTGACAGTCTGTTCCATGCTGCTCTGCCTCTGTATCTATTTTTTTTTATATTTTATCATTTTATTAGGAATAATTCCAAATGGGTTATGAAGAAAACTTATTCATTTGAGTTTGATGAGTTTTCCAAAGCAAAGAGTCAGGCTGATACCAAAGCAACATGCAACATAAAAAAGATACAATATAAAGAAAGACAATCTGCTGGGCATTAAAAATCATCTCCATATGAACTCTGCTACCAGCATAGAACTAATTAGCTATTGAATCCAAACCACACCAAGGTAAGCTTGGCTGATGGAAGCCAGGAGTCATAATCGGGGGGAGAGAAGGGAGGAGTAATAAATTCCTCAGTGCAAGAGATCTCAGTAGTGTTTTGGAGCATTTCCCTGGCTGGTACAAGCAGTATTAGAAAATCTTTTTGGCAAGGGAGGAAAATAAATACAAATGGAATGTTACATTTTATTTTTAAATCAGCAGACTGTCCCAGGAATGATAAAGGTATCAGTAAAGTAGTAAGGGGATAACTTTAAAGCATTATTTTTTGTGGGCTCAAAAAACATTCAAAACGGATTTATTTAAAGGTGTCACAATAGCTAAGTTCAGGCATATAGGCTTAAGGGAAGTAAAATTAAAAGAGGACACTTTTTCCCCCAAGTTAAAGATAATTTCTTTAAAACCAAGCATATTGCTAAAGTGCAACATTTATCCTTGGTAAACAATAATTGGCAACAGAATAAGTTTAAACGCTGTAAAATTCTGCCCAAACCAGTTCCAGATACTGTTTAATAACCAACATGTAAACTAATTTTGTTGTAACAAGCCTAGACAAATTCTATCCAACATGTCCTTGATTAGATACCCCGTTTCATTTAACGTTTTAAAAGCTCATTTGACAGCCAGTCAAGTCCCTCATACAGGCCAGTTCCTTGTGTAGCACAAGTGGCTTGAACATACCATGTTCTGTTATGAAGAGACTGAAGACCTAATTTATCTGTCATTGCACTGATGGCCATAGCATTTGGCAAATCCTGTTTATTTGCAAAAAGCAGCGACACTGCATCTTGCAGCTCATCTTCCTGAAGCATTTTTTGCAGCTCTTCAGCTCCTTCCTGAATTCTTTCATGATCATTGCTATCTACCACAAAAATAAGACCCTGGGTGTTCTGGAAGTAATGCCCCCAGAGAGGCCTTATTTTATCTTGACCCCCAACATTCCATACTGTGAAGCAAATGTTCTTATATTCTACTGTTTCCACATTAAAACCAATGGTAGGAATTGTGGTGACTGTCTCCCCTAACTTCAGTTTATACAGAATGGTCGTCTTGCCAGCAGCATCCAATCCAACCATCAAAATGCGCATCTGCTTCTTGCCGAAGAGGCGGGAGAAGAGGGAGGGGATGGTGAGGCCCATGGCGGTAGTTGCACTCGCAATGGGCAGGAGCAGAAGGGGTTCGGAGCTTCCCCCGGCCTTCTCTTTTCACGCTCCCAGCAAGCTGAGCGAGAAGGAGAGGAGCTAATGAAGAAAGAGGGCGGCAGGGGGGGCTCACTAGCTGGTATGCTGGGCGATGCTCCGGGACCAGAATCAGCGGGGCGCGGACCTCTGTATCTATTTTTGCTCATCAGTTTATAATGGTCTCTATTACCCATAAATGAGTGAGATCATGTGGTATTTTTCTTTCATTGACTGGCTTATTTCACTTAGCACAATGCTCTCCAGCTCCATCCATGCTGTTGCAAATGGTAAGAATTCCTTCTTTTTTACAGCAGCATAGTATTCCATCGTGTGGATGTACCACAGTTTTCTAATCCATTCATCTGCTGATGGGTACTTAGGCTGTTTCCAGATCTTAGCTATGGTGAACTGTGCTGCTATGAACATAGGGGTGCATATATCCTTTCTGATGGGTGTTTCTGGTTTCTTGGGATATATTCCTAGAAGTGGGATTATTGGGTCAAATGGGAGTTCCATTTTTAACTTTTTGAGGAAACTCCATACTGTCTTCCATAGTGGCTGCACCTGACTGGTCCTTTTTCATGTCTTTAAAATTCTCACTAAGATCCTTGAAATTCTCATTAAGATCCTTGAAAGTCTAAGTCCCTTGAACCTCTCATTAAGATCCTTGAGCAAACTTATAACCATTGTTTTGAACTCTTTACCTAGTAGTGTGCTTGTTTCCATTTCATTTCGTTCTTTTTCTGGAGATTTCTTCTGTTCTTTCATTTGTCACATGTTTCTTTGTCCCACATTTTGGCAGCTTCCATGTGTTTGTTTCTATGTATTAGGTTGAGTTGCTGTATCCTGGAATTGGTAGATTGGCCATGTGTAGTAGGTGTCCTATAGGGCCCAGTGGCTCAGCCTCCCCAGACACCTGAGCTGGGCCCTCTAGGTGTGCCCCTGTGTGGGCTGTGTGCACAGTCTTATTGTAGTTGAGCCTTGATTTCGAGGAGTTGACCTCCAGGCCAATTGACGGTGAGGACCAGCTACGACTACAGTGGAAGAGCCACTGTGCAAGAGACACCCTTATGGAGCAGGACATGCTTCAGTGGGGCTTTGGTGCTCACAGAGTCTACTCCTTGAGTGTGTGGCTTGTGATGTGTAGAGTTGTAATCTGGTATAGTCTGAAGCTGTCCACCAGGTACGCTGGCTCTGGGGCCTTCTGGGACGGGCAAAGTCTGCCACTGCTTGAGGCCACCTGTCAGGAGCTACAGAAGGATCTGCAGATGGCTGCTGTTTGCTATTTGTATTGGGCTTGGAGGTGCCCAGGCTAGGCCAAGCTGTGAAGCAAGGCAGACTAGTGCGAGTGCCAAATCTTGGATATCTTATTGATAGACTAGAGGCCCGATGCACGAAATTTGTGTAAGGGGCTCAGCCCCTGATGCTGCAGCAGCTGACTCTGCCTCCGCCCCCGCCCGCTGCCATGGCCGCCTCTGCCTTAGCACTTCCCCCATGCCACCCCCCACCACCATGGCTTCATTCAGAAGGTCATCTGGAAGGACGTCCAGAAGGATGCCTGGTCTAATTAGCATATTATGCTTTTTTTATTAAAGATATGGGGCATGTTGACACCAGCTGCTCCTCGTTTGAGAGATTTTAGGAAAGTCTAAAGCCTGAACCAGGACAGGACATTCAGACGGAAAAGCCACTGCAAACAACTTGGGTGGGGCTGCAAGTTGGATGGGGCAGGTTTCTCAGGGAATCACCAGGGTGGAGTGAACCCTGTGAGCCTCACTGATGGAAACTCAGATATGGCTGCCAGTCAGCTCTGAAATGGGGGTGGTCCCAGCACAGGAACGATGACCCCTGCAAGCATCCTTGTCTGGGAAAAAGCCGCCCCTGTGTTCCTGCCCCAATGCCAGACAATCCAGTTCCTCCCATATGTCCCTGATTCCCCCAATGCTGCTGTCCAGCGCTGGAGCTCAGAGGGAGCGGGACTGTGTAACTCCTGTGCTGGCCCTTTAAGAGGAAATGCCTGGTTCTCCAGCAGCCTCCATATCACTCAGTCTCAATCCCTGATGGTTTTTTTTTTTTTTTTTTTTTTTTTTAATATATTTTATTGATTTTTTACAGAGAGGAAGGGAGAGAGATAGAGAGTTAGAAACGTCGATGAGAGAGGAACATCGATCAGCTGCCTCCTGCACATCTCCTACTGGGGAAGTGCCTGCAACCCAGGTACATGCCCTTGACCGGAATCGAACCTGGGACCTTTCAGTCCGCAGGCCGACACTCAATCCACTGAGCCAAACCGGTTTCGGCAATCCCTGGTGGTTTTTACACCCCAAAGATACAGAGACTTCTCTTTCTAGCCCTGGAACCCTGGGTGGGAGTCTGGTGTGGGGCTGGGACCCCTTTGCTCCTTGCGGGAGACCTCCACAGCCAATATATCTGTCCCTCCCGAGTTAAAAACAAAACACATGTGTGTCGGACCAACCTGCTTTGTGCCTCCACCCCTCTGACCAGTCTCGATGCACTTCTTAATTTTTCTAGTCATAGGACTTACAGGCAGCCAGATTTCAGGGGGTTCTGAATGATGGTTATTCTGTATTTTAGTTGTAACTTTGAAGTGGTTGTGGGAGGATGTGAGTACCGGCATTTACCTACATCACCATCTTCGTTCTCTCTGCTATGCTATCTAATAAAGAGGGAATATGCAAATTGACCATTACCCCATCACAGAAATGGTGGTGCCCATAGCCACAAGATGGTGATGCCCAGTCCCTCAGCCCCACCAGAGCCCCCCAGTCATTAGGGCCGGCCCAGGGTGCAGGCAGGCCTCGGGTGGCGGCTGCCAAGCCGCCCAAGGCTGCCCGAGGCTCAGGTAACCAGGGCTGGCCAAGGCTTGCGCAGCAGCAGAGGTGTGATGGGGGCGTCGCCTTCCCCTGATAGCCGGGTCGCCTCCCGCCCCTCAGGGCTCCCAGACTGTGAGAGGAGGCAGGCCGGGCTGAGTTTTCATGCACCGGCCCTCTAGTTCCCATATATAGTTAATCCTCATTCTCATATCTCAGACCAACCACTAGCTTATTTCCTGTCGCTGTATTTTTCAACCTTTTATTTAAATGGGATAATACAATATGTGGTCTTTTGAGACTGGCTCTTTAACTTATAATGTTTCAAGATCATGTTGTAGTATATAGCATAATTCCATTTCTTTTTATTGCCCATGAATATTTTATTGTGGATATACCACCCTTTCCCTATCCATTCACCCACATAGGTGTACATTTTAGTTGTTTCCTGTTTGGGGTTCTTATGAATAACAGTTTTATAAACACTTAGGTGTAAGTTTTTGTGTGGAGATATGTTTTCATTTCTCTTTGATAGATACCTAGAAGTGGAAATGCTTGGTGATTGGTAACTTTAGGAATAACTTCTTAAGAAACTGCCAAAACTGTTTTCCACAAATCTTGTCCAGAATCTTGTGTTTCTTATCAGATACTAGAAACCAATTTGTTGTTGTTGTTTTTTTAGAAAACAGTTGTCTGTGGCCATTTAAAAATTATTGCTAAAGCTTCACATTGTTAGGGAAGACAATGAGGCAGAGTCAACAGATTTTTCAGAAGTTATGAGTGACCTTCACAGAACAGAACAATCACTTCAGAAGTACAGGTACCATACAATGTCTTTTGGTAGTGATTACATTATAGACCAATTTCATATTATAAAATACCATCTTTTTTACTATAGCTATAAAAATAAGAAATCCTTTTAGTATTTAAAGTGCTTTCCAGCTTTGAAGAGTTCAATTAATTTGGAGCTAATATTCTCTCAGTTGTACAGATGACACAATTGAGGAAAAGAGATGTTATTAATTTGCCCAAGACAACCCATCTCCGTGAGGTGCTGAATTAGGATTTGAACGCGTATATTGCTGCTCCAGAGATGATCCTTGCTCTGGACAGTCTATTGTCTCAATTTGTATCATACCAGAATCTGATTTGTGACCTTGGGTACCACAAGGCAGTGTTGGAGATGGTGCCAGTGTGTGTGTGGTGCAGGAATGGAGGCCCTGCTGAGATCTCGCCAAGCTGTGTACAGCAGCAGCCACCTCAAGAAAGGGGCTCCTTGGCTAATTCACAGGAAGTGTTCAGGGAGGTGAGCAATATCCCGGTCACCCTTTCATGCCCTTTTTCTGTCTTTTCAGAAACTCCCAGGCACAGCTCTGCCTGCCAGGACTCTCCATATCTCAGCCAGGACCTACATTTGCAGAAGTAAGAAGACAAGAATGACCACACTTAAGGTGCGTATGGTTCACTTTTTTACTGTTAAAAATTCCAACTCACTACTCAGAAGATCGCGTGCTGTTCCCTTTCCTGGATGACTCAAGGAGAACACCAGGCATTTAAAGACCTGTTTACTTTGTACTTGCTTTTAGTGTTGGTTTTATTTTGTCATTTCATTTTACTTCAAAAATATGTGGACAAATTAATAGAAATGACCACAAGTTCTCCAACTTTATTACTTCACTGCTGGCACATTATTATTTTCTTATATTCTCTTCCTCGTGTATTCATAGCTTAATTAATATTCACAATTACATCTAATATTAAATAGGGCTTTTTCATTTAATATCACATTTACTTTTTATGATTATGTAGTATTTCTATTATTGACACACTTTTTAATTTTTAACTTCTTACCACTATAGACATTAAGGGGATTTAGGAGTTTTGTTTTAAGTAACATTTGCAGTGACAATTTTTCTACCTGCAACTTTTTTCTCCAAAAAAAAATCAGTTCTCCAAATAACATGCCTATGTTTTGTCCTCAACATACTACGAGCTTAATGTTGAAAAAATGCATTGATACAGGCCCCATTGGAATTTCATAGGTAGGATATTCAAATCCGGCATAGCACCATAGGCACAAATATTGTTGGAGATTTTCACACAGGAGGAGCTAGTCAGCCGTGGGCAAACTACGGCCCGCGGGCCAGATCCGGCCCATTTGAAATGAATAAAACTTAAAAATAAAAAAGACCGTACCCTTTTATGTAATGATGTTTACTTTGAATTTATATTAGTTCACACAAACACTCCATCCATGCTTTTGTTCCGGCCCTCTGGTCCAGTTTAAGAACCCATTGTGGCCCTCGAGTCAAAAAGTTTGCCCACCCCTGAGCTAGATTCTGTCTTTCCTATGTCTGCGTCAGATCCTACATGTCTTTTACTTACTCATCTACTCTTTTTAAAATATATTTTTATTGATTTCAGAGAGGAAGGGAGAGGGAGAGAGAAAGAGAAAAATCAATGATAAGTGAAAATCAATCATTGGTTGTCTGCCTCTTGCATGCCCCCTATGGGGGATCAAGCCTGCATCTTGGGCATATGCCCAGGGAATGGAACAGTGACCTTCATAGGTCGCTGCTCAACTGTTGGGGTCTAGCCCTAGCAGGTCCAGGGGTTCCCAAAGGTGTGGACGGAGTCAGTGAAGAATGATTGACACAGAGCCAGCATTCAGTTGATCAGCATAGTGGGTTCTCTCTTTTTTCTCTTGTTACATCTGTATTTATACCATTTGATCCTATAAGCATGCCTCTATAGTCACATCATGGTATGTTTTGGGTCCTCCCTTGACCTTCTGTAGTTCCTTGTTTCATGTCCATAGTTTCTTATCTGACCTTTGCCAAAAATCCTGTCTCTATCTAGTTCTGTTGATTTTAATCTTGTCTAGGTTAATCTCTGTGTTCAATTATAAGGGCTATTCCAAGATCACTATTCTACTGCTCTACTGATACAAGGAAGTGACTGAAGGAGATTATCCTACCCAGTAAAGGTTATGTCCTCCCAGCCCCGCCGCTTGCCTTCTCTGGGACTGCCCTGTGTCGTGGGTCTCCAGGGGTATAGGCTTTGGTGCTTCCCCTGGTGGGCAGACCCCTGGGGATATGAGCCCCACAAGTCACAAATTTATTGCCAACAGTCTTAGTCCAAGTTCTTCATAAGTAGTACATGGTATTTCTGTAACACTAGGGGGTTTTACTGATTCATTCCCCTCCACAGTCCCATCAATCCCCAACATCCCCACCTGGGGAAACAACCTTCCTCGGGGAGGTGGACCTGGTTAAAACACATAGCGCTAAGAGGGGGAGAGCAAACATATGCCATATACGCCAGGTCCCTTGAAACATATGCTGTTCAGATGTTTCTGCCCTGCAGCGACTGTGTCAAGCAGCAAGGGTGGACTGGCTCCTGGCACTCAGCCACTGAGCCACACCAGCTGGGCTACTAGTCTACATTTATTCCTGCATGTAATAATTGTTTTTTCAAAGTAGTATATAACCTTATGTTTGTGTGTATGTTTTTAAATAATAGACTTTATTTTTTTAGGGCAGTTTTGCATTCACATTACAATCCAGCAGAAGATACACAGGTTTCCCTGTACCTCCTGCCTTCACACATGCACGGCCTCATCTATTTTTTTTTTCTGTTAATCCTCATCTGAGGATATTTTTCCATTGATTATTTTATAAAGAGAGTGGGAGCGAGGGAAGAGGGGAGGGAGGGAGGGAGGGAGGGAGAGAGAAAGAGAGAGAGAGAGAGAGAGAGAAGCATCGATGAAGCATCGATGTGAGAGAGACATCAATTGGTTGCCTCCCACAAGCGTTGAGATGGGGGCCAAGGAAGGAACCTGCAACCCAGGTACATGCTCTTGGCTGGGAATCAAGACCTCAACCCTTCAGTCTGCAGACTGACATCCCAATCACGGAGCCACACTGGCCAGGGCCTCTCCCTTTATAACACCCTCCACCAGATTGGTACATTTGTTAGAGTTGATGAACCTGCATTGACACATCATTATCACCAGAATCCAGACTTTACATTAGGGTTCCCTCTTTCTTTTTAAATAATATATTTTTTATTGATTTCAGAGAGGGAGAGAGTGATAGAAACATCAATGATGAGAGAGAATTATTGATTAGCTGTCTCCTGCAAGGGCCCTACTGGGTGTAACATGACCAGGAATAGAACTGTGGCCTCCTGGTTCATAGGTTAATGCTGAGCCACACCAGTCAGGCTTAGGGTTCACTCTTTGTGTACATTCTATTCTGTAGGTTTGGACAAATATATTATGGCAGTGGTTCTCAGCCTCCTGGCCCTTTAAATACAGTTCCTCATGTTGTGACCCAACCATAAAATTATTTTCGTTGCTACTTCATAACTGTAATGTTGCTACTGTTATAAATCATAATGTAAATATCTGATATGCAGGATGGTCTTAGGCGACCCCTGTGAAAGGGTCGTTCGACCGCCAAAGGGGTCGCGACCCACAGATTGAGAACCGCTGTATTATGGCATGTCCCCACCATTATACTCTCATACACAGTAGTTTCATATTCTGAAATCCCCTGTGCTCCTCCTCTTTATCCTTCTCTTCCTCCAGCCCCTGGCAACCCCTGATCTTTTTACAGTCTGCATAACTTTACCTCTTCCAGAATGTCATGTAATTGGAATATCCATAAATAACCTTTACATGGGCTTCTTTTACTTAGTAATATGCGTTAAAATTACCTCCATGTCTTTTTGTGGTTTAATAGCTCATTTCTTTTTAGCACTAAATTATACTCTGGCCTGGATGTACCAGTTTATCCATTCACCACCTGAAGGATATCTTAGTTTCCTCCAGTTATAACCTAAGGTATAACCATGGTTAAAGATGCCCTCTCTTGCCCTGGATGGTGTGGCTCAGTTGATTGAGCATGGTCCCGGGCACCAAAGGGTTACTGGTTCTATTCCTGGTCAGGCCACATGCCCAGGTTGCTGGCTCCATACCAGTAGGGGGCATGCAGGAGGTAGCTGATCGATGTTTCACTCTCACATGGATGTTTCTTTTTCTCCCTGTCCCCTCCTCTCTCTTTAAAAATGAATAAAAAAATATATATTTTTAGAAGACGTTTATTAAAGCTATGGACAATGAAACAAAGGAAGGGCTGGGGAAATGAGTGTAGGCTGGTCTGCTTTGGCTCACTAAGAAGTCAGAGAAAGGTGCCACGGGCTAGGCTCAGGGGGTTTGCCTGGGAGGAGCTGCCACTGCCCATTGCTGCCCTGGCTGTAAGCCTCATGTGGTCCCTTAGAGTTTAGGAGATGCACACCTTTCTCCAGACTCCAGCAGCCAAGGCCTGTGGAGAGGGGCTGCCTCCTGGGCCAGAGGCGAGAGGCCGAGCCTGGACTCCAGCCTGAGCCTCATGGCAGCCTGGTGCACGTGGGCCTGCAGCCCCCTCACTTTCCCCATGTCTCAGGTTGACACCCTCAATGGTCCGGAGCTGCGGGACACATGAGACGGGCCTGCAGGAAGATGCCAGGGCGAAAACTGGATCCCAGGCAGCTGGGTTCTGAGAACTTCCCTGCAGCAGCTGCACCTGAATAAAAATATTATTTAAAAATATCTAGTCTTGCCCTGGCCAGATAGCTCAGTTGGTTAGAGTGTTGTGCCAATAAACCAAGGTTGCGAGTTCGATCTCTGGCCAGGGCACATACAAGAAGCAACCAGTGAATGCGTAAATAAGTGGAACAACAAATTGATGTTTCTCTCTCAAATCAATAAAAAAGAAAAAATCCAGTCTTGCTGGATATGCCATGCACTTACTCCTTTTAGCTACTGGATAAGGAGGTTCTTGATTTCATGTTTCACTTAAATAGGAAGAAACTGAGAAACCTGCTTAAGTTCACACAGGAAACCAAGCCAGGGTCAAGGAATACTAGCCATTCTGTTGAAAGAACACAAGCAGATGGCATCTGCTCGGTGCTGGTTGAGATTACATGTGTGCGGTGTTGTAGGAGGAAGTGACGTTCCAGGACGTGGCTGTGGTCTTCACGGAGGAGGAGCTGGGGCTGCTGGACCCGTCCCAGAGGAAGCTGTACCGAGACGTGATGCTGGAGAACTTCCGGAACCTGGTCTCAGTGGGTGAGGACAGGCGCTCTGTGACTGCATGTCAGCTCCCGGGAGTAGCTTTGTATCCTTGGGTGTTCAAGGCTTTGGAGCCCTTGTAATGGTTCCCTGAGTTTGGGGGTCTGACTTTCCTAATATATAGTGGACACAGAGAGTGAATTATTTTGTTTTCATCAGCAGGCAAGTTTGTGTTTTGTTAAGGAATTGTAAATGCACAGTATACTGCTTTGCCTTATCAATTTTTGACTCTATCATGAGTTATAAAAATAATTGAGACCTACTCTCAATTTTCTTTTAATCCTCACCCAAGGATATGTTTTTATTGATTTTTAGAGAGAAAGAGAAACATGGATTGGTTGCTTCTCATACGCACCCCTGGGATTGAACCCAAACCTAAGTATGTCGTTAGGACTCGAGCCTGCAACCTTTTGGTGTACAGGACGATGCTCCCACCAACTGAGCCATCGAGCCAGGGCCCTACTCTCAGTTTTTAAGGAAATAAAATTAATTAGATTACTGATCCTCTCACACTTTTCCAACATATTCAAGGAGGAAGTATTGCTTAACTCATTCTGCATATGTGTATGGGTCTTTTTGAAATTTTATTCTGTCAGTATGTTTATTAAAGCTGGGGACTGAAACAAAAGAATGGCTTAGGGTAGAAGAAGCAACAGGAGAGCTTATGCCAGTGATGGTGAACCTTCTGAGCTCAGCGTGTCAGCTTTTTGAAAAACCCTAACTTAACTCTGGTGCCGTGTCACATATAGAAATTTTTTGATATTTGCAACCATAGTAAAACAAAGATTTATATTTTTAATATTTATTTTATATATTTAAATGCCATTTAACAAAAAAAATCGACCAAAAAATGAGTTCGTGTGTCACCTCTGACACCGTGTCATAGGTTCACCATCACTAGCCTAGGCAGTGCTCTGCTTTGGCTCTGGAACCGAACCCTGGTGGGGCTGCTGTTAGCTCACTGAAAAGTCAGAGGAAAGGGGGCCTTGGAGACAGGGTCAGGGGGTGAGCCCTGGATGAGCTGCTGCTGTCTGTTGTGCCCCTGGTTGCAAGTCTTTTTTTTTTTTTAATTAAATCTTTATGTTCAGATTATTATAGTTGTTCCTCTTTTTCCCCAACACAACTCCCCTCCACCCAGTTCCCTCCCCACCCTCCGTCCTCACTTCCCACCCACTGTCCTCATCCATAGGTGCACGATTTTTGTCCAATCTCTTCCCCCATCTCCCACACCCCTTCCCCCCCAAGAATAGTCAGTCCACTCCCTTTCTATGCCCCTGATTCTATTATAATCACCAGTTCATTCTGTTCATCAGATTATTTATTCACTTGATTTTTAGATTCACTTGATGATAGATGTGTATTTGTTGTTCATAATTTGTATCTTTACCTTTTTCTTCTTCTTCCTCGTCTTAAAGGATACCTTTCAGCATTTCATATAACACTGGTTTGGTGGTGATGAACTCCTTTAGCTTTTCCTTATCTGTGAAGCTCTTTATCTGACCTTAAATTCTGAATGATAGCTTTGCTGGATAAAGTAATCTTGGTTGTAGGTTCTTGGTATTCATTACTTTGAATATTTCTTGCCACTCCCTTCTGGCTTGCAAAGTTTCTGTTGAGAAATCAGCTGACAGTCGTATGGGCACTCCCTTGTAGGTAACTGAGTTTCTTTCTCTTGCTGCTTTTAAGATTCTCTCTTTGTCTTTTGCTCTTGGCATTTTAATGATGATGTGTCTTGGTGTGGTCCTCTTTGGATTCCTTTTGTTTGGGGTTCTCTGCACTTCCTGGACTTGTAAGTCTATTCTTTCACCAGGTAGGGGAAGATTTCTGTCATTTCTTCAAATAGGTTTTCAATATCTTGCTCTCTCTCTTCTTCTGGCACCCCGATAATTCGGATGTTGGTACACTTGAAGCTATCCCAGAGGATCCTTACACTATCTTCATATTTTTGGATTCTTTTTTTATTTTGCTTTTCTGGTTGGGTGTTTTTTGCTTCTTCGTATTTCAAATCGTTGACTTGATTCTTGCGATCCTCTAGTCTGCTGTTCGAACTCTGCATAATATCCTTTATTTCAGTCAGTGTATGCTTAATTTCTAGTTAGTCCTTTTTTATAACCTTGAGGGTCTCACTAGATTTCTTGAGGGCCTCACTACATTTATCGGCAGTCTCACCAGTCTTTTTGAGTGTCTTACTAAATTTATCGGTGGTTTCTAGAAAGTTCTTGAAAAACCTTATAACCGTGGTTTTGAACTCTATATCCAGTAGTTTGCTTTCCTCCATTTCTGTCATTTGTGTCCTGTTTCTTTGTCTCCGCATTTTTTATGCTTCCCTGTGTTGATAGAGTGGCTTTCTGTGCTAGGTGTCCTATAGGGCCCAGTGGCTCAGTCAGCATCCCCAATTACCTGAGGTAGACACTCTTGGTGCACCCCCTTGTGGGCTTTGTGCACAGTCTTGCTGTAGTTAAGCCTTGATTGTTGTAGGTATCACTGGGAGAAATTGACCTCCAGGCCAATTGGCTGTGAGAATCAGCTGTGTCTGCAGTGGGAGAACTTCTGTGCTGGAAACACCCTTATGGTGCTCACTGAGTCTGCCTCCTAAGTGTGTCCTTTATGGATTTGAGGAGCTGCAATCTAGATGGTCCCACTCTGACCACTGGGAACACTGGCTCCTGGATCTCTAGGGAGGTGCTAATCTAGTCTCTGCCTGAGGCTACTCAGAAGGAGCTCAGCTGTGAAGCAATGCAAGTTGCCGTGGGGCCTTGGGCCAGCTGCAAGTTTGTTAGGTAATTTTCAGATTGCAAAGGGCCAGGCCTTTCATATGCAAAAGCCGGCACACACCTTGGGCGGGGCAGGGGTCCCAGGGGATCAACAGGGCGGAGCAAGAAGCTATGGCTGCTCTCAGAGGCCCCGCTTCTCAGTGTCCTGGTAATCGCTGCAAGCACCTCTGAGAGAAAGCTGCCCTCGAGTTCTGACCAATGCCAGACAGCCCAGTTTCTCCCGTATGAGTCTGGGTCCCCAGAGACTCGCCCGGAAGTGGAGCTCCGAGCTTGAGACTCCCTCCCAATTGAAAAAGACAACCGTGTCCTCAGCCGCCAGCCCTCTCCGCGTGTGCCTCTGTACCTCTGTATTTTACTTCCACACTGCGCCTCCTCTGAGTCTCAGTATGCTTTTCTCTTTCCTTCTAGTTGTAGAATTTCCACTCAGCCAGCCTTCCTGTGGTTCTGGATGATTTCCGTTCTTTTAGTTGTATTCTTGAAGTGGTTGTGCGAGGCAGCAATCTCCGGTGTTTACCTATGCCGCCATCTTGGTTTTCCCTGGTTCCAAGTCTTATAGGGATCCTTCGGGTTTAGGAGAGAAAAGTGAGGGTGCACACCTGGGAGGGAAGAAAGGCATGGGTGTGCTCCGGAGAGAGCCCACTTGTATGGGTCTTGACAAATGGCATTACTTCAAATTGGTAATTTTTTAGAAAATGTTTGAAAAACACTGCTTCTGATTCTGGGAGAGTATGCAGTGAGAACCTTAGTTTCCAGGACAGTTTACCTAGAATGTTTTGGTGTTAAGCCTGTGACTTTGCATGTTCACTGGGCATCAAACAGTCAAACAAGACATGGTCCACTTAGTAAGGGGAGAAAAATTTTGGATGGTGAATATGGCAATCCAAAGAAAAGGGATTTCAGCCCTGGCTGGTGTGGCTCCGTTGGTAGGAGCATTGTCCCATATACTAAAAAGTCACAGGCTCCGTTTTTGGTCAGGGCACATACCTGTGTTTTGGGTTCGATTTCTGACCCCAGATGGGGCATGTATGGGAGGCAACCAATTGATGTTTTGCTCGCTCTCCCTCTCTCTTTTTCTCTCTCTCTCTCCCTCCCTCGCTCTCAATGAAATCAATGGAAATGTCATCAGGTGAGGATTAGAATTTTTTTTTTTATTCTTTTATGGTTTTTTTTCTTCCAACCACTTAAAGTGGCTCTTGGAGTCTGGAGTCCCCTGTGGTCTGCTCTGGATCCCCACTCCCTCTCTTAATACATCTCCAGTCCTCTTCCTCTTATTCCATTTTTTCCACACACATTGTCCCCCTTACTGTTCCTCAGACCTGCCAAGGATTCTATATATTGCCTGTTTCTGCTGTAACAAATTACTATAAACATAGCAGAGCTAACAAAAAAATTTTATTATATTTTAGATCTTTAGTTGTGAAGTATGACATGTCTCACTGAGCTAAGTCAAGGTGCCTGCAGGGCTGTGTGTCTTTCTGAATGCTCTAGGAGGAACCCTTCCCCTTGGGTTGCTAGTATCTAGGACAGTGATGGCGAACCTATGACACGTGTGTCAGAGGTGACACGCAAACTTTTTTGGTTGATTTTTCTTTGTTAAATGGCATTTAAATATATAAAATAAATATCAAAAACATAAGTCTTTGTTTTACTATGGTTGCAAATATCAAAAAATTTCTATATGTGACACGGCACCAGAGTTAAGTTAGGGTTTTTCAAAATGCTGACACGCCGAGCTCAAAAGGTTCACCATCACTGCTCTAGGACCTTCCCAATTCCTTGGCTCTCGTTCTCCTTCCTCTGTCTTCAAAGCCATCATTGTTGCATTTCTGACCATTCTTCTAGACCAGTGGTTCTCAACCTTCCTAATGCTGCGACCCTTTAATACAGTTCCTCATGTTGTGGTGATCCTCAACCATAAAATTATTTTCGTTGCTACTTCATAACTCTAATTTTGCTACTGTTATAAATTGTAATATAAATATCTGATACACAGGATGTATTTTCATTGTTACAAATTGAACATACTTAAAGCATAGAGATTAATCACAATAACAATATGGAATTATATGTGTGTTTTCCGATGGTCTTAGGCGACCCCTGTGAAAGGGTCGTTCGACCCCCAAAGGGGTCGAGACCCAAAGGTTGAGAACTGCTGTTCTAGACTCTTCCTTTACCACTCTTCTCACTGTCTCCCGCCTCTAGGGCCCCTTTTGATTACATTGGTTCCTCTGGGATAATCCTGGGTGCTCTTCCCATTTTTATGGTTAGCAACCTTAATTGCATCTGCAACCCCATTATCTACTGTGTAAATAACATGTTCATAGGCTCTGGGGATTGGACGTGGACATCTTCCAGGAACATTGCTTTTCCTTCAGGTCCTGTACTTCCTTCTGCCTGGAATGTTCTTTCACCCCAAATACTACTGGCCCTTCCTTTCTTCTTTCGTTGCCTAATCAATTTCAATATCATGACACAGGCCTTCTGACCACACTATTTAAAATACAATTCTGTTGCCCAACTGGCATGGCTCAGTGGTTGAGTATTGACGTATGAACCAGGAGGTCATGGTTTGATTTCCTGGTCAGGGCACATGCCCTGGTGGTAGGCTCCATACCCAGTGTGGGGCATGCAGAAGGCAGCTGATCAATGATTCTTTCCCGATCAATGATTCTCTCTCATCATTGATGTTTCTGTCTCTCTCTCCCTCTCCCTTCCTCTCTGAAATCAATAAAAATATACATTTAAAAATAAAATAAAATTCTATCTTTACTTACCTGATAGTGTGTCTCATATGTTTTTGTTTATCTATCACTTCTCTCTCCCCAGTGGAATATAATCTACAGGAGGAGAATTATCATTATTTTGTTTATTGCTGTATCCTCAGTGCCTAGAATAGTCCAGGACATGGCAGATACCTATAAATATTTATTGACTTAATGAATGAATTATTGGATAGGCGAGCCTTACTGTCTTTCCTGCTGGTGGTGATGTGATAGTTTCTATTCTGTTTATTTTCCCAAATGCTTATTACAAAATTTGACATTCATTTCATAGCTCATTGAAGGCCTGTGATTTTTTTTTAAATATATTTGTATTGATTTCAGAGAGGAAGGGAGAGGAAGAGAAAGATAGAAACATCAATGATGAGAGAGAATCATTGATTGGCTGCCTCCTGCACTCCCCCCACTGGGGATCGAGCCCGCCACCCGGGCATGTGACGTGACTGGGAATCGAACTGTGACCTCCTGGTTCATAGGTCGCTGCTCAACCACTGAGCCATGCTGGCTGGGCTAGGCCTGTGATTTCTGATTTGAAAAATTGATGTGAAAGGCCAATTTATGTACAAACAGAGTTCCCACACTGTTTTCAAACAGACAGTCCAGAACCCGCATAAGAAACTATTGCATAGACCCTCATGTTTCCTTTTCACCCCGTCACTCCGTGACTAATGGAGACAGCTAATAAGCGATACATTCAACAGAGCAAATTAAAGATATTGAGTATTTTTTTTTGTCTCCAGATGACAGCCCATATAATTTCTACTTACTTAGATGCCCTTAGCGTCACTGTGTGTTTGTGTGTGTGCACTTGACCCACATCCCAGGGAAACTAAGCATTGTGATTGTGACTACACTGTGGAACATGCCTTCCCCGTGGCTTTCCTGGAGCCTGGCATAGGGGGCATATTCATTTCCAGGAGTAAAACTTTCTTTAGTGAGGATTCTGGTGTTTCCTCCTGGATCGCTCCCCCACAAATGGGAAAAACATAATCTGCATTCCCTGAGCTCTCAGACAACAACCAGCTTGCAGGCTGCCTTTCCTTTGCACGATTTGCCCGTCTGCAGCCCGTTTGCTTCTTACAAAGTCAACATCCATGTCACTGTCACCAGGTTTCTCTTCCATATGCAAGAAGGGGAAGAATGAGGATAAAAGTAACACCAGTCACACATCTGAATGTTGTCTATTCTATCACAGGATTTCCCTTTATTTTTATAGAGACGTACTGTTTCATTTTCAGCTGGTGAATGATCTGACCTGGAAAGTATTAAGAAACTGCCCTCTCAAAATTGTCACATCCTCAGACTTCTGTGTCCTCCCTACAAAACTATTTTTTTTTAAAAGCTCAGTCTTTTTTTTTTTTTTTTAATATATTTTATTGATTTTTTACAGAGAGGAAGGGAGAGAGATAGAGAGTTAGAAACATCGATGAGAGAGAAACATCGATCAGCTGCCTCCGGCACATATGTGCCCGCAACCCAGGTACATGCCCTTGACCGGAATCGAACCTGGGACCTTTCAGTCCGCAGGCTGACGCTCTATCCACTGAGCCAAACCGGTTTCGGCCCTACAAAACTATTTTAAAGTGACAATTTATGAAGTTTAACCATAAACTGTAGTACCTATTAAGAGGTACACACTTACCTTAGCAGTATTTTTCCAAGGCACTTACCTTGGAACTTATCTTTCTATTTGAGTAATTTGTTTAATTAAGGACTTGGTAAGTTCCTGAATCAAGTTTTCAATTTTTTGGTACAACAAGGCATCCTAAGAAATGCATCTCTCAGTGTAACCGAAGGAAACACTATACATATGTGTCGGTGTACATGTATGACTTTGCAAGATAACATGTGCAATGAGCTCATTCCTGCTGGTGACGATGCTCTGATAGTTTCTATCCCGATTCTTGATTCCAAATATTTACTGCATGTGTTTTGTTTTGTTTTGTGTGTGTTTTTTTAAATTGATTTCAGAGAGGGAGAGAGATAGAAACATCAATGATGAGAGAGAATCATTGATTGGCTGCCTCCTACTGGAGATTGAGCCCGAAACCCGGGCATGTGCCCTTGACCGAAATCAAACCCGGGACCCTTCAGTCCATGGGCTGACTCTCTATCCACTGAGCAAAACCAGGTAGGACTATTGCATGTGTTAAAATTTGTTTTACAGCCAACTAAAAGGCTGCTGTTTTCAATCTAAAACTGATGTGAACACCCAATTTCTCTCTATCCAAAGTTTTTCCACACTCTGTTTTGAAAGAGATAGTCCAGAAGCCTCAGAAGAAACCATAACATAGGCCTTTGTGTGGTGTTTTCGTTTTCACCCTTTAATTTTCTCATCACCCTTTGTCTATTCCTGTGGGTAGACTTGGCTTCATAGCAAAACTAGTTTCTTTTATCAGGTATCTTAACTAAGTTCTGTGTGTATCAACACAGAACAATAAGGTGAACTACACATGTTATGTAGAACTTACGTTGCATATATAGATACAAACAGCTCTAGGTTTTTTACATGCAGGATTGTAAAGAGTTTAGCCAACTACAAAGTTTAGAGGGACAGTTTACACTCCTCCTCCTGCTCTTGACACCAACTGCAAGTTTAGGGGGCGGGGGTCCCCAAGCTGCCTTCACTTTGAATGAGTCTCTAGTCTAGATGGCCTAATAGAACTCGCTGAATGCTGTTACAGTCATAGTTAGTGCTTTTAAAGGGAAGGATTCACCTTACAATT
The DNA here is from genome assembly GCA_036010255.1 of Myotis pilosus. Classification (NCBI taxonomy): domain Eukaryota; kingdom Metazoa; phylum Chordata; class Mammalia; order Chiroptera; family Vespertilionidae; genus Myotis; species Myotis pilosus. The sequence continues at coordinate 1,448,800 of JASKON010000029.1, forward strand.
AAGTAGGAGAAAAGGCACAAGTCTAGAGAAGAGCCAGACACAGAGCTTCCACTGTCCTCTCTGTGCAGATCAAGGACGTGTTTCTGTGTTACTTTCCAACGTAAAGGTGTGAAATTACACAGGGTATTGCCAATCAGGGAAGCTCCCCTAAGCCTCAGTACAGTGGGGTTCCTCCACATGGCCAGCATTCCTTGAATAGTTTTATGAGGTTATTCTGTCTTTTGATTCACACCACCAGGTAACTGAAAGCTTTATCCACCATCACAGTCTGGTCTTTCTGGTGTCATTAGCGTCATTCCAAAATCATATTGTTGTACCAGCCAGTGTGACTCCAGACCCTCATGTCTTTCCAGACATGACATTTCAAATGCTTAGAGCTTATCTCTCAGATGTGGAGGGCAAACGCCAGATCCCTTTTGGGGTAAGATAACTAATGTAAGGATGTGTAACATAAATCCAAATATACAAAGTATTGATTATGTTACTGCTTTTCTTTAAAATTTGATTCATAGTTCATTGTGTATATATTTGCTTCATAATTTACTATCGAAGACTTTACACTGATTATAAAATTCAATGGAAACAGCAACTGATTAACGTATCATATTACTATATTTGTTAGGAAGTCTTTGATTTCTAAGTTGTACCTCACATAGGAGACTTGGTGTGGTTCTAGATTTATTTCATTGATGCTTAGTGGAAAAGAGCCTGCTGGACTTCTTCTTGGTTTCTGTAAACCAGATACCATGACACATATCCAGAGGACATAGTGAATAGTCCCTGGATTTATTGAAGTCTCACGCTCTCTCCTAAATGTGAATTCTTTTTTTCTTTCTTTCTTTGTTTTTAAATATATTTTATTGATTTTTTACAGAGAGGAAGGGAGAGGGAGAGAGAGTTAGAAACATCGATAAGAGAGAAACATCGATTCAGCTGCTTCTTGCACACTCCCTACTGGGGATGTGCCCGCAACCAAGGTACATGCCCTTGACTGGAATCGAACCGGGACCCTTCAGTCCGCAGGCTGACGCTCTATCCACTGAGCCAAACCAGTTAGGCCTAAATGTGAATTCTTAAAGACACTGAACAAAGTCTTCATTTATCCACATCTTTAAATTCTCTCTTCTTATAGGAGGCAAGATTCACTATGAGATGGAGACTCTTACAGAACTAGAACCACATGAAGAACTTTCCTGTTGGCAAATATGGCAACAAATTGCAAGTGACCTAATCAGGAGTCAAAACTCCGTGATCAAGAGTTCTCAGTTCCCTAAACACGATGATTCAATCAGCCAGGTTGGGGCAGGACTGTCTATAACTCACACAGGCCAGAAACCATACTGGGGAAATGAATGTAACAGATTCTTTTATGATATCTTCAACTTTGATCTTCATCAACAGATACACTCAGGAGAGAAGTCTCATACATGTGGTGAGTGTGGGAAAAGCTTCTTCTTTAGCTCAGGACTCCGTATTCATCAGAGAGTTCACTTGGGAGAGAAATGCTACAAGTGTGATAAGTGTGGTAAGGAATTCAGTCAGAGCTCACGTCTGCAAACCCATCAGCGAGTCCACACTGTAGACAAACCATTTAAATGTGAGCAGTGTGGGAAAGGATTCAGTCGTAGGGCAACACTTAGTGACCATTGCAAATTACACTCAGGAGAGAAACCTTATAAGTGTGAGGAATGTGGGAGGACCTTCCTTCGTGCTTACCATCTTTACAACCATCAGAGAGTCCACACTGGGGAGAAACCATTCAAATGTGATATATGTGGGAAGAAATTCCGTCGTCGGTCAGCACTTAATAGTCACTGTGTGATCCACACGGGAGAGAAACCGTACAAATGTGAAGAGTGCGGGAAGTGCTTCAGTTGGTGCTCACATCTTTACATCCACAAGAACATCCACACGGGACAGAAATCGTACAAATGTGACAAGTGTGGAAAGAGCTTCTACTCTAAGACAGAACTCTATCGGCATCAGAGGTTCCACAACGAGGAGAAACCCTATAACTGTGCGGAGTGTGGGAAGAGCTACAGGTGGGCCTCCCTTCTCCTGGCCCATCAGCAAGTCCACAGCGGGGAAAAGCCGTTCACGTGTGAGGACTGTGGGAAGAGCTTTGGTCGGAAAGCCTACCTACAAGCTCACCTAAAAGTCCACACAAGAGAAAAGCCATTCAAGTGTGAGGAGTGTGGGAAGGGCTACAAGACCAGCTTGGATCTGGAAGTGCATCGGAGCATTCACACAGGAGAGAAGCCATACACATGCTGGGTGTGCGGCAAGCACTTAAGTAGGGCCTCACACCTTAAGCTTCATCAGAGAGTCCACACTGGAGAGAAGCCGTTCAAATGTGATGCGTGCGGTAAACTTTTCACTCAGTTTTCACATCTACAGTCTCATCAGAAAGTTCACACAAAGGAGAAGCCTTACAAGTGCGAGGTATGCGGTAAGCGCTTCAAGTCAAGGTCATACTTTAAACTTCATTGCAGAAGCCATGTCAGTGATAAATTTCATCCATTCTCAGAGGAAGGAAAACCTTTGTTTCATTAAAGTGAATGTCTCGGCCATGGCGCAACATATCCCAGTGATTCTGAGACTATACAAGTGTTGCGGTGAGGGCATGAGGGCAGGGAGCGTGTTAACATTGATTAGCGCTTCGTATATGTATTCAGTACTCGTTTGTTAAATCAGTCAAAGGAGGAAAATATATATAATATTTTTAAATTGTATCTGGAAGAGGAAACCTGCAAAAAATAATTCAGGGAAACAAACATGAGTTGAAATACAGAAGTACACTGGGTCCTGCACGCCACAGCATTATTTTGGTAGTATCCTGGCAGTTGGCTCCTGGCCTACCCTCTGGCTATGTTCTGAGGTTGGGTTCTTATTATCTGGGTTTCTGCCTGGTGTTCTGTTAGTATATATAATATAAATTCATCTTTTGGTTTTTCTCACAGTGCAAACAGTTTTAACTTTGCAATAACTGGCTACTGCACATATCACAATTGACATTTTCAACAGAGTTAAGGCAAGGGTTCAAAGTAACCCATTAAAAGGGTCAGATTTAGCCCTGACTGGTTTGGCCCAGTGGATAGAGCGTCAGCCTGCGGACTGGTTGGGGCTATGCCAAATTTGAAAGACATTTAGTTTCTCAACTTCCTATATTCTTCCCTTATCCCCATGAAAGAAATACCAGAAAAACTTGTTGGGATTTGGTAATTTCATCAAATGTATTCATTACTGGCACTGGAATGCCATTTACATGCTTTTCTGGTTTGGTAAACACACATCTTTGGAAAACAGATATAACAATGTGTAATTTAGAAGTCATAGTTTAAGAATTTAAGATTATGAGATTCAAATAATTTTTTAATGCCACATCAGTAATGCCACACAATTTTTAGAATGGATTTGTGTTCATCAGTAGAAATTTGTTTAAGTTATATATTTCCAAAATAACTTGGAGTCGTTAAAGTGATGGCAAGGACATGTAGTAACAGAAGAAGAACATACTATGGGGTTTGTGAACTCAGACTGTGGCCTTCATAATAGAATTAAGTTCATAAATCTGTGTATGTGTGTATAAAAAAATGTGGAAGTGATACTGGTAGTAATGATCTTCTCTGGCACGACTATTTGGTAGTATTTCTATTTTTTTAGTCCCATTATGTGTTTTAATTTCTCAGTGAACATCAATTTGATCAAACTGGTAAATTATGTATAATGGAATTTGAAAAATGATTAATATGAATTCTTTACAGTATGGATTCCTATTAAGATTGTTCTATGTTATCATATAAGATCAAAATTAAAGAATAGGACTCCATCAGCATTCAAAAATTTTTTTTGGTTATTTGAATACACAAATAAGTTAATGCATGTGACACATCTTTAGGCATAAGCCAGGGAGCAGGCAAGTACTGGAGATAGATGTAAAGTGGGGATACACATGTTGGGGAGGTTAAAAATAATTCTTTGAAGAAAAGATGTGCATGGATAGGGAACATAGCATAATAGTGAGATGCCATTCTGTACTTTTTTTTTAATTGATTTTTTTTAAAGAGGGAGAGAGAGAAACATCAATGTGTGAACAGTACATCTATCAGTGGCTTCCTGCACACCCTCTAGGTATCAAGCCCACAACCCTGGCATGTGCCCTGACCGGGAATCGAACCAGCAACTTTTTGGTGCATGAGACAACACCCAACCAACTGAACCACATCGGCCATTCAGTACTACTTTTTTTTTTTTTTAATATATTTTTATTGCCCGGCTGGCATTGCTCAGTGGTTAAGCATTGACCTATGATCCAGGAGGTCATGGTTTGATTCCTGGTCAGGGCACATGCCTGAATGAAGAATAAGGGGAGTGACTTTTTATCCCTGAAATTACACTGTAAATTCTTAGGGACACAATCCTCCTTTTCCTGGCTGTCAAGGAATTGAGGAAATCCTTGGAAAAGTTTGTTATAATCTCTAAGGAATTTTTTGCATAGTTTGGCAAGGGAGTCAAAGACCAGTACTTTTGCCCTAACCGGTTTGGCTCAGTGGATAGAGCGTCAGCTTGCGGACTGAAGGGTCCGGGTTCGATTCTGGTTAAGGGCATGTACCTTGGTTGCGGGCACATCCCCAGTAGGGGGCGTGCAGGAGGCAGCTGATCGATGTTTATCTCATTGATGTTTCTGACTCTCTATCCTTCTCCCTTCTCTGTAAAAAATCAATAAAATATATTTAAAAAAAAAAAGACCAGTACTTTTGTGACCCAGTAGCTCTGTCTATTGCACCCATGTCTCAGTGTCACTCCATGGTGGCTGGCTGGAACAAGGTTCAGAGTTCTCTCTCCAGTAGTTGCCAAGCCCACTTAGACCTGGTCTGGATGAATGAAACAATTATCTCCTGGATCAATGCAGCAAAGAAGGATAAACACTGGCTTTTTCTTACCTGAACAGGAGAAAGCTCCTGGCTGAGGTGTGGCCATGGTGGGCTGTGGCTGTGGTGGTGGCTGAGTGACACAGGGGGCACCAAGACTATTCTAAACAGAGAATTGCTTGTCCTCCAATGAAACAAGGAACCCACATACCAACTTGAGTATTCACTTTCAAACAGGTCACCACCAATAAAGCAAAATGACTAAAGCCTAAGCCAGCCCCAGAAGAGAGATACTGCCTTTCCTGCTGGAATTTCCTGGTTCCCATTGGTATTTAACATTTTCCCATCTGCTATGACTACTCCTTATTCCCTTTGCTCTGGCAGGTCTGTGTTGGAGGGACATGGAAAGGCCCCTGGGTAAGTTGGAAGGGTCCAGTGTTGGCAGTGATGCCCCTGCATGCACAGGGTGGGTGGGTGTGCCCTTCCTTGCCAGAGCTCCCACTTAGCTGGACTGGCTGCTGAGTCTTTTTTGGATCAGTTGCCTCACTGAGTGCCCCCAGGGCCCAGTACTGTCTTTTCACTCTGAGCTGCTGGAGGGCAGGCAGCGGCAACAGTTGTCGAAATACATGCCTCCCAGACCCTGAGTTCAGGAACAGCAGCACCATAGAGAGTGGTGGCAGCTCCTTGTATGGACTTGGTGAAAGGCCTGGCCGAGGTAAACAGCACCGTGTGAACCCACCAGCTGCGACGAAGGGAGGAGTACATCCTGTTTCCTGGATGTACTGCCTTCCATGTGACCCCACGCAGGGAGAGACAGTGACGGAGCTCATTGGAGAATAGAATGTGGCAGTTTGGACCAGTTGTAAGCCAGCGTGGTCCAGCAGTCATTTGTAGGTGGGGAGAGGTGGCTGAAGTCTAGTTGTCCCGAGGAAACATAATATCTGGAAATCTATGGGACTCTGAGGAGGCCACACTGCCAGGCTGGGGCTGAGCCGCACAAGACATCCTGAAGGAGCTGGACAAGGCAGAAGTGCCCCTGGCGATTCGCCTGGAAGCTGGTCTCCACGCCATGTGTTGTGAGGCTCCAGGGCAGAGCAAGAGCCACTGCGTTGCACACAAGCACATGCAGAAGCACATGGTCGGCCTTGAACACCTGTGCACACTACCAAGCAGGTAAGTCCAGGGTGACCGCGGGTACCGGGGCTTTATGCCATTCTCCCAAAATGCAAGACATGGCTTCACTGGCTCCTGTCCTAGTCCTACAGGCCAACATCACGTGAGCACCTTGAAGGGCAAAAGATGTGGCGATTTCATACCCTATTCCTGAATTAGCTCCTGGAGTGAAATCCCCCCTGGGTGCTACCATCGTATTCTGTCTGGTGATTGGCTTTGTAGAATTATCATCCATAGTAAGTGCCAGTCTTGGGTCCAAACAGTTATTTTATTTACTAGTATATGGTTGACCAAATACGGTGTCCTTCCTCATGGGTTTCTTGTTCCCATCTATAAGACAAATCTGCTATTTGTTTTCTTTTTCCGTTTTTCGGATGTTCCCATTGAGTCTTCTCAGTGTGACCGACATCATAAACCCAGCCGTCTTTGGTGGTTCTCTGCTCGGAGCCTAGTGGCAGCTCTCCTCGCTGCCCCGGTGCAGGTCCGCGAAGCGCAGGGTTGTCATGGCAACAGGGGCGCTGGGTCACGAGCCTCCTCAGACGCCGGCTGCTGGGTCCCGCGCACAGGAAGTCGCTCCTTTCAACCGAGCGGCCGCGCTCCCAAACTCCCTTGATTTCTTGAAGATTGTATCTCTACACTACTCCTGTCATAATTGGACTCATTGCGACTTCAGGAAGTCCTGTGTCTATGTGATATTTTTCCTGGAAGATTTAGGGAACGTCCACAGATTCTCAGTGAAAGAGTCCACGTAACTAACCAGGGAGTTGGGATTCTGGGAGTCTCTCCGCTCTGGCATTTTGGGAAGTGTAGTCAAGGAGTTTCCTGTAGTCTCAACACTTTTTCCTACAGCGTGAGCCTGTACGTAAACGTTTTCCTTCGGAATTCTGGGAAGTGTAGTCCAGGCGTCCTGTGCCGTCGCGTGCACGTCCGCTCAGGAAGGCGGGTCTGGTGAATTCTGGGAAATTTAGTCCCGAAGTCTTGTGAGGTCGCAGGCACTTCGGTTCTGGGAGTGTAAGGTTTTTACTGTATTCTCCGTGGGGTGGTTCCGAACTTTCTGGATCTGTGCGTAAGACCCGCCGTGACTCAGCGGTCGATTTAGGGGAAAAGAAGCCTCTGCGGAGGGTGCGGTATGGAAGTGCGGGGTCGGCGGCGCCTCCGAGCTCTGCGTCTGGGGCGCTTCTAGCGTCGGGAGTGGGACGGGCTGGAGTCGCCTTTGTCTCCTGGTGTGAGTTCCCGGGCTGCCCTCTCTCCCGCCCCCCATCCGTGCGCGGGCTGCCTCCTGGCATCGGGCCTCCATCTCCCCGGGCCTCCCGGGACTGTTCTTTAGAGTGAGGAAGGATAACAGGACCTTTCTAACAGAATTGTTTGAAGGAAGGGGTAGAAATAGAAGTATTAATTTAGCTCTTGGCACGTTGTGAATGGTGATCTCGCCTTAGTTTTAATTTCCTCCGAGTTAGGGTCAGATCCCCAGCTGCACTGACCCTGCCTCTTCTCTGATCGCTGAGTGACGCTGTTGGAATACCGGACGGACCCCTGCAGACCTCTTTTTTTTTTTCTTTTTTTTAGGAATGTGAAAGTTGCTTCCAGATTGCACGGAGGGAGAAGAGGCTTTGACTTTCCTCGAGGACTTCGGCACGATCGTGGCATGTCCTAGCATTCTTCCCCCGGCCTGACTTGCAAAAAGGACCGCACCGACTGCTGACAGCAAAGCTCCACGTGAGTGGGACTTGAGGTTTTCATTTTACAATGATGTTCACATAAAACGGAAAAAGTGTACGATGTGAACTCGGGCATGGGTATTGATGATAATGAATCCTTAACTGCCAACTTTGGTGATACGGGTTTTATACGAATAAATACATGATGCCACATTGGGGCTCTGTGAAAAGTACTGCCCTTTTCCTAGTCTATAAACATGAGATCAGTCCCAAGGAGCGTAAGTTTCCCCCCATAGTCACCCACCTAATAAGAGGCTGAGCTGGGGGTTGGAATTTAGGAAGTCCACGTTCAGAGCTATAATCTCTTGGATATATTCTCCTGAGCCATAGGAACTAGCTGGAATCGGACCAGGTAGTTAGTTAGTACTTGATGTTGAGAGACCTTAAAAACAAGGGCAATGGGCTTGGACTTTTCTGTGAGTTTTTAAAACATTGTCAACTATTTTGTTTCTTGTTCTTATAAAACATTCAGAAATTACAATATGCACCATTCAAAGATTACAGAAATATGAGAGAGGAAAAAATATTTTAAATTACCCATTCATTCAGGTTATAAATATAGCAAGTATTTAAGTGTCTAATGCATTTTTTAGTGTTTTTGTGTATATTTGTATATTATAAATATTTTACAAAATTTTATACCTTTCTTAATGTTTTTCCCCTTATGTGTTTTTACAATGATAATTTCCAAACACTGCCAAGAAAGAATGAACTAATGAACTTCTATATAACTTCCTAAGTTATTACTAATGGTGGTTAATAGTGTTGCCTGTTAGCTATTGCTAAGAAACATTAGCCAACATACTGTTCTATAATCCTGTATTTATATTGTTCTGGTTTTCATTTAAAATTCTCATAATGTAATATTTTTGGACTCATGGAAGGGCAACACAGACTGGCAGTGTACGTAATTGGTTTTCCCCCAAGTTTCAAATTCCAGTTTTATGCATTGCCTTATAAACATTTGTTTATAAACATTTGTTTATAAACATCTTACCACATTTTTATAATACTTCTTTTAATGTTCTTTAATGGGAACAATTCCACAGCCTTTGTCTTTTTTTTCTTGATGCTTTTTAAGAGTATAGAGTCAAGTTATATAGGAGACAGCCCTTCATTTGGGGTTTATTTGGTATAGTCCATGTTTAGGTTCAGATCTTGCATTGCGGCAGGGATTCCACAGAAGTGGTGAGGCGGAGCCAAAGGATGCTGGTTTGTCCCTGTGTTGGTGAACGCAACTTGTACACTAAGCTAAGGTGATATCTATCGGATTTGTCCATTGTAAAGTTACTGGCGTGTTTGTTTTTTTTCTCAACAATAATATAGCGTATGGGGGAAATACATTTATTAGTGGACATTCTATTGTAAAGACAAGTTTCTCCTTCTCCCCACTTATTTATTCATTTATTCAAATATAAGTATTATATCAGTATGGACTCAGAATCCATAAATTAGTTTTACTAATTTAAGTGACACGTAGATTAACAAACACTTATTTTTACCAACTTGTGGTATATTATGCATATCATAGAATTCACCCATTTTGGGTGCAACTTTGCTTAGTGGAGCACATTTTTGTTTCCCTGATTCGATTCTTCCTGCCCAGTTGTAACTAACCTTCATTCTCTTCCCAGATACCTAAGCAACCACTAACTTACTTTGTCTCCATAGATCTGCTTACTCTGGACATCACCTATGAATGGGATCATACAATATGCAGTCTTTTGTGACTGAGGTTTCTTTCTCTATCCGTAATGTTTACAAGGTTTATCCACGTTCTACCGTACTCAGTACTTCATTTCTTTTAATTGGGGAATAATGTTCCGTTGTACAAATATGCCACAATTTTATTCACATATAGTTGCTGTTTCAGTTGTTCCCAGTTTTAGGTTATTATGAGTAAGGCTGCTATAAATATTCACATGCTAATTCATAACAATCATCCATGTAGGTGAGCAGCATGCAGGCGACCCTTTCATGGTTTTTTTGCAGGCACTGCCAGGCACAGTTCTGCCTTCCTGGGATCTGTATTCCTCAGGACTCTGTACCTCCAGAAGTAGGAGGAAAAATGACCACATTTAAGGTGAGTAGGACATGCCTTTCTCTCTTATAAAATTTCACCTCATGCCCTAGCCAGTTTGGCCCAGTGGATAGAGCATCGGCCTGCGGACCCAAGGGTCCCGGGTTTGATTCCAGTCAAGAGCATGTACCTGGGTTGCAGGCTCCTCCCCAGTCGGGGCGCATGCAGGAGGCAACCAATCGATGTTTTTCTCTCATATCAATATTTCTCTCTGTCTTTCCCTCTCTGTTCCACTCTCTAAAAATCAATGGGAAAATATCCTCAGGTGAGGATTAAAAGAAATAAATTTAAAAATAAAATTCCACCTCATTACCGACGTGTCACGTTTCTCTTGGGACAACTCAAGCAGAAGAACGGGTATTTGAGGACCTGTTGTGCTCCAGGGTGTTGAGTTTACTTTGCATTTTTCAGTTTTTGTTTATTATTTATTTTGTAGAGCAGAAAAATTACCAGAAATGAACACTTCTCCCACTTTACTGTTTCCCTGCTAATAGATCAGCTGTTTTCATTTTCTAGTATACTCTTTCTCATGTGCATTCATAGCTGTGTTTCTATTCATGATATAGATCTAATTTTAAATTGTGATTTTCTTCCCTCTAGTGTTATATAATGTTTCTTTTTTAGGGTTATGTCGCATTCCCCTTGAATTGATATACTTTTTAATTTTTTATTTTTACCTACCCCACATTCCCACGATAGCTGAAAGCTACTTCTTTTTTTCTTTTTTCTTGTTATCTATTTATTTTTAAATCTTTATTGTTGAGATTACTACAGATGTCCCTCTTTTTCCCCCCATTGTCCCCCTCCACCCAGTTCCCGCCCCGCCCCAGGCCCTCACCACTCTATTGTCTGTGTCCATAGGTAATGCATATATGCATACAAGATCTTTGTTTAATCTCTTCCCACCCCTCCTACCCCCATTCCCTCTGAGAATTGTCAGTCTGTTCCATTTCCATGCCTCTGATTCTATTTTATTCGCCAGTTTATTCTGTTCATTAGAGTTCTTATTTATTTTTAGATTCAATTATTGATAGGTATGTATTTGTTGCCATTTTGTTGTTCATATTTTTTATTTTTTTATTCCTCTTTTTTAAATAATATTTTTATTGATTTTAGAGAGGAAGGGAGAGAGAGAGACAGAGAGAGAGAGATTGAAACATCAATGATGGCCGAGGCCGGTTTGGCTCAGTGGATAAAGCGGCGGCCTGCGGACTAAAGGGTCCCAGGTTCAATTCCGGTCAAGGGCATGTGCCTTGGTTGCGGGCATATCCCCAGTGGGAGATGTGCAGGAGGCAGCTGATTGAGGTTTCTCTCTCATCGATGTTTCTGGCTCTCTATCTCTCTCCCTTCCTCTTGGTAAAATATCAATAAAATATATTTTAAAAAAAAGAAACATCAATGATGAGAGAGAATCATTGATTAGCTGCCTCCTGCACGCCCCCTACTGGGGCCCTTGACCGGAATCCATCCCAGGACCCTTCAGTCCGTAGGCTGACAATTTATCCACTGAGCCAAACCGGTCAGGGCATGTTTAGGGTTCTTGGAGTTTACTTGTAAATAGACCCAATGAGGGCACAAAATAAAAATATGAGGACTGTGGTCACTGCCGTACTTCTGCTGAGGCTGAGGAGAATCAGTGTTTGGAGGTGGAGGAAAAGGGCTGGAATGTCTACACATCGACTTAAGTTGCTCAAAATCTGAAACCATTTCCTGCCCATCTTCTCTACCTTCTCAGTGCTATCACTTTTCAAGAGGCCACTGATTAGAAGATTGAGATTACATGTGTTTGGTGTTGTAGGAGGAACTGACCTTCAAGGACGTGGCTGTGGTCTTCACCGAGGCGGAGCTGGGGCTGCTGGACACTGGCCAGAGGAAGCTGTACCAAGACGTGATGCTGGAGAACTTCTGGAACCTGGTCTCAGTGGGTGAGGACAGGTGCCCTATGTACTCGGTATCAGCTCCCAGGATTGGCTTGTGTCCTCAGGCATTCAGGGCACTGCGGATCTTAAAACAGTTGCTTACAGACTTTTGTGGACCCGACTTTTGTACCAAAACTTTTTAATGCAATAAAATAAGGGAGAAATATCAGTTTGTTAGGAAGAACAGAATACTTTGCAGCAAAAACACTGGCGAGTTGCATGAGTGATCTAAAAACCATGGGAAGAGCTTTAATAAAAATAGGCATTGGTTAGCAAGTGGGTTTTATAAATACATTTCCTGCATATTTCTCTGGGTCATGAGATTCTGGCATTTCTTAAAATAGGTCATTTTTTAAAAAAAATGTTTGAAAAACACTTATTTGACTAATTGAGTATGCAGTAGGAATCTTAAATTTCTAATAAATTATACCTTTAGTGTGTTCATTTAAAATACTAGAGGCCTGGTGCACGAAATTTGTGCACCAGTAGGGTCCCTAGGCATGGCCAGCAGGGCCCTTCCTTCATTCTGCACCACCCCCTGGTGAGAGAATCATTGATCAGTGCTTTATACACGTCCCACACTGGGCATGTGCCCTTACAGGGAATCAAACCATGACCTCCTGGTGCATAGGTTGACACTCAACTACTGAGCCACACAGGCTGAGCCAAGTCACATCTGTATATATAAAAGACTAAAGTGCAAAGTGTCTCCTCAGGAGTTCGATAGCTTGCTATGACGTGCGCTGACGAACCAAAGTTTTCCCAAACTCTAATTTCAAAGAGATAGTCTAAAAGCTTCAGAAGGAAGTAGGGATAGGTTCTCTTGCTTTCTTTTCACTTCAAGGAATTTTGCCACCTTTGATTTTCTCATTAGCATCATGCTTGGTGTATGCACCCTTGTGTCTTTTAATTTGACCAAAAGTGAAACTTTTTGGTGGGATTCATTATTGATTCAACATTCATTTTCTGAGTACTTACTATACTCTAGGCATGATTCTGTGCAGTAGTTATGTGCTCTAGGAAATGTGTTCAGTGTAAAAGTTAATGTGTGTTCAGTGTATAAGGTATAAAATGCATGCCTCTTTGATGCTGTGTTGTCATGGTGAAGACAGTTAAACAACAGTTGACTTAGTGTGTCTTATGGTTTGGCTCAATAGATAGAGCGTCGACCTGTAAACTAAAGGATCCCGGGTTCAATTCCAGTCAAGGGCACCTGCCAAGGTTGCGGGCTCCATTCCCAGTGGGGAGCGTACAGGAGTCAGCCAATCAATGATTCTCTCTCATCATTGATGTTTCTATCTCTCCCTCTCCCTTCCTCTCAAAAATTAATAAAATACATCTATACTAATATTTTCTTTTATTTATTTATTTTTTATATATATATTTTTTATTGATTTTTTACAGAGAGGAAAGGAGAGAGATAGAGAGTCAGAAACATCGATGAGAGAGAAACATCGATCAGCTGCCTCCTGCACATCTCCTACTGGGGATGTGCCCACAACCTAGGTACATGCCCTTGACTGGAATCAAACCCGGGACCTTTCAGTCCGCAGGCTGACGCTCTATTCACTGAGCCAAACCAGTTTCGGCCATCTATACTAATAATAGCCTAGGGCCGCCATGACCTAAATGACCAGACGGACAACTGGTCACCAGGAAGTCCCTGGAGCACCTCTTGGTCCCTCCCCCACAGCCCACAGGCTCCTATCACAGCAAGGCTGGAGGCAGGTGGGCAGGCGGGGTGGCAGGGTGTGGGTGGGCAAGGCAGGCTCGGCGGCTGCTGCGGATCAGGACCAGAGAGAGGCCCGGAGAAGGAATCAGTGCCTGATCAGCAGCCTCCGCGGCTGCTGTTGAGGCCCAAAGAGGGAGAGAGACAGGGCCTGATCCGCATCCGCAGCGGAGGCTGCAGATCAGGCCCAGAGATAGGCCTGGAGAGAAAGGCTGGGCCTGATCCACAGCTGCTGAGGGGTTAGGGGCAATCAGGCTGGCAGGGGAGGGCAGTTGGGAGCGACCAGGCTGGCAGGTGAGGGCAGTTATGGGCAAGGTCAAGCCAGCAGGGGAGAGCAGTTAGAGGTGATCAGGCTGGCAGGGGAGAGCAGTTAGGGGCGATCAGGCGGGCAGGGGAGAGCATTTGGGGGCAATCAGGCCTGCAGGGGAGCAGTTAGGGACAATCAGGCAGGCAGGCAGAGGCAGTTAGGGGTGATCAGGCAGGCAGGCAGGTGAGTAGTTAGGAGCCAGTGGTCCCAGATTCGAGAGGGATGTCCGACTGCTGGTTTAGGCCTGATCCCTGTGGGGGTCCCGATTGGAAAGGGTGCAGGCTGGACTGAGGGAACCCCCCGGCCATGCATGAATTTCATGCACTGGACCTCTATATATATACTGTGTAGAACATCAGTAAAGAGCTTGGAAGTTGCCAGAGGTGAATTGAGTCAGGACAATATTTATTATTTTACACTGGGTGGTAAAGAGCCTTGTTGGTGGGCTGACATTGAGTAGAGACCTAAAAGACATGAGGAGCCATCCATGTGTCTGTCTGGAAAGAGGTTCTGGCAGGAACTAACTTGTCCTGGGTTGGCTTTCTGACTTCATGCTGTGACCTCACCTTTTCCTTCTCCCAGATTCTATCTCTGTTGTAAAAGATTACATTCCACTTTTTCACTTACTTTTCTAATGATCTGGATTAGTGTCAGGCTTTAGAACTATGTATGTTATCTGTTCAACTTGATTTCCCTTTTGTCGTCCTCATGAAGGAAACTTGCCAGTAGGACCTAACATTTGACTGTCTGCTTTACACTGTGTTTTTAGCCTGTATGTGATTAAATACTTACTCCCAAATCTGCAAGTCATTCTAACCATTTCAGTCACCTCGGCATTGAAGTAACTTTCCAATAAAATAATCCAAGGCGGAGTTATATAGAAGTTATTTATCATATGTCTACTGGAGCAACAGAGGAGGCTTTTAACTGACTATTCCTACAGGAAGGGGAGTGAATTTTTCCTTTATAAAATTGTTTTCAGAAGTACTTTAAAAAAAAAAACAGGTCATTTTTTAGAAGAGTTTTAGGTTTACAGCCAAATTGAGAGGAAAATAGAAGATATATATTTCCTACTTTCACACACCCACACACTCTTACATTATTGACATACCCCACAAAATACAATTGATGACTCTACATTGACACATCATTATCACCCAGAGTCTGTACTTCACATTAGAGTTCACTCTTGGTGTTACACATTTTATTAATTTGGACAAATGTATAATTATGTATTCCACCATTATAGTATTGTATAGAGTATTTTCGCTACTCTAAAATTCTTCTGTGTTCCACCTATTTATCCCTCCCTTCCCTTGACCCCTGGAAACCACTGAAATTTTTATTGTCTCCATACTTTTGCCTTTTCCAAAATGTCTTATAGTTGGAATCATACAATATGTACTCTTCCGATTAGCTTCTTTCACTTAGCAATATGCATTTACCTTTCCTTCCTATCTCTCCATAGTTTGTTAGATCATTTCTTTTTTAGCATTGAATAATACTTCATTGTGTGGATATACCACAGTTTATTTACCCACCTACTGAAGAACATCTTGTTTGCTTCTGAGTTTATTTATTTATTTGTTTGTTTATTTTTATTGCTTAAAGGGTATTACATATGTGTCCTTTCTCCCCCCACCCGCCCACCCTTGACAATCCCTTGGCTTCCCCTACCCCCCAGTGTCTTATGTCCATTGGTTATGCTTATATGCATGCATACAAGTCCTTCGGTTAATCTCTTACCAGCGCCCTCCCCCCCTTTTGCCCCCCAACCCTCCCCGGCCTTCCCACTGCAGTTTGACAATCTGTTTGAGGCAGCTCTGCCTCTGTATCTATTATTGTTCAAAAGTTTATAATGGTCTTTATTATCCATGAATGAGTGAGGTCATGTGGTATTTTTTCTTCATTGACTGGCTTATTTCACTTAGCATAATGCTCTCCAGTTCCATCCATGCCGTTGCAAATGGTAAGAGTTCCTTCTTTATTACAGCAGCATAGTATTCCATCCTGTAGATGTACCTCAGTTTCCTAATCCATTCATCTACTGATGGGCACTTAGGCTGTTTCCAGATCTTAGCTATGGTGAATTGTGCTGCTATGAACATAGGGGTGCATATATCCTTTCTGATTGGTGTTTCTGGTTTCTTGGGATATATTCCTAGAAGTGGGATCACAGGGTCAAATGGGAGTTCCATTTGTAGTTTTTTGAGGAAACTCCATACTGTCTTCCATAGTGGCTGCACCAGTCTGCATTCCCACCAGCAGTGCACGAGTGTTCCTTTTTCTCCACATCCTCTCCAGCACTTGTCGTTTGTTGATTTGTTGATGATAACCAGTCTGACAGGTGTGAGATGGTACCTCGTTGTTGTTTTGATTTGCATCTCTCGGATGATTAGTGACTTTGAGCATGTTTTCATATGTCTCTTGGCTTTCTGAATGTCCTCTTTTGAAAGGTGTCTGTTTAGGTCCTTTGCCCATTTTTTGATTGGATTGTTTATCTTCCTTTTCTTGAGTTCTATGAGTTCCCTATAAATTTTGGAGATTAGACCCTTATCAGATATGACATTGGCAAATATGTTTTACCATACAGTGGGTTTTCTCGTTGTTTTGTTGATGGTTTCTTTTGCTGTGCAGAAGCTTTTTATTTTGATGTAATCCCATTTGTTCATTTTCTCTTTAGTTTCAAGTGTCCTAGGAGCTGTATCAGTGAAGAAATTGCTTCGGCATATGTCTGAGATTTTGTTGCCTTTGTATTCTTCTGGAATTTTTATGGTTTCCAGTCGTACATTTAAGTCCTTTATCCATTTTGAGTTTATTTTTGTGTATGGTGTAAGTTGGTGGTCTAATTTCATTTTCTTGCATATATCTGTCCAATTTTCCCAACACCATTTATTGAAGAGACTATGTTGGCTCCATTGTATGTTCTTGCCTCCTTTGTCAAATATTAATTGAGCATATTGGTTCGGGCTGATTTCTGGGCTCTCTATTCTATTCCATTGATCTCTATGTCTATTCTTGTGCCAGTACCAGGCAGTTTTGAGAACAGTGGCTTTGTAATACAGCTTGATATCTGGTATTGAGATCCCACCTACTTTGTTCTTTCTCAGGATTGCTGCAGCTATTCGCGGTCTTTTTTTATTCCAGATGAATTTTTGTAGAGTTCGTTCTAGATCTGTGAAGTATGCCGTTGGTATTTTAATGGGAAGTGCGTTGAATTTATAGATTGCTTTGGGTAGTGTGGACATTTTAATGATGTTGATTCTACCAATCCAAGAACATGGTATGTTCTTCCATCAGTTTATGTCTTCCTCTATCTCTTTTTTCAATGTCCTGTAGTTTTCTCTGTAGAGGTCTTTTACCTCTTTAGTTAAGTTTATTCCTAGGTAGCTTAATTT
Organism: Myotis pilosus; assembly: GCA_036010255.1. Classification (NCBI taxonomy): domain Eukaryota; kingdom Metazoa; phylum Chordata; class Mammalia; order Chiroptera; family Vespertilionidae; genus Myotis; species Myotis pilosus. The sequence continues at coordinate 1,465,995 of JASKON010000029.1, forward strand.
TTTTGGTGCGATGGTAAATGGGATTTTTTTATTTTTTATTTTTTTTATTTTTTATTAAATCTTTATTGTTCAGATTATTACATTTGTTCCTCTTTTTTTCCCCCTATAACTCCCCTCCTTCCAGTTCCCACCCCACCCTCCGCCCTCACTCCCCACCCACTATCCTCATCCATAGGTGCACGATTTTTGTCCAGTCTCTTCCCGCATCCCCCACACCCCTTCCCCCCCAAGAATAGTCAGTCCATTCCCTTTCTATGCCCGATTCCATTATAATCACCAGTTCATTCTGTTCATCAGATTATTTATTCACTTGATTTTTAGATTGACTTGTTGATAGATGTGTATTTGTTATTCATAATTGGTATCTTTACCTTTTTCTTCTTCCTTTCTTGAAGGTATCCTTTAAGAAAAAGGATACCTTTAAGCATTTCATAGAATGCTAGTTTGGTGGTGATGAACTCCTTTAGCTTTTTCTTATCTGTGAAGCTCTTTATCTGGCCTTCAATTCTGAATGATAGCTTTGCTGGATAAAGTAATCTTGGTTGTAGGTTCTTGGCATTCATCACTTTGAATATTTCTTGCCACTCCCTTCTGGCCTGCAAAGTTTCTGTTGAGAAATCAGCTGACAGTCGTATGGGCACTCCCTTGTAGGTAACTGAGTTTCTTTCTCTTGCTGCTTTTAAGATTCTCTCTTTGTCTTTTGCTCTTGGCATTTTAATGATGATGTGTCTTGGTGTGCTCCCCTTTGGATTCCTTTTGTTTGGGGTTCTCTGCGCTTCTTAGACTTGTAAGTATATTACTTTCACCAGATAGGGGAAGTTTTCTGACATTATTTCTTCAAATACGTTTTCAATATCTTGCTCTCTCTTCCTCTGGCACCCCTATAATTCAGATGTTGGTACGCTTAAAGCTATCCCAGAGGCTCCTTACACTATCTTCGTATTTTTGGATTTCTTTTTCATTTTCCTTTTCTGGTTGAGTGTTTTTTGCTTCTGCGCATTTCAAATCTTTGACTTGATTCTTGCGCTCCTCTGGTCTGCTGTTGGGAGTCTGTATAGTATTCTTTATTCCAGTCACTGTATGCTTAATTTCTAGTTGGTTTTTTTTTTCATAACATCGAGGGTCTCATTAGATTTCTTGTAGATCTCATTAAGTTTATTGGCGGCTTCTAGACAGTTCTTGAGAGACCTTAAAAGTGTGGTTCTGAATTCTATATCCTCCATGGACAATTTTGTCCTGTTTCTTCATCCGCATTTTTTTATGCTTTCTTGGTGCACCCCCTAGTGTTCTTTGTGCTCATTCTTGTTGTAGTTAAGCCTTGATTGTTGTAGTTAATACTGGGGGGATTTGACCTCCAGGGCAACTGGCTGTGAGAGTCAGCTGTGTCTGCAGTGGGAAAACTTCTGTCCTCTGGGGAGGTGCTAATCTAGCCTTTGCCTGAGACTATCCAGCAAATGGCTTTGTGCAGGGCTTGGGCGGGGCGGATCGCAAGGGATCAACAGGGCGGGCGGATGGAGCAGTTATGGCTGCTCTCAGTCCTGTCCCCAGAGGCTCTGCCTCTCAGAGTCCCAGCAACTGCTGCAAACCTCAGAGAGAAAGGTGCCCTCGCGTTCTGACCGATGCCAGACAGTCCCGCTTCTCCAGTTTGAGTCTGGGTCCCTACAGACTCGCCCAGAATTGGAGCTCAGAGCCTGAGCCTCCCGATTGAAAATGACAACTGCACCCTCAGCTGCCAGCCCGCTTCGCGCGCACCTCCGCACCTTTGAATTTTCCGCACTGCACCTCCTCTGAGTCTCGGTATGCTGTTCTCTTTCCTTCTAGTTGCAGAATTTCCCCTCAGCCAGCTTTCCTGTGGTTCTGGGTGATGTCCGTTCTGTCTTTTTTTTTTTTTTTTTTTTTTAATATATTTTATTGATTTTTCACAGAGAGGAAGGGAGAGAGATAGAGAGCCAGAAACATCGATGAGAGAGAAACATCGATCAGCTGCCTCCTGCACATCTCCCACTGGGGATGTGCCTGCAACCCAGGTACATGCCCTTGACCGGAATCGAACCTGAGACCTTTCAGTCTGCAGGCCAACGCTCTATCCACTGAGCCACACCGGTTTCGGCTCCGTTCTGTCTTTTAGTTGTATTTTTGAAGTGGTTGTGCGAGGCAGCATTCTCCGGCATTTACCTATGCCACCATCTTGGTATTGTATGTATAATATCATGTCGTCTGTAAATAAGGACAGTTTTACTTCCTCTTTTCCAATTTGGATGCCTTTTATTTCTTCTTCTTGCCTAATTGCAATGGCTAACACTTCCAGTACTATGTTGAACAGGAGTGGTGAGAGGGGGCATCCCTGTCTTCTTCCTATTCTTAGGGGAAATGGTGTTAGTTTTTGTCCATTGAGTATGATGCTGGCTGTGGGCCTGTCATATATGGCTTTTATTATGTTGAGGTATGATCCTTTAACTCCCGCCTTACTGAGAGTTTTTATCAGAAATGGGTGTTGAATTTTGTCAAATGCTTTTTCTGCATCAATTGATATGACCATGTGTTTTTTTTTCTTTCGATTTGTTTATGTGATGTATCACGTTTATTGATTTGCGGATATTGTACCATCCTTGCATCCCTGGGATAAATCCTACTTGGTCATGGTGTATGATCTTTCTGATATACTGCTGGATCCGATTTGCTAAGATTTTGTTGAGGATTTTGGCATCTATGTTCAGGAGGGATATTGGCCTGTAATTCTCTTTCATTGTGTTGTCTTTGCCTGGTTTCGGTATTAGGGTGATGCTGACTTCATAGAATGAGCTCGGAAGTGTTCCTTCTCTTGAATTTTTTGTAGTAGTCTGAGGAGGATAGGTTTTAGTTCTTCCTTGAATGTTTGGTAAAACTCACCTGTGAAGCCATCTGGTCCCAGGCTTTTGTTTGCTGGAAGCTTTTTTTTTTTTTTTTAATATATTTTATTGATTTTTTACAGAGAAGAAGGGAGAGGGGATAGAAAGTCAGAAACATCGATGAGAGAGATCGATCAGCTGCCTCCTGCACACCCCCCCACTGGGGATGCGCCCGCAACCAAGGTACATACCCTTGACCGGAATCGAACCCGGGACCCTTGAGTCCGCAGGCCGACGCTCTATCCACTGAGCCAAACCGGTTTGGCTGCTGAAAGCTTTTTGATGACTGCTTCAATTTCTTCCATAGTTATTGGCCTGTTGAGATTTTTAGATTCTTCCTGATTGAGTTTTGGAATGTTGTATTTTCCTAGGAATTTGTCCATTTCCTCCAGGTTGTCTAGTTTGTTGGAGTAGAGCTGTCCATAGTATTTTTTAACAATCATATGTATTTCTGTGGGGTCTGTTGTTATTTCGCCTCTATCGTTTCTGATTTTGTTTATTTGGGTCCTCTCTCTTTTCTTCTTGGTGAGCCTGGCTAGAGCTTTGTCAATCTTGTTTATCCTTTCAAAGAACCAGCTCTTGGTTTCATTGATTTTCTGTATTGTTTTTTTGGTCTCTGTGTCATTTATTTCTGCTCTAATCTTTATTATCTCCTTCCTTCTGCTCACTCTGGGATTTTCTTGTTGCTCTCTTTCTAATTCTTTGAGTTGTAAAGTTAGATGATTTGCTAGCATTTTTTCTTGTTTTTTGAGATAGGCCTGTAGAGCTATAAACTTCCCTCGCAGGACTGCTTTCATTGCGTCCCGTGGGTTTTGGATTGTTGTGTTTTCATTGTCATTAGTTTCCAGGATGTTTTTAATTTCTTCTTTGATCTCATTGGTAGCCCAATCAATATTTAATGACATGCTATTCAGCTTCTAAGTGTTTGAGTATATTGAGTTGTTTTTATTGTAGTTTATATCTAATATTATGCCATCGTGGTCTGAGAAGATGCTTGGTATGATTTCAGTCTTCTTAAATTTGGGGAGACTTTGTTTGTGACCCAATATGTGGTCTATTTTTGAATCTGTCCCATGAGCACTTGAGTGGAATGTATATTCCATGGCTTTGGGGTGAAGTGTTCTGAAGATGTCAATTAAGTCCATCTGATCTAGTGAGTCATTTAGGATTGCTGTTTCTTTGCTAATTGTTTGTCTAGAGCAGCCGTGGGCAAACTACGGCCCGCGGGCCGGATCCGGCCCGTTTGAAATGAATAAAACAAAAAAAAAAAAGACCGTACCCTTTTATGTAATGATGTTTACTTTGAATTTATATTAGTTCACACAAACACTCCATCCATGTTTTTATTCTGGCCCTCCAGTCCAGTTTAAGAACCCATTGTGGCCCTCGAGTCAAAAAGTTTGCCCACCTCTGGTCTAAAGGATTTATCCAGTGATGTCAGTGGTATATTAAAGTCCCCTACTATGATTGTATTGTTGTCGATCTCTCCTTTGATAACTTCCAGGAGTTGTTTTATGTATTTGGGTGCTCCTGCATTGGCCGCATATATGTTTACCAGGGTTATATCTTCTGGTTGTATTGATCCCTTTAGTATTATGAAGTGGCCTTCCCTATCTCTTGTTATGGCCTTCACTTTGAGGTCTATTTTGTCCGATATAAGTATTGCTACCCCAGCTTTCTTTTCCTTTCCATTTGCCTGAAAGATATTTTTCCATCCTTTCACTTTCAGTCTGTGTGAGTCCCTTCTAATGAGGTGGGTTTCTTGTAGACAGCAGATGTATGGGTCATGTTTTTTTATTCATTCAGCCACTCGATGTCTTTTGGTTGGAGCATTTAGTCGTTTTCATTTAAAGTTATTATTGAAAGGTACTTGTTTGTAGCCATTTCTTTTTGTGTGTGGCTGTTTTCTTTCTGAGCTTTTTATTTCTTGTTTTTACACCAGTCCCTATAGCATTTCTTGCATTGCTGGCTTGGTGGTGATAAACTTCCTTAGCCTTTTTTTGTCTGTGAAGCTTCTTATTTCCCCTTCAATTTTGAATGATAGCCTTGCTGGATAGAGTATTCTTGGATTCAGTCCTTTGCTTTGCATCACTTTGTAAATTTCCGTCCATTCTTTTCTGGCCTGATGTGTTTCTGTTGAGAAATCATTTGATAATCTAATGGGAGATCCCTTGTATGTAACTTTCCGTCTCTCTCTTGCAGCCTGTAACATTCTCTCTTTGTCCTGAACATTTGCCATGGTAATTATGATGTGTCTTGGTGTTGGTCTTTTCGGGTTCACCTTGTTTGGGACTCTCTGGGCTTGTGTGACTTTTTTCTTCCCCACCTCAGGGAAGTTTTCTGATATTATTTCTTCGAATAGGTTTTCTAATCCTTGTTCCTCTTTCTGTTGTTCTGGCACCCCTATTATTCATATGTTGTTTCGTTTCATGTTGTCCCAAAGCTCCCTTAGGCTCTCCTCCTGTCTTTTAATTTTTCTCCAATTGCAGTACAGTTTCGGTGTGTTTTGCTTCCTTGTCTTCTAATTCACTAATTCAGTCCTCCGCTTCTCCTAGTCTACTGTTGATACTTTCAATGGTGTTTTTTATTGCAGCTATATCGCTCTTCATTTCTTCTTGGTTCTTACATAATTTATTGATTTTTTCATTTGTTTCTTCTTGCTTCTTGAATAATTTATTGATTTTTTTCATCTGTTTCTTCTTGCTTCTTGCATAAGTTGTTGATTTTTTCCTTCATCCGGTTTATGCACTCTAGGACCCTTATTCTGAATTCTTTTTCTGTCATGTTGCATGCCTCTGTATCACTTAGCTGCTTTTCTGGTGAGTCCCCCTTTTCTTTCCTTTGGGGGTTTCTTTGTCTACCCATGTTTGATCTCACTGACATATCTAGACGTTGAGTTGTTCAGTGGCTGCTCCCTGGTGGCAGTGGCTCCTTAGCCTGTGGTTGCTCCTTGGGCGGTTGCGGTAGCAGCTGCTCCTCAGTTGGCAGCAGCTCCTCTGGTGGGTGCTGTTCACAGCTGTGGTGGCTCTTCTGGCTGCTGGGGGGAGGCTTCACGTACAGCTGTTGTTCTTCAGACAGAGAGTGTGGTGCTCAGGAGGCTGCTGTTGCTTGGATCTGCTGTGTTGATTTAAAGGCACAAAATACAACACAACAAGGCACCACGTACCAGGCACTGAACACAAATATATTCATTTTATTAATAACCCCAAATAAAGGTGACCACCCGAATTAAGAGAATTAGGGGATAAGGAAGAAAGAAGAGAAAGAAGGAAAGAAAAGTAGAGGGGATAAAAGAAGTGCAAAAATGAAATTGGAAAAAGGAGGGGGGGGGAATGAAAGAGCGAAAAGAGAGAATGAAGTAGAAGAGGGGAAGAGACTATTTATATGAGGAGAAAACTCCGATAGAACCTCCACTAATCCCAACAAATTCCAGCAACAGCTCCCTGGAGATGAATGCAAACTAGAAACAACCAATAATATCAAGAGAGGCAAGGGGAAATAGAAGTACAAAAATAACCAGGGGGGGCGAAGGTAGAGGAAGGGAAAAAAACCCGCAGAAAAAAATAAAAATAAAAAGCAAAACAACCTCACAACCAGTCCTAAAACACACACACACAGAAAAGAAAAGAAAAGAAAAGAAAAAGAAAAAACAACAACATACTCAACAATCAAGCAAACAGCAACAAAACAATAGAAAGATAAAGGAAGAGAGAAAAATTTTGGATAGTGAAGAAAGATAAGGGATATGTGTATAAGGATTTAGAGCAGTGGATTGGAAATAGGATATATAAGTAGGGTAAAATTTTGACAGGAGGTAAACAGAAGGACTAGGGAAAATCTAAAGCAGGAATAGGGCAAGAGAAACAGGACAACAAAAGGGGAAAAGTGAGGGAGAGGGTTTTAGCATAGAGGTAAAATTGAGGTAGGGAAAATTGATGCTAAAGCAACGATGAAAATAGAATGGAGAACACTAAACCCAAAATAAAATAAAGAGAAAATAAAATGGCACTTTAAAAAAATGGTAAAATGGTAGCAGTAATAATACTGGTTAAAAATAAAAATGTAGTAATTAAAAGGGTAAAATCAGGTGATGGAAAAAGAAGAAGAAAAAAAATTGGTTTCTTAGTTGAAAGGTGAAAAAAGAAAAAAAAAATTGCAGTAGTGAAGGTCCTTCGGTTCTTCTACTCGTCAGTCTGGCTCGCCTTAGTCCTTCCAGGTATTCAGAAGAGTGTTGAATTTCCCAGTGATACACTGTTCCTCCGTGTTGTAAACCACAGTCCTGATTTTAAAGCAGGCCGTATTTGTGTCCCAGTCTGCCTTAATTTGTGTTTAGCTAAGAGTCAGTTTGTGGCTCAGCCTCTGGGTGGCTGTGTTTTTGGGTTGGCCTCTGAGGCTATACGGCTTCTCTATCCAGTAGCAAGGGTTTATTTTCTCTATTGCACTTAAAACTGGTTTGGGGAGGTCAACTGTCCAGAGCTGGTTCTCTAATCGTTACCCTGCTCTGTGTTCTTGCTGGGATTGAAAATCCCTCTATCGGCCAGACCATGTTAACTCCCAGGGACTAATCAGATTATTTTAATCCTTCATCTTGTTCAGGGTGGAATCTGTGTGTGGCTGTATTCCTTGCCTGGGGGCTAGGGGTGTCTCAGCACTCAATTTACTGCCACCTCTCCCGGTACCCCCCCTCCTCAGCCTTTCCCCAGATTCCACTTGTCCACACCTTCTCCCTCTCTTCAGCACAGGTGAGTGTTTGTATCCAAAATGTCTTATGAACAGGGTTCAGTGAAAACAAACAAACAAATGCCAGCCACGGAAACGGGGAAGGCTGAGTTTCTGTAAGCTCTTCTCTTACCGGCAGTGCATGGTCTGGTCAGCTCTTCAGGCTGCCCCCTTTAGGCTCAGTCCCCCGTGATCACAGAACCCAGATCTCAAGTCCCCCGGCGCCAGGAATCCGGCGAATCTCCTTTCCCCCGTCAGGAGCTGTGCCTGTCCCAAGGGACGCGGCTGTCTGCCACGTGGTCTCCCTCTGACCCTCTGGGCTCAGAGGTCTGGCAAACTTTCCTGCCCATATCCCTGTTGTTGGTTTTTTACCTCTCCCGGGGAGTTCTGCCCTTCCCAGCTGCATAGTGTCTCACCAGCTGAGTAATTTTGCCAATTTGGGGTGGGTGTTATTAGTTTCAGCTGCTCACTCCATTTGCTCCGGGACACAACCTGGGATGCGTCTGCCTATATCGCTGCCATCTTGTCTTCCTAAAAAACTGCTTCTGAGTTTTGTTGTTATGAATTAAGCTGCTATAAACATCTGTGCACAGATGTTTGTGTGGACTTAAGTTTTCAACTCCAATTAGTAAATACCAAGGAGTGTAACTCTGGATGGTATGATAAAAGCATTAGTTTTGTCTTCCAAAGTCGCTGGACAGTTGGCATTTCTACCAGCAATAAATAAGAGGTCCTGTTGCTTCACATCTTCACCAGCATTTGGTGGTGTCAGTATACTGGACTTTGGCCATTCTAATATGTGTCTGGTGGTATCTTGTTTGAATTTCCATTTCCCTGCTCACATAAGATGTGGAATATCTTTTTTTTATTATTAATTCCAGTGAGAAAAGGAGAGGGAGCAAGAATTAGAAGGATCAATGATAATAGAGATTTACTGATGGGTTGCCTTCTGCACGCCCCCCACTCCCGCTGGGGATCAAGCCTGCAGCCTGGGCATGTGCCCTGATCAAAAATTGAACCTTGACCTCCTGGTTCATAGGTCGATGCTCAACCCCTGAGCCATGCCAGCTGGGCTGGAATATATTTTTATATGCTTAATTGCCATCTATATATCTTCTTAGGTAAGGTGTATGTTAAAGCTTTTGACCCATTTATTCTTTGTTTTCTTATTGTTGAGTCTTAAGTCTACCAGACCTGAGGCCCTGTACCTAACTGTCCCCTATACCTGGGCTCCTGAGCATTAAAGAGAAAAAACCAACATGATATAGAAAAATGTTAGTTACATGCAAACAAGTGGTTAGAATAAGATGCAACTTGGAGGCATTGTAGAAAATAGGTCTACCTTTCATCTAGTGCCAATATTCCACCTTTGTGTGCCAGTCCACCCAGCAGGATGAGCCTTGTTTCACACAGAGGTACTTCTTGCAAAGTGAGCACCAGATGTTGCTCTTCACCTTCTTGCATGGATTGTCTTTGAAGACACTCCAGGATTTTGCTTGTTGTAACTGGTGTGCTTTTCCATGCACACAGCACAGACATGATTAGACAATGTCCCAGGGGGAATCTCTGGAAAATGATTGCCTGGGGTCATCCATTGAGGGAAGGGTTCCTTTTGTGGGTGGCTGTGGGCTGATGTCCTGTATCCACCAATAAGTTGCAGGCACAGTTTCTGAATATATCTGGTGAAATAAACTGGCTTTTTTGAAGCAGCTTGCTGCTTTGAGGCATACAAGATATAAGAATTATAACTGGCCCACATAAAAAATTTTATAAAAAGCTGCCAGGGGCAGAGGTAATGACGACAATACCGGTGAAGGCGGGTCATCTGGTCATTTTTGTCACAGCCACCCATATATTTATTATAGTCCTTTACCAGCTGTGGCATCTGTATTTCTTGCACACTGCCATCTTTATTTCTTCTGTTTATTACTAACTACATTTTGGGCTGGATCGTGGTAGTTCGAAATAAATGTGATGGGCTTTCTATCCTGCCAAACTAAACATGTTACACTTTCTTGACATAGATAGCAACTGTCACCCCTAGCAAGTTTTTTTACACTTTTCAGCGACTTAGGAAACTGCTTCCTGTTTTGCTGCAGGGTTCCCACAATTCCTGTGTGTAATTCTGACAGTGCATATTTAGCAAGGGTTACAGAGTTGTAGAACCGGTCCATGACAAGCACGTGAGATTTATTTTCCATTGCACATGAGGTCAGGAGACGAACAACTGTATTTCCTACTGCGCCCAAGTCTTTCATAGGCATTGGTGCAGCACCAGTGTAGATTTCTGCATTCAAAATGTAGCCAGTCTCACCTTCACAGAGAAGTAAAGACTTGATGCCCCGCTTTGTGGGCTTATCCTTGATGTACTGCTTGATGGCCAAGCGGTTTTTTGTCGGGATCATCCCCTCATCTAGGCTCAAATGTTGCTTTGGCAGATAGAAGTGAAGAAACTTGGGGAGCAGACTTTCCAAGAAAGGCCTAACTTTATTTATATATTCTATCTGTCTTATCGATATCTGTGTATTCCTCAACAGTTATATGTACAAAACTCCAAAGGGCCAAGAATCTGTCTCGAGTCATAACATTTCGAAATCCAGGAGTAAACCCAACAAAGTCAAAGCCCTCATTTGTCCAATAATCCCGATAGCTGGGCTTTATACATAAGTATTCCATACAGATCCTCAGTTCAAGAAAAGCCTTCATTTCTTCCACTGTGGCATCCTTGAAATTTTTGGCAATCTGTTCACTCTCCTCTGTGATAGATCCAGGAATGTTCACTGGGCCTTTTCTATACTCAGTGAAATTCAGATCTGTATTTGGTGATACAAAATTCCTTGTCCAACCTTCATCACCACCTAGATCTCCCCCATCAGCTGTTTGAGGGACACACACCCCTTCTCTTACTATCAATCTAGCTCTAGATCTATAAGGTTCAAGATTCTCCTCATCACTCAAGCTCTCACTGTGTCACTTGAACTGGAAACATATTCTTGATGAAATTCTGACTCCTCAGAGTCTGAATCAACCAAAGTATTGATCAACTGTTGGACTGTGATAAGTCTAAACCTACTTCGCTTTCCTGTTGAAGTGCTTGGTTCATCAGCCACTTGTTTCATTGTGAATTTTCAGAATTTTTCCACGTACTAGGCAAAGTGCTGAAAATTAGGTACAGTGGTATAGCGGCAGATTCAGAAATTACCGAAAAATCGGTACAGCAGTCTGGTAGGGTTAAGAGAAGTACTTTTTAAACTAATTGAAAATTTTATTGAGAAAGTAATCTCCACATGTTTAGATAACTTTGTATAAACATGTTTTTGGAATACCAACAAGGGTAAATCTTTTAAAAAATACATTTTTAAACTGAAATTACTGGATATGGTCAAAAGTTTGTAAGAGTTGCAGAATTTCCAGGAATACTTTGAATATGTAAATATAAATACTTTAAAGTATTGGATATTAGATTATATTACATGAACCTAAAATTCAAAGTATTTGTTATTGCTTTTCCTTAAAGTTCTATTTGATTCATATTTTATTTATGTAACTTTTTTTCTTCATAACTACATGATTTACTATTCAAGAGTCGACACTAACTTTGTTATTCATTAGAAACTAGTGGCTCAGTGCACAAATTTGTGCACATTAAAAGGAAATTAATTAGAAGGAATATTTTAATATCAACATTCGCCCTTTCTCTATAATAGAAGTGTCAACCAAATTCACGATTGACAATGACAGATCCAAACACATGCATGCGATTGGCAACAACAAGAGCTTTATATGTATCACGCATGTGCAATTCAACTTAGCCTTTTATGTCTATAGAATAAACTTGCTTAATTAGACCTGCTTTCTGAGTTAGTTAAACTTTTTCCAGCCCAGTGAAGCACCCCAACTGAACAGTTGTTCAGTTGTTCATTTCTCTTCATTATCTGTCTTTATAGGAGGGAAGATCCCAAGTGAGACAGAGACCGTTCCAGAAGCAGAACCTCATAAAGAGCTTTCCTGCTGGCACGTCTGGCAACAAATTGCAAGTGACTTAATCAGGCATCAAGACTTCATGATAAAGAGTTCCCAGGTACCCAAACAAGGTGATTCGCCTGGCCAATTTGGAGCAGGACTATTTATAACTTACACAGGCCAGAAACTTTACCAGGATAATGAATGTAAGAAGTCTTTCAGTGATGCCTCCAACTTTGATCTTCATCAGCAAATACATTCAGGAAAGAAGTCTCATACATGTAGTGAATGTGGAAAAAACTTCTGTTATAGTTCAGCACTCCATATTCATCAGAGAATTCACTTGGGAAAGAAACGCTATAAGTGTTATGAGTGTGGTAAGGAATTCAGTAAGAGTTCACATCTGAAAACTCATCAGAAAGTCCACATTGTAGAGAAACCATTCAAATGTGAGCAGTGTGGGAAAGGCTTCAGTCGAAGATCAGCACTTAATGTTCATTGCAAATTGCACACAGGGGAGAAACCTTTTAATTGTGAAACATGTGGAAAGGGCTTCATTCATGCTTCACATCTTCAGGTACATCACAGAATCCACACTGGGGAGAAACCATTCAAATGTGGTATATGTGCGAAGAACTTCCGTTGTAGGTCAGCACTTAATAGCCATTGTATGGTCCACACAGGAGAGAAACCGTACAAATGTGAAGAGTGTGGGAAATGTTTCACTTGTAGTTCAAATCTTCATATCCATCAGAGGGTCCACACAGGAGAGAAGCCATACAAATGTGCGGAGTGTGGAAAGAGCTTCAGGATGAAAATCCATTATCAAGTTCATCTGGTGGTCCACACAGGAGAGAAACCCTATAAATGTGACATATGTGGGAAGGGCTTCCGTCAGAGGTCACATCTTACATCCCATCGGAAGGCCCGCTGTCTAGAGAAACCTTTTAAGTGTGAAAAGTGTGGCCAGGGCTTCAATCGGAGTTCACGACTTCAGGATCACCAGCTGTTCCATACTGGGGAGAGACCACACAAATGTGAAGAATGTGGGAAAGGATTCAGTCGTAGAGCAGATCTTAAAATCCATGGTAGAATCCACGAACTTGAGAAGCCCTATAATTGTAAGGTGTGTGGGAAGGTCTTCATTCAGGCTTCACATCTTCTGGTCCATCAGAGAGTCCACAGTGGGGAAAAGCCATTCAAATGTGATGAGTGTGGGAAGAGCTATGGGCGGAGTTCACACCTTCGAGCCCATGAAAAAATCCACACTGGAGAAAAGCCACACAAATGTGGCACATGTGGGAAGAGCTTTGTTCGGAGCTCGCACCTTAAATCCCATCAAAGAGTCCACACTGGAGAAAGGCCATACAAATGTGAGGAGTGTGGGAAGCGTTTTAAGTGGAGCTTGAATCTTGACACGCATCAGATTATCCACACAACAGAGAAACCATATAAATGTGGGGAGTGTGGGAAGTGTTTCAGTCGGGCCTCGGGTCTTCAGATTCACCAGAGTGTCCACACTGGAAAGAAACCATACAAATGTGATGTGTGTGGCAAACTCTATAGTCAGTCTTCACAGCTGAAATGTCACAGGCGAGTTCACACAGGGGAGAAACCTTACAACTGTGAGATATGTGGTAAGAACTTCAGTTGGAAATCAAGTCTTGTAAGACATAACAAAACTCATGTGAGTTATCCATTTTTACAAAGATGATGAGAGTAAGAACATCAAAGAATTGTCAGAGGAAAGAAGTTCCACAAAATGATGTTTTAAAAACTCAAACACAACCTGAATTCTTATCACCAGGTCTCACAGGAGAGAAAATAGTTGTTTTAGTTTAGTCAGTGTTTAAGCATGAGCAGAAAACATCTCTTTTCAGCAGATCATGCAGCAAAGAACCTTTGTAAGTGGTGCAGTAAACACTACATTCAGAATTTTGACATTTATTAGATGTCACTTAGGAGATGGTGCTTAGAAGGAAAAGTTTGGTCTGGCCTTTAATAAAAGTTCAATGATGTGCCTCAGTCTTTCTGCAACTAGGGTTCAGGAATCTGGAGAAGGGACTGCGACATAAATGAATAGAGACTAGACATGAAATATAAATTTGGAAGGCATGGGGGAAAGCCAGGTGGAAAATTAGCTCTATTGACTAAGCTCCCTGAATCTCCAGACCTACAGCTTTTTATTAACACATTGTGCCCTTTAGCAAAGCAGGTATACATATCCAAGGTCAGGTTTGGTAAGCAGGATTATCAGGTTAGGGGAATTGCTCTCAGCTGTTTGGCAGCAGGTAATAATATGCAGATCCTCAGCCCTGCTGAAGATGTCCATCAGCCTTCTGATAAACTCTCATTTATTATGCTTGCGACTATCCTTCGCCTCTGGCAGTGATGGGCATACCAGAATTGCTGACCAGTAAAATGTAAGCTCCATGAGGGCAGGGCCTTTGCTGTCATGTCTGCACAATCTTAATATTCACTTATAGATGTGCTCAGTAATTGTATGTAAAAGGAAAAAATGTACAGTATATGAAATCGTATCCAGAGGAAGAAACCTGGCAAATAAAATTAATTCAAGGAAATGAAAATTTGTTGAAATACAAAAACACTCACTCAGTATTCCCATCCACAATATTAACATTGTACTACCCTATTGCAAATGGCTTCTGTCTTCCCCATAGCTGCTCAAGTTGGGTTCCTATTATTTGGGGCCCTGTCTGGTTTTCTAAGGATTGTGTACAGTGTAATTGACTATCTTTTGTGGTTTTTCTCACAGTACAGACTGAAAAAGTCTTTTTTTAAATTTTATAAGAAGTTTAAGGAGAGAGAAACCAAGATGGCGGTATAGGTAAACACCTGAAATTGCTGCCTCGCACAACGACTTCAAAAATACAACTAGAAGACAAAATGGACATCATCCAGAACCACAGGAAGACTGGCTGAGTAGAAATTCTACAACTACAAGGAAAGAGAAAAGCACACTGAGACTCAGAGGAGGTGGGGAAGTAAAGTGCAGAGGTACAGAGGCGCACGCGGAAGGGGCTGGCAACTGAAGACACAGTTGTCTTTTTCAATTGGGAGGGATACACAAGCTCCCGACTGCTCTGAACTCCAGTTCCGGGCTAGTCTCTGGAGACCCAGGCTCATATGTGAGAAACTGGACTGTCTGGCATCAGGCAGAACTCAAGGGCGGCTTTCTCTCAGAGGTGCTTGCAGCAATTACCACAGGACACTGAGACCCGGGGCCTGTTTGTTCCACCCTGTTGATTCCCTGACACCCCACCCCACCCCACCCAAGCTGTGTGTAGAGGCTTTTGCATATGAATGCCCTGGCCCTTTGCAATCTAAAATTACCATATGCAGCTGTGTCAGAGAAACCCAGAACATCCAAAAGAAGGCCCAAGGACCCACAGCAGCTTGCATTGCTTCACAGCTGGGCACCTCCAAACCACAAATATAAAAGTGGAATCTGCAGATCTCTCTGTAGCTCCTGCTGGGTAGCCTCAGGCAGAAGCTAACTTAACACCTCCTAAGAGATCCAAGAGCCAGTGTACCCAGTGGTCAGAGTGGGACCATCCAGATTACAACTCCTCAGATCCATAAGGGACACACTCAGGGGGCAGACTCAGTGAGTACCAAAGCCCCACTGAAGCAAGTCTTGCCCCAGAAGAATGTCTTCAGCTCAGAAGTTCTCCCCCTGCAGACACAGCTGATTCTCACAGCCAATTGGCCTGGAGGTCAATTCCTCGCAGTGATACCTACAACAATCAAGACTTAACTACAAGACTGCACCAAGAGTGTCCACCTCAGGTAATTGGGGAGGCTGAGCCACTGGGCTCTATAGGACACCTAACACAGAAAGCCACTCTGTCAACACAGGGAAGCATAAAAAATACGGAGACAAACTACTCACAAATGACAGAAATGGAGGAAACCAAACTACTGGATATAGAGTTCAAAAGCACACTTTTAAGGTTTTTCAAAAATGTTCTAGAAACTGCTGATAAATTTAGTGAGACCCTTGAAGTTATGAAAAATGACCAACTAGAAATTAAGCATACACTTACTGAAATGAAGAATATTATACAGAGATCCAACAGCAGACTAGAGGATACCAAGAATCAAGTCAAAGATTTGAAATAGAAAGAAGCAAAAAACACCCAACTGGAAAAGAAAAAAGAATGAAGATAGTGCAAGGAGTCTCTGGGACAACTTCAAGCGTACCAACATCTGAATTATGGGGGTGCTAGAAGAAGAGAGAGCAAGATATTGAAAACCTATTTGAAGAAATAATGACAGAAAACTTCCCCTACCTGGTGAAAGAAATAGACTTACAAGTCCAGGAAGTGCAGAGAACCCCAAACAAAAGGAATCCAAGTAGGACCACACCAAGACACATCATAATAAAAATGTCAAGAGCAAAAGACAATTTTAAAAGCAAGAGAAAAACAGTTACCTACAAGGGAGTACCCATAAGATTGTCAGCTGATTTCTCAATAGGAACAATGCAGTCCAAAACGGGGGGCAAAAATATTCAAAATAATGAATAGCAAGAACGTATAACCAAGATTACTTTACCCAGCAAAGCTATCATTCAGAATTGAAGGTCAGATAATAACTTCACAGATAAGAAAAAACTAAAGGAATTCATCATCACCAAATCAGTATTATATGAAATGCTTAAAGGTATCCTTTAAGAAGAGGAAGAAGGCCCTAACTGGTTTGGCTCAGTGGATAGAACATCAGCCTGTGGACTCGTGTCCCAGGTTCGATTCCAGTCAAGGACATGTACCTTGGTTTCGGGCACATACCCAGTAGGGATTGTGCAGGAGGCAGCTTAATTGATGTTTCTCATCAATGTTTGTAACTCTATCCCTCTCCCTTCCTCTCTGTAAAACATCAATAAAATGTATTTGAAAAAAAAGAAAAAGGTAAAAATATGAACAACAAATACATATCTGTCAAGTGAATCTAAAAACCAAGTGAGTAAACAATCTGATGAACAGAATAAACTGTTGAATATAATAGAATCAGGGGTATAGAAAGGGAGTGGACTGACTATTCCCGGAGAGTGGGGGGGCGGGTTAAGGGGTGCGGAAAGAGATTGGACAAAAATCATATACCTATGTATAAGGACAGTGGGGGGAGGGTAAGGGCTGAGGGGAGGGTGGGAACCGGGTGGAGGGGAGCTATGGGGGGGGAAAGAACAACTGTAATAATATGAACAATAAAGGTTTAATTTTTTAAAAAAGCATGTTACACAATTAGTTTTTATCATTTTTAAGGCAGGGGCTCACCTTTGACACTTTGAATGTGTCACAAGTAGTTGCCAATGTCAGATTTTTTAACCTTGAATTTCTTACTGATTTCTAATTCTGTGCATTTCCAGCCTGACTTTAAAATGTTCACCCTCTAATTATTGTAGCATGTCTATCAAAACTTCGTAGGTAGGAGCTATGCCATATTGTTCTCCAACACCCATGATACAAATACCACAAAAACCCAAAATTTGATTATTTTGGGTATTTGATTATTTTATCAGATGTATTATCAAGGCAAGACACATTTATATGCTTTTTCCTATTGGTAACAGTAAAGCATGATTTTGGGAAAGGAGTATATATCAGAATATAGGTTGTACATCCCTTTGATCTGGAAATCATAATGGAAGTTATGATTATAAGACTACAAATGAGTACCATATGGATGATGTCACTGGTTTATTTAAAGTGGAAATATGCATACAGCTTGTAGGAGTTTGAATTTTGATATATTCTGATATTAGCCTGAAGCCATTAAATATTATGGCAGATATCTGTTAGGACAGGAGAAATACATAATATGGGCTTTGAGAAATCATAGATTGTAGCCTTTATAGCATAATCAAACATTGATCTTTGTGTGTTTGTATGTGTGTGTTTCCAAGTTTGCGTGTGTGTCTGTGAGTGTTCCTGAATGAGACTGGCATTTGCATCAACTGACTCAGTAAAGTAGATTGCTTTCCCCAGTGTGGGTGGGCATCATCCAATCTGTTGACCTGAATGGAACAAAAAGAGGGAAGAGAATTTGCCCCTTTTCATTTTCTGCCTCTCTTCTTCCATGGGGCAATACCTTCTTGGGCCTTGGGACTGGATTTTAAAACATTGGCACTCCTGCCCTAACCGGTTTGGTTCAGTGGATAGAGCGTTAGCCTGCGGACTCAAGGGTCCCAGGTTTGATTCCGGTCAAGGGCATATACCTTGGTTGGGTAGAAGTCACAAGACAAACCGTAGATAAATGGATGAGGCAGCCCATCTGGATAACACTGCTAGTGGATCAGAGGAAAATTTCAAAATCTTTGAGGCAGGAACAACAAATTGTGGGGACTCTTGAGGCAGAGGGCTCAGAGCAGGGGCCCCATTTGCCTGGACCTTAGGTAGTACCCATCTCCCATTGCTAATACAACCCCCATCATTTTGCAAAGGGCACCACAACTATTCTTGTTCATTTGTTTTGTAGCCCTAGTCTCAGAGTTTGCATTTCTGCATGGAGACTGCTAAGACAAGGACATGAACATCTCTGAGATTTACATCACCAAACCCACATTCCAAAAAAGAGTGGGCTTACATCATAGTGATTACACTGCTAAGTATATTCCCAAGAGAACCAAAAGCACATCCCACACAAAAACTGGTGCAAAAGTGTTCATGGCAGCAGTATTAAAAAACTGGAAACAATCCTATGTTCATCAACTGATGGATGGATAAATAAAACGTTACATATCTGTACAATGCAATATTTTTCAGCAATATGAAAGAATGAAGTACTGGCTCATGCTACAACATGGATGAACCTTGAAGACATTATGTCAAGTGAAAGAAGCCAAACACGAGATGATGTGTGGTATGATTGCATTTGTATGAAATGTGCAGAATAGGCAAATCCACAGGGAAAGTAAATCAATGCTTTTTCCAGGGCCTGGGGGTAGGGGGTGGAGTTGGGAATGAGGAGTAATTGCTAATGTGTAGGGGCAGATGAAAGTGTTCTAGGATTAGACAGTGGTGATCATTGAACAATACTGTGAATGTTTTCAAAAGTGGAGAAATGACATATGATACCCCCTATTTGTGTTAAAATGTAGTGGTATTAGATCAGTCAAGGTTCTCCCAAGGAAAAAATCAGTAGTACTATATACTAGCAGAACTTAGCAGTGGTTCTCAACCTTCCTAAAGCTGCGACCCTTTAATACAGTTCCTCATGTTGTGGTGACCCCCAATTTCATTGTTACAAATTGAACATAATTAAAGCATAGTGATTAATCACAAAAACAATATGTGATTATAGATGTGTTTTCCGATGGTCTTAAGCGACCCCTGTGAAAGGGTCGTTTGACCCCCAAAGGGGTCTCGGCCCATAAGTTGAGAACCGCTGACTTAGAGTGAGTAATCCAAATGGAGGTGAGGAAGTGATTACACAAAAAACTTCATATGCAAATTAATGTCAACTGCTATAGCCTTTCTAAAGGTCAGTCACACATATTAAATTTAAGTAGACACATATGCTATGAAATCATTTCATTCTTGGGTATATATTCCAAAGAATTCTCACACTGGTCTCTTCCAAAGGGTTCCAATTTCTCACATATGTCTATAGCAGACATGTATGATGATATTCATTTCATTGTTATTGGCAAAGGCAATGGTAAGAGATAGGTAATATGGTGCAGAATATGAAGTTCTATGAACTTCTACTTTCTTTGATTTTGCTATTCATTTGGTAACTTCTTGAGATGAGTATTTTAAAATCAATTTTCAGCTTCTAACACGCATTTAAGGCTCAACATCCCCTCTCTGTATAAACTAAAACTACAGTTCCAATGATGAGTTTGACTTTTTCTTACAACATGCATGCTTTTGCTTCTGACTAAGACTAAATGGTTTGCTTATGAAAATAATAGCTGCCATTTGTCAATATCCCAAGAGCAAAGCACTGTGTTTAATACGTGACACTGTCCCTAATCCTTCTAACAACTTAGTGATATTAGCCTCGCCTTACAAATGAAGACACAGACTGAGCTTGTTAGGAAGCTCATACAAGGTCACACAGCCTGCAGTGGCAGAGTGAGAACTTGAACCCATGAAGACTTGACTCGAGAGCCCAGGCAGACTCTCCCTGCACCCCTTACTGCCTCTCCATTCACTCCCTTACCCTTACAGGCTCTTGCCAAAGACTGTCATGCCATGGTTGAAAAGCGTCTTTTTGTTTAAAGAAAATTGTGTGCATCTGTGTGTTTGGGGGATTTATTGCTTGGTTTGGATTTCCTGCAGTAATACTTGGGGGAAGGTTGGGTACTGAATTATCTTCTCAAGGTTGAGCATCACTGTAATGAGGTAAAAGTTTGGCATCCTTGAGTATGAACAAATATTACACAAGACCCTACACGTGTCAGGCAGATGGTTTTTATTCAGTCAGTCACCAGATACTTCTGAAGAGGCTATTTCTTAGGGAGCATCGTTTGTGATGCTGTAAGAGATGGAAACAACCAGCAGGATCCTTACCTGGAGCCTTTGTTCCCTTGATGATCCCTGCTTGTCCCATGACTAGAGCAGGGAACACTTGACCCTCACTAATAGGTTCTTTGAATACTTTAGTCAGATGTGCTGTCATTTGTGTCCCTCCGGGCGAGGTGGTGTTGGTAGCAGTGGTTATGGATGTAAGATGACCACCTGACACTGACCCAGTAGAGTGAGAGCAGTTAGAATGAACTGGCTCCCTGAACTGCCAGTTTCTGATAACTTGACAATTTTATCATTATGAAGTGCCCCTACACACGTCAAGTAATTCTTTTTATTTTTTCTTAAAGTTCCCTAGGTCGAATATTAATATCACAAATGGTATATTATATAAATGATTTGAAGCCTAGGATCATGGTACATTTCTCTAGAAAGGATTTTCATTTGCTTCTGCCAGGGCTGGAAGATGCTAACAAAATACGTTCACCTTTATGCAATGTCAGGGATTGAGGTGACTTGACACTTGGTTGCAGTCGTGATAAAAGATGCACAATTTCCTTTTGTTCTTATTCCTACGGTTGACGCTCTTGGGGTTTACCAGGAAGCCTCTGTGGTAGGCAATGGGTTTGTGTTGTTTAATCCCTCGAACCCGCCCAAAGTGCTACTCAGCATCTCAATTAACAGAACTTATATTCTTCTAAATCCGACAGGCTAGAATCACAAGACATTGCCGGAGACCTTCTCAGGCCTTTCGGGAACCGCTTTGACTGTTTTCTGCTCTGGAATTATTGTCCACGAGGACGGACTGTTGCCGTTTTCCGCTTAGCATTCTGGGATATGTAGTTCAGCGCTCCAGGTAGTCTGACATACTACTGTACACCTACTGCAAGGCCTGGCTGTAAACGTGCCCCGCCCCCCCCTCCCCCCGCGGAATTCTGGGAAGTATAGGTCCAAAAGCTCCGTGTAGCCATAGGCACCTCCAGTCCTGGAGGACCGTGCTGTGGAATTCTGGGAGATGTAGTTCAGGGGCTTGGGTTAGTCACAAGCACTTCCGCCCCTAGACGACGTAGCAGCTCTCGTTTCCCAGGTGGTGGTTATTGAGGTCGGTTATACACGGACCCATTCAAACTTTTCCCTACATGCGCCCGGGGCCAACAACCACCGGCCTTTCATTTGTGGAGAAAGAGGAGGAGCGGCTAGAAAACGGAGGTCTGAGGCTGAGATGGAGATTTGCGTTCCCCAGGGCGGAGCTTCTTTGCTATGGCGCGTCCCCGGGATGGGGCGGGCTCGGTCGCGCTTCCCGGGATTTGAGGGTCTCCCGGGCGCTCTGCACCCCCACCCGGCTCCCTCACCTACCACTCCATTGGGTGGGTTACCTAACACCTCTGTGCCTTCGCTTGCTGTTCTGTAAAAGGGAAATAAAAGTAAAACCGTCCTAATAGGATGTTTGAAACACAAAAACGAGAATAGTACAAATAAAAGGTTTAATTAAAACCGCCTGGCACATGGGGTACTAATACTACTATAACTCTCTGAAAAGCGTCTATCTCGCAGTTAGATTCTACGAGCTCAGGAATCTGAATTGTCCTGGACTTCTAGCCTTTTTATTTTTATTTTTTAAAAAAATATATTTTTATTGATTTCAGAGAGAAAGGGAGAGGGAAAGAGAGCTAGAAACATCAATGATGAGAGAGAATCATTGGGCTGCTTCCTGCATGCCCCCTACTGGGGATCCAGGCGCAACCCTTGGCATGTGCCCTTGACAAAAATTGAACCCGGGACCCTTCAGTCCGCAGGCAGAGCTCTGTCCATTGAGCCAAACCGGCTAGGGCAGACTTCTGTCGGTTTATAGGGGCGGGTTGCCTCTAGCTGGTACCCGGGATGTGATTTATCAGGGATGCGAACACAATCCTGGATTTCACAACTTCCTTTATTTCCCCAGCCCTGACTTCTCAGAAAGCACTGCCCGGAGGAGGAGGCAACAGAGCCCCAGGTGAGTAGGACTTGGCCTTCTTCTAACGATATTCACATAAATTGGAGAATGAATGGGACATGTTCTTGGACAGGTATGGATAATGATTATAACTGAGCCTTAGTTCCTAAGTTCAGTCTTTATGCAGATAAACATATTTCTGTCTCACAGTGGCTCTGGGAAGTGCTGCTCATTTCCCTTCGTTAAAGATGAGACTGAGATGCAGGAGACATGTTTGCCCAGGGTCGCCCTGCTGGTCGGAGGCAGACCTGGCCTTGGAATCTAAGCCGTCTGAGTGCAGCAGCTGAGTTCATCCATCTTGTTGGTCTGTTCTTCTTGTCTAGAATCATAATGGGAAAGTAGGTAGGGACTGGATTGTGGGAACCTTGAGAGCCAGGTTTAGGCTAGTCTATATAGGCGTTTTTAAAATCGTTTTCTCAACGGTTCCACTATTTTATTTCAAGTAATGTGTATACAGGGTGAGGCAAAAGTAGGTGTACAGTTGTTTGTATAGAAAATAATACAAGAATGAGCGCTTTTTGTGTACTCACAACTGTAAACCTCCCCCCCCCCCATTATAAAAGTACATAATCATTATGGAAAATTCAAGCAGTACAGAAATATATAAATAAAATTTTAAATTACCCATAACCTTAGGATGTAAAGATAACCATTGTTCCCCACGTAAAACAATGGTAATGTATATGGAACTACTAGCTCTTACTTAACTTGATTTAATGATATTAAGATACATGAATTTAACTTGCTTTAATGTAGGCAAACTTTTCTTTTTTGTCCACTTTACTGTTTATGTTAAAATAACATCCCTCTCCTGCATATTCTTTTCTTTTCTTTTTTTTAAAAAAAATATATTTTATTGATTTTTTACAGAGAGGAAGGGAGAGGGATAGAGAGTTAGAAACATTGACAAGAGAGAAACATCAATCAGCTGCCTCCTGCACACCCCCTACTGGGGATGTGCCCGCAACCAAGGTACATGCCCTTGACCGGAATCAAACCTGGGACCCTTCAGTCCGCAGGCCAACGCTCTGTCCACTGAGCCAAACTGGCCAGGGCGCATATTCTTTTCTTAACTCAAATGAAATATTAACCTATGGTCGGGATGGGAGAGAGAAGTGACTGAGATGTATGTCTTTATTAAAATACCAATAAATGTGTCAAACTAAAAAAAAAAAAAGATAACCATTGTTAACGTTTTGGCAACTCCGGTTGTTCGTTGTGTTAATTTCCGCTTACAGAGGCTGTTTCCTTTGGGGCTGCTGGCACACTGCACTGCTTCTCAAACTGTGGTCCACAAGCCAGCAGCATTGCATCACTTGGGTAGAAGTGCCCACCCTTGAGCCCTACCCACTACCTTCTGATTTAGAATTTCTGCAGATGGGACCCAGGAATCCTGAGTTGATTCCTGTGCACAGGATATTTGGGAAAGTTGGGAAACATCCTTGTCTGGAAACTAAGGCCTAAAAATTTGACCCTGGCAACTGTCACAGATGAAACTGAATAGGATACACCAGAGCCCTACTCAGTCCAAGATTCTTTCCCCCCACTAATTACTGTCAGCTGTCAGGTCTTCTTGCAAAATCCTGACATGAGCAGAAGGTAGCTGCAAGTATAGAGACAGAATGGACAGAGTTAGAGGTCTTGAAGATATATTTCTCCCAGGCCCAGGGGAGTGGATTAATTGCCGTCTTTTTAACTAGAGGACTTCTGTCTGAAGTAGGAAGATCAACTAGTACTTACTGTTAGTTAATATTAGATACTTTGGCTGTGGTCATCATCACCAGAACTACTGTTGTTATCACTATGACTACTTCCTCATTTCTATAACTTTTTTATTTACTTAACTTTATACTTACAGAAAAGCTGCAAAGATAGTAGAAGGAATTCTCATATATTCTTTACCCAGATTCATCAGTTGTTTATGTCTTGCTTATTTGCTCTGTTGATGACCATCAGCCAAATACCTCCAGGAACACACCTGTAATCAAAAAGTTTAGTCCTAGTCCGTTTGGCTCAGTAGATAGAGCGTTGGCCTGCGGACCGAAGGATCCCGGGTTCAATTCTAGTCAAGGACCCTCCTGGTCAGGGTGCATGCAGGAGGCAACCAATCAATGTGTTCCTCTCACATTGATGTTTCTCTCTTTCTCTCTCTCTTCCACTCTCTCTAAAATGAATGGAAAAATATCCTCCCTGGGTGAGGATTTAAAACAACACACACGTTTATTTTAGCTTGCTGCAGCAGGAAGCTCACACAGCACGGGGGAATCAGGGGATGTTGGCGAGAAGCAATTAGGGTTTTGGTATGTGTTAGCTGCATGGGGGAGAGTGGTAGGCAGTGAGGGTTTGTTCTGGACTGGATGCTGTCAAGAAGCAGAAACAGTTTTTTAAAATATATATTTTTTTTATTGCCTTCAGAAAGAGGAAGAGAGAGGGATTGAAACATCAATGATGAAAGGGAATGTTTGATCAGCTGCCTCCTGCATGTCCCCTACTTGGGATCAAGCCCACAATCCAGGCATGTGCCCTGACCAGGAATCAAACCATGACCTCCTGGTTCATGGGTCCATGCTCAACCATGGAGCCACACCGGCCTGGCTAGAAGCAAAAGTAGTTTGATTACTGAATATTGTAAGAATTTTTGCCTAGTAGTGGGAGAAACAAAATGAACTTGGGGTTGTCAATTGTTCCCAAAGTAGTCACTCCTGTTAGCTGGGAGGGGCCGTTCTTTGGCGATTTTTGTCGGCGTGGCAAGTCCTTGTTTCTGTGTTATGGAGTGTCCTGTCTTTTTCTTGTTCACCACCGTCACTGAGTGGTTCTGTCTGATTTTTGTTCATCAGTTGAAAACATCAAGTTGTGGCTATTGTGGCTTTAGCTTGTCGGAGTTCTTTATTTCTCCTTCACAGCTCTATCGTACTTATAAGTTTGTTGTTTTTTTCTCAACCATTTGAGAGCAAGCTCCAGACAGTGATCAAAATGGAATTACTTACGTTGATAACATACTGTTATCCAATCCACAGTCCCTATTTACGTTTTTTTTTCAGTTTTCCAATAAAGTGTTTGAGAGCAATTTTTCTTTTCTAGTTCAAGGCCCAGCCCAGTTACATACATTGTACTTGGTTTCTGTTACATTAGTCTCCTTGAATCTAGAATGATTCCTCAGGCTTTCTCTTTTTTTTGCTCTTGATATTTGTACAGTCTTGCAAATGATTTTTAGAATGTCCCTCATTTTTGTTCCTGGTTAGATTCAGGCTCTGCAGGGATGCCGCCAAGCAAATGCACCGTATGAAGCAAATGTCCCTTTGTTGGTGTTTCCCAACTGGTGGTCTCAGCTTAGTTTTCTTGGTTAAGGTGTTTGCCAGGTTACTGTTGATCTTTTTACAATTAATATTTAGAGAATATGTAGCTATCTTATTCCTCACCAGACTTTCACCAATTTTAGCATCCATTGATGATTTTCTGACTATCTTTCATCTACGTCTATTAGTTTGTGTTCTGCCATGACAGTGTTCTAAGATCTTTCCCTTCTCACCCACTTTTCATGTATCCTCACATCTGTAACAATATATTTGTAATGTAGACTCCTGTCTGTTTAATTTAAATTAGGTATGGACTGTCAAACTATTTTTTGTATTGTTGCAGCGGCATGGATTTTAATTAATCTTTATCTCTGTGCATATTCATTAAAAGGGCTTTAAAATAAACTTCCTGCTTCAAAATAAACTTTACATATTGTTATACCTCTTATAAAAAGTTGTCTGTGTCCATTTAAATATTATTGTTGAGGTAGCGTGTTATGGAAAAAACAAAACCAGAGATTTCTCAGAAGTTATGAGTCTGTAACATGACAAAGCAACAATCCCTGAATGCCACGTATCTTACATCACTCTGTTGGTAGAAATCGTATTTACAAGGATAGTATCAAATTATAAAATATCGTCTGTATTACTGTGGTTGCAAAGAAGTGTTCTTAGAACTGTCTACTTTATGACAATCCCATGAGATGGATACTGTTATTCCTGCGTGCTTGTAAGTGACAGAATTGAGGCAGAGATGTTAATAATTTCACCAAGATGACACTGTTAGTGGATAGCCTTGCCAGGATTCCAACCCGTGCATGTTAGCTCCAGCACCTGCTCTTACCATACCCAGCACAAGAATTGCTACGGAAGAAGCGACAGGCACACTGGTGATGGGGCCACTGTGTGCGGTTGGGCAGGTACCTGGCGTCCACGCCAGGTTCTGTTCATCAAGCTGCCTGTGCTGCTGCCACCCTGAGGAACGGACACTTTTGCAAATTCACCATGAGCAGCCACATGGGTTAGTGACATACCTGACCAGTGCTCATTGACTTTTTTCTCCTTTCCCAGTCTGTCTTCTTACAACTCCGTTTCCCCAGAGAGGAAAAGAAGAAATGAGCGTGTTCAAGGTGAGTAGGGCTTGCCTTTTTGCTTTTAAAGATGCTGTTTCAGCGCTCAGAGCCGAGGCACAAGTTTTTCTCTCTCAGGGAATGTCCAGGCATTTGAGGAGCTGTGGAGTGTGGCAGGTGCTTGTTGTGTCCCTTTTAAGTTTAATTGCTTTTGGCTTTACTTTTTGTTTTATCATTTTTTAAAAATATATTTTATTAATTTTTTACAGAGAGGAAGGGAGAGGGATGGAGAGTTAGAAACATCGATGAGAGAGAAACATGGATCAGCTGCCTCCTGCACACTCCCTACTAGGACATTCCCTTGACCGGAATCGAACCTGGGACCCTTCAGTCCCCAGGCCGACGCTCTATCCACTGAGCCAAACCGATCAGGGCACTACATAACTTTTTTAAATAAATGTTTTTATTGATTTGAGAAAGGGAGAGAGAGAGAGAGAAACATCAGTGAGAGAGAAACATCAATGAGAGAGAAACATCAGTCGCCTGCCTCCTGCAGGCCCCTGACTGGGGATCAAGCCCTCAACCCTGGCCTGTTCCCTGACCTGGAATCGAATTGGTGACCACTTGGTGCATCGACGATGCTCATCCAACTGAGCCACACCAACCAGGGCTATAACATTCATTTTGTTATATCATGTTCTCATCAAATTTATGTACCTATTTTTTAAAACTATTCTCTCTTCATTAGTTTAGGATTTTTACTGTTTTAAGAACACTACAGTAGCTTTTCTGCACTGAACCTTTTTCCTCAAAAAACCAATTCTAAAAAAAAATACTGCCTTTTAAAATTTTTTGCATACTAGATATTCAAAATAGAAAAGTATGTTTTATATGTGCTGCCTTGGATTTTTTTTTTTTTTTGTAGAATACTCAAATATGGCTCATTGCATCAGGATCCAACTACTGCTTCACACCGATAAAATGCTGTTAGAAGTTTTCTCACTACAAGAGCTAGATTCTGTCCCCCTGTACCTGAATCATGCCCTGTGTGTATTTTATTTACTGTTTACTTTTTTCTTCGTGTCTTTTTTTTTTATTCAAAGTAATACATGACCTTCGTTTTAAAAGTCCAGTGGGCCCTACCTGGTTTGGCTCAGTGGATAGAGCATTGGCCTGTGGACTACGCAGCAGTTGCCAACCTTTCGGACCTCACGGACCACCAGTGGGCAACTGCTGGAATAAAGGGTCCCAGGTTCGATTCCGATCAAGGGCATATGCCTGGGTTGCAGGCTTGATCCCCAGTGGGGGGTGTGTAGGAGGCAGCCGATCAATGATACTCTGTCATCATTGATGTTTCTATGTTTCTATGTCTCTCTCCCTCTCCCTTCCTCTCTGAAATCAATAAAAAAATATTTTTTAAAAATTGAAAGCCCAGCCGAACCGGTTTGGCTCAGTGGATAGAGCATCGGCCTGCGGACTCAAGGGTCCCAGGTTCGATTCCGGTCAAGGGCATGTACCTTGGTTGCGGGCACATCCCCACTGGGGGGCGTGCAGGAGGCAGCTGGTCGATGTTTCTCTCTCGTTTCTCTCTCATCGATGTTTCTAACTCTCTATCCTTCTCCCTTCTTCTCTGTAAAAAATCAATAAAATATATTTTTAAAAAAATTAAAAGCCCAGTGGTTTGCCTGGCCATTGTGGCTCAGTGGTTGAACCAGGAGGTCATGGTTCAGTTTCCAGTTAACACACATGCTCGGGTTGCAGTCTCGATTCCCAGTAGGGAGCATGCAGGAGGCAGCCAATCGATGATTCTTTCTCATCATTGATGTTTCTATCTCTCTCTCCCTCCCCCTTTCTCTCTGTTATCAATGAAAACGTATTTTAAAAAAAACAAAACAAAAACCAGTGCAGTGGTTTTAGAGGACTTGTCACTGCATTGACACTTCAGAACAATTTTATGAAGAAATTTTTGGTTTCATCTTTATTTTTAATGAAAAGAAAACGGGTTATGAAAAATAAGGAACCTGCTCAAGTTTACACAGAAAAGCAAGTCTCAGAGTATTGTACTCGAGTGAAATACAGAGATAGGAGGAAAGAATTTTTGATATATGTCCATATAATGCTCCTCACCTGGTTCCCAACTCAGTGGGATTAAAACAGTAAACATTTCTAGGGTAATTGGAGATATATATATATATATATATAGAGAGAGAGAGAGAGAGAGAGAGAGAGAGAGAGAGAGAAAGAACCATTGATTGGCTGCCTCCTGCATGCCCCACACTGGGGATCGAGCCCACAACCCAGGCATGTGCCCTTGACCGGAATCAAACCCGGACCCTTCAGTCCACAGGCCGATGCTCTATCCACTGAGCCAAACCGGCCAGGGCTGTGCTGCCCCTTTTCCAGTGGACACTGGGTGTAAGATTGAGGTGTACATGTTTGTTGTAGGAGCCGGTGACATTCAAGGACGTGGCTGTTGCCTTCACTGAGGAGGAGCTGGGGCTGCTGGACGCTGCCCAGAGGAAGCTGTACCGAGATGTGATGGTGGAGAACTTCCGGAACCTGGTCTCAGTGGGTGAGGAAAGGCGCCCTCTGCAGTGTCTTTGTGACCTTGGGGGTAAGGCTTTGGGGCTCTTGGAATGGGCTCCCTCATTTTGGTTTACTGGACTTTTGCCAATTCCTGTGGGACCCAAGAGGGTGTTTCTGGTCTTTCTAAATAGGATGTTTCAGGGGTTTTTTTCACTTGTGTTTTGTAGAAGAACTATAAATGATCAGTCTGCTGCTATACCTCTTCTATATTCTTTTTAAAATTTCACTCCTAGCCCATTAGTGACTTATAAAGCCAATTTATGTAGTCCGCTCTGCAGTTTTTAATGAAATAAAAGAGGGTAGTCCTGGCCAATGTGGTTTAGTTGGTTGGAGTGTCTTTCTGTGCACCAAAAGGTCAAAGGTTCCCAGTCAGGGTACACACCTAGGTTTCAGCTTCAGTCCCCTGTCGGGCATGTATGAGAGCAGCCCAATGTTTTTCTCTGACATCTCTCTCTCTCTCTTTCACCTTTCCTCTCTCGCTAAAAAAATCAAAGACTATGTCCTTGGGTAAGGATTTAAAATATATATATATCTCAGAGCTCCTTAAGAAGAATAGAACAGCCCCACCACTGTGGCTCAGTGGTTGAGTGTCAACCTGTGAACCAGGAGGTCATGGTTTGATTCCCAGTCAGGGCACATACCTGGGTTTAGGGCTCGATCCCCACTGGGGGGCCTGCAGCAGGAGCAATCAATCAATGATTCTCTCTCATCACTGATGTTTCTATCTCTCTCTCCCTCTCCCTTCCTCTCTGAAATCAATAAAAATATATATTTTTAAGAAGACTAGAACATTGCAGCTAAAATTGGCCAGTTGCATGTGTGGTCTGAGAGCCATTGGGAGGAGATTTAATGAAAATAGACAACAGAACTGTACCATTTTCCTTCTGTTTTAGCAATACATATCTATGTATACTGGTATAGTATGTGTCTGGATCATAGAGTAAATGCTGTTTCTTCAATAGGCCACGCTAAAATGTTTTTTGAGAAACTCTGCTTTTAATATCTTGAATATGCAGTTAGAACTCAAATTTTAGCTCCGTTGTATTCAAGTGAAACTTGTGATTTTTGCATGTTCTCAGGACATCAACCCTTCAGACAAGATATATTAGATCTAGAAAGAGAAGAGAGGCTTTGGATGATGAAGACATCACCCCAGATGGAGAGAAATTCAGGTAAGAACCAAGCAATTATGTGTTCTTGTAGTTACCTGCATTATCTGTTTCATTCCTCACCATCCCTGTGCCCATGCCCAGTTGAAATTGTCAGATCTTTTTCCTGGTTTATTGGAACAGCTTCGTACTGGTTGCCTGCTCTCAGAAAATAGCTTGTGAGTTAGCCTCCACCTTGTAAGAGTTGCCCAGCTGCATCTCATTTGCTTCTTGCAAAGTCTTCATCCATAATAAGAAATGGATTTTACATCATTACCTCTACAAACACTTTAATTGTTTAGATTTATATGTATGACTTTAGAAAGCATTTCATGTAATGAAACCTTTACTGCTTGATGATTCTCTGATAATTTCTAGTCTGTGTCTTCCAAATATTTATCACAAGCTACTGAGTTTATTTCACAGCTCACTAATAACGTACATCCTCACTTTGGAAATCATTCTTGTTAAAGGCCAGTGTATCTCCATATAAAGTTTTTCATGCTATTTTCAAAGAGATGGCATTCTTTCCTACCCTCTAAATTTTTTTTCTCTTTTTTAATATATTTTTATTGATTTCAGAGAGGAAAAGAGAGGGAGAGAGATAGAAACATCAGTGATGAGAGAGAATCATTGATTGGCTGCCTCCCGCACACCCCCCACTGGGGATCGAGCCTGCAACCTGGGCATGTGCCCTTGACTGGAATCGAACCCGAGACCCTTCAGTCCACAGGTCGATGCTCTATCCACTGAGCCAAACCCACCAGGGCCCCTCTAAATTTTTTATTTCTATGTGGGAAAATAACATGTTAGACAGTACAAAAATCTCAGAAGAACCCAGATCATCCAGCTTTTCTTTTCTTTTTTTAAAAAAATATATTTTATTTATTTTTTACAGAGAGAAAGGGAGAGGGATAGAGAGTTAGAAACATCGATGAGAGAGAAACATCGATCAGCTGCCTCCTGCACATCCCCCACTGAAATGTGCCCGCAACCAAGGTACATGCGCTTGATTGGAATCGAACCTGGGATCCTTCAGTCCGCAGGCCGATGCTCTATCCACTGAGCCAAACCAGTCAGGGCCAGCTTTTTTTTATTCCAAGTGATTCTTAGCACCTTTGATTTTATCCTCAGCGTTAAACCTCTTGGTGTGCCACTGCCTCTACTACAGCCAGCTTCTCAGCAAATGATACTTTCCAATCCTTTTTCCTTGTAAAAGCACTTTTGCTTCTATGACTTGGTTCACACTTAAGCTGGGATTTACAGTTATAGAGAATCCCAGAAATCAAACTCTGATTCATCTGTATATGCATTTTTTGAGCACCTACTAACTGTCAGGCACTATTACAGCTGCAAGCACTCCAAAATGCTTTTCTTGACTGATACTGTGTTATGGTAGCAAAGACATGTAATTTATGAAAAATGATTAAAATAGTATGTCAAATGGCCGTCATTTTGTTTTAACTGGGTTTGTTTTTTTTTAAGTATATTTTATTGATTTTTTACAGGGAGGAAGGGAGAGAGATAGAGAGTTAGAAACATCGATGAGAGAGAAACATCGATCAGCTGCCTCCTGCACATCTCCTACTGGGGATGTGCCCGCAACCCAGGTACATGCCCTTGACCAGAATCGAACCTGGGACCTTTCAGTCCACAAGCCGACGCTCTATCCACTGAGCCAAACCAGTTTCGGCTTTAACTGGGTTTTGTTCATGCGAAGAGGTTGGCCCACCCCCTGCTTTCTGTCAGTATATAAACCAGAGAATGCCATATGTAGTAAAAAAAATAAGCTGAACCATCCCAAGGATCATTAGTTTTACACTGTGTGTCCTAAGTGTGAAATCTTGAATCTTTAAACAAAGCTTTCACTTGTCCATATCTCTAAATAATTTGTCTATATAGGCAAGAGCAATCAAAGTGAGTTGAGGATTGTTCAAGACAGAGGACTACATGAAGAGCTTTCCTGCTGGCAGATCTGGCAGCAGATTATACATGACTTAACCCGGTGTCAGGACTCCAGGATAAATAGTTCTCAGTTCCACAAACAAGGTGAGTCCCCCTGTCAGGTTGGGGCAGGACTGACTACTCCAATTTCTGAAGATGAAAACTACTCACTCAATCATCAAATAGATGGTCCCACTGACTCTGGAAATCCAGAGTTTCAAACTTTGAGAACCCAGAGTTTTTGGAGGAAAACTTCCCTGACTGAGTCACAGAATTATCAGAATAGATATCAACAGTTTTCCATGAAAAGTAACTCCTGTCGGCATAAATGGGATGTCAACACCAGCAGCTGGGTATCACATCGCCTTGATGATTGTGGAGTACACAGAAGTGAAAAATCTTGTAGGTACAATAATTATGAAAGAGACAGCATGAAAATATCAACATTGGATTTAAATAATGTGACTCACGTGGGACGAAAACCTTACCAGTGTAATGAGTGTAAAAAAATCTTCAGTGATCTCTCCACCTTTGATCTTCATCAGCAAGCACACTCAAAGGAGAAGTCGTATGTATGTAGTGAGTGTGGAAAAAGCTTCTGTTATAGATCAGCTCTTCATATTCATCAGAGAGTTCACCTGGGAGAAAAAAGGTATAAGTGTGTTAATGATTGTGGTAAGGAATTCAGCCAGAGCTCACATCTGCAAAATCATGAGAAAGTCCTCATGATAGAGAAACCATTTAAATGTGAGGAATGTGGGAAAGGCTTCCGTCGTAGATCCGCACTTACTGTTCACTGTAAATTACACATGGGAAAGAAACCATATAATTGTGAGGCCTGTGGGAGGGCCTTCAGCCAGGCCTCTCATCTCCAGGACCATCAGAGAGTCCACACTGGGGAGAAGCCATTCAAATGTGATGTGTGCGGGAAGAGCTTCAGTAGGAACTCACATCTTCAGTCCCACCAGAGAGTCCATACAGGGGAGAAACCATATAAATGTGACGAGTGTGGGAAGGGCTTCATCTGCAGCTCAAATCTGTACATTCATCAGAGGGTTCACACGGGAGAAAAACCCTACAGATGTGAGGAATGTGGTAAAGGCTTTAGTCGGCCCTCAAGTCTGCAGGCCCATCGGGGAGTCCACACCGGAGAGAAATCATACATATGTAATGTGTGTAGCAAAGGCTTTACTCTGAGTTCAAATCTTCAAGCCCATCAGAGAGTCCACACTGGAGAGAAACCCTACAACTGCAATGAGTGTGGGAAGAGCTTCCGGAGGAATTCCCACTATCAGGTTCATCTGGTGGTCCACACAGGAGAGAAACCCTATAAATGTGACGTCTGTGGGAAGGGCTTCAGTCAGAGTTCATATCTTCAGATCCATCAGAAGGCTCACAGCATAGAGAAACCTTATAAGTGTGAAGCGTGCGGGCAGGGCTTCAATCAGAGTTCACGACTTCAGGTTCACCAGCTGATCCATACTGGGGAGAAACCATACCAATGTGAAGAATGCGGGAAAGGATTCAGTCGTAGAGCAGACCTTAAGATCCATGGTAGAATCCACACAGGAGAGAAGCCGTATAATTGTGAGGAGTGTGGGAAGGTCTTCAGGCAGGCTTCAAATCTTCTGGCCCATCAGAGAGTCCACAGTGGGGAAAAGCCATTCAAATGTGATGAGTGTGGGAAGAGCTTTGGGCGGAGTTCACACCTTCAAGCCCATCGAAAAGTCCACACTGGAGAAAAGCCATACAAATGTGAGGAGTGTGGGAAGGGTTTTAAGTGGAGCTTGAATCTTGACATGCATCAGAGGGTCCACACAGGAGAGAAACCATATAAATGTGGGGAGTGTGGGAAGTACTTCAGTCAGGCCTCCAGTCTTCAGCTTCATCAGAGTGTCCACACTGGAGAGAAACCATACAAATGTGATGCGTGTGGGAAAGTCTTTAGTCGGTCTTCACAGCTGCAGTCTCATCAGAGAACTCACACTGGGGAGAAACCTTACAAGTGTGAGATATGTGGTAAGAGCTTCAGTTGGCGATCAAATCTTACAATTCATCACAGAATCCATGCTGGTAATAAATCTTCCAACAGTGATGGTGCTGATAAGAACATGAGAGGATCCACACAGGTAAAATGTTTTATAAAGTGATTTTTTTAAAAAAACCCTCAAGTATTGTGTGAATTCTTCCAATCGTCAAGTTCAAAAGAAACTTTATTTTTCATTAAAGCAGTGTTTCAACCATAGCTTACCATATCCCAGTAGTCAGCAGGCTACACAGCAGAGAAGGAAATGTTTCTAAGTGTATATAGTAAGGGCTTCAGTTAAAACTTTGACCTTTATTAAATACTAGAAGACCAGTGCACAGATTCATGCCCTGGTGGGGTTCCTCGGCCTGGCCTGCACCCTCTTGAATTCCAGGACCCCATCAGTGCATAATCAGGGCCAGGGAGAGACTGCAGAAGGGCTCCAGGGTGTGTCCGGCCTATCTCACCCAGTCCTGATTGGCTGGACCCCAGCAGCAAGCTAACCTACCGGTCAGAGCGTCTGCCCCCTGGTGGTCAGTGTGCATCATAGCTACTGGTCGCTTAGGCTTTTGTACATATAGACTAGAGGCCCGATGCACAAATTCATCATGAGTGGGGTCCCTAGGCCTGGTCGGCATTTGGGCCAGCCGGAGGGTGGGACCATGGGAGGTTGCCAGCCAGTGGCGGGGAGGGACCAGGGGAGGTTGGCCACCATGGGAGGTTGGCTGTGGGAGTGCACTGACCACCAGGGGGCAGCTCCTGCATTGAGTGTCTGCCCCCTGATGGTCAATGCACATCGTAGCAACTGGTCGTTCTGCTTGCTAAGGCTTTTATATATATAGACTAGTGGCCAGGTGCATGAAATTCGTGCATGGAGGAGGGGTTCCCTCTGCCCAGCCTGCACCCTCACCAATCGGGGGCCTCTTGGGGGATGTCCAGTTGCTGGATTAGGCCTGATCCCAACTGCCCTCCCCTGCCGGCCTGATCTCACCCCAACTGCCCTCCCCTACTGGCCTGATCTCACCCCCAACTGCCCTCCCCTGCCAGCCTGATCCCCGCTAACTGCCTCTGCCTTGGCCCCCACCACCATGGCTTTGTCTGGAAGGAAGTCGGACGTCCGGAAGATGGCCAGTTGACCCAGTCTAATTAGCATATTACCCTTTTATTAGTATAGATAGATTATATGGGATAGGATTGCTTAAATTGGGGTGGAGGGAAGCCTTTTTCAGCAGGAGGAAATGCTCTTGGCAGACAAACACATAATCCCTATATCTGGCCTGCTAGCCAGCCATATGCACTATACTGCCAAACCTGTCATTAAAACATGAACCGCTTTCTTGCACCTTACACCAAACAGCTGTAAAACCCCTCCTCAGCCCCCACCTTAGGTTCTGCCTTTGCAGTTCACCCATATTAGATTCTGATTGGTCGGTTTCTGTGCCAGTCAGCATCAAAAGCTCTGCCTCCTCAGCAGCCATTGGCTCCTTGCAGTTCACCCAGATTTGGTTCTGATTGGTCGGTTTCTATGCCAGTCAACGTCAAAAGCTCTACCTCCTCAGCAGCCATTGGCTCCTCGCAGTTCACCCAGATTTGGTTCTGATTGGTCGGTTTCTATGCCAATCAGTATCTCTGGGCCTGATCAGAGAGGCGGGGCTGATCAGCAGCCCCTTGGAGGCCCAGAGAAATAGAGGCACATCTGCGGATGAAGCCCAGACGGAGAGAAAGAGAGGCAATGGCTGATAACAGCTGCCACGGAGGCTGTGGATCAGACGCTGCCTTTCTCTCCGGGCCTCTCTCCAGGCCTGATCTGCAGCCCTTTTGACTGCAGGATTGACTTCCGGTGTTGGGTCAAGCCTTCGGTCGGTCGTTATGGACCCTGGGTTTTTATACATTAGGATTACTCAGGAGAGAGGCTTTAGAAAGAGTAAGAGTTTTACGAGGCCTTGTACAAAAGTGAGCTGGACAAGCCAAAATTAACTAAGTGTAAGCTCTATAAATGCACAAACCTTTTTTCTAAGTCTACATAGTCTTATTGCAAGTACTTCATGGGTGCTCAATATTTGTTAATAGATGGGAAAAGTGTATATTTGAAAATTGAGTTGAGATCACCTCCACAATTTCATAAAATATTGTATTCTGAACAGGAAACCTAAATGTAGCCTTATTAACCCCTTCCCCGGCAGAAACGTGTATACACGTTTTCACAAAATGTTCTTTTTCAGTCGTCGACGAGTATACTAAGAAAATATGGTAAAAAAAATATGGTTTATAGGAAGACGAGTTACAAACTGTTTTCATAACCAGCATCAAAAATACTATATAGAACCAAAATAAAAAAATTAGTCTGAAAAAGAAACGTTTTTAACAAAAAAATTGTTGGGGAAGGGGTTAAAATTAACTCGGGGAGGCAAAGTTGAGTTGGTAGGAAACAGCATTGCAATATGTAGTATTTGGCATCACCCTTCTGTGATGAGCTCCTGTGCTCTCCTCCGCCTCTCTCATCAACTTGGGCCCTGTTATCTTGGACTCTGTCTAGTGTTCTATCGGTTTTATACTGTATAAACTCAGTTATCCTTTGTGATAGTATACAATGACTGAAAAATTGAGTTTGTTAATCTTGCAATAAGGCACCAGACGATTGATTTTTTTTTCTCAAAGATACCACAACAGGGATTTAAGTGTTAGAGTTAGCAGTGACAAACATTTCACAGGCAATGAAAGAGCTGCTCTTTTGTTTGTGATGTTGGGTATTCACTATTCACTCCCAATGTGCGTGGCTGCTCTAACATTGACTACCATCACACCAAAGATTAAACCTCTAGTTATGTATCCAGTTTTCTTGACCTTTGTAAGTAATTCAGTTTCAACTCCCACATGATACCATGGGCTCAATTTTTCCCTTTTTTGCCTCTGGAGAATTTTCCTACCTTTGCTTTGAGCTTGGCTACATATTAGTACTTTGGAGGACTTGTAATATATAAGCAGCATTTAAAAAATATATTTATTATTGATTTCAGAGAGGAAAGAAGAGGGAGAGAGAGATAGGAACATCAATGATGAGAGAATCATTGATCGGCTACCTCCTGCATGCCCCCTATTGGAGATCAAGCCAGCAACCCAGGCATGTGCTCTTGACCGGAATCAAACCTGGGACCCTTCAGTCCACAGGCCAACGCTCTATCCACTGAGCCAAACCAGCTAGGGCTAAGCAGCGGTTTTTAAAGGACCGAAAGGCAAATCCAGTCAGTGGCTCACAACCCTGTAGATTCTCCTACGTCATAGGACATCAATGGGAAGGAAGAGACTCCAGAAAAACAGATGGAATGTATGGCCAGATTCCAACAAAGCTGAGGCCTTTGACCTCTAAATTTAGCTGAGCCTCCTTTGCCATTAAAAGGAGGCTTTCCTCCCATCTCTGAGTTAGTCTCCCCTTGCCTGAAGGACCTGTAACAATCTCTCCTGAGATAGTTTCCTTGCAGTGAACTATAGGTTCTCAAAACTTGCCTCCACCCCACCCCACTTTTCTAGAGCTATACAGATTCAAATCTTTGCATGCCACAGAAGGAAGTGTGGAAGCCATCTATATATATAAAAGCCTAATATGCAAAGTGTCCCCTTGGGAATTCGATTGGGAGTTCAATTGCTCGCTATGATGTGCGCTGACCACCAGGAGGTGGCATGGAACGAAGGGAGGCCCCAGTTGGCAGCCAGCAGCCACTAGGGACCCTACCCATGCATGAATTTCTTGCACTGGGCCTCTAGTCAGGTATAAAGTATGACCATGAGGAAATATGTATCTGTCAAAATAAGGGTTTTTATAATATACTAGAGGCCCGGTGCACAAAAATTTGTGCACTCAGGGGGGAGGGGGGGTCCCTCAGCCCGGCCTGTGCCTTCTTGCAGTCTGGGACCCCTTGGGAGATAAAGACCTGCTGGCTTAGGCCTGCTCCCGGGTGGCAGAGGGCAGGCCCAATCCCTAGGTGCAGCCCCTGGTCGGGCTCAGAGCAGGGCCGATTGGGGAGTTGGGGTGCCTTCCCCTCTCATGCACAGAGCAGGGCCCATCAGGGGGGTTGGGGCTCCGTACCCTGACACACACACAGCAGGGTATATAAGGGGGTTGGGGAGCTCCCCCCTGTCATGCACAGAGCAGGGCCGATAGGGGAGTTGGGGCACCGCCCCCTGTCACACTCAGGGCAGGGCGGATCAGGGGGGTGGGGTGCCGCCCTCTATCACAGAGCAGGGCCGATCAGGGGGTTGGGGCGCCGCCAATGTCACACTCAGGGCAGGGCCCGTGAGGTGGGGGCGTTGGGGCGCTGAACCCTGTCACACACAGAGCAGGGCCGATCAGGGGGTTGGGGCACTGCACCCTGTCACACGCAGAGCCGTAGGGTGATCAAGGGGTTGGGGAGCTCCCCCTATCAGGCACAGAGCAGGGCTGATCGGGGGGTTGGGGTGCCTTCCCCTGTCATGAAGAGAGCAGGGCCGATAGGGAGGTTGTGGCCCCGCCCCCTGTCACACACAGAGCCGCAGGGCGATCAGGGGGTTTGGGTGCTGCCCCCTGTCACGCTGATCCCAGTCCTGGGAGGCCTCTCAGCTCCACTTATCCCGGTGCTGGGAGGCATATTACCCTTTTACTATATAGAATAGAGGCCTGGTGCACGGCTGGGGGCTGGCTGGTTTGCCCTGAAGGGTGTCCTGGTTCAGGGTGGAGATCCCCACTGGGGTGACTGGCCAGCCTGGATGAGGGGATGATGGCTGTTTGCAGCTGGTCACACACCCTTCAGGGTGGGGGTCCCCACTGGGGTGCCTGGCCAGTCTGGGTGAGGTGCTGAGGGCTGTTTTCAGGCTGGGACTGAAGCTCCCAACTGCTCCTTTTTTTCTTTCTTTTTTTTTATTCTGGACCAGCTTTAGCTCTGACTCCAGCTCTGAGGCCTCAGCTGCTGAAAGGGGGTATCTGGTTTGTTTAGGTTCTATAATTGAATCTCTGTACCAACTCCAGCTCTGAGATCTCAGCTGGCTGAAAGCTGGTTTCTGGGGTTTTGTTTAGCTTCTATATTTGTTACAATGTTTCTTAAACTGCAAGCTCAGAGGCTGGCAGCGGCAGGCGGGGAACGTTGGAGTCCTTCGTCACTGAAGCAAGCAAGCCTCATGTTCGCTTTAAGCTGCCTGGCTGCCGGCCGCCATCTTGGCTGGCAGTTAATTTGCATATCTCCCTGATTAGCCAATGGGAAGGGTAGCGGTTGTATGCCAATTACCATGTTTCTCTTTTATTAGATAGGAGGATATGCCATGTGTCCCCTCGGGAAACCGGGAGTTCAATTGCTTGCTGTGACGTGTGCTGACCACCAGGGGGCGGCGCGGAATGAAGGAAAGCGCCTGCCAGCAGCCGGAAGGCCCTGATTGGCCTGGATTGTGGGCCAGGCCTAGGGACCCTAGCTGTGTGTAATTTTGTGCACCAGGCCTCTAGTGTAAAGATGAAACTCCAGCCCCCAGGTGCTGCCATCATGGACCCGACGTCCCATTGGCTCAGTGCTGTGCAGCCCTTCCCTTTGGGTATCCCATTCCCTATCCCCTTTCCTTAAAGAAATTTGGTTTTTCTTTATCCACTCTCTGAGATGGCTATTTAGCCTGCCCACGCACCATCCACCATATTAACCCTTCATAAGAACTGCTTGAGGCCGGCAATATGGCCAGAAGCCATTAAAGGGATTTCTGGAAGTTGCAGACCGGGAACTCCGAGAGTTTGGTCATTTTTTTTTGTTGTTGTTTTTTAAAAAATATATTTTACTGATTTTTTACAGAGAGGAAGGGAGAGGGATAGAGAGTTAGAAACATTGATGAGAGAGAAACATTGATCAGCTGCCTCCTGCACACTCCCCACTGGGGATGTGTTCACACCGAGGTACATGCCCTTGTCCAGAATCGAACCTGAGACCCTTGAGTCCCCAGGCCATGCTCTATTCACTGTTGCTGTGGTTTTTTTTTAATGGCCTTTAAGGGGGTGGGGGGTACTGCGTTATTCCTCCTTTGGAGGTTCTGGGAAATGTAGTCCCCAACTCTGACTTCTGGGAAGTGTAGTTCCGGCCCTGTAGTCGGAGGCACTTCCGGCCGGGAAGGCAAGGTCATCTCCCTCCGTGTTTTCCGCCGGGGAGGTGAGCGTGGGACCAGTCGCTACCCAGGCGGCTGTCGGTCTGGGGACCGGGGAGTCGGCGCCGCCCGCGGAGGCGAAGCGGCTGAGGGCGGAGGCTCGTCTGCCCCGCGAACCCGGCCGCGCGGCTGCGCCGTCGGTGAGGCGCGGGGCGGGTGTTACCTGCGCGCCCAGGTCCCTCTGCGATCCGGCGGGGAGCGCCTCCGGGAGGGTGTGATTCGAGCCGGAGGCAGAGCGTGGCCGTAGCGAAGGGCCGTGGTGGCCTCGGGTGACGGGGTCGGCATTCCCTCCCCAGCGAAGGGGGAGCGAAGGCCGGGCTCCGGGAGCGGGGGCCGGGCCCTTGTGTGCCCCCCGACGCCGCGCTCCTCCCGGGCTGGCTGAGTTGTCATCTCCGTTTAGGAGGCAGCGCCTCTCCCCCGCTCGTTCCCGCAGGTGCCCCCTGGGTTCGTGCGGGAGGCAGACATGAGGGCACAGCTCCCTCATCCTCCCCTTCACCCCCGAATTCGGCGGGAGGAGGGGGGACCTCGGGGCCCCTCGCAGCACCGCCCGCCACACACCCTGGGACGGTCCCGCCTCTCGTCTCCGTTTCCAGTTGGACGGTTTCCTTCCCTCCGTAAATCACAACCAGGAACGTGCTCAGATATTTGTTGAACAAGCCCGAGAAGCTTAATTTGCTTCTTCATATGCGTGTGTGTGTTACTACCACACACACATTTTAAATGTATATTTAGATCTTAAATTGACTACGCTTTGCATTTCTTTTGTTCTCTTGCCCTCCGTTCAGGTTTTCTGTTTAGAACTTTTTAAAAAAAATTTTTTTATTGATTTCAGAGAGGAAGGGAGAGAGAGAGAGAGAGAGAGGGAGGGAGAGAAACATCAATGATGAGAGAGAATCA
Organism: Myotis pilosus; assembly: GCA_036010255.1. NCBI lineage: Eukaryota > Metazoa > Chordata > Mammalia > Chiroptera > Vespertilionidae > Myotis > Myotis pilosus. Next base: position 1,507,164 of record JASKON010000029.1, read on the forward strand.
TTGGTGGTCTGCCTCCTGCACGCCCCCTATTGGGGATCAAACCCGCAACCCGGGCTCGTGCCCTTGGCTGGAATCAAACCCGCGACCCTTCAGTCCGCAGGCCGACACTCCATCCACTGAGCCAAGCCGGCCAGGGCTCAGTTCAGTTTATTTCCTTTTATTTGCTCTCAAGGGGTTTTGAAATTATGGGCATGGATTATTTTTTTAATTTTTAAAAATGATTATCTCGCTCAACAAATACTAAATAAGCATGGATTTTCCTTCTGAAAAATATAGAGACTGGAAGTGTACTTAAAATTTGAGAAGGCTGTCCACCACCTTTTTTTTTTTTTTTTTTTAACGTAGGCTAAGTTAAAAAGGTTACAGATAGATATTTTTTAGTCTAATCACTCTTCAACTTTGTCTAATCATTTTGGGGCATTTAAAAAAATATTACCAAATATATTTACAAATGCTTTCTTACCGTTGCTTCTTTCGGAGTTCATTTAGTCATACATTTACTTCAGTGATGTTCAGCTAACCTGTCATTGGTTGTTTCTCCCGCATGTAGATAACCATTTAGGGGAGTGTAGAACTTAAGGTTGACAGTTGTTTCCTGCATTTTCGAGACATTATTCAATGGTCTTAGCTCTCCATTCTGTTAACCCGTTTCAGTCTAATGGTCATTTCTGTTAGGTAAACTGTATTTTCTTTGTGGGGTTTTTAAAGATTTGTTTCACTGTCATTTGTTTTGGAGTATATTTGTTTTTATTTGTACTGTTCAGGATTTCTGTTTGTGAACGCAGCACTTACCTCTTGAAATAAGACCAGCCATTGTTCTCCATTCTCCTCTCAAGCTCCTGTTAGACACGTTAAGGCAGGGGTTCTCAACCCTCTGGCCCTTTAAATACAGATCCTCATGTTGTGACCCAACCATAAAATTATTTCGTTGCTACTTCATCACTGTCATGTGGCTACTGTTATGAATCGTCATGTAAATATCTGATATGCAGGATGGTCTGAGGCGACCCCTGTGAAAGGGTCGTTCGACCGCCAAAAGGGTCGCGACCCACAGGATGAGAACCGCTGCGTTAGGGCCTCTCAATCTGTCTTCCATGTTTCTTGACTTTTCTTTCTCTTCGCTGTGTGTTTTTCTTCATCTCCATGCGCATAAGATAAAAGGTTTATTTACCAATAGCCTTTTCTGGCTGCACGAAATAAACTGACCTGAAATGACACTTTTTAGAAAACTAATAGCAGCGTCAACAAAATGTTATTAGCTGGGCAATATATTATTAGGTAAGAAGAAATTTTAAGTGAGAATTAGGGTTTCCAGATTTTCAAGGTGACTTTCATAGGAGAGCAATAATAAATGAAATTTCAGGTCTTTATAGTTGTTTTTTGTTGGGAAGGACATTTGCAAATCCAGGCAGTCCCCAACTTATGATGGTTCTACTTGGGTTTTTTTTTTTTTTTTTGACTTTACGATGGTACAAAAGCAACGTGCATTCAGTAGAAACTATATTTTGAATTTTGATCTTTTCCTGGGCTAGCAGTATGTGCTACAACACACTCTCACGGTGCTGGGCGGCAGCAGCAAGATACAGCTCCCAGTCAGCTGTGCTGCCAGCATTTTTTGGATATTGTGTATTTTACTCTTGAGATGAAACTCAAGATAAATGCTCAGCTGTACGTTAATGTAAGTAAGTGCTCTGGGCACATTTAGGCTAGGCTGAGCTATGATGTTCAGTACGTTCAGTGTATTACCTGCATTTAAAAATTTTTAAATTGATTTTTAAAGAGGGAGGAAAAGAGACAGATCAATTACCTGCATTTAAAAATGTTTTTGTGTTGATTTTTAGAGAGAGAGAGAGAGAGAGAGACGAAGATCAACCACTTATTTGTGCATTCATTGGCTGCTTCTCTAATGTGCCCTCACCGGACTTCAAACGGGAAACCTGGGTGTATGAGGACAATGCTCTAACCAGCTGAGCTATCCAGCCACGGCTTAACTGCATTTTTGACTTACGATATTTTCAAGTTTACAATGAGTTTATCGGGACATAACTGCAACCTAAGTCGAGGACATCTGTACAGTTTATGATGCAAAGTGTTATCTGCTCTTTTTGTAGCTACAGGATTCCTGGTTCTTAGAACTTCCCATCTATTCCTTTAGTCCTGGGAATAACTGTATGAAATGGGTATAATAGACGATTCTTACCCTATCATAGTGCAGATGACCAAAGTGAGGTGCAGAGAGGTTTGGTTTTGTTTTGTTAGCATACCCTGCTGTTACCCAGATGGTAAGTATCATTTCCAGGATTTAAACCTAGGCCCCTAAATGTGTAACACAGTGATTCCCAATGTGGGGCGCAGGTTGCTCTCAGAGGGGAGCAATTTGATTTTTTAAGGGGAGCAATTTGAGAATGAGTTACTAACTGAAGTTTTTGCATTTCTTATGGTTCTAGGGGTCTTATATACAGCACATAAATGTATATTGTGGCATTAATGCATTCAGTTCTCTATTATATGTTTTGAAACTTTATTTGCTATTTTTTCACATCACATCATATTATTATTATTATTTTTTAAACAATTTCTTAGTGATTTCTTCCTCAGTCCTTCAACTGTCCTTTCGTTCTTTTATTTTTCTCTTTCATGGATGCCATGTTCTTTGGAAGCTTGTTTAGACCAAGTTACTGGCTTTTAGGCTTCCTCCACGTGATAGGAGTTCACTTTTTTCTTTTTTTTTTTAAAGGAGTTCACTTTTTATTTTTTTTTATTTTTATTTTTTTTTTAAATATATTTTATTGATTTTTAACAGAGAAGAAGGGAGAGAGATAGAGAGTTAGAAACATCAATGAGAGAGAAACATCGATCAGCTGCCTCCTGCACATCTCCTACTGGGGATGTGCCCGCAACCCAGATACATGCCCTTGACCGGAATCGAACCTGGGACCCTTCAGTCCGCAGGCCGACGCTCTATCCACTGAGCCAAACCGGTTTCGGCAGGAGTTCACTTTTTAAATAATAAGAATTATATGTCACGGGGGGGGGGGGGGGAGGGCTTCAGGATTTTAGAGATGCTTAGGTGGGGCATGGCCAAAAAAAGATTGGGAACCACTGCTCTAACAGTGTGAGCTTGCTATAGCAACAACGTCTAACTTTCTCAGGTGCTCTCTCTTCTATGAGACAAGCCAATATATAGACTTAGATAATATAATTAAGAATAAGAATATAGAAAATAGAATAAATAAATAAACCTAGGCCCCTGACTCCAGAGCCCACTTTTTTTTAACCCTTGTGTTGTTACAGTGCCTCTCATTTCTTCCCATCCCCAGGATCAGAAACCCTTACGGTAGGGATCCTGCATTTGGTTGTGCAGATTGTTCACTATCCCGTGGTCCCCGGCGGACAAACCCATTAGTAGCTGCAGTCTCTTCCATGCTCTGCTTATCAAGCCGGATGTGGCTGCATCTGCCTGGAAGTAGGAGTGCTCTTTTGTAATTTCTTCAAAGGTCCACATGGGCTTATGGGAGCCCAGACCTGTGGCTCATGGCTTCTTCTTTTTTTTTTTTTTAAAATGTATCTTTATTGATATCAGAGAGGAAGAGAGTGGGAGAGAGGGAGAGAAGCATCAATGATGAGAATCATTGATTAGCTGCCTCCTGCACGCCCCCTACTGGGGATCGGGCCCACAGCTGGGTATGTGCCCTTACGGGGAATGGAACCCCTTGGTTCATAGGTCGACGCTCAGCCACGGAAGCCACACCAGCCAGGCTTATGGCTTCTTTGTCCTTCCCCAGTTATGCCTTCTCAGGACCCTGACGTTCCCCAAAAGGAGCAGGAGAAAATGGCCAAGTTTCAGGTAAGTAAGGCATTTCTTTCTGTCTCCTAAGATGTGATTTTATTTCTCAAAGATTAGGCACATCTCTTTTCCTTGGAAAGGTTCATGGAAAACAACTGACCTTGAGTGCATATTGTGCGCTAGACTCTGTGTGTGTGTGTGTGTGTGTGTGTGTTTGTTTGTTTTTATCTTTATTATTTCACAAAATAATCTGAAAAAGATAATACAAATCTGAAATAGACAAAAATAATTTCCATTGTTACTACCCTCTTTTACAAACAAGCTGTTTTCACTTTCCCATATCCCTTTCTCACATGCACTCATACTTACACATTTGCAAAATTAGAATTGACAGGATATACTTATGCATATTAGATAAAGGCTTACTATTGACAATGCTTATTAAGGTTAGTAAGGTAAACTCAAGGGAACATGAATAAAAGAAATGAACCACACAAAAAAATAAAGTAAATTTTTGTAGAAAATAATGATCACTAATAACTAAATGAGTGTAAATGTTAATAAAAACTTTACTTCACTTAGGTTGTCAAATTTTTTTTTTTAAAGGAATTATGTCCTATTTGTCCAGAGTCTAGAGCAGTGGTTCCCAACCTTCCTAATGCCGCGACCCTTTAATACAGTTCCTCATGTTGTGGTGACCCCCAATTTCATTGTTACAAATTGAACATAATTAAAGCATAGTGATTAATCACAAAAACAATATGTAATTATATATGTGTTTTCCGATGGTCTTAGGTGACCCCTGTGAAAGGGTCGTTTGACCCCCAAAGGGGTCGCGACCCGCAGGTTGAGAACCGCTGGTTTAGAGATTCAGGGACGTTTGTATTCTCATTTGAAAGGTGACGTGGGACCTATTTGGTTTGGCTCAATGGATAGAGCGTCAGCCTGCGGACTGAAGGGTCCCAGGTTCGATTCCGGCCAAGGGCACATGCCTGGGTTGCGGGCTCCATCCCCAGTAGGGGGTGTGCAGGAGGCAGCCAATCAATGATTCTCTCATCATTGATATTTCTATCTCCCTTTCTCTTCCTGTCTAAAATCAATAAAATATATTTAAAAAGAAAAAAAAAGAAAGGTAACTTGGGAAAACCTTTAGAGAGGGAAATCTGCTATTTGCCATTCTGCTTTCAAATTTGTAACTTCATATTCTATTCTATGACTTAGCAATCGCTACCTCTTAGCTAAGATCTCTGTAAAAGGATCTTTGCAGCATTGATCATAAGTAAAAAATCCATAATTAATTATATATTTGTATTAATTAAAGATAAATCATCACAACAACCACCACCACCAAAAAAACCATCTAAAAACAAAGATAAATGGTCAGTTCTAAGGAATACTATACTCTGCAATCCCAAAATGGAATGTAAGAGTCTACAACGATACCGGTTGTTCAAACTTACTTAGTATTTGTTATGTGCCAGGCACCATTTTAACTACTTTACGTATATTCACTCATCTAATCCTTTCAAACATCTTGCAATTTAGACACCATTGTAGAGAAGAAGTGGAGATTGTTAGAGGTTAAGGAATTTGTCCAACATCTTGTAATTAATACCTTGGCATTTGAACTCGGCCTGTTCCTTCATCAGCTGTGGCATGTGTCTTCAAAACACAGAGGAAGAGCTATAAGCTGGAGACCTGTCCTGGAGGATTGCTGAAGGCCTGTGAACTTTGCAAACATTAAAAACAGTGACAGAGCCCAAGATTTGTAGGGAGACAGGGAGAGGTAGTGAGAGAGGGGCAACTGTTGACTGAAAACTGCCTGGGGTCCTCCATCTTTATAACGATTTTTTGATAACGTTCTTTAACTTGTCGATGGTGCCTTCATGGGCCTTTTTTGCAAGATTCAGGTGGAGTGTGTTTGGTGTTGTAGGAGGCAGTGACCTTCAAGGACGTGGCTGTGGTCTTCACGGAGGAGGAGCTGGGGCTGCTGGACCCGTCCCAGAGGAAGCTGTACCGAGACGTGATGCTGGAGAACTTCCGGAACCTGGTCTCAGTGGGTGAGGACGGGCGCCCTCTGACACTGAATCTCAGCCCCTTTGAGAGTCTCTGTGTCCTCTGTTCAGAGAGTTAGACCTTTTGAAATAGTTCCCTGACCTTGAAGACACAGTTTTTCTAACCTCTGGGATTACAGGCAAAGGTTTTTATGGTCTTCCTACTCAGGGAAAAATCTTGTCACCTTTCCCTCTCACCCTCCACCCATCCCCCCAAGGACATTTGGCAATGTATGGGGACAGTTTCGATTGTCATGACTGGGGGAGGGGTGCTAGCGATGCTGCTAAACCGCTTTCAATGCAAAGGACAACCCCCCCAGCAGAGAATTAGCCAGTCCAAATGGTCAACAGTGCCTTGGCTGAGAAGCCCTATTTTAAATGAAGTATAAACGGGCAGCTTAGCTTCTACACTTTGTCCTTCAAATACTTCATCTTTCAAATTATGGTTGTGACCCATTGATAGGTTATGGAATCAACTTAGCACATTGTCCAGGGGTAGGCAAAAGGAAGTTTACAGCTGTGAGTGACATTCTTTTGACTTAAAGCTTTTCCATATGAGCAACTGTAACGTACTTTTGCCCACCCCTGCATTGGCATTACTTTCCCCCTATGAAATAGTTCCTGTCCTTTTTCTATTTTACTCTATCAGTGTTCTGTATCAAGACCTGCCTGCTCACATTGCAGCCTATACTGTGTCCATTTGCAGTGAGTGGTGTGAGCGTGTGAGAAATTCAATGGAAACAGACAATGGCTACTTCTAATTTTATCTATATACTAGAGGCCTGGTCCACAAAATTTGTGCACTTGGCAGGGGTTTCCTCAGCCTGGCCTGTGCCCTCTCGCAGTCCAGGAGCCCTCGGGGGATGCCTGACTGAGAGGAGAGGATCCCACCACCTCCTCTGTGCTCGCCAGCCATGAGCCCAGCTCAAGACTTCTGGCTGAGCTGCACTCTCCCTATGGGAGTACACTGACCATCAGGGGCCAGCTCCTGCATTGAGCGTCTGCCCCCTGGTGGTCAGTGCGCATCATTGCGACTGGTGGTTCTGCTGTTCGGTCAATTTGCATATATTAGCCTTTTATTATATAGGATAGACATGAACCAGGTCACGACCTAAATTTCTTTATTATTATAGTTCATGATCAAAAAGTTCTTAAAAATACCACTTTACAGGTTCTGAGGATTATGGAATTTGAACAGAAATATATTTTAGCTCTCTGCGCATCTTACATATATACATATATCTGCCTTTTATAGGATATCTTTCCTTCAAACCAGGTAAGGCAACCCAGTTGGAGGCAGAAGAAAACCTCTGGATGATGGAAAGAGAAACTCAAAGAAATGGGAATTCCAGGGAGAACCACATGGCTGTTCTTGCAGGTACCGGCTAATCTGCTCACTGCATCTGTGATTACCACTTGTGTGGGAGTGCTGTTATCTCTTGCCCGGACTGTGACAATAGTCTCCACACCAGCAAAAGGGATAGATGCAGAGGGTGAGGTCTTGGAGGGTCCCCTCCCGCTCCCTCTTATAAGGAGCTTGTGATTACTTTGGACTCATCCAGATAACCCAACATAACCCCCTCTCAAGAGCCTTAACTTAGTCACATCTAAAGTCCCCTTTGTCAGGAATGTTAACATGTTCCCAGGTCCTACGGGTTAGGGTGTGGACGTCTTTGAGGGCCATTTAATTAGCCCACCACACCCAGAACCGTGTATATACCTGTTGAGACTTTTTTAGCCTGTATTATTAGAATCTAACGCCAATAAATTTTTAAGGATTTAGTACCCTTCTCCCTCACCGTAAACATTTTAAGCCACTGGCTTCCAACCATTTTTAGTCATGACCGTCAATAAGAAATATTTTACATGTGATGCATTTGACCCAGCATCAATATAATGTATGTGCATATTTACATACGTGCCTGTAGCTGAAACAAGCATTTCACACAGTTGTGGTACCCTTAGCTTGTGATACACTTCTCATATTTTTATTCTTTTTTTTAATATTTGTCACAATTATGGAATCGGGTTCACAGTTCACTGATACCTCTCAGCAATTTGAATAATTCTGTTGCAGCCATGATAAAGCAGTAAGGAAACAGTGGATGTTTTTCCTGTGACCATTACATTCCAGTGGGTCTCAAATGATAAGAAAAAATTAGGAAGTATATAGTCAATCAGGCAAGTGCTGTGGGGCAAAATAAAGCAGGAAAGGCAAATGGGAAGAATCAAAGGTGTATGGGGGTGAGGAGGAATTATTTTATATTGAGTGATAAGGAAGTGACATTTGAGTAGAGACCTGAGGGAATGAGAAACAGCACCGTACATAGCTCTCACGGAGAAAGCTTTCCAAGGCGAGGATTGGCTTTGAGAGTCTGCACTGGGCCGTTTCTTTCCTTTTCCCAGGTTTTTCCTGAGTTGTACCAGATTAGTTTTCCCTTTTCCACTTCTTACTAAGACCTGATTCACTTCCAGATTTAGAGCAATGAGTGTTACTAGTCCAACCATTTCCCAAATTTACTCTTAGAAGGTAATTTCTACCAGGACCTAAAATCCTATTGTATGCCTACAGTCTGAGCTTTTGTAGCCCAATGAGTAGAATCCCACTGGTCATAGGAATACTGTGGACAAGGTGAGCAACTTTTAATTGATGTCACTGTCGGTTAGAAAGGGGATTGTCTTTGTTGCTCTGCAGCCATCTGAGTCCAGACTTCAGCTCAGGTGTTACATGTTAGACTTATGGTTCTGAATGGGTCACCTTTACACTTAGTGGGTAAGAGTCTGGCGACTCCATTCTTTGCTTCAACTGCACGGGAAAGCAAGAAAAGGACATATGGTGTTGTGCAGAGATGACCCTCCCCTAGGTTTGTGAAGGCCTTGCCCCGGGGTCTAAGTGTGAAATCCTGACATTTCTGAGCGAAGCTTTCACTTGTCATCTTGGAATACTGCTTTTTCTTACAGGCGGCAAGAATCAGCATGAGGTGGAGATTCTTCAGAAAGTTGCATTAAAGTACCTTTCACATGAAAAGCTATTCTGGCAAATCTGGAGACAGATTGCAAGTGATTCAACCAGGTGTCCTCAGAGGGAGAGCTACCGGTTACTACAAGGCAGCTCTGATCAGACCTCTGGGAGTGGGAGCGGTGTGGTGAAATGTAAAGGAGATGGCTCCTGTTGTGTTGAAAATCAAGACTGTTTCCATGTCGAGGATGCTTGTGGGAATATTCACCTAAGTGAGTCACAGAATCAGAATGGAGATAAGCAAAGTCACGTGAAAGATCACCTGCATGCCTGCGAAGCCGTGAAGAAATCACTACTTAGTGATCATATTAAAATTCACACAGAACAGAAACCCTACAGATCCAACGACTGTGGGAACAGCATGAGCCATGGCGTCAGTCAGCATTTACCCTGCAGAGAGGAACTGCATCTCTGTAGTGAGTGTGGGAAGGGCTTCAGCTACAGCTCACTGCTTTCAGGTCACCAGACTGCGCACCCAGGAGGGAAATGCATGGCTCAGAACGCACACCTGCAGGCTCCTCAGAGGACTCACCCAGGAGAGAAACTCTCGAAATGTCATGACTCCGATGATTGCTTCAATAAGAGTTCCTTTCATTCTCATTCTGATCATGCAGGAGAAAAGTCCTATAGATGTGACAGCTGTGGCAAGGGATTCAGCAGCAGCACAGGTCTCACCATTCATTACAGAACTCACACTGGAGAGAAACCTTATAAATGTGAGGAGTGTGGTAAATGCTTTAGTCAGAGTTCAAACTTCCAGTGCCATCAGAGAGTCCACACTGAAGAAAAGCCATACAAATGTGAAGAGTGCGGCAAGGGCTTCGGTTGGAGTGTTAATCTTCGTGTTCATCAGAGGGTCCACAGGGGTGAGAAACCCTATATCTGTGAGGAGTGCGGGAAGGGCTTCACTCAGGCCGCCCACTATCACATCCATCAGAGGGTCCACACTGGGGAGAAACCTTTTAAGTGTGACGTCTGTGGTAAGGGCTTCAGCCACAATTCACCATTAATATGCCACCGGAGACTCCACACTGGAGAGAAACCGTACAGATGTGAGGTGTGTGGGAAAGGCTTTACTCGCAATACGGATCTTCACATCCATTTTCGGGTTCACACAGGAGAGAAACCCTACAGATGTAAGGAGTGTGGGAAGGGCTTCAGCCAGGCTTCCAACCTTCAAGTCCATCAGAACGTCCACACTGGGGAGAAACGATTCAAATGTGAAACTTGTGGGAAGGGCTTCAGTCAGTCTTCAAAGCTGCAAACCCATCAGAGAGTCCACACGGGGGAGAAGCCCTACAAATGTGATGTGTGTGGAAAGGGCTTCAGTTACAGTTCCAACCTTAAACTGCACCAAGTAATTCACACGGGAGAGAAGCCATACAAGTGTGAGGAGTGTGGGAGGGGCTTTAGTTGGAGATCAAATCTTCACGCTCATCAGCGAGTCCACTCAGGAGAGAAGCCCTATAAATGTGACGAGTGTGATAAGAGCTTCAGTCAGGCCATCGATTTTCGGGTCCATCAGAGAGTCCACACTGGAGAGAAACCATACACGTGTGGTGTGTGTGGGAAGGGCTTCAGTCAGTCCTCTGGCCTTCAGTCCCATCAGAGAGTCCACACTGGGGAGAAGCCATACACATGTGATGTCTGTGGCAAGGGCTTTAGGTACAGCTCACAGTTTCTGTACCACCAGAGAGGCCACACTGGGGAGAAACCTTACACATGTGAGGAGTGTGGGAAAGGCTTTGGTAGGAGCTTGAATCTTCGCCATCATCAGAGGGTGCACACTGGAGAGAAGCCCCATAAGTGTGAGGAGTGTGGAAAGTCCTTTAGTCTCCCCTCAAATCTTAGAGTCCATCTGAGTGTTCACCTTAGGGAGAAACTATTTAAATGTGAGGAGTGTGGGAAGGGCTTCAGTCAGAGTTCACGTCTTCAGGCCCATCTGAGAATCCACACTGGAGAGAAACCGTACAAGTGTGACATATGTGGGAAGGACTTCAGTCACCGCTCACGTCTCACACAACACCAGAAAGTCCACTCTGGCAAGAATCGTTAAGAATGAGAAAGGTGTTCATGCTTCCAGTCAGGTTGTACATCTAGTTTTTGGAGAGTCCATCCTGGGGATAAAACACTAAAGTTTTGAGAGTGGAAAGGGGTTTTATAAATATTTCTCTCTTTTCTGAGACCAGCATGGCTAGAGAGCAGACAGGAGTCCTGAGTAGGGGCGACGGGGGATTGAGAAAATGAAAGAGACAGACACAAAGAGAGTAGGAAAGCTGGGACCAGGTGGGACAGCTGTCCTCTGATGGAGAGACAGGGACCCAGAACCGATACAGCACATTTATTTTATATAGTAAGATACCAGGAAGTTTTACCAAAGTTTAAGATAAAGAAAGTATGTGCATTCCTGTGGCTTCTTTGTAATTGTCACTTCTGATACTACACTTGATCTTAGCCAAAAGGCCGAGAAGCGATAATCGTCACTTCTGGATGGGCTGGATAATCATGTTTGTTCCTGGTGCCTGGCTGGGTTTAGATAATGAAATCCACTCCCTGGCGCCTGAACTAAAGGTCAGACTGACAGCACACCTGCCTCTGGCAAGGTATGTTTCCAGGGCATGGCTCTGCCAGGATCCACTGGATTCAGAGATTGTCATCTCAGGGGCCTTTCCCAGGCGCTCTCTACAGGGTTTCTTCACTTGGAATCTAATAAATCCAGGAATAGGACTGATATTCAGGGGAGAAATATGTTGTAACCCTCTTGGTAAAATCCAGTTGATGTAAATGATCTTCAAAATGAGTGCATGCCAAAAAAGAATGTGTGAAAAGGATTATTTGCCATATACAATCTAGTTTGGGGGCTATCAGGGAAGGTTTTGGATTATTTTCTCATTAACTTCCAATTTATATGTATTTACAGTGACCATTTTTTTTAATAAAGTTTAAAAGGTATGAAAAATGAAATGAATAAAATAACTAACTAAAAATTACCTATAGTCAAGGACTCATAATATGATTGCTTTATTTCATACAGTATATTGGATTAAAATTAAAGAATATATCCCCAGAGGTGAATCTTTGCTCTTCAGAAGTGAATTTGTGTTTGTAATGTTCATATATATGAACATTAATTGCATTATTGATTATAAAAACAAACATAGAAATAATCATTGATTGTCAAAGTGTTTTACAATTCATTGATCCAGAGGAACACTATGCAAACATCAAATGGGAGAAGGTAAATTTGTTGTAAACGATGTTGGATGATGTCCAGAATATATTCATTTGGAAAACAAATCTTGGGATTTTCATGTGATCACTTTTTTTTTTTTTAAAGAAAAGGTATAACTGCATTAGGTAGGTATTCTAGTTATCTCTAAATGGGATTTTGCATTTTTTGTGTTCCAATAAAACTTTATATGGACACTGAAATTTGAATTTATTATATATTTTCCAGGTGTCATGAAATACTCTTTTCATTTCCCCCCATCTGTTAAAAATGTAGAATACATTCTTTGTTATTTTTGTGGGGTATTTTTGTTGTTAATCCTCACCTGAGGATATTTTTTTCCATTGACTTTTAGAGAAAGAAAGAGAGATAGAAACATTGATGTGAGAGAGACACCTGGATTGGTTGCCTCCTGCACATGCCCTGACTGGGGCCGGGGATCAAACCTGAAGCCAAGGTATGTGCCCTTGACAGAAATTGAACCCACAACCCTTCAGTGCCAGGGCCAATGCTCTAACCACTGAGAACAGCAGCCAGGGTATATAAACTATTCTTAGTTCATGGGCCATACTAAACGAGGTGGCAGGCTGGTTTTGGCCCACAAGCTATAGTTTGCTGACTCCTAATCTAGTTGATCATATTTAAAAAAATTTTAAAATTACAGTCAACATTCAATATTATAGCAGTACAGCATAGTGGTTAGACATTTATATAACTTAAGAAGTGATCCCCAATAAATCTAGTATCCACTTGGCACCATACATAGTTATTAAAATATTGACTATACTAGAGGCCCGGTGCACGAAAATCATCCACTGGAGGAGGAATCCCTCATCCCAGCCTGCGCCCTCTCGCAGTCCGGGACCCTCGCTCCTTAATGTCTCCCTGCTTGCTGCTGCTTAGCGCTGCTGCAGAGTCAGGTGAGGCTCCCGCCACTGCTGCTGCTCTCACTAGCTGTGAGCCTGGCTTCTGGCAGCTGAGCGGCATGCCCCCTGTGGGAGCGCACTCACCACCAGGGGACAGCTCCTGCCTTGAGCGTCTGCCCCCTGGTGATCAGTGGGCATCATAGTGACTGGTTATTCTGGTCATTCTGCTGTAACAGTCAAGACTTTTATTATAGCCGAAGCCGGTTTGGCTCAGTGGATGGAGTGTCGGCCTGCGGACTGAGGGGTTCCAGGTTCGATTCCGGTCAAGGGCATGTACCTGGGTTGCAGGCACATCCCCAGTGGGAGATGTGCAGGAGGCAGCTGATCGATGTTTCTCTCTCATCAATGTTTCTAACTCTCTATCTCTCTCCCTTCCTCTCTGTAAAAAATCAATAAAAAATATTAAAAAAAAGACTTTTATTATATAGCTCCCCTATGCTGTACTTTACATCCACAAGACTACTTTGTAACTGCCAATATGTACCTCTTTCACCCAGCTCCCAACTCCTGCATTTCTTTAAACTTATTGTTTTGGATAATTTAAACCTTTCTGTAAAAATTATATAAAATCCTCATATAGTTGGTAATGTGTTTGAGTCATTATTCTATACAAGTGAATTTATACATATATTGATACTTCTGTGTACATGCACATTTTTAAAAAATATTTTTATTGATTTCAGTTATAAGGAAGGGAGAGGGAGATAGAGATAGAAACATCAATGATGAGAGAATCATTGATCAGCTGCCTCCCACACGCCCCCTACTGGGGATCAAGTCTGCAACCCAAGCACATGCCCTTGACTGGAATTGAACCCGGGACCCTCCAGTCCGCAGGCCAATGCTCTATCCACTGAGCCAAACCAGCTAGGGCCATGCACATTTTTTAAAAAAACTTCCCTTTCTCTTCTTTTTGAAATTTATTTTTTGGTAGGTGATGAAATTAAAATCAACTTATGGAATCTTCAAGGTGTATATTGCCTCTGGAAGAATTTAATTATTCTTCGTAGGAATATCTAGTTCTTCCTATGCCAGTTACCAAAATTTTGCCTCATTCCCCACTACTTTGCAGTACCATGTTTAAAGAAAACCAGTAATCTATACATAATTACAGGTCTGTTTTGGTTCTCAGTTTCCTTTGATTGATCTATTTTTCAATATTTTTACCAAAACCACAGTACTTTAGTTACTATAGCTTTGCAATGAGTCTTTTTTTATATATATAAATTTTTATTGATTTCAGAGAGGAAAGGAGAGGGAGATAGAGATAGAAACATCAATGAGAGAGAATCATTGATCAGCTGCCTCCTGCACGCCCCCTACTGGGGATCAAGCCCGCACCCAAGCATTTGCCCTGATGAGGTTTGATTCCTCAAACCATGACCTCCTGGTTCATATGTTGACGCTCAACCACTAAGCCACGCCAGCCAGGCTTTCAATGAGTCTTGATATTTAGTAGAGGACGTGTCCTTATCTTGCTCTCTTTTAGGATATCTTGGCAACTTTCAGGAGATACAAACAGAACCACCCATAAAGTATTCTTTCTGAGAAAAAATGAATTAGCCCAGCCCATGTGGCTCAGTGGTTGAGTGTTCAATTCCTAGTCGGGGCACATGCCAGGGATGCATGCTCGATCCCCAGTAGGGGGTGTGTAGGAGGCAGTGATCAATGATTCTCTGATCATTGAGGTTTATAACTCTCCCTCTCCTTTCTCTGAAATCAATAAAAATATATTTTTTAAAAAAATGAATCAAATTGAGCCTCTAACTCTAATCATTGTTTTATAGACAATATGGAGAAATATTTGCAATAACATGAATGTAACAGGAGGGCATTATGTTAACTGAAATAAGCCAGACAGAGAAAGACAAATACTGCCTAGTAGAATTATATGTGGAATCTAAGGGTGGAAAAAAGTTAAACTCGCCGAAACCAGTTTGGCTCGGTGGATAGAGCGTCGGCCTGCGGACTGAAAGGTCCCAGGTTCGATTCCAGTCAAGGGCATGTACCTGGGTTGCGGGCACATCCCCAGGAGGAGATGTGTAGGAGGCAGCTGATCGATGTTTCTCTCTCATCGATGTTTCTAACTCTCTATTTCTCTCCCTTTCTCTCTGTAAAAAAATCAATAAAATATATTTTTTTAAAAAAGTTAAACTCATAGAAACAGAGTAGAATGGTGGTGGTTGCCTGGGGGATGCAAGTCGGGGTGGGGGAAGTAGGGAGAGGTTGGCTCAAGGGTGCAAACTTTCAGTTATAAGATGATTAAGGTCTGAGGATCTAGTGTATTCCACGTTGACTACAGTTGAAATTTGCTGAGAGTAGATCTTAAAGGTTCTCACCACAAAGTTAGCAATGTGAGTTGATGGATGTGTAAGTTAGATTGTAAGTACATTCACAATGTACTTACTATACATATACCAATTCATAGCATACACTTTAACAAAAAATTTATTGATGGACTTTAGAGAGTGAAGGGAACGGAGAGAGACATTGACTTGTTGCTCCACTCATTCATGCATTCATTGGTTGCTCCTTGTATGTGCCCTGACCAGGGATCAAATCTGCAACCTTGGTGTAGCAGGGCAAAACCAACTGAGCTACCTGGCTAGAGACTAAATATAGGGTGTCCCTCCAAAATGTATACACACACTTTGAATAATTACCAAGTGTTTATTAAAATACATTGCATTTTCAAAATTGAGCTATCAGTGCTCACTTTGGCAGCACATATACTAAAATTGGAACAATACAGACAAGGTTAGCATAGCCCCTGTGCAAGGATGGCACACAAATTCATGAAGTGTCCCATATTTAAAAAAAAAAAGAGCTACCAGTTGTTAAAGTGTATACATTTTTTGAGACACCCTAGCATACCTCAAAGTGCCCTAAAAAAGTTGAATTTGGTAGTTACTTGAGTGCGATACCATACATCCACACCTACTTTTTGAATAATCATGCTCTTGTAGAAAAGTAAAACATCCTATCGTATTTATGATGTCAAGAGCAGGCTGGATATAGATTATGAGACGTTTGAAGGTGAGCTAAAGAAGGAAACATTTTCAACATAACATTCGAGGCTTTTTCAAGTTAACAGTATTTCCCTCACTTTCTTGACTGTATTTTCTTTCACTTGCCAGAAAACTAATTTTAAAATGAATATTTAAAACCAAGACAAATGGGAAACTTTTGGTATTTATTCTGTGGGGTGGTGAGAGATCACTTTTCCTTTTCGTGTGTCCAGCATTTCCGAATGAATAGCTCACACAAGATAAACTGTCACAGGTTTAGAAGCGTCCAGGGGCTACCAGACTTTGAGATCCTTTAACTTTCTGCCCTATTCATCCACATTGACTTTTCAGTCACACTTATTAATACTGTGATTGTTTTTTATTTAGAAAAAAAGAAAAGAAAAGAAAAGAAAAGTCAAGCTCTAATAGTGCCTAAGAACTGACCGAACTGAATCATCTTATGTATTTTTTTTTTTTTTTTGGAAGCGGCAACCTAATATAAGCGCCACCTTGTGGAGGATTCTGGGAAGTGTAGTCCAGAAGCTCTGGGCAGTGAGATCCACTTCCGCTCGGGGAGGGCGGAGCTGTGGCCCCCCCCTCCCCCGCCCCCGTTTCCCTCCGGGATTCTGGAGTGGGATGGGCGCGAGTCACCACGATCTCCGAGGAGGTGAGTGAGTGAGCGAGTGCGGACCCCGTGTCTCTGACTGGCTTGCATGGCCTCGGCCCCGTAGGTGCCATCCTCGCTCTTGGGGAACAGAAGCGGCCGATGGCAGGTTTGTGCAAGGTTCGCGCGTGGAGTTGGGGATCGGCCAGGTCGGGAACCTGTTTCAGTGTCTCTGGGCCGATCCCCTCGCCTCCCTTACTTCCGCTCACTCCGTGCCTTTCCAGTTGTATAATCTTTGTGGAGTTATTGATTTATCTGTCTCTCCTGCCTGGAGAGGGGTTGATAGTCGTGTCACCGGACGGTAGGTCCCACTGGATTGGCATCAGGCCGAGTCGCCCCCCAGCCGGCCGGGAGTGTGTGGCGTCTTGATTTCGTGTAGGTAAGATTTCACAGCGGGAATCCAGGTGATTTTAAGAGGCTGTTTATTAAAGCTGGGACAGGAAGAGTTTAGGGGAAAGAAAATAGCAAGTTCACCCGTGAGAAGGCGGGGGCGTGCTCCAAAGGGATCGAGGGCCAGCCCCCTTCATCTTGAGGGTTTTATCTGCTTCCCAAGGGCGGGATTTTTAGGGGAGGATCTCGAAAAAATATTCATCAGCTTTTCCAGGTGTGCACTTTCATGGACCTGATCTCCACTGTTAGGTCAGCGCCAGGCCCTGGCCTCCCTCCCTGGTTTTGCTGCTTTTCTGGGCCTGGAGCTGAAATACAAGGGATGCCTTGATGCTATCTCTAGAGAGGGAAAGTCAGGGGGAAGGGCTAAACCGATGACCAGCGATATGAAACATCACCCTGTGGCAAGGTCCGGAACCAGTTTTCCCGGGGCCTTCCACCTGTGACCTGTATCTGGCTGTGAATTGCTCTGCGGTTTGGTTCAGTTATCTGTCTGTTTTCCCATTCCACCTGCCAAGGAATTTTCCTAGCTTCTTACTGTTCTGCCTAAGGAGGACCTCCCTAGTGGGTGCCTTGTAAGATTAGGTGAAAGTAAAAGATGTAGCCCTAGCCGGCTTTGCTCAGTGGATAGGGCGTTGGCTTGTGGACCCAAGGGTCCCAAGTTCGATTCCGGTTAAGGGCATGTACCTTTGTTGCGGCCACATACCCAGTGGGGAGTGTGCAGAAGGCAGCTAGCTGTTCGATGTTTCTCTCTCATCGATGTTTCTGACTCTCTATCCCCTCTCCCTTCCTCTCTGTAAAAAATCAATAAAATATATTTTAAAAAAGAGAAAAAAAAATGTAAAAGTGCTTAGCAGTGATCCCAGCAACAAGCTAAGAGGTGGTTGGTTGTTATCAATCTATTATTTCTTTCTGAGAAGCGCTCAGTCCCTGAAAGCTTCGGTGCTGAGCCTGCCTAAGTTCTGAGCTCCAGCTCCAGCACCGCTGGCCCTTGTCTGACCTCTGTGGTGGGGAGCGGGGCTGTTGGTGGGTTGCTAAGGACTTCCCACTCCCCGCATCCTGTTGGAAAGGCAGAAGTGGGCCATCCCCCGCTGGTGCCTGGAGGATGCCCACTGTGATTCATCCTGGACCAGGACACTCTTGTGATATCTTCCAGCCTCCTGTCTGTTCTCAGCCTGGCTCCTCAAAGAGGGTGCACAGCGGAGGGAGTGACCCCCGACTTGTGGTCACATTGTCCCAACGTGGGATAATTTAACAAGCTGTGCGTCCTTGCTGTTCTCAATAGGGGAGCAGACTTCCTTCACACATTAGCAAGTTTTCTCTATTGGGCAAATGTTCAGACATTTAATGAGTGAAGGGGAGCTTGGATGAGACATTGTTGAACAAGTAACAATATTTAACATGTTGAGTGGCAGTCTTCTATAGGTTTTATTTGCTTTAATTAGTTTAACCCTCATAACAGACAAAGAATGTTGATAGGTGAAGAGTTTAAGGGAGCAGAGAAGACACAGAACTGAGAATTTGAACCCAGGCAGCCTGGGTTCTTGACGTTCCTGCCACACCCTCCTTCAGCCCTAAGAAATGGTAATCCCGGGGACTGAAGGAGGGAGGGTCATTTGGTAATAATTTAGGACCTTAGTGCACTTGAAGGCTATGCTCATTCAATTAATTCCTTGTTATTTTTTATGACATTATGTTCATATTCTGATTATTGAGTTAATTTGTGCTCATCGTAGAGAATTTGAGAAATAGCTGAAGGAAGCCAAACGTTATCCAGGACCCCAGGTGTAGAGATAACTATAAGGATGTTAATGTATTTCTCTTTGCTTGTTTCTATGGCTGTTTATATTCTCTGTGCTTCTCAAAACTTGTATCATAGTTGTCATCCTTGTGCCAACTGTGATCATGAACCTTTCAAACACAAGTGTAGAGAAAATAATGTACTAATGAATGTATACTAATGTATGAGCACAGCCTTCAACTGTTGTCAACTCTTTGTTCATCTTGTTATATCGTCCTCCCCCGTTTATCACATTTGCTTTGGTATTTTATTGCCAACTCCAGACACTGAGTCTAGAAGATGTATATTGGATTATTATAAATATACTAGAGGCCCGGTGCACGAAAATCGTGCAAGGAGGGGGTGGTCCCCTTAGCCTAGCCTGCACCCTCTCCAATCCGGGACCCCTTGGGGGATGTCCGACTGCCGGTGTAGGCCTGATCTGGTCTACACTGGTAGTCGGACATCCTTCTCACAATCCTGGACTGCTGGCTCCTAATTGCTCACCTGCCTGCCTGCCTGCCTGGTCACCCCTAACCACCCGCCCCCTGTCTGCCTGATTGCCCCTCACTGCCTCTGTGTGCCGGCCTGGTCACCCCTAACTGCCCTCTCTGCTGACCTGATCACCCCCAACTCCCACCCCCCGCTGGCCTAGTTGGCCCTCACTGCCCCCCCTCCCAGCCTAATTGCCCCCAACTACCCCCCTGCCAGCCTGGTCACCCCAACTGCAACCCCCTGCCAGCCTGGTTGCCCCTAACTGCCCCCTCTGCTGACCTGATCACGCCCAACTCCCCCCTCTCCCCACTGGCCTAGTTGGCCCTCACTGCCCTCCCTGCCAGCCTAATCGCCCCCAGCTACCCCCCTGCCAGCCTGGTCACCCCCAACTGCAACCCCCTGCCAGCCTGGTCATCCCCAACTGCTCCCCTCTGCCAGCCTGGTTGCCCCTAACTGCCCCCTCTGCTGACCTGGGCGCCCCCAACTGCCCCCCCGCTGGCCTACTTGCCCTCACTGCCCCCCCTGCCAGCCTAATTGCCCCCAACTGCCCCTCCCGCCAGCCTGGTTGCCCCTAACAGCACCCCTCCCACCCCCCGCCAGCCTGGTTGCCCCTCACAGGCCCCCTGCTGGACTGGTCGCCCCATGCAACCTCCTGTTCAGTCGTTTGGTCATCCCTCACTAACCCCCCTGCCGGCCTGGTTGTAGGCAGCCATCTTGTAAGGGTGTGGGGGTTAATTTGCATATTACCTCTTTATTATATAGGATGGAGGTCAAGGGAGAGGAGACATTTACAGTTCCAAAGTTCTCACAGGGTAACTGGGAGAATGGTGGTTAGTGAGAAAGCTGGGGGTCCTGAAGAGCTGCAGTTAAAGGGGAGGCGCTGAATTTTGTTTGTTTATTTGGAATTTAATTTGCTCTTGGTTTCCAGCTGGTGTCTCCTCTTAAGCTGTAGGTTCCTATATTGTGGGGATTGTGTCGTTCTTTTCAGCCTGCCCAACACTGACAAGGTTTGCAGAAGGAAGTTATTCAATTGTTTGTGGCTGGTGCATGTGTCAGCTGGCAGCTGGATACCTGGGCCTGCGGCCCTGAGAGGTCGTTTTCTGATTTCCTAAAAACAGGTGACAAAACTATGAAAAGGATCTACTAGTATAGGAGTATTTCTGGCCTTTATAGGACCACTCTGGGCTGAGCACAGTTGCTTTTCAAAGTATTTGATACTTGATGTACAGTTATTAACAATACATTCATATCCTAAAACAAATTGACGTAGGAACTAACCCAGACTAGTGTATCATTTCTATATAATTTATTATATAATGACAATGATAATTAGCATTTATTGGGAGTGTATTATGGGTCAAGCAGAGTTTCCAGTGCTTTTGTGTATGAACTCATTTCTTCCTCAAAACAGCATACAGACGAGGCACAGGAGGATAACTGACTGATGTGACTGCAGATGTGCCTGAACTAGTAACTATAGCACAGGCATTGATACCATCCCTGCTAAAATAGCACCTCCCGTTTGCTTGTCTCCCTTTCTTTCTGCCATATTTTTCTTAACAGTGCTATGACGGGCCAACACATTATATAGTTATCCATTGATTGATTTCCTACCTGCCTCCTCTAGTGTAGTATCAGCTTCATGAGATCAAGGACTTTAATGTGCCTAGCTCATGTTAGATGTGCAATAAGGATTTATTGAGCCCTAGCCGGTTTGGCTCAGTAGATAGAGCGTTGGCCTACGGACGGAAGGGTCCCAGGTTCGATTCTGGACAAAGGCACATGCCTGGGTTGCAGGCTCGATCCCCAGTGGAGGGCGTTCATGAGGCAGCCGATCAATGATTCTCTCTCATCATTGATGTTTCTATCTCTCTATTCCTCTCCCTTCCTCTCTAAAATCAGTAAAGATGTATTTTTAAAAAACTGAAAATATAAAAAAATTAATAAATAAGGATTTGTTGAATAAGTGAGTTAATGATCTTGGCGAGTAGTAATGAAGCTCTCAGTTAATATGACACAGGATGTATCTTTATCAACTATTCATTAGGTTATTCATTTCTTTTTAAACAAATCTGTCTTGAGTGCCTGCGACATGCCATGAGCTGGAGAAAGAGTAGTGACCAAAACAATGGGGCTTCATTAAAAAGATGGATAAATACAAGGAAGATAAATAACTAAAAC
This sequence comes from Myotis pilosus, assembly GCA_036010255.1. Classification (NCBI taxonomy): domain Eukaryota; kingdom Metazoa; phylum Chordata; class Mammalia; order Chiroptera; family Vespertilionidae; genus Myotis; species Myotis pilosus. The sequence continues at coordinate 1,528,694 of JASKON010000029.1, forward strand.
ACACAGGAGGATGTTAGAAAGTAATGACACTAAATATAAAAAGGAAGTGAGTGGGAAAAGAAGAAAAGTGGTGGGGAATTTAAATTATATAAAGCATGGTCATGGAAGAGCTCTTTGAGGAGAATGACATTTGAGAAAATACCTGGTGTGAAATCAATCCGTCAACCAATCCATCACTTTTTAAATTAAATAAATAACTACATAGGGTTTGCCTTCCTGAGAAACCCATGAATGACCCTTTTATGAATAAGTGACTTTTAAGGATGACCTTGATGTTGTTTGAGCAAAGCCAGTAAAAGAAGAAACCCTGAAGATACAACTCATCCTCTCCTTTTCCCACTGGGGGGCTCAGAATCGCTCAGCTCAGAGGAACCTCAGGCATCAACTGGTTCACTCCTTCCTAACTACCCAGTGGAGTGTGTTTTCAGCCATTCATTGATTCTATGGATTTTTGAGTTCTCGCTCTATTCTAGCTGCAAAGGATAAAAAGATGTGTTAATCATCTTATAGGCGAAAGAGTTGCTTACCCTCTAATTAGCCCCCAACTACCCCCAGGTGATGGAAGGTTTCTCAGAGTAGCTGGCAGGCAGCAGGCTGGTGGTTGGCAGGTGGCGGGCAGGCGGCGGGCAGGTGGCCAGCTAGCCAGGCGCCCCAGACCCCACTTGGTTTCTCCCACTAAATACTGTGAAATGCCAGGTCTCCTTGCAAAGCTCCATTACTGAGCCGAGCAGGAGAGTGCAGCAAAATGAAGAGGCAGAGCAAGGGAATTGGATGTTATAAAGGGAATTGGACGTTATAAAGGGAATTGCTTCCAGGCTTTGAGAAGCGGATGCGTTGCTCTCATTCCCGCCACAGTCCTTCTGCCGGAAGTAGGAAGGCCCATGAACATGAGTAGCTCTCAGGCACTGCATGCGTATTTGAATGTCTTGACAAAGCTGTGAGCTAGACAATGGTACGATCCCCCACTTGATAGATGTGGAATAGGCACAAAGGGCTAGTTGGTCAGAAGGATCATTAGTGGGATCCTGGCGATCTGCCTCACCCAGACCTGTTGGCCTCTGAGTTTGCTTTCACTGTCATGGCCAGTGCATTCCAGGGCCTCTCATTTCCCACGGTCCCCAGGATGAGAGTGATGACCCTGGACTCTGTGCTATTAGCCTTACTGCTTGGAGCCGGGCAGGTAGTTCGCTGCACTAGGGCCCCTGGCTGAGAGGCTACTGCTATGGGCCGAAGGAGGGGTCACTTTTAAAACTCACGCAGAGCAGCCATATGTGCCAGGGCCTGTGTCTCATGGCTTCTTTCTCCTTTGCCACTTCTGCCTTCCAGGGTTCTGTGCTTCTCCAGGAGCAGGAGAAAATGGCCAAGTCCCAGGTGAGTTGAGTTTTGATTTTGATCTCTTAAAAATCTCAAAGATTAGACACAGCATCTTTCTCTTCCTTGGGAAGGATAAAAGACAGGTGTTTGTTATATACAGTGGGGCCTTGACTTACTAGTGTCCCGACTAACGAGTTTCTCGAGATATGAGCTATCTCTCGGCCGATTTTTTGCTTTGAGTTTCGAGCTAAAATTCGGGTTACGAGCCAGCTTCAGATACCCCACCACTAGTTGGTGCAGCGAACGTCACAGTGAACGCCACAACATCAGCCCAGCATCACGTGTCTCACTTGTTCACAATTGATTTGACATACGAGTAATTTGAGTTATGAGCTCCGTCATGGAACGAATTAAACTAGTAAGTCAAGGCCCCACTGTACCAGTTACTATTGTTTATATTGGTTCTATTTTTGTTTTTGTCTTTAACTTTTGTTTTTATTTTTGGTTTTATCATCATTTTACGGAAAGTTCAGAAATTCATAGATATAAAAAATTTTTTAAAGCCACATTGCTGGGAGGTGGGAGTGGCTGGGGAGAGGTCAATGATAGAAAAAGGAGGCATATGTAAGACTTTAAACAATGAAGAATTTTTTTAAAAAGCCACATGACTACACTGCTTTGTCAGCTATTTCCTCATGCCATATTTTATATAATTACAACCACAGCATATGTACAATTTTAAATCTTACGCTTTCACTTAATGTTAGCATGAGTTTCTTTTTGTGGTTTGGCATTATTTTATATACTTCTTTCAGAAGGGTTTCTATTTTTTTGTGTAAACTTAAGAAGTTACAGCCGAAACCGGTTTGGCTCAGTGGATAGAGCGTTGGCCTGCGGACTGAAGGGACCCAGGTTCGATTCCGGTCAAGGACATGTGCCTGGGTTGCGGGCACATCCCCAGTGGGGGATGTGTAGGAGGCAGCTGATCGATGTTTCTCTCTCATCGATGTTTCTAACTCTCTATCTCTCTCTCTCCTTTCCTCTCTGTAAAAAATCAATAAAATATATATTAAAAAAAAAAAAAAGAAGTTACAAACATGCATATACTCCAGTGTGCCGCTGAATAAATTTTGTTTTGATTCATAACCCTTTTGCATGAGTTTTAAACTTGAAATATAATTTACTTACAAAAATTAGACATCTTAAGTGTTAGGTCCGTGACAGTGCTATGCCCCATTTTGAAAGTTGAATAATTACATTGGACCACCACCCAAAACCCGAAGTAGACCATTTACATTACCCCCAAAAGTTCTCTCTTGGACTGGCTGTGAAAGACATGAGTTTATTAGGACTTATTTGAACTTACGTGTGCGTGGGGCAGGGGCGGGGAGGGGCGGAGGGGGAGCGGTTGCCATTGAAGTCTCCAGGGTTATATAGAGCACAGATGACAGAGCAACCAGCCATAATGTTCCTTCTAGGCTCACACCCAGAAACGTTTTCTTTTTGGCCTTTCCTTGACCCAGGCCTTGGCCAGGTTCCCTAAGTCCCATGGTGCTCTCTCAGATGACCTTTATTATATCCCACAGGGGAGAGTTGGAGGGGGCCCGTGTTCTCTCGTACCACATACTGAGTCAGTTTTCTACCCCTCAGAGGCATCTGCTGTTCTGATCTGTCATCACATGATTAGTTTACTTGCTTACAAATTTAATATACTTAATTCGTACAGTATGTACTCTTGTGCCTGTCTTTTTTCACTCAGCATAATGTTTTTGAGATTCATGGTATGCATCACTACATTATTCCTTTTTATTGTTGAGTTGTATTACATTTTATGAATATATAGGACACTTCGTTTACCCTTTGGAAGAAAAACAATTTATTCCTTTTTGTTGCTGCATTGTATTTCATTTTATGGGCATACCACAATCGGGTTATCCATTCACCTATTCATTTTTGGCAAATGTAAATAAACTCCTATGACCACTTGTGGGCTGACCTTGTAGGTAACTGAGTTTCTTTCTCTTGCTGCTTTTAAGATTCTCTCTTTGTCTTTTGCTCTTGGCATTTTAATGATGATGTGTCTTGGTGTGGTCCTCTTTGGATTCCTTTTGTTTGGGGTTCTCTGCACTTCCTGGAATTGTAAGTCTATTTCTTTCACCAGGTAGGGGAAGTTTTCTGTCATTATTTCTTCAAATAGGTTTTCAATATCTTGCTCTCTCTCTTCTTCTGGTACCCCTATAATTCTGATGTTGGTATGCTTGAAGTTGTCCCAGAGGCTCCTCACACTATCTTCATATTTTTGGAATCTTTTTTCTTTTTCGGTTGGGTATTTTTTGTTTCTTTGTATTTCAAATCTTTGACTTGATTCTTGGGATCCTCTAGTCTGCTGTTGGATCTCTGTATAGTATTCTTTATTTCAGTCAGTGTATGCTTAATTTCTAGTTGGTCTTTTTTCATATCCTCCAGGGTCTCACTAAATTTATCGGCGGTTTCCATAAAATTCTTGAAAAACCTTATAACCGTGGTTTTGAACTCTATATCCATTCGTTTGCTTTCCTCCATTTCTTTCATTTGTGACTTGTTTCTTTGTCTCCGCATTTTTTATGCTTCCGTGTTGGTAGAGTGGTTTTGTGTGCTAGGTGTCCTGTAGGGCCCAGTGGCTGAGCCTCCCCAGTTATCTGAGGTGGACACTCTTGGTGCACCCCCTTGTGGGCTTTGTGCACAGTCTTGTTGTAGTTATGCCTTGATTGTTGTAGGATCACTGGGAGGAATTGACCTCCAGGCCAATTGGCAGTGAGAATCAGCTGTGTCTGCAGTGGGAGAACTTCTGTGCTGAAGACACCCTTCTGGGGCAAGACTTGCTTCAGTGGGGCTTTGGTGCTCACTGAGTCTGCCCCCTGAGTGTGTCCCTTATGGATCTGAGGAGTTGTAATCCGGATGGTCCCCCTCTGACAACTGGGTACACTGGCTCTTGGATCTAAGGAGCTACTAATTTAGCCTCGGCCTGAGATTACCCAGCAGGAACTATGAAGAGAGCTGCAGATTCCCCTTCCTTTTTTGGAGTTTGGAGGTGCCCTGATGAGGCCCAGCTGTGAAGCAATGCAAGCTGCTGTGGGGCCTTGGGCCTTCTCTTGGACGTTTTGGGTCTGTCTAGCCCAGCTGCAGTTTTTAAGGTAATTTTCAGGTTGCAAAGGGCCAGGGCATTCATATGCAAAAGCCTCTGCTGCAGCTTGGGTGGGGCGGGGTCTCAGGGAATCAACAGGGCAGAGCAAGCAGCTATGGCTGGTCCTCAGCCCTGCCATAAGGGGCCCCGGGTCTCAGTGTCTCGGTAATTGCTGCAAGCACCTCTGAGAGAAAGCTGCCCTCAAGCTCGCCCGCTGCCAGACAGTCCACTTTCTCCCCGTATGAGTCTGGGTCCCCAGAGACTTCCTAGAACCGGAGTTCAGCGCAGTTGGGAGCTTGTGACTCCCTCCCAATTAAAAAAGACAGCCGCGTCCTCAGGTGCCAGCTTCATTCCGCGCGCGTGAGCCCTTGTACCTTTGCACTTTACTTCCGCAGCTCCTCTGGCTCTCAGTGTGCTTTTCTTTCCTTCTAGTTGTAGAATTTCCACTCAGCCAGCCTTCCTGTAGTTCTGGGTGATGTCCGTTTTGTCTTTTTGTTGTATTTTGAAGTTGTTGTGGGAGGCAGCAATTTCCCGGTATTTACCTATGCCGCCATCTTAGTTTCTCCATAAGTTATGTTCTTACTCTTGAATTTTAATAGTTCTTTTTGGGTTCTGGATACAAGTCCTTCTGACCCACGAACATTTAGATATTTCATTTATCTCTTTTTTTCATTTATTTAAGGCTTATTTCATTCCTCTCAGTCATGTTTTATAGTTTGCAGTGTACAGATTTCTTACATATATTTTGTTGTTGTTGTTAATTATGACCTAAGGATATGTTTTCCATTGATTTTACTTTTAGAGAGTGTGGAAGGAAGGGAAGGAGGAGGATGAAGTAGAGGAGGAAAAGAAAAAGGAGGAGGAGGAGAAGAGAAAGAGAGAGAGAAACATCAACATGAGAGAGACTCATCGAATAGTTACCTCCTGCGCTCACCCCAACTGGGGCAAGGGATCAAAACTGCAACCCTGGGCCCAACCCTTGTGGCTCAGTGGTTGAGCATCAATATATGAACCAGGAGGTCACGGTTTGATTCCCGATCAGGGCACATGCCCAGGTTGTGAGCTCGATGCCCAGTGTGGGGCGTGCAAGAGGCAGCCGATCAATGATTCTCTTTCATCGATGTTTCTATCTTTCTCTCCCTTACCTTTCCTCTCTGAAATCAATAAAAATATATTAAAAAGGAAGAAAGAGAATGAAAGAAAGAAGAAAGAAAAAAGAAAAGAAAAGAAAAGAAAAGAAGCTGCAACTTTGATATCCACCCTTGACCTGGAATCAAACATGTGACCCTTTGGTGTGTGGGCTGACTCTCTAACCACTGAGCAATAGTGGCCAGGGGTTCTTACACATATTTTGTTAAATTTATCCCTAAGTGATGTTTTGGGTTTGGTGTTCTAAATGGTATTGGTTTTGCAGGAGGTCACTATTCTATTCCTGATCAGGGCATATGCCCAAGTTGTGGACTCAATCCCCACTATGGGGCATGCAGGAGGCAGCCAATCAATGATTTTTCTCATCATTAATGTTTCTTTCTCTCTCTGACTCCCGCCCTCTCCCTCTCCCCCTCTCTCCTTTCTTCTCTGAAGTAAATAATAAAAAATAAATGGTATTGGCTTTAAAATTCAATTTCTATTTGTTTGTTGCTAGAATATATAAATATAATTGATTTTTGTATCTTGACTCTGTTAAATTTGCATACTAGTTCTAGTAATATTTTGTACATCACAGAATTTTTTATATAGACAGTAAATAAAGAGTTGTACTTCTTGCATTCCCATCTTCATTCTGTTGACTTCTTTTTCTTCCCTTATTGCATTGGCTAGGTCTGCTAGAACAGTTTTGAATAGAAGTCCTGACCGTATACAGCCTTGCCTTGCTTCTAATCTTAGAGAGAAAGCATTCAGTCTTTCATCATTACCCGGTGGGTTTGTTTGTTTGTTTGTAATATATTTCAATTGATTTTTTAGAGACAGGAAGGGAGAGGGAGAGAGGGACAGAAGCATTGATGAGAGAAACTCAATTGGCTGCCTCCTGCAGGCCCCCTACCGGCGATGGAGCCCACAACTTGGGCATGTGCCGTGACCTGGAATCAAATGGGTGTATGAGACAATGCTCAACCAATTGAGCCACACCAGCTGGGCTACCTGATGGGCTGTTGTAGCTGCCTTTATTGTGGTTCAATTGCTACTTAGGGTTGATATCATGAATGAATGTTACATTTTGTAAAACACTATTTCTGTTTATACTCAGATGGTTGTATGACCCTTTGGTTCAGTTTGATTCTTTTGAGCTTTGTTTTTAAGCCGTGATAGGGTGAGTCTAGAGCAGTGGTTCTCAACCTTCTGGCCCTTTAAATACAGTTCCTCATGTTGTGACCCAACCACAAAATTATTTTCGTTGCTACTTCATAACTGTCATGTTGCTACTGTTATGAATCATAATGTAAATATCTGATATGCAGGATGGTCTTAGGCGGCCCCTGTGAAAGGGTCGTTGGACTGCCAAAGGGGTTGCGACCCACAGGTTGAGAACCGCTGGTCTAGAGTAAGCTTTATCTTGGAGCAGTAGTTCTCAGTTTGAGCCATTTTGCCCCACCATGGGACATTTGGCAATATCTAGACATTTTTATTCTCATGACTGGAGAGGTGGGTACCACTGACAACTACTGGAGAGAGGCCAGGGATGCTGATGAATGTCCTACTATGTGCAGGAAAACACCCACCCCACCCCCTCGCAACAAATGTCAGTAGTGCCTGTTGAGAAACTCCTTTCTCAAGATAGTTTAGCCCTTTTACTAAAGCCTGGTCCTTCGGGGGCTGCTGTTGAAGGTCCCTAGTGATCGGTGAGGGCTTTCACTTTGGCTGTTTGGAATTCAAACACCTCTGAGTCCTACTAAGCTCTGGGAACCATTCAGCCCATGGCTCCTTTGCCACTCTTGGCTGGGTTGTGCTTTTTCATCCTGTACCTGCTTAGTTTCGTTTTTAGCCTTAATCTCAAAGGAATGCAGGCTCCTTTGCAGATTAGCAGCGCTCTTCCTCTTCATAGCTCCCTTCCTTCTGGAACTCCACCCTGGAATTTCCAGCTCCCTTGGCCTCCCTATTCTCTGATTTCTGCCTCCAAGTCAGAGAGGCTCTGTTTGGGTCCCCCCTTCTTGTACCTGCAGCTCAAAAATTATCTACAAGCAGCCCTACCTGGTTTGGCTCAGTGGATAGAGCATCAGCCTGTGGACTGAAGGGTCCCAAGTTTGATTCCAATCAAGGGCGCATGCCTGGGTTGCGAGTTTGATCCCCAGTAGGGGGCATGCAGGAGGCAGCCAATCAGATTCTCATCATTGATGTTTCTATTTCTCTTTCCGTCTCCCTTCCTCTCTGAAATCAATAAAGATTTTTTTTAAAAAAAATTATCTACAAGCAGCCGAAACTGGTGTGGCTCAGTGGATAGAGCGTCGGCCTGCGGACTGAGGGGTCCCGGGTTCGATTCCGGTCAAGGGCATGTACCTGGGTTGTGGGCACTTCCCCAGTGGGGGATGTGCAGGAGGCAGCTGATCGATGTTTCTCTCTCATCGATGTTTCTAACTCTCTATCTCTCTCTCTTCCTCTCTGTAAAAAATCAATAAAATATATTTTAAAAAAATTATCTACAAGCAGAAATCTAGGGTGATCATAGGGCTTATCTCATACACTTCCTTTATTTCAGGGATTAAAGGAATGTGCTTTCAATGTTGAAAACAGTTGTTCCATATATTTTGTCTGTATATTTCCTACATTTTTTTGTGGTAGGAGGGAATGTTCAATACCAGTTCCCCTGTTCTAGCCAACAAACGTTTCTCTCCCCTGCATTTTTAATGACTACGTCTTATTTCAATAAGTTATGTTTCTTTAAAAAATCTGCTATTTCTAGGCATTAACATGGCTGAAGGTTTTTAAAAAGTCGTGTTAGAGAGCGCTGCTGCAACAGGTTTCCGACATACGTGCTCTGCTCTGGAGACTGCCACTTCCGGAAAGATGGAAGAGATGGTCTTTCCCTGTTCTTCCTGCTAAAACGAAGTGCAGCTAACACTCCTGGACACGGAGTGTAAAACAAACGTGAAAGGCAGAGAGAAGGCAGACCGGCCAGGGACCGCAAGACTCAGGAGTGACATGGCACTGAGTTACTCGGGGTTTCTTCTCGCCTCATCTAAGACTGGGTGCTGCGGAGAATGGTAATGAGAGCAGCAATGGGCGCAGACCCAAAAAGCCTAAAGCCTCTGACTAGTCAAAGAGCTGGAAAGGGGCAGCCTAGCAAGACAGCAAACTTTTATTTCATTTTCTTTTTATTTTTTTAAAAAGTATATTTTTATTGATTTCAGAGAGGAAGGGAGAGAGAGAGAGAGATAGAAACATCCATGATGAGAGAGAATCATTGATCAGGCTGCCTCTGCAAGGTCCCCACTGGGGATCAAGCCCGCAACCGGGCCTGTACCCTCGGCTGGAATCGAACCTGGGACCCTTCAGTCACAGGCTGATGCTCTAGCCACTGAGCCAAACTGGCCAGGGCAAGATAGCAAGCTTTTAGATAGTAACTGTTCTTCCCCTGCCAAATACTACAGAAAAACTGCAGCCCCAGCTCCAGCCTGCCAGGCTGTAAGGAGCCACCCTAGCCTCCCTGCCAAGGGGAAACCAGTACCTTCCAGCCCTACAGTCAGTGGAGACAAGGTGGGACCCTGGACTGCTCCCCCACTCTGCCCCCTTGTGATAATGAACCACCTATCTTTTCCCAGTGTGGGTGGGGTCAGGGGTGGGCAACCCCTGGCATGCGTGCCAAACATGGAATGCCAGTAACTTTTGCTGGCACGCAAAACCCTCTCATAATCTTCCATTTACAATTTTTTTCTTAATATTGACTTTTTTATTTTTCAGATAAATTCAGTATAGGTGCATCTTAGATAAATAAATAATTTTACATAACAAGTTATCTTAAAGACCATACACATGGATTGATGAGAGAGGGGAAGAGCAATTTCTATGCCTCTGCCTTAACTCTCTCTGCCTTCCTAGATCCGACCAGTGTTTTGGTTTCATCCACATACGCTTGTGAATCTTTGTTCTCAGTGATGAATTTTGTTAAGTCTCGTAATAGGAGTAGCCTGACGGATGAAAGTAGTAACTTGTGCATATCTCTGAAGGTCACGAAATATAAACCTGATGTAAAATCTCTGTCATCAGTAATGCAGCAGCGAAAGTCCCACTGATAATATCAAAGGGAGTCATACAGTTTTCTGTCGGACTATCAGTGTACATGTATACATTAAAAAATAAATGTGGCTACTGAATTGGACAGTACACTTATAGGAACTTACATATCCTCCTTCATTTCTGTGTGTAAGAATATTCCGATATGAACACCATCACATGGATGAAATAGGTTAAGGGATTTGGTGGTCTAAGGCAGTGGTTCTCAACCTGTGGGTTGTGACCCCTTTGGGGGTCGAATAACCCTTTCACAGGGGTCGCCTAAGGCCATCGGAAAACACATATATAATTGCATATTGTTTTTGTGATTAATCACTATGCTTTAATTATGTTCAATTTGTAACAATGAAAATACAACCTGTGTATCAGATATTTACATTATGATTCATAACAGTAGCAAAATTACAGGTATGAAGTAGCAACGAAAATAATTTTATGGTTGGGGGTCACCACGACATGAGGAACTGTATTAAAGGGTCGTGGCATTAGGAAGGTTGAGAACCACTGGTCTTAGGTCTTGCAGCTTATGAGAGGCACAGCTTTGGGATTTAAACTGAGGGATTCTGGCATGAACACGGTCAGGCACTTTGAGTGCTGTCATACATAGTTTCAAAGGTAGGTGGCATGTGCCTTGAGAGCACAGAGGACCAATTTCATTGCTCCTCAGGAAGGGTGACCTGCTGGTTTGTTAAATTGTAACCAAGTGAGAATCCCCAGGCTTAGCGAATGTGTGAGTGAGAAAGGAAAGATAAAAACCATCAGAGTCTGTTGGGAGTAAATTAACCCAACATTGCTGGAACAATTCGGTAGTACTAACCAAATGTATATCTCCCATGATTGAAGAGTTCTGATTCCAGGCTGCTTACGGAGGAATGCTCACAAATGACACCAAGTGAAATAAACAGGGATTGTTCTTAATTGCACAATTTTTCATGTATGTTTTTATTATTTTGAGAGAGAGAGAGGAAATGAGAGGGTGAGAGAGAAGCATCAGTCGGTTGCCTCCTGCAAGTCCCCTACTGGGGACTGAGCCCGCAACCCATGTGTGTGCCCTCACTAGAAATCGAACCCGAGACCTTCTTGTGTTCAACCAACTGAGCCACACCAAAGAGGGTAAATTGCACATACTTCTGAAGGGACCGTGGAAAATTAGTGTATGAAATTGACATGCTGGGTGGAGAAGAGAGGGAAGGTCCTTAAAATAGACTCAGGCACTAAGCGGTTTGGCTCAGTGGATAGAGTGGCAGCCTGCGGACTCAAGGGGCCCAGGTTCGATTCCGGTCAAGGCCATGTACCTTGGTTGCAGGCACATCCCCAGTAGGGAGTGTGCAGGAGGCAGCTGATAGATGTTTCTCTCTTATTGATGTTTCTCTCTTATTGATGTTTCTGACTCTCTATCCCTCTCCCTCTCTGTAAAAAATCAATAATATATATATATATTTAAAAAATAGACTTGGGCCGGCAGAATCCAGGACAACTTCCCCCCATCCCCTCTGCCCCTCAGTGCTGCCCTCTCCCCCTGCCCATTGGTCATAAAGTTGAGGTCATCTGTGTTGGGGTTGTAGGAGGCGGTGACGCTCCAGGACGTGGCTGTGGTCTTCACGGAGGAGGAGCTGGGGCTGCTGGACCCGTCCCAGAGGAAGCTGTACCGAGACGTGATGCTGGAGAACTTCCGGAACCTGGTCTCAGTGGGTGAGGACGGGCACCCTTTGTCACTGAATGTCAGCTCCCAGGAGTATTTTGATTTCAAATGTTTAAGACTTTGGGACTCTTGAAATGTGTCCCCAAACCTGGGATCTCAGTTTCCTAAGTCCTGTGAGATATCCTGTCTGTACTTTTCCTATTTTTTGCAAATTGCAGTATTGACATCACAGTGGGGTTTAGAATCAGTTGTTTAGTTACATCTTTATTGTACTAAACAAAGTAGAATAGAGACAGCATAGCTCCTTGTCGGAACTGCATACAGTGTAACCAGAACTGTGAGTCAATCAGGAAAGGATGACCATTTGATTGCCTGTTGTATTTTTTAAAATATGTTTTTATTGATTTCAGAGAGGAAGGGAGAGGGAGAGAGAGATAGAAACATCAATGATGAGAGAGAATCATCGATTGGCTGCCTCCTGCACACCCCTCACTGGGGATCGAGCCCACAACCCAAGCATGTGCCCTGGATTGGAATCAAACCCGGGACCCTTCAGTCCGCAGGCCGACACTCCATCTACTGAGTCAAACCAGCTAGGGCTGCCTGTTGTATTTATTGCAACAAGTCAGGATCAGAATTTGGAGAAATACTATTTAGCATGCATAAGGATCGTAGTATTGCCTTTTTGGATAAGGAGTAAATTTTTGCCTTTAGTGTATCCCCTTGTATATAAGCCATTTATTTTTCATAGCATATCAACCCTTCAAATTGGACAGGAAATGACACGTGGGGAGAGAAGAGTAGCTTCTGATGATGGTGACGGAAACCCCAGGAGGTGGATGAGCAGGTGACAGCCAGGCAGTTGAGTCGTTCCAGGGCCCAGGCGCTCTCCTCTCCCTGAAGGGTCGCCACCCTGGCCCAAGCCTCCGTCATTCATTACGCTGCTTACTTACAGCAGCTCTCTCACTGCCTCCTTGCCTCTGCTTTTGCCTTCTGTAGTCTGTTCTCCTACAGCAGCCAGATCGTAACTGGTCAGTCAGATCAGGTAACTGGTCTGTTTACTCTTGCATGACTTCCATACAGTCTGAAATAATTCCAGTGGCTGCTGGGGTCTAGCCCCAGCAGGTCCAGGGGTCCCCAAAGGTGTGGACGGAGTCGGCGAAGAAGGAATGACACAGAGACAGTGTTCAGTTGATCAGCAGCCTAGCCAGGATCTCTAGCCAAGTTCTGGTCAGGATCTCCAGCGAAGTTCTGGTTAGGATCTCCAGCCAGGTTCTGTGTCCATGTTCTCTTGCTAGGTTCTCCAGCCAGGTTCTGTTGATCAGCATAGAGAGGTTCTCCTGCCAGGTTCTATCCAGGTTCTCCTGCCAAGTTCAGTCACCAGGTTCTAGTCAGGTTCTCTTGCCATGTTCTATCCAGGTTCTGTAGCCAGGTTCTGTCTCTAGGTTCTTTTGCCAGGTTCTGTAGCCAGGTTCTGTCCAGGATCTTTTGCCATGTTCTCTCGCTAGGTTCTGTCTCTAGGTTCTGTGTAGGTTCTGTGTCTAGGTTCTGTGTCCTGTTGTCTTGTTACATCTGTATTTATACCAGTTGATTCCAATCCTATCAATCTCTATTCCAAAGGTTAGGGCGTTTCTTATCTCCATTCCAGGGAGTAAAGATTATGTAGCTTAAGCATGATTGTTTGTAGTTAAAGTGATTAATTACCCGCCTGGCACTTAGTTAAGGGGTTTTATTCCCTCCCTAACTTCAGGGGAAAATCCCTACCTGGGGAAACAACCTTTCTCAGAGAGGTGACCTTGGTTAAAACACATAGTGCCAAGAAGGTGAGCAAATATATTAAGAACAGTATGCCATATATGCCAGGTCCCTTGAAACAGCAAGGATGGACCGGCTCTCGGCAAGTGGCCTGCAGGGCGCTGCCTGACCTGGCTGCCCTCACCCGCTCTGGCTAGATTTCCTTTCCCTAGCCTTCCAGCCACACAAGACCGCTTGCTGTGTCTCTGGCATGCCAACTGCTCCACCTCATGGCCTTTCTCTTGCTCTTCCTTGTTCTCCCCGTACATCCTTCTGTCTCCTGCCTCACTCATCCGTGCCTGCTCAGATGTCATCTCATCTCAGAAGCCTGTTCTGAGCACTCTGCTTAAAATCCCCAGCCCCCTACCCTGTCTTATTTTGTGACTGATCATTAATTACTTGCTGATATATTAAAGGATTATGTTTTGTTTACTTGTATATTGTCTTTCTTTCCCCATTTGAGTGTAACATCAGGAGATCAGGGATTGTATCTTAACTCACAAGATATGTTCATTAATTGTTTGTTTGATGAATGATTAAATGATGAATTAATGGATGAATGGATGAATGGGTAGGCGGTCCCATTTGAATGTGAGTGAAAAGGCTCCCTCACAGCTTCTCTTAACCTGTGTTCGTTCTCTGCATTGCCATTGTGAGCAGTGCCCCATCCATTTACCTGGTGACATCATCCCTGCCTACCTTCCTCTCTCCTCCCTCCTCCCTTCCTTTCCTTCATTTCCTCTTCTTCTTCACTCCCTTCTTCATTCACTTATTTTACTTTGTGCATCCCTCAAGTAAGCCCAGCCTACAATACAGTAATCACAGTCATCCCTATTGGATATAAGCACAAAAATAAAAAGCTAAATCAGAGAAGCAAAAGAACCAGGAGAATCTAGCTGCTTATCTGGCAGACGAGGCCCTGCCTGTGGTGAGTAGTGGGGGAAGGTCTTCTCAGTCCTTTCATCATTTCTGTCTTGTGTCTTCATGCTGCTAGAAGTTTTCCCACAGTCAGGGAGGTTAGATGCTGCCTCCATTTGACTCGCTCCCTTATTTTTCTGTACAGTCCTGCCTTGGAATTACCAGTTACAACTGTTGTCTGGTTTTGCTTAATAACTGCTTTGCCTTTTAAAATTATAATTATTTTTTAAAGGAAGGCTATATTTTATTATTGATTGACGAGAGGCCTGGTGCATGAAATCCGTGCACAGGTAAGGTCCCTAGGCCTGGCCGGTGATCAGGGCCGATCTGTGGGGTGATTGGCAGGGTGATTGGGGGGCCCTTGCTGACACCTGCCTTGGCCAGCCTGGCGCCGCCTGTTTTCCCGCCTCGCCCCCTGCCACCACTGCTGGTCACCTCCCTCTGTGGGGCGACCAGCGGGGCACTCAGCGGCCCCATCTGGCACCCGCCTTGGCTGGCCTGGGGCCTGCGGGCTAGGGGTAGCTCCTGCATTGAGTGTCTGCCCCCTGGTGGTCAGTGTGCATCATAGCGACCAGTCGTTCCGCCATTTGGTCGATTTGCATATTGGGCTTTTATTATATAGAATTAATTGATTTGAGAGAAAGGGTGAGAGAGAGAGGCATTGATTTGTTGTTCCACTAATATGGGCATTCATTGGTTGATTCTTGTATGTGCCCTGACCAGGGATTGAACTTGCAACTGATCATATTGGGCAATGCTCTATCCAACTAAGATACCTGGCCAGGGCTGCTTTGCCTTCTCAAACAAGTCTTTACTTTTATTTTTTAATTTTGGGCCAACGTTTTATTGAAATATATACAGAAAACTGCACAGATTATAAATGTACATGAATTTTCAGGGAGTGAAATGACTTCTTATTTGTGTAAGTTCTTTTCATTGAGGTAACATTTACATATGCACATCCTAAGCATGCAATTTCATTAGTTTTGACAAATAGATGCCCCTCCGTAACTCCCACTCCTCAGAAAGTTGAACGAATCTTATAGTATATTCTGCGCACATCTCCCTTATTAAAAGTTCCTTTTGGCAACATCAGAATATCACAAGGTTTTACATTTTTTGGTGTCTATCTAGTTGCCCTGCTCCATCTATGAGGCATGTCCTAGAGGCCTAATTTCACTGCAATAATGCACAAACCAAAGGCTTTCTTCTCTCATAAGAATTCTTATAAACAAAAGCTCATTGAGAATGATGCTAGGTGGATCTCACTGTCTTCACTCCTGCAGACAGCTCACAAGGGGAGAAAAAAGCAGTGTGACTTAGGGATTAGTTAAGAACATTATTATGCTTCTGATGAACAATAATTTTTATGGTCCTTGTATTAGCTACTTATACCTGTATAACTACTCTTAAATGTTTTTTATGTTGATTGATATTAGTATTTCTACAGGTTTTATTTATTTTTTAAAATATATTTTTATTGATTTCAGAGAGGAAGGGAATGGGAGAGAGAGATAGAAACATCAATGATAAGAGAGTATCATTGATCAGCTGCCTCCTGCACACCCACTACCTGGGATTGAGCCTGCAACCCGGGCATGTGTCCTTGTCTGGAATTGAACCCAGGACCTTCCAGTCCACAGTCCAACGCTCTATTCACTGAGCCAAACCAGCTAGGGCTATTCTTAAACTTAGCAGTTTATAACAATAAGCATTTATTTATACTTCTGTGAGTCAGGAATCTGGTGGCAGCTTATCTGGATGATAAGGGTCAGAAACTCATAAACCTGTCAAGGAGTCCTGCAGAGCTTCAGGCCTTTGAAGGTTTAATGGGACTAAAGTTTCAGCTTCCAAGATGCACTCGTTCACCTGATTGTTGGGAGAAGGCCTTGCCAGTGGACCTCTCCGTTGAGCTCCTGAGTGTCTTCCAAACATGGCAGTTACACCAGCTGGTTACACCCAAGACAGTGGAAGGCAGAAGCCACAATGTCTTTTATGACCTAACCTTGGAAGTGATGTACTCTCACTTCTGCCATATTCTGTTGGCTTCACAGATCAATCCTGATACATTGTGAGAAGGGATTTGATAGGATATGGACATCAGCAGGCAGAATCATTGGGGACCATCCTGTATGCTGGCTACCACAGCACCTTCTCATATGTACAAATACATATGTACGAAGCCTGGAAGAGAATATTAGCCATTCACATTGATCATAAAATTCAGCCAAATTAAGTGGCAACAATTATCTTAGGAATTTTACTCCCATAAGATATGGAAATGAGTTTTCTATTTTTTTCCAGTTGTTCACTAGTTGAATATTATATATCCTTTTTTCTTTTGCTGAGAAAGTTCCCTGCTCTGTCGCTATCTATTTCTAATTTTGACTTCATAGGTAAGTCTTGTTATAATTCCAAGTGGGTCTCCTTAACACTTAGTGGATAGGAGCTTACTCATCACCTCTTTGTTTCCATAGGCATGAAAAAGCCAATGACAAAGTCCAAGCTGATCGACTATGGTCTCCCAGTGTGGTTGACTGGTGAAATATTTTTATTTCTGAGTAAATATTCATTTTTCCTCATTTTCATCTCTGAATTCTTATCCTTTCAGGATACCGGAATCAAAATGAGATAGAGACTCTTCAACAAGTTGGATTAAGAGACCTTTTTCATGAAGGCCTTGTGTGCTGGCCAATATGGGAACAAATCATGAGTAAGTTAACCAGAAATCAAGACTTGATAATAAATCTACAAGGCAAGAGGTCTGATTTGCCAATCCAAGGCGATTCCTTCTGCCAGTTGTGGGCAACAGAATCTACTCAGGTTTCTGAAGATGAGAACTATGTAATAAAGGTTCAAGGGGAAGTTCAAAGTGCCAATAGTATAAAAAATCAAGATTTTCCAAGTAAGACCGCCTGGGATTTCTGGAGAGAGTCACAGAATTATCAGAGTAGGTGTCAGCAGTTTGATGGGAAATGTAAACTGTGTAAGTGTGATGGTTGTGATATTAAAAAGACCTCTCATGACCATGATGATGATCAGGAAGTACATAAAGGTGAGAAGTCATGTAGCCACAAGAATTGTGGGAAATGTTTCATGAAGACATCATTTCAGCATAATGGAGTTCATGCAGGAGAGCAAAATTCTCATGAGAATGGACAAGGCTTCAGTTTTGGCCCCAGTCTTGAACTTCATCAGCAGTTACACCTAGGAGCAAAATTTCATATGTGTAGTGAGTGTGGGGATGGCATCAGTTATAGCTCGCTGCTTTGCACTCATCAAAGTGTTCTCACAGAAGAGAAATTCAGTAGGAATGGTGAGTGTGGTGAAGACTTCTGTCAAAGCTTACATCTGCAAATTCATCAGAGAATCAACACAGGAGAGAAGCCCTACAAATGTGCTGTGTGTGGGAAAGGCTTCAATCGGAGTTCACATCTTCAAGTTCATCACCGAGTCCACACTAGAGAGAAACCCTACAAATGTGCTATGTGTGAAAAGGGCTTCAGACTGAGTTCACAGCTTCATGCCCATCAGCGAATCCACACTGTAGAGAAGCCATACAAATGGGAGGCATGTGGGACGGGCTTTACTCATAGTTCACATCTTCAAGAACATCAACAAGTCCACACTGGAGACAAACCCTACAGATGTTCTGTGTGCAGTAAGAGCTTTAGTCAGACCTCAAGTCTTCAAGCCCACCAGCGAATCCACACGGGAGAGAAACCCTACAAATGCACTGTGTGTGGTAAGAGCTTTAGTCAGAAATCACATTTGCAAGTTCATCAGCGAGTCCACACTGGAGAGAAACCCTACAAATGTACTGTGTGTGGAAAAGGCTTCATGTGGAGCTCATATCTTCATGTTCATGAGAGGATCCACACAGAAGAGAAACCTTACAAATGTGGGGTGTGTGGAAAGAGCTTCAGTCAGAGTTCACACCTTCAAGCCCATCAGCGAATCCACACTGGAGAGAAACCCTACCAATGTGCTGTGTGTGGTAAGAGCTTCAGTCGGAGTTCACATCTTCAAGGCCATCAGCGATTCCACACAGGAGAGAAGCCCTACAGTTGTGCTGTGTGTGGTAAGAGCTTCAGTCAGACCTCAAGTCTTCAATACCATCAACGTGTCCACACTGGCGAGAAACCCTACAAATGTGAACAGTGTGGTAAAGGCTTCATGGTGACCTCAAGTCTTCATGTTCATCAGAGGATCCACACAGGAGAGAAACCCTACAAATGTAGCGTGTGTGGGAAGAGCTTCAGTCAGACCTCAAGTCTCCAGACTCATCAGCGAGTCCACACAGGAGAGAAACCCTACAAATGTGCTGTGTGTGTGAAGAGCTTCAGTCGGAGTTCATATCTTCAGTCCCATCAGCGAGTCCACACTGGAGAGAAACACTACAAATGTACTGTGTGTGGTAAGAGCTTCAGCCATACCTCAAGTCTTCAAGACCATCAGCGAATCCACACTGTTGAGAAACCCTAGAAATGTTAAGAGTGTGGGAGAGGCTTCATGTAGAGCCTGTATCTTCAGTTTCATCAGAGGATCCACACAGGAGAGAATCCCTATAAATGTCACCTGTGAGGCAAGACCTTCAGTCTCACTAAGTCTCATCTTCAAGATCATAAAAATGTGAGACATGCCATAGGGCTTTAATCACAGTTCACATCTTCAAGGACATCAGTGAGTCCACACAAAAGACAAACCCTACAAATGTGCTGGCTGTGGTAAGAGTTTCCAGTCAGACCGCAGTCTCCAAACTCATCAGCAAATCCACACTACAGAGGAACCCTACAAATGTGCCATGTGTGCTAAGAGGTTCAATCAGACTTCACTTCTGCAAGTTCATCAGTGAGTTCACAGTAGAGAGAAACCCTACAAATGTGCCATGTGTGCTAATAGGTTCAATCAGACTTCACTTCTGCAAGTTCATCAGTGAGTTCACTGTAGAGAGAAACCCTACAGATGTGCTGTGTGTGAGAAAGGCTTCATGTGGAGCTCATATCTTCATGTTCAGCAGAGGATCCGCTCAGGACAGAAACCCTATAAATGTGACATGTGTGGTAAAAACTTCAGTCAGAACTCAAGTCTTCAAGCTCATCAGAGAGTCCACACAAGATAGAAGTTATACAAATGTGAGATATGTTTCATAATTAGGTTTTTTGTGTTTAAATATAAAATTCCTTTCATAATATTTCTCTTTTTAAAATATTTTTTATTGATTTTAGAGAGAGAGGAAGGGAAAGGGAGAGATAGAAACATCAATGAGAGAGAAACATTGATCAGCTGCCTCCTGCACACACTTTACTGGGGATTAAGCCCAAAACCCAGGCATGTGTCCTGACCAGAAATCAAATCAGCGACCTCTTGGTGCATAGGACAACACTCAATCCACTGAGCTACACAGGCCTGGCTTAATATTTCTTAAAAAAAATATTTTTATTGACTTCAGAGAGGAAGGAAGAGGGATAGATAGGATATCAGTGATGAGAGAGAATCATCAATTGCCCGCCTCCTGCACACCACCCACTAGGGATGAAGCCCGAAATCCGGGCATGTGCCCTGACCAGGAATCAATCCATGACCTCCTGGTTCATAGGTTGACACTCGGCCATGGAGCCACACCTGCTGGGCTTAATATTTCTTTTTACTTAACTTTTTAAACAGCATTTTAAAATAAATTTTAAAAGTGATACCATAAAAAGATTATTATTTATCATGCAGGTAGATGTTATACACATTCAGTAATTATTAACAGTTGGGTTACATTTACATTGTATAGGGTTTGAGAAAAGCCTAAAGAACAAGTATTATTATTATTATTATTATTATTACTAATAGTAGTAGTAACATTAATTTGTAGGTCTATAGGCCTTGTTGGTATCTCAGGATGGCTGTCTATTTCTGATGTTTGGGCTTTTTATTCTTGAAAAGTCTTTGATCTCCACTGTAGATAGAGGTAAGTGTCAGAGTCAGGGTCAGATGTCCATTCATGGTTAAGCACCTGATTAGGTAAGGTCTCTTCCAACACTGTTGTAGAGAGTCTTTAATTAATGTCTTTACCATTGGACAAAAATCTTCAGGTTGTAAGTTATGGTCTTAGAAGTCTTCAGAATTTTATACATTTTTATCTAATTTAAAGATATGATCTCTTTGGAAACCTGTAATTTAGAGTAGTCAGAGTCTTTTTTATGGATTTTTCTAAAGATATATTTGTAAATGTATAAAATAAAGTGACTGTAAATGACAAAACAAAATGGTGTGGTAATAAATTTGATTTCAATGCAATTGATAAAACACAACAGCACTGTTTTTGTAAGAAACAATAGTCAAAGACAACAATTTTTTTGTAAATAAGGTACACATGGCTTATTAAAAGTGTGTATTGAGCATTGGAAATAGTTTATTCCAAACTAGGGGCCCGGTGCACGAAATTCATGCACTGGGTGTGTGTGTGTGTGTGTGTGTGTGTGTGTGTGTGAGGGGGGGAGTGTCCCTCAGCCCAGCCTGCCCCCTCTCAAATACTGGGAGCCCTCAGGCGTTGACCCCCATCACCCTCCAATCGCAGGATCGGCCCCTTGCTCAGGCCTGACGCCTCTGACAGAGGTGTCAGGCCTGGGCAGGGGACCCTCATTTCCCCCCATCACTGGTTCTGCCCCCAGCCCAGGGCTGATGCCTCTGGCCCAGGCGTCAGGCCTGGGCAGGGGACCCCCAGACCCCTCTGATTGCTGGCTCTGCCCCTTGCCCAGGCCTGATGCCTCGGTCAGAGGCGTAGACCCCCATCACCCTCCGATCGCCAGATCGGCCCCTTGCCCAGGCCTGACGCCTCTGCCAGAGTTGTCAGGCTTGGACAGGGGACCCTCATCTCCCCCCGATCACTGGCTCTGACCCCTGCCCAGGCCTGAAGCCTCTGGCCCAGGAATCATGCCTTGGCAGGGGACCCCCATCTCCCTCTGATCGCTTGCTCCACCCCCTGCCCAAGCCTGATGCCTCTGACCCAGGCTTCAGGCCTGGGCAAGGGGACCATCATATCCCCCCATTACCCAGCTCCGCCCCCCGCCCAGGCCTGATGCCTCGGCCAGAGGAGTTGACCCTCATCACCCTCCGATCACCAATCACCGGATCGGCCCCTTGACCAGGCCTGAGGCCTCCGGCAGAGGTGTCAGGCCTGGGCAGGGGGCCCCCAGCTCCCCGAGGTTGCAGGCTCTGCCCCTGCCCAGGCCTAACGCCTCTGGCGAGGCGTCCGGCCCAGGCAGCGGGGACCCACAGCTGCAGCGGCCCCGCAACCGTGGGCTCCGCTTTAGGCCCAGGCAAGGGACCCCTAGCTCCTGGGACTGCCAGCTTTGACCGTGCCCAGCTCCCATTGCTGGCTCCACCCCTACTTCCTGCTATCACTGGCCAGGGCGGCAAAGGTGCCTGATTCTCTGATCATGGCTGGGGGGCAGGGCAAAGGCGGCCCCAGAGCCGCCTTTGCCCTGCCCCCCATCTCTTAGCTCCCCCCTGGGTTTCCGATCACTGTCAGTGGCAGGGGGCTTCTTCCTGCTTTCCCTTTCGCCTCCCTGCATTGTGCCTACATATGCAAATTAACCTCCATCTTTGTTGTCAGTTAACTGCCATCTGAGTTGGCAGTTAATTTGCATATAGCCCTGATTAGCCAATGAAAACGGTAGCGTCGTACGCCAATTACCATTTTTCTCTTTTATTAGTGTAGATGTGTGGATCACAAATATCCAGAGCACCCCTGCCAGATGCCCCCGTAGAGAACCATTGCTCATGGCTTGCCCTGTGCCACCAACAGGACACTTGCTATCCCTGGGAGTTGCCTGTTTGAACTTGGCTATAAATGTTTGCAAGTTTTTCCCTAGGGCAGAGGGAAATATTTAGAATATCCATTTTTTGAAAAATATGTGTACATAAATAGGATATTATTACTATCAGTATTCATTTTGATTTGGGAAAGCTTTGTGTATTTCTTTCACCAGGTAGGAGACGTTTTATATCATCATTTCTTCACATAGGTTTTCAATATCTTGCTCTCTCTCTTCTCCTTCTGGCACCCCCATAATGTGAATGTTGGTATGCTTGAAGTTATCCCAGAGGCTCCTTACACTATCTTCATATTTTTGGTTTGTTTTCTTTTTGTTCTTCTGATTGGGTATTTTTGCTTCCTCATATTCCAAATTGCTGATTTGATTCTCAGAATTTTCTACTCTACTGTTGAATCCCTTTATATAATTCTTTATTTCAGTTAATGTGTGCTTAATTTCTAACTGATCCTTTTTCATGTCTTTAAAATTTTAAGATCCTTGAAAGTCCCTTGAAGCTCTCATTAAGTTCTTTGAGTATCTTTATAATCATTGTTTTGAACTCTGTATCTAGTCATTTGTTTGTTTCCATTTCATTTAGTTTTTTCCTAGAGATTTCTTCTGTTCTTCCATTTGTGATGTTTCTTTGTCTCCGCATTTTAGCTGCTTTCCTGTGTTTGTTTCTATATATTAGGTAGAGCTGCTATGTCTCCTGGAATTGATAGAATTGCCTGTGTAGTTGGTGTCCTGTAGGGCCCAGTGACTCAGCCTCCCCAGTCAGCTGACTTGGGCACTCTAGATGGGCCCCTGTGTGGGCTGTGTGCACAGTCTTGTTGTAGTTGAGCCTTGATTGCTGTTGGCATCACTTGGAGGAGTTGACCTCCAGGCCAATTGGCTGTGAAGACCAGCTGTGACTACAGACAAAGAACTACTATGCAAGAGACACCCTATGGGGCAGCGCTTGCTTCAATGGGGCTTTGGTGTTCACTGAGTCTGCCCCTTGATTATGTCACTCATGGGTGTGTAGCATTGTAATTTGGTATGGTCTGAAGCTGTCCCCCGGCTGGCTCTGGGCCCTGGTGCACTGGCTCTGGGGCCTCTTGGGAGGTGCAAAGTCAGCCACTGCCCGGATCCACCTGGCAGGAGCTACAGAAAAATCTGCAGATGGCTGCTACTTGTGTTGGGCTTGAAAGTGCCCAGGCGAGGCCAAGCTGTGAAATAAGGCAGGCTGCTGCTAGTGCCAGGTCTTGGTGAAGCCAGCTGGTGCTTGTTTGGGAGATTTTAGGAAGGTCTGAAGCCTGAGCCAGGACAGGTTATTCATATGGAAAATGTGCTTCAAGAACCTTGGATGGAGCTGCAAATTGGATGGGACCCAATCTCAGGGATTACCAGGGCTGAATGAATGGTGTGAACCAGGCTGATGGAAACTCAGATATGGCTGCCAGTCAACTCTGCAACAGGGGAGGTCTCAGCATAGGAACAATGACCCCTGTGAGCACCCCTGTCTGGAAGAAAGCTGTCCCTGGTTTCTTGCTCCAATTCCAGACAATCCAGTTCCTCCCCTTATATCCCTGGATCCCCTGAAGCCACTTGAGCTCAGAGGGAGTGGGACCACATATGTTTGTGTATTGGCCCTTTAAGGGGAACTGTATGGAATGTACAATATGTGGTCAGTATGTGTTGACTGGCCTCTTTAATTTGGTGTAAGTTTTCAACATTTTGTAGCCTGTATCATTACTTCATTTCTTTTTTAAAAAATCCTCACCCAACAATATGTTTGTTGATTTTTTTAGAGAGAGCAAGGGAGAGAAAAATATCAATGTGAGAGAGAAACATGGATCTATTGCCTCTCGTATGCACCCCAACTGGGGATTGAATTGCAGCCAATTAGGTAGGTGCCCTGACCAGGAATCCAACCTGCCACCCTTGGTGTGCAGGGCCACACTCTAACAACTGAGCCACACCACCCATGGGGAGAATCCTATATTTTTAAAAATATATATCTTTATTGACTTCAGAGAGGATGGGAGAGGGAGAGAGAGATAGAAACATCAATGATGAGAGAGAATCACTGATCGG
Organism: Myotis pilosus; assembly: GCA_036010255.1. Classification (NCBI taxonomy): domain Eukaryota; kingdom Metazoa; phylum Chordata; class Mammalia; order Chiroptera; family Vespertilionidae; genus Myotis; species Myotis pilosus. The sequence continues at coordinate 1,552,638 of JASKON010000029.1, forward strand.
CTGCCTCCCACATGTCCTCCACTGGGGATCAAGCCTGAACCCAGACATGCGCCCTCAACTGGAATCAAACCTGGGACCCGTCAGTCCGCAAGCCGAACTCTATCCACTGAGCCAAACCAGTCAGGGCAATCCTGTATTTTTTAACGTATTTTTGTTCAAAGAGGACAGGGCTAAGAAGTTTGTGCTCTACTCGGTAATCGTGTGAAATATTTTCCAAGCATTGTGGGCAACAGCTGAGCCTCCGCTCTGGTAAGGCAATGACATGCCAATTCTTCCCGAGGGTTTTTGGAGGTGTAGTCGAAGAGCTCTGTGGAGTTGGTGAACTTCCACTGCAGCAGGGGGTGGGTTGTGACAAATTATCTCTCTGGGAATTCTAGAAGTGTAATCCAAGAATTTTGAACAGAGTCACTTCTGCTCCAGGAAAGTGAGGTGGTGGCATTCACCCTTATGAGGAAGTTGAGTCAGGCACAGGACAGCAATGCTTTTTTGTTTGGCACAGGACCAGCTGCCACACGTCCTTGGCCTTCTGGAAGAGAATCTGTAGCCAGTGGCAGAGGCTGGGTTTGGGCCCCCCTGGTCGGCGGGTTGAGGGTCTCCAGTGTTCTGTGCTCTCTGTCCCTATTCCTGGACTGACCAGACAGCTGTCACCTCCTAGGGCTATAAGATTGGGCAAGTAACAAGCTGTTTGTGCCTCACATACTTTTTTTGTATAATCAGGGAAATAAAAGTACGTGCCTAATAGAGTTGTTTGGATATTTAAATGAGATAATCAGAAATAAAAGGTTTAAAACAAGTGGTAAAGATGGGTTTGTTTTATTTATTTTAATATGTTTTTATTGATTTTTAGAGAGAGGAAGGGAGAGGGAGAGAGGGATAGAAACATTGATGAGAGAGAGAATCATTGATCGGCTACCTCCTGCATGCCCCACACTGGGGATTGAGCCCACAACCCAGGCAGGTGCCCTGACTGGGAATTGAACTGGGATTTCCTGGTTCATAGGTCCGCACTCAATCACTGAGCCACGCCAACCAGGCAAGATGGGTTTATTTTAATTAATCTGTTTTAATTTCCTGAGAAATGCCCTAAAAGTTTGTATTAGCCCAGGAAGGGATCAGAGTTCCACCCACAATGCTACTGGCCTTTCCCCCCTAATCCCTGGAAGAATCTGGGCTCATCTTGGCTTCCTTCTGCTCTCTCCCGCTCCCTCTCCATTCTCCTCTTTAAGAAGTGGGGGTGGGAAGTGTGTGTCATTCCAGGGTAGTGTATGGTGATGTCCTCTGTGATCCATGCAGAAGGGAACCACAGCTCTAATTTCTCCCAGCCTCCTTTGCTCCCCCAGCTCTGACTTCTTTTTTTTTTTTTTTTTTTAAGTCCCCATATCTGCCCACCCCGCCTGGGAGGGGGGCCGTGGAGTCTGTTTTTTTTTTGTTTTGTTTTTTTATATATATATATTTTATTGATTTTTCACACAGAGGAAGGGAGAGAGATAGAGAGCTAGAAACTTCGATGAGAGAGAAACATCAATCAGCTGCCTCCTGCACACCCCCCACCGGGGATGTGCCCGCAACCCAAGTACATGCCCTAGACCGGAATCGAACCCGGGACCCCTCAGTCTGCAGGCCGACGCTCCATCCACTGAGCCAAACCGGTCTTGGCTGACTTCTTGCAGAGGGCTGCAGTAAGGAGGAGGGAATGAGTCTTTGGCTGCTAGCATCAAGACCTTGCCTGTGTAGGATTTACCACCTTTCCTGCCATGCAATCTCTCTTTTCAGGGGAGAAGAAATTGCCTTTAATAATTATAAGCAGCACATTCTGCTACATCAGGGGTGGGAACCTTTTTTCTGCCAAGGGCCATTTGGATATCCTATATAATAAAGAGGTAAAATGCAAATTGACCATCATGCCCTCACACAAGATGGCTGCCCCCATGTGGTCAAAGATGGCCACCATAAGATGGCCTGCAGGGGAGGGCAGTTGGAGGTGACCAGGCCTGCAAGAGAGGGCAGTTGGGGGTGACTAGGCCGGCAAGGGAGGGCAGTTGGGGGCGACCGGGCCAGCAGGGGAGGGCAGTTGGGGGCAATCGGGTCGGCCGGGGAGCAGTTAGGCATCGATCAGGCCAGCAGGGGAGTGGTTAGGGGGTGATCAAGCTGGCAGGCAGAAGCAGTTAGGGGCAATCAGGCAGGCAGGCAGGTGAACAGTTGGGAGCCAGCAGTCATGGATTATGAGAGGGATCCCAGATTGGAGAGGGTACAGGCTGGGCTGAGGGCCAAACCCCCCCCCCCCCACACACACACACAGTGCACGAATTTCGTGCACTGGGCCTCTAGTCTATATGATAAAAGCCTAAGCGACCATTAAAGCAAAACAACCAGAACGACCGGTTGCTATGATGTGCACTAACCATCAGGGGACAGACGCTCAATGCAGGAGCTGCCCCCTAGTGGTCAGTGTGTTCCCACACGGGGAGCACCACTCAGCCAGAAGCTGGGCTCACGGCTGGTGAGTGCAGCAGCCATGGCGGGAGCCTCTCCTGCCTCCACAGCAGCACTAAGGAGCAGCAAGCCGAGCAGTAAGGAGCAGCTAGCAGGCAGGCGGTAAGGAGTGAGGGGTCCCAGACTGCAAGAGGGATGTCTGACTGCTGACTTAGGCCTGCTCCCAGTCCTAAGCCAGCAGGTGGACATCCCCCGAGGGGTCCTGGACTGCAAGAGGGCACAGGCCAGACTGAGGGACCCCTCCCCAAATGCACAAATTTCATGCACTGGGCTTCTAGTTTATAATATTATTCAAGGGCCATACAAAATTATCAACTTAAAAATTAGCCTGCTAATTTTTGGGCAAACATTTAAGTCATCCCTTATTCCTTGGCAGGGCCAGACCAAGTGATTTCGTGGACCTTATTCAGCCTGCGAGCAGATGTTGCCCACCCCAGTGCTATGTGTTCAAAAGTTTGTTGAATAAATGTGGGAGTAGGTGGGAGGAATACATGGGCATAATAATGATAGTTAATATGTAGTGCTAAGTAGTACTATTTTAAGGGCTTTCTAGAAATAATTTAATCCTCACAGTAGCCTAATGAATTTATTTACTCATTTAAAGAGGAGGAAATTGAGACGCAGAGCAAAAGTTCCCTAACCAAGGTCATCCAACTACTAAGAAGCTGAGTTGAGAACTGAACTGAGCTATTCTCAGTCTCCACCCTTATTCCTTAATCTGTTTGTTGTCAGGTTTGGAAGGAATAGTTTGTTAAGGACTATGAAAGCTATGTTAATAAGCTTTTAAAATAAATATTTTTTTTATTGATTTCAGAGAGGAACGGAGAGGGAGAGAGAGATAGAAACATCAATGATGAGAGAGAATCATTGATTGGCTGCCTTCTGCACTCCCCCTACTGGGGATAGAGCCTGCAACCCGGGCATGTGCCCTGATGGGGCATTGAACCATGAACTCCTGGTTCATAGGTCGATGCTCAACCAGTGAGCCACACCAGTTGGGCTGTTAACACCTTGCTGACCAGTCACGAGTTAACTCTTGTTTCCACTCACATTACTTACAACATTAATGTAAGTAATTTTAAAGTCTGAAAGCAATGTAGAGTTTTAAAAGAGTGCTCTAGACTGTGTTCTTAGTTATCTTTGTTTAGGCTCAGATTAGAAGAAGTGTGAGATACAAGCCACTTCACTGCTCAGCACTTATTTCGGCCATCCCTCGTTTTTCTTTCTGTTGTGCATGTCTTTTCTTCAACTTGTCAGTCAGTATTTCCAGAGACGTGATGAGCAATATATGTAATTCTTTCCATCCATCTTCTATTCTGGCAAACGTTTTTTAAAAAGACCTGTCCTGGCAGAGAAGAATGAGCGAATTACGTGCAGACACTTTGTCTGATTGGCTGAGTGACTTTGGTAGTCAGCTGGAAGACAGTACTTTGTTGGAAGACAGTAATGACATTAAACCATCCTGAAGGCAAAAGAGAAATGTGATAATATCTGACAGTGCAAGTGATTCTGAAGAAGGCTGGGCAGAAAAAGACATTTTACCAGCCTTGGAGGATTATACAAATATTTCAGGCATATCTTCAGTTTGAAGACCCAAAGTATAAGTGAAGTAACCAATTTATTTTTTGATAAGGATCTGTTTAAATCTCATTACTTTTCAAACCAATTTATAGCATCACCAAATGGAAAAAATACCACGAAACCTCTGCTAAAACTTCACCATGGACGGATGTCACTTACATGGTTATAAAGAAGTTTCTTGGTTTACCTATATTGATGGAACTAACGAAGAAGCCAGAGTGGAAAGACTGTCAATCCTTTACTTGAATCACCCATGTTTCCAAAAACTGAGACTGAAAAGAGGTTCGAGCAAATACTTATATTCTTTCACCTGAAAGATAATTCAGGAACAACATGTATCATAGGTCATCAGACCTTTTTTGGATTACTTTATCTCGAAATTTAAATCTCTATACACCAAAGCAGCAGCTATCACTCGATGAAGCAATGATTCCATGGAGGGGATGCATCAGATTCAAGATGTATAATCTGGCAAAAATAATTAAATATGATATTTTAGTAAAGATGCTTTGTGAAAGTGAGAGTGGCTATGTTTGCAACTTCGAGATATATAAGGGGTGAAGGCAAAAAGTTACAACAGACTATATTATCTGTCTTAGGGCCTTTTCTTGGTTCTTGGCATCCTAGTTACCAAGGTAATTACTAGCGTTTCTACAGCTAAACTATTACTGAAGAACCAAACAGTGGTCTGTGGAACAATAGGGGAGAACCGTGGGTTGCCAAACTATGAAAAGAAAAGTAGCTGGCTGCACGAGCGAGGCCTGGCTCGAAATAGCCGGTCAGCAAGGTGTGAATAAGCTTTTAAAGGCATCTTTCATTATTTAATTGTATTTTATTTCAAGTAATACTTATATCAAGTAGTTGATATTTTGATTATTGAGACTATATGAAATTTGAAGAAATTTTGAATTATTCATATTCCCAGGATATGAATTTTAATGTGTTTGGTTTTTTCCAGGTTTTTATGTTTATTTACCTACATTTTACAAAACAGGTGTCATGCCCAGCTGGTGTCACTTGGACCTATGAACCAAGAGGTCACATGTGCGGGCTCAATCCCCAGTAGGGGGCGTGCAGGAGGCAGCCGATCAATGACACTCTCATTGATGTTTCTATTTCTCCCTCTCCTTTCCTCTCAGAAATCAATAAAAGCATATATATTTTTAAAAGGTGTCATATTTCCCCCCCTCCTTTTCTTTTTTACTTTGGAAATTTACTAGTATGGTAAAATGCTCTAAGAATAGGATAACATTCCATAGAACCATCACCAAGCTTTTACCCTCGTCAATATTTGCTAATCTTGTTGGAGCTAAACCTTCCATCTCCCCCTCACCCCCGTTAAGTTTGCAGAAAAAACTTTTTTTCGAGAAAAAAAAGGGAGAAGGTGACCACGCCCACCTAACAGTATAGAATTCAGACTGATTTTCCTAAAGAGCGTTAGGACTACCCAAATACTGACTGCGCCAAAGAACAAAGGCAGCTCGGCGCAAAGGGCTGCCCGCAGGAGACTGGGAAGTGTAGTCCACAGGGTGAGGCCCTCACACTCCCGAACAGCCGCCTTTAAAGCATGCATACACAATACAATACAGCTCTCTATGTTTGGAAGCATTTCGGCTCCAGGAAAGCGGGGTCATGGAATTCGTTCCGGATCCGTAAACCGTGAAATACAACCCAGACTCTTGGTATAGCAGTTGGCACTTGAGCCCTTGAAAGGCGACGAAATGGCCTGGGAATTCTGGGAAGTGTAGTCTGGGAACACTGTGGTTGGATAATTTCCGCTCCAGGAGGCTGAGGCTGAGTTCCTGCTCCCGTCGGGAATTCTGGGAAGCGTAGTCCAGGAGGTCTCTGCAGGCAGAGTCACTTCCGCCCCAGGTACTCGAGGCCGCGGCCTTCATTCCTCTCGGAAAGGTGAGCCCTCACCTCCCCGTTGCGCCTCTCCCCGCGCCCACACTGCCCTTCCTTCGCGTTGCCCCCGGCCAGTGGCGAGCAGGCGGTGGGCCGCGAGGAAGAGAGCCCGCCTGCGGGGAAGGGCGGGCTGGTGGTCCCTTTGAATGAGCCTGCGGGACTGTGGGCGGTTCGCGCATCCCCGCTTCAGGCCCAGCCGGTCGTTCGGCGCTGGGATGCAGGGCCTCCCGGTTCCGTACTTTCCCAAAGTGGTTCTCAACCTTCTGGCCCTTTAAATACAGTTCCTCATGTTGTGACCCAACCATACAATTATTTCCGTTGCTACTTCATCACTGTCATGTTGCTACTGTGATGAATCGTCATGTCAATATCTGATATGCAGAATGGTCTTAGGCGACCCCTGTGAAAGGGTCGTTCAACCGCCAAAGGGGTCGCGACCCACAGGTTGAGAACCGTTGCGCCCAACCGTTTCCCGGCCACCGACCGGCGCTGCCGCTTCCCAGCGAAATAATGTCCGGAGAGGATCGTCCTGTCTCTGACTGCGTTTCCTCTTTAAGTCGGTGTGAGCGCGTCCACCTCATTATTAAAGGTATTTTGAGAGTTAAACGAGGGTGTGGAAGGGAAAGGCCGAAAGCCCGTCCTTGGGGACAGATGCGCCTGTCGTTGCCGGAGAAGCGCCGAGTCCCCTGGAAGCGCGTGTGAACCGGGGGCGGGGCGGCGCTCCGGGTCCCGCTCTGATCTCGGAAGGCCGCGGGGCCGAACCCGGATTTCCAACAGCGCTTTTCGCTTTAATCCTTGGAGGGCGGCACGCCCGGGTGTCGCCGGGGGTCGCCCTGCCCCTGTGCCCGTTTCTCTCCGCCCCTGTGCGTCCAGCCTGACCCCCTCCAAAGGCTGCAGGGGGGAGGCAGGAGCCTCAAGGAGGAGGACTGAGCACGTTTCTTCCTTTTATCTCTCAGGGGAGAAGGCTTTCCTTCACTTCTTTCGGTTCCTTTGAGTAATGCGGGAAGGGATGGGGAGTACTTGGCACGAGTAATAACGATAATGTTTAAGCATTGAGTGCCGGATACTATTCTAGGAGTTATATATTTTTATTGATTTCAGAGAGGAAGGGAGAGGGAGAGAGAGACATCAATGATGAGAGAGAATCATCGATCAGCTGCCTCCTGCCCGCCCCCTCTGGGGATGGAGCCTGCAACCCGGGCATGTGCCCTTGACGGGAATCGAACCCGGGACCCTTCAGTCCGCAGGCCGAAGCTCGATCCACTGAGCCAAACCGGCCAGGGCTATTCTAGAAGTTTTATATGAACTAACATTTCATCCTCACAAGAGTCCAGTGGGGGTCAGGGTGCTGCTGTTCTTCTGTGAAAGATGAGGAAACGGAGACACTGGAGCCTAAGGAGTTTGCCCTAAACCACACAGTGAGAGGCTGGGCTGGGAGTTGAATTGAGGCCGTTTCCGTCCATTGTCTTAGTTCTTAGCGAGTTCAGCATCTGCTTGAGAAGGCGTGTGTTGGATTTTTGTAGAGGGCCATGAAAGCTGTGTCGGTGAGCTTTGAGTGTTTGATGAGATTTTTTTGTTATCTGCAATTGAATTGTACTTCATTGGAAATAATATTTATGGTTCAAATTCTGATTATAGAAATGATTGCACATTCTAAAGCAGGGGTTCTCAACCTTCCTGATGCCGCGACCCTTTCATACAGTTCCTCATGTTGTGGTGACCCCAATCATAAAATTATTTTCATTGCTACTTCATAACAACTGTCATTTTGCGACTGTTATGAATCGTAATGTAAATATCTGATATGCTATAGGTGTTTTCCGATGGTCGCGACCCACAGGTTGAGAATCTAAAGAATTAAGAGAATAGACAAAGTATAAAGAAAAAGACTTAATTATTCAGGACCACAGGATACAGAGATAATAGTAATCCTTTAACGTTTTCCTGTTCCATAGATTTATTTTTGGATTTTTACTTAAGTTTTACAAAATAGGTATCATGGGTTTTAAGTTCCCTTTAAGTTTTTACTATGGAAATTTATAATCATAGCCAAATGTAATAATAGAATGATGAACCCCTGTGGGGCCATCACCCAAATTCAACCCTTGTTAACATGTCAGTCTTGCACAACCCCTCCCCTCCACATTTTCATGTCTTTTAAAGCAAATCCCCAACGTTGACTGAGTATGGTAGTGATTGATTTATTGCCATAATTGTTAAAAATGGATTATCATACCTTGTTTCTATCCAAGACCAAGAAAAAGATATGCTGGCAGCTACGCTAAGGTCTTTGCAGCTTGAGAACGGTGCTTGAGAAGGCGAAGGGGCACAAGAGTCTTGCACTTTGGCGAGGGATGGCGAGGAATCTTGTTTTCTCATACCCAGTTGGACTTGCCTGTGTCTTGTGGCTCTTTGTTTCTTATTTCTCCCCTTCCACACACTGACAGTTCTTCTGTTGCCGGGAACTTGCCATACCGTCCTCTGTGTGCCGGCACGAAGTACAAGGTTGGCTGCTGGCAAGGGTTTGCAGTTAGAACAGGTACTCAAAGCAGCTGGCAGGAGGGTTTGCAGTTCAGTTTCTGAAGTTGGAATTAAGTGGCAAAGCAGAATAGAAATGACCCTTGGAGATGCTCCTTAATCTCCCATGATATTAATGAGCCATGGGATTCACCAGCTATTTCAGAGAATTGAAAGGTTCATGAGCAATTATTTTGATGATTTAAAACCAATTTCCTCAGAACCACATTGGTAGAAATGAGAACAGCTAACAGTAACATTGTGTTTTATGAGTGAGGCAGTGTTTCCAGTGGTTTACAGATATTAATTTACTTCTCATAAAAACCTGATCTTACCTTCATTCTTCATAAAAGGGTGTTATTTTTTAAAAAAACAACTATCGTATAGTAAAATTGACTCTCTTTTTTGTTTTATATAGAAAGTCTATTAATTTTGACACAGTTGCAGATTTATGTAGTTACCACCAGCATCCCATACATAACAGTTCCATAACCCCTCACAACTTGCCTCCTATTGTTCCTTTATAATCACCCCTTGCCACCTTGTAACCAACCACCAGCAACCCTATAACATTAGAGTTTTGTCTTTTTGAGAATGTCTTGTAAATGGACTTATGTCAGACCGAACCTTTTTTTTTTAAAGGAAACAGCACCCAGTTTTTGTCAATCACATTCTTTAAAACTGTTTTAAAATATATTATTAATTTTTTTAGAGAGAAGGGAAGGGAGGGGGATAGAGAGATAGAAACACCGATCGGCTGCCTCCTGCACACCTCCCCTGGGGCTCAAACCCACAACCCGGGCATGGGCCCTGACCAGGTAACCTCTTGGTTCATGGTTCGATACTCAGTCACTGAATCACACCAGCTGGGCAGAACCTTTGTTTTTTTTTAACTTTTTTTTTATTGATTTCAGAGAAAGGAGAGAGAAACAGGGATTCGCTGCCTCCTGCATGCCTCTTACTGGGGAGCAAACCCACAACCTGGGCATGGGCCCTGATCTGGAATTGAACTGGCGACTTTCTGATTCATGGGACGATGCTCAACCAACTGAGTCACACTGGCCAGGCCAGATAGAACCTTTTGAGGTTGCATTCTTTTTTTCCTTTTTTTCCTGGTGAGTTATTTTATTTATTTTTTAATTAAATCTTTATTGTTGAAAGTATTACATATGTCCTCTTTTTCCCCCCATTGACCCCTTCAAACTCATTCCTACCCCCTGCCCCACCCTATTGTTTGTGTCCATGGGTGTATATAAGTTCTTTGGTTGATCTCTTCCCACCCACCCTCCCCTACCGTCCCTCTGAGGTTCAATAGTCTGTTCATGCTTCTATGACTCTGAATCTATTTTTGATCATCAGTTTATTTGGTTCATTAGGTTCCATTTATGAGTGAGATCATGTGATACTTGTCTTTCTCTGACTGGCTTATTTCTCTTAGCATAATACTCTCCAGGTCCCTCCATGCTGTCTCAAAGGATAAGAGAGCCTTCTTTTTCACTGTTGCATAGTATTCCATGGTGTAAATGCACCACAGCTTTTTATCCACTCATCTACTGATGGGCACTTGAGCTGTTTCCAGATCTTAGCTATTGTAAATTGTGCTGCTATGAACATAAGGGTGCATACATTCTCTCTGATTGGGTTTCTTAGGATATATTCCTAGAAGTGGGATCACTGGGTCAAATGGCAGTTTCATATCGAATTTTTTGAGGAAACACCATTCTGTTTTCCATAATGGCTGCACCAGTCTGCATTCCCACCAGCAGGGTACTAGGGTTCCCTTTTCTCCACAGTTGAGGCTGCATTCTTTCAGTAGAATGTCTTTGAAATTCATCCAAGTTGTATGTATTAGTACTTCATTTATTTTTATTACTGGTTAATATAGTAATTACTAGAGGCCCAGTGCATGAAGTTCGTGCACTTGGTGGGGGGGGTGTACTTCAGCCCGGCCTGAGCCCTCTCGCAGTCCGGGAGCCCTTGGGGGTTGTCTGACTGATGGGGAGCGGGCCTAAGACAGCAGTCAGACATCCTTAGCGCTGCCATGGAGGCTCCCACCACCACCACTGCACTCGCCAGCCGTGAGCCCAGCTTCTGGCTGAGCAGAGCGCCCCCTGTGGGAGCACAATGACCACCAGGGCAGCTCCTGCGTTGAGCATCTCCCCCTGATGGTCAAGTGCACGTCATAGAGACTAGTCATTCTGCCGTTCGGTCGATTTGCATATTAGCCTTTTATTATATAGGATTATTATGTAAGATGGACATACAATAGTTTATCCATTCACCCATTGAAGACTATTTGCATTGTAACCACTTTTTGGCAGTTATGAATAGGCTGCTGTAAACATGAGTACAAGTTTTTGTGCTTATTTCCCCAAAATACATAATCAGGAATGGGATTGCTGGGTAATATGGAAAGTGTATGTTTAACTTTATAAGAACCAGCCAACCATGTAATGACTTTTGAGAGTTCCAGTTGCTCCACATCCTTGTCAGCAGTTATTGTCTTTTTTAATTTTAGACATTCTAATAAGTGTGTATTGGTATTTCATTATAATGTCCATTTCCCTAATGATTAGTGATGTCCATTAGATATATTTTCTCTTCAGCTTTTTTGCCGATATTCCTAGCTGTAAAAACTGTCCCAATCTCTCGGGTCGTTGTGAGGATTAAATGAGGCAATTCCTCTAAAGCACAGGATTTGGCTCTTGACTTCTCACCACCTTTCTGCTTCCTCATTTGCCCCAGGTGCCTCTGACCTGCATTCTGTTGGCGTGCTTTGATTAGCTCTTAGTAGCTAGTACAGCTCTCTCATCCTCCAGGGCTAAGACCAAGCCACATTTTCTCCATTGAGCCCATTCCAGCCCCCTCCCTTATCCAGTCTGTGTTTGAGGGCCCTTCCATGTTCTCCTAAGGACCCTACTTAAACTCTCCTCTGTCATCTCTCAGTGTGTGGGATAATTGCTAATTATCTAATTGTTCTCTCACCCTAGGCTCTGAGCAAATAAAGATCTGGGATTTATAGCCCTTTTAGAAGGTCACCCATAAATGTTGGGTAAGTGAAAGAAAACAACTCTCTCATTGCTAATTATGTGGCCAAGTTAATACTTAGTAGTTATGCATACATTCTGTGGCTCCTATAGCAGGGCCTTGTGGGCAAGGACTGGGAGGGGGTGGGTACTCTACTAGAGAAGCAGAAAGCCTCCTACAGTGGGGCTAAAAGGCTCTGCCTTGCCCGGCCAGCATGGCTCAGTAGTTGAGTGACGACCTACGAACCAGGAGCTCACAGTTCAATTCCCAGTCAGGGCACATGCCCGGATTGCGGGTTTGATCCCCAACGTGGGGCATGCAGGATTCTTTCTCATCATTGATGTTTCTCTCTCTCTCTCTCTCTCTCTCTCCCTTCTTCTCTGAAATCAATAAAAAATAAAAATAATAAAAATAAATAAAAGGCTCTGCCTTATTCGTAGCCCATGTTTTTAGTTCTCTGTTTTTCACAGATGATCTTGTCGTTGCCTGGGAACAGTAAATAAGGTAAACAATAGTAAATATCTGTTGAGAACAGTGAATTATTTTGAGGAAGAACCCAAGAAATTTAACTCCTGGTTTCCAAGTCCTTCCATGAGTTGTGCGCTGAGCCAGCACTTTTCAGAGATGAGAAATGTAGTAGCATCATGGGCTTTTTAAATCTTTCATGATATCCTTGTGGGAAGAGGGTGTGCTATTTGAGCCTCCTCCACTTTAGGAAGTATATTCACCCGCCATTAAACATTTCAAAGGATGGTCTCGGTGTTCAAACATATGTTATTACTCAGGCCACAAACCAAATTATTAAGTAAGAAGCCATAATCCCTGCCACCTAGATGTCTTACAAGAACAATTGCAAGGACAGTTTTATGATGTAGAGTAGTGTCTGCTTTTCTGCAGCTACAAGATAACAGGGAACGTTGGCATGTTTTCCACTCTTCACGCATATATTCCTAACAGCAATCATAACGTCGGTGCTACTGTCCCAATGCTGTGGATCACAGACCTGAAGCATAGAGAGGTTTAATTTAACCATGTACTTAAATATCTATAACAGTGTCAATATGTAGTATATGTACCGCCAATATATAGCAATGTCAGATCTTAAAAGGAATTGTCAACAGAGTCCACTTTTTTCGTTGTTGTTGTTAACCCTCACTGGAAGATATTTTTCCCATTAATTTTAGAGAGAGTGAAAGGAAGAGGGCTGGGGAAAGGGGAGAGAGAGAGAAACATCCATGTGAGAGAGCCACATCAAGTGGTTGTCTCCTGCACGTGCCCCAACCGGGGAGGGGAACCAGCAACCCAGGTATGTGTCCTTGATCAGAATCGAACCCAGACCCTTAAGTTCTTGGCCTGACACTCTGACCATTGGGAAATGCTGGCTTAGGGCAATAGAGTCCACTTTTAATTTTTTTATTAATATACTAGGGGCCCGGTGCACGAAATTCGTGCACTGGGTGTGGGGTGGGGGGAGTGTCCCTCAGCCCAGCCTGCCCCCTCTCACATACTGGGAGCCCTCAGGCGTTGACCCCCATCACCCTCCAATCGCAGGATCAGCCCCTTGCCCACGCCTGACACCTCTGATAGAGAATGAGGGCAGGGGACCCTCATTTCCCCCCATCACTGGTTCTGCCCCCAGCCCAGGCCTGATGCCTCTGGCCCAGGCATCAGGCCTGGGCAGGGGACCCCCAGACCCCTCCGATTGCTGGCTCTGCCCCTTGCCCAGGCCTGATGCCTCGGCCAGAGGCGTAGACCCCCATCACCCTCCGATTGCCTGATCGGCCCCTTGCCCAGGCCTGACGCCTCCGCCAGAGGTGTCAGGCTTGGACAGGGGACCCCCATCTCCCCCCGATCACTGGCTCTGACCCCCGCCCAGGCCTGAGGCCTCTGGCCCAGGAATCATGCCTGGGCAGGGGACCCCCATCTCCCTCTGATCGCTTGCTCCAACCCCCGCCCAAGCCTGACGCCTCTGACCCAGGCTTCAGGCCTGGGCAAGGGGACCATCATATCCCCTAATCCCCGGCTCCGCCCCCCCGCCCAGGCCTGATGCCTCTGGCCCAGGCATCAGGCCTGGGCAGGGGACACCCAGCCCCCCGCCCAGGCCTGATGCCTCGGCCAGAGGAGTTGACCCTCATCACCCTCCAATCACCAATCACCGGATCGGCCCCTTGACCAGGCCTGAGGCCTCCGGCAGAGGTGTCAGGCCTGGGCAGGGGATCCCCAGCTCCCCCTGGTTTCAGGCTCCGCCCCTGCCCAGGCCTAACGCCTCTGGCCTAGGCGTCTGGCCAGGGCATTGGGGACCTGCAGTGGCAGCGGGGGGCGCCGCAATCGCGCGGGCTCCGCCCCTGCCCCTGCAGGACGCCTCTGGCTGAGGTGTCAGGCCCGGGCAGCGGGGATCCGCAGCTGCAGCGGCCCCGCGATCGTGGGCTTCACTTTAGGCCCAGGCAAGGGACCCCTAGCTCCTGGGACTGCCAGCTTCGACCATGCCCAGCTCCCATCGCTGGCTCCACCCCTACTTCCTGCTATCACTGGCCAGGACGGAAAAGGCACCTGATTCTCCGATCATGGCTGGGGGGCAGGGCAAAGGCGATATTTCCCCCAGCTCTTAGTTCCCCCCTGGGTTTCCGATCACTGTCAGTGGCAGGGGGCTTCTTCCTGCTTTCTCTTTCACCTCCCTGCATTGTGCCTACATATGCAAATTAACCGCCATCTTGTTGGCAGTTAACTGCCAATCTTAGTTGACAGTTAATTTGCATATAGCCCTGATTAGCCAATGAAAAGATAGCGTCGTACGCCAATTACCATTTTTCTCTTTTATTAGTGTAGATTTTTATTGACTTCAGAGAGGAAGGGAGAGAGGGAGAGAGAGAGAGAGAGAGAGAGAGAGAGAGAGAGAGAGAGAGAGAGAGAGAGAAACATCCACATCAATGATGAGAGAGAATCATTGATCGGCTGCCTCCTGCATGCCCACCACTGGGGATCAAGCCCACAACCTGGGCATGTGCCCTGACTGGAATAGAATCGTGACTTCCTGGTCTGCAGGTTGACACTTTACCACTGAGCCACACCGGCCAGGCCAGAGTCCACTTTTAACCAGTACATTCCTCCACTCCTCCTTTCCCACATTTCTCAGGATCAGAAAGAATACCTCCGGAGCCACAAGTTGTGTGAGGACTTCTGGGTACAGCGTGGAGGCTGTGTCACGCACTCAGGCATCCTTCCGAATAGCCTAATGGTAGCTGGAATCTCCTCCTGTTAAGGTGTATGTGGCAGCGTCTGCCTGGGGGAAGAGTTTCCCTAGGAAAAGAAGGAGAAAATGACCAAGTTCCAGGTGAGTGGCATTTTTATTTGTCACTTAACATGTTATTTCATTTCTCAGTATGTGTGTACCTTTTTTCTCTTCCTTGACCAGTATAAAGAATGACACTAGACACTTAATACCATTTATAAGGCATGCTTTTTCTTTCATTTGAAATTTTTTTCTTTTAGTTTTTAAATCATTTTATTTCACAAATAATAGCGTAAAAGAGGCTAGAAATTTTTTTTTAAAAAAAGAAAAGAAAAAACAACAAGCTATTACCCTGCTTACAAATCATCTTTTTCTCCCTCCCCACCCCCCATGGTCATTTTTTATGTGCATTCATAACTGTACTTGAAATAATAGATACAATTTTGAATTGGTTTTTATTTTCAGTTAAAATTATAGCACGTAGTTTTTGTCATCTATTATTACTTCAATGAATGTTCTACCCCCCGCTCTTTAACTATTTCCCATTCACAAATTTTTAAGTTCTCGAGGATTCTTGCAGTTTTGCACAGCAGTATCAGTTTTCTACATATAATGTTTGCTAAAAAAATAATTCTGAGTTCTGAGAGAATTCTAATATAATTTGTCCTTATTTCCAGGGACTTAAAACTAAAAAGCATGTGGGGTTTTTTTTTTTGTCCCTGAGGTAATTTGTAAAAAGAATACTTAAAAATGGTTTTGTCTCACAGGATCATACCGAATGAAGCTGAACTCAGAAAAAAAATAGTGTTAGATGTTTTCATACAAAAAGAGCTAGCTAGATCCTTTCCGCCCAGGAACTGAGGCTCTATGTGTATGTCCGCTTGCATGCCTTAAGGTGTTTCCTCATTCACATACTAGTTTATTTTATTTGAGTAAATAGGTAACTTAATTTAAAAACTAAAGTCATGCTATAGGATGTAGGTACTTCCCACTTACACTTTACTCACTGCTTTGACGAGGACTTAGACTCGTCTGTTCTATTATCATGAACATAGAGGTGCATGCATGTTCAGGTCCTCCTCAGGTTCTTACGGAAGACAAGCATCCGGCCCACTCCAAAGCCGTTCTCCTCTGGATCAAGAACATCAGACATACTAATTGGTGAAAAGAGAAGCAGAAACTTTTAAAACCATCCACAGTTCTCATTCAGAGACCAAGACCTGAATTTGTGATGTTTGGAGCTCCAGCCAGAAATGCAGAATTGAACAGGTCTCTGTTGAAAAAATTTAATTTTCCTTCCCTGGCCAGGTGGCTCATTTATTTGGAGCGTCGTCCTACACACCCAAAGGTTGCAGGTTTGATTCCTGGTCGGGGCACATACCTAGGTTGTGGGTTCAATCCCCTGTCAGGGCACATAGGAAGGCAACCGATTGCTGTTTCTCATATCGATGTTTCTTTCTCCCTGTCTCTCCGTTCCACTCTCCAAAAATCAATAAAAACACCCTTGAGTGAAAATTAAAGAAAACAAATCTTTAACTTTCCCTATAGCAAAAAGTTACAAGACAAATAGCAAAGTAAAATGAAAAATATTTATAGCAAACATGGACCAAAAGGCCTTAATGTCCCCCAAATTAGCATTATTACAAAACAAGAACTAGAGATGACCAGCAAATAAATGAAAAGACAATGATCTTCATTACTAATAAATTTTGTGAAAATGTCATGAAATGACTGCTTTTTACTTCCCAAATTTACTTCTGATATTATCAAAGATTTTTTTTTAAGTATTCGTTTCCAGTGTTGGCCAGGATATAGAGGTTTAGGAATTTACACTTTTCTGGAAGAAGAATAAGTTGGAAAACCCTTTTTTTTTTTTTTTTTTCAGAGAAGGGAGAGGGAGAGAGAGATAGAGACATCAACGATGAGAAAAAAATCATTGATCAGCTGCCTCCTGCATGATCCCCAGTGGGGATCGAGCCCACAACCTGGGCATGTGCCCCTGACCGGAATCGAACCCAGGACCCTTCAGTCCGCAGGCCGACACTCCATCCACTGAGCGAAACCAGCAGGGCTGGAAAAACCTTTTAAAGGAAAAACCTGCTGTTAAGATTTTAAAACGTTAAAGATGACTCTTCAAAATTACCAATTTTTACTTTTTGGAATTTATTTTAAGGAGATAACAGATTTCCAGGGACTGAGTTCTCTATGAAAGGGTGTTTTTTTTTCCAAATTGTCTATAATAGATAATCTAACACTAAGTAAGCATGCATTATCTGTATATATCAATATTCTAGATCATCAACTCCTTGAATGACTATGCAGCCCTGAAATGGGATGACAGATGATGATAACAATAATAATAATAGCTAATACTTCTTGGGTATTTACTATTTGCCAAACACTGTTCCTAAGTACTCTGCCCATAGTCACTCATTTTATTAACAGTGCCCTGAGGTATAGGCATGAGAAGCGCATGAGGAACTTGTTTGAGGTCATACAGCCAGCATCACATTCCAGTGTGAACACAGGCAGAGCTGGGCCCGAGCCACACACCATGAACGCTGCACACTCCAGATGGCTACAGAGTTTGGTCTGCGTACTTAAACCATCAGGGTGACTGGTGCCCTGTAAGTTAACAAATAAGTAGAGTGTTTGTGTAAAAGGGAAAACAGACTCATCACACAGGGGAGAACTAAATCTTTTCTGGAGCATTATTGATAAAACTAGAGGCCCAGTGTATGAAATTTGTGCATGGGGCAGGTGTCCCTCAGCCTGGCCTGTACCCTCTCCAATCTGGGACCCCTCGGGGGATATCCAACTGCCAGTTTAGGCTCAATCCCTCAGGGATCCCTGTGGGATTGGACCTAAACTGGCATTCAGACATCCCTCTCACAAACCAGGACAGCTAGCTCCTAACTGCTCACCTGCTGGCCTGATCCCCCTAACTACTCTCTCCTGCCGGCCTGATCCCTCTAACTGTTCTCTCCTGCTGGCCTGATGGCCCCTAACTGCCTCTTCCTCGGCCCCACCACCATGGCTTTGTCTGGAAGGACGTCTGGAAGAAGGTCTGGTCTAATTAGCATATTACCCTTTTATTAGTATAGATTTAAAATATTTAAATTTTAAATATTAGCAACTCACTAAACTGATTTCATGATAAACCAATGGGGCAGGACCACCATGTGCTCATTTATAGTTAAAAGGACAGAAACATCTGGCCTTTGTCACACAGGGATTATTAGGACTTTTAGCTGTAATAATGTCAATTATTAGGTGACATTATTGATAAAATTTCAAATATTAGCTCATGACCCTAGCTGGTTTGGCTCAGTGGATAGAGCGTTGGCCTGCAGACTGAAGGGTCCTGGGTTAGATTCCGGTCAAGGGCATGTGTCTTGGTTGCAGGCTCCCGGCCCTGGTTGAGGATATTGAGGAAACAACCAGTTGATGTGTCTCTCTCACATTGGTGTTTCTCTGTCTCTCCCTCTCCCTCTCACTCTAAAAATCAATGGAAAATGTATTCTCAGGTGAGGATTTAAAAAATAATTAAAAATAAATGAATGAATAAATAAAATATTAGCTCGTGATACAGCAGAGTTCAAGGACTTCCCTCTAGGTGTGCTACCAAAAGGTAGCAATTTTAAGTATTAGGATTTCTTTTCTTGCAGCCCTTTTGATGGATGGAATTAGCCGTGTGGAAGGCAAATAGAAAGCAGCTCCTTAAATGTGACTCAGGTGCCTCAGAAGCCAGAACACTTTCCCATACTTAGACTTTCTCATTGCTGCTCTTCTTCCGTAAACAGTCTGTGTGTGTTTGGGTTGTAGGAGCCGGTGACGTTCAAGGATGTGGCTGTGGTCTTCACGGAGGAGGAGCTGGGGCTGCTGGACCCGTCCCAGAGGAAACTGTACCGAGACGTGACTCTGGAGAACTTCCGGAACCTGGTCTCAGTGGGTGAGGACGGGTGCCCTCTGTAAAGTCACTGTCAGCCTCTTGAGTGGGGGTCCTCAAACTACAGCCCGTGGGCCACATGTGGCTTGCCGAAAACATTTATCCTGCGGGTGTTTTTGCCGCCGCTGCCTGTCCTGCTTAGCAGCTGACTCATCCTAGGCCCGCAGTGCGCATGTGTGGAATGTCTGAGGGACAGTGAACTGGCCCCTGTTTAAAAAGTTTGAGGACCTCTGCTCTTGAGTGTCTTTATGTGCTCAGCTGTTAAAAGCTCTGGGACTCCCACAGGCATTCTCTGAGCCTGGGCATCTAGGAGTCTTAATAATCCCTGTGTGACAAAGGCAAGATGTGTCTGTCCTTTGAACACATCACAGTGAGCACATTGTGGTCCTGCCCCATTGGTTTGTCATGAGATCAGCTTAGTGAGTGGCTCCAGCTTCTTTGTTTCTCAGGATGTCAGTAACTGTTTATTAATTGGACTTTTCAGAGGTATTTTGTTTCTCACTTTAACAGTGTATTTGTAAGTAACTTTAAAGTTACAGAACATTTACAAAAGTAAATGTATGGAACAAGAACACCCATTTAGCTTTTACTCAGATCCCCCTGAAATAACATTTTACACCTTTGCTTTATCATTTATGCTCAGATTCTTTCTCTTTTATAGTTTACTAGAGGCCTGGTACACGAAATTTGTACATGGGGGTGGGGGTGTCCCTCAACCGAACCTGAACCCTCTCCAATCTGGGACCCCTTGAGGGATGTCTGACTGCCCATTTAGGCCCGATCCCGTTTAGGCAGTTAGACATCTCTTTCACAATCCAGGACTGCTGGCTCCCAACTGTTCGCCTGCCTGTCTGCCTGATTGTCCCTAACCACTTCTGCCTGCCAACCTGATCACCCCGTATTCACTCCCCTGCCAGCCTGATCACCCCTTATCCACTCCCCTGCCAGCCTGATTGACGCCTAACTGCTCCCCTGCTGGCCTGATTGCCCCTACCTGCCCTCCTCTGCAGGCCTGGTTGCCCCCAACTGCCCTCCCCTGCAGGGCTGGTCCCCCCAACTGCCCTCCCCTGCAGTCCTGATCGCCCACAACTGCCATCCCCTGCTGGCCATCTTGTGTGTTGGAGTGATGGTCAATTTGCATGTTACCTCTTTATTATATAGGATGTATATACATGTAAATGTATGTATATTCATAACATTTTTTTCCTGAGCCATTTGTGGGTAACTCCATCTCCCTTTATCTCCAAATACTTCTGTGTATATGCAGAGTTTGGGAGTCCCCAAGACTATACTCTCTCAGATACCAGTTGTAAGTCAGGGGTCTCCAGGAATACCACGAGGCTTGGTAATGAGCTGGAAAGCCTCTCAGAACTCACTGAAAGCTGTTATACTCATGGTTACAGTTCATTCCATGGAAATGAATAGTTAACCATGGGCAGAGTCCAGGGCTGTCTCTGGCACAGGCTTCCAGTTGTCTTCTCCCAGGGGAGTCGTGGGCAGCACTGACTTCCCAGCAAAGTGTTCGCCAGTACACGTGGTGTATTACATCCAGGCCGTGGCGCCCAGAGTTTTCTGAGGGCTTGGTCAGGTAGATGTGGTTGGACAACTGTGTGGCTAACCTTAGTTTCCAGCCCCTCTGGAAATCAAGCTGATAGCACGCGGCCCAAACCCCCACCATAAGTCACATTGTTAGGCTATGTGGTCTGTCCCATGTCCTCTGGGTAAGAAAGACACTCTCATTGAGTAGGACATTCTGAGGGCTTCGAGACCACCTCCCGAGAGCTGAGGGCAAAGACCATACTTCGCTTTGGGCAAGGTTAATTTTTCGCTGAACAGTATATTTTGTAGAAGGAAGAATATTTTCCTACATATCCCCATTGCAGATATAATACCTTTATCCATTCTATCATTTATGCTCTAATTTTATGAACAGAGCCCATTCTCATAGCATTTTTTCTCCCTCCCACCAAAGATCTAGTCAAGCTGTCATGTCTCTTTGACCTTCTTTAGTTAAGAACCTTTCTACAGCATTTCTTTATTTTTTATGGCAGTGACATTTTTGAAGAATCTTGTTACCTGTCCCCCAATTCTGATAGAACTTTCCTCATCTCCTCCTAATGAGATCCAGGTGATCCTTTCTGGCCGGCACTCTGCATTGGGAGCGGTGTGTCCTTTGGAGGCATCACATCTAGTGGCGCACCACCTGTCCCTTGTGGGCGAGTTTAATTTTGATCACCGTCAAGGCACTGTCCAATTTCTCCACTGTGAAACTACTGCTGCTTTCCTCTTGCTATCATAGGCAACAGTTTTTAAGACCAGACTAATATTTAGTATCCAATGATGATCCTTGCCTTATTCAGTCTTTACCACGATAGTTACAAAATGATGTTCTGACTTAGTGCTTCCCTCATATTTAGCAGTCAGCACTTGACGTTCTACAATAAGCAAACTCATTTATTTGTTATTTATAGGGGTTTGTGAAATATTTTTTTAATATGACTTATAATTTACTGCTGTAATTGTTTTGGTGCTAAAATTGTCCCATATCTGGCCAACCTTTTAAGTTGACTCTTGTGCCCTTGTAATATGCCCCATTTTATTTTAACACTTCCTTATGTTATGCTTATCTTTTCCTTTGCCCCAGCTCTGGAATCAACCATTTATTTTATTAGAGAACGGTATTTAACCTCAAGGCCTGGGACATTAAGAATTGTCATTGTCATTTTGTTTCTTGGTCTCAGGGGATTGAGCCAGGAGGTAGGAGGGTGTGTGTATGTGCATGCACATGCATGTTCATATGCATAACATACAAACTACATGTGAATATGTACATATGAGTAGATGTTCAGTTTTATTTAAAATAAGAGAGACATTGATTAAAATGTACTTGAAATGCCATTTCTGACCCATGAGTTTGGCAAAAAATTTAAAACATTTTTTGGGCAAAGTTGTGGGAATAAAACAACTATCATACATTGAAAGTAGAAATACAAAATGATACAGACACAAAGGAGGGGAATTTGACAGTTTATAACAAAACTGTGTTAACCTGCCCTGGCCAGTGTCAGTGGTTAGAACCCGTGCTCAGAGAGGTTGCGGGTTCCATTTCCTGTCAAGGGCACATGCCTGGGTTGCAGTTTCACTCCCCAGCCCAATGAATGCGGGAGACAACCAATCGATGTGCCTCTCTCACGTCGATATTTCTCTCTCTCTTTCTCTATCTCTCTTTCTTTCTCTCTCCCCCTTCCTCCCTCCTTGCCACTCTAAAACAAAATTAATGGAAGAAATATCCTCAGGTATTAACAAAACAAACAAGAAAACAACAAAAAACTATGTATTAACCCTTTACCCTTTTCTAGCAATTGGCTTATGGGGATGACACTAATCAACTGAGCTGAAACTATTCTAGATGTAGTATAGGTGCCAAGGCAATTCAGTGGAGAGGCGCAGTCTTTTCAGCAGGTGGAGCAGAAACCTTGGACGCCTGTATGCATCTATTTGCATGTCTTACACCTCACAGAAAAAATTAACCCAAAATAGGTAAGAGATGTAATGTAAATCTAAAAGTATGAAACTTCTAGAAGGAAACAGGAAAAAAATATTCATGACCTTCAAAGCATTCTTAGATGGGACACCAAAAGCATGAATCAGAAAAGAAAATGAGCCGAAGCCGGTTTGGCTCGGTGGATAGAGCGTCGGCCTGCGGACTGAAAGGTCCCAGGTTCGATTCCGGTCAAGGGCATGTACCTGGGTTGCGGGCACTTCCCCAGTGGGGGATGTGCAGGAGGCGGCTGATCGATGTCTCTTTCTCATCGATGTTTCTAACTCTCTATCTCTCTCCCTTCCTCTCTGTAAAAAATCAATAAAATATATTTAAAAAAAAAAAAAAAAAAAAAAAAGAAAAGAAAATGATAAATTGGACTTCAAAATTTAAAAATTTTGCTCTTCTTGCCTTTTTATAGGGACTCAGCTCTTCAAACCAGACCTTATCTTCCAGCTAGAGAGAGAAGAAAAGCGTTTGATGGTGGAGACAGAAACCCAGGAAGATGGGTGTTCAGGTGAGAACTGTCCAGCAGTAACCCCGCAGCCAAAGAGCCCCTCCTCGAACAAGTCAGAGCTGTCAACTCTGAAGGCTTCCCATTGCACACGTGGTAGAATCCAAAGTACTTACCGTGGCTCTCAGGCCTTCAGATTTCTGTGCCCTTGCACCCTCTAGCTTCCCATATCTTCCTACTGCTGTTTGTTTGCTCAGCCATTCTGTTCCAGCTGCACTGTCCCACTGCTGCCCCTCAGACTATCATTCATGCTTCTGCTTCAGGCTCCTTGTCTAGATTTTCTCTCTGCCTTCAGTGAATGAATTGGTTAATAGACACATTGTCTTCACTGTCACCAATCCTCCCTGAGATAGCTAGCTAGTCGGTATAGAATAAATCAGTGTTATCAAAGGATACCCCAGAATGTTATTTTGTCATCTGAGGAATGCTTATCCTAATTCTGTTTAGGTGTCCTTGAATATTCATAGATGGGTAGCCATTATTCCTAAAAGATTAAGAATCACTAATCTTGCCGAAACCTGTTTGGCTCGGTGGGTAGAGCGTCGGCTTGCGGACTGAAAGGTCCCAGGTTCGATTCCGGTCAAGGGCATGTTCCTGGGTTGCGGGCACATCCCCAGTAGGAGATGTGCAGGAGGCAGGTGATCGATGTTTCTCTCTCATCGATGTTTCTGACTCTCTGTCTCTCTCTCTCTTCCTCTCTGTAAAAAATCAATAAAATATATTAAAAAAAAAAAAAAGAATCACTAATGAACTAGAATAAGTATCGAACATGATCAATACCAACATTATAATTGGGCTTCCCATGCGACAATTTCAAGTGAGACAGTTTTGCATTGGCGATAATTTCCTTCTTCGTAAGCCCCGCTCTTTACCTTCCCATCCATCCCGTCTCCCCCTCCCATTCTCTAACCCCGATATAGTCTCTGTATTTAACTGAACTTTTGAAGTAGACCTTTCAAGTTTGACATTTATGTGAGCACAAACATACTGATCATGTTTCTCCTACTATGATCTCCTTTTCTGTCCCAAGTTGAGTGTCATGCCCTACAATGAAAAAGAGAAATAGCTGTTTCTCTGCCCCAGCCCCACGTAACCTTGTTTTTGTTTTCATAATATTATATATTTTTCCCTGTGGACTGAGTTAAAACTAATTCTAAAACGATAGCTTTGTGGCATAGAGTTGGAGCCATTGTTAATGTGGATAATCTGAAAAACAAAACTCTTGCCGCAGCCGGTTTGGCTCAGCTGATAGAGTGTTGGCCTGCGGACTGAAGCGTCCCAGGTTTGATTCCGGTCAAGGGCACATGCCTGGGTTGCGGGCTTGATCCCCAGTAGGGGGCATGCAGGAGTCAGCCAATCAATGATTCTCTCAACATTGGTGTTTCTATCTCTCCCTCTCCCTTTCTCTCTGAAATCAATAAAAATATATTTTTAAAAATATGAAAAATAGAACTCTTCTTCTCAAGCTCACATGAAACATGGGCCATAAAACATTCCTTAACAAATTTGAAAGAATAAAAATCATAAAAGTCTGCTGTCAGACCACAGTGGAATTAAGCAGGTATTAGTAAATTAAGTTACTGGAAAATCCCCAAATACATGGAAATTAAACAACACTTTTCTAAATAACACATGGGTAAAAGAAGAAATCTCGAGAAATTAAAAGATAGTTTGTACAAAATGAAAAGGAAAACAACTTATCAAAATTTTGTCATGCAGCAAAAGCAGTACTTAGAAGAAAATTAATTCCATGCATTAGAAAAGGAGAAATATTCAAACATCTAAGCATCCACCTTAGGAAACTAGAAAAAGAAGAGCAAATTAAATCCAGAGTAAGCAGATAAAAAGGATGAGAATTGGGGCAGAAAGCAATGAAATTGAAAATAGGAAATCAAAAGAGAAAACCAGTGAAACCAAAAACTGGTTCTTGGAAAAAAGATGCATAAAATTGACATGCAAATTTAGCCAGGCCAATTAAGAAGAAAGAGGGGACACAAATTACGAATATTAGAAATGAAAGAGGAGACATGACTTTAGAACCCGTGAGCTTTTTCTTTTTTTTTTTTTTTTTTGCAGGACCCACATTTCACATTTTTTTGCACTTTTTCCACAATCACTGAGTCCTGCCGGGCTGTGCCCAGGGCTCCGGAGGCAGGACCTGGAAGGTGAGGCTGAGTAGCAAGCCATTCCCGCGGAGGGGCTGCCCCAGGGACCTCAAGGACTGAACCCCACACCCAGTGCCCACATAGGTGGCCCTCAGGTCTCCACACCGCCTTCCAGATGCTGCCCCCAAACAGGGAAGAACCCGTGAGCTTTAAAAGGATATTAAAAGACTATGACCCTCACCAGTTAGGCTCAGTGGCTAGAGCATTGGCCTGTGGACGGAAGGGTCCCGGGTTCAATTCTGGTCAAGGGCACGTGCCTTGGTTCCAGACTTCTTCTCGCCCCGGGCCCTGGTCAGGGTTCGTGCAAGAGGCAACCAATCAATATGTTTCTCTTACATCAATATTTCTCTCTGTCTTTCCCTCTCTCCCACTCTCTCTAAAAATCAATAGAAAAATATCATTAAGGATTTTAAAAAATTATAATAAAGTAGATTTTAAAAAAATGCTTATGAACAAACTCTCTGACCACAAATTTAATAACGTAGATGAAATGGACTAATTTCTTGAAAGACAAATTGCCAAAACTTACACAATAAAAAAAGAAACAATATGAATAGGTCTATATCTGTTAAAGAAATTGAGACAATAATTAACCTTCTAAAACAAATTTAGAATTAATTCAGTTGTGAGTAAAAGAAGTAGAAACAGACAAAAGGTCCAATAAGGTAATCATATTCTGTTAAAGCAAGGTAAGCCTCAGATGTGGTTAACAGTGTAACCCACACAGCAACTTAAGTATTAGTCTATAATGAAAACATTGCTACTGTATCTTCTGTCGAGAAAATGCCTTAATTTCTCTTACTATCTAAAACTGTTAAAACAGCTATTTTTAACCAGTGTGCCACAAGAATTTTTAAAACAAGCAACACCTGACCATTTAATCAGGAGCACTGACCTCTTTTTCCTTAAATTGTCAAAGAAAAAAATGACAACAGCCAACACAATAATAGCTGTTTGGTGTGAATGATCAAAATTATACCTTTTTTTTTTTTGTCAGATCAGCAAAAAATATATTTTTTGGCATGCTGCAGAATTTTAATATGTTGAGTTTTACTAGGTGTACCAGTTAATAATGCAGATTTTTTTCAATAGATGGAGTTACACATATGTTGATATATATGCGATTTGATATGTATGCTATTTTGTTGTATTGACAGCAAGCTTTAAAACTTCATATGTCAAATTTGCTGAAGGTGTTAACAACATAGATACTTTTACGCTTAAAAATGTCGAATTTGTGCCAAAAAAAGAGCATTTGCGGGAAGTTTTAATTCATTACTTTATTTTGAAGAAAAGTGCTGCTGAAAGTTATCGTATACTTCGGGAAGCTTATGGTGAACATGCTCCATCTCAAGATACTTGTGAACGCTGGTTTAAACGGTTTAAAAGTGATGATTTTGATGTGAAAGACAAAGAACGTCCAGGTCAACCAAAAAAGTTTCAAGACAAACAGTTACAAGCATTATTGGATGAAGATGGTGTCAGACTCAAAAACAACTTGCAGAAAGATTAAACGTTGCTCAGCAAACAATTTCTGATCGTTTACAGGCAATGGGAAAGATTTTAAAGGAAGGACAATGGGTGCCACATCAACTGAACAAAAGACAAATGGAAAACCGAAAAGTCATCAGTAAAATGTTGCTTCAACGGCATGAAAGAAAGTCTTTTTTGCATCGAATTGTGACTGGCGATAGAAAGTGGATTTATTTTGAGAATCCCAAATGCACAAAATCATGGGTTGATCCGGGTCAACCATCAACATCGACTGCAAGGCCAAATCGCTTCGGAAAGAAGACAATGCTCTGTGTTTGGTGGGATCGGGAAGGTGTGGTGTATTATGAGCTTCTAAAACCAGGTGAAACCATTAATACTGATTGCTATCGACAACAAATAATCAATTTGAACCATGCTTTGATCATGAAACGACCAGAATGGGCCAGAAGACACGGCAAAGTAATTTTGCTTCATGATGATGCACCATCACACACTTCAAAGCCAGTTAAAGACACGTTAAAAGATCTTGCCTGGGAAGTATTAACCCACCCGCCATATTCACCAGACCTTGCTCCTTCAGATTACCACTTGTTCCGATCGATGGCACGCACACTTTCTCAGCAGCACTTCAAAACATACGAAGAAGTGGAAAATTGGGTCTCTGAATGGTTTGCCTCAAAACAAGAAAAGTTCTATTGGGACGGTATCCACAAATTACCTGAAAGATGGGGGAAATGTGTAGCTAGTGATGGACATTACTTTGAATAGAGCACTTTTGATGTTTCTCTTGAAATTACCATGTTTTTTTGGATTACAAAATCCGCATTATTAACCGGTACACCTGGTATGACATCTTCATTATTATTATTTTTTTAATATATTTTATTGATTTTTTACAGAGAGGAAGGGAGAAGGATAGAGAGTTAGAAACATCGATGAGAGAGAAACATCGATCAGCTACCTCCTGCACACCTCCTACTGGGGATGTGCCCGCAACCAAGGTACATGCCCTTGACTGGAATCGAACCTGGGACCCTTCAGTCCACAGGACGATGCTCTATCCATTGAGCCAAACCGGTCAGGGCGACATCTTCATTATTGAATGAATTAATACAGGACTGGAATGGCTGACTTTCTCAAACTCTAAAGGATTACTAAGAAGATGTAAATTCTCCTTTCAGTGCTTTTTTGCAGTGCATATTTCCTCCATCAAAAAAAGTTGAATTATTTAAAGTTAATGTTAAATATATAATCTTTTCCATGAGAGGCTGAAACTAAATGAAATTACCATTTTCCCCTCTATGCCTTTAACATTAAAAATGCTGGTAAAAAAAAAACACAAAAACCCTTAAATCTCTTTTGTATATTTGAGAGATTCTTATGTCATAAATTTTGTACAAATTTCTATTGAAAATTGTATTTCAGTAACAAGCTGCTTTCAGGTCCTAAAGCCACCATGTCCTTTCCAAAAGACACGACACACTAAACTGTATCTTTTAGATGAATATTGAATGTGTTTGATGATACCAAAACAAAACTATAAGCATTATGATTAACTAGCTAAAGGCCCAAACTTTTTACATATAAGCTATTTACTTTATCTGGCATGCCTCCTACAGTATGCCTCATTTCACCTTCAGGTGATAAAATATTAATGTAATAACTGAAGATTTACTTTTGAGAAGCCAGAAACCTCACTAAGAATTTTTTTAAGGACTGAAATCTTAAAAATGTGCCATAAGTGTTACCCTGGGATCAATGCAGGGTAGTTTTCAAGTAGAACGTCACACAGTCATCAGTATGGCCTTTTCCTTTTCCCTTTTTATTAATTCGAAGAAAAGGAGGGGCTACAGGTAAGATTTTGTGTGAGAAAATATATAGCAACATAAAGGTTATTTAAAAAAAATTTTTTTTTTGAGAGAGAGACTAAGGGAGGAGAGAGAGAGAGAAAAAAAATCAATAATGAGTGAGAATAATTGATTGGCTGTCTCCTGCACGCCCCCTACTGGGAATCTAGCCCAAAAGTTGGACATGTGCCCTGACCAGGAATTGAACCATGACCTCCTAGTTCATGGGTCATGTTCAACCACTGAACCACACCAGCTGGGCTAAAGATTATTTTAAAAATGAAAAAGACTTGCCTGGCCAGGTGGCTCAGTTAGTTAGAATGTCATCTGGTACACCAAAAAAGGTTGTGGGTTTGATTCCAAGTCATGGCACATACATAACATGAAGGTTTGATCCCTGGTCGGGGCAGGTACAGAAGGCAACTGATAGATGTTTCTCACATTAATCTCTCTCTCAAAAATAAAAAAATTTATCCTCAAGTGAAGAGTTAAAATATCTATAATAATAAAAGCATAAATTAGACCAGACAGCTGGACAGCCAAGCCCCTTGCACAAATTTTGTGCATCGGGCCTCTAGTATATATATTTTTAAAAAATTAAAATGATTCAATCCCCGAGGCATTCTTGTGACCTTTGCTGTTCTCATGAGCAGGTGATAGATGCCTCCATGTAGCCCTACCTCTCATACAGTCTTTTCAGTTTTGCAGCAAAATTGCCATCACTGGTTCTTTTCCCATGAAAAATAACTTACATATACATGCCCTTTTAGTTCTGTGAGTGAGAATGATGCAAACTATGATCTATGCTTATTACAAAACTATTATTCGCTAGGAATGTTTTAGGCCAGTGATGGCGAACCTTTTGAGCTTGGCGTGCCAGCATTTTGAAAAACCCTAACTTAACTCTGGTGCCACGTCACAAATAGAAATTTTTTGATATTTGCAACCATAGTAAAACAAAGACTTATATTTTTGATATTTATTTATATATTTAAATGCCATTTAACAAAGAAAAATCAACCAAAAAAATGAGTTTGCGTGTCACCTCTGACACGCGTGTCATAGGTTCGCCATCACTGTTTTAGGCACTAAGGGTAATACGGTGCACAAAACGAAGTGCTTGTTCTTGTGGATAATACATTCCAACGTGGAGAGACACACAGGTACAAATAGATAGGAAACATGATTATGTTTGAAGATAATTTGTTAGCCCCTCCCCCCCAAAAAATACTCTTTTACTGCTTTTCTGGCTGCTATAGAAAATTAATGTACTGCCAAGTGTTAGAAGAGTACATATTATTACTTTAACCATGTTGAACCAGGTGTCCTCAGGAAGGCTACTTCTTGCAGGTTATGAACATCTGCTATCTGTTTATAATCTGAGCTTTAATAACTAAGTGACAATCCATTTCCATTCAAACACGCCTGGCTTCAACTCTTCTGGTGACTTAGACTCCCTAAACATTAAATTAACTTTACAATAAAATGGTGCAAGCCAACATCAGTGTTCACTGAGTTTTGTTTGTTTGATAACTTGCCTTAAAGGACACTTACAGCTGCCATGAAATTTGGCTCTGCTTCCCTCCCTCAGCCTTCATTTTTTCTGATGTCTTTGAAATTCTGTCTCTGTTTCACATTCTGATCTGCACCATGGCCCTTGGTACTTGTGAGATATCCTTTGAAAGGAGTTAAAGCTGATAAAGGCTTACAGTGACTTAGAAGAACTTATTATTCTCATGATGATAAATACCTTATGAGAGATAGTCCACATGATGCCTCAAACATTGATTGAAGCTCTATATTTGCCATCGTCTGCACACAATTTAACAGACAAACTCAAACATTATCATGCCAATGTGCTAGAGATAAAAGAAAAAGTTATTATCAGGACAAAAAGGATTTGTCCACTTGAAAAATATTCTTTCTAATTTGAAACTATCCCCTTCTATTTTTTCCTTGGCATCTCCAGGCAATCCATGATAATGTGTATGGTTTTACTAAACCTTTGAACAGGGCCACCACGTTCAATATCCAGCTGTGTTGCAAAGCCCTGACTTTGAAACATGTATCCCCAATTATATGATTTCTACTTATATTCCTGATGTAGCTAAAGAACAGCCATTTTCTTAATATATATCCCCTATATAATAAAGGGCTAATATGCAAATAGACTGAATGGCAGAACAACCAAACAACTGGTCGCTATGATGCATGCTGACCACTGGGAGGCATGTGTGGAACATGGTAGGCATCGGCTGTGGTGGGATGGTGGAGCAAGTGAGCAGGGGCGCCAGACCAAGGCAGGGCATCGGTCGCTGTCATCGGGGCGAGCCTCCGGTGGTTACTGAAAATTCTTTGCTCTTGCACACTGCGGTCCCGCCCAGTGTTTGCACCTGCTGCTGGCGCCAGAGACGCTGCTTGCACCCACTATCATGCCCGGCGCCAGTCCCAATTGCTTGGCACCATCAGTGGGTGAGAGCAGCGGCTGCTGGCCCTGATTGCCCCTGAGGGCTTCTCCACCTCCCCCTGTTCCTGAGGGGCGATTGGGGCAGCAGCTGCCGCTTGCACCTGCTGACGGTGCCGGCCCCACTCACACCCGATGCTGGCACCGGCTCCAATTGTTCTGCGCCTTCAGTGGGTGCAAGTGGGCCAGTGCCATCAGCACGTGGGAGTGGCCGTGGTGGGAGTGGGGCTGCCAGCAGACGGGACTGGGGGGCCGTGGCAGGAGGGGCCAGGTGGGGTCGCAGAGGATGGGCCGAGATCCGCCCCTGTGCCAACTGTAGCCTCATGGCCCACAGTTCCTTTCAAGGTGCACAAGTTTGTGCACTTGGACCCTAGTATGTATGTATGTATATGTGTGTGTATGCGTGTGTGTGTGTGCGTGTATGTGTATATATATATAATTTTAAATATAATTTTATTGATTTCAGAGAGGAGGGGAGAGGGAAGAGAGAGAGAAACATCAATGATGAGAGAAGATCATTGATTGGCTGCCTCCTGCATGCCCCCTACTGGGGATTGAGCCTGAAACCTAGGCATGCACCCTTGACCGGAATCAAACCTAGGACCCTTCAGTCCTCAGGCTGACACTCTACCCTCTGAGCCAAACCAGCTAGGGCAAAAATATATATTTTTATTGATTTAAGAGAAGAACGGGAGGGAGAGAAATAGAAACATTAATGATGAGAGACAAACATTGATTGGCTGCCTCCTGCATGACCCTTACTGGGGATTGAGCCCACAACTCGGGCATGTGCCCTGACCAGGAATCGAACCATGACCTCCTTGTTCATAGGTCAACACTCAACCCCTAAGCCCCACCGCCGGGCAGAAGAGCCATTTTCTAAGTATTCTTAGAGGTGGTCACATGAATATTCCTCCAGTTCATTGAAGTTTCATGTTATAACTTAAGTGCAAAATCTTGAAATATGAATAAAGCATTCACTATATATATGTCTAAGTTCTCTTTATCCTTATAGGAATCAAGAACCAACATAATGTGAAGAGTTTTCAAGAAGTGGGATTAAACTACCTTTCTCCCAAAGAGCTTTCCTTTTGGCAGACTTGGCAACAGGGTGCAAATGGGTTAACCAGGTGTCAAGATTCCATGAAAAATTCTCAAAGAAATATTTCTAAGTTGCAAAAACAAGGTGATTCCCCCTGCCAGGTTTGGGCAGGAATACCAATGCAGATTTCTGAAGATGGGAACTATATATTGACTCCTGGAGAGGATGGTTCCGATTACATAAAAAATCAAGAATTTCCATATTGGAGAGCCCAGCATTCTTGGAGTAAAATGTGTCTGGCAGAGCCACATAATCATCAGTGTAGATGTCAACAAGTTTCCATGAAAAATAGTATCGGTGAGTGTGATGGCATCAGTTGGATCTCGCATCACAATGACAATCTGAAAGGTCACAGAACAGAAAAAACCCACAACTGCCATGACTGTGGAGAAGACATTAGGAAGGTGTCACTGCATAATCAAGATTTAATTCAAACAAGACAAAAGCCCTGTCCCTATAATGATTACAGAAAAGTCATCAGGGATGACTTCAGCTCTGAGGTTCATCAACAGCTAGAAGGGGAACCCCATACATACAGTCCATGTGGAAAGGGCTGTAGTTATAATTCAGTTCTTCATATTCATCAATGTGTTCATAGAAGAGATGATTGTATTTTGGAGACTTCACATCTGCAATCCCATCAGAGAGAACATACAGAAGAGAAGCCATGTGTATGTGAACATGGTGAGAACTTGAATCCGTGCTCCTCTCTTACCATGGATGGACTTATTCACACAGGAAAGACATCCTTTAGTTGTGAGAAAGCCTTCAGTCACAGCTTAGACCTCGGTGGTATTTTTAGGGTTAGCACTGGGCAGGAGCCCCATGAATATAAGGAGAATGGGAATGTCCTTAATCATAGTTCTCATCTGCAAGTCCATCAGAAAATCCACACTGAAGAGAAACTCTGCACAGATGTAGAGTATGAGGAAGATTTCATTTGTAATTCAAATCTTAATATTCAGCATAGAGTTCACATGGAAGAGATTCCTTATAATTCGGAGTGTGCTAATGGCTTCAGTCTGCCCTCACATTTTCAAGACCTTCAGATAGTCCAGCATAGGGAACAACCCTATAAACATTATTCGTGTGGTAACAGCTTCAGCCAAAATTCGTATCTTCAAGGCCATCAGAAAACTCACATTGGAGAGAAATCATATAAGGAGTGCGGAAATGGCTTTAATTGGAGTTTAAAACTTAAAGGTCACCAGAGAGTCCACACTGGAGAGAAGCCATACAAATGCAATGCTTGTGGTAAAGGCTTCAGTCATAGATCAGTTTTTAATGTCCATCAGAGAGTCCACACAGGAGAGAAACCTTATAAATGTGAGGAGTGTGATAAGGGATTCAGTCGCAGTTCATACCTTCAAGCCCATCAGAGAGTCCACACTGGAGAAAAACCATACAAATGTGAAGAGTGTGGGAGGGGCTTCAGTCGCAATTCATACCTTCAAGGCCACCAGAGAGTTCACACTGGTGAAAAACCATATAAGTGTGAGGAGTGTGGGAAGGGCTTCAGTCGGAGTTCACACCTTCAAGGCCATCAGAGAGTCCACACTGGAGAAAAACCCTACAAATGTGAGGAGTGTGGGAAGGGATTCAGTTGGAGCTTTAATCTTCAAATTCATCAGAGGGTTCACACAGGAGAGAAACCCTATAAATGTGGAGAATGTGATAAGGGCTTCAGTAAGGCCTCAACTCTTTTGGCCCATCAGAGAGTTCACACAGGAGAAAAGCCATACCAATGTGATGAGTGTGGTAAGAGCTTCAGTCAGAGATCCTACCTTCAAAGCCACCAGAGTGTCCACACTGGCGAGAGACCATACATATGTGAGGTGTGTGGAAAGGGCTTCAGTCAGAGAGCATATCTTCAAGGTCATCAGAGGGTCCACACTAGAGTGAAGCCATATAAATGTGAGATGTGTGGGAAGGGCTTTAGTCAGAGTTCACGCCTTGAAGCACATCGGAGGGTTCACACAGGAGGGAAACCATACAAATGTGAGGTTTGTACGAAGCGCTTCAGTGAGAGTTCACGTCTTCAAGCACATCAGAGGATCCACGTAGAAGGGAGGGCCTATAAATGTGAACAGTGTGGCAAGGGTTTCAGTGGATTTTCAAGTCTTCAAGCCCATCACAGAGTCCACACTGGAGAAAAGCCATATAAATGTGAGGTATGTGGAAAGGGCTTCAGTCAGAGATCAAATCTTCAGGCTCACCAGAGAGTCCACACAGGAGAGAAACCATACAAATGTGATGCCTGTGGTAAGGGTTTTCGTTGGAGCTCAGGTCTCCTAATTCATCAAAGAGTCCACAGTGATACTTTTTATAAAAGTGAGCAGTATGGTAAGCATTATCCATCAGATAATCCATACACAAATGAAATCCTATAAAATGGTATTTTGTTTTGTTTTTAAGTCCTCAAATGGAAGCTGAATTTTCCCATTTACTAGAGTTCTTATAGTAGAAAAAGATTATCTTTAATGAAAATGTGATGTTTTAACTCAATCTCATAATATTCACAATAGGAGACCACACAGCAGATATCTAATGAGAGAGGTTTCATAAGGGATGTATAGCATCAGTCATTGCACGTGACTTTAACTAGTTGCACTAGGACTTACAAAGTACGGTCAGGAATTTAACAAAAGTACAATGATGAGCATGCCTAAATCCATATCCACTAGAATGTAAGCTTACGGGGAGGAGCTTCATTCACTGCTATGACTATATCATTGCCTAACTCAATGTAGGTGCTCAGTACTTTTTGCTTAATGACAAAGTGTGTATTGAAATTTTTAATAAGTTCATTTCCCCACCCTGAAAAGACATGTATTTGGAAGATTGCAAGTAACCTTAATATAACCAAGTATTTGAAACATGGAACATCAAGTAGTATTTCAATCTGAAATGACATGAATTTGGTTGTAACCATGTTAGGATTTATTTCTGCCCTATATGCTATCTTAAGGAGGGATGAGCTGAATTTCTTACTATCTGGTCACTTTTATATACTATCAGTTTAAAAATGTTAGCTGTGTGTGTGTGTGTGTGTGTGTGTGTGTGTGTGTGTGTGTGTGTGTGTCAGTATGTACATATGTGCACTTTAAATGACAGTGCAAACTGGTAATGTTTCTGGTTAACTTTGCAAAAAATGGAACACTGCATTTTACATAATTGAATTTTTACTCCTGCCTGTGTGTTAAGGCAGAATTTTACTGTAATATTTGGAAAGTGTCAGAAATGGTTACTAATGAAAAATACTTTCTTAATAAATGTCAAAATTACAATGCTTGTTTTTAATCTCCATCTTTCCATCAAAGCCTTTTGATCTGACTGGTTTCTGAGTTACAGCCTTTACCCAATTTAACCTCCTTAGGCAGGACCTGTAATGAGTTTGAAGGACTTTAATATTGTCAAGTTTTCCATCCCCATACTTCTCCCACTCACACAAAGAAAGGAAAAATATTGAATTTTAGAAATATTTAATCAAACATTGATTTTGAGGATATGATTGCTTTTACTTGGTGGTCTCTTTCTTCAAGAACAATGTATATTGTTGGTGGTAATGAAAAGTATAAGCTTGTTAGAGAAGAGTTAGTGACACAATATATGTCAAATATGTACTCTGGCCAGGAAGCTCAGTTGGTTAGAATATCGTCCCCATAGGCCAAGGTTGTGGGCTCAATCCCCTTTCAGGTCAAATACAAGAAGCAGCCAGCTGTCTGGCCAGTGTGGCTCAGTGGGTTAGAGTGTCATCCTTTGTTGGAAGCTACCCATTGTCTTCACTATCGGAGAAGTGTAAACAAGGAGCCTGGAACGCTGGTGAACCTTGAGCTCTGCCAAGGGCCAGAGTTATGCACCAATTGTTTAGTTAAGACAAGCAATTTCCTGACCAAATAGTCTACTTTTCAGATAGTCTTGTCTGTTACCGGAATTGCCTGTCTGATTAAGGGCTATATGTGTATCCAAAATTAAGTAAAACATTGGCAAGGCCTGGGCACCAGTGGAAGTCCTTCCCTTGTGTTGGGCTTCCCACCTGGCCCCCAATATTTCCAAATTATTATTTCTTGTCTCGTCTCCATCATTTGCATGTGGCCCTTCTCCAGATCCTGAACCCTGAACCACAGAGGACATGGCTCGCACAGTCCTGTGCCCTGTAATGTCCTGTGTTTGATTCCCAGTCAAGGCATGTACCTTGGTTGCAGGTTCAATCCCCAACCCCAGTAGGTTACCTGCAGGAGGAAACCAATTAATGTTTTTCATATCATATTTCTCTCTCTCTTCCCCTTTTCCCTCCCCTCACTCCCTCCCACTTTCTTTAAAAATCAATGGGAAAAATCCTTGGGTGAGGATTTTTTAAAAGCAACGAATGAATGCAGAAATAACTGGAACATCAAATCGATATTTCCCTTCCTCTACCTCTAAAATAAATCAAAAAATTAAAAAACTTTTTAAAAAATGTCAAATATGCATACCCATCTGGAAATCATAAAATAATTTGATAATATAGAAAGGATGTGCACAATGAGGGTAATTTTTTAAAACTAGAAATAAATAGGCATTTGGATAAGTTTCTCTTTATCTATAATATGTATGTAAGAGATAGTATGTAAGAGACCTAAAATGATAGGAAAGAATCATGCATATTGTTTAGTGAAAATGTGGATCATAATAACCAGTTCATTTAAGTCTGTACACATATATGTTCAAATACATGCTTAATAGATAATGTGTGAAAGATTACTCACCATCATGTATACAGTGGTTTTCTCTGGCAAGCAAAATTCATAGAACTGTACACTAAGAAGAGTAGATATTATCATGTAAATTACACTGCAATAAACTGGCTTAAAATTAATGCCTGAACATCATATATAAACTGGAGAGCAAAATTCATTGTGTAAATGAAAATCTTTTAAAATTCAAATTCATTCAGATACATACTGTGACTACTTTTTTTGATCCTCACCCAAGGAGTAAGGATATTTTTCCATTGATTTTTTTAGAGAGTGTGGAAGGGAGCAGGGAGAGAGAGGAGAGAGAAACCTTGATGTGAGGGACACATCGATTGGTTGCCTCCCACACATGCCCAGACTGGGGGTGGGGTTGGAACCTGCAACCCAGGTACCTTCCCTTGACCAGAATCCAACCCCTAACCCTCTGGTGTGCAGGCTGATGCTCTAACCACTGAGCAATGTTGTCCAGAGCCATAATGTGAATACTGTTCCTCATGTTATGTTTGCAAATATTTCTGTATAATATTTTTTAAAACTAGAGTTTTACTATGCACACTATTTTCTAATTTGGTGTTTTTTAAATTTTTATTTTTAATATATTTTTATTGATTTCAGAGAGGAAGAGAGAGGGAGAGAGAGATAGAAACATCAATGATGAGAGAGAATTACTTATCAGCTGCCTCCTGCATGCCCTCCACTGGGGATCAAGCCCGCAACTCAGGCTTGTGCTCTAACCAGGAATTGAACCATGACCTCCTGGTTCATAGATCGACACTCAACCTGAGCCACACCAGCGGGGCTGCTACATTCTTTTAATGAATGCACAGTATTCTACTGTTTATGTATTAATTTTTACTAAACTTATTTCATACGGATGAATGTTTTTCACTCTCCTAAAATGTCAATGAAAAGTTGAGAACCCCAAATTTACTCTATTTCAATTCTATCAACTCCTGTAGTAATCAATTGTCATAGCAGACTCACATGAATCACAGTTGTTAGACAACAGTTATTAATGGTTCAAAGTATATAAATAAGCAAAAATCATAGACAGATAATAGCTTTCCTTTTAGAAAGGGTCTCAAAACCAATAAAAACATACCTTCCTCACTGTCCCATTTCCTGCACTGGAATGAATCTTTGAGAATAACATATGAACATAAAGTGTGTTACTATTTGTCCAAATTAGGCCCAGATGTAACATTTCTCTTTTGAGAGGTGGAAATGAGAAAACACAACTTTATAATTATGCATTGGGAAGCATTTTGGCTTCAGAGTAACAGTGAACATCAACATGTGTGTGATGCATGTCAGCTAAGAGGAACAGGTTTGGGAACTCAGACTTTATATTTGACTAGAGGCCCAGTGTACGGATTCATGCACCAGTGGCATCCCTTGGCCTGGCCTGCAGGGATTGGGCCAAAACTGGCTCTCCGACATCCCTCGAGGGGTCCCAGATTGCGAGAGGGCACAGGTCAGGCCAAGGGACCCTACTGGTGCATGATCGGTGCTGGGGAGGGACTGCGGGAGGGCTCCAGGGCGTGTCCAGCCCATCTCGCCCAGTACCGATTGGCCAGACCCCAACAGTAAGCTAACCTACCAGTCAGAGCGTCTGCCCCCTGGTGGTCAGTGCATGTCATAGCAACTGGCTGTACAGTTGAACAGTTGGACACTTAGCATATTAGGCTTTTATATATATATTAGAGGCCCGGTGCATAAAAATTTGTGTACTGGTGGGGGGGTATCCCTCAGCCCCACTTGTGCCCTCTCACAGTCTGGGACCCCTCGGGAGATAACGACCTGCTGGCTTAGGCCCTCTCTCGGGTGGCAGAGGGCAGGCTCAATCCCTAGGTGCCTGCCCCGCAGCCCCTGGTTGGGCTCAGAGCAGGGCTGATTGGGGAGTTGGGGCACCACCCACTGTCATGCACAGAGCAGGGCGGATCAGGAGGTTGCGATGCCACCCCTAGTCACGCTCAGGGTAGGACCGATTGGGGGGTTGGGGTGCCACCCCCTGTCACACTCAAGGCAGGGTCGATGGGGAGGTTGTGGCGCCACCCTCTGTCACGCACAGAGCGGGGAAGATCAGGGGGTTGTGGCGCCACCCCTGTCATACAGAGCTGGCCGATCAGGCGGTTGGGGTGCTGCCCCCTATCATGCACAGAGCAGGGCCCATCAGGGGGGTTGGGGCTCCGTACACTGTCACACACAGAGCAGGGTCAATCAAGGGGTTGGGGAGCTCCCCCTGTCACCCACAGAGCAGGGCCGATCAGGGGGTTGGGGAGATCCCCCTGCCATGCACAGAGCAGGGTGGATCAGGAAGTTGCAATGCCACCCTAAGTCACGCTCAGGGTAGGGCTGATTGGGGGTTGGGGCGCCACCCCCTGTCACACTCAAGGCAGGGCCGATGGGGAGGTTGCGGCTCCACCCTGTCACACACAGAGCAGGGCCGATCAGGGGGTTGGGGAGCTCCCCACTATCAGGCACAGAGCAGGGCCATTCAGGGGGTTGGGGCGCCTTCCCCTGTCACGAACAGAGCAGAGCGGATAGGGAGGTTGTGACCCCGCCCTCTGTCACACACAGAGCCACAGGGTGATCAGGGGGTTTGGGCACTGCCCCCTGTCACGCTGCTCCAGGGGCCAGGAGGCCTCGTGGCTCCGCTGATCCCAGGCCAGGAGGTCTCGCAGCTCCACTGATCCCGGTGCCGGGAGGCCTCGCGGCTCTGCTTGACACCAGGGCAGTGAGGCCTCGCTGCTCAGCTGATTCCAGTGCCAGGAGACCTCGCAGCTCCGTTGGTCCCAGGTTTGGGAGGCCTCGTGGCTCCGCCGATCCCGGGTTCGGTAGGCCTTGTGGCTCTGCTGATCACAGGCTGGGAGGCCTCGTGGCTCCACTGATCCCAGGCCGGGAGGCCTTGCAGCTCCGTTGATCCCGGGTTCAGGAGGCCTTGTGGCTCCGCTGATCCCGGTGCTGGGAGGCATATTACCCTTTTACTATATAGAATAGAGGCCTGGTGCACAGGTGGGGGCCGGCTGGTTTGCCCTGAGGGGTGTCCTGGATCATGGTGGGGGTCCCGCTTGGGTGCCTGGCCAGCCTGGGTAAGGGGATGATGGCTGTTTGCAGCTGGTCACACACCCTTCAGGGTGGGGGTCCCCACTGGGGTGCCTGGCCAGTCTGGGTGAGCGGCTGAGGGCCGTTTTCAGGCTGGTGGGTGACTGAAGCTCCCAACTCTCCTTTTTCCTTTTTTTTAATTCTGGGATTTATTTACCTTCTATGGCTGTCACTGGAACTGAGAGCCGGCTTTAGCTTTGTGGCTTGGCTCCAGCTCTGAGACCTCGGCTGCTGAAAGCAGGTATCTGGGTTTGTTTGGCTTCTATAATTGAAACACTGTTGCAGCTCCAGCTCCGAGGCCAGCTGGGTGAAAGCAGGTTTCTGAGGTTTGTTTA
The DNA here is from genome assembly GCA_036010255.1 of Myotis pilosus. Lineage (NCBI taxonomy): Eukaryota > Metazoa > Chordata > Mammalia > Chiroptera > Vespertilionidae > Myotis > Myotis pilosus. Next base: position 1,592,642 of record JASKON010000029.1, read on the forward strand.
GCTTCTATAATTGCAACATTGTTTCTTAGAGTGCAGCTCAGAGCCCAGCAGCAGCAGACGGGGAACCTTGGCTTCCTTCATCACTGGAGCAAGCAGTCCTCCTGTTCGCTTCAGCTGCCTGGCTTCCAGCCGCCATCTTGGTTGGCAGTTAATTTGCATATCGCCCTGATTAGCCAATGTGAAGCGTGTTGGAGGTATGGTTAATTACCATGTTTGTCTATTATTAGATAGGACTAGAGGAACTCATGCACTGGAGGAGGGGTCCCTCAGCCTGGCCTGCCCCCTCTCACAGTCTGGGAGCCCTCAGGGGTGGGAGGCAACCCGGCGATCAGGGGAAGGCAACATCCCCATCACAACTCTGCTGCTGCTGCTGCTGCCACTGCTGGCAGCGCAAGCCTCAGCTGGACCTGGTTACCTGAGCCTCGGACGGCCCTGGGTGGCTGGGGGCCTGAGGGGACTGGAGGACTCTGGAGGCAGGCAGGCAGAGTGGCCTGGACTTGCTGCATGCCTGCCACCCTGTCAGGGCTGAAGGGACTGGGTGCCACCATCTTGTGGCTATGGGCGCTGCCATCTTTGAGGGCGTGGCATTCAATTAGCATATTCCTTCCTTATTGGCTGTGGGCACCACCATCTTTGCAGCCTGCTGCTCAGTTTGGTTGTCCCTCACTAAACCCCCTGCTGGCCTGGTCGCCCCACGCAGCCTGTTCGGTTGTCTGATAGTTTCGGTTGCAATGGTTGCTTAGGTGTTTATATATATATAGAAGATGTCAGAAATACATAATGAAATGTCTGAAGCTGAACCCAAATTAGAAAACAATTCAGAATACTACATATGCACACATCACAATATTTTCTTAAATTACCTGCAGTGGAGCTGCCTTTGTTTGCCATACATAACAGCTAATATTTTTTTAAAAGTTCAAGATTTTTCTCTATTACAGCCTAATCAATGTTTGTATTGCCATTTTGTAAATTCTTAGAATATTTGAATGAAGAATTTCATTCAGCAAAACATGTCAAGAACTCTTAGGTGCCTTTGAATTAGAGGAGGTAAAGGAATTAAACACTATTCTACACTTCCCCTCCTCCCCTCCCCTCCTGGCTGCACAGTTTGGACACTGAAGATTGAGACTTCCTACATACTTAGCTACCCTCCCACACAGTTGTCATTACCATGTCTTCCTTTATTTCTTTTAAGTGGCCGCATTTTTTAAAACCCGCAATTATTTTCTCATAAGTTTTAAGAAATGAATAAAGCAAAAAGGAATCTGACAGTTAAGCGCCAGATTCCATCGGAATCCTCTCTAGTCAAAGCAAGCCAATGGTGTGAGAAGAGCGGCCCTGCGAGCTGCATTCTGGGAAACGTAGTACCGGAGTCCGTGAAAACTAGGCGCTTCCTCTTGGGGATTCTGGGAAATGTAGTCCAGGAACCGTGAGTAGACCGAGGCACTTCCGCTCTCGGAAGGCGAGGTTGGGGCAGAGGTTCTCGCAGTTAGGTGAGTTGACTCCGCGTCCTGGCGCTCTCTCCGAACCTTCTTTGCCTTGGCGCGGGGCGAGCAGTGACTAGGTCTTCCCTCCTGAGTAAGGGATTGGACGTGGAGGCGGCGGCGGCGAGCATCCGCTCAGCTGAGCCTCCCGAGTCGGGGGCGGGCTCGCGAGGTATTGGAGTTTGAGGGTCTCCTGCTCTCTCTGCTCCCCGAGGTCCTCCCTGGAGGACCCGCCAGCCAGCTCTGCCTCCTGCTCTCGGTAAAATATTGGGCAAGTTCCTTGATCTCTCCTTGCCTCAGTTTCCTCACGGCAAAAAAAAGGGGGGGGGGGTTACTTCTTCCCAATGGTGTTTTTATGAGAATTAAGTGAGGTTCTATATAAGGAGCTTAAAAATAGAGCCCCGTGCATAATAAATGTTGGCTGCTAACCATAAATTCTGTTGTAAACCTCAGAAAGGCGCCCGGTTATTCGGAAGCTTCTGTGAGCCCGGGATGGGGTCGGAGCTCACTGATGATGCCTGGATGTGGGCTGTTGTTTCTGCACCTGGACCCTCTCTAGCCTCTGGGCTTCCGCCGACACTGGAGCAAGTCCTCCGTGGAAACAGCGTGCAATTGGAGAGAAAAATAGTATTAACAGCATGTATCTGAATTGCACGGAAATAGTCGTGACCTCGGCTTTGCAGCGTGCCTCACTACACGAGTGGTGGGGCCTCAATCTGTGTGCAATGTTGTGTAATAAGCCCGTGTTGTTGATTTAAATGCAACAGGATTTATCACGCTGAGGTTTTTATTAGCCATTATTTACCTTCTTGCATGTGGGAGAAGAAACTTTGTCCAGACCAGTGGTTCTCAACCTTCCTAATGCAGTTCCTCATGTTGTGGTGGCCCCCAATTTCATTGTTACAAATTGAACATAATGAAAGCATAGTGATTAATCACAAAAGCAATACGTAATTATGTGTGTGTTTTCCGATGGTCTTAGGCGACCCCTGTGAAAGGGTCACAGGTTGAGAACCGCTGGTCTAGACTCTTCCAGCTTCATAACATTTGCAAGTAATTATACGCGTTAGGAGAAGAAAATCCGTGGCAGTTTCACTGTCATTACTAACAAGGAATTATCTGTGAGACAGCCAGTCAGAATTAGATTTTTCCCGATAACTCATGGGGCAGAACAGTCATCTCTGAATTCTGGGTTACTTAAAAGAATGATTTTTTTGGAAAGTCACTTTGTGTCTTTTTTTTTTTTTTTTTATCACATTCTTGAGAGTTTTTTGAATCCTAAACGACTCTCTTGCTGCAAGAAACAGGGGATACCGGCGTTATTATCCCCTTATAGGTGACTGGAATGAGGCGCAGAGAGACAGTGACTTGCTCAAGATTTACACTGCTGATGAGTAGGAAATAATACATAGACATAACAGAATTTGAACCCAGGCATTTTGGCCCCATTAAGTTATACTGCCTGCCTGCCTTTCATTTCCTCCAGTACCCAGGTTCAGGAATACTCTGGAACATCAAGACGCACTTGGGGTAGGACTGTTTTAAGTAATGTTGGTGAACAATGGCAGCTGGCTGGGGTCCAGGGGAAGCTGGAGTCCAGCCCCTTTTCTCACTTAGCTTCCTGGTCACTGCCTCTGCCCAGAGAAGGGCACCACTTTGTGCTCCTGTGAAGGGCCCTGTGGACTGGCAGCATCCCTAGCCTCCCTCTCACGATGTCTTTCCCTTCCCCAGTGTTGCCTTCCCAGAACTCTGCCTTTCCTCACAAAGAAGAAGAGAAAAATGATCAAGTTCCAGGTGAGTTGGGTCTGCCTTTCTGTTTCTTGAAATGACATCTCATTTCACACATTTCCCAGGTCGGACACATTTCTGCCTGGGAAGGGTAAAGGGAACCAAAGACACTTGATAAATTGCTGTATGGCAGGCTCTTGCTTTTTGCTTATTTCCAAATAATATCGTGAAAATTAATAGGTATTTTTTTTACATTTTTAAAATTAAATATTGTTGACAGTATTACATATGTCCCCTTTTTTTCTCCCATTGGCCCTTTATAGCCTACCCCAACCCCCGCCCCAGGCCTTCAGCACTCTATTGTCTATATTCTGGGTTATGCATACATGCACACAAGTTCTTTGGTTGATCTCTTCCCCTTCATCCACCACCCTTCCTTCCCTCTGCGATTCGACAGTCTGTTCCAGGCTTCTATGTCTCTGAATCTATTTTGTTCAACAGTTTATTTTGTTCGTTAGATCCAGAAGTTTTTTTTATATATTTAGGTGCTCCTTGATTGGGTGCATGTATGTTTACCAAGGTTATATCCTCTTGTTGGATCGATCCCTTTTAGTATTATGTAGTGACCTTTATTGTCTCTTGTGATGGCCTTCATTTTGAAGTCTGTTTTGTCAGATATGAGTATTACCACCCCAGCTTTTTTTTCATTTCTGTTTGCATGGAAACATTTTTTTCCATCCCTTCATTCTCATCCTGTTTGTCTTTTGTTCTGAGGTGGGTCTCTTGTAGATAGCCTATATTTGAGTCAGGTTTTCGTATCCTTTTAGCTACCCTGTGTCTTTTGATTGGAGCATTTAATCCATTTACATTTAAGGTTATTATTGATAGGTAATTATTTATTGCCATTTTATTTATAAATATATTTTTATTGATTTCAGAGAGGAAGGGAGAGAGAGATAGAAACATCAATGATGAGAGAGCATCATTTATTGGCTGCCTTCTGCACGCCCCCCTACTGGGGATCGAGCCCACAACCCCAGCATGTCCTTGACCAGAATCGAACCTGGGACTCTTCAGTCTACAGTCTGACGCTCTAACCACTGAGCAAAACTGGCTAGGGCTATTGCCATTTTAATTCTCTATGCCAATGATTCTCTCTTGGTTCTTCTCATTACAGCAGTCCCTTTAGCATTTCTTGCAGTGCTGGTTTGGTAGTGACAACCTCCTTTAGCCTTTTTTGCCTGGAAAGCTCTTTATTTCACCATCTATTTTGAATGATAGCCTTGCTGGATATAGTAATCTTGGTTTCAGATCTTTGCTTTTCATTACCTTGAATACTTCATGCCATTCCCTTCTGGCCTGTAGAGTTTCTGATGAGAAATCATCTGACAGCTTTATGGGAGCTCCTTTATAGATAACAAATTGCTTTTCTCTTGCTGCCTTTAAGATTCTCTCTTTGTCTTTTAATTTTGGCATTTTAATTATGATTGACTGGGGATGGGCCTGTTTGGGTTCTTCTTGCTTGACTCTGTGCCTCCTGAACTTGTGTGACATTTTCCTTCACCAGGTGAGGAAAGTTTTCTGCTGTTATTTCTTCAAACTCATTCTCTATCCCTTGCTCACTTCCCTCTCCTTGTGGCACTCCTATTACGTGAATATTGTTATGTTTCATGGTGTTCCACAGCTCCCTTGAGCTGTCCTGTTTTTTAATTGTTTTTTTCATTTTGGTTCTCTGATTGATTTTTTTTCTATCCTGTCTTCTAATTCACTGATCCAATCCTCGGCTTCCCCTAATCTGCTGTGTTTTCCTTCCACTGTGTTCCTGTTAGTGCTCTGACATTCATCATAGTTACTATCTTTTCTCATGCTGTTGAGCATCTTTGCCATCATTATTCTGAACTCTGTGATAAATTTCTTTTTAACGTTGAAAGTATTAGACATGCCCCCCTGTGTCCCCCATTGACCCCTTCTAGCCCACACCTGCCCCTGCCCCAGGCTTTCACCAACCTATTGTCTGTGTCCATGGGTTATGCATATATGCATACAAGTTCTTTAGTTGATCACTTCCCATCCACCCACCCTCCCCTGCCTTCCCTCTGAGATTCCACAGTCTGTTCTATGCTTCTGTGTCTCTGGAACTATTTTGTTCATCAGTTTATTCTATTCATTAGATTCAACATATAAGTGAGATCATGTGATATTTCTCTTTCTCTGACTGGCTTATTTCACTTAGCATAATACTCTCCAGGTCCCTCCATGCTGTCTCAAAAGGTAAGAGAGCCTTCTTTTTTACTGCTGCATAGTATTCCATGGTATAATTGTATCACAGCCTTTTTACCCACTCATCTACTGATGGGCACTTGGGCTGTTTCCAGATCTTGGCTATTGTAAGTTGTGTTGCTATGAACATAGGATTGCATACATTCTTTCTGATTAGTGTTTTGGGTTCTTAGAAGTGGAATCACTGGGTCAAATGGCAGTTCCATACTGAATTTTTTGAGGAAACTCTATACTGTTTTCCATAATGGCTGCACCAGTCTGCATTCCCACCAGCAGTGTACTAGGGTTCCCTTCACATCCTCAACAACATTTGTCATTTGTTGATTTGTTTTAGGTAGTCAGTCTGATAGGTGTGAGGTGATACCTCATTGTCATTTAAATTTGCATCTCTTTGATGATCAGTGACTTTGAGCATTTTTTTTCATATGTCTCTTGGTCATCTGTATGTCCACTTTGGAGAAGTGTCTGTTTAGGTCCTTTGTCCATTTTGGTAAATTTCTCATCTCCATTTCATTTAGCTCTTCTACTGGAGAATTCTCTTGTTATTTGAGGCTTGTTTTCTTATCTCCCCATTTTGACTGCCTGTTTGGGATTGTGACTCTATTAGATAGATCAGCTGTGTCTCCCAATCTCTAGTATAGGATAGTGTCAGATGCTGTTTCTGATTGGCCCGGCATGCCCTGTTTGGAGCATTCAGCAATCCACAGCTTGTGGCTCCCTCTGTTGGGGCTGGGTGCCTTTGGAAAGGACCAAGTTCTGCTTTTTCTAGCCCCAGGCCCTGAATTAGACCAGGCAAAGACTCAAAGTCTCTAGAAACCTGCCTCTGCCTGCAGTCTGATTGTATTTGGTCTCGATTAGCCTCAGGCTGTCAACCACCATGTGGGGCAAGAAGGTTTCCAACATGGTGGGGCAATTGCTTCTGCCTGCAGCCTTATTGTTATTCTCAGTCTCTCTTTTTTTAAAAAAAAATATATTTTATTGATTTTTTACAGAGAGGAAGGGAGAGGGTTAGAGAGTTAGAAACATCGATGAAAGAGAAACATCGATCAGCTGCCTCCTGCACACTTCCCACTGGGGATGTGCCCACAACCAAGATACATGCCCTTGACTGGAATCGAACCTGGGACCCTTCAGTCCACAGGCCGATGCTCTATCCACTTAGCCAAACCAGTTAGGGCTATTCTCAGTCTCTTAATGGGCCTCAGAAACTCCCCAGGGTGGGGCAAGGGGATTTCCAATAGGGTGGGGCAACTGCCGTGCCCCCCCCCCCGCCCCCCCAGGCAAAAACTGCCTGGATAACAAATGTCCCTCAGAGTAAGATGTCTTCTGCAGTGTGAGGGAATGACTCAGAATAGGAACCTGGGGTGTCTGCTTTCCAGGGTCTAACCCCAGAACTCCCAACCCTGGCTTTTGCTCATACAGCTCCAGTCCACTCTGCCCTCCCTCTGCTGGAGCCCAAGGTGAGTGTCTGTACACAAAATTTTGTGCATTGGTCCTTTAAGAGGTGCCTGCATTTCCAGCCATCTCTCCTTGCCAGACATCATCCCTAAAGCTTTTCACAGCCAGATGTTCTGTGAGCACCTTTCTCAGTTCTGGTGCTCTTGACTGGGGAACCCAGCTTGGGGTTTAGACTCCAGAATTCTCAATGGGAACCTCCAGAGCCGAGATATCTCTCCAGAATTTCAACTGCTGTCTGTGGAAGCCTGGCCAGCCTTTCGCTCCTCTGCACTTCCTACCAGTCTCCATGTGGTCTCCACTTTCTGTCCATGGTTATAGGGATCTCTCCAGCTAATCTTCAGTTGATTATTCAGGATGGTTTTTCTGTGTTTTAGTTGTAATTCCAGTTTCTTCCTGGGAGTGTGTCAGTGTAGCATCCACTTACTCTGCCGCCATTTTGGAATCTCCCAATAGATATTTATTTTAAATTAAAAAAAAACAACTCCCACTCTAGAAACATGTTTACTAATTTGTTGTTTATTTTCCACATATCATTTTCATTTGTATTTACACATATATATTTGTAATCTCAGCCATTTTAGATTTTTTTAAAGTTTAATTTTATATCACTTGTGACTTAAATGGCCACATCATTTTCCACAGTATACCTACGTCAGTGTAAGAAACATTCAAGCCTGTGAAGAATTTTTGTGTTTGAGCCAAACCTGTCAACAATTGCTGGGAAGTAAAATCTCAACAGATTGAGAAAATGCTCTAGAGCAGTGGTTCTCAACCCTCAGGCCCGTTAAATACAGCTCCTCATGTTGTGACCCAACCATAAAATTATTTTTGTTGCTACTTCAGAACTGTAATGTTGCTACTGTTATGAATCGTAATGTAAATATCTGATATGCAGGATGGTCTTAGGCGACCCCTGTGAAAGGGTCGTTTGACAGCCAAAGGGGTCACGACCCACAGGTTGAGAACCGCTGCTCTAGAGAATGGCAGTTTTGCACCTTATTTTATTACAAGAAAAAGAGAAGACATAAGTGGGTTACATGAAAGCCACTGGTGACAGTTTAGGGAGGTGGGAGAAAGTAAAGTGGGGGGGCAGTGGGGGGACCTCTGGGATTGGATAAGAAGTAAAATGATAAACACATACTTCTTTTACGTAGGTGGGTGCAGCATAGTTAACGGTCAGCGGTTAATAGCAATGAGGGGATTTGTGGTGTCCGATCTGGTGCAGTGCCTGCGCTTTGACATTGCAAAGGTGTGTTACTGCAGATGCAAAAAGACAGTGGACAGGCTCAATTAAGGTAAAGATTGACTTTTGTCAGGGAAGATTCTAGCCTAGGACATGACTACCTGCCATAAACTGCTTTTAGTTAAAAAGTTTTAATTTTAGGGAGACCATCCTTTGTAGTTACTTTCGTTCTCTGAGTTTTTAAGGCTGCCATGCAGGCCTCCCCTGAGGAGGAGGTATGTCAGGTTTAGTATGTCGCCTCTTTTTGTCTGCACCTAATATTTTCCTCTACTTTTGTGTTTTATGAATTTTACCATTTTAAAGTTGTTTGCAATGACAGTTTTCCAACATAAAACCTTTTTTCCCCCAAACAGAATTTCTGAGCATTCCATTTTTTTTCCCTCCTTAAAGTTGTAGGGACTGTTTTCTGATACATGGTGCCTCATATTTTGTGGGGAAAAAATATCTAAAGTATATCTTGGTGCAACCAAGTCCAGATGATACTGAACTCAGAGAAACGAATTTTAGTTGTTTTCAAACAAGAAGAGCTACATTCTTTCTTTAATTCTAAGTTAAACCATGTATGCATTATAGTTAAGTTCCTGGTGTTTTTTTTTTTCATTGACATGTTAGTATATTTTAAAGAAGTACATCCCTGGTCTAGCAGCACCAGGGACTTGCCAGGCCGTTATTCTGTGGAATAGCTGTGTGAGGATATAGATGGTCTTGTTTGCATTTTATTTTTATTGATTGATTTTAGAGAGAGGAGGAGAGAGAGAAAACATTGATTTGTTGTTCCACTTATTTATGCATTCATTGGTTGATTCTTGTATCTGCCCTGATTGGGGATTGAACCTGCAACCTTAGTGTATTGGGGGGTAGGGCGGGGAGCACTCTAACCAACTGAGCTACCTGGCCAGGGTTTATTTGTATTTTAACATAAACAGATTTGTGAACATTCACATACCTACTGAAGTCCACTCAGACCCCAGCTGACACCTGTTAACCTAAAAAATAAAAGGCCAAAGTGAGAGGCAGCAAACTTTCGTTTGGGATCCAAAAGAAATAGGTATTGGGGAAGCAGAGATTCAGGCAGAATCCCAGATATTGTTCCCATCAGGAAACCAAGGGAAGGGATATTTATGAGAAAGGAAGGGGAATAATTACACGAATAGAAGGAGGGAGTTTCTATGGGTGTTAATAAGCTAAGGATAGATGTCTGCAGGTGCAGATAGGATAACGCAGTGATACTAATTGTAAAGAGTGTCTGGGCTGGCCAGTTAGTTCAGGTGGTTAGAGTGTACTCCCGACACACCGAGGTTTCCAGTTCAATCCCCAGTCAGGGCACGTATAAGACGCAACTAATGAATGTATAAATCAGTGGGACAAATCGACGCTTCTCTCTCTCAAATCAATAAAAAATAAGAAAGAATGTCTGCTTTCCTGCTAGCTTTGCCAACAGCTGTTGAGACACAGTGCTGCGTCTGGCCCAGCGCAAAGGTTATGTTGCCTCCTGTGACATCCCAAAGGCTTGAGAAGCAAAACTTACAAAGCAGTTTCTCTGATGGCTGCTCGGATTCCATTCCGAAGTGGATCTGTTTGTTATTTTTACACACTAAAGGTTCAGTTACCTGAGCCAGGAGTTTCAGGAATCTAGCTAAGGTAAATGGAGAGACGCAGGCGAAATGAGACTACTTTATCGAGGGCCCGAGGCCACGCTGCCTGTATACCTGGCATGCCTGGTGGATGACGGGCTCCAAAAATAACATTGCCCCTCCCTTGGGGCAGCTTTCTTAGCACCTGTCTCTTCCCCACATGTGTCAACGGGTTGTTCAGTACACAGATGCTCAGAACTCCAGTCAAATGAAATACAGAGATGAGCAAAGTCTTTAGATACATAATTTTAATTTCCATAAAGAAAAATGCCATAGGCCGGCTGGAGTATCTCAGTTGGTTGAGCATCGTCCTGTGCACTGGTTTGATTCCAGGTCAGGGCACGCACCCAGTTTACAGGTCCCATCCCTGGTCGGGGCATGTACGGAAGGCAACAAGTAGATGTTTCTCACACTGATGCTTCTCTCTCTTTCCATCCCCACTCCTCTTCTCCCTCCCTCCCTCCCTCTTTCTCCATTCCTTTCTCTAAGCATGTTCTTGGGTGAGGGTTAAAAAAGAATAAAAGCCTGGCCAGTGTGGCTCAGTGGTTGAGCATTGACTCATGAATGAGGAGGTCACCCCATGAATCAGGAGGTCACAGTTCGATTCCCTATCAGGGCACATGCCTGGGTTGTGGGATCCATCCCCAATAGGGGCCGTGCAGAAGGCAGCCAATCGATTTTCTCTCTCATCAGTGTTTCTATCTCTCTCTCCCTCTCCCTTCCTCTCTCTGAAATCAATTTTTGAAAATATAAAGAAAAAATAAAATGACATACACAAAGTTATGAGACAAATAGGAAATAGGACTGGGGGTGAAGCTGAGGATTTATAAATGCAAGAAAAAGGCTTAATGTTCGCAATAGGAATCTTCCTGATGCATGAGGATGTGAGCAAATGAAGTGAACAGGCAATATGTGAAAAACATGTCCAAAGATGATCTTTTTTTAACAAATTGATTTCAGAGAGGAAGGGAGAGATAGAAACATTAACGATGAGAGAGAATCATTGACTGGCTGCCTCCTGCACACCCCCCACTGGGGATCGAGCCCACAGCCCAGGCATGTGCCCTTGGCTGGAATCGAACCTGGGACCCTTGAGTCCGCAGGCTGACGCTCTATCCATTGAGCCAAACCGGTGAGGGCACTGGTTGATTCTTGTATGTGCCTTGACCAGAGATTGAACCTGCAACCTTGGCTTTTTGGGGTGATGCTCTAACCAACTGAGTTACCTGGCCTGGGTTCTAGAGGCTTCATTTAAGGACATAAAGGGCACCGTGTTAAATGTGCACAAGATTTTTTTATGTTTCTCTTAGTTTCTTCCTCTCCCTCCCTTTATGGTGTGATTGTGGAAGGGGAGGAGGAGAAACTCTACTAAAATGAGTTCTGGGTCCTGTAGAGTCTGGAACATCGTTCTACATATCTCCTCCACCTTCTCAGTGCTGCCCTCCTTCCAGATGTGAAACAGAGGTTACATGTGTTCGGTGTTGTAGGAGCCGGTGACGTTCAAGGACGTGGCTGTGGTCTTCAGTGAGGAGGAGCTGGGGCTGCTGGATTCTGTCCAGAGGAAGCTGTACCGAGATGTGACCCTGGAGAACTTCCGGAACCTGGTCTCAGTGGGTGAGAACGGGTGCCCTCTGTAACGTGGCTTCGTCCATTGAGCAGGGTTTCTCAGTTGACACTGTTGACACTGTGGGCCAGGTAATTGTTGTGGGGACTGTCTGTGCCTTGTAGGATGTTTGCTAGCATCCCTGGCCTCTGCCCACTACTTCCCGGCTTCAGGACCCCGTAGAGACCAGTACTCCCGTCTATTAGGAACATAGAGACAAGAGGTTTCTAGTCTTTGTTCCAGGGCAAACACTTGTCTTTTGTAAATTAACTAGAAATGAACAGTTGAGCTTGCCTGTACCTGGCTCCTTATTTCACATATCTTTTTTTTAATCCTTACCAGAGGACATGTTTTTATTGATTTTAGAGAGAGAAGCAAGAGGGAGAGAGAGGAGAGAATCATCGGTTGCACCCTCCCCACCCTCGTATGCATAGTCTTAGTAATGCCCTGACCAAGAATCGAACCTGTACAGGACGACACTCCACTGGCCAGGGCTCATATATCTTTTATTAAACCTGTGGGTCATGACCCACTGTGGAGTCATGAAATTAATTTAGTAAGTTGCATCAAAATGTTTGAGGGGTAGAGCCTTCCATCATAGGATTAGAACCCCAATTTTTTTAGTACTTTTTACCTTTAATGCCCCACTTAAATCTTGTCTTTTCACAGGGCATCTCTTCTCTAAACCAGATGTGATATCCCAGTTGGAGAGAGAGGAGCAGCTTTGGATGACAGAGATACAAACTCAAAGGGGTGGGCATTCAGCAGAAAATTGTGCAGCCAGAGTCCTTGAAGGTAAGAACCCATTATTCTGTCTCTCTTCTGGGTGATCTGTTCTCCACAAGGCAACCTGAGAGACCCTTGGAAAACACCAGTCACAGACCCTGGCCAGGTAGCTCAGTTGGTTAGAGCATCGTCTGGAAACACCAAGGCTGTGGGTTCAATCCCAGGTCAGAGCATATGTAAGAATCAGCCCATGAATGTCTACATGAGTGGAATAACAAATTGATGTCCCTCTCTCTCTCTGTCTCTCTCTAAAATCAATAAATAAAAAACAAACAAACATCAGTCACATTATGTCTCTCCTCTGCTTACAGCCTCCACTGGCTTTCCGTTTCCCTCCAAACAGCACCCAATGTATTGAAGGGGCCAGGAAGGCCCTGTCGTGTCGGCCCATTCACCTGGCTGTACCACTGTACATTTTTCTCCTTTCATTTCCCTCCCTTTGATGCTGCCAACTTGACTTGTTCCTGACATTTGGCGATTATGCTTCTGCATCAGGGTCTTTTACTTCCTTTTCTCTGGCTGGAATGCTGCTTTCCCATAAACCCCCAACCACTCTCTTACTCACTCACGTCTCTCCTCAGAAGTCATTTCATCCAAGTCCTTCTGTGACCACTCACTTCCCGTGTTCCACCCTGGCCGGTGTGACTCAGCTGGTTGAGTGTCGTCCTCCCAGTTCGATTCCCAGTCAGGGCACATACCCCAGTTGTTGGTTCGATCCCCAGACTGGGAAGCAACCTATTGATGTCTCTCACACCGATGTTTCTCTCTCTCCCTCTCCCTTCCTGTCTCTCAAATCAATAAAAATATATTTTAAAAATAAAATATTGTCTTCTCTTTACTCTCCACATCCTTAACTCACCTAAGCCATTAGTTGGACATCCCCTGAAGGCTTCTGGACTGCCAGAGGGATGTCTCACTGCCAGTTTAGGCCCCTGGGGGAGTGGGCCTAACCCGTCAGTCAGACATCCCCCAAGGGGTCCTGGACTTTAAGAGTGCACAGGCCAGGCTGAGGGACCCCCTGAGTGCATGAATTTTCGTGCACTGGGCCTCTAGTTGTATTATAATTACCTACACTATTCAGTACAAGAACATGCTGTGCAGGTTAGTGGCATAGGAGCAATAGGCTATACCATACAGCCTAGCTAGTGCACTCTGTGATGTTTATATAATGACATACCCATCTCTCAAAATATATCCCTTTAAGTGTGCCTGACTCTGGGTGTGTGTGTGTGTGTTTTCCGTTTACTTTGGTTTAATGTGCTCTTGTTTTTCTAGTTTCTTGGAGACCTGTGTTGTGTATAAATGTCTCTTTAAGTACTCTTTTAGTAGCAAGTCACAAATTCATTATCATTTAGTTCACAATGCCCTTTATAATGTCTCCTTGTTTTTTGATGCAGTTTATTTGGTAGTGTCTTAATTCTGATTTAATTCAGTTGTGGTTAGAGCATAATTTGTATGACTTGAGTCCTTTTGCAATTGTTACAACTCGTTTCATGACCCAGAATATGGTATCTTTTGGAATAGGTTCCATGTGCACCTGAAAAGAGTGTTATCTGATGTTGGTTGATAGTATTGTTCAAGTTTTCTATATCTTCACTCAGTTTCTACTTATTTTGCTATTTATTGAGAAAGTGAATTTGAACACCAATTCCAGGTGTGCAAGTTGTACAGTGAAGGACTGTAGTTGAGGTATATATTTAGCTGATTTGTGTAGATACTACTCTGAATCAGTAGCTATAGCTGAAGAGGAGACTTTTAACTTACCATTTTTATAGGCAAGAAAATAATTTTCTCCTTTTCTGAAAACTTCCAGGGATGTTTTTATGTTGCTCTGCAGCTGGCTGATGTCTACCTCCTACCCTATTAGACCTGTAGTTCTAAATGAATCTCATCAATGCTCAGCCTGAGGTGGTACCAAATTTAATGCCATTTTGTGTGGCTTTTTCTCAGTTGGATGCTCTCTTGTTTGCTCTGACCGGTTTTCAGGAATCTCACAGTTGTTTTTGCTGGTCTCGAGTGGTGTTTTTATATTTCAGTGGGGGAACAAGGACTGGGGGCTTCCCTGCCCGCTTTCTTGCTGATGTCACTATCTGTCCTTAATTTTTTCAGGAGGGAATGAAAATGAGATGGAGACTCTTGGTGAAGCGGGAGGAAGGTGCCTTTCTTTGGGAGAGCTCTCCTGCTGGCAAATCAGGAGACATGTTGTGAGTAAATTAACGAAAAGTCAAGTCTCCATGCTACCTGTTCAAGAAAAGAGTTCTCAGTTCCCCAAACAACTTAATTCCCCTGGTCAGGTGGGGGCAGGAATCTCCATTCAGGAAGACAGCTGTGTAATGAGTCTTATGGAGAATCATTCCAGTATTAATGAAAGTCAAGCGTTTACAACAGGGAGAGCTCAGAATTCTCGGAGTAACATATACCTGAACGAGACACAGAATTATCAGAGAAGTTGTAAGCAGATGCCAGTGAAAAACGAGTTATGTATATTTGCTCCATGTGCTAACATCTTCACTTGTAATTCACACCACCATGACGATGATGTAGTACACAAAAGAGAGAAAGCTCACAGCAACAAAGATTGTGGTGAAGACATCTCAAATGTATCACCTCTTGCCCAGCTCAGTATAATCCACACGGGACAGAACACCTACCAGTGTAGTGAATGTGGAAAAGTATTCAGTGACAGCTCCAGACTTGAAGTTCACCAGCAGTCACACTTGGCAAAGAAGTCCCTTAACTGTAGTACACGTGAGGATACCAGTTATCGCTCAGCCATTCCCCTTCAACAATATGTTCACGCAAGAAAAAAACGTTATTGGTGTCATGAGTGTGGAAAGTGTTTTAGTCAGAGCTCAAATCTGCAAACTCATCAGAGAGTCCACACGGGGGAGAAACCCTATTCGTGCGTAGAGTGTGGGAAGAGCTTTAATCAGACCTCACATCTGTACGCTCACTTGCCTATTCACACAGGAGAGAAGCCCTATCGATGCCAAAGTTGTGGGAAGGGCTTCAGTCGTAGCACAGATCTTAATATTCACTGCAGAGTCCACACTGGAGAGAAACCTTACAAATGCGAGATATGCGGAAAGGGCTTCACACAGAGATCACATCTTCAGGCCCACGAAAGAATCCACACGGGAGAGAAACCATATAAATGTGCAGATTGTGGTAAACGCTTCAGTTGTAGCTCAAATCTTCACACCCATCAGAGAGTCCACACTGAGGAGAAACCGTACAGGTGCGATGAGTGTGGGAAGTGCTTTAGTTTGAGCTTCAATCTTCACAGTCACCAACGAGTCCACACAGGAGAGAAACCATATAAATGTGAAGAATGCGGGAAAGGTTTTAGCTCAGCCTCAAGTTTCCAGAGCCATCAGAGGGTTCACACGGGAGAGAAACCGTTTCGATGCAATGTGTGTGGCAAAGGCTTCAGTCAGAGTTCCTATTTTCAAGCCCATCAGAGAGTCCACACTGGAGAGAAACCCTACAAATGTGAGGTGTGTGGGAAGCGTTTCAACTGGAGCTTGAATCTTCACAATCATCAGAGAGTCCACACAGGAGAGAAACCCTACAAATGTGAAGAGTGTGGTAAGGGCTTCAGCCAGGCCTCAAATCTCCAAGCCCATCAGAGTGTCCACACTGGGGAAAAACCATTCAAATGTGAAGCGTGTCAGAAGCGATTCAGTCAGTCTTCACATCTTCAGGCCCACCAGAGAGTGCACACTGGAGAGAAGCCATATAAATGCGATACCTGTGGTAAGGCCTTCAGCCAGAGGTCAAATCTTCAAGTCCATCAGATCATTCACACCGGGGAGAAGCCATTTAAATGTGAGCAGTGTGGGAAGGAATTCAGCTGGAGTGCTGGGCTCAGTGCTCATCAGCGGGTCCACACAGGAGAGAAGCCCTACACGTGTCAGCAGTGCGGTAAGGGCTTCAGTCAGGCCTCCCATTTCCACACACATCAGAGGGTCCACACTGGAGAGAGGCCGTACATATGTGATGTATGTTGTAAGGGCTTCAGCCAGAGATCACATCTTGTTTATCATCAGAGAATCCACACTGGAGGGGATCTGTAGGCATGCGAGGTGCGACATGGCCTTTAGTTTGAGTTCACATCTTGGTCCCCATGAGAGAGTCTGTGCTGGTGAACGTGGAAAGCTCCTTCAGAACTCAGGAGCCTCGAGGAATGGCCACGGGAAAGCAGCTCTATAAGACGTGTCTCAACAACGCAGTTGGAGGGGTGAATTCTTTGTAAACATCAGATTTCACATGAGAGAAACTGGTTTCATAAAATGGTAAATGGTTACACCAGAGTTTTCAATGTCCCGGTTCCGAAGAACACAACAGAAGGATCTTACATTTCATTGGAGTCACCCAGAAGAGAGGGCGTATGAATGGAGATCATGTGCAGCACTGGAACAAAAGTATATGTGGCAGATTTGACGGACAAATAAAATTTAAGCCAACTACAATGTAATCTCCATGTAATAGAGGTGTTTTTCACCACTACCACTATGTCTGCCTTGTAGAACTGCTTGGCTTGTATGAGATGCCCATTAATTACTGAACAAAGTAGAGAAAACCATTATAATGACAAGTATTTGAAAATTCTAGTCAGTTCCCTACCTTAAATTCATAACAGCATACGCAAAAGGAATCCTGTAATGCTGCCATCCACAATAATACAAATTAATTTCAATAAGACTTCTGAATGGCTCCTATTCCCCATTCAGCCTCTGTTTTTTATACAGTGTATTATCTGTGTGTACAGTATAATCTTAATCATTGGTTTGTATTTTATAGACTGAAAAGTACTGGTTTTTATCAATCTATTAACATTATACTGAATTTATACAATTATAAATTTTGATCCCTAATTCATTAGGGCACAGTTTTACTGTAACTCTTTGAAAATGTTAAAAGTAGTTACTAATGACAGAAAGTTTTAGTGAACTTGAACTGTGAGTAATCGGTTTCTTCTCATTTTCATGCAAACTTAGGTCAAAGTGCTTATGCATAGCTCTTCATCCATCGCGACTTTTAAGGCAGGGGCCTTGGCAGATTTCATGGACATCACTTTGTCACATTCCACCCTCATTCTTCCTGCTAAAATGGGGAGGGGGAAGCAGGATAAGAAAGTTTTTAAAAATTTTTATTGAAATTTCACTATCTGTAACAGTTTAGGTAAATAGTCACTTTCACAGCATTCCGTGTTCAACGCTTTCTCTTGGTCGAAGTGGACAACATTAGCTGGTCAGTAGTATCAAAATACCCTGTGACCCAGCAACCCTACCACTGGAGATTTTGCTTAGACTATAGAAAAAAGTTAGATCGTACACAACAATGTTTATACTGAATTCAATAAAAAGAAGTATCTGTAAAATATTTAAATTTTGTTTGAATAGTATACAGCAATAAGAAATGTGGTGTGATGGTGGTCTCCTCTTGAAGTTACAACATGCTGGACCCCTATAATTCACAAAGGATTTCCTGCTCAACATACTCATGTCTGAGAGCTGCACACTGAAACGAGGGGACACACCTGAGTGAACCGCGGAGATGGTGCGAGGGGAGGCGGGGGCGAAGGCCAGGGACAGAAGCTGTGACCAGTCTAGCACTTGCTGAAGCCCCCAGCAGACACAATGGCGTTCAAGGACGGAGGTCAATCCCACTGGGCTAACCAGAGGGACAGGGACAACGATGGGGCCTGGGGGGCTGGCACACATTGAGGCTGGGCACAGGGTCAAGATCAGAGAAGCAGTGCAGAGGGTGTAGCGTCCCACAGCCTGCTAGAGGACTTCAGACATGAATACCCACCCACCCCACCCCCGTTGCCTGCTGGGTAGACAAAGTGCTGAAAACTTTCCATCCAAGGGGTCTGTCCTCACTGTGGCTAAACTGTCCTAGGAAGGACAGAGCTGCGGATGTGTGATCCTTCTTCCCCTGCCAACCCCTCCCCCACCCGTCAAGGTGCAGACTTGGGGGGGTTGGGGGGGCCTCCTGGTCCACTCAGTGTGGCTCTGCCTAACAGGAAGGCAGTGCTGGGAATACACAGGAGGCCCAAAGCCCAAAACTTCAATCCACAGGATGGTGGGTTGTCACCTTAGAATGAGGTAAAAGGACACCCCCTCCTCAGGGAGGTTGGGGCATGTTCCATGGCAGAGCCAACATGCCAACAGGGATCCCAGAAGCCCCAGCAGAGCAAGTAAGAGAGAAAAAAAAGCTGTGCTTCAGCCCACCTCCTGGAATAGAAACTTCTTCCTATCAACTTATACACTGAAGTGTAAAATCCTTAAAGTTTTCATTCCCGCAAATGTCCAGGCAGACAAATAATTCAGCACAATGAGTACATGGTACCTCCACCCTGGCCGGCTACCTCAGTTGGTTAGAGCATTGTCTCAATACACCAAGCAGTAGGTTGGATTCCCGGTCAGGATACATATGAGAACCAACCAATGAATGCAAAAATAAGGGGGACAACAAAGCAATATTCTCTCCCCTCCCCCTCCCTATCACATCAATAAACATCCTCAAGTGGTGGTTACAAATAATAAAAAATACGGAGATTTCCACAATACGTATATAATACATTAATCCTCACCAGAGTATATGTTTATTGATTTTAGAGAAAGTGAACGATTGAGAGAGAAAAACATTGATATGAAACGGATTGCTTGTCTCTATGTGCCCCAAGCAGGGATCGAACCTGCAACCTTTTGGTGTACGGGATAACACTCCAACTAGCGGAGCCACCCGGCCAGGGCTAGAATCCATATTTTTTCTTTTTCTTTTTTTAAAATATATTTTATTGATTTTTTACAGAGAGGAAGGGAGAGGGATAGAGAGTTAGAAACATCAATGAGCGAGAAGCATCGATCAGCTGCCTCCTGCACGCCCCCTACTGGGCATGTGCCCACAGCCAAGGTACATGCCCTTTGACCGGAATCGAACCTGGGACCCTTGAGTCCGCAGGCTGACACTCTATCCACTGAACCAAACCGGTTAGGGCTAGAATCCATATTTTTTAAGTGAAACAATTTTATGTGGTTTACAGGGGAAGCTTTATGATACAGGTAGGCAAGGCTACAGACCCTCCCCTCCTCTCCTGTTACACCCACAGCCCACACAGCCAACAGCCCACACACAGCCAACAGCCCACACTCAGCTCAGTCTACACTCATAGCCCACACTCACAGCCCACACAGCCAACAGCCCACTCAGCTCACAGCCCACACAGCCAACAGCCCACTCAGCTCACAGCCCACACAGCCAACAGCCCACTCAGTTCACAGCCCACACAGCCCACAGCCCACACTCAGCTCAGTCTACACTCATAGCCCACACTCACAGCCCACACAGCCAACAGCCCACACTCAGCTCACAGCCAACAGCCCACACTCAGCTCACAGTCCACAGCCCACACTCACAGCCCCTTTTCCCTCAGCCAGTTGACAAGGGCGGATCAGAACAGAATTTCCAGGATGACCTGCTGCTCTCCCCACACTGGTGGCATTATTGGAACAAATGCTCAGATAGGATTCCGCCCTGTCTGTGCTTCATTTCACTCAAGTAGTGACAGGCAGCCTCGGACCCAGTGTCTAGTATCAAAACTGGTGAAAGTATTGATTATAAGCCATCATCTATCACAAGACCACCAGGAGGTGGTTGTCTCTTTGTCAATCATCAGTACCTGAGTTATAGTATAAAAAAAGTACTGTAACAGGTCTGTTAGCAGAGATTAATCTGTGCAAAATTGCTGGGTCTTCTGTTCCCCTCCAACCCAGCCTTCCTGTAAGTGAATTACCTTATGATAAACTGTCATATTCTGTGGAGGTGCCTGCTTCGTTTGTCATTCCGGAGGCACTCACTCATCACCATGGCCATAACACCTTTGCCCACTATCAGACACCATATGAACATTAATCAAAGGAAAGCTGAGGCTGTTAGAAAAATGCAAATTAAAGCTATAAAATACCACTACCCAACCAGCAGAATAGATAAAATTTAAAAATACAATATTGCCCTGGCCTGGCGGCTCAGTTGGGTGGGGCGTCATCCCAGACACTGAAAAGTGGCCGGCACGTGCCTAGGTGGCGGTTTCGATCCCTGGTCAGGGCATGTACGGAGGATTGATGTTTCTCTCACATCAATGTTTCTCTCTCTTCTTTCCCCTGTCCTCTCTCTAAAAATCAATAGAAACTTATCTTTGGGTGAGGATTAAGAAATAAAAATGCTGACAATATCAAGTGCTAGTGAGAATGGGGAGCAACTGCATCTCTTACAAGTTACTGGTAGGAGAGAAAACGGTACAGTCACTCTAGAAAAGAGTTGGGGAGTCTTTTTAAGAATGAAACATACAACTACCATATGACCGGGACATCGTGCTCCCGGGAATTCATCCTGTAGAAATGAAAATGTATCCACACAAAAGCCTATAGACAAATGTTCACAGCAGCTCTATGTATAACAGGCAAAATTCCAGGAAGAGAGAACATATTCAGTGGTTAGGGTTGGAGGAAGGATCTGACTAGTACAAAGGAGGGACACAGGTGGGCCAGTTCTGCATTCTGACTACAGTCAGTTACCAGAATCTATACAAATCTATACAAGGGATACAATTTCATAGTCTGTCTCTCTCTCTCTCTCTCTCTCTCTCTCTCTCTCTCTCACACACACACACACACAGTGCATGCAAACACTGATGAAAATATGCAACTACCATCTGACCTTCTGACTCAGCATTTGCACTTCTGGGCATGCATCCCAGAGAAACCTATGTCCACACAAAAACCTACACATGCGCACAGCAGCTTTATCTGCAGTAGCCAAAAATATAATCACATGAATGTCCTTCAACAGGTGATTAATCAAATCGTGACACATACATACCATAAAATACTACTCAGCAATAAGATGGGCAAATTAAACACAATTTGGACGAATAGCCAGGGAATTTTGAGGCCAGAGGCAGGGGGGGGGGGGGGAGGTTTAATGTGGTAAGATTCTATTTATGTAACATTCCAGAAATGACAAAATCATGGAAATGAACAACAGCTCAATGGTCCTAACAGGTTAGGGTTGGGGTGAGGGAGCGGCAGGAAGGTAAGTGTGGTTACAAATGGGCAAGAATTGTCAATATCTGTTCACTGACTGTTGTAGTGCGTAGATGAATCTACGCAGGTGATAAAATAGTATAGCACTTAATTCACAACTGAGTACCAGTGAAACTAAAGAAATGTGATTAAGGTCAGTGGGTTGTATAAATGTTAATGGCTTGCTTGTAATATACCATCACTTTGCAAAATGTTACCATTTGGAGAAAGTGGACAAAGTGTACAAGATGTATGTCTTTATTATGTCTTACAACTGCATGTCAACCTAAATTATCTCAATAGAAGTTTCAATTAAAAAATGGTTGAAAGCAAAAAAAGATTTGTAGTTTAGTTGATAATATTGTGTCAATGCCAATTTCCTGGTTTTAAAACCAGAAATGTACAGTGGTGTGAAGGGTACTTGTGAGCACATTGTTTTTTGTAATGTCTTGTGTCTTAAAGTACTAAGAAAAGTCAAAATGGTTATATTAATATAAGACATAGTAAACTTCAGAGTAAAGAAAATTACCAATGATAAAAGGGTACATTATATAATGATACAGGATCAATTCATTAAGTGAACCTAATTCTAAATGAATAAACACCTAACAATAGAATTTCAAAATAGCTAAAAGAAAAAGCTGGTGAATCTGAAAGGAGAAGTAGACAAATCCACAATTATATATGGAGGCATCAGTATTCTTCTTTCAGTAATATACAGAATTGTTAGGCAGAATATCAGCAAAGATACAGAAGAACTGAACTATGCCACCAACCAATTGGATATAATTGACATTTATGTAGAATATTCCACCTGGTGACAATGAAAATGACAACAGAACAGACATTCTTTTGATGGACACATGTAACAGTCACCAAGATAGATCATGCTCTTGGGTCATAAACAAACCTCAATAAATTTAAAATAATTAAAATCATAACATATTATCAGAGCACAAGAGAATTAAACTAGAAACAAATAACAGAAAGAAAACAGAAACATCTCTAAACATTGGAAATTAAACAAAATACTTGTAAATAACCCATGGATCAAAGATGATGTTTCAAGGGAAATTAGAAAAATATGTTAAAGAAAACAGCCCTGCTGGATAGCTCAATTGGTTTGAGTGTTGTCCCCATACTCCAAGGTTGTGTGTCTAGTTCATGGTCGAGACATATACAGGAGTCAATCAGTGAGTGCATGGATAGGTGGAACAACAAATTGATCTCTCTCACTCTTTCTCAATAAATAAAAAACTTTTAAAAAGAAAATATAAGATAATAAAATTTGTGCAGTGCAGCTAAGCAGTGGCTTATAGCATTAGATGCTTCCATTAGAAATGAAGATAGGACTCAAGTCCATAAGTTTGCATTTTAGGAAAGTCAAAAGAATATCAATGAGAAAAATCAATTAAACTGAAAACTGTGTTGTTTTTCTCAAGAAGATCAATGAACTTGATAAACCTCTACCAAGAATGGCAAAGAAAAAAAGAGAAAAATAAAAATCAGAAATGAGAGAGAGGCTATCACAACAGACACTACAGACATTAAAAGGATATTAAGGTAATAATATGAAAAACGCTGTACATATAAATCAACAGCTTAGATGAAAGGAATCAATTCCTCCAAAACCCAACACCAATCTTTTTTTTTTAAATATATTTTATTGATTTTTTACAGAGAGGAAGGGAGAGAGATAGTCAGAAACATCCCTTCCTCTCTATAAAAAAATCAATAAAATATATTTTTGAAAAAATAGAAAGGGGAGAAAGAACACAGGCATAAAGAATAAAAATGGCAACAAACAAGTACCTGTCAATAATAACCTTAAGTGTAAATGGTTTAAATGTTCCAATCAAAAGACATAGAGTAGCTGAATGGATAAGCCATATATATGCTGTCTAAAAAAGACCCACCTTAGAACAAAGGACTCACACAAACTGAAGGTGAAAGGGTGGAAAAAAAATTTTCAGGCAAATGGAAATGAATAAAACAGCTTGGGTAGCAATACTTACATATGACAAAACAGACCTCAAAGTGAAGGCCATAACAAGAGATAAGGAAGGCCACTTCATAATACTAAAGGAATCAATAAAACAAGAGGCTACAATTCTGATAAACATATATGTATCCAATACAGGAGCATCTAAATATACAATAAAACTTCAGGAGGATATCAAGGGAGAGACCCACAGCAATACAATCATAGTAGGGGACTTTAATACCCCACTGACATTACTGGATAAATCTTCTAGACAAAAAAATCAACAAGGAACAGCAATCCTAAATGACACTCTAGAACAGATGGAACTGACATCTTCAGAACATTCCACCCCAAAGCTACAGAATATATATTCTTCTCTAGTGCACATGGGACATTTTCAAAGATAGAGCACATGTTAGGACACAAGCTAAGTCTCTACAAATTTAAGAAGACTGAAATCACATCAAGCATTTTCTCAGACCACAATGGCATGAAATTAGAAATCAGCCACAATAAAAAGGCTCAAATACATGGAGGCTAAATAGCATGCTATTAAACAATGAATGGGTTACCAAAGAGGTCAAAGAAGAAATTTAAAAAAATCCTAGAAACAAATGAACATACAACAATCCAAAATCTATGGAACACAGTGAAAGCAGCCCTGAGAGGGAAGTTCATAGCTCTACAGGCCTACCTCAAAAAAAAAAAAAAAAAAAAAAAAGAGAAAAAGAAAGGAAAATTGATAATAAGTTATCTAACACTACAACTTAAAGAATTAAAAAGAGAACAACAAGAAAAGCCCAGAACAAGTAGAAGGAAGGAAATAATAAAGATCAGAGTGGAAATAAATGACATAGAGACAAAAAAACAATACAAAAGATAAATAAAATGGAGAGCTGGTTCTTTGAAAGGATAAACAAGATTGATGAATCTCTAGCCAGGCTCATCTGGAAACAAAAAGAGAGGACCCAAATAAACAAATCAGAAACAAAAGGGGTAAAGTAACAACTGACCCTACAGCAATTTGAAGGATTGTAATAAAATACTATGAATGAATTTACTCCAACAAATGGGACAACCTGGACAAAATGGACATATTCCTAGAAAAATACAACCTTCCAAAACTCCATCAGGAAGAATCAGAAAACCTGAATAGGCTGATAACTACTGATAAAATTGAAGCAGTAATAATAATAAAAAAAAGCTCCCAATAATCAAAAGCCCTCGTCCAGATGGATTCATAGGGGAGTTTTATCAAATATTTAAAGAAGAAATAACACCTCTGCTCCTCAAACTATTACCAAAAATTCAAGAGGAAGGAACACTTCCAAACTCTTTCTATGAGGTCAGCATCATCCTAATTCCAAAACCAGATAAAAACATGACAAAGAAAGAGAATTACAGGACAATATCCCTGGTGAATATAGACACTAAAATCCCCAATAAAATTTTAGCAAATTCAGCAATACATTAAAAAGATCATACATCATGACCAAGTGGGATTTATTCCAGGGATGCAAGGCTGGTACAATATTTGCAAATTAATAAATGTGATACAGCACATAAATAGACTGCAAGACAAAAATCACATGATCATATCAATCAATGCAGAAAAAGCATTCAACAAAATTCAACACCCCTTTTTTAAAAATCCTCAATCGAGGATAATTTTTCCATTCATTTTTAGAGAGAATGGGAGAGGGAGAGACAGAGAAGAATACCAATGTGCCAGAGACACATCGATCAGGGCCAGGAGCCTGCAAGCAAGGTACGTGCCCTTGACCAGAATCAAACCTGGGACTCTTCAGTTTGAAGGCCGATGCTCTATCTACTAAGCCAAACTGGCCAGGTTCCAACATCCTTTTTTGATAAAAACTCTCAGCAAAGTGGGAATAGAGGGAACATACCTCAACATAATAAAGGCCATGTATGACAAACCTACAGCCAACATCATACTCAATGGGCAAAAACTAAAACCATTTCCCCTAAGAACAGGAACAAGACAAATTTTTTTTTTTACTGTTTCACTTCATTACGGCTGTGTATGTGCTCCATGTGAGTGATGTAGGTGCTTATGTAGGTGGGTTCCGACTTATGGTGAAAATCGTGTTAGGTCGCGCCATAGGAACGGATCTCTGATGTAACCTGAGGACCTACTGTAGTTATTCTATTTGTAATAGGTATTATTCTCCATCAAGTTAAACATTTCCAGGCCACTTCTACTTGTTAGGCAGTGGTTTGCGGTCATGGTCATTTAGCAGGAAATAAACTTCCTGACCCCATAGAGCAGTGGTTCTCAACCCTCCTAATGCTGCGACCCTTTAATACAGTTCCTCATGTTGTGGTGACCCCCAATTTCATTGTTACAAATTGAACATAATTAAAGCATAGTGATTAATCACAAAAACAAATGTAATTATATATGTGTTTTCCGATGGTCTTAGGTGACCCCTGTGAAAGGGTCGTTTGACCCCCAAAGGGGTCGCAACCCACAGGTTGAGAACCGCTGCCATAGAGCTTACGCTCTCATGGACATGGATTTCCATCATTTTACCTTTGCTAAGGTCCTGGCTTTATTTTTAAGGCCTCTACCCTATGTAGATTTTAGTGAAAGTGGAGGTTCTGATAAACAAACAATATCACTCTTATAGGGTTTCTCTGGGGTGCATTCTCTTAAGAACTGACATTTTAAGCTCTGCTAGAATACTGACCACATTCATGTAACAAAGAGGTTTCTTCCAATGGGATGCAGATGATTGTAAAAAACAAAACAAAGCCCAACTCACGCCTGAATTCTTAAAACAAAACTTTCTGTATCTAATCTCTGCAGTGTAGACTATCTGATGGAAGTCCGAAGTCTAAGTTCTGAAGAACACTGTTATCACACTCATCACTTGTAGTGGACATATCTCCATTATATATACTACGATGAACCTGAAGACTTGAGGTCTGACTAAAGCCTGTCCCACATGTCTCACATTTCCATGGCTTCTTCCCACTGTGAACTTGCTGATGAACTTGAAGACTTGAGGTCTGACTAAAGGTCTTCCACACATAGCACATTTGTAGGGTTTTGCTCCTGTGTGGTTCCTCTGATGAACATGAAGACATGAGCTCTTCATAAAGCCCTTCCCACACTCTTCATAAGTAAGACTTCTTGGCAGTGTGGACTCGCTCATGGTCTTGAAGATGTAACCTCCAACTGAAGCTCTTTCTACATAGCACATTTGTAGGATTTGTCTCCTCTATGGACTTGCTGATAGGCTTGAAGATGTGAACTCCGCCTGAAGCTCTTCCCACACACAGAACATTTATAGGGTTTCTCTCCTGTGTGGACTCGCTCATGGTCTTGAAGATTTGAACTCCAACTGAAGCTCTTCCCACACACAGCACATTTGTAGGGTTTCTCCCTAGTGTGAACGCGCTGATGAGCTTGGAGACTTGAGATGCGACTGAAGCTCTTCCCACACACAGCACAATTGAAGGGTTTCTCTCCTGTGTGGATCCTCTGGTGAACATGAAGACACGAGCTCCACATGCAGCCTTTCCCACACTGATCACATTTGTAGGTTTTCTCACCAGTGTGCACACGCTGATGGGACTGAAGCTGTGAGTTCCAACTGAAGCTATTCCCACACATACCACATTGGTAGGGTTTCTCTCCAGTGTGGACTCGCTGATGAACTTGAAGATTTGAACTCTGACTGAAGCTCTTATCACACACAGAACATTTGTAGGGTTTCTCTCCAGTGTGAACTCGCTGATGGGCTTGAAGATGTGCACTCCGACTGAAGCTCTTACCACACACAGCACATTTGTACAGTGCGTCTCCTGTGTGCACTCGCTGATGATCTTGAAGAGGTGAACTCTGACTGAAGCCCTTCCCACACATAGCACATTTGTAGGGTTTTTCTCCTGTGTGGATTCGTTGGTGAGACTGAAGAGTTGAGGTATGACTGAAGCTCTTACCACACACAGCACAATTGTAGGGTTTCTCTCCAGTGTGTACTCGCTGATGGACTTGAAGCTGTGAACTCCGACTGAAGCACTTACCACACACAGCACATTTGTAGGATGTGTCTCCTGTGTGGACTCGCTCATGGGCTTGAAGATCTGAACTCCGACTTAAGCCCTTCCCACAAACACCACATTTGTAGGGTTTCTCTCCTGTGTGGATTCTCCGATGAACATGAAGACATGAGCTCCACATAAAGCCTTTCCCACACTCTTCACATTTGTAGGGTTTCTCTCCCGTGTTGATTCTCTGATAGATTTGCAAATGTGAGTTTTGACTAAAGTCCTCACCACACTCATCATTCCTATTGCATTTCTCTTCTGTGGAAATACTTTGATGAATGCAAAGCATTGAATTATAACTGACACCCTCCCCGCACTCACTACAGATATGGGGTTTTGCTCCTAGGTGCAGCTGCTGATGAACTTCAAGACTGGACCCAAGGCCCTTTCTATTCTCATCAGAGGTTTGCTTTCCTGAGTTGATTACACTATGGTGGAATGATTTCTTCATGAAGTCTTTCCCACAATTCTTGTGGCTACAGGACTTCACGCCTTTCTGTACTTCCCGATCATCATTGTGGTCATGAGAGGTCCTTCTCGTAACACAACGATCACACTTGTACAGTTTACATCTTCCATCAATCTGCTGACACCTACTCTGATAATTCTGGGACTCTCTGAGATACATTTTCTTCCAGAAATTCCTGTTGGTCTTAATTGGAAACTCTTGAGTTTTTATGCCATCAGAACTTTTAACTTTCCTTGGAAACTTAACTGTACAGTTCCCATCTTCAGAAACTTGAGTAGTTTCTCCAGCCCACAACTGAAAGGAGGAATCACCTTGTTTGGGCAAATCAGATGTCTTGCCTTGAAGATTTTTTATCAAGTCTTGATTTCTGGTTAACTTACTTATAAGTTGTCCCCATATTTGCCAGCACACAAGGTCTTCATGGAAAATATACCTTAATCCAACTTCTTGAAGAGTTTCTATCTCATTTTGATTCCAGTGTCCTGGAAGGATAGAGAACTCAGAAATGAAAATGAAGACAAATAGACATCTGTTCAGAGATAAAAATATTTCTCGGGTTAACTACTTTGGGAGACCCTGGACTTTGTCATTGGCTTTTTCATACCTATGAAAACAATGATGTGATGAATAGGCACCTAACTGCTAAGTGTTAAGGAGAATCGTTTAGAACTATACCAAGACTTACATATGAAGTCAAAATGAGAAATATGTGGCTACAGACCAGGGGATTTTCTCAGCAAAAGGGAAACTATATAATATTCAACTGGGGAACATTATAACTGGAAAAAGCTAGAAAATTCATTCCCATAACTGACACATCTTATGGGAATAAAAATCCCATGATAATTGTTGCCATTTATTTGGCTGAATTTTATGATAAATGTAAATGGCTACCATTATCTTCTAGGTTTTGTATATACGAGAAGGTGCTGTGATAGCCAGCATACAGGATGGTTCCCAATGATCCTGCCTCCTGACATCCGTCTCCTATCAAATATCAGTCCTTTCCCACATATATCAGGATTGGTCTGTGAAGGCAATAGAATATGGCAGAAGTGAAAGGACATCACTTCCAAGGTTAGTTCATAGAAGACTGTGGTTTCTGCTTTCCACTCTCTTAGGTGTAAGTAGTTGGGGGAAACCAGCTGCCATGTTTGAGGACACTCAGGAACTCAAGGGAGAGGCCCACTGGCAAGGAACTGAGACCTTCTGTCAACAACCATGTAAATGAGTCTATCCGGTTACTCAATACTTCAGTCCCATTAAGCCTTCAAAGGCCTGAGCTGTGCTGGACTCCTTGACAGCAACTTTATGAGATCCTGACCCTTATCATCCAATTATGCTGCCACCAGATTCCTGACTCACAGAATTATAAATAAATGCTTGTTGTTGTATGCTAAGTTTAAGAGTAGTTTGTGATACAGGTATAAGTAGCTAATACAAGTACCATAAAAATTATAATTAGGTTAGAAATTCATCAGAAGAGTAGTAATGCTCAGAGATAATCATTTTGCCACACTGTTTTTTCCTCCACTTGTGAGCTGTCTCCAGGAGGAGTGAAAACAATGAGATCCACTGAGAACGTTTTCTCAGTGAGCTTTTGTTTATAAGAATTCGTAAGGGAGAAGAAACCCTTTAGTTTGTGTGGAGTGAAAATAGACCTCTGTTAGGACATTCTTCATGGATGGAGCAGGGCAATTAGATGGACAATATGTAAAATCTTGGGATATTTTGATATTGCCAAAAAGAACTTTTTAAAAAATATGTTTTTATTGATTTCAGAGAGGTAGGGAGAGGGTGAGATAGAAACATCAATGATGAGAGAGAACCACGATCAGCTGACTCCTGCATGCCCCCTACTGGGGATCGAGCCTGGAACCCGGGTATGTGCCCCTGACTGGAATCGAACCCGGGATCCTTTAGTCCACAGGCCAATGCTCTATTCACTGAGCCAAACCGGCCAGGGCCAAAAAGAACTTTTAATAAGGGAGATGGAGTGAATATGCTATAAGTTTTGTTCAGCTTCCTGAGAGGTGTATCAATTTGTCAAAATTCATCAAACTGAGTGCTTAGGTGTGCATATGGAAATGTTACTTCAATAAAAAAAGCTAAACAAATAAGAAGTCATTTCAAACCCTGAAAATTCATGGAGGTATAAGTTTATAATCTATGCAGTTTTCTGTTTATCTACACTAATAAAAGAGAAACATGCAAATTGGTGTCACTCTGCTATGCCCACCAGCCAATTAGAGCGACTATGCAAATTAACCCAACAAAAATGGTGGTTAATTTGCATACACTGGCGTGGAGTGAAGACTGAAGGCTCTGGCCAGAGTGAAGACTGAAGACGCTT
This sequence comes from Myotis pilosus, assembly GCA_036010255.1. Taxonomy (NCBI): domain Eukaryota; kingdom Metazoa; phylum Chordata; class Mammalia; order Chiroptera; family Vespertilionidae; genus Myotis; species Myotis pilosus. Next base: position 1,622,836 of record JASKON010000029.1, read on the forward strand.
GGCTTCTCTGCTGTGGCCAGACCAAAGGCCTGGGTCCCGGGTACCGGAGGAAAGCCAGTGCCAGCAGCCAGGGGAAGGAAGGCCTATTGCGCGAATCTTTGTGCAACGGGCTTCTAGTATTTCAATAAAATGTTAGCCCCAAATTTAAAAAGAATAGTAAAGATTTGTTCAAGAAGGCAAAGCAGCCCTGGTTGGGTAGCTCAGTTGGTGGGTTTGAATCCTGGTGAGGACACACACAAGAATCAACCACTGAATGCCTAAACACGGGGAACAGAAAATCGATGGTTTTCTCTCTTACTCTCTCTCTCTCTCTCTCCTTCTTCTCTTTCTAAATCCAATTCTATATAATAAAAGCCTAATATGCTATGTGTCTGGTCACCTGTTCAACCAGTCAAAGCGTAATATGCTAATGATATGCTAAGGCCACTCAAACGCTTGCTATTGATGTTCACTGACCACCAGGGGGAAGACAGTTAACTGGTTGACCAGTCACTATGATATGCACTGACCACCAGGGGCAGATGCTCTGACCAGTAGGTTAGCTTGTTGCTGGGGTCCGGCCAATCGGGACTGAGTGAGATGGGCTGGACACGCCCTGGGGCCCTCCTGTGGTCCCTCTCCTGCTGGCCAGCTACCACATCCCTCCCTGGCCCTGATCATGCACTGGTGGGGTCCCTTGGCCTGGCCTGCGCCCTCTTGCAATCTGGGACCCCTCAGGGGATGTCAGAGAGCTGGTTTTGGCCCAATCCCGCAGGCCAGGAGAGGGACCCCACTGATGCACAAATTTGCACACTGGGCCTCTAGTCAATCAATAAATTAGAAAAGAATTTCCTCCCTTAAAAAAAAAATTTAAAGGCAAAGCAGCTGGGAAGTTACCTGGTAAGAAATAAACAGACAGCAGTCGTAACTGGGATGGTAATTCCAAGGCAGGTATGTACAGAAAAATAAGAGAGCGAGTCAAATGGAGACTGCATCACACTTCCTGCCTGTGACACTGTCACCCAGCATGAAGACACAAGAACAGAAAAGATAAAAGGACTGAGAAGACACTTCCCCACTACTCACCGCAGGCAGGGCCTTGTCTACGAGAAAAGCAGCTAGAATTTCCAGGTGTTTTTTTGTTTGTTGTCTCATTTACTTTTTGATTTTTGGTGCTTACATCCAATAGGGATGACTGCGATTGTTGTATTTTAGGCAGGGTTTACCTGAGGGATATGCAAAGTAAAGATAAATGAAGGACGCCTGGCCCGTATGGCTCAGTGGTTGAGTGTCAACCCGTGAACCAGAAGGTCATGGTTCGATTCCTGGTCAGGCACATGCCCAGGTTGTGGCTTCATCCCCAGCAGGGGGTGTGCAGGCGGCAGCTGATCAATGTTTTCCTCTCATCATTGATGTTTCTCTCTCTCTCTCTCCCTCTTCCTTCCTCTATAAAAATGTATGTAAAAAAAAAAAAAGACGAAAGATGGAAGAAGGAAGTGAAGGGGAGGGAAGGAGAAGGGAGGATGGTAGGCAGAGAGGATGTCACTGGGCAAATGGATGGGCCACTGCTCACAATAATCAGCCTTTCCTGATTTACTCACAATTTTGGTTACACTCTCTGAGGTTCCGACAAGGAGCTATGCTGTCTCTATTCTATTCTGTTCAATACAATAAAGATGTAACTAAACAACTGATTTTAAACGCCACCAAGATGTCCCTACTGCAATCTGCAAAAAAAACAGGAAAGGTACAGACAGGATATCGCACAGGACTTAGGAAACTGAGATCCCAAGTTTGGGGACACATTTCAAGAGTCCCAAAGTCTTAAACATTTGAAATCAAAATACTCCCGGGAGCTGACATTCAGTGACAAAGGGCGCCCGTCCTCACCCACTGAGACCAGGTTCCGGAAGTTCTCCAGCATCACGTCTGGGTACAGCTTCCTCTGGGATGGGTCCAGCAGCGCCAGCTCCTCCTCCGTGAAGACCACAGCCACGTCCTGGAGCGTCACCGCCTCCTACAACACCGCACACAGGAAACCTCAACTTTATGACCAATGGGCAGGGGGAGAGGGCAGCACTGAGGGGCAGAGGGGATGGGGGGACATTGTCCTGGATTCTGCCGGCCCAAGTCTACTTTAAGGACCTTCCCCCTCTTCTCAACCCAGCACGTCAATTTCATACACTAATTTTCCACAGTCCCGTCCAACGTGTGTGCAATTAACAAACAATCCCTGTTCATTTCACTTGGTGTCATCTGTGAGTATTTCTACGGGAAGCCCCCTGAACTGTAAGTCTTCACTCATGGGGGAGATACATTTCAGACAGCGATTAATGCTACCCAATTGTTCCAGAAATGTTAGGTCAATTTACTCCCAACAGGGTCTGACAGCCTTTCTCTCTCCTTTCTCACTCACGCGTCCACTAAGCCTGGGTACTGTCACTGTGTTACACAACCTGACCAACCCTTACTGAGAGCAATGAAATTGGTCCTTCCGTACTCTGAAGGCACACGCCACCTACCTGTGACACTATTGATGGCAACATTCAAAGTGACCGTGTTCATGCCAGAACACCTCAGTTTAACCGTTTGGCTGCTAACGTATTTTTTCGGACATATGCCAAAACCGCGGCACTAATTGCGCGTGTATGGGAAAAAACGTAAAACACTTTTTTAAAAAAAATATATTTTATTGATTTTTTTACAGAGAAGAAGGGAGAGGGATAGAGAGTTAGAAACATCAATGCGAGAGATCAATCAGCTGCCTCCTGCACATGTCCTACTGGGGATGTGCCCGCAACCAAGGTACATGCCCTTGACCGGAATCGAACCTGGGACCCTTGAGTCCGCAGGCTGACGCTCTATCCACTGAGCCAAACCGGTTCAGCGTAAAACACTTTTTATACAATAAACTCACTTGTATTGCTTTGCAACAACAAAAATTTAAAAATACCAATTGTTTACATAAATTTGTTTTAAATAAGAAGAGCGCGATAGCGCTCCTTAGCAGTCAAACGGTTAAATCCCAACGCGTGCCCCTCCCAAGCTGCACTTCAGACAAATGCCTGAATCTCTTCCCTCACCTGTACGATGGTGCTCATACCAGAGGTACAGGGTGGCCCATAAGTCACGTTACCGTTTAAAAAGGCCATAACTTTTGGGCAGCAATTTACAAAAATTTGTTTCAAATTTTTAAAAATGTATTTTGTGGAAATCTATTATGGAAAATTTCACGATGGAACAACGCGTAAAAGCCATTGAATTTTATTTCGGAAATCAGCGCTCCATTGTTCTAACACAGCGAGCAAGCACGCACTATTTCCAAGTCAGGAGTCCACCCGCAGCGTCAGCCATACAGCACTTTGCTCAGCGTTTGCAGCAGCAGGTTCTGTTAGTGATCCCTGCAAGCCAGGAGGTCATGCTTGGTACCTAACACAACGGGATTTCGTGCGGCAGCGCCTTCAGGAAGAATCAAGAACATCCACTCGAAGACGTTCTGGCGAACTTGGAGTCTCACAGACTTCGCTGCAGCACATGCAAACAAATTTACACATGGACCGCCCGGCGGTGTGGCTCCGTGGTTGAGCACAGACCTATGAACCAAGAGGTCACTGGTTCGATTCCTGGTCGGTGCTCTTTGAAACGACTTTTTAAAAACCTTAAACCAGTTATTTCCCTTCCTGGCTGCTTGAAGATTAACTTTCATCATGAATGACACAGTAACTATCTGGACCAGGAAGTTCATGACCAACAGACTACTTCAGCGGAAGCAAATGGTCATTGAAGTCCTTCACCCAGGGAAGGCAACAGTACCCAGGACAGAAATTCGGGAAAAGCTAGCCAAAATGCGTAAGACCACACCTGATGTCATCTTTGTGTTTGGAATCAAAATCCACTTGGGTGGTGAGAAGACCACTGGCTTTGGCATGATTTTTGACTCCTTGGATTACGCAAAGAAAAAGGAACCCAAACACAGACTTGCAAGACACGGCCTATATGAGAGGAAGAAGACCTCAAGAAAACAGAGACAGGAACGCAAGAACAGAACAAAGAGAGTCAGGGGGACTGCCAAGGCCAATGCTGGTGCTGGCAGAAAGGAGTCAAGATTCTTGTGACTTTATCTGGGGTCACTGTGCAGGTTTTTCATCAGAGGATTAATAAACTAAACCTTTATGTTTAAAAAAAAAAACCCACAAAAATCTTAAACCACATAAATACACAGAAATAGGAAACTTTTTAAGACACATTAATTTATTGAAATAAGATGTAGTCATTAAAGATGTAGGGGAGAGAGACTTCTGATTGTGGCTAGAACAGGGGAACTGGTACTGAACATTCCCTCTTATCACAAGTAATTGCTGCCAGTATCAGTGGAGAGAAATGGTGCGCCTGCACATAAGGTTCGTAAGGGAAATGAGTGCAACACGATTATAGTAATTAGTCATTAACACACGTTGTAGTTCGTTATTAATAATTATGTGCAACAGGATATTGTAAAAATTAAGTTACGAAAATTTTATTAAAACGTTTCTTAAATATTGTTATATTGGCTGGGCCGCAAAAATATTCGTTGTGGGCTGCGAGTTTGACATGCTTACTGTACACGGTTAGCACTTCTATCCTAAACTGTTCTAGCAGTCCTAGCCATGCAATAAGAGAAGAAAAAGAAGTCAACACAATGGGGATGGGGATGGGGATGGGGATGGGAATGGAAGGACAAATCTTTACTCACCATCAATGCAGAAAAATCTGTGACATACAAAATGTTACTAGAACTAACATGCAAATTTAGTAAAGTCAAGATACAAATATCAATTAAATAGAAACTGACTTTCAAAAACAGTATCATTTAGAATAGCCAATCCAAAACATCACATAGGGATGAATATAACAAAATATGTATAAGAAATCTATACATTCTAAACTATAAAACATGGCAGAGAAAGGAAGTAAGACTCAAATAAATGAAAAAGTGGTAAATGAAAGATCTAAATGTTCATGGGTCAAAGGGACTTGTATCCAAAATCTAAAAAGAACTAGTGAGAACACAAGTTAATTTAAAAATTGAACAGGAGAGCTGAACAAACAATTCCAAAAGAGGAAATACAAATGGTCAAAAGGAAAACAAGATATTCAAAATCCTCAGGCATCAGGGAAATGCAAATGAAAATCGCATTGATGAAAAAAAGGAAGAAAATACCACTATACGTCTGCCATTACAACAGCTAAATTAAAAGGTGGAAAATATCTAACACTGGAAATGATGTGGAGGCAACTGGAACTCTCACATGTTGCTGGTGAGAACGTGAAATATACAACCACAGTGGAGACTGATTTGGCAGTTTCTTAAAAAGCTAAGCATATGACCCAGAGATTCGCCTGCTAATTATTTATCAAAAAAAGAAAGAAAACCGTTGTTCATCCAAAAGTCTAGTACACAAGTCCTCAAAGAACTTGATTAACAGCTAGGGGCCCACCGGCTGCCCTGCCTTGACACCTAAACCTCTCCACACAGAGCTCCAGGGTGCCTGACCCACCCAACCCCCTCAACCCCTCTGGCCTTCTCTGGCCCCTTCAAGCCCCACACTCAGTCCCTCGAGTTGCCTTGGGCTGTCCCACCTTCTTCGGGCGCCTCCCCGGAGCAACGCAGCGGCTCTGCCCTGTCACGGCGCTGGAGGAGAGTGTGGAAACCTCCCACCTGCTGCACTGTGCTCCTTCCCCAGGCAGGTGAGCAGTGGGGCGCTCTGAGTGCAAGCGGTGGGTGGTGAAGGTCTGGTGAGGGGGGCGCTACGGGCTCTCATCCCCGCCGTCCCGGGCATGGGCCTCCTCCGGGCACCTCCCTGCTTCTACCGCATCTCCAGGAGCAACGTCCTGCCTGCATGCACAGGCAGTCTCCTCCTTAGTGGTCATGACTGTGACACCGTTAGGACCAATTAGCATATGACCTCTTTAGATAGATAGATAGATAGATAGCCAAAAACTAAGAACAGGTGATAGGATAACCAAAATGTGGTATATACCCATACAATGTAATACTACGCAGCAATAAAAACTATTGATATGTGTTCAAAACCATAATGATGAACAAATGAAGCAAGACATGCTGTATAATTCCATTTAAATGAACTTTAGGAAAGATTAATCTGTCATGACATAAAGTTAATCAGTGTTGTCTACAGCCAGCGGTGTGGCAAGGGGCACGAGGGAGCCTTTTGTGGTGATGAAATATGTAAAGAGCTCCTTCGTTTAACAATAAAAATTAGAAGCCCATTTTTAAATTATATTTCATTTTTTAAAAGCCGGTGCAAAAGTGTTATAAATAAAAATAAAATTTTTTCAGAGGCACAGTGGAGTGTATGGTATGCTTGCTTGTAGCTTCTGAAGTTCACACAAAAAAAATAGAAACCTTCTGAAACGAGTATATAAAAGAATGCCAAATCACAAAAAACTCAAGTGATAACATTAAGTGAAAACATAAGATTGAAAATTGTTCATATACTCTGGCTGTAATTATATAAAATACAGCCTAGGGGAAAACAGCTGGCGTAGCAGTGTAGTGATGTGGCTTTTAAAACGTTTTTTTATATCTATGAATCTCTGCGCCAGTATTTGTGAAATGAAGATGGTAAAATAAAACCAAAACAAAAATAGAACCAATGTAAAAGGCCAGCTAGTCACTGGCACATAACAAACACACACCTGTCTTTTATCCTTCCCAAGGAAGAGAAAGATGCTGTGTCTAACCTTTGAGAAGAGATCTTTAAGAGATCAAAATCAAAACTCAGCTCACCTGGGACTTGGCCATTTTCTCCTGCTCCTGGAGAAGCACAGAACCCTAGAAGGCAGAAGTGGCAAAGGAGAAAGAAGCCATGAGACACAGGGCCTGACACATCTGGCCGCTCTGCGTGATTTTTAATTTTATTTTTTAAAATATATTTTATTGATTTTTTACAGAGAGGAAGGGAGAAGAATAGAGAGCTAGAAACATCGATGAGAGAGAAACATCGATTGGCTGCCTCCTGCACACCCCCCACTGGGGATGTGCCCACAACCAAGGTACATGCCCTTGACCGGAATCGAACCTGGGACCTTTCAGTCCACAGGCTGACGCTCTATCCACTAAGCCAAACCAGTCAGGGCAGCTCTGCGTGAATTTTTAAAAGTGACCCCTCCTTCGGCCCATAGCAGTAGCCTCTCAGCCAGGGGCCCTAGTGCAGCGAACTACCTGCCCGGCTCCAAGCAGTAAGGCTAATAGCACAGAGTCCAGGGTCATCGCTCTCATCCTGGGGACCGTGGGAAATGAGAGGCCCTGGAATGCACTGGCCATGACCACAGAGTAAAACTCAGAGGCCAACAGGTCTGGGTGGGGCATATCGCCAGGATCCCACTAACGATCCTTCTGACCCACTAGCCCTTTGTGCCTATTCCACATCTATCAAGTGGGGGTCGTACCATTGTGTGGAGAAACCAAGTGGAGTCTGGGGCGCCTGGCTAGCTGGCCGCCTGCCAATCACCTGCCCACCACCTGCCTGCTGCCTGCCAGCTACTCTGAGACGCCCTCCATCACCTGGGCACGTTGGGGGATAATTAAGAGTGTAAACAACCGTTTTGCCTATGACAGTGGTTCTCAACCTTGGCTGCACATTAGAATCATCTGGGAATCTTGTTAAAATCCTGATTTCTGGGCCTCATCCTCCAGAAATTCTGTTTCTTTGTTATGGGGTGGGGCCACAACATTAGTAACAAAGAAACAGAATTTCCGGAGGATGAGGCTCAGAAATCAGGATTTTAACAAGTTTCCCAGGTGATTCTAATGTGCCGCCAAGGTTGAGAACCACTGGCCTATGAGATCATTACCACATCTTTTAATCCTTAGAATCTAGAGTAGAGTACTCAAAACCCATGGAATCAAAGACTGACTGAAAGCACACTCCACTGGGTAGCTGGTGAAGGGCTGAGTTTGCTTTGAGTTGGGAGATTCTAAACCTGTAGTTCCCAATGGGAGGAGGAGAGGATGAACTACGTTTCCAATTTCTTTTTCTGGGTTTCTTATTTTACTTGCTTTGCTCAAACAACATCAACGTCATCCATAAAAGTGACATATTCACTTGTGGGGTCATGGATAATGTTTGGCTTCCTTCAGCTATTTCTCCAGTTCTCTACGATGAGCACACATTAACTCAATCATCAGAATATGCCTATTGTTATGCCCAGATTTCAAGATCCCCAAGGAAACCACACCAGGGAACCAGCCAGTCCGATGCAAAAGCAGAGGGTCTCCTATACAAGCTCGCTTGGTCCCCCCCTTGCCTCCATTACTGGGTGCAAGAGAGAGCCCCGAGTCCCAAGAGAACAAAGAATTTATAGGGCTTGGGGTCGGGGGTTGGGGCAGGGTGCAGCTAGGGTCTGGTTACACAAAGACAGGGGGGGTGGCCAGCATACTTTTGGCCTTGGGCTAGTTTCCCCCGCTTTCCCATTGGCCGAGATAAGGGCAGGCTGAGTGATTGATACACCCTGCGGCTTTTTCTTGGAAGAGGGGTTAAGGACACAGCCATCAGTCCTGCCCTGCCCTTTCATTCCCCCCTTGTCTTGGAACTTCCGGCTCAATCATGAGACGGACTGCATTTCTATTCCACCTTTGCTAGAGGCCCGTACTGGGCACACAGAACTACCAACTGAACTATTTTTATAAGCTTAACAAATGGTCCGGTGGAAGGGAAAGAAACCATTTTAGCTTTAACAGCTTCTATTGAAATAGGATTTTTCTTCTTAAAATTTCTCCATGGCTATTAAAAAGCCAAATCAAGATTAATTTATCTACTGTTTGCATAAACACAACAAGAATGGTAACTGACTACCTTTGCTGGAATCTCATGGTTGAATCTTAATGTGCCCCATAGGGCCAGGAAGCCAAGCCATCCAGCTGCCATCAGGCCTGCCTGCGGTATCTGCTGAGTTAGGTGAATCCCTCACCTGTAGCAACTCCACCTGAGCCCACGCTCCAGGCTTTAAGGCCCATCTCAGTAGCCTTTCTACTCATTGCGGCCCAGAGTGTGTGGGGGTTCCGCAGGGATGCAGAGGCATGTTTACTGCTCTCCTTCTACTCTTACCAACCGCCAGTGATGGTAGGGCATGGGCCTGACGCTCCAGCGCCATCCATCTTCAGGGCTCCCAAGCAGGATATGAGGCTTTCTTCGTGGCATTCTTAGTGGCTTTAAGTTTTTAGAGTTCAGACAGGGCTTTTTAAAACATGATATTCCAGTCAAAGTTTTCCGTTAATAAAACCACTATTAGGAATCAGTCTTACTGGATCTATGCAAAGAAACGTACTTATTTAGCATTGCTAGATTTCGGAGGAATTACATAAGGAGAAAAACATACTGATCTGTTCTAAGATTTTCTGACTTTCCTTGCTAATTCCTTTTCATGGATTTAAACAAAACAGTAACTGTTGGTATAAAACCTTCTTTCTATGCATAACCATGCCTCAGACCTTCTATTCTAAACAGGCTTTTTCCAGCTTTACTACCCCTGACATGGGCATGGTGACTCAGGCCTGCAAGACAGTATTACAGGCTGTCAACTGTTAGCTGTCTCTCAACAGAGACCAAAACTTGATGGGCACCCTTCCCTGCCCAGTTGGGCACCTGCCCTCTTGGCAGCTAGACACCCTTTACTTTTGGGGGTCACCCCACACAGCTCCCTTCCAGGATAGCCAACATACATTCAAACCTGCAAAAGAATCAAAGGTTAATATAACATATCAATACAATGAAACATAATATTGGCATCATGGCCGCTTCAGGCAGCCAAATCTTCTGCTACTAAACATGTGATCCTATAAATTGTCCTTGTCTCTTTGGAGCCATGTCCATGAAGATGCAGGCATTATCTAAGTGTATTACACAGTATTGTGGGGGCTCCTGGTGACAGGAGTGATCGCGAGTCATGTTACCAGCATCAGGCAGGTCGAGCATGCTGTAGCTTGAGCTTGAGCGGGTTGCGTTCATCTCGATCGATCAATGCTCCATTTGGTGATGATCTTTCCGGATGGACCCAGGTCGCAGCGCCGTCTACCTTGAGAGCGGTGGGGGTCGTCAGTACCACAATGTAGGGACCCTTCCAACGTGGCTCTAGGGTCTCCCGGCGGTGCCTTCTGACGTAGACCCAATCTCCTGGTCTGTGCTGATGAGGAGTTGGGGTTGGGCTGGTCTCATAGATGGCGCGGAGGCGTGGCCAAATGTCCTCGTGCGCCCTCTGGAGCCCTCTCAAGGAAAGAGATTGTTAAAGAAAAGCCACCCAGTCCTCGCCAGTCTCCGAGTCAGATTCCTCCTCTCTTGGAGAACTTCAAAGTCCTGATGGCTTCTAGGTAACCCTGTTTATCAGTTACAGTGCTCTGCTTTTTTTTTCTTTCTTTCTTTCTACCAGTTCCCTTTGTGGCAGAGCAGCAACCAGGCCTCTTTCAAGGGAGTGGGCTAGAAGTGGGTATCAGCCCCTCCTCTGCAAGCAGCAACAGGTACCAAACCCTTTCAGTACATTTGACCAGCTTCATTCCTGCCCACCTTTACAGATTCTAAGGCCCATTGTTTTCCTTTAACCAGCAAGCTAAATGACACTGGCCTGTATTATTTAATTCAGCACAGGCAGGGGGAAGGGCCCATGGAATCTCTGCCCTGAGGAACTGTGAGCCCCACCCTTAAATGTCCCAATCAGGCTAGAAAAGCCATAAATACCTTTTAAATCTACCCCAGAATTCCAAAATCCCAACCTAGCACAGAATATACTTCCACACGTACATGAACAAATAATTATACCCAAGTAGACATACAAACATCAAATAAACATCCACACTTACACCCTTTCAGTGAACAAATACTTTTATAGTCTTGGGATCTTGAGCAGACAGGAACAGATGGGAAGGCCTCCCTTTCTCACATCCACCATTAGTGACCAGTCCTAGCTCACTGGTCTACCATCCATTTAACATTTCTTTTTTCCTCCTATCACACCAAGGTCATGCTTTCCAGGTAGCTAGAACTCTTAGCCTTAATTCTTAGGTGATTAGCAATACATTTTAAGAGACACAGAAATTTCACTAGCAGAGACAGCATGCAATTTAAACCACAGCTTTGGGTAAATACATTATAGGTTAAACTTAGGCATATATTAGCTGTTTATACCTTCTATAAACATTTTAAAGAATATCAATTAAATTTAAACTGGTCCTTGCATCAAAAATCTTCAGTTGAGGTCACAAAATCAATCCTCTCTTCTCAATCAGATCAATAAGCAAAGGCATTTAGTTACCACAATTACGTAATTTTTCCCAATTCAATCCGCATGAGGCAAATTACTTTTTACTTTCAAGCGCCTCTGGAAAACCACATTTGAGCCTTGCAAGACAGGTTTTTGGCCTACCTGGTCTTTTCAGATGTAAATTGACCACATTCTTTAAGATTTTGCTGCAGGCAGGAGGCAACTATTTCCTCCCTCCATTAAGAAAAGCTTTCTTAATTAACAAAGGACCAGTTTGTTTGTTTGTTTGTTTGTTTTTTCCCTTTGGAAAAGCTGTTCTTTATTATGGATTGGGCTTGGGATTTATCCTGCACATTTGAAAGGAGACGCTAGCCCAAAACCCTATCCGAAATCGGACGGTGCGCACATTAGTTTTAAGCCAGCTTTTCTCCTCACACGTGCACAGAAATCCCAGACGCATTTACTTGGGGAGGGGGTGACCTGTGTCCACAGACCCTCACTCAGGCGGCCACCCAACCGCCACACAAAGGAGGGGGGGAGGGCAGTCCTCCTCCATCCGCACTCGCACACTTTAACAATCCATTCAATTCCTAACAACTTCCCCATTCCTGAGGAAGCTCTAAAGCCTCCCCCAATCTCCTTGAAATGATTAATCACAATACCCAAAGGAGCAGTCTGAGTCCACCATAATGTCCATCCAGCAAGTCCACAAAATAAAACGGAAACACAAAAACTAAAGGGCCCAAGAAAGTACAGCCTTCCAACTCCATGGAAGCAAAAAAAAAACAAAAACGAAAGCTAGAGATGGCTGCGCGACAACCAGCGGGAGCGACCCGCCTTTTCTCAGATTGAGAGGTTCCTACAGACCTTCCGACTCCATGAAAGCAAAAATGCCCCCCTTCAGATGGAGGATTGAGGCGTCCCCCGACTCCTCCCGCCCGTTGATCCTGTGCATCCACTTAGATCATTATCACAGGCATTTACAGATTTCAGAAGTGAGCTTACACCGGACAGATATAAAACATACAACGACACACAAACACCTACCGCGGTCAGTCAGGCCCTCCGGACTGGGGGTCCCTCGATGGTGTTGGGGATCCCGGCAAGCCCCCAAAATGTTATGCCCAGATTTCAAGATCCCCAAGGAAATCACACCAGGGAACCAGCCAGTCCGATGCAAAAGCAGAGGGTCTCCTATACAAGCTCGCTTGGTCCCCCCCTTGCCTCCATTACTGGGTGCAAGAGAGAGCCCCGAGTCCCAAGAGAACAAAGAATTTATAGGGCTTGGGGTCGGGGGTTGGGGCAGGGTGCAGCTAGGGTCTGGTTACACAAAGACAGGGGGGGTGGCCAGCATACTTTTGGCCTTGGGCTAGTTTCCCCCGCTTTCCCATTGGCCGAGATAAGGGCAGGCTGAGTGACTGATACACCCTGCGGCTTTTTCTTGGAAGAGGGGTTAAGGACACAGCCATCAGTCCTGCTCTGTCCTTTCACCTATAATCTATCTACATATAAAGAGCCAGGGTCTGTAACGTCCACAATGACCAAGGCTCGACCGAACACCAGAAGTCAGTGCTGGGTTGCCCAATAGAAAAAAAATTTCTAATGAGTGAAAGAAGTCTGCTTCCCTATGGAGAACAGAAATGATGCACAGCTTGTTAATTTTTCCCACGATGGGACAGTGTTACCAGGAGCCAGGGGGTCACTCCCTCCTCCTCTCTGCACCCTCTTCGAGAAGTCACAGCTGAAAGAGGAAAAGAGGTTGGAAGATGGCACAACGGACTCTCTGGTCCAGGATGAAGCACAGAGGACGTCCTCCAGGCACCAGCCAGGGAGGAGACCCACTTCCTCCTTTTGAAAAGGGTGGGGAGGCATTAGCAATCCAGGAGGAGCTGCACGCCCCTGGGGGCCGAGAAGGGCCATGGGCTGCGCTGGAACTCAGGCTCATCGCAGAAGCTTTCAGGGACGGAGTGCTTCTCCAACAGAAATAATAGATGGATAACGTCTAAGCATTATTACATCGTTTTACTTCACCTGAATCTCACAACACCCCTCCTAGGGAGGTACTACTGAGGCAGGAGAGTAGTGGGAGGGTAGGAAAACTCCTCGGCAAGTAGAATGGGGATACAGATAACTCAACAAACTATGGGCCAAAAGGGGCCACACGCTAACCTGACAAGCTCAGGCGAGGCCTACATGGCAGCCTTGCAAACTCAGAGACCTAAAGTAACCACAAAGGATGGTCTGAAATGAAAACTTTTTTTTTTTTTTTAATATATTTTATTGATTTTTTACAGAGAGGAAGGGAGAGAGATAGAGAGCCAGAAACATCGACGAGAGAGAAACATCGATCAGCTGCCTCCTGCACATCGCCCACTGGGGATGCGCCTGCAACCCAGGTACGTGCCCTTGACCGGAATCGAACCTGGGATCTTTCAGTCCGCAGGCCGACGCTCTATCCACTGAGCCAAACCGGTTTTGGCTGAAAACTTTTTTTAAAAAAAATGTTTTTATTAATTTCAGAGAGGAAGGGAGGAGAGAGAGAAACATCAATGATGACAGAGAATCATTGATCGGCTGCCTCCTGCACACCCCCTACTGGGGATTGAGCCAGAAACCCGGGCATGTGCCCCAGAATCAAACCCGGACCCTTCAGTTCTCAGGCTGATGCTCTATCCACAGAGCCAAACCTGTTAGGACTGAAATTAAAACTTTTAAACTAAAAGCAGTTTATGGCTTGTCCTGGGCTGGAATCTTTCCTGACAAAAGTCTATCTTTACCTCAGCAGAGTCTAAGATAACACACCTTTGAAATGCCAGGGTCACTTCCCTTTTTCCAGACCCTGCAGGGTTCAGCCAGCGCACCAGAGCAGAGACTACAAATCCTCATTGTTATTTTTATCCTGTTAATTGCTGACTGGTAGGTATCCTGTACCCACCTGTGAAAAGATGTGTCTATCCTTTTACTTTTCATCCAATCCCAGGTTTCCCCGCCTTGCTCTCACCTCCTAATCCCTCACCAATGCGTTTCATGTAACCCACTTGCACCTTCTCTCTCTTTTTTAAAAAATATATTTTATTGATTTTTACAGAGAGGAAGGGAGAGAGATAGAGAGTTAGAAACATCGATGAGAGAGAAACATCGATCAGCTGCCTCCTGCACATCTCCTACTGGGGATGTGCCCGCAACCCAGGTACATGCCCTTGACCCGACTCGAACCTGGGATCTTTCAGTCCGCAGGCCGACGCTCTATCCACTGAACCAAACCGGTTTCGGCTGCACCTTCGCTTGATTGTACGTAATGTAATAATAATTCAGGTGCAAAATCTCAAGCCGTTGAGATTTTGCTTCCTGACAATTGTTGATAATTTGGCTCAGATAAACGTATATTCTCTGTAAGTTTGAGTGTTTCTTCTGATGATAAAACTGATACCGCAATTTACAGCCAGATCTAGAAGGTCACCCAGGCGGAAAGCAGGGTCACGGGTTTACCTCCCCCCTGACCTTCCCTCTCTAGAGAGAACATACAGGATTCAGTTGTACTTCAGCTCCAGGCCCAGAAAAGCTGCAAAGCCAGGGCAGGGAGGCCAGGGCCAGCGGCAATGACTGATGACCCCTGCCCTGGCGCTGACCAAGCAGTGCAGCGGTTCTCAACTTTCCTGATGCCAAGACCCTTTAATACAGTTCCTCATGTTGTGGTGACCCCCAACCATAACATTATTTTCGTTGCTACTTCATAACTGTAATGTTGCTACTGTTATGAATCGCAATGTAAATATCTGATATGCAGGATGTATTTTCATTGTTACAAATTGAACATAATGAAAGCATAGTGATGAATCACAAAAACAATATGTCATTATAGATGTGTTTTCCGATGGTCTTAGGCGACCCCTGTGAAAGGGTCGTTCGACCCCCAAAGAGGCCACAGGTTGAGAACCGCTGAAGCAGTGGAGCCCTCTCCCTGAAAGTGCACACCTGGAAAGCTGATGAATCTTCTATTGAGACCCTCAGCGAGCCACCCCCCGTCCCCCCTAAAAATCCCGCCTCTGGAAAGCAGCTAAACCCCCCCCCCTACAGAAAGGAAGCCAGCCCCAGGCTCTCTGTGGAGCGTGCCCACCCCTTATTTCTGCCATGGACTTTGTATTTTCCTTCTCCTGAACTTTTAACGGTCCCCAGCATTAGTCAATAGACTCTTAAGGTAACCCCCACTTCTGCTGTGAAATATCCCCGCAGGAAGTCAGGAACCCACACACTATGGGCTGGGGGGGACTGGGCCGGTCCGCCTCCAGCGCCACTACTAGTAACTGCACTCCAGGTGGGAGAAATGGAGCAATTAAATAACTCTTCAAAGGCATCATCAGGAGGCGGCAGAGCGCGCAGAGTAAGGGAGGCAGGGAACGCCCCCCCCCCCCCCGACCCTCAAGCCTGGAATCGGGGACCCCGGCCCGCCCCCAACTCCATCCGAGGAGCAGGCACAGACCTGCCAACGCGGCTTCTATTCCTCCGAGCAAGAGGCAACTGCGGGCGCCAGGCCCAGGCGAGCCCGGAGGGGACGGAACCGCACTCACTCCCCCCGGAAGGCACAGCGAGCGGCCGGCGCTCCGCCCAGTCCCGCAGCGAAGCCGGGGCTGCAGCTCCCGCTCCTAGAGCGGAAGTGGCTCTTACTGCCTGGCGCTCCTGGACTACAATTCCCAGAATCCTCCACACGGCAGCGCTTCCCTTAGATCACCACTTAAAAGCAACTACAAACAACTGTGGCTCTAGTCTAGCCGGTTGCTCAGTGGGTCGAGCGTGGGCCTGCGAACTGAAAGGTCCCAGGTTCGAATCGCGTCAAGAGCACATCCCAGGGTTTTGGGATTGATCACCAGTGGGGGACTTGCAGGAGGCAGCTGATCCATGATTTTCATCAAGGATGTTTCTCTCTCTCCCTCTTCCTTCCTTTCTGAAATCAATAAAAATATATTTACAAAAAATTGGTGGTGTGGGTTGTTCTTTTCCTTAATCCTCACCTGAGGATTTTTTCCCCCATTGCTTTTCAGAAAGAGTGGAAGGGAGAGAGGGCGGGGAGAGAGAAACATCCACTGGTTGCCTTTCCACAGCGCCCTGAGGTTGGGGAGCGAACCGCAACCTAGAACATGCCCTTGACCTAGAATGTAACCCGCCACCCTTAGGTGCCTGGGCCAACGACCTAACCATTGAGCCACCAGCCAGGGCTAGGTTGCCACTTTATTTTTTTTTTAAATATATATTTTATTGATTTTTTACAGAGAGGAAGGGAGAGAGATAGAGAGTTAGAAACATCGATGAGAGAGAGACATCGATCAGCCGCCTCCTGCACATCCTCCACTGGGGAAGTGCCCGCAACCCAGGTACATGCCCTTGACCGGAATCGAACCTGGGACCTTTCAGTCCGCAGGCCGACGCTCTATCCACTGAGCCAAACCGGCTTCAGCTAGGTTGCCACTTTAAAAAAAAAAAAAATGCATAAGATGGTTCACTTCAGTCAGTTCTCAGGCACTATTAGCATCTGACCTCTTTTTTTTTCTTTATCTTTTCCTTCTTTCCTTTTCCCTGATTTTTAAAAATCAGAGCACAAATAAGTGTGACTGAAAAGTAACTGTGACTGTGCCGTGGCCGGTGTCCTCAGTAGTTAGAGCAGCAGCCCTTGAAGGAAGGGTCATGGGTTCCACTCCCAGTCAAGGGCTCCCCCTGGATGATAAATTGGATCCCCAGTGTGGGAGGCAGCCAATCCTCAATCTCTCTCTCCCCTCCTCTCTCCTTCCCTTCCACTATCTCTTTTTTAAAATTTTTTTTATTGATTTCAGGAGGAAGAGAGAGAGAGAGAGAGAGAGAGAGACATCAATGATAGAGAATCATGGGTCAGCTGCCTCCTGCACGCCCCACATTGGGGATCAAGCCCATAACCCAGGCATGTGACCTGACCGGGAATCAAACCGTGACCTCCTGGTTCCTAGGTTGACGCTCAACCACTGAGCCATGCTGGCTGGGCTTTCCACTCTCTCTTAAGAGTCAATGGAGCCCGGCCAATGTGACACAGTGGTTGAGCATCGACCCAGGAACCAAGAGGTCAGCTCTCTGATTCCTGGTCAGGGCACATGCCCTGGCTGCTGTCTCCATCCCCAGTAGGGGGTGTGCAGGAGGAAGCTGATGGATGATGTTTCTCTCTCATCCATGTTTCTATCTCTCTCTATCCCTCTCGCTTGCTCTCTAAAAAATCAATTAAAAAATCAATGGGGAAAAAATCCTTGCGTGAGGATTAACAAACAAACAAAAACAGTAACCGTGGCTGAATTTCTTACTGTCGGTTTGATGTTGTTGCTTTCTTCAGTCTACTTGTGCCTGGATGCATCCGGACCTCTGACAGTTTATCTTCTGGGAGCTATTCATTCCGAAATGCTGAAGACACACAAATAGGAAAAGTAACCTCTCACCGACCCACAAAACATATACCTAAGTTTCTCATTTTTCTTCATTTTATATATATATATATATATATATATATATATATATATATATTTTATTGAGTTTTTACAGAGAAGAAGGGAGAGAGATAGTTAGAAACATCGATGAGAGAGAAACATCGATCAGCTGCTTCCTGCACATCTCCTACTGGGGATGTGCCCGAAACCCAGGTACGTGCCTTTGACCGGAACCGAACCCGGGACCTCTCAGTCCGCAGGCCGACGCTCTATCCACTGAGCCAAACCGGTTTCGGCATCATTTTTCTTCATTTTAAATGCTGGTTTTGAAATTAGTTTTCTGGCAAATGAAAGAAATGCACTGTCAAGAAACTGAAGGAAATACTACACTGTATTTGAAAAAGAAAAGCCGAAATAAACATTGAAAATGCTTCTTTCTTTAGCTCACACTTCAAATGTCTCATCATCTACATCCAGCCTGCTCTTGACATCTTAAATATGATGGGATGTTTTATTTTTATACAAGGTGGTTGAAATGAGCCATGATTATTCAAAAAGTAGGTGTGGAAGTCTGGGATCCTGCTCAGATAACTGTAACAAATTCAATTCTTTCTTTTTTTGCACATTTATTGAAGTATAATTGACAAATAAAATTGTAATATATATTTATGCCCAGGCCAGGAGTCTCATTGTTGAGAGCATTGCCCCAATACACCAGGGTTTCAGGTTCGATCTCCTGTCAGGGCGCATACAAGAAGCAGCCAATAAATGCATTATGGATGGAGGAACAAGTCAATTTCTCTCTCTTTCTCTCCCTCTCTCCCCTTTATCCCCCTCTTTCTAATATTGATAAATAAAAAAATTAAAAATTATAATATACTTAAAATGTATGTGATGAATTTATTATGTGTAAGTACATTGTGAAAGAATTCCCACAATCTAATTCATCCATCACCTGTTTTTCATGGTGAGAACCTTTAAGATCTACTCTGTCAACAAATTTCACTGTAGTCAACATAGGTTTACACCCTTTCACCAATCTCTCCCCATTTCCCCCACCCCACCTGCATCCCTCAGGCAACTACCACCATTCTACTCTGTTTCTGGGAGGTTGGCTTTTATTATTTTCCCCAAGATTTCACATATAATTCTGCCATGCAGTATTGGCCTTTCTCTGTCCAGCTTATTTCACTTAACATAATGCCCTGCATTTTCTTTCTTTTTTTAAAAAAAAAATATATATTTTATTGATATTTTACAGAGAGGAAGGAAGAGGGATAGAGAGTTAGAAACATCGATGAGAGAGAAACATCGATCAGCTGCCTCCTGCACAGCCCACTGGGGATGTGCCCGCAACCAAGGTACATACCCTTGACTGGAATCGAACCTGGGACCCTTCAGTCCGCAGGCTGACGCTCTATCCACTGAGCCAAATGGGTCAGGGCAACGCCCTGCATTTTCATTCATGTTGTCACAGATATTTCTCCATATTTTTTGAAACCAATGGTTGGGATTAGAGGCTCAATTTGATTCTTTTTAAAAATATATATTTGCCGAAACCGGTTTGGCTCAGTGGATAGAGCGTCAGCCTGCGGACTGAAAGGTCCCAGGTTCGATTCCGGCCAAGGGCATGTACCTTGGTTGCGGGCACATCCCCAGTGGGGAGTGTGCAGGAGGCAGCTGGTCGATGTTTCTCTCTCAACGATGTTTCTAACTCTCTATCTCTCTCCTTTCCTCTCTGTAAAAACTCAATAAAATATATTTAAAAAATAAAAAAATAAAAATATATATTTTATTGATTTTTTACAGAGAGGAAGGGAGAGATATAGAGTCAGAAACATCAATGAGAGAGAAACATCGATCAACTGCCTTCTGCACACCCACTGCTGGGGATTTGTCCACAACCAAGGTACATGCCCTTGACCGGAATCGAACCCGGGACCCTTCAGTCCGCAGGCCGATGCTTTATTCACCAAGCCAAACCAGCTAGGGCTCAATTTGATTCATTTTTAAGAAAGAATACTTTATGGGTGTTTCTTAAGCTGCCAAGAAACCTTAAGAGAGAGCAAGATGAGAAGACCTCCTCTACCAAATACCAAGACTCCTTGCAAAGCTGTGATAACTAATGCACTATGGTATTGTTAAGAGTATTGAAAAATAGAGCAATCAAAGAAAATTGAGGCCAAGACAGACCTGTAATTATGTATAGACTAGAGGCCCAGTGCACAAAATTTGTGCACGGGGAGGGTCCCTAGGCCTGGCCAGCAATCAGGGCCAATCAGGGCCTTCTGGCTGCTGGCCAGGACCTCCCTTCCCCAGCTGCTGGCCAGGGCCTTCCTTTGTTCCATGCTGCTCCCTGGTGGTCAGCGCACATCATAGCGAGCAATCGAACTCCCTGTCTCCTGGTGGAACTCCCAACGTGACACTTTGCATATTAGCCTTTTATATATATAGGTAACTGATTTTCCTTAAAGGTGGTACTGCAAAGTAGTGGGGAATGGGGAAAAACTTTGGTAACTGGCAAAGGAACAACTAGATATTCATATGGAGAATAATTAAATTCTGTCAGAGGCAATATACACCTTAAAGATTCCATAAGTTGATTTTAATTCTGTCACCTACCAAAAAATAAATTTCAAAAAAAGGAAGGGGAAGGAAAGGGAAGAGGGTGGGAAGAGATTAAACAGGCTTTGAACTGGAAAACTTTTGGTGCAAAGGACAATGCTCAACCATCTGAGCCACTCTGGCCAGGGCAAATGTTCTTTTATATATATACTAGAGGCCCGGTGCACAAAAATTTGTGCACTCGGGGGGGAGGGGGGTCCCTCAGCACGGCCTGTGCCCTCTCGCAGTCTGGGATCCCTTGGGAGATAACGACCTGCTGGCTTAGGCCTTCTCCCGGGTGGCAGAGGGCAGGCCTAATCCCTAGGTGCAGCCCCTGGTCGGGCTCAAAGCAGGGTCGATTGGGGAGTTGGGGGGCCGCCCCCTGTCATGCACAGAGCAGGGCAGATTGGGAGGTTGCGATGCCACCCTCAGTCACGCTCAGGGTAGGGCCGATTGGGGGTTGGGGCACCGCCCCCTGTCACACTCAAGGCAGGGTCGATGGGGAGGTTGCGGCGCCATCCCCTGTCATGCACAGAGCAGGGTCGATCAGGGGGTTGGGGAGCTCCCCCCTGTCACTCAGAGAGTAGGGCCAATAGGGGAGTTGGGGCACCGCCCCCTATCACACACAGAGCAGGGCAGATCATGAATTTTGCTGTCTTTTCCAGTTCTCTGAATTTTGCAAATCTTGAGAACTGCTCAATAGTTGACTCGATGATGTTTAAAACAGCTTTTGAAGGCTTTGACAGTCTGTTCTGTCATTTTTGGGGAGGTCTTTGATGTGCCTCTTGAGGTTTGGGAAATATCTAAATCTCTCACCACCCACATCCCTCTTAAAGACTTCCAGTTTCTTTTCAAAAGCCTTTATGTAACCAAACATAACATCAAGTGTGTTGCCAGTTCCTTGTAATTTAACATTTAAGCCATTCAAATGTTCACAAAAATTGTAAGTGGAGGGTTTTGTGTGCTAGCAAAAGTTACTGGTGTGCCATGTTTGGCATGCATGCCAGGGGTTGACCACACCCGAGCTAGAGCAATAAAAATATTTTTTTAAAGGAAAGATAATTTCTATCAATTGGGCTTTACCAGGAGGGTTACAACATATTTCTCCCCTGAATATCAGTCCTATTCCTGTTACTATGGTTTTATATCATCATTTTTATGGATTTGTTAGGAACAAACATGATTATCCAGCCCATCCAGAAGTGACGATTACAAAGAAGCCACACGAATGCACATACTTTATCTTAAACTTTGGTAAAACTTCCTGGTATCTTACTGTATAAAATAAATGTGCTGTATCGGCTCTGGGTCCCTGTCTCTCCATCAGAGGACAGCTGTCCCACCTGGTCCCAGCTTTCCTACTCTCTTTGTGTCTGTCTCTTTCATTTTCTCAATCCCCCGTCGCCCCTACTCAGGACTCCTGTCCGCTCTCTAGCCATGCTGGTCTCGGAAAAGAGAGAAATACTTATAAAACCGCTTTCCACTCTCAAAACTTTAGTGTTTTATCCCCAGCATGGACTCTCCAAAAACTAGATGTACAACCTGACTGGAAGCATGAACACATTTCTCATTCTTAATGATGCTTGCCAGAGTGGACTTTCTGAATTTGCGTGAGACGTGAACGGTGACTGAAGTCTTTCCCACATACGTCACATATGTACGGTTTCTCTCCAGTGTGGACTCTCAGATGGGCCTGAAGACGTGAACTCTGACTGAAGCCCTTCCCACACTCCTCACATGTAAACAGTTTCTCCCTAAGGTGAACACTCAGATGGACTCTAAGATTTGAGGGGAGACTAAAGGACTTTCCACACTCCTCACACGTGTAAGGTTTCTCCCCAGTGTGGCCTCTCTGATGGTACAGAAACTGTGAGCTGTACCTAAAGCCCTTGCCACAGACATCACATGTGTATGGCCTCTCCCCAGTGTGGATTCTCTGATGGGACTGAAGGCCAGAGGACTGACTGAAGCCCTTCCCACAAGTTTCACATTTGAATCGTTTCTCCCCAGTGTGGACATTCTGATGGACTTGAAGGTTGGAAGCCTGGCTGAAGCCCTTCCCACACTCCTTACATCTGTAGGGTTTCTCTCCTGTGTGAACCCGAAAATGGATGTGAAGATCCGTATTGCGAGTAAAGCCTTTCCCACACACCTCACATCTGTACGGTTTCTCTCCAGTGTGGAGTCTCCGGTGGCATATTAATGGTGAGTTGTGGCTGAAGCCCTTACCACAGACGTCACACTTATAAGGTTTCTCCCCAGTGTGGACCCTCTGATGGATGTGATAGTGGGCGGCCTGAGTAAAGCCCTTCCCGCACTCCTCACAGATACAGGGTTTCTCACCCCTGTGGACCCTCTGATGAACACGAAGATTAACTAAGGCCCTTACCACACTCTTCACATTTATAGGGTTTCTCTCCAGTGTGAGTTCTGCAATGAATGTGAGACTGTGCTACTACGGAATCCCTTACCACAGCTGTCACATCCACAGGACTGTATAGGTCTTTATGGCGGTGTTGCTGCATGGGCATCATGGTGGAGCAAATCATCAGCCATTGGTGACTGAACCCCCCGGCCCCCTCTCCCTCTTCAGAGTCCTGGGGTTTGCAACTGAAAGTTCCAACTCTCCAACCACAGTTGGTTCGTCTGACAACCAGTCCCCAACTTTCTGACAATGGTGCTTTCCAAAAGTAACCTCATTAACAAACACTCGGGTGTGGTTGACAGGAGCTTATTGTGCATGGCATGACGCCCATTTCCCCTTTATGTCTCTGAAGCCAATTCAGGATTTGAGGATAACAGACCAAATATTGTAACAAATGATGTTCCTGTTGCTCTTCTCACTTAGGATTTGGGAAGCTATGAACCAAAAACCATGGACAGAGGCCAAAATGTACATTTATTATAAACCACAATTTCACATTTTATAGTGTTTGGTATATAGGAATTACATATTTTAATTTTTAGAAGTGTTTTTAATTTTTGATGCTACATAAATGGAATTATTTTTTAATTTCATTTTTCAATTATTAGCTTCTACCATCTAGAAACACAATTGATTTTTGAACATCAACCTGCAGCCTGTTACCTTCCTATAGTCATCTACTCTAAAAGCATGTCTTCACATTCCTAAAGATTCTATGGATAAAATCATAACCTCTGAAAATACATACTTTTCCTTCGTTCCAATCTTGTTTCCTGAATACAGGTGACAGCGTCAGACCTCCACCACTTCACACAGTGGTGACACCACTGTAATTAACCCAGTTATTAATTCACTGGAAAGGAGCAAAGGAAAGACCAAATAGTATGGGTGTATCATTTGTGCAGCTTTGCCAGGAAGCTGCAATTTATTTATTAAAATATATTTGTATTGCCCTAACCGGTTTGGCTCAGTGGATAGAGTGTTGGCCTGCGAACTGAAAGGTCCCAGGTTTGATTCCAGTCAAGGGCATGTACCTTGGTTGCGGGCACATCCCCAATAGGAGGTGTGCAGGAGGCAGGTGATAGATGTTTCTCTCTCATCGATGTTTCTAACTCTCTATCCTTCTCCCTTGCTTTCTGTAAGAAATCAATGCTATTTGTTTAAAAAATAGTGTTTCTATATAGAAATCAATACCATATATATATATATATAGTTGATTTCAGAGAGGGAGAGAGAGATAGAAACATCAATGATGAGAGAGAATCACTGCATGCCCCCTACTGGGGATCAAGCCTGCAAGCTGGGTATATGTCCCTGACTGAGACCGAACCTGGGACCTTTCAGTCTGTAGGCCAATGCTCTATCCACTGCACCAGACCAGCTAAGGCAGGAAGCTGCAATTTAGATGCATACCCAATAAGCCTCAGCGAAATAAGGAAGGTACTTGCTTGTCAGTCACACCTGGGAACAGGTCATTGGCCAGAGTAGGCATGGCCACTGTAATCACAGGAAGATTTAAGATACTTAAGCTCCTAAACAAAGGATATTAAAGTCTAACCATTCAAATTAACAGGGAATACTCATCCATTTTTTTTTTAAGGGAAACTGTCTCATGTTACCAAGCCTCTTACGGGGCCGAGGGTGTTAAAAAAAAAGAATATGAAAGAATGGCAGGTGACTAGCCCAGTTATTAGAAGCCAGAATAAAAGAAATAATGTCCTTCTATCTCAGGCAATGGAGACAATAGACATCCCGTGTCCAGACAAACAGGATGAAGGGCTCCAGTAAGCTCAGAGGCCACCAGAATTACCCGTGTGGATGGAGTTAACTGAACCCAACTGAATAGCACCTGATCAACATTGACGCTGGTAACCTCCGCACCAGGGCACAGTTGTATTGCCATTTCCAGAAGGTCTCTGCCCCCGTGCAGGAGGCACAAGACAGGAGTCTCTGGATGCAGAGTGGGCCCTGGAGTCGTGTTCAGATCCTACTACCTGGTGACATGACAGGAAACTGGGAAAAATTGGGAAGGTTCATACTTTCCCCAGCTATCCAACCTAGCTTGTAGGTGTTCCAATCTTATTGCAATATACTTCTCAAATACATCCCGATCCCTTCATTATCAAGTTACTTTCATTAATGAGTTTCAGCATCATGACTGCAGTGGCCCTTAGAGGAACTGAAAACAGCATTATTGATTTATGTAGATTAACACATACTATTCTTTATAAAAACATCGTCTTTTCTCTCCCCAGTAACAATATTCAGGACCTTTTAGCGTAAAGTCATATGTCTTTCTGAATGCTATGATAACATAAAGTTCAAATATAACCAGTAAAATTACACTGCCGGGAGCCGGTCCATCCTTGCTG
This sequence comes from Myotis pilosus, assembly GCA_036010255.1. Taxonomy (NCBI): domain Eukaryota; kingdom Metazoa; phylum Chordata; class Mammalia; order Chiroptera; family Vespertilionidae; genus Myotis; species Myotis pilosus. The sequence goes on from JASKON010000029.1 coordinate 1,647,912, forward strand.
TTTCAAGGGACCTGGCATATATGGCATACTGTTCTTGAGATGTTTTGCTCACCTTCTTGGCACTATGTGTTTTAACCAAGGTCACCTCTCCGAGAAAGGTTGTTTCCCCAGGTAGGGATTTTCCCCTGAAGTTAGGGAGGGAATAAAACCTCTTAAGTGCCAGGCGGGTAATTAATCACTTTAACTATGAACAATCATGCTTAAGCTACATAATCTTTACTCCCTGGAATGGAGATAAGAAACACCCTAACCTTTGGAATGGAGATTGATAGGATTAGAATCAACTGGTATAAATACAGATGCAACAAGACAACAGGAGACAGAACTTAGCGGCAGACCTCAGAAGGCAGACCTCAGAAGGCAGACCTCAGAAGGCAGACCTCAGAAGGCAGACCTCAGAAGACGGACCTTAGAACACAGAACTTAGAGACAGAACTTAGTCAGAACCTAGAAGGCAGACCTCAGAAGACAGACCTTAGACAGACAGAACTTAAGAGACAGAACTTAGGACACAGAACTTAGAAGACAGAACCTACAAGACAACAGAACTCAGAACTTAGATGAGGATCCGAGAGACAGAACTTAGAGACAGAAATTGGAGGACAGAGCCTGCGCAGAGCCTGGAGACGGAGGAGCTTCGCTGGAAAGAACATGGTGGGGGATCCTGGACAGAACCTGGCTGCGGAGCTTGGTTGGAGAGCCTAGACAGAGCCTGGTGACCGAGCCTGGCTGGAGAGCCGTGACCGAGCCTGGCTGGAGAGCCTGGGCCGAGCCTGGCTGGGGAGCCTGGCGAGAGAACATGGCTACAGAACTTGGCTGGAGAACCTGGAGAACCTGGCTGGAGAACCTAGCAAGAGAACATGGACACAGAACTTGGCTGGAGATTGTGGCTAGAGATCCTGGCAAGGCTGCTGATCAACTGAACGCTATCTCCGTGTCATTCCTTCTTCGCCGACTCCGTCCACACCTTTGGGGACCCCTGGACCCGCTGGGGTTAGACCCCGGCATATGGCGCCCGAACAGGGACCCCTAGGTAAGCCCCCCTGCACTCGGGACGGATAGGACTCCACCGTAGGAAGAGGGTGGATAGTCTTCGCCGACTCCGTCCACACCTTTGGGAACCCCTGGAACAGGATTCCCATAGGTAAGCCCCCCTATTGAGAACCCCCACATTCGGGACGGATAGGACTCCACCAGGGTCCTGCAGACCCCCCTATAGAGGATAAGTAGGGTAAGAAGGTGGATAGTACAGAACTTAGATTGAGAAAATGTGCCATACTGAGTCCAAAGAAAGACGACTCTGTATTGATCTTTAGATTAAGAAGATGTGCCATACTGAGTCTTAAGAAAAAAGACTCTGTATTGATCTTTTAACACATATGCTTGCTAGCAGAGGAGTTAAGGTTACTCCCAGTCAGATGGAACATTTTATACAAGAAATATGTCCATGCTTTCCTGAGGAAGGAAAGGTAAATGTAATGGCATGGGAGAAGGTAGGCCCAGGGAGCCTTATCCTTAACCCCACTGCAGCCTTTCCACCCCGGGAAAGTGCAGGATTGGCAAGCTCTCCCTGGGATGATAGATCAGGACTCAGGTGATAGCGAAAAGCGCCAATCCTACTCTTAAAATGGATACAAGAGAGCACTTGGGATTTTTCTTTTTAATGCTCACTTTTAAAAAATAAAAAAGGGGGAATTTGCCGGGAGCCGGTCCATCCTTGCTGTTTCAAGGGACCTGGCATATATGGCATACTGTTCTTGAGATGTTTTGCTCACCTTCTTGGCACTATGTGTTTTAACCAAGGTCACCTCTCCGAGAAAGGTTGTTTCCAGGTAGGATTTTCCCCTGAAGTTAGGGAGGGAATAAAACCTCTTAAGTGCCAGGCGGGTAATTAATCACTTTAACTATGAACAATCATGCTTAAGCTACATAATCTTTACTCCCTGGAATGGAGATAAGAAACACCCTAACCTTTGGAATGGAGATTGATAGGATTAGAATCAACTGGTATAAATACAGATGCAACAAGACAACAGGAGACAGAACTTAGCGGCAGACCTCAGAAGGCAGACCTCAGAAGGCAGACCTCAGAAGGCAGACCTCAGAAGGCAGACCTCAGAAGACGGACCTTAGAACACAGAACTTAGAGACAGAACTTAGTCAGAACCTAGAAGGCAGACCTCAGAAGACAGACCTTAGACAGACAGAACTTAAGAGACAGAACTTAGGACACAGAACTTAGAAGACAGAACCTACAAGACAACAGAACTCAGAACTTAGATGAGGATCCGAGAGACAGAACTTAGAGACAGGAAATGGAGGACAGAGCCTGCGCAGAGCCTGGAGACGGAGGGAGCTTCGCTGGAAAGAACATGGTGGGGGATCCTGGACAGAACCTGGCTGCGGAGCTTGGTTGAGAGCTTCCTAGACAGAGCCTGGTGACCGAGCCTGGCTGGAGAGCCGTGACCGAGCCTGGCTGGAGAGCCTGGGCCGAGCCTGGCTGGGGAGCCTGGCGAGAGAACATGGCTACAGAACTTGGCTGGAGAACCTGGAGAACCTGGCTGGAGAACCTAGCAAGAGAACATGGACACAGAACTTGGCTGGAGATTGTGGCTAGAGATCCTGGCAAGGCTGCTGATCAACTGAACGCTATCTCCGTGTCATTCCTTCTTCGCCGACTCCGTCCACACCTTTGGGGACCCCTGGACCTGCTGGGGTTGGACCCCGGCATTACACCAAGTGCCAGCTAACGGGAAAGAGCTACTAACAAATTTATGGTCACATGGTGATGCTCCACCAAGGGGTGGGGAGGCAGGAAACCAATTATAGTCTAATTTATTGGACACGCGTGGTAGATGGAGTACTCTTTTCCAAAGGAGAAAGTGAACCCATATTTCCAATCACAGATGTGTTTCCAGCACATCTGCTGAAAACTCCTGAATGGTGTGCAGTTCTCCAAACTTGAACAATGGGAGCAACTGTTAGAAGCAGGAGGATTAAGGAAATGAAACTGGAAAAAGAAATACCAACTAAACTCCTTAGACATTTGGTTCCTAAACCTTGCTTGAGGGTTGCTCCTTACCTTTCTCCCCTTTATGGTCTGTCTCCTTGATAATTTACACTTTGCCTGCCCCACACCCATCCCCACGTGATGAGGCGGCCATATTCATTTAAAATGTTGTTTCCTTCCTAAGCTTTAATAGAGAAAATGAGGTCTCACTTAAGGTGGAAGGTCAATAATCCCACTTTAAAAAATCGGCTCCTGCCCTGACCAGTTTGGCTCAGTGGATAGAGCATCGGCCTGCGGACTGAGGGGTCCCGGTTTTGATTCCGGTCAAGGACATGTACCTTGGTTGCAGGGACATCCCCAGTAGGGGGTGTGCAGGAGGCAGCTGATCAATGTTTCTCTCTCATTGATGTTTCTAACTCTCTATCCCTCTCCCTTCATCTCTGTAAAATATCAATAAAATGTATTAAAAAAAATCAGCTCGCTTCAATGATAAACATGACCAAATATGTCTGAGGATGGGCACATTTATTAATGGCATCTTTATGTGTCATTTCCCAGCTCATGGCCTACCCACCAGAGAGGCAGCTAATGAAGAGGCCACGTTCTGAGTGCCAGTGAGGGGCCTGAGCTAGAATTTAGATGGCCCTTTTCAGTCAGTGTGGGATGAAATCTATAGTTTCCAGATTATCATTCCAATAAAGGTTTTATTTCCTGTATGAACCTACATATGAGCCTATTTTATCACTTGTCATAAACTCAGATGCTGAATAACACTGGCCTAAAGGACAATTTGGACTGATCAATGAGCATTTTCTGTGAAGAATGTTAGAAACTGAGTTTGGGCCTATTAGGGACTGCATGTTTGTGTGCTCCCAAAATTCATATGTTGAAATCCTAACTTCCTATGTGATTGTTAGGAGGTGAGGGCCTTTGTGAGGTAACTGAGTCATGAGGGTAGAGTCCTCTTAAGTAGGAATCATAGCCTTATAAAAGAAGCCCCAGTGACCTCTCTCCACTATTTTCCCAAGTGAGGGCACAGCCAGATGGCCACCTGATAACCAGGAAGTGGGTCCTTGGTGCCAAGTCTGCTGATGCCTTGACCTTGTTTTCTGGGGGGTAGGGGGAGAAGAAAAGGGGGTGACGAGAGGGGGAGGGGGTTAGGGGAGGGGATGGGAGGAGGGAGGGAAGGAGAGGAGGGGAAGAGAGGAGGGGAGGTGAGGGGAGAAACCCACCTATCCTTACACTGCCTATGCATCTCAGTCCCGATATATAAAATCTTTTCTGGCCTAAACTTCCAGTACCACATTCCCATGAAAATATTTTATTTTCAATGAGGAATATTCCTGAGAACTCTAAGTTGTACCCAAGTGTCCTAATCATACTAATCCAAATGGAAATTTCAGAACCCTGAGGAATCTCTGTTATCTGGCTGTCTGGCCTCTCCTAAATGGTCAAAGGAAATGAAAATCTTTCTTGCTTGCTTTTGACTAATTTTTACTCATCATATCACTTATTATGTCAAAATAGTATGTATTCAAAAAGACCAGGCATAAACCTAAAAGTCAAATAAACACACCTAGAATCGCTTTTAATTCTGATCCACACACAAATATCTTATCACAATGGTTCTAGAAATAAATGCTCCAAACTCTTGTTCTGCATTTTTCACTTTGCATCATAGCCATTTTCCCAATTTTTACAAAATCCTCTATATAAGAGAAAGTGCTGCATGAAAGGGAATATAAAGTACTTAGCGAAGAAATCATGTTGTAAGATGATACACTGAACTACTGTTTTCCAGCCTAATTTCTAATAACCACAGCAATTTTTCAACCTTCTCAACACCACCACCAGTGATAGCATTCTCATTTACTCTTTATTGGAAAAGAGGTCAATATCATTGGCAATCACTCCACAGCATATTGTCCATTTAATGGTAATTCTCTCTAAGTGCTTTCTGTAAGGAAAAGTGCCAAAATGTATTACTTTTGCTCAGAATGTTTCATAAAGACTGTTTTATTTTGTATGCAGAATTATGAAATAAAACGTGAGATCCTGACTGACCAGAGTGGCTCAGTTGGTTTGAGTACTGTCCCATGAATCGAAAGGTCACCTCTTCAATTCTAGGCAGGGTGCATGCCTGGTTGTGGGCTCAATCTCCAGTAGGGGGTGTGCAGAAGGCAGCCAATCAATGCTTTTCTAAAATCAGTAAAAACATATTGGGGAAAAAAGTGTGATCCATAGTCCCTTCTTTCGTCTCCAGAACAAATTTCCAGATACATAATAATAGGGCTAATGGAAAGCTTTTCTGCATACATTAATCTTATCCATGTTTTTCTAACACATATGCTTCCTTGGAACAGAGGCAGTGATGAAGGAATATACTCTGGGTAAAAAATTTCCAAACTAGTTACATTCATAGGGTTTCTCTTCAGTATGAGTTGCCTGATGTCTAATAAGTTTAGAGCTGTTAATGAAAGCTTTCCCACATTGATTACATGTAAAGGGTTTCTCTCCAGTATGTGTTCTTTGATGTACAATAAGTCGAGCACTCAAGCTGAACGTTTTCCCACATTGATTACATTCGTAGGGCTTCTCCCCAGTATGAGTTCTCTGATGTTGAGTAAGGCATGAACTCTGCCTAAAGGATTTCCCACACTGACTACATTCATAGGGCTTTTCCCCAGTATGAGTTCTCTGATGTACAACAAGAACATAACTCTGGCTGAATGACTTCCCACACTGATTACATTCATAGGGTTTTTCTCCTGTATGAGTTCTCTGATGCATAACAAGGTGTGAACTGCGGTTGAAAGATTTCCCACACTCGTTACATTCATAGGGTTTCTCTCCAGTATGAGTCCTTTGATGTGCCACAAGCTGAGAACTCCAGCTGAAAGATTTCCCACACTGATTACATTCAAAGGGTTTTTCTCCTGTGTGAGTTCTCTGATGGGAAACAAGTTTATAACTCTGACTAAAGGACTTTCCACATTGGTTGCATTCATAGGGTTTTTCTCCAGTGTGAATTATTTGATGTGCAATAAGTTGATAGCTCTGGATAAATGATTTCCCACATTGATTACATTTATAGGGCTTCTCTCCCGTATGAGTTCTCTGATGTGCAATAAGCTTGTAGCTCTGCCTGAATGACTTTCCACACTGACTGCACTCATAAGGCTTCTCTCCAGTATGAGTTCTCTGATGCACAACAAGAATATACCTCTGGCCAAAGGATTTCCCACACTGATTACATCTATAAGGTTTCTCTCCAGTATGCGTCCTCTGATGGGAAACAAGGTAAGAGCTCCGGCTGAAGGATTTCCCACATTCATTACATTCATAAGGTTTCTCCCCTGTATGAGTTCTCTGATGTGCAACAAGATGAGAGCTCCAGCTGAAGGATTTCCTGCATTGGTTACATTCAAAGGATTTCTCTTCAGAATTTTTCATGTTTGGATTAAGAAATGAATTCTCAGAGATTTTACTACAATTATATTCAACAGGAATTTTCTGTTGTTCATTATTGGATATGCTATGGTTTAAAACTTGCCCACATTCCTTAACATCAAAGGGTTTTTCTCTTGCATGTATTTTCTCATGTATATTTATGGGTGTACCATGGCTAAAAGATTGAATATTGTTGCTAAACCCATATGATTTATCTTCTGTTTGAGTTCTTGTAAATTGAATAAGGTGAATGCTCTGGGTTTTTTTTCCATATTCATTATTTTCGCATAGTTTCTCATTGTCACTAATCATCTGATGACTGTCCACAAAAGAATGATGTAATTTTTTAACATGAGAGACATGTTTATGGAAATGGTTTCTTATGGGTATCATCTGGGGTGAAAGAAAACTGGAATTCAGACCACTCTTTTCCTCAAGTTCATCACTTTTGCAGACTCTTTCATGAATGAATGCCACTTTCTTAAAAAGTCTTTCTTGCTTTTCCTGTTGCTTCTCCAACTGATCCTTACAAATCCAAACTTCTTCACATGAAGATAACCAAGGATCATCTCTTGTCAGCCTTTCTAATTTCACTCCATGGGATGGTTCATCATCAATAATTCTCTGCTTTGATGTTGATTCTCTTCTTCCAAGTGCAGTTGCCAAGTCTGGAAGAAAGCAAAATAAAATATTCTAGCCAAAAAAATGTTGGAATAGTGAAATAAAGCTGACAAGAATACATGTAGATTTGTTTTCAGATATTACAATCTGGATTGAGAATCAAGAGGCTGGGATGAAGCAATAAACAGAAAACTACCACAGCCCAATAGTATAACACTGCATTAAATGGAATAATTTAATTATAATTTTACTGAATATCTAAGACTTTAGACACCAAATCAAAATCTCCATGTTCCAAAATAAGATCACTTATATAGACTAAAAGAATCATAAAACAATTTTGAAATTCTTAGCAAAGTAATAAAGGGTCCTTTCTACCCTCTTTAGTGCTAAACACATGTTCAATGAAATAGAAATTAGTGTCTACATTCCTAGGAATTTCTGAAAGCATGAAACTTGTTAGCATAGCCTATGTCAGTAAGACACGAGCAAACTACAACTGTGAACCAGGAAAAAGAATTGGGACACTGTTATCCCAGCGTTCCCTAGATGCCTTAAGGTTAATATGGCCCCATGGATTCCTGTGATTCTGAGAGAGAATGGAGGTTAGCTCATAAGCATAAGCCTCGCTGACTAAGCCAAGCATTAAAGAGTATCTGGAAAAGTGGTGATGTATATAATCCACTAGGAGATGGGAAACGAAGAAAAATGTGGCATGCCCGATGGGGATTTTTCAATCTAACCTTCTATACCTATGATGACTCCTTTGTGTCTGTTTCTCACCAGGATATGTGTGTGGGAAATTCTTTTTATACTCATCCCATTGCTCCAACTGGGAAATTGTGTCTGGTTTGAAACGCTGGTAGGGAAAGATATAGGACTTTGGGTGCCTGGGCTGGAGACCAGGAAAATTACTGCAGAATTTGGTCCTAATTTTTGGCCTTTGGGAATCATGAAGATTAAACAAGCTCAAACCAAAGAAACTGTACCTTTTCTACCTTACAAATTTAAATTAAATTAAATTTTCACTAGGGAATAAAAAGCACAAACAAAATCTATGTGTGGGCAAAGCCATTTTTACCTCTGAACTGCAAAATTCTCAATCAATAAGAAATAATTTCAACATACAGACTTCATTAAAGGGGACCATATTCTTACCCCAAGAGACCAAGTCCCTGTGGTTCTCAAGGATCGCAGCTCTGTCCAGGGTCCTCTGAGCAGGGTTCAAAATGCCCTCTTCCTGAGTGAAGTCCACAGTCACAATTTTGAAGTTTACGCCTTCCTAAAACAGTACACACATTCCTGCTCAGCTGGGCATCGTTTCCCTTTAAAGTTCATAGAGGAAGAAAAGTTTGACAGATGGAAGAAAGGAAACTTGATGTCCCGGAAGTTGTACTGCGATAGTCAGCATTCAAAGAATTCTAGTCAAGGAGTACATGTGTCTTCTAGGTGAGCCCTTTTGGGTTTTGGATGCTGGATCTGTTTTGTAACCCCCAAAGAGAAACACCAGATAAGAACTAATATACTATTTCTCTCTTGATCACCTTGAAGAAAATGCTTCCTTCTATTTTTTACTGGTATATAGAATTCCCACATTGGAATTCCCTCCAAATTACCAAGAAACAGAACAAGGATCAGTAATCTTTTTCTATCAAAGGCCAAAGAGTAAACATTTTAGGTTTTTCAAACTATACAGCCTGTCACAACCACTCAGCTGTAGCAAGATAGCAGCCATAGAAAATAAACAAATGGGTGTAGCTGTATTACAATAAACTGTTATTTACACAAACAGGTAGTAGGCTGCATTTGGCTCCAGGCTCTACTTTGCTGGTGCCTGAAGTAGACAACAAAATGTGGACCTTAATGAAGTAGAGGTTAAAAGCACTGGATTTGGAAAAAAAAGAGACCTGGGTTTTCTCACCTGTAAACCGTATATGTCTGAATTAAAAAAATCTAATGTGACAATCTGGGTATTAATGGTGAGTTTATTCTAATTATTAGGCTTAATCATACCCAACTCATTGGGTTGTTGAGTTAATTGTGATGATGAATATAATCACATTAACAATTATTATTGTCTGAAAACTCTGAGAAATTAAATGACAGCCAACGTGACCTTTAGTCTTCAGATGACCATTCTACAGAGTAGACTGACCTGCACTGTAGAGCCTTTAGATGTTCAGGCATTACTGCCAGATAAAAAGCACTGCCTCCTCTGAGCAAGAAAGGACCTATTTCCAAAACTACTGGGCAGGAATTTTGATCCAAAAAAGAAGTGCTGAGGGTGACCTGTCTTTACCTAAAAGCAGCAAAAGTCAGGGAAGTTGAATGCCACTGGCCACTAAAGGTTTTTAAAATAGACCAGATTTTATTAAGCTGTAATTCATGAATGGGATGCAGGGTCTGTGAATCCCAAGAAACTCCAAGCAAAATGCTGCTGTACTGCATTTTTCTATGCTGGAGCCATAAATTTCACCAAAATCTCAAAGGTTTTCATGATTGGCCCAAAATGGAATTGAGAAATGTCGTTTGCAAACTGTAACCTTTGTTGAATATGGATCTAGTCTATAGTCCTGTTTTCCAACCTCTAATCCATGCTTCCTTTGAATAAATAAGTACTCTTTTTTGCTATTTAATGTAGGTACCTACATTAAGTTTGTTCAAATATCAAATAAATAATACTAGACTAGCACCTCCCACTCCATCCCAGCTACATGTTCTCAAAGTTCCACACTTTCTTATCATCTGCATAATGGTCATTTTTTGTCACTAGGCTACAGTCCATGAAGGAAAGTAGAAGGTATTTATAGTCTGCAACTGTTACTCCAGTGCTTAGCATAGTGTTGGTGTACAGTAAATACTAAATATATATTTAGTAAATTATGTCAATACATCAATCAATAGAATTAATAAACTTTATAATATATCCAAATAATCCTGGTCCAAAGTCTATTTTTTAACATCTTTATTGTTGAAAGTATTACATATGTCCCCCTTTCCCCCCATTAACCCTTTCTAGCCTGCCCCAGGCCTTCACCACCCTATTGCCTGTGTCCACGGTTTATGCATATATGCATATAAGTTCATTGGTTGATTTCTTCCCACCTACCCACCCTCCCCTACCTTCCCTCTGAAGTTAAACCCCTTCCCCGGCAGAAACGTGTATACACGTTTTCACAAAATGTTCTTTTTCAGTCGTCGACGAGTATACTAAGAAAATATGGTAAAAAAATATGGTTTATAGGAAGACGAGTTACAAACTGTTTTCATAACCAGCATCAAAAATACTATATAGAACCAAAATAAAAAAATTAGTCTGAAAAAGAAACGTTTTTAACAAAAAAATTGTTGGGGAAGGGGTTAACAGTCTGTTCATGCTTCTATGACTCAGTCTATTTTTGATCATCAGTTTATTTGGTTCATTAGATTCCACATATGAGTGAGATCATGTGATACTTGTCTTTGTCTGACTGGCTTATTTCTCTTAGCATAATACTCTCCAGGTCCCTCCAAGCTATCTCAAAGGGTAAGAGATCCTTCTTTTTTTTAACTGCTGCATAGTATTCCATAGTATAAATGCACCACAACTTTTTTATCCACTTATCTGATGGGCACTTGGGCTGTTTCCAGATCTTAGCTATTGTAAACTGTGCTGCTATGAACACTGAGGTGTGTACATTCTTTCTGATTGGTGTTTTGGGTCTGGTCCAAATTCTGATTTAGGTCTTCTCCTCTCATCTGAAACTCAAAGGGCCTATCACATACCCATTTGAAAAAAAGTCCTTCAATATGTAGATACTGGCTTTTCTGAACTTCTATCCCCACTTACTCTATTCTGCTTCACCTGCCCCAAATCCCCACTCCTCCCAGTCCTTCTCAAACCCTTCAACTGTGTCCTTGGGAACTCATCTGCTATAATAATGAAATCCTACATCTTCAACGTCTTCACCTAATATTCCCTCTACATCCCTGTGTTAATGAAAACATACCTTCCCCCCTGTGGACTCCTTCCGCCACAGACATCCCAGGCTTAGGGTGGCCATGCTCTCCTATCCAAGGGGGAGGGTGTGAATCCTCCCAGTTACATTTAAACCCTTATCATTTACCATACTTCTTAGAGTTTTGTCCTACCAACCTCTGGAAACACCACGCCCATCCCCTGAAGACTTATAATACCCATGATTCATTTCCCATTTCAAGAACTTGAATTGTTTCACCTTCCATTGTCTATTGCACGATTTTCAATATTTTTCATCTTATGGCACATACAAACTAATTACTAAAATTCTGAGGAACACCAAAAAAATATATTACATTTTTGCCAATCTGACAAAAAAGGTATAATTTCATTAACTTACAAAAAATAATAGTAATTACCTACCCTTTTTGATCCAAAGTGACTTTTTAAAAACAACAACCAGGTATATATATGGATTTCTGGTACTAAGAATTAACCAATCGCAACCTTACTGTGCGACATGACCAATAAGATATAACTCTATTATATGACCTATATATTTATGGTTCAAGATAGGGCATTCACACTAGATGGCTATTGTTTTGGCTGTTGTCAGTTTTTAATTTGACAATCTAAGGAAAAGGAAGTCAGTGCCCCTGACTAAATAGTCAGATATCGTATGTTTTAAAAATCCTACAGCACACCCATGAGCCTGCAGCAGCACCCTGGTTGAAAATCACTGGTCTACTAGTTTAGCATCCACTTGCAGAGTTCTCTGATAATACTATAAAAGTAACTGACTTTAAGGAAGCACTTGCTGTGTAGTGCCAGGCAGTATGCTTATTCATGACACAAATGATCATTCAATTCTCACAAGGTCCCTGTGAGAAAATTCTATTAGTAGCACCATTTTTCAGATGAAGAACTAGAGAAATGAACATATGCCTCAAGTTGGTAGCTGGTCTACAACCTCACAGTTGCTTGACATCAGAGGTGGTGTTCTCAGTCATCAATTCACATGGCTAGCCAAACTCCCAGACCCTAAAATTGCTCTTCAGTGCCCCACTCTTAGGGTGACACCCCAGACTTAACATAAAGTACTCTACCTCTCAAATCACACACATAGAACTGCCTACTCGTTGATTATATCACATTATTTTTTATTACATCAGATTAAAAATTTTTTTCAATTACAGTTTATATTCAATGTTGTTTTATAATAGTTTCAGGTGTACAGCATAGTAGTTAGACAATCATATACTTTCCGCAAAGTAGTCCCCACAGTATTTCCAGTACACACCTACCTGGCACTGGAAATACCTAGTTGTTACAGTATTATTGACTATATTCCCTATGCTGTACTTTACATCCTGGTGACTATTTTGTTAACTGCCAATCTGTTCTTCTCAATCTCTTCGCCTTTTTCACCCAGTCCCCCAACCACATCCTCTCTGGCAACTTCTCCACTCTACTTGTTCAATTACTCTCTTTACCTTTCTCGTCCTTTGATGGTCTGGGGCCATTACTCTATTGAAATGTCTACTATTACTATCTATCAGTCTATATTCTTTTGCTTTCTAGTTAGTGTCCTCTTTATCTTTTCCGTCTTAATTATTCAGTTTAGAGTCGAGATCATTCATTTTAATCCCATTTGATATATTAAAAAATTCTCTTTCAAATATTACCTTGACCTATGGGGCTTCCACAGAATGCTTGTGGCTACAAAAACTAAACCAATCTGAATGTCAATGTACCGTCTATGGAAAGTAGGTTACAGAATGCTCCCCTTTGGGAGAGGGGAAATCCGCAGAAGCAGCTGGATAGCATCTTATCAATTAATGGTCACTACCTTGAATAATCCCATCAGGTCTTCCAGCAGCCCTGCTATGCCTCCTGAAGCAGCTTGTTCTCCCATAATCCAAAATTACTACTCTAAGACTTCTCTACACATGTCACAAGTCTCTCCATTCCAACCCCCACCCTGATAGCCAACAGTTAAATCCGTCTGCTTGTTCAGAGGCAAATCTAAGCTTTCACGTAACTCCCTCAACCTCATTTGTCCTTTATTTTATTTCATCTTTTTTTTTAATTAAATCTTTATTGTTCAGATTATTACAGTTGTTCCTCTTTTTCCTCTCATAGCTCCCCTCCACCCAGTTCATTCATCCTTTATGCGTCCTTCTTCCTCTGTAGAGCCATTTATTCACATACTAGTGGCCCTGTGCATGAATCTGTGCATGAATAGCTCGCTGCCCGCTTGCCTCAGCTGGCCGCCCCACCCACCGCCGCTCGTAGCTCTCCACCGCACGTAGCTCACTGCCCTGCCCTCCTTTAGCTCTCCTCCGCTCGTAGCTTGCTGCCATGCCCTCCTGTAGCTCGCTGCCCCACCCTCCTGCTGATGGGTCGTTACGTGATGGCGTCCTGACCAATTTGCATATTACCCTATTATAAATATAGATACTCTGAATTAATTCCCCTGGAACTAATCAAGGACTCTGCTTTATAGTTTTATCTTCTCTCTCTCCTGACTATTAACTTCTTTTTCCTCATTAACTCCTTCCTGCAACCACTTGTGAGTCAAATCTTTTGAATCCTTTAAGGAAATTTTTAAAAAGCCCTTCAACTTCAAATGTCCTGACAGCTATCACTCTCTTCAATCTTTCACATGATCACCCAATTTCTGTAAAAGTTGCCCCCTCTTACCTCCATTCCCATCACTTTCTATTCACTTGCCAGTTCACTTCAATCTGGCTTCCGCCACCAACCAGCCACACACATTTCTCAATGTAAAGAGGCCATGTGTCCAACTCACCTGGGAAGGGACGGCCACTGGCCCCGAATCTTCTCGCTCAACCTTGATGATAATCTCTTGAGGAAGGAGAGAGTCCTGAGAAAGCAAAATAGACGAGAGAAAGGAAATTAAAGGGAGCTCCGTCACAGCTCAAAACCCTCACTGTGCGTAGACTAGGATCTGACGTACCACCTGTTTTAAGGCATCCCACCAACCAGACTCCTGCTCCCTCCTTTGTAAGCTCAAGTGAGCCATGTGGGGGGCATCTGGAGGGTCACTGAAACATCAGACATGTGTCTTTGTGGACCTTCCAGGCCAGCCCAGCTGCCAGCCTAGTGAGTGATCACAGGCACTATGTAGAAGAAAAGAAATGTGCAGCTGAATCCCTGCCTGAGTCCCTGGACCTCAGAATTGTAAGCAAATAAGACAGAATACAGCATGACCAAAGAATGATCAAGGAGGGGGAAATCAATAAGTTAACTTCATGAAACGTTTGGCATAAAGCACCACCAATAAAGGCACCGGCAATAGAAAATCTACTGTTAAGACTTCTTCCGAATCGGTAAGAAAAGGGTAGCTCCCACAGAAAAATGGACAAAGGAAAATACAATGCAGCTCAACTATGAAGCAATAAAACGGCCAGTGAATATACAAAGAGATGCTCACCTCTTTAAATCAGATAACACTAAACCTCTATTGCTATAATTATCTCTCTATATGTTAGAGACCATCAATTCACACTGGTACCTCCAATTATAATTCAACACACTTTATTCTAGCTTTCCTGTTTTCCATATTTGCACCTTCCTTCTCCTGCATCCAGTATTCACTTAAATTTACTGATTTGCTCAAAGCCCCTGTATGCAACCAACCATGTGGAGTGTTTCTTTTGCCTGTTGCTTACAATTCCTCCTGTGGTGGCCCACTGGTCAAGAGCTTCTCAAACTCTTAGTGGAAGTTTAACTTGACCCAACCTTTCTGCCCTGGCTACATACAGTATATTAAATCCTCACTTGAGGATGTGTTTGTACTGATTTGAGAGAGAGAGGGGAAGGGAGAGAGAAAGAAAAACATTGATGTAAGAGAGAAACATCAGTTGCCTCCTGTTCACACCCTGACCACGAATCAAACCCACAACCTCGGTATGTGCCTTGACTGGGAATCAAACCTGAAACCATTTTGGTGCACAGGACAACGCTCCAATCAACTGAGCACCTGGCCAGGGCTGGACTGGCAATATATATATTTTTATTTTCTTAATGTTTTTATTGACTTGAGAGAGAGAGAGGGAGAGAGGGAGAAAAGGAGAGGGAGGGAGAGAAACATCAATCAGTTGCCTCCTATATGCACTCTGACTGGGGATCAAACCTGCAACCTGAGTATGTGCCCTGACTGGGAATTGAACCTTCCACCTTTCAATACAATGCTCAACCAACTGAGCCACACTAGCCAGGATAGCAATATATTTTTTAAATAACATTTTATTCGGAAATAGTTTAAGACTTGTAAGAGGTTGCAAAAATAGAACAGAGAATTCCTATGTACCCTTAGCCCAGCTTCCCCTGATGCTAGCTAGTATTAACAAAACCACAGTACATTGTCAAAATTAGGAAACTGATACTGGTACAGTATTTTTAACTCGGGCACAAACTTTTTTCAGATTTTGTCAATTTTTGTAGATACTCTGATTTTTGTCTTTTTAATGGAAATATTTTAATATACTATCCAATAAGTCTACTTGTATTTCATTGGCAAATAATAGAAACTACACTTAGATGTAGATATGTACAAGAAAACTCATTAAAGGGTTACATTATCGTAGCTAAATGGGAGGATGCTGCCAGGGTTCTTGTTCCAGCATCAAGAAGGGCTCAGCAATCTGGAGAAGGGCTGTGTGTAACTTAATAAAGAGTCCAGAGACGAAACATAATTTTGAAAGGCATTATAGCAGTGGTTCTCAACCTTCTGGCCCTTTAAATACAGTTCGTCATGTTGTGATCCAACCATAAAATTATTTTTGTTGCTACTTCATAACTGTCATGTTGCTACTGTTATGAATCGTAATGTAAATATCTGATATGCAGGGTGGTCTTAGGCGACCCCTGTGAAAGGGTGGTTTGACCACCAAAGGGGTTGCAACCCACAGGTTGAGAACCAGTGCATTACAGGGAGTCAGAGGAGCCTAGCTAAAGAAACTAAGATCTCCTCGTCTCAGGACCCCTTGCTTTTTATTAACACAATTTGTCCTAAGGCGAGGTGGAGATACACACTTCAGAGGGTCATGTTTCCCATACAGAGTCCATTGTCAGATTATCAGGTTTTGGAGAAACTGCCTATGGCTGCTCAGGTGTTTGGCCAGTAGGAGGCAATAATGTGTAGATTAAGATGCCCTGAGCTGTCTGGCAGCAAGCAATCATCCCTTTTCAGGTTTGGGGAAATGCCTTTGCTACTCCAGATGATTCAGCCCTGCTGAACATGCTGGAATTGGCTTCAGGCAGGATGCATTAAATAATGTCCATCAGTAAGTGCCTGGTTAAATAAATGATGCTTCATCCAGATAAATGAATACTATGTAGCAGTCGAGAGAAGAGACAGATTTGCCTAAACTGATGTGTATAAATGACAGAAAGGTGTTTATAATACATTGTTGAATGAAAAAACTAAGAACAATCTATAAAATATGAACAGATTTTTATAGAATATAAACATACACAGAAAAGTCAGGACAGTCTCCAAAGCATTAAAAGCAGTTATTTTGGGGAGGGAGAGAATTGAGGAGCAGGTTCACAGTCTGTTTTAATACTGTATCTATTTTTTAATAACACTTATTTCCCTTAATCAGAAGCCAGCAAAAATATTTTTCTCTTGAAAAATCACTTTGAAACCAGATTATTCCTAAAAGTGTTGTGTGTGTGTGTGTGTGTGTGTGTGTATTTCTTATACATATATGCAGGGGTGGGCAAAAGTAGGTTTATAGTTATAATATCTATATATATAAAAGCCTAAGCAACTGATCAGTAGCTATAATGCGCACTGACCACCAGGGGGCAGATGCTCAACACAGGAGCTGCGGAGGGACAGCAACTTTGCAGAATGCCCCCTCGCACTCTGGGACACCTTGGGGGATGTCAGACTGCCGGTTTCAGTCCGATCCCCGCAGGCCAGGCCGAGGGACCCCACCTGCTGGAGGGACCCCGCTCACTCCACCGACGCCCTTTGAGCCCCAGTGCTGCCCCAGGTGCGGCCGGCTGGGGAAGGACCAGGGGAGGTTGGCTTCAGGGCGTGTCCAGCCCGTCTCATCCAGTCCCGCCCTGCAGGCCACCTTCTAATTAATTTACTTTAAATGTGCACAAATCCATGCACCAAGCCTCCAGTATACATATGTTTGGTCACCCAGGTGACCAAAATGTATGTCTCAGATATAGCTGGTCTCCACCCACCATTCCCAATTCATGGCTCCTTAGGAATTTCTCTCTGCTCTGTTAATGAAATGAGTTTTGAATCCCACCCGAGGGTGGGGGCTGGCTGCCAGCAGGAGCCAACAATGTCATTAGAGAACTAGAACTTTCAGTCCCACCATGATTTCCGGGGAGAGAAGAGGGGCTTGGGGTTGGATCGATCACAACTATGTAATGAAGCCTCCATAAAGCCCCCAAGAACAGCTCCCCAGCCCCTGTTTGGACAGCGTCCACACTGGGAACTAGAGCGCCTCCGTGAGGCCACGACACAGCAGCTCCTCCCTCAGGACCTGGCCCTACGCGTCTCTTCGTCTGGGTGCCGGCTCATATCCTTTAGCATCCTCTGCAATAGATCGGTAATCAGTGGGTTTCCCGATTGCCGTGAGCTGTTCTAGCAAAGTAATTGAACTCAGAGGGGTCATGGGAACCTGTGGTTTATAGTCAGTCGGTCAGAAAAGCACAGATAACAACGTGGCTTGCAGCTGGCATCTGACGTAGAGGGTGGTGCTGTGGGACTGAGCTCCTTACCTGTGGAATCTGATTCTATCTCTGGGTAGATGGTGTCAGAATTGAGTTGAATGACACCTTGCTGGAGTTAGAGAATTGCTTGTTGGTGTGAGGAAGCCTACACACACACACACACACACACACACACACACACTCACACACACATACACACACACTCACACACACACTCACACACACACACAAACACACACACTCTCTCACACACACATACACACTCACACACACTCACACACACACACTCACACACACATACACACACTCTCACACACATACACACACACACACTCACACACACACACACTCTCTCACACACACATACACACACACTCACACACACACACTCATACACACACACACACACACACACACACACATTGGTATTGGGTCCGGGAACCCCTTTCAACCTCAAGCTGCTAATGGACTCAACCATATCGTGAAAACTTACTGCAAAGAGAAATCACAATCATAACATGTGACAATGCAGACACGGCTTTTCTTGCCACAAAAGTGCTTTTCTGACCGACCGACTATAAATTATAGTGAGTCTGTGTGACCAATAGATTGCAGAGGAAGGGATGGAGTGCCACTTCCGAGATCAGGTGACAAAAGACACTGTGGGTTCCATCTCAGGTGTGTGTGCATTTAAACTTTCGGTCTCTCTCTCTCTCTCTCTCTCTCTCTCTCTTCTTCCAGATCATGTGCACTGGAGAAACCAGCTGCTGTGTTAACAGCCCTGGGGAGATGTCTACCTGGTGAGGAACTGGGGCTTCTCGCCAACAGCCACGTGAGTGACCTTGCAAGTGGGTCCTCCTACATAGCAAACCCTCTGGAGGCAGCGGCCCAGCCCAGCTAACGCCCTCGCCAGACACCCAACGTCTGAAACACACAGACAAGCTGCTCCCAGGGGCCTGGCCCTCAGAAGACGTGTGAGATGATAAATGCTGGCTGTTTTCAGCTGCTAAGTCCTGGGGTGTGCAACCATAGGGAGCTAATACAAGGGAAAAACGAGGTTTCTGCTTTTCCTCTGTAACCTTGGGCTCTAGAGGAAGCACAAGTCGCTCTATGAGAACGAAATCCTTTCTCCCCAGTGCCTCACACAGGGCTTCACACGGGCGCCGCTAGGCAATACAAAACATGTGATGGAAGTACAAATTATAATGAACAGATTGCTAATTCAGTTGTATGACACAGAAGGACCGTTAAGACTCCCAGGGCCCAGGCCGATGTGGCTCAGCTGGCTGGAGGCCGTCCTTGCACTGAAAGGCTGTGGGTTTGGTTCCCGGTCAGGGTACATGCCTAGGTGGCGGGTACGATCCCCAGTTGGGAAACGTGCGGGAGGCGATCAATCCATGTTTTCCTCAATCTCTCTCTCCCTCTCTCTCTCACACTCCCTTCCCCTCTCTCTAAAATCAGTAAGTATATCCTCGGGTGAAGGTTAAAAAAAAAAGAAAGATTCCCAGAAAACACATGAAGTCACTAGCTTATAGCAGAATGTCAATGGTCACATCAAAATGCCTTGTACCTGTAATTTTGATAAAAAATGTGAATGTAAATTTATATCTGTTTGACTCTTTTCAAAAAACTCTTGTGCATGTGTACAAGGAAGCATATGCAAAAACATTTACAGCCGTGCTGTTTGTAATAGCAAAAGATCGAAGACTAAATAGCCATTAACAGTGTGTCCATAAAACCCACAGCATTCATGTTGAAGTCGAAATCTGGGCACCAGGTGTGCACAATGGTATCAAAGTGTCACTGCTCCCAGGCCCTCAGAGTGGCCAGAGTTAGGGAATATAGGAGTCTGTGTCTGTACACACACACACAAACATGTCACACACACACACACACACACACACACACATGCACACACGCACACACATTTCTCTGTATTTCTACATCGACAGACGGAAAGCCATGAGCCACATCAATAACTCCAATGTCCACTGAACACCACAGTTCATGCCAGTGTTTTCTCTTCCGTATCTGACGGAGAGACTCTGCTAGATGCTCCTCGGCCCACTGGACTCTGCAGCCCCATAAGAAGCCACCCTGTGCCAGGGGGCCCTCCCCACCCGGCTTGGGCTCTGACTCTGCAGGCCAGGTGGCCCCTTCTCACGGACCCACTCTCATGCCCCCAGACTTGGCTCCGTGGGGAAGCCCTCACCATCCTGCTTGGGCTCTGATACTCCATGCCAGGCTACCCTCATGCATGGGTGACCTCCACCTGCTCAGGCTGTGACACGCCATACAAGATGTGCCCCTCCCCAAGCCCAACATGGTGCACATGTCACCCTGCTCAGGCTCTGGTACCCGCGCTGGGCACCCTCACTGCACTTGGGCTCCTCTCTCTGGATGCCCTGCTCACTTACTCTGGCCCCATCACCCCAAACGAGATCCCCTCTTCCACATGGACTTACCTCACCTACTTGGGCTCTGACTCCTAACACCCCTTCCTTGCCCCGCTTGATGCTTCCACACAGAGATGCCCTCCTTCACCCCCATCAGGCCGTGACACCCACAGCTGGGAGCCCTGCCCAGCTCTGCCCCACCTACTGGCTTCGGGGCTGCATTGTTCAGGAAGGCAAAAGCGAAATCCTAATTTAACATCTTAAAGAAATTAAATGTTTTCAAAGAATATTTGCTGTAGGAAGATGATTTAAATTAGTAATATCTTAACCTTAAAATGCGCTGTACAAAAGTACAAGTGGATAAAATAAATGAAAACACAAAGTCACCTGGAAAGTAATGTAACAGTACAGCTAATCTTTGTTAACTGGTTGTATTTACTGTCTTCTAACATATTTTTTTTCTTTTTTCAAATTCTTGCCCAAGGATATGTTTTTATTGATTTTTTTAGAGAGAGAGGAAGGAAGAGGGACAGAAAGAGAGAGAAACATCGATGTGAGAGAGCAACAACAATCAGCTGCCTCCCGTACACACCCTGTAGCCCTTCGGAGCACAGGACGATGCTCCAGCCAACCAACGGAGCCTCGCGGCCAGGACCTAACAAATCTTCTATACACACACACACTGCACCCCTTTTAAAAAAGGTGGTCATATAAAAAAAAAAGGTGGTCATTTCTAAATGCTACCGGCTTAACATAGATCATAAACAAGATCATAACATAGATCATACGTTGGTAAATATGCATTATCACATCAATGCCTACAGTGTATTTCATGTCCATGGTCTTACCATAACGCATCGAACTCTCCTCTTGCGTTGCATATGCTCAAACATTCCCTCAAACGCTCATTCTCAGGCAGAGCCAAGAGTTGCTGGTCAAAGGGCATTCCGTATTCTAAGGGCTTTGGATACAGGGTGCCGAATTCCTCCCAGAAAGAGTTAGCATCTGGGTTAGAAGGGCGAAGGAATGCAGGGAGCCTCATTAAATGCATCGTATGTAAGTGTTAGGAGCCTGCAAGTCAGGAGGTGCCAAAAGCCCCCCAAACACTGCAGAGAGCGGGACAGCTCCCAAGTCCAGAGGGTTGGGCTGTGGGGCCTGGATGGGCTCCAGCTCTGGGTCTCTGGGGGAAGGGGAGGAGAGAGGAGCGGAGGGGAGGGGAGGGAAGCCCACTCACCTGCACACAGGCCTCCGTCAGGGTTCCGGGGGGCTTCTCCTCCTGCTCTTCCATGCTCTCCTTCCCGCACGGGCAGGGGCCTGAGGTCCTGAGCTGCAAGGGGAGAAAGCCTGAGTACAACCGCCTCCTGTAGGTCCACCTTGGCACCCCGTCCCTGGTTAGTCTCTGCTCCCGGATGCATGGCCCATGAGAAGTGTGCGTCTAGAGCAGTGATGGCGAACCTATGACACCTCTGACAAGCGAACTCATTTTTTTGGTTGACTTTTCTTTGTTAAATGGCATTTAAATATATAAAATAAATATCAAAAATGTAAGTCTTTGTTTTACTATGGTTGCAAATATCAAAAAATTTCTCTATGTGGCACGGCACCAGAGTTAAGTTAGGGTTTTTCAAAATGCTGACACGCCGAGCTCAAAAGGTTTGCCATCACTGGGCTAGAGGGTCCTGCCCGGATTCCAGCCTGGAAAGCCGTGCATGAACCTGGAGATCCTTGGTCCCTCTCCCAGGCCAGGACTGTGCGGCTCCAAACTGGGTCCTCCACTATCAGAGGCCTCTGGATCCCGCACCAGTGAGCCCATGTCCTGCCCAAACACAGCCTTCATCACCACCATTGCTGGGGTCCAGCCCCAGTGGGTCCAGGGGTCCCCAAAGGTGTGGACGGAGTTGGTGAAGAAGGATTGAATGGCACATAGGCAGTGTTCAGTTCATCAGCATAGTTGGGTTCTCTTGTCAGGATCTCCAGCCAGGTTCTGTAGCCATGTTCCCTCGCTAGGTTCTCCAGCCAGGTTCTGTCCAAGTTCTAGTCAGGTTCTCTTGACACGGAGGCAGCCATCGGGTGATCATCATAGCCAGGTTCCTCTAGCCAAGTTCTGGTCAGGATCTCCAGCGAAGTTCTGGTTAGGATCTCCAGCCAGGTTCTGTCTCCTAAGTTCTGTCTCTTGAATCTTCATCTGAGTTCTGTGTGTAGGTTCTAAGTTCTGTCTCCTGTTGTCTTGTAGGTTCTGAGTTCTGTGTCTCGGGTCTGTCTCTCGGTCTGCCTCTCTAGGTTCTGACTAATTTCTGTCTCTCTCTGTCTTGTTGCATCTGTATTTATACCAGTTGATTCTAATCCTATCAATCTTTATTCCAAAGGTTAGGGCGTTTCTTATCTCCATTCCAGGAAGTAAAGATTATGTACTTAAGCATGATTGTTCATAGTTAAAGTGATTAATTACCCGCCTGGCAGTTAAGAGGTTTTATTCCCTCCCTAACTTCAGGGGAAAATCCCTACCTGGGGAAACAACCTTTCTCAGAGAGGTGACCTAGGACTGGCTCCCGGCAAATTCCCCCTTTTTTATTTTTTAAAAGCGAGCATTAAAAAGAAAAACCACAAATGCTCTCTTGTATCCATTTTAAGAGTAGGATTGGTGCTTTTCACTATTACCTGAGTCCTGATCTATCATCCCAGGGAGAGCTTGCCAATCCTGCACTTTCCCGGGGTGGAAAGGCTGCAGTGGGGTTAAGGATAAGGCTCCTTGGGCCTACCTTCTCCCATGCCATTACATTTACCTTTCCTTCCTCAGAAAAGCATGGACATACTTCTTGTATAAAACATTCTGTCTGACTGGGAGTAACCTTAATTCCTCTGCTAGCAAGCATATGTGTTAAAAGATCAATACAGAGTCTTTTTTCTTGAGACTCAGTATGGCACATCTTCTTAATCTAAAGATCAATACAGAGTCCTCTTTCTTTGGACTCAGTGTGGCACGTCTTCTCAATCTAAGTTCTGTACTATCCACCTTCTTACCCTACTTATCTTCTATAGGGGGGTTTGTAGCACCCTGGTGGAGTCCTATCCGTCCCGAATGTGGGGGTTCTCAATGGTGGGGGGCTTACCTATGGGAATCCTGTTCCAGGGGTTCCCAAAGGTGTGGACAGAGTCGGCGAAGACTATCCACCTTCTTCCTATGGTGGAGTCCTATCCATCCTGAGTGTGGGGGTGCTTACCTAAGGAATCCTGTTCGGGTGCCATATGCCGGGGTCCAACCCTAGCGGGTCCAGGGGTCCCCAAAGGTGTGGACGGAGTTGGTGAAGAAGGATTGAATGGCACATAGGCAGTGTTCAGTTCATCAGCATAGTTGGGTTCTCTTGTCAGGATCTCCAGCCAGGTTCTGTAGCCATGTTCCCTCGCTAGGTTCTCCAGCCAGGTTCTGTCCAAGTTCTAGTCAGGTTCTCTTGACACGGAGGCAGCCATCGGGTGATCATCATAGCCAGGTTCCTCTAGCCAAGTTCTGGTCAGGATCTCCAGCGAAGTTCTGGTTAGGATCTCCAGCCAGGTTCTGTCTCCTAAGTTCTGTCTCTTGAATCTTCATCTGAGTTCTGTGTGTAGGTTCTAAGTTCTGTCTCCTGTTGTCTTGTAGGTTCTGAGTTCTGTGTCTCGGGTCTGTCTCTCGGTCTGCCTCTCTAGGTTCTGACTAATTTCTGTCTCTCTCTGTCTTGTTGCATCTGTATTTATACCAGTTGATTCTAATCCTATCAATCTTTATTCCAAAGGTTAGGGCGTTTCTTATCTCCATTCCAGGAAGTAAAGATTATGTATAGCATGATTGTTCATAGTTAAAGTGATTAATTACCCGCCTGGCAGTTAAGAGGTTTTATTCCCTCCCTAACTTCAGGGGAAAATCCCTACCTGGGGAAACAACCTTTCTCAGAGAGGTGACCTAGGACTGGCTCCCGGCAAATGACAACAAGACACAGAACTCGGAACTCAGAGACAGAACTTAGCGGCAGACCTCAGAAGGCAGACCTCAGAAGGCAGACCTCAGAAGACGGACCTTAGAACACAGAACTTAGAACACAGAACTTAGCAGACAGAACCTACACAGAACCTAGAGACGGAAGAACTTCGCTAGAGACAGAACATGGCAAAAGATCCTGGACAGAACCTGGCTACAGAACTTGGTTGGAGAACCTAGACAGAACCTGGCTGAAGAACCCGGCTACAGAACCTGGCAACCGAACCTGGCTGGAGAACCTAGCGAGAGAACCTGGCTGGAGAACCTAGCAAGAGATCATGGACACAGAACTTGACTGGAGATTGTGGCTAGAGATCCTGGCAAGGCTGCTGATCAACTGAATGCTGTCTCCGTGTCATTACTTCTTCGCTGACTCCGTCCACACCTTTGGGGACCCCTGGACCTGCTGGGGTTGGACCCCGGCATATGGCGCCCGAACAGGATTCCCCTAGGTAAGCGCCCTGCACTCGGGACGGATCGGACTCCACCATAGGAAGAGGGTGGATAGTCTTCGCCGACTCCGTCCACACCTTTGGGAACCCCTGGAACAGGATTCCCATAGGTAAGCCCCCACCATTGAGAACCCCCACATTCGGGACGGATAGGACTCCACCAGGGTGCTACAAACCCCCCTATAGAGGATAAGTAGGGTAAGAAGGTGGATAGTACAGAACTTAGATTGAGAAGATGTGCCATACTGAGTCCAAAGAAAGAAGACTCTGTATTGATCTTTACATTAAGAAGATGTGCCATACTGAGTCTAAAGAAAAAAGACTCAGTATTGATCTTTTAACGCATATGCTTGCTAGCGAGGAGTTAAGGTTACTCCCAGTCAGATGGAACAGTTTATACAAGAAATATGTCCATGCTTTTCCGAGGAAGGAAAGGTAAATGTAATGGCATGGGAGAAGGTAGGCCCAAGGAGCCTTATCCTTAACCCCACTGCAGCCCTTCCACCCCGGGAAAGTGCAGGATTGGCAAGCTCTCCCTGGGGTGATAGATTAGGACTCAGGTAATAGCGGAAAGCGCCAATCCTACTCTTAAAATGGATACAAGAGAGCATTTGGAGTTTTTCTTTTTAATGCCTGCTTTTACAAAATAAAAAAGGGGGAATTTGCCGGGAGCCGGTCCATCCTTGCTGTTTCTAGGGACCTGGCATATATGGCATACTGTTCTTAATATATTTGATCACCTTCTTGGCACTATGTGTTTTAACCAAGGTCACCTCTCCGAGAAAGGTTGTTTCCCCAGGTAGGGATTTTCCCCTGAAGTTAGGGAGGGAATAAAACCTCTTAAGTGCCAGGCGGGTAATTAATCACTTTAACTATGAACAATCATGCTTAAGCTACATAATCTTTACTCCCTGGAATGGAGATAAGAAACACCCTAACCTTTGGAATAGAGATTGATAGGATTAGAATCAACTGGTATAAATACAGATGCAACAAGACAGAAATTAGTCAGAACCTAGAGAGGCAGACCAAGAGACAGACCTGAGACACAGAACTCAGAACCTACAAGACAACAGGAGACAGAACTTAGAACCTACACACAGAACTCAGATGAAGATTCAAGAGACAGAACTTAGGAGACAGAACCTGGCTGGAGATCCTAACCAGAACTTCGCTGGAGATCCTGACCAGAACTTGGCTAGAGGAACCTGGCTATGATGATCACCCGATGGCTGCCTCCGTGTCAAGAGAACCTGACTAGAACTTGGACAGAACCTGACTGGAGAACCTAGCGAGGGAACATGGCTACAGAACCTGGCTGGAGATCCTGACAAGAGAACCCAACTATGCTGATGAACTGAACACTGCCTCTGTGCCATTCAATCCTTCTTCACCAACTCCGTCCACACCTTTGGGGACCCCTGGACCCACTGGGGCTGGACCCCAGCACACCATCATCTGCAGCACAAATCAGTCATTCCCTTCCCCACTGGGTCCTGAAATTCCTGCAAACACCTAGCCCAGTGGTCGGCAAACCGCGGCTCACGAGGCACATGCGGCTCTTTGGCCCCTTGAGTGTGGCTCTTCCACAAAATACCGACTTCTGTGCATGGGCCACGAAGTTTCAATCACACTGTACGTGCGTGCCCGCACGTGGCATTTTGTGGAAGAGCCACACTCAAGGGGCCAAAGAGCCGCATGTGGCTCAGGAGCCGCGGTTTGCCGACCACGGACCTAGCCCATCGAGGACCCCTTCCTCCCCAACCTGAAATCGGTACCCCAAACCAGCACCTCTTCCTCGGGCAAGCAGCAAGGCTCTGGGATTCACGGCCCCAATCACACTCCCTGACTACGTGCAGGAAGCCAGCAACCTGTCACTGAAAGAATAGAAAATGCTACAAGCCGCACAAACCCAGCTGCCTGTTTTATCTCAACTCCCCAGGCTTCCCCCTCCCCAGGCTTCCCAGGCTCCCCCCCCCCCGCCCCCCCCCCCCAGACAGAAACAAAGGGAGCGCAGGCCTTGAGGCTGTCCCCGGAGATAGCCCCGGACACAAAGAGCAGGCTGAGTAAACCCTGCGCCAATCAACCGTTGAGATAAGCAGGTTGTAAAAACACCAGGCAGGAATAAGGAGTGAATTTCACGCCCTATCAAGACACAGCCCAGACCCCTCTGGAATTTCTTTGTTCTCCTTACTCCCTCCTGCATGCAACCCCTCCCCAACGTGTAATTTTTGCTATAAATATCTGGAAAACTCTCTGCTCGGGGCTCAACTCCTCTTCTCCTGCGTGAGATACGAGCTGAGCCCCAGCGCGCTGGAATAAAGCCTCTTGCTGTTTGCATCAAGTGACGTCTCCTGCAGTTGATTAGGGTCGCCGTCGATCTGCGGGACAGAGTGAGGGTCCCGCTTCGGGGGTCTCACATCATGATTGCTTCTAACTTCCTGCTCAAACAGCCAAGCACATGCACAGAGCTCAGCTGCACCTGGTCCTTCCACCCTTCTGGGGGTGGCCAGCCCCTACCAGCGCTAGCCCAGGTTCCCATCCCAAAACCCTCCTGGGCCCTGAATCTGTAGCTCTGACCTGGTCCCTCCACCAACCTGGATGTCCTCAGGCCTGAACTGGCAACCGAGACAGCCTGGCACTGGTGGCCTCCTGACAGACCCCAGCACGTGCCAGCCCCTCCCAGGCCCAGAATGTGTGCTTGAGTTGTCTTTGTACCAAATAGATGTTTCTGGGCTGGAGAACGGAATAGCCCCTGGCAAATCCAACCCTATGCAGCCCACTCCCACCCTATCTCTCCCTCTCACTCACCCTCTCACCCCTACTGCGTTCTCATTCAAACACCTCAGTACGGGTCACAGTGCACCTGCACCCCAAACCTGCACCCAAACCGTTTCTTCCACCCGCCTCCACAGGCCCCTCCTTGAGCCGTACCTGCCTAGATTCCTGCCCAAACACCTCCGTGGGCACCTGCAGCTCAGAAAGATCCCGTCTTTTTACCGACCTAGGCATCATCAGGCTGTGATCGGGGTGCCATCTGCACAAAGACCCCAGCACCCTTCATCTAATACCCACCTCCTGCCTCCTGTTTCCCACCCACACACCTGTGTGTATGCCCAGACTGTACAGCCCTACCCCTCTGCAGCCCAGATCCTGCAGCCGCTCCCTCTACCCACCTGGGCATCCCCAAGCAGTATCTGGGCCGTAAGGGCTGCCCATGCCTCCCCACTCTGCCCCCAGGCCAGCGCACGTGCAGAGTGCAGCTGGAGCAGCCCCAAACCAGAACTCCAACTCCAAAACGGGACACCCAGGCCTCTGCTCTCAGAGGCCCGACCAGGTTCCCTCCTCTCCTGCTGGCATACACAGAGCAGGCTCACGCCCAGAGCCTGCATCCAGGACCTGGGCCCTCTGCCAGCCTGCAGGTCCTGTGCAGTCCCTGCTCTTCAGATGAGAATCTGTGTCTCCCATTCTGTGCTTCAACCTACCTGAGACCTGCGAGTCTCTGTGAGAGGTCTGGGGTCACCTGCGTCCACTGCCTGCTTGCCACCAAACATCAGAACACACCCACAGTAGCTCAGCACAGAGCCCCGAAGCAGCCCAGGACTTGAGCACTGGCCTGGGGTGGTCAAGCCCATGAGAAACCAGCTCCCATGGGAACTGGGACCTCCCACTTCCCTCCACCCAAACATGAGCACCGAAGTCTGCAGCACACGCCTCATCCCTCTACCCACCTGGGCCGGCTCATGCCTGCAAGCAGAGTAGCCCCTGAGCAAAGGCCCCAGGAACACCTACTTCATAGTCATGCAGGCAGCATCCTGCTCTCCTCCTCCGCCCCCCTCCCAAGCAGCTGCTCATCTGATGGCAGCAGCTGCAGCTCTGTCCTTCTGGGCTCCGATTCGGTACCTCCAACCCAGCGTCTCCACCAAACTTGAGTGCCCTAGGGCTCTGCACCATCCTACAAGGGCACCAGGATGACCAGTCCAAAGTCCTGCCTCCCACTCAGAAACTGCCCCCAGCCCAAATCCAGCACGTGCAGGGAGCTCTCTGCCTAGATACTGCCTCTAGGCCAGTGGTTCTCAACGTGGGGCACAGGCCCCACACGGGGGCAATTTGATTTTTAAGGGGGGCAATTGGAGAATGAGTTATTCACAGTGAAATTTTTTGCATTTCTTATGGTTCTAGGAGCCTCATATACAGTATATGAACATATATTGTGACATATTTATGGATTTCAGTTCTTTTATATGTTTTGAAACTTTTTTGCTATTTTTTCACATCACTTCATGTTATTATTATTATTTTAAACAACTTCTTAGTGGTTTCTTCCTCAGTCCTTACCCTATGCTTTCGTTCTTTTATTTTTCTCTTTGTTGGATGCCACATTCTTTGGAAGCTTGTTTAGAACAAGTTAATGGCCTTTTAGGCTTCCTCACATGAATAGGAGTTCACTTTTTGAATAATAAGAATTATATGTCACGGGGGCGGGGGGGGGGCGGGATTTTAGAGATGCTTAGGAGGAACATGGCCAACAAAAGTTGGGAACCACTGCCCTAGGCCCTCCTCCCTCCATCAGCCATTCCCACTGAGGGTTGGCTGAGGCGACAGTGTCTCTCCAGGGGCAAGAATCTGCAACTCCCACCCAGTCTCTCCACTACCCAGGGCACCCCCAGGCCTGGGAGACGGGCAGTGTCTGCTCCAGGGTCCCGGCGCCAACGGCCCAGAATCTCACTTCCCACCTGGTGCTTCCTCCTCAAACAGCTGCTCAAGGGTATGGGGACCCGGACCCAGCCCCTCTCCTCCAGGAGCCAGAATCCTCCAGTGAGCCCCTGATCCACCCAGTGGTCCTCAGGTCCCCCACTCCACAGGCCCAGCCTCGCAGGAGGGGGAGGAGGGGCTCTCCTGAGGCCCCATCCGCAGCACCCGAGCTCAGGGCTGGTCTTCCATCCACCTGAGCATCCTCAGACCCTAGACGAGAGCACCGCCTGCCACAGCGCACGCGCACGCGCGCAGAGCACGGTCCGGAACCGGCGGCGCCACCACCAGTACCTCCAACTTTGGCGACCTGAGGCTGAAGGGCCGCCCGCGCAGGCCCCAGATCGCCCACCCGCACCCCCAATTCCAGCTGCCCGCCTGGACAATGCCGCGCGCGCACCAACCGCGGCGTCTCTGGGCTCGCCGGCCAGGACAGGCCTGTCCCAGCCTCAGGTGTCCGGGACGAGCTCGGGAGAAGCAAACACGTACCCCGATTCTGCACACAGCGAACTCCGGTGACGCTAGTTCTGTCCCCGTCCCATCTCGGTATTCGCAAGGCCGCTCGGGGAGACCCTGGGAAGGGCCGAGGTGCGCTGCAACTGCGAGCGTCCGAGTCTGGGGAGGGGGGGTGTGAATGGGCGGAAGACAATGGCTGCGCTTCTGGCCGAACCCGGAAGTGCCTGTGGGCTGGGGGGGGCGGGGTCTGAACTACAATTCCCAGAAGCCTCGGCGGCGCGAGCCGCGACGCGGGCTCCAGCGCCTCGGGCAGGTGGACTGGAAGCCGGCTGGGAGCTTAGGTCCCGGTCGGGGGCTGCGGCTGTGCGTGTCCGAGTTTGTGTGTGGCGCCGAGAGAAGCGGACCCGAGGCCGAGGTCGAGGCAGCCCTGCGTGGGGAGTGGCTGACTTGGGAAAGGCTGGCCCTCGGCCTGGCTTAACGCCCAGGAGTCGCGGAAAAACCTCGATCCCGCGGAAACCACCCGCACCCCTCCCCGGCGCCGGCTAGTCCCCAGCTTGGCGCGCGCCGCCTCCTCTGGTCCTGAGGCCGAAGATAGTTGCTACAAATCCATTGTACAGTCGGGAGAACGCATATCAAGCCCTTCAAGAACTTGATACGTTCTGTACCTTCCCCTCCCCTTTTCCCTTTGCCTGCATACGAAACCCTGACCCTTTGAAGTGTATATATCTCAGGACCCCATGCTTTTTATTTTTATTTTTTAAATATATTTTTATTGATTTCAGAGAGGAAGGGAGAGGGAGAGAGAGATAGAAACATCAATGATGCGAGAGAATCATTGATCGGCTGCCTCCTGGCACACCCCACACTGGAGATTGAGCCCGCAACCCAGGCATGTGCCCTTGGCCAGAATCGAACCCGATACCCTTCGGTCCGCAGGCCGACGCTCTACTCACTGAGCCAAACCGGCTAGGGCTCCCATGTTTTTTATTACCACAATTTGTCCCGAGGCGAGGCAGAGATATACACTTCAAAGGGTCAGGGTTTGTATACAGAGTCCATTGTCAGATTGGGGAGAATTAGCCTACAGCTGTTGAGGTGTTTGGCCAGTAGGAGGCAATAACGTGTAGATTAAGATGCCCTGAGCTGTCTGGCAGCAAACAATTTAATGGATCCTATTCAGGTTTGGGGAAATGCCACCAGCCATTCCCAGATTCAGCCCTGCTGCCATGCTGGAACTGGCTTCCGGCAGAATCCCTCTGGGTACATGTCGAGGAAAGACCAGGGGGACGAGGGCGGGAGCAGGAGACCAGGGGGAGGTGGCTGCCGCCATCAGTGTTTCGACCAGGTGGTCCCAGTTTCTCAGAACTGAAACAGCCCGGGGACTGGCGTTGTATCGCAAATCAGCGAGCTGGACAAGACACCTAATGAGCCAATTAGTTAGGAGTCATCTTTATTGCGCTCAGGTTCAGAGCAGATTACCTCTGTCAAATTCTGAACAAACGCAGGAGGGAGTATTTCCTTTTTATATCCTTCTTTATGTAAGACAGCTTGTAACCTTGAGTACATATCGTATCTAATCAAACATCTGTAACCTTGGGTGAACAAACACTTGGCAAACTATGTGAATTAATATCAGTATCAGTGTATCAGCCCCTTTAGATGGCTAGCTTGCAAGGTCAGACAATTAAATTTATCTTCTCTATTCAAATAAAAAACAAAGTTATTTTACAGTTTTAAAATAACAGAGTTGGCCTACAGAATAAGAGACTGTCTAAGAATAGCAGAGTAGTCCAAACAGCAGTTTCCCTAAGGAGGGATTCTTACCATGCTTCACTGGATGAACACATTGCGGGACATCCACGCAAGGGACTACTACGCAGCGACGGGAAGGAATGGCTATTGATGAGGCACCCACATGGCTCAATCTCAAAAGAATTCTGCCGAGGAAAAGAAGCCAGACAAAAGCAGAGTGCCTGCAGTGTGACCCGTTCCTACAAAAGATGACAACGTGCAAGCTAACCTACCTATGGTGAGAGAAGGCTGACCTGTGGCTGCCTGGGAGGGGGCTGGGATGAGGCAGGGAAAGCCATGGGCAATTTGGAGGCATTCCGGATGTGTTGACAGATTGGATGGGGGTGTGAGAGACGGAGAGGAGTTGGGGACGATGACTCCGTGGGTGGGGAGGGCTGAAGGTGACAGGGTGAGTGGCAGGGACGGGGGTCACCACAGAGCTGTGCCCAAGCGGGGGGGTTAGGGGACCTGCGGGTGTGCACATGGGAACGTGCAGGAGACCACTGAATGGATTGTTCTGGGTCTCAGGAGGGAAGTGGGTATGAGAGAGGACAACAGGGACGCACGGAGCAGCAGGGGGCAGCGGTGTGCTGGCAAGCCAGTTCTCTGGGGGCAGAAATAAAAGCCCTGATTTGTGCTGCTTGTCCATTTCTGGGGTGTGATACTTCTACCACTGGCCAGTTTCAAGAAAGAACCTGGAGAGAGCCCTAGCTGGTTTGGCTCAGTGGGTAGAGCATCAGCCTGCTGACTGAAGGGTCCCAGGTTCGATTCCGGTCAAGGGCACATGCCTGGGTTGTGGGCTCAATCCCCAGTTTGGGGTATGCAGGAGGCAGCCAATCAATGATTCTCTCTCATCATTGATGTTTCTCTCTCTCTCTCCCTCTCCTTTCCTCTCTGAAATCAATAAAAATATATTTTAAAAAAAACAAAACCTTGAGAGATACACTTGCCTTGACCTCGTGCATCCTGCGTGTCTTCCTCCTGAGAGAGCATTGTGTCAAGACCGGTTTCTGCGGCAAGTAATGGAAAGACCCAAAGTCAAATGGCCTAAAAAAGATGGAAGTTTGTTGTTGTTTTTTAAATATATATTGATTTCAGAGAGAAAGGGAGAGGGAGACAGAAACATCAATGATGAGAGAGAATCACTGATTGGCTGCCTCATGCACACCCCACACTGAGGATCGAGCCTGCAACCCAGACATGCGCCCTGGCCAGGAATCAAACCATGACCTCCTGGTTCATAGGTCAACGCTCAACCAATGAGCCACGCCGGCCAGGCAGGAAGTTTAATTTGCTTTTACACAAACGGAGTCTGGAGTTAGAGTGTCAGGGCTATTGTGGCACCTTCATAATCATGGGGACCCTGCCTCCTTTCATATTATTGCTCTGTCATCTGTCCATAACTTGTGACCCAAGGTGGCTGCTGACGCTACAGCCATCAGATCCATATCCCATCCCGTCAGTAGTGAAAAGGAAGAAGGGGTTAGAAAAACTCTCTTTAAGGCCGATCCCTGGACGTCCCATGCAACACTTCTAATTGGTATCTATTGGCCAAAATGTTGTCACACGGCCACACTCAGCTCAGGGGCACATAGAGAAGGTAATGTTTGCTGGGCTCCAATGTGTCCATTTAAAAATCAAGGTTTGCATGAACGAGAAGGAGAGGAGCGTGGAGATCAGGGGAAGCTCTGCCAAAATCCCATTCCTTCTGCAGAGAAGGCTGGTGGCCTGGACCTGCAGACCCTGAGGCTCTCTCACCTGAGAAGGTTCCTGACAGACGTCTGGAGAACTGATTCCACCAAGAAGAAACTATCCACAGTGCGCCAGGGGGGACAGCTCGCCTGGGAGCCGGTGGCTGGGGAGCTGTCAGTCTCTTATAGGAGCCCAGCCTTGACCCTTCTTATCGAGAGAGAGCCCTGCCCTGCCCAGATGGGCGCGGGCACTCATAATCCATTCTTATCATTGGAAGCCACGGGGGTGCTTCCCTGTGATCCCCAGAAGCTGTAAATGGGGTGGGGCTGTGATCTCCTGCACACCCCCTCCCCCCAGAGACCAAAGGCCCATCCCACCACTGTCCTCGGCAAAAACGCGCACCTCCACCATGGCCAGGTGGCTCAGTTGGTTGTACACTGAAAGGTCTCTGGTTTGATTTCCAGTCAAGGGCACGTGCCCAGGTTATGTGTTCAGTCCTGGGTCGGGGCACGTACAAAAGGTAACCAAATGATGTTTCTCTCTCACATTGCGCTCTCTCTCTCTCTCTCTCTTTCCCTCTCCCTTCCTCTCTCTCTAAAATCAATAAAAACACATTAAACAGAAAAAATAAATTTATTTTTAAAATAATTTTTAAAAGAAACTAGATGGAGAGGGTGTATCCCACTGTATCAGCTTCCAGAGAAGAGTGTGGCAAGGAGGAGCAAGACGGGGTGGAATACATGGGCACCCGCACAATGTGGGGGTCAGGGGCACCAACCCACACGCCATCGAAAATCCAGATAGCTTCTGTCCCCCCAAAAGCTTAACTACTAATAGTCAACTATTGGCAGAAAACCTTACTGATACCATGAACAGTTGATTAACACATATTTTGCACGTTATATGTATTATATACTGTATTCTTACAATAAAGTAAGCTAAAGAGAAGAAAATGTTATTGAGGAAATCATCTATATACATAAAACCCTAATATGCTAATAGACCGAAAGGCAGAACAACCGAACAAATGAACAACCTGTCGCTATGATATGCGCTGACCACCAGGGGGCACGCACAGAACATGGCGGACATCAGCAGTGGCAGGATGGTGGAGCAGGTGAGCGGGGCACCAGACCAAGGCGGGGCGCTGGTCGCTGTCATCGGGGCGAGGATCTGGTGGTTACTGAAAATTCTTTGCTCCCGTGTGCTGTGGTCGCACCTACACCTGCTGCTGGCACCAGTCCCACTTGCACTCGCTGCTGGCACCCAGCACTGGCTCTGATCGCTCAGTGCTGTCAGCAGGTGCGAGCCATGGCTGCTGGCCCTGATCACCCCTGAGGGCTTCTCCACCTCCCCCTGCTCCTGAGGGGCATCGGGGTAGCAGCCACCACTCACACCTGCACCCACTGACCGTGTTGGCCCCAATCGCTCCACGCCATCAGCGGATGCAAGCATGGACAGCACCGTCAGCACATGGGAGTGGCGGCAGGGGGACCCAGGCTGCCTGCAGACAGTGGACCAGGGGCCGAGGTGGGAGGGGCCAGGCAGGGGCGCAGAGGATGGGCCGAGACCCTGTGCCCACCGCAGCATCGCGGCCCCCAGTTCCTTTCAAGGTGCACAAATTCGTTCACTGGGCCCCTAGTAAGGAAGAGAAAATACATTACGGAACCATAGGTATGTACCACCCCTTCCCAAAACAAGCCAAGTATAAGGGAACCCACAGAGTTCAAACCCGTGTTGTGTTGTTTGCGGGTCATCTGTAATAACAATAGCTTGATACTGTTACAGCCCGAAGCACAGGGCCATGGCCAAGCCACAGAAGAGTTTGGTGGCAAGTGGAGGATGGACTCAGGATGGAGGGATGGGGAGACCAGGTGGAGGCCCCTGAGCCGCTGGGGAAGGAGCAGAGGGTGCTGGACCCGCTGGCACATCCTGAGGTATCAGAACGGACGAGTCCGTGGCCATTTGTTAGCGTTCTGACCAGCTCTCTCGGGAGGAGGGATTGGGGGCTGAGAGCAGACACCACTGGGGTCCTGCAGATGCTGGAGAAGGGGGTGAAAGGTGCTCCAGGCAAAGGGGGCCGCGGGGGCACGGGCATGGCTGCGCCCTCTCACTGGTCCCCCCAGCCCATCAGGCAGGCACAGGCTGAGAGCACTATGTCCCTAAAGCACAGGCTTGGTCTCCTCACTCCTTCCCGTCTGTCCCGCACTCAGCCGTTGCGGTCATCAGTGTGGGATGGTATTTCCCACCGGACGGCGCAGCTTCAGACTGGGATGATGTCCACGTGCCAAGGGCCGGGACCTGGCTCAGTTCAGCCTAAGTACCGGGAAAAGGACTGATGCTAAACTGTCGGGGGCAAAGGTGGATCAACTGCAGTGAAAATTAAAACAGTCAGAATGAGGCAGGATAGTAGGAAGCTTGGGAAATTCCTGGCCGAGTGGAACAAGGGAAACTGAGACAAAAGAATTAAACGAGGCCAAACAATTTGAGCAATTTACATCCAGCTAGTGCAGTGGTTCTCAACCTTCCTAATGCCGCCACCCTTTAGTACAGTTCCTCATGTTGGGGTGACCCCCAACCATAACATTATTTTCGTGGCTACTTCATCACTGTCACTTTGCTACTGTTATGAATCGTCATGTAAATATCTGATATGCAGGATGTATTTTCATTGTTACAAATTGAACATAATGAAAGCACAGTGATGAATCACAAAAACAATATGTAATTATAGATGTGTTTTCCGATGGTCTTAGGCGACCCCTGCGAAAGGGTCGTTCGACCCCCAAAGGGGTCGCGGCCCACAGGTTGAGAACCGCTGAGCTAGTGAATCACAAGGTCTCATCTTCCCTCACCAAGAGCACTTAGGAGCCAATTGTTAACACATTTAATTGTGTTGAAAAGAAACCAAATTTACCTCCTTAACGATGTTGAAAGAACAGTCAGCCGTGTTCGGTATCTTCATATCGTTGTGCAGCCGATGGAGGCTCGTTTTCTTTTGGTGACACAGCAAAAAGTCTTGCACCGTTATGCAGACAGAGCTATTGTATTTTTATCATGATGTGCTTGTTTTTATCTGCGTGAATGTAATTAGCATACCGAATTTATCTTCTCTTTTCCATCACCACTTGTCCCCTCGATGCCCTTTGCCCCCCTTCATCCCACAATCACATGCTGTTGTCCACGCCCATGAGTCCTCACACTCTCGTTTTTCCTTTTTTGCTGAATTGCTCCATGCCTCCCAAACATATACACCACCGCCAGAGCTGTCTCCCTGCTGTCTATGAGTCTGTCTCTATTTTGCTTGGTGTGTAATTAGCATATTAACATATCACATTGTGGAATTTATTGCTTTCAGCCCTCCCCGGTTTGGCTCAGTGGATAGAGCATCAGCCTGCGGACTGAAGGGTCCCGGGTTCGATTTTGGTCAAGGGCACATGCCACGGTTTCGGGCTCAATCCCAGTAGGGGGTGTGCAGGAGCCAGTCGATCAATGATTCTCTGTCATCATTAATGTTTCTATTGCTCTCTCCCTTCCTCTCTGATATCAATAAAGATACACTTTTTTTAAAAGTCCTTAAAATAAAATAATAAAAACTGATTTCAGGCCCTAGCTGGTTTTGCTCAGTGGATAGAGCATCAGCCTGCAGATTGAAGGGCCCCGGGTTCGGTTCCAGCCAAGTGCACATGCAGGCTCTATCCCAAAGGTGGGGTGGGCAGGAGGCAGCCAATTAATGATTCTCTCTTATCATTGATGTTTCTATCTATCCCTTCCTCTCTGAAATAAATTTAAAAAAAAACCTGATTTCAGCTTATTTTAGAGGAGTTGTATTAAAAAATATTAAGTAAATATGTAAAAGTGTAGGTGGAGTGTGCGTATGGGAGGGATTATGATGTGGTGTGAGAACGACTGAGGTTTGGAAGCATCAGCCTGCTAAATCCTTCTCTTCTCTCAGGGTCAGTTTAACCGACTCCTCCCTGGGGGGTGTCCCTTTCCCCATCTTCAATCTTGGCTGGATGCCAAGTCATATGCTCTCCAAACTCTGTTTTCCACCTGTCCTTTCTAGCAAAGTTATTTTGGAGGCAAGTAACTGAATCCCAAATCACACTGTCCTGGGAAGCACAGTGGGAATATCTAGACTCTCATAGCCAGCTTCAGGCACAGCTGGATCTAGGTGTTTAAATGATGTCATCAAACATCTCTGCCCATCAGCTGGCTACCTTTCCCATGTGTTGGTCTCATTCTTAGGAAATCTCTATACTCATGGTAGAGAGAGGGCCTCTGCAGCTCCACACTTAGATTCCTTAGCAAACCCAGCAGAAGGAAAATGCTTTGAGCCCCAGAATTCTGAGGAGCAATCATCAGAACGCTCCTCCTTGGTCTGCTTTGGGTGGTGTGCCCAGCTCTCCAGCAATCACTGAAGGATGGGATTGAATGGCTCTGATTGGCCAGACTTGGGTCACATGTCTAGCCCTCGCCCAATCACTGTGGTTGGAGGATGAAGTGCTCTGATTGGTTGGGCTTGGGTGGCTCACTTCTCTGGACCCATGAGGAGGTTGGTTTCGCAAAGGAAGCCATAGGGCAGCCGTGGGCAAACTACGGCCCGCGGGCCGAATCCGGCCCGTTTGAAATGAATAAAACTAAATTAAAAAAAAGACCGTACCCTTTTATGTAATGATGTTTACTTTGAATTTATATTAGTTCACACAAACACTCCATCCATGCTTTTGTTCCGGCCCTCCGGTCCAGTTTAAGAACCCATTGTGGCCCTCGAGTCAAAAAGTTTGCCCACCCCTGCCATAGGGGCTGTTAGCTAAATAAAATAGAGTAATGCTGGGTGAGCAGAAACCACAGCCCTCATCCACATGACGGATGGTTATTAAATGTGTTGTAAATATTTGCTTATCACCCATCAGCGGTCCCCTGGCCTGACTAGTCGCCCCAGCAGAGGCAAAATCATAAAAGAGGCAGGACTGCTAATACCAATAGAGGCATAACCAAGTCCCTTG
Source organism: Myotis pilosus (assembly GCA_036010255.1). Classification (NCBI taxonomy): domain Eukaryota; kingdom Metazoa; phylum Chordata; class Mammalia; order Chiroptera; family Vespertilionidae; genus Myotis; species Myotis pilosus. The sequence goes on from JASKON010000029.1 coordinate 1,686,237, forward strand.
ACATGGACCTTTTTATGAGACTCGTGGGTGGAACCTTGCCCCAGGGTGGAGCTTGGGCCTCTCTGGGAAAAGCATGACCTCACTCAATGCTCAGTCCTCTCATTATACACACTCGCTTATTCATTCACTAGGAAGATATTTATATAGCACTAATGGGGTGCCAGGTACTTACAGTTCTAGACACTGGGAACACCGCTGTGACCGACAAAATCCCTACCTTCCCGGATCTGAAGGTTTCGCTGGATAGCTGCTGGGGTCCAGCCCCAGCGGGTCCAGGGGTTCCCCAAAGGTGTGGACGGAGTTGGTGAAGAAGGAATGACACCGAGACAGCGTTCAGTTGATCAGCAGCCTATCCAGGATCTCTAGCCAGGATCTCCAGCCAAGTTCTGGTCAGGATCTCCAGCGAAGTTCTGGTTAGGATCTCAGAACCTACAGACAGAACTTAAGAGACAACTTAGCGACAGACCTCAGAAGTCAGAACCTAGAGAGGCAGACCAAGAGACAGACCCGAGACACAGAACTTAGAACTCACAGACAGAACTTAGAACCTACACACAGAACTCAGATGAAGATTCGAGAGACAGAACTTAGGAGACAGAACTTACACGGAACTTAGAAGACAGAACCTGGCTGGAGATCCTAACCAGAACTTCGCTGGAGATCCTGACCAGAACTTGGCTAGAGGAACCTGGCTATGATGATCACCCGATGGCTGCCTCCATGTCAAGAGAACCTGACTAGAACTTGGACAGAACCTGGCTGGAGAACCTAGCGAGGGAACATGGCTACAGAACCTGGCTGGAGATCCTGACAAGAGAACCCAACTATGCTGATGAACTGAACACTGCCTCTGTGCCATTCATTCCTTCTTCGCCGACTCCGTCCACACCTTTGGGGACCCCTGGACCTGCTGGGGTTGGACCCCGGCAGATAGCAAAACCTGGGGGAGGAGAGAGAGATCATTAAGAAGAGAATAAAGAAAGAATTTCAGATAGTAATAAATACTGTAAAGAATATATATAAAACAGTGTATCTTGCTAGTGTGGACGAAAGGGGCCACATGCTAACCTGACAAGCTCGGGGGAGGCCTGCATGGCAAACTCAGAGACCTGAAGGAACCACAAAGGATGGTCTGAAATTAAACTTTAACTAAAAGCAGTTATGGTGGGTGGTTACATCCTAGGCCGGTATCTTCACTGACAAGGTCAACCTTTATCTCAACTGAGCCTGTCTGTCTTTTTGCATCTATAATAACATACCCTTGAAATGCCTGCGTAACTTATAACTTCCCTTTTTCAGGACCCCTTGAGACACAACCTAATGTGCCTGTGCACCAGGACACACACTACAGATTCCTTCACTATCATGTTAATTGTTCCTGCACCCACCTAAGTAGGTGTCTATCATTTTACTTTTTATCCAATCCCAGGTGTTGCCCCCCCTGCTCCCCACTTTGCTTTCTTCCACCTCTCTAGTCTATCACCAATGGATTTCATGTAACCCACTTTCCTTTGATTGCAATGTATAAATACAGATGTAACCCGCCGTTCTCCGGGGCATTATCTCAATTCATTGAGGTTTTGCTTCATGGCAATGGTCGACAGTTTGGCTCAAATAAACTCACAAAAATTCTTTACAGGTTTGAATGGTTTTTTTTACGTTAACACTAGCAAGGAGCTGGGGGTGGAGGTGAGGATGGGCTGCCTTGCAGCCAGCCTTGAGGAAGGCCTTTTGGAGGCGTTGATATTTGGTTTGAGACTGGACTGTGTCAGCCATGCGATGCTTTGTGTGCAGCTCTCAGAAGAGGGAAGCAGCAGGTGCTAAGGCACTGTGGCAGCTCCTCAAGAACAGACACACTCAGTCTCTGGGGACCCCTGGGCAAGAGGAAGATCACCCCGACCCCTCAAGTTGCTCTGAGGCTTCAATGAGACAAAGGCTGTGAGAGCTGGTGCTGTGCCTGTCCTACGGCAGGTGCTGGGCTCGGCAACCACCAGCTATTTGGGCAACACGGCTGTTAGTGTGAGGAGGTAAGAATGGACCTGGAGAATCCAAGGATGAGAGGGAGGTGCTTTGGTGGCTTACCCTTCCAGAATCCAAAATGCAAGGTGTCATGTGAGCGAGGCCCTGACAGTGACCTTCTGAGCAGCCTCGGGGCATCCTGGAGACCAACAGTAAGAACTATGTTGCTGCCCTGGCCAGTGTGGCTCAGTGGAAAAAGCGTTGGCCTGCGGACTGAAGGGTCCCAGGTTCAATTCCGGTCAAGGGCATGTACCTTGGTTGTGGGTATATCCCCAGTGGGGGGGGTGCAGGAGGCAGCTGATCGATGTTTCTCTTTCATCGATGTTTCTAACTCTCTATCCCTCTCTCTTCCTCTCTCTAAAAAAATCAATAAAATATATTTTTAAAAAAAGAATTATGTTGCTGTAATAGCGGCCACCACTCACTAGCACCTACACCTGGCTGGCCCTCTGCTGGGTACCTGATATCCGTGGGCCCCTCTGGCTCTGGGGTGGACACAAGGAGCAACACCCCCATTCGATAGAGAAGGGAAACTGAGGCTCAGAGCTGATATCACAGAGTCTGAAGCAAAGCCAGGAAGCAGCCAGGCTCCCCACACCCTACCTGATGACCTTTGGCCATGACTCACCTCTGAGTTGGGGTGATCATTGTGCCCCGCCCTCTCTCTGCCTTTATTGTTCTCCCAGCGTGGAGGAGGAGGGTGTGCAGAGAGGAAGGGAAGCAAGACCTCAGAGCCCCTTTTCCAGGAGCCCTGCCCCCCAACCTACTCCCCACCCACCCCTCCCACCGACCCCCTGCTGAGAAGAATGAGGGCCTGGAGGTGGCTTCCCAGCAGGCAGCTGGAGGCTGGGACTGGGGGGCGGGGGGGAGAGGGGGTGTGGCCAGGGCAGGGCAGGGCAGGGGCAGGGCCAGGGGCAGGGCCAGGGCCAGGGCAGAGTACTGGACTGTGCGGTCTGGGAAACCCCACTCCTGACAGGGCGACCTCCCCGCTGTGCCCCTGAACAGAAGTCGGCATGAGGCGCCCCCTGAATGCCGGCTCTGCCCACGGCCCTGCATGGAAGGGACTGCTGCTAACAGGTGCGTGCGGGACAGCGGCTCCCCCTCGGCCTAGGGACCAGGAAAGGACGCCCCTCGGAGAGTTTCTATTCGAGTTAGCGTCGCCCCACTCAGAGCTGCCGCTCTGGTCAGTGCCCACGGGGCACAGGCCCCTGTGCCATGGGCCCCTCTTATGAAGGAGGAAACGGAGGCTCAGACAGAATCAGAATCCAGGGCCCCACCCCCAGCCCCTTTCCACGAGCGCACCCTGTCTCGCCCAGCTCGCCACCTCTAATCACAATGCTAAAATAGTGACAGTGTCAATAATAAAACAACAGCAACCCTAATACAAAGGGGTCATTGTGATTGAGTATTTCTCCAAGCCAGCCGTTCTACGCGCTTTCACTTAGCAACGTTTCATTCTTAGCCCCATGAGCAAGGGTTTCGTGGATCCCAGGCCACAGAGGGGACACTGAGGCACCGGGAGGTTATGTGCCCTCCATGGGCCCCCAGCTTGGAAGTGGCAGGAGGAGGATTTGACCCACGTGGAGATCCACACGCATCCACCTCTCAGATAATAAGCGATTTGCCTCCTCCCCCAGGTCTTGTAAAGCCCAGTTCCGTGTCATTTCAAAACCCCAAACTTCGCCCGGTTTAAAGCTTCTGTTTGTCCCCAGCCAGGCCTGTGTCGGACGGAAGTGGGGACAGCATGGGACATGGTGGGCCTTGTCGCACGTCCTTTCTCCCAGCCCAGAGCTGTAGTCTGTGCACCCCCCGCCCACCCTTCCAGGGCCATAGGCAAAGAGGAAAGAAAGTGGGAAGGTTTCTGTTTGCTGATTATAGTTGTAAGAGGGTGGGGGAGGGCATTCTGTATGACTGAGGCACTGTTTGTTACTGGTACTTTCTGGGTGAGGGGTACTCTCTGGGTGAGGGGTACTCTCTGGGTGAGGGGTACTCTCTGGGTGAGGGTACTCTCTGGGTGAGGGTACTCTTTGGGTGAAGGGTACTCTCTGGGTGAGGGGTACTCTCTGGGTGAGGGGTACTCTCTGGGTGAGGGGTACTCTCTGGGTGAGGGGTAGTTTCTGGGTGAGGGGTACTCTCTGGGTGAGGGGTAGTTTCTGGGTGAGGGGTACTCTCTGGGTGAGGGGTAGTTTCTGGGTGAGGGGTACTCTCTGGGTGAGGGGTACTCTCTGGGTGAGGGGTACTCTCTGGGTGAGGGTACTCTCTGGGTGAGGGGTACTCTCTGGGTGAGGGGTACTCTTTGGGTGAGGGGTACTCCCTGGGTGAGGGATACTCTCTGGGTGAGGCATACTTTCTGGGTGAGGGTACTCTCTGGGTGAGGATACTCTCTGGTTGAGGGGCACTCTCTGGGTGAGGGTACTCTCTGGGTGAGGGGTACTCTCTGGGTGAGGGGTACTCTCTGGGTGAGGGTACTCTCTGGGTGAGGGTACTCTTTGGGTGAAGGGTACTCTCTGGGTGAGGGTACTCTCTGGGTGAGGGGTACTTTGGGGACACTAGGCCCCGGACAGTGTGTTGCTAAGGCTTCCATGAAGTGGCCCCGCTGGCGGCTTGCGGCCCCCTCCCCGCCCCCTCCAGCCTCTTTCTGCCACAGTCGGTTGCAGGGTCGCAGGCCAGCAAGTCCTGCCCGTGAGGGTCTTTGCCAGGACAGCCTGCAGCTGGCCCTCCGTGCAGCCCGCCCCTGGCTCCTGGGAAACAAACGGATGGACATCTTTGTTGTTCCCTCAGTCGTTACAAGTGGGCCATGTCCACCCGCCCTCTGTTCCCCCGCCCCACAGGCCACGCCTCACCTGGAGGCCTGGAGGGCTAAGTTCCCACAAGCTCCAGGATGCTTCCCTAACTATCTCTCTAAGAGGCCCCTAGGAGCACCCTCCCCTCACCTGGGGGGCGGGGAGCCCAGCCCGCACCCCTGGGAAGGAGTTCAATTCATTCTCAACTCTGCCCTTCTCCCCTTCTCAGCTCTGCGCCCCTTCTCTCCATGAGCTCTTTCCTTGTTGATGCTATTCTGTGTTAGTTTCAGGTGTACAGCACAGTGGTTAGGCAGTCGGATACTTTACAAGTGTCCCCCGATATTTCCAGTAGCCACCTGGCCCAGTACATAGTCGTTACAACATCATCGACTCCCTTCCCTGGGCTGTGCCTGGTGGGTCAGGGAGTGTCCCTGACTCAAAGGTTAGAGATGAAATAAAATCACCACACGCCCGTGAGGGAAGAGCTCTGGAATCACGTGCGTGGCTCAGCGCGGAGATGCCACCCTTCATCTGACATACTTAAATATTTACCCACTGTTTTATTTATTTATTGAAATGTATAGTATACAGGGTGGGGCAAAAGTAGGTTTACAGTTGTTCATGTTGAAAATAATACAATAATTAATAAATAATCTATCCTAATAAAAGGGTAATATGCTAATTAGACTGAGAGACCTTCTGGACAAAGCCATGGTGGTGGGGCTGAGGCAGAGGTGGTTAGGGGTGATCAGGCCAGGAGGGGAGGGCAGTTGGGGGCGAGCAGGCTAGTGGGGGACTGTTGGGGGCGAGCAGGCCAGCAATGGGGGGCAGTTGGGAGCGATCAGGCTGGCGGGGGGCAGTTGGGGGCAAGCAAGTCGGCAGGCAGACTGGTTAGGGGCGATCAGGCAGGCAGGCAGATGAGCAGTTAGGAGCCAGTGGTCCCAGATTGGAGAGGGTGCAGGCCAGGCTGAGGGACACCACCCCCGCTACCCCCGTACACAAATTTCATGCACCCGGCCATTAGTAAAAGAATAAAGTGTGTTTCGTATACTCACAACAGTAAACCTACTTTTGCCACACCCTTTATAGAAATACATTTTAAATATATGTAAAATATAGTTTCTGTTTATTAACATAATTTATACTTTTCTTTATAGTTATGCATTATTAAATTATAAAATTGATATATCACAATCATATATAACCATGTAATATATGCATAATTATCTATTAAATTAATTACATGTTATATAATGTATAATTATATAATAACTAGGGGCCCGGTGCACGAAACCCCGTTCTGTGCCCAGCCTGTGCCGGGGACAGAGCCTCCTGGGCTCACAGCCCAGAGAGAAACACACCCTCACAGACAGAATGACCCACGGTGTGGGGGTGAGGAGGGAGACCAGAGCCCCAGGTGTGAAGCTGGGGAGACAGTGACCAGGAGGGAACCTTTCAACACTGTCAAAATGGAAATATGGCCTCAGACAGGTGTGACATCAGTTATGTAGATGGCTTCCTTGTTTCATAAAAGCCTAAGAATGCAATTTGTTTTCATCAAGACAAGAAAGCAAACCCCTGGCCAGGCACTTGGGTGTAACACCTTATTCCTGTCACTCCGTGGCCATCCAGTCAGGTGAGGTCTCTGCCCAAACACGGTAGCACCTGTTTCCAAGCACAGCTGACGTCAGCAGAGGCGTGAGGAGAGGGTGCCTGGCCTGACACTCGAACCACAGCTAGGAAAAGAGTTGGAGGAGAACAGCATTCCAGGCGGGGAGCAGCGTGGGCGAAGGCCTGGCGGCCGGAGCTCGGTGTGGAGATCAGTGTGACGGGTGCAGAACGTGAGGGGGGAATGGAGAGAAGAGCAGAGGCATGTAGCCAGGGTGCTGGGCAGAGGATTCTGGGCAGTGTCCTGAGGCACGAGGGAGCCATGGAAGGCTTATGAGCAGGGGAGTAGATAAGTCACACCAGCTACCAACTCAGAGGTAAAATCAGTGAAGGCAGGTAGTGAGAGCCCCCTTCAGTGATGGCGAACCTTTCGAGCTCAGCGTGTCAGCATTTTGAAAAACCCTAACTTAACTCTGGTGCCGTGTCGCATATAGAAATTTTTTGATATTTGCAACCACAGTAAAACAAAGATTTGTATTTTTGATATTTATTTTATATATTTAAATGCCACTTAACAAAGAAAAATCAACCAAAAAAATGAGTTTGCGTGTCACCTCTGACACACATGTCATAGGTTCGCCATCACTGCCCTAGATCCTAGGGCCTAGAAACACTGTGGGGGAATGGCTCCCAGCTCTACACTCATGGCCTTGGGGCTGAGGTGCAAGCTTACTGTGCTCAGTTCCTCAGCCTGTGAAACAGACTAGAACAGTGGTTCCCATCGTGGGGCACACGCCCCACATGGGGGCAATTTGATTCTTAAGGGGGGCAATTTGAGGATGAGTTATTAACAGTGAATTTTTTGCATTTCTTATGGTTCTAGGGGCCTCAGATATAGTATATAAGTATATATTGTGACATATTTATGCATTTAAGGTCTCTATTATGTTTGGGGCAATCGGATACTTTACAAAGTATTTGCTATTTTTTTCATATCACTTCACATTATTATTATTATTACTATTATTATTAGTAGTAGTAGTAGTACAATTTCTTGGTGATTTCTTCCTCAGTCCTTCAGCTGTCCTTTTGTTCTTTTCTTTTCCTTTTTCATGGATGCCATGTTCTTTGGAAGCTTGTTTAGACCAAGTTACTGGGCTTTAAGCTTCCTCCACGTGAACAGTTCACTTTCTGAATAATCCTATATAATAAAAGGGTAATATGCAAATTGACCCTAACAGCAGAATGACCAGAACGACCACTTGACCAGTCACTATGAGGTGCACTGACCACCTCTCGGTCCCTTTCCCCGGCTGGCAGGCTCTGATCACCTGATGGCGAACTGGGAACCAGGGGTGGGTGGCAGGGGACGCGGGCCGCGCCAGACCAAGGTCCCCGCTCGCCAGTTGCCCCATACACAGAGGGCGACCCGCGGCAGGGGGCAGGGCCAGCAATCAGGCAGAACAGCCAACCTTTCAGTCCCTCCCCGTGGTGGGCAGGGTCTGATTGCCCAATGGCGAATGGAGAACCGGGGATGGGTGGTGGCAGGGGGTGGGTGATCGCAGGCCAGGCCTAGGGACCATACCCACACACGGATTTCATGCGCCAGGCCTCTAGTAAAAGTTATATGTCAAGGGGGGCCGGGGGAGGGCATCGGGATTTTAGAGATGCTTAGGTGGGGCATGGCCAAAAAATGTTGGGAACCACTGGACTAGAACCAACCCCAGTGGTTGAGGGGCTCAGTGAGGTGGTGGTTGGGAGAATGTGGCACAGTTCCTGGCACTCAGCCAGCACCTGGTGTCAGATCACCTGGAGCCGCCCCTGCGACCTCTCATACCCCTTCCAGGGCGCAGCACGTTGTCTGTGACAATGCTGCCTGCCCCGGAGTCATCCCAGCCTCTACTTCTCATCCGCTTTCCTAGAAGAGAGCTGATGTGTCAGCATTTGTGCTATAAGTGGGCATTTCTGATCCTCAGAATGTAACCACTTATTTTATGGCTTTATATCTTTAAAAGGTATATTTCCAATGCACCCAGTACTTGTAATTGTGGGGGCAAGGAGAATTATAATGATGAAAATTACAGTTGGAATGTCACGCATTTATCTGGCAGTCACCTTGTTAGCACACCGTTGTAAGCACTTTACACACATTAGCTTTGGGAATTTTTAATCTTGAAAGACTTGGCCAGTCTGCCCTCTGCATGGGGTTGGACCACCGTGTGAGAGCTTCCTGTTCCCTCAGTCTCACTGACACAACATCAAACTTTTGGACATTTGCCCGTCTGCTAGGTGCAAAGCATTACCTATTACCTCAGTTTGTTTTAATTTCCATTTATCTTGCTGTGAGTACAGTGGAACATTGTCCCTATGTCAAGAGACATTGGATTTTCTTTTCTAGGAATCGCCTACCCATATCTTTTGTACGTTTTCCTGTTCGGTTGTTGATATTTTTCTTATTGATTTCTAGTAGCACTTTACATATTAGTGAAATGAGCTGTTTGTCTGCGATACCAGTTGCAAATGCTTTTCCCTGTAGGTCATTGTTATATTGGCTTTGTGGGTGGTGGGTTTGTTGTTGTTTTTTAACTTTTGTAGAAGTTTCTTTTTATTTTTGTCAAACTTTTCAGTCTTTGTTGTTAATCCTCACCCAAGGATATTTTTCCATTGATTTTTAGAGAGAGTGGGAGAGGGAGAGACATGATGTGAGAGAGACACATTGATTGGTTGCCTCCTGCATTCCCGTCAAGGTACGTGGCCCTTGACCAGAATCGAACCCGGGACCCTTCAGTCCATGGGCTGACGCTCTATCCACTGAACCAAACCGGCCAGGACAAACTTTCCAGTCTTTTACGGAAGGAGCTTGTGTTCTTACTGCAACAGTCACCATTCCAGTGAGAGGTAACAGTGGGGTGGGCAAGAGCAGAGGGTCTGGAGCCAGACTTCCAGGAGTCGGCTTCAAGCTCTGAGCAACACGGACATTTAACGAGAGGAAGTGAGAGAAACTGAGGGCGGGGGACTCACTCCACAGTGTACTTCAGTGGTGGAGAATTTCGACTCTGTAGGTGCTGCCTACCACCTGTAACACCCTGGAAAGATGTCTTACATTCTCTGCATCTTTGTTTCTTCACCTCAAACAGGGGTGGAATAGTTGGATCAGTAAAGGTGGAGGCAAGAAGGAGATGGTGGCCAAACCGGTTTGGCTCAGTGGATAGAGCGTCGGCCTGCGGACTCAAGGGTCCCGGGTTCAATTCCGGTCAAGGGAATGTACCTTGGTTGCGGGCACATCCCCAGTGGGAGGTGTGCAGGAGGCAGCTGGTCGGTGTTTCTCTCTCATCGATGTTTCTGACTCTCTATCTCTCTCCCTTCCTCTCTGTAAAAAAATCAATAAAATATATATTTTTTTAAAAAAGGAGATGGTGAACTCAAAGGGAGTAATGAGCAGGGTTTGGTAAAGGGACACTTTGCAGAGGTGAAGGCAGGGGATTGGTAAAGTGACATGGGGCTGTGCAGTACCCAGGAGCTGGCAGCAGTGGAAGCAGTTACTCCCTTCCCCCCCCCCCCCGCCTCCCCAGGCTAGAGGTTGCCAGAGGGAGAGATAGATGGCCACCCAATAGGAACTTTGGTAGAGGGACACAGCCCACCTGTGCTGAAGGAGCAGGGAGGGAGCTGCGGGACCATAACCACAAGGCCACTCCCACGGTCAGAAGCAAAGGGCACGGGGTCACCAACAAGGGAGCTCAGAGAGGACAGCTTTTCGGGACACAGCAGAGCAGAGATTAGAGAGTGCAGCCGACCGCCCAGTGGAAGGTGTGCTTTGTGGGGCCGATGTATAAGGAAGACGTGAGCTAACACATGTTCGGTGCTTAGACCCGTGTCTGGCTGACAGGAGGTTCTCAGTGAATGTTCCCTTCCATTTCTACAATATTTTTACCATGATCACTGTTGTCCACGTCAGCGCTCCCTGTGCCGGACTCATTCTCCCCGGCGCGGGGAGGGCCGCTTGGGGCAGCACCTCACCTTGGGTCCCACTTGCTCCCCTCTTCTCTCCTCTCCTCCCCACCCCTCCAGGCACCCTGCTCGCATCCTGCCTCTGCCCTGCCTCCTCAGAGCTGCCCTCCTCTGCGCCTCCAGACATCTTGACAGAAGGAGCCAGTGCTCACCTTCCCGTCCCCAGGATCCTCGATGGCATTCTCTCCACTTCTTGGTTCCGAGGGCACGAGGCCCAGCAAGAAGCCACGGTCTTCTCCCCCGAGGGCCGCCCGGGGCCCGGCCACACTGACGCGGGCAGCGACACTGTGATGCTGGACCCCAGCCGGGGACGCAGGAGTGTGACAGAGCAGACACATGTCAAGGGTGAGTGGGGGCCCAAAGCTGGGCCCATCAGAACCCCTTCTGTGCCAGCGGTTACTTGCTCCCTAACAACCCCCCTCCAACAAAACCTTAAAATAGTAACCATTTCTCTAGCTCATGATTCCTCTGGACAGTCCTGGTCTCACTCATGTGTCAGCCAGGGAGTGCCAGGGCCCTGACAGGTCCAGGGTGGCCTCTTTCATAGGCCGGGCAGTGGCCTGGTGGCAGCTGGGGCAGCTAGGACAGCTGGGGCAGCAGTGATAAATGGGCCTGTTGGCCTCACCCTCCAGCGGGCTGGCCTGGGCTTGTTCTCTCGGCAATGGAACGAGAACAGGAGCAGTGGTGAGGCCCTAGCATGCTATCACTTCCACCATCTTTTATTGGCCACAGCAAGTCACACGACTGGCCCAGCTTCCTTGGCAGGGGTGGGGGGTGGGGATGGGGGTGGGATGGGGGGGATAGGCTTCACCACTTGAAGAAAGGAGTTGCAGTGTTGTGACCACTTTTTGTCATCGGTCACACTTTCCAACTGAGAGTCATTAAGTAGTTGCTCCTCATCACTTAGGGAAGGGCAGAGGTCTCCGGTGGCCGCCTTCAAACCCGCCTCTGTCCTTACGAACTATGCAGCTCTGAACTTGGACTTTTATACCTGAACCAGAAAAAGAAAGCCCTGTGGCTAGCCAGACCCCTGCTCTGGAGAAGGTTCGGAGACGGTTAGTCTGCTAGGGCTGCCGTAACAAAACACAACAGGCCATGTGGCCTCAACAACAGGCCGTGACTTCCCACAGTGCTGGGAGATGGAAGTCCAAGACCAGGGGGTCGGCGGGTTCGGTTTCCTTTCAGGCCTCTCTCTTTGGCTTGCAGACGGACCCCTTCTTGCTATGTCCTCGCATGGCCTCTCCTCCGTGGGCACACCACCCGTGTCTTCCTGTGGGTCCTGTAAGGACAGTGGTCAGATTGTAGTGGAGTCCACCCTAACAGCATCATTCTCACTTAATTATTTCTTTAAAGGTGTGTTCATCCCCTTGGAGCAGTGAATGGGAGAACATATCCTCTAAAGATACATCTGATAAGGGGTTAATATCCAAAATTTATAAAGAACTTATAAAACTCTACACCAGCCCTCGCTGGTAAGGCTCAGTTGGTGGGCCATCATTCTGTACACTGAAAGGTTACTGGTTCGATTCCCAGTCAGAGTTCGTGCCCGGGTTATGGGTTCAATCCCCAATTGGGGACATGCAAGAGGCTGCTTATCATGTTTCACTCTCATATCGATGTTTTTCTCTGACTCCCTTCCTCTCTCTATATAAAAAATCTTTAAAAAAACAACACCACCTCTAACCAGTTTGGCTCAGTGGATAGAGCGTTGGCCTGCGGACTGAAGGATCTCAGGTTCGATTCCAGTCAAGGGTACCTCAGTTGCAGGCTCAATCCCCCGACCCCCTTGGGGTGCATGCGGGAGGCAACCAATCAACGTGCCTCTCTTACATCGATGTTTCTCTCTCTCTGTCTCTCCCCCTCCCTCCCACTCTCAAAATCAATGGAAAAATATCCTCAGATGAGGGTTAACAACAATAACAAACCACACACACACACACACAAAGAAAACAAAATAAAAATTAAAAGACAAAAACAAACAATCCAATTTAAAAGTGAGCATAGGACCTGAATAGACACTTCTCCAAAGAGGACAAACGGATGGCCAGTAGGCATATGAAAAGATGTTCAACATCACTAGTCACTAGAGAAATGCAAATTAAGGTCACAATGAGCTACTACCTCAGACCTGTCAGAATGGCTATCCTATATAATAAGAGCCTAATGTGCAAATTGTCCCCTTGGGTGGTCATTCAACCAGAGACCGGGAGTTCGACCACTCGCTATGACATGCGCTGACCACCAGGGGCTGCACGGAACATGGTGGGCATCGGTGACACTCCTCGACCTCTTGCTGGGTACCAGGGGGCAGGGGTGATGGGGACGGAGGTGCGGTAAGAATGCGGGTGTCCACCAAGCTCACTCTCACTCCCCTGCTACTCTCCCCTGGGGCACCAGGGCTCACTTTCCCGGAGCCCCCTCCTCCCCTACCCCTGCACTCAGGTGCCGGGCGCCTGCTAGGAGCCCACCCAGCACCTGTGCAGCCTCTTCCAGGTGAGCCAGGACCACAGGGGCTGGTCAGGCTCCCCGTGGGTTCGTGCGGGAGCTGGTCTACAAGGCCTCCTGGGAGAGAACGCGCTGCCCGCCAGCTTCTGTGACGCCACTGGGCAGCCCAGAGGCCCAGCTGCACCCTGACCCGCAGCGTCCGGCTCTGCTCACCGCATCTCCGCGTGGGGACTCGGGCACCATGACTCAGGCAGAGGGGAGCACGTGGGGGCCCAGGGGCCCAGGTGCTGCCCAGGACCCAGGGGCCAGCTGGGATCTGCTCTTCCACACCAAACGCTCGCACTTCGATCGCTGGCCAGGCCTAGGGACTGCACCCGTGTACAAATTTCGTGCACCGGGCCTCTAATTATAAATAAATCAACAAACAAGTATTGGCAAAGATGTAGAGAAAAGGAAAACCTCATGCAATATTGGTGGGAGTGAAGATTGGTGGAGGCACTGTGGAAAGCAGTATGGGGTCACCTCAAAACACTAACAATGGAACGGCCTTATGACCCAGTGACTCCACTTCTGGGAATGTATCTGAAGAAACCCTAAACGCTGATTTGAAAGGCTAGGTACACCCCTATGTTCACTGCAGCATTATTTACGATAGTCGAGATTTAGAAGCCGCCAAGTGTCCATCAATAGAGGAATGGATAAAAACAAAAGTGTGGTAGCCCTGGCTGGGTGGCTCAGCTGGTTGGAGCATCATCCCATTCACCGAAAGTTGCGGGTTTGATTCCCAGGCAGGGCACATACACAGGCTTCAAGTTCTATCCCCATTCAGGGCGCGTACAGGAGGCAACTAACCAATGTTTCACTCTCACACTGATTCATATTCTCGCTCTCTCTCTCTCGCTCTCTCTCGCTCTCTTTCCCCTCCTAATCCCCCATCCTCTCTCTGAACATCTCTCTCTCTCTCTCTCTCTTTCTCCCCTCCCAACCCCGCATCCTCTCTCTGAACATTTCCTCAGATGAAGATTTTAAAAAGTTAGTAACTCATGACTCACAGTAAGAAATGCATTTCAAATATGACCAGGGTGTCCATAGACACACACCACAAGTAACTAAAAGACAAATATCATAAAACAGCCATCATTGCTGTGAGTAATGCATTCTGCATTTCGCATTATGTTTCATTCTGAGCTTTCAATGCTGATTGCAACCTACTGAACGGTTCCCCCCAGGCCTTGGTCTCCCTTGCAGGAACACACTGGGTGTTAACGTGTGTGTAGAGTGGTGTTTGGCTCATATAAGAACCCGCTCTAGGCATCTGTGACATTGATTCTTGTTTCCACACCTGGTGGGCTCCCTCTCCTCCTGCAAGGCTTAGCTGGGGCACCACCCGCCCCAGGCAGGTCCTGTGAGCTCTCCGGCTGGGCTACAGGTTTTCACTTGCATTGCACGGAAATCTGAAATGAGCTGCTTGTGGAGATTCCCAGCATTCACCATGGCATCACGCTCCCCAGATTCAAATCCCAGCTGTGTTCTCCTGACCCTTAGACCTGACCCTAAGACACCCAAACCTCACAGTCTTTCAGCTATAAAATAAAATAAAATAAAATTAATAAATTAAATTAATAAAATAAATAAATAATAAAATAATAAATAAATAAAATAAAATAAATAATAAGATAAAATAAAATCAAATGGGAATTGGACGAGGGGGAGAATTGTGTGTGTCCCATCTGTAAAGAGCATGCCCCAGGAGCTGGTAGCTCAAGCCCCAAGCCTCGAAGGCCCCCCCTTTATTTTTATTCCTTTTTTTTAATTAACTCTTTATTGTTCAGATTATTACATTTGTTCCTCTTTTTTCCCCCCATAACTCCCCTCCTCCCAGTTCCCGCCCCACCCTCCGCCCTCACTCCCCACCCACTGTCCTCATCCATAGGTGCACGATTTTTGTCCAGTCTCTTTCCACATCTCCCACACCCCTTTCCCCCCCAAGAATAGTCAGTCCATTCCCTTTCTACGTCCCTGATTCTATTATGATCACCAGATTATTTCTTCACTTGATTCTTAGATTCACTTGTTGATAGATGCATGTTTGTTGTTCATAATTTGTATCTTTACTTTTTTCTTCTTCTTCCTCTTCTTAAAGGATACCTTTCAGCATTTCATATAATCCTGGTTTGGTGGTGATGAACTCCTTTAGCTTTTCCTTATCTGTGAAGCTCTTTATCTGACCTTCACTTCTGAATGATAGCTTTGCTGGATAAAGTAATCTTGGTTGTAGGTTCTTGGTATTCATCACTTTGAATATTTCTTGTCGAAGGTCCCCTTGACTCCTCTCTTTCTCCCCCACCCACATCCAATCCATCAGCAAATCCTGGGGCTCTGCCTTCAAAATAACCCAGAATGCAAGCACTGCTCCCAGCTCCTCGCCTCGCCCTGGTCCAGCTGGGGCGATGGGGTTGGGATACTTATATAACTCCCACATTGGCCGCTGCGGAGGCCCGCTCCCGGAGTACCCGTTCCCCAACAGGCTGACCTGCTGCCTCAATGGGAAGTATGGGCTCTGGCCGCCAGCAAAAGCCCTCAGGGCACAGAAGCTGGACGTGGGATGATTGGGAGCTGTGGTGGGGGCACCAACAGCTCTGCTATGCCCAGTGTCCGGAGCAGTGCAGGGCATGGACCAGGCACTCCTCGTCCATTTGTTCGTGAATGAATGAATGAATGAATGCCTCCGTGGTGGGCAGAAGAAGGGCTCAGTCTCTCCAAGTCCTGTCCGCCCACATGGACTTACTCCCCGTTCACACAGCCCAACAGATGCTGCTACACACATTCCCGGAGACTTTGCGGGGCGTCGTCCAGAGTGAACTCAACTACTCGGTGATCCTGAGCTGTCTGACTACACTCAGGCCCACACCCGTGATTCACTGGACCTTCAACGGGCAGCCCCGAGGGACAGGGGAGAAGCTGATCATCCGGCAGCTGTCCAGGGAGGACTTGGGTACCTATATGTGCGTGGCCAAGAACAGCCAGGAGCAGCACTCCTCCGAGCTGGTGAAAGTCTCCCTGGCCGGTAAGCCCCCAAGCCCTACCCCAAACCCCTGCACCCTCGCTGGTCGCTGGCCCGTTTTCCTGGCTCCCCTGAACCCCCTTCTGTGAGCAGTCTCCTCTGAGATGCTCTGTAGCCAAGTTGTCATCACATGCACCTGGCAGATTGGGCACGATCAGCCCATTTCACAGATGGCAGGCTGTGGAAGCTCAGCTCATGATCTGGAGCCAGCTGCCTGGGTCCTGGCTCCCACCACTTGCCGGGTGTGACTTCTGGAGCCGTCTTCGCCTCTCTGAGCCTCAGCATGTGCCAGCGGGAAAGTGCAGGTGCTCATGTAACACGTGGTTCTGAGCATGGGCACGGAGTTTGAATTCTGGCTCCACTTCGTGACCATGGGACTTGGGACCAGCTCTGTGCCTCAGTTTCCCCACCTGTAAAATTGGAAAAATAAAAGTGCCCACCCAAAGTATAGTTGTGAGCATTCAATGAGATAAGCAGGTGAACAGCTTAAAAATAACAGTGCCTCATACTACTGAACATTAGTGAGTATTCGATACACACTAGAAATAGTATCGTTGCTACAATTAGCATTATCAATATTATTAACTAGAGGCCCAGCACATGAAATTTGTGCACTGAGGCTGTCCAGGCAGCAGAGCCTTGAAGGCCATGCTTCCTCCCCAGGTGCTGGGGAGTCACGGCGAGCTTTTGAGCAGAGGAGGTACGGGGTCAGGTTTGAGCTTCAGAGGGGACACTGACTTCCGCATGGTGGGGCGATGGGTGGGGAGAGACTGGGGCAGGAGAGCAAGGAGGAGGCCTGGGCAGAGGCCTAGAGGATGTGGAGGAAGGGAGGGAGGGAAGCGACGCTGAGGAGTGGGGATGGTGGGAGTGGGGGTTGTGGAGGGAGGGCGGTTGCCCCAGTCTCACCCATTCTCGGTTTCCAGAGGTCGACATGGATTCCACAGACGAGCCCATCGATCTGGACCCCGGTCTCACGGTGTCAGGAGGATCTGCCATCGCCCTCCTCCTGGCCGGAAGTGCCGGGTTGGTGGTCGTGATGATAGGAATTGGCTCCGCCATCGCCCAGACCCAAAGGTACCGTCTGTCCCTGACCCATGTGCCTGGACTGACCTCCCCACTCAGCAGCAAAACAAAACAAAACGCCTCGTCCCAAGGAGCTTTAGGCTCATTCAGAGAGGATGGCACTGACCCCTGATGTGGCCATCTGCCTCCTCAGTTCCCACAGTGACCACAGGAGTCAGAAGAGGGTTTTGATGCTGGTCTGTCTGGTGCAAATTCCAGTTCTATTACTTACCCGCAGGGAAGCCATGGGCAGGTCACTTGCCCTTTTTGTGCCTCAGTTTGCCTCTCTGCAAAATGGGGATGACAATCATAATTCCTGCCTCACAGGACTGTTGTGAGGATTAAACAAGCTAATATTTCTAAAGTGTTTAAAACAGTGTCTGGGATACAGTAAGCATCGTATTCATTCCTTCTGCACATATCTATGAGCCAGGTGCTGGGGATACTGTGGGAATGAATGGTGCGAAGTCCCTGCCCTCATGAACTTTCATCCTAGGCAGGTACCAACAATTATGAGGTGACCCAGGGAACTATAGGTCATATGTTGAGGGATGATGAGTGCTAAGGAGAGGAATAGGGTCGGAAGGGGGACAGGGAATGTGAGGATGAGGAGCAATTGAGCTAAGTCAGTCAAGACCTCCCCGAGAGAGTAACATTTCAGCAAAGACATTGGGCAAAGGAAAGGAGGGGGGGGAGCCCATGTGTATGTGGGGAAAGGGCACACCGGGCAGAGGGAAGAGCAAGTACAAAGGCCCTGAGGTGGGACTTGCCTGGCATGTTTAAAAAAATTGTAAGGAGGCCAGTGTCACTGGAGTGGCGTGAGGAATGGGAAAAGAAGCAAGACCTGCTATCCGAGAGGGAAAGGATGGGGCACCAAACAGTGGAAGGTGTGGGAGTCATGTCAGTACTTGGCTTTCGTTCTGAGTGAGATGGGGGTCATGTGGGTTTCGAGCAGAGGAGGGAATGGATGGATGAATGAATGAATGAATGAATGAGTGAGTGACTGCCTCTGTGGTGGGCAGAAGTGTTCAGTCGTTCTGACTTACATTTTAATCCTAGCTGTGTCAGCTATTATCATACTGTAATAACTTTCCCTGTATTGAATGCCTATTATGTGCTTGCTAAACTTTATTCTTTTTTAAATATATTTTTATTGATTTCAGAGAGGAAAGGAGTGGAAGAGAGAGAGATAGAAACATCAATGATGAGAGAGAATCATGGATCAGCTGCCTCCTGCACGCCCCCTACTGGAGATTGAGCCTGCAACCCAGGCATGTGCCCTTGACCAGAATCGAACCTGGGACCCTTCAGTCTGCAGGCTGACGCTCTATCCACTGAGCCAAACCAGCCAGGGCAACATTATTCTTTGTAATCTCCCCAAGAGAGGGTAGCAGGGTGCGGTAGCGATGAAGATCTCAGTTTTGTCAGAGAGGAAACGAAGGCCCAGGAAGAAGTGACTGGCCCCAGACCCCATAGCTGGAGAGGAGGGATTCCAACTCAAAACCCTGCCTCACTCCCAGTTCCAGCCTCTAACCCACACCGCCTCTTTTTTTACCATTAACAATGCACACCTTCGTAGCTTATGGACCGAGGAAGAGAAATCTGCAAGTTGAAATGGTTTGGCAAGGCCTTGCCCAGATCTCTGGCCTGTGAGTTCCATGGTCCCAGGTTCGATTCCAGTCAAGGGCATGTACTTTGGTTGTGGGCACATCCCCGGTAAGGGGTGTGCGGGAGGCAGCTGATGGATATTTCTCTCTCATCGATGTTTGTAACTCTCTATCCCTCTCCCTTCCTCTCTGTAAAAAATCAATAAAACATATTTTTAAAAAAAGAGTGCCTGGTATATGATCAGCCTTCAATAAGTGTATTGTTATGGTGACTGTGATTATAATTTCTCTTTATTTCGTTGCAGGACTGACAGGCGAAGAATACGAAGATGCTGCTGAAGTGTGAGTACCTGCCTGCCAGCCTGGGAGCTGAGACCACGGAGGGCGGGAAGAGAATCCTGTGTTCAGGGATGAGATGAGGTTCCTGGGGGCTCCACAGGCGATCTCCTCCCTCCTGGTTTCCTGATCACTTGTTTGTGGGATGTTCCCCCTTTTGTTGAGAGACCTAGGGACCGATTGTACAAGACACCCTGTCTGCCCATCTCACCAAACTCCTGGAGACCACCTCCACACGCAGTGTGTATTTCATAAAACTCCTGGGATGCCAGCAAAAGAAACGCACTGTAGTGGCTCAATAAAAAATACAAGGAGCCCTGACCGGTCTGGCTCAGTGGATAGAGCGTCGGCCTGCAGACTGAAGGGTCCCAGGTTCGATTCCGGTCAAGGGCATGTACCTTGGTTTGCGGGCACATCCCCAGTAGGGGGTGTGCAGGAGGCACCTGATCAATGTTTCTCTCTCCTCAATGTTTCTAACTCTCTATCCCTCTCCCTTCCTTTCTGTAAAAAAATCAATAAAAAATATATTTTTAAAAAAAATACAAAGAAGGGTTTGATATTAGGATCCAAGAAGATTTTCAGGAATCTGAGCATGTATCAGTTAGCACTTGCTGTGTAACAAACTATACCTTCCCATACTTAAGCCTTGAAACCACAGCCATTTATCTAGCTTCCAATTCTGTGGGTGATCAATTTGAGCTGAGGTTAGCTGGGTCATTCTTCCGGTCTCCGTTGGGCTCACTCATGCATCATGGTCAGTTGGCAGACTGCCTAAGGGGTGCCTGGCATAGGATCACCTCACCTGGAAACACCAGCCTCTCTCTGCATCATCTCTCATACCCCAGCTGGCCGACCCAAGCTTGTTTACATGACAGAGGCAGGATTCCAAGAGTGAGAGCAGAAGGGGCAATGCCTGTTAGGCAGCAGTTCTCAACCTGTGGGTCGCGACCCCTTTGGGGGTCGAATGACCCTTTCACAGGGATCGCCTAAGACCATCGGAAAACACATATATAATTACATATGGTTTTTGTGATTAACCACTATGCTTTAATTATGTTCAATTTGTAAAAATGAAATTGGGGGTCACCACAACATGAGGAACTGTATTAAAGGGTCGCAGCATTAGGAAGGTTGAGAACCACTGGGTGTTAGGGCCAAGGTTAGGGATTGACACATCACCACTTCCGCCACATTCTTTTGGCCAGAGCAAGTCACATGACCAGCCCCAATTCAAGAGGTGGGGAAATGGACTCCGCCTGTTATGGGAGGGGAAAAATCCGGTGGCCATCAGTGCTTGGACCAAGGCAGTTGCTCACTGCCTCTCTCTGCCGCCCACCCCTCCCTTTGCAATCCTCTCCTCCAGGAACATGGATTCACAGTTCTCTCTCTGTCTCTTTCTACAGATGGCTGCTCAGTGCTTCTCCCTCCAAGAGGAGAAAGACACCATCCCACAGCTTCTACGTCTATAACAGCGCTGTTTCAGGGAACAGCCCAGCTTAGCCCAAACCCCTTTGCCTAGTTTCTGAAACAGTGGGAAAGGCATCTGATTGGCTCACTTGGGTCAGGTGTTAACCTTGGTCCCACCACTGTGGCTGGGGAGGGGGCAGGTACAATCAAAGCTTTAGGAGCTCAGCGCTACCTGTGGGGGCTCAGTACTCAGAAAAGGGGGAGTGTGGCCTTGCTGGGCAGATATCCCAAACTGTGTCTGCTACCGAAGACGAAAACTTCCCAATGCAGGGAAGTGGGGCGGTGTTCACCACCCCCAGAAATCGCACTGGCTTGACCACTGGCTTCTGAGCTGCTGGAGAATCCTGGCAGATGGCAGGCAAGGGGGAAACTCCCATGTGGAAATACCTGACATTTGAGGAACATTCAACAGAAAGCCACTGGCCCTGTCATTATGATTAATAATAGCAGCAGCAAACCCCAACAGAAGTCAGTGTGCCAGCCCCCACACTCTGTACCTCCTGCGAGTCCTATCTTATATCATCCACCCAGGTAGCTGGACTCTGCAGCAGGCTGCCTGAAATTTGTTTCTAATCACCCCACTCCCCTGTTGCTCCCTCCCTGAGGCCAGAACCCCTAACCCATCTCTCTGGGGTCCCGCCACCTCTTATGCCAGATACATATCACTGTGCGCATGCACAGAGGGTGAAAGTGAGTCTCAGAGGGGGCAAGTGACTTGCCCGAGGTCACACAGCTACACGTGATGTCAACTCAAGTGTGCCCATAGCCCGTAGCACAGACCAGCGCTGTCCAATAGGATTCAATGCGGTTATGGATAAGTATATATCTGCACTGTCCAATACCTGTGGCTACTGAGCTCTGTCAATGTGGCTAGAGTAGCTGAGGAGGTGAATTTTAGGTTTTACTTCCCTTCCATTAATTTGAGTTTAAATTTATAATACCACCCGGGGAGGTGGGCTGTGGGCTGTGGAATCAGAAGGTGCAATGCTGAGTCCTTATTGTCTAAAAATAAATAAATCACCCTGCAGTCCTATGCGCAAACCCCTGGCTGTGTGGCTGTTCCGGGTCCTGGCCCTGTTCTGTCCAAAGATCCAGCTGTGCTCGGAAGCCCCTGATATCTAACCAGCGCCTTCCCTATCTGAGGCGTCCTTCCGACCCCTTCCCTCCTCCTGCTTTCCTCGCTGCAGGTAAGAAATAATTTCCCACCTGGGTGGGCCTTCAGGGAGCTGCTCCCGGGCTGGCTGTGTGTCAGAGGTGGCCCTGGAGCCAGCAGCCGCCGCCCCCTGGCCCAGGACGTAGCAGGACCCCATGCCCTCGGGAGCAGCTGAGAATCACGAGCTTCCTCCCCTCCAGAAAGAAACTGGGCAGAGCTCCTCCCAGAAGCCTGCTGACCACCCTCCTCTCAACCAGTCCCGTGGCTAAGCTCTCTCCTAGCCCTTTCTGCTTGTCATCGCTCATCGCTCATCGCATGGTGCCGTTAAGTACTTATGGGTGTAATGATTGAACAATGATCTCATCCATGAAGCTGTCAGCTCCATACCTGCAGGACCCATGTGTGTCATACGATGTGTGCTCGGTACATGTTTGTTGATTCCAGGTTCAGGCCGGGAGTGCCCTCCCCGCCCCCCCACCCCCCCACACACACACAGCTGGAGCACCTGGGGCCGGAAACAGAGGCACCAGCTCCAGAGAAAACTCTGAACCACCTCAAGAGCTGGTACCGGCCCCAAGGCGACTGCTCGTCAAAGCCCAGAGCCAGTGGATGCTGCAGCCATGGTTCTCCCTCAAGCTCCAGAGCCAGGACCAGAGCAGGCTGAGGCCGCAGCTCTCATTCCACCTCGGGAGCCAGAAGAAGCCCCCGCACCGGCGTCAGCTTCGAAGCCAGAGCAGGCCAAGCAGCTGCTCTCATCCAAGTTCAAGAGCTAGAACAGCCACCTGTGCAGGCTCCCGCTCCAGATCCACACGAGGTTCAAACAATGGCTCTCATCATCCCACGTACAGTCTCGGTGCCTCAGTTTCCTTGTATGTGGCCTGGATATTGCTCCGAGGACGCATACAGGCTGACCTTTATTTTTCGCTTCTCGTGGGAAACCGCCTATTGTCTTCACTAGCAGAGAGGTGTGGACAAGGAACCCGGAAGGCTGGTGATCCTTGAAGCCCTTGCAAAAGTCAGGGCTGTGCACCCACTGTTAGTCCAGACAATGGCAGCTGAAGCAACTTCCCAGGTATTATTATGTAAATCCTTGCTGATGGGCTAGTCTGCCTGTTACTGGAACTTGCCTGCCTAAGGGCTATGGGTGGATCCCAAACCAATAAAAGGTTCGCACAGGCCTGAGCACCAGTGGCAATCCTTCCTCTTGAGTTGGACTTACCCGCCTGGTCCCCCCAATATTCCCAAATTATCCTGTCTCTTCTCTTTCATTTGTGTGCGGCTCCTCTTCCAGATCCTGAACCCTGAACCAGGCAGGATGTGGAGGGAAACATTTACAACAGCTTCTGAGCCAGGAACCGTTCCAGGCTGTGCCAGTGACTCATGGAAGGCCAAGTGCTTGGATCAGCGCCTGGCACCTGGCACCCGGTGTTATGCCCAGATTTCAAGATCCCCAAAGACCACCAGGGAGCCGAGTCCGATGCAAACGCAAAGAGCCTTTATTCAAGCTCAAGCTCGGTCTCTCCGCCTCTACCGACACACTGGCAGGATGCAAGAGAGCCCCAAGTCCCAAGAGAACAAAGATTTTATAGGGCTTGGGGTGGGGAGGGGGCTAGTGCCGCAAGGGCAGGGTGCAGCTAGGGTCTGGTTACACAAAGACAGGGGGGTGGTCAGCATACTTTTGGCCTTAGGTTAGTTCCCTTTGCATTCCTATTGGCTGATTCAAGGGTGGGCTGAGTAATTGATACATTCTGTGGTTTCTTGGAAGAGGGGTCAGGGACACAGTCTGTCCTTTCACTGGCACCCGGCACCCGGCACCTGAGCCAAGCAGCTCTGGTCACTTCCGCAAACCTGGGGCTCGGGTCTTACGGTTTAGGATGAGGGTGAAGCAAAACCTGTGAGTCAAGGTAAAGAGGAATCTTCGGCGAATACCCAGGAACGCCGGGGAAGAGACCACGGGAGCCGGGTTTGGGAATAACAGAACGCTGGTTCCCAGACAGGCCTGGAGTGAACGCCCAGTTCTGTCACTTACAACCTCAAGCCAGACACTTCCCCTCGTAACCCCCAGGCACAGCTCAGCCCTCCTCGCCCCTGCAAAGCCCTCCGCAACCCCCGCCCCCCACACACTCAGGCCCCCGTGGGTCCTCACTGTCGGGGAGGAGTCTGTCTTCCATTGGACTGTCCAACCCAGGAAGCAGGGCGGGCTGTCTGGGCCATTGCTGGGTCCCCAACATTGCCCATCCCAGAGCAGGCTATGCATTCAGTCCCCAACAATAGCCACGTCTGTTGAGCATTTCCTATGTGTCAGGTACCACGCTCAGAGTGTCACGTGCCTATTCTCATCGCCTGTGGTCCTGTCATCTCCAGTTGACAGAGAAGGAAACTGAGGCACAGACTTGCCCGAGGCCGCCCAGCTGCTCAGGGCCAGGGCTGAGATGTGAACCTGCCTGCCCTGTACCCGCGATTAGTCACCCTTCTCTGCGGCTGAGATGTCGGTTGAATGAGGGCAGGTGAGGAGTGACCTGTCCCTTTTGCCCCTCTCCCCAGCCAAGCCCCAGAGCAAGGCTGAGACCCAGGAGGCCCCGCCCAGCCCGCCAGGCCAGGAGCCTGCGCCTGAGGCGCCTCCACCGGAGGTTGCCCACCCGCCCGAATCTCCTGGTCCCTGGATGGGAAGGTCAGCAAGAGCCGGGTGCTAGGACCCTGCCCAGCAACTCACTGCTTCAGCATCTTAACCTCAACACCCTCCAGCCAGGTGGACGGCCAGGCTGCCACCTGCACAAGGGAGCATGGGGGCATGGAGGAGCCCGGCCAGCTGCCCGTGCCCCTCACTGTGCCCCGTGTCTGTGCCCACGTGTGAGCGCGCGTGGCAACCGCTGCCAATCGGCCCACAGAGCATGGCTCTTCACTAACCTGACCAACGTGGAGAGCGGCTACAGCAGCGGTTCTCAACCTTGGCTGCACATTAGAATCACCTGGGAATCTTTTTAAAATCCTGATTTCTGGGCCTCATCCTCTGGAAATTCTGTTTCTTTGTTACTAATGTTGATCAGGTGCATGTAACTGAGTAGATTCGAAACCCACGAGAACGTTGTAAACATCTTGACCATGCCCTTCCTTTGCCTCGTGGGATCTGACTCTAAAATAGACTCGGCGTGCCGGCTGTGGCACTGTCTCTCCATCAGAGAGGCGCGTCCCACCTAGCCCCAGCGTTATTCTCTTGTCTGTCTTCTCCATCCTTAACTGCCCACCCCCCTCAGGTTCACCCATGGCCCACAGCCCACGCTGCTCCCCAGGTGGTCTCCTCTGGGTCCCCTGGCCCCTGTCTACACAGACACCCACACTGTCTACACGGCTTCCTTCAGCACAGTCCTCACACCGCCCACACCAGCTTCCCTGGGCAACTGCATACACTGACCTGGCCCTATTGCTACGCTGCCGTCCCATTATCTACACCACCTTCCCTGTCTGCTTTCCACACGCCTTACCATCGCCCACACTGGCTCCTCTGGGCCACAGAGAGCACTGCCCCCATCGTCTACACCAGGGGTGGGCAAACTTTTTGACTCGAGGGCCACAATGGGTTCTTAAACGGGACCGGAGGGCCGGAACAAAAGCATGGATGGAGTGTTTGTGTGAACTAATATAAATTCAAAGTAAACATCATTACATAAAAGGGTACGGTCTTTTTTTTTTTTTTAGTTTTATTCATTTCAAACGGGCCGGATCCGGCCCGCGGGCCGTAGTTTGCCCACGGCTGGTCTACACAGTCCCTTTGGCCAACAGCCCCGGGGAGCTGTATTCCCCGTGTCTTCCAGGCCGCTCCTGTGACCGCCGTCTGCATCGGCACCCTACATTTCCTACCCTGGCTCTCGGAGGCACTCCTTCCACTGCCCCCAATATTGGCTGCACTGGCTCCTCTAGGGTCTGTGTCCTCCTGTCATTGTCTACACGGATGGGCAGTGGCTACGCTGATTCTCTCAAGTGAGACCTACACTGGACACTCTTAATATTGTCACTGGGTCTGAGGGAGGAGGGGTGTACACTGACCGCCCCCAGCCAGCAAAACCACCATCTCAGGGTCCTCCCTCTGACCAATCCCGTTTGGGGTGGACAAGCAGCAGGCTGACCCGCTCATCCCGGATTCTCTCCTGCAGGACTTGTCAGAGCCTTGACGATGGCCTGTGTGCCAGGTGTGTCCAAGTGCCCTGATCTCCCGGGACTCGCGAGGCAGGTCGGGGCCTGGCTACCCAGGAGAACAAGGAGAGGGAGGCAGGTCCCGAGCCCTCTCTGTGTGCTGCCTCCTCCCACGGCCAGGGCCCCCCGGGGGAAGCATTGCCCCAGACGCCTCCCAGGCCTCTCCATCTCCGGCTGTTCCGGAAATGCACTGAGGCTTTTCCTCTTCCGGCGTGAACCTCGCATGTCTTTAGGCCCCTCCGAAGGCTCCCTGGCACTGAGCTGGCGTGTCTGTTTCACCCTGACCCGCCACCCACACCCCGAGGTCCCCATCTCTGGCTATGACGGCAACTGGCACCTCGGCCGTAGTGAGGCCACTCGCAACTGTGATGTCCGCAGCAACCTGGAGCCCACAGGCTATGGCTGGAGCACGTGAGTCTGCATGGACGTTTACTCTTGAGTCTGAGGGAGGAGGGGCTGGGGGCTGGGGACCTGGACTCTTGGGTCTAAGGGAGGAGGGGCTGGGGGCTGGACCCCTGGGTCTGAGGGAGGAGGGGCTGGGGGTCTGGACCCTGGGTCTGAGGGAGGAGGGGCTGGGGGCCTGGACCCCTGGGTCTGAGGGAGGAGGGCTGGGGGCTGGACTCCTGGGTCTGAGGGAGGAGGGGCTGGGGGCTGGACTCCTGGGTCTGAGGGAGGAGGGGCTGGGGGCCTGGACCCCTGGGTCTGAGGGAGGAGGGGCTGGGGGCTGGACCCCTGGGTCTGAGGGAGGAGGTGCTGGAGGCTGGACCCCTGGGTCTGAGGGAGGAGGGGCTGGGGGCTGGACTCCTGAGTATGAGGGAGGAGGGCTGGGGGCCTGGACTCCTGGGTCTGAGGGAGGAGGGGCTGGGGGCCTGGACTCCTGGGTCTGAGGGAGGAGGGGCTGGGGGCCTGGACTCCTGGGTCTGAGGGAGGAGGAGCTGGGGGCCTGGGGCCCTGAGAGAATTTCTGTGTTGCATACATGGTGTTTACGAGGGTTAGTCCACGTTCACTGACACACCTGCTCGGTATGACATGCCTGCTGTGCCCAGTACTTAACTCACCCAGTGTGATCCCCAAGCTCTAAGTGTGGTCAGCACGGTGGCCATGCCTGGGTTAGAGGTCAGCTGGGCCCTGAACAACGCCATTGTTTCCCAGTCACACAGCCGTGCGGGCGCCGTGCTGGCTCCCCAACTGGGGCCTGACCCTTACTTCTGGGCTTTGCTCAGTCACCTCATCACTCTGCTCAGTCATCTCTGACGGAGTAAGTACTGTCCCCATTCTCTAGATGAGCAAATCGAGGTGCAGGGCAATCAGAAAACATGCTCAAATTCATACCGACGCTGGGGTTAAAGGTAGCGGGGGAAAAAAAGCAAAGGAGTAAATTTGTGTGACATAACTTTTATTGGGCGGTTTTCTTTTTTCACTGATTTTATTTTATTTTTATTATATTTTATTTTATTTATTTTATTATTTTATTATTTTATTTTATTTATTTTATTTTATTTTATTTATTTTATTTTATTTTATTTATTTTATTTTATTTTATTTTATTTTATTTTATTCCTTGTTGTTAATCCTCTCCGGAGGATATATTTCCATTGATGTTTACTAAGAGTGGAAGGGATGGGCCGAAACCGGTTTGGCTCAGTGGATGGAGCGTCAGCCTGTGGACTGAAGGGTCCCAGGTTCGATTCTGGCTGAGGGCATGTACCTGGGTTGCGGGCACATCCCCAGTGGGAGATGTGCAGGAGGCGGCTGATCGGTGTTTCTCTCTCATCGATGTTTCTAACTCTCTATCCCTCTCCCTTCCTCTCTGTAAGAAGTCAATAAAATATATTAAAAAAAAAAAAAAGAGTGGAAGGGATGGGGAGAGACAGCGAGAGAGAAACATCCATGTTAGAGAGACACAGCGATTGGCTGTCTCCCCAGTTACTGTCACCTGGGCAGGGGATTGAGCCTACAACCCAGGTGTGTGCCCTTCACCAGAATCAAACCTGGAACCCTTCAGTCTGAGGCCCGAGGCTTTATCCACTGAGCCAAACTGGCTAGGGCTGGGCCTTTTTCTTTATCACAAAGGTAATGTAGGACCACTCTGGCCAGTGTGGCTCCACTGGTAGAGTGTTATTCTGTGCATCGAAAGGTCAAAGGTTCAATTCCCGGGGGGGCCCATGCCCAGGTTGTGGGTTCGGTCTCTGCTGTTAGGGAGCATGCTGGAGCCAACCGATCAATGTTCCTCTCTCTTTCCTTCTCCCTTCCTCTCTCTCTAAAAAAGCAATAAGCACACATTTTAAAAAATACATAGGACCATTGTGGAAACTTCAGACAGTTATGAACAAAAATAATATCGCACGCTGGCGGGTGTGGCTCAGTGTGAAAGCATCAGCCCACACACCGAAGGGTCGCAGGTTTGATTCCTGGTCAAGGACACGTGCCTGGGTTCTAGGTTTGATCCCCTGGGCCCAGTCAGGGTGTGTATGGGAGACAACCAATTGATGTGTCTCTCTCACATCAATGTTTCTCTCATGCTCTCTCTCCCTCTCCCACTCTTTCTCTCCCTTCCACTCTCTCTTAAAAAGAAGAAGGAGGAGGAGGAGGAGGAGGAGGAGGAGGAGGAGGAGGAGGAGGAGAAGGAGGAGGAGGAGGAGGAGGAGGAGGAGGAGGAGGAGGAGGAGAGGGAAGAAGGAAGGGAAGGGGGAGGGGAAGGGGAAGGGGAAGAGGAAGGGGAAGGGGAAGGGGAAGGGGAAGGGGAAATCAATGGTAAAATATCCCGGGACTCCAGGGGACAAACCCTTCCCGTTCCAGCTTCTAGAGCCGCCTGCATTCCTTGGCTGCAGCCCACAAGGCATAACCTTGCTCCTTTGACGTTCTCTCTCTTTATGAGGGAGAAGAGACTGCCTCCCTCTTTCCTGTAGGAGGACCTTGTGACGTCACTGGGCCCATCCAGGTCATTCAGGACAACCTCCCATCTCAAGGTCCTTACTGTCATCACCGCTGCAAAGTCTCTTTCCCACGTGAGAGACCAATTCATGGGTCCCTGGCATGAGGACCCGGATATCTTTGGGGACCCATTATTCTCTCTGCCACCCCCACCGGGGTCCCTGTTCCACCGCAGAGAACCACGGCACTGCTTTACGGTGAGTTCGTGCACCGACAGCAAATGTCTATTATGCCGCCCATACCAGGTATCGTCTCATGCTCGGCTCTGAGCCTTGCTTCTGTCACGGAGGGTTTCTGGAAATCCCGAGAGCGCCTCTTTAGCCTTTTACAGCCACATGGGACTCCACAGGGGGACGTCCAGGGCTTTTTCTACCAGGCCTCTGGGGACGGACATTCAGATTGTTCCTGCCCTTTTTGTTACCATAGAGACGGTCAGTCTGGGCACAGGCTGCCTGGCCACTTGGGAGGGGCAGGCCATGCCAGGGCTGCGCAGAGGAGGCCAGGGCCCCGGGATCCAGGGGCGTCCTGTGGGCTCCAACTGAGAAGCCGACTGAAGGCAGTGGCATCTCCAGGCTTCCTGGCAGCAGATGGGAGAGAGAGGGTCTGTGCGGATCATAGAGAAGCTGAAACACCCTGCCCCCCCCCGCCCCGCCCCTCACTGCTCTGTGTGGAGTAAGGGGAGCAGGGTTCAAGCCCATATGATCCTGCTTCTAGCTGCTGGGAGGTCCCAGAAGCCTCTGTGCTGAGAATTGCCCTGGGTGAGGATGCCTGTGCTACTGAAATCTAACTTCTTAAAAAACACTGAAGTAACCCAAGAATACCACTCCTCGGATTGGGAACAGGTCCCCAAACAAAAACTTGTTCACAAACGCTCAGAGCAGCACGATTCACAGTCGCCAAATGTCCATCCGTGGATCAACGGACACACAAAATGTGGTACAGCCACACAATGCAATACAACGCAACCACAAAAGCAAAGCACCGATTCATGCTACAACATGGAGGAACCTGAGAAGATGATGTGCGTGAAAAAAGCCAGACCCCAAGGCCTCTTACTGTAGGATCCCATTCATGTGAAATGTCCAACAGAGGCAAATCCACAGACAGAAAAGAGATTAGTGGTTGCCAGGACCTGGGGAAGGGGAAACGGGGAGTGACTGCTTAATGGGTCCAAGGTTTGCTTTGGGTGAGATAGAAACGTTCTGGAAATAGACAGTGATGATGGTTGCACAACATTGTGAATATGCTGAATGCTGCCACTGATTTGCGCACCTAAAGTGGTTAAAATGGTAAGTTTCCTGTGTGTTTTGCCACAATAAAAAAAAACAAAACTTAAAATTCTCATAGAAAATGTTTTGCATTTTCCCACTCTTCCTGGCAGAATTTTCAGGAACCAACTGAATTCATGAAGGAAAAGATGGGTGCATTGTTAAAGAAAAAAATATTCTGTTAAAAACTACAGGGGGCCTTGACTTACGAGTGTCCCAACTAATGAGTTTTTCGAGATACGAGCTGTCTCTCGGCCGATTTTTTGCTTTGAGTTGCGAGCTAAAATTCGGGTTACGAGCCAGCTTCAGATACCCCACCGCTAGTTGGCACAGCGAACGTCACAGTGAACGCCACAACATCAGCCCAGCATCACGTGTCTCACTCATTCACTTTTGATTTGACATACGAGTAATTTGAGTTACGAGCTCCGTCACAGAATGAATTAAACTCGTAAGTCAAGGCCCCACTGTAGTACAATGACACTTGCTAATGCATGGTAAGGGGAGGGGGCCATGGCGGTAGGCATGGACACCACTGCCATGGGGTTTTGCTGTAGAGAGAGATTGGGCTCAACTCCAAATACAGCATGAGCAAATGGGAATCTGTAGCCTAGGAGCAGGTGGGGCAGTGGATAGAAAATTACTGAGAGGGAACATCATGCGTAAGAGAGGATTCTGGGTAAACGGGCCTAGCAGGCCAGAGTGATCAGACTTTACCCCGGGGATGGTGGAAGATGAGTGCTGGAGGCTAAGACCAACAAGTAGTTAGCATAATTATGTGAGATGTCCGCTGGAAAGCTAATGGACTTTGAAAATCAGCGTAATATTGCCCTGTTTTTGGCTGAATGGCTGAAGGCAATCCCCTAACCTGATAATCCTTTATTGTTTACCAGGCTTTACCATTGATGTGCCTGTTTGCTTTGCTAAAAGGCAAATGTGTATTCTAGTAAATAAAAGCAAATGGGTCCGGGCATTCAGAGAGCCTCTCCACTAGAGAGTAAGGTCTCCGCCTGGCTCCCCGCCTTCTACATTTATATTTCTTGTCTAGTGTATCCTTCTCCAGACCTTGAACCCTAGCCCCAGATGGATGCGGTGTTCACAGATGAGGCACCTGATCAGATGTCGAGGGTGGGAAGTTCTCATTAACCTGACTTAGGAGGATTCTCGCTGAAATTTGGACAATGCAGAGATGAACACAGAAGTCCAAAAGTCAGAACCTAGTTAGGAAAAAAGTTCAGGGGATCCTGAGTTGAGTTCATCCAATGAGAGAATCCTTGTCAGTATATAAAAATACTAGAGGCCCGATGCACGAAAATTTGTGCACTTGGGGTGGAGGGGATCCCCTCAGCCCAACCTGCACCCTTCCACGGTCTGGGAGCCCCTGTGGGAGCGCACTGACCACCAGGGGGCAGCTCCGACTCCGACCCCCCATCGCCTCTCCACTGCTGCTGGTGATAGCCATCCCCTCCCTCTACCTGCTGGCAACCGCCTTGGCTGGCCTGGCACCGCATGTTGGCCGGCCCGCCTCCTCCCCCCCGCATGCCCCCAACCGGTCATTCCACCATTCAGCCGATTTGCATATTAGGCTTTTATTAGATAGGATAATGATCAGGATGCTTCGAGCACCGATTGCAGAAAGCACACACACACACACACACACACACACCAGCCAGCCTGGCTGGGATTACAAACGGGACACTGGGCTGCCTGGTTTTCTTCCAGATGCCGTGTGTGGAATTCAGCTCTGCTCCTCTGCTGTGCGTTGTTTCCGTCCACATATGGCATCATCCTCAGGCTGGTGCCAAGAGAGCTCTGCATTCCAGGCCTCACAGCCAGATCTGGACCTGGAGAAGCAGTCCACCCCACCCTGAGGGAGCTGCCCCAGGGGTCCCAGTGGGCCCACTGTTCAACCAATCCCTGGTCAGAAGCAGGGGACCGCCTGAGAGGCTTGGACCAATCAGGAGATGGGGAGAGAAGGGGATGAAGGCTGCAGGACAGGAGGTGGAAGCCCGAATATTAGCGGTGACTTTCTCTCTGGTTAATTGGAAGATGGATGAATTTTACTCTTCTTTTTGAATCTAAGTTTCTATAATAAATCTATTCTTTTTTTAAAATTGGAAATGGAACCAAAGTCATTCTTGGGACAGAGAGAGAAGATTCAGCAACTGAAAATCCAGAAAAAAATGGCTTTATGCACAGCCGGGCACTGCTTACAATGGCAATAGGGCCGCATTGGGGTCTGTGTTCAGACACCTGGACCCCCGGGGCCACACCGCCCCCCCAGGTGGTTCAAAGTCGAGATTTCTCTCTCAGTCCCACCTGGGGGTTAGGGGAGGTGCTACGACCTCCTACTGTCTGATCTGTGTCAAAGGGACACATTCCCCTCCCAATTTGGTGTTCCCTCTTCCTGCAACACAGAAATCTCACCTGGCACTGTCCTCCCCTCCACATAGCCTTTCCTCCCCTTAATCCTAGACCAGTGGTTCTCATCCTTCTGGCCCTTTAAACACAGTTCCTCATGTTGTGACCCAACCATAAAATTATTTTCCTTGCACTTCATCACTGTAATGTTGCTACTGTTGTGAGACCCCGAAATGGGACCCTCACTCTGTCCTGCAGACGGACGACAACCCCAATCAACCTTAGGAGACGTTACTTGATGCAAACCGCAAGAGGTTTTATTCCAGCGCGCTGGGGCTCAACTCGAAACTCACGCAGGAGCGGAGTTGGGCCCCGAGCAGAGAGTTTTCCAGATATTTATAGCAAAAATTACACGTTGGGGAGGGGTTGCATGCAGGAGGGAGTAAGGAGAACAAAGAAATTCCAAATGGCTTGATAGGGCGTGAAATTCACTCCTCACTCCTGCCTGGTATTTTTACAACCTGCTTATCTCAATGGTTGGCTATCTCCAGGGACAGCCCCAAGGCCTGTGCTCCCCCTGTTCCTGTCTGTAGCGGGGGAAGCCTGGGAAGTTTGTGTGGCTTGTAGCATTTTTTATTCTTTCATTCCCCCATTTGCTTTTTGGCAAGTTCTAATCATGGAACTTCTGTCTCTAAACCTTCTCCTTTGAAACTATCTCCCTGGCGGAGAGACTGGTATTGCTGTCTGAGCACTAACACTTGCACAGTGCTTATTCTTTCTCTGATAAAGATGACCAGCCGGTTTAGGATACAGGGCCCAAGTGTAAAAATTAAAAACAGTATAGCAATAAATGTCTTATTCAAATCAAAAAGACATGCCATTTCATTGGCCCCTGTTTCTCTCCTAAGCTCTTATGGTATTTGGGAGGGAAGGAGTTTTATGGATTTTTTTATTGCCATTAACTTCCTTCCATCTGTTATGCCCAGATTTCAAGATCCCCAAGGAAACCACACCAGGGAACTGGCCTGTCCGATGCAAAAAGCAGAGGGTCTCTTATACAAGCTCGCTTGGTCCCCCGTTGCCTCCATCACTGGGTGCAAGAGAGCCCGAGTCCCAAGAGAACAAAGAATTTATAGGGCTTGGGGCCGGGGGGTTGGGGCAGGGTGCAGCTAGGGTCTGGTTACACAAAGAAAGGAGGTGGCCAGCATACTTTTGGCCTTGGGCTAGTTTCCTCCGCCTTTCCATTGGCCGATACACCCTGAGGCTTTTTCTTGGAAGAGGGGTTAAGGACACAGCCATCAGTCCGGCTATGTCCTTTCATTCCCACCTTGTCTTGGAACTTCTGGCTCAATCATAAGACGGACTGCATTTCTATTCCACCGCCGCTAGAGGCCCGTACTGGGCACACAGACCTATCAACTGAACTATTCTTATAAGCTTAACAAATGGTCCGGTGGAAGGGAAAGAAACCATTTTAGCTTTAACAACTTCTATTGAAATAGGATTTTCTTCTTAAAATTCCTCCATGGCTATCAAAAAGCCAAATCAAGATTAATTTATGTACTGTCCTGATGTTTGCATAAACACAACAAGAATGGTAACTGACTACCTTTGCTGGAATTTCATCGTTGAACCTTAATGTGCCCATGGCTCCAGGAAGCCAAGCCATCCAGCTGCCATCAGGCCTGCCTGCAGTATCCGCTGAGTTAGGTGACTCCTTCACCTGTAGCAACTCCACCTGAGCCCACGCTCCAGGCTTTAAGGCCCATCTCAGTAGCCCTCCTACTTGTTGCGACCCAGAGTGTGTGGGGGTTCCGCAGGGATGCAGAGGCATCTTTACTGCTCCCCTTCTACTCTTACCAACCGCCAGTGATGGTAGGGCATAGGCCTGACACTCCAGCGCCAGCCATCTTCAGGGCTCCTAAGCAGGATACCAGGTTTTCTTCGTGGTCTTAGTGGCTTCAAGTCTTTAGAGTTCAGACAGGGCTCTTTAAAACATGATACTCCAGTCAAAGTTTTCTGATATGCTTCAAGATCTTCTGATTTTCCTTGCCAGTCCCTTTTCATGGACTCTTCAGAGTAATATAACTGTCTTCAAATGGCAAGAAGAAATTTATAATATGTCTACATTTAAATAGATAGTTAAAGCTCCCCCTGTAGTAGGGCTTCCCTCACTTGACTTGTTTTCTCAGAACGGACTAAAGGAGCTCTATTTCCTTACAGGGTCTCACATGTCATAGGACCTCACAGGGTCTGTAATTCCTGTAACAGAGGGCTACTATTTACTCCTTTATTACTTCCTTCTGTTCTAAACAGGCCTTCCCCAGTTTCCTACAGTTGAGTTTTGTACCACCATGGACATGGTCACACAGGCCTGAAAGACAGTATGCAGGCTGCCAACTGTTAACTGTCTCTTAATAGAGACCTAAATCTGATGGGTATTCTTCTTTGCCAGGTTAGGCACCTGCCCTCTTGGCAGCTAGACATCCTTTACTTTTTGGGGTTCACCCACATAGTCCCTTTCCAGGACAGTTAACATATGGCCATAACAATGGCCTTTAATATGGGAAACTGAACACTTGCCAGTTACTCCCAGAGACTATCAAGGACTGTAGACCAACATAGGTCTACAGCAACTGCTGACAGCTACATTCAAACCTGCAAGAGAATCAAAGGTTAATACAACATGTTAATATAATGAAACATAATATTGGCACCATGGCCACTTCAGGCAGCTAAATCCTCCGCTACTAACCATGAGATATGGCAGGGCTATACAAACATTTTAGGGAGGTGGCTAAAGTCCACTCTTTGACCTTTCTATATAAGGTAAAATTGTCCTTGTCTTTCTGAAGCCATGTCTATGAAGATGCAGGCATCATCTGAGTCTATTATACAATTTTCTGCAGGTATAGTCCTTTTCAAGTTGGGGTGAGTCCTGGGGTCGTGAACTTCTTTACCCACACCGAGTCCCCAGGCTGGAAAGGATGTACAGAGTCTGAGGTGGCACTGGCAGGACATCTCGAACAAGCTTATGGATGGCTTGTAATTTCTGTAAGAGATCACGTCCAAGTAAGGGGTACAGGCATTCTGGCATGACTAGAAACGAATGAGTTACCGTGTTCTTTCTGAGGTCCACAGTCCTCTTTGATGTCCAAGGAAAAAGGCAGCTTGTCTGGTGGCTCTTAGGACTGGTGTCTTCTTAGATGTTACTGGTCCCATTGGCTCTGTCAAGACTGAATAGGTTGCTCCAGAATACACCAGAAAATTAACCGGGGATTCTATTTATCTACAAATAATTACACCTAAGTAGACATATAAACATCAAATAAACATCCACATTTACACCTTTTCAGTGAACAAGTACTTTTACAGTCTTGGGAAGTTTGGCAGATAACAGGAACACTGCCCAAGTCCCCTGATGGGGGCCTGACAAGAACAGATGTGGGAGCCTTTGGCTGGGGGTATAAAGTCTCCATTCTTTCTCTCTCAGCACTGCTAAGGACAGGCTTATTGGAGAGGTCTCTTTACCTAGGCAAGGCTGTGCTGAGCCATCTGGGGCAAGAGTGGTTTCTGCTTCCATTTTGGCTAAAGGTCTCTGTCCATTACAGGACCAGGTCAACTGGTAAATATAGGAATTCATGAACCCCCTGATGGCTGCCTAACTGACATCGGCGGGGGTGGCAGAACAGTCTGCAGCTGTGGTACCATACCGGTAGCTCCAATAAAGGTGACTTCCTGTCCTGAGAGGGTAGCTACCTTCTGAGTAAACTGCAGTGCTCTGCCGCTGTATCCATCATAAAGTTCCCAGTCTGGCCCCCAATCTTCATTTTGACCATCGGCTCATGGGGGCCCAGTTGGAAAGAGCCCAGTCTGTCCTAGTCAGAGTCAGCTGTTGCCAGTCGGAGGAGGTCTGCCTCAGGCGGCTCTGGCCAATAGCGGCTGGGTGGTTTGGATGGCCTTGCCAGCTTCTTCTGGCCTGCTACTAAACTTTACTCTGTCCCTTTTTACACATGCAGCTTTGACTTCCCACCAGTCCCCTTTGTGGCAAAGCAACAACCAGGCCTCTTCCAAGGGAGTGCACTGGAAGGGGATATTAGCCCCTCCTCTTCCAGCAGCAACAGGTACTGAACCCTTTCAGTACATTTGCAAACAGGGAGCTTTCGCTAGCTCTATCTGCAGCTTTCCCTACTTCTCTTGCTGCTGCTTCTTCTTTCAGGGCTGCGGGCAGCTCAGGCATCCAGCCCCCCTTCTTTGTCTCAGCCCAAGACTGTTTCTTTCCCTTCTTATTTTTGATCTCTCCAACCAATTCCACTGTCCTCCATGAGGATTTCAATAAATAACTAAAAACAGCAAGTCAAATAAAACACATAATCACAAAGACAAAGACAACAGACCACACGAGACACACAATCAGGGGTTAATGGGGTCTATAGACAGTTAATAATAACTTCAGCCTTAGGGTCAGGGCCAGTAAATCTCTCCGTCCTGCGGAGCTGCAAGCCTCCCCCTCTGCCCCGTGTCTACCAAAGAGATAGGAAAACCGTAAATAACAAGTTCTTTGAAATTTACTACTTTGTTAATTTGCTAAGCAAACAGTTAGCTTGACAACACTTCTCTCTTGCTTTTTACAAGCAATCTTAGAACTAAGCAATCTTGGAACCTAGCCAGTCTTTATTTTAGCCTTTAAATCTACCCTGGCCCTTCAAAATTTCAATTTAATACAGCGAATTTACAACCCAGGTAAGAACAACTGATAGAAGTTTTTGTTAGCGAAGTGGGCTGATTTCTTCTGTAATGGCAGCAAAAGACTCTGAGAACTGCTAGAGATTCTTGCAGCCCATCGCGGGTCCAGTTCAAACGTTCAGCCAGATGAATTAACAGAAATGCAAAATAAATCAAAAGTAACTTTCACTTCACACAGACTAGTAATGAGCAGCCAAAATAGATATACACTCGTATTCACACTCTCAGTAGACTAGCCCAGACTGTAGCTGAGCAGATAAACAAAACAATGCCCAACTCCCCAGACGGGCGTGGGGGCACTCCTGGCCCCCATGTCCCAGAACAGAATTCTTGACCAATGTTTTGGAGAGAACCTACCGGAGTTAAGACTGCACCCAGTCCCCTCTCGGTAGCAAATTGGCTAGTTCCACACAAACAAACAGCTGTTCACTCATGCTTCCTCAGTGTTTTAGCATTCATTTTAATTTCACAATCTCTACTGTATCCCTTTTAAAAAATCTTTTTTAACATGTAATTAAGAACAGCAGGTTTACTTTGTCCCGACCTCATGATGATTGGTGACGAGAGACAGACAAGGGAGGGGTGACCTGTTTTCACAGATTTTCACTCAGGTACCCGCCTGACCAAAGTTGTGGTGCCATACAACGAGGAGGAGAGGAAGGCCCCTCCTCCACACTCGCACACTTTCACCAGACATTCATTCAGCAAAGGCATTTAGCTACCACAACACACAGTTTTTCTCAATCAGTAACATTTTTAAGAATAACCTTCAAAAATGCAAGACATAAGTTTTTTATCATTTAAATTCAGTAAGCTTCAAGGTCCCAAGTTCTCAGCAGTTCTGGAAAACCACACCTGAGGCTGGCAAGCAGGTTTGGCCCAGCCCTTGACTTTAAAGTGATCATAATGCTTAAAGGAGTAGTTTGAGTCTGTCCCATAACGTCCGTCCAGTGAGTCCACAAAATCAAATAGAAACACAAACAACTAAAGGGCCCAAAGAAGTACAGCCTTCCAACAACACAAATAACAAAAATATTACAGACACGAGGACCCACTTACTCCACCTTGTCCGCCACAAACACGCAACAGAATCAAACGGGCGCGATCTCAATAACCCGATCAGCGCCCTTACCATAGGAGACTACCAGGCGTCCCTGGCTCTCCTCCACCCCTGGGGCGTCCCCCAGGGCTGCAACCTGTGGTCCTCTAGGCACGTCTACCGACCACTGTTCGGCCACTCTCACGAGTTGCCGAACGGCTGCCAAACCGAAAGCGAACGGCTGCCAAACCGAAAGCAAAAGCGCGCACTCAAATTCAGACCACTTGACAACCACAGGACAAAGACAAACAACTCGGGCTCCCCCTTCTTACCTCCAAGGTCGGCTCCGCGGTTGAGGGGGTGGTCGTTAATCCCAGGCGAGCCCCCAAATGTGAGACCCCGAAATGGGACCCTCACTCTGTCCTGCAGACGGACGACAACCCCAATCAACCTTAGGAGACGTTACTTGATGCAAACCGCAAGAGGTTTTATTCCAGCGCTGGGGCTCAACTCGAAACTCACGCAGGAGCGGAGTTGGGCCCCGAGCAGAGAGTTTTCCAGATATTTATAGCAAAAATTACACGTTGGGGAGGGGTTGCATGCAGGAGGGAGTAAGGAGAACAAAGAAATTCCAAATGGCTTGATAGGGCGTGAAATTCACTCCTCACTCCTGCCTGGTATTTTTACAACCTGCTTATCTCAATGGTTGGCTATCTCCAGGGACAGCCCCAAGGCCTGTGCTCCCCCTGTTCCTGTCTGTAGCGGGGGAAGCCTGGGAAGTTTGTGTGGCTTGTAGCATTTTTTATTCTTTCACTGTTATGAATCATAATGTAAACATCTGATATGCAGGATGGTCTTAGGCGACCCCTGTGAAAGGGTCGTTCGACCGCCAAAGGGGTCGCGACCCACAGGTTGAGAACCGCTGTCCTAGACAAACGCTGTTTGATAGAACGTCTACGGCAATGATGGAAATGTTTTATATCTTCTCTGTATAATGTCACAGCCTCGAGTCAAGTGGGGCTATTGAGCACCTGACAGTGGCTGGTTTGGGGGAACTAAGTTTTATAAGGCATCGAGTTTTAATAAATAAACATATATATATAGTTTTGTTGTTAATTTTCACCTAAGGATATTTTTCCCATTGATTTTTAGAGAGAGTGGAAGGAAGGGAGGGAGGGGGAGAGGAAGAGAGAAACATCAATGTGAAAGAGACATCGATTGCTTGCCTCCCACACAAACCCCAACCGGGGCCAGGATCAAATCTGCAACACAGGTATGAGCCCTTGACAGGGAATGGAACCGGAACCTTTTGGCGTATGAGCCAATTCTCTAACCACCGAGCCACACCTTCCAGGTGTAAATTTATATTATAATAGCCATATGGTATTAGCACAACCCTGGACTCTCTGTCCCAACAGAGCTCAAAACTATAACTGACCCCTCCCACTTCTCCAGCCACATGCCCCCTCCCATGGGGCTGCCCCCAGCTTGTCCAGGATTTAGCAGCTTCCTCAAAGCACCTCGAGGGCATGCAGCCTCTGAGCCTTTGCTCGCTTGTGCTGTTTACACTCACCTCACCCCCCCTCCCCCCTCAAAGCACCTCGAGGGCATGCAGCCTCTGAGCCTTTGCTCGCTTGTGCTGTTTTCTCTCACCTCACCCCCCCCCCCCGCCTCATTCCTTCTCCTACTCCAGATCTCAGCTGTCCCCTCCTCCAGGAAGCCCTCCCTGCCCCTCAAGCTGACTGGGTTCTCCCAGCCCCCGAGCTCCTCCATCCCAGGGCTGATCACTCTGCATCGTCCTTACCCGGTGTGTCTGTCCCCCACACGCAGACATGGAGCCCCACCGTGGACTGAGAGCAGGGCAGGAGTTGTCTAATCATCACTGTCCCCAGCACCATCCAGCGTGGAGCTGGCATAGGGAGGTGTGTTGGGATGAATGAATGAATGAATGAATGAATGAATGAATGCTTTTGAAAAACCATGCTAAGAGCTTTAGAATGAGCCAGCCACACGTCAAATCCCACCTCCCCCTTCCAGTAGGCCTGCCACCCTCCTCATCCTCAGTTTCCTCATCTCTGAAATGGGAAAAGTGACTCATGGCGGATGCTGAAGGAGGCAGTAGTGTGTGTCAGGCCTGGGGACAGGGGGCATTGCTCAACCAGAGGCCACTGTAACTGTCGTTATAATTACTGCTGCTGCTCCTGACGGTCAGGTTGGGTGGGAAAGAGAGTGGAGGGATCAAGGGAGGAGTGCTGGGAAGCCCCAGCAAATTCCCCAGTCGCTGGAAACAGGTCCAACCAGTGTCTGCACATTCATCCCAGGGAGCACAGGTGAAGCTCCGGGGCTTGAGGACAGGGTGCCGACTGGCTCGGCGGCTCCCCCGGGGTCCTCGCTGAGCTGGCCCCCTGCCGACCGCCCGGGCCCGCCCTCCGGCCCCCTCGGTGCCCAGCAGGTGGCATCTCCACAGGACGCCAAGATGGAGAGTCCCAGGGGGACCCAGTGCTACTTCTCACAGGGCCTCCTGCTCTCAGGTAAGGAGGAAATGCGCCCCCGACGCCCAGGAGAGCAGGTGAGCCTCAGCCCCGGGGTGGGGTTTCCCCTTGGAAGAAGGAAAGCTATTGGGGAAGATGAAAATATTAGAGAAGGAAGAAAAGGGGAGGAGCAGAGTCACAACCCCATCACCACTTTATCTGTGGAATTTTCTAGAATATTAGGACCACGAAGGCAGGAATGTATCTGTGTATCCGGTTCCCTGCTGCATCCCCAGCGCCTAGATATCGAGGGAATTTTAGACATATCCTGTATAATTGGCATTTTAGCATAAATAATATATGTGCTTATAAGTATTGGTTACCAGTGATGGCGAACCTATGAGACGCGTGTCAGAGGTGACACGCGAACTCATTTTTTTTGGTTGATTTTTCTTTGTTAAATGGCATTTAAATATATAAAATAAATATCAAAAATATAAGTCTTTGTTTTACTATGGTTGCAAATATCAAAAAATTTCTATATGTGACACAGCACCAGAGTTAAGTTAGGGTTTTTCAAAATGCTGACACACTGAGCTCAGAAGGTTCGCCATCACTGGGTTAGACCAAGCATGTCAAACTCAAAGGCTATCATGGGCCAAATAAACAAGGTTTAAGTGTATGTGGGCTGCAAAAAAACAAAAGCTTCAATTTTCATAGAAACGTAGGTTTATTTTGATAGAGACATGCCAAATACAAAAGGCTGAAATAAATGAGTAATCTTTAACATAAAATAATAGAACATTTTAATAAAAATTAATATATTTTTCTTGAACATGAACTTATCAAACACTGAGTAACTGCACAAATTAATAAGTGCAACACAATAAACCTATTTTTCTTGTTCTCCGAAAACAAAATATTTCCTGTTGCAAACACCAAACAAGTCAGTCCAAGACTAATGACGTGGCAATCGGCTGCTAAAATATTCGCTGCTAGTATTAGTGAAGAGAAATGGTGCACCTGTGGGTAAGGAAAATGAAAGCAACATGATTATAGTAATCAGTCATTAGCGAACGTTGCAGTTCATTATTAATAACTAGTGGCCCAGTTCACGAATTCGTGCACATTGAAAGGAAATTAATTAGAAGAAATATTTTAATATTGCTATTCACCCTTTCTCTATAATAGAAGTGTCAACCAAATTCACGATCGACAATGACAGATTGAAACACACGCGTGCAATTGGAGTCAGTGAGAGCTTTATATGTATCACGCATGTGCAAGTCAACTTAGTCTTTTATAGATATAGAATAAATTTGCTTAATTAGACCTGCTTTCTGATGTAGCTAAACTTTTTCCAGCCCAGGGAAGCACCCCAACTTCTCTTTCAGGTAATTGTCAGCAACACAGCAGTAAATGTCAACAGGAAGCAGGTTATTATTGTAGATCACGCAGGGAAAACAAAGGATGAAATATTTAACTGCAGCAGTGTTTGACTATATTCTGTGCAGTGAGAAAACCCGAAGTCATTTTCAAGGTCCACCATTTCTTACTTATTTTCAGTCTGGTCAAGTTTCTAAATTTTCTAAATCTCTGTTTTCTGGCTAATGAAAATAGGATTCCACTGAGTCTCCTATCTACCTACTCCAGGACTTCTGTGAGGGTCAAATGAGATGAGGCACGGGAAAATGCTTCACAGACATTTGGTTAAAGTGTGAAATGTTTCCACCTGTGTTCCTGGGCGGAAGAAATTGCAAGGGGGCTAGTCATCACTAGGGAGAGGAAGCTGGGCATTGCTACGTGATGGCATTACCCGGCACCCACAGCGACCCATTCAGGGCTGGACTGGGCTGTGGGCTGCATTTTGCACCATTTCGGCAGCATCGGCTGTGATTTGGTGGGCTGTCAC
Organism: Myotis pilosus; assembly: GCA_036010255.1. Taxonomy (NCBI): domain Eukaryota; kingdom Metazoa; phylum Chordata; class Mammalia; order Chiroptera; family Vespertilionidae; genus Myotis; species Myotis pilosus. The sequence continues at coordinate 1,728,711 of JASKON010000029.1, forward strand.
TCCAGGGTGGTGGTGGGGCCTGTGTCCCACTTGGGGGAAGCCGAGTGTTGCTTTGTGGGTGCCAGGTCCACAGGGCCATTTCTCTGTGTGCATCACAGCAACTCCTGCATTCTGCCCCCTGGTGGTCAGTGCACATCATAGCAACCGGTCAGAAGGTGAGAAGGACACTTAGCATATTAGCCTTTTATATAGATAATGTATAACAGGATATTGTAAAAATTAAGTTACAAAATTTTTATTAAGACATTTCTTACATACAGTTATATTGCCTGGGCTGCAAAAATATCAATTGTGGGCCATGAGTTTGACATGCTTGCGTTAGATGAATGAAGTAATGAATTCAGAGTGCTTACAAGCAGGCCACACAACATCTCAGGGCAGAAAACCTTCTGGACTAATGGAATGGCAAATCTGTGGCATCCATACCCAGGTTTCCACTCCTGAACCCAGGGCAGACATTACTAATCAATTCCAGCACTGTCCCCAAAGAACAGCACTCAGAGAGAGTTCTCACCCTCAGATGAGGACTTACAGTGCAGAGAATGCTATGGTCCCTGCCCAGCACACCTCTGATCTCAGGCCTCCCTGAAACTCCCCACAGCCTCAGTCCTGGCCCTCTGGGTCCCCCAAGGCTCCTGGGCGGCCCTCCGCATCCAGAAGATTCCAGAGCAACCTCAAAAGAACCAGGACCTGCTCCTGTCTGTCCAGGGCATCCCAGACACCTTCCAAGACTTCATCTGGTACCTGGGGAAGGAGACAGATGGAGGCACAAGGCTGTTCACCTACATCCCTGATATACAGCGGCCCCAGAGAGATGGCAGCGCCATGGAGCAACGCGACATCGTGGGCTTCCCCAATGGCTCCATGCTGCTGCGTGATGCCCAGCCCAGAGACAGCGGCACCTACCACGTGGAGGTCCACATCAACCCTTCGTGGACCATGCGGGCCAAGACTGAGGTCCAGGTGCCCGGTGAGTGTTGGGTGCTGGGGGAGGAAGTGGGAAGGCTCACGCGCCCTGAGCAGCTACCACGTGCTGGGCCCGGGGAAAACACTTCCTCTATTTCACACACGTTGATTGAGCACTTCCTGTGTGCCAGGCTCCGAAGATATTTACTCCCCGCATGCATTAGCTAATGAAATATCTATTGAATGACAAACACAGAGACAGACCTGGCGAGTGGACCATCTCACTTACTCCTCACGTGCACTCATTAATGAAACACTTATTGAGCACCTAGTGTATGCCTGGTCCAGAGGGATACACTATATCACTCAGTCTCCATGTTCATACATCAGGTGTTTTTTGGTTAATCCACTCTGGATCAAACACCAGAGATAGGGTAGTGGACAACAGCAACGGCTACCATTTCTTGGACACTTGTTACGGGCCAGGGACTGTTGTAAACATGCCCTAGGGCAGGGGTGGGGAATGTCTGGCCCAAGGGCCATATAAGACCCGCGAAATCATTTGGTCTGGCCCTGCCAAGGCACTAGGGGTGAGTTAATTAAGTCTTTGACAGAATACAGCAGGCTATTTTTCTAATGCATGGATCTTTTTATTAAATATATTTTTATTGATTTCAGAGAGACGATGAGAGAGAGAAGCATCAATGATGAGAGAGAATCATTGATCGGCTGCCTTCTACACACCCCTTACTGGTAGTCGAACCCAAAACCCAGGCATGTGCCCTGACTGGGAATCAAACTGTGACCAGCTGGTTCATAGGTCGATGCTCAACCACTGAGCCATGATGGCTGGGCGCTAATTTTTCAGTTGATGATTTCGTATGGCCGCAAATGATGTTATAAATATCCAAATGGCCTTTGGAAGAAAAACGGTCCCCCACGCTTGCCCTAGGGCATAGCTTCTCAACCAGGGCACTGTTGACATTTTGAACTGGTTAATTCTTTTTTTCTTTTTTTATTATATTTTATTGATTTTTTTACAGAGAGGAAGGGAGAGAGATAGAGAGTTAGAAACATCTATGAGAGAGAAACATCGATCAGCTGCCTCCTGCACATCTCCCACTGGGGATGTGCCCGCAACCCAGATACATGCCCTTGACCGGAATCGAACCTGGGACCCCTCAGTCCGCAGGCCGACGCTCTATCCACTGAGTCAAACCAGTTTTGGCTGGATAATTCTTTATAGCAGGGGCTATCCTGTGCCCTGTGGGCCACTGAGCACCATCGCTGTCCTCTCCCCACCAGATGCCAGGAGCCCCCCTGCCAGTCGTGACAACCAAAAATGTCTCCAGACGTTGCCAGATGTCCCCCAGGGGCAAAGTCACCCCCGTTGAGAACCACTGCCCTAGAGTAACTCACTTTTACCTGTAAAAAACTCCATGATATGTTATAGTCGCCCCAGCCTGTTTGGCTCAGTGGATAGAGCGTCAGCCTGCAGACTGAAGGGTCCTGGGTTCGATTCCGGTCAAGAGCAATGCCCAGGTTGTGGGCTCCATTCCCAGAATGGGGCATGCAGGAGGCAGCCGATTAATGATTCTCTCTCATCATTGATGTTTCTCTCTCTCTTCCTCTCCCTTCCTCTCTAAAATCAATAAAAATATATATTTTTAAAATGTTATATGTCAATTATATTTCAAAGAAGCTGGTGGGGGGTGGCCCATAATAACCCGACTCGATCACTCATCATCTACGTCCCCAAAGTTATCTTTGTGAATTTCATAATGAATTCTAATTTATCAGTTCACATATTGGTCTCACTAGGAGAGTAAGCCTTCAAAATGAGAGAAATAGAACGTACTCATCCTTTTATCATCCAACATCTCCTACCGTGTGTGGAACATAATAGGTTCTCAGTTAATGTTTGTTGACTAAATAAATAAATGAATGAAAACTTTAATTAAAAAAAAAAACTCCCACGAGGCAGGTGCCATCATGGTCTCCATTTTACGGTTGGGGAACTGAGGTACAGAGAGGTTACGACTTGCTCAGTAAAAAAATTAAACAGAATGATGCGATCTGGGGTGGGAGGTTATCGGGGAGGCCTCCCTGGAGACGGGACATGGAGCAGAGATGACAAGAAGGCCAGCGAGGCAGGAAGCCGGGCAGATTTCTGGGGACAAAGTTCCTGGCAGAGGGAACAGCAAGTGCAAAGGCCCTGAGGCCAGACTAGTTTGGTGTGTTTGACGCATAGACCGCACAATGCCATGGCTACACAGCGGTGAGCAGGTGGGGTGTTCAGAGGCGAGTCTGAGAGGCGCACAGGGAGCAGGCTTGTCGGCCGTGGGGAGACTAACAAGAAGCCACACCGGGTTTAAAAAAGACAGTGATCTGAGTCACAGTGTAGCCCGTCCGTGGGGCCAAGGCGGGTTGGATTTCTGTTTTATCCAGGAGGAGCCTGAGCCAACGTGAGACCAGCATGACTGAGGCAGGACAGCAAGGAGAGCCTCCGCAGGATGTATCTGCGCCGAGGCCGAGGCTGTGAGACAGTGGGGCGCACAGGGGGGCGATCTTGTCAAGCCCCGGAGGTAGCCCCTGGGATGTGAGGGCCAGGAGGCCTGTGTCCACAGCTCTCCCTGGAGCCTGGAGCAGGGCAGGGCTCACGGTTGAATGAATGGGTGGGGCCCACAGGGTCTGGCGGGAAATGAGTTGTCAGGAAGGCAGGTGCTCCCTCCCCCGCCAGAGGGCGCCATCGCTGGTCTCGTCTCTGCTCGGGGCTCCATTCTCCCCTCCGGGGCCTGGGATTCCCAGCAGGACACTAAATAGCGTGGGAGCCCAGGCTTCTCTGCATATTCTGAATCTCCTCTCCCAGGATGCAGAGATAAAAAGAAAAGGAGCTGGACAGACAGGCAGACAGACAGACTGAGAGAGAACCTGGCTGGCCCACTTGGCCTGTGATTGGCTTCCCCTTGAGTCGAGGGTCCACCCCTTGTCCAAGGGGGTGGGACCAAGTAGACCAAACAGGATGGGGAGCTGCGGATCAGGGCTGAGAAGATGAGCCAGAACTCAGCACCTATAATTGTCATAATATGTATTAGTATTTATTGTCGCTTCCTTCACCATTAATCCCCTGGTGCCTAGAGCAGTGCTGAGCACACACCAGGCACTGAGGAAATCATCGCACTGCCATCTCCCATCTAAGGGGCACGTACCCCATACCATGCATCTCCAGCTCAGAACTTTGCTGGCCTCAACTCATTTCATTCCCACACAAACCCTGTTGGGGAAGCCCATTTTACAGAGGGGCAAACTGAGGCCCAGGGAGGGCCCAAGACCACACCATTGGGAGGAGGGGAGCCAAGGCTCCAGCTGGGTCCCAGTCCATCCCCTGGTGCCTCTGCCACCTGGCTCTTTCTCTATCACAGGGACTCCCAGGAAGCACCGAGGGGTCCTGTGGAGAGAGGGGTCCCATGGAGAACAGGAAGTAACAGGGCCTGGCAGGACCTGCCTTGACTGAGCATAGCGGGTGGGGAAGCAGAGAGGTGCAGCTCAATGGAAAAGGAAGAGCAAAGCAAAAGGCAGAGGCTGAATTCATGGGAATTAGGGACAGAGCTGGGACAGTCACCTTGACAACCGGGGCATTTATTTTTGAGGGCCATTGTGGCCCCAAGTTCAGCCCCTCCATGGTGGGGGATGGAGATGGCAGGGTGCACTCCCTGCATTCCGGGTAACTCCCAGGGTTTATCTCTCCTAATCATGCAGGGATTGGGCTCTAAGGGACGCCCCTGCAGCGGGCCTGTGCAGAAAGGGGCTTAATATGCCCTGGCCGGTTTGGCTCAGTGGATAGAGCGTCGGCCTGCGGACCAAAGGGTCCTGGGTTCTATTCTGGTCAAAGGCATGTACCTTGGTTGCAGGCTTCTCCCTAGTCTGGGCCCTGGTTGGGGCTTGTGCAACCAATCGATTTGTTTCTCTCTTTCCCTCTCTCTTCTACTCTTCCTAAATAACAATGGAAGAATATCCTTGGATGAGGATTAACTGGAAGGAAGGAAGGAAGGAAGGAAGGAAGGAAGGAAGGAAGGAAGAAAGAAAGAAAGAAAGAGGCTTAATAGAGTCCTGGGTGCTCACGGGGCCTCCAGGCTGGGAACCAGGAACCAGAAATTCCTCAGCAAAACTGCGCCTGCCTGCCTGCCTGCCTGCCTGCCTGCCTGCGGGGCACTGGAAAGCTACATTCGTTCGTTCATTCATTCATTCATTCATTCAACAAACATCCATTGCCCACCTACTGTGTGAGAGGCACCGAGTTCACGGAAGGAACAGGATCTCTGCCCTGGTGTCATTTATACGTCCGTGGGCATGTCTACCTCGTCCTCCACCTCAAAGGCCTGGTCCGGGGCCCTGCCGAGGCCTCTAGCTTCTGGAGCCTAGTCTCACGGGGTGCATCAGGGCCTGGGTCACATGACCGTGGGAGGTTGAACAGGAAGCTAAGAAGGGGCGTCTCTGGAAGGAGTCCAGGCGAAGGATTCGCAGGCCCAGGGCAGCCTGAAAACACAGTGTGGCCGCGGGCCCTGAGGGAGAGAGAGCACGTGGAGAGTCAGTGTTCCAAAAGGCCAAGGCAGAAATGGGGGCCTCTCCAGACCTCGCCTTGGAAGTCACACCGTGCCACCTACATGGCATTCCTTTTTTTTTTTTAATCCTCACCTGGGGACATGTTTACTGATTTTAGAGAAAGAGGTGGGGAGAGAGAGAGAGAAACATCAATGGGTTGCCTCCTATACACACCCCAACGGGGGACCGAACCCACAACCGAGGTATGTGCCCTGACCAGGAATTGAAGCCACAACCTTTTTGGGGAGCGGGGATAGGAGTACAGATCTCCACTCCAACCAACCGCGCCAGCCGGCCAGGGCTGCGCTGCATTCATCCTTTGGATTACAAGGGAGTCACCAGGCCGGGGTGTCAGCACCTCCCGCTGGAGAGGAGAGCAAGGCCGGATCACAGAAGTGCACCCGGTCGCAATCAACTCTGGAAAATACAGTCATTCACAGGCTCCCTGTCTGCTTGCTCGCTGTCTATAATAAAAGGCAGGAAATGCAGCGAGTTCTAAAAATGACGCTTCGTCATGCGAACCGGGCAGGGTTTTTGCTGCAGCGGCGGAAACTGCTTCGGGCTGATGGAAGCAGCCAAGGGGCAGATGGAGAATCCAGAGCAGCTCAAGGGCTCTGCAGGTGCCAGGCAGCCAGGCGGGCGGTATTGAGTGTGGAATTAGGTCCCCTCCGGAAGATGCGCTGTCCTAACCCGCAGTCCTCAGCATGGGGCCTTCTTTGGAAATAGGGTCCTCACAGAGGTGCCCAAGTGATATGAGGTCAGTAGGGTGGGCTCCGACCCAGTAGGACCCGTGTCCTTATAACGTGGGGAATTGTGGACACAGAAATCTGGTTGTGAAATTGCCCAGAGTTTCTATGTCGCGTTTTGTTTGCTCAACACGGTGCTTTAAGGCATAAGCACGAGGCTGGAAAATGTCTTTATTTGCGGCGGGCTTCTGCCCAGCGAAAACTCAAGGTTCTCTTCCCAAGGAAGGAGAGGGCATGGGTAATGTCTTCCTGGTGGCAAAATGACCGTGTTCACAGGTCTCACAACTCCAGGACTCCGGAAGAAGGGATGTCCTGTTCCCAGACTCCAACCACAGCCCTTCCCCTCACTCTGCTGGATCCACCTGAACCAATCACTCAGGCCGAGTCAGTGAAGGGTTCTGATCGGCTTCCATCTGGATTGCTGCCCATTCTGATCCAATCAACTGTGACAAGGGGTGGGTCTATACTGATTGGAATATGTTAATGAGGCCAGAACTGGGATTGGGGTCAATCCCTCCAGAAAAGCCTGTGAATTACTGTTTTTCCCAAAGTTGATTGCAGCGATAGGCTCTTCTGTGATATGACCTTGCTACTCTCCTGTCCACAATGGTGGCATGGTAGAGGTGCTGGGGAGACACCTACATGCCCATTCTACTCAGTGGCTCAGTGGATATAGCGTCGGCCTGCGGACTATAGGGTCCCAAGTTTGATTCCAGCCAGGGGCACATGCTCAGGTTGCAGGCTCAATTCCCCCTCCCCTTCACCCCAGTGGGGGACGTGCAGGAGGCAGTCAATCAATGATTCTCTCTCATCATTGATGTTTCTATCTCTCAATCTCTCTCCCTTCCTCTCTGAAATCAATAAAGATATATATTTTTTAAAGACATTAATTGCATAACTAAGTAAGTAAGCTATGAAGAGAAGTGTATCAGGAGTCTCCTTGGCCTGGGTTATCCGAGAAAGCTTCCAGAAGAGCTGCGAATGGGAAAATGAGGAGGAGTTACAGCACATGGGGAAGAGCATGCCAGGCAGAGGGAACAGCATGGCAAAGGCTGGACAACCAAGAGAATGAGGAAGGGAGTTGGGGGTAATGAGAGTGGGTGGGTGGACTGGGCAGCAGGTGGCAGAGCAAGCAGGTCCTGGCCGAGGGGGCTGTGGATATTGTGGGAAGATTGGGCAATTAGTGAGGGGACGGGAGGACAGGAGCTGGGAGGTTCCCTGAGCCAGAACACAGTCTCAGCCTTGCCCCACCTCCTGAGTCACTCAGGGAAGCCAGTGAATTTTACCTGCTGTTGTGGGGATTGGAGAAGCTAGAAGGTGCAAAACTTGCTGGTGCAGTTTCTGGAAAAGGGACAGCTTTCTATCCTCTGCTCAGTGACCCCCTGGGCCTTGGTTTGTACATCTGAAAAATGGGTATAACTTAGCCAATTCCCTGGGAATGGAGATTACTACTGAATATGCCCAGAGACCAGACAAGTCTGGACACAGGCTATCCCCTTCCACACAGTGACAAGACTAAAGTTTAAAATGGGTTTTGAGCACTTTGAACAGATAAACTTTTAGGGAGATGGATGCAATAGGCAAACATTTATTAATAGAGAGAGAGAGAGAGAGAGGCTCTAGTCCAGTAATTCTCAACCTTCCTAATGCCGCGACCCTTTAATACAGTTCCTCATGTTGTGGTGACCCCCAATTTCATTGTTACAAATTGAACATATTTAAAGCATAGTGATTAATCACAAAAACAATATGTAATTATATATATGTTTTCCGATGGTCTTAGGCGACCCCTGTGAAAGGGTCGTTCGACCCCCAAAGGGGTCGCGACCCACAGGTTGAGAACCGCTGCTCTAGTCCATTTGGAAATTATAGTCTTTACCTGCTCAGAGCCTGAAATAGCTCATTCCCACCATTCAAGCCCTCTCGGGACTCAGTCATCATTTAGAAGCCACACAGAGCAGTTATTAATTCAGGTGGCCCAGTGTGATCACTTACCGTGAGCCCTCGGGGAGGTCTATTCACCTCTCTGTGCCTCATCTCTACAATGGCATACACCAGTGGTCAGCAAACCTCGGCTCGCGAGCCACATGCAGCTCTTTGGCCCCTTGAGTGTGGCTCTTCCACAAAATACCATGTGCGGGCGCGCACGTACAGTGCGATTGAAACTTCGTGGCTCATGTGCAGAAGTCGGTTTTCGGCCTGGGCGAGTCTATTTTGAAGAAGTGGCGTTAGAAGAAGTGGGGGGTGTCAGTCGGCCGGTCCACGGGAGACACAGCGTGGGGGAGGTACATTGTTTTGAGGTATGTTCGCTGAGGTCAACCCCTTCCAACTCTCCCATCCACACTCGTCTATCTGAAACAAGTATACAAGACGAGACGGGTGTGGATGGGAGAGCTGGAAGGGGTCAACCTCAGCGAAGGTACCTCAATCAGACTGAGGATGTTTTTAGCAAAGGCCAGCTTAGGAGTACCCTAATGAAGTTAATAACAATGTACCTACCCATAGAGTTTAAGTTTTAAAAATGTGGCTCTCAAAAGAAATTTCTATCATTGTACTGTTGATATTTGGCTCTGTTGACTAATGAGTTTGCCGACCACTGGCCTAAACTCTACTTTGTTGGAGAACTGAGAGAGGTGTGTGTGTGAGAGAGAGAAACCTCATTCAACCTTCACAACAACCCTATAAGGTAGGTATTATTATCCCCATTTCTCAGATGGGAAAACTGAGGCTCAGAAAGGTTGAGCAATCTGCCCAGGTTCAACATAGCAAGTAGGAGGCAGGGACTAGAACCCAGTGTTCTGATCTCATAGTCTATGAACTCAGCTGCCAACAAGGGTTGGGACATAAGTGTCCAACTTGAGATTACAGGCTGGGGGTCCTCATGGTGGGGGTTGGAGGTCAGGGAGGCTCTGTCCCAAATCTGGCATGCTGAGGTCAAGAACCCTTCAAGTTGAGAGCCTGGTAGTCCCCCAAAGAGAGAAACATCGATGTGAGAGAGAAACACCAATCGGTTGCCTTCCATCCGTGCCCTGACGGAAAATCGAACCCACAGCCTTTCGGAGCCACTCTGGCCGGGTGACGTGTTGGGTTTCGTGTGCAGTGGAACCAACTCAGGTCTGAAAAGCAGGAGAGAGCTCTGGGGCGGGAAGTGGCAGTGACACATCAGTGCTCTATAACCTCTCATTCTCCTCAGAAAATTTTACAGAGCTGCCCGTTACACACCTGCCCGTAAGCACCGGGATCGTGGCCGCCATCCTCATCGGATCTCTTGCCGCCGCGTCCCTCCTCGTCGGCAGCATTGCCTACCTCCTGGTGACAAGAGGCTGGAGGGGCCAGAGGCACAGGTATGGGGCCCCAGGCCACGCTGCGTCCCTTCTGTCTCCTCCCCAGCCCCCTCTCAATCCCTCCCATTCATTGATTCTTCCACCGGTCACATCTGGCTCATTCACAATCTCATCCAATCTTGGAACTCCTAAGGTGACAGAATCTTTCTGTCCTGTCTTAGACAGAGCTCTGCTTTGACAGGGACTAAAACCGGCTGCTTAAACTGGCTTACGGAGAATTAGAAAGTGTTTTGGTCCTGCATGAGCTTCAGGTATGGCTGGATCCAGGGACTCAATTTTGTCAGGAACCTCCATGCATCTCTCACCTCTGCTTCCCTCTATGGTGCTTTATTCCCAGGCAGGCTCTGACCTTGCCGTGTGACAAAAAGCCCCTGGTGGCTCCAGGTTTATACGCCACCAGCTACACCGCTGCAGGGGAAGGACCGTACCTTGTTCCTGGTAGTTCCAACGAAGCCAGAGGGCTGCCTTCAATCACAGGTCCTTGCACGGACCAGGCACCGTGGCCGGGTGCTGGGACGCTCCAATGGGCCGAACATGGGCTCTTCGTGCAGCCCTGGAGCTGGAAATAGACCCAGCTTCACAGGATCAAACGGACTGAGAGTGGGGAGGGGTTCCCCAAAGGAAAGCCAGAAGCTATGGCCCAAGAAGTGGAGTGGGTGGTGGGCAGGCAAAGCCACCAGATGTTGCCTACCTCTGCATGGGCAGGGGGGCCGGGGGGATGGGGGGGAAGGGTGAAGGAGGGAGGGGTCGGGGCAGTCTTCTCTCTCCTCCAGCTCTTCCTTACGTGTTGTGCTTTCTTGACCTTCATCATTTTACTTGTCTTTCTCCTGATACGTTCTATGTAGGGGTGGGAAGGAGCCGTAAAACATAATATACGCTGCCCTATCCAGTTTGGCTCAGTGGAAAGAGCATCGGCCTGCGGACTAAAGGGTCCCAGGTTCGATTTTGGCCAAGGGCACATGCCGGGGTTTCGGGCTTGATCCCCCCCAGTAGGGGGCGTGCAGGAAGCAGCCAATCAATGATTCTCTCTCATCTTTGATGTTTCTCTCTCTCTCTCTCCCTTCCTCTCTGAAATCAATAAATATATATATATTTAAAAAATAAAATAATAATATAAGCAGAACCACCCTAAAATGTAGCCAGAGCAACAAACAAAATAGAAACAGGTTCATAGATACAGAGGACAGACTGACAGCCGTCAGAGGGCAGGGGGGAGGGCGCTGGGCGAAAAAGACGCCTTGAACATTTCCTCCCTGGAAGCTTTGGATGTGAAAAGCGCAAGGTGACCTCTGGGCTGGGATTAAAGCCGCATCGTGTCCAAAGTACTGTTTGCAGAATAACAAGGAGGCAGTATTATAACTATGACGACGGGCTGATGGCGCGACTAGGCTGGCCGCCTAAAGCAGTTTCTGGAACGAAAATCACTGTGCTCCCGTCTCTGCACCCACAGAAATGCCCCCTCCTACGGATGTCGCTATATCCCTGCCCTTTCTCAAGACCCGCCTCCTAATCGGGACACGATGTGGACTTCTGTTTCTTTGTCGTGGGGTGGGGCCACAACATTAGTAACAAAGAAACAGAATTTCCAGAGAATGAGGCCCAGAAATCAGGCTTTTAAAAAGATTCCCAGGTGATTCTAATGTGCAGCCAAGGTTGAGAACCACTGGCCTAGGGCCACCGGGAGTGTGTGGGGGCTCGACTCCCTGCAGAAGTTTCAGAGCACGAGTCCGGGTGAATTTTATTTTTTAAACTCGAAAAACATTTATTGACTTGGCCACATCACTCATCACTGAAATGAGTAGCTAAACCTTCTATCTCCTCGGGAAAACACAGCACTGTGGAGTGTCTGCTGCATCCTGTGGAGAACTTGGATCTTCGGTCCCAGGCGAAGAGCTCCTGGTTTTGGTCCCATGAGCTCTCTTTGAAACGACCTCTTAGAGAACGTTTATTAACGCGGGGGACAGTGATGCGAGAAAGGGCTGGGGAGTGAGCCTGCTGGGCTGCTGGGGGCCTTGGGACAGGTTCGGGGGGGTGTCTGGGATGAGCTGCTGCGGCCCATTGCTGCCCTGGTTGCAAGCCTCATGGGGTCCCTTAGAGTTTAGGGGATGCAGACCTGCGGGGGAAGAAGCAGGCGCCACCGGCATGCTCCTGGGATGGACACTGTGCTGGGTCTTTGTCTTGAGGCTTTTATTTCTCTCGGGCAGCAGGAGTTTCAGGGGAGTCTCGGGGAGGGTCTCAGCAGCCTATTCATCACTTTTCCAGGTCTGCTCCTCCAGTGTCCTGGTCTCCACGGACTGGGTAGTGTCATGGCAGCTGGTCCTGGTGTGGCCCACCTGGTTTCACTGCTTTTCTGGGTCTGGAGCTGAAATACAGCTGAGGCCTAGATGTTACCTGTCGGGAGGTGACCTTTTGTATCCGCTGTAAATTGCTGTCAGTTTGCTCAGCATCTGTCTCCCTGAGCAGGGGAGTGAAGCTACCCTCTGGCTGGGGAGGAGCAGTGCAAGCCATTTACCCCCCTTAATTGCGGACCAGTAGTTTTATTGCCAGCTTTACCCACTGGCCACGTAAGTTTCTATTGAACGAGTACAAAAAAACGTTTTAGCCGAAACCGGTTTGGCTCAGTGGATAGAGCGTCGGCCTGCGGACTGGAAGGTCCCAGGTTCGATTCCGGTCAAGGGCATGTACCTTGGTGGCGGGCACATCCCCAGTGGGGAGTGTGCAGGAGGCAGCTGGTTGATGTTTCTCTCTCATCGATGTTTCTAACTCTCTATCTCTCTCCTTTCCTCTCTGTAAAAACTCAATAAAATATATTTAAAAAAAACAAAACAAAACGTTTTACCTACATGTTAAAGGCATGCTTTAAAATTAAATACCCATTGCATTTTGAGTTTATTTATGACATGTTCTAATAAGATAATATCTTTCAAAGTATGATACTTTGTAAAACGCTGTGTTATATGAAGCGAGAATTCATGTGATCTGTCTGCAATGTGTCGCGTGTGCCTGGTTTAGGGCAGACAGGATTTACCGGATGGCTGCAAACTGCTGGTTAACTATCTTAGTTTCCCGATTCTGCTTGTCCTGGCTTACTAGCCTGTCTTACTTTCAGTTCTGGTCAGTAAAGCAGTCATCACATACTTGTTGAGGGCCTACTATGTGCCAGGCACTGTTCTAGGTACTAGAGAGCTCGGTGGAAAGGGGTTGGAGGCGCAGCTAAGTTCAGTGGGGAAGGATGCTGGGATTGATTAGTAATGTCTGCTCCCGTCATAGCAAAGGTAGTGGAGGCACAGAAGCCATTCCTGCTCGACTCCTTCTTAGCTCACAAGAGGAACCAAAAGAGGTGGTGGAGCGGATTTGCCCCTCAGGCCATAGTTTGCCATAATCTCTAGAGGAAACTAAGGCTTAGAGACATGAAGTCATTCGCCAAATGGCATGGAACTGGACTGTGCATGCCAGTCGTTTCTTAGGATTGGAACCCGGGCCTGAGTGATTTGTAAGCCCCAGACCCTCAGACCAGCTTTCCCCCAACTACATCCAGTGACTCTCAAAGAATCTCTAAGATTCTCAAAGCACTGGCTAAACTGTAGGCAACTTAAGATGGCATTCTGGGCCATGGCATTAAAAACACAAAACCATGGAAATATCTAAATACATGGAAGTACTTAAGGGTAAAGGGCCATGATGCAGGCAACTTGCCCTCAAATGATTAAGGGGAGTGGGGGATATACCTGGGGGAAAGAGGGAGGGAGGGAGGGAGGACAGAGGCTAAAGCAAAAGGAGTAAAAATAATAGGGCAATCTGAGTAAAAATTAAACAGATGTTCTTTGTACCATTTTTGCAACTTTTCTCTAAGTCTGAAATATTTCCATATTTAAAAGAGGTTTTTCAATGGGTGGGTAATCCGTTTTCTATTCTCTTCGCATCGTTCTGATTGTGGCAAGTGCACAACCCACTCGGGTTTGCTCAGCCTCGAACGCCTTTCTAACTAACACCTGCTGGCTTTTGCCAAGAGAACCTTGGTGACCAGCTTGAGCTACAAATTTAAACCATCCTTGGGCTTTCCTTTATTTTCCCAGTCATTTTCTGCTTATGTCTCGTTGGCAAGAGTTTTTATTTATAATATAACAGCTCCTAGCGGCTCTCCCTGCTTCCTTCCACTCCTGGCCCCACAGCCTGTTCCCCATGCAGCAGCCTGAGAGATCCTGTTAAACCAGTCAGGCCCTAGCCAGTTTGGCTCAGTGGATAGAGCATCGGCATGTGAACTAAAGGGTCCCAGGTTCGATTCTGGCCAAGGGCACTTGCTGGGGTTGTGGGTTCCATCTCCCCCATTAGGTGGTGTACAAGAGGCAGCCAATCAGTGATACTCTCTCCTCATCGATGTTTCTATCTCCCTATCTCCCTTCCTCTCTGAAATCAATAAAATAGATAGATAGGTAGATGATAGATAGATAGATAGATAGATAGATAGATAGATAGATAGATAGATTTTTTTAAAACAGTCAGCTGGGGTCCCTCAAAGTCAAGGCCATAATCCTCACTCACCTGGATTAAGACCTGATCAGTCTCCAACCCCCACCTCATCTCCCGGAACGCCCCTCTTCCCACGCTCACAGTCCCTCCTCCCAGCCACACTCCTCTCCTTGCTGTTCCTTTGCTGTTCCTGCTCCTGCCTCCGGGCCTCTGTACAGACTGTTCCCTCTACCTGGAACTCTCTGCCCATGATTTCTGCACAGCTGGTCCCCTTGGTTAGTCCAGGCCTTTGCTCAAATGCTACCTTCTCAGGGAGGCTCCCGGACACCCTATGCAAACTACATGTGCACACCCTCCACCCTCTGCTCCCTTCCATCTGCATTTTCCTTCATAATACTTTTCTCTCTACTGCTGATTGTTTATTTGAATTCTCTATCTATCATCTATCTATCAATCATCTGATCAATGCTATCTCTATCTCTCTCTCCCCGCTAGTGTGTCCACTCTAGGGGTCTTTGTTGGTCTCTGTCCCCAGTGCCTTCAACAGTACCCAGCTCATGGGTGGTGGCCCATAAATACTTATTCAGCAGATTTATAAATTTGTGGTAGTGAGGCCAAGTGTACTTTTTAAATAAGAGTATTCAAATGAGCCAATTTAAAAAGGAATTTTTTGTCAAATACAAGGGAAAGTTTATTTAGAAAGTCACAGAGGTAGAAAGAGTGAGCCAGCTGGGCTGCGTGGGCTCAGGAAACAAATTACAGAGGCCAAAGAAGGGCTCTTGGAGCTTAGGGGAGGGAGGGAGGGAGGGAGGGAACCTAAAGAGAAATATTAAGGAAATCATGAGCAGGTGGATGGAGCAGAATTGCTTAGATAGTCTGCATAAATGGTGACTTTGGAGGAACATTGCTCGTTGGCATAAGGTGGAGACTGGGGGAACTGAGGAAGGGCTGTGTGGCAGGGGATTATGGGAGAAGAGACGTGGGAAGGGACAGGCCTCGTCCTGGCTCACTCTGAAGCAGGGACATGGCTCTCTGGGGCCTGGTGGGCTTTCCGGCTCCCCTGGGCCTCTCTCCACCCCCGGACGTCGCTGTACTAATGCTGGTTCCCTCCCCATGCCCCCAGGATGGCGACCACAGGGAAACCGGAGCTGGGCCCCAATCACAACACTGGTAAGCCAGGGGCCCCGTCCTGCAACCTGGGCAACCTCCTTCCTCCTTCCTCTTCTCCCCCAGCAACAACCCCCCCCGGCCTTCCCTTACTTGGGGCCTCCTAAACATTTGCCCCCCAGACCTCTCTGGGGTCCCCAGGCTCAGCCCACAGATTCTGAGGGCATCAGCATTCACCCCAAACCTGTTTTCTCCTCTGCTCAGTGTCTGCCGCTCCCTGACCCCAGACACCACACACTCAGCCACCACAGCCACAACCCACCTCAGGCTCCACCTCCCAGACCCCCACACCCAGCTCCTCGCCTCCTCCTCCTCCAGCCTTCACTCCTGGCAGCGTCCTTCTAAAACGCTGACCATGTCACTCGACTCAAAGACCTTCCATGGCTCCCCAGTGCCATAGGATGAAGTTCGGGCTCCCTAAAGCCTCTCAAGGACTCCCATAAACCCAGCCCCCCCCACCCCCCGACTTTCCTGGTTTCATCTCTCACATGGTACACTCCCATTCTCAAACAAACAAGCAAAACAAAACAAAAATATCTACATTCAGATTGAACAAACCTATTATCGTTCCTCAAACTTGGCAGCTTGCCCTGGTCTGGTGGCTCCGTTGGTTGGAGCGTTGTCCTATACACCCAAAGGCTGCAGGTTCGCTTCCCGGTCAGGACGCATACCTCGGTTTTGGGTTCGATCCCCGGTCAGGATGCGTAGGGAAGGCAATCAATGGATGGTTCTCTCTTCCTCCCTTCCTCTCTTTAAAATCGATGTAACATGCCCTCTTGTGGGCTCAATCCCCAATGTGGGGCGTGCAGGAGGCAGCCAATCCGCGATTCTCTCTCATCATTGATGTTTCTCTCCCTCTCCCTTCCTCTCTGAAATCAATTTAAAAAATTAAAAATAAAATCAATGTAACATATCCTGGGGGGGCGGGAGGAGGATTAAAAAAAACAAACAAACATGGCAGGGTCTCTCACTCCTGGGCCTCGGCATGCGCCCCTCTGGCCTGGGCACAGCTCTCCCCTCCCTGACAGGCTCAGACGTTCCCTCTTCCAGGAAGCCCTCCAGACACCCCTCCAGGAGCCATCTGGGCTCCCCCTCTCCAGCCCTGCCCACTCGGGGTCGTCCCCTGTCTGGGGGCAGGCCTGTCCCCCCACCGGACTGTGAGCCCGGTGCCTCCCTCACTGCTGTGTCCCTGGCAGAGGGGTGGGCAAGAAGAGGGGTTCGCACCGCTGACCGCTGAGTGAATCAGTGGGTGCCGGCAGCAGCCAGAGGGGGCCTCGGGCATCGGTCAGCTGTTCTCCCCTCGCCCTCTGCTTCAGGTGACAACATCTATGAGGCCATGCGGTCTCCGGGCCTCCTGGCGTCCCCCCTCCGCGACACGGGGTCCCTGAGCGCCGCCGCGGTGAGCCCCACCCGCCCCTCCGCCCGCCCCCGCCCCGCCCTGGCGCCTCCCCTCCCGCCCCCTCCGGGTCTGAGGGCCCGAGAAGGGGCTGGAAGGAAGCCGCCCGTGGGCTCCGTTTCCCTCTGGTCCCTATTTCCCGCCCGGAGCATGGACGCCCTTTATCCTGGGGGGTGGGGGTGGGGGAATAAGAATGACATTAAATAAGGGGAGAAACTTCAGAAGCTAAGACTGAAAACAGGGAGCCCCGGTGCTGGCGGGCGGCTGGGCGTATGGGGGCGATGGTCAGGCTGCCCGTGAGGCGGTGCCCTCACACCATTCCCCAAGGAGAGCACTGAGGGCAGGGAGGGGCCACGGGGGCGGGATGACACCACAGGGCAGGGGGGGCAGGGGGAGGGGGAGGTAGGGGGCCTGGCTCACCTGTGTTCTTCCCTTGCAGCCCCCGTTCCTGCCCCTGCAGCCCCCACCCCTGCAGCCCCCGCCCCTGCAGCCCCCACCCCCGCCCCTGCAGCCCCCACCCCCGCCCCTGCAGCCCCCACCCCCGCCCCTGCAGCCCCCGCCCCCGTCGCAGGTGCCGGAGGACCACCACTATCAGGTGCGAGGCTGGGGGGCAGGCGGGGCGGGGGGACCCCATGGAGCCGGGAGCGGAAGGGTCAGGAAGACCACTGGGCGGGGCTGTCCACCAGCCCCCGCTCTCCTCTCAGGGTCTGCAGCCCCCGGGTGCCCGTGACAGCCTCCGGGGAGCCCCTGGGCAGGTCCTTCCCCTCCTGAGGCTGCAGGTCCCTCCTTGGTCACAGGGTCCGAGGCTGTGAGTGTCACAGGAGGAAACCAGCCCAGAGAGGGCAGGGCCTCGCCCAGGGTCACACAGCAGGTCAAGGCCCATCCCTGGGCCTGGATCTCCGCCCCTTCAGGCCCCGCCTGTCTGCCCCTGGGTCTCTGTCCCCCTTTCTGTGCCTCTGAGTCTGTCTACAGATCCCTGTGTGTGTCTCCCTACCCCCTTCTCTCTCTCTCTCTCTCTCGCTCTCGCTCTCGATCTCGCTCTCGCTCTCTCACTCTCCCTCCTTTTATCTTTCTCTCCCTAACTCTTTCTCTGTACTCCTCACATCTCTTGTTTCTCTGTGTCTGTCTCTCCAGTTCCTCCATCTCTGTCGCCCTGTCTGCCCCTTTTCCTGCCTCTTCCCGTGCCTCCGTCTCTAAGTCTCTCTCCATCTCGGCCTGCCAGTCTGTTTGGGTGTGTTTTCCGCTGTGTCGCCCAGTTCCTAGCTGGCTCTTCTGACTCCCTTGACTCTCACCCCAACAACACCCCCTCTCTCTCTTTCCCCAGGACCTGCTGAACCCCGACCCTGCCCCTTACTGCCAGCTGGTGCCAACCCCCTGAAGGGGTCCCAGCCAGGCCGGCGGGAGAGGGAAGGCCTCGGACCGCCCCAGGGACCTGGCAGGAGGCGGGCAGGGCTGTGGGGCTGACGGGTGGACTCGCTGAAGACACAGCAAGACCCCAGCAGGTGTCCAGCGGGGACAGGGGACCCGGGCAGGGCCCATCTTGTCGCTCACCCTCTGCGTGTGCCACCCACCCTTCATCTGGTCCTCCCAGCAACCTGACCTAAGCCATGAGCTGGGAAAAGCCGTCTCTTCCCTCCCCTCTCCTCCTCCACTGGGGTATTTGGGGGTGAGGAGGGCGCTCTGGGGCCTGCCTCCAGCCAGATCTCACTTTGGAGGAGGTGCCCACTTGAGGGGACTCACAGCTGACTGTCAGCCCACAACGTCCCATACCCGCCCCTTCCCCCCGCCTTGTCTTCCCAGCCCCTCCCCCTGGGGACAAGGCAACCCCCGACCATACATGCAGGGAGGGCTGCCTCACAGAGCTGTGGCCCAGAGGACAGTCCTGGTCAGTTACTCTGGCTGCCTCAGCCCTCCCTCTCAGGCAGAGCCCACCCTCTCTAAACCCATCTCTCAGAACCTGTGGCCCTCTTCTGCCTGTTGTCCCCGCCTGGATCTCACCACATCCCTCAGGGCAGGACTCCCTTCTCTACCTCACCCCACCCCACCTCCACTCCCAGTGGGAGCCCCGTCTCTGGCCCTTAATTCACTCATTCATCCAGCAATAAGCAGGCTGTGTGGCCATGCACAGTTCTAGATCCTGCAGCTTTGGCAGCGAATGAAGTGGAGGAAATGCTCTCCTGGAGGGATACTCTGACGGGAGAGAGTCGGGAAACTAAAAAACTAACGTAGCCCTGACGGGTTTGGCTCAGTGGATAGAGCCTTGGCCTGCAGACTGAAGGGTCCCAGGTTCAATTCCAGTCAAGGGCACATACCCAGGTTGCGGGCTCAGTCCCCAGTAGGGTGTGCAGCAGGCAGCCAATCAATGATTCTCTCTCATCATTGATGTTTCTCTCTCTGTCTCTCCCTCTCCCTTCCTCTCTGAAATCAATAAAAATATATTTTTAAGAAAAGAAACTAGAATAGGCCATTGGGAGTGTGTCGGTTGTGGATGTGTAGGGTTGTAATCTGGCATGGTCTGAAGCCGTCCCCTGGGTGCACTGGCTCTGGGGCCACCCGGCAGCAGCTACAGAGAGATCTGCAGATGGCTGCTATTCATATTGGGCTTGGAAGTGCCCAGGCGAGGCCCAGTTGTGAAGCAAGACAGGCTGGTGCTAGTTGGGGGTCTTGGGCCTCTTATTGATAGGTTTGGGGCACGCCGATATCAGCTACTGCTTGTTTGAGAGATTTTAGAAAAGTCTGGAGCCTGAGCTGGGACAGGCCATTCATATGGAAAAGTTGCTCAAACAGCTTGGGTGGGGCTGCAAATTGGATGGGGTGAGGACTCAGGGAGTCACCAGGGTGGAGCAAACAGTGTGGGCCACGCTGATGGAAACTCAGATATCCTCTGCCACAGGGGAGGTCCCAGCACAGAAACAATGACCTCCTGTCAGCACCCCATCTGAGTACAAACCACCCCCAAGTTCCTGCCCTGATGCCAGACAATCCAGTTCCTCTCCGTATGTCTCTGGATCCCTGAAAGCCTCCACCCAGCACTGGAGCCCAGAGGAAGCTGGACCGTGTAAGAACTGCTGGGTCTCCAGCAGCCTCCGTGTCACTCAGCCACAGTCCCTGCTGGTTTTTTCAGCCCAAAGTTACAGCGATGTCTTCCCAGCTCTGGAACCCTGAGGTGTGGGGCTGGGACTGCCTGCTTCTCAGAGGAGGCCTCTGCAGCCAAGATATCCGTCCCGATTCAAGACTGTCCTTTCCGAACGCGCAGAACAAAGTCCGGTGTGTACACATACACTAAAATGTGAAAACACGTGTGAGAATGATAAAACACCAAAATCTGGCTTGTTTCCCCTCTGGAGAGCTAGGAGGGAAATGGGGTGGAGGTGTACACAGGGGAGTCTGGTATCTGTAATGTGTCCATTAAAATATATCAAATGTGAAGGGGAAAAAAATTAAATGAGGTTATAGGGTGGGGCCCTAATCCAACAGGACTGGTTTCACACGATGAGGAGGCAGCTGTCTGAAAGCCAAGAGGAGTGGCCTAAGGAGAAACCACACCTGCTGACACCTTGACTGTGCACTTCCAGCCTCTAGAGCCGTGAGAAAATAAAAAATTGTGGTTTAAACCACCAGGTCTGTGGTGTTTTGTATGGCAGCCATAGTTGACTAATACAGGCTCCTCCTACCACAGCCCCAGGAAATGGCGTTACCAAAAGGTGTGTTTTTTTTCCTTCCTTACTATAAAACCAGAATTAAATATAAAAATAATGATAACAATAGCTCCAGTGAGAAAGCCTGGCCTCTGTGCCTTTACACGTCTGAATGTTTTGAATTCTCAGATTGGCCTTGGGAGGCTGGGACGATTACAGTGCCATTTAGCAAATGGAGAAACAACCCCCACAATCTCCATGGCTAAAACATCAAAGACTTATTTCTTGCTCATGCTACGTGCTCATGTCAGGTAGGAGGGTGTGACCAGGATCAGGAGAGCTCTGGTTCACATCTATTCATTCAGGAGCCAGCGGACCAAGCCCAACATGGCACAGGGAAAGGGAGGGACCATGGCAAACCACACACTGGCTTCCAACCCGGAAGTTACACTCCCACTTGCACCTCATTGGCCAAAGCAGGTCACAGGGTCCACTCTCATGTCAAGAGGGCTGGGCAGGTGCAGTCCTACCAGGTGCCCAGAACTGAAATGCGTATTGCTGGGTGCGAGCTCCTCTGCTAGGGCCTGGACCTCCGCGGACGCCGGGACCTGGAAGAAGACTGGCGTAGCCGAGGTGTATGGGACACGCTTTATTGCACACACAGCAGCCGCTGCAAACACAGCAGCCACACGCCGGCTGGTCAGCAGCGCATTTTACACTAACTCAGACAAAAGAGGCTTCTTGCCTAGTAGCGACATCAGTGTTACACACGATAAAGTTGTGCCTGTGCAGTGCGTGCAAACTGCCGTGTCATTGCCTTTGCACGTGTGTATGGCACCCGGGCCTTTAACATCCGGCGTACTCTGGTCAGGGTCCCCACGTGTATGAACAGCTCAATCAACACACCACTGAGATCCACACCGGAGCCCACACTCTCAACCACAATGCTTTCCTGAGAGAAATGTCCAGGCAGGCCTGCCCTCCTCCGTGGATTCATCCAATGGCTCATCCGTTCACTTGGCAGGTGCTGGGCCCGGGTGTTGGGGGAAGAAGTACAGAGAGCCAAGAGATATTTAGAATGAAGCGTTGATAGAATTTGGTCCTGGGTTAGCTTTGGGGGAGGGGGGAGGGGGGGCGTGTCAACCATTCATCCGTTCATCCATTTCGCATCTATTGAGCACCTGCTCGGTGCAGCTGTTCTAGGCTCTGAGCAGACAGCTGCCGACGCACAGAGATCCCTGCCCTTGGAGAGCTGACAACAAAATGTCGCATGTGCTGTCCCCGGGGAGCTGGTGTTATGAGGGAAAATGAAGCAGGTGCTGGGAAAGCTGAGGTACTAGAGTCAGGGAACCCCCAGATATCTGGTTTGTTCAACAGGATGACAGGGGACAGTGATGGGGTTCACACTGCAAAAGGGCTGGGTTTGCAAGAAATTAAGACATACATCCACACAAAAATAGCTTGTACACAAATGTTCACAGCAGCATCCTATATAATAAAAGGCTAATATGCAAATAGACCAATTGGAACAACCGAATAACTGAACAACTGATTGCTATGACATGTGCTGACCACCAGGGGGCATGTGTGGAACATGACGGGCATTGGCTGCAGCAGGATGGTGGAGTAGGTGAGCAGGGGTGTCAGACCAAGGCAGGGCACTGGTTGCTGTCATCGGAGCGAGGCTCTGGTGGTTATTGAAAATTCTTTGCTCCCATGCTCTGTGGTCCCGCCAGGCACTCACACCTGCTGCTGGCACCGGCCCTGCTCACACCCGCACCCACTGCTGGTGCCTGGTGCCGGTCCCGATCACTCGGTGCCATCAGCGGGTGCAAATGGGGCCAGTGCCATCAGCGTGTGGGAGCCAAGACCCGCCCCTGTGCCTACCGCAGCCTCGAGGCCCACAGTTCCTTTCAAGGTGCACGAATTTGTGCACTGTGCCCCTAGTTACTCACAATAGCCAACAGGTGGAGATAGTCCAAATTTCCATCAGGGATGAAAGGATAAACATAATGGGGTCTATCTGGACCATGAAATATTAGTCATAAAAAAGGAATGAAATGCTACCACAGGGATGAACCTTGAGAACGTTGCGTCAGGTGAAGGAGCAGACACAAAGGGCACGTGTGGTAGGATCGCACTCACATGAGATGTCCAGAACAGGTCTCCCGAATTCAGTGTCTGCAGACAGAAAGCAGACAGAAGGTGCCCGGGGGCTGCGAGCGAGGAGAGGGGAGCGTCTCCTGATGGCTACAAGGTTTCTCCTGGGGGCGATGGGAAGGTCGTAAAACTGATTACACTGCCCTGCCCGGTGTGGCTCAGCCGGCTGGGCAGCCTCCCCTGCACCAAGAGGGGGTTGCAGGCTTGTCCCCAGTAGGGGGCGTGCAGGAGGCAGCTGGCCGATGCTTCTCTCTCCCTCTCCCTTCCTCTCTCTCTAAAATCAATAAAAACGCATTTTTAAACATAATAATAAAAATAAACTTGACTGTGCTGACAGTTTCATAGCCCTACGAATATGCCAAAAACATTGACCTGCGTACTTCACGTGAGTGAATTATATGGAGGTGAATTACATTGTAATAAAACTGTGCTTGTTTTTTACATGTGAAGCACTTCACGCCTTTGTCATCCTTGCGCAGGGGCCAGTCTTCTCTGTCTGTTCCGATTGTAGTATATGTGCTGCCTCCCGGCGCACCCAATAAAACCGGGGGTTTTTTTTGCAAAAGAAAGAAGAGGGCAGGGTTTGGGACGCCAGTTGGAGTTCAGTTCGAGGCGTTGGCGGGAGAAGGCAGCTGGAGACCTAGGCCCGAGGTGTGGGCGGGATTCGGGACAGTGAACACGGTCATCTTTTTCCCCCTGGTTGCGGTTGGGGCTTTATTGGGTCCGTTGGGTTTTTGTGTTTTGTTTTTGCTGCCAGACTTGCAGGCAGCATGGGAGCCAGGAGGGGGCAGCAGAGGACCGTGCAGACCCGCAGACAAGAGGCTGCGTGAGGCCCGCCCTCCAGGCACCTGCCCCCTCCACACACTCCCATGCATCTGCCCCTTTCTCTACCTTTCCAGGTCTGCAGAGAGTTCGCCCAGCGGCACAGACCTGACATAGGCACCTCCCTCCCTCAGTGTCCCTGGGGCAGATACTGGAACCTGCCACCTAGGTCTCCTGAATTCAGTGTCCCGTGGTCTCTGCAGCCCAGCCCGGGGCCAGGCTGCTCCTCCCCAGCCTCTCCCCAGCCTCCTACCTGGTCTCCTGCCCCCTCCTGGCTCCCAGCACAAGACAAGACAAGGCATCTTCCTAAAGCCCAAGCTCAGCACTGCCCTTTCCTGCTCAGAACAGAACCATCCATGGCTCCCCAGTGCCCTAAAAAAGTCCAGACTTTTCACCACAACCTCCAACTCCCCACAAGGTCTGGCTCCTGGGGGCCCCTCAGGCTCATCTCTCAGCACCCCCTGCCCCTCACCCCCACCCTGTGGTCTTGATCCCCAGTAGGGGGCCTGCAGGAGGCAGGTTCACTGAACTGAACTTCCTCCAAGCCCTTGCACATTCTGTTCCCACTGCCTGGAGCATGTCCACAAGCACACCACTCCGCGCTGCCTGCCCTACCCCCATTCATCCTCCAGGTCTCAACTTAGACGCCTCTTCCTCCAGGAAGCCCTCCTTAAACCCCAAGCTGGGTCAGTCTCCCCTGAGTTCATCCACCTCAGCCCTGCCCACTCTGGGTCGTTACTGTCTGAAGACAGGTTCGTCTCCCTGCTGGACTGTGAGCCCTGAGAGGGCAGGGCCTGTCTCAGTCACCAATGGGTCCCAGCACCACCCAGCATGGGGCAGGCACAGGGTAGGGGCTCAAGAAATGTATGTGGACTAAGTGAATGTGGGTAGATTCTCAAAATCTAGATCTTCTCTTCAGTACCTAGCAGTCTCCATTCATTCACTGACAAACGTTTATTGAGCAACTACTGTGCACCAAGCTCTGTTGAATGAGCTCAACTGGGCACCAGGAACATGAAGAGAAACCAGACCAGCTCCTACACTCAGAAAGCTTACAGTCTAGTGGGGAAGGCAATCTGGGACCAATGTAATCCTATATAATAAAGAGCTAATGTGCTAATTCGACGACCTTCTGGAACGACCTTCCGGAACAACCAGTGGATGGGGGGGTTGGGGGGTGAATGAGGGGTGGAGCCACAGGGCCAACTGGCAGCTGGGACTGCTGCGAGGGCAAAGGTGGCAGCCCGGGCTGTGAGGGCGAGCCCCTTGCACAAATTTTGTGCACTGGGCCTCTAGTAATAAATAATAAGCATTTATTACTCTAAGCCAGGGGTGGGCAAACTTTTTGACTCGAGGGCCACAGTGGGTTCTTAAACTGGACCGGAGGGCCGGAACAAAAGCATGGATGGAGTGTTTGTGTGAACTGATATAAATTCAAAGTAAACATCATTACATAAAAGGGTACGGTCTTTTGTTTCAATAGTTTTATTCATTTCAAACGGGCCGGATCCGGCCCGCGGGCCGTAGTTTGCCCACGGCTGCAGCCGGTTTGGCTCAGTGGATAGAGCAGTGATGGCGAACCTATGATATGCGTGTCAGAGGTGACACGCAAACTCATTTTTTTGGTGATTTTTCTTTGTTAAATGGCATTTAAATATATAAAATAAATATCGAAAGTATAAGTCTTTGTTTTACTATGGTTGCAAATATCAAAAAATTTCATTTCTATATGTGACACGGCACCAGAGTTAAGTTAGGGTTTTTCAAAATGCTGACACGCCGAGCTCAAAAGGTTCGCCATCACTGGGATAGAGCGTCAGCCTGCAGACCAAAGGGTCCCAGGTTCCATTCTGGTCAAGGGCATGCACCTTGGTTACAGCTCAATTCCTGGCCCAGCCCTGGTTAGGGCTCATGCAGGAGACAATCAATCTATGTGTTTCTCTCACATTGAAGTTTCTCACTGTCTTTCTCTCTCTTTCACTCTCCCTAAAAATCAATGGGAAAAACATCCTTGGGTGAGGATTAACAAATAATAACAATAAACATTTATTGAGCATGTACTGTATACACCATGCACTGTGCTAAGTGCTGTACATTGAGACCCGGTGCACGAATGCGTGCACATTGAAAGAAAATTGATCAGAAGAAATATTTTAGAGTCAGGGGAGGAACCATGGGAGGGCTCCAGAGCGTGTCCAGCCCATCTCACCCAGACCTGATCGGGCCCATCAGAGCCGGCCGGGGAGGGACCGTGGGAAGGCTCCAGGGTGTGTCTGGCCCATCTTGCCCTGTCCCAATCGGCTGGACCCCAGCAGCAAGCTAACCTACCACTCAGAGCATCTGCCCCCTGGTGGTCAGTGTGTGTCATAGCGAATGGTTGAGCGAACGGTCTGACATTTAGCATATTAGGCTTTTTTTATATATATATTTTATTGATTTTTTACAGAGAGGAAGGGAGAGGGATGGAGAGTTCGAAACATTGATCAGAGAGAAACATTGATCAGCTGCCTCCTGCACACCCTGCACTGGGGATGCGCCTGCAACCAAGGTACATGCCCCCGACCAGAATCGAACCCGGGACCCTTCAGTCCGCAGGCCGACGCTCTATCCACTGAGCCAAACCGGTTAGGGTCATATTAGGCTTATATATATATATATATATATATATATATATATATATCCTTGTGACAGTTTTGTGGGGGAAGAACTATATTATCCCTATTTTACTGATGAGGAAACTGAGTCAGGGTGTAAGTGGACAAACTGGGAATGGAACCGTCTTTCTAACACCCAAGCTTTACCCTCCTCTGCCCACTCACGCTCTGCCCACCAGAGGTCACTGCCTGCCACCACCACCCCTTCCTCTGAGCCCAGGGCGCCCCTAGATTCTCAGGGCTGTGGCTGCTTATTTCGCAAATGAGGAAGTGGCTGTATGGGGAAGGAAGCGGGCTGGGCCGTGACCAAGAGTGATTATGATTCATGGGGAAAACCCTTCCGCGGAATCCAACCCCTTTGTGAGCAAAGGGCATTGCCCTCTGAAACAGTGGCTCCGTCAGCTGGCGCAGGGGGAGCGGCCGTGGAGGGGGGTGCCGGGGGTGGGTGAGTAGGGGGGTGAGTCTGGAGGGAGGGGTTCCACAGGGGACTTGGAGGCCAGGAGGCCACTGCTGAAGCAAAGATGTCGAAATAGCTAACCATTTTGACCCCCTCCAGCCTGCACTGCCCCCCTCCGATCCCCCCCCTCCCATCTTGCCTCAGACATTCAGCACCCTATTGTCTGTGTCATGGCTTATGCAGATATGCATACAAGGTCTTCGGGGGTCAATGGGGGAGAGAGGGGGACATATGTAATATTTTCAACAATAAAGAATGATTAAAAACAAGATACATCAATGAATGAAAAAACAATCATAACACATTAAAATAATAATAATAATAATAATAATAATAATGATAATGATAAATCCGGCCTCAGGAAGCGTTCAGGGTGATAAAAGGGCCCTGGAGCTAGATGTGGGCGATGGCTGCCCGAGATGAGTTTTCTGGGAAGGGACTTATGCCCCCATGAGGCTGATAACGAGATTATATTGTCCCTGAGACAAAAGTGAATTTGAACGCTGGCTGGGCATTTGAAGAGACTAGGGCAGTGCTTGTTTTCAGTTTCTTTTCACTTTTGAGGTGAAATAGTGACACTGTGGATGTGGTTTTCTAATGAGTCCCTCACATTTTAGGGGTGCAGGCTGAAGTACCTACGAGTAAAGTTAGATAATGGCTGGAATTTGCTTTCAAATAACATGGGAGGGGCAGGGGAGGGGAGGGGAGACAAGATGCTCTCTCTCCAACCACCTCCCACGGCCCCCTCCCCCATCTCTCAGCTCCAGCCACACAGCCCCCCAGGGGTTCTCACTCACCAGGCACCTTCCTGCCTCAGGACCTTTGCTGTGCCTTCTGCCAACCCCTTTCCCTGCGACGTTCCCTCCTCGGAAAGGCCCGCCCCGCCATTCCCCATCCTCTCGCCCCACTGATCTCTCCCTGATACGCAGTATCAGTTGTTTGATTATTGCCCATCTCCCTCCAATAGGACTTAGCCCCACAGGGAAGCGAAGTGGCCTGTATCCTTGACGCAACCTGGCAGATAGTCACCGCTCAATAAATATTTGTTAAATGATTGAATAGCCTGGAAAACCCCAGGTAAGTGAGGTGAGAGGGGACGGAGGAGGGGGGCAAGGTGGATCCCCGAGCGAAGGGAACAGCCCGTGCCAAGGCCTGAGGGGGGCTCCCCCGCCCACTGTCCCCTCTCGCACGGTGGTCTGCGTGCTCTTTCCCAGGTTGAGGCATTAAGGGGACATGGGTCCCTTCTCCCCAGGAACATGGCCAAGCCGGGATCTGGCCAGGTGGCACAGGAAGCCACACCCTGAGGTCAGATCCCTGAGTAAATATTGCAGCAGCCTCAGCCTCGCCCTGGTGAGATACCGGGAGGGGGAGGGGGTTTCAAAAACCTGCCAGCCAACCCCTCAGCTCCAAGGTCTCTGCCCGGGGAGGACAGGCCCAGAGTCCTGCCAGGGGACACAGGCCACCCGCCTTATCTACGTAGCAAACATTGACTAAGCCCGGTAGGTGGGGCCTCAGCCAGGGGGCTGAGTGAGGTGGTCCCAGTCCGCCTGGGCTCCCCAAGGAATGAATGAGGTGGCTGGTGAGAGGAGAGGGCTGGGAGTGGGGGAAGGGAGCTGACAAAACAGAGTCAGAGAACCTCGTCCCCAGCTGGTCATGTGGAAGGTAAGACATGTCCACTCCAGCTTCTCGAGGCAATGACCCTGAACCTCCAGTTTCCTTGTCTGCAAAACAGGCTCCAGCCTCAGGGCCTCACGCTTACCAAAGCACTCCTGCCCCAGGGCCTTTGCACTGGCTGTTCTCTCTGCCAGGAAGGCTCTTCGCCCAGAATCCTTCCTGAATCCAAGGAACACATAAAATGGAGTTGTTTTCACCAAGCTGCTACAAGTATTAATGTGATGAGAGTCCGGGCATGAGGAAAGACTCCATTCCTGTTCTCACTAGCCCGGGAACTTAAACTTTCTGGAACATTCCAGCCCTGCATGAGTGCCTGGCCCTACAGTAGCCCTCTAATTGTGCCCTGAAGGACTCACATATCCAGGCCACCTGACACCCATTATCCAGGCCTTGGCACAACGTGAGCAGACCTCCCGGCACCCAGCTCCCCGTCTCCCTGAATCTGACTGATAACCGTCCCGGACCAACCCCGAGCTAAGAATGCAGGATTGATCATTTTCAAGAACGGACGTTTAGCCCAGCCACTGTGGCTCAGTGGTTGAGCATCGAGCTATGAACCAGGAGGTCACAGTTCGATTCCCAGTCAGGGCACACACCCAGGTTTCGGCTCGATCCTCAGTGTAGGGCGTGCAGGAGGCAGCCAATCAATGATTCTCTCTCATCATTGATGTTTCTCTCTCTCCCTCTCCCTTCCTCTCTGAAATCAATTATGTATATATTTTTTAAAGTACTTGTATTTGCTTCTTCGGGACACGTCTGGGTTTTTGCCTGGCTGTGTTTCCAGTTTGCAGACTCCAAGACCTTAGAATAAATCTCTGTCATTTATTTCTAGTAAAGCCTCACTCTTCTTCTTCTTTTTTAAAAATATATTTTTATTGATTTCAGAGAGGAAGGGAGAGAGAGAGAGAGAAATATCAATGATGAGAGAGAATCATTGATCGGCTGCCTCCTGCACACCCTCTACTAGGGATTGAGCCCACAACCTGGGCATGTGCCCTTGACTGGAATCAAACCTGGGACCCTTCAGTCCTCAGGCCGACGCTCTATCCACTGAGCCAAACCGGCCAGGGCTCTAGACTCTCTTTGAGTTTTCTCGACGGGTCTCTACTCCCATGTCACCTCCTGTACGCCTTCTCGCTGCCCTCCCTGAACCAGCCACGGCCACTCCGGCTTCCCCAGCTCCACGGCGCAGGGATTGGGGTCTGCCTTATTCATGGCTGCGACCCAGCGCCTAGCAGGGAGCCCAGCACAGTGCAGGTCTCAGCACATGTGAGCTGTGTGGTGAATGAAGTGTCCACACACGTGGGCCCTTCATGCATTGCTCTCCTCCACCCTCAGAGGACACCCAGGGAAGCCAATGCCATGGTCACCCACCACCCACTCTACAGAGAGACAACGGGCCCTGCCCAGCGCTGCCTGCTCTACTGTCAGGCCTGGCACCGGTGCTCAACCAACTGCAGCTACTGGACCGAGCATTTGGGCTCCTGTTGTGCCCAGGAGCACCAGTGGAGGGGCCAGGGAGGAGGGGCTGGAGCAGACAGCAGAGAAGGGTCCGGGTGATGCTGTGGGCGGCAGGGAGCATGGCGGAGTCTGGACAGGAGCCGGGTTCCGCCCTAAGCCTCTTGGAGCCAAGTCCTTGTCATGCTCCTCCGCCATTTCACCAGAAACCAGGGCCTCCCTGGAGACTCCGGTCTCTGTGAGTCATCCACACCTGGTGTCCGGTTCCACAAACACTCCCTGTGCCCAACCCTGGGCTGGGCTGGGCTGGGCAGTGTGGGGGACACAGTGGTGGCCACAGCACCCCTGGTCCTGCCCTCCCAGGACTCACCGTCCAGTCGGGCAGAGAGACCCAGGGGGTCAGAGTTGGGATGGGATCCCAGGGCACACTTGGCCCAGCCTGAGAACCCTGGAGGGCTGCCTGGAGGAGGAGGAGTTGTTAGGCAGGTGAGGAAACAGTAGAGGGAAGCAGGGGACATGCTGAGTGGAGGGAGTGCACGTGAGACAAAAGAAGTGGAGCAGGAAGTTCCACAAGAAAGGGGTGTCCCAGGAGGCTGGGGAGCCATGGCAGGTTCTACCCACCACGGTGGGTGGGGGGCAAAGACCACAAAAGAGTTGGGAGGGGCAGCCAGACAAGAGATAGGAGGTACCTGGACCAGGGCCCAGGCCACAGGGCAGGAGAGAAAGGAGCTCATGGAAGAAACATTTAGGAGGCAGGCGCCGTAAGGCATGGGGGGGCGGGGGGCGTCAGGGGCTCGGCCTGTCTCTCTGCCCCAGTGACAGTGGACGGTGGCGCCATCCCTGACAAGAGGACAGGGAGGGGAAGCAGATCTGGGTCAGACGCCAAGGTCAGTTTGGGACGAGGTGAGCGAGAGGTGCCCAGGGACACGGGGAGGCATCCTGAATGACACTGGGATGCGGTCCCGGGGCTCAGGGGAGGGGCTGGGCCAGGACAGAGGAGGGTGAGGTGAGGTCACTGCGGGATGGGGAGAGCAGGCGGCGCCAGGTCACCCACACCTCTCACTCCCCCTCAGAGCCCCGCCCGGCAAGGGCAGCTCAGGACAGGGCTCTGGAGGAACAAACCAGGACAGGTGAGCCACGGTGGGCCCTGCCCCGGAGCCGCCCCGGGGGCCCCGGGGGACCAGGACCCAGTGGCCACCAAGACATGGTCATCGCACGTCTGTCAGGAATGCTCTTCCCCCAGGACCCCCACCCTGCCCCCCCCCCGCGTCCCTGCCCTCCCACGTGACCTCGGCCCAACATCACCTTCTCAGGGACACCCTCCCTCGCCCCCAATTTAAACCTGCAACCCCCCTTCCTGGCTTTATTTTCCTAGACGTCACTTATCTCCATTCCACATGGAACAGATTTTACATCTGATTTGTTTACCCCACGAGGGCAGGGACTACACCTCCCAGCACCTAGGACAGTGCCTGCAGAAGGAGCCACTCCTTCCATACTCGCTGAACACGTGAAAGAGCGATTTATGGAGCATTTATTTGCTCTGTGCCTGGCACTGTTGTAAGCCCTCCACGCATGCTTACTCAGTTAATGCTCTCAGCAGCCCTAGGAGAGGGGTGCTGTCATCATCCCCATTTTACAGATGAGGCAACTGAGGCCCCGTGGGCTGCATAACGTGCCCAGAGTCCTGGAGGTAGAGGACAGTAGCCTTAGGTCCAGGCCCCCATTTTCAGTAGCAGCAACACCAACCGACCTCTCCTGTGGGGCCCCCTCTGCCAGGCGCCGGCTTAATTCCTAACGTCCGGCCTCTCGCTGACTGCTCGCCACAGCCCTGGGGGCGGGGGGGGGCTACACCCCCATTTCTCTGTCCTGAGCGGGAGGCCAAGAAGCCGGGCCCCAAAGGCGGTGTGCAGCCACCCTGCCTCGGGCCCCTCTGTGTGGCTTTGAAACAGAGCAGGGTTCACATCCCTTTCCTGCCGGAGCGGAGGCCAGTCCAAGCCCCTGCCCGGTGCTTCAGTTTCCCCAGCTGCAACGGAACGGAGGCTCTGACAGTGCCCGCCTCGCAGGACACCCCCCGAGGCGATAGCTGAGGGTCGCCCGCAGCAGCCAGGCCGGGAAGCCGCAGCCTCAGTGGCTCGGTTTTGCTCCTCACTTGACCCCAAAGCGCAACAGAGAGGCCAGGCCTGGGCCGTGGGTAGGAACTGGCCTGAAACCTCCCCCCGCCACCAGCCTCCTCCCCAGCGACCTGGTTCTCCTCCCGGTACCAAACGCAGGCCCTCGGCACAAAGAAGGTCAGGCAGTGCCCCAGGAGGCCTGGCCAGGTCATGGCCCCTGGCCCGTGCCCGCCACGCCTGCTCCGGGACCCAAACGGGGCCTCCGATCCTCGGTGACTCGATCCCTCCAAATTCAGGTGATCTCCCCCGGCTCCAAATCGCCGAGCCCTCCCAGGTCCGGCGCCAGACGGAGCCAAGCCCCAACCAGGAAGGGCCTCGGAGGAGCCTCGGACGCCAACGCCGCTGCCTCCGGGAGCCAGATTGGGGGCGAAAGATGGCACTAGCTGGGTGCAGCTGGCTCCTCCTCAGCGGTGAGCGAGAGCCCCCAAGTGCCCCCGGACCCTCAGCCCCGACGGCCTCGGGGAGGGAGAGGGACGGTGTGAGCAGAAGCCCAGCAGGCTGGGTAGGGAGGCAGCTGGGCTCCACACAGGCGCAGGCTCAGTGTGCTCATCCCAGAGGCACCAGGGTGGGCCGTGCAGCCCCGTGGGGCCGGCAGGGTGGGCCCCGGAGATCCCCACGGCCGCCCGTGCCTGAGTCTGGGCGAGGCGGCCCCTGCTGCTCCTTGGCTCACGTGGCAAACCCTGACTGAGGCGTGGAAGCTGGAGCAGGGTACGTTCTCACCAGCAGCCGGCCCCTCCCGAGGACCTGGCTGTGGGCAGGTGCCTACCCCTTCTCGGCCTCAGTTTCCTCATCTACGAAATGGGCCTCACGCACAGCGTGGTCTGCAGGTCACTTGAGCAGCATGACAGGGCATGCTCCGCACCTGGAGCTGCTCCGAGGCCCACTACTCACCCCCACTTCATAGACCAGAAACCTGGGGTGCCAGAAGGGAGGTCGCTGCCCGGGCCCCACAGCCAGGAAGCGGCGGAGACCCGCGCCCTGCCTCGCAGCCAGGCTCTACCCGCCTGGAAAGCCCCAGAAAGCAGGCCAGGGGTGTGCGTGCCTCTTGTGTGAGAACCGCCGTCCGTGGCTACCCATCCCCGGGAAACACACACACCGCAAAGCCCAGCAGCCCTGGCCAGCTGGTCGGGTTGGGAGGTTAGCTGTTGGGTTGAGAAGAAAAGGGGTGGAGTGTCTCCGTCGTGGGGAGGCGAGGGAAGAGCACTGGCCTGGGAGTCAGGGCCGAGGGCCGGAGGAGCCAGCCCCGGCCTGAAAGTCTCCGTCTGGTGGCTCTGTCTCAGTCCCATGAAATGCAAGGTCCCCGGAGCTGCCAGGGGGCTATGCGCTTGGCAAAGCCCATCACATTCAGTTCTCAGAACACCCCCCTCCCCGGGACTGACTTCGCCTGGCTAATATGTACTGAGCACTTATGGCACCCCAGGAGCCCAGGTGCCAGGAGCCCAGGTCTCCTTCTCCCTCTGATGAGGGGACCAGCCGAGCCGGCCTCATCCCGCTTCTCTGGTTCCGTCCCCAGCCGCGTTCCTGAGCACCGGGGCGGAGATCTCCATCACCCCGGAGCCTGACCAGCCGGCCGAAGGGGACAACGTCACGCTGGCTGTCCGCGGGCTGTCGGGGGAGCTGCTCGCCTACAGCTGGTACGCGGGGCCCACGCTCAGCCTGGCTTACCTGGTGTCCAGCTACATCGTAAGCACAGGCGACGAGACCCCCGGCCCGGCCCACACGGGGCGGGAAGCTGTGCGCCCCGACGGCAGCCTGGACATTCAGGGCGCCCTGCCTGGGCACTCGGGCACCTACATCCTTCAGACTCTCAACAGGCAGCTTCAGACGGAGGTGGGCTACGGACACTTGCGAGTCTATGGTGAGATAACCCCCAGCCCTCCTCTTCCCCAGCCAGGCCTTGCCACCTCCTTTCCAATCCCTCTTCTAAAAAAAAAAAAAAACCTCTAAAAAATGTTAAAGCCATAAAAAGACTTAAAACAACATGAAAATGCCCGCCTCCTTCAGGATGGCCTCCAGGATTACACCTGCCTCTTACCCCATTCTTTGCCACTGTGGCTGGGGTTACAGGGGCACCACCAGGATGCAGCCATGCCATCCCTGCCTGGGAGTGGGGAGGCCCCGGGAGCAGGCGGTGCCCGGGGCCCTCCCCCTCTGTCTCTTGCCCCACAGAGATCCTGGCCCAGCCCGAGGTCATCGCCAACAGCACGGAGCTGGTGGAGCGCCGAGACACCCTGCGCCTGCTGTGCAGCAGCCCCAGCCCCGCCGAGGTCCGATGGTTCTTCAACGGCGAGGCCCTGCCCATCGCCCTCCGCCTCGGCCTGTCCCCCGACGGCCGGGTGCTGACCAGGCACGGTATCCGCCGGGAGGAGGCGGGGGCCTACCAGTGTGAGGTCTCGAACCCGGTCAGTGTGAGCCGCAGCGAGCCCATCAACCTGAACGTGTACTGTGAGTCCTCCCGGCCCCGCCCGAGACACCCAATCTCATAGCTGGGGAAACTGAGGCCAAGGCAGGGCGCCCAGGGGCAGGGCAGCGTGTCCGTAGGTGTCCTGGGGTCAGGAACCAGGGACCCCTCTGAAAAGGTGTCTCCCCATCTCCTGAGGACTAAGGACACTGTTGGGCTGGAATAACCCTCCAGTTTGAAGCAATTCCCTCAGGGAAGGGACGGCACTGGTACTTGAAAAGGAGGCGGGAAGTAAGTGGCCGACTGGGAAGGGAGATGAAATAGAAACACCAGCAAGGCCGGGAGTCGTTGGAACCCGAGGAAATCTAACCACTGAGGCACGCGAGGGCCGGGGACGTAGGAAATCGTAGAACCTGGAACGCTCCGACCAAGGACTCTGGCCTTAAGAAGCACTGAATTCTAGACTCTGAGGATGCTGGTAACTCTAGAAGCAGAGATTCTTAGAATCTTAGCATCTAATTCTGCAACCTTAGAATCTTAGGGCTCTAGAATCTTAGAAAACCTAGATTCCCAGACTCTGACCGTCCTAGCACCTGAGCCATCACCCACGGAGCCTTAGCGCGCTAGACTTCTAGAATGGCTTGTCGGAAACCAACTACTTAGACTTGTTTTTTTTAATGGAGCCGTCGATTTCAAGCCTACCTTGAAATGCAGTCTGGCTCAACACCCTCTTTTTCCAGAAGAGACACTGAGATCCCTCCCCTGAGAGGGAAAGTGACTCAAGATCCTTCTTAGAGCTGAAACCGGTTTGGCTCAGTGGATAGAGCGTCGGCCTGCGGACTGAAAGGTCC
This sequence comes from Myotis pilosus, assembly GCA_036010255.1. NCBI lineage: Eukaryota > Metazoa > Chordata > Mammalia > Chiroptera > Vespertilionidae > Myotis > Myotis pilosus. Next base: position 1,763,631 of record JASKON010000029.1, read on the forward strand.
CAGGTTCGATTCCGGTCAAGGGCATGTGCCTGGGTTGCGGGCTCGATCCCCAGTGTGCAGGAGGCAGCTGATCGATGTTTCTCTCTCATCGATGTTTCTAACTCTCTGTCTCTCTCCCTTCCTCTCTGTAGAAAATCATATTTAAAAAAAAAAAAAAAAAGATCCTTCCTAGAGCGAGTTAGAGACCCGTGTGGCATTCGGAAAGGCAGGAGCTCTTTATCCCTCCACTAGGCCCAGCTACTCCCAGGGGCCCAGGCCGGTGGAAAGAAAGCCAGGGGTGCCCACCTCCCCTCCCCTCCCCGCCCCCCTCCACTGCCCTGTGTCTCTCGCTCCTGCCCCCACAGTTGGCCCGGAACGCGTGGCTATCCTCCAGGATTCCACCACCCTCACGGGCTGCACCATCAAAGTTGACTTCAACGCGTCCCTCACCCTGTGGTGCGTGTCCCGGTCCTGCCCAGAGCCCGAGTACGTGTGGGCCTTCAACGGGCGGGCCCTGAAGAACGGCCAAGACCACCTCAACATCAGCAGCATGACAGCGGCCCAGGAGGGCACCTACACGTGTATTGCTAAGAACCCCAAGACCCTGCTCTCCGGATCGGCCTCGGTGGTGGTCAAGCTCACTGGTGAGTCGCCCAGCCAGACCCCGGCCCCTCTCCCCCGCCTCCCCCCCCCGCCCCGGGAGGTTTGGCTGCTCCACCAGCAGTTAGGCCACCATCTACCCAACTAAGGATGGGAAAAGGAGAGAGTCTCAACCCAGCTGGTGGCCAAGCAACCTGCCAGGTGGACCCCTCTTCATCCAGGAGGCAAAAGGAGACAGTGCGTCCTGTCGCCTGGAAAACAGACGACAAACCTGGCTCTCTCCCCTGAGGGGCGGCACCGGGAGAAGCGGGCTGCAGGCCCCACGCTGCACAGCGGCAGAGGGGAGAGGCAGCCCTGCATGCCGGTGCTCCCCCCCCCCCCCCCCCCCCCGCCCCATTCTAAATCAGCCGCAGCTGCCAAGGGGCTTCATCCACGCCCTGGGAGAGGCCGTTGAATTTCTGGGCCGCCTGGTGGGTTACCCCGCTATCTGGCCCAGATGATGGTGTGGGCACCCACTGGGGGGCTCTCTCTCTCTCTCTCTCTCTCTCTCTCTGAAAATCACAGCCAATTGTTGGCAAATGGAAAAACACAGCTGGGAAGGCACTGTCTTGTCCTTGTTCTTAAATGACCTGGGGCTGGGCTGCAGGCACAGCTGGTGTTTTCAGAGCCATCGGGAGCCTCTGGGGACACTTCCTCATCCCCTGGGGTGGTGGCTTTGAACATTAGGGCCTGATTAATTCCCTCTTGGTTCCTTCTCAAGCGGCCCCCATTCCCCGGGGACAGTGGGAGCAGTTGCCCCCCCCCCTTCCCCTCCCTCCTCCTAACAGGCTGGGTCTCATCCAAAGGGTGGATCCTCTTTCACCCAAAGCAGAAATGACATCCCCAGAGGTAAGTGTGCCTCCTGCCCCACCGCACTGGCCCGGCAGCTGGTCCTGGCAGGAGGCAGGGGGGGCGGGGGAGGGGGTGGGCCAGATGATCTCAGGTGCTGCCCCAGGCCCTGCCTGAGGGGGGTGCCCCAGGAGTGCAGGTATGTGCAGGGAGTGGGCCTTCTGAACTGTCAGCAACCCGGGCAGGTGCCAGGAGAGAGACAGAGGAAAAGGAGACATCACCCTTCCCCTCCCGGGGGAGCCGCTGATCTGATGGAGGAGGCATGGTCTCTGCCCTGAAAGAGACGGTCCTGGGACAGGGAGGCATGGCCTCCGTATTCAAGAGGCTGCTAGTCAGAGAGGAGAGGCAATGGGAGAGGCCTGACACCCACCCTCAATGAGCTTCCAATCAGATGGAGGAGACCCAGTCCGCGCTTGGGGAGAGTTTCTATTCTGATGGCGGAGACATGGCCTTGAGGAGACATGGCCCTTTTATTTATTTATTTATTTATTTATTTATTTATCTATTTATTAGAATTCCTAGTCTGATGGGGGAGACACAGTTCCCACCTCAGGGCTACTCCCAATCTGATGGGGGAGTACAGGCCTCCCACTTTCTAGGAATTTCTAGTCTGATGCCCCCATCCAGCCTCTGGGGTCCCCGCCTGATTGGAAAGACCGAGCCCAGTGATCGCGCTCCCACCCGATGAAGGAGACACGGCCTCTGCCCCTCAGGAACCCTCAGCCTGATGGGAAAGCACAGCCCGCACGTGTCTGGGCCGCCCCGCCTGGCAGGAAGGACCCGCTGGGGCACACAGCTCCCACCTATCTGATGGGGAAGACGTGGTCCCCACGTTCTAGAATTTCCGATCTGATGGGGGAGACACGGCCCCCCATTTTCTAGAATTTCCGATCAGATAGGGGAGGCGTGGCCCCTATGTTTTGGGAGTCTGCAGTCTGATGGAGGAGACATGACCCTAGCCTCTACGGCAGCGGTTCTCAACCTGTGGGTCGCGACCCCTTTGTTGGTCGAACGACCCTTTCACAGGGGTCGCCTAAGACCATCCTGCATATCAGATATTGACATGACGATTCATAACAGTAGCAACATGACAGTGATGAAGTAGCAACGAAAATAATTCTATGGTTGGGTCACCACATGAGAAACTGTATTTAAAGGGCCAGAGGCTGAGAACCACTGCCCTAGAGTCTTGCACTTTCGTGAGAGAAAGATCCCCCAGAGGCTGAACAATTTTCGTCTAATGGGGGAGAGGTGGCCACCTCCCGCTGGGGCCGCTGGCCTGACCAAGGAAGACAGAATCCCTGGCAGGCTTATTGGGACGAGAGACCCTCCACACCAGTCACCAACTTCCTCTGTCTCCTTCCCAGAGCCCTGCACGGGGGAGCACCATGGAGCTGGGGGCGGGCACAGCTGAGCCCGCTGGGGGCAGCAGGGGACACGATGCCCGATGCGGCCCAGCTGAGCCCGCGTCCCCTCTCTCTCTCCCCAGCGGCTGTCGTGGCCATGTCGATCGTGCCCGTGCCGACCAAGCCGACGGAGGGCCAGGACGTGACGCTGACCGTCCAGGGCTACCCCAAGGACCTGCTGGTCTACGCCTGGTACCGCGGGCCTGCCTCCGAGCCCAACCGGCTGCTCAGCCAGCTGCCGTCCGGGAACTGGATCGCAGGCCCCGCGCACACCGGCCGGGAGGTGGGCTTCGCCAACTGCTCGCTGCTGGTGCAGAAGGTGAACCTCACGGACGCCGGACGCTACACACTCAAGACCGTCACGCTGCAGGGCAAGACGGAGACGCTGGAGCTGGAGCTGCAGGTGGCCCGTGAGTGTGCGGGGGGGGGGGGGGGGGGCGCCGCCTGCAGACAGGGGCTCCTAAAAGGGGACTTCCCACCAGACTGCCAGAAGGAACCTTGCCTCCTCCATCTGACTGGGCGGTCCCCAAATGAGGTCTTCTGCCTCTCCCGTCAAACTGAAGGCCTAGAGCAGGGGTCCATAGGCCTCCTCTATCAGACTGGGGGCTACTGGAGGGGCCTTTCATGCCTTCTCTTTCAGACAATAATTTTATGGTTATTAAAATTATAGACAAGAGGGACACCAAACTGAAAGGAGAATGGGGCATCCTTTTGCCCACAGATGAGTGGACCCTAAAACACAGAAACAATGCTTCTACCATCGCATTGGGGAAGTTGGCTAATGGTGGGAGTCTACCTCCCCTGTCAGACTAGAGGTCTAGAGTCAGGGTGGATCCTGCCTCCCTCTTCAGACTGTCACCCTAGACAATGGGGATCACGTCTCATCTTTTGCGTTACATTGGGAATGCAGACAGAATTTCTCCCAGCGGAGGGTGGGATTTCTCTCTCAAACTGAAATAGGAATGACCTACTCCATTATGGGCTCAGGCGGTGTCTAGGTGGTAGGCATTGTGTCTCCTCTGTCAGACTGGAAATTTCCAGATGTTGGGGACCACCACTCCCAGACTTGGAGTGCCCAGAAGTTGGGAACAATGTCTCCTCCATCAGACTGGGAGCTCCCAGGTGTTGGGGACCGTGTCTCCCCATCAGACTGGGAGTTCCCACAAATCAGGAACAATGTCTTCTCCGCCAGACTGGGAATACTCAAATGTTGAGGACCATGTCTTTCTCACCAGAGTCAGGGACCATGTCTCCTCCATCAGACTGGGAGCTCCCAGAGTCAGGGACCATGTCTCCTCCATCAGACTGGGAGCTCCCAGAGCCAGGGACCATGTCTCCTCCATCAGACTGGGGGCTCCCAGAGCCAGGGACCATGTCTCCTCCATCAGACTGGGAGCTCCCAGAATCAGGGACCATGTCTCCTCCATCAGACTGGGAGCTCCCAGAATCAGGGACCATGTCTCCCCCATCAGACTGGGAGCTCCCAGAATCAGGGACCGTGTCTCCTCCATCAAACTGGGGGCTCCCAGAGTCAGGGGCCGTGTCTCCTCCATCAGACTGGGAGCTCCCAGAGTCAGGGACCATGTCTCCTCCATCAGACTGGGAGCTCCCAGAGTCAGGGACCGTGTCTCCTCCATCAAACTGGGGGCTCCCAGAGTCAGGGGCCGTGTCTCCTCCATCAGACTGGGAGCTCCCAGAGTCAGGAACCATGTCTCCTCCATCAGACTGGGAGCTCCCAGAATCAGGGACCATGTCTCCTCCATCAGACTGGGAGCTCCCAGAATCAGGGACCATGCCTCCTCCATCAGACTGGGGGCTCCCAGAGTCAGGGACCGTGTCTCCCCACGGACTGAGCATCTCCAGGGGCCTGAGAGGCCATGTTCCAGAAACAGGGCCGTGTTTGACCCATTAGACCGGGAGCTCGCAGACACCGGGGACTAGGTCATTCCCCAGGCTGGAGTCTTGCTTCCCCCATCAGACCAGACACTCTCAGAAGCCATGTCCCTGAGTCAGGGACAGAGTCGCCCTCCCTCGGACTTGAAGCTTCTAGGATCAGGGATCCAGTCACCGGCAGGCACCCCGGACCCCCTCTTTCATCCACTCACTCATCAAGCCCCGGTTTTCTGGACCAGTGTTGGGGGGAGAATGTTGTCCAGGAACAGCAGGCCACCCCCCAGTGAGGCCCGGGGAGGCCCTTTCACCTGTCTCTCTTCTCACAGTCAACCTTCCTCCCTTGCAGAGGACCAGCGCTACCTTCCTGAACCTGAACCTGGCACAGGCTGAGCGTGGGGCGGGTGGGACCGCCGGGAGGCTGGGGGTGGGCAGGGGAGCGGGAGGGGTGGGGGCACCGGGGACCTGGTCCCCTGCCTCCCTGATGGCCTCCTCTGCCCCTTTGCCCCATCCTCCCCCACAGCCCTGGAGTAGCAGCGCCGCCCTGGAGACCTCCAGAGAGAAGACCTCTGCCACCCTCCCCACCTCCCCGTGAGCGGAAGATCGCCGCGGTTTCGGTCCTCTGTTCTCCTGCTCCCACTGTAGAGTTAGAGCCAACAGGGCCCTACTCCTCCACTGAGCTGTCGGAGAGCCGCGAGGCCATAAACCTGCTGGTTAACACCGTGTGTCCGCCTCTCCTTCCACCATCGCCAACCTGCCGCTTCCTGGTGGCCCGCAGGCTGCCTTTCCCACCGAGATTCTCCTCGGTCTGTGTGCGAGCACAGGGGTGCCCGGGTCACGGGGCTGCTCACGGCAGGGCCTCGGGCCTTCCCACATCTGCCCAGGTGACAGCTGAGGGTGCTGCCTCCCAGAGGGCCGGAGACTGCCCCTCCCAGGGATGCCCACAGAGCTGGGCTCTGTGGACACGGCCTCCCCCATGCCGCGCTCGCTCCACCGCCCAGGCCCTGAGGCCGAGCTGCTTGTGCACAGGACAGTTATGAGTTACAACATTGGGTCCTGCTCTCACATTTGCCACGGTTCGCTGGGCCCTCAGTACGTCCAGGGTGTGGGCTCAGGGTAAACTAGAGTTTCCAAACCATTTTATTGGCCGCAGAGCTTTCTCTCAATGCAGGTTTAAATGGTAGGTCAATGTGTTATTTAAAATAGCCATGCAGCCAGTGTTTCTCAATGGTGAGAGTGTCAGCCCGTCCATCAAAGGGTCATGTGTTCAATTCCTGCTCAAGAGCATGAACCTGGGTTGCAGGTTTGACCCCCAGCCCTGGTTGGGGCACATGCGGGAGGCAACCGATCGATCTGTCTCTCTCACACTGATGTTTCTCTCTCTCTCTCTCTCCCTCTCTCCCTCCCTCCCTTCCACTCTCTCTAAAAAAATACAGAAATAAGTAAAATAGCAATGCAATAAAAGTAGATATCCGTTCAAAAACTTTAGCCTTTCTCCCCCAAAATTTCTACACATTTGAAAACAATTCCTTAAATGTAAATAATATTTAGATTTTAGAGGTCATTAAAATAGCAACCAGAGCCCTAGCCCGTTTGGCTCAGTGGATAGAGCACAGGCCTGCGGACTAAAGGGTCCCAGGTTCAATTCTGATCAAGGGCACATGTCTGGTTGCAGTCTCGATCCCTAGCAGGGGGCGTGCAGGGGGCGTGCAGGAGGCGTGCAGGAGGCAGCCAATCAATGATTCTCTCTCATCATTTTCTCATCATTGATGCTTCTATCTCTCTCTCCCTCTCCCTCCCTTCCTATCTGAAATCAATAATATATATATATATTCAACCAGAATCAAAAGGCAGTGAAAACACTCCATATAGAAATCTGTGGGGTGTGGCCAAAGCCACACTGGGAGGGGCGATGCTTAAATGCACTGAACGTAATAAAAGAAAAGAACTTCCAAGTGAAGCAAATAAACTTTCCACTCAGGAAACTAGAAAAAGTCCACAAAATAAATCAAGGAAAACAAGGTAAGAAATTGAGAACGATCAAAGCAGAAATGGACGAAATAGAAAACAAAATGGGAGTTGGTCAATCAATCCTAAAGTGATTCTGTGAAAATGCCAATAAAATAGACAAACTCTTTGTGATGAGAGGCAGAGGAGGCTCATACAGAAAAGAAAGGAGACACTGCTCTGGTCGAAGCAGAGGGTCTGTCTGTCCGGGGTTAGATTCTCAATAAATACATATTGGGGGGCGGGAGGGGGCGGGGACATGGCAGGTTTGTGAACGGCCCCCCAGCCGCTATTCCCCGCTCCTCTTCCATGACAGCAAGCACTGACTACCGTGAAAGAAGACGGAAAATGTCAGGTACTCACTTTCCCAGGCTGCTTTGCAGCTTCAGGAGGCCATGTGACCCAGTCTGGCCAATGAAGAGAGAGCCAGAAGGCCTGTCCACTAAAAAGTCCAGGGGCCGCTAAGACTTTGGAAGCTTTACCTAAATCAGTGGCCTCTCGTATGAGGTTCTCCAGGCAGTAACACCCCTAGAAACTGAGGATGGCCTTGAGCCCATACACTTAATCCCAACACTAGTCAGCCCCCCACTGGGACATAGCGTCCGTACCTCCCCACCCCTCCAAATTCACAGAAGAGTCGGTGACAGCCCTCGCCGGTTTGGCTCAGCAGATAGCGCCTTGGCCTGTGGACTAAAGGGTCCCAGGTTCGATTCTGGTCAAGGGCACGTCCTTCGGTTGCAGGCTCCTCCCTGGCCTGGGCCCTGGTCAGGGCCCTTGCAGGAGGCAACCAACCGATGTGTTTCTCTCACATCGATGTGTCTCTCTGTCTTTCCCTCTCTCTCCCACTCTCCCTAAAAATCAGTGGAAAAAATATCCTCGGGTGAGAATTAACAACAACAACAAAAAGTCAGTGGCAGCTGTAGGGCTCGAGCCTCGGTGTATCGGTGAGAATTTCTTTTTAGTGGCCAGTAGGAGAGACTGGAAATAACACACAACAGAAGCAACAAAGAGAAGACTAACATAAGATAAAAGAGGAACTAGCATAGGGAAGAGTAGCTTGCATGGATGGAAGGTTGCCTCTCACATAAAAAAGAGCTCATCAACAAATCGTTCAGAGCTGGAAGGTGGTTCCATGGTGTCACCAGGGACACAGCTCTCTCTTTCTTTCTGCTCCATTGTTCTTGGCTTGGGGCTTCCATTCTCTTCATCACCTCGTGGTCCAAGACGGCTGCTGGAGCTGCAGCCGCCTCGTCCATGTTCCAGAAAGAAGGGGACAAAAAGCAACAAGAGCCCCCCCACCAATGTATGGACCATGCCCTTTTTCAGAAACCTTTCCCAAAGGCCCATCCTACAACTTCCACTTACACCTGATTGGCCAGCTCTTTGTCACGTGATGACCCTAGCTGCAAGGGAGGCTGAGAAGTAGAGTCTTTTCCCTGGGTACACGGCTGCCCCAGGGAGCATCAGGGTCCTGCCACCAAGGAAGACAGAAAGAATGGCTCCCAGGTGGGTAGCTGGCAGGTTCTGCCCTGCCAGACCTTAGACCTCCTACCTTCCACGCTGGACAAAATGACCTTTCTCACCTAAGCCCGATGGTAGCCACAGCCATGGTAGCAGGGAACTGGGAGAGACTGGGGTTGTATTTAATTTTTTTATTATTTTTTTATGTATTTTATCTAGAACATTTTAATTTTTTAAATTTTATTTTATTGTTTAAAGTATTATAAATAGTAGTACATATGTCTCCTTTTTTTTCCCATTGACCTTCCCCCGGCCTCCCCTACCCCCCGGCACATGCCCTCAACCACCCCCAATCCCACCCCCCATCCCCAGTGTCTTGCGTCCCCTGGTTATGCTTATATGCATGCATACAAGTCCTTCGGTTGATCTCTTACCTCCCCCCTGCTCCCCCCCATACTGGGGCTGTATTTAGTTGGTCTTGCTTTGTGCACTTCAAAATGAGGCCAGTAGGAGGGGTGCTGGGAGCGACAGAGGAGGCAGCTCAGGTTTCTGGGTCAAGCAGATCCCATATCCTTAGGGTGTAGTGGCTCAGATGTCCCCAAAACCAAGTCTCCCATCTCTCTAGATATCTCTGGGCTCCTTGACTGAATCCTTCAGGCCGTCCAGTTCCCTCCTTTCACAGAACAGCAACAATCACCACAAAATAATAATAGCTCCTGTACCTCGGGCACTGACTTTGTCAGGCACTATCTCAATGAATTTCTACAACAACTACTGCCAGTAGCTGAGTAGCTACTGCCAGTTCCTCCATTTTACAGGGAGGAGACGGAGGCACCGGTCCCACCATTCCCACGGCTGCTGTGGGGAGGCCCTGGCAGGTGAGTCCCCTTCCTTCCTCAGCAGAGCAGGTGCTCGAGGACACAGGCTTGGAGCCCAGACGGAGCTGAGCTGGCCACGCATCATCGCTGTGGGCAGGTTGCTTTTGCTCACCTGTACAAATCCTATATAATAAAACCCTTATATGCAAATCGACCAAACGGCAGAACAATGGGTCACTGTGACACGCACTGACCACCAGGGGGCAGACGCTCAGTGCGCTCCCGCAGGGGGAGCATCGCTCAGCCAGAAGCTGGGCTCACGGCTGACAAGCACAGTGGCAGTAGCAGGAGCCTCTCCCGCCTCCTCGGCAGCACTAAGGACCCCTCAGGTGATGTCTGACTGCGGGCTTAGGCCTGCTCCTTCCCAGTAGCCGGACATTCCTCGAGGGGTCCCGGACTGCGAGAGGGCGCAGGTCAGGCTGGGGGACCCCCCCCACACACACCAGTGCACGAATGTTGTGCACCAGGCCTCTAGTAAGATAATAATAGTGGTCATTGCCTGCCCAGTGTGGGTCAGTGGTTGAGCATTGACCTACTAACCAGGAGGTCGATTCCCAGGCAGAGCACATGCCTGGATTTTGGGCTTAATCCCCAGTAAGGGGTGTGCAGGAGGCAGCCAATAGATGATTCTCTCTCATTATTTATGTTTCTCTCGCTCCCTCTCTCTCTGAAATCAATAAAAAAAATACATTTTTAAAAATAATAATAATAGTGGCCATCGCCATGGCCAGTGTGGCTCAGTTGGTGGAGTACGGTCCCGTGCACCAAAAGGGTACCATTTGGTTCCTGGTCAGGGTACATGCCCAGGGTGCAGGCTCAGTCTCTGGTAGGGGGTGTGCAGGAGGCAGAATCGATGTTCCCCTCTCACATCAATGTTTCTCTCTTTCTCTCCCTCTCTAAAAAAAATCAATAAAAATATTTTTTTAAAAAAATAGTGCCCACCTCCCAGGATTGTTGAAAAGATTAAATGAGTCGAGCAAAGAATCTGGCACACACGTGCTTGGGAAAGGTCTTTGACCCCTGTAACGTTTTGTTAGCTTTCGGCGACAGGCAGATAGAAAAGCCAAAAACAATCATTTTTCTGCAATGCCTTCTTCTCGGGGGACTGAATTAACTGCCACACAGGTTTGCCTCTTTTTATGAAATACACGACGTTCTTGAAAATTAAATTGCAGAAAACTCCTTACAAGAAAATATAATAAGTGTTTATGGGCTTTTACAATCGTGACTTCACTCGTCTCAAGTTCAGGGGTGACATGCTCTGAACACAGATTCTCTACCTTGCTCCTCGTCCTTTTGAAAGGGGATCACCTTCCCCCAATCTCCTAGCTGCTTATTAAAAACTCAAGGTCCAGTCCTGGCTGGTGTGTTCAGTGGTTAGAGCATTGGCCTGCACACTGAAGGGTCCTGGGTTAGATTCCCAGTCAAGGGCACTGTGGGAACCACACCAGAGGTACCAGATAGTCAAGGCAACAGAGTGCGAAAGGCCTTGTTGATGCTACGCCGGAAGAGCCAAGGCCACTCTGAACTTGGGAATCTTAATCAGAATGTTCAAAGCTAAGGTGCCATAAGCAGCTGCAAGGCCACAGTGAACTCATGGCACCCTGTGCCCTTCTGAAGCCAACATGATTGATGTCATTGTTGGCTAGAGGCCTCCTTTGTCTAAGTGGCGTAATGCATGGTATTGACCAGCCAGCGTAGGGTCAGGGGAGGGAAGCTGAGGCAGACACAGAGGATGCAGCTGCTGTGTGCAGGAAAGGCTGGGGCGGTTGCAGAAGCTGCTGAGATGGAGAGCTCAGGTGCCTCGACTCTGTGAGGCAGTGTGTCTAGGGGGCGGCGTGCGGCTGCTCAGATAGTAACTGTGGCTACAGAGATTGCTACTACTGTGTGGGAAAGGTAGGTATTTACCAGCCGGTGTGCGGCTGCTTATAGGGGATTGCTGGGAAGGACTGTTTTGTCTGATGGCTAAGTAGCCACTGGCTTCTGCAGTAGACTCGGTTTTTTTTATATTCCCACAACTTCTCGCGGCTTCTCCGTCTAAGGCCCGGCATCCAAGAAGGTCCAGTCCCTGGGCAGAGGGGCTCAGATCCAACAGAGAGTGCAGCGGGCAGGGTTTGAGAAGATACCTGCCCAGATAGTTGGCGTAGTCAAGCAGAATTCAGAAGAATCTATGGACTCAGAGCAGCTGAGCTGTAGCTACATCTGACAGGCCCATACCTGGGTTATAGCTCGGACCCCTGCCTCGGTGGGGCGTGTGCAGGAGGCATATCTCTCTCTCTCTCTCTCCCCCCCCCCACTCTCTCTAAAAATCAATGGGAAAAAATACCCCCTTGTAGGAGTAACAACAACGAAAGTACACAGGGCCCAGGAAATCCGCTTCTCATGGGAAAAGAGCTGGAAGTTGAATTTTTTAAAGAAATAGCCTAGCCCTAGCCGCTTTGGCTCAGTGGATAGAGAGAGCATCAGCCTGTGGGCGGAAGGAAGGGGCCTGGGTTTGATTCCAGTCAAGAGCACATGCCCATGTTGGAGGCCCGGTCCCCAGTGGAGAGTGTGCAGGAGGCAGCTGATCGATGTTTCTCTCTCATCGATGCTTCTAACTCTCTATCCTTTCCCTTCCTCTCTGTAAAAAATTCAGTAAAATATATTTTTTTAAAAAAGAGCACATGCCCATCTTGGAGGCTTGGTCCCCAGTAGGGGGCGTGCAGGAGGCAGCCAATCAGTGATTTTCTCTCATCATTGATGTTTCTATCTCTTTCTCCTTCTCCCTTCTTCTCTGAAATAAATAATTCTTTTTAAAGAAAGCAAGAAATAGCCTGGTTAATTTTTGTCAACTGGGAAGTGGGGTGACCCAGATGCGGGGACTGTTTAACAGAAAAAGGAAAGTGAGGCACAAGGAAGAGGAGGTGACTTGCGGGAAGCCACTCAGTCAGAAAGGTGCAGCGCCAGGAATTAGCCCAGAGAGGGGCAGGAGCTGGCCCAGCGTCACACAGCAGGTTTCAGACTGAGGAGGCTGATAGCAGCTCCACCCTCCCTCCCCTCCTCCTCCAAGTCACAAAGTTGATGGTGCTGGGGGCCTGGGATTCTACCAGCCGTGGCCGTGGCCGTGGCGGGGAGCTAGTCTGGGCCTCCTGGGCAGCCTCTGCCTCTCGGTACCCCATTCCTCCCCCTCACCCTAGATGCCTTTTCTCAAGTAACCCTTCTGCAGGGGTGAGGGCAGGGAGGGGGGGCGGGAATGACCTTGAGGCCAGAACACACAATGGTCCAGTCACTGCCTGGAGCCCTGCCAGGGAGAGGAAGGAAATCTGCCCTGTTTTTCTCCCCTGGGCTGGAATGTTGATTCAGGGTGGAGAGGGGAGGAGGGTGGGAGAGGGAGGAGGAGGGAGAAAGTGAATAGGATGAATAGGAAGGTGGAGGAGGGATGAGAAGGAGCAGGAGGAGAAGAAGAGAGAAAAGGGGGTAGGTGCCTGGCACCAGGGTGCCAAGGCCAGACTTTGGGAACCCAGCGGGGACAGGGAGTCTGGTCAGCTCCTGCCCATCCTGACACACAGTGAAGGTTCCAAAGAGGGCTACACACACACACACACACACACACACACACACACACACGGGATTGCACAGGACCAGGGCAGTCACAGGGCCTCACCTGTGCGGCTGATCACAGGCAGATGACTCTCAGAAGCAGGTGTCAGCCTGACCCTTCCTCGGAAAAGGAAACCCACCCCCACCCCCACCCGCACCCCGGGGGAAGGTCTCATTTCTGGAATTAGCTCCCCTTTGGATCACAGTCCACCTGCTTCTCCTCTGACTCCTGGCCTCCAGGCTGTTTGAACAAAACCAACTCCTGCCCCAGGGCCTTTGCACCAGCCTCTCCCTCTGCCAAGAACTTTTTCCCCTGGATCACGCCATTCAGGCTTCTGTTCAGATCTCCAGCCCTGTTCTTCACAGCACTTACGGCACAGCCGACCGTACTATAGCTTCCTCTCTTCACGCCTTCGTTATGTCTTCTCCGCCAGACTGTGAGCTCCGGGAGGCGGGCATGTGATCTCTTCTGCTCACCACTGATGTTTCTACCACCTAAGCCAGTGCGTGGTACAGAGTAGAAGCAGTGGTGATGCGACGGAGGCCTGCCCAACCAGCTAAAAACACATTTCAGAGCTAAGATATTGTTTGCAGACCCCTGCATAGCACATTACCCCAACACGCAACGGCTTTGTCACCTCACAGTTTCCATCGTCAAGAATCCAGGAGTGGCTTAGCTGGCGGCTCAGCTCAGGGTGCCTCCTGAGGGTGCAGGTCGGATGGCGTCCCAAGGCCTGGCTGGGGCTGGGGGACCCTCTTCCTGTCCCACTCACAGGGCTGTTGGCAGGAGCCCCAGTCCCTCAGCACACGGACCTCCCCACAGACCATCCTCGGGACCAGGCCGCCGAGTCCCCGGAGCGCGTGAGCCGACGGGGCGGCGAGGAGGAAGCCACGGGCCTCGCCTGAGAAGTCACGGGCCATGTCACTGGGAGCGTGTTATGCACCCAGCCACGTCGGAGGGGAGGGCGGCCCGGGGCCACCTTCGCAGGGGACGATTGTGGACAGAGCTGAGGGCCTCGTTGTAAACCACCAGGGCTATGCGAACTGAACAAAGGGGCTAACGGGAATACAGTGAATGTTGGAGAGTGTCTGAGTCCATTCCGGCCGCCGTAACGAAGCAGCACAGACAGGGTGACGTAAACGACAGGAATTTACTTCTCACGGTTCTAGAGGCTGTGAGTGCCAGCGAAGTATGTTCCCTTCTGGGGCCTCATCTCCATCTCACCACGTGCCCACATGTCCCCTTCCTGTGGCTCCACGGGGACAGAGAGAGGGCAAGTTTTCTGGTGTCTCTTTTTAAAAAGATATATTTTTATTGATTTCAGAGAGGAAGGAAGAGGGAGGGAGAGAGAGAGAAACATCAATGATGAGAGAGAATCATGGATCGGCTGCCTCCTGCACGCCCCCTCCTGGGGATCGAGCCCACAACCTAGGTATGTGCCCTTGGCTGAAATCGAACCCAGGGCCCCTCAGTCCACAGGCCGACGCTCTATCCACTGAGCCACACCGGCTGCTGTCTCTTCTTTTTTTTTTTTAAATATATTTTATTGATTTTTTTACAGAGAGGAAGGGAGAGGGACAGAGAGTTAGAAACATCAATGAGAGAGAAAACATTGAAGAGCTGTCTCCTGCACACCTCCTACTGGGGATGTGCCCGCAACCAAGGTACATGCCCCTGACCGGAATCGAACCTGGGACCCTTCAGTCCACAGGCCAGCGCTCTATCCACTGAGCCAAACCGGTGAGGGCTGGTGTCTCTTCTTATAAGGACACTAATCCTATCAGATCTGGCCCTCACCCTCTGCACCTCACTTAACCTTAATGACCCCCCTATAGGCCCCATCTCCAGGCGGCACATTGGGGGTTTGGCGTCAGCATATGAATTTGGAGGCTCGGGAACATAATAAGGGGCAACACAAGAGCAGAATCACTGCCCGCACCCCCCAACTCCAAGAACAGTGTCAGTCAAACAAGCGGTGTTCAGGAAACACTTGATAAGTGAATGGATGAATGAATGAATGAATGAATGAATGAATGAGGAATATCTATCAAGTGTATACCCTAAGCATGAACTGTATAAGGTCATGGTGCACACACTGACCCACATGGCCTGTCCCTGGCCTCACAAGCCCACAGACACTAACAGGCCAGTAGACAAAGTCATTACCAAGTGTCACGATGCCCTGACAGAAAAGCGTGGGTTCTTAGAGGAAAACACTGAGCATGAAATGTAGGTGGAGACTCCAAAGCAGCCTGCCAGGGGGCGGAATTTAAGGTCTGTATCAGTTCCCTGTGGCTGTTATAACAAATACCACACACTCACTGACTTGAAAGAGCAGAAATGTATTCTCTTAAAGTTCCGGAAGTCAGGGGTCCAAAATGAGGCTGACAGGGCTCAAACCAAGATGGGAACAGGCTGGTGGCTTCTGGAAGCTCCAGGGGGGAATCTGTTCCTTGCCTCTCCCGTCTTCTGGTGGCTGCCAGCATTCCTTGGCTTGTGGCTGCATCACTGCAATCTCTGCTTCTACCTCACCTCACCTTCTCTTCCGTAGTCCGACCTCCCTCTGCTTCCTTCTGACAAGGACCCTTGGATGACAGGTAGGGCCCACCCAGATAATGCAGGGTCATCGCCCCATCTCAGATCCTGAACTTCATCACAGCTGTAAAGCCCCTTTCGCCATACATGGCAATATTCGCAGGTTCTGGGAATTCAGACTTGGATTGGGGGTGGAGGGCTGGGTAGGTGGGAGGGAGGACATTATTCAGCTAACCACAAGGTGAGACCCGAAAGGTCAGAGGAGCTGGGTGGAAAGTTGGCAGGGAAAACATTTCAAACACAGGGAACAGAATGTGCCAAGTCCAGGAGGCAGGTTCAAGGCCAGTGTGGCTGGCGTGGAGGAAGCAAGGGGAGAGTGGAGGAAGTGAGGGCAACTGAGGACCGGGATCATGTGAGGTGGGAGCCTGGGCCCATGTGCAAAGGCCGGGGGCTCTACCTCAGGCCCCAACAGGATCCCTCTGACCACACGTTGGAAGAGACTGTCGGGAGCAGACGTAAGGGGATGCAGCCAGGAGGCGACATGGTGACGGAGGCGATGGCACTGGACCAGGGTGGTGGCCCTGGAGGGTGGATAGATTTGGAAGGCAAAACCCATAGCGCTTGCTGATGGACTGGACGTGGCGTGGAAGCAGAGAGGCGCCCGGGGGTCTCGGGCTTTGGGCTGAGCGGGCCCAGGGCGGAGCTGCCACCCATGAGGCCGCAGGACAGCAGGCTCCGGGGTGGAAGTCGGCAGCAAGTTGTGGACTGTGGTTTTCACCCGCCTCGAGGGGCCCCTTATCCTCTCCCCCAACTTCCCCTCCCGCGGGCGGGTGGAGCCGGCCTTGTTTGCTTCCCTCTGGTTATCCGTTTGATGGCGGGGAAAGCTGGTCCGGCTGGTTTTCCCCTAGCCCGGCAGACACCTCTTCCCTCCGCCTGTCCCTGACCCTCCGCCTGGGAAGCCCCGCCGGCCTCCTAAACTGTCCCAGCAGCACGGGGCCCTGCCGCCCCTTGGTCCAGCCAGATGGGCCCCGAAAGGGGAAGTGGGTTACCCACAGTCACCCGGCTTGTGGTCAGCTGAGGACTTCAGGGTCTCATCTTCTCAAGCCCCCCCCACCCCCACCCCACCCGGCCCTGGGAAGCTGGGGAGGAACCACGAATTCTTTCCACATTTCACACGAGAAAAGTGGGGCTCCAGGAGAGGCCCCCCCCTCACCCAAGACGCTCCTCAAATGGGGAAGCAGGGATGTCGACCCAGGTCTTGACCGAAGGCTGTCTGTGCTGTCGGCTCTGAGGAGAAAGCAGTGGGTGCCCCCTGCCTCCCCCAGAGCCCATATCACAGACAGTGACAACCCAGCACTGGTCAGGGCCGAGTTGGGGAGCCCAGGAGGCTGGGTAGGGGAACACCTGACCCAGCTGGGGGTCAGGGAGGACTCCCTGGAAGAGGGGGCTCCTTGGAGGGATGAGTGAGCGTTAATAGAAGTAGGTGCAAATGTTTCTGGGAGAGGAAACAGGGTGTGCAAAGGCCCAGGATTAAGGGGGACCTGGGGGGCTTTTAACTCTGACCGCGTCTCTCCCTGATTCAACTCTCCTATGGCTGCCCTTGCAAGCTCTTTAGCCTGGCATTCATTCACTCATATTGATTCATTCATTCATTCATTCATTCATTCATGAATATGTTAGTGTCAGGCCCTATAGCAGTGGTTCTCAACCTTCTAAATGCCGCAACCCTTTAATACCGTTCCTCATGTGGTGGTGACCCCCAATTTCATTGTTACAAATTGAACATAATGAAAGCATCGTGATTCATCACAAAAACAATATGTAATTATATCTGTGTTTTCCGATGGTCTTAGGCGACCCCTGTGAAAGGGTTGTTCGGCCCCCAAAGGGGTCGCGACCCACAGGTTGAGAACCGCTGCCCTATAGGGCTAGAGCAGGGACTACAACAGCCCGCAGGACTGTGACCTTGAAAACCTGGACCTAGGGAGTCAGGCTGGGCCTGCGGGAGGACAGAGAGCCATGCTGGGGCAGAGATGGGGAACGGTGCTCCAGGGAGAGGGAACAGCCCGTGCAAAGGCCTCAAGGTAAGTAAGCCCTGAGAGACACTTCCTCCAGCAACAGCTCCCTGCCCCGCGGAGGCCCCGGGTGGCTGGGGAGAGGCTAAGGGAGGCCGGTTTGCAGCCTGTGTGCGCACTTCCTTCCAAGGCCCTGGGAGCCGCGGGAAAGTCATGAGCAGAGGAGAGGCAGGGGTGGGTTTGTAAGTCAGAAACACACCACACACACACACACACACACTCACACACACTCACACACACACACACGCACACACCACCCCGGCTGCCACATGGAGGCTGCCTGTAGCGAAGCCACAGCATCACAGATGGGCTTTGGGGGGAGTGAAGGGGAGACTTGCATCCAGGCCTTCTGGGGGCTCAGCTCTCCTCCCGCTCTGGATGGGAGGCCTGGCCCACCGCGACCACTAGGTGGCGCCCGCGCACCACCACCCAGGCTGCAGCGCGGGGACGAGGGGTCCGGCTGGGCCACCGGAGCAAGTCCCGCTGCCCGCGGCCTCTCTGCCCCTGGGTCCTGGCCCCTGCGGAGCTGGGGTTCCAGCAAACAGGGGCTCCAGCTCCGGGCTCAGGAAAGAGCTGGCTGGGCTGCAACAGCACGTTCTTCATCTCCGGTCACCGTGGGCGCTCAGCCTGGAGCACCTTGCCTCCCCCCTCAGACTGGAAATCCAAACTAGAGACTTGCTCTCCACCGCGGAGCTGGCACTTCTGATCTTCTCTGTCCGGCTTGGGAAACCTGTCTCCCCCATCGGACTTGGTGAGGGTTCCCAGTGGTCCCTCTCCATGAGGCTGGGACCCCTCATCTCCCCCATGAGGCTGGGGACACTGTCTCCCCCATCAGGCTGGGGACCCCTTGTCTCCCCCAACAGGCTGAGGACACTGTCTCCCCCATCAGGCTGGGACCCCTCATCTCCCCCATCAGGCTGGGATCCCTCATCTCCCCCATCAGGCTGGGACCCCTCGTCTCCCCCATCAGGCTGGGACCCCTCATCTCCCCCATCAGGCTGGGACCCCTCGTCTCCCCCATCAGGCTGGGACCCCTCGTCTCCCCCATCAGGCTGGGGACACTGTCTCCTCCATCAGGCTGGGGACACTGTCTCCCTGTCAGATGCGAGGGAAAGCGTCCGTCACTCTAGCATAGCTCTGCAGGTCCATCTTCTGTCCACGGAAGGGGCCTCGCCTGGGTTACCGAGAGGCAAACTGAGACAGGGAGGAGGAAAGCAGCCTGGCCCTGGCGAACTGAGATGTTCCCCTTTTCCCTTTGTCCCCTCTGCACCTGCCCCTCCCGCCCCCTGCGCCCTGGGTAACTCCCCTGGCACGGGGAGAAGGGGAATTCTGCACGGCCTCTGCGTGCTGGCTGCTGGTGGCCCAGGGTTAAAGTCCTTCGCTGGGCTTGGGGCTCAGGGTGGGGCGGGAGCGAGGTGTGGCGGCCTCGCCCCACCCGGGGACTCCCAGGAGGTCAAGCCCTCTGGTCTGGGGGTGAGGGAAGGGCAGGGTCCATATCCCTTCCTGGCACTGAAAGGTAGGGTATGGGTTCGAATCTCTCGGCTTCGGTTCCGGACTGTGGCCTAGGACCTGGGACGCAGCCTCCTCTCCAGCCTCGGTCTCCCCAGCTATCAGTAGTAGGGGTCATGGGGGCGTAAAGGCCCTGGAGTCGGGCTGAGCTCACCTCTCCCAGCCTCAGGCTCCCCAGCGGTGGAGCAGGGATACTTCCGTGTGGTTGTGAAGACTCGCTGAGTTCATGCAGGAGAAGCCCTGTGGGCAGTGCCCTCTGAAGTCAGCGTGGACCCCACCATCTCCCTCCCCTCAGGCTTCCCTCCCTTACCTCCTCCCTAACCTGAGCCACCTTCTCTCTTGCTGGGCAGCTGGTCTCCCTACACGGTCAGAGGGGTCTTTTTTAAAACTCAACCCTGCCCGGCCAGCGTGGCTCAGTGGTTGAGCGTGGTCATGGTTCAATTCCCGGTCAGGGCACATGCCCAGGTTGTGGGCTCGATTCCCAGTGTGGGGCGTGCAGGAAGCAGCCAATCCATGATTCTCTCTCATCATTGATTGTTTCCCTCTCTCTCTCCCTCCCCCTTCCTCTCTGAAATCAATAAAAATATATTAAACAAAAAAACAAAAACTGAGTTCATGCAGGAGAACCCTGATGCCTGCTCAGAACCTGCTATGGCTCCCCAGTCCCCCCCCCCCACTCCACCCCCACCCCCACCCCTGTGCCCTCAGAAGGAAGCCCAAGGGCTGTGCCGCAGCCACAGGCCTGGAGGGCTCTGTGCGGCCTGACGACTGCTTGTCTCCACCATCCTCTCTGTTTCTCTGGCAGATCCTTGCGCTCTCCTCCTGCAAACACGCCCTCGCCTGCTTCGGGCCCCAGCATCGTCTCCCCTGGTCTCCACAAACCAGGCCTAGTCCTCTCATTCCTCCCTCTCCCAGTTCCCTGAGCTGCTCTGTGCAACGCCTCCCAAGGTAGACGTCGGATCTATTGGCGTGACCACCTTCAAAACAAACTCTGAATGCAGCCGCTTCTCAGCTCCCCACCATCGCATCACCTACAGCCTGGACCCTGTGGTCCCCTCCTCCACTGGGCTCCCAGCCTCCGTCCTTGCCCCCATGTGCAGTCAGAGGGACCTGCTAGAACAAGTCAGATCACGGCCCACCCCTGTTCAGAACCCGCCACGGCTCCCCTCTCCTTCTGAACAAACACCAAAGTCCCTGTCGTGGCCCAAGAGCCCCAAACCATCTCCTCCACACACACCGCCTCCCCCATCTCCTGCTTACTCACTCTGCTCCAACCACGTTGGCCTCAAACAGCCAGTGCAACCCACCTCAGGGCCTTTGCACATGCTGTTCCCGCAGCCTAGACACTCTTCCCCAGATGCCCGCATGGCTCCTTCTCTCACCCCCTTCACATCGCTGCCCAAATGCCACTCCTTAAAGGGGCTCCCCTTGGCCACTGGATTTTTTTTAAAATATATTTTTATTGGTTTCAGAGAGGAAGGGAGAGGAAGAGACAGATAGAAACATCAATGATGAGAGAGAATCATTGATTAGCCGCCTTCTGCACGCCCCACATTGCAGATCAAGCCCACACCCTGGGCATGTGCCCTGACCAGGAATCGAACCGTGACCTCCTGGTTCATAGGTCGATGCTCGACCACTCTTATCAACGGAATCCACTCGGCTGGGCTGGATTTTTTTTTAAGGTTTTAAACCACTCTGCACTCTCCTCCCTTCTCCCTCGCTGGCTTTATTCTTCTCCACGGCAAATACGCGACCCTGTCTCCGTTTTCCTCTGACTGACAGCCTGTCTCCAGAGCTGACTTCCCAAGGGCAGACCTGGTGTGCTCACCGGCAGAGCAGGGCCTGAAATACCTGTTGGCAGAGTGAGCGGACCGTAGGCGTTTATTTTGAAGAGGTAAGGCCTTCACAAGTTTCCAAATCCACAAAGCACAAGATGGAAGTGAAAGTGGCCCACCCACCATGGCCCCTCTGCTCATGCCCTTCCCCGTCCTGCCCCCACCTCCCAGTTTCGCTCTCGTGTTTTATTCTAGAAATAGCGTACGCCCGAACAAGAAAACACGTGCACACATTTCTTCCCCCGCCCCCTCCTTATGTCAATGGCACCCCTCTTACCCTGTTCTGTATCCCCCCCGCCCCCACCCCCCAGCCATGTATCTGGGAGATCACAGTGCGTCAGCCCAGGAAGTCCTTCCTCATTTTTTTTTAATCCTCACCTGAGGATGTGTGGGGTTCCCCCCCGCCCCCCGCTTTTCTTAAATATGTTTTTATTGATCTCAGAGAAAAGAAGGGAGAGGGAGAAAGATAGGAACATCAATGATGATGCCCACCCACTACTGGAGATCGAACCCACAACCTAGGGATGAACCCTGACTGGGAATCAACCCAAAAACTTTTGGGGTACAGGGCGACGTGCCAACCAACGGAGCCACCAGACCAGGCCTCATTTTTTCTTTTCTTTGTTTCTTTCTTTCTTTCCTTCTTTCTTTCTTTCAAGCAGCTGCTTGTGTGGTGATTTTAAGGTGGAGAGAGCTGTTGTCGCAATCTTTTCTGTGTGTGTTTTTTTGTTTTTCCCAGGAGCGGTGTGGCTTCGTGGCCAGGAGCTCAGACCTGTCTTACTGACCCAGACTCACATAGCAGCTTTGCAACCACAGGCTGCTGGTGGAATGCAAACTGGAGTCGCCACCTCGGCAAACATTGGCCAGTTTCCCCGGCGGTTAAGCATTCACTCCTCCTGTGACCCAGCGATTTCATGCCTGCGTGCTTACCCACGACCAACGCAGACCTCTGGTCACACAAAAGCCTGTCTGAGCCTGTGGATCGCAGCTCCGTGCACAGTTGCCGGCAACTGGGAACAGCCCAGATGTTTTCCAACTGGCAGACGGAGGAGCGAACTGTGTCCACCGGCAAAGTGGGACCTTGTGTAGCCATGACGAGCAACAGACTGCAGTGCACACGACGGCGTGGATGCATCTCAGGTGCATGCCGCTGCGTGAAAGACCAGAACCAAGAGGCCCCGTTATCCCATTGATAGGACATTCGGAAAAGGCCGCCCACTGGGGGCAGGATGCAGACTGGCAGTTGCAGGGGTGGGTGGGGGGAGGGTATTGGGGGGGGGCGATGAAAATCATCTTCATTTGGATGCGGGGATGGTACACAACCGCACACGTGTCACAGCCATGGCGCAGTGCACGGAAGAGGGTGAATGTTCCTGCCTGTGCGGGTGTTTTCGTTTTGTTTTGTTTTTAATGATTTTTTAAAGGCTACACAATGTATCATCCCATATCTATGACATTCTGGGGGGAGGGAAATTATTGAGATTTTTTTTTAAAAAAAGATCAGCCCTGGCCAGGTGCTCGGTTGGTTGGAGCCTCGTCCTAATCTGCCAGAGTTACAGGTTCAGTCCCTGGCCTGGATACATGCAGGGATCAACCAATGAATGCGTGGAGTAAGTGCAGTAACAGGTCAGTGTTTCTCTCTCTCCCCCTCTCTCTGTCTCTCAAATTAATACAATTTTTTAAATATATTTTTATTGGTTTCTGAGTGGAAGGGAGAGGGAGAGATAGAAACATCAATGATAAGAGAGAATCATTGATCAGCTGCCTCCTGCATGTCCCACTGGGGATCGAGCCTGCAACTTGGGCCTGTGCCCTGAGCCGCGCCGGCCGGCAAACCAATACATTTTTTTTAATTTAAAAAAAAAAAAACCACAGATCAGTGGCCGCAAGGAACTGGGCATCAAGAGTTTGATGACAAAGGACACAGGGTAATGTGGGCAGAGGGAAAAGCTCTCTATCTTGATTGTGATATGATTATATGGCTGCACTTTTATCAGAGCTCATCCAAAGTGCACCCTTAAAGTGGGTGTGTTTTATTGTAGGTTCATTTTCCCTCCCTATGGTTGATTTTTAAAATTTTACTTCCCCTCGCCCTTCCCTGGCTGTGTGACCTTAGGCCAGTGGTCGGCAAACTCAGTCAACAGAGCCAAATATCAACAGTACAACGGTCGAAATTTCTTTTGAGGGCCAAATTTTTTAAACTTAAACTATATAGGTAGGTACATTGTTATTAACTTCATTAGGGTACTCCTAAGCTGGCCTTTGCTAAAAACGTCCTCAGTCTGATTGAGGTCCATTCGCTGAGGTCGACCCCTTCCAGCTCTCCCGTCCACACTGGTCTTGAATACTTGTTTCAGATAGACGAGTGTGGATGGGAGAGTTGGAAGGGGTCGACCTCAGCAACCGTACCTCAAAACAATGTACCTCCCCCTCCTACACTGCGTCTCCCTTGGCCCGACCGCCGACACCCCCCACTTCTTCTAACGCCACTTCTTCAAAACAGACTCGCCCAGGCTGAAAACCGACGTCTGCGCAGGGGCCACGAAGTTTCAATCGCACTGTACCTGCGCGCCCGCACGTGGTATTTTGTGGAAGAGCCACACTCCAGGGGCCAAAGAGCCGCAGGCGGCTCGGGAGCCGCGGTTTTCCGACCACTGCCTTGGGCCAAGACCCTAATCTCTCTGTGCCTTGAGTAAGGCGGAGGGAGAAGGGAGAGGAGGGAATGCCCACCATGGGGGTCGCTGAGGACTCGGGTCCCACGGTGGGTGCACAGAAACGTTCGAACACGAAACAGGTGCTTTATGGGCCTCTAGGGTGGAACTGCTGACAGCGACCTGAGCCGCTGACAAGGGCTCTGTGTCTCAGGAGGGCAGGTTCCGGGCTGGGCCTGTCAGGCACTCCTTTGTTGACCTAGAAAAGCAAGTAGAGCCATCCCCGGGTCCCAGAGGGATGGCATCAGGGGGCACAATTCAGAGCGCTGTGAGCAAGCCTTTTTCAAAAGTCAGAGAGCGGCCTGACAGACCCACTCCCTGCGGTCTCAGCTGTTTGGGGCAGTGTCTGGTTATCCGCAGCGATCACAACCCACAGCCGGCCCTCACAGGCTCACACACAGGGGAGCCTGGGCTGACCCCGGATAGCTAGCGACATCCCAGAATGGTTGGGAAACCCAGAGGGGAACACCTGACCCTGCCTGCCATGAGAAATCAGGGAGGGCTTCCTGGAGGAGAGGCTGTCAGAGCTGAGACCTGATATGTTTATTGAACACCTACTGTGTGCCCTGATTTGGATCTCAGAGAAAGCGGCTTATTTTTGAGGCTGAAGTTAAGCAGGGAGGTGGGGGGTGGGGGGGGAGGCGGGTGCTTCTAAAAGCAGGGGTGTGGGTGGGGGTAGAGCAGTGGGAGATAAAGCAGGAGAGAGGTGGTGCCTGGTGCAGGGCCTCCATGGCAGGAGCCTGGACTTTCTCCCGTGGACTTTCTCCAGCTTCCTTAGAATCCACCCACGTGGGAGGAAGGACAGGGTGGGAGGAGGCAGCTGAGCGAGGAAGGTGAGGTGGCTTCGTAGGCTGGGAGGACAGAGGCCTGGTCTTCTCCGCCCTGCCAGACCCTTCTGGCCCAGCGGAGCTTCCTCATTTCGACAACTTTCCGTGAGTCTTGGGTTTGCTGAGGATGCACTTTTATTATTCCTCCGTTCCTAAGACTCTCTGGCCCGATCTCTCATCATTTCTTTCTTTTTCAAATATATTTTTATTAATTTCAGAGAGGAAGGGAGAGGAAAAGAGAGAGAGAAATATCAATGACGAGAGAGAATCATTGACGGGCTGCCTCCTGCGCGCCCCCTACTGGGGATCGAGCCCGCAACCCAGGCATGTGCCCGTGGCCAGAATAGAACCAAGGACCCTTCAGTCCGCAGGCCGATGCTCTAGCCACTGAGCCAAACCGGCTGGGGCCAGTCATCATTTCTTTTCTTTTCTTTTTTTAATATATTTTATTCATTTTTTACAGAGAGGAAGGGAGAGAGATAGAGAGTTAGAAACATCGATGAGAGAGAAACATCGACCAACTGCCTCCTGCACATCTCCCACTGGGGATGTGCCCGCAACCCAGGTACATGCCCTTGACCGGAATTGAACCCGGGACCCTTCAGTCCGCAGGCCGACGCTCTATCCACTGAGCCAAACCGGTTTCGGCCAGTCATCATTTCTTAAATTCTGTTAGTCTTTGCTTCTAAAGTTCTTCAATTACAAGCTACTTTGAACCTTTGGTTCCAGGACTTATTCATTCAGTAAATATTTATTGAGCCTTTATCCTGTGGTAGGTGCTAAGGATACAGAAAAGGAGAAAATAGGTGAAATTCCTGCCTTAGGGAAAACCAAGTTTACTGAGTGCTCACCGCGCGCCAGGCTCGGTTGTAGGTGTGAGCGTATAACTCACTCAATCCTGCCACCAGCCCTCTGAGATAGAGGCTTGTGTTACTCCCACGACACACATGAGGAAACTGAGGCATGGGGTTCTGGAATGTCTTTTTCCTGAAGGCCTGGGACTCTAGAATTCGTTGCCCCTAAGAGTCTGAGATCCTAGAATATTTTGTCCTGAAGATTCTGTTACACTTGGATTCAAGTGGACAATGGACCCAGGAAAAAACGCTCAACCTCATTTTGAGCCCGGAATTGCCCATTAGAACCGCCAAGAGCTTCACGAGATTCAGGCCAGGATGATTCCTGTTTTAAAAATCTGGCCGGCCCTGCCCACTGTGGCTCCGTTGGCTGAGCACTCAAAGGTCACGGGTTCGATTCCCGGTCAGCGCACATGCCCAGGTTTCAGGCTCAATCCCCGGTAGGGGTCGCGCAGGAGGCAGCCAATGGACATTTCTCTCTCTCTCTCTCTCTCCATTCCCTTCCTCTCTCTCTAAATCAATAAAAACATTTTTTCTAAATAAGAAACGGGGGAGGGTGGGGGGAGTCTGGCCAGGTCTGGTGCTGGCAAAAATGTGAGGCACATAGAGCTCACAGCAAACCTTGGAGATGGGAGTGGAAATTGGTGCCACCACACGGGGAAACTGGCCAAACCCTCCGCAGTTGGACATGCACACACCTGTGCCCGGACAATGCAGAAAAACGTGTGCTCGTGGGCACAGGCGATGCACCCAGCATCGCGCAGAAGAGTCAGACACAGAAAACCGCTCACACGCCTGTCAGCAGGGGAGTGGGCTCATGAACTGTGGTCTATCCAGACGGGGGAAGAGTATACAGCGATGGAAACAAAGACACGCCGATCGACGCTGGAACCTGAATGGACTTCAGCAGCACAAAACGGAATGGAAGAAGCCAGGTCCAAGAGGTTGTGCTATAGGACTCTCTTCATTAAAAATTCAAAATTGGCTTTCCGAGCTACCCAGGGAGGGCTCCATACGGCGTTGTTCTTGGTTCCCACGTAACTTAAAGGGAAACTTCACAATGTCCGGAGCCCTTGATGTCCTGCAAATGAAGGAGGAGGATGTCCTCAAGTTCCTTGCAGCAGGAACCCACTTAGGTGGCACCAACCTTGACTTCCAAATGGAACAGTACATCTACAAAAGGAAAAGTGATGGCATCTACATCATCAATCTGAAGAGAACCTGGGAGAAGCTTCTGCTGGCAGCTTGGGCCATTGTTGCCATCGAAAACCCAGCCGACGTCAGTGTCATATCGTCCAGGAATACTGGCCAGTGAGCTGTGCTGAAGTTTGCTGCTGCCACTGGAGCCACTCCCATTGCCGGCCGCTTCACTCCTGGAACCTTCACCAACCAGATCCAGGCAGCCTTCCGGGAGCCAAGACTTCTGGTGGTTACTGATCCCAGGGCTGACCACCAGCCTCTCACAGAGGCGTCCTACGTTAACCTGCCCACCATCGCTCTGTGTAACACGGACTCTCCGCTGCGCTATGTGGACATCGCCATCCCTTGCAACAACAAGGGGGCTCACTCAGTGGGTCTGATGTGGTGGATGCTGGCCCGGGAAGTACTCCGCATGCGTGGCACTATCTCCCGTGAACACCCGTGGGAAGTCATGCCTGATCTTTACTTCTACAGAGATCCTGAAGAGATTGAAAAGGAAGAGCAGGCTGCTGCTGAGAAGGCTGTGACCAAGGAGGAATTTCAGGGTGAATGGACTGCTCCTGCTCCCGAGTTCACTGCTGCTCAGCCTGAGGTTACAGACTGGTCTGAAGGCGTGCAGGTGCCCTCTGTACCCATTCAGCAGTTTCCTACTGAAGACTGGAGTGCTCAGCCTGCCACTGAAGACTGGTCTGCAGCCCCCACTGCTCAGGCTACTGAATGGGTAGGAACAACCACTGAGTGGTCCTAAGCTGTTCTTCCACAAATTCCTAACGCAACGGAAATAAGGTTGATGGAAAATAAACAGTTTCTAAAAAAAAAAAAATTCAAAATTGTAGCGGCCAGGTGTGTCTTCATGGGTAGAGAAGTATTTGTAAAAAAGCACTAAAGCGCATAAAAATGTGGCTTACCTTTCGGGGAAGGAAAGCAGTGTGATTTGAAAGAGGTGTGGTCTCCCAGGTGGTCAGAGCATCATCCTGATGGGCCAAGGCTTCAGGACACCCACAAGAGTCAAGCAATAGCTGAGACCGGTGTGGCTCAGTGGGTAGAGCATCGGTCTGCGGACTGAAAGGTCCCAGGTTCGATTCCGGTCAAGGGCATGTACCTGGGTTGCGGGCACATCCTCAGTGGGGGATGTGCAGGAGGCAGCTGATCGATGTTTCTCTCTCATCGATGTTTCTAACTCTCTATCTCTTTCCCTTCCTCTCTGTAAAAAGTCAATAAAATAAAAAAAAAAGAATCAAGCAATAAAGGCATAAGTGGAACAACAAATCCATGTTTCTCTCTCCCTCCCTCTCTCTAAAAGCAATCAATACAATCTTTTTTTAAAAGAAGAGCCCTACCCGGTTTGGCTCAGTGCATAGAGAGCATCGGCCTGGAGGCTGAAGGGTCCTGGGTTCGATTCCGATCAAGGGCACAGGCCTGGGTTGCAGGCTCGATCCCCAGTAGGCAGGAGGCAGCCAATCAATGATTCTCATCATTGATGTTTATTTTTCTCCCTTCCTCTCTGAAATCAATAAAAATATATTTTTAAAAAATGGAGCATTCATTTAAAAAAAAGAAAAGAAGAGAAAGAAGTGGGCAGGGGCTCCTAAGGGACTGGCAGCGCCCTGCTCTGCTCCTCTTACAAGTGTTTATGAAATGGGACATTATAGCCCTGACCGGTTTGGCTCAGTGGATAGAGCATCGGCCTGTGGACTGTAAAGTCCCAGGTTCGATTCTGGTCAAGGGCATGTACCTTGGTTGCGGGCACATCCCAGTAGGAGGTGTGCAGGAGGCAGCTGATGGATGTTTCTCTCTCATCGATGTTTCTAACTCTCTATACCTCTCCCTTCCTCTCTGTAAAAAAATCAATAAAATATATATTTTTTTAAAATGGGACATTATATTTTATGCGATTCTCCACATCATATTTCATAGGGTTTTTCTCATCGTTTTTAAATATATATTTTTCATCCCACGGTTCCAATTCTCTCTGTTCCTCAGATGGCTTGGTTCTCCAGGGGGCAAGGTTCCTCGGCTGTGGCCTACAGGCCAGGGGTGCGCGGGCACCCGCGAGGAGAGAATTTGGGATCTGAAACACACATTTCAACTTGATTTTCCCAGAAGTGAGCAAATGTGCTGTGACTCCGCGACCACAGGAGGCCAGAGTGGCAAGTTCAGAGCCGGGTAATGCCCAGCCACGGCCGCCTCCTGCAGAGCACGCACTGAGAGCTGCCATGCACCCCTCTCACCAGCCCCTTGCCCCCCCCCACCACCGGCCTCTGCGGGCACAGGCTTTCAGGGTGCACAGAGCCTGCCAGGGTGGCCAGAGGGGAGGCGGCAGTGTGAGGGGTTGCGCCACCTTCCACCCGATTCCGAAAGATGGGGTGGTGGAGACACGCCCGGCCCTTGAGCTCAGGTGTGGGAGGGCAGGGGTGGCCCCCCTGGGACAGTGGTGGGGGACAGGGCGGTGAGTCCATGCGGCCCAGGCTCGAATGAGGAAGGGCCTGGTGTGGCCTCGGCTTTCCCAGGAGCCTGGGGACTTTCGCGTCTGTATTTTTAGGCTCTGGTGGCCGCGGTGGAGGTTGTGGCCTGGGGCTGGGGCGGCGCAGACTTCCAGGGAAAGGACTGTCTTTTCAGGTTCGGTGCTGTCCCTTCCGCAGGGATGGGCTCCGGGCTCCGGGTCACGGGGGAGGCTTGGCCGGTCTCAGGGGGTGAAGGGGGCTCAGGAAGCAAGGCCAAGCTCCTGAAGGAGGCAGGTACCGCCTAGCACAGTGATGGCGAACCTTCTGAGCTCGGCGTGTCAGCATTTTGAAAAACCCTAACTTCACTCTGGTGCCGGGTCACATATAGAAATTTTTTGATATTTGCAACCATAGTAAAACCAAGACTTCTATTTTTGATATTTATTTTATATATTTAAATGCCATTTAACAAAGAAAAATCAACCAAAAAAAATGAGTTTGCGTGTCACCTCTGACACGCGTGTCAGAGGTTCGCCATCACTGGCCTAGCATCTGGGTAATTCATAGCCCACACTTTCCTACTGGGGACAAGATCACCTCGCTCTCCCGGTGCCCCCAGTGTGGTGGCTAATTCAGGCTCCACAGCTCAGGAGCTAGTCCGATGGAGGAGGCAGGAGCAGACCGCCCCCCCCCACCCCGGGAGCTTTAGGGTGATGGTGGAGGCACGCCTGCTATCTCCAGGAAGCTCTGCTCAAGTCTAATACTCACCCAAGTGCCCCCAGCGAGGAGGGCGAAATTGCTCCCCACCCCCCCATTGAGAACCACCGTCCCAGACACAGGAGGGAAGCACCTGCCTCCTGTTCAGGGAACTCCTGGTCTGATGGGAGGCAGGCCCCCGCCCCCCCCCCGCCCCCCTCCCCGGGGAGTTCCGAGCTGCAAGTGCAGATGGGAGAGGCATCACCCACTGTTCGAAGTACCTGGTCTGTGGAGAAGACATTCTCAGGGAGGATCTGATCTGAGGGAGGAGGAACACCATTCAAACCGCAAGGAACTCCCAGGCTGGGGGGAACATGCCCCCCCCCCGACCCCGGGGCCCTCTGAGTCTGATGGTGGAGGCCCCCCTCCCACCCTGGGGCAGCTCTGGTCTGAGGAGGGAGGCAGCCTTCTGGTGCGCAAGTCCCCCCTCCTCTCTGCTGACCGAACAAGCAGGCAGGGGCTCCCCTCCTCATCTCCGAGGAGCATCCTGGAATCGGGGAACTTCTCTGGGACACCACCGGGTCCCAGCCCGGGGACTCCCCTCCACTTCTCAGCCCGAGGCCAGGGCCTCACAGCTCACCCAGGCCCCCCTGCAGGTGCCCGCTCACCTCCCACCCTGGCGGCAGCCGCAGCGCCCGGCCTGGCAGGGCTTTCGGAGCCTGACCTCCCAGCGCCCTCTCACAGGGGCACACTGGCAGAGTGGAAGGTGGACCCAGGCTCGCTCACTCCTCACGATGCGTCTGTGCCAGGCCGCTGTGCCAGAGGGCTTCTTGCTCACTCACTGGGTCCTCTCAGCCATCGCGTTATGATGTTCCTGGCTCAGAGGGGGGAACTGAGGCCCAGGGAGATCGGATGCTGCTCCAATGCCACTGAGGCAGGGCCGACGCTCACACGTAGGTGGTCGGACTCCAACGGCCTTTGTCCGGGGTCAGGTCCTCCTGAAAGCAGAGCGCAGGTGAGCGAAGAGGGTGAGCAGCACCAGGGCCTCACGGAGTCAGGCATGCCCACCCGGCAGGTTCCTGCTCACCTCCCCCATCAGGCCAGGCTGCCAGCTCAAGGGGGAACCCCTGAAGCAAAGTGCCCGCTAGAGGAATTCCACAGTGGGCAGAAGTGCCAGTGCGTCCTACCCTGTCTGCCCAGTCAGCGGCCGGGGGCAAGCTGAAGCGGACCCTGAAGGAGCCACTGTGGGAGCCTGTCAGGATCCCCGCGACCGGCAGCGGGGCCACCAGTCTTTTCTTGGAGGGAGATCCAGGCCGTGTGCCTCAGTGGCGGTCACTCTCATCTCTATATTAATAATAGCTATCTCTTAGAAAGAATACTGGCCTCTTCCATTTCCTCAGCACTTACTCCGCGCCGGCCTGTGCCAACGTGCGTGTGTGTGTGTGTGTGTGTGTGTGTGTGTGTGTGAACTCGCCTGACCCTCACAACAACCCCGTGAGGCACGCACTATTTTTGCTCCCATTTTATAGATGAGTAAACTGAGGCTCAGAGAGGGTGCGTCCTGCCCAGGGTCACAAAGCTGGTAAGTGGCAGAGCTGGGACTCAAACCCACACAATGAGACGGTGAGCCCCAGTTACCCGTGAGGACACGGAGGCCAGCACCGTACTGCCTGGCTGTCCATCATCACCTTGCTGGGACCCTCTGCCCTACCCTGACCTTCCCAGACACCCCCTCCCACTGCGTCAGCCCTGACGGACGAAGGCAGCGTATGGGGGTGGGGAGAGGGTGTCCGGTCTCAAACCAGGATGTTGCAATCCTCTGACTCAGCGTGGTGCGTGCAGACCCAGCAAGAAGGAGAAAGGGGAAGATTAAGGGTTGGCCTAGTCCCCAAGTGGGCTGATCCTGTTCGGTGCCAGCAGCTGCCAAGGCCCCAGGGTGGGGAGGAACCAGGAGGTACAGCTATGCTCTAGGAAGCTGGGCCCTGCTCACCCTGGGGGTGGGGTAGGGGCAGCCTTGGGGAGCGAGCTGTCTGCAGATGCAGAGCCCCGATAGGAGGCTGCGTGACCTTGAACTAGTCGCTCCCCATCGAGGCTCACAGCATCTGCCCTCCTGTCCCTGACATTTCTTTGCCCTCCCTGAGCCCCTCTGAAGTCTCACCCTGTCCCCCCTGCTGCACTGCCCCACCTCCCTGCTCCACCTTCCCCGCCTGGGGGTGTGGACCCTGCTACTCCTCACAGGTGCTCTGGGGCACAGGCCTGGGCCGCTCCGGGCCTGTTTCCCCATCTAAACAGTTGCTTCCCAGGAAATAAGGGCCTAGAATTGAGCTGGGAAGGAAGGCCTGTGGTCTCTGGGACGAATGACCACACCTCCCAGTCAGCGGGTGCAGCACCCAGTCTGCCGGGATCACAGAGACCGGGCTTACAAGCATGACCCCAGGCACCGACCTCACTCCATTCATTTCCTTCTCTGTAAGGTGGGGATTTTGGTTGAATTTTCCTAAGATTCTCAAGAGGATTAAGTGGGCCAGTTCCTAGTGGGAGCTGGGCCCAGAGTGAACGGGACCATCTTATCTCATCTCTGGGTGGAAGGGGGAGACAGGGAAGGCCTGGCCTGCTGGGTGCAAGCAAGCAATTTGGAGACGGGAAAAGCTATCACTCATTCATTCCCTCTGCACACCTGCTCTCTCTCTTCATCTGCCCCACCGCCCTGCAAGGCAGGCGCGTAACCACCCCCAACGATAGTCCCTACAAAGGCAGAGAGAGGGAAAGCCATCTCTCCAAGGCCACACAGCAAGCACATGGCAGAGCCAGGGCTCAAACCCACGTCTCTAAGCCACCATGTTGATACTAATTTCCTCAATGACATGAGTCCTGCTGATGATAATAATAATTACTATTATTATTCCTATGGCTAGCAGAGGAACAAAATCAAACGCAGCTACATTGAATTGAGCACTTCTTTTTTTAAAATATATTTTTAATTAATTTCAGAGAGGAAGGAAGAGGCAGAGAGAGATAGAAACTTCAATGAGGAGAGAGAATCATTGATTAGCTGCCTCCTGCACACTCCCCACTGGGGATCGAGCCCACAACCTGGGCATGTGCCCTTGATCGGAATCGAACCTGGGACCCTTTAGTCCGCAGGTCGATGCTCTATCCACTGAGCCAAACCGGCTAGGGCGAATTGAGCACTTTCTATCCCTCGGGCCCTGTAGGATGGGAGCATTCTTTTCTTGACGGACTCTGTTTTATACATCGAGATGTTTCATGGAG
Organism: Myotis pilosus; assembly: GCA_036010255.1. Classification (NCBI taxonomy): domain Eukaryota; kingdom Metazoa; phylum Chordata; class Mammalia; order Chiroptera; family Vespertilionidae; genus Myotis; species Myotis pilosus. The sequence goes on from JASKON010000029.1 coordinate 1,796,282, forward strand.
AGCTGGGGCTCTATCAGGGTAAGTCACTAAGCTACTGAAAGTGAGAGACAGGACTTACACCCAAGCCTCAGCTGGGAGCAAAGCAGGACAAGGCCCAGCCCTCTCCCATCCTTTCAGAAGGGGGAACTGAGGCCCTAAGAGCAAGAAAGCTGCCCCGGGCCCACAGCCTTCTAGCTGGGACTTCCTTCCCCTCTTGGGACCTTGAACAGATACAGTCTTGGCCCTTCCTTCCCTGGGGGGAGGCAGTCAGTGGGGAGAGGCCATCTGAACGGGTACAAAAGAACATCTGAGTGAGGGAAAGTGGTGAGACACCAGGCAGGACTTCCGGGCCTTCTCTGGGAAGTTTCTGGGACTCATCCAGGGGCAGCCCCTGCCAGCAGGGGGCCTCCACAGTGCAAGGCCCAGGGAGGGGAGACCCTAGTCCTCCCCGCCTGGGACGCAGGGAATCAGGGGGGGAGAGAGGGGGTAGGCATCCTGGTTCCGCATCCTCCATTCCCGACACTGAGGGAGGTGCTGCGGGAGCAGGGACTTTCCTGAGCAGCAGAAGATTCTGGGAAATCAGAGACAGCTAAGGGCGGGGCTGACGCCAGGCCTCCCTCTTCTCCCCTCCCCGAGCCCCTGCTGGTTCCTCCAGGAGGCCCTCCTCCAACTGTTCCTCCTCCCACAGGCCGTGCCCTCCACCCTCAGACCCTCCAACCCTCCGACTCTATCAGAATTCACCTCCACCCTCAGCTCCCCTCCCCCCCCCCAGCCCCCAGCTCTCTCCTCCTCCCTCAGAGCCTCTGTCCTCACTGGGTCCTCCTGACCTTCTCAGACCGTACCTCCTTCCTCAGACCCTCTCCCCTCCTTATACCATTTTATTTCTCTCTCAGACCTGTCTTTCTCCTTCAGGTCCTCCTCCCGCAGACTCTTTATCCCTCATCCATCCTCAGACTGGGCACCCCCTCTCCCTCAGCCCTTCCAAGCCCCACTCTGGGCAACACACAGATGTCCCCCTTCCCAGGCCTGCCTGGGCCCAGAGCCACTGCTCCCCCTGCCCCAGGATGCTCGGAGAGGGAGGACCCTGGGGGCCTTCCAACCCTACCTCCTAGGGTCACCCCCTTGATGTGCCCAGTCCCTCTGCGGCTCAGCTTCCCGTTTCTCTACTGTGGGGTCATGCTCTGCACCCCACCCCTCTCCTGCGTCTGAAAGTCCCCAGAGATGAAGGCTGGGTGGGCAGTGCCAACAGCATCCGGACTTCCGATCTCTCCTCTTGCTGTCGCCCAAACAACACGGAGAGGCAGGGGTTGGCATCAGCCCATTTGCCAGAACAGGCTGAGTCTCAGGAGGACTGACTGTCCGAAGTCCCAGGGAAGCGGGGGTGGAGGTGGCATTTGAACTCGGGTCTTGCCCGGAGATGTTTCCCCATTACAGGGAGTGAGGGGGCGATCCAGAGAGAGGAAGAATGAGGTTAAGTCCCTTCTTGGGGACCAGGGCCCCGCACCCAATTTCGGGGTCCCAGAGAGAGGCTGCCTGGGGGACAGATATACAGACAAATATCAGGAGACAAAAAGAGACAGCGCAGGCCGCAGACAGCGAGAGGGAGGCCAGGGATGAGGGACAGAGCTGCAGAGATGTGGGGAGACGCACTGAGAGGCGCTGCGTGCCGCCTGACAGGTCCGGGGTGTAGCCCCCATTCCCTCGCCCCCCTAAGCCCCAAAGCCTCCCCCTCGGTCTGCTGGAGCTCAGTGACCCGGACTCAACCCCAGCGACCGCCCCGCCCCCAGGGAAATCCGGGAAAGCCCCGAGCCGCCGGGGCCCCGCCCTGGGGTGGGGAGAAGGGCAGCAGGGGAGGGGCCCGGGGAGAGCCCGCCTCCCCCCGCCCCCCCAGATCCAGCCGGCCTGAGTCACGTCCCCCAACCCGCCCGGCCTGTTCCTCACTCATCTACCCCGCCCGACCCGGGAGGGGGGCGTGGGGAGAAGGGGAAGCCGGACACCCCCACCCCCCGCACACACACACACACCCTGAACTTTGGTCGATCCGAGTCTGGTCTGCGCCTCTTGCTCCCTCTCGTCTCTCCCTTCCTCGGTCTCTCACGATCTCTAAGCCTCTGTTCCACGTCTGTTTCTCTCTGTTTTCAGGATTCCCGGTGCCTGGCGGCACGCGCTGGGTGCAGGAACCCCGCGGGGAGAGACACAATCCATGTCCCTTTGAGCGCCCACAGCGCGGCCCCCCTTCCCCAGCGCGGTCCCCCGCCCCCAGCACGGTCCAGACCCTCGGCGGGGAGGCACGGGGGGCGGGAGTGGGGGGCAGGGGGGCAGTGCAGGCATCTGCCCGGCCCGGCCCGGCCCGGCCCCGGGTGCGCCCTTTCGCTCTCACAGAGGAAACGGCCCAGAGAGGGGAAGTGCGTGGTCAAGGTCACCGGGCGAGGAAATGGGAGTCAGGACTCGAACCCGCGCCCTGACGATCCCAGGGAGTCATGGAATTGCTTCCCCTGGGGAGAGACAGGGAAGCAGACAGAACTCCAGGGGCAAAAAGATCGTAGATGAAAAGAGACAGGACAGACAGAGATAGAGGTAGAGACACAGACAGAAACAGAGAGAGACCCGGAGACATCTCTCCGAGAGAGATGGAGACATAGCCCGACAGGCAAACACCGAGACGCGACAGCGAGAGGCCCGCCGCCGCAGGGGTGGGGACCCCCACCCCCCACCCCGACCCCGCCTCCTCCCCACCCCCACCCCCACCCCCTCCGAGCCGCGGCCCAGCCGCCCGGGGCGCCGCGGGGCCAAGAGGGGCGGGCGCGGGGCGAGGCGCAGGCGGGGCGCGCGGCCGACGGCTCCGCGGGGCCACGGGAGCGGCACCCGGTCCAGGAAACCCCGGGAGCGGACGGGTGGCCCCGGGGGAAGAGGGGGGGCTGGGGGCGTGGAGGCGGGCTGCCGGCACCGCCCCGGCCGACAAAAGTCCCTTCAGTTCAGCCGGCGGCAGGGGAAGTCCCGGCGCCTGGCTCAACCTCCCTCGGTGCCGCCGAGCCGAGCCGCGCTCCGGCCGCCCGCTCGGCCGCCGTCCCCGGCGGCCCCATGCCCCGATGCCCCACGGGGGCCATGGACGAGGGGCCCGTGGACCTGCGCACCCGGCCCAAGGCCGCGGGGCTCCCCGGCGCCGCGCTGCCGCTGCGTAAGCGCCCCCTGCGCGCGCCCTCCCCGGAGCCCGCCGCCCCCCGCTGCGCCGCGGGCCCCTTGGCCACCCCGGAGCCCCAGCTCGGCGGCTCCAGCGCGCCCGCCGCCCCAGCGTCGCGCCACGGCCTGGCCCGGCCAGAGGCCCTTTACTACCAGGGTGAGTGTCTCCCTCTGGTCAAGGTCGGGTTGGGGGCCGGACAGGGCACTGGGTCACCGGAGCCGGAGCCGGGGCGCATAGCTCAGACGCAAGCACAGGGGGTTCCTGGGAGCCGAGGGGGCAGGGGGAGAACCCAAGGTGCCCAAGCTCAGATATGGGGCTCCTGGGTCCCTGGGATACAGACATGGAAGCATCAGGGAGCGGTGCCTTGGGACAGATATGGGGGTCCCAGGAAGCTGGGTGCAGGGGGCCTGCGGGACAGAGCCTAGGGTCTGAACGCGACAGATATGGGGACCCAGGGGACATGCCCAGCAGTACAGATTTGGGGTCTCGGGGGAATCGAGGGGCAGAGCCTGAAGTCTCAGGAGCACAGAATTACAAACTCTTAAGACCCCAGGTCTCCACCCCCAGGGTTTTGAGGAATCAGTGCTCAGGCCCAAGACACTGAGGTTCTTGGCATCCAGATGTGTGGGGTCAAAGGAAGTCACGGGAATAGAGGCTGGGTTCTGAGGAGGCGGATATTAGGGATCCCAGGACGTCAAAATCTCAGGAACCAAGACACCCGGGACTTGGGGGATCAGGAGAACAGAGTCAGAGTTCTGAGCGCCCCAATGTCTGGGGTTAGAGAGAGCCAAAGAAACAGACCTGGGGGTCCTGATGAACCAGCAGGACAGGGGCCCAGGGCGCTGGGCACCCAGTTATGTGTGTTCACCATGGATCAGGGTTTCATCCGGCGTCACAAGACCAGGCGGTGTTAGAGGGCTTGGGGCTGAGGATTCTAATAATAGGGGACAGGACCAAGAAAATCTGGGACTCAAGAATTTGGGGCCAGGATGAAGGATTCAGGGATCTTCAGAAGGCCTCAGGGCACCAAAGTCTGGCATTGGAGATACAGGGACCAGGAAACTTGGGGGCGTTCAGGACTCCCAGCGATGAGGAGATGACAGAGGAGGCCAAACGCCATTCTCCCCATCCTGACTCCATCCCTGATCTCAAGGAAGGGGCACCCCCTGCCACAGCTGTGCTCACCTCGCCATCCCCAAGTGACCCCCAAAGTGGCAAAGCCCATGTTTAGTGCCTCCAAACCTTTGCCCAGTGTCTGCACCTCCCACCCCATTAGGGTACAGCCTCTAGTTGTGCATCAGGCCTGCTACTACCCCCCATTTCCCATTCCCCAGGTAAGAACCCAGGCCTCAGTTTTCCCATCTATGTGCTGGGTAGATAGGGATTTCCCTGCTGCCAAGGTCCCCCTTCCGACCGACCGTGTGATCTGAACAGGCTTCCACAGGCTTCTGGTATCACCTTCTCTCACCTTCTGACCCACCCCTCTCCCCAAACACTCTAGGCAGTCACCCCACACTCAGCACTTCAACCTGTCTTTACCTCCCTCAGCCACAAATTCACTCAGCAAACAGGCCCTGAGGACCCCCTGCTGGGTGATAAGGGGGTTCAGTCCTTGAGGGACTTTCTGCCTAGCAGGAGAGGAGAGTCAAAAACATGGAAAGTGACAACAAGGCCAGTGTGGCTCAGTGGTTGCGCAGGGACCTCTGAACCAGGAGGTCATGGTTCGATTCCCGGGTTGCAATCCCCAGTGGGGGACGTGCAGGAGGTAGCCGATCGCCGATCAATGATTCTCTCTCATCATTGATGTTCCTATCTCTCCCTCTCCTTTCCTCTCTGAAATCAATTAAAAAATATATATTTTTTAAAATGACAATGAGAGTGACCAGGGTTGGGGGACACGGGCTGAGTGGGGGAAGCTGTGGGAGCCCGGAGGAGGGACATGGAAAGGGGCTTTGTCTTGAGCCTTCTGGACCCAGAAAGAGATGCAAGAGGGGCCTGGGGAAAAGGGCAGGTGGGCACTGCAGGAGCAAAGGCCTGGAGGTGGGCCGAGGGCTAGGCGGTCTGTGGGCTTGGCCTCACCCATGTCTTTTCTCTGCCCAGGACCCTTACTGCCTCTGTACCCCACCCCAACCATGGGCTCCCCCTTTCCTCTGCTGGGCCTGCCTCCGCCCCTGTACCCCATGATGTGCTCACTGGAACACCCTCTGTCAGCCGACATCGCCGTGGCCACCCGCGCAGATGAGGACGGAGACACGTGAGTACTAGTCCCCCATTGATGGGGAGTGGGAATGGGGAAGCCAGCTCTCCCGCTTCACCCACCACAACACAGGGGCACTCAGCCAGGCCTCTCTAGTTAACCCCATCCCCTCCTGGAGCCTCAGTTTCCTCTTCTGAAAAATGGGCGCCCTGAGAGCGCTTACCTCCTAGGACCTATTTTGGAGTAAGGGGCTTCAAACTTGTTATCACACTCCAACAATGAGAAAGGCATTTCATTGGTTGATTTATTATATGAATTATGCATGCTAAGCTCCTAGTACCGAGCATGGTAGGTGATGAGTGCTCAATAGGTACTAATTAACATTATTGTTGTTATTTTATATTGAAAACTCAGCACACACACATATAAACCAGAAATAAAAAATCGCACCAAACAAAACCATACCCTCACTACGTGGGATCTGCTGTAGTGTTTTCTATTCTAGTGTGTTTCTCATTGTTTCATGGTCACAACCCACTAAATTATTTTCACGATCCCTTAAACCGATTCCACCAATGCCATGGTCTTGTCACCGGCAGTCTGAAGAACCTCTTCTTGAAGCTGCTGAGAAATCCCACACGGAAGGGTTTAGCCCTCTGCACACTTGACCATCAGGCTCCTAATTCCATTGACCTCCGTTTGAATCTCGGCTAGTCACTTTCTCACCCCTCCCTGCCTCAGTTCCCCCCTGAAAAACAGGAACCATAAGTGTGCAGGAGTCTGTGAGGCAAACGAGATGGTTTCTGTATAGCGCTTCTCTGGGAATAGGTTTGGGGACTGCAAACCACAGGTAGACACGGATTGACAAGCCTATTTCTGCAGGGAAGTGGGGGTGGGGAGACCTCCACTGCTGGCCCACTGCTGGATGTGAGGCGACCTCAGGTCCCTGAGCCTTAGTGTTTCTATCGGGAAACCCACAGCTCATAATAGCACCGATCCCAGCGAGGATTCAGTGCAACGATGAACATCCATATAGTGCAGGGAACGGGGCCCAGCGCACAGTAGGTGCTCAATACACGTGGGTGGGTGTTGTTGGAACAGAGCTCCCCAGGCAGTGTGGGCCCCGGTGTGCACCCAAGCGGGAGAAAGTGTCTGAGTTATATAAAGGACTCGATAAAAAGCTCGTTTCCTCCTCTGGCTACCTCCGGGGTCGTCTGTGAAATGGATTTAACGCGTATCTGCCCCCAGGGGCGAGTTGTTTGTAGCCTGTGCAAGCAGGGTGCAGGAGGAGACCTAGCACGCCAGGCTGTAGCCCCGCGCCCCGCCCGCCCTCCCCCGCTCTCTCACTCTCCCGCCTCTCTCCCCTCTCCCCCAAAGCAAACACTTCTGCCTCAGCTGCTGGTCCGGGGAAATCCCTTCCCGCAGAACCTGACCGCAGCCCAGCTGCTCTGCCTCCCCCACGTCAGCACCCGTCACTCACTCGCAGCCTCCCCCTCCCGGCGCTCCCTCTAACCTTAACCCCTTCCGCTGGGGCCAGGCTTTACCGGAATGGGCAGCTGGCACAGCCTGGGGGCGGGGGGGGGGGTAGAGGACACGCTAAGGCTGGGCCCCCAAAGCTGCAAGGCTTGGTCGGGAGGCTAGACTTAGAGGGACTCAGGGAGCAAGAATCTCAGGGCTTCTGGACCCCCACGAGGTCAGGCACTGGCAAGGAAAATCTGGGTCTGGGGGCGCTGGGGGGAGACGAGCACTGAGCCCCAGAGAGCAGAGCTGGGGGCGTCGCATTCCTGGATCTCTGGTGCGGAAAGGAACAGGATGCAGGGCAGCCAGGGCATCTAGAGAGGGACTGGGAAGTCCGATCCGCCAAGGGGTAAGGGTCCCAGGAGACTTTGAGGTGGATGCTCGGATGAGGGGGGACAAGAAGCCATCTGGAGTCTGCGGCGTACCAGGGGGGCCTCCAGGCTGGAGACTTGGGGTCTTTCCCCCCCCTCGCGCCCCGCAGACAAGCGAGGTCTCTTTGGCTTGGGCTTCCCCCTCCTTTACCCCATTCGAGGATGGAAGTCGGGGCGCCGGGGGAGGGGGCGGGTGGCCCCGGTAGATCCCCGGCGGCTCAGGCTTCCCTCCCCCGGGAGCAGGAAGCGGAGCCCCGCCCAGCAGACCTGTTACTGGAAGTCCGAGGGCAGGGCCGCCCCTCCCGTCCCCACTTCCTCCAGCCCCGCCCCACCCCCTGCGGCCCGCGCGTTTATGGGAACTCAGGCCTGGACGGTTTCTCTGAAATCATTCGCTCCCTCTGCCCTCACTTAACCCCGCCCGCGCGGAGAGGGACGGGGGCGGAGGGGGCGGGGGGTGCGTACCGAGAGAAGCGGGGGAGGAAGGGACCCCTTCCCAGGAGGCCCAGGTCCAACCCCTCCCCAAGATTTTTTTTTTTAATTGGGGTTTCAAGGATTAGGGTCCAGGTTCCGCGTTCCTCCTGCATCATCTCCCCCTGGGAGGTGGATGATACTTCACAAAAGAGAAAACCGAGGCTCAGAAGGGCCACGTGCCTTTGCCTTAGCACACGCAGCTAGGGAGGACACCCCCATTTGCGATCCTGGCCTCCTTAGCCCCCGCAAAGCCCTCTGGGATGCTGAGTGTCTCCATCCCCAGCCAAGCACCTAGGGACCTGGTCCAGGATGCACATTGTCCAGCTGGGAGCAGTTGGTCAGTAACTGGACTTGGAAAGGTTGTGTGGACTGCGTACTTGCAGTCAGCCTTGGGGCCTAAGTGCCAATGTCCCCGACCCTGAGCGAGTAGGTGAAGGCCCATGCACAGTCATCCCAGATTGCCCTCCGCTTGGATTGGCATTGCAGGTTGGGGGCCCTGGGAAGCTGGCAGAAAGCTTATGGGCTGGGCCCGGGGAGAAGTCGAGCTGCTGTGCGTCCCACAGGGGAGGTGGCAGCTGGAGTGGCCTTCGAAGTTGAGGCCAGAAGGCCGGGCCCTTTATGCCAGACATTGTGTCCCTCTGGATGGTGGCTGCTCCCCTCGTGACCGGGCAAACAGTGCTCCTGGGCAGAGGGTAATTCCCAGAGAAAGCGGAGAGCTGATAGCCTTCCCAGAAGCTGCGGGAATGAGCCCTTCCGTTGCACAGCCCAAACTCCAGAGCAATGACCCATCCCACTTCCCTTTGGGGCAAGACTTTCTCCACTCTTTTCTCCGCTGAATGGGATGTGGAGTCACAACCGATGGAGACTTTACTGGCATCTAGTTCATCCCTGCTCATTTCACAGACGAGAAAACTGTGGCCCCAAAGGGGTGGGAACGTGGTCACAGGCTTCGAGGATGGCCAGGGATCATTGGGATGGATTCATTTATTCAGCGCATGTTCAGAGAGTACCTGCTCAGCCCTAGGCACTGCCCTAGGCACTGGGCAGTGGCCGAAGCTACAAAACACCCTGTCCTGGTGGAGTTAACCTTGGGGGGGGGGGGGGGGGAGTGGGATTCAGACAGGAAACAAGTAAACTGCATAAGGTCAAGTGGAGAGAAGTTAAGCAGGGTAAGGAGGAGGAGGAGGGAGCCGATGCCATTCCATTTTGGCAGAGGCCTGCAGGTACGTGGCAGAAGCGTGTTCCAGGCCGAGGGAACAGCCAGTGCTAAGGCCCCGGGAGGCAAGCATGCTTGTTATGTTTGAGTAACAGCAAGGAGGCCAGTGGTCAGAGCCGAATGAGGAGAGCAGATGGAGAGGAGGTCAAAAGGGTTGAAGAGCGGGAGACAAGATCACTCAAGGCCTGTGGGTCATGTGAGGACTTGGCCTTGAGGGTTCTGAGCCGAAGTGGGGGGCGCATGCCTTGACGTGGGGTCTAACAGGGTCCCTCTGGCTGCTACGTGGGGGACAGACAGTAGGCCATGGTGGAAGCGGTGAAGCCAGTGAGGAGGAGACGGTCCAGGATGATGGGGGCTGAGTCAGGATGAAGGGAGTAGGGGTGGGAGGAGTGACTGGATTCTGGAGATATTTCCAAAGTATCAGCACATATTGGAGAAAGCGCTGCTAAGAGCATGGGGGTGAGAGGTGACCGGCCCCTAATGTCTGTGACCCTCACCCCCAGGCCACTCCACATTGCCGTGGTGCAGGGCAATCTGCCAGCTGTGCATCGACTCGTCAGCCTCTTCCAGCATGGGGGCCGGGAGCTGGACATCTACAACAACCTCAGGCAGGTGAGGCTGGGGCCTGGGGCCTGGACTCCAGGGTCTGAGGGAGGAGGGGCTGGGGGCCTGGATTCATGGGTCTGAGGGAGGAGGGGCTCCAGATTTGTGGCTCCTGAGGAAGACTGCAGCTGGGGGTGAGGACTGGGAAATTCTGAGGGAGGCAGGACTAGGACCAGGGCAGAGCACACACGGATCCCTCACAGACTCTGTTCCCCAGACGCCGCTACACCTGGCTGTGATCACCACTTTGCCGTCTGTGGTCCGGCTACTGGTGATGGCCGGTGCCAGCCCCATGGCCCTGGACCGCCATGGCCAGACAGCAGCCCACTTGGCGTGTGAGCACCGCAGCCCGACCTGCCTGCGAGCCCTGCTGGACAGCGCGGCCCCGGGCACAGTGGACCTGGAGGCCCGCAATTATGACGGTGAGTACGGGCTCGGGCGCAGGGTGGGGCTGTCTGGCAGGTCCTGGCGGCCTTCTGGAACCGCAAAGTCCCAGGCCCGTGCTTGACGGAACCTCCCTCGCCTTTAGGGCTCACTGCCCTGCACGTGGCCGTGAACACCGAGTGCCACGAAGCGGTGCTGCTCTTGCTGGAGCGTGGCGCGGACATCGACGCGGTGGTGAGCGAGGGAGCGAGGGCCAGGGATGCGGCCGGGAGGAGCGGGGCCCACAGAGGGCGGGGCTGCGTGGGGGAGCACCTGCGTGGGCCGGTGGGGCTTGAGGCCTCCGTCCCGCTTGAGCGGTGGGGATGCGGACCGCCAGCTGTTGGGTCAGAGCTCGGAGCGACTCAAGGGCCTTCCCTCCCCGCCGCAGGACATTAAGAGCGGCCGCTCCCCACTCATCCACGCCGTGGAAAACAACAGCCTGAGCGTGGTGCAGCTGCTGCTGCAGGTGGGTGCGCCCTGCCCGCGGCCTCCCCCACCCTTACCCGCCCCCTCCCGCACCAACCCGCCATCGCCCCCTTTGGGTCCAGATCCGACCCTTCCTTCAAGGCCTCGTTCTGGCCGCCCTAAGACTTTACCCCCAGGCTGCGGACTCTTCCGGGGCGCCCTCTGCTATTCCACCCCCCGCCCCCGAACGGCCCAAGCTCCGCCCAGCGAGAGCCTAGCAGGCCCGGTCCAGCGCTGTCCCGCGCAGACCCAGCCCCTTCCCCTCTCTGACTCCGCCCCGACTTCGGCCAGACCCGGAGTCTAGCGCGGTTTGATTCGGCGCCGCACGCCTAGTCCCGCGCTGACCCGCCGGGGATTCTAGCTCCCATCCTCCTCTCCATCACCAGCCCGCGGGTGGTCCAGCCCCGGGCTCTGGCCCCGCCCCTCCCTCTGGCCCCGCCCCCGTCGCCCTGGGTCCGGGCGCGGATGGTCCTGACCCGGGCTCTGGCCCCGCCCTCCACGTGGCCCCGCCCCCTTCACCCTGGGTCCGGGCGCGGGTGGTCCTGATCCGGGCTCTGGCCCCGCCCCCATCGCCCTGGGTCCGGGCGCGGATGGTCCTGACCCGGGCTCTGGCCCCGCCCTCCACGTGGCCCCGCCCCCTTCACCCTGGGTCCGGGCGCGGGTGGTCCTGATCCGGGCTCTGGCCCCGCCCCCTTCACCCTGGGTCCGGGCGCGGATGGTCCTGACCCGGGCTCTGGCCCCGCCCTCCACGTGGCCCCGCTCCCTTCACCCTGGGTCCGGGCGCGGGTGGTCCTGATCCGGGCTCTGGCCCCGCCCCCATCGCCCTGGGTCCGGGCGCGGGTGGTCCTGATCCGGGCTCTGGCCCCGCCCCCATCGCCCTGGGTCCGGGCGCGGGCTGGTCCTGACCCGCCCCTCCACCCCGCAGCACGGCGCCAACGTGAACGCGCAGATGTACTCGGGCAGCTCGGCGCTGCACTCGGCGTCGGGCCGCGGGCTCCTGCCGCTGGTGCGCACGCTGGTCCGCAGCGGCGCCGACAGCAGCCTCAAGAACTGTCACAACGACACGCCGCTCATGGTGGCGCGCAGCCGCCGGGTGAGTGTGCGCGGTGGCGGGGTGCGGGGCTGGGGGGACAGACCCAGGGGTGTGCGTGTGCGTCTGTGCCCAGGCGTGGAGCGCAGAGGGTGGCTGTGAGGTCTAGACAGGAGGAGAGCCTGAGGCACCAAGAAAGGAGGCAACGTGCCCACCTTCACCTGCTGCTGTGCTCGCTGACAGACCCTTGAGCAAGCGGAAGTGGAGGGAGGGGGTGGCCTGGTGGTGACCCCCATCTTCCTGCAGGTCATTGACATCCTGAGGGGGAAGGCCACGCGGCCTGCGCCTGCGTCACAGCCAGAGCCCTCCCCTGACCGGAGTGCCACCACCTCCCCCGAGAGCAGCAGCCGCCTCAGCTCCAATGGTGAGAAACCAGCTCCAGCCCCAGCTCCCTCCTTCCTCCAGACCTTCCAGACCCGGCGCCCCTCCGAATCCAGGAGTTGGGACCCCGACCCCCTTCTCTCTGGATCTAGTCGCACTGCCCTCACCCGCCTTCTCTCTTCTTCCCACAGGTCTTCTCTCTGCATCACCATCCTCCTCGCCTTCCCAGTCTCCTCCCAAGGATCCCCTTGGATTTCCCATGGCTCCCCCCAATTTCTTCCTCTCTCCCTCATCTCCACCTGCCTTCCTGCCCTTTGTCGGGGTCCTCCAAGCCCCTGGCCGGCCGGTGCCTCCCCCGCCAGCTCCAGGAGGCAGCTGAGAGAAATGGGGGGGCAGATCTTGGACTCATGAGGAGGGACCTCCCTGCCCTTGTGGAGTCAGCCCTCCTGGAAACTGTGAAGATCTCACTCTGCCCCCCCCCCCATCTTCGAACCAGGATTTGCACATGCATTTGCCCCCTCTTTTGAGCACATATATCCCCCCACCTCGTCTTCCGTCTTCCGCCCAGGACTCTTTCCCCTGTTCTCCTCAGGCACCAATCTCCTGTCTGGAATCCCACTCAATCATGTATTTCCTTCTCCTCTCTCAGAGCTGGTGGAACCAGGGAACAGCTGCTCCCTCTGCCCTCCGCCCATGAGGAGGGAGAGATGGGCTGCAGCGGGGCACTTATAACGATGTAAATTATTAGGCATTTTTGGTTGGATTTCTTTTGTAATAAACTATTTTTGTAACATATCCCTGGCTTGGCTGGACCGCTTTCACGAGGGGGTCTGGAGAAGTGTGTTTGTGTGTGCACCTACCTGAAAGCCGTACCCCGCTGGCTCCACGAGTGACCTGTGAGTCTCAGAAGGGTGATGGCCTGTGTGAGTGACTCTAGGATTTCCGGCGTGTTCAGATGTTCTGTCATTGTGTCACTGAGCCATTGTTTTTGGGGATGACCGAATGTGTGACATTTTTCCAGGAGACTTTGTCACATTCCACTGTGACCCGGGGTGTGTGTGTTTCGAGCACCACAGATGACTGGTGTGTGACACTGCGGTTGTCTCTGTGGCATTTGTGAGACCTGCGGTCGTCGTATGATTGTTTCTGTGTGCCTGCCTCTCTTGGTGTGTCACATTTACTCAGTGGCTCTAGGCCCTGAGAATACAATGTCTGTGTCTTGACTCTGTGGACACATCTCTTGTGAATCAAGCATTCCTTTCCTGTTACCACGCTAACAAAGCACCACAATTAAGTGGCTTAAAACAACACAAGTGTATTGTCTTATACTCCTGGAGGTCAGAAGTGTAAAATCAGCCCAGCAGGTGTGGCTCAGTGGTTCCGTGTCGACCCAGGAACCAGGAGGTCCCTGGTTCAATTCCTGGTCAGGGCACATGCCCAGGTTGCGGGCTAGACCCCCAGTAGGGGGCGTGCAGGAGGCAGCCGATGGATGATGTTTCTCTCTCATTGATGTTTCTATCTGTCTCTCTCCCTTCCTCTTTCTCTAAAAATCAATAAAGACATATTAAATAAAATAAAAAAGAAGTATAAAATCAGTTTCACTGGGCCAAGGTGTCCGCAGGGCTGGTTCCTTCGGGCGGCTCTAGGGGAGGATCCGTTCTCTTGCATTCTCCAGCTCCTAGAGGTTGGCCTGCATTCCTTGGCTCCTGGCCCCTTCCTTGTGTCTGCAACCTTTTGCTTCCATCTGTGCATCTACTCTAATCTCCTGCCTTCCTCTTAGGAGGATCCTGTGATTACATTGGACTCAGGATAATCTCCATCTCAAGGTCCTTAACCTCATCCCGTCTGTAAAGTCCCTTTGCCGCGTAAAATGACATCACAGATTCCAGGGACTAGGACGAGGAGGAGATCGTTAGGAGCCTTGATTCAGCTGACCCCAGGTTCAATCAGAATCAGCGTTGCTAGGAGATTGGTGTATGGATAAGAAATTTGCTACAGGAATTGACTGATCTTCAGGAAGGGAAGATGGGTGTGCAGTGGGGACAGCAGGGACAAGTGGAACCCCTGAGGAAGGGCTGGAGCTCCAACAGCCCCCACTACCTCTGGCCTTGACGAAAGGGCTGTTCTTCCAGAGAAGCTGATGACCTTGGTCCATTGTATAGGTCTTCATGAGTGATCATGTGTTTCTGAGTAATGGTAAGTGCTGCTTTTCTTTTTCTTTTCTTTTAATATATTTTATTGACTTTTTACAAAGAGGAAGGAAGAGGGACAGAGAGTCAGAAACCTCCATGAGAGAGAAACATCGATCAGCTGCCTCCTGCACACCCCAACCAAGGCACATGCCCCTGACCGGAATCCAACCAGGGACCCTTCAGTCCGCAGGCCGACGCTCCATCCACTGAGCCAAACTGGTCTCGGCTGTTTTTCTTTTTTTTTAATATTGTTTCTTACTGATTTCAGAGAGGGAGAGAGAGAGGAACATCAATGATGAGAGAGGATCATTGATCGGCTGCCTCCCGCACGCCCCCTACTGGAGACCGAGTAGCCCACAACTGGGGCATGTGCCCTTGACCAGAATCGAAACCCAGAGAACACTGCTTTCTGTCTGCAGGCGGATGATCTATATCCACTGAGCCAAACCAGCTAGGACTGTGCTGTTTTTCCTTAGTCTGGGGACCTGGCTGGGCCCTGGGATCTTCATAAGACCTGGCACTTGTGAACATTCCTGCTGCCATGACTCCTACCACATGTTGTATCTGTGGGGCCAACTGCCTTAACACCTTCCTGGAAGGCACTGCTGGGTTCGTGAATGGCTGGGTGTACATATGTGTGTGTGAACGCATGTACACACACCCATGCACGCCCACTTCCGGGTCAGCTCTGGGCGACCTGTACTCTCCTGACTTCAATGTGTTTGTGACCATGTTGCTGAGTTTCTGACCTTGTCTCTGGGCTATGGTGTCCCTAGAGCCGCTGACTTGGAAGGTATATTGGCTTAACAACCGCTAACTTGGTGACTTAAAACAGAAATGTATTCTCTCACAGTTCTGGAAGCCAGACGTCTAAAATCAAGGTATGGGCAGGGCCACACTCTCTCCAATGGTTCTAGGGGGGAACTTTATTTATTTATTTATCTATCTATCTATTTACTAGAGGCCTGGTGCACGGATTCGTGCACCGGTGGGGTCCCTCGGCCTGGCCTGTGGGGATTGGGCTGAAACCGGCTCTCCGACATCCCTCAAGGGGTCCCGGATTGCAAGAGGGTGCAGGCTAGGCTGAGGGACCCCCACCAGTGCATGATCGGGGCTGGGGAGGGACTGCAGGAGGGCTCCACCACATGTCCTATCCACCGAACCCCAGCAGCAAGCTAACCTACCGGTTGGAGCATCTGCCCCCTGGTGGTCAGTGTACATCATAGCGAGTGGTCAAACAGTCGGACACTTAGCATATTAGGCTTTTATTACATAGGATATTTTTTTTAATTTTTTTAAAAATATATTTTATTTATTTTTCACAGAGAGGAAGGGAGAGAGACAGAGAGCCAGAAACATCGATGAGAGAGAAACATCGATCAGCTGCCCTCTGCACACCCCCTACTGGGGATGTGCCCGCAACCAAGGCACATGCCCCCGACTGGAATCGAACCCGGGACCCCTCAGTCCGCAGGCCAACACTCTATCCACTGAGCCAAACCGGTCCCGGCACATAGGATATTTTTTTTAAATATACATTTTATTAATTTTTTACAGAGAGGAAGGGAGGGGGATAGAGAGTTAGAAACATCGATGAGTGAGAAACATTGATCAGCTGCCTCCTGCACACCCCCTACTGGGGATGTGCCCGCAGCCAAGGTACGTGCCCTTGACCGGAATCAAACCTGGGACCCTTCAGTCCGCAGACCGACGCTCTATCCACTGAGCCAATCCCGTTAGGGCTACATAGGATATTTCTAATCCTCACCGTAGGATATGGTTTTATTGATTTTCAGAGAGAGAGAGAAACATCAACATGAGAGAGAAACATCAATCCGTTGCCTCCTGCACATACCCTGATTGGGGATCGAACTTGCAACCTAGGTTTGTGCCTTGCCCAGGAATTGAACCCAAAATTTTTTGGTGTACTCCACCCAACAGAGCCACCCAGCCAAGGCTAGGAAGAATTCTTCCTCGCCTCTTCCCGCTTCTGGTGGCTCCAGCCACTTCTCAGCCTGTGGCTGCATCTCTCCAAGCTGTCTCCATCTTCACACAGCCTTCTCCTCTGTGTCTTTGTCTTCTCTTCTGTCTCTGATGATGGCACTTGTCATTGGGTTTAGGGCCCACAAGAGTAATTCAGGGTGCTTATCTTTTTTCTTTTTTAGTTTTAGAAAAAAGAATGGAGAGGGAAGGAGGGAGGGAGAGAGAGAGAGAGAGAGAGAGAGAGAGAGAGAGAGAGAGAGAGACCAAAGTGAGAGTGAAATATCAATTGGTTGCCTTTTGCAGGAGCCCCAGGGATTGAACCAGAAACCTGGGTATTGCCTTGATGGGGAATCGAACCCACAGCCTTTTGGTGTACAGGATAATGCTTCAACCAAACTGAACCACACCGGCCAGGGCAAGATCCTTTTATATATATATATATATATATATATATATATATATATATATATATATGTATATGCTTTTTAATTGATTTCAGAGAGGAGGGGAGAGGGAGAGACAGAAACATCAATGATGAGAGAATCATTGATCGGCTGCCTCCTGCACGCCCCACACTGGGACCAAGCCCACAACTCGGGCATGTGCCCTGATCTGGAATCCAGCCGTGACCTCCTGGTTCATAGGTCGACACTCAACCACTGAGCCACACCGGCTGGGCAAGATCCTTCTCTTAATTACATCTGCAAAGACCCTTTTCCAAATGAGGTTACATTCACAGGTTCCAGGGACATATCTTTGTGGGGGGCCACCATTCAACCCACTGCAGTGTTGGGCCCTGGAAGCAGCCGTGTGAGAACTCCCCACGCCATAGTCCCAGCACATGGGTACAGCCATGCGCAGTGACTGTCTCTCCAGCGGACCCTGAGCTCCAGGAGGCCAGGGCAGGGCCTCCTTCGACGCTGCTGCCCTTCCCACCGCAGCTAGCACACTGCCTGGCACGGAGCCGACCCACTCCCCACTGCGCGATGGGGTCTGCGATTCTTTGTGGTGTGTCCGGTGCCCTGTCACACTGTGTGACCAATTTGAGGCTGTGAACAGAAATGACCATGATTCCGTCCGTATTCCAGAGGAGAAAACGGAGGCTCAGAGAGAGCAAGCCTCCTGTCCAAATCTGCTGCCTTCAACTCCCATGTTCATACTCATGGGCCCTCTTGCCTCTCAGGAAGGTTGTGTGTGGCTGTATCTATTCTTTTCAGTGAGTGCATGTGAGAGTGCAAGCACACGCATGCGTGTGCTGCCGGAAATGGGTGTCAGTGACAGAAATGACACCCAGGTGCATCATTGAGAGCACAGGCCCTGGGGTCAGAGCTGTGTTCGAGTCCTGCCCTTCTGGTTCCTAGCTATGTGGCCTTGATCAGGTGACTCCCCAGCCCTGATCCTCAGTTTCCTCATCTATAAAAATAAGGGCACAATAATAGCCTTTAGCCCTAACCGGTTTGGCTCAGTGGATAGAGCATCAGCCTGTGAACTGAAAGGCCCAGGTTCGATTCCAGTCAAGGGCACATGCCCGGGTTGTGGGCAACGTGCAGGAGGCAGCTGATCTATGATTCTCATCATGCATGTTTCTATCTCTCTCTCCCTCTTCCCTCCTCTCTGAAATCAATAAAAATATATTTTAAAAAGTAATAATAGCCTTTACCTGGTAGTGTTGTTGTGAGGATTAAACTCCAATGTATTGTGTACAGTGCTTACAACAGGGCCTGGCTCTGAAAAAGAACTTGACACATAGGAATGGCTGTTTTTATCATCTTGGAATTGTTTCTGGAGGACATAGAGGAAAAGCAGTAGGGATGATGGGACCTATTCTTTGCTCTGATTGGAAATTTGGATAAAGAAGGCCTAGGCCGACGGGTGTTAGCTAGACTTTTTATCCTGCTGTCACAACAAAAACTAAAATATGTTGCGTCTTGAATGAGATGAAAGTTTATTTTTCTCTCATGTAAAGGCTTCATTCACAGCCAAGCCTAAAACAGTAGCTTGAGAATGTCAAATACCCACGCTTCTTCCACGGCGCTGTCTGCCTCACCGCATACTTCCACCAGGTGGCCCCACATGGCTGCTCCAGCTCCCGCCATCACATCCACATTCCACCTGCTGGGAAGAAGAAAAAAAGAAGGTCAATTCTATGTTCCTTTAAACCAGTGGTTCTCAACCTCCCTGATGCCGCGACCCTTTAATACAGTTCCTCATGTGGTGACCCCCAATTTCATTGTTACAAATTGAACATAATGAAAGCATAGTGATTCATCACAAAAACAATATGTGATTATATACGTGTTTTCCGATGGTCTTAGGCGACCCCTGTGAAAGAGTCGCTCGACCCCCAAAGGGGTCGTGACCCATAGGTTGAGAACCGCTGCTTTGAGGCCATAACCCAGAAGTCACACACATAACATTCTAGTAACTAGAATATAGTCACGTGGTGATGAGTATCGTGAGGGAGGCTGGGAAATGTAGTTTTATCTGGGTCACATGCACCCAGCTAAAATCCTGAAGTTCTGTTACAAAAGGAAGAGGGGAGATAGTTACAGAGGGACCACGGGGTATCCGTCCCACCAGGGCTCTGCTACCGAAGGGCTAGGTGACCTTAGGCAACAAGACTTTACTGCCCGGAGCCTGAGCTTCCTCATCTGTAAAACGGAAATAATATTCCACTCTGTGTTGGTGGGTGGGTGAGAACCCAATGAGACTGCAGGTGCCAAGTGTGTAGCACGTCAGGACCTGGCCATCATCGGCCTGGAATGTGTGTCAGGAGGGTCCTTGTACCGGTGGGTCCAGGCTGCGGGCGATGTGCTTCCTTGTGAGGAACTAACCCTGGGTTCAAGAGCTGAACCCAGCACTGCCCTTGGTGAAGTTACTTCTCTAAAACAAAGACTCTGGCTTCTCCACACGTGGAAATCCCCTCAGCCTCCCAACCTCGGGACTGAGGCTGTGCCCTCCACACCCATCTCCCTTCCCTTCCCCCGGAGAGAGACGGACTCCACTGAGGGGGTTCACATACAGGGTCTCCAGCCCCCCAGCCCTAGCACAGTCCAGCACCCATCCCTGAACCAAGGCCACCAAGGCAGGTCTCAGCAGTGATGCTCCTTGCTCTCTAGAGGCAGAAGTCATACTTTCAATCAGGAGGCCCCAGGCCTTGCTGCAAAGTTTCACTTGTTATCAGCACCCTGGGTAAACCCAGACATTCAGAGACTGTCTCTTCCAGGTGCATGCATGAAAGCTACCAAATGTGAGTGTGGACATGCTCAACTAAAAACATAAAAGTACATAAATAAATTTCAAGAGCATGAGAGCTGCACACAGCACATCTGCTGGTTAGATATGTTTGCAGACCCTCCTGTAAGCCTCCATTTTATTTTTAATGTATTTTTCTTGATTTCAGAGAGGAAGGGAGAGGGAGAGAGAGAGAGATAGAAACATCAATGATGAGAGAGAATCATTGATTGGCTGCCCCCTGCACGCCACCTACTGGGGATCAAGCCCACAACCCGGGCATGTGCCCTGACTGGACATTGAACCCGTGACCTCTCGGTTCCTCTGAGCCACACCCAGCTGGGCCTATTCTATTTTTTAAAAATATCTTTTTATTACCCTAGTCTACCTGGTTAGCTCAGTGGATAGAGCATCAGCCCTATCCAGTGAACGGTCCTGGGTTCGATTCCACTCAAGGGCATGTACCTTGGTTGCAGGATCAGAGCGTGGACGGGAGGTCACTAATATCTGTGTCTCTCTCACATCGATGATTCTCTCTCTCTGGAACGATATAGAGAAGATTAGCATGGCCCCTGTGCCAGGATGACACACAAATTCGGGAAGCGTTTCATATTTTAAGAAAAAAAAAAAGGACAGTTTGGGGCCCTAGCTGGTTTGGCTCAGTGGGTAGAGCGTCAGCCCGTGGACTGAAGGATGCCCCTGGGTTCGATTCCGGTCAAGACACATGCCCAGGTTCCAGGCCCCATCCCCAGTAGGGGGCCAGCAGAAGGGAGCCAATCGGTGATTCTCTCTCATCATTGATGTTTCAATCGCTCTCTCCCTCTCCCTCTCTGAAATCAATAAACATATATTTTGAAAAAAGGACAGTTTGGGGACAACTGGTGATTTGACTATAGATTGAGTTAGATGCTAGTACTAGTGTTGTATCACTGTTAAACGCCCTGCTTTTGATAACTGTGCTGTGTGAGAGAATGCCCACAAACGTGGAAATACACTAAGGGGCAAAATGTCTGAAACTTACTCTCGGATGGTCGGGGAGGTGGGGGAGAGAGAAAGAGCCAGCGATAAAGCAAACTGGTGAAGTGTTAACAATTGGTGAACCTGGATGAAGTTACCCAGAAAGCCTTGTCTTATTCTTGCAACTTTTCTGTAAGCTTCAAATGATTCCAAAAAGGAAAAAAAAATGATTGCAAATTAAAAGTCATGGTTGTAAGGCTTGTGTTTCTATGAGTATCTAGTCTGTGCTTGCATCTGTGGTCAGTTTGGGGAGTTGGGAGGGTGAATTTGCTGCATCAGACACTGCCTTGAGGTCTGACTAGGACCTTAGGGGGTGGTTAGATTTTGGGGGTGTGGCCAGAGTCTCAGAGGCGTGGTTGGGTTGAGAGGCAGGCCGAATCCAAGCTTCAGACCTCCGGGCGTGGCCAAATTCTCGGAGGTGTGGCCAGAGTCTGGGGCAAAGCCTGAGAAATTCTGTTCCCAAGGGAGGAGTTGTCTGTGCTTAGAGCGCCCTCTGGCGGCTACCCTGAGATCTGACCTGACTTTTATATATATATATTTTTTTTTATTGACATCAGAGAGGGAGAGAGAGATAGAAACATCAATGATGAGAGAGAATCCAACCATGACCTCCTAGTTCATAGGTCGATGCTCAACCACTGAGCCACACCAGCCAGAAAGAGCCCTGCCCTTTTAAAAAACAATTTTATAGAGATAATGCATATACCCAGCAATTTAACTATTTAAAGTGTACAATTTGCCCTAACGGTTTGGCTCAGTGGATAGAGCCTGCGGACTCAAGGTCCCAGGTTTGATTCCGGTCAAGAGCATGTACCTTGGTTGCAGGCACATCCCCAGTGCAGGGTGTGCAAGAGGCGGCTGATCGATGTTTCTCTCTCATTGATGTTTCTGACTCTCTATCCTTCTCCCTTCCTCTCTGTAAAAAAATCAATAAAAATATATTTTTTTAAAAAAGAAGAGTGATTTAAAAAAATAAGTAAATAAAAATAAAGTGTACAATTCCATGGTTTTAGTAAGATCAGGAGTTGTGCGATATCACCACAATCAATTTGAAAACATTTCTTCACCCAGCCCCCTTCAGCCTTAGGCAACCCCGAATATACTTTCATCTCTATAGATTTGCCTATGCTGGACATTTTACATAATCAAATCATATGACATGTGACTGGCTCCTTTCACTTAGCATCATGGTTTTGGGGTTCATTCGAATTTTAGCATGTTATCAGTAATTCATTGCTTTCAATGGCCAAATAATAGTCCATTGTATGGGTATACTGCATTTACTTTATCCCTTTATCAGTTGAACATTTAGGTGTTTTCACAAATCTTTGCATGGGTATATGTTTTCTATTCTCTAGGATATCTATACAGAGGAGGCTGGGTCATATGAAAATTCCATGTTTAACCTTCTGAGGAGCGGCCAGACTGTTCTCCGAAGCAGCGGTACCGTTTTACAGTCCCACCAGCAGGGTGCTGCCCACAGCCCCTCCACGACTTACTACCACAGCATCCTGGTGGGGGTGAGGTGGAGTCTCACTGTGGTTTGCATTTGCCTTTCCCTAACGGGTAATGATGCTGATATCTTTTCCTGTCATCCACTTCTTTTGTATCCACTATGCAACCCCATGAACTCTTAACCGTGTTGCCACATCTGAGCCAGCTTTTTAAAATGAAAACATTAATGATGTTGAAGTCCCAGGGTATCCTTCTCAGAGTCCATCCTTTTCCTGCTCCATATCCTGCATTTATTGCTCAGCATCACCACACATTTTCATACCCTTATCATATACAAATGTATCCCCAAATAATTTATAACACTGGTTTTGCAGGTTTTCAAACTTGGTATAAATGACTAGAGGCCCAGTGCATGAAATGCGTGCACTGGTAGAGTCCCTAGTGGCTGCCAGCTGCCGGCCGAGGCCTCCCTCCCTTCCCCCAGCCTGCCCCACCCCTTGGTCGAATACCTGTATGAACTCCTTGTCGAAGGGACAATTTGCATACTATGCTTTTATTATATAGGATACTGTACTGTGTTAATTCTTCTGCACTTTTTTTGTTTTGTATTAGTTCCCTAGGGCTGCTGTAACAAAGGACCACAAACTGAGTGAGTTAAACAACAGGAATTTGTACTCTCACAATTCTGGAGACTCGGAATCCAAAAATCAAGGTGTGGGCAGGGCCATGCTCCCTCTGATGGCTCCGGGGGAGGATCCTTCCTGGCCTCTTCCTGGTTCCTGGTGTTTGTCAGCAACCCTGGCATTCCAGGGCTTATAAACGCATTGCTCCAGTCTCTGCCTTCGTCATCACGTGGCTTCCCCTGTGAGCGTACCTGTGCTTGTGCCCAAATGTCCAGTCATATTGGGTTTGGGGTCCACCCTAATTCAATATGACCTCATCCAAACTTGGTGACACCTGCAAAAACTCTATTTCTAAATAAGGTCACATTCACAGGCTCCAGCGGACATGAATGGGTGGGGGTGGGGCACTATTCAACCCAGCACACTCACTCATCATGATGTTTTCACAATTCATGGTATTGATATGTGTGTCCATTCATTCATCCGAACGGCTGTGTGGGAGTCCTTTGTGAGAGCATATTCATCCTTTCTCCTGGCGAGGGCACCTCCCCTGTTTCCAGTTTTCTCCCTTTCCCAGAAGGCTGCAGTTAGCATCCTGGAACATGTCTCTTCGAGTTTCTTAGTTCAATATTTTTCAACCTGCCCAACAAGATCCATTAGCGGCTTGTGAAATCAATTTAGTGGGCTGCAAACAATTTTCCCTTTAATGAAATGGAATTAAATAGAATGAGAGATATTAGAACGCATGCGCACCGTCGGGGGAAGGCTCGCTTACCCTGGGTAACTCTTTCAGGTGCACAATGTCCTGATGTGAGCAAAAGTGTTTGCGAGCCACGTCTCTGAAGGATGCGCAAGGCCATGAACTTGCCCTGTCAAAGGTCTGAGGGGCCTCTCCAATGTCACTTGTCCATTGACACTTCCATCAGCTCCTTGTCAACACTTGGCATAGCCGAAAATTTGAATTTTTGCCCGGCCACTGGGGTTTCACCCTACTTTTGGGGAGGAGGAAACTGAGGCTGACTCCGAGGTCAGCGATGCAAGAAGCTGGGCGGCCCACCTGGCCACCCTGAGAGCAAACACCCAGTGTCCGCTTAGTCTGAGGTGCAACGTCGAAGACTCCCCAAGGTAATGATTCTCCGTTTCTAAGAGATGGGGGAGGAGGGCTGAGCTCTCATCCTAAACTCACTCCCCCTCCCTCCCCCTCCCAGGGTTTTTGAAAATCCGGTGAGAAAGATGTAGTTTGACACACAGGCCCCGACAGAGTGTTCAATAACTGTTAGGCATTAATATTACCCTCTGACTCAAAATTCTCTAAATAGGTGTACACCTGCGACCCGAACCTGGCCTGGCCGCCCGGGGCGTGGCCCACAGCGCCCCTGGTGGCCGCCCGGCGCGCAGCAGGTTGGTGAGAAAACCACGCCCCCCCCAGCTTAGCGCCCTGCAGCGATTTCCCGGGGGCTCCTAGGAACCCAAATTCTTTCTTCTTCTTTTGTTAAACATATTTTATTGAGCTTTTACAGAAAGGAAGGGAGAGAGATAGAGAGTTAGAAACATCGACCAGCTGCCTCCTGCACACTCCCCACTGGGGATGTGCCCGCAACCCAGGTACATGCTCTTGACCGGAGTCGAACCCGGGACCTTTCAGTCCGCAGGCTGACGCTCTATCCACTGAGCCAAACCAGCTTCGACTAGGGCATCTTTTTAAAAACATATTTTTATTGATTTCAGAGAGGAAGGGAGAGGAAGAGAGAGATAGAAATATCAATGATGAGAATCGATTGGCTGCCTCCTGCACGCCCCACACTGAGGCTCGAGCCCGCAACCCGAGCATGTGACTTGACCGGGAATGGAACCCTGACCTCCTGGTTCATAGGTCCACGCTTAACCAACCACTGAGCCACGCCAGCCGGGCTGTCGCCAAAATATATTTTTAAATATATTTTTATTGATTTCAGAGCGGAAGGGGAGGGGAGAGAGATAGAAACATCAATAATGAGAGAGAATCGATTGGCTGCCTCCTGCAGGCCTCACCCTGGGAATGGAGCCCGCAACCCAGGCATGTGCCCTTGACCGGAATCGAACCTGGGACCCTTCCGTCCTTAGCTTGACGCTCTATCCACTGAGCCACACAGCCGGGCTGTCACCAAATTCTTGCTCCCCCAGACACCCTCCCCCCAAGCCCTGCTCCTAAGGGACTGGGGGGGGGGGGGGGTCTGGTCACGCCGTGTTTCCTGCTCGGAGACAAAGGGATCGCACTATCTCCCTGACCTTTCCTCCTAGAAAGCTCAGCTCTGACCTTTACTCCGCGTCAGGACCAGAGATCCAAATCTTCAACGTCACCCCGGAGTGCCACGTCCCAGCCCCACCTCCACGTGGTGCCGACAGGACCCAGCCCCGCCCCCGCCCCCAGCAAAAGTCCAGGTCTCTCCCCCCAGGCCCGCAGCCCCTCCCTAACGGGGCCCAGGCATCCTACCTGCGACCCCCTCCCACCCGGGAACCAGCGCCCATGGCCAGCCTCCGGAGCACCCCACCTGGTGGTCCTTTGGGATCAGACTTCTTTTTTTTTTTAGTATATTTTATTGATTTTTTACAGAGAGGAAGGGAGAGGGATAGAGAGTTAGCAACATGGATCAGCTACCTCCTGCACACCCCCCACTGGGGATGTGCCTGCAACCAGTACATGCCCTTGGCCGGAATCGAACCCGGGACCATTCAGTCCGCAGGCCGACGCTCTATCCACTGAGCCACACCAGTCAAGGAATGGGATCAGACTTTTGAACCCTCTCCCTAGGGAACCCGGTGCCAGCGCCCCAGACCCCGCCCTCTTTGGGGACAAGGTACCTGCGGGCCCCGCCCAGGTCCTCCGGGGCCCGCCCCCACCTGCCTGGGTGGGGCTGCGCCTCTCCGCCGCGCCCGGCCCTCCGCGCACCCAGGCGCCCATGGCGGCGGCGGCGGCGGCGGCCCCACGCCGGGGCCCGAGGGGAGAGCCGCGCTCGCTCGGCCGCGCGGTGCGGCTGCTGCAGCGCCTGCAGGAGCAATGCGGGGACCCCCGGCTCTCCTCGAGCCCCCCGTCGCTGCCGGACCTGCTGCCCCGCACCGAGCAGCTGCTGCGAGAGGTGGCGCACGCCCGGCGGGCGGCGGGCGGCGGCGGCCCCGAGAGTCCCGGGGGTGCGGCGGACTTCCTCGTCCTCTACCTCGCCAACCTGGAGGCCAAGAGCAGGCAGGTGGCAGCGCTCCTGCCGCCCCGGGGCCAGAGGAGTGCCAGCGACGAGCTCTTCCGAGAGGGGTCCATGCTCAGGTGAGCGGGGTCCCATTACGGTGGGATCACCCGGGAGGCCCAGGTCGTGCTCCCCCTCTTCCTCCCTCTGACCCAGGGGTCCAGGCCCACAGCCCCTCCTCCCTCAGACCCAGGAGTCCAGCCCCCAGCCCCTCCTCCCTCAAACCCAGGAGTCCACGCCCCCAGCCCCTCCTCCCTCTGACCCAGGAGTCCAGCCCCCAGCCCTCCTCCCTCAGACCCAGGAATCCAGGCCCCCAGCCCCTCCTCCCTCAGACCCGGGAGTCCAGGCCCCCAGCACTTCCTCCTTCAAACCAGGAGTCCAGCCCCCAGCCCCTCCTCCCTCAGACCCAGGAGTCCAGCCCCCAGCCCCTCCTCCCTCAGACCCAGGCTCCAGCCCCTCCTCCCTCAAACCCAGGAGTCCAGGCCCCCAGCCCCTCCTCCCTCAAACCCAGGAGTCCAGCCCCCAGCCCTCCTCCCTCAGACCCGGGAATCCAGGCCCCCAGCCCCTCCTCCCTCAGACCCGGGAGTCCAGGCCCCCAGCACTTCCTCCTTCAAACCAGGAGTCTAGCCCCCAAATTGTATTATATGGAAGTGATAAAAAGAATGTTCTTTATAATAAAATCACCGACATTTCTAATGGAAATGCCAAGGCACAATTACAATTATTCTACAAGGCAGGATTGATGAGCCAGACACTTGCACGCGAGAATCACTGTTGCTGGATCAGTCTTCCCTTGATATATGGGAGAGTTGAGTTTCTGTAACATTCAATATAAAGCCCTGGTGTTGCTCAGTGGTTAGAGCTTTGGTCTGAGCACTGAATGGTCACGAGTTTGAGTCCCAGTCCAGGGTTGCAGGTCCAATACCCAGACCCCTGTCAGTCAGGATGATGGTGGGAGGCAACCCATCAATGTGCCTCTCGCACACCAATGTTTCTCTCTCCCCCCTCCTCCCCTTCCAAGCTCTCTAAAATTCAATGGGGAAAAAAAATATCTTTAGGTGAGAATTAACAAAAAATCAATGTGCTCTGACTGCCGAATGTGTGCTGGGTGTGCTAGGCATTTTATGTGCTTGTAAGAGTCCTCATCACTCCCCCTGTGAGGGAGGGGCTGTGTACTTATACCCATTTCAATGTTGGGGAAACTGAGGCTTAGGAGGGAAATAAAGGAACTTGCAAGCCCAACCCGTGTGGCTCAGTGGTTGAGTGTTAATCTATGAACCAGGAGGTCTATGAACCAGGAGGTCACGGTTGGATTCCTGGTCAGGGCACATGCCCAGGTTGTGGGTTCAATCCCCAGTGTGGCATGTGCAGGAGACGGCTGATCAATGAGTCTCTCTCATCATTGATGTTTCTTTATAGTTTTTTCTTTATATTTTTTTATTTTTATCTTTATTGATTTCAGAGAGGAAGGGAAAGGGAGAGAGAGATAGAAACATCATTGATGAGAGAGAATCATTGATCAGCTGCCTCCTGCACGCCCTCTACTGGGGATGGAGCCCACAACCCGGGCATGTGCCCTTGACCAGAATCGAACCCGGGACCCTTCAGTCCGCAGGCCCACACTCTATCCACTGAGCCAAACCAGCAGGGGCCATCGATGATGTATATATACCGGTATATATTTTAAAAAGGAATTTGTCAAAAGTCACGGAGCTAGGTGTCAGAATCCCCCTGCTGCTGCCCACATGCTGATCCGTTCCTCCCTCGGCGAAGCAGCCGCATGGGGAAGCAGGGCCGCCCCCAGTGCTGCTCAAACCTGGAGGAAGGCCCGTAGCAAGACCTGCTGGCAGACCCCACGATGCCCTCAGCCCTAGTGTCCCCGGGAGCAACGAGGGAGGCTCCTCCCCTGGCCCGGCTCTGGGCATGGAGGCTGAGGACTCCGGGCCGCTCGCCTTTCCTTCCGGAGGGGAAGCTGAGGCTCTGGGAGGGGGCGTCAGGGCCGCAGCAGACAGTGTTGGAACCGACTTCACCCCCCTCTCTCCCGCCCCCCGCTGCCTCCGGGGCTGGGGCCTGGGGGTGTTCTCTGCAGAGGGTGGAGGTGTCCGTGGGAGCCCCAGGGTTCAGCCAGTGCTCAGAGCCCATCCCCACAGGCGACAGCTGGCCAAGCTGGCCCTTATCTTCAGCCACATGTACTCAGAGCTGAGCGCGCTCTTCCCCCGGGGGAAGTACTGTGGACACACATACCAGCTCACCAAGACCGAAGCCCACGCCTTCTGGAGAGAGCATTGCGGAGCCCGGTGAGTGAGCACGGTCTCAGGGGCCCCTGGAGCTCCATCCTGCCCCTGCCCAGGGACCCGGGGTCCAGGCCCTCAGCCCCTCCTCCCTCAGATCCAGGAGTCCAGGCCCTCAGCCCCTCCTCCCTCAGACCCAGGAGTCCAGGCCCCCAGCCCCTCCTCCCTCAGACCCAGGGGTCCAGGCCCTCAGCCCCTCCTCCCTCAGACCCAGGGGTCCAGGCCCCCAGCCCCTCCTCCCTCAGACCCAGGGGTCCAGGCCCCTAGCCCCTCCTCCCTCAGACCCAGGAGTCCAGGCCCTCAGCCCCTCCTCCCTCAGACCCAGGAGTCCAGGCCCCCAGCCCCTCCTCCCTCAGACCCAGGGGTCCAGGCCCTCAGCCCCTCCTCCCTCAGACCCAGGGGTCCAGGCCCCCAGCCCCTCCTCCCTCAGACCCAGGGGTCCAGGCCCTCAGCCCCTCCTCCCTCAGACCCAGGGGTCCAGCCCCAGCTGCCTCTTTCCTAGATGTCTATCCTAGGCTCCCAGGGGCCTCACTTGCACCCCGGTGCCCCTCTGCGCAGGTGTGTGCTGCCCTGGGCTGAGTTTGAGTCTCTCCTGTGCACCTGCCACCCCGTGGAGTCAGGCTGCACAGCCCTCGCCTTGCGCTCCACCATCGACCTCACCTGCAGTGGCCACGTGTCCGTCTTCGAATTTGACATCTTCACCAGGCTCTTCCAGGTGGGGGCAGGCCAAGCCTGGGGGCCCAGACTCGGGTCCTGTGGGAGGAGGGGGCGGGGTTCTTGACTCCTGGGTCCCCGGGGAAGAAGGGGCTGGAGTCTTTTGTGGAAAAGACAGATTCCTGAGGCCCACTGTGGTGTGAGCAAGGTGGCGGGGTGCTTGGACCCTAGGAAGCACCAGGAGAGGGGGCTGCTCCCTCAGCCCCTCCCTGACCCAGCGCCACCCTCTCCAGCCATGGCCAACACTCCTCAAGAACTGGCAGCTTCTGGTGGTCGACCACCCAGGCTACATGGCCTTCCTCACGTACGATGAGGTCCGCGCACGCCTGCAGGCCTGCAGGGACAAGCCAGGCAGGTAAAGGGCAGCCTCGGGGGAGGGGGCTGCTGGGGGACGGGGGGCGGGGGGGGGGCATCCAGGCTCTTGGTTCTGGGCTGGGAGGTGGTAGAAACCCAGACATCCTTCAGAGAAAACAAGAAAGGAAGAACTGAGGTTCCTGGGATCCTAAAGAGTGGAGAGCTCTGAGGTAGGATACTGAGTGTCCCCTCCCACCCCACCTCTTCTCCTGAGGCCTCCTGGACCGTCCCACAATCGGGATCTAAAGGGACAATACCTGCCTGGACCCTGAAGACCCTGCCCCAGGATAAGTTCTGTTTCTGGAGAGGTCAGAACCCACACTGTGCCATTTACTAAAATTTTTTGTTGGTAATCCTCACCCAAGGATATTTTTCCATTGATTTTTTAAAAAATATTTTTAGCCCTGGCCAGTTTGGCTCAGTGGATAGAGCGTCGGCCTGTGGACTGAAGAGTCCCGGGTTCGATTCCAGTCAAGGGCATGTACCTTGGTTGTGGGCACATCCCCAGTGGGGGGTGTGCAGGAGGCAGCTGATCGATGTTTCTCTCTCATCGGTGTTTCTGGCTCTCTATCCCTCTCCCTTCCTCTCTGTAAAAAAATCAATAAAATATATTTTAAAAAAATATTTTTATTGATTTCAGAGAGGAAGGGAGAGGGAGAGAGAGATAGAAACATCATTGATGGGAGAGAATCATGGATCAGCTGCCTCCTGCACACCCGCACTGAGGATCGAGCCCACAACCCAGGCATGTGCCCTTGACCAGAATTGAACTTGGGACCCTTCAGTCTGAAGGTCGACGCTCTATCCACTGAGCCAAACCGGCTAGGGCTTCACTGATTTTAAAGAGAGTGGAGGGAGGGAGTGAGGGAGGGAGGGAGAGAGAGAGAGAGAGAGAGAAAGAGAGAGAGAGAGAGGGAGGGAGAGGGAGAGAGAGAGAGAGAGAAACATTGATGTGAGAGAAAAACATTGATTGGTTACCTCCAGCATGCACCCCTGGACCGGGAATCAAACCTTTGACCCTTCTGTGCGAAGGATGATGCTTCAACCACTGAGCCACGCTGGCCAGGGCTAGTAAATATTTTTAATAGGAATTCCCATATCTGGGGTAGGAGACTGTGAGCCAGACACCTGAGTCCTGAAATTATTTCAAGCCAGGAGCTTTGCACTGTTGGGTCTCCCCAGAGGGTTAAGAATTGAGGGGCTGAGCTCCCTAGAATACCAAGAGGTCAAGGGAACAGGAGGTCAGATTGGTGAGTATTTGCAGGGCTGAGGTGCAGGGGCCCCCAGGACAGCACGTGTATTAGCACTTTCCCAGTTGCACTGCAAACTGGTTTAAAGGGAAAGAAAAAGGGATGAATTCATTCACATAATTGAAAAGACCACGTGTCTCTCCAGGCTTCAGGCAGAGCTGGGTCCAGGTGCCATTGTCAAGAATCGGATCCTGTTGATCTATCCCCAGTGCCTGCTTTCGTCTGTGTTAGCTTGGTTCACAGACATGGTCTCCTCGTGGAGTCTAGAATCCCCAGCTGTACACCCTGCCAGCTTAGCTACCCTGCAGAATGGGGTACCTCACTAGAACTCCCAGCGGAAGTCCCAGAGCTGACTCCCATCACTGTGGTCAGGGGTCCTGAAGTGCACCGATTGGCCAAGCCAGAATCAACCTTGTCTAAACCCTGGTGAGCGAGGAAGGGGGGCAGACAGTAACATAAGGCCTCGTTGCCTAAAAAGCAGGAAGCCGGGTTATAAGGGGTGAGAACTTAGACACCTTGATTCCCAACAGTGTGAGGGGCTGGGAAGTCCCAGAAGGGACAGTGCTGACCAGTCTCTCCCCCCCACCCCACCCCCCATGCTACCTGCCCCTTTCTGCAGCTACATCTTCCGACCCAGCTGCACTCGCCTGGGGCAGTGGGCCATCGGCCACGTGAGCTCAGACGGCAGCATCCTGCAGACCATCCCTCACAACAAACCCCTGTTCAAGGCGCTCCTGGAAGGACAGAAGGAAGGCTTGTGAGTCCCCGTCCTGGCAGGGGGAGGGTGTCGGCTCGCTGCACTTCGCCCAGCGGACATCATAAACTTGCAATTCTGCAGTGTTCCAGCAGGTGGCAGGCGAGGCCTTGGGGAAGGGGCGCCTTTTCTAGTTCCCACCACGTTGCCATATGGGCCAGCAGCAGTTCCGAGAGCGGCGTGGGGAGTTGAGCACAACCATTCCTTATCTCGCTCAGAGCTTTTGCTGCTAGACCTCCAGATCGTGTTACAGAAGCCAGACTGTTAGAGCAGAAAGAGAACCCGGCGAACAGCTGGGCTGGTGGTTTTCCTCCCGTAACCTTGGCTGCCCCAGGGCCTCTCTCAGGAGCTGCCTTGGGGGCGAGGGGAAGGCAGGTGAGGTCCCACCCTGGACCTTTCCCCTGAGCCTTCCTAGCAGTCATATCAATGCACTACAATCTGAGATGCATAGAGAGATATGCAGCCGGTTCTCCTAATTCACGGTGCTCCTGTTCTGCAAAGTTTCCGCAGACACCGAGTTATCCAGTACTGAGCCCGTGCTCCTAGGGGAATACAGGGTTAGTTAGATTCCTGCCAGACTGCTCACATTTTTGTCGACCAGTCACTACATAAAAACCTTTATGTGTGTTTCTGTTTAAAGAAACACACCTTATGTAATATAGTTCCGGGGTTCTTGTTCCAGCATTCAGAAGGGTTCAGCAATCTGGAGAAGGTTGTGCGTAGATTCAATAGGAGTCCAGAGACGAAGCATAATTTTGAAAGGCATTTGGGGGTCAGAGGAGCCTAGTTTAAAGGGAACTAAGATCTAAGTTCTAAGTTCTCAGGTCTCCTCGTCCCAGGACCCCATGCCTTTTATTAACACAATTTGTCCTGATGCGAGGCAGAGATACACACTTCAAAGGGTATACACAAGCATTGTCAGAATGGGGGGAATTAGGCTACGGCTGTTCAGGTGTTTGGCCAGTAGGAGGCAATAACATGTAGATTAAGATGCCCTTTAACTGTCTGGCAGCCAAGAAATCAATTTAATGGATGCTATTCAGGTTTGGGGAAATGCCTTTAGCCATTCCCAGATTCAGCCCTGCTGCCATGCTGGAATTGGTCTCTGGCTATATAGTAGTATATTGGGTTTTATTTTGTTTTGTTTATTAAATATATTTTTTATTTACTTCAGAGAGGAAAGGAGAGAGAGATAGAAACATCAATGATGAGAAAGAGTCATTGATCAGCTGCCTCTTGCGCGCTCCACACTGGGGATTGAGCCCACCACCCCGGCATGTGCCCTGACTGGGGATCAAACCGTCACTTCCTGGTTCATAGGTTGATGCTCAAACACTGAGCCACGCTGTAATATACTATATATTGTTGATTCATTAACAATGAACACACAGCGAAATGCCCTTGAGGGCATTTTAAACTCAAGATCACACACAAAAAAAGCACAAAAATGCGAGAGACACTGAATAGACAGTGAAAAGCACACTGGTTTACAGGATGGGAGTCGAACAAGGTGGGCAAGTGTTGCCGCGTTCAGCCTCACTGGGACCCTGCCTGTTGGGTGCCTGGAGTTTTCTGCCACTGTGCGCGCGTCCACGAACGGCCACACAAGCACCACAGGTATTTGTGATCTGAGGGTCACAAATAAATCTTAGTGTGTAGGCAAATTTCCAAAAAGAGAACCCATGGGTCATAAACATTGGTTGTGTGTCCGTATACATACATGCACAGACACACACATATTATTGTATTTGACAACCGGGGCGCAGAAAGACAGACCCACTTGCCCAGGACACACAGTGACTGAACTGACTGGCTGGGATTTGAAGCCAGACAGCCAGGCTCAAAGTACTGGCCCTTTCCCACTCCCATGTCCTCAGTTCCAGGTGGCACCTCCTGGAGAAGGGCGTTCCAGAGTTAAAATAAGAGTGAGCACTGTCAATGTCATTAACCTCCCTGCTACACACACACACACACACACACACACACACACACACACACCATCACCACCGTGGATCATAGCAGTTCCCTCTTATTGGTCGTTTACGTGTGGAGAAGGCGCGCTGCGCTGTCTTATTTCATCCGTGCCGCCCATCGTTGCCCTAAGCATGAGTATGTCCATTTTACAGAAGGGAAAACTGAGGCCAGAGAGGGAGAGTTGCCCAGCCCAGGTCACACGGTGTGTTTGTGGGAGAGCTGCCCCTGTTTGTGGGCCCAGGTCAGGCAGAGCCATCAGCTTTAGGAGACGTGTGACCCCGCTGTTGGTCTGAAGGTGCAGTTCTGACCTCAATGGGAGACCCAAAGGGTGCTGAGCCTTCTCGGCTCCCCTGGGTCCTGGAGCTTGGACCTGCCCACAGCCCTGGCCTGCGTCCCTCCGGGCCTCACTGGTGACCTTGGGTAGTCGCCTCTCCCACACTGGGCCTCAGTCTCCAGCTATGAAGCAAGAGGAAGCAGCGTGAGTGTCCAGGAGGGTCCTGGTAGCCCTGCTGGTCCAAGACTCTAGGATCTGGTCCCCCCAGGAATCTGTGACTCAGGTGCTATTATGCTCAAGCCTGAAGACTAGGACGGTGACGTTCTGGGAGAAGGAGGCCTGGACTTTGATCCGTTTCCTGGCTCTCGGTCATCTGATCCACGTTCCCAGGGCTCGAGTCACTTAGGTGATGAGTGCTCAGTCTGTGGGGGTCTGAGGGCCCGTGGCCCTGCCCCAGGGGCCTGTGGGGACACAGCTGGTCCTAGAGAGTGTCAGTTTGAGGAGAGAGGGAGAAAAATATGCCCAGGCCAACAAGAGATGTGGGGCAACTGCTCATTCAGGAGCTCTGGGCCCCGGGGTGGGGCTGGGGGAGTCCTTGTTAGTCTGGGGGGCGGGCTGGGCCCCCTCTGGAGCCCTCTGTTCCCTCCCCAGCTACCTCTACCCAGATGGGAAGAACCACAACCCAGACCTGACTGAGCTCTGCCACATGGAACCCCATCAGCTCATCTACGTGTCAGAGGTGAAGCTCAGGCCCGTGCCCCGCTCCCCACGCCCCCCTCCCCCCCCCCCCCCACACACACGCTTGGCTCAGGAATTCCCTCTCACCGAGCCAGGCCTGGGATCCCAGAGGCCTTGGGGCTTCGTGCTGGTGTGATGGCCATGGGGCCCGAGGTACATAAATCACTTGGCCTCTCTGAGGTTCTGTTCCTTCTCTGGGAAATACAGCTCCTCCTGCCACTGCTCAGGGGTTTTCCTGGGGTTAGACCAGGAAACGGTACTTCTGAGGTCAGCAGCACAGCCCCTGTCCCTGGGTCTGCGCAGTCAGCCCGTGTGTGGAAGAGAAACAACAAGTACATTTTTTTAAGTGTAAGTATATCCCACACAGTGTTTGGGACATATTTATGCCTAAAATACCAGACTTTTTCCTTTATTCTTTGTGCTTCTGAAAATCAAATGTGACAGGGCATCCTGTATTTTTTCATTCTCACCCAAGGAATGATTTTTTAGAGATAAAGGAAGAGAGAGAGAGAAACATCCATCGGCTGCCTCCCATAGGCCCCCCCAACCAGGTATCTAACCCGCAACCTGGGCATGTGTGCTGACCAGTCATCGAACCTGCAACCTTTTGGTGCATGGGACGACATTCCAAGCGCATCCTGTAATTTTAGTGGCTAAATCTGGCAGCCCTGAGAGCCGGCTACCCCAGGGAACACATCTCACAGCACCGGGTGCATGTCGGAGGCAGCAGACACGCCCTGGAACCTGGGAGAGGGTTGGGGGCTGGCCCAGAGGTTCGGGCCCGGCTCTGTGCCCCTGGCTGATGTCACCACCGTCCATCTCACCTGCCAGGAGCAGCTGCAGCTGTACTGGGCCATGAACTCCACCTTCGAGCTCTGTAAGATCTGTGCTGAGGCCAACAAGGACGTGAGGATTGAGCCCTGTGGGCACCTGCTGTGTAGCCACTGCCTGGCCGCCTGGCATGTGGGTCTCCCCTCTCCTAAGGGTCTCCCCTATGCCTCAGGGATCAGATGGGAAAACTGAGGCCCAAGAAAGCGGGGACTCGCTCAGGGTCACTCAGGAGCGAGGGCCTGGAGCCTGGCTGTCTGTGTCTGTGTGTCTGTCCCTGTCTCACTCTGCCACTGTCACCTCTCTCCTTCTCCAGCTACATTATTCATGGAAAGAGCTCCTCCCTTCCCTCAAGGGGCAACCTGGGGCCAGTGGCTTCACCCCTCTGAGCCTCTTCCTTGTCTCTGGAGAAAGGAGCTGACCCTGGTCACCTCCCGGGCCCAAAGCCCTCAGGGAAGGCCCCTTGGGGAGCGGAGCTGAGGCCGGTGCATGACATCACCTACTTTTTACTGTCATGTAAATGCCTGACATTAAGCTGAGTCATCCATTTCAAAGATACTCATTTCCAATAAACAAATTGCCAGATGTATGACACAGCAAAACTAAGAGATAAGGAACCAGGCTGCCCCCACCCATGAAGTTCCCCTTTATTTTTTTTATTTATTTAATACTAGAGGCCCGGTGCAGGAATTTGTGCACAGGTGGGGGGGTGGGCCCGGCATGGGGGTCAAACAGTGTTGAGGGGCCCCCTGGGAGGGCTCCAGGGCGTGTCCAGCCTCTCTTGCTCAGTCCCAATCAGCCGGACCCCAGCAGCAAGCTAACCTACCAGTTGGAGCGTCTGCCCTCTGCAGTGCACATATAGCAACCGGTCAACCTTTGACTGTCTGCCCCCTGGTGGTCAGTGCACGTCATAGTGAGTGGCTGAACAGTCTTAGCATATTAAGCTTGGATTGGCTGAACGGAGGGCCGGACACTTAGCATATTAGGCTTTTATTATTTAGAATTTGTTATAGATTTCAGAGAGAGAGGAAAGGAAAGGGAGAGCAAGATAGAAACATCAATGAGAGGGAATCATGGATCAGCTGCCTCCTGCATGCCCCCCACTGGGGATCGAGCCTGCAACCCGGGCATGTGCCCTGACTAGGAATTGAACCGTGGCCTCCTGGTTCATAGATCAAAGCTCAACCACTGAGCCACGGCGGCCGGGCTGAAGTTCCCCTGTAGAAAGCCCTGGGTAACCTACCTAAGTGACCCAGGCTTTTTCCTTTCTACACCCTAATTCCTGCCCCTGTGATTTTTTCCTTTTTAATCCTCACTTGAGGATATGATTTTTAAAAAATTGATTTGAGAAAGAAACATTGATGAGTTGCCTACTCTGTGCCCCCAAGGGATGGAGCTGGGATCGAGCCCACAACCCAGGCATGTACCCTAACCGGGTGGGACCTGCAGCCCTCTTGTTGTACCGGAGGACGCTCCAGCCAGCTGTGCCACCCGCCCAGGGCCGCTCCGATGCTTGAAATTCACCAATGAAAAGTGAACCCTTGCCCAACCAGTGTGGCTCCGTGACTGAGCGTCGACCTTTGAACCCGGAGGGCTTGATCCCCAGTGGGGGGTACACAGGAGGCAGCCAATCCATGATTCTCTCTCATCATTGATGTTTCTCCCTCTTCCTTCCTCTCTGAAATCAATTTAAAAAATTGTTTTAAGCCCTAATCGGTTTGGCTCAGTGGATGGAGCGTCGGCCTGCGGACTGAAGGGTCCCAGGTTCGATTCCAGTCAAGGGCATGTACCGGGGTTGCAGGCACATCCCCAGTAGGAGATGTGCAGGAGGCGGCTGATCGATGTTTCTCTCTCATCGATGTTTCTAACTCTCTGTCTCTCTCCCTTCCTCTCTGTAAAAAATCAATAAAATATATTTAAAAAAAATAAAATAAAATAAAAAATTGTTTTAAGTGAACCCTTGCCCTAGCCAGTGTGGGCCAGTGGTTAGAGTGTTGGCTCACAGGCTGAAAGCTTGTGGGTCTGATTCTGGTCAAGGACATGTACACGTTGGTTGCACATGCAGGAGGCAGCCAGTCGATGTGTCTCTCTCACATCAATGTTTCTCTCTGTCTCTCTCTCTCCCTTCCACTCTCTCTGAAACCCAATGGAAAAAAAATACCCTCTGCTGAGGATTAAAAGAAAAGTGAACCCACCAAACCCTAACCACCCCACTTGGCCCCTAAGAAAGGCAGGCCCCAGGTCCATGCACCCTCCCGACCTCCTCGTGTGGCCTTGGGCATGCCGCGTGCCCTCCAGGATCTGAGTGATGAATCTCGGCCTCCCGAGTCCCCTGATGGCTTTTGCTGAGGTGCATCCTGCGGCCATAATAAGAACCACCAGGGCTGGTCCAGCCACAACACTGGCCCCGGTGGGGGGGGGGAGGTGTCTCCGGGGGCCTAGGCGAGTGTCTCAGGCCTTCCTCGCCCATAGCATCAGCGCCCATAGCTGGGGCCCACACCCTGGCTCCACTGGGCTCCCCATTTGTGCACACCCTGGCCTCGGGCTCTGGTCCAGTCCCTCCTTCCTGTCCTGCATCCCTCTCCATGGCTCCCCCCTCCCTCCTCTCCATGGGCCTCCCTCTGTCTGTCCTCCCCACCTCACTCTGCTGGAGATGACGGCCTTTGTGGTCCCAGAGGACTTGGAGAAGGACGGGAGACCCTGACTTCCTCCCCACCCCATCCCCCCCCGCCCCCAGCAATCAGCCAGCCAGACCTGCCCCTTCTGCCGAAGCCAGATCAAGGGCCGAGAGGTCGTGAGTATCCGTCTATCCCAAGGGTGGCCAGCGGAAGCCAGGGCCACTGCTGAGGACTCAGGGAGCAGCGATGGCCAGGAAAACAGCGAGGATGAGCTGGGGCAGGTGAGCAGGGCCAGGCGGGGGCCGGAACTAAAATCCCGGGGCCCGAGGGAGAAGGGGGCTGGGCGGCCAGACTCCTGGGTCTGAGGGAGGAGGGGCTGGTGACAGGATTCTGGAGTCCTAGGGGCCTGTTCCCCTGGGACCATGGCTCCTCCAGTCGGAACCCTCCTGAGGGTTAGGACTCTGCCTCATTCTCCATCATTTCTGCAATGTCTGGAACAGGCCTGGTGCTGGGACGCCAGGCAGGAAGACATAACCCCCTGTCTCCCCTAGGTGGTCCCCTCAGCGCCCCCACTGCCCCCTCGCCTGGACCTGCCCCCTCACCTGGACCTGCCCCCTCGCCCGCATCTGCCACCTCACCTGGACCTGCCCCCTCGCCCGGATCTGCCTCCTGAGCATCCCAGAAGTACAGGCCAGCTGAAGGTGGTGAGTGAGGCACTGGTCGGAGGTGGGCAGCTGGGGTCTCCTTCAACCACAGGGTCCCTAGTCCAGCCAGGCCCTCACTCTCAGCCCCCATTGACAAGGTGCTGTGTAATTCGGCATCCATCCCTCCAAGGCCTCTTCTCTTGTGCTCATCCTCCCTCATCCCCCATCACCAGCTTCCTGGCTCTCCTTCCAGCATCCCGGGCAGGTCCTGCCCCAGGGCCTTTGCACAAGTGGTTCCTTCTTCCTGGATCTCCTGTATCCAGGCTCACTTTCTCATCCTCTCCTTCTGTGCCCACCCTATTGACCACAGAGCCCCAGTCCTGCCAAGCCCCTGCCCGCTGCGTTCTCATATTTCTCATCACCTGGCAGAGGGGACAGTTCCTGTTGTCTGTAACCATCAGCGGGTTTTCACTCTCCTGAAGATGAGGACCTTGCCTTATTCTCCTGACACTGCCCGAGACTAGAACAGTGCCTGACACCTAGTAGGTGCTCAATAAATAGATGTCGAGCCCGGCCGGTGTGGCGCAGTGGTTGAGCGCCAACCTATGAACCAGGCATTCCCAGTCAGAGCACTAGCCCAGGTTGCAGGCTTGATCCCTCGTAGGGGGCGTGCAAGAGGCAGCCGATCAGTGATTCTTATCATTGATGTTCCCCCTTCTCGTTCCCTCTCCCTTCCTCTCTGAAATCAATAGAAATATATTTGATAAATAAATCAGTAGATATTGAATGAGCAAGTGGAACCGAGTCTTCCCAACAGCCCTATGCCATCCAGAATGTTCCTCTCCTCGCTCTTCAGGGGAGCAAAGCCCAGAGAGGCGGCTGCGGCTGCCCAAACCCACACGGCCCAGAAGAGGAAAAGCCAGTGTCGGGCCTTAAAATCACCCGCTTATCTTCCAAGGGAGCCCAGCCTGGCTTCCTAACCCCACCCCCACCCCCCTGCACCTCCCACCCCAGGGTTTCCGAGACCCCGGCCCACTGGAGAGGGGCAGGTCTCTGAGAGCATCTCAGGCCGAGTACACACAGATTCAATCGATAGGCTGACTTCAAACAAACAACTCAGGAAGTCCGGGAACATTATTCTACCACAGCAAACAAGAGAGCCAGCAGGAAGGGGGGGGGGGGGCGGGGGAGTGTGACCAGCCAGGGGAGCTAAAAACAGATCCCAACCTGCAGCCAAAAGCAAATGGAAACATTAGGAGCCACTCAGCCGGCTCCCTGAGGACAATGAGGGGGGCAGAGCCAGAACGGCAGGCTGAGGGGTACTGCTGGCCACATGGGCACCCCTTTGCCTAGGCCCTAGGCTGTGCCCTCCGCCCGGCATGCCCTTTCTTCTTCTCCCCAAGCCCTGCCTGATTCCGAGGGCAGGCAACTCCTACCCCTTCATTCTTCAAACCACGGCCGGCCAGGCGGCCCCGGCTTCCCAGCAAGGTGACGGTCATAGTGCGAACAGTTCATGTGTGACTCCCTTTTCCCGAACAATGACTGGCACTGCCTTGTGAAAAAATATTTCTAATTAGAGTTGGCATTGCAACATAGTGGTTCAAGTCTAGTAACCATCTATCTGTCACTGTGCAAAGTTATTATTACACTATTATTATTTTTTAAATATATTTTTATTGATTTCAGAGAGGAAGAGATAGGGAGAGAGAGATAGAAACATCAATGATGAGAGAGAATCATTGATCGGCCGCCTCCTGCACGCCCCACTCTGGGGATTGAGCCGGCAACCCAGGCATGTGCCCCGACCGGGTTAATTGAACCATGACCTCCTGGTTCACAGGTCGACGCTCAGCCGCTGAGCCACACCAGCCGGGCACGGTATTATTGACTCTATTCCCTGAGGGGCACCTGGCACTGCTGTTTAATGTATTCACTTAATTGTCCTGGAAACGCAATGAGATGGGTACTGTTATGATCCCTATTGTGCAGGGGGAACACTGACGCTCAGAGGGCTCAAGGTCACCCCACTCGAAGGTGACGGTCAGGACTGAAACCAAGGCCCCTGACTCTAGATTCCAGAGCCCATCCTCTTCTGTGAGCCTCAGTTCCCTTGTCTGTAAAATGGGTGTGATGCCAGTTCCCGCCTGTGGGGGCTGCTGCGGGCCCTGGTTGTGTGGAGCTGTGTTAACCCTTTGTACGCCATAAGCGTCTATAGATGCTTTAAAATCTTTTTTTGTGTGTGAGAATTTTCATCTGAAAATATTCAAGAGCACCCAAATTGTGAGTAATATTTATTTATTTTTATTGATTTCAGAGAGGAAGGGACAGGGAGAGAGAGACAGAAACATCAATGATGAGAGAGTCTCATTGATCAGCTGCCTCCTGCACGCCCCCCACTGGGGATTGAGCCCGTAACCCGGGCATGTGCCCTTGACCGAAATCAAACCCGGGGACACTTCAGTCCGCAGGCTGACGCTCTATCCACTGACCCAAACCAGCCAGGGCATAATATATTTATTTTTATAATATTCATTACAGCCCTAGCCGGTTTGGCTCAATGGATAGAGCATCGACCTGCGGACTCAAGGGTCCCAAGTTCGATTCCAGTCAAGGGCAGTTACCTGGGTTGCAGGCTCAATTCCCCAGCCACAGTTTGAATGGATGGATGATGGATGGGTGTGTGGGTGTGTGGATGGATGGGTAGGTGGGTGTATGTGTGGCGGGGTAGATGGATGGACAAACAAATTAAAACTTCTTCCTACTCGAGCCAGAGGTCTTAGGGGGGAAACAGCATGTTCTGGGAACAAGACCTATCCCCACCCCCAGCTCC
This sequence comes from Myotis pilosus, assembly GCA_036010255.1. Taxonomy (NCBI): domain Eukaryota; kingdom Metazoa; phylum Chordata; class Mammalia; order Chiroptera; family Vespertilionidae; genus Myotis; species Myotis pilosus. The sequence continues at coordinate 1,837,108 of JASKON010000029.1, forward strand.
CCTCCACCACTGTTACCCTGTCCGGGCCTGTGACATGAAATACAGCGGCAGCTCAGCTGTAAAATTTCTTCATCTCCTTCCCTCCAGGGGCCTCCGGCCTTCCCCAAACTTCGGGCCCCTCTTATTTTGCCAAAAATTAGGACTTCGGCCTCAGCCTCAGCCCCACGGGACATCACCTCCAGGCCCCGGGCCAGGGAGGGAGCCGCAAAGTAAGTGAAGAGCGTAGCCGGGGTCCCCAACTCCTGGGTCTGAGGGAAGAGGGCATGGGAGCGGGAGGGAAACACTGGTTCTAAAAAATCAACAGTCCCCCTCAAACTCTCCATTACAGAAACTCTTAAAGGGAAGGTCACCCCTCCAGCTGCCCCTGTGGGGCCCATGATCGCTGCCCAGGCCTGGAGGCCAGGTGAGTCCCCCACCCTGCCCCGTGCCCTCCCATGACCCTCCCACCCCACCCCACTGGGATATGATAGTATTTATCTAAGTCACCTCTCTCTCCGCCTCACAGGGCACAAGATCTGCTGCTAAAGGGGCCCCAGTGGCTTCCCAGCTGGAGGGGTTTATGAAGCGGAAATAAACTGCTACTGCCCAGCCTGGTCTGTCCTCCGGTGTGTGGAGAGCGTGCAGCAGCCACTAGGGGGCAGCTTGGCATCGGGAACGCGTGGGCCCTGAGCCCTGAGCCTTGAGCCCTGAGCCCCACCTGGTTAACCCAGGGCTTTGAGATCAGAAAGCCCCAAATGGGGGACCCAGCTCCTCCTCCCCGCTGGCCAGGAGTCCAGGCCCCCAGCCCCTCCTCCCTCAGACCCAGGAATCTGCACCTCCCTAGCCTCCTCCTCCCTCAGACCCAGGAGTCCAGGCTCCCAGCCCTCCTCCCTCAGACCCAGGAATTCAAACTCCCAAGTTCTCAGAGAGAGAGAGAGCTTACCCCCTTTCCCCATCATGGCAAAAAATCCCCAAAGTCAGACCCAGGCACCCAAGTTCTAAGTCCCTTCGTCAAAAAGAGCACACATTCCCCTTAGAGCTATGTCCCCAGTCTTGCCACATCTGTTCTCATCTCTATCTCTCTGTTTTGTTTTGTTAATCCTCACCTGAGGATGTTTTTCCCGTTGCTTTTTAGATAGAGTGGAAGGGAGGGAGGGAGACAGAGAGAGAAACGTCCATGTGTCATCGGATAATTGCCTCCCGCATGTCCCCCAAGCTCAAGCCTGCAACCAAAGCATGTGCCCTTGACTGGGATCGAACCCAGGACCCTTCAGTCCGAGGGCCGACGGTCTGTCCAATGAACCAAACAGGCTAGGGCTCATCCCTCTCTCTTTATTCCTCTCTGGGAGCCTTCTCCCAGAGTAACAGTGACTTCTGGTCCAAATCAAGCTGAACAAGTTTAAGGCAGGCCCCTACCCTGAGCCCCTACCCTGTGCCCAGCCCTGGCTGGACAACGCTGAGCATGAAGCAGTAATCACTGCCCCCTGGGCTTACAATCCAATGGGAGAGACAGACCCATCCCCGACAGTGGTGATCCAGAGTGGGCAGGGCTAGGATGGGGGAGCCAGAGTGGGCAGCTGACCCAGCCTTGGAGGTCAAGGAGGGCTTCCAGGAGGGAGGGATGTCCAGGCTGAAACTGAAGGGATGAGCAGAAGGTATTCCAGCGTAAATGGAGCTGGAACGGTGCACCACAGATTTTGTTTCAAAGCAACAGAAGCCACCTCTGGGGCAGAAAGGAAATTGATGGAGAGGAGTTGAGATCGATCGCTCACAGAATCCTGGAAGTGATTAGAGAACCCGAATTGGAAAGTGAGCAGCAACACCGGCCGCTGGCCTCAAACCGTAGCCACAGTCACGCCACAGAACCGGTCTGATGAGGATATACTGGTGACCACTGGACACTTGTCACCTCACCTCTGCTGCCCCAGAAGCAGGCTGTGTCTGCTAGCTGTTGCTCAGAACAAATGACACCGAAATTTACTGGCAAACAATAACCATTCTTATCTCTCACTAGAGGCCCGATGCACAAAAATCTGTGCACTTGGGGGATCCCTCAGCCCGACCTGTGCCCTCTCGCAGTCTGGGAACCCTCAGGGGGTGTCCACCAGCTGGCTTAGGCCTGCTCCCTGGGGATCGGGCCTAAGCTGGCAGTCAGACATCCCTCTGGCAGCCCTGGAGCCCTTGGGGGATGTCCACTTGCCAGTAGGGAGCAGGCCTAAGCTGCCGTCGGACATCCTTAGCGCTGCTGAGGAAGCAGGAGAGGCTCCTGTCACCACCACTGTACTGGCAGCCGTCAGCCTGGCTTGTGGCTGAGAAGAGCTCCCCCACATGGAAGCACACTGACCACCAGGGGCAGCTCCTGCATTGAGCGTCTGCCCCCTGGTGGTCAGTGTGTGTCATAGTGACCAGTCATTCTGCTGTTAAGGTCAATTTGCATATTGCCCTTTTATTATATAGGATAGAGGCTTGGTGCATGGGTGGGGGCCAGCTGGTTTGCCCTGAAGGGTGTCCTGGATCAGGGTGGGGGCCCCGCTGGGGTGCCTGGTGAGCCTGGGTGAGGGGCTGAGGGCTGTTTTCAAGCTGGCCAAGCCCCCCAGCGGGGACCTTCACCCCATGGGGGTGTGGCCAGCCTGGGTGAGGGGCTGAGGGCCGTTTTCAGGTTTTCCGAGCCCTCCCTCCCCCCCACCCCTGCAACCTAAGCTTCCAGCCTCTCCTTTTTTTCTTTTTTCTGGGATTTATTTATCTTCTATAATTGAAACTTTGTAGCCTTGAATGGAGCCCAGGTCTGGCCAGGGCAGGAGGGAAGCTTGGCTTCCTTCATCACCGGGGGCAACCCAAGCCTCCTTCCTCTCCAGCCCCGTGGCCAAGGCCATCTTAGTTGGGTTAATTTGCGTACTCGCTCCTAATTGGCTTGTGGGCGTGGCTTGAGCATAGCAGAGGGATGGTTAATTTGCATGTTTCTCTTTTATTACATAGGATGGGTGCTGTGGGCCAGGGTTTGAGTGGTTCTGGCTCAGGATGCAATCAAGTGGTGCTTGGGGCAGGGCAGTGGGGGGCTGCACAGGCGTCCCTCTGTGGTCTCAGACCTTTCCATGTGCTCTCACACTTGCTAGCTTGGGCTTCCCCACAACATGGCTGCCTCCAGGTAGTCAGACTGCTTATACGGTGGCTGAAGGCGTCGTGGACAGTATTTCAGTGATGTTGACTACATGGCTTTTCTACCTAATCTTGGGAGTCCTGTAGTGTGTTTTCTGCCATATTCTATTGATTCCATGTGAGTCACACAACTGCACAAATGTAAGAGGAGGGGACACAGACCCCACTTCTTGGTGGGAAGAGCATCGAGGTCAGATGTTGGAAGAGCAGGTAGGATGAGCGATGTTGTCGCAGCCATCTTTGGAAAATGGAATGTGTCCCAGTTGCCCTCGTGAGAGTAGAGTTCCCCAGTCCCTACTTCTTTGATGTGATTAGCTCCCGATTCCCAAGTACAGTCGGATTTGTCAAGGTCACCTGCACGCCAACAGACACAGAAAGGCAAACGTGTCCTTGTTGGCTTCCACAGAGGGCAACTGGCTCTCCGGCAGCAGAGAGTTTTTCTAACTGCGGAAAGAGGGTGCAGAGGGTAGCCCCAAGTCCTCCACAGTCCACCCCTTTGAACACTCACTCTCGATATGTACCCTTTGCTCTGTGCTTCCATTCTATTATCTAAACTCCCCGCACAGCTAACTCTTGTCCAACCAAAAATGCATTCACACTGCCTCCCCCCAGACAACACACATTCTCAGTAGTTACCTTTTCCAGGTGCCAGTCTGGAATCATTGGGGAACAGCGCTTGTCCTTGAAATGTGTCTTGACCCCGTATTCCCTGAGCTGTGAGCTCATTTTAAAGTTAACTGTCGTGCCTGGCTGACGTGGCTCAGTGGCTGAGTGTCAACCTATGAACCAGGAAGTCACGGTTGAATATCCTCGGTCAGGGCACATGCAGGAGAAGATGATCAATGATTCTCATCATTGATGTTTCTATCTCTGCCTCTCCCTTCCTCTCGGAAATCAATAAAAATATTTATTTTTTAAAAAGTTAACCATCGCCCTAGCTGCTTTGACTCAGTGGATAGAGTGTCCGCCTGCGGACTGAAGGGTCCCAGGTTTGATCCCTGTCAAGGGCATATGCCTGTGTTGCAGGCTCAATCCCCAGTAGGGGGCGTGCAGGAGGCAGCCGATTAATGAGACTCTCTCATCATTGATGTTTCTATCTCTCCCTCTCCCTTTCTCTCTAAAATCAATTTTTAAATATTTTTTTAAAAAGAAAGTTAAGTGCTGGCTGCTTTGGCTGAGTGGATAGAGTGTTGGCCTGAGGACTGAAGGGTCCCAGGTTCAATTCTGGCCAAGAGCACATGCCTGGGTTGCAGGGGGCGCAGGCAGCCGATCAATGTCTCTCATCATTGATGTTTCAATCTCTCCCTCTCCCTTCTTCTCTGAAATCAATAAAAATATATTTAAAAAAAAGTTTAACCGTCATCACACATTGCATGTAAAATAATGGATAAAGGTGGAGAAAAGATAAGGCTTGCTCATTAAAATATATAAGTGTGTGCACATGAAAGCACGGAAGGAATTGGAAAATTAATTCACTGAACTTTTACTCAGCTTCTCACGCCAAGCACGTCCTAGGTGCTGTAAAAACTGAATAAAACCACTTACATAGATATGTGTCATTGATAAGTGCTGTGGAAGAAAATGGTAGTGAGCTAAGAGAAACGAGGTATGGCTGGGAAGGCAGGAATCGCTATTTTAGGGAGGAGGGTCAGGGAAGCTCTGTGACTAGAGATCTGAAGCAAGTATGTGGGGAAAGAATGTCCCAGCGGAGGGGAAAGCAAGTGCAAAGGCCCTGGGGCTGGAACATGCCTGGTGGTGCGATCTGCGTACAAGCCAAGAGAACAATACAGACAGTCCTCAGGTTACGTCGGACTCGACGTATGTAGTTTCATGGTTACATCGCCAACTCCCATTTATTTATAAAAGAAAAAAAAGTTCCATCATTTCGATGTACGTACATATGTGCTTTATGTTTTTTATTATTTATTTACCGCAAGTAAAGGTCAGGAATTGTTATCTTTCTTTAAAATTTTTTTTTGCCCTGACTGGTTTGGCTCAGTGGATAGAGCGTTGGCCTGCGGACTGAAAGGTCCCAGGTTCGATTCCGGTCAAGGGCATGTGCCTTGGTTGCGGGCACATCCACAGTGTGGGGTGTGCAGGAGGCAGCTGATCGATGTTTCTCTCTCATCGATGTTTCTAACTCTCTATCCCTCTCCCTTCCTCTCTGTAAAAATCAATAAAATATATTTAAAAAAAAAATAAAATAAAATAAAATTTTTTTTTACTGTTTCACTTCATTACTGCTGTGTATGTGCTCCATGTGAGTGACGTAGGTGCTTATGTAGGTGGGTTCTGACTTACGGGGAAAATCGTGTTATGTAGCGCCGTGGGAACGGATCTCCGACGTAACCCGAGGACCTACTGTATGGCGAAAGCAGCGCTACAAGTAGCGAGTAGCGATGGATAAGAGAGAGGAGGAGTGAGTCAGCGAGGTAACAAGGACCTGTGAGCCAGGGAGTCAACTTCTGCTTTTACTCAGTGAAAGGAGCCAGGGGAGGGTTCTGAGCTCGACTTACGTAAGTTGACTCACGTTTTAATGGCTGTTTTGTGGGAATAAATTGTAGGGGACAAGGACAGAGGAGGTTATAGTACTAGTTTCTGCAAGTCTGTGGCTGGTATATAAGTAACTTTGCTCCTTCAAACACAATCCATAGGAACTCAGCTGGCTGGGCTCTTGAGGAAAGTGGAAGGGGGTGGCTGATGAGAGGTGCCTACCAGGGCCCAGCCCAAGCAGCAGGTGCCCGAGTCAGGGGGGAGGAGCCGGGGAGGGGGGGCCTGGGGTCTCACCGCGTGAGCTTGTCTGGGAGTGCGCCTGCGTTTGTCCATGAGCGCGTTTGTATCGTCCAGTCTGGGCGGGGGGCGGGGTGTCTGCCTGTGAGCCTGTGTGCTCTGGAGTGTAAGCCTTGCAAACCTTCCCTGCGTGTCTGTTGTGCTTCTGGCCTTGTGTTGGGGACACAAAAGTGCCCGCGACAGCTCAGGGCCTTCCTCTCATGGACTCACAGTCCAGTGGGGGAGACAGGCCTGTCCCCAGACAGGGGCGACCCGGAGTGTGCAGGACTGCAGTTGGGGAGGCCTGGGCGGGGGTGAGGGAGCCCAGAGGGGGCCCCTGACCCAGCGGGGTGGGGGGAGGAGGCAGGGAGGGCCTCCTGGAGGAGGGAATGGTGCGGCTGATACTGAAAGGTCACCTCTCCTGGTTGAACAATTGCTCTCCTGTATCCGGGATGGATAAAGGAGCTTTGCCCAGCCTGACTCCCAGGTGGACCTGTAACCTGAGCCTTCCCTCTGTGCCAGATGGGCAAAGCCCAGTCTTCCTAGTGACCCCCCATTCTGACCAGTATCCAGGGCTCCATTTCTCCCTGGTAACCAGTGACCTCTCCTGACCCCTGACCCCTCAGCCAGCAGTCTGACCGGGGCTCAGGAGGAGTCGGGGCCCTCTGATCTGTGATCCTCAGTGTGACCTGTGACCCTTCCCTGGACCCACGGACACACTCCTCCCCCACCCTGCAGGTGCCCTGTCCGCCTCCCCTCTCCCACTCACCTGCTGCTGCCAGCCGGCTTCCCCTCCCCTCCCCCCTAGGTAGGGAGTGAAGGGAAGCAGGAGGCAGGAAGGGGGGTGGCATTCCTGGGATTCCCTGGATGGGGGAAGAGCGAGCACCTCACACACACACACACCCTGGGCAGACCTGGAGCTTGGAGACCATTAGTATGAGATTAAACTGAAAGGTTCCAGACCAGTGGGCAGCCAGGAAAGCGGCCCGGAGCACCGGCCCCAGGAGGGGCCTCCCAGGGCAAACTGGGAGAAGCAGTTCTAGGCCACTGGTCAGGCTGGGCGCCGCTGGTTGTGCTGAAAGAGCCAGGGAGGGCCCCCGGTTGTGCTGGGCGCCGCTGGGTGACATGCACAGGCCCCTGGTCGGCGGGGGAGAGGGTCCGCGCTGGTGCGCGAAGGTCCCAGCACCGGCTGGACTGGTCTGGCGAGCCGCCCGCCCGGGTCCGGGCTGCTGGTCCGCGTGCGGACAGCCTGGGGCTCGAAACGGAGGGAGCCGCTCTGGGCAGAGCGCTGGGAGGTCCTCCCGGGGCAGTGGGAGGTCCTGGCCTGGCGCCCAGGTTTGGGGGGGAACAGGGGGGCCGGGAGGGCGTGGCGTGGCTTGGGGCGGGGCCTCCTCCTCCCAGCCCGGCGGCGCCCGCCGCAGCTGGGGCTTAATCGCTGCTGCCTCCGCTGTGGACATGGAGCCCCCGGACGCCCGGGCCGAGATGCGGGGGGCCCCGCGGCTGCTGGTGCTCGCGCTCCTGCTGGGGGCGCACCCAGGTAGGCTGGGGCCGGGGCTGGTGGCAGGGTGCGATGGGGGCCCCCGGGGACGGAAGGGGAAAGGGACTTTTACCCACCCCAGGAATCCAAACCTGGGGACCCCAGGAAGGAGGGGTATGGAGCATGGGGGGCGTCCGAGCAATGAGAGATCCGGGGGCAGCCGGGCAGAGGGGCTGGGGACCCCACAGCCCTGGGCAGAGACCACCCGGGAAGTCAGAGCCCCTCCCACTCCACCGCAGGAGCTGGGACCCCCCCAGCCGCTGCCCTTGGATCTGGGTCCCGGCCCCCCTGCTCCCTCAGACCCAGGGGTCCCGCCCCTGGTGGCTGGCATGGCTTCCTCCCAGGGCCCAGGAGACCACAGCCCGGGGCGCCCCTCGTGGGAGTCTCAAGTTTTGAGAGGAGAGGAGTCCCATCGCTAGAGCCCAGGGATCAGGGCATCGGAGGGGTTCAGAGCCCAGACTCTGAAGAGCCCGCCTCCCTCGGGGAAGGGCCGGAGGCCAGCCCTGGGCAGTGACAGTGAGCAAAGTGTTTCCTAGTGACCCTGCCCCTTCCTGGGCCCCAGTTTAGTCCGCACACCTGTGGGGAAGTGGGAGGGGAGCTGGCCGTGGCTGGCAGCAGCGCGAGAGGAACTGGGGAAGGCAGGCGGTCCTGCCTTCCGCCCTCCTCTCCGCTGCTCAGCCCCAGCCCAGGCAGCAGCCTGGCCCCGTGCCCCCTCCCCTGGGACAGGCCTGGGCCAGAGGTGGGTGCCTGGGAATCCAGGCCCCTGGCACAAGCATAGCAAAATAGTGGGTCTCCAGGGGCAGGGATGGGCCAGGCTGGGGGGGTGGGGGTGGGGGAGTTCTAAGAAATGAGAGCTGATGCCAGGATGCCAGCCCAGAGGGTGAGAGAGCGTGGTTTCCTGATGAGAGCAGCTCTATCTGCCAGGATCTTGGGACAAGAGTCCAGGCCCAGCCACCTCCTCCCCTAGGACCCAAGAGTCCAGGCCACCAGCCCCTCCTCCCTCAGACCCAGGAGTCCAGGCCCCCAGCCCCTCCTCCCTCAGACCCAGGAGTCCAGGCCCCCAGCTCCCTCCTCCCTCAGACCCAGGAGTCCTGGCCCCCAGCTCCTCCTCCCTCAGACCCAGGAGTCCAGGCCCCCAGCTCCCTCCTCCCTCAGACCCAGGAGTCCTGGCCCCCAGCTCCTCCTCCCTCAGACCCAGGAGTCCAGGCCCCCAGCTCCCTCCTCCCTCAGACCCAGGAGTCCTGGCCCCCAGCTCCCTCCTCCCTCAGACCCAGGAGTCCAGGCCCCCAGCCCCTCCTCCCTCAGACTCAGGGGTCCAGGCTCCCAGCCTCTCCTCCCTCGGACCCAGGAGTCCAGGCCCCCAGCCCCTCCTCCCTCAGACTCAGGGGTCCAGGCTCCCAGCCCCTCCTCCCTCAGACCCAGGGGTCCAGGCCCCCAACCCTCCTCCCTCAGACCCAGGAGTCCAGGCTCCCAGCACCTCCTCCCTCAGACCCAGGAGTCCAGGCCCCCAGCCCCTCCCTCCTCCCGCAGAACCCGGGATGTGGGGCCTCAATCCTATCCTGTTGTGAGGTGATGCACCTTACCCCTTCCCCGCCTTACCCCTTCCCTGCTCTACCAAAGAGGCAGGGGGGCCACGGGCGAGTAGGGGGCTCTGGCGCCAGGCCGGGCATGTCTGAGCCAGCCTGTCCCTCCCACATTCCTGAAACCTGCCCAGCCCTGTCCCCCCCTCACCACCCCCACACACCCATCCGCCTCAGCTCCAGGCCCAGCCGCAGCCCACACCCCACCTCAGCCCCCCACTCGGGAGGGAGAGGCCCCGAGGCTGAGAGAGACAGAGGCAGGGACAGCGGAACCAAGAGATGGAGCCCCAGGAGGGGAGACACAACACAGGCAGAGATGGAGACACTCCGCTCCCGTCACCGCGGGCCAGGCTGTGGGATGAGCCGGCCCTGCCCTGCCCTGGAAGGGTGGCTGGTGTAGAGCAGTGGCTCTCAACCTTCCTGATGCCGCGACCCTTTCATACAGTTCCTCATGTTGTGGTGACCCCCAACCATAACATGATTTTCGTTGCTACTTAATCACTGTCATGTTGCTACTGTTATGAATCGTCCTGTAAATATCTGATAGGCAGGATGTATTTTCACTGTTATATAAAGTGAACATAATGAAAGCATAGTGATTAATCACAAAAACAATCTGTAATTATCTATGTGTTTTCCGATGGTCTTAGGCGACCCCCGTGAAAGGGTCGTTCGACCCCCAAAGGGGCCGCGGCCCACAGGTCCAGTGGTAAAAGCAGGGACAGATGCAGCGACACCCCAGGAGGACCGAATGGAGGCCACGGAGGCCCTGTGTGGCCCGGGGTGGAGCCCTTAGCTCTGCAAGTGAAGGGAGAGCTGGAGGCAAATGCTGATGGGGTCTGAGCTCAGAGACAGAGATGAGAGACGGAGGGAGGCTGGAGTGGCTGATCCTGGGGTGGGGGTGGGGGTCCAGAAGGCTCTCCCATCGGTGGCGGTGGCCAGAGCCCAGTCGCTGTCCCGCAGGCGTCCAGGCGGGAATGCAGGTGTCCGTGGCCCCGCTGGTGGAGGTGATGCGGGGGGAGACAGTCACCCTGGACTGCACCCCTTTGGGGGACCATAACCCGTTCCTGCTGAAATGGTTCCTGGTGAGTGCCTGGGGCTGGGGGCTGGGGGCCGTGGACAGGGACCTGAAAGTCAGCCCAGGGGGCTGCACACATTCCTTCCTTCATCGGAATCCAAAGGGCCCTAAGACCGCCCCCTCACTGCCTTTCCATTCAACCGCTGGGGAAACTGAGGCCCAGCAAGGAAAGGCATTCTTCAGGTTCAGCTGGTGTCAGGGCCCAGCTCAGACTAGTCCCCCTTCAAAGTGCTGGAGAGAGAGAGAGAGAGAGAGAGAGAGAGAGAGAGAGAGAGAGAGAGAGAGAGAGAGAGAACATTCAGAGACTGACACCAAGCATGCACGACTGGGGGTGGGACTAATGAGAAAGAAAGAGGAGAGAAAATAAAAAGCAGACAGAGCCGAAACCGGTTTGGCTCGGTGGACTGAGGGGTCCCGGGTTCGATTCCGGTCGGGGGCATGTGCCTGGGTTGCGGGCACAACCCCAGTGGGGGATGTGCGGGAGGCAGCTGATCGATGTTTCTCTCTCATCGATGTTTCTAACTATCTCCCTTCCTCTCTGTAAAAAATCAATAAAATATATTTTAAAAAAAAGCAGACAGAGGGTGATGGAGGGAGAGAAATGGGAACAGAGTGAGATGAAGAGAGAGGAAAAGGTGACAACAGAGAGAGAACAGGGGCGGGAGGGGTGGAGAGAGAGACAGAGGGACCGAGAGAGGTAACAACAGGAAGAGAGCCACCGAGCAGCAGAGAGGGAGGGACCTGGAGAGAGACAGACGCTGAAATGGGCAGCGGGCAGCCCTGAGCGGAGGCCCTCCTGCCCACAGGTCGAACGCTCCGGGGCCCGCCACCTCCTCGCCGAGGCCCAGGTGCAGGGCTCCGAGGTGAAGCCCAGGGTGCACACCTCCCGGGGCCGCAGTCCCCAGTACCAGCTGCAGGGCCAGGGGCACCTGGTGCTGGTGGAGGCCCAGGTGACAGACGAGCAGGACTATGTGTGCGTGGTGACGGCCGCAGCGGGCACTGCCGAGGCCACCTCGAAGCTCCAGGTATTTGGTGAGTGTCTGTGGGCACCCGGACGGGGAAGGGTGTGGGGCAGGGGAGAGCCCGGGAAGGGGTTTCTGACAGTAACATCTCCCCCATAGTAAAGCCAGAGACCACCAAAGTCTTCCCCAACCAAGGGATACTGTCTGTGATGGATGACTCTGCCCAGGAGGTACCGCGGGGCGACTTTGATTCCAGGGTCCTAGGGGAAGGCAGGCTGGGGGCACCTAGAATCCTGGGTCGTAAGGTTGGAGGGGCAGGGCTGCCAGACTCTTGCATCCTGAGTGGGGGTGGGGGGTGGGGGGGAATGGGGGCCCTAGAACCCTGGATCCAAGTGGGGAGAACTTCTAAGGGAACAGGGGTCCCAGCGACCCGAGTCCCGGCTCAGACCCCGGGCCACGCCTGTGTCCGCCTCAGATCGCCACCTGCCACAGCAAAAACGGGAACCCCGCCCCCCAGATCAAGTGGTACCGGAACGGGCAGCCCCTGCAGGTGCCCATGGAGGTGAACTCAAGTGAGCGGAGCAGGAGCCCGGCTGGTGGTGGTGGGTGGGTGGGTGGGTGGGGTGGGGCCGGGGCTGGCTGACGCCCCTCCCTCCCTCCCAGATAGCTACATGACCACCCGCACGGTGCGCGAGACCTCCAACCTGCAGTCTCTCACCAGCACCCTCTACCTGCGGGTGCACAAGGAGGACCGGGAAGCCAGCTTCCACTGCTCCGCGTACTACAGCCTGCCCCGGGCCCAGCACGGCCACCTGGACAGCCCGCCCTTCAGCCTCACCCTGCACTGTGAGTCCACCCTGGCCCCACCTCCCCGACCTTGGACTCCACACCTCACGGGGGCCGGACCCTCCACCCAACCTTGGTCCACCCTCTGGCCCCCCCCATCCCCCACCTTAGACTGAAATACGACCTCCAGGAGTCACACGGGCTCCACCTGACCTCTGAACCGCCCCCCATAGCACTCTAAACCCCAGGGAGTTTAACGACTAAACTCTGTACTGCATCCCCCTATACCAAACGGGGCCCCCAAGTCTCCTACTGACCTGCCCACCCTGCCTTCCCCTCAGACCCCACGGAGCACGTGCAGTTCTGGGTGAGCCCGTCCACCACGGAGGGCTGGGTCCGCGAGGGCGACTCCATCCAGCTGATCTGCCAGGGGGACGGCAACCCCACACCCGAGTACATGTTCTATCGCCTGCAGGTGACTGACCCCGTGGCTCCTTTGGACCCTGACCTCTGTGACACACTGACCCCCACCGATTTCTAACCTTTCACCGGGTGGCCCTGGTGTAGCCAGGAGCCTGGCCAGTGACCCAAGAGCTAACCCGACCTCTGCCCCTTGACTTGAGGGGCTCTGACCTAACATGACCCTCAGCTGGAGACCCGACCTGTCGGGATGCCTGGCTCTGGCCTGGGGGGCCCCTGGCGTCGCAGGACCCCGCGGCACCGGGTGGCTCCTGAGCCAGTTCCTCATCCCTCGTCACCCAGAACACGGAGGAGAGAGTGCTGAGCACGAATCTTCACGGGAACTTTACCCTGGAGAGCGTGCAGCGGAACCAGAACGGGGTCTACGGCTGCCGGGTGTTAGACTATGACGCTGCTGATGAGGTTGAGCTCTCCAAGACGCTGGAGCTGCGCGTGGCCTGTGAGAGCCCTGGGAGAACCTGGGGGGGCGGGGGGGGGGCCTGGCACTGGCAGCCTCCTCCCCTTTACCCCCGAGTCCTGCCTCCAAACGCCTCCCTGCTTTGATCCCAAACGCCTCCCTCCTCCTGGGGACCCTGCCCCAGTCCCCTCCAAACTCCCACACCGGCAGCCAGAGAGCCCTTTCCAACGCACACACCTGGCCTGCCCCTGCTCCAGAACCTGCCATGGCTCCCCAGTGCCCTTTGGGAAAGCCCAGGTGTCTCACCAGGTCTTCAAGGCCCACCTGCTTGGTTTCACCTGTGGCCGACCCTTCTCCCCACCAAGGCATTTTCCTCCTCATACCCAAGCGTCTCTCATGCCCATGATCACTCCTCATGCTTCTACCACCCATTTCTGACCAGTCTCTTGGGTCCATCTTCTACGAAGCCTCCTCAGGCCCCTTGCCCCCCAGCCCTGTGCAAAGGCGCTGTTCCTCCTGGGCACTCCTTATGTCTCCCTTTCTGGAGCTAGACCCTGGGCCGGATGTTGGTGACACATCTGTGAACAAGTCCGCCCAGTCCCCACCTTCACAGAGCTCCTGGCCCAATAGAGGAGACGGAGGGCAAATGCTAAATAAGACGTTTTGGGGTAGCAATCCTACATCTGCAGGGATTCATGCAGAATGATGGGGTAAGGAATTGGCTGGGTGAGCAAGGCATAGTTGGGGGGGGGGGGTGTTGGCAGACTGCATCCCCAGGAAGCAGATTTTGCCGTGGAGATCTGAAGGCAGGAAGTTTATGAGGGAGCGCCTTGGCACCCACGTCTACGAGGGGCGGGGAGGGGAAGGAAGCAGGCCTGGGCAGAGGGAAAAGTTGGGCTGAAGTCTAAGAAGGCTTTGGTTGGCACCACCGGGCACTTGGAAGTGGGGATGTTCCAAGTTGGGGCGAAGGGGCCTGGCTTTTGTACCCCCGCATCAACCAGCCATTGACTCTCGGGCTGCCTGAGGAAGGGGCATGACCTTGAGCAAGGGGCTCCCTGCAGCTGAGGCAGTTCCCGGAAAGGGCTGACAGCTGAGGGCTGACAGCTGACGTCCCTCTCAACAGCTGAAGGAGAGAGCTGAGTGGCCACACCAGGGGCTTCAAGCAGCCTCTCTGAGAAGGGGACGTTTGAGTAAGAAACCAGAGAGTGGGATCAGAAATGCCAAGAGGCCGAGGACCAGCACTCCAGGGAGAGGGAGCAGCACGTGCAAAGGTCCTGAGGCCGGACCCAGCTTGGTGTGCTGGAGCAAAACAGGAAGAGAGCAGGGTAGCTGGCGCTCGGGGGGCTGGGGGGTGGGCAAGAAAGGAGGGTGGGAAATGAGGTCAAAGACGAGGGCAGGGGCCACACCAGGCGGACCTTCTGGCTTTGTCAGGGAACTTGGCCTCTAGGTCAAGGGTCCGGGGGAACCACTGCGGGATTTTAAGCAGAGGGAAGGGCTGGCCAGTGTATTTTGAAAAGATCCTTCTAGCTGCTCAGGGGACCAGAGGGAGGCCAGTGAGGAGGCGACTGCAGTGGTCAAGGCAGTTAGACCTGGAGTTCAGAGATGCACAGAAGTAGGAAGATCTGTTTCGGGGGGCAGAGCAGAGAAAGACTTGGTGAATGAATGGGCAGTGGGGAGGAGAAGGCAAGGGTTTGGGCTTGAGCACAGGGTTTGGGTGGAAAGTCAGAGAAGAAACACCTTGCAAGGTTGTCCGTTCGCCTTGGGCCCAAACATCCGCTTTGGGGGAAGGGGCCCGGGGTAGACTCCTAGATTTGGGCTCGGGGTTTGGCCTGATGGCGGAGTGGAGAGTTCACAGAGATGGGGGACCAACAAGGAGCGCTTGGCATTCTCTGCTGACTATTGTGCATTCACGTCTGTACCCACAAAAGCCCTTGAGCGCCCCTAACCAACTTGGTGAGGGTCCCGGAAGGTGACCGTCTATACCCCCTCCAGACCTGGACCCCATTGAGCTCAGCCAGGAGGAGGAGCTTTCTTTACCCCTGGACAGCAACGTAGACATAACCTGCTCCGTGCAAGGCCTGCCTACCCCTGCTCTACGCTGGACCAAGGTGAGAGGGAAAGGAGACCCCAACTGTGGGACCCCCTCCCTCCCAACACCGCCTCCCCTTCTCTCATGGTCCACTGGCCTCTTCTCCCCTCCCCCACCCTACAGGACGCAGTCCGCCTGGTGGATGGCCCCACGCTCTCACTCAGCTCCATCACCTTCAATTCTGCTGGCACCTACATATGCGAGGCCTATACGCCCACGGTCCCCCTCCTTAGTCGCACCCGGGCCCTCAAGCTGCTGGTTGAAGGTTTGGGGGTAGGGGCAGGCTGGGATGGGGACGATGGGGGTGGGCGGCCAGGACCACTGGGAAGGGACCATGGCTGGTCCTCTGTCTTCTACTCTATTCCTCTCCCCTCTCTCCTTCTCTTACTCGCTCTCCTCTTTCTCCACTGTGCCTCCTGCTCACACCCTTCCTCCCCGCCACCCACAGGGCCACCTGACCTAAAGGCGGAGGAAATTTCCCCCCAGGCAGAGGGCAGCAGGAGAGAAGGAGAAGAAGTCAGGCTGACCTGCTCTGCCCGCGGCTACCCGGAGCCCAAACTCACGTGGAGCGAAAAGGGCGACAGTGTAAGGGACCCTCGTCTCCACCCTCCGGGCCACAGGCACCCTCCCCAAGTTCCCAGGGGACACTGATGCAAGCATTATGTCCCCTCTCCTACTTCCTGAGGGACTGGACGTCACCTCTGCCCTCACCCCAGCCCTGACCCAAGTCTCCACAGTCCACAGAGCCGGTGCCCAGCGGGCAGGGCTGGGTGAGCAGCTCCCTGACCGTGAAGTTGACCAATGCCATGAGCCAACACGGCGTCTCCTGTGAGGCCTCCAACCCACTCGGGAGCACCCAGCATGTCTTCCACTTCGGCCCTCGTGAGTGATCGCGGGGGTGGGACAGGACATGGGGCAGGTGGAGAGCTGCTGGCCGAACGCCCCTCTGTCTTGCCCCCCAGTGGCCCCCCAGACCTCGCAGGCCGGAGTAGCTGTCATGGCGGTGGCCGTCAGCGTAGGCCTCCTGCTCCTCGTCGTCGCTGCCTTCTATTGCATGAGACGCAAGGGGCGCCCCGGCTGCTGCCGAAAGGGGGAAAAGGCGGCTCCGTGAGTGACCTTGCAACCTCGGAATTGACCTCTGTAACCCAACCCCATCCCCAGGTCTAACTCTGACCTCAGCCCCAAACCCCGCCCATACCCAACCTTATAGCATCCTATCCTCAACTCCAAACCCAAATACAATGCCATCCCATCTCTAACCTCAAACCTCGTCCATAGCCATCCCCTCCCCCATCTTCATCCCCAGCCTCACCCAACCCACAATCATCCTCAAGGCCGCCCTCAAGCCCCACTTAACACCGTCCCTAATCTCTCCAACCCCAAGCTCATCCCCACCTCCAATTCCAACCCAAATATAACCATCACCAAACCCACATCCAACCCCACCTCCCGTCCCAATCCTCCCTCATCCCCAAACCCATCCCATCTAACCTCCTCTCCAACCCCGACCATATCCCCATCTTCAACCTCAACATAACCATCCCATCTCCAACCTCCATCCCAACCACACTCCTAACTTCCTGAACTCTGAGCTCCGACTTCTTCCCCAATCCCAACCACATCCCAGCTCCAACCCATAACCGGCCCCAAACCCAGCTTCAACCACATCCCCATCCCCAAGGCCCCTCCAACCCACCTCATTCCCATTCCTAACACCAAACCCATCCCTATTTTACCTCATCTCCAACCCCAATCACATGGCCACCCTCAACTCCAGTCCAGAGCCATCCCTGAGCCTACCCCAGGGCTGAACCCCACTACAACACCATCTCCAACTCCACCAGTGTCTTCGACCCTCGCCCCAACTCATCCCTCACCCCAATGCATTATCATCCCCCCCCATCCCCAACCCATTCCCACCCACCCTCCGAGTCCTTCTCCATCCAATACAACCCCATCCCCACTGCCTTCCCAGCTGGGACGACCTCCAACACGTTGCCTCTTCTCCCCAGGCCGCCTGGGGAGCCAGAGCTGAGCCATTCAGGGTCCCAGCGGCCTGAGCAGACAGGCCTTCTCATGGGAGGTGCCTCTGGAGGAGCCAGGCGTGTCAGTGGGGGCTTTGGAGATGAGGTGGGTGAGGGCCTGGGCACCCTGTCGAGGAGGGGTCGGCTGGGGGTGGAGCAGCCTCCCTGGGCACCGGCTGATCTTCCCACTTTCTCCCCAGTGCTAAGCCTGAGGGCCTCCGAGAGGCAGTCATCAGACACAACCTGGAGTTGCAGGCATCAGAGAACCAGCCCTGCTCACGCTCTGCCCTCCCCCGCCTTCCCGGCCTGCCCTCTTCCCTCTCCGGCCCTCCCTTCCTTCCTCTGCAGGCTGGGCAGGGACCTACAGACACTGCTGGGAGGGAGGGAGGGTGCGCTCGCTCGTTCGCTCTCTCTCGTGGGAGGGAGGGGACCTTCCTCCAGGGAGTGTGACTCTCCCAGGCCCCAGAATAGCTTCTGGACCCAAGCCCGGGGCCGGCCTGGGACGACGCTCTGAGGGTCGGCTAGCTGAGGCTATTTTTACCTCCTGCCTCCATTGCTCGTCCCCCACCTGACGTCCTGCTGTATAGTCTGACACTGGATCCCCACCCCTGCTCCGCCCCCTCATCATGGACACTGGAGTCTGGAATAAATGCTGTCTGTCACCTCGACACCATCCTGTGGCCAGAGCCTGCTCTGGGGGAGGAGAGGGGAAGGGGCGCAGGTGATGCTCCCCTCCCCATGGCCCCTCCGCCCCCTCGCAAGACCTGGGAGAGATCTGACGTCATGGAGAAAGAAATGAGAGAGAGAGAGAGAGCAGAGGGTGACTCAGCTGGCCGAGGATGGAAGGAAGAGATGCCGGGGGTCTAGAGGGCACTGAGCGCGGCCTCTGAGGACCCGTGCCTGCTTGGTGGGTGGGGCGCTGTCCCCTTAATAAAAGTTCCCAGACTCTGTTGCCAGCGCCCCCGAGGGAATTAAAGCTGGGAGAGGAAAACCTCTCTGAGCTGTAGACTGGATGGAATTCGAGATGGAGCTGCCTCCTCTGGGTATGGCATCATTCCTGCAGCTGCGGGAGGAGGGGAGGCTGGGAGGGACCCAGACCGAGGGGTCTGGGGGAGAGAGAGAGATGGCAGGAGCAGAGAGGTTGAGGCCGGCTAGAGAGACTCACTGAGGAAGAGGGATTTGAAAGAGGGATGGACAGATGGGGTGGGGGGCGCAAAGGAGGGACAGGCTGGGGCAGCTCAGAGGTGAGAGCCCTAGAGTCAGACAGATAGAAAGGTTTCGGGAGAGGGAGGCAGAGACAGTCAAGTAGAGACAAAGAGAAACAGAATGGGCTCTGGGGCCCAGCGAGGGCTGCCGTGAGGAGGGAGCGTGGCCACCCTGTGCGGCACATGCACGGAGGTCTCTGCGCTCAGAAGCCTCTCATCTCAGCAAGGGACTCCCCCTCGCTGTCCTCAGTTTGCTCAGCCACAAAATGGACAAAGTGGGATCTCGTGGCCGTGGCCGTGGGACCGTCACGAGAGGCGATGGAAACCTGGCGGGTGATGGAGCAGCCCGAGCGGAGGAGCTCACCCGTCGGACTCAGGCACTCCAGTTCCATGGTTGGTTGAATCCCTTTAAAACAAACGCAAGGAGCAAAAAGAGATGGGCCAGGTTAACACACTTAGTTCGGGGCACGAGCGATCAGAGGTCCCCGACACCTGCGTTCTGGGGTGCGCCTGGCTCCCTGCCCACGCGTGCCAGGTGTGATTTCAGCCCTCAGAGTGGCAGGTAAGCCAGAGGGCTCTGCGCCTGGGAGGTGCCAGGGTCACGCATGACTTGGGCGCAGGACTCGTGGAACAGAGCCGGCGTCGCCAACGGGGAGGCGCCTCAGGACGCGTGGAACCTGGAGCTACTGGATCCTTACGCCCTCCCCACCCGTGTTCAGCTCACGTTCTTAACACGTCTCACAGACCTCATGAGTTGCTTCTTCCGACCTTCGTTTCGTCCGTCTCCTTATTCGTGTGGCTTTATTGTTTTCTCTATAACAGAATTGAGTATTTAAAAAAAAATACAGCAGACACACACACACACACACACACACACACAGGGTCACCGTGTGATTGGGAGACGTTGATGAGACAACAGTGGGAAGTGTTTATTGCAAAGCCTGGCACAGAGGATGTGCTCAGGACATGGTGACTAAGTAGTATTCTTATCCAAGGGAAATGGAGGGACGGAGAGAAAAGCGAAATGCAGTCCATTGTCCCAGGGAAGGAACCAGGTGGCAAGAGATCCCATTCTAAGAGCAGACATCGGTGAGGGGATTTGAGGAGCTGGGGGGGGGGGGAGGGCGGGGGGGTAGTGAGCAGATGCCTAGAGGAAGGGGAGAAAGGAGACTCCAGGGAGGAAGGGGTTCTCCCACCAACACCTGGTCCCCAAGTTAATGAGGGGAACGTCCTGGCCCACCTCCCAGGAGGGCATACATTTGCATAGGGTCCCTCATCTGCATAGCATCCCAGCAAAATTTGCATGCAGATGGCAGCCTGAGCCCTCCTCAGCCTGACCCCTCCTCCCACCTTGGCTGAGGGTCTGGGGGGAGGGGAAGGGGGAGAGGTAAACTACCGGATCTGGGGCTCCAGGAAGTGAAGGCAAGTTTAGAGTAGACTCCCCTTGCTCATCCACCTTCTGTGGCTCCCTATTGCTCTCAGGAGCATGCGCCACCCTTCACCTGACGTCCAGGACCCTCACACCAATCCATTACTCGCTCTCACAGGTGTCCCCACCTCCTCCTGCCTTTGTGACTTTACTATTCCCCTCACCTGGAAGGTCCCCCGCTGTGACAAAGCTTGCCCGTCCTGCAAAGCTTGCACATCTTGAAGGATTCTGAAAAGTGCTCACTCCCTTCCCCTGCCCTTGAGACTTTACAAGAATCTGTGCCTCTTCTGAACCTGTATACACTTTATTAGTAAGGGTATATTTGATTGCAAATGACCCCAAACAATGTGTAAGTGAAAAGGAAAAGTTATTCCCTCATAAGATCAAAGGCTGACTACCTTCAGGCATAGCTGGACCCAGGGGCTCACACAGTCTTCATCAGAAAGCTGCCCTTTTCCATGTCTCAGTTCTGCTGTCCTCCGTGCCCAGGCAGCGTCTTTTGTCTCCAGTGCCCAGCATTACCGGATTTCTGCCCGACCAGCTTAGCAAACCCCCCCCCCCCACACACCGCCCAGTCCCCCGCCCCCTCTCCCCATTCCTACTAGTTCTAGCAAAAGCCTCAGGGCTAATTCTCATTGATCAGGAATGGGTCCCCACACCCTTATCCCTGAACCAGTCCTTGTGGTCAGGGCATCAAATGATCTAATTGGCCAGATTGGATCAGGCTCACTCTGAACCATTAAGGATTCAATAGGGATTTCCCATAAGAAAATGGGTGGGCCCTAGCTGGTTTGGCTCGATGGATAGAGCATCGGACTGTGGACTGAAGGGTCCCAGGTTTGATTCCTGTCAAGGGCACATGCCTGCGTTGTGGGCTCGATTCCCAGTGGGGGGCCTGGGGAAGGCAGCCGATCATTGATTCTCTCTCATCATTGATGTTTCTATCTCTCCCTCTCCCTTCCTCTCTGAAATCAATAAGAAATGTATTTTTAAAAGAAAGAAAACTGGGGCCGAAGCCGGTTTGGCTCAGTGGATAGAGTGTTGGCCTGCGGACTGAGGGGTCCCGGGTTCGATTCCGGTCGAGGGCATGTACCAGGGTTGCAGGCACATCCCCAGTGGGAGATGTGCGGGAGGCAGCTGATTGATGTTTCTCTCTCATCGATGTTTCTAGCTATCTCTCTCTCCCTTCCTCTCTGTAAAAAATCAATAAAATATGTTTTTTTAAAAAAAGAAAGAAAACTGGGGTGGGGTAGGGTGGGGTGTGGTGGGCGAGAAGGGAGCTAAAAGAGGGAAAGAGGCTGCTGTGCAGGTAAAAGACAACAGGAGGTTATGGGCGCCGACTCCTGCGCAGCAGGAAATCTGCAATATTTACAACTTGGCACCAACCCCAGGGCTCCTCCAGGATGCCTTTGGCCCCGGGCCCTACCTCCTTGTGGTTATGATTCCAGTGAAGTGCCACCTCTGGGACTTGTTGACACTGGAAGTCGGCTCCCCAGGCATGGGACCCACCTAGTCCTTTGTCAACAAAACCGCAGTGCTCAGCCTTACACGGGCTACTGGGGGTGGGGGGAGGTGAAACTCCAGCCTGCACCCCTGGGGTTTGCCTCCTGGGCTCACCTGTGCCCATAAAGAACAGCATGGAGAGCTGAGCCTGGAGGAGAGCCGGTACGCAGGGGCCTCCCAGGAAGAAATCTCATGGAGACGAGTTATTTTGCTCAAGGGAGAAATGGGGGCCCGGAGTTTTACAAAGCAAGTTAGTAGCAAAGCGGCCGATAAAACTCAGAGATCCTGTGGTAGGCAGTTAGACAGACGTGAGCAGGAGCAGGGCAAGGCCAGATATAGGAGGTCACCAGGGCGGAGAGCCCCAGACGCCCGCCTAGGGGAAACAAGGACCTCGCCTGCCCCCAGGGTAACCTTGCCTCCCCTTCCATATCACTGGTCATTCGGTTTGGACCCCCTGACTTTTCCTGTTGTAGTAAAATATAGAAATGTTTTTAAAAGTTTAAAAATGTTTAAAAGGTTTTAAAATGTTTGAGTTAACTTTCTTGAAACTTAAAGTGTGTACCGAAACCGGTTTGGCTCAGTGGATAGAGCGTCGGCCTGTGAACTGAAAGGTCCCGGGTTCGATTCCGGTCAAGGGCATGTGCCTGGGTTGCGGGCACACCCCCAGTGGGGCATGTGCAGGAGGCGGCTGATCGATGTCTCTCTCTCATCGATGTTTCTGACTCTCTATCTCTCTCCCTTCCTCTCTGTGAAAAATCAATAAAATATATTTAAAAAAAGAAAGAAACTTAAAGTGTGATATTAAGGACACATTCCCCACTGCCCTGAAGCTTGTGTACCCCATAGATGAGGATTTGAACTTCAATTACTGACTCAGAGTGACTTGCTAAGATAATCATATTTGTGAGTGATGTATTCTCCCTAGATAACCACAGGTAGCCCCTCGCCCTGTTTAAGGTTAACATGTGTGCGTTGATGTAATTCATTGATAGCCACCTGAACTGCTGCGGGTACCAAACAGGCTTTAAGAATGGGTCCTGACCAGCCAACAGTGCTCGCCTGTCAAGGCTGCCACAAAGGCACTTCCTTTTGCTAGTCAGGCAAGCGACACCGCTCCACGCTCCTCTCTCTGACAGACGACAGAAAAATGGCTAGTACCTCCTGATCGAGATGTGACCGAGCTCTCAGGTGAGGAACACCGGCCCCCTGCATCCTGACCGGACCAGCCCAGCTGCCGGACCCCAGAGGACAGCACCACTGGGATCCCGTTAAGCCTGTACCCACAGCATTAGGAACTTCTGTGAGTAATTCAGTGCTGTGTGATTTGCAATTGCATGTTTCATGTGGTGTAATTCCTCCGGCAGTTAATTGAATTATTTTGCGTATGCTTAAAACTGAAATTAAAGTTTCTGGTCTTGCCGAAACCGGTTTGGCTCAGTGGATAGGGCGTCGGCCTGCGGACTGAAAGGTCCCAGGTTCGATTCCGGTCAGGGGCATGTGCCTGGGTTGCGGGCACATCTCCAGGAGGAAGTGTGCAGGAGGCAGCTGATCGGTGTTTCTCTCTCATCGATGTTTCTGACTCTCTGTCTCTCTCCCTTCTTCTCTGTAAAAACATCAATGAAATATTTAAAAAAAAAAAAGTTTCTGGTCTTTTTGGCCCTTGGTCCTGCTTGCGTAGACCAGCCTCTTTGCTAGCAACTACTTGAATGTCCCAACACCTGCACGGTTAAAGTTTATTTCAAGGGGGACACCTTAGATACCCCCCCCACCCCCCAGATTCTTTCCCGGAATCTACTTGGGACTCTCCCTAAAGACAACATCTAGGCCTCAGTTGTATTTCAGCTCCAGGCTCAGACAAGAAGCAACACCAGACAAGCGAAGGCTGCCTCAGGACGGGCTGCATTGACTAATGACCCTCTACCCTGGCACCCACCCAGCAGGGGAGACCAGGACCTGGTAGAGCACACCTGGAAAACTGATGCATATTCTGCTGACACCCTCTCTGAGATCTATCCCAAGATTCCCACCTGCAAGAGAGAAATAAAAACCCTCAAGACAAAAGCTCCAGCAGTTTCTCTCCCTCTGGGGAGCATACCCCCCAGCCATTCCCTTCCCTTCTTCTTCCTCAGCAAGTACCTGTCTTCTAAACTCTAAGAGACCCCATGAGTCTTGCAACCAGGGGAGCAATGGGCAGCGGCAGCTGGTCCTGGGCTAACCCCAGGGACCTGTCTCCAAGACCCCCTTCCCTCTGGCTTCCCAGTGAGCCCAAGCAGCCCCACCGAGGCCCTGCTGCTGCCACTAAGCCCTTCCTGGTGTCACTGTCACTGTCCTGCGTGGTTTTGCTGCGGCCAGTACATTCTTGCTTGCTTTGCTGCACTTGGTCTCTGACTGGATTTTTTCCTGCATGCAGACAAGAACCGAGGCCTCATAGCCTTGCCGGTAACAGCGCCAGTCCTCTCGTCTGGCCCCAGATTGGGGAGGGAAGGACACAAAGATCTAGAGCACATTTATTATGCACTTACTTGCCCAGCCAACCTCATTCCAGGCGGTGCCAAGCCTGAGGTACACACCATCTAGAGGCCCCCGCCTGCACTTCCTTGCTGGGGAGCCTGGAGAAATCTACTCCGCGCTCAGTGTCCTTTTCAGCGAAACGGGGATCGTGAGAGTGTCCCCTCCGTGGGGTTCCGATGAGAAATGAACTAAGAGAAGGCAGTCAGTCCTTGATCTGGCAGCTGGTAACTCTGTGACTTTGGATCAAGTCCCTTGGTTTCTCTGTGCGGAGATTTTCTTAGGCGATTTTTTTTATCGCTTAGGGTGCTGTGTGGGTTATACGCGACAATAGCGCACACAAGCCAGTGGCTGGCACATATAGTAAGTGCCAAATACGTTTATTGATAGTATTATTACCAAGACATGAATGCCGCTCAGTACCAGTCTCCACTACCCGAGCTTCCGGGAGGAAAGTTCAGGTGCATGGCGGAGGGGGCGGGAGGGAAGTCTAAGGGGTCCTCTTTGCTGGGAAGCCCCCAAGCATCTGCCCCCAGCTGATCAGCTCAGCGCCCCCTCGCCTTAGAGGCCCTGGAACGGAGGGATTACAGGCTCACGGCCTCCCCTCCCTCGGCCTCCCGGCTTCCCGCCCTCACCCAGACGAGCTAGGCGGCCTCGCCAGCTCCCCCGGGGCAGCCCAAGGAATGTGAAGAGGTAGGTGGGGTCGGGGAGGAGCGGGAGCCGCGAGGGAGAGACAAGGGGGCAGAGCCGGAGCGAGAGACGCGCAGAGACGCGAGGAGGCTGGGAAGATAGGGAAGTGGGACAAGGACACGGGGAGTGGCGGGCGGCGCCGGAGGCCAGACCCTAGCTCTGCCCCGCAGAGAAAGCGGAGCGCGGGGGTCGGTCTGTGCTGCCCCCTGGCGGCGGGCGCGGGAAGGAGGCGGCGCGGACCAGACGGAGGAGGACGCGGGGATGCACCAGGAACAGAAGACAGAGACCAGGGCAGAGACATCGAGAGAGACACAGAGAGAAGACACTGAAAGAGAGACACACAGAGAGACAGGGGCAGGGGCAGACACAGAAGGAGACAGACATAGAGACAGAGGTAGAGGCACAGAGACAGAGTCGAAGGGATAGAGACACACAGGACCAAGTGAAGCATCAACAGTGACAGGAAGACCCAGAGAGTCCAGAAACACATTAGAAATGAAAGACTCAAGCCGAACCGGTTTGGCTCAGTGGATAGAGCGTCGGCCTGCAGACTGAAGGGTCCCAGGTTCGATTCCGGTCAAGCGCATGTACTTTGGTTGCGGGCACACCCCCAGTAGGGGGCGTGCAGGAGGCAGCTGATCGATCGCTCTCATCGATGTTTCTAACTCTCTATCCCTCTCCCTTCTTCTCTGTAAAAAATCAATAAAGTATATTTTTTAAAAAGCTGGTTATGATCACAAAGTAGGATTTAAAAAAAGAAATGAAAGACTCAAGAGATGGAGAAATACAGAGACGCAAAGATAGTGAGACACAAAGACGGAGGCACTAAGAAAAACAGAGACATCTAGAAGGAAACGATGCAGCGACTCCCGGAGTCCGGGGGAGAGATTAGGGAGAGAACAAGCTACTCTGAGAAGCTTCCCCAAACGCGAGACAGAGACACATCGAGGGGCGAAAGCAGAAGTCGAAAGGCGGGGACGGGGATGGGAGTCCTGGCGCCAGGGCGGGGCTCCAGGGGGGGCGAGCCTATGAGAGCCCGCGAGCCTCCCGCAGGTGTGGCAGGAGGGCCAGGACCTTCGCTGAGCGCTCGGGGTTAGAGCTGTAGGCGGGGCTGCGACCAGGCACCGGGCTCTGGGGAAGGGGAAGCTACAACCCTGAGGAGGGGCGGGGCCTCACGCGGCGGGGGCGGGGCCTCACGGAGGGGGGCGGGGCGGAGGGGCGGGAGCTCCGATTGGCTGGACCCCCCCCCCCAGTGGACGGAGAGTGAAGCTCCTGGGGAGGAGGGGCGTGGTTGGAACACTAGGGGCGAGGTTCGAGCACCCGAAAGGGTTAGAGAATTCGGGGGGTGGGCCGATCATTGACTCCGGGAGGGGCGACCGTGGAATCCCGAGGGTCGGCAGGTGTGGGATCGTGGGAGGGGCCGGTGCAGAATGCGGGGCGGGAAGTGTAGGATTATGGGAAGCGGACGGTCAGTGAACTAGGGGGACGGGGCGCCCATCCCCGGGAGGGACTATTTGGAATCCCAGGAGGGGGCGGAGCCGGAGCCGAAGCTCGGGGCGGGGAAGGGGGTGGGTCCTGTGACGTCAGCGAGCTCTAAGCCAGAAAGAAGCTAGCGGCCGGGGGCCACGGAGCCGGGAGAGCCGGGACCGCGATCGGAGCCGGGAGACGGGAAACGCAGCGGGAACCGGCCGGGAGCCGGAGCCCCTCAGGCACCTGCCGGTCCGCCCAGGCGATTGGTGCGCGCACAGTGGTCCGCAGGCCCCCGCCCGTCCCCAGCCCCTCCCCGGGCCCCCCATGGCCCGGGCCGCAGCCCTCCGGCCGTCGAGACCGTCTCCTGCTCTGCCGCTGCTGCCGCTGCTGCTGCTGCTGCTCCGAGAAGCCGGTGAGCGACCGTAGACGCGCCCCTCCCGCGCGGACCCAGCCCCTCCCCACCTTCCGAGGGGGGAGCCTGGGCACCTCCCCCACCCCTCCCCCAATTCACCGAGCCCCCGTCTGCGCGCCCCTTTCCGGACCGGCCCCACCGACTCAGACCGCACCCCACCCCCACCCCCGCGTCTGAGTGAGCCTCCGACCCTCCCCTCTCTGCCTCCCTCTCATCTGAATCCCAGCTCCCCAACCTCCGCTGGACTCCGCGTCCCCCCGACCCCTTCCTCGGGCTCCGAGGCCGAAAGGGTTAAACCCGAGGCCTCTCGCCCCCTCCCCACCCCGCGCCGTTCCGTTCCCCTGGATCTGGGCATCCGTCTCCGCTTCCTCCCTCAGGAATGTCTCCCACTCCCCCCGAGACGAGGCGCGATCAGCCCCCCTGTTTTCTGTTTTCCCGGGGTTGGGCCTCCGAGGCCCTGGGAGGGTTGAGGGCACGGGCCTCAGGAGGGGCGGGGAGCTGGACTTTCGGCCCCTTGGAGAGACGGGGATGGGAGTTGGGGCGACCTGGGGCGGCGGGGAGGGCATCAGGGAGCTGAAGCCTGATTCATGGGCTCCGGGGCAGTTAGGGGCTGGGAGCTGCCCTCTGGGTCCCAGGCAGAGTGAAGGCTGGGGGCTCTGCCTCCTGGGGTTCCGGCAGAATTGGGGGCAGGGGCTCCGATTCGTGGGTTCTAAACTAATTGTGAGCAGGGGCCTCTGCCCCTGGGTCCTCGGTCGAATGTGGGGGGGGGGGTGCCAGAGGCCCCCGTCTTGGGCTTCAGGTTTCCTTGTGGGCTT
Organism: Myotis pilosus; assembly: GCA_036010255.1. Lineage (NCBI taxonomy): Eukaryota > Metazoa > Chordata > Mammalia > Chiroptera > Vespertilionidae > Myotis > Myotis pilosus. The sequence goes on from JASKON010000029.1 coordinate 1,863,977, forward strand.
TAGAGAGTCTCCTGGGGTCCAAAGGCGAGTGTGGCCGGTCCCTGCCATTTGGGTTCTGCATGGAATCGGGGGCCCAGGGGCTCGGTCGGGAAGCGGGACGGGGACTGGGCGGTGGAGGAGGAGGCGAGTCCGGTCTGGAAACTTCCCTGGCCCTCGCCGGCGGCAGGGACATCCCTGGGGAAGTTTTTCCCGTTTCACTTTCACCTAAGCCCGTGCCGATACCGGCGGGCGCTGTCCGGGCTCTCGGTTCCGGACTCCCGAGTTTCGGGACTTTATCGGCCTCCAGCCGCGCCTTTGTCCTCCGAGCCGCCGCGGGAGGTGGAAGCCGGGAGACGCCGCCCTAATCCCCCGCCCCTCCCGCTGCGGAGCCTGGAAGCCCCTCGGGTTCCCACCCCCAGCCCCGGGGGGAGGGGCGCGGGCCCGGGGAGGGAGGGGCTGCGAGAAAACAGGTGGAACTGGCTGGGGCCCCGCCCCTTGCAGGTGACCTGGCTTTTGGTTCCCAGCCGGAAGCTCGGGACCCTGGGCTTCCCGAGGGTTTTCGCCCAAGGGGATCTGGAGGGAACCGGGGGCCACCTCCCTGGTTTCCCCAGCTTTTCCCCGGCCTGTCTCTGAGAGCCCCCCAGCCTCGACCCAGAGCGGAGCCCTGCCTTTCCGCCCCGGCCTCTCCTTCCCGGGGGAATGCTCGGACTTCATCCCCCTTTGAGCCAGGCCTGGACTTGGTGCTGGAGCTCATGGGATGCTCCAGGTGGGCCTAGGAGACAGGTCGTGTTCCTGTTCCCATTTTGCGGATGAGGAGACAGGCTTGGAAAGGGCCAGCGCTCTCCCAGGATCAGCCTGAGAAGCCAGACTTCAGACAACACCGCAGAGCCTGTCTCGGCCCTGCTCTGGCCCTGCTCTGGGGGTGGGCTCCAGGAAGCCCCTCCATGCCTCCATTTCCTCCTTCCTCGAAGGGTTCCCAGCCCCTTCCTGGCAGGGCCACTGGGCGGACTCGGAAGTCGTGCTGATCCCATGTGAAAGCTCTTAGCACCCGGGAGGGAGCCTTCCCCCTCTTGACCCTTTATCCTTGTGCCTTTGCTCTCTGCTGTCTCTCTCTCTCTCTCTCTCTTTGCCTTTCCCTCCCTCCCCTTCTCTCTCTCTGTCTCTCTCCTTCCTTCCTTCCTTCCTTCTCCCTCGTTCCCTCACTTTCTCTCCCCCTCTTCCTGTCTTCATTTCTCTCTCCTTCTCTGTCCCTCATGTCTCCATCTCTGAGCTCTTTCTCTCTTCTGTTCTCTCCATCGCTCGCTCTCTCCTTTCCTTCCATGTCTGTTTGCCTGTCTCTAGCTCTCCACTTCCTTCTCCTTGGCCTGACTAATGAGGGTGCACCACCAGGCCCTCCCCAGCTTTCACTGCCCATCCATGTCAGCTCGGCCTCCCCATGGTAGCAGAGGGGGATGGGAGCAGAGGGGACTGCAGGCCTGCTGTCTCTTCTCATTAGGGAAGGGTTCCTGGCCAAGGGGTGCGTCTGCTCACATACTGGGGAGAGGCGAGGGGGAGGGGATACATGGAAAGGAGAGAGATAGAGGGATGGGGACAGAAGCCAATAGAGGGAAGGCAACAGACGCAGATTTAAGGATGGGGTTAGAGACCCAGGAGTGGAGCCAAGAGATAAGGGAAAGGGTGGCGCAGAACAACACTGGTTGGGACCGAGACCCCAGGATAAAGGAAAGTAGCCCACGGAGAGAGACTTCGGAGTTCGGTGACAGGCAGGGAGCCCGTGACGGGTGAGATGTTAGGACACTGGGAGGTCAGGGCACAGGCTCCTCAAGGTCAGCATTGTGTGTGAGCCACAGGGAGTGGGCGACATGGGAGGACAGGGAGTTGGGCACGCCGGCCAGCTCCCCCGCCCCCGCCCGAGACGCTGTTACATTTTTAATGTCCCCGAGATACAGAGAAATGAAGCAGGGGAGGAGGAGAAAAAGGGACCCAGTGAGGTGGCCCAGGCAGAGAGAAAGTATGTCAGAGATGAGGAGAGACACAGGGGGACGCAGGAGGCAGAGGAACAGACCCTGAGAGATGTGGACCAGGAAACCCTGTGAGATTACAGACCCAGGGAATCCATGCAGAGAGCCGGATTCCAGGGACTGGAAGACAGGACCCGGAAACACCGAGACCACAGACGGCAGAGATGCAGAGGAGAGAGTAGGGGACAGCTAAGGCTTGTGGGTATCTTCCTGGGCTGGTGAAACTGTCCTGAAGTTGGTGGTGCCGACAGATGCACACATTGATGAACATACTAAAACTGGACACTTTCAATGGGCAAATTGTACTGCCTGGGAGTATGTCTCACTAAAGCTGTTAGAGAATATGAGAGACACGGTGCAGAGACAGGCAGAGACCAGAGACACAGGAGGCAAAGTCAGCCCCTAAAAACCAGATGCAGAGCGAGAAACAAGATCAGAGAAACAGAAACATGTACAGCAGCGTCTGAGGGGCTCAGCCCAGAAGAGCAGCCTAGAGGTTCACCCCCAGCAATGGGACGCCCCACAGGGGAGGCCTTCGGGGTACCGGGCCCCTGCGGAAAGGGAAGGCAGGTGCAGGATCCAGGCCAAGGCAGGCAGTCTCATATCCTCCCAGACTGCCTCCCGGATGTCCGCTGTGAGGGTGGGCACTGTGATTAATGCAATTAATTAATTAACGAGGTGGCTGAGGCAGCAGCTGAGGCCAGCGCCCGGAGCACACTGGCCTTCCAGGGCCTGTGGAGTCTGGCCGCACCCTGTAGGAGCGGGCGGGTCACGCTGGGGCTTTATAGGTTTTGAGTGGGTGAGCCAAGCCCTGAGGAGCCAGCCAGGTGGAGCCCAGTCTCAGACCCTAGCCCCTCCCTCCTCCAGGGTTTCATCAGTCACTGTGTCCCCTCATCTCTGCCTGGATCCCCCTCCCCTGGGCTTACACGATGTGCTCCACTCTGCCACCACAGGAAGCCTGCAGGCCCGGGCCACCGGGAAAGGAAGCGTGTCTGGGGACCCAGCTGACACCTCATGAAGCTGTCACCAGTCTGACCTCCTGAGGGAAGCCGGTGTTCCCAAGGCCACTCTCCCCCATTGTGGGCCTGGCCATGTCCCGGCCAAGGTCAGAGCGTGGGCACCCACCCAGCAGCATGCTGGGTCCTAGGGCCCTAACTCCAGGCTAGCCATCTTCCTGGCTTTATTCCCCCTCTCCTCCACCCGAAACTCAAAACATCAGGGCATCGGCCCACACCCCATCCCCCTCACCCCCACGGCCTGTCAGCGCCCCTGTCTTCCTAACCATTCTAACACCCGAATGTGTTCCTGTCCAGTTTGTCCTCCATCTCCATCACTCCTACCCAGTTCCAGGTGCCTTTTCTTCCCCTGGGTCTCAGCCGCACTCCATTCTGCGGACTTTTTTCTAAAGCACAAACCTAACCCTGTTTCCCCCACCCCCCCACCCCCGTCTATAACTCTATGGCTCCCCAGTGCCCTCAGGAAAAAGTCCAAGGTTGTACTCAACCTCAGCCTGTGTGATCCAGTATAGTGTTGATTTCCCATCTTCATCTCATTCATTCAACACATTTATGAAACTCCTACAGTGTGCCAGGCACTGTGCTAGGCTCTGGGGATGTGGCAGGAAACTAGACACAGAGGTCAAAAATCCCTGTCCCTCCCATCTCCCCCTCCCCCGCACTGATATTCTAGTGGAGAAGATACATCAGGAGCTAGAGGGAAAAGATTAGGGTGGCAAAGACCTGAGGGAAGCGAGGGAGGGAGCTGTGGAGATACGTGGGGAAGAGCTTTCCAGAGTCAGGGAACAGCGCGTGCAGAGACCCTGAGGTGGGACTTGCCTGCCATATTTGAGGAGCAGTGAGGAGGCCAGTGTGGTTGGAACAGGGTGAGCCAAGGGGAAAGGGTGGGAGACAGGTCAGAAAGAGGACGACATGGACCATGCAGGACCTGTGACCTTGGTAAAGACTGGAGCTCTTTTCTGAGTGAAGAGAGAGCCGTGGGAGAACTCAGAGCAGAGAGGAGGGGCTGGATCTGCCGTAGTGTCTAACATGAACCCTCTGACTGCTTGTGGCCACAGACTGTGAGAGGCAACTGCCATCCTCCATGGGGAATGACCCAGGAGGTAGGTGACAGTTGCTTGTAGATTTTTTTTTTTCTAAGGGAGAGACTTTTAATTGATTTTAGAAAGGAAGGGAGAGGGAGTGATAGAAACATCAATGATGAGAGAGTCTCATTGATCGACTGCCTCTTGCACACCCTCTACTGGGGATCGAGCCCACAACCTGGGCATGTGCCCTTGACCGGAACTGAACCTGGGACCCTTGAGTCCGCAGGCCGATGCTCTATCCACTGAGCCAAACCGGCCAGGGCTGGAGATGTAGATGTGTTTTGAAGATGGAGCTGACAGGTTTCCTGATGGACTGCATATGGGGTGAGAGAGAGGAGGGACTCAGGGGTGACTCCAAACCTCCCATCCTAAACCTACTACTGAAGTGGAAATGCCTAAAGAACAGGCTGTCGATGCACAGAGCCATCCTGGTCGTTCATTCAGAATTAGAAACGTAGAATGGGAGCCTTATAGCTGCAGGATCTTAGAGCCTAGTCAGGGCGTGTAGCCATCTGGGCCAGGATGCCGAGGATGAAAATGACCCGAGGAGTTTGCAGTCACCGAAGCTCAAAGTGGATTGGTTTGCTTTTTAATCTGAAGCCGACTGCCGAGACGCCACCCTAGATGTGCAAGGGCAGCCTCCCTTAGAAGAGAGAGGGAAGCGTCTCGCAATCACAAGGACCCAGAGAGGGGTGTGGGGCTCTGAGGGCCTGGAGCTCAGTTTCCCTTGGAAAGGAATCAGGTCTTTTCCTCCAGGAAGCCCTCCCAGCTTCCCTCAGCTGGGTTAGCTCCTGCTCTGGGTTCTTTCCCCACTTCAGTCTTAACCACATCCTTGGTGATGACTGTCTGTGCAATATTTGTCTTCCCCACTGGAATGTCAACTCCTGGAGGACACCCGCCTGATTTGGCTGGCACTTCTGTGGCCGGCTCTGCGCAGTCGACAGTATTTATTGAGCACCTGCTACTTGGGGGCCCCTGGTGTAGGCTGTGGGGATACAGGAGGGAACCAGACAGACACACCCCTGTCCTCAGGGGCTGACTCCAACACCCAGGGCCTGTTTGTTGAGCCACTATTGGGGTGTGCACAGAAGGGGAAAGAATGGCCAGGTCCCCTCCCCTTCACTCAATCCCTTCAAGTCCTGCACCAAGTCTCAGGCTTAACTTCTGGGTCTTTTTATCCAGCCCTTTTCGAGGCCCTTTTGCTATCTGATGATCCATTTCGGTCCGGCTCCCCCCTAAGCCAAGCCATTTCCCAATGGAGGGACCCTCAGTGCCTCCCACTTGCCTCAAGGAGAAAGCCCACCTCTTGGTCCCACCTACTTTGCTCTCTGTAGCTCACTGGCCTGGGTGTTTTTTCCTGACCCAGCTAGAAAGGGGCGGAGCCTTTGGGGCCCCTTGTCCCATATCCTGCCTTTGGGGGCCAGGTAGGTGAAGGGTCCTGGCACCTGAGGGAATGTCCTGAGGGAAGGGGCGGTCCCACCTTAGCTCCACCACGTCCTCCCACCAGCTGTCCTCCCACCACGTCCGTTTTAGTCCGGATTTTGTCCGGATTTTGACGTTTAATCTCCTGACCCATTGTGCTGAGAGTGCAGTTGGAAACAGTGCTGTGCGGGCCGCGGGAGTGGCAGCCGACCGCCTGTGCTTGGCTCCGCTGCACCCGGCCCTGCAAAGACTTAGGGGAGAAAATCATTCCGTGGAACTTCACAGGGGGCCCTGCAGGGCAGCTTACACACCCCCATTTTATAGATGGAGGAACTTAGGCTCAGGAACAAGGTCGCCTGCCTGGAAGCAGCCAGAGGAAGCCCCAGTGAACTGCTGGAGTCCCACGCGCCTGAGTCTATAGTGCCGCCCCTCGGAGGGGAGCACCCCCCCCCCACAGGTGGCACCCTTGGGTGTGAGTTGTGGATGTGTGTGTGTCACACAGTGGCCTTCACTGTTCACTGATGGATGGCTTCTTTCCAAAAGTCCCTGGGACGCCCCACCCACAGGCTGCCTTTTGCTGGGCGCCCTGTCATTAGGGTCACCTGTTCCTGTGCTTGGTGTGTTGAGGTCAAGGCTGGTCAGGGAGAGCTGGGCGGCAGTTGCCCCTTGAGAGCTGGGCGTGTGCCCTTGGCTGGCCTTGCCTCGAGGCTGAGTGTCAAGGGCCTCTTGAAACTATACTGAGCTGGCTGCGTTTATTTAACAAGCAGTGGTCGTGTATTTCCTGTGGCCTCGCGCAAGTGCTCCACAAATATTCCTTAAAGTTTATAACAGCCTCTAGGAAGTGGATGCGGTTATTATCCTTGTTTGACAGCTGAAGAGACTGAGGCACAGAGAGGTTCAATGACTTGCCCAAGGTCACACAGCCAGCAAGTAGGTAGCCTTTACCCTCAGTTGCCATAGAAACAGTCAACGTTTCTCTCCTCCTTTTCTCTCTCTCAAATCAATTTAAAAAAAATTTTTTTTAAGTGAGAAAACTGCCTGGCCAGGGTGGCTCAGTGGTTGAGTGTCGACCCATGAACTAAGAGGTCACCGGTTAGATTCCCAGTCAGGGCACATGCCCAGGTTGCGGGTTCAATCCCCAGTAGGGGGTGTGCAGGAGGCAGCCAATCAATGTTTCTCTCTCATTGGTGTTTCTATTTTCCCCTTTCCCCCTCCCTAAAATCAATAAAAATATTTTCTAAGTGAGAAAACAAAAGTAAGCTGAGAAATAAAAACATACATTCACACAAAAACTTGTACTCAAATGTTCAGAGCAGCTTGGTTCATAACTGCCCAAAAATGGAAACAACAATGTCCATCAACTGAACAGATAAACAAAATGTAGTCTCTCCAGACCGTGGAATAGTATTTGACCATGAAAAAGGAAGCAAGTACTGACCCGTACTACAGTGGATGAGCCTTGAAAACATTATTCTGGGTGAAATAAGCCAGTCACAGAAGGCTGTATATTTACATGCAATGTCCAGAATAGGGCAATCTATGGAGACAGAAAGTGCATTAGTGATTGCTCGGGGCTGAGGGGAGGGTGAAACAGGGAGTGACTGTTTAGCGGCTTCAGCAGTTTCTTTGGGGGATTATAAAAATGTCCTAGCCCTGGCTAGTGCACCAGTGGTTAGAGCGAAGGCCTGAAATCAATTCCCAGTCATAGGCACATGCCTGGGGTGCAGGTTCAATCCTCAAGCCTGGCCAGGGTGCATGCGGGAGGCAACCAATCGAAGTGTCTCTCTCACATCAATGTCCCTCTCCCTCCCTCCTTCCCCCTTCTCTTCCTACTCTCTCTAAAAATCAATGGAAAAAATGTTCTTGGGTGAGGATCAACATCAACAACAAAAAGTCCTAAATTGATTATAGTGATGGATTCACAACTCTTGTGAAGACAGGAAACACCATTGAATTGTACGCTTTTAACGGATGGATAGGAATTACATCTCAATAAGCCTAGGTTAAAAAATAAGATAAGTTGTCTGGCTAAGTGGTTGAGTGTCCACCTATGAGCCAGGAAGTCACGGTTCCATTCCCAGTCAGGGCACCTGCCCAGGCTTTGGGGTCAATCCCCAGTGGGTAGCATGCAGGTGGCAGCCGATCAATGATTCTCTCTCATCATTGATGTTTCTATCTCTCTCACCCTCTCCCTTCCTCTCTGAAGTCAATAAAAATATATTAAAGAAAACTAAGATAGGCAGAGAGAGCTGTAGGTTTTATAGAAAGGCGAAGGAAAGTACATTACTGTGCAGAAAAAGATGATGACAGTCCTCGCACTTCAATTTATTTCTTTTTAATCCTCACCCAAGGATATTTTTCTTTTCTTTTTAAAATATTTGTATTGATTTCAGAGAGGAAGGGAGAGGGAGAGAGAGATAGAAACATCAATGAAAAGAGAGTCTCATTGACCGGTCGCCCCCTACTGGGGATCGAGCCCACAATCCGGGCATGTGCCCTTGACCGGAATCAAACCCAGGACCCTTCAGTCAGCAGGCCAACGCTCTATCCACTGAGCCAAACCAGACAGGGCCCAACGATATTTTTCCATTGATTTTTAGAGAGAGTGGAAGGGAGGGGAAGAGACGAAGAGGGAGAAACATCGATGTGAGAGAGACACATCGATTGGTTGCCTCCCACACACGCCTAACTGGGGCCGGGGATGGAGCCCCGAGGAGTCTTCAATCCCTTGACCGGAATTGAAGAACCTGAGATCCTTCGGTCTGAAGGCCTACGCTCTTCACTGAGCCACACTGGCTAGGGCTCAAAAATTGTTTTTGTTTCTTTATTTTTTCTTGGTTTTATTTTTTTTGGGGGGGGGGAGTGGGTAGGAGAGGGGCTCAAAGTTTTTTAAAAATTTATTTTGGAGCCCAGCCGGTGTGGCTCAGTGGTTGAGCATCAGCCTATGAACCTGGAGGTCACAGGTTCGATTCCTGGTCAGGGCATATGCCTGGGTTGCAGGCTTGATCCCCAGTATGGGGTATGCAGGAGGCAGCCAATCAATGATTCTCTCTCATCATTGATGTTTCTATCTCTCTCTCCCTCTCCCTTCCTCTCTGAAATAAATAAACTCAATAAAAATATTTTTTAAAAATTTATTTTGGAATAGGCTATTTTTTTAAAATCAGTTTTGTTTCAGAGGATTTTTTTTCTTCCCACATTTGATACTGGAAAATTTCAAACATACATGTATGAATTGGAAGAACAGCCCCTCCCACTACACCTGACAGTATGTAACATTTACCACTTTTGTTTCACCACTTTTTAAGGGTTTTGCTGAAAAAGCATTTGAGAGTATGTTGCAGACATGACATTTAATCCTATATTTTCTAAGAAAAAGGAATACCATATAGCCCTCATTTGTTCAAACCATCTAAGAATATTAACAGTAACTCCATAATAATATGTCATATAGTCCGGACTCAGATGTTCCTAGTTTTTCACAAAATGTCTTTTCTGGCTGGCCTTTTTGGACTCGTAACTTCCAGAAAGCTGAGCATGGTGTTTTCCCATGGGGCCCCCTCCGTGCTGGCCCCGCCCTGCCTGGAGGTCTGGGTGCTCCCCCCACCCACCTCTCTCTCTGCTCTCTCCCCAGGAGCCCAGAATGGGCGAGTTAGCATGCCGCCCGAAGTGCGGGGCCGCCTGGGGGACACAGTGGAGCTGCCGTGCCACCTGCTGTCGCCAGGGCCTAAAGGCAACGTCTCACAGGTGACATGGCAACGTCTGGACCCGTCTGGGAACCCTCAGAGTGTGGCCGCCTTCCACCCTTCCCATGGTCTCAGCTTCCCCAGCCCACAGTTTGGCAAGGACCGGCTGTCCTTCCGCACCATGGGGCAGAGCCCTGGTGCCCGGCAAGGCTCCGAGATGCGGGACGCCACGCTGGTCCTCCAAGACCTGAGAGTGGAGGATGAGGGCAACTTCTCCTGCGAGTTTGCTACCTTCCCCATGGGCACCAGTCGTGGAGTGACCTGGCTCAGAACCATAGGTGAGCAGGGGCGGGGATGGGGGCGTTGGGGGAGCAGGGAAGTGGGAGAGCCCCTTGCTGGTCTATTTCTGTCTGCTTTCTTTGCGGTCTTCAGTCAGTTGGCAAGTATTAAGCAAGTACTGTTTGCCAGATGCTGTTCTGCAAGTTGGGAATATAGCAGCCAACAAGGCATTCAACAAACATAGTATATTGAATACCTACTGTGTGCCAGGCTCTATTTTAGGCTCTAGGGATAAAGTCCTCCTGGAGCTTATACTCCAGTAAAGGGGTGCCAGAGAGTAAGTAAAAAGAAGAAGAAGAGTGAGTCAGGTGGCTGTAGGTGCTGTAGAAGTTGGAGGGGAGCAGGTTACAAGTTTAGGGAGGTCTGGCAATATTTGAACAAAAACTGGAATGAGGTGAGGGAGCCGTGTATGTCTATGTAAGGGAAGAGAGTTCAGGCGGGGGGAGTCAGTGCAAAGGCCCTGAGGTAGGGTGCGCCTGGAATATCTAAGGAAGAGCAAAGAAGTCTGTGAGGCTGGAGATGCATGAATGGGGGAAAGTAGGCAGGGACAAGATCAAGGGAGGTGAAGGTCATAGACGGCCTTGTAGGCAACATGAAGACTCTGGCTTTTGATCTAGGAGAACAAGAGCTATGGAAAGTCTGAGCAGGGAAAGGTGTGACCTGACTTGGGTTTTCACAGGCTCCTTCCCGCTGCATGTGGGAGGCGAAAGTGGAAGCTGGGAGACCTCAGAGGAGGTGACTGCATAAGTCTGGGAAGGAAGTGATGACGACTAAACCAAGGGCGAGGCAGTGGAGGGGGTGGGAAGTATTTTTTTTATTTTTTAAAATATATTTTATTGAATTACAGAGAGGAAGGGAGAGGGATAGAGAGTTAGAAACATCGATCAGCTGCCTCCTGCACACCCCCTACTGGGGATGTGCCTGCAACCAAGATACATGCCCTTGACTGGGATCAAACCCGGGACCCTTCAGTCCGCAGGCCGACACTCTATCCATTGAGCCAAACCAGTTAGGGCGGTGGGAAGTATTTTAAAGCCAGAAGATAATCAACTAGTGAACAAGAGAAACGCCAAAACATTGTAATGCTCACTCGGCGTAAGAGATCCAGTGGCCTTATTTAAAGAGAACGGCCAGGGAACGCTGAAGAAGAAGACTGCCCATGGGCTGCAGCCACAAGCAGAGGGAACAGCATATGCAAAAGCTTGACATGTTCCAGGAACAGAAAGGAGGCTGGTGGCAAGGGCTTGAGTGACCCCCAAGGCAGGAAAACCAACAGGGCCAGACCGCGTGGGCCTCACAGGCCGCGGCGGCCAGGAGGCTGGAGCCGTCGGAGGGGGCTAGACCACAAAAGCACCCTGATCAGATGGTTAAGTTATGAAAAGATAAAACGGGGGGAGGGGGCGTTAAAGGCGGAGACACAGGCAGGAGACCAGATGGGAGAAGCATTGGCTTCGAAGAGGAGGAAGCGGTGACAGGGTGGAGAGAAGTGGGTGGAATGTAGGTACTTTTCGGAGGTGGTAGGTGCTTGTCCCTGAATTGGAGGAGGAGGAGCGGGAAGGACTCCCAGCCTCTGGCTCCAGCAGGAGGGCGACCGACCCCGCCGCTCAGTGAGCGGAATGGGCAGAATCAGGGAGGGCACTTTTTCCCCAAAGGATGCTATTTCTCGCTAAATCTTGGCATTCCCCTGGAATCTCACCTTTTCCCAGCAGCTTCCCAGAAGCCGTGTCACCCTGGGCGTGTATTTTCCCCTCTCAGCCCCACAGTGTTCCGGAGGACTCCGCCGGACAGCCCCAGAGTGTTTACTTCTCTTTTTAAGGAGCTGAAACCAGTCGTTTCACTCAACAAAAGCACAGCTCCCCTCTCCCCGCCCTTCCCAAAGGTCTCTCTTGTGCAATCATTTGTTCGGTTCAAGAGACACACTGAGGGCACCTGCGCCGGAGGAGCGCGGGGCAGCCTGCTCTGCTTCCTGGAGGGAGCAGGTGGCGTGAGTGAGCATCACCATCGAGAGAGTCAGGTGTCAGGAAAGCTCAGTGAGGAAGTGAGGCTGGGAGCGGAGGAGGAGGAAGAGCAAGCCAAGGAGAAGGGAGGCCAGACCCCCACGGTGGGTAGGAGCAGGGGCGGGCGTTCCTGGAGGGGTCCGAGGACAGATGCGGGGGTGGCCAGGGCAGATGTGGGGAGCACATCGGAGGCTGTGCTGGTCAGGGAGGAGGGGAAGAGGTGAACAGAGAGGAGGACTGGCCCGCATTCAGAAGCTCGGGAGACACCCCGATGAGGTCCCGAAGGCAGCGAGCGCTGTGAGTCAGAGCTCAGGGGTCAGTTCTGATTATGGACGCGCATCCAGACCTACGGGTTGGCATTGTTCCTCCTGGAGGTTTTTATTCCTCCAAATGTTTTCCAAGAGGATAGGTGAAAAGGGCAAAAAAAAAATGATGAGCTTTGGATTTCTTCACTGCTTTTATCCCACTTCTGCCACCACAATTAGTGGTGATTAGCGGAGAAGAAGTCGGCCTTCAGCTGGACCTCTGGGCCACGTTGTTCTGCGCTGGCTTTTCTTTTTAAATCCCAGGCTCTGGGACACTCCACTTGTCTAGCAGAGCAGGGAGCGGATACTGGCTGCAGGACATAATGGCTAGTGCTTAGGTTGAGCCGTGCGTGCCAGGCACCTGTCAGTGTATTTGGGTATCCATGTATTTAGTCCACACAACCATTCCATGGAGCGGGTACTTTTATTGTCCCCACTTTACAGAAGAGGGAACCGAGGTACCGAGTTGGGAAATCACTTGTGTCCAAAGCCACGCAGCTGCTAAGCAGCAGGGCCGGGTTTGAACACAGGCATTGGGGCTGCCCCGCTCAGCTCCGTTGTGACCACCACCCCCTTCGTTCTTCTCCCAGCCCAGCCCCGGAACCGTGTTGAGGCCCAGGAGGTCACGCTCCGCTCGGAGCCAGTGCCCGTGGCCCTCTGTGTCTCCTCGGGGGGCCGCCCACCCGCCAAAATCTCCTGGCTCTCGCCCCTGCGTGGGGAGCCCAAGGAGAGCGAGATGGCAGGGCCCCTGGCCGGCACAGTCACCGTCACCAGCCGCTACGCCGTGGTGCCCTCGAGCCAAGTCAATGGCGTCCAGATCACCTGCAAGGTGGAGCACGAGGCCCTGGAGGAGCCGGATCTGCTGGCCGTGACCCTCTCTGTGCGCTGTGAGTGCACCTCTCCTGCTGTCCACGCCGGCTTCCCCGGCCACTGTCTACACTGCCCCTCAGTGTTGTCCACCTTGGCTCTGGGCCACATTCTGCCCTGCCTACCTTCCTCAGACCCAGGAGTCCAGGCCTCCTCCCTCAGACCCAGGAGTCCATTCTGCCCCTCGCCTGTACTTCCACACCGGCTCCCCGGCCACAGCCACACACTGCCCCCGTGTCGTCTGCCTGGTTCCACGCGGCCACCGTCAGTGTAAACACTGCCCCCACTGTCTGTATCACCCACTCGGCGTCTACACTGCCTGCACCAACACTGTCTACACACACACGCTCATTCACACGGTTTCTATCGACTTTCTTAGGGTCTCTACACCAACTCCTGCCTCCAAAAATGCTTCCCATCCACCCCACTGGGCCCTGACAGTACTGGCCCCTTCCAGGATGTTCTATGCCAGCTCTTCCCAACACTGCGCACACGCACACCCCCTCATACAGCCCGAGAGGCTCCCCTGGCACTGTGCCCACCAGCCCTGTCCTTCAGTCACCCACAGCAACACACTCACACTCCTCCCAACAACGCCTTCGCTTACCAGTGGTTCTCAGCCTTCCTAATGCCGCGACCCTTCAATACAGCTCCTCATGTTGTGGTGACCCCCAATTTCATTGTTACAAGTTGAACATAATTAAAGCATAGTGATTAATCACAAAAACAATATGTAATTATATATGTGTTTTCCGATGGTCTTAGGTGACCCCTGTGAAAGGGTCATTTGACTCCCAAAGGGGTCGCGGCCCACAGGTTGAGAACCGCTGGCTTCGACCAAGGCTCAGCCAGATTCCCTTATCTACTCTGCAGTGAAAATAGCACAGTTGGTAGCAGCCCCCAGGGTACTGCCTGCGCTGAGAAAAACTTCCCCCAAGTGGTGGGAGCGGGGTCCCTGTACTGGCCTCCGCAGACACACCAGAGGGATTCGCTCCTGACGGTTCCCACGGGTTCACCTCCTGCCAACCTATTCCATTTCTATAGGATTCCATCTGTCTGCCTGCTTGTCATCCCCTTTGGGATTCTCCCCTCTCTGAGCCAATCCCCCTGTTTCCTCCAGACCCCCCCGAGGTCTCCATCTCTGGCTATGACGACAACTGGTACCTCGGCCGTAGTGAGGCCACTCTGAACTGTGATGTCCGCAGCAACCCGGAGCCCACAGGCTATGTCTGGAGCACGTGAGTCCTGGGTGGACCTGGACTCCTGGGTCTGAGGGAGGAGGGCTGGGGACCTGGACTCCTGGTTCTGAGGGAGGAGGGGCTGGGGGCCTGGACTCCTGGGTCTGAGGGAGGAGGGGCTGGGGGCCTGGACTCCTGGGTCTGAGGGAGGAGGGGGCCTGGACTCCTGGTTCTGAGGGAGGAGGGGCTGGGGGCCTGGACTCCTGGGTCTGAGGGAGGAGGGGCTGGGGGCTGGACTCCTGGGTCAGAGGGAGGAGGGGCTGGGGGCTGGACTCCTGGGTCAGAGGGAAGAGGGGCTGGGGGCTGGACTCCTGGGTCTGAGGGAGGAGGGGCTGGGGGCCTGGACTCCTGGGTCTGAGGGAGGAGGGCTGGGGCCTGGACTGGGAATCCTCCAAAAGGAGGGAGCGCACACGCAGGGTGCCTGGAGCCTGGCTCCTAGGGCTGTGTCATCAAGGCTGCGCTCTGTGGACCCCGCTGTCCCCCTCATGTGACCTCCACGTTCTCCAGGACCTCAGGCTCCTTACCAGCCTCAGCAAAAGGCCAGGACTCCCAGCTGATGGTCCACCTGGTGGATAGGCTGGTCAACACCACCTTCATCTGCACCGTCAGCAACGCCGTGGGCACGGGCCGGGCCGAGCAGGTTGTCCTCGTGCGAGGTGAGCGGGTCTCGGGGCGGCGTGTGATGACCGGGTCTGTCCCCAGGTTCCTCTCTCTTGGTTCTGGGCTGTGCTGGGGGAGGCTGTGCCGCCGGCTGGGCGGGGGGGAAGAGGGGTCCTGACCCGCCTGGCTGATGGGAGAGGAGGGGGGTGTGGTTTCTCTCTCTTGCCCCCAGGGGGGACCTGGGTTGGGCTGATAGAGGGTAGGTGTTGGCAGAGGAGTTTTGGAGGTGGAGGCCTGTGCTGGGCGCTTCCTGGAGGGGAGAGGCGGGCAGGGTCTTCAGGAAGAGACCAGTGACCTTGCCTGGGCTCCAGCCAGTGAGACACCCACCGACTCACACCACTAACCCTTGGAGAGACAAATGAGGCAGACAGGCGGAAACAAACCCGAATTTCTTTTCTTTTTTTTAAAATATTTTTATTGATTTCAGAGAGGAAGGGAAAGGGAGAGAGAGAGAGAAACATCAGTGATGAGAGAGAATCATTGATTGGCTGCCTCCTGCACGTCCCCTACTGGGGATCAAGCCTGCAACCCAGGCATGTGCCCTTGGCCGGAATTGAACCCGGGACCCTTCAGTCCACAGGCTGACGCTCTATCCACTGAGCCAAACCGGCTAGGGCTAGACCCAAATTTCTTACAGTGAATGCTGGTCGTTTCCGTCTGGAGCCACTGGCAGTGCGTGTCGGGGCGTTTGTGTCTCTGGAGTTGGTACTTTGGAAACGGTGACTGATGACGAAATGGGTCTGGGGGTGGAAAGTTCTCCCAGTCCCCTCGATGCGAACTCAGAAACACAGACCCCAAGACACACAGCCAGAGAGGAAAAGGGCAAAGGCAGACTCAGCCTGTGCGGTGGGGTTGGGGTCTCAGCCGTACACGCACACCCCTGGGGCCAGGCAGGGACTGTCACAGGGCCGGGCACCCCGACACTCAGACACAGACGGAGCCCACGGCCGGGAGAGTCCCCTTCATGTCAGAGCCACAGCCAGCAGGACCGGTGTCTACACACCCTGTGCTTGGAGATGCATTGGAATCAAAAGAACCTCGCCCATAATGTAGCCCACACACTGTTGTCACCATGACACACCCCCAAGCGGGCAGGGGCACAGCCAAGACACTGAACAAAACCAGATAACAGCCAGCCGGAGCCCGAGAAACACCCCTCGTACCAGGATGAGCCATTCTGGAAACTCCCTCCAGCGTGGCTCTCTGTGACACATACCTCTGTGGACACGTGGCACGGGGACAGTGGCCTGGCCCCCTCCCAAGCACGACCACAGACCGGTGTGAAGATAGACACAAAAGACGGCTGGAGGCAGACCCCCCCAGACAATCTGACATCACACGCATCTAGAAAGACACCGATGACAACAGACCTCTCTTGGGGAACACAGACACTCGCCAGGAGATATGGTGGGCCCCCTCAGAAACACGGTCACAGACAACACGCTCAGCTGGCCAGCTCTCCACATGGTGTCCCGCCCGAGCACGCACACACACACACACACACACACACACACACACACACCTGAAGGGGGACAGGGCCACCGGATGTGCTGGGGGAGGGGAAAGGGTCACGGGAATCTGCAATTCACATGCCGTTACATCACCGCTCATATCGATTTGGAGAAACTCCACAGCAGACTCGGGGTGCACACCCTCGGAAACTCCCAAAACCCGCTAGAGAGGGTCTCTTCAACCAACTGTCACCTGACTAGTGACGAATACTAGTCGAGGCTTCCTCTTGGCCGGGCTTTCTCCTTGATGCTTTCTCCTCTGCCAACAAGTAGCCTCGCCCCGGAAGAAACTCCCCGCTCCTGGCAGGAGGGTTCAGGGAACACAGTAGTGAATGAGACACAGTCCCTGCCCTCCCAGCCACACCCAGAGAAGTCGGCTCCACCCACCCAGCAAGGCACCCAACGGGAACCTCTACCCCAGAAACACACCTGAGAAACGGGTTCCGCCCACACTCAGAAGGCACCTCCGAGGGCTGCAGCCTGCACAACACAGACGCACACTAAGAGCTATCGGAGGACTGCAGAACACAGACGCAGGCACACTACGAGCTATCGGAGGAATACACAGCCATGAACACATCCCGCCCCCCCACCCACACACGCAGAAACCCCAGGGTCGTCCACTGCTGGGTGCCCACGAGCTCCAGAGTTCAGCCCTTTGGCCGTGTCCGCCCAGTGAAACGTACCCCGAGGCCCATCGGGGACTGGGGGCCAGGGATGCACACAGAATCACAGCCCCGGAAAGACGCCCCCTCCCCCGGACTATCCCAAAGCTAGCCACAGACCGGGGGGGGGGGGGGGGGGCAGTCAAAAACGCCGTAAAGCCACACCCACAGGTAGATGCCAACAGAAACACGGACAGAAATCCTGACCCTGGCAGTGAGTTTGCCAACAAGTAGCCTCGCCCCGGGAGAAACTCCCCGCTCCTGGCAGGAGGGTTCAGGACACACCACATTCCCCCACGCACCCAGACCCAGACGTGCTGTCATCGCCTTGTGTGGGGTTCATGCCGGTGCAAACGTGGGTACACAGGCCACACCACAAGCTAGACGGCCCTTCAGGGAGACTTGAGGGAACTTTCAGCCCCTGGGCCCATGAACACTCACTGCTGTCTCAGTGCCGCTCCAGGAGCAGGCGTCCCTCCTCGCTGCAGCTGGTCCCAGACCCACCTAGTGCTCAGGGAGAGACGTATATTTTCCCCAAAAAAGGTTCACAAAGTAGTACTTACCCTTCGTACTTGAGGCACATTCCTGCTCTTTTTTTACTGCTGCTTCCGAGTCACTAACGGCTTTGACAGCCCTTTTTTAAAACACCCATCAGGTCGCCCTCAGGGCCCTGTGCGCAGAGGCTGGGGAAGGGAGGGTCTGTGTAAGGGGGCCCCTCCTGGTCTCTCCCCTGCACAGGGGGTGGGGAAGGAGCATGTGTGATCAGGTTCCCATTGTCTCATGTCTGTCCCTGGTGTGGAGCCCAGCCCTCCCTGGCTTCCTTGTCACCTCTCTCCTCCGACAGACCTCCCTCCTGCAGTTCAACCAGTGCAGGGGGCACGAGAGGGCAAGGGACAGTGGGCTTCAGGAGCCCCATTTTCTGCACTGGGGCTGGGTGGCCCAGGCAGGAGGGGGGCGGCCCAGGCAGGAGGGGGGCGGCCCAGGCAGGAGGGGGGCGGCCCAGGCAGGAGGGAGTGGCCCAGGCAGGAGGGGGGCGACCCAGGCAGGAGGGGGGCGGCCCAGGCAGGAGGGAGGTGGCACTGGGGATGGGTTGTCCAGGCAGGAGGGGGGCGGCCCGGGCAGGAGGGAGTGGCCCAGGCAGGAGGGGAGTGGCCCAGGCAGGAGGGAGGTGGCACTGGGGATGGGTTGTCCAGGCAGGAGGCGGGCGGCCCGGGCAGGAGGGGGCGGCCCAGGCAGGAGGGGAGCGGCCCAGGCAGGAGGGGAGCGGCCCAGGCAGGAGGGGGGCGGCCCAGGCAGGAGGGAGGTGGCACTGGGGATGGGTTGTCCAGGCAGGAGGCAGGCGGCCCAGGCAGGAGGTAGGCCATGCGGCCCAGACCAGGCGCTCTCAGCGCTCCAAGGGAGGAAGGTCCCTTCTCCTCTGGAGTACTGAGAGCTTTGGAGTCAGACAGCCTCCCGCTCAAATCCACCTCTCCCTCTTCCTGGCTGGTTCCACCCCAAGGTTTTGTGACCGTGACCTCAGCTCATCCTCAAGGGGTCACATGCCTCCTGGGTCCTGGCACGCGACCTGGTGGCCGGGTGTGGAACTCTGTTCCCTGCCCAGTCACAGCCTTCACTCCACCACAGCCCCTCACCAGGTGGAGGGCATGAGACTGGTGTTGCCAGATCTGACCCCCACCCCCCACCCCAAATGGAATTTTCAGTGAAATCACCTGGTTTCTGAAATGTTGGCTAGAAAGTTTAATAATACTGTGCGGGTATAAGGAGATCTGAGGCCACCCGCTGGCAACCCCCCCCTCCTCCCCCGCATACAGAGCACTCAGCCTGTAGCAAAGAGTGAATGGGTTCTCTCCCACCCCCCCATTTTGCCTAATCAGAGTCACCTCCCTGTTCCTGTCACTCCCCTGCCGTTTCCTCCCCAGATGTATCCTCTTGACCTTGTGTCTCCCTTTCTCTCTCTCACCCCTCCTTCTCTCTCCTCAGACGGCCCCCGGGCCTCTTCCCGAGACGAGGGTCCAATGGTGTGGGGGGCCGTGGGGGGGACACTGCTGGTGCTGCTGCTTCTGGCTGGGGGGGCCTTGGCCTTCATCCTGCTGAGGGTGAGGAGGAGGAGGAAGAGCCCGGGAGCGGCGGGAGGAGGACCAGAGAGCGGCCAGGGATCCTATGATCCGAAAACTCAAGTGTTTGAGAACGGAGGCCCCGTCTTCTGGACCACCACGGCCCCTGGGCCCCCAAGGCCGGACGGCAAGGACGCGGAGGAGGACTACGAGGAAGAGGAGGAGAAGGCAGAGAAAGTCCTCATGCTGCCTCCGTCCCCGGCACTCGAGGATGACATGGAGTCCCAGCTGGACGGCTCCCTCATCTCCCGGCGGGCGGTTTACGTGTGACCCCCAGACAGAGACAGAGACGAGCCTGCGGGGGCCGCGGGTGACGGACTGGTTGGACTCGTTTGTCTGGATGACACTGGAGCGCAAATGCTACCTCCCACTTTCCTGGGATTCAGAGGGGGTGGAATATCACACACTGGACTTCCGGCTCCAGGGCTGCACGGGGGAGGGAAAGGGGGACCCACAGCGGACCCCCCCAGAGACTTGGTTTTGGCTCTGGCCTGCCCCAGCCCTGCCCTGTGACACTCAGGAGTTAATAAACTTGGAGGAAAAATCAGGGGTGTCTTGTAATACACTGGACCCCCTCCTTGGGGGTCAGAAAGCAGAACTGGGCTCCATGGAGTGGGAGGCTGGGGGGCTCTTACTATCTGGGTCCTCGAAGGACACCTTGGGTGCGGAGACCCCGAGCCAGTGGGGTGGGATCTGGGCTTAGAGGCTGGAGGGCTTGGGCTTGAAGGTTCCAGCACTGAGGCTGCCTTCCCCGAGGCCAAGGGATCCCGGACCCCTGGGCGCTTGCCGAGGGTGCTGTGGTCAGATTATCCGGGAGCAGCACAGACCCAACTCCCCAAGGTTGTGAGACCTGGGGAGGGGGCGCTGCCCCTGACGGGGCCCCCAGGAGGCAAGGCGGGCGTGGGTACTGAGAAACCAGGAAAGTCCCCCCTCTCCACCCCAGAAGTGGCCTTTCCCAGCTTCCTTCCTCTTCCTTTTCCCCTGGGACCCAGCTAGAGGGAATTTTCAGTGATTCAGAGGTAGGGGCTGTAGCTGCTGCATCCCCGCCTAATTCCCCTCAACCAGAACCTCTCCCCACCCCAGGCTGGGGACTGAGGTGGGGGGATGGGAGGGGCAGGGGTAAATCCCCGCCACCTCCACTCCCTGGCCCCAGGGCCACTGCCACGGCCCTTGCCTCTGCTCCCGAAGCTGTCACTGGACTCAGTAGGCTCAGCTCCTCGGCCCAGTGGGGCTGGGCGGCCGGGAAGGGCTTGGTGAGTTTACTTCTACCAGTTTTGACTTCCACTTAATTGCTGGGGATGAAGCCGTGACGCGGGCAGACCTCACACGCAGTCAGGACGCCTGGAATAACAGTGATTTGAGGGTGGCTGGTGTGGACTGAGCGGCAATTACTCTGTTACCTCCCACACACAAGCCCTCCCGAGAGGGCCCAGCTGTGGAGCAGGCAGTGTGGCTCCTCTGGGGCTGGATCTCCTCATCTGTGGAGTGGGCTTCATGGAAGGGGTGGGGCCTGTGGGTGGGGCTTTTGCATTCTGGTTGCTTATCCGTCTAACACCCCCTTCCAACCCCCACCCCCCTTCCCACCTAGAGGGCAGGGGCGGGGATTTTGTCCATCTGGCTATAGCAGGTCCCGAGCGCCCATGCCCACCCACCCTTACACATCTCGAAAGACCAGCCCGTCCCTCGGAACTCACAGCCTAGGGTAGACCTTGGCAATCACACAAGCAATTACTCCAATAACAGCTTTAGGAAGTGTGAAGCGTGTTGCACAGGAATGGCCCATGAGGCCATGAGTTTCTCTCTCGGCATTTCCTGTGGGGTCGGAGGAGCTCTGATCCTCGGACCGGGATGACTGCATTCCCTGTAATGACTGGTTGTGACCCTAACCCCAGGATCCCCCAGTTCTCTGCCTTGTAGCTCTACGTCCCTTCTCACCAGGTCTCTTCCCTCATCTCCCCGTGCACCCCCTCCTTCACTCTGCTCCTTGCTGTTCCTTAAAAACAGCACCAAGCTTCCTGCTCAGGGCCTTTGCACTGGCTGCCATTTCTGCCAGGATGTTCTCACCCCTCTCCCCGCCCTCCCATCACTCACCCCACTACAGCTCCTTCAGATCTTTGCTCAAGTGTCACCGTGCAGTAGGACTCTCTCTGACTACCTGCTCTATCACTTCCCATCACCTTCCCCACTTTGCAGTTTTGTTTGTTTGTTTTTTAAAGATTCTTTATTTCTTTTTAGAGGGAGGAACGGGGAGAGAGAGAAAAATATTGATATAAAAACCAAACATTGGCCCTACCTGGTTTGGCTCACTGGATAGAGCATCAGCCTGCGGACTGAAGGGTCCCAGGTTCCATTCCAGTCAAGGGCACATGCCCAGGCTGTGGGCTCGATCCCCAGTAGGGTGCGTGCAGGAGGCAGCCGATCAATGATTCTCATCATTGATGTTTCTATCTCTCCCTCTTTCATTCTGAAATCAATAAAAAAAATATATATTTTTAAATGTGAAGCTTTTTCAAAAACAAAACATTGATCGGCTGCCTCCTGCAGGGCCCCTATCGGGGGGTTGAGCCCACAACATTTTGGTACATGGGACTGTGCCCAACCAACTGAGCCATATCAGCCAGACCCACTATAGTTTTATCCTACATCACTTACGGGCATACTGTAGTTGTTTCTGTACTGTTGGTCTCCCTGCCCAACTAGAACATAAATTCTCTCGGGGTGGGGGCTTTTGTATGTTTTATTCACCACTCTATTCCACAAAAATTGCTTGGTAAGGATAAGTTGAATGAAAGAATGTCCCCTGCCTTTGAGATAGGCAGGTGGGTGATGACTTGGGCTGGGAGTAAGGAGCTGTAGCTTCCTCCTGGAGACCCCCTTACGCTGTCCCTCTTCTTGCAGAGTCCCCCAACACATCAGGTGCAGGAGCCACCGGTGGCATCATTGGGGGCATCATCGCTACCATCATTGCTACCGCTGTGGTCGCCACAGGCATCCTCATCTGCCGGCAGCAGCGGAAGGAACAGAGGCTGCAGGTGGCAGAGGAGGAAGACGAGTAAGTGATGCATCCGAAGCAGTGGATGAGGGAAGGGTCCCAGAACTGGGGATCCTGAGGTTGGAGGTAAAGGTGGGAGAAAACCATCCGTAATGGCTCTGTGCAACAGATACCCCAAATAACTATAACTTAAGTAGGATAGAGAGGAGAGCTAGCTTCTGTCTCGTAAATCATGGATAGGACAGCTCTGCTATGTGAAGTCGTCAGAGCCCAGCTCCTGCTAGCTTGTTGCTCCACCTTTATTCACATTTCAAAGGCTCCCCACTCTCCTGTCATTCTCTACATACTTCACAACCAGACACGGCTATCCTGGCCTCAAAGCCCCCGTTCCTGCCAGTGGGGAAAGGAAATGTAAATACAGGGTATTCAAGCCTGGCCAGCATGGCTCAGTTGTTGAGTGTCAACCTATGAACCAGGAGGCCACAGTTTGATTCCCGGTCAGGCCACATGCCTGGGTTTCGGGCTCGATCCCCAGTGGAAGGTGTGCAGGAGGCAGTCGATCAATGCCCTGTAACACACATCATCGATGCTTCTATCTCTCCTCCCTTCCTCTCTAAAATCAATAAAAATATATTGGTTTTTTGTTTTGTTTTGTTTTGTTTTTTAAATATATTTTATTGATTTTTAACAGAGAAGAAGGGAGAGGGATAGAGAGTCAGAAACATCGATGGGAGAGAAACATCGATCAGCTGCCTCCTGCACACCCCCCACTGGAGATGTGCCCACAACCATGGCACATGCCCTTGACCGGAATTGAACCTGGGACCCTTCAGTCCGCAGGCCGACGCTCTATCCACTGAGCCAAACTGGTCAGGGCAAAAAAAAAATATTGTTTTTAAAAAGGAAAGAAATACAGGGTATTCAGTCACCCTTTAAGGAAACGCATCACTTCTCACTTCCATTGACCTGAACCTGTCACATGGCTGTCCCCAGCAGCAGGGCAAGCTAGGAAATGTAGTCTTTATTCTGGGTGGCCATGTGCCCAGCTAAAATCCTTATTAGTATGAGAAAGAAGGAGTCTGGATATTGGGGAAAACTAGCCACACTTCTCTGTGTAGAGCCCTTGTATGTGCCAGGCTTGACGAGATGTATTTGACATATGGAACCTTGACAAAGTCTCACATCCATGCATCGATTCAACCAATATTCAAAAAGCAGCCACCCAGGACCAGGCCCTGGAGGGAAGAACGCAATGATGAGACAAACATTTAAAAAGTGTCCATACGTGGCTCAGTGGTTAAGGGTCGACCTATGAACCTGGGTTGCAGGCTCGATGCCCAGGAGCGGGTGTGCAGGAGGCTTCCAGTCAGTGATTCTCTCTCATTATGAATGTTTCTATCTCTCCCTTTCCCTTCTTCTCTCTGAAATCAATAAAAACATATTTTAAAAAGATAAAATCAGGCCCTGTCCGGTTTGGCTCAGTGGATAGAGCGTCGGCCTGAGGATTGAATGGTCCCGGGTTCGATTCCGGTCAGGGGCATGTACCTTGGTTGCAGGCACATCCCCGGTGGGGAGTGTGCAGGAGGCAGCTGATCGATGTTTCTCTCCCATCGATGTTTCTGGCTCTCTATCCCTCTCCCTTCCTCTCTGTAAAAAATCAATAAAATATATTTAAAAAAATAAAATCAATAAAAATAAAGTGTCCACACACATACATATATCATGGAAACATAAATTATGAAATAACACAACTCAGTGGGGGAGTGGCATGGGAACACCTGGTAAAAATGCATATTCCTGGGCTTATGCCAAACCTACCACATCAGAACTTTCACAAGAAGGGTTCAGACTCTGTATAACAAGCTCCCTAAGTTATTCTGATGCACAAGATAGTGTGTGAGCCACTGTCTCAATCATCGAGTCAAAGCAAAACAACACCTTGCAGTTCATACCTCCTGCGCCCAGCCCAGCGCTGAGACCCAGTGGTGCCTGAAATGGCGCTGGCCCTGCCTCCTGGGGTTCAGGGTCTGGAGGAGACAGACCGGCCCCAGGCAGTGATGGTGCAGCATGGCCAGGGATGAGCTAGGGAAACTAAGGGAGCTGAGAGAAGCCAGAAGGTCATGGAAGGCTTCCTGGAGGAGGGGATATCTGAGTTAGTGTTTTTTGTGTTGGTTTATTTTTTTGTAATATTTGTATTGATTTTTAGAGAAGAAGTGAGAGAAAGAGAGAGAAAGGTTGATGAAAGAGTGAAACATCAGCCGTAGCCAATTTGGCTCAGTGGATAGAGCGTGGGCCTGCGGACTGAAGGGTCCCAGGTTCGATTCCAGTCAAGGGCATGTACCTTGGTTGCGGGCACATCCCCAGTGGGAAGTGTGCAGGAGGCAGCTGATCGATGTTTCTCTCTCATTGATGTTTCTAACTGTCCCTCTCCCTTCCTCTCTGTAAAAAAATCAATAAAAATATATTTTTTAAAAAAAGAGTGAAACATCAATCGGCTGCCTCCCGCATGCCCCCTTACTGGGGAGAGAGCCCACAACCCAGGCATGTGCCCTGACCAGGAATCGAACCACCACCAGCCAGAGCTGAGTTGGGTATTGAAGGCATACTAAGTGCCCATCATTGTTATGTATACAGGATGCTCTGATCCGTGGGGATGTAGAAAGAGGGAACTTGACATAGCTTGGAGCAGCAGTCGCCAACCGGTGGTCCATGGCGACCACTGGTTTGGAGGATAGGAAAGCATTTCAATCCTTCATTCATTCTCTTAACAAATATTTACTGAATTCTTCATAGTGGGTTCTGGGAACACCATGTTGATCAAAGATCTCATTTTCTCCCTCACATTGCTCATGGCTGGGTATAGTCATTGAGTGAAATAAGAAATAACATTTCAGCCCTGGCCAGTGTTGCTCAGTGGTTAAAGGGTCACTGGTTCGATTCCTGGACAAGGGCATGTACCTGGGTTGTGGGTTCACTCCCCACCCCCAGGAGGCTCCCCCCTACCCCGGGTCAGGTGTATGCAGGAGACAACCAGTCGCTGTGTCTCTCATATCGATGTTTCTCTCTCTCTCCCCCTCCCTCCCTTCCAATCGAGAAAAAAAAAATAACACTTCAAATACAAACTCAGTTAAGTGCCCTAAGAGGGAGGTGTACAACTAGATGTGACCACATCACAGGAGATTGTGATCCTCCTGGAGAGTCAGGGAGGCCTCCTGGAAGAAGATTCTGGGATGAGTAGGAGTTAGCTGGGCAAGGGGAATGGGGGAGGGGGGAGAAAGGGATATCAGGCAGAAGGAGGAGCTTGTGCAATGGCTCTAGGGTCGGGGGGCTTCTTAGGTCTAAGCCCCCACCTGTCTACCTCCTACCCCACAGCCTGGAGGGGCCTCCATCATACAAGCCACCAACCCCAAAGACAAAGCTGGAGGAGCCAGAGATGGTAAGCACTTTGCCTGGAACCCAGGCCGCCACCTTTCCCCAGTAAGGCCATGGTGGGAGAGGGAGTTGGGGAAAAGAGGTGGGCTGGGCGGGGGGTCCTGACCTATCCCACCCCCTCCCACTGCAGCCCTCCCAGCTCTTCACTCTTGGGGCCTCAGAGCACAGCCCACTCAAGACCCCCTATTTTGATGCTGGCGTCTCATGTGCTGAGCAGGTAGGATCTCGGGTGAGGATAAGGCTGGGTACAGTCGCTGACATAGAGGTTAAGGATTAAAGGTCACAACTGAAGTTCAGAGCTGTGTTTCTAGTTAGAGCTATGGCATCGAGCTGTGTTTACAATTCAGTGGGGGAGGTCATGACTGAAAAATTCTGAGGACATGAGGTTAGAGTTTAAAGTCAGTCAATGAAGATTGGTTGAACGTCCACATTGGCTAGATACTGTAAGACAAGACATAGAGTCCCATCAGCCATCTACTGGAAGTCAGGGGTCAGATATTGAAGTTGTAACTAGTCAAAGTTTAAGGGGCTGTTTCAGGCTTCAGGTTAAGGAGTTGAGGTCAAGATTAAAGTCAAAGGTTCATGGGGAAAGACTTAGGTCAGAAACCAAAAGACAAAGTAGTAGAGACCCAGGATTGACAGGGTGAGGTCCACCCTCTGGGCTTTGAATTAGGGACAAGCCATATGATTGACCCAGTGACAGGGGTAAGGTTGGGCCTCGTTGGCGTGGGGAGATGGTCAGGATTTTGGAGTCAAGGGGCAGATTGGGATTCCATGTCAAGCTCAGGAAGTGACCTTGAGCTCCTATTCCCTCCCTGCCCCCAGGAAATGCCTCGGTACCATGAGCTGCCCACCTTGGAAGAGCGGTCGGGGCCCCTGCTCCTGGGGGCCATGAGTCTGGGGTCCCCCATCCTCGTGCCTCCAGGGCCGCCTGTTGTGGAGCGGGTGCCCCTGGATCTGGAGGACATGGATGACGATGAGGAAGACTACCTGGACAAGATCAACCCCATCTATGACGCCCTCTCCTACGCTAGTCCCTCTGATTCCTACCCAGGCAAAGGCTTTGTCATGTCCCGGGCCATGTATGTGTGAGCCGCCATGGCCTTGGCTCTTACCTCTCTTTTTGATCCCTCAAGTCACTGCCAGGAATCTCGTGCCGCTTGACCTCTGGCCAGGCCACTTGTCAGTGAACACACGCATCTCATCTGTGACTTTGATGTTGGTGGATCCATGGTGACCTCTAAGCCGATATCTCTGACCTAGAGAAACCGGCCGTGACAATGGAAACCTGGCAACCTTATCTCATGAGTTGAGGGAGGGGAAATATGTTTCTGCATAATCCAAGAACTCCTAAAACTGACCTTAGTTCACGCCTCACATTCTGCAGTCTCCTCCCAAATTCCAAAGAAGACCCCAGACCTCTACTGTGTCCTTAGGTAGTCAACTCCCAATAGCTCTGCTGGGTTGGATGTTGGGGGGCAGGCACCTTGCTGCTCAGACCTGAGCCCTCCAGGCAGCAGAGCCCCACTTGCCCCCTCCCCACCCTGTCTGTTCCCCAATGGTGGGAAGGAGGGGAGTCCCCAGCCCAAGGCATAGCTTCCCTGTCTCCCTCCTCCTGCAGGCAGGAGTCACAGGGTCCGGACCCTTCCCTGAGTCCCCACTTGCCCAAATCCTGTCTTCAGGGAATTAAGCCCAGTCAAGGACTAGATAGGGTGAGTGTCATGCAGAGTGTGCCTTGCTGACCCCAGCCTTGAGAGAAGAATTTGTGTGTTACTTTGAAGACTACTAAGTCCTTTTACTGCTGCCCAGTGAAATGGGACCCAAATATCTCCCGGAGGTAGGCGGGTAGGGGGAGGAGATGGTCACCTGGATTGGGGTAATGGATCTGATATTGTTTTGTAAATAGGGCATTTCCTACCAATATGAATTTGTACTTTGACCAGGTCTCAACTTGTGTATTCTGTGGGATGTGAATGGGGGGGAGGGTGGAACATGATGATGGATAATAAATAGGGGGCCCAGGACTTAAGGGAATCAGTAGATGAAGTCAAGATGGGTTACAGACAAAAATAAAGCCAAAGACATGACAAAAATAATCGAAGGGATAATGGCTAAATATGCATAAGCAAAAAAAAATGTAATGATGGGTAATAGAAGGAGAGGGGGAGGAATCCAGGGCTTGCGGTTAATGAAAAGGAAGCAGTGAACAGCAGTCTAATCGACAGAAATAAACGGAACAGATATAAATGGTAGTAATCAAGTACGAGGGACTCGGGTTTAATGGCTAAATGGCAAGTAAGAATAGACCAAAGTCAAAATTATGAATAATGTAATAAGAACTCAGGACATGATGGGTAATAGATCTGGATGAATGAGCCAGAGGCAGACAGGTGAATAAATGGAGAAATAGGGGCCGCAGGCATGCTAGATAATAGACCCAAAACATGATGGTTATTTAAGAAGGGCTAGCTAGAAGAACGATGGAAGTGCACGGGCAGAAATGTGCTAAAGGTAGTACAGGCAGTGGAACTGAAATGAATGGGACGGGGGCATGCTGGGTAATGGGACCGAAATGAATGGGCCAAAGATAGAAGCCGCAGTGACGCAGGTCCGGGGTGGGGGAGCGGGGGACAGAAGGCATGATGGGTAACGACAGAGAGAGAGGTGGGTCTATGGCAACTGTCGCGTTAAACGGGGAAAGGGCATTGTGGGTAACAAGAAGCCGGCGAAGGTTCACACAACCGGTTAGAATTCTCCCGACGCACTGTGGGAAGGGCCAGAACTTCCGGTTCTCGGTCGCTGACTCCGGACTGGGGACTGCCCCTCTGCCGCGGTGCCTGGTGGGACGCGAGGCCTGACCTTGCTGCCTAGCAGCCTCTGCCGCGCAACCCACCTTTACCCGTGTCCCTCGACCCTGCACGTTAGCCAATGAACGCACCAATCCGATTATGTCACAAGGGTGGAGAACCTGTGCCTGCCGAGCCAATCATAATGCTATAAGGACCAAAGCCGGCCAATTATCATGGTAACTTCTCCGCGGGGCAAAGTCGAAAGAGGCGTGCCTTCTGAAGAGGGGCGGAGGCGCGAGTCCGTGGGCGTTGCAAAGTGCTCAGCACAAACCAATGGTAAAGGAGCGCTGGAACCCGCGGCGTAGCAAACCAATAGGCACGGGTTCCACAAGTCAATGGGCAGGGCGGGCAGGTGTGCTTTGACGGGCTTGCGAGTGGGAGCCAATAAAAAAGGGCGTTCCGATGAAATGGGTGGAGTTCTCATCCATGGCTCCAATAGCAGGGCCAGGCCCAGAAGCTGGTGGGCGGAACCTAGGGCATGTTGAACCAATAGGCTGGGGGGGCGGGGCGACGGTGGTGGCGGCGGCGGTAGTGGGTTCGGTTGCGCGTGGCGCACGGGGTGGGAGCGGAGCCCAGGCCGGGAACAGGCGCAGCCGCCAGTGAGAACCGGGGGCCTGAGCCGCGCGGGGGTTGGCTGGGGACTGGGCCCGGGGCGGCAGGCCCTGACCTCCGCCCTCTGACCTTTTCCCTTGCAGGCAACCATGGGGAACGTGTTGGCCGCTAGCTCGCCGCCCGCAGGGCCACCGCCGCCGCCCGCGCCCGCCCTCGTGGGTCTGCCGCCTCCACCCTCTCCTCCGGGCTTCACGCTGCCGCCGCTTGGGGGCGGCCTGGGTGCTGGGGCCGGCGCGGGTCGAGGTTCAGAACGGACCCCCGGGACTGCAGGCGCCGCAGGGACCGCGGACGATGGGGCCTGCGGCTGCCTCCCCAACCCGGGCACGTTCGAGGAGTGCCACCGGAAGTGCAAGGGTGAGGGGCGCGGGACCTGGCGGGTGTGCGATGGCCCGCATCTCGGGGGAAGGGGGAGCACATGGAGGCAACCTTGGGCATTGGCACCGACTTTTGGAGTTGATTGAACAGAGCGTAGGGAGCCGACGTTGGGATCGGGTGGTGGAACGTTGCACTGGGGGCTTAGAACGATGGGATCAGATGGTGGAACCTCGGGATGGAATGGCACCGGAGTGGAGAGAAGCCTCAGGAGCCCCAGGGATCCGCCCCGCCGGCCTCCTCATGTGACCCGCCAAGAAACTGAGGCCCAAGGTCACGGTGTCAGCCAGGGTCTAGGGGGGATGAGACCCCCAAAGCTGCTGGGTTCTGGCTGGGAATAATCGCGGTGGCAGAAGTGATGGACGTGTACTGAGTCCTGTTCTTCCGCTCAGTGCATGTTACCTTGCTGAGTCTTTGCAATGTTCCCACGTGGTGAGTGTCATCTTGCAGATGACAAGTTTGACATAGAGAAAGCAACTTACCAAAGGCACACAGCAGCGGGCAGAGGCCCTGGTCGTGGCCCCATCCATCAGGCTATCCCGCCATTTTACTGGTTGGATACTTTGTGGGACGTTCTGCTGTGGTTCCTTGGAGATGGGAGAGCTGAGACGAGAGGTGGGGGTGTGGGTGTGGGTGACAGTATTTCTCTTCTTCAGAGCTGTTTCCTATTCAGATGGAAGGTGTCAAGCTCACAGTTAACAAAGGGCTGAGTAACCATTTCCAGGTGAGCCTTCCTGCCTCCAGAGGGCATCCCAGCCACCCCCCTGCACCTCTGCATACCACCCCCTTATTCCCCCCAAAAGGACTGGGCCCCTTGCTCCTTGAAAAGACTCAGAGACCGAGCCAGGCTGACTTCTCAGTGGGGGTGTTTAGGGACCCAGAATTCAGAGATACCCCTTCCCCCAAAACATCCAGGTAGAAGTGAAATGCCAGGTATGTAGTGTCGTCGTCCCCTCCCCCCCCCACCCCGTCCCCCAGCACATTCTTTCTCTAAATCTCTAATCTAGCCAAGCCACACCTCCGAGTCTTTACTCCAGGCCCTCAGCCAAGAGATGCCTGTCTTTTCCTCCTGGATAGGGAAGCTCAGGCTGGAGGGGAGCTGTGCTGGAGGTGGGCTCAGCTGGGATTATTGGGGGGCGGCCTGCAGCTTCATCCCCACAGCCCTCCCTCTTCTCTCAGGTGAACCACACAGTAGCCCTCAGCACAATCGGGGAGTCCAACTACCATTTCGGGGTCACGTACGTGGGGACAAAGCAGCTGAGTCCCACGGAGGTGAGGTTCTCGCCATTTCATTCATTGTATCATTCTTCTGACAAGTGTGTAGCCAAACACCAGAAGGCTTTGTCGGGAAGAAGCCAGAACTGCTGAGGGTGCTGTGGGGGGGCACTGTGTCTCTCCAAGGTGCATTATAATACCGGTCGTTCCTTCATCCTGGACCCCTGCTCTCTGCCCAATCCTGTGTTGCATGAGGCTTTGAATGCCAAACTAGGCATTGGGACTTTCTCTAGGGGGCACTGGAGAGCCCTGGGAAGATCTGAACGAGGGAGGGTCATGGTCAGGTTTATGCTTTAGAAACGTCTCGGGATGCCGTGCAGAGGCTAGGTGAGGGGAGTGGGGGCAGAACTGGAGGCCTGGAAGGAGACTGGGGCAGGCTACGGGAGGAGTTAGGAGACCGAATTCGTTAACTGGTTCCATTCAATAAATCCACTTATTCAACAAACCTTCATTGTACCTCCATTCTGTGTCCAGCTCTCTGCAGGGGACATAGCAGTGGCTGAAACAGCTGTGGGGCTCACAGTCTAGTGGCGAGAGGGGACAGTCTGTTCCCGGGGAGTAACAGTGCAAGGTGGGCAAGACTGAAATGGAACCCAAAGGCTAGGGTAGCCTAATTCAGCCTAGGTGGAGGCCTTCAAACTGAATTTTTCTGATTCTAAGCTTTTCACCTGGGCCCATCACTTACGTACTTCCATAATGCTAGGCCTCTGACCTTTAACCTCTCAGCTTACCTTACTCTGTGCCTCACAGGCATTCCCCGTGTTGGTGGGTGACATGGACAATAGCGGCAGCCTCAATGCTCAGGTCATTCACCAGCTGGGCCCCGGCCTCCGGTCCAAGATGGCCATCCAGGTGAGTGGGCGTCGCGTCACCTGCTCCCCCAGCCATCCTGAGCTCCAGGCTGCCCTCACACGTCCCCTCCTTCCCCACAGACCCAGCAGTCTAAGTTTGTGAACTGGCAGGTGGACGGGGAGTACCGGGGTTCTGACTTCACGGCAGCCGTCACCCTTGGGAACCCAGACGTCCTGGTGGGTTCAGGTAAGAGGCGCAGGGCTTGCAGGGGGTGGGAGGGGGGGTCATAGTCTAGTCCCAGCTTTACCAGCAAGTCCGTCCCCTCTGTACCTCCTTTCTACCATCTGAAAGATGGGCACAGGCAGGAGGGTTTTGAAACATAAGGCAGCAGAGCATCGTGGGTGAGAAAGCAGATTCAAACCCCAGCTCTGCTGCTGGCTTAAATGCAATTGTAGGCAGCTTCCAGCACCCCTGTGGGCCTCCGCTGTCTCGCCTGTAAAATTGGGCTGCCTCACAGCGCCATTGAGTAGGTCATGTAAGTTTATGTGTGTGAAATGCTTCAAAGAGGATCAGGCATGTGATAATGGGTCCCAAGGAAAGGAGCTCCTGTTATTAACTCGTGGGGCCCTAGTGGTGTTTGACGGCACAGAGCAGCGCGGCAGGTTCCACCTGCAGTTGGAAAGGAGATGTAGTCTGAGATGTGGAGACTGATGGGGGAAATTCCTGTTTGGGTTGGCGGGGGGCAGGAACCTCTGGGCTCTGTCTCCACTTCTAGTTTCTCCGTTGTTTTGTTTGTGTGTTTTCTGTTGTTAAACCAAGGATATTTTTTCCATTGATTTTTAGAGAGGGGGAGAGCTGGGGGGCGGCGGGGGAAGAGAGCAAGAAACATCAGTATGAGAGAGAGACATTGATTGGTTGCCGGCAAGGCCGGGGATGGAACCTGCAACTCAGGTATATGTTCTTGACTGGGAATAGAACCCTTCAATCCAGGGGCTGGCATTTATTTAGTGAGGGTTTTTTTGTGTTTTTTTTTGTGTTTTTTTTAAATATATTTTATTGGTTTCCCACAGAGAGGAAGGGAGAGAGACAGAGAGTTAGAAACATCGATGAGAGAGAAACATCGATCAGCTGCCTCCTGCACATCTCCTACTGGGGATGTGCCCGCAACCAAGGTACATGCCCTTGACCGGAATCGAACCTGGGACCCTTGAGTCCACAGGCCGACTCTCTATCCACTGAGCCAAACCGGTTAGGGCTAGTGAGTATTTATTGATCGTGTACGTGTGTATTGTAGGCACAGAGGCTAAGGTGCTGAACAAAGGAGTTACATCTGCCTTGGGGGAGCTCCCATTTTAGTGGAGGCTAGCCAGGTAAAGCCGTACATAAAGACATGATGGCAGGTGGTGGGGCTGTACAGAAAGATTGGGGTCTCAGGAGGGTTGGATGGAGTCCTCAGAGAAGGCCTCATTACATAGACGGTATTTGAACAAAGACTGAGGGCAGGGGCAAGGGTTCCAAGCAGATATGCGGGAAAGGAGCTTTCAACCGGAGGGAACAGCAAGTGCAAAGGCACTGAGGCAGGACCCTTTACTGGAACAGCGAGGAGGGGAGGGGCTGTGATGGATGAAGGAGGAGGGTGAGTGTGGGGCATAGGAGTCGGGACCAAGTCACACAAGGCTTTGTGGAAGTTGGTCTTTACTCTGAATGTGTCGGGGGCCACGGGAGGCATTTGATAAGGATAGGCCGTGACTTGGCTTCTAACGGGGTCCCTTGTGCTGACACGTGAAGGACAGATAGAAAGGGACCCACTGCAGGGGCTGTTCAGGGGTGAAGAGAAGGCCGAGTCCGGGTGTACTTTAATGGAGCCGACGGAGTTTGCTAGTGGATTGGATCTGGGAGGTAGAAGAGGATCCAGAGGACTCCTGAGTTTGGGGCTTGAACAGCTGGGAGGATGGAGTTGGTGATTCCCACCTTTGATCGGTCGTGAGCGTGGGCTCCTGGGCAGGGGGTCCTGAGGGCCTTTGGGAAGGCAGGATGCCCGCAGCCCTGGGAGGGCCTGGGAGAGCCTGGCCCTGCCTGCCAGAGGCTAAGGAGCCTCTCAGAGGAGGCATCACCTTTGAGCTTCCAAAGGAAGAGGAGGAGCTACCCGGCAGGAGATGGCGAGCAGCTGGGAAGGGGAGGGAGGGGAAAGGCCATGTCATAAGATGCCAGCGCTGGGGAAGCTGGGCGTGAGAGGCCCTCGGTGAAGCTTCGTCCTTGGGGGTAATGCGGGGCCTTGGGCAGAAAGAACATTTTCTGTCCTCTGATCTCTGATGGCATCGCCCCTCTGCTCACACACCCACTGCAGTTGGGCCACATGAGGTTTTCTGACGCTTCCTGGAATCGCTGTGTTCTTACACATGTGCACACTCAGAGAGGCAAGGAGAGAGAGAAGCATCAGTGATGAGAGAGAATCATTGATTGGCTGCCTCCTGCACGTCCCCTACTGGGAATTGAGCCCACAACCTGGGCATGTGCCCTGACCGAGAATTGAACCGTGACCTCCTGGTTCATAGGTCGACACTCAACCACTGAGCCACACCGGCCGGGGCTCTTCTCTGGCTTTGACGTGGCTGAGTAAGTCTGGGCACACGTCACCCTCACGAACAGACCTTCTGTGACTACAGTGTCTGTAGTATCGCCTCACCTGTCCCATAGTCTTTATGGCACTTCCCTCTGAAGTTGTCTCACTCTTTATTACCTGTCTGTCTCCTACGCTAGGGTGTCAGCTCTTTCAGGCCAGGAACTTGCCTGCTGTATGCCAGCACCGGGAACCGTGCTGGGGCCAGAATAGGGGCCCAGAAAACGCTGAGCAAAGGAGTGAGCAGGGTGATGGCAGGTCCCATCCTTTCCCTCAGCCTTTGTCAAGCCCTGAGCATGTCATATGCATCCTCGCCTTCATTCAGTTCCAGGTGCT
This sequence comes from Myotis pilosus, assembly GCA_036010255.1. Taxonomy (NCBI): domain Eukaryota; kingdom Metazoa; phylum Chordata; class Mammalia; order Chiroptera; family Vespertilionidae; genus Myotis; species Myotis pilosus. Next base: position 1,898,165 of record JASKON010000029.1, read on the forward strand.
GGGAATAGAGCAGTAAGGAAATAGCTCCTGGGTCCCTGAGCACCCCTGTGGGGTAGTTGCTGCCATTGTCCCCATCTCACTGAGGCCCAGAGAGGGGACGCGATTCCCAAAGGACGCAGCACGTCGGACTCTATAGTCCATTCTCTTCTCTCGGGTGCCGGCACCCCCTTCCCCCGCACACACTCCGCATCGACCTTTTGTGCTCCCCACACTGGCCTCCCAGCCCCTCTTCCTCCTCCTCAGACTAATAAAAACAGGGCCTGCTGGTCCAGGTCACTGCTGGGCACAGAGTAACTCACCGACAGCTGGGACTGAGCCTCAGTGTCCTCCTGTCACACGGGCACAATAGCAGTGACCACCTCTCACTGGAGGAGTCAGTGGCAGCACATCTTCAGCGCTGGGTGCCAGGTGTGTGGGTAGGGTCGCTGTGTGTCTCAGTGCCACCCCACAGTGGGCAGAGGTGTCTGTGTTCTTGTTTTGTTTTTTGAGGTGTCTGTGTTCATGGCCCCCATTTCACAGATGAGAAAACGGGCCCGAGTGCAATCAAGTTGCCTAGACTCCGAGGAGCTGGAATCTGAATCGCGGCCTAATTCAAGGGCCCGAGCTCTTACCTGGCTCCCTCCCCATGTCCTCGGGTCCTCGGGAGCTTCTGTGTCATTCTAAGCACCTAGTGTGTGCGGCCCCGGGCAGGGCGGTACTGGGACACAGCAGGGGCTGAGGCAGCCCCTCCTGCCCTCACAGGGCTCCTGGGCCAGAGGGAGACATCTGCCTTTAAGCAAATGATCACACAGTGACCTCCTTGCTATTGGGAGAAACCCTACTCAGGAAAGCTCAGGTCGCCCTGAGACTTAGAACAGGCGGGCAGCTGTCTCACCAGGAGTGACAGGGACCGCTCCCCTGAATGGCCCTGACTGTCTGCACAAGGGAGGGTGAAGGGGGGCTAGTGCTCAGGAGCCGGCACTGCACATGAGGGGGCGGTGCAGAAAGAAGTCCTATCTGGTTGGGGCTGAGAGCCACCTTCCCATCAGGTTCTGCCCTGGGCACCCGCCACTCCTGCCCCAGGTGGCGTCCCCAAGGAATCCTGGTGTGGCCCCAGCCGAGCAGGGGAAAGGTCGGGGGGTGGGAGCCTAAACCTGCCCCTGCCCAGCAGGTTTGGGAGGTGGATCCAGAGACAGGACTTCTTTCCCAGGTTGGCAGCTCTGCCCCTTGCCTGAGGCCTGCTCTTTGGTCTCACAGACCTGACCCACATTCTCCCCTCGTGGGGTTTAAACTCACTGGGCTCTCCATGGCTGCTGTAGAGCCTGCAGAATGAATAGCGTCCAGATGAGCTGCTGGTCGCAACAAAGCCCTGGCTCGGGAGCTGCGTGCCATGGGGAGCTGGGTCTGGCTGAGTGGGGAAGGAGGTAGGGATGGGGACGGAGTGAGATGGTCAAGAAAAAGGAGGCGAATCCTGCGCAGGAAGAAGAGCCCCCTGGGCCACATTGGCCACGGCCAGAGGCTTGGGGAGCAGAGAAGGGAGGGCGGCATGGAAATAGCCAGATTCCACCGGGCACGTGGGGACTGGGAGCGAGACTTCAGTAGCGAAGACCACAGGATTTGCGTTCCCGTAGACGCCTGTGTTCTCGATGGCAGGAGTGGTGGAAGCGGGGGACCAGAGCGGGTGAGTGCCCGAGTCCCTGGGGGTGATGGCAGCCTCGGGGCACATGTGGCCGGCTGTGTTAGGGAAGGGAGGGGGCTCTGTTGGGAAGGTGGGGCCAAGCCACATGGGGCCTTGCGGCTGTGCTGTGAGGAGCCAGGATCTGGGCACAGGAGCTACACAGGTTCTGAGCAGAGGGAGGATGGGGTTGAGTTTGAGCTTTAGCAGGATCCCTCTGTAAGTTGCTGGGAGAGGGTGGAGCTGGGGGCCAGGCCCAGGAGATAAGAGGAGGGATAGCTGGAGAGATGGTCAGGGGTCACACGCCCTCAGTCCCAGCAGTCAGCAGACCTAAGAGGCCAGTGAGTTTTAAGTCCCTCTGTGACGCTGGCCCACGGTGGGGGATGTCCAGCTCGTGGGCCATATAAGGCCCAAGAAATCATTTGGTCTGGCCCTGCCAAGGCTTTAGGGGTGAGTTAATTAAATGTTTGACCAAATATGTATTTTTATTGATTTCAGAGAGGGAGAGAGAGAAACATCAATGATGAGAGAAAATCATTGATCGACTGCCTCCTGCACACCCTCTCTCAGGATTAAGGCCCCAAATTGGTCATGTGTCCTGACCAGGAATCATACCGTGACCTCCTGACTTATAGGTCAATGCTCAACCACTGAGCCCCTCTGGCTGGGCACCAGGCTAATTTTTAAGTTGATAATTTTTTAAAAAATATATTTTATTGATTTTTTACAGAGAGGAAGGGAGAGAGATAGAGAGTCAGAAACATCGATGAGAGAGAAACATCGACCAGCCGCCTCCTGCACATCCCCCTCTGGGGATGTGCCCACAACCCAGGCACATGCCCTTGACCGGAATCGAACCTGGGACTCTTCAGTCTGCAGACCGACGCTCTATCCACTGACCCAAACCGGTTAGGGCAAGTTGCTCTGTCCTGTCCCTGCTTGCCCCTGCCCTCCCCTTACGGGGTCTCCCTGTTTCCTGTTGGGTTACATGACCTCACAGCCTCTCAGCTCAGCCTTGGTGGGCTTCTCTGCAGAGACCTCCATTCCTCCTTGCCCTCTGCTTCTGATTCCGCTTCCCTGTCTCTGAAGGTGTCTTGTCTGTTTCCCTGTCACTCCCTCTGTCTGCCCCCTGGTTCTCCCCCTCCTAGAAGATCACGTGTGGGGGCTGCTCTCCTGGGCTCTGAAGACAGGCATGAGTCTCAGCCCGTGGCTTCGGGAATGCAGCCCAGCGATGGAGAGCCATCCGTTCGCAAGCACTCGCGGGGGCCTCCAGGGTCCCAGCTCCGAGGGGCAGGGGGGCAGTCCTGGTGAGCCCTGGGCGAGCTCTACGCTGTGCCCACATCCCCTCCTTGAGGCTCCGTTACTGAGAAGTGACACCGTGGCCTGCAGCTATAGCCGAGTGGTGGGCCGCAGTGCCGTTAGCACCCTGAGGTGTGCACTCACTGACCCTGCCCTCCTGCCAGTCCCAGCGGGAGAGTGGTTCTCACACATTTTGTGACCGTGGGTGAGGGACTTAACTCCCTCAGCCTCTTCTATAAACGGTGGTGATTGAATGCCGGCTACACAGGGCTGTGCAGGCCAGATGAGGTCCCACGGGGTCTGGGAGACTGACCTCCCTCACCCTGTGAGCTCCATGGAGCACGGTGTGGGAGGCCTGAGGGTGGGCCCTGAGCCTCCGGCAGGGGCCTGCCTTCCTGGCCACCCGGAGCAAGAGTCTGGCCGGGTAGACACTGCCCACCTCGCCCAGGTCACAGCTGCCATCTCACTGCAGGAATCCTCGTGGCCCACTACCTCCAGAGCATCACACCGTGTCTGGCACTGGGCGGAGAGCTGGTCTACCACCGGCGGCCTGGGGAGGAGGGCACTGTCATGTCTCTAGCTGGGAAATACACATGTGAGTCTGGGGCCCGAGGGCAGGAGTGGGGCTGGGCCTCGGGCTCCTGGGTCTGAGGGAGGGGACCTGGGTCCTCAAGTCCCCTTGGTAACCTACCCCCACTCCACACTGCTCTCTTACAGTGAACAACTGGTTGGCGACAGTAACGCTGGGCCAGGCGGGCATGCACGCGACATACTACCACAAAGCCAGCGACCAGGTGAGCTGGTCCAGAGACCGGCCGCGAGCGCGCACTTCCAGGCATGGGTTGCCAGGGGCTTGTGTGCCCGGGGGTCCAGTCTGGGATGCTGACTCTGTTGCCCTGGCCCCTCCAGCTGCAGGTAGGCGTGGAGTTTGAGGCCAGCACAAGGATGCAAGACACGAGCGTCTCCTTCGGGTACCAGCTGGACTTGCCCAAGGCCAACCTCCTCTTCAAAGGTACAGGCCTCTGTTTCCCCGCATGGAAAACAAGACGAGAGGTGGCTCAGCTCTGAGTGGGTGTAGGCCAAGGAGATGGTGAAGGGCATCGAGCCGGGACTCTTGAGGGCCTCCAGATCACCCGGAGCACTTGCTGAGAAGGTGGGGCCTGGGCCTAAGCTTCGTCCCTGCTACATTCCTCCCCGCCCCGGCCAGCAGCCCCCTCCCATCTCTGCACTCGGCCCTCGTTTTTCTTTTCCTCTAAGTGGACGGCAACTTGGAGCACACCCAGCCACCACACTCAGGTCACAGTGGAAACGGGGCTCCTGGAGGTTGCGGTAACTACCAGACCCTCCTCCAGCTGCCTGCCTCCCGACCTGGTGTCTAGCTTTAAGTCTTTCTTCTTGGGCCTCAGTGGTTCTCGAGTTTGGAGGGTCTGAAGACCACCCCGAAGGCCGCATCAGTCAGCAGGGCTGCTGCCGGCGGCGATGAGGCCCCGGGGTTTCTTCGCCTCTAGCCTCTCAGCCCTTGCTCTGGCAGAGGCTGGGTTGGGGTTCCAGCTCTGCCCCCCGTGAAGTGAGTGAGCCTCCCTCCCACGTGGGGGGAGCACCGGCAGGTGCACATCGCCAGGCTCTAGTGAATGAGGACAGTTCAGTATTCCATTCAGCAGACACCGAGTGCCCGCTGTGCCCAGAGTTGTGCTGAGGGTGCTGGGACGACCCGTCCTCACAGGGGTCACTCAAGGGAGCACAGACCCATCCTCAAAAGTGAGGACCTGGTGTAGACAGGACTGAGTGGGGGAGCCCATGGGAAGGCGGAGGGCTTCCCGGAGGGGAGGGCTCCCTGAGCTGAGGGAAAGGAGCTGGTTGCTTCGAGGGCTGAAGTACTTGGGGTGCAGGGAGAGGTTTCTGGGAGCAGCGTGGTCACGGGTCTGGAAGCCCGCAGTGGCTGACGTGGCCTGGAGCACGGCTCCACAGACGGTGGGAAGCCGGCACATGGCTCTCAGCGCAGCTGTCTGCCCGCAGGCTCCGTGGACAGCAACTGGATCGTGGGCGCCACGCTGGAGAAGAGGCTCCCACCCCTGCCCCTGACGCTGGCCCTCGGGGCCTTCCTGAACCACCGAAAGAACAAGTTCCAGTGCGGCTTCGGCCTCACCATCGGCTGAGCCCTCCTGGCTCCTGCCTCCCACTCCCTCCCTCCTTGAGATTCCCCCTGCTCCGCCCCCGACAGAGGGGAGACCTACGCGCCCCTCCCTCTCCCTTCCCTCCCTCCTTGGTGGTCAGGGGGGCAGCGGAAAGGAGGGGGCCATCACCCCAGCAGCTGAGGGGGGAATTCTAGAACCACGGGCGCTTCAGGATTCGGAGCACCGGGGGCTGTGTGCCCAGTGGACCTGGGGCCCAGAAGGGGTTCTGGAATCGAGGGGCACGCCAGATTCTGAGCACCAGGGGCAGAGGCTGCCAGACAACCTCAGGGAGGTGTTGGGGCATCGCCACCACCCCCCAAAGATCTTGGGGCCCCGCCCCAAGGGGGCAGCAAGAAGAGGAGCTTCCCCATCCCAGGTCTGTCCTCCACCCACTTTCCCATCCACTCCTCGGTATAAATCATGTTTATAAGTTATGGAAGAACTGGGACATTTTACAGAAAAAAACAAAAAATATACATGAAAAAAAAACGAAATGGGAAGCCTGGTTTTCCTACCTGTCTGGCCCTCTGTTCGGTCCATCCAGCCTGATCTTCCCATGGTGGCCACAGGGGGGTGCCACCGGGCTGGGGTATGGAAGGATGAACCAGAAAGGGAGTCAATCCTGGCTGCTAACAGGAGCCCAACTTAGGGAAGGGCCTGGCCCAGGATCACAGCCTCCCTGGGACATCACAGGCCTCCGGGAGGGTGTGGTCTTGTGGTCGCTGGCTCCAGCTTGGCCTGGCCAGAGGCTTCAGGGGACTTTGTGCCTTCGTAGGTGAAGCAACAGGAATGGTACTGTCAGTGCAGAGGTGGGGGGGGGCGGCTGTGAGCTGAGACTGGGGGCTTTCCAGTTTCCAAAACGGGCAGGGGATGTTAGGATTTCTGTCTGCTAGGGAGGGCAGAGGTTTCCTGGAGAATACAGGCACCTGGAAACAATTCAGAATCACTATCTGACAAAGAACAAAAGATAAATTACTTAAAAATTGTAAAACCGTTCGTGCTTTAAAGGACACCATCGAGAAAGACAACCCATACAACGGGAGAAATGTTTGCAAATATATAAGGATGGTGACGGGAAAAATAAAGTTAACTGGGAGAAAGGCATGAGTTTAGGATTCGGGGGGGAGGGCTTGGGTCACCTGTGTCTCGGGTGTCCGGTGCTGGGGAGGAGAGATCAGTTGGCCCGCCTAGGGCTCAGGTAATCACCCCTGACTCCCTAAGGAACTGAAAACACTGTCTGCCACCCATACATACCCAGGGCTTGGGAGGGAGGCTGCTGAGCAGAAATGAACTCTTACTGCCTGGAAAGCCATAACACCCGTTCCCTGTCCACACCTGGCCTGACACTGAGGCCCCCTTCCTGGGACCGGGGGTTTGGCCTCCCCTAACCCCATGGGATCCAATTCCAATTCTCCCTGTGTGGCCTCACCCTCCGTCTTAACCTCCTGAAATGACAGCTGCTAGGAGGTTCGTGTTGGAGCTGAGATAAGACCCACTGTGTGTGAGGTTCTCAGTACTTCACACAGTACAGCAGATTCTCAGCGTTTTGGTCATTTCCTTACATTGACGAGATGTTGTAGGAGCTTAACTCATTTATATCCCTTAGCCCCTCGGAAAGTTCGCTTCGTTAAACATTTTACCACAGTTCCAAGGACCGGCTATTGATGAGGTTACATGGGACTTACGTAGCTTCTTGCATCACTGAACGATGGTGTAAGTGCAGTCATTCCCCCCGTTACGTGGACCAGAAACTGGATGTTCAAACAGGCTTGGTCCTTTGCCCAAGGTCACGCAACTGGCAAGGGACAGCCCAGTTCAGGCTGGGCATTGGGTTCCAGAGTCTCCAGTCCTAACTGGACAGCATGAAAGCTCCAGGCCTGTGGAGGCACGATGTCTGGGCAGCTGGAATCCGCAGTGCTGGTGCTGGACTGAATTTCCTCATCTGTGCCCAAGGTCGCAGCCAGCGAAGAAGTGAGGACTAAGACCCAGGTTCCATTCTCAGCCTAGGCTTTCAGCAGAGCCATCACTGTCCCCTACCCTCCCAGCTCATTTCTGCCAACAGTTCTCCCTCGGACCCAGGGATCCAAGCCCCCGGCCCCCTCCTTTCTCTGACCCAGGATTTCCTGCCCCCAGCCCCCTCCCCAAATTTGATTCATCAGTGGCTGCCTGCTCCTTCCCCTTCCATGCCCAGCCCCACAGAATTGAGGAGGGCGCCTGAGTTTCTGGGTGAGACGTCACCTCCCCTCCTGGGGGCTGGGGGCATCACAGAGCCTCCAAGCCCCACCTCCTTCCCCTCCTCTCCGTGTGAAGGGGGAGAACAGCCCACCTCGTGACCAGGGGCTGGCCCAGCTGCCCTAGCCCTGGAGGAGTGGGCGGGGCAGGGGAGCCCTATAATTGGAGGAGTCCAGGATCCCTGAGTCCTACTCAGCCAGAGCGGAGGCGAAAGACCGGTTGCTCAGGAGTCGGTGAGAAGCAGAATTGGGGGCACAGAGACCAGCTCAAGGCCTCAGGGGGACGGGGCGGGACAAGCTGGGGAGGAGGCGACTGTCCTATGTCTGAGTCAGAAAAAGAATCTGGGGATAACTCTGGAGGCGGGGGCCGGCGTGGGGGGAGCTGGACTTTGGTGGGGAGGGGCACAGGGGCATCCCAAATCAGCCAGAAGGGCTAGACTAGAAGGTGGGGTGGAGGGAGCATCGACCTGTGGGAAACCAGACGAGCCATTGAAAGAGCCCACAAAGTCCTGGCCGGTTTGGCTCAGTGGATAGAGGTTGGTCTGCGGACCAAAGGGTCCCGGGTTCGATTCAGGTCAAGGGTACATGCCCGGGTTGCGGGCTCAGACCCCAGTGAGGAGCGTGCAGGAGGCAGCTGATCCATGATTCTCTCATCAAGGATGTTTCTGTCTCTCTCTCTCTCCCTCCCCCTTCCTCTAATGATTAAATTAGCTAATATGTGGAAGAATGGCACTTAGGTTGAAGATGGAGCTTAGAATGTGAAGGTAGAGCCAGGAATGCAAGACTGGAATTTAGAATGCCCAGTTGGGCTCACAGGGAGCTGGGGAGGAGGGGTGAATGGAATTTGAACCCTGGGGGAGGAGGCTGGAATTTTGTCCGGAGTCGACCTGGGGGATGAGGAGATAGACGACAATGAGGAGGTTAGACAATAGGACACGTTTGTGATGGGATTAGGAAGATGCAGGTCTGGGGCTAAGTGAGGTCTTAAAGTCCAAGACCCAGTGGGTGGGGCTCTAAGTGGGAGGAGCCCCCACTGGCTATTGATTGGCAGTTTCTCCCTCCCTCAGACTGACCGGCGCTGAAGATGAAGGTTCTGTGGGCTGCGTTGGTGGTCACACTCCTGGCAGGTATGGGGCGGTGCTTGCTCAGGTTCCCTGCCCCTGCCCCCTCCCATCCTCACCTGTTCCCCCGGACCCCTTCTATCCCTGTGCCCCTTCTGCTGGTCTCTCTCTTGAGAGGAGGCCCAAGTCTGAGCCCTCTTCTGACATTCACTGGCTCTGAGCAGCTGTGACTCTCTCAGGACCTCCCTGTTCCCATTCCTACGATGGGAGTTCAAACAGTCTCCAATGCATTGTTGTCAGGCAGATAGTGAGGGCTACACAAATGTCCGCTGTGATTATCTTTACCCTCCATCACCCCCACATGGAGCACACACCACAGACACTCGGTGAGTGCCTGTCCAGTGAGGAAACAGACTGGCCGTCCTTCCCCCCCTCCCTGCCCATCAGTGCTCTAAAAAGCACAAGAGCATTTGTGAAGCACCCACTGTGTGCTTGAAGGGGGCAGGGGACCTTGACTTGTTTTGTTCCACGCAGGATGCCAGGCCCATGTGGAGGAGGAGGTGAAGCTGGCCCCGGAGCCAGAATGGTGGCAGGCCAGCCAGCCCTGGGAGCAGGCGCTGGGCCGCTTCTGGGACTACCTGCAGTGGGTGCAGACGCTGTCTAACAAGGTGCAGGAGGAGCTGCTCAGCACCCAGGTCACCGAGGAACTGTCGTGAGTGTCCGGCCCTGGCCCCTGGCCCTCCTGGCGGGCAGTTCCTGTCTGGAACTCTTCAGGGGTCTGTTCCTCTCGCCGTTTTGAATCCTTGGCTTGACCTCCGATTCCTCCTCAGCTCTTCCTGTCCCTGGCAAGTTCCGTTCTTTCTAGCCCCTCTGCTCAGCTCTGCCCCCGGCTGTCTGGGTCCCCTCCTCTCGCCTCTCCCTCTTTCGGGTCTCTCTGTCTGTCTCTGTCCCCGTCCCCTTCTTGCCCCCTCCACCCCCATCTTCCCCTTTTTCTCTCCACACACACACCTCCCGCCCCCTCCGCCTTCAGGAAGCTGATGGAGGAGACCATGGGGGAGGTGAAGACCTACAAGAAGGAGCTGGAGACGCAGCTGGGCCCCATGACCCAGGAGACGCGTGCCCGCCTGTCCAAGGAGCTGCAGGCGGCGCAGGCCCGACTGCAGTCGGACATGGAGGACGTGCGCACCCGCCTGACCCAGTACCGCAACGAGGTGCAGACCATGATGGGCCAGAACTCCGAGGACGTGCGGGCCCGCCTGGCCTCCCAGCTGCGCAAGCTGCGCAAACGGCTGCTCCGCGACGCCGACGACCTGCAGAAGCGCCTGGCTCTCTACCGAGTCGGGGCCCGCGAGGGCGCGGAGCGCGGGGTCGGCGTCATCCGCGAGCACCTCCTGCCGCTGGTGGAGCAGGGCCGCGTGCGCGCCATCACCGCCAGCCAGCCGCTGCGGGAGCGCGCGGAGGCCTGGAGCGAGCGGATGCGCGGGAAGCTGGAGTCCATGGGCAGCCGGGCCCGCGACCGCCTCGATGACATGCGCGACCAGATGGAGGAGCTGCAGGCCAAGATGGAGGAGCAGGCCGACCAGATGCGCCTGCAGGCCGAGGCCTTCCAGGCCCGCCTCAAGGGCTGGTTCGTGCCCCTGGTGCAAGACATGCAGCGCCAGTGGGCCGGGCTGGTGGAGAAGATGCAGGCGGCCTTGGGCGCCAGCCCCACCCCCACCTCGGTGCCCAGCGAGAATCAATGAGTGCCGGCCACGCCTGGTGGACCCCACCGCGGCCACCTCCGCGCCCCTCCCCGCTCCCAGCCTGCAGGGCCCTGTCCCTGCCCCACGGCCCCCCTGGGGGCCCTGGCTTAATAAAGGTTCAGCAAACTTCACAGCAGCGGCAGGGCATCTGAGTGGTTTCTTACAGCCCCAGCCTGGTCTCTCCTTCCCCACACGGTCCTGTCCCCTCTGAATGCGTGTCCGTCTCTTTGTCTCCTCTCTTGACTCTGCTTCCTCCGGTCCCGCTCTGGGGTTTTCACCTTCCAGTCTCGGCCGCCCCCTCTCTCCTGCCTCTTCCCATTCTGTCCCTGAGACATGGTTCTGGAACAAACCGTCCCCTGGGGTGCATCCTGCAGCGACTGCCAGGGGCGGAAGCAGCCTCTGAGCCTGGGTGGCCCAGCTTGCTCACACCGCTTTGCAGCTCTGTCCGACGGACGCAGAAGGCCTGAAACCACCCACGATTAGGCCATTTTACTCCCTCATTCTCCCCTTTCTCCACCCAGCTCATCTGGTCCTGCGTCCTGGCCCCTCCTGGCCTCTGAGTGCCCAGAGCCTTCATTTTCCGGCTTCCTGTTCCCCCCTCCCCTCTCTCCTCTCCCTACCTCCAGTTTCTCTTGCCCGGGCCAGCTTCCCCCCACACACCCTCCCCTCTGAGCTGTGCTTCTTGTCCCCAGCCCTCACTCATTCCTTCCCTCCCGTGGCTGGGTGGCTGCTGGGGAGAGAAGGGAGAGGAGCCGCCGGGAGGGAGTGCTCTCCTGTCCACCCTCGGAGCAGAGCTCCCGCCACAAGGGCCAGGCCAGGGATTGAGCTTGTGTTCACAGGGGGACCGGCATGTCACTCACCCAGGGCTGATCGAGGAGGGGAAGGGTCAGTGGGCCTCCTCCCAGCCAAGCCTGGAGCTGGGCCAAACCCTCTCAGAGCCTGTTTCCCCAGATGGCAGTGAGGGAGGACACCAGTCTCCCATCTGAGGAGACCGATTTTGAGTTCTCATGCATGAAGACACCTGAGCAGGGAGGGGTCCCGACTCACTGCAGTCCCAGGCAGCTCTAAGAGGTGCGAGAGCCCAGCTGGTGTGGTTCAGTGAGTGTCCACCCAGGAACCGAGAGGTCGTGAATCAATTCCTGATCAGGGTGGGCTCCATCGCTGGTGGGGGGCGGCCAATATATTTCTGTCTCTATCCCTCTCCCTTCCTCTTTAAGATCAATAAAAACAGCCCCAGCCGGTTTGGCTCAGTGGATAGAGCATCGGCCTGCGGACTGAAGGGTCCCGGGTTCGATTCCTGTCAACGGCATATGCCTAGGTTGTGGGCTCAATTCCCAGTAGGGGGTGTGCAGGAGGCAGCCACTCAATGATTCTCATTGATGTTTCTATCTCTTCCTTCCTCTCTGAAATCAATTAAAAAAATATAATTTTTTAAAAATCAATGAAAACATATTTTTTAAAAAAGGGGTGGGACAAGGGCTGGGAAGGAGCTTCGGGGAACAAGGCTGGCAGGGGTGCTGCGGGCACTGTGGGCAGAGGCTGACCCCCGCAGGGATCTGGAGAGACAGCCTGGAGTCGGGAAGGGGGGAGATGAGCACCCCCACATTTGCCCCTCACTGCGCCTTTGAATGTTCTTGGCTGGTCCTCCGTTTCCCCACCTGTAACCGAATGTCTCTATAGTTGAGGTGAGGATGAGGCTGAACATGCAAAGTTGTTCTACTCTCATGGGTCCGGACACGGAGGGAGCAAGCCTTTGGGTGGGTGTCTGGGGAACGCTGGCTCACGAGGAAAGCAGGTGCCTGGGAAGACAGCTCGGCTCGGGGCTGACAGAGGCTGGAAGCTGCTGAGCTGGCCGGAGGGGTGTTGCAATCTTGCCAGGATCCGGTCTCTGTGTCCCTTTCACAACCAGCCCCCTCACCCCCAGGCTGACACGTGGTTGTGGGGGCACAAGGCCAGCCAACCTAGAGTCTGGGGCCCGGGGCCACCCTCCCCTGAGCTGCCAGGGGTCACTGACGGTCAGAGGCGGCTGAGAAGAAGGGAAGCAGCATTGGACTTCAGCCCTGGGGGACAGATGTAGAGCTGGGGGGGAGGAGGGGGGGAGAGACGGCGGGGCTTGGTGCCAGGAGGGGCCTGTGAGGCCGAAGAAGAGCAGTGCAGTGTTTCCAGGGGCCCCTGGAGGCCTGGAGGTGGTGTGGCAATGCAAGGGCGTGGCGCCTGGCGGGATGATGGGGGCCCTGGGAGCCTTGCAGAGGAGGCTGCGTGGTTTAGACAGGCTGAAAAGACCCCACCCCCAGAGGGGGGGGTTGGGGACTGTGAAGTTAATACCCCAGGGAGGCCCTAGCCGGTTTGGCTCAGTGGACAGAGCGTCAGACTGCGGGCTGAAGGGTCCCGGGTTTGATTCCAGTCAAGGACACATGCCTGGGTTGTGGGCTCGATCCCCAGTGTGGGGCATGCAGGAGGCAGCCAATCCATGATTCTCTCTCATCATTGATATTTCTTTCTCCCTCTCCCTCTCCCTTACTCTCTGAAATCAATAAAAAAAAAGACCCCGGGGAGGCCTGAAATATGTCAGATGCGAAGCTTGAAGGGCTAGAGCAGTGGTTCCCAATATGGGGCACAGGCCCCACACGGGGGCAATTTGATTTTTAAGGGGGGCAATTCGAGAATGAGTTATTAACAGTGAATTTTTTGCATTTCTTATGGTTCTAGGGGCCTCATATACAGTATATAAATATGTATTGTGACATATTTATGCATTTCAGTTCTCTATTGTATGTTTTGAAACTTTATTTGCTATTTTTTCATCTCCCTTCATATTATTATTATTATTTAAAACAATTTCTTAGTGATTTCTTCCTCAGTCCTTCAACTATCCTTTCATCCTTTTATTTTTCTCTTTCATGGATGCCACGTTCTTTGGAAGCTTGTTTAGACCAAGTTACTGGCCTTTTAGCCTTCCTCCGCGTGAATAGGAGCTCCCTTTTTGAATAATAAGAATTATATGTTGGGGGGGGCAATCAGGATTTTAGAGATGCTTAGGTGGGGCATGGCCAACAAAAGGTTGGAAACCACCGGGCTAGTGTGAATGGAGGGGGCATGGGTGGACCCCACAGACATAGAGCAAGAGTTGTTAGAGCCCTAGCTGGTTTGGCTCAATGGATAGAGCCTGCGGATTGAAGGGTCCCGGGTTCGATTCTAGCCAAGGGCACATGCCTGGGTTGCAGGCTTGATCCCCAGTAGGGGGCGTGTTTCTATCTCTCCCTCTCCTTTCCTCTCTAAAATCAATAAAATATATATTTTTTAAAAAGTTGTTAGAGCTAAAGAGGCTAAGAGGGAGGGGATGGGAGAGGTGGCCTGGGGCACCATGGGAGTGGGGTGACTAAGTAACCGTTCCTAAGAGACCCCTGGACGCTGGGAGACTGTGTGAAGCAGGAGGGGAGGGGCAGGAAGCCCGCGGAGGCCCCCCGCCCCCCACTCAGGGAGATTTGGAGGGAAAGGTAATGAGCAGCGGGAGGCTTCGGGCCAAGGGACTTGCCTGTGTCCCACCTGGCGCCCATCCCCACCAGCACGGGATGTAAGAGGGAAAGGTGTTTGGCACAGAGAGGCAGGCACCAGGGGAGGCGCAGGGGGAGGGAACCTGCCCCGCCCCCTCCCGGGACCATAAAGGCCAGGCCAGCCTGCGACCTGCTACCCCTGCTGTCCAGCAACTGATTCAGGTTGGTGCTCGGTGCCCCAGAGGGACCCTCCACACACCAAGAGCACAAGCAAAAGGTTTGGGGGAACCTCGGGGGAGGGGGAGGGGCGCCACGGATCACCCCACCCCGCCTCTCCCTCCAGAGTGCCCTCCGGCCCAGCCATGAAGCTCATCCTGTCGCTCTCGGTCTTGGCGGTGGCTCTGTTGATGGTTTTGGAAGGTAAAAGTGGGTGGGATGGGAGAATCTGGGGCTCGGGATTGGGGAGCATGAAGCTGCCCTGGGCCTGGGATCCAGGTGAAGAGGACCCTTGAGAGCTCAGGGGCGCCTCCTGGGCCCTGCTTCCCCTATTGCCCACTGGTCACCCCCACTACCACCCGGCCAGGTGGGTTGTGGCGGGAGGGGGGGGAGGGGTCCTCTCAGCAGGCGGCAATACTCCACAGCTCGAACACCACCTGGTCCCTCCAGGACCCTCCCCTCCCATCCTAACACCATGATCCCCAAGAACCACATCCAAGGGTCTCCTTTTCCACCCCGGGAAGCTCATCCGAAGGGCGCCCAGTACTGAAGTTGTTGCTCTCCTGCTCCTCTTCTGGGCAGGCCCAGCTCCGGCCCAGGCCGAGTCAGGCATCATGGATGACCTGAAGGAACTTGGGAAAACCATGAAGCACAAGGTCCAGAAAGTCATTGAAAGAGTCCAAACGTCTGAACCCTGGTTAGGACCCTTCCCAGGGCATGGGAGGAGGGGGGAAGGGCGGAGGGAAGGGGAGTATGAATTAACAGACTGAGAAAACCGACAAAATCCCTGTGGTCACACAGGTGGATCTCAGGGCGCTCAGACTTGGGGGATGGGCTCCCTGACTCTCCCATCCAGCCACACTGGAGAGATGGTGCTGGGTGGTGGTGAAGAATCCAAGCTTGGGGGTTGGACAGATCTGGGTCCATAGGCTGGCAACGACTCGCTGTTCCCTGTGTGAGCATGAGCCTCAGTTTCCTCATCTGCAAAATGGCTGGTTCTGAGGGGAAGGCCACTAGAGCTCTTGCATAACGCCTAGCACATTGTAAATGCTCAACACAGCGTTGAACCAGCATTGCTCCTTTTGGTGAGAATCATTTATTCATGAGCAAATATTTATTGAGCATCTATCTGCTAAGTGCCAGGAACTCGTCCAGTGGAGGGGAATAATAGCTTCCCCGCCCACAGAGCTCTGTCTGACCTTCTGGGGGCAGGGTGAGGGTTGGAGAAGGAACGAACCCAGTGAATTCCCAGAATCCGCGCAGACAAAGCCGAGCATTGAGAAATAAGCCGGGTGTGTGTAAACAACCAAGGACTGGGGAGGGGATTTTGCAGACTTGGTGACTGGGTCTTTTCTGAAGAGATAACACTTTAAATTGAGGTCTAGCCCTGGTTGGGTAGCTCAGTTGGTAGAACGTCCCCTGGGTATGCCACGGTTGGGGGTTCGGTCCCCGGTCAGGACACACACAAGAATCAAGAGAAGGCAGGCCGTGAAAGCCAGGCCATGGCAAAGTGTTCTAGCTTTAAGGAGCTCTGGTGCATCTGGGAAACTGAGGCACAGAAATTGGGCCACTCAGCCCAGGCCTCTTCCTCATCCCACAGGGGCTGGGGCGGGGGTCCCCTCGGCGGGATTTGGGCATCTCAGGAGAGGCAAGACACAGTGACATTCCCCCTCTCCCACCCTCCTCCATCCCCCACCCCCACCCCGTCTCTCTCTACAGGACATGGATTTCGAAAAAATTCAGTACAGTAAAGGAGACAATAAAAAGTCCATTCTCCTGAACACCAGGAGGACTGCCCCTTTCTTGTGTGGCTGCGCCCCTGGAGGGGGCTCTAACATTTCCTGCACCCCGGCCCCCTGTGCGGAGGACTTCCTCCATTATGCCCCACATTCCCTCCCACCACCACCACCAATAAAAATCCTATAGAGAAATCTGAGTGTTTCTTTCCTCTGGGGCAGAGCTTTTTGGGCAGGGTAGGGGTTGCGCCTTTGAAAAAGAGAAGCAGAACTGAAAGGTACGGCACACTCCCTGTGCCAAGGACTTGGGACTTTGTGATCTCAAGAGAAGCCGCACGAGAACCTTGGGAGCTGGGCCCTGTGGCTCCCAGGAGGACTCAGAAGTCCCGAGAGGTGAAGTCCCTTGTGCGAGGTCACACAGCCAGGAAGTGGAGACCTGGACCTCACTCCAGCCTGGGGCATACAGCTCTTCCTGGGTGGGCTGCCCAAGATAAGGACCTGGGGTGGGTCGTCCCCATGCACACAGTAGGTGTTTATTACACTTTCCATGGGTAATGAAGGGGGGCCTGGAAGAGAGCGAGGGTAGGACCTGGGCTAGGGCCCTGAAAGAGACCCACCCCATCTCCACCCTCCAAGTCTCAGGGTTGATGTCCCCTCCTCCAGGAAGCCCTCCTTCACCCCTTGGCTGAGTCAAACCCCTATATCCCAACCCTGCCCAGTCTGGTTGTCACCGTCTGGTGATGGCCGTCTCCCCCACTGGACTGTGAGCCCCCGGAGGACAGGGCCAAGGCTGTTCGTCACCATCATGTCCCCAGGACAGGGCATAGTGCAGGGGCTCCATAATATTTGGTGAGTGGGGATAAGGACACATATGTAATAACTTAATCAATAAAAAAAGTAAAATAATAATAATAATAATAATTTGGTGAAACATTCCGGGAGCCGGTCCATCCTTGCTGTTTCAAGGGACCTGGCATATATGGCATACTGTTCTTAATATGTTTGCTCACCTTCTTGGCACTATGTGTTTTGACCAGGGTCGCCTCTCTGAGAAGGGTTGTTTCCCCAGGTAGGGATTTTCCCCTGAAGTTAGGGAAGGAATAAAACCCCTTAACTAAGTGCCAGGTGGGTAATTAATCACTTTAACTACGAACAATCATGCTTAAGCTACATAATCTTTACTCCCTGGAATGGAGATAAGAAACGCCCTAACCTTTGGAATAGAGATTGATAGGATTGGAATCAACTGGTATAAATACAGATGTAACAAGACAACAGGACACAGAACCTAGACACAGAACCTAGCGAGAGAACATGGCAAAAGATCCTGGGCTGAACGTGACTACAGAAATTGGCAAGAGAACCTGACTAGAACCTGGTGACTGAACCTGGCTGGAGAACCTGGAGAACCTGGCTGGAGAACCTAGCAAGAGAACATGGACACAGAACCTGGCTGGAGAGCCTAACCAGAACTTCGCTGGAGATCCTGACCAGAACTTGGCTAGAGATCCTGGCTAGGTTGCTGATCAACTGAACGCTGTCTCTGTGTCATTCCTTCTTCGCCGACTCTGTCCACACTTCTGGGGACCCCTGGACCTGCTGGGGTTGGACCCCAGCAGAAACAAACGTGCTAAATCTGGAAAAACAAAACAAACACGAAGCATTACATTTTTACAAAACCCCTCTAGGTAGACTCTTGCCGACCCCGTCGTACAGAGGAAGAAGCCGAGTGAGACACAGTCGGTTAAAGTCACTGCCACAGCCTAGGTGGGGGTCCCAGGGCCACATTCTCCCTCAGTCCACCTTCCTCTTCCCTGAGTCACCCTGCCTCGTCCCTCATTAGATAACAACCGGGTGAGGCATCTCGCTATGGTTGGCCAGTGGGTTTACGAGTACATTCTGGCCGAAACCGGTGTGGCTCAGTGGATAGAGCGTCGGCCTGCGGACTGAAAGGTCCCAGGTTCGATTCCGGTCAAGGGCATGTACCTGGGTTGCGGGCACATCCCCAGTAGGAGATGTGCAGGAGGCAGCTGGTCGATGTTTCTCTCTCATCGATGTTTCTAACTCTCTATCTCTCTCCCTTCCTCTCTGTAAAAAATCAAAAAAAATATATTAAAAAAAAAAAAGAGTACATTCTGAACAACATAAACTGATGAACAAAAACAAATCCAGAGAAGCATCAAACAGACCGTCCAACCTCAGAGGGAAGGCAGGGGAGGGTTGGGCGGGGGGGGGGGGTAAGAGACTTGTGTGCGTGCACATAGACCTAACCCACGGACACAGACAGTAGAGACTGAGGGCATGTACTGGGGGTGGGGGTGGCTGGGGAGAAGTCAATGGGGGGAAAATACTTTAAACAATAAAGAATTTAAATTTTTTTTAAAAAAGAGTATATTTTGTACCCCTTTAATTGAACAAGTACTAATTTTTACTTGGCCATTTCTCTAGCAGTTTAGAGCCAATCAATTTCTTTTCTTCTTCTTTTTTAAAAATCCTCACCCAAGGACAAGCTTAGAGAGAGAGAAGAGAAGAGGAGAGAGAGAGAGAGAGAGAGAGAGAGAGAGAGAGAGAGAGAGAGAGGTGGGAGAGAAATATCAATCTGTTGCCTCCCACACATACCCTGACAGAGAGTCGAACCTGCAACCTTTTGGTGCACGGGGACATGGAGACAACACACCAACCAACTGAGCCACACGGGCCAGGCCTCACTGCTTTGGAATAGAGCCTCAAACTTGGGGCCGACACACACACTGGGGTCTGCAGGCCTGCCCGACCGCTTGCAATCACAACCCCCACACCTTCCTCACGACCTCTCTGCCCCCAACACACCCCCTCCTGCCCCGTTGTTTTCGAGCTGCGTCTGAGGTCCACCCTGAACGACCTTCAGCCTGTTCCTGGCCCCGAGGTGGGCAAACATTGCAAGAAGCAAACAGCAAACAGTCCAGCCAACCTTGGAGCTGGGGCAGGGGTCAGCGACCTCCCTCTTGGCCTCTGGGATTCAGGTGGGGAGGTGGGGCAGCGGGTGCTCTGGCTTGGCGAGGTAGCGTGGGTAAGTGGCCTTCCCCGCACTCCCACCCCGGCAGCCTCCGTTTCCTCATCTGCGAAATGGGAATGATACAGAGGCCCACTTCCTCGGGCCGCTGTGAGTTAAGTCAGCAAGTTAATGCACTAAAGCCCTGCCCAAGCGCCTGGTGCTCCGGGAAACACAAGCTTCGTAAACAACAGCTGACAGGGCCCGGCATCTCTGTGGTACCTGGCACGGCCCACGGCGCTGTCCGTGGACCATCTCCCCAGGTGGGTGGTCCGTGACTCCCTGGGCGGGTGTTCAGGCTGGGCCCCCGCTGGGGTTGGCAGATTTCCTCCCACAAATGCAGGACGCCCCGTGAGACCTGAATTTCAGATAAACAGCAGATCATTTTTAGTATAATTCCCAAATGCTGAATGGGATATATCTACACTGGAAGTAAAATGCGTCATTTATCTGAAATGCCCACATCACCGGGAGTCCTGCATTTTATCTGGCAACCCTAGACCGAGGACTTCTTTTTAAAAATAATTTTCTCGCCAAAACCGGTTTGGCTCAGTGGATAGAGCGTCGGCCTGCGGACTGAAAGGTCCCAGGTTCGATTCCGGTCAAGGGCATGTACCTGGGTTGCGGGCACATCCCCAGTAGGAGATGTGCAGGAGGCGGCTGATCGATGTTTCTCTCTCATCGATGTTTCTAACTCTCTATCTCTCTCTCCCTTCCTCTCTGTAAAAAATCAATAAAAATATATTTTAAAAAAATAATTTTCTCATATATGTGTATATATATATATATATATATATATATATATATATATGCATAATCCATCGACACAGACAATAGGGTGGTGAAGGCCTGGGGTAGAGGATGGGGGCGGGCTAGAGGGGTCAATGGGGAGGGAGGCATATGTAATGCTTTCAACAATAAAGATTTTGAAAAAATAAAAGAAAAAATAAAATAGTTTTCTGTTTTATGTTGTCTTTGTTTTGAGAGAGAGAGAGAGAGAGAGAGAGAGAGAGAGAGAAACATCAATATGTTGTTCCACTTATTTATATTCATTGGTTGATTCTTTTTTTTTTAAATATATTTTATTGATTTTTTACAGAGAGGAAGGGAGAGAGATAGTCAGAAACATCGATGAGAGAGAAACATCGATCAGCTGCCTCCTGCACACCCCCCACTGGGGATGTGCCCGCAACCAAGGTACATGCCCTTGACCGGAATCGAACCCGGGACCCCTCAGTCCGCAGGCCGACGCTCTATCCACTGAGCCAAACCGGTCCCAGCCATTGGTTGATTCTTGTATGTGCCCTGACCTGGGATCGAACCCACAACCTTGGAGTATCAGTATGACGCGCTAATCAACTGAGCTACCCGGCCAGGGCAAAATAGGCTCATTTTCTTTCTGTCTAGCGTTGGGCACCAACCTGATGCCGACAACCTCCTACTACACGGATCTGGAGCCTTCCCTCCCGGGCCTCACTCAGCCTTCACACGGACGCTGCATGGCAGGTGCTTATTACCACCCCCATTTTACAGATGAAAACACTGAGGCCCAGAGAAGGGGATGTATTTGCCCAGGCCACGTGGTGAGGGTGTGTCTGGCCCTATAGCCAAGAGATGTTAGAGAAGAAAGAAATAATCGTACACAGCTATGATCTATGACCACATTCATTGTCAGGCTCTGTGTTAGCACCTTTCCTTGTATCATCTCCTTGAGTTAATGTCCTGCCTGAAGCATGGATTGTGGGCCCATTTTACAGAGCAGGAAACTGAGGCCAGAACTGGTGACTGTCCCATGAAGTCACATAAGGGTGGAGCCAGGGTTTGAACCTGGTTCAGCACTGGAGGCCAACGAATGTTGTGCCTTCCCCTCTCTTGCCAGGATCTGGGAAGGCAGGCAGGAGGGAGGCGAGCGGGGGCGGGCGTAGCCTCTGATGGTCACGGCCACGTAGGTCCCTCTCTCTGAAGTCCCTGCCAAGGGGCGTGGGAGGCCGGGGGAGGGCCGTGCGCGGTGCAGCCTCCCTTCCCCCAGCCTGGATCGCTGAGCACAGAGAGACAGAGCCCCCAGAAATGCTGCTCCCTGGACTCAGGCCCCGGGCCCTAGCCGCCCTCGGCCTCTGCGCTGTGGTCCTGGCCTGTGTTGTGGGTGAGAAGTTGTGGGTGGGGGGCTGTGGGGACCCCGCAGCGGCGGGGGATGAGTGTGACTGTGACGTGCAGTGCCGTTTGTAGACATGCGTGCTCTTGGCGAGTGTGTGTCAGCGGCAGTTGTGTGTGAAGGGTGTATGTGGGGTTGGAACACATGCCAGTGGTCCTGCATGTGTGTGTAAGCATGAATGTGCAGTCCTGGTGAACGTGTGTGTCTGTGAGCATGCGTGTGAACACCTATGCGCGCACGTGTGTCTTTGTGGGGTCTTCATGCAAAAGCCTTGAGTGTGTCCACGTGTGAGGGCGTGTGTGAGCCCCGGAGCGAGTCCACCCGGTGTGCTCGTGCATGTACAGCTTTAACATGTAGACAGCGCCTCAGTGTGCAAGGCACCGGTGCGAGTGCCTGACCCGAGTTCATTCTGAATCCCACGGTAACTCATGCGGTGGGTCCTGTCATCAGCCCATGCCACAGAAAGGGAAACTGAGTCTGGAAGAGGGTCGGTCATTGGCCGAGGGCACACCGCCTGTCACATGGGTGCCTCTGTACATGCGTGTACATGTGCAGCTGTGTGGTGGCGGCTCTGTGGGTGAGGCTTTGCTGGGTGCAAGGGAGGGCAGCGCCCACCAGGACAGCACAGCCCTGCCGGCTCCATCCCCGGGGGCACCGGCCCCCTGTGCCCTGGGGGGAGTTCGGTGTGGGCTTCACGGGAGAAAGGAGGGGCGGCAAGATCCGTGGTGAAGGTGGCACCGGGACAGACACCGGGGGCAGAGAGGTGGGGGGACGGGCGAGGGAGAGAACCACAGAGGGGTGACAGGAGGGGCCGCGGGCACAGAGGGAGAAGGGAGATGACCAATGGCTGAGGGAGGGCAGCGGCGAGAGAGCGGGACATATAAGGGGGCGAAGGCCAGCGGACCTGGTGAAGGGCTGCCCGTGGGCCACCAGGAGTGACAGTGACAGTGGGCAGGGAGGGAGCAGGGTTCTGGGATCCCAGCCTACCCAAGGCGCCCCCTATCACCCCCAGAATGCCAGCGAGGAGGGCATGCAGGCACCCCGAGCCCCCCGACCCCCCCGCCCAGCCTGGCAAGTAGTTCCTGGAACCTGGTGCGCGAAAAGGTGAAGGGGCTGGTGGGGCCGCTGGTGACAAAGACCAGAGACACGTGGCAGTGGTTCCAGTGAGTAAACACAAGAGGGGCTGGGGGCCTGGACCCCTGGGTCTGAGGGAGGAGGGGCTGGGGGCCTGGACTCCTGGGTCTGAGGGAGGAGGGGCTGGGGTTGGGCCCCTGGGTCTGAGGGAGGAGGGACTGGGGGCCTGGACTCCTGGGTCTGAGGGAGGAGGGGCTGGGGTTGGGCCCCTGGGTCTGAGGGAGGAGGGGCTGGGGGCCTGGACCCCTGGGTCTGAGGGAGGAGGGGCTGGGGTTGGGCCCCTGGGTCTGAGGGAGGAGAGGCTGGGGGCCTGGACCCCTGGGTCTGAGGGAGGAGGGACTGGGGGCCTGGACTCCTGGGTCTGAGGGCGGAGGGCTGGGGGCCTGGACCCCTGGGTCTGAGGGAGGAGGGACTGGGGGCCTGGACTCCTGGGTCTGAGGGAGGAGGGGGTGAATGAGGCAACGTGCTGGGGTAGCTGGGGTCTCAACTGTGACATCCCCTCTCCCACAGGGTCCCCCCAGCCGTCCAGGGCTTTGTGCAGACCTACTATGAGGACCACCTAAAGGACCTGGGTCCCCGCGCCCAGGCCTGGCTCCGAAGCTCCAAGGACAACCTCCTGAACAAGGCCCACAACCTGTGCCCCCAACTTCTCTGTGGTGAGAGGGATCGGGGTTAAAGCGTTCACAGCCTCCACAATAAAGACATTCTTGTCTGTGTCCCTGTCCCGGTCTGTTCTCCATGAGGCCAGAGATGAGCCCACTCCAAGCACCCCCCCGCCCCCCGCAGTTAATGAGGAAGTGACCCCCCAAAAGGGAGGGGTAGTCAGTGCGTGCGCGGGGCTGGGTTGGGGGAGAGGCCTAGGGGAAGGAGTCAGGGGGGTGCCCACCCTCAGTCCTCAGACCTGCTTCGGGCTTGTGTGGGGTGGAGACTTCCGGCTCCCCACAGACACCCCTCATTCAGAGCTCTGCCTCCACGTCCCACGCGATGAAGACCCCAGATCCCACTCCTGGGGGGGGGCGCCCAAGGCTCCCAACCCCTCCACAGCCCCCTCGCGGCCTGTCACTCTCAGGGGTAGAATTTTCAGAGGGGGGCTTGACCTCAGGGGATGTGGCTGCCCTTGTGGCCCGACCCCACCCCCTCGGTGGCTCTGTTGGCCTGGACTTTGGCCTAGGCAGCCGGGTGGAGGGGAGGTGGATCCCAGGAGCTATAAAGCCTTTCTCTGCCTTTGAGAGCTGGTGAGGACCTCCCGCCACAATCTGGTAAGAGAGGGACGAGATGGGGACGAGATGGGGGAGGTGGTCAGCGGGGAGGGAGCAAAGATTGTTCAAAAGTCAGGAGGGCCCTACCGGTGTGGCTCACTGGATAGAGCGTCCGTCCTCCGACTGAAGGGTCCCGGGTTCGATTCCAGTCAAGGGCACGTACCCCGGTTGCAGGCTGGATCCCTGGCCCTGGTTGGGGCGCATACAGGAGGCAACCAATCGTTGTCTCTCTCTCACATCGATGTTTCTCTCTCTCTGTGTCTCTCCCCCTCCCTTCCATTCTCTCTAAAAATCAATGGAAAAATGTCCACCGGTGAGGATTCACCAAAAAAAATAAAGTCAGGGTGTTAGATTCCTGGGTTAGAAACACGGAATTTGGGATTGTGGACGTTGGTCCAGGCGGGCCCCCCTCCGGGCCCGCTCTCCACCTCTTCACAGCGACACAGGCTGAGGGAGCGAAGGGGGAGAACAGGGTGGCAGACAAAGCTCAGCCAAACGCTGGTCCTTAGCTGAGCCGCGGCCCAAGGCCCTGCAGGCTGCGTCAGCGGAGGCGTCCCCAGGCTCCAGCGCAGCCTTCCCCCCAGAGCAGGTGTCTCCAGGGAACACACGGTATTTCCTCATGTGATACCTGCTCATTGCGTTCTCTCTCCTGTCCGCTTCCGAAGGGCTGGCCCTCGCTGTGCTCACGGCCAGGTCCGGAGCTGTGCCTGACACGTGATAGACGCTCAAGAAATGCTTCTTGAGTGAATGAATGGGTGTGAGAATTACGATGTTAAGATCAGGAGTAGAGTCACAGGATGTTAGACAGGGAGGCGCAAGCCAACCCATGAGGACCTTGACTTGGGTGTGAAGGGGGGCGGGGCGGGGGAAGGGAGAGGGAGCTCAGCCCCCCTTTGAGGGCGGGGACCCCAGGAATAGATGCCTCCAGTGGCCTGCCCCACCCCCCCCTCAGCGTTCCAGCTCTCCTGACGCCATGGGCACCCGATACCTCCTGGCTCTGTTTCTCATCCTCCTGGTATTGGGATTTGGTGAGAGTGGTCGGCAGGGGAGGCGGGTCTGTGGGAGGGGGATGTGCCCTAAGCATCTTCCCATCACAGTTCTAGTCTGGCCTTGGCCCTGCCCCTCCCCCCTCCTTCCCTGCCCACTCCCCTCTGCTGCAGGCCCATCAGCTCTCCTAACCCACTCTCCCCTGCAGAGGTCCAGGGGGCCCCTACGCCCCAGCAAGATGAGGCCGCCAGCGCCACGCTGTTCTCCCAGATGCAGGAATCACTTCTTGGTTACTGGGATACAGCCAAAACCGCCGCCCAGGACCTGTACATGATGACCTACCTGCCCTCCATGGATTGGAAAATCAGGTATCACCCCCCCTCCCCCAACCCCCGACACCAGGAGTCCCAGCCCCGGCCCCTCCTCCCTCAGACTCAGGAGTCCAGACCCCCAGCCCCTCCTCCCTCAGACTCAGGGGTCTAGTTCAAACCAAGGCTCTTTCAAGGCCCAAGTATCTCAGTCCCCACCCCTCAGCCTCATCAGAACCTGAGAGTCTGAGATCCCAGCCCTGTCCCACCTAGGATTCCAGGAGCTTGGGTTGCAGCCACCTTTACCCGAAGGACATGTGATTCTGGCACCCAGCCCCTCCTCCCTCAGACCCAGGAGTCCAGGCCCCCAGCCCCTCCTCCCTCAGACCCAGGGGTCCAGGCCCCCAGCCCCTCCTCCCTCAGACCCAGGGGTCCAGGCCCCCAGCCCCTCCTCCCTCAGACCCAGGAGTCCAGGCCCCCTCCTCCCTCAGACCCAGGAGTCCAGGCCCCCTCCTCCCTCAGACCCAGGGGTCCAGGCCCCCAGTCCCTCTTCTCTCAGACCCAGGGGTCCAGGCCCCCAGTCCCTCTTCTCTCAGACCCAGGAGTCCAGCCCCCAGCCCCTCCTCCCTCAGACCCAGGAGTCCAGACCCCCAGCCCCTCCTCCCTCAGACCCAGGAGTCCAGGCCCCCAGCCCCTCCTCCCTCAGACCCAGGGGTCCAGACCCCCAGCCCCTCCTCCCTCAGACCCAGGGGTCCAGACCCCAGCCCCTCCTCCCTTAGACCCTGGAGTCCAGGCCCCCAGCCCCTCCTCCCTCAGACCCAGGAGTCCAGGCCCCCTCCTCCTTCAGACCCAGGAGTCCAGGCCCCCTCCTCCCTCAGACCCAGGGGTCCAGGCCCCCAGCCCCTCCTCCCTCAGACCCAGGAGTCCAGGCCCCCAGCCCCTCCTCCCTCTGACCCAGGAGTCCAGCCCCCAGCCCCTCCTCCCTCAGACCCAGGGGTCCAGACCCCAGCCCCTCCTCCCTTAGACCCTGGAGTCCAGGCCCCCAGCCCCTCCTCCCTCAGACCCAGGAGTCCAGGCCCCCAGCCCCAACCCTTCTCAGACCCTCTGTCCTTTCTCCACAGGAACGTGTACAGCGAAAGCACGGCAGCTGTGAGCACTTACGCAGAGATTTTTACTGACCAGGTCTTTCACATGCTGAAGGGAGGAGAGTAACAGCTGGGCCCCAATCACAGGAGAGGGCATCCTCCAGACCCCAGCAACCCCGCGGCTCCCTGACCACCCCCACCCTTCCACTTCCTAGCAGCTCTCCGCATCCTGCTCTCAACTTTCGCCTGGTTTCTTATCAATAAAAAGAAAAATGCCAAGTATTCTCTTTGATGTGGTTGCTTTTCTGAGACCTCAGGGACCAAGATGAAGGGACTCTTTCAGTGCAGCCAACACTTACGGAGTGCCGGTGATACCTAGGCAGCCCTAACCGGGCTAGAGGGAATAAAGAGGTAAATAATAACAATAAACGATCAGAGCAACAGACTTACAGACTGCCCTTCACTGAGGGCTTCTCTCTCATCTGTAAAATGACAAGCCATGGACACAGCGAACCTGCAGCGGCCTCTAGCAGTGTCCTGGTCGTGGGCTGAGACTTTAAATGTGCCATCCATCGCGTGGAGCTGGGCAAGGCGCGTGTGGCAGAGGGGAGGCTGGTGCCCACAGGTCACTGCTGACCACAGGAAGTCAGTGCCCAGGTTGGCTGGGACCCGTGAGGACAGACCTGCTCTGTGATCACTGCTATACCTTCCTCTCACATGCATTTATTGAGATGCTACCAGGCCCTGTGGACACAGCAGGGAAAGACATAGACAGTCCTGTCTGCATGTGGCCCCTCCAAGAGCTGTGGATTGGGTCCTGGCCCAATGCCACACAGTTTTAGTGAGTAAAGATTTGTGTTATGTTTTGTTGGTTCTTTTTAAAAATTATTTTAAAATATTTATTATTTATTGGTTTTTATTTATTTTTTTAGAGAAAGAAAGGAAAAGAGAGAGAGAGGCATTGAGATGAAAAACAAACATCACCTTTACCAGAAGGACATGTGATTCTGGCCCCCAGGTCCTCCTCCCTCAGACCCAGGAGTCCAGGCCCCCAGCCCCTCCTCCCTCAGACCCAGGAGTCCAGGCCCCCAGCCCTCCTCCCTCAGACCCAGGAGTCCAGGCCCCCTCCTCCCTCAGACCCAGGAGTCCAGGCCCCCAGCCCCTCCTCCCTCAAACCCAGGGGTCCAGGCCCCCAGCTCCTCCTCCCTCAGAACCAGGAGTCCAGACCCCAGCCCCTCCTCCCTCAGACCCAGGAATCCAGGCCCCCAGCCCCTCCTCCCTCAGACCCAGGAGTCCAGGCCCCCAGCCCCTCCTCCCTCAAACCCAGGAGTCCAGGCCCCCAGCCCCTCCTCCCTCAGACCCAGGAGTCCAGGCCCCCAGCCCCTTCTCCCTCAGACCCAGGAGTCTGGACCCCCTCCTCCCTCAGACCCAGGAGTCCAGGCCCCAGCCCCTCTTCCCTTAGACCCTGGAGTCTGGACCCCCTCCTCCCTCAGACCCAGGAGTCCAGGCCCCAGTCCCCCATAAGCACCCTGGAGACCCAACCCACAACTTGGGCATGTGCCCTGACCAGGAATAGAGCTGACAACCTTTTGGTGCACATGACGAGGCTCATTCAACTAAGCCAAACTAGCCAGGGATTAACTTAAAAAAAAAAAAAAAAATATATATATATATATATATATATATATATATATATATATGTATATAATTTTATTTCAGAGAAAAAGGGAGCGGGAGAGAGAGAGAGAAACATCAGTGATGAGAATCATTGATTGGCTGCCTCCTGCACGCCCTCTACTGCCTTCAACCCAGGCATGTGCCCTTGACTGGAATCAAACCTGGGACCCTTCAGTTCGAAGGCCGACGCTCTTTCCACTGAGCCAAACCAGCTAGGGTTTAACTTTTTTATTTATTGATTTGAGAGAGGGAGAGGGAGAGAGAGAGAGAGAGAGAGAGAGAGAGAGAGAGGGGAGGGGAGAGAGAGAGAAACATTGCTTTGTTGTTCCACTTCTTTCTGCATTCATTGGTTGCTTCTTGGGTGTGCCCTGGCTGGGGATTAAGCCGGAAACCTTAGCCTATCGGGTCGACACTCCAACCAACTGAGCTACACGGCCAAGGTGTTCTCTTCTTTTTCTTTTTCTTTTTTTCAAATATATTTTATTGATTTTTTACAGAGAGGAAGGGAGAGAGACAGAGAGTTAGAAACATCAACAAGAGAGAAACATCGATCAGCTGCCTCCTGCACACCCCCTAGTGGGGATGTGCCTGCCACCAAGGTACATGCCCTTGACCGGAATCGAACCCAGGACCCTTGAGTCCAGAGGCTGACGCTCTAGCCACTGAGCTAAACCGGTTAGGGCTCTTCTTTTTCTTTTTTTAAAAATATTTTTAAAAATTAATTTCTTCGAGGAAGAGAAAGGGAGAGAGAGAGAGAAACATCAATGATGAGAGAGAATGATGGATTGGCTGCCTCCTGCACACCCTCTACTGGGGATCAAGCCCACAACCCCAGGCATGTGCCCTGACCGGGAACTGAATGAACTGTGACCTCCTGGTTCGTAGGTCAACAGTCAACCACAGATCCACACCAACCAGGCAAGTTGTTCTCTTCTTATTGGCAACAGTCATAACATTTCCTGAATTTCTACTCGGGGCCAGTAGCTCCGTTCCATCCTGAGGCCACACACAGAGAGGCTGGGGGGAAGCCGTGGGCCGAGGATGAGCAAGCCAACCAGGGGCGAAGAGAACTTCAGAGGGCAATATTGCAATGAGGAAAAGGCGAGAAAGGGGAGGGTATCGGGCCTGGGAGTGGCCACCTGGGATCAGTAGTGAATTCCGAGCAGGGTGGGCCTCTTGGGGTGGTCACAGGGTGATGCATCACCACTGCAGCGTGGGTGGAGCTGTGGTTGCTGGAGAGTGGGGGAGGGACGGGGGGCAGTCCCTTGGCCCCCAGGTCCGGGAGGGGTGGTTAGTGACTGGAGAGGGGTCTCTGGGCAGTGGGGAGAGCAGGCCGGAAGCACAGGGTGTGCAGATAAGAACAGAGGCTCTGCAGGCACCTGGACTCCTGGATTCTGAGGGAACAGGGGGTAGTCCTGGGCCCCCAAACCGAGGGGATGGGACTGTCGGCCTCGGAGGACACAGGGCTTGTATTTCTCCTCATCTGCCCGGCATTAACCTCGGCCAGCCTTTCGGCACGGTTGGGGCCGTTTTCCCAGGTCCTGAGGCTGGGCAGCTGTGAGCCTAGTGGAAAGCAGGGGCCTTGGGGAGGGGTGGTGGGAAATGTCCTTACGTCCCCAGGGCCTGGGAAGAGCTGAGGCTGCCAAACCTACGGGGGTGCTGGGGAGGGAGGACCCTGGAGGAACAAACCCTGCTCTGTCCACTTCTTTCTCACGGACTCACGCCAAACCAAACCTCTGCCTGGGCCAGTTCTGCTTCCAACCAATCCTGGTGCGCTTTCCAGACCCCTCCTTCCTTTCTCAGGCTCCTACCCGAGTCCTGCTCCCCCCAGGACCCCAGAGTCCAGGCCCCCAGACTCCTCCTCCCTGAGAACTCAAGAGTCGGGGACCCCAGATTTCTCCCTCAGACTCAGGAGTCCAGACCCCCAACCTCTTCTGAGGAAATCAGAAGTTCAGGGACCCAGGCTCCTTCTCCCTGAGAACTTGAAATCACAGCTTCTGGTTGGTGTTGGGCGTCCCCTAGCGGAGGGCAGAGAGGATCTGGCCTGTGATTTATTTACCAGTTAGAAGGACTGGAAGAATTGATTTGGTCACTCAGCCGGCACGGTGGGAGGGCTTTGCAGGGCTCCGACCTAAGGTCACAGTCCAGCTGAGAGCCTCTAGTGCGGTGGTTCTCAACCTGTGGGTCGCGACCCCTTTCACAGGGGTCGCCTAAGACCATCCTGCATATCAGATATTTACATGACGATTCATCACAGTAGCAACATGACAGTGATGAAGTAGCAGCGAAAATAATTTTATGGTTGGGTCACAACATGAGGAGCTGTATTTAAAGGGCCAGAAGGTTGAGAACCACTGCTCTAGTGCATGCTTCCACGGGTCAGGACTCAGCTGTATGTGAGACAGGGAAAACAGCCCGGGGCATTTGTTATCTAGAGCTGAGAGCAGAGATGGGGTTACAGTGAAACTGAAGATTAAGTTTCAAAGCCCCTCTCTTGCCTGGGCTTTCTGTGGTCCTCTATTTCAATTTGTTTCTATAACTTTTTGTATTTCTAAAAAAGAGGCCTGCCTGTCCGCGCTGTGGCTCAGTTGGTTGGGCGTCCTACTGTGTGCTGCGTTTGCCTGTGCGATTCCCGGTCAGGGCAATGCCTGGATTGTGGGTTTGATCCCCCACAGGGGTCATGCAGGAGGCAGCCGATGGATGTTTCACTTTCACAGCGATGTTTCTCTCTACCTCTTCCTTCCACTCTCTCTAAAAATCAATGAAAATATTTTTTTGAAAAAGAGGCCCAGAAAAATCTCAGTCTGCCCCCAGTCTGGGGGACATAATCAGTATGTTCATTGGTCCCTGGATCTATAATATCACAGAATCATTATTACTACTATTATCTGTAAGAGGGAGAACTGGGCACCTTAGTTTTCTAAGGTTCCTTCTTGCCTTTGTGTTGATCCCCAAAGCTTCGTCCTTGCACTCAGCAACCACCCCCTGGAGGACAGCAATGACCAGGACGGCCCTGGGCTTGTTTGCCCGGGGCCAGGCACACCACACCCATTTCTTTTTTTTAAAAAATATATTTTATTGATTTTTTACAGAGAGGAAGGGAGAGGGATAGAGAGTTAGAAACATCGATGAGAGAGAAACATTGATCAGCTGCCTCCTGCACAC
Source organism: Myotis pilosus (assembly GCA_036010255.1). Classification (NCBI taxonomy): domain Eukaryota; kingdom Metazoa; phylum Chordata; class Mammalia; order Chiroptera; family Vespertilionidae; genus Myotis; species Myotis pilosus. Next base: position 1,928,570 of record JASKON010000029.1, read on the forward strand.
TCCCCACTGGGGATGTGCCCGCAACCAAGGTACATGCCCTTGACCGGACTGGAACCTGGGACCCTTGAGTCCGAAGACTGACGCTCTATCCACTGAGCCAAACCGGTTAGGGCACCACACCCATTTCTGACATTGATAACCCAAAGTGAGCAGGTAATGGGGTGAGGGAGTCCAGGGATCTTGGAGGAATGAAAGGCGGTGCCCCGCCCAGCCTGGGGGGTCAGGGAGGGTTTCCTGGAGGAGGTGATATTGTTACTGAGCTGAGAGCTACAGGAAAGTGGAGGAAGAAGATAGTAAAATAATTAGAATCTCCCAGTAATGTGTAAGGTTCGCAGTTACAGCACATGATGCTGATCACTTTCTAATCGTAAGGCAGGGGGCTAGGTGTTTACATTGGAGATCACACTGGGTCTTCTCAAAAGCCCCACGGGGCAAAAGGGAAAGAGGAATAGCTGGTGCTGGTATAATGCGTAGTTTATTTATATTTAAACATTTTTATTTATTTATTTAATTAATTTTTAAAATATATTTTATTGATTTTTTACAAAGATGGAGGAGGGATAGAGAGTTAGAAACATCTATGAGAGAGAAACATCCATCAGCTGCCTCCTGCACACCCCCTACTGGGGATGTGCCTGCAACCAAGGTACATGCCCTTGACCGGAATCAAACCTGGGACACTTCAGTCCACAGGCCGATGCTCTATCCACTGAGCCAAACCGGTTAGGGCTATTATTATTTTTGATTCCCACCTGAGGATATGTTTTTCCATTGACTTTTTAGAAAGAGTGGAGAGAGGGAAAGACAGAGAGAAACACAGATTGGTTGCCTCCAGCACGCTCCCTGACCAAGGCCAGGCTGGGGAGGAGGTAAGTGCCCTTGGCCAGAATCCAACCGAGACCCTTTGGTCCGCAGGTCGAGGCTCTACCCACTAAGCCAGACCAGCTAGGGTTATAATGCCTAGTTTATAAGAGAGGAGGAAACGGAGGCTTAAAGAGATGTGTCATTTGTTCAGAATCACTTAGCCCAGTGGTTCTCTCAACCTTCTGGCCCCTTAAATACAGTTCCTCATGTTGTGGCCCAACCATAAAATTATTTTCGGTGCTACTTCATAGCTGTAATGTTGCTACTGTTATGAATCGTCATGTAAATATCTGATATGCAGGATGGTCTTAGGCGACCCCTGTGAAAGGGTCGTTCCACCGCCAAAGGGGTCACGACCCACAGATTGAGAACCGCTGACTTAGCCGATCAGTAGTACAACCAGAATGTAAACCCAGGTCAGACCTCCACCCAATTCATTGGTGAAGGTTTAACAGCCGCTGATAATCTCCTGTCCTCTGGGTGGGCTTTCACAACACTCTCCCCAAGCCAGGAGTCTCTGAACAAGTGTAGAAAGATGCATACACAGCTAAGAAAACATGCAGCTCACACAGCCCTGGAAGCCCAGTCCCCAAGCCTAGTCACCGAGAACACGCATGCGCGCTCAAGTGGCGGCCCGAAACCTAGGGAAGGGGCAGACCGGATCCAACGTGGAGGTGTGGCGGCCGTGAGAACCCTGAGATGGTACTCTGAATGCACAGGAAAAATAGAACCTCAAGGGGACTTGCCGAGGGGAAAGGATGTTAGGAAAAGAGGTGAGAGCGGGAGGACACTGGTCAGGAGCCCTGCTCTCGGGATCTGGATCCGGTATCCAGGAAGTTCCTTTAACGCAGGAAGGGCGTGGCCCAAGCAAAACCTTTAGAAGCGTTACGGTGGCCGGGACAGCTCAAGAAACATGGAACGGCCTGAACTCGAAGACTCGGCGGAGTCAAGGGGGAGGACGGCCTAGAAAACTCACATAACCGGGAGAGCCTGGCTTACTGGAGAGGGCAGAAGGAATGGAGCCTGTGCACAGCGCACGTGTTAGCTGAGGAAGTCCTGGGAGTTCGGAGCAGGCAGCGCGTCCACCAGGTGAAAACATGGGCTAGTAGGCGGGGGAAGTTCTGTGGCCGGATTGGTTCCTTCAAAGCCGGAAGCCGCTCTCCCGGGAGGCGTGGTCGAGGCGCTCTGGCCCGGTACGGTGGCCCGCAGGTCGGGGGGCGGAAAAAAGGCTGAAATCTCGCGCGATCGCGCTGCTGCCGTCGGGGACGGGGCGGGGCTGGCGGCGGGGGCGGGGACCCGGAGCGGGAAGATGGCGGCGGCGCAGGAGACGGACGGGGCCGGCAGCGCCGTGGTGGCGGCCGGAGGAGGCGGCTCCGGTCAGGTACGGAGGCCGAGAGGGGCCTGAGGGGTTCTTCTCCACCCGGGGGGCCTCCCACGGGGCGTGTCCTGCCCCTTTTCGTGGAATCCCGTGCATCGGGGGCTCCTTGCCCAGAGGGACCTTGAATACCGGGCCCAGGCGGGGCCGAGTGGCCCGGGCGGCCGGACGGTGCGGGGAGCAGGGCCCTGTTGCGCGCCGGGCCCCCTGCATGCTCGCGCCGAGCGGCCACCAAGCTCATTGCTCGAGCTGGAGACCGTGGCGCGGCGGGACGTAGTCTTGTACCCGGGCTCCCTCGGTTCTCGACTCCTGATTCCAGGCTCCACGTCCGTTCGCAGAGTGGTCTGGCATCCGGGGTCTCCCTTCCAGTGCCTGACCTGTGGACGGTGGCTGGTTAACTGGGAGTGTTGTATCTCTGGGGGGGAGTCAGGCAGTCGTCCTGGGTCAGGGCACAGGCCGTGGAGACATTGACAGACCCATTTCACAGGTGGGAACTCAAGGAACAGCGAGAGCGAGGCGCTTGCAGAATGTCAGCCGAGTCGGGCTGGGCTTCCTCCCGTGGAGCAGTTAGGCGGCCGCTGCTAACCCAGCGTGGTCAGCACTGGAGTGGCTGGGCTTTGATCACAAACTAACCCCGTGGGGGAGTTAGCCCAGGGGCGGGTGGTTTCTGACCCTCCCCGCCACAGCTCAGCCGAGGCTGCAGAACCTGCCGAGTTCAGGCAGCCACCCTGCCGGCGTTTCGGGAACCCACTCCCACCCACCCGGATGTCACCGAGTGGGAGCAGCACACGGGAGAGGAGCTCAGGTTGGGAGGGGAGAGTGAAGCCGACTTTCTCTGTGACCTTGTGCTAGTTCCTCTCTCTCTGGGCCCTCATTTCTGCAGTGGTAAATGGAAGGGTTCGGTAGGAGGGCCAGCCGTGTGATGGGCCACAAAGGTGGCCACACCTGTGCCCCTGCCGTCGGTGGAGCACTGGGTGACGAGGGTAACAGGGACCGAGGGAGCCAAGAGGAGGGGCAAATAATATCACCTGGAACGCCCGGATGAGATTCGTGGGCTAGAGCAAGACAAGACGCACCTTGTTTAGCATCTTCAACCAGGCCCTGGCCCGGGGGGTGGCCTCAGGAAATGTTTGCTGAATTAGCTCTGGAAGGGAGACTCAGTCCCTGCCTTCAGGGGCTGCTCAGTCTTGCTGGAAGGTCTTTCTCCCTTGGAGTTTCTGTTGATTACTGAGTGTGTGTGTGTTGGGGGGTGGGGGTAGGGGGCAGTGATGGGAGAGATCAGGGTGCCCTGATTGCTGCGAGTTTCCACAGACTCCCACACACCCTAGTCTTCTCTTGGCCTATCTCTGCTTAAACCTCTCCAGGCATTCCTTGGCTTTCAGGATAAAGGACAAGTTCTCTAGCAGATCAAGCGCTGCACGGTCATGACTCCCTTCAGCCTGAGGATGGCTCAACCGCAGCACTTACTGACATTTTGGGTTGGAGAACTCTTCACCGTGGGGGACTGTCCTGTGCGCAGTAGGATATTTAGCAGCATCTTTGGCCTCTACACACTAGGTATCGGTAGCGTATACATCACTCCCCAGTGGTGAGAACCAAAAATGCCTGCAGACATTGCTAAATGCCCCTGCTGGAGAGCCACTGGATGAGAGGAGCATCAGCCGGCTGAGCGCTTTTATTTCGGGCGGGTGCCAGCTATCCCCCCTCATAGCCTGTGCTTAGGTTTCTCCCTTCTTACCTGGTTGATCCTTACGAGTCCTGTACATCTCAGACATTCTCTCCCCTGGGAAGCCCTCTCTGACCCTCAGACTGGGTCAGGGCTCCACAGCCCCCTGGGCCTCTCCTTTCCCCAGCACTGCCCACACTGGGTTGTCACTGTCCATCTGTCTCCTCCACTGACAGGAGCTGGAGGAGGACAGAACTGGGACTGTCTTGGTCATCACTGTGTCCCCAGCACCGCCCAGCTGAGGGCTTGGCACAGGTCAGGTGCTCAGTGTTGGTGGAATGAATGGATCTTGAGGCAGAGGCTCAGCTGAGGTGGAATGCCCACGGTGGATCCAGGTGTTCGGTGAGGATGTGCAGGGAAGCCTCTGGCCCAGCCTCTGGTTTTAGCTGCTTCCTGGGCCCCTTGGTGCGTGTTCCTGGAGATCGCATGTGAGATTGGACATGTGGATCCAAGAGGAGGAGCTGTGCTGTGTCCGCAGCCACCACCACTCAGCCACCCTCTCCTGGCCTGTGGGGTCTAGACGGGCCTTGGCAGTCTCATGCTCCAGCCAGCCTGCTCCCCCTTCAGGCGGGGCTGAGGCACAGGACCCACAGACCCAGCATTCATCCCTTCAGTTAATGTGTATTCTGTCCCCACTACAGGCTCTGATCCATGCTAATGCTGGAGATACAGCTGCGAACAGAACAGAGGCCCTGCCCTCTTGGAGCTCATGTTCTATTTGAGGGCTTCGGGGTGGGGGTAGAAGAACAGATGGGACTGTTCTAAGATAAATAGGAAAATGTATAGTGGATCAGATGTAATAAGTGCCATGGACAGGAATAAAGCTGGGAGGGGGATAGGAAGTGAGGGGGGAGGGTTAAGGGGGTGTTAGGGGGTTGTCATTTAAGCAGGGAAGGCCTTGCTAGAAGGTGACATTTGAACAGACTTGAAGAAGGGAGGCATGTAGATACATGGGGGGAAAGCCTTCCAGGTAAAGGGAGCAGCTGGTGCAAAGGCCCTGAGGGGGGAGGTGCCTGCTGTGAGGAGGGAACAGTGAGGAGACTGGTGTGGCTGGAGCTGGTGAGTGAGGGGAGCTAGGAGAGAGCAGGGAGGGAGCCAGATCAGGCCCTTGGGGAGCATGGTGAGGACTTTGCCTTCACTCTGAGGGAAGTGGAAGCCAATGGAGAGTTACCTCTTTTTTTCTTCTTCTTTTTTTTTTTTTTTTTTATTGCTTTTTGGAGAGAGGAAGGTGGAGAGAGAGAGCCCAGAATCTGGGTATCTGGGTATGTGCCTTGACTGGGAATCAAACCTGCCACCTTTTGATGTAGGGGAAGATGCTCCAGCCAAATGAGCCACACTGACCAGGGCAAGAGTTACCTTTCTATTGAGGTATAATTTAGATACTGTACTGTTCACCTGCTGTCAGTATAGACTTCAGTGGCTTTTAGTACATGCCTGCAGTTGTGAGGTACAAGCATCGTCACAGTCCAGTCTGAGAACACTGTATCCCCTCAGAACCTGTTCCTTTTGCAGTCACTCCCTGCCCCTAGCAGTGTTCCTTTTTGTTGCTGAGTACTATTCCAAATACATCCTTTCCATTCATTGAAGGACGTTTGGGTAACTTCTAGCTATTATGAGTAATGCTGCTATGGACATTTGCATATAAGCTTTCTCGTGGACCTACGCTCTCATTTCTCTTGGGTCGAGACCCAGGAGTGGGATTGCTGGCTTGTTTGCAGGTACAATGTTCACTTTTTAAGCATCGACCTTGTTTTTCCAAGCAGCAGCGTCATTTTTCCCGCCAGCAGTGTCCAGCGTTCCGATGCCTCCGCACCCTCACCTGCACTTGTGGCTGGCCCTCTTTCTGATGCTGGCCATCCTAGTGCACAGACATCTCATGCGGTTTTCATTTGCATTTCCATGGGAAGGTGTCCAGCACACTTGTCCACTATTGCGGGTAGGAGAACAGACCTGGCAGCCAGCCAGATGTGGGTTCAAGTTCTGGCCTGGCCTCAAGCTTTCGTTTCTTGATCCAGAATCAGCTCAGACCTGCTGGAAGCCCTTACTTGGCCCCCCAGTGCTCCTGAACGAGGGCTGTGCCCGTCTAATCTCCCTGTCTCCTGGCCAACCCCTTCGCTGAACCTTTCCCTCTCCCAGCACGCCCTTCACCCAAATGTCAAAGACAGCTCCTCAGGGAGGCCTCCCTGACCCCCCAATCCAGGGGTTATCTTCATCTCCTGTTACTTCCTCCAGAGCACTTTTCCTGTTTACCATTTTTAATTAACCTGTTTACTGTTCTGTAGGTGTGTTTCCATCTAGATCAGCGGTTCTCAACCCTTTGGGGGTCGAACGACCCTTTCACAGGGGTCGCCTAAGACCATCGGAAAACACATATATAATTACATATTGTTTTGTGATTAATTACTATGCTTTCATTATGTTCAATTTGTAACAATGAAATTGGGGGTCACCACAACATGAGGAACTGTATTAAAGGGTCGCGGCATTGGGAAAGTTGAGAACCACTGCTCTAGATCCTGAACTCTGGGAGAGCAGGGCCAGAGCTGTGTGGCCACCACCAGTCCCACCACCTAGCACAGGGCCTGGCGCACGGTGAGTGCTCAGGACATATTTTTTCCAACACACAAAGGAAATCTTTTCTGAACAAAATACACCTGTGTTTTCACAATCTGGCCCTTGGGTCAGAGAAGGGAAGTGATGTGTCCAAGATCTCACGGCCGGGAATGATGGGGCGAGGCCTGCAGCCTGGGTCTGTGACCACCTATCACCACGGTGCTGTCCTGCACTTTGGGAGACAACAGAGAAAAGCACTTGCTGGTAAAGGGACAGGGAGTGACAAATGACACCTTTAACAAACACTGGCCTCAGCTCCCTGGCAGCCCCATCTGGCCAGGGGGCCTCTGTCTCTGCTCCCAGGGCTTTCGGGGCTGAGAGAAGAAGACATTGCAGAGGAGTGGGCTGGGGGCTGGGGGAGGGGGAGGGCTGGGCAGTGGGGGCCCCGGAGGGGGGGGGAATTTGGGTGGCCTGGGTGCTGGGGGAAAGCCCTTCAGGGAGCATTTGTTGACTCCACAGGTATTTATTGAGCCCCCGCTCTTCTGGCCGAGGGCTGGGTAATGCTTCCACCTGAGGGTGACCTTGGCGGCAGTCCTAGTCCTACCTCTTGAAGGCTGGGGGCTGAGGGGGCGGAGCCAGGAGGAAGGAAGAGGGCAGGACTGGGAAGTGGCAGGTTCCAGGACAGGCCTTTCCAAACCTGACATGAAATTCTCTGCTTCTGAGCTTCTCTTTCGGAGGGCAGACTCTCCCTTTGGGAAGCCCTGCCTGACTCGCTGGCCTGCCCACCCTCCGTCCTCCTGCTGCTGTCCGGCCTGGGACACTGACAAGTGCTCAGCCTCCCCAAGCCCCCATTCGCCCGCGTGGAGATGTTCGAGGTTCTGCCCGCAGGCTGGTGTGCACTGTGTTTGTTGCATCACCTTCGTTGTGGCTCACAGCAGTGTGGCTCATGCCCTGGTTTTTTTTTCTGTCTGTCTGTCCTGCTGTTTCCGGAGCTCCTGAAGGGATGGGCCCTGTACAGGGCCAGCCACAGCGGAGACCCCAGGAACTGTTTGCTCAGGGAAGGACCGTTCAGATAAACCCAGGACTTGCATCGGCCAGTGGCCCCTTCTGCATTGTTCCCCATGGTCACCTCCGCATCCCTGCTCCCTGGGCCCCGGCCCCAGGGAGTGATGGCCAGTCCTTAGGGCCAGACTATGTGTCTCACCACCTTTGTTTCTGTCCCTGTTGCTTCCCTCATTGCCTCCTCTGCACAGGCCCCTTGTATTTTAGATCTCAGCGCTGATGTCCCCTCTTCCAGGAAGCTCTCCCTGAACCCTGGACCAGGTGCCCCCTCTGTGTTCCGCCCTGAGCCAGGTCGCATTCTCCCTCCTTATCCTGGTCTCTGTCTCCCGCAGGTGACCAGCAATGGCAGCATCGGGAGGGACCTGCCAGCGGAGACCCAGCCCCAGAACCCACCCCAGCCAGCACCCAACGCCTGGCAGGTCATCAAAGGTGTCCTATTCAGGTAAGCAGATGCCAGTTTGCTTTTTTATCTTCTAATATGTTTCTATTGCTTTAGATAGAGGAAGGGAGAGGGAGATTGAAACATCGATGAGAGAGAAGCATCAACATCCATTGGCTGCCTCCTGATCGGGATCGAGCCCGAAACCCCAGCAGTCGAACCAGCTACCTCCTGGTAGACGGGTCAGTGCTCAAGCACTGAGCTACACCGGCCGGGCATGGTTTGCTTTTGTTCATGGAAAAAAGTGCAAATGAAAGGAAAGAATCCTTGAGGATGGCCATCATGTCTATATTGGTGGGAGCTGTATTTTTTTTTCTTAATGATAGAATTTTTTTAATGTGGTAAAATATACCACATTATTAATATTCTCGGCCTGCTCTAATGAATAGCACTAACTGGGTGACTTAAACAACAGAAATGAATTTCTCACAGCTCTGGAGGCCAGAAGTCTGAGACCAAGGGCATGTCTGGTTTCTCCTGAGGCGTCTCTTCTTGGCTTGTAGATGTCTGCCTTGTGGGGTCTTCACATGGTCTTTCCTCTGTGGGTGCCTGTGTCCTAATCTCCTCTTCCTTTTTGTTTTTCTTTTTTTACTTTGTTCTTATTCTTTTTCTAATCTCTTCTTATAAGGACACCAGTCCTATTGGATTAGGGCCCACCTATGACCTCACTTAGCCTTAATCACCTCTTTAGAGTCCCTATCTGCAAATACAGTCACTGAGGTACTGAGGGTTAGGACTTGACATATGATTTGGGGGACACAATTCAGACACAACATACACGTTACATGTAACTTACCATTTTAACTATTTCTAAATATAACATTCAGTGGCATTAATTATATTGACATTGTTTTTTTAAATATATTTTATTGATTTTTTACAGAGAGGAAGGGAGAAGGGATAGAGAGCTAGAAACATCAATGAGAGAGAAACATCGATCAGCTGCCTCCTGCACCCTCCCCACTGGGGATGTGCCCGCAGCCAAGGTACATGCCCTTGACTGGAATCAAACCTGGGACCCTTGAGTCTGCAGGCTGACGCTCTAGCCACTGAGCCAAACCGGTCAGGGCTATATGGACATTGTTGTACAGCCATCACTACCGTTCATCTCCACAACTTTTTCCTCTTCCCAAACTGAAACTCTGTTCCCCTAAACACTAACTCCTCATTTTCCCTTCCCGCCAGCACTTAGCATCCACCTTCCTACTTTCTGTCTCTGAGCTTCTACCTCAGAGAGGAATCCGACAGCTCACAGGTCATCAAAAGAATTCCAAGAGATCCCTCGCTGGTGGGGCTCAATTGGGCATCATCCTGTGCACTGAAAGGTTGCTGGTTTGATTCCAGGTCCGGGCTCATGCCCAGCTTGTGCGCTCCATCCTTGGTGGGGGTCATGCAAGAGGCAGCGGATTGATGTTCTGCTTTGATCTATGTTCCACTCTCACAATGATGTTTCTCTCCCTCTCCCTCTTTCTCTAAAAAGCAATAAAAATGTCTTAAAAAGAAAAGAATTCCATGAAAACCCATGTCAGCTGGGGGCATAGGAGCTGGCACATGCTCAGTCAAAGTTGGCTGTGATTGCTTTTGTTTACTGTTTATAAAACCTTAGAACATATAAAGAGAAACAGTTGAAAGATAGTCCACAGCCTCGATGCAGTCACAGATCACCTGCTGGTGGGGGACAGACCTGCCTGCCTCAGAGTGTCACACGGGACAGTGAGAAGCTGTTCGGGAGAGAAACTGCACTCTTCAGCCAGGACACTCACATGTCCTTCCTGATCTGTACCCCAAGCTTCTTCAGCTGTGGGGCCCCTGTCCCTCCTCTTCCCTGCTCCTCTCCTCCCCCCATGTCCAATAAGGACTTAGCATTTTCTTTTTTTTATATATATTTTTTATTGATTTTTTACAGAGAGTAGGGGAGAGAGATAGAGAGTTAGAAACATCGATGAGAGAGAAACATCGATCAGCTGCCTCCTGCACATCTCCTACTGGGGATGTGCCCACAACCCAGGTACATGCCCTTGACCGGAATCGAACCTGGGACCTTTCAGTCCACAGGCTGACGCTCTATCCACTGAGCCAAACCGGTTTCGGCTAGCATTTTCTTATATATCAGTTTCTTTCATGCTTCAAGCAGCTATGACTAGAGATTATTTTTATCTTTCCCTTCGTTTTTACACAAGCAGCCTATTTTATACAGTTCTGCGCCTTGGTTTTTTTCATTAGCAATGTATCTCAGAAATCTTTCCACATCGGTGCATAAAGGAACTTCCTTCAGATACGCATTTTTCATCCAGCCACAGTGTAGGCTAATTTCCTTTCTTAGAACTAGGCAGCCCCAAACATCAGTTCAGAGTCTCTCCTGGAGTTTTAAAGTGGAATCGGGCTTTGTTTTGAGGGGTCTGTGAGCTCCCTGAAGCTTCCAGCAGATTGCATTGAAAGGGCCTCTTTTGAGGGTAGTCTCCATGCTTCTTAGCACATCCTCAAATCACACCAGTGCTTACCCGGAGCTGGGAGCGGGGTGGATAAATGAATGGGGTGGGAAGGAGAGTTTTCACTATATGTCTTTCCATAAGTACAGTTTTTTCTGAACCTGTGGAACTAATATCTATTTAGCGGAGAGAGATTTAAAGGCTCTTTTATTTGCTTACTCTGGAAAGGTGAGGTTGGTCCCTGTGGGCCTGGGGTCCTCTGGCGGGGCTTCATGGCCTGGGATGCTGGGGTAGAGGGCAGTGTCCCCAAGGCCTCTGAGTGGCCCCAAAACTGGGTACACGAGTACACACAGATGTTCTTGTGTCCTTCAGAGCGCAGGGGATCTGGAATCCTTAAAGGTCTGGTCTGGTCTCCCTCGTTTTACAGGGGACCCAGAAGACCAGAGGGGTTGGGACTTGCCCCACAGGCCACACATTAAGCCAGTGGATGTCCCTGCTCCACACTCTCCCTGAACGTATTCACTCAAATGGGAGCCTCCCGGGGGCAGTGGGGACCCCAGAGGTTGGTATCTAGATCTTCCCTAGCCATGTGCATCAGGGACTTCTTGGGGAGGCAGCAGATGGCTCAGCTGGGCCATGGCTCCTGAGACCCCAGACCCCAGGGCTCCATGGCTTCTACAGGCAGAGATGAGTTCCATGCCTGATCCTGCCCTTGAGTGTGGTTTGGGGCTCAGCAGGGAGGCACCCTACCCGCATCAGAATTCCCTTGTAGTGTTTTTCAATTCCAGAGTTTATTGTATGACTCTTTCCTGTGATGCAAATAACAACAATAATAGCTAACACTTGTACTTACTCAGTATGCGCCTGGCTTCATTCTGAATGATGTCATGCATATGTACATATCGCTGTATTTAATGCTTACAAACAGCCCTACAAGGTAGGCAGTGTCAGCCCCACGTTAATAGTGGAGGAAACAGGCCTAGAGAGGCCAAGAATCTTGTTCGAGGTCACACAGTAAGAGGCAGAGCTGGGCTTCAGATCCAGGTATTGAAACTTAGAGGCTGAGCATGTAACCCCTCTGCTGTATAGCTTTTTGCTTTTTAAAAAAATGTTTTTATTGGTTTCAGAGAGGAAGGGAGAGTGAGAGAGATAGAAACATCAATGATGCGAGAAAATAATTGATCAGCCGCCTCCTGCACACCCATTACTGGGGATGGAGCCCACAACCTGGGCATGTGCCCCAACCAGAATGGAACTGCGACCTCCTGCTCATAGGTGCTCATAGGTTGACGCTCAACCACTGAGCCACACCAACTGGGCTGCTCATAAGTACTTGTCTCATTTAATAATTACACAGCTGCTGTATCTGAGAGACCTGAATTAATACAATGGAAATTTATTTCTCGTTCACATACCAGTGTGGACTAAGCAGACCAGAATTTTGCAGTCTTCTGCGACCCAGACTCCTCCCTGATTTAAAAAAAAATGTATTTTATTAATTTTTTACAGAGAGGAAGGGAGAGGAGAGAGAATCAGAAACATTGATGAGGTAGAAACATCAATTAGCTGCCTCCTGCACACTCCTGTGTCTGCAACCAAGGTATATGCCCTTGACCGGAATCGAACCTGGGACCCTTGAGTCCCAGGGACCCTTGGGCGCCTCCCTGATTTTTGATCTACCATTGCTAGGTTTTGCCTCTATTCCTCAGGGCCTAAGACAGCTGCTGAAGATCCAGTCACCACATCCATGTTCCAGCGGGGAGATGAAATCAAGGAGGGATGTTCTTTCTCTTTAAGGACACTTTCCAAAAACTCAACATAACACAGTGTTTTTTCATTTTATTGACCAGAACTTTACCTTGTATCTTTACCCAGCTGTAAGTAAGGTTGGAATTGTCTCTTTTCTGGGTGGCAAAGGGGTCCCACTAAAACTTAGTTTGCTTACCAAGGAAGAAGGGGAAGATGGATATTGGGAAACAACTATCAATCTGGTGTAGTTTTGTTTTAAGGCTTTTATTTTGTTCATTAGAAAAAAATTCAAAAAGAAAAGCATAATCCCCTAAGATCACCGTCATCATCATTACTGTATTGACACAATCCTTTCACACACTGATTCATATTGATGCTCAGCCGAGGATATTTTCCCATTGATTTTTAGAGAGAGTGGAAGAGAGAGGGAGAGACAGAGAGAAATATCGATGTGAGAGCGACACATCTATTGGTTGCCTCACACACATGCCCTGACCAGAATCAAACCTGGGACCCTTCAGTCTGCAGGCCAATGCTCTATCCACTGAGCCAAACCAGCTAGGGCTGTGTATTCATTCTTATCAAGCTTTTCCTAGTTGTTTCCAGTAGGAGAGTTGGTCTGAATAAACTAGTCCATTGCTATTAAAAATCAGGACTGCCCTGGTAAGAGTGTCAGACCACCCCTGGTCGGGGTAGGTGCAGGAGGCAACCAGTCCATGTGTCTCTGTCATGTCTATATATCTATATCTAATCTATATCTACATCTACATCTATATCTATATCTCTATATGTAGATAGATATTTTTGTATCTATATATATATCTCTATATCTGTATCTATATATGTCTATATCTATATATTTTTAAATGTAGTTGCAGGAACTCCTGGTCATATTACTTTAAGAATATGCAACTCATTCTCAGGATCAGTGATTCTCTTTTTTTTTTTAATATATTTTTATTGATTTCAGAGAGGAAAGGAGAGGGAGAGAGAGATAGAAACATCAATGATGAGAGAACCATTGATTGGCTGCCTCCTGCACGCCCCCTACTAGGGATTGAGCCTGCAACCCAGGCATGTGCCCTTAACCGGAGAACCTTCAGTCCCAGGCCAACGCTCTATCCACTGAGCCAAACCAGCCAGGGCTCTCATATCTATAGTTTTCTCTCCTCCTTCGTCACTCCCTTCCATTCTCTCTAAAAAGAAATGGAAAAAAATATCCTCTGTTGAGGATTAACAACAACAACAACAAAACCAGAACTAACTTATTACTTACTATCTGCCTCTCCAGTTTTCAGTTGAGGTTTCTGAAATGTTGCTTACGTTGCTTTCTAAGGTTCTGTGCATGTGAAACACTGGGCTAGCACAGGTTCTTTGGGTGTCTCACTTTGGGATGTCTCACAGTGGACTGGGACATGAATGTTTTCTAGGTCTGAGGTTTCAAGGGTCCCAGCTCCTGTGTCCTGTGGTCACCAGGAGCTTCTGGAGGACTTGGTGAGGGGGCTCTACATGGAGCCCAGGGCAGTGCCAGGCCCCCCACCCTAGCAGACAGTGGCACCTGGGGTCTCTCCCCAGACATGGCCTTTGAGGGCATCTTATCTCTCACCAGCCCTGTGACTGCCTTCTCAGGCACCCTCCACCCTTGGCCATCAGCCCCAGGTCAGGCCGCAGCAGGTGCGAGTCAGAAGGTCAGGAGGACCCACGTCGGAAGGAAAAGGCTTGGGGACTCATCACCTGCCCTCTTCCCTCCTCAGGATCTTCATCATCTGGGCCATCAGCAGCTGGTTCCGCCGAGGGCAGGCCCCTCAGGACCAAGTGGGCCCCGGAGGAGCCCCGCGCGTCGCCAGCCGCAACCTGTTCCCCAAAGACACTTTAATGGTAACTGCTGGCTGGGAGGCCAGACAGGGGAGATGAGAGCGCCAGGGAGGGTGTGGGGGAGTGACATGGGCCGCGATCTGGTTTCTGGTAACTGTCAGGTCTGTGAATGGGTTCAGAGCTGAGGAACTCTGGGTCTATCCACAACACATAAAACCTGTCACTCAAGCGACACCAGTAAGGGAAAAGTAAATTCTTTTGGTTTTGTGGGGGTTCTAGCTCTGGGGAAGAGGAACATCCAAGGAGTCACTCGGTTGTTTAAAAACTATCTTGGCAGAGTCCTTAATGTATTTTGTTTCAAAAGTATGGTCAGGCTTTAAAAGTTGCAAAGGGAGCCCTGGCCGGTTTGGCTCAGTGGATAGAGTGTCAGCCTGCAGATTGAAGGGTCCTGGGTTCGATTCTGGTCAAGGGCATGTACCTCAGTTGTAGGCTCAGCCCCCAGCCCGGTCAGGGCCCATGTCTCTCTCACATCGATGTTTTCAGTTTCCCAGAATTCTGGTCAGCGGGTGACCACTGCTCAGCTGTTCTTGGTCAGTGGGCCTTCAGGGCGCTGGACAAAGACGGCCACGGGACTTGAGAAAGGAGGGAGCTCTTGGAGCATGGCTTCCTCATGTTCTCGGTAGAGGCTGATGTTCCTGCAGATCTTGACCATGCTTTATCCATAAGCCTGCAGAGCTCTGACCAGGAACGCCATGAGGCCGAGAAGGGAGAACATAATTCAGGAAGGTCTTGATCCTGTCTAAACCTAAATTCTAATTGCTAGGCTGGCCATTCTCTTTTTTCTTTAAATATATTTTATTGATTTTTTTACAGAGAGGAAGGGAGAGGGATAGAGAGTTAGAAACATCAATGAGAAACATCGATCAGCTGCCTCCTGCACGCCCCCTCCTGGGGATGTGCCTGTAACCAAGGTACATGCCCTTGACCGGAACGGAACCTGGGACCCTTGAGTCCGCAGACTGATGCTCTATCCACTGAGCCAAACTGGTTAGGGCCTCTTTTTTCTTTTAATATATTTTTATTGATTTCAGAGAGGAAGGGAGAGGGAGTGAGAGGGAGAAATATCAATCAATCGGCTGCCTCCTACACACCCCACACTGGAGATGGAGCCCGCAACCCAGGCATGTGCCCTGACTGGGAATGGAACCGTGATCTCCTGGTTCATAGGTCAACGCTCAGCCACTGACCTACGCCAGCCAGGCGAGGCTGGCTATTCTTTAATTGTTTTTTTGCTCATAGACATCACAGACTCAGACCAGGACACATGTGGTGGGGTGTGAGAAAAGAGAAAATTTATTCTAGCTGCTACTCTTCTCTCCACTAACTCCCCTTTTCCTTCACCCAACAAAGTTATTCATATTAGTAGGCTGACCACTGCCACAGTTCTTTATCTGTCAACCTCAGAGGCTCTTAATGAGGAACCCTAAGCTCCCCACTTCTCCTCCCAACAGAACCTGCACGTGTACATCTCAGAGCACGAGCACTTTACAGACTTCAACGCCACGTCAGCACTCTTCTGGGAGCAGCACGACCTTGTGTATGGCGACTGGACTAGCGGCGAGAACTCAGATGGCTGCTATGAGCACTTTGCTGAACTCGACATTCCACAGGTGGGGACGGCTCCTGATCTCTGGCCCCAGGCTGCTCACCTTGCATGGAAGGGCCTTTCCTTGAACCAACTGCGATCTGAAGATTAGGCTGGCTGTACCCTCAGTTCACATGCTTCGTGGCCACAGGCAGGTCCCTGAAGTCTCTGGGCCATGGCCTCCCACATCTCCATGTGGATGGAGTTGGAATTGGCCTAGGATCATGTATTTCTGTGGTTTTAAACAGTGAAATATTAGTAATTGTCCTTGGGGGTGTCCAGTCATCACTAGTTTGTCAGGCAGCCCAATCCTTCCTATATAATAAAAGGGTAATATGCAAATTGACTGACCAGCAGAACGACCTGTTGCTATGACATGCACTGACCACCAGAGGGCAGATGCTCAACACAGGAGCTGCCCCCTAGTGGTTAGTGTGCTCCACAGGGGGTAGTACTGCTCAGCCACAGGCTGGGCTGACACTGGTGAGTGTGGCAGTGCTAAGGATGTCCAACTGTGTCTTAGGCCTGCTCCCCTCGGGGACATCCCCTGAGGGCTCCCGGACTGCAGTCTGTGGACTGCGAGAGGACACAGGCCAGACTGAGGGACACGCGCCGCCGCCCCCCCCAGTGCATGAATTCATGCACTGGGCCTCTACGTTGAAAATAACAGTTAACAGTGATTAAGCACTTACTCTGTGCAGGGCACCAAGCTAGACCAACTGGTGTAAACCTCCCAGTAACCCTATAAAGTGGGAACTATTCTCTCCAGCGATGAGGACATTGAGGTGCAGAGAGCTTAAGTGACTTACCTAAGGTCACACAGCTAGTGAGAGATTTGAGCTCAGGGTATCTGGCTCTGGACTTGGGCAGCCCCATGTTCAAATCCTGCCTCCCCTAAGAAGCCCTTCCTGACTCTCAGGCTTTGGCAGCTGCCCTCTCTGGGCTCTCCCACCCAAGCCCTGCCCACACTGTGGGTTGTCACTTCCTGGACATGGGTCTCTCCTTCCTCATCATGGGACTGTGAGCCCTAAGAGGGTAAGGCTGGGACTGTCTTGCCAACCCCTGTGCCCCAGCTCTCTTCAGCATGGGGCTGGGTGCAGAATGTTGAACAATCAATGAATTTGCTGCATTAATGATGTTGACATCTCCTTGGGCTGCACACTCATTCATTTCTCTTTAGCAGGTCTCCTTGGCCTCCTGAGGGGGAAGGGGGGGTGTCTGTTCTGTCTCTGTCTTGGTCTGTGGGGGTGGCTGGACACAGGGTATGGACACAGTCTTTCTGAGGCTGATAGGCTAACCTGTGCTGAGGGATGGCTTCCACCAGACTCTTGCCCAGGATCCAAGCCCCTCCCTCCCTGAGGTCCCCGCTAGCCTGAGGGGCAGCAAGCTGGGCAGCAAAAGCCACCCCCAAGGACTTGGATCTGACCAGGTTTGAGGTGGGAGGGTATCTCAGTTGCTCCTGATTTTAATTTATGGCGCTGACTGAGTGATGACACGGAGAGGCCAGTGCCATTGAAAGAAGAATTAATTACGTTTCCCAAGTGGGGGGCACCATGTAACACTGGGCCACATGGGGAAGCACCGAGTTTGTGCAGGAGCAGAAAGAGCGAGAGGGGAAGCCTAGGCCAGAGTCTTCACTGGGGTTTCCTCCGGAAAGACCAGGCAGGGTAGGGAAGCAGTTAGAAGGGCTGGGTGGGGCTGTGGATTTGGGATTGGTTGGTTTGCATATAAAAGGCCTGTTCCTGGGCAGGGGAGTTGTTTATTATCTGTAGGCATCAGCTAGTCCTATTGCGGCAGTCTCTACCCAGCTAGCTAAGTCCTCCAAGATGTTAAAACAGTATAAAGGACAAAGAAGCATGATGAACACGGAGGTGGACTTCAAAGGCAGGGAAGCAAGGAGGATGCAGTGTGGCCAAGTGACTCCAGCTCTGCACGAACATCAGAGAGGGCTCAGATGTGCCCTAGCAGGCGGCCACCGCTCTTCAGTGTTCTCCTCTGCATGTGGTGGGAGTGAGCATAATGCTCCCGCCTGAGAGCTGGAAGGAGAAAGGTATGGGCAGAGAGGTGGGACGCAGATGGTGAGAGGCAGAGCCGCACAGGAGCCAACAGATGGTTCGGATCCATTCACTGCACATTATGTAAGCTCTCTGTGTGAGCCCTAGTTGGCTCTTCTGGAAAATGGGTATAATAACACGGCCACTGCAATAGGTCTGCGTGTGTTGCAGGAATGGGAACCCGTGGATTAGGCAGTTACCATTTGGAGTACCCAGAGCAGGGTCTTGTGCTCCCCCTCCTAGCCCCCTCCCAGGTTTTACTGTTGAATGAATTAAGGTCATTTATTGAGCTCCTACTTCGTGCCTGAGTGACATGCTAGTTGCTCTGGATAATCCCGACTGCACTGCTGTGCCCTCAGCTCTCAGGACCTCCACCCTGCGGTGGGCACAGAGGCTCAGCCTGGGGAAGTGCAAGAGCCGGGATTTGAATCCGAGTCTCTCTGGCTCCAGTGTTTTGCTCTTAACCACTTAGCTACATTGCTTGCCTGGCCAGAGAACTGGGGAGTGGGGAAGCTGCTGGGGGCATCTGTCGTGAGGGGCTTCAGCATTTCCTTCTTTCTGTTGGCCCGCCTTGCAGAGCGTTCAGCAGAATGGCTCCATCTACATCCACGTCTACTTCACCAAGAGTGGCTTCCACCCAGACCCCCGGCAGAAGGCCCTGTACCGCCGGCTCGCCACGGTCCACATGTCTCGGAGTAAGTCAGTCTCCACAGCTCAGATCCACAGTCCAGGCAGCTGGCAGCCTGGGTGCCCCAAGCCAGTGCAGGACCTCAAATCCCAGGCCCACAAGGACTGGCAGGAACCCTACGCCCAGGGAGTCTGGGGTTGGAGGCCCATCCTTTGTGCCTCTGTAGACACTCCTCAGGCAGATAAGAGAGCAGTGGGCTTAGAAAGAGCAGGTGGGTCTCGCTGTTGTGCTCAGTGGTTGAGCGTTGACCTATGAACCAGGAAGTCATGGTTCGATTTCCAGTCAGGGCACATGCCCAGGTTGCGGGCTCGATCCCCAGAAGGGGGCGTGCAGGAAGCAGCCGATTGATAATTATCTCTCCTCATTGATGTTTTTCTCTCTGTCCCTCTCCCTGTCTCTCTGAAATCAATAAAAACGTACACATAAAAATGTGTAATAAAAAAATTACACATTTTTTTTAAAAGAAAGAACAGGTGGACAAGGGGACTTTTGAAGGGGAGGTGATGGGCCAGCTCCTGTGTAGCACCTGGCTAGGTAGAAGTCGCTGCTTAAGAATAGCCTGTGAATGGACGGTGGGTTGATTTAATGAGCACAGGGAGACGGGAGGCCCCTTGAAATTTGTTTCATTCAGTGTGACCTCTAATTGCATCTGTGTCAACCCAGTCCGCGTGAATGGCACTGCACACATGTGTCACCCCTGAGATGTCTCGTGGGACAGTGCCTGTGTCCCAGGTGACCTGTTCAGGTGGTCCTGTATGGCTTTGCTGTGAGCCCTCTATTCTCAGACGCACGCCTCTGAGCAGTGCCCTTGATTTTCGAAGGCAAGATGCTGAGGGCCCTGGAACTAGATAAGGTCCCCTATTCTCATTCTCGCTGGTGCCCACCAAGTGAATCCCCATCGGATGGGACTGCGAGTCACCACTGAGAAGCCCTGGGTCAGGGATGGCTGTTTGTGGCTTATGACACAGCCTAATATTGAAATGTTTTCTCTGCCCAGGCATCTCCTTAAATTATTTTCTTTTCTCTTGTTAGAAGTACACTTGACCTTTGAATAACACAGGGATTGGGGGTGCCAGTCCTCTGCACACTTGAAAATGTGTGTGTAAATTTTTCCCCATTTTTTATTTTGTATAATTTTTTTACTCCCCAAAACTTAATTGTCCCTTAATATGTTTGGGGGACTGGTTCCAGCACCCCAGCAGGTACCAAAATCTGAGGATGCTCAAGTCCCTTATATAAGATGGCATAGATGAGTGCATACAGTTAGCTCTTCACATCCATGGACTCCCAACCGCAGCTCAAAAACAATACAGTTATTTCTTTTTAAAAATCTGCATAGAAGTTGACCTGCACAGTTAACTTCCATGTAGTTCAAGAGTCAACTGTATATGGTTTAAATATACTTTTTATTGATTTCAGAGAAAAAGGGAGTGGGAGAGACAGAAACATCAGTGATGGGAGAGAATCACCGATCGGCTGCCTCCCACACACCCCTACACTGAGGATGGAGCCCACAACCCAGCCACGTGCCCTGACTGGGAATCGAATCGTGACCTTCCGGTTCATAGGTTAACACTCAAACACTGAGCCACGCCAGCCAGGCTGTATATGGTTTAAAATTCAAATAAAATGGAACAGTGAGATTCATCAGTCCCCTGTTCCCTCTTCCCCTTTTCCCCAGTTCCTACCCCCCACAGGCAACTGCTTTCAAATTCATTTAGCTGTTTCTTCTGTTCCTTAATCTCCAAGGCTCTCAATAACAAGTTGGTACCTCAGTTTCTTGGCTTTTCAGTTTTAGATATTATCTCCTGACCTCTTACTCTGGAAGAGGAAGTCCTAGCACATTAACATAATTTTGACTAGATTAACATTTAGTATTCAAATGATTAATGTGGGATTCTTTTTTAAAAATATATATATATATATTTTTTTATATTTTATTGGGTTTTTTTTTAAAATATATTTTATTGATTTTTTACAGAGAGGAAGGGAGAGAGATAGAGAGCTAGAAACATCGATGAGAGAGAAACATCGATCAGCTGCCTCCTGCACATCTCCCACCGGGGATGTGCCCGCAACCCAAGTACATGCCCTTGACCGGAATCGAACCCGGGACCTTTCAGTCCGCAGGCCGACGCTGTATCCACTGAGCCAAACCGGTCTTGGCTAAAATATATTTTTATGAGAGAGAATCATTGATCAGCTGCCTCCTGCACACCCCCTACTGGGGATAGATCCTGCAACCCCAGGTATGTACCCTGACCGGCAATCGAACCGTGACCTCTTGGTTCATAGGCCCATGCTCAGCCACTGAGCCACCCCAGCCGGGTGAGTGTGTGATTCTTATTTACATCTGAACCACACAGTGAACATGTTTATTTTTTCTTTCCTGTCCAGTTTCTCTTTTTCTGTGAGGTTAGTGAGTGTTGGCATTTTTTCGCTCACTCTTTGTGTCTCTGTCCACTGTCGGAGTCCACTGTCTCCTAATTGGCTGTCAGAGGAATCTCTCTGTACTTGAGTTTCACCAACAGATTTTGTTAGCTCCCTCTCAAGTTCGTTTTTTGCGCCTGTGAATTTGGTGCTGATCTAGCCAGCTGTTTTGTGTGTGGTGTGGTAACAGACACACTTCTATTCTTGTGGTTAGGTCTTTCTTATTTTGATATAAAGATAGCCCAGTCACTGCAGCTGGGACCCTGGACTGGCGATCTCTGGAGGGATGGTACGGTGGTGCCAGGTCTGAGTGTTGTATTTTGTGAAAAGTGCTGAAATAACAGGAATTCATTCAGAAACCATTTCTGTGCCACAAGAAATAAAAGCATTGTGGCTGTGGAAAGAGATAGAAACACGACATCCGGATTGGCCGATGTCACAAATCGGGTGGTACTGGCTGTTTCTTAAGAACGTGTGTAGCCCTGAGTCGGTGGTGCAGTTGGTTGGAGCACTGTCCCGGACACCAAGATTGTGGGCTCGATCCCCAGTCAGCACATTCCAAGTGGCAGGTTCAATCCCCCATTGGGCAAGTAGGGGACACAACCGAACGTTTCTCTGTCACATCAGTGTTTCTCTCTATATCCCTCACAATCAATAAAAGCATATCCTGGGGTGAGGATTCAAAAGAAAAATATGTGGAGCTTGGGTGGAGGTGGACAAAGGTGGGGGAGAAATGGGGACATCTGTAACCGTATCAACAATAAAAATAAAGTTCAGAAGAAAAATAAGACTATGTCAAGCTTGGAGATCAGCTCCTCCTGCTCAGTCAGCAGATGAAACTGCCATTATCCTGCCATTAGCGGAGGGTAGTGCTGTGGAGCCCCTTGAGAAAGATACGAAGTTGAAGAGAAACCTAAAGGTATAATAACACTCACTGCTGAGGAATTTCCAGTAGATGAGTCTCCAGTTACAACTTCTCCACTCTGCGGTGCAGTACCCCTCATTGTAGGGACCACGAGAAAGAACTTTGAAGGGAAAAGAGCTTAGAACAGTGGTTCCCGACGTGGGGTGCACGCCCACAGGGGGCAGTTTGATTTTTCTTTAAAGATATATTTTTATTGACTTCAGGGATGGGGGAGAAATTAATGATGAGAGAGAATCATTAGTCGCTGCCTCCTGTATGCCCCACACTGGGGATTGAGCCAACTACCCAGACATGTGCCCAGACCAGGAGTTGAACCCTGAACTCCTGGTTCATAGGTCGACGCTCACCACAGAGCCACGCCAGCCGGGCCAATTTGATTTTTTTTTTTGTAAATATAGTTTTATTGATTTTAGAGAGGAAGGGAGAGGGAGAGAGATAGAAATATCGTTGATGAGAGAGAATCATGGATCGGCCGCCTTTTGCATGCCCCCTAGTGGGGATTGAGTCTGGGACCAGGGCATGTGCCCTTGATCGGAATCGAACCCGGGACCCTTCAGTCTGCAGGCCAACGCTCTATCCACTGAGCCAAACCAGCCAGGGCCCAATTTGATTTTTAAGGGGGCAATTCAAGAATGAGCTATTAACAGTGAATTTTATGCATTTCTTATAGTTCTAGGGGCCTCATATACAAACTATACTAATAAAAGGGTAATATGCTAATTAGATCAGGGGTCTTCTGGACGTCCTTCCTGACAAAGCTGGGCCTGGGTGAAGCCGCCCGCCATTGGTCCTGGGTGCTAGTGCCTGCAGCTGGCTGGGGCCTGGGAGATGGAGAAGCTGCCCACCCCGCAGTCCCGGGCACCAGCGCCTGTGGCCCAGGAGATGGAGAAGCCACCCACCCTGTGGTCCCAGGCTGCAGCCAGCCAGAGAAGCTGCCGCCCCCCACCCCCCGCCATTGTCCCGGGCGCCTGCGCCTGTGGCCCGGGTGAAGCCACCTGCCCACTGTCCCCTGTGGCTGCAGCTGGCCTGGGTCCTGGGTGCCTGTGGCCGGCTGGAACAGGGAATCCTGGGTCCTGGGAGCGGGGCTGAGGCAGAGGTGGCTAGGGGTGATCAGGCCAGCAGGGAAGCAGTTAGGGGCAATCAGGCTGGCAGGCAGAGGTGGTTAGTTGTGATCAGGCAGGCAGAGGTGGTTAGGGGTGATCAGGCAGGCAGGCGAGCAGTTAGGAGCCAGTGGTCCCGGATTGTGAGAGGCTTGTCCCCTGTGGGGGTCCTAGATTGGAGAGGGTGCAGGCCAAGCTGAGGGACCACACTCCCCTGCACAAATTTCGTGCACTGGGCCTCTAGTATATAAATATGTATTGTGACATATTTATGCATTCCAGTTCTCTATTATGTTTTGAAACTTTATTTGCTATTTTTTATATCACTTTTTTTTTTTTAGCAA
The DNA here is from genome assembly GCA_036010255.1 of Myotis pilosus. Classification (NCBI taxonomy): domain Eukaryota; kingdom Metazoa; phylum Chordata; class Mammalia; order Chiroptera; family Vespertilionidae; genus Myotis; species Myotis pilosus. The sequence goes on from JASKON010000029.1 coordinate 1,951,768, forward strand.
TTTCTTAGTGATTTCTTCCTCAGTCCTTCAACTGTCCTTTCGTTTTTTTATTTTTCTCTTTCATGGATGTCACCTTCTTTGGAAGCTTGTTTAGACCAAGTTAATGGCCTTGTAGACTTCCTCCACGCGACTAGGATTCATTTTGTGAATAATAAGAATTATACGTCACGGGGGCATCAGGATTTTAGAGATGCTTAGGTGGGGCATGGCCAAGACAAGGTTGGAAGCCACTGCTGTGTGCTCAGCCCACAGGGCTGCATGCCTCACAGCTGTGAGCTAGGCCACTGCTACTCTAAAAGCCAACATGCCCATATGCAGAAGGGAAAGGTATGAAGAATCATCATCACATTTGAAAAGAAACAAAGAATGCTTTGGGGCAACCAGTGATTAAATCACTTACGTTCTTGGAGTGCGGAGGTTTAAATTGGGGAGCTTGTCTTTGAGCACATTTTGATTTTTCTTCAGAAGTTAAGATGTTGAGGATGAGGCGTTACACTGGAACTAGAAATAGAGGAAAGCCTTAGGGGGAACTAGAAGGATAATTCAAACATGAGGGACAATGTCAGGGGTAGACAGACTATTCCCTGCCTAAGCTGTAAGTGTGACTGGACTCACTGAGGTGTGGCCCTTCTCATGGACTTTGTCTCAGAGCCCAGCCCCTCCCCCACCTCCACATCCAGAGATGTCATTGTCATCAAGGAAGTGTTAGGGGCATGCTGGCAGACCCGGAAGTGATTGGACAGTCATGATTGGACAGTCTTAATATGTTTTTAGAATTCATATATTTAAAAAATAAGCCCAAGAAAACATTTAAAAAGCTTACCTTGCCGAAACCGGTTTGGCTCAGTGGATAGCGTCGGCCTTCGGACTGAAAGGTCCCAGGTTTGATTCCGGTCAAGGGCATGTACCTGGGTTGCAGGCACATCCCCAGTAGGAGATGTGCAGGAGGCGGCTGATCGATGTTTCTAACTCTCTATCTCTCTCCTTTCCTCTCTGTAAAAAAATCAATAAAATATATTTAAAAAAATAAATTGTTAAAAAGTTTACCTACACTGGATTGAACAAAAAGTTGGTGCCCCAAGTGTACCGAGCGCTGTGCAGTGAGCGGGTCTGGAAAGTGCGCTGTGGACGCTGAGCCCGCTGCTTTCCGCATAGTGGGACCTGCGAAGATGTGGGCAAAGGTGCGCTGAGGAGGTGTGGCCTGCAGGGGCTGTCCTGGAGAACATGTCCCCCAAAGTGGGGCTTGGCAGGGGCCTGGGGTGGATGTGCCTGACGCCTCAGGTTGCTTGAATGAGACCCAGTCGGGTGGCTGCTGGCTTGCATGTCATTTACCCTCATGGATGCCATATTTTTGTGGGTTTGCCTTTGGTAAATGAGATCCTTGTCGCTGTGTGGTGAGGTGGTGTCACAGTCCCTGTGACGGGTGTCTGCAGCCGGTGGACCTGGAAGGCCCCCCGGGATCACCCAGGCTTGCCCCACAGCTGGGACCCCTTGGAGCTGGCCACCCAATTCCAGGGCAGAGAATGAGAGTGTGGGAGCAGAACAGCCCCCCTCCCCCCACAGGGCCAGCACTCAGTCCTCCAGAGCAGCTCTGTCCCCTAGAGATGTAGTGCCAGCCACTGAGTCATTTTAAGTTTTCTAGTGGCCACATAAAAAACACACACACGCCCTGGCCGGTTTGGCTCAGTGGATAGAGTGTCAGCCTTCGGACTGAAGGGTCCTGGGTTCGATTCCGGTCAAGGGCATGTACCTTGGTTGCAGGCACACCTCCACCGGGGGGCGGCTGATCGATGTTTCTCTCTCATCGATGTTTCTAACTCTCTGTCCCTCTCCCTTCCTCTCTGTGAAAAATCAATAAAATACATTTAAAAAACACACACACACACACACACAAAACCCCCTAAAACTATAAAATTAACATTAGTAGTAATTTTATTGAGGTCAACATATTGTCATTTCAACATGTAGTTAGAATAAAAAATCACTGAGATTACCTTACATTCTTTTCTTCCTCTGCACTGAGTTTCAGAACCTGGTGTGTTTTGCACTCACAGCACACCCGCTCGGCCACACTGCCAGTGCTCAGCAGCCTCATGTGGCCAGTGACCACCATGCTGGCTGCTGCACTTCTAGAAGCTTCAACTCCGAGGAAAGGTGGCTCTTTCCTCCCACAGAAGCTAGGTCCGTCTTGTATTATAGTCCGTGTGGGTGCTGCCAAGCTGTAGAATGTTCTCCCCCGGAGCCAAAGCCTCTCTCTTGTGCCTCCTCCAGGCCTCTGGAGTCCGGCTGGGCCCGGCTCCTCCCTTCCCGTGGCAGCCTCTCTCAGGAATGCAACAGTAGCGGAGTGTGTCCCCCGGAATTCATTCTTCAGGATGCCCACCCTTGGGTGTTTACTGCTCCCCCTGGACGTGGGGCAAGGTCTCACCTGTGTTGATAGGAGTGCTGGGCTGCTATTTGTGCTGCAGTCAGAGCAGCAGGCCCTGGGCTGAAAGCCTACGTCCCGTCCGGAAATGTTTTTGAACGTGAGCTTGTGTGTGGGATTCAGAAGCCTCTAGCCCTGGTTCTGAGTGGATGCGAGGGATCCGGGCCCGGTGGTTTGGGTGTCTGACGTGCAGACGCTTTCTGGCTGGGCTCTAGCGCAGAGCATAATCCGGAGGAGGGACCGCGGCCGGGAAGTGACGCTTTCCAACGTCCCTTAGCTCGTGTGAGAGCAGGGCTCCCGCTCTTGACCAGCTCCCTCCCCGTTTCCCCATCTCTCCCTGCCCCTCCAGGACAAGATGGGGAAGTCACAGGAGGGGCAGGCTGCATTTTGTCCAGGGATAGGGAGAGCTGAAAAGTACCCAAGCTGGGTGGAGCTGAGCAAGCACCAGCCCCTTCCTCTCGGCAAGTCTTGGCGCGTTCAAGGCAGGGAGGCAGAGAGCCTGTGGCCAGCCTGGCCTCTGCAAGCGGAAGTGAGGGCTGCTCTTGGCTGGGGGGTCACAGCCCCAAAGGATTTCTCACACCGGCGGTTCCGGGCCTTCTGAACTGCCCACAGCTCGCCTGTTTACTTTCGTGTATTCCAGGGTCGTCACTGGGCCCAGAACCATGCGGGGATATGTCAGTGTCCAAATGGGCCCACCCCCTCCTGGGGCTCACAGACAGGTTGCGGGGAGAGACAGCAAACAAACCGATGGGCAGTTGAATTGGAGGCAGGGAATGTTGTGAAGGGAATACACAATGCAAGGAGCCGACTGGAGGCCTCCTTGAGTGGGGTGCGCAGGGAAGCCCTAGGAAGAGGGACATTTAACCAGGGACTTGAGGGTGAGAAGAGCCACCAGGAAGCTCCCAGCCATGGTGGGTACGGGTCAGGTTGGCGCATGTGAGGAGAGGGGAGTGAGGAGATCGAGGGTGGGCGGGGGAAGGGCTGAGAGGTGGGTGGGGCCTGCGAGCATGGGGCATGAAGGTGCGCTGCTGGGGCCCCAGGAGCTGCCTGGGGTTCGGAAGTAGCAGGAGGGCAGGGTCAGATACTTGGTTTAAAAGAAGCGCTGGCTGCCCGGCAGAGGGAAGGTCATAGGAGGCAAGGGCGGCCCCAGGAGGCCAGTGAGGAGGTGGCTATCGTCATCCAGGAGGGGGCACCGGGGCTGGCTCACCATGGGGCCTGGCGGTGGACGTTGTGGTTGGATTGGAGGAAGGGCCGGATGGGACCCACGCAGCAGGTTCTGGAGCAGAAAGACTCCGTGATTCTGTCGCGAGTCATTTGGTGGCTGTTGGTGTCACTGAAAAGATGGGGAAAGTGGGACTGAGGTTTGAGAGGGCAGGCAGCTCCGGCCTGCCGGTCAGCATTATCACCACTGGGCATGTACGGTAGTGGGAGCCGGGAGACCAGTGAGCAGCTCTTGGGAGGCAGAGGGGTCTGGATCCCCCAGTGCCAGCAGGTCTCATATCCACCCCTTCTCCCCGTCCCCCTCCACAGTGATCAACAAATACAAGCGCCGGCGGTTTCAGAAAACCAAGAACCTATTGACAGGAGAGACAGAAGCCGATCCAGAAATGATCAAGGTACATGAGCGGAGCTCTTGGGTCCTGGGGGCAGGCTGTTCGCGGCCCAGCGGCCATGCGGGCTCTCAGCTGGCACCACCACCGAGCTGCTGTGGGGGCTTGGTCAAGTCTCCTCGCCTCTCTGACCCTCAGTTTCCCTCTGGAAAAGGGGCTAGAAGCTGAGCTGCCTCTCAGGAAGTGGGAGGATTCGGGGGGCGGGGGGGTCCCATTTCCATTCCCCTTTTCAGTGGGAAGACTTGCCCACAGTGTCAGAGCCAGGAAATGCAGGGCGGGACTCACACCCAAGCAGTCAGACCCCGAGCCCAGCGGACAGAGTAGCACCCTCATTCTTCCAGGTGGGCTGGGGGCGCCAGGGTGTTAACCTGTGCTGGTGCCAGGAATCATCCTCTCTTCGGTGGTCCCGGCAGGCGCCCCGTGAGTGTGGAGCTGCACGCGGGCTCTCTGCAGCCTGGCATATGGGCCCATCCAGATCTGCAGGCTGGGTTTTCCCCCGCCAGGTGGCTGGGGGTCCAGGGTGTGGGTCTGTAAGGCTGGCATGTGGCTGGCCAATGGTCACTGTAGTGGCTGCTCTTCTGCTGTCACGATTGTCACGGGAGCCTTCAGGTGCAGGTGCCTCTGAGCCCCATGACCCCCCTGTCTCCCCTCAGAGGGCCGAGGACTATGGGCCTGTAGAAGTGATCTCCCACTGGCACCCCAACATCACCATCAACATTGTGGACGACCACACACCGTGGGTGAAGGGCAGCGTGCCTCCGCCCCTGGACCAGTGTGAGACCCCCCAGCCCCTCTGGCTCTCCTTGTCTCCATCTACCCAAGCTCTCCCCCGGCCCCACCCCTGCCTGAAGACTCCCCTTTCTTCCCTGCCCCTGTCCTCCAGCGTCTGTCAGGGGGCCCATCTGAATATCCCACCTTTGTTCTGGAAGGCCTAAGGGGTCTCCCCACCCTTGCGGGTGCCCGTGGCTCCAGCCCAGGCTGAGCAGTGCCCCTGCCCCACTTGCCTGCAGACGTGAAATTCGACGCCGTGAGCGGTGACTACTACCCCATCATCTACTTCAACGATTACTGGAACCTGCAGAAGGACTACTACCCCATCAACGAGAGCCTGGCCAGCCTGCCGCTCCGCGTCTCCTTCTGCCCCCTCTCTCTCTGGCGCTGGCAGCTCTACGCCGCCCAGAGCACCAAGTCGCCCTGGAACTTCCTGGGTGATGAGCTGTACGAGCAGTCAGACGAGGAACAGGACTCGGTGAAGGTGAGGGGGGGGCGGGGGCTTCCCAGCACCCTCCTGGGCTGCAGGAGGGGAAGGGGAAGTGGGCCAGGCTGGCGGCCTGGGGACCTCCGGCCAGTGCTCCCTGACCAGTTTCACAACCTCCCAGGTGCCCCCCCTCCTGCAGCCCTCGCTGGCTCTGGGATCCCATCCCTGAGGCTTCTGTGGTCTTCCTGTCTCAGCTTTTCTGTCTCTTTGGCCAGGCCTCCTGCGTCCCTTCCGGACCGCCCCTTCCTGATCTTGTTCCATAGCCCGTTTCCCCACAACTTGGGCTCTGACTTGATGTCTCTGCTCTCTGTCACTGTGTCCTTGAATACTCCTGGTGTCCCATCTTTCTCTGCTTATGTCTGTGCCATTGAGACTCGGCTGTGCTTGCCTGGGGTTGCCTCATGTTGGGTTTCCGTTCCTCACTCCGACTGTCTGTTCATCTATCTCTGTCACTCTGCCTCTCTCCTCTCTTCTGTTTCTTTGTCTCTCCATCACTTGCCTGCCTCTCCATGTCCATCTGTCCATCTCTGCCTATCATGCGCACTCCCTCTCTGGGTAGTCCTGGGGGTCAGGTCTGTGAGCAGGTTCTTCTGGGAGTCCAGGAGGAGAGAGGTCGGCCCCCAGCAAGGGCATGGCAGCGCTCACAGGCATCTCCCCCCACCCCCCACCTCTAGGTTGCCCTCCTAGAGACCAACCCCTACCTGCTGGCTCTCACCATCATCGTGTCCATCGTCCACAGTGTCTTTGAGTTCCTGGCCTTCAAGAACGGTAGGGGTGGGACCCTGGGGCCTGTGAGAGGCCATGGGGGGCTGGGGATGGGAGGATACCAGAGGAGGCCAGCCCCTCTCTCTCTCCCTCCTCGCCCATAGGTCCTCTCCCTACCTGGGGGTCTCTCAGCCCCACCTTCCAAAGGCCTAGTGAACTGGCCAGGGTGATGGCCCCAAAACTCCCAGTCCAGAAACTTCCATCTACTGGGTGTGGTGCTGCAGGAGGGGCTGGGCTGGGGAACTCCAAGGCCCAGAGCAGGGAAGCCCCAGAACTGCTCCCATCAGCCTGCCCAGCAGGTTGCCTGCTGGGAAAGGCCCCTCAGGGTGGAGTGGATGGGGCCCACCCGAATGGGAAGGTGACAGCTCAGTCCCCAGAAGGTCCCTACGTTCCAAAGGCCAACAGTGGCAATGGCCAGGGTCTGGGGGGGCTGGCCATGGGGCAGGCACTGTTCTGAGCGCCCGCATTAGTTAGCTCATTGAGTCCTCACAGCCACAGCCCCATGAGGAAGCCTGTTGTTACCTCCATGCTTACGATGAAGCAGAGGCTCAGGGAGGTTAGGTAATTGCCTGCAGTCACACAGCTCCCAATTGGCAGAGCCAGGATTTGGGCCCAGGCAGCCGGCTCCAGCACCCACTTTCATCCCCTAGGCCCTGCGGCCACTTCTTCCTTTCCTAGAGACCCACAATCTGAAGGAGGCCCGCTCTGGAAGGGGCAATTGTAATAAATATTACTATTATTAAGACAATATTCCAAGATTAAGAGTTACTTTTTAAAAAACATATATATATTTTATTGACTTTTTACAGAGAGGAAGGGAGAGGGATAGAGAGTTTGAAACATCGATGAGAGAGAAACACCCATCAGCTGCCTCCTGCACACTCCCTACTGGGGATGTGCCCACAACCAAGGTACATGCCCTTGACCGGAATCGAACCTGGGACCCTTGAGTCCGCAGGCTGACGCTCTGTCCACTGAGCCAAACCGGTTAGGGCAAGAGTTACATTTTGAAGATTGTAACATCAGAACTGAGCAGTAAGTGCCAACCCCTGGTAGGGGGTCTCGGCCGTAGCCTGTGGAATACTCCTGTGCCTGGGCAGGTGCCAGCTCACCAACATTCCTGCTCACTGGGAGCTGGGTCGACTGGGGTCCCTCTTCCTGATGAGAAACGAAGGCTCAGAGTGGGTGGTCACTCACCCAAGGTCACACGGCAGGAGTGGGCCCTGGGTGAGCCCAGCTTTACAGCCCATGTTTGTTGCCTCCCTGGTCCAGGACAGGACTTGGATCCCTTCACCCCCACCAGAACCCCGTCTCCAGACCCATTCTCCCTGGTCAGGATTGGGGGGTTTCTGTGAATTTCCCTTTTAAATCTCAGGGTCTGAGGGGGGATGGAGGAGCCTGCCGAGTGTGTTGGAGCTCCAGAATCAGAACCAGAGCAGGCGGATGGCCAGGGCTCAGTGCAAAGCCGGCCCTGGCTGCCTCTGTAAAGCAGGCATTGTGGTGGTGGCCTCCTGTGGCTGCGGGTCTTAAACCCTCAACACAGGCGGGATCCACCAGTGCTGTCATCCCTGTTCAGCTACGGGGAGCCCAGGGCTCAGAGAGGGCTGACCTGGGCCCCGCGGGCTGGGTCCAGGAGCAGCATCAGAAGGGGCTGATAGGAGACCTGAGCACGGGGCCCTTGTGTGTACCCAGGTGGCTGTGGGCCACTTCCCTCGCAGTTTCAGGGCAGTCGGCTGGAGGAGATGGCTTTGAAGCGCGTGTCCCAGGTCTTCCCAACCAGGGGAGGCGCCTGGCAACAGGGTGGACAGCCCAGGTCTGGTGTCACAAAGACCCAGCTTCCGGCCAGATGCTGCCAGGCCAGGCTGTGAGGCCACAGGGAAGTGGCTTCTCTGACCAGCCCTTAGCACCTGGACGTGGTGAGCACTTAGGACCTGGCAGCAGTCACTGTCACCAGTCGAGGAACTGCGTTCTGGGGGCCGGTGTCAGCTGTGAGGGCTGCAGAGGTCCTGCCTGTCCAGTGCTCAGGTGGCACCTGAGAAGCAGAGGCTCTTTGTGGGAGGGGGTCCTGGGCACCCCTCCCCCTTGGTGACCCAGCACCTCCCCTGGGGTCTGAGGAGAGTGGGGCCTGAGGGAGCTGCTGGAAGGACTCAGCTCAACTTCCTGGCTTCCCCCTAACTCCCGTGCACAGATATCCAGTTCTGGAACAGCCGGCAGTCCCTGGAGGGCCTGTCCGTGCGCTCCGTCTTCTTTGGAGTTTTCCAGTCTTTCGTGGTCCTCCTCTATATCCTGGACAACGAGACCAACTTCGTGGTCCAGGTCAGCGTCTTCATCGGGGTCCTCATTGACCTCTGGAAGATCACCAAGGTCATGGATGTCCGGGTAAGGCTGGGCGGCCATGCTGTTTTGGGGCTGCCAGGGGTTGGGAGGGGGACTGTGCGGTCAGCCGGACTCTGGAGCTGGCCCCGGGTGTTTCCCAGTGCCGGCTGCACTCCCAGGACCAAGGGGATTTTCGCACCAGGGGATTTTTCAGGTCACATGTGGGGCAGGGGAACTGGGAACAGTGGGGCAGGGCAGGGACTAGAGCCGGCAGGGGGAACGGCAGCTGACCACGGCCTCCCTCCCTGCCCGAAGCTGGACCGGGAGCACAAGGTGGCAGGACTCTTCCCCCGCCCGACCTTCAAAGACAAGTCCACGTATATCGAGTCCTCGACGAAAGTGTACGATGATGTGAGTATCCTCTAGGGTTTCCAAGCACCACATGCTCCTGGGGGCCCGGGGGATGGGCAGTTGTCGGGGTGGCGGAGGGAGAGAAGGCATCTGCCCCCTAACTGACGGGTCTACACTTCATGGCCTGTGTCACACCCTCTAGCGTCCACCTGCCGTGTATACTTCCTGTCTGAATCCAAAGTTCCCAGAGCAACCTGGAAATTCCCCTAGGCTGGCCAGCCTTACCAGGTGTGGGTGGGTGAGGCAGGGTGCCAGGTGGGGCCCGAGAAGTGGGGTTCCAACCCCACCCTGTGCCCCACAGATGGCATTTCGGTACCTGTCGTGGATCCTCTTCCCACTCCTGGGCTGCTATGCGGTCTACAGCCTTCTGTACCTGGAGCACAAGGGCTGGTACTCCTGGGTGCTCAGCATGCTCTACGGCTTCCTGCTGACCTTCGGTGAGCAGGCCTGTGTGGGGACACACTCATCCCCAGACGGGGACAACCCAGGGTGGGCAGGGGTGGCATACGGGGAGCCTCGAAGGGAAGCCTGGCCCGGTCTGGGGTCAGGGAGGCTTCCTGGAGGTCAGGTGCATTTAGGTCCTCATCCTCAGGGGAACCCACACAGTAAACAAGTGGATAGGCGACTCAGCACGTGATGAGTACTGGGGAGGGTCAAGGTGAGGGTGCACATTAGATGGTGGTCAGGGAGACCTCTCTCAGGAGATGAAAGATGCCAAAGGAGGGAGCCGTCCAAGGGCCCTACAGTAGCCTGTGCCTGGGGGACCGGAAGCGGCAAGCAGGCCATTGTAGCCGGAGTAGAGTAAGTGATGGGAGGGAGGCCGGAAGTGAGGTCAGAGAGGTCCAGGATTAGGATGCCCTGTCCTCTGCTCACGGGTGTCCCCTTACCACCACCATAGGCTTTATCACCATGACACCCCAGCTCTTCATCAACTACAAGCTCAAGTCTGTGGCCCACCTGCCCTGGCGCATGCTCACCTACAAGGCCCTCAACACCTTCATCGATGACCTGTTCGCCTTTGTGATCAAGATGCCTGTTATGTACCGGATCGGCTGCCTGCGGGACGGTGAGCCTGGTTGGGTGGGCAGGCTGGTGGGCTGGCGGGAGGCTCCCACTGCAGCTTGGGAGGCACAGGCAGGACTTGGGGTCTGGGCTAAGGGATGTGCCCTGTTCCCGGCCTGGGGGCTCAATCTGAGGCCCAATCTTTGCAGGACCCCCCAACCCCCTGATGGTAGGCCAGTTGGGCCCCTTCCCCTCACACTGCCCCCCTCACCCCACCTCTAGATGTGGTCTTCTTCATCTACCTCTACCAACGGTGGATCTACCGCGTCGACCCCACACGGGTGAATGAGTTTGGCATGAGCGGTGAGGCACCGACAGCAACTGCCCCCACGGCCGAGGCCCCAACAGCCACAGGGGCCCTCTCATCCCCACCCACTCCTGACCCTGCCACAATCACCACCGCCGCCGGGGAGGAGGCCTCTACGCCCATGCCTGCCAAGCCCACCCAGGGGGCCAGCTCCACCACCGAGCCCCAGGAAGTCCCTCTAAAACCGGCAGAGGACAAGAAAAGGGATTAACTGTTCCTGGTCATCGTCGTCTGCTCCGGCTCCTGGTGACACCACCCCTGCCGACCCAGGCCCCTCGCCTCCCCTCCCCATTGCCCTTTCCCTGGACAGATTGGGCCGGGGCGGCAGGAGACCCCATTTGGGCCAAGGCCCAGTGCATGGTGTGGGGGCTGGGGCAGGCCAGGGCACGTGGTTTGTGGAGGCGCCGTCTGTCTGTCTGTTCCTGTGTTTTAGCCATCTTGCCCCGCCAGCCCAGCACCACTGGGAATCATGGTGAAGCCGATGCGGCACTGCTGAGGGGGTGGGCCAGGCAGGGGAGAGGCCAGGGCCCCTCTGTGGGATGCCCGCGGCCATTCATCATCTTGTCCCTCGTCCCCTGACCAGCCCCCTCCTCCCAGACCGCCACCCTTTAACACAGTCTGAATTTAATAAATTCATGTGGGTGTTTAACTTAAACTCAACAACCCCCCCTTGTGCCTTCCTTCCTCTGTCACGGCAGAGAGCAGGTATGGGTGGCTCTCCCCGGTCTGGGAAGGAGACCCTGCAGGTTGAAAAACTTGGTAAAGTGGGGACAGTGACCCTCTGGGCCAGGCCCCTTTCTCACCCTCCTCCTCCTCTCAGCAGTCCTCTGATGGGGCTTCCATAACTCCCATTTCACAGATGGGGAAGCTGCTTGCTGTGACCTCGCTGCACCTATGTTCTTACCCATGAGGCCCAGCGCCTTGCCTGTGCCCACTTACTGTTTTCGGGCCTCAGGCCTGCCTCATGAGCAAACACTCACCACCTGATCCATTTTCACCAGCTTCCTCATTCAGCAGTCCTGGGCTCTGGACACGTGACCTCCCTCCTCTGGACTTACGAGCTTGCCTCCCCAGGTCGCAGCAGGGGTATGGGGTGAACCCTCACTCAGGTGGTGCCCAGCTATAGAGCTTGGAGTTGTTAGGGTGTCTCCAGTGTCCTCAGAGCTGCCAGTGCAAGGACCCAACCAAGTTCTTAGTGCAGTGGTCGGCAAACTGCGGCTTGCGAGCCACATGCGGCTCTTTGGCCCCTTGAGTGTGGCCACGAAGTTTTAATCACACTGTACGTGCACGCCCGCCTGTGGTATTTTGTGGATGAGCCACACTCAAGGAGCCGCAGTTTGCCGACCACTGTCTTAGTGCATGGCCCATGGGCCTTCCCAGCAGCGGGTACTGGGGCTGTTTACCCACTTCCTACGTGAGGAGACAGGCCTCTGGGCCTCCCTGCACTCAGAGGGATTAGAACCCACATTCTCAGATTTGCAAATCGGGGGGTGGTCTCATCAACACTGCAGGGAGAGGAGGCCCGGGGCTGAGGGTCTTCCCTGAGGCCTCACCTCCACTCTGCCCTGCAGAGCCAGACAGGGAATCCACCATGTCTGGGGAGATGCTGGTGTGCTCAGACCCCCATGTGCACGCAGGTGCGCACACATGCACGCAAGACTGCAGGCTTTTACACCCTCAGGCAGCCATGGCCCACTCCACTCCCTTTCGTACTCTGCACACCATTCCATGGCTCCCCGTGTCCTAGGAGAAAGCTTAGGAGCCCAGGGGGTGTGGCCACCTGGGACTCCCTGGCTTCATCTTCCCTGACCCTCTTCCCACAGCCGCACACTCCAGCCTTTGGCAAAGACCACCAGCTTTACCCCACAATCAGGAGTCACCAGTTACACTGACACCACCTGGTTCAGAATCCCTCTCGCCCCTTGGGTTCTCACCCAGCCTTCTCCCTGATGTCCTGCCCTTCCCATTCACCACCATCCAGTAGCCAGAGAACTTATTCTTTCTCAATCCTCACCCAGGGATATTTTTTCCATTGATCTTTAGAGAGAGAGTGGAAGGGAGGGAGGAGAGATAGAGAGAGAGAGAAACATCAATGTGAGAGAGACACATTGACTGGTTGCCTCCTGCAGACGCCCTGACTGGGGCCAGGGATTGAACCAGCAACCAAGGTACATGCATGCCCTTGGCCAGGAATCAAACTGGTGACCCTTTGGTCTGTGGGCCAATGTTCTAACCAGTGAACAACCAGCCAGGGCACCAGAGAACTTAACTAAAGCACAAATCTGACCCTGCCCATCCCCTGCTTAGAACCTACATGGCTCCCTAGTATCCTTGGGAGAAGTGCCCAGGGTCCTAACTGGTGAGCCAGACTGGGGGCGGGGGGGGGGTACTTCTTAACCCCTGTAGTTTCATCTTTCTTGCTTTAACTTGCCATGATCTCCTGGCTGTAGTGAATGCTCTTCCCTTACCTGGGAAACTTTTCCAGGCACAACGCTCTGTACCTAACCCTGTGCATCCTCCAGGTTGCAGCTCCAATGTCTCCTCTAGGAAGCCCTCCCTGACCACTTCCTCTAAGCGCCGCCCCCTCTCCCCCCAGCTCCCTGGGGTCCCACATTCCAGCCCTATCCACTGTGGGTCATCACTGGGGACAAGTTGTTCCCCACTGAGCTGAGCCCTGTCCTTGGCAGAGGAGGCGCTGCAGGAATGTTTGCTGAATGCGTGTTTGCCAGTCCCGACTCACAGACAAGCACATATCCAGGAGTGTGGACCCTAAAGGGCCCACATTGACACTGATAGAGAGACTGACAACCAATCAACAAATGCTCCCTGAGCCCCTCCCCTGGACACTGTCCTGAGCTGAGGGGTCTGTGTACACAGCAGGGACCAAGACACCCCAGGTCTGCCCTTAAGGGGCTGAGGGTTTCTGACATGTCCTTTCACTTACTCATCCAACACACAGTTGTGACACTTGACATTTGCAAGGGGCAGAGGCTAATCAGGTGGGCTCCTGGGAGCCACTGCTCCACGTCCCTTATGAGCCAAGCTCTAGTCTAAGAGCTGTATGTGGTTTATTTCATTCAGTTTAATATTGATGTCCCCATCACCTTACAGACCATTCCTGTACTCTCCACTACTTCCCCAGTGGTCTCCACTCCAGACTCCTTGCTATTACTGGAATATGCCATGCATGTTCCCACCGCATGGATGGGATATTCAAGTAATAGCAAGGAGACCGGAATGGAGTGGATCCTTCGCAGTTTGAGCTCTTTGCTCAAACGTCATCCCATAACCTCCCTCAACTTCCTAACCCAAATAGTACCCTCTAACCTCAATCCATATATCCTGCTTTATTCTGTAATACTGCCACCACCACCAGACATGTATTTGCTTATCTATTTCCATCGGTCTCCCTCACTTGGATTTCAGTGCCATGATGGGAGGGGCTTTTGTCTTTTGTGTCCTTTGCTGTGTCCCCAGCTTTTGGAACACTGCCTGGCACCATTACACTGTAATAATTAAGTCAAATGCTTACAAGAGCAGATGAGAAACCCAGAGAAACTGAGAAATTTGTCCAATGTTTCAGGACACAAAGTGTTAGGACAGTGCCCAGCACATTTAAGAGCTCTATACAAGTGCCATTCTTAGCATTTTTATTTATTGATTTGAGAGAGAGATAGATTTGTTTTTCCACTTATTTATGCATTCATTGATTCTTGTATATGTTCTGACTGGGGCTCGAACCCACAACCTTGGCGTATCGGGCTGGCACTCTAACCAACTGAACTACCTGGCCAGTGCTATTAGTATCATATAATCCTCACAACCATCCTGTTATTAGGCCCATTTTACAGATCGGGCTGAGAGTGATAAAGTCAAGTGCCCAAGGTCACACAGCTGGTAGGTGGGAGACCTAGGATTTGAACTCAGGCACTCTGATTCTGGACCCTCAATCATAACCTCCCTTGCAATGCCCTTGTTATATGCAGACTATAGCTTACAGGCCAAATGCAGCCTTTTTCCGCTTTTGTGTAATTTTTAAATAGTTAAAAAAGCTCAAGAAGAATATTTTGTTTCACATGAAAATTATACAAAATTCAAATTTCAGTAGCCATAATGTTTTATTGGAACACAGCCATCTGTCTGGGTGCTTTTGCGTTATGGCAGAGTTGTACTGTCTGGGTGCTTTTGCATTATGGCAGAGTTGACTGTTGAGACCTGTCTGGCCCTCAGAGCCTAAAGTGAAACATAGTTGCTCTCTGGCCCTTGGCAGTTTTTAAAAGTTTGCTCAATATTTTGCTGTCTAGCAGTAGTGCTTCAACTTGAGCCTGAAGGGCTTGTGGCCACACTTTGAGAACTGCTGCTGCCTCCCACGAGAGGCACCAGGCCTGGCTTGGTGAGTGTTGTGTCCCCAATGACCAGTACAGGCCCTGACACACAGCAGATGCTCAATAACTGTATGTCCAATGAATTTATTATATTATTTTTTAATCCTTAACTCGATATTTTTCCATTGATTTTTAGAGAGCAAGGGGAAGACAGAAATATCGATGTGAGAGAAACATACCAATTGGTTGCCTCCTGCATGCACCTCGACCAGGGCTCGGGCCAGGGAGGACCCTGCAACAGAGGTATGTGCCCTTGACCAGAATCAAATCTGGGACCCTTTGGTCCACAGTCTGACGCTCTATCCTCTAAGCCAAACTGGCCAGGGCTTTTAATTTTTTTACTTTGTATGTCTAATAATCATCTGTGGACGACAAAGATAAGAGAAACACTCAGATTTTACACAAGCAGATATAGCATTCTGTGGTCAGGGTGCCTGGCATGCATGTTGGAACCTATGGTCACCTAGTCATTCTGAAGAACGGGAGGCTTTGGGACTATGATCTTCTAACCAAATGGCTGCCCCTCCTTGAGCCTCAGTCTCCCCTCTGCAAGAATCCTGGTTCTATCACATGCCTCTGATGCGACTGTGAGGTATGAAGCATCTGTGAGGCCCCCAGGTAAGCACTTTGCTGAAGGGTCAGGTACACAGCTCAGGATGTACACCGGGGCTACACTGACATCATTCCCAGACTGATTTACTGAGCCTTGAAGCTGTAAGTGCTCTGGGAAACTTTGGCATTGTGGGGAGGAATAAAACATCCATCCAATCATTCAATAACCATTCAATAACCTACTGTGTTCCAGGCGCTGTTTTTGGTGCTAGGGATATAGCAAGGAACAAGACAGGCAAATCCTAGAGCTGACATTCTAGATTTAAACGTTAAAATGTCTTCACTCTCAATTTGCAGAAAATGAGTAGAGAAACCATGGAAGTTTCCTAAAGCTCATTATCAACGAAAGCTGTAGAGCTCTCCTGATCCCAAAGCTTCCCTTCCATCCAGAAAAACAACAGGTTCAAGTTCCGCTGGCAGACTTGGAGGGGAGGGGAGTGCCTCAGTTTCCCCAACTTGCTCCTTGGGCAGGGCGGGAATGGCTCTAACCAGGCCTCAATTGGCTCCGCCAGAGCAATGGCCAGCAGCGCTGGCCCCTCCCAAACGCCCAACCTCCTCTTCCCGGCCGGCCCCGCCCCCTAGGCCACGTGACGCGCGGGGGTTTTCCCGTTCCCCTTGTGAAACGTCACGGCGGGGCGAGAGCCAATGGACGCGCAGGCCGGCAGCGCCGGGGAATTCCGCCGCCCCGCCCCCGCCCGCCGCTTGCCCGGCCCGGCCCGCCGCCCCCCGCAACCCCGGGCGCCGCGCGTCCTGCCCGGCCTGCGGCCCCAGCCCTTTTGCTGTTCGCCCGACCGGCGATCGTCCGCTGGACCGTGCCGCCCGGCCGCCCGGCCTGCCCGCTGTGTGTTTTAGTCTGGGCCGGCCTCCGGGCCGTCGGTCCCCACTGGTCGGGCCATGCCGAGTCGCCGCGTCGCCAGACCGTCCGCTGCGCCTGAGCTGGGGGCCTTGGGTAAGCGGGGCCGGGATTCAGCAGAGGAGTCGGGCGGGATTGGTGATGCGAGGGTTCTGGGGGTTCCTACAGAAGTCTAGGGGTTTTGTGGGGAGAGTGTGAGGGTTCGGGGGACACTGTATTAGAGGGAAGGAAGGAGGCAGAGGATGGTGACAGAGTCTGGCCCAAGGTAAGAGAGAGGCGTCCCACTACAGAGTGAGGAGGGGGCGGGGCCTGAGCCTGAGGCAAAGAAGGGGGCGGGGCCCAACTCCAAGGGGAGGGGAGGGGCCAACTCGGAGAAGGAAGAGCGGGACCAGCTCCTGAGGGATGGGGGCGGGGCCAGACTCCGTGAGCGTGAGAAGGGGGCGTGGCCATACTCCGAGATGGCCAAAAAGGAGGGGCCTGGCTCACAGAAGGGGCGGGGCCTAACGAAGAAGGAAGCAGGGTCCTACTCAGAGTAAGGGGCGGGACCTGGGGGGGAAAAGGGGGACGAAGGCAGACTCCGAGGGGGCGAAGGTAGGGGCTGGGCTCTAGTAGAGAGAAAAGTGGGGGCTGATTCAGAGAAGAAAGAATGGGGAGTGCTTGCCTCGGAGAGTAGTGGCTTGACATTGACAGAGTGAAGGGTTAGGGTCTGACCCCGAGAGAAGGAAGGGAACGGTAACTTTCCTAACCGAGGTTGAGGACTCCTAGAGACCCGACCTTAAGGGAGGGAAGAAGCGGGGCCTGAATGTGATGAAAGGGTGGGGTGACATGACAGAAACGAAGGAACCTGCTCCCGAGTTAGGGAAGGGGGCAAGGCCAGACTGGGCGAGGGGTGAGAAAGGGGAGGGGCCAGGAGAGGAAGAGGGTGGAGCTTGACAGGTTTCTGAGGGATCTCCATCACCTCCTGAGATTTGCCTCCCTCCTGCAGGGGCCCCGGACCTCTCCTCGCTCTCGCTGGCCGTTTCCAGGACCACGGGTGAGCAGCCCTCCACAGCTCCTGCCCACCTGCACACTCAGGACAGGGGAGGGGGGAATCATTAGGCACAGCTTTCCTTGGTGGTGTCCTTCCCTGTTCGTCTAGATGGGGGTTCCAGATGCCCCTACCTCCCAGGTGATTAGGCGCTGGACAGGTAAAACTAAGCACCTGTTCACACTGTAAGAGGAGTCCTCGGTAGAGATTCACATGGCAGTGCAGAGCGTAATGATCTCACCGGCGTTTGGGGCTGCAAGTCACTTCCCCTCTCTGGGCCTCAGTGTTCCTCGTCTGTAATGTGGACATAATATCAGTGTCTTCCCCTTTGAGGAGGATTGACAGGATTCAATGAGCTGATTCAGGTAAACTTCCAAAGCAGTGACTGGCGTACAGTAAACGCCCAATAAGTGTTAACTGTTAGTGGTGTAATAATAATTATTATTGTTAGACAGTCTATAACAGTGGTTCTTTTTTTTTTAAATATATTTTATTGATTTTTTACAGAGAGGAAGGGAGAGAGATAGAGAGTTAGAAACATCGATGAGAGAGAACATCGATCAGCTGCCTCCTGCACACCCCCTACTGGGGATGTGCCCGCAACCCAAGTACATGCCCCTGACCGGAATCGAACCTGGGACCCTTCAGTCCACAAGCCGACGCTCCATCCACTGAGCCAAACCGGTTTCGGCAATATAACAGTGGTTCTTAAACCTTTATTCGCATTAGAGTCACCCTGAGAGCTTGTTAAAACAGATTGTTGGGCCCCACCTCCAGAGTTTCTGATTCAGTAGGTCTAGGATGGCTTCTGAGAGTATATTTCTAGCAAGTTTCCAAGAAATGCTGAGAACCACTGGTCTGTAAAGTCCCTCAGCTCGTGCCACCCAACATTCAGTGCCGCCCAAGGAAATGCAGAATCACAGCCACATGAAGCGCCTCTCTTACTACTATGCTGCGATTTGGAGTGCAGGGACGAGTCCTGTCACCATGGAAACTCAGTGGTTCCAGTGGGCTGACCCTGAGCTTCTCTCTGGAGGTAGAGTCTTGGGATGGACACAGAAATGCTGGCCTGGCTGTGGAGGAGGACCTGGGGTTCTCTAACAGATCTGAGAGTTTGGGTGGTAGTGAGTGGTTGGCGATGATGTTGGGGACAGGTACTGCCCAAACACTGGTTCTGGGCAGGAACAAGGCTGAGACTTTTCTTTCCTGAGACCGAGATCTTTGGTTTCAGTTGAGACTAATTTCTGATGTCATCCATTCAATAAATATTTATTGAGTTCCTGTTCGGTACCTGGCTGTGTGCTGGGCCGTGCTGGGGACTCAGCAGTGACTGAAACAGCCTGGGCTCCGCCCTCATGGGATTCCCTACCTAGACGTGGAGGCAGACATGTAAACAATAAATTAAACAAGGGATTATAAAGTGTGATAAAGGCTATGAAGACATCTTGGGGTCAGTAATATCTCAGAGAAGGCTGAGGATGGGAGAACTACGGAGATAGAGTGGGAGGGAAAATTTCCTTCATTTTGATGGGACAGACACATGCAGTGTCCTGGGTACAAGCAGCGGCGATGGGGCAGACATGTTCCTTACTCCTTGGTGCTTGTAGTCTACAGCAGACATATGAGTCACTGTAACATAAGGTCATGTCAGATTCTAACGTAAATTATAAAACAAAGGCAGCTACCTGTAAGTGACTATAGTGGGGGTCCTAAGGACTATCTTGGATATAGGTCAGGGAAGACCTATCTAGGAGATGACATTTGCAGAGAAGGAGGCCATGCAAAGAACTGGAGGAAGAGAATCCTGGCACAGACCAGCCTGTGCAAAGGCCCGGAGGCAGGGAAGACAACTGGCTTTCTGCTCTCAAATCTGCTCAAGTGTGGCCCATCCTGGCTGCCCACGGATGGCAGCGAGTCTATATGGGAGGTTGGGGGGTAGTGTGGGGTGTTATTTTAGCTGAATCCAGTATTTCCTGGCTGAAAAGGGATTTTAGATAACAATAATACTAGCTAAGTTTTATGGAGGGCCTCAGATGGTCAGATCCTGTGCTAAGCCATTTCTCTGTGTGATCCTGAATCCTCATGTTAATGGCTGAGACAGGAGCTCAGATCTCATTTTATAGGGAAGGAGGCTCAGAGAGGTTAAGCAACTTGCCCCAGGCCACACAGCCAGTGAGTGACAGCTGGGATTCAAACCAATATCTGCGTGACCCCACACTGCATGCTCTGAAAGCATGTCTTCCTAACAGCCCCATTTTATAAGCATACAACTGAGGCCTAGAGGTGGGATGTGGTTTACCCAGTCTATAAAATGTCTCCCAACACCTTGTTTAATAGCAGCCAGCATTTATTTTATTTTTTTAAATTATTTTTAAAATATGTTTTTGTTGATTTCAGAGAGGAAGGGAGAGGGAAAGAGATAGAAACATCAACGATGAGAGAGAATCACCGATTGGCTGCCCCCCACTAGGGATCGAGCCTGCAGCCCAGGCATGTGCCCCTGACTGGAACGGAACCTGGACCCTTCAGTCCGCAGGCCGATGCTCTATCCAGCATTTATATAGCACCTACTATTGTGGCAGTTCCAAGTGCTTCCCATGTAGTATTAGCTCATTTAATGTTCACAACAGCCCAATGAGGCAGGTGTTATTGTGTCCATTTTATAGATGAGGAAACCAAGGCACAAACGGATTAAGTAAGGAGTGTAAGGCCACATAGCAAGCAAGTAGCAGAGCCAGAATTTGAACTGAGGCAGTCCGGAGCTCTGGTCATTGTTGCCCGGGGCCTCAGTTTCCCCCTGCAGCATAGGAGCTCCTTAAGGGCTCAGACAAAGTCTAACTCAGGGGTTCTCAACCTGTGGGTCGCAACCCCTTTGGGGGTCGAACGACCCTTTCACAGGGGTCGCCTAAGACCGTCGGAAAACACATAATTACATATTGTTTTTGTGATGAATCACTATGCTTCAATTATGTTCAATTTGTAACAATGAAATTGGGGGTCACCACAACATGAGGAACTGTATTACAGGGTCGCGGCATTAGGAAGGTTGAGAACCACTAGTCTAACTCATCTTCGGGTCCCTAGGTCATTCAGTATAGACGCCTAAGGTTTTTCTCAGCTCAAATGACTTGAGGTTGTCCTGCCAGTGATCTGCGGCAGGTCCCTCTCTCTCTCCCAGCCTCCGTGTCCCCATCTGCCAAGTGAGGGTGTCTTCCCCACCCTGCTGACTTCACAGATCACATGAGATAAAGGGTGCAGGGACACTGCTTTCCAAGGAGCAAAGGTCTGGCTGCCAGGAGCCACTCCCCGAGAGCTGCGGAGGAGGACAGCTCTGGCATCGGGCTGGTCGGTGTCTGAGGCCAGTGGCCAGCACAGGCAACCCTGGGTGGGGCGTCGGGCCCAGCCTGCCCTGGCTTGCTGTGAGACTCCAGGCTCACTTACTCCCTGTGGAGTTCCCCTTGTGCTGTCTATGGAATAAAGGGAGGTTGGTTTCGGTTTCTCCATGGCCCCTTCTAGGGCTGGGGTGATAAGGGGTTCCTAGCATTACTGTCCCTCCTCCCTCAGGAAGTGGGGGTGAATCCAGGATGGCGGGTGGGCACTGCTGGGGGACTGGCCTATGATGCAGAGTGGGTGGCTGCCTGGAGGAAGAGGATCGGCCTCCTGGGATCGTCAGACACCAGCCAGTGACCTTTGAGGGCCTGGGGTGCACTGTAGGGAGAGAGCACCCCACCTTTTGTTTAGAATCTTCAGTGTTCATTTTTCTCCTGGTTATAAGACCCCCGGCTTTTCCTCCAATTCCCAACAACATTTCATAATCCCTGGCCTAAATGTTTTTGGGGAGACATGTGAGGGGACCCTGACCCTGGGACCCCCAACATTAGGAGCTAAAGAGAAGGTAGCCAGCATCCCTGGGAGTCAGAGCCCAGTTTCCCAGGAGGGGAAGGGGGGTACCAGGAAAGGATGGGGTGGGGAATCTGTCTTAAAAATGAAAGTTTGACCACTTACCTGGCCCTCACCTTTCTCTTTTTCTCTTTCTCTTTCTCCCGCAGATGAACTGGGTGAGTATCGCAGGGCAGGTCTGAGGGAGGCTGAGGAGTCCAGTGCTCACAGCAGAGAGCTTGGTCTTCCTTGTGGGGGTGTTGAGGGGAGGGTCACAGTGTGACTTCGGGGCCTGTTGGGACAGTTTAACAGTCGTGTTTCCAAGGCACCAGTGCGTGACACCCGGCAAAGGCTGTCATGTCAGCTGCCGTCCGTGTCACGATTCATTCCTCCAGTGAGTTGTCCTGAGCACCTGCCACTGTGCTGAGCACGTGCCAGGCTGTTCCAGGCCCCAGGGATTCATTCAGTCACGGACCAAAGGGCCCTCTGCAGCTGACGCTGTAGCGGGGGAGACAGTAGCAAAAGGAGTAAATGAATAAGATAAGGTCAGACTGGGCAAAGGGCTGTGAAGGAAATCAAACAGGTGGAGGGAGAGAGGGCATTAGATGGGGCCTTTCTGGAGTGGTGGCATCTGAGCTAAGACCAGAGGACGAGGAGCCAGTAGGGGTTGGATGAGGGGAAGCGTGGAACAGGCAGATGGAGGAGCAAGTACACTGCCCTGGAAAGAGCCAGGCTTGGTGGGTGCAAGCAACAGAAAAAAGACTGGATGGGTGCAAGGGGGCGGGGGGGGCAGGACAGCAGGGGCCAGGCCGCAGCAAGGCTCTATGCCAGCACCAGAGGTGTGGGGTTCTGTTTTAGCTTTGCTTCTCCGAGATGAATGGGGTTTGGAGAAGGTATTATATGGGGAGGTGTTGACTTTGTCTTTAAGGGAGATGGAAGCATTGAGGCTTCTGTCAGGGTGTAACATGAGATCTCTCCGGCTGTGTGTGGAGGACAGATTGGGGCAGCGGTTCTCAACCTGTGGATCGCGACCCCTTTGGCGGTCGAACGACCCTTTCACAGGCGTCGCCTAAGACCATCCTGCATATCAGATATTTGCATGATGATTCATAACAGGGGCAACATGACAGTGATGAAGTAGCAATGAAAATAATTTTATGGTTGGGTCACAACATGAGGGACTGTATTTAACGGGCCAGAAGGTTGAGAACCACCGGATTGGGGGAGCAGGAGTGGTGGTTCAGATGGAAGACATGGAGGGTGGACCGGGATGGAGGCGGTGTGGGTGGAGAGAACTGAGGAAGAGGCGTGGGACTCGCAGATGCGGGATCATGAGCAACTAGCACAGATGTGCACCCTGCCAGCTTGAGCACGTGGTGGGTGGTGGTGCTCTTAGCGAGGGCAGTGGACAGGCAGGCGCAGGGGAAGGAGAAACCAGACTGACCCCCCCTGGCCCCCCCACCCCACCCCCGTCTCTGGCTTCAAGAACTGGGGCGTGCGGGGAGGCTGTTGGCGAGGACAGCAGGGGCTTTTGTGTGTTTTGGGTCTGTGGCCCCGCGTTCGGCCCACAAGAAATGAATGGATTGGGAGAGGCGGGGGAGGCACGGATGCGGGGAGGGGGCTCATCAAGCCTTTCCTTTTTATAACCGGCTTTTGCTTCTCCCGCAGAGATCATCGATGAGTACATCAAGGAGAACGGCTTCGGCCTGGAGGTGGCGCCGCCGGGCCCGGGAGAGGGGCTGACGCGCCTGGTGTCTCGCGGGGCCACCTCCCTGAGCACCGTCACCCTGGGCCCCGCCGCGCCCCCGGCCACGCCGCCGCCCTGGGGCTGCCCCTTGGGGCGGCTCGGGACCTCGGGCCCGGGCGCCGGGCCGCGGCCGCACCTGGTGATCATCGAGCAGCCCAAGCAGCGCGGCATGCGCTTCCGCTACGAGTGCGAGGGCCGCTCCGCCGGCAGCATCCTCGGGGAGAGCAGCACCGAGGCCAGCAAGACGCTGCCCGCCATCGAGGTGGGGCCCGGGGCGGGTGGGGCTCGCGCTTCCCGGCCCAAGATTCGCCTCGCGTGTCCTGAGCCACGTGCTGGATGGTGGTTGTTAGTATCGCCGGGGCTATTGTTGGAGCTACTGTCACGTGGCCCCACATTCAAAAGGGGTCTCAGAGAGGCTCCTCCCGACCCTTTGCAGTATTGGCACAAGCTGCCCCGGCTGCGGAGGCAGGGGAGCCTGTGAGAGCCAGGCCTGGCGCAGCAGAGGGGCTGGGTTGGAATCCCTGTGCAGCCATCCGCGAGCTGTGCAGCCTGGGCAGGTTGCTCAGCCCCGCTGTGTCTCAGTTTCCTCCTCTAGGAAATGGGATGGTAATGACCAGCCAGCTGGGGTTGCTGGGAGGAGTGAATGGTTCATGTACATGCTCAGGACCTCCAGCTGGTCAGTGTTAGAGTTGAGCGGCTGGTACTATTATCACTAGAGGCCTGGTCCCCATCCACCGGACCCCAGCAGCAAGCTAACCTACCGGTGGAAGCCCCCTGGTGGTCAGTGTGTGTTATAGCTACCTGTTGAACGGTTGCTTAGGCTTTTATATATATAGACCATCATTGCTCTTAGGCCTGGCCATTCCACACTCAGGAATTTGTAGTGTAGCTGTGTCTCTGTCTGGGCGCACAGAGGGATGTACAAGGTTATCCACTGCAGCCTTGTTCGCATGAGAAGGAGGACATTTCAATGTGCATCAGTCAGGGAGGGACTGGTAAATGAGTCAACAAACAGCTACACATCAGAATTCTGTGCAGTTGTTACATATATATCTGTGTATGTGTGCAGGTAAATATAAATACCTATGGTTAATACAGAAAAAAATTTAAATGAAGACTCCATTAGGTTCTGATGTGGAAGTATTTCCAAGATGTATTAATAATCCCTCCCCCCAAATGGAGGAAGGTAGGGTATGATACTGGCTTTTGGGTTAAGAGAGGGAAAATAAGACTTTAATTTTGTATTTGCGAGTATGCGCATAAAGAAACGCTGGAAGGAAAAACAAAAATTAGTAGAGGTGATTACTTTTGGGAAGGAGTGCTCAGTGGATAAGGTACAGGTAAAGTGTGTGGGTTTTTTTTAACTATATACATCTTCATTTTGTTTTAAATATTTGAGCCGTATGATATGGTTCAAAATGTTTGAAAATATAAAGATTTATATTAACAGAATTTAAGTTAAAATGAACAGAAGACACTCCCCCCACCCCTAGAGGTAACCATTGCTATCAGTATCTCATGTGTCCTTCCAGAAGGATTTTGATTATACAGGTAAATATATACATACATAAATACCATCCCCCTTTTTGTACATAGAGGGGAGCATTATATATATATATAATGTATATATACACACACACACACACACACACACACACATACAGATGATCCTGGACTTACCAGATGGTTCGATAAATGGTTACAATATTTTGACTTTGCGATGGGGTAACGTTTGATATACACATAAAAAATTTCATGAGATATTGCACACTTTATTATAAAACTAGAGGCCCGATGCACAAATTTGTGCAAGGGGCTGGGCCCTCGCAGCCCCGGCTTCGTCTGGAAGGTCGTTCGGCTATCCAGTCTAATTAGCATATTATGCTTTTATGATTATAGACTAGAGGCCCAGCACGCAGGAAATCGTGCGCGAGTAACTTGCTTCCGCTTGCCTCAGCTGGCCGCCCAGCCCATAGCCGCTTGTAGCTCTCCACTACTAGTAGCTCACGCCCACCCCCTCACCCCCACCTCGAGAGCCGCTGCTCCTGGGGCCGGGGGTGGGGGGACCGAGAGGTGGTCAATGCACCGCCTCGTGACCTGTCATTACAGCGTTAGGGCGCTAGGGTCATGGGCCTTTTATAATATAGATAGACTTTGTGTTAGGTGATTTTGCCCAACTGTAGGCTAATGTAAGTGTTCTGAGCACATTTAAGGTAGGCTGGGCTAAGCTGTGATGTTCTGTATGTGCATTAAATGCATTTTCGACCTGATGTTTTCACCCTGCACTGGGACATTGATCGGTACATAACCCCATCATAAGTTCATCGTAAGTCGAGGAGCATCTGTATAGTATATGTGTACGGTTCTGTGCTCTGCTTTTTTTTTTTTAACTTAAGAATATATCTTGGCCCTGTCTAGGTAGCTCAGTTGGTTGGAACACTATCCTGTACAGCAAAAGGTTGTGGGTTCGATTCCTGGTTAGGGAACATACCTTGTTGTGGGTTTGATCCCTTGTCGGGGCCCGTGTGGGAGACAACCAATGGATGTTCCTCTCTCACATCGATGTTTCTCTCTCTCTCCCCCCACTTCCTCTCTCTCTAAAAATCAATAAACATATCTTCAGGTGAGAAAAAAAAAAAAGAATATATCTTGGAGCCCGGCTCACACTAGCATGTACGAAGCTGCCTGATGCTCGTTTCCACGGTGTCCGTAGTGTGGGTGTGTGGTAATTTCTGGTGCAGTGGCTTATTGCTGGGCAGTTATGTTGTTTCCATCTCTGCTATTTATTGTAAGCGGGGCTGTAGAGAATGACATGGTCCGTCTATTATTTCCTTCATTTGTGTCACTCACAGAACTCCTTGCAGTGGAATTGCTGGCCAAAGTAACTTGATGGATATGGCCCAGTTGTCCTCCCTGGGGGTTGTATCCATGACTTTTTCCCAGTGATGTCTGAGGCCTGGTTCCTTGCTCTTTCCCAATACGGAGCCTTCATGTGCTTCTGGATCTTTGCCCAAATGTTTATTGAACCTCAACTGTGTACTAACCATTCCACCCGCCCCAGCTTCTCCCTGGCCTCCAGCTTCCTTCCCAGTCACCAGCTGTCAGTCTCCTCCAAACCCCCTCCCCCACCCCCTGCACCAGGCAGTCAGAAGAGGCCTGTTAAATTGCACATCTGCTCCTCTCCCCTGCTCAGAACCCTCCCTTGGGTTTGATCCCTTGTCTGTCTTCAGGTTAGATCAGGGTATTTGTTTTGGAGGGAATACCACAGCTCGGTGGCTGTCTCGGTGTCTCCCATCAAAGGACATGGGGTGGCAGTTTGTCCCAATTCAGTGATGCTGGACCGGATTCTGTGGTTAAGGTGATGCGTGAGTCTGCTCAGGCGGCCGTAACAAAATGCCACCGGCTGGGTGGCTTGAACAACAGAAACTTACTTCTCACGGTTCTGGAGGCTGCAAGTCGAAGACTGAGGTGCTGGTGGGTTGGTTTCCTCTGAGGCCTCTCTCCCTGGCTGGCAGACAGCCCCTCTCACTGTGTCCTCAAATGGTCTTTCCCCTGGGTCACACTCGTCTGGTGTCTCTGTGTGTTCAAATGGCCTCTTTTATTATTATTATTATTATTAAATTCTCACCTGAGGATACATTTTTATTGATTTTAGAGAGGAAGGGGGAGGGAGAGGGAAGGAAAGAGGAGGAACGTTGATGTGAGAGAGAAATATCGATCAGTTGCCTCCTGCACGCACCCCGGCCTTAGTACGTGCCCTGACTGCAAACTGAGCCCGCCACCTTTTGGTGTACAGGGTGCTGCTCCAACCAACTGAGCCACCTGCCACGCAAATGACCTCTTCTTATAGGAGACCAGGCAAATTGGAGCAGGGCCTACCCTCAGGGCTCTTTAACTTAGCTCTTTAAACACTGTATCTCCAAATGCAGTCACATTCCGAGGAAGTGGGGGTGGGGATTGAAACATGAATTCAGGGGGACACAACGCAGCCCACCACAGGTGGCGACTGCCAGGTCCCTCCTTTGTAACGGGGCAGCTCTCCCTTTGTAGTGATACATTACCTGTGGGATGCTACTTGCAGGCTGCTCCCCTGCTTTTTATTTCTAAGTCTTTGCAGGCAATTATTTGGGCTCGGTGTTGGTTTTGATCTCAGAAAGTTAGAACAGTAAATGCCCAGCAATAGGGGATGACCTCTTTCTGAGTCTGGATTTGGGATTTTTCTTATCCCCATTTTTCAGAAGAGGAAACTGAGTCTCAGAGATGGTCAGTTACTTGTTCAGGGGCACACAGCACTTTTACTCTAAGAATTACTGGCATGTGCACAGTGCTCCTGTGTGCCAGGTATTTAATAATACCCATCTGACGGGTAAGGACAGTAAGGCCAGAGAGGTCTGGCGTGCAGTCGGCCTGTTTGGTACCAGGTCTGACTCACTCCAAGGCCTCACGCCTTATCCACAATCTTGCGTGACATCTCAAAGATGAACAGCTTTCAGCCCTGCGGCCTTCCTGAATCCTGAGACCAACCCTGATCTCTTCAGAATCTCCTAACTTTGTAGCAGGAAGCTGGTTAAGAATGGTTTTAATCCTATCTGACTCAATGAAATGTATTAATAACATTACTTACCTCTACTCATAACCATGACTAGAATCCATAATGCCCTAACGTTAGAAAGAAGGAGAAATAAAAGGAAACGAGTAGAGCATATGTCAGCACATTTTATTTCAGTATTAAATTCTCGGCCACAGTCCCAGGGAAGCATAATGAAGGTGGCAGTTGCTTTTGACCTCATTAATGCAGTGGCATCGTGGACTCAGTGACTTAAAAAAATTCAGTGTATTTGAAAATTAAGGGAAAAATACAGTACTAGGTTCTGGGCTCTGATGATTTTTAAAAATATATATATTTTTTATTGATTTCAGAGAGGAAGGGAGAGGGAGATAGAAACATCAGGGATGAGAGAGAGTCATTGATCAGCTGCCTCCTGCACGCCCCCTGCTGGGAATAGAGCCTGCAACCTGGGAATATGCCCTTGGCCGGATTCAAACCTGAGACCCTTCAGTCCACAGGCTGATGCTCCATCCACTGAGCCAAACCGGCTAGGGCTGGGCTCTGGTGATTTTAAACAGGTTTTTCACTGACACGAAAGGGTGGTGGGAGGTTCAGAAGTCTTGCAGGACTTGTGTGGGATGCCCTTGGTTTGTAGGCCGTGTAGCATCTCCGGGCCTGTCTACTGCCTGCTGAGGGTGCCCATCAGTGTCACCAAAATCACCCCAATGTCTCGAATGTCCGCTAGAGGGCAGTATTACCCCACTGAACCTCGCCGGTTTATTATGTGTGTTTTTTTTAAATGTTTTTTTTCTTGATTTCAGCGAGGAAGGGAGAGGGAGAGAGAGATAGAAACATCAATGATGGCCCCAGCTCATTCGGCTCAGTGGAGAGTCAGCCTGCAGACTGAAGGGTCCTGGGTTCAATTCCAGTCAAGGGCACATGCCCAGGTTGTGGGCTCGATCCCCAGGAGAGGGCGTTCAGGAGGCAGCCAATCACTGATTGTCTCACCATTGGTGTTTCTATCTCTCCCTCCCTCTCGGAAATCAATAAAAACATATTTTTAAATAAATTAAAAAGAGAAACATCAATGATGAGAACAATATCACTAATTGGCTACCTCTGGCACACACACACACACACACCCCCCTCCCCACACTGGGGATCAAGCCCTCACCTCCTGGTTCATAGGTTGACACAACCACTGAGGAAGTCAGCTGGGCAGTTTTATTGTATTTTACAGGCTCCCGCTTTAGTAGTTCAGAGCAGGGCCTAGCTGCTAGCAAGTAACTTAACAAAGCTTCATCGGTCTGGGCCCATGGTTTAAAGGGTTGTTTTTTTTGTTTTTATATGGTGTTTTTTTTTTTTAATGTATTTTTTTAGGGAGAGGGAGAGAGAGAAAGAGAAAGAATCGATGAGAAACATCAGTTGGTTGCCTCCTGCACGCCCCTAAGTAGGGACTGAGCATGCAACCCGGGCACGTGCCCTGACCGGGAGTCAAATGGTTGATGCCTTGGTGAGCAGGAGGGAGCTCAGCCAACTGAGCCACACCACCAGGGCTAAACGAGTTGCTTTTTATCCACTGCTGCCTTTGGCTGCTGAGCAGAAATTCCGCCCATTTGCCAAAACTTCCTTTTTTAAAAAGAGAAGCTGGCCCAGCTGGTGTGGCTCAGTGGTTGAGCATCGACTCATGAACTAGGAGGACACTGGTTCCATTCCCAGTCAGGACACATGCCCAGGTTGCGGGTTCGATCCCCAGCATGGGACGTGTAAGAGGCAGAGGATCAACGATTCTCTCTCATTATTGATGTTTCTGTCTCTCTCCCTTCCTCTCTGAAATCAATAAAAAATACATATATATTTTTAAAATATGTTTTTATTGATTTTAGAGAGAAAGGAAGGGAGAGGGAGAGATAGAAACATCAACATCCATCAGCTGCCTCCTGCACACCTCCTGCTAGGGATCGGTCGGGCATGTGCCCTGACCAGGAATCGAATCTTGACCTCCTGGTTCACAGGTCGACGCTCAATCACTGAGCCACACTGGCTGGGAAATAAAAAATATATATATTTAAAAAAACCCGAGACTCTGGAAATCTGGAATGACATGATGTCTCATTGTTTTTCAATGTAGGCTCCAAATTTTCCCAACTTTTTATCTTAAAAAATGTTTTAAATCTTTAAAAAAAATTTTAACAAGGTTTTATTGAGGTATAATTGATGTACAAAAAGTTGCACTCATTTAATGTATACAATTGATGAGTTTTGAGGTAAATTTAATCTACAGAAAAATTAAAAGAACAGGAGCCTGTGTACTCTTCACCCATACGCACCAGCTGGCCTTTGCTACATTTGCTGTACTGGTTGCTCGCTCTCTACACACACACATACACACACACACACACACACACTCTCACACGAACACACTCACACATACTCACACACACACACATACACTCTCACACACACACACTCACACACACATATACACACACTCACACACACACTCACACACACTCACACACACACACACTCACACACATACACACTCACACACACACACATATACACACACTCACACACACACTCTCACACACACTCTCACACCAACACACTCACACACACTCACACACACACATACACACACTCACACACTCACACACATACACACATACACACTCACACACACACTCACATGCACATATACACACACTCACACACACACTCACACACACTCACACACACACACACACACTCTCACACACACTCACACACACTCACACACACACTCACACACTCACACACATACACACATACACACTCACACACACACACTCACATGCACATATACACACACTCACACACACACACACACACACACACACACACACACACACACACACACACTCACACACACACATACACACACTCACACACTCACACACATACACACATACACACTCACACACACACTCACACACACATATACACACACTCACACACACTCTCACACACACTCACACACACACACACACACACACACACACACACTTTGTTTTTCTTTTGCTGAACTATTTGCAAATGAGTTGTAGTGGTCATGTTAACGTCACACTTCAGCTTTCCAAGTGCATCTCCTAAGAATAAGCTCCTACACAGCTACCGCACGGGCACTACCGTAGGAAAATAAACAGTGCTCCATAACACCATCTCATGGGGTCCATACTTGAATTGCCCAGTTGTCCCCAAAATGCGTTATGGTTGTTTCTTTCCCCTCAATCCACGATCCAAGCAGGGATCACATGTTGTGTTTGGTGGTTGTGTCTCTTTAGTCTCTCTCCTTTTTATTTTATTTTTTTAAATATATTTTTATTGATTTCAGAGAGGAAGGGAGAGGGAGAGAGAGATAGAAATGTCAACGATGAGAGAGAATATTGATCAGCTGCCTCCTGCACGCCCACTGCTGGGAATCGAGCCCATGACCCGGGCATGTACCCGGACTGGGAATTGAACCATGACTTCCTGGTTCATAGGTCGATGCTCAACCACTGAGCCACATCGGATGGGCTAGTCTCTCTGCTTTTTAAAAACTTGAGTTATATTTTAAGTTGCATTTTATCTTAAAATGTTAATTTAATAATTACAATTTTAAATGTAATTTTAATATCAAATTAACAATTAACTTAGTCAAATTAACCTTGAATATGAAGTTAACATTACATTTAATATAATAAACTGATATGTTATCATATTTTATCTTCACATATTTGTTAAGATCAACTCTTAAGTATAGAGCTTGATACATTTTTATTTATTTATCTTTATTGTTGAGAGTATTATAGATGTCCCCCATTTTTCCTCCATTGCCCCTTCCACCAGTTCCTGTCCCACCCCAGGCATTCACCATGCTATTGTCTCTATCCATAGGCCATGCATATATGCATATAAATTATGTGGTTAATCTCTTCCTGCCCCTCCCCTTCCCCTTGAGATCCAGCAGTCTGTGCCATGATTCCACGCCTCTAAACCTGTTTATTAGTTACTTATGTACACACTATGGAACTACCAGCCAGGTCAAAATACGTGTTTATTTTCCTTTCATCAAAATATGACACCCATCTTTTTATTGTTGTTAATCCTCACCTGAGGATATTTTTTCCATTGATTTTTTTATTTATTATTTTTTAAAATATATTTTATTGATTTTTTTATAGAGAGGAAGGGAGAGAGAGAGAGAGAGTTAGAAACATCGATGAGAGAGAAACATCGATGAGAGAGAAACATCGATCAGCTGCCTCCTACACACCTCCCACTGGGGATGTGCCCGCAACCAAGGTACATGCCCTTGACCAGAATCGAACCTTTTAGTCTGCAGGCCGACGCTCTATCCACTGAGCCAAACCAGTCAGGGCTCCATTAATTATTTAGAGACAGTGGAATGGAGGGAGGGAGAGAGAGAGGGAGGGAGAGAGAGAGACATTGATTACTTGCCTCCCACACATGCTCTGAAGTGGAACCTGCACCCCAGGTTTCTGTCCTTGACCAGAAATCGAACCACAACCCTTCAGTGTGTGGGCCGACACTCTAACCACTGAGCAATACCAGCTAGGACGACACCCATCTTTTTATTAACTTTCATGACACTGATATTTTTGATCTGGTGACCTGCAGTTTGGGTTAGATTCAGGTGATGCACTTCGGAAGGGCTGTCACAGCCGTGACGCTGTGTCCTTCCCGGCGTTGGGCGTGCCTGGGTCACTGGGCCCGGTATCGGTGATGATGACCTTGCTCACCCGGTTAAGGTGGTGGACACCGTAAAGGTGCCTTTCTCTCCTGTCACGGGGATGTTATCTGTGGGCTGTACTTAGAGGCCTGGGAGGCACCCAATGTTTAAAAGCCTGAGTGGCCAGAGGAAGCCCATCTGGGGGCAGCTAACGTGTTACAAGGCCCTCAGGGCAGCAGCTGGAAGTCGCAGGGTTAGGATCTTGGGGGGCCTTAAGCAAACACCCCACCCGTCCATCACTCTAGGGGGAGGGTTGGGGGTGGGGACCTGCCCAGAGAGTCCCCAGGGAGTTTGGATAGATGCGGGTATCGACAATGGAACCCCCAAAAGTGCACCTGTCTTCCTGCAGCTCCGGGACTGCGGAGGGCTGCGGGAGGTGGAGGTGACCGCATGCCTGGTGTGGAAGGACTGGCCTCACCGCGTGCACCCCCACAGCCTCGTAGGGAAAGACTGCACCGACGGCGTCTGCAGGGTGCGGCTCCGGCCTCACGTCAGCCCCCGGCACAGGTACCCAACCCCGACCCCAGACCCTCCGCTCTTGGTCATGGAGAGTCTGAGGGGCTAAGAATCACCCAGGGCAAGGCCCAGCTCAGCCAGACTCTCCCGATGGCATTTCCCAGACGAGCAGTGGGTGGGCGGCCTGTGGAGGTGGAGGGATCCCCTCAGGCCTGGAGCCCTGAGCCCCACACACGTTCACGTCGTTCTATAGGGTGTCCCAAAATTCATGCAAGATTTGCAATTGGGTTGAATTGCAAATCTTGCGTGAATTTTGGGACACCCTATATTTATCTCCATATTGTAGAGGAGGAAACTGAGGCTCTGAGAGGTTGCAGGCTACAGAGAGCCAATGGCAGAGCTGGGATCTGATCCAAGACCCGACTTATCTGCAAGGCCCGTTCTTTTACTTTATAATTTATATGTTTTTAATAAATAAAAAATGAAAAGGTTCAGAAAGAGTGTGGAGTGAAAAATGAATTTCCTTCCTCCTTTGGTCTTCCAGATCCTAGTGTCCCTTCCTGGAGGCAATTAAAAATATGCTCTGCATAGATATATCTTTTCTCTCCTTATAAATAATAGCAGACACTCGAACCTCATTTTTGTGTTCCAGTACATCTTGGAGATGGTGCCTTTCAGAACAGTTGGAGCTGCCCTATCCTTTTTACTGGCTGCATAATATTCCAACGTGTGGATGCACATAGTGACTTGATATCAATATATATTATTGATATCAGAGAGGAAGGGAGAGGGAGAAAGAAACATCAGTGATGAGAGAGAATCATTGATCGGCTGCCTCCTGCACGCCCCCCAGCTGGGGATAGAGCCCACAACCTAAGCATGTGCCCTGACCGGGAATCGAACTGTGACCTCTTGGTTCATAGGCTGACGCTCAACCGATGAGCCACACCAGCCTAGCAACTCCTCTATTAATGGGCACCAAAGCTGGTTTCAGTCCCTTGTGCTTCTATGATAAACTGAGTCGCAGTGAATTGCTTTATGTATAGATCATTTCTTCTCTGGGATAAATTCCTAGAAATGAAATTGCCGGCTCCAAGTAGGTACCTGTATACTCTTAGTGATCTATACATTTAGTAGGAGCAGGGATTTTTGTTTCTCTTGTTCCCTGCTATATCCCCCGGCACCTAGCACTTGCCTGGCACACAGTAGGTGCTCAGAAGATATTTGTGGAATGAATGAATATGGCCAGATCGTCCTCCAGTGTAAATTGCTGGAGCATTTCCAGCCTCACAGCAGCGGGCGAGAGTGGCTGACTCCCCACCACCTCACCCGCAGGGGGTGCTAGCACATGCTTTGATCTTTGCTGTCTGGATGCGTTTGTGAAAATTGGCATTGCGTTGGTGTTTCATTTGAGTTTTCTTATCAGTGAGGTTGGCCAGTGTTGACACCCTGGAGGGTTTGAACCCCGGACCCCTTCAAAGCTGGGACCCCTGGGCCGAGGGCAGGTAGCATCTGCTGGAGTCCTCCTGGGGGTTAGAGCTACCCCTGCCCCCTGGTGATGACCTCCCTTCCACCTGCCCCCCACGCAGCTTTAACAACCTGGGCATCCAGTGTGTGAGGAAGAAGGAGATCGAGGCTGCTATAGAGCGGAAAATCCAGCTGGGCATCGACCCGTATAACGGTGAGCCCAGACCCCAACCCCTGTGCCCCCTCCCCTCCCCTTGCCTTCTCTGGGCCCCACCATCGCCTCCAGCCCTCCCCTTTCCCCCACCCTCAGCTTTCCCACGCCTCTCTCGCAGCTGGGTCCCTGAAGAACCATCAGGAGGTGGACATGAACGTCGTGAGGATCTGCTTCCAGGCCTCTTACAGGGACCAGCAGGGACAGATGTGCCAGATGGAGCCCGTGCTGTCCGAGCCTGTCTACGACAAGAGTGAGTCGAGGGTGCTGTGTCCATAGGACTGTGTTTGGCTGCAGGTACCAAAAAGCCCCACATACAAGGCACAGACCAACAGGGAGTTCGTCCTTCCTTCCTTCCTTCCTTCCTTCCTTCCTTCCTTCCTTCCTTCCTTCCTTCCTCCTTCTTTCTTTCTTCCTTTTTTTCATTAATCTTCACTGAGGATATTTTTTTGAGAGAGTGGAAGGTCGGGGGAGAGACAGAGAGAGACACATGGATTGGTTGCCTCCTGCACAGGCCCCACACAGTGCTGGGGATAGAGCCTGCAACTGAGGTACGTGCCCTTGACCGGAATCCAACCCAAGACCCTTCAGTCCTCAGGCTGCCACGCTAACCACCGAGGAAAACTGGCTGGGTAGGCGTTCTTTATGTGTGTATGTCGCAGTGTTGAAGCCTGGTCCTGTGGATTCAGCTGCTCAGCATATCGGGGAACCGGTTCAGCAGCTCTGTGATTCTCTTTGCTTTCCCCTCGTGGTCATGAGCTGGCTGCTGCAGCTCCAGGCACCATATCTGTATTCGAGGCGTGATGGGCAGTGTCACCCTGTATGGCGAGCGAGCTGTCCACTGACAGTGCCAGGGGTCAGCGTTTCCTATGTGGCCTGTGGAAGCGGGACCTTCGAGTGTTGGAGAGCGTATGGCCTGTACACCTGTACTAGGCTACCCTAGGGAAGAGGCAGCATGAGTAATACTGTTTCTGTCTTTGATAGAGAAAATAATATATTCCCCAGAAACCCCCTGGTAGATTGCCCCCCCCTTTTTAAAAAAAATGTTTTTATTGATTTTTAGAGAGAGGAGAGGGATAGAGAGATAGAAACATCGATGAAAGAGAAACATCATCATAGGCTGCCTCCGGCACTCCCCCTACCTGGAGATCAACCTGCAACCTGGGCATCGAACCAGTGACCACTTGGTTCATGGGTCAATGCTCAACCACTGAGCCACATCAGCCGGGTTTCCCCCTCCCCTTTTTTAATTGACTTCATTGAGATGACATTGGTTAATAAAAATTACATAGTTTCAGGCATACAGTTCTATAATACATCATCTGTATGTTGTGTTGTGTGTGCACCACCCAAGTTCGACTTCTGCTTATGTCCCATTGGCCAGGCTTGGTCCTATGGTTGCAAGGGAGTCTGGGAAAGAAAGTATTTAGGTTTTCATCCTCAACAGAGGGGTACAGGCATGGCAGAAGGGGTTGGGAATGGCTGCTAGGTTTTAGCCAGCTTTCGGTGACTGCCGTAAGCATTAAAATGGGGAAGGCTATTACTTCAATCAGGGCTTTTATGGATGCAAGTGATAGAATCCAAACTCAAATGGGCAGAAAGAGAAAAAAAAAATGAATTTGTTCCATTAACTAAAAAAAATCTAGAGGAAGCACAGTGCTTCAGGTCTTCCTCAGAGATGTCATTAGGGTCTGCGTCCTCTCTAGCTATGCTTCCTCCATGTTAGAGTCACTCTTGGCAATGCCCTCCCACCTGGGAGCAAGATAATTGTGTGCAGCCCTAGTCTTATATCCAACCAGTTTGGCACCTCTCCCGGTCTCCTAATAGTTTTGCTCAAAGTCTCAGGGCTGTCTCTCATTGGCCTGAGTTTGGTCATGTGTCCTCTCTGACCAATCAGCTGCGGCCAGGAGGAAGTGATGTTCTGATTGGCCAGGTCTGGGGCACATGCTCACTGCTGAGCTAGGGAGTGGACTCAGCCTTACCCAACCCCCATGACTGAGATGTGGGGTGGTCCCTCCATAGAAAGTTGGGGGGCAGTTAGCAGAAGAAGGGCCAGGACTGGTAGAGGTAAAACAACAGGTGTCCACTACCGGTTTCAGGACATTAACCCTCATCTAAGAATTGGCTCTGATGCCTGACCCTGCCAACTCCCCCTGAATTCGAGGGTCTCTCCTTTAGCCAGACACTCAGCGGGCCTCAGCATGGAGGACTTGTGATTGTCCATTAACCCCGCTTGTCTGAGCGGCTTCTTTCTCCACCCCGACCATGCGTTCCAGGAGGGACAGGTGCCCTGGCTTCTCTATCCCCACC
This sequence comes from Myotis pilosus, assembly GCA_036010255.1. NCBI lineage: Eukaryota > Metazoa > Chordata > Mammalia > Chiroptera > Vespertilionidae > Myotis > Myotis pilosus. The sequence continues at coordinate 1,988,192 of JASKON010000029.1, forward strand.
TCTCCCTGGCCCAAGGTGGGCACCCACAGGGTACCTGGTAAGGATGTGATGACTGAATTCCCGTTTTTTCTCATGTCCCTCTTCCTCATGCTCCTTCCCAGAGTCCACAAACACATCCGAGCTGCGGATCTGCCGGATCAACAAGGAGAGCGGGCCGTGCACAGGTGGCGAGGAGCTCTACCTGTTGTGTGACAAGGTGCAGAAAGGTGAGGGGCCTGGGGCAGCCGGTCCCGGGGGTCTGGCGGCTTGTGGGGTAGCCCAGGAGGAGCTGGAGCACTGGCTGTGGGGTGGAAGGATCCAGAACTCTGGTTTTGGAGTCAGACACAGCTGATTGTTCATTCACTTACTCATTCACTCACTCATTCACGTACAGAGGAGGGCCATGCAGGCCTCCCACCCCGAGCTCACGTCTGGGAGGCTGCTACAAAAATCGTGGAGTTGCACAAATAAATGCTTTATGATGGTTGTGATAAGGGCTACGGTGGAAGAAAACGGGACAACAGGGAGGGGAGCATCTCTCCATGTCACTCATGTCTGTTCAAATGTCCCTTCTTCAAAAAAAAACCAACAACAAACAAACAAAAAACAAATGTCCCTTCTTCAAATAGGGTTTCTCCCAAAACCCTCCACTCTGTTCCTGTCTGTCTCTCTGTCGCTGTGTCTCTCTGTGTCCCTCTGCCTGTTTCCCTTTTACTCCTTTTCTCTCTCTGATTCTCTGTCTCATCTCTTGCTGTATCTGTCCCTCTGTCTTTGTTTCCCTCACACATACACATCCTGTCCCTTCTCTGTCAGTGGAGACCCCTGACTCACACACTCCTAAAAAAAAAAAAAAAAGCCTGGCTGGTTTAGCTCAGTGGATAGAGCGTTGGCCTTCGTGCTGAAGGGTCCTGGGTTCAATTCCAGTCAAGGGCACATGCCTGGGTTGCGGACTCGATCCTCAGTAGGGGGCGTGCCCGAGGCAGCCCATCAATGATTCTTACCATTGATGTTTCTCTCTCTCTCTCCCTCTCCCTTCCTCTCTGAAATAAATAAAAATATATTAAATAAAATAAAATTTAAAAACCTCCACCCGGGACTGCCTGTCTGCAAGACAGCAGGAGGGAGCCTTCCCTTTTATTGTATATATAGGGTGTCCCCCCCCCAAATGTATATACACACTTTGAATAATTATAAAGGCAGTGCTTATTGAAATACATTTCACTTTCAAGACTGAGCAGCTCTCAGCTGTTAACGGGTAAATACGTTTTGGAGGGACACCCTGCATCTCTTCTGCATCCTTTGCATTTCTGTCATGTGACCCTATTAGAAACAACATCACCACCAACAGGCACAAAGCAGAGCGGAGACACCTTGCTCTGTGGTAAGGGCTTTGCACGCATCACTCATTAGATCACCTGGTCGCCTGATAATCTATGAGGTAGAGCCTATTATTATACTTTCCATTTGCTGATGAGGAAACTGAGCACAGAAAGGTGAAGCACCTGGCTGAAGGTCACACAGCTAGGCAGGTAGCCACAGGATTTGAATCCAGGCACACAGCTGTGCATCGTTTCCTCTGGGAGGAAAATAATAGCGTTGAAAACAATTCAGGGAGATGTGAAGAGGCAGTCTTTGGAGAAAAACGATACTGAGAAAGGGGATGGAGAAGAATGGCTGGAGGGGGGGTGGGGCACAATGTTACTAGGGGCGCCATGAAGGGTCTGTGTGGCCGCGTGGGGAAGAGTGTCCCAGCACAAGAAACAGCAACTGCCATGGCCCTGAGGCAGAAGCAGGTGTGATTGTTGGAAGAACAGGGAGGCCGGTGGGGTAAGAGGCAGCAAGAGGGGAGGAGAGTGGGAGAGCCTGCCACAGCCACAAGGACCCCCCATCCTTTCTCAGGTTGTGGGATTATATAGTTAATGTCTGTCTTCCCCACTCAGTCAAGCGGGCAGGACCTGGCACTGTCTTAGTGAGCAACCGTGTCCCCAGAACCACCCAGTCCAGGGCCAAGCACACAGGAGGTTACCAGGAAAAAACTTGTTTTGCTTTTTTTTTTTTAGCTACAAGGTTCACTTAAAAATTTTTTTTAAAAATATATTTTATTGATTTTTTACAGAGAGGAAGGGAGGGGGATAGAGAGTTAGAAACATTGATGAGAGAGAAACACCGATCAGCTGACTCCTGCACACCCCCCACTGCGGATGTGCCTGCAACCAAGGTACATGCCCTTGACCGGAATCGAACCTGGGACCCTTGAGTCCGCAGGCTGATGCTCTATCCACTGAGCCAAACCAGTTAGGGCCACTTAAAAATTTTTAAAGCATTTTAAATATACAGTTCAGTGGCATTTCATATATTCACAAGGTTGTGCCACCACCACTATCTAGTTCCAGAACAATTTCATACCTCAGAAGGAAACCCTATCCACATTCTAGACACACACACACATACACACACACACACACACACGCACGCACACGCACACGGGCACACACACACACACCAAAAAAAAAAGGAAGAAAGAACCCCATACCCATTAGCAGTCACTCCCTATTTCCTCCTCCTCCAGCCCCTGGCAACCACGAAGAATCTGTTTCTCTCTATGGATTTGCCTATTCACATACGTGGAATTCTATAACACGTGACCTTGTATGTGTGGCTTCCTTCACTTGGCATAATGTTTTCAAGGTTTATCCCTGTTGTGATGCGTCTGTGCTTCATTTCTTCTTATGGTGGAACGATATTGCATTGTGTGGATCTACCACATTTATTTACCCATTCATCTGTGGATGGGCATTTGGGCCATTTCCACCTTTTGGCCATTCTGAATAGTGCTGCCGCGAATATTCATGTACAGGTTTTTGTATGAACACCTGTCTTCCGTTCTTTGGATATAGACCCAGCAGTGGGAGAGTCATATGAAGTTTTGAATGAATGAGCAGATGGTTATTGGATGGCTCCTCTGTGTTGGCCCCTGTGCTGGGCAGTGCTGGACACAGCGATGGCAGAGACAGGCCCAGGCCCGGTCCCCACAGGGCTCTCCGTTCAGTGGGGAGGAGGGAAAGAAATGCAAATGACCAATGTGCGTGATGCTGAGAGGGAAGGCGACAAAGTGCTGAGGCGGAACAACAAGACCAGACATGGTCTAGGCATCTGGGAAGGCTTCCCAGAGGAGGTGACATTTGAGCTGAGGTCTGAGGAAGGCCAAGGGGATGGTTAGCGGCCTGGCAGCTGGGACGAGGACAGGGAAACATTCCAGGTATGGCTGAATCATTAGAGGCAGGTCTGAGTCCTGTTCCATCATTTGTTCACTGGCCCATCTCGGGCAGGTGCCTCCCCCACCTGCGCCTCCACGTCCTCATCCCTAAAATGAGTCACTGGGAGGACGATGAGGGATCCCAACTGCCCAGCCGGTGCACTGTAAAGAGTTAGCAATTACTGAGGATTTTCTCTGTCCCCGGCCTGGAGTTAGTCCTTTGCACAATGCTAATAGGATCACTCATACTTAACATGGACCGAGCACTTATTAGATCCTAAACCTTCATCTAAGCCCCTTACATTGGGTGGTTTGTTTAATTGTCTTAGAACCCTAGGAGGTAGGTGCTATGATTTTTCCTCTGTTAGGGAGGAAGCTAGTCCTAGAGATATCCGACAGCCTCCCCGGCCACAGACAGCGCTGGTGGGGAAGAGCTCTACCCGCCTGGTTCCCACCTTGGCGCTACCACGTGCTGGCTGCGTGTCCTGGGACAAGTGACTTTACCTCTCTGTGCCGTTGCTTCCTCCTCTATGCAATGGGCTCCCTTCTTCATAGGGCTTCTGTGAGTTACAGGCCATTTGTGGCCTCAACAAATTGATCTCTCTCTCTCCCTTTATTTCTCTCTAAAAGTCAATAAACAAAAATTAATATTTTTTAAGTGGGGTGGTGTAAAAAATAATGAACATAGCAGATCTGAAACCTTTATCCTTTGAAAGGCCTGCTTACAAGGTTGGCCCGTGGCTGGCTTCTGGGAACTTGTATTTTGCGAGTGTCCTCCCCATCCCCTGAGTGGGAAGATGGCTCACTGTGCCTGCCCTGTTTGTGTGAGCAGCATGGTTTGTGTGGAACACCTGCTGTCCTTCGGGGAGTCTGGGATTTTGGTATGTGCCAGGCACAGGGTGGGTAGGTGACCACCCCCAATAAAACCCTGGGCTCTGAGTCTCTAAGGAGCTTCCCTGACAGACAGCATTTCTCAGTGTGTGTGCTCACATCTTGTTCCTGGGGGATTGCCATGTCCTGTGTGACTCCACCGGGAGAGGACTCTGGGAAGCTTCAGCCCGGTTTCCTCTGGACTTGCTCCAGGCACCGTTTCCCTTCCCGAGGGCGCCTGTATCTTTTTGCTGTGATACATCATAGCATATAGTCTGAGTCCTGTGAGTCCCCGTCGTGAATCGCTGAATCTGATGGTGGTCTTGGGAACCCCTGACCCAGTGGGAATATAATTCTAGCTGCCTTTGGGGTTGTTAAAAGGATTAAATGAGATAATCCTATATAATAAAGAGGTAATATGCAAATTAACCCTCACACCCTCACAAGATGGCTGCCTATGACCAGGCCTGCAGAGGGGTTAGTGAGGGAAAACCAAACGACTGAACAGCAGGCTGCGTGGGGTGACCAGGCCAGTGGGGGGACCATGAGGGGTGACCAGGCCGGCGGGGGGGGGCAGTTGGGGGCAACCAGGCCAGCAGAGGGGGCAGTTGGGAGTGATTAGGCTGGCAGGGGGGGCAGTGAGGGGTGACCAGGCTGGTGGGGGGGTGCAGTTAGGAGCGACCAGGCCGGCAGGGAGGGGGCAGTTGGGGGCGACTTGCCCAGCAGGGGGGTCAGTTAGGGGTGATCAGGCCGGCATGCAGAGGCAGTGAGGGGTGATCAGGCTGGTGGGGGGGGCAGTTAGGGGTGACCAGGCAGGCAGGCAGGTGAGCGATTAGGAGCCAGTGGTCCAGGATTGTGAGAGGGATGTCTGACTGCTGGTTTAGGCCCGATCCCAGGATTGGCAGTCGGACATCTCCCGAGGGGTCCCAGATTAGAGAGGGTGCAGGCTGCGCTGAGGGGACCCCGTTTTCCCCACACACACACACACACGAATTTCGTGCACCGGGCCTCTAGTATATAATAACTGGTAGTGACTGTCGGTGTGTCACACTGTAGGTGCTCAATGGAAGGTCAGTTACAATAATGATTAGTTTTGTTCTTAGGAACATTAATATTGATTTGGGGGAGACGGAGTGAGTTGGGGGCCCAGTGGGCCAGGGTCCTTGCTCAGCTGATGCCCTTACTCCCCACAGAGGATATATCGGTGGTGTTCAGCAGTGCCTCCTGGGAAGGCCGGGCCGACTTCTCCCAGGCCGACGTGCACCGCCAGATTGCCATCGTGTTCAAGACACCGCCCTACGAGGACCTGGAGATCGTCGAACCCGTGACAGTCAATGTCTTCCTGCAGCGGCTCACCGACGGGGTCTGCAGCGAGCCTCTGCCCTTCACATACCTGCCTCGGGACCACGGTAACCACAGCAACGCAGGGCGACCCCCCCCCCCCCCCCGCCAGAGACCAGGCCTTGGGGAAACTCAGAGGGAAAGGGGAAGAGGCAGAAGGAGAATGCAGGCTCAGAGCTGGACGGACTGTATGACCTTGGCCCCTCAGTATCTCACTCTTCTTCTGTGCAGAATGGAAATAATAATAGTACCCACCTCATGGCATTTGGGGGAGGATTTTTTTAAAAAATATATATATATTTTATTGATTTTTTACAGAGAGGAAGAGAGAGGGATAGAGAGTTAGAAACAACGATGAGAGAGAAACATCCATCAGCTACCTCTTACACACCTCCTACTGGGGATGTGCCTGTAACTGAGGTACATGCCCTTGGCAGGAATCGAACCTGAGACCTTTCAGTCCACAGGCTGATGCTCTATCCACTGAACCAAACCAGCTAGGGCTGGGGGAGGATTTTTAAAAATATATTTTTTATTGATTTCAGAGAGGAAGAGAGAATAAGAGAGATAGAACATCAATGATGATTGAGAATCATTGATTGGCTGCCTCTTGCACGCCCCACACTGGGGATTGAGCCCACAACCCAGGCATGTGCCCTTGACTGTACTCCAACCTGGGACTCTTCAGTCCACAGGCAGATGCTCTATCCACTGAGCCAAACAGGCTAGGATTTGGAGGAGGATTTAATCATTGCTCTCCTCATCACGCTGCTCATGCCTGGCCCTGTGCTGAGGACATAGTGTTGACCAAATAGCCTCATAATTCTCAGACCTACGGAGGGCAGACCCATTCACATACAGTGGGCAGGACTGGGAAGGAATTGCTCAGGGGACTCATTGCCCAGAGTGGGTACCTGACCCAGACTTAGGGGTCAAGAAGGGCTTTCTGGAGGAGGGGACAGCTGAGCTGAAGATGGGAGGATGAATAAGTAGTTCTCTAGGGAAGGGGTGGGAGTTGAGGAAGAGTGTTGCTTTTTTCTTAATCCTCACCCAAGGATAGTTTTCCCATTTTTCTTTTTCTTTTTTTTTTTAGAGCGAGTGGAAGGGAGGGAGGGAGAAAGGGGAGAGAGAAGCATCGATATGAGAGAGACACATCAATAGGTTGCCGTTGGCTAGGCGCTAGGGACCAGGCAGGGGATAGAACTTCCAACCTAGGTACGTGCCCTTGACCGGGAATCAAACCCGAGACCCTTGGGTGCTTGGGCTGACCCTCTAACCACTGAGCAACACTGGCCAGGGTGAGGAAGAGTGTTTTAAGCAGCTAGAACAGCAAGTGCAAAGGCCCTGAGGCAGGATAGTGCCTGGGGTGTTCCAGGAACAACAAAGGCCAGCTTGGTTAGGAGTGGATTTGCGTTGTATTCTGATTAAGATGTGGGCATCTATTTGCATGAGTTGGTCAAGAACTAAAACAGCTCAGCAATTTCCTAAACGGTCTCTAAAATTAATTCTTAATTGTTGTTATTGATGGATTACTCTGTACGTCCCTGATATCTCCTGAACAGACAGCTACGGTGTGGACAAGAAGCGGAAACGGGGGATGCCCGACGTCCTGGGAGAGCTGAACAGTTCTGGTGTGTCTCCTTTGCCCCTTCCCATACCATCTCCAGGTCCCCCCTGTCCTGCCCTGCCCCAGGCTGGGGAGGAGGGGCTGTTGGGTCCAGGGGTCCTCACCTCTGCCTTCCCGCAGACCCCCATGGCATCGAGAGCAAGCGGCGGAGGAAAAAGCCAGCCTTCCTGGACCACTTCCTGCCCAGCCATGGCTCAGGTGGGTCCCAGCTCTGTGCCAGCCCCTCCGCCCTGGGGTGAGCAGAGGGTGAGCTGCAGCCCTGCTTTTCGGGCTTCTTCTGGTTCCCCCAAAGCTCCCACAAGGCCAGTGACACCCCACTTAGCCAGCAACATAAAGTGGGAAGAATAGCCATTCTGGACGCTGCCCGGAGGCTCTGGTCTCCACCGGACCATCTACTTGCTGTGTGATCTTGGCCGCATTGCTGCACCTCTCAGAGCCTCAGCGGCGTGCCTGCCAAGTCTCACCACATACCTCTCTCACTGGCCTTTCAACATTTCATGTCTTTATTTCGCAGACACTGTCTGACAGGCGCCCAAGTGCTTTGTGTGTCTTTTCTCACTCGATCTGCACCATCGCTCCGCAAGGTGGCTGCTGTCATTCTCCCCAGCCCCTGCTTTCCTGGTAAAAAACACTGAAGCTCAGAGACGAGAAGTCTCTTGTCCAAGGTCACACAGTTGGTCCCGGTGGAGCAGGCAGCTGCATCTGAGCATCAGTACAGATCAGTGATGATGGGTGTGAAACGGGGAGCAGGGAGTAGGAGGTGGACAACTGGGGATGGCTGTCAGTGCCAGCCAACCTTAAGGTCACAGCCTGTTCTAGCCCAACCACCCTCTGGCCTCCTCTCCCCCTGCCTTCATCTCAACTCACATGCCAGTCTCCAGTCCTATCTGGTTGCCATCAGAGACCTCCCACCTGCTGACCACTAGCTCTTAGAACACTGTTCCCGACAGCCCGCTGCCCCAGGGCACCCAGCTCCCAGCCAGCCACCAACCACTCAGCCAGCCCCACCTGGTCATCGCAGCCAGACCCACCCTGGGTATTGCCAGTACCATTTGTTGTCCCTCCCGCCCCACTGCAACGGGTAACTAATGCCCAGCCTCTCCGCCCCCTTTTGTCATGAGCATGTTTGTCTTCACAGCAAAACCCAACACAACCGAGGTTTCAATAGGACAGAATTTATTTGTCCTTTCGCATAAACACAGTCCAGAGGTAGGTGGTCCAGGGATGCTTTGGTGGCTGCATGATCACCAGAGTCTCAGGCTCCTGCCTTTTTCAATTCAGTTTCCAAGTCATGGTCCAGATGTCTGCTGCAGCTCCAGGCATCGTGCCCACATTCCAGCCAGCAGAACTCAGGCAGGGCCCATGTCGAGCTGCAAGGGACGCTGGGAAATAAAATCCCAGCAGCCCTGTGTTTCTTTCTGAGATCAGCATAGTCAGACTTTGCTGGTGAAGTGTGTCTTATCTAAAAACAGAGGCTCTCCTAGAACGACACTTGTCATTTTACCTTCCAGTTTGGGGACTGGCAACTTCGCCCCTGGTGTGGATTGAACTTTTTGGATTGTCCTTATATTTGGGGAGGGGTGCGCTTTTGAGCCCATTCTCCTTCCTCATTCGTAGGGAAAACTCCCCAGCATCGCAGTATTGTTTCAGCCCTGGTTCTCCTTGGGATTAGAGGAGGCCACACTGATCACACATTGAGCCTGGGACTGGCCATTGGAGTTAGAACCTGGCCAGAAGTTGACTCTAAAGCCACCACGCTTCCTTCTCTCTCTTCTCATCCCTGCAGGCCCGTTCCTCCCACCGTCCGCCCTGCTGCCCGATTCAGACTTCTTCCCCAGCCCCGTGTCCCTCCCTGGCCTGGAGCCCCCCGGTGGGCCGGATCTCCTGGACGATGGCTTTCCCTATGAAACCACGAACCCTGCACTCTTCACCATGCTGGACATGCTGCCCCCGGCCCCGCCACTTGCCAGCGCTGTCTCAGGCAATGGGGTTGCAGGGGCCACGGTCGGGGAGCCGTCGGGCCCTGAGCCAATGACACTGGACTCATACCAGGCTCCAGTCCCCGGGGACGGGGGCACTGCCAGCCTTGTGGGCAGCAACATGTTCCCCAACCAGTACCGGGAGGCAGGCTTTGGGGGTGGCCTCCTGTCCCCCGGGCCTGAGGCCACGTAACCACCTCAGTGCCAGAGGAGAGGCGCTGGGTGGGGAGGGAGGTGGATGGGGCGGTGGAAACCCAGCCAGGATGGGCAGTACCCCCCACCCCCCCGGACCCCCTTGGTCAGGTCTCCCCACCTCATCCTTCTGAATCGGACATTTTCTGCATCGGTGAGCAGCTCTGCAGCACGGGGTTTCCCCTGAGCCCATTTCACAAATGAGAAAACTGAGTCCAGAGAGGAACGGGACTTTGTTCCCATGCACTTAGTCCCCAGAGTTGGGGACACCTTCTCCTGGATGATTCTGACGAGTGTACATACGGAGGACGGTATTCCAGCCCCCCTTCCCCAGGCAGGTAGGGGATAGGCTGTTGTCTTTCCAATAAAGATGAGTTTTGAGCCTTAGGGGTCTTGTCTCTTTTTTTTTGTTATTATTAGTTCCTCCTCAATCTATTCTTTATTATTATTATTATTATTATTATTATTAAGGTGTTACAAATGTGTCCTCAGCCCCCCATTAACCCCCTCAATCTATTCTTATAATGTTTATCTGCCCATTCGTTTTTATTCTTTTTTGTTTTATGTATTTACTTTTTATTGTTGACACCGTTACAGATGTCCTCAATTTCCCCGCCTCCATCCCCCCGTTACCCCTCCCCCCATCTTCCCCCCACACCCTCCCGCTCCCGCTCCCGCCTTCACCACACGGTTGGGACCTCACGGACCGCCGGCTGGCGACCGCTGCTACAAAGATTCCCTTAAACCAGCGGTCGCCAACCTTTCGGATCGTCGGCGGACCACCGGTTGGCCGCCGTAGCGTCCTAGGCCCGCAGACCCCGCTCCGCCTCTCCCCGCCCTCTCCTCCAGGCCCCGCCCCTGCCGTAGCGGAAGCGCGCCTGCCCCGCCCCGTCCCCTTCCCTTCGCGCGGCCTCCCACTTCCGCTTCCGGTGCGGGCCGCGCGCGAGCGCAGCTGAGGCAGGCGGCGACGAGCCGGTGAGTGCAGGCGACGGGGCCGCCGTCCCGGCGTTTGGGCGGCGTCAGCCCAGCTCCCCCCCTTGCCTCCGCCCCTCCCCGGGCTGCTGTGAACTTCTGCTCGGCCCTGGCCCCGAGGGCCTCACACCCGCACCTCCTCCGGCCTGCCGGGCCTCAGGCCGCGCCGCTGCCTCTGCCGTGGCCGGAACTCCCCGCGGCCGACCCCGCCACGGGCCCGGGTCCCGCCCCCTTGTCAAAGTAAGAAGAAAACAGCCCGAGCCCTCCGGGACTAGATGGGTAAATGGGGTCTTGGAGCCCTTTGCAAATCTTCGGGCTCCGCCCCTGCCCAGGAGCCTTGCCCCTAAACTGAACCCACTCCTTCCCGACTGCCCGCTCCGCCTCTGCTCCCCTCCCCCGTCCCGATTCCCTTAGACCTCAGCCCTGCTGTAAGGAAAGATAGCACGCCCCCAAGTTCCTCCTCCTCCAAGCCTCGTCTTCCATCCGTGCCCTTCACCTGCCCTCGACCCCCACCTCCTTACCAATGTCCTTTTCTTCCACCTGCCTTCATTTTCATCCCCCTACAGCCCATACCCATCGCGGATGGCTTCTGGTGGGAGCCATTTCCGCTCTTCCCTTTCCCTTGAGCTCCCCTCCCAGCTGCTTGGTGTCTGCCTCCGGAGCTTGCTTCATACACTCACTCCTTCCATTCCCAAACCGTTCATTCTCGACTCCAGCTCCGGAGGTGGATGCTCACTCCAGAATCAGCTGGGCGTTTGCAGGGTGTCCAAGCTGCAGGATCAGGGTGGTCAGGGAGACGCCTGAGCATCTGCTACACGGTTCTGCAGCCTCGCTTCCTCTCTCTGAAGCCGGCATGTGGGATGACCTCTGTCACCAACTTGTAGGTGACTTCGACTCTGCCCGCATGTTTTCTGCAGCCCATCTGACCCCTCGCCTCATCCCCCAGGTTAAGGCCTCAGGCTTGGCCTCGCCACCATGTGGCACGAGGCGCGGAAGCATGAGCGGAAGCTGCGAGGCATGATGGTCGATTACAAGAAGAGGGCGGAGCGGCGGAGGGAGTACTATGAAAAGATTGTGAGTACACTGACCTTTAATCCGGGGTGGGAGCTCCCTGCGAGGGTGGGGCCCTGGTCATCCTGGTAAACTTTGGGCTCCGCTTCCTCTTCAGCCATTTCTTCGGCAGAATCAGTGCTAAAACCCCGTGGCATTCTGTGTGTGAGCGCATACCCTGGTGGTTGGTGTGGCCTCAGAGCACAGAGCTGGTGTTAGCAGGGAGAAGGAAGGCCTTTGTGACACGCGGCCCAGTCCAGATATGAGACTGGCCACCTGCGGAATGTTGCTTGTCTTGCTTACTGCTGTATTCGCAGTGTCCGGGGCTCAGCCATTCTTGAGGTAGGCTTGGCATGCCGCAGGTGTGCCATCAACATTCATTAGGTGAACTCTGACCACTTCCCTCTCCTGTTTGATGCGTTAATGCTTCACTTTTTTTTTTAAGTATGTTTTATTGATTTTTTTACAGAGAGAAGGATAGAGAGTTAGAAACATCAATGAGAGAGAAACACTGATCAGCTGCCTCCTGCACGCCCCCCACTGGGGATCCAGCCAGCAACCAAGGTACATGCCCTTGACTGGAATCGAACCTGGGACCCCTCAGTCCGCAGGCAGACGCTCCATCCACTGAGCCAAACCAGTTAGGGCAATGCTGCACTTTGGGAGAGAAAACCAAACACCATTCCATGACCTAAAAGGTCCTTCTGGCCTGTCCTCTGCCCGTCTCTCAGCTTCAGTCTTGGGTAGCTCCAATGTCCTTTTTTGCATCTCTGCTCCCACACATTGTGCCTGTATTGACTCCCCTCACCTATTTAATGCCTACTTGTCATGGAGACTCCAGTTTAAAAAGGCACTTATGTCCTAGGGTTAGTGTTCCAATTGTATGATATTTATATAGACGTTTCTAGCGCTACTGTATCACTGCCCAGCCCCCTCCTTGGTCTCCTGGCCTTTAGTCCTGCTCCATCCATCCACCCTCTTTAGAGGGTTCAGAGAGGTCTTTCTAAAGCACAAAGCTGACCCTGTCCCTCCCTTGCTCAGAACTCCTTTGTGGCTTCCTAGTGCCCTTGAGAGAAAATCCAGGCTCCTCAACACGGCCTTCAAGGCCCTGCTGGTCTGGCTTTTGCCTCCTTCCAGACTCACACCACCTGTTCTGCCTCATTTCTTTGCTCAAGCCATCTGGCCTCCTCACTACCTAGGTGACCATCTCTATCACAAAAGGTGTATAAAGAGTATAGGTTGCCCTAGCTGTTTTGGCTCAGTGGATAGAGCGTTGGCCTGCGGACTGAAGGGTCCTGAGTTCGATTCCAGTCAAGGGCACATGCCTGGGTTGCAGGCTCGATTCCCAGTGTGGGGCGTGCAGGAGGCAGCCAATCAATGATTCTCTGTTATCATTGATGTTTCTATCTCCCTCTCCCTTCCTCTCTGAAATCAATAAAAATGTATTTAAAAAAAGACTATAAGTTTACCTCCCAGAATTATATAGCCCTTTCCGGCCACAGGCCTTTCATGAACTCTTCCTATACCTGATTTACTCCTGCTCGTCTGTCACATCTCAACCTGTAGGGCAGTCTTCCCTCATCCCCTCACTCAGTCAGATGTCCTGATAAGTGCTGTCACAGCTCCTTGTCCTTCCCCTTTGTGGAATTTAACACACACATCCAGCTCTGTAAGATTGGGGACTAGGTGTATTTGGGTCATTTTTGCATCCCAAGCTTGGGTCCAACAAATACGGTTTGAAAGAATAGATGAACTAAAACAATATAACAATAGCAGCATTTACCATTTTAATTGATCCTTCTCGGGCACTAGGCTATGTGAGAAGAGCTTTAGATACATGATTTTTTGAATCCCCAAAGTCACCGGTGAAATAGTCTGTTACCCTAAGAGAGGAGTCTCTGCGTGCTCCTCACTTGCCTTCTGTCACCCACAAATGCACCACCCGGCTGAAGGGAGCGTCCTCTCTGGTGGTGTCAGAACTATAGCGTGACCACAGGGCAGGGGCTGGCATGTGTTGCTGAGTTGAGGCCCCAGCAGTGGCCCAGGAGCATAGGCAGTGCTCAAGAATGATGCCCGGCTGGCGTGGCTCAGTGGTTGAGCATCGACATGAACCAGGAGGTCACGGTTCGATTCCCAGTCGGGGCATATGTCTGGGTTTCAGGCTCGATCCCCAGTGTGGGGCCTGCAGGAGGCAGCCAATCAATGATTCTGTCTCATCATTGATGTTTCAGTCTTTCTCTCCATTTTTCTTCCTCTCTGGAATCAATAAAAATATAAAAAAATATAAAAAAATATTTTTATTGATTTAGACAAGAAGGGAGAAGAAAAAAGAGATAGCCTGGTTGCCTCGTCTACATGTGAAGTGATATAGCATGTAGAATCAGGTTTGGCTGTGAATAATAGAGACCTAAAACATCAGTGGCTTAAACAAAAAAAATTATTTCCTTTTCCACATAGATGCCCCGTGGTACCCAGTTCTGCTCAGGGACCATTTTGTTGTTTAGCTGTACATGACTTCTCTTCCCAGTATTGTGTCAAGGTCTAAGAGGGCTGCTCAAGCTCTGGCCATCATGTATGTCTTCATTCCACCCACCAGGCTAAGACGTATAGACTTTATTCTGGGTGGCCTTGCGCCAGATATATTAGGAGTCCTATTACTGTTGGAGAAGGGGGATGGATTGTTTGCCACTTAATGGTGTGCCACAAATGGGGACAAGAGCAGTTCCCACACAGGGCCGTTGGAGTATTTGGTGTGATTGAGCACATAGACCACGGAGCGTGGGCTTGCTCAGGGCAGCTTGCTCAGTCAGTGCTAGTTCTTGTTGTTACTGAACTTACTATTACCAGGTAGAGCTGGAATTTGCATCCAGGTCGATGGTGTAGACCCGTGGTCGGCAAACTGCGGCTCTTTGGCCCCTTGAGTGTGGCTCTTCCTAAGCCTTAGGAGTACCCTAATTAAGTTAATAACAATGTACCTACCTATATAGTTTAAGTTTAAAAAATTTGGCTCTCAAAAGAAATTTCAATCGTTGTACTGTTGATAATTTGCCTCTGTTGACTAATGAGTTTGCCGACCACTGGTGTAGACAAAAGAGGGCTGGAGTTGGGTCACTCTGAAGGCCTGGGACTGCAGGCTCTCCTTGTTAGTGGGGAGCTCCCTCAGCTTTATTTTCCCCTTGGGACAGTGGTGATGACCAGCCCCTCTCACGAGTTGACTGGGAAAAGCATCAAGAACAAGAACAGTGACTGGGGTGCTTTGTGGTGCAGGCCTGTACAAGCTGTCACTGTCCCCATACATGAACGTGATCAGCATTCCAATCCAAGGCACCAAGCTGTGGACTGTGGCAATGGCTGGGCAGTTGCTGATGGCTGCTTATGAGGGGATGGCTGGCTTGCACAGTCTCTTATCTCATTCCTGTGCTGAGAGAGGCGGCTGTGGGTGAGTTTTGAAGAAGCTGAGGTGTATTGTGGCAGGCCAGAGATGTGTCCTGACAGAGGTGGCTTCTCTGCCTCTGATTTGTCCTTGGTGTATCCTCTCTCTCCCTAGCAGACATTGGTTCTGTTCTTGATCTTGTCCTTGTCAACTCTCTTCTTTAATCAGTGGTTTGCATAAAGGAACAATTCCCTGAAGATATGAAAGGGGGAAACAAACAAATCTTGACTCAGGTGTCTCCTCCAGAAAGTCCCTGGCTGAGTGAGGCATTCCCCCTGGACTCCCCACTCCAGGTCATCACTGTAGCATGGGTCTAGACTTGTGAGCTGTGAGGGCATCACAGGGTCTACACATAGTTGCTTGCTTAACGAATGAATGAATGAATGAATGAATGAATGAAAAACTTCATGAACGAACTCTTCTGATCCCATCTGATCCTGGTGGCAAAATAGTTGAGGGTTAATGGATTTTAGGTATATCTCTATCTCTATATCTATATATCTATGTCTATGTCTATGTCTGTGTCTGTGTCTGTGTCTGTATCTGTATTTTTTATCCTCACCTGAGGATATATATTTTTTTGATTTTTAGAGAGAGAGGAAGTTGGGGAGAAGTTGCCTCCATGCCCTGGCTGGTTTGGCTCAGTGGATAGAGCGTTGGCCTGCAGACTGAAGGGTCCTGGGTTTGATTCCGGTCAATGACCGTGCTCGGGTTGTGGATTTGGTCCCCAGTAGGGGGACGTGCAGGAGGCAGCCGATCAATGATTCTCTCTCATCATTGATGTTTCTGTCTTTCTCTCCCTCTTCTTTCTTCTCTGAAATCAATAAAAATATTTTTTTAAAAATCAGTTGCCTCCTGTATGTGCCCCGACCGGGAATCAAATCCACAACCTGGGTATGTGCCCTGACTGTGAATCAATCCCGCAACCTTTTGGTGTACAGGACGATGTTCCAACTGAGCCACCTGGCCAGGGTGGATTTTAGGTTTAAAGAGATATTTGTGCATCATGTTTATTGCAGTATTATTCACCATAGTCAAGATGTGGAAATAACCTCAATGTCCATCTGCTGATGAATGGATAAAGAAAATGTATATAAGTACAATGGAATATTATTCAGCCTTAAAAAGGAAGGAAGTCCTGTCACATGCTACAGCATGGAGGAAACATGAGGACATTATGCCTAGTGAAATCAGCCAGTCACAAAAGACAAATACTGCAAGATTCCACATATATGAGGTACCTAAAGCAGTCAAACCCTTAGAGCAAATAGAATGGTAGGTACCAGGGGCTGGGGGGACTGGAAATGGAGAGTTATTCAGTGGGTATGGAGTGTCAGTTTTGCAGGATGAAAAAGTTGCGGAGATATGTTGCACAACAAGGTGTATATAGTTAATGCTGTTGTACTGTACACTTAGAAGTCCTTAAGACAGTAAATTTATGTCAACCCATTTGGGTTCAAATTCTAGTTAGCTTATTACTAATGTGATCTCAGGCAAGTGGCTTTTACTGTCTGAGCCTCAGTTTCCTAACCTGGAACATGGGGCCAAGAGTAGTACATTTCTCCCATGGTTGAGAACTTTGACTGAGAAAATGTACATGAAACACTTAGATCAATGCCTGGCTTTTGGTATGGTTCGTTGGTTTTTCCAGAACATTCCAACAGCCGGGCTCTGGACTCAGGTTTTACTCTCAGCCCAAAGCTTTTTCCTTACTGTGCCTACACTGCCAGTGGTTTTCCTGTATCTGCCAAAGCCCATCCTGGAAACAATGTCCTGTGAGTCTTGGCTGTTGGGAACTGGGCCTTTGGCCTGGAGCATGTGAGGGATGTCTTGGCCTTAGACTTGGCCAAGGGCTGTCATGGGGCTGAGGAACCTGAGGAGCCGTGTGGCCTGAGAGGAGAACTGAAGGAGACAGGTGAGGGGCAAGTGAGGAGTTGAATTCTAGCAGCACCACCTCTGGCAGCCCCTGTGGCCTTGGGTGTATCACCCCTCAGCTTCTGGGTGTGAAATGAGGACAATAAGGGCCCAGCACCTGGGGCTCAGTAGGTGCAGGATAGATAGTGGCCTGATACCAGCTGTGGCTCCTCAGTTCCTTGTAGTGGAAGGTGTCCTGCTCATCGGCTGGCCGGGGTTCGGGTGGGAGATGGAGGCCGTGAGGCAGTGCAGGATCTTGGAAACTTGATGCTGATGGTTTTTCCTGGAGGGGCTTGGTCTCCTTATCTGTCAGTGAGGAGTGTTCCTGGGCGCCTGCTGTGTACCAGGCCTGTTGTAGCCACTGAGTATATGACCGAACAACACAGAAATCCCTGCCCGGGGGGAAGTGATGTTTTAGTGCGAGAGACAGGTGATCAGTGAATGTGAGGTGCAAAATCGAGTGGTGGTAGGTGCTCTGAAGCAAACAGTGGGGTCAAGGAGATAGAGGAAATGAGGGGTTGTGAGGCGAGCTGTTTCGATAAAGTTGAGAGGGGGGCTTCTAGAAGCAAAGGGGTGTTATGCACAAGAACATGGCAGGTCGAGAGCAGAGCAAGCGCTGAGGTCCTGAGTGGAGCATGGGCAAGCCTGGATGTTCAAGGAGTTGGTGCAGGCCGGGCTGCCTGGAGCAGAGCTGGGGGAGAGCATGCAAGGGCTCTAAGCAGAGGGACCAAGGTTTTCACAGAACCCCCTGGCCACTCTGGAGAATGGACTGCAGAGGGTGAGGGTGGCCACAGGGGGTCCTAGAGGGGCTGCTACCTGGTCCCAGCGAGAGGAGATGCTGGCTGGAGCAGGGAAGGAATGGTGATGGCGCTGTGGGCAGGGGTTGGGTGCTTGGGCAGCTCGGCAAGGATTTAGTGGCCATCACAGCAGCCTTCCCAGGGCTCTCCTGGGCCTTTGGTGTGGCAGACAGCTGAGCGCAGCCGGGGCCCATCACAGGGGATGCGCAGTGGTGCAACTGCTGCTGCTAGACTTTCTCCTTTCCTGACAATTACGGTGCCTTGGAATTGTGATTCCCACACGAGCACCTGAGGGGCGTACGTAGCCTCAGGGATATTCTCCTCTATCTTTGTAACTTTTTTAAAAAAAACAGCTTTTTGAAGATATAATTCACATACCACACAATTCACTCATTTCAAGTGAACATTTCAGTGGTTTTCAGTATACTCACATGGTGTGCAACCATCACCACAATTAATTTTAGAAAATTTCATGACCTTGAAAAGAAACCCTGTACCCATTAGCAATCAGTCATCCCCCTTCCCCACCCCAAACTTCCCAGCCCTGGGTAACCACTCGTCTGCTGTCTGTCTCTGGCTTTGCCTATTCTGGACAGTTCGCATGAACGGGATCATCCTTTTGTGCCTGACTTCTTTCCCCTACCGTAGTGTCCTCAAGGTTCACCCTTGTTACGGTGTGGAACGCTGCTTCCTTCCTTGTCATTGCCAAACTAATTCCATTGTCTGGACGTACCCCGTTGTATCTGTACTGTCATCTCTCTCAGCCCGTCTTCTGTGGGCGGCCATTTGGATTGTTTCCACCTCCTGGCTATGGGAATGGTGCTGTTATGAACATTTATATACAAGTATTTGAGTATCTGTTCTAGGTTCTTTTGGGTATCTACCTAGGAATGGAATTGTTGGGTCACACGGTCATTCTTTGTTTAACTATTTGAAGAACCTAATTTCTCCACATTCTTGCCAATACTTGTGCTGTCCGTCCTTTCCATGTTAGCCGTCCTAGTGAGTGTGGAGTGGTATCTCGTGGTTCTGATGAGTATTTCCCTGATGACTGATGACATTGAGCATCTTTTCATGTGCCTGGTGTGAGGCTGATCCAGGCCAAAGGGCTCACCCCTGGTTCTGAATGCCCCGGGTGGCGGTGAGGAGTTGGGGGGTAATGCTTTAGGGAAGGAGGTCTTGGTACTGACCGTGCAGAAGATTGGACTAGATGGAGCTCAGAGTCTCTTGCCCCCACCTTGAGGGGAAACCCCTTGTTCCCCAGAGGTTGAGTGGCCCCTGCTGGTGCTGGCACCCCTGTACAGGTTAGTTCACCTCTGAGATACGGCCTGCTTGGCAGAGGTGAGCTCGCTGCTGCACTTGTTGTGTGGAGGGTAGTGAGGTTTGGAGCTCAGTTGGGAGATAACTTCCGTCCTGTCTGTCCCTGCAGAAGAAGGACCCGGCCCAGTTCCTGCAGGTGCATGGCAGAGCTTGCAAGGTCCACCTGGATTCTGCAGTCGCCCTGGCCGCAGAGAGCCCCGTTAACATGTAAGACTGAGTTTAAGGGGCCAGGTAATATCTGTGACCAAGGGTCACGGGGGACCTGGGGTATGGACAGACCTTTGGGGACTCAGGCAAGTAAGGCTTGACCTGCACGGGAAGGTGTTAGTCACCAGCTAAGGAGAGCCAGTGAGTTAGGATGGAGGCCCTAGGGTATAGTGGTGGTTGAAGGACTTAGAGGGGAATTGGTGGGACCAGGGCTAGGATCAGAGGCTGAATTGAAGCAGGGAGTAGGTGGCCAGAGGAGATGTTGGGGTGACAGGCTTGGCAAGTGGCCCCTAGGATCTGGTTCAGGTTCTTCACACTTACTTGCTTCTGAGGAAAAGAGCCCATTTCTGTGGTGCTGTACTCAGGCCCCTATTCAAGCAGGTTTGTACCACAGGGCCTGAGAGGAGAGGGGATAGAGAAGACTGAGGGCCAGCTCCCAGGTTTCAGGTGGCAGGGAATAGGTACATTGTGTCCGGGGCAGCGGGGACCCTAAGCTCCTTGCTCCCCTGCTTCCCACTTCAGGATGCCCTGGCAGGGGGACACCAACAACATGATTGACCGTTTTGATGTCCGTGCCCACCTGGACCACATCCCTGACTACACCCCCCCGCTGCTCACTACCATGTAAGCTCTCCCCAAGGGGGTGCCAGGCAGGGAGTCTGACCCAGCAGCACCTCTTCTTTCCCAAGTCCTTGCCTGCCTGCCCCCTTCCCGGTCCCCCAGCCTGAGCCAAGCCCCTCGTACCCCCTCTTGCTGGCTTGGGGTGGGATCTGCCTTCTCCCTCTGATCTCAAAGCCTTGACTTCCGCCAAAGCTCCCCAGAACAGGAGTCGGATGAACGGAAATGTAACTACGAGCGCTACCGGGGCCTGGTGCAGAACGACTTCGCTGGCAGTGAGTGACCTGGGTGTGGGGCGGTGGTTTGGGGGCCCTGGAGACTGGAGGACCTAGACAAGCTTGGGAAGAAAGGTTCCTCCCTAGTTTTGGTCCCAGCTCCGTCCCTCTCGGGGCCTCCTTCTCTTGACTCGGTACAGGTGTCTGCTGAGCTAGATGGTCCTGCCAAGGTCACTTCTACATCCCTGGCCCTCTGACTCTATGGTCTTTTTTCCTAAAAAAAATTTGGGGAAAGTTGCAGTAACACATTGTTTTCCCCTGTGTGTTTATTTTCCCTGCCTACATGGGTCAGAATGTGAGCTCTAAAGAGGAAATGGCTCCTGTTTTGAACAATTATTTAGGCTGAGTGTGCCAGTTTGCCAAGTGTTCATATATGTCCACTGTTGTTCTCCAAGCAATCACTGTTGCCTTCCAGAGGAAATGGAGGCTCAGGGAGACTTCCCGGCTCTTGGCTTGCCTAGGGGGGTTTGGACCCTGGCCAACTTGGGCTTTTTAAAAATCTCATTACATCTGTACACCCACCCGGCAAGGTAGTGGTGATGTCCCATTTTAGACAAGGACCGTGTGGGTCAGGAGTTGTCCACAGAGCCACAGTGCTCACCTACCTGTAACCACCACTGCTTCCTGAGGGTTAGCTTTAAACTCTAACCGGCCTCCTGCGGGTGAACGAGAGTCCTGATGGCTCTGAACCATACTTGGTTTTTTTGTTTTGTTAATCCTCACCAGAGAATATTTTTTCCATTGATTTTTAGAGTGAGTGGTAGGAAGGAGGGGAGGGAGGGGAAGAGAGAGAAATATTGATGTGAGAGAGAGACATCCATTGGTTGCCTCCTGCACGCACCCCAATCAGGGCCAGGGATTGAACCTGCAACCCAGGTACGAACCCTTGACAGGGAATAGAACCTGCGACCCTTTGGTGCATGAGATGACACTCTAACCATTGAGCAACACCATCCAGGCTAAACTTTATTTAAATTGAACACAGTGGAGAGGCCGTGAGGCCCATGTGACATCCAGTAGTCAGGATAAGTTTATAGTTCTGAAGGGTCCAGCCAGAGGCCTCCCTAACAGTGTTAAAGTAGCAGTGCCAGAGTACCAAGCACTCATTCTGCCGGTGGTCCCATTTTACAGAAAAGGAAACTGAGGCACGGAGTGGTGAAGTCCCTTGATTGGGGTCACAGGGTGAGTTAGTGGAATAGTCAGGGCCCCCCTGCAATTGCGTCCCCAGCACACACAGTTTGTGATTATCTAGAAATCAGTGACTGCTCCTGGCCGGGTTGGGTTGTACCTGCATCTTCCCCCCACTGCATTCTGTGTCTGCTCCTGAAGTCCTCGTGTCCCCAGACCCGGTGACCCACATGCCTTTTGCCTTGCTGCAGTCTCGGAGGAGCAGTGCCTGTACCAGATCTACATTGACGAGCTGTACGGAGGCCTCCAGAGACCCAGTGAGGACGAGAAGAAGAAGTGAGTGGGGTTGGGGCACCGAGGGGTTGGGGGAGGCAGGAGGACTGTGAACCCCACCAGGGCACAGTCTCATCCATCCTTATCTCCCCAGTGCCGGGTACAGTGTCACACAGTAGGTACTTGATAAATGCTCAGAGAAAGCAAAGGTAGCAGCTGGAGGGGAAAGGTTTTCTGCAAAACTTCTACAATATGTTTTCAGCTTGTGGAGTAGTGGGAGGTGCAGTTAGGAGAGCAGGCCCTATGGAGAGATTCGAATCCTGCCGGTGAGGACGTCCCTCTCGGGGTCCTGAGGTGCTCCTCTCTGAGGTGGGGCTGACCGGAGTCCCCTCTGCCTGGAGTGGCGAGGACTGCAAGAGATGGAGCCTGGACTGCGCTTGTCCTGTGCTGCTGTGCAGTCAGCTTGCAGTCAGCAGTTGATTGTCACTCCAGAGGGCCTTCTCAAGGCGGTGTCCCTTGAGGAGTGGCTGGGAGGCGGGGGGTGGATTCTTACCCTGGAGCAGGGAGGTCCCCAGCTGCCGTCTTGGGAGAGCAGCAGTCGGGCAGTCTCACTTCTCTCTCCACCCTGGTCTGGCTGTGCTTTGGCTCCCTCTGCCTTTGCACTCTGTTCTCCAGGGATAGCTGTCCCCTCCTCCAGGGCCCCTGCAGTCCCACTTGCTCCACAGCGGTCCTGACTCCTTCCCTCCTGTGAGGCTTCCCCTTTGTGAGCCGAAGGCTTGCTGCTTCCCTTCACCTGAAGTGTTTTCATGGATGTGACTAATCCTATGCATGACCCCACTGTCAGGATGAGGCTGGTACTAGGAAGCGTCAGGGAAGGTTGACTAAATTCAGCAGCAGACATACACTAGCCCCTGTTCTGTTCTGGGCAAAGGTGGGCCACATTGTTACCCAAAATAACGCGGTCCTGCCCTGTAAGGTCTCCTAGTCCGGTGGAGGGAGACTGGTCTGTCACTGACAGTAATGACCCAACGTGGGCCAGGCAGGGGCTTGACCCCACCCGGAGGAGGTCTTCCTGGGAGATGGGCATTGGCCCTGGGCCTGGGCGGAGAGGGAGAAGCTGGTGGGAGCGGGGTGCAGAGGGTTTCAGGCTGAGGGAGGCATATGTGAGGGCCCGTGTGCAGAGAGTTCGGTGTGCTGCGTCCTTTCCCCTGGGTGCTTTCCTGGCTTACAGGCTCCCCCCTTCCAGGCTGGCGGAGAAGAAGGCGTCCATTGGCTACACTTATGAGGACAGCACTGTGGCCGAGGTAGAGAAGGTGGCAGAGAAGCCAGAGGAGGAGGAGTCACCAGCTGAGGAGGAGAGCAACTCGGACGAAGATGAGGTCATCCCCGACATCGGTGGGGTCCCCTCTCTGCCCTCCCCCTCCCCGCAGTCCCTGGGCATCGTTTTTTTGTGTGTGTGTGTCTTGTCCCTCACCCTCTGTGGGGCACCCTGTGCTCACAAGCCCCGTCTCTGCCAACCCTGCTCCAGGGCACTCTAGCCTCCTGCTGCCCTCGCTGCCTTCTGTGCTGTTCCCAGCTTCTCTCTCTGTAACCCTTTCTCAATTTTAGGACACCGCTTTATGACACTGTCCCCACCTAGATTCTGGCTCTGTTCTCTTCTACTTGGGTCAGCTTCTGTCTCTCCCTCCCCTTCGTTTTCTCTCCTGGAAAACAAGTGGTCATCCAGTTACAGAGGCGCCCCTCATGCCCACCCTGCCATTTCCCTACCTCAGCACCCATTGATCCACACCAGCATCTTCCTCCTCCTCCCCGCTCTCACTCAGCAGCTTACGGTGCTCATGGGAAGTGTCCATCCCACTTCCACTTCTGTATCACCCACTGGCTCCTAATTGCCTGTGACCCACACCCGTCTCCATCCACCCTCAGGCGGTCCCTAGTCACGCCTCACTTTTCTCTCATTCCCTTCATAGGTCTTGCTCATCCATCCTACTGCTCATGTTCATGTGGGCTCCCATCCATTACATCACCTGCCCACCCCCACTCCTCTCCCACCATCCATTGTGCCTGCCTCTGGCCAAGCCCTATGCTGGCCTGGGGACACTGAGATGACCTGACTCGCTCCCGCCCTGCAGAGGCCTTCAGTCTGGTGGGCTCCCCTGTCCTCTGTTTCGGCTTTGGCCCCTGACAGCCTTTCTCTTGGTGCAGACGTGGAGGTGGACGTGGATGAACTGAACCAGGAACAGGTGGCAGATCTCAACAAACAGGCTACAACCTATGGCATGGCTGATGGTGACTTCGTCAGGTGAGGCCGGATGGCTGACACCCCTTCCTACTCTGGGTGTGGTATTTCTGTCGTTCCTCCGATACTAATAGCCACCCCATTACTGGGCATTTTGTATGCCTGGCCCTGCACTAAGGGCTGTACACACAGGTTTCTGAGCTTGTGGGCTGGGCCCTTGTGACCCAGCGTTACCTGGGCAGGAATTAAGGCCAGCCCCAACTCTATCGGGCCTGTGGTGATCTGACCCCAGTGAAGCTCCCAGGGTTCCTGGGCCTGGTGGACAGCACCCTCTAGTGGACTGTCTTTGTTCACTGGGTCATTCTCTAGTGCTTGGCTGGTTGAGCATCTGCCCTGTGCCACACCCCATGCAGATTACATAGAATGGTCCCAGCTAACCAGGGCAGTAAGTTGGAATCTGAATAATCCTAAATTTGAACACAGCCCCTCTTACCCAGAACCCTCTATGGCTCCCACCTCACTCAGAACCATTGCTCTCATCACTGCCACAAGGTCTCACCTGTCTGATCCTTTGCCCATCTACCCACACACTCCAACCCTGCCCAGCCTCCGTGGCCTCCTTACTCCTCCTTACTCCCGTCTGCCCTTCAGGCCACTCTGTGCAGTTGGCTCGGCTTGTATTTGTGCAGCTTACCCCAGATTTCTCCTTGGCTGTCTTTTTTTTTTGATTAATCCTCACCCAAGGACATTTTCCCATTGATTTTTAGACAGAGTGAAGGGAGGAGGAGAGACAGAGAGAGAGAAACATCAATGTGAGAGAGAGACATCAATTGGTTGCTCCCTACATGCCCTGACCAGGGCAAGGGATCGAGCCTGCAACCGAGGAACGTGGCCTTGACTGGAAACGAACTTGGGACCCCTAAGTCCGCAGGCCGATGCTCCATCCACTGAGCCAAACAGGCTACGGCCAGCTGTCACTTTCTATGTGGCTTCCCTGACCCCCCTGTTGGAAGCTGCTGCAGCTTCTACCTGCTCCTGGCACTTTCTTTCCCCTTTCATGATTTATTTTCCCATCAAGGTTTTCACCGTCTAATCTGTCATGTGATTTATTTCTGTGGGCCTTTCCCCAGCATGTAAACCCATGAGGGTGAGGATTTCCCTATTTCTCTTTTTTTAATACTGAATCCCCAGCACCTAAAACAGCACCTGGTATGCAGTAAGTGCTCAGTAATAGCGCTGAATGAGTGAGAGGCCCAGGATGGCATGGAGGCCCCCACCTCCTGCAGTGACTCTGCCTGCGGTCTTCCCCCTCCTCCCTGGTGACCCTCATCCCTCTGTGCAGGATGCTCCGGAAAGACAAGGAGGAGGCAGAGGCCATCAAACATGCCAAGGCCCTTGAGGAGGAGAAGGCCATGTACTCGGTGAGGGCCGGGCCGGGTGGGGGCAGGAATGCGTCTCAGGGAGGGCGCACCCCTCACCATCCTGGTACCCACCCTACTCCAGGGCCGTCGCTCCCGGCGCCAGCGGAGGGAGTTCCGGGAGAAGCGCCTGAGGGGCCGAAAGATCAGCCCACCCAGGTAGGTCGGGTTCTTCCCTGGGTCCCCACCCTGCCAGTGTCAGTCTTTCCAGGTTCTAGGGAGGGGGCTGGGGCTCAGAAGACTCTTTGGGGGCAGGCTTGTGGCTTGTGGAGAGCCCTAGTGGGGCAGTGAATGGGGAGGATTAGAGGTAGGAATGGCCTTGAGGGATATGTGGACCCCTGCCCTGCCAGCCGTTCTCCTCACTCAGGGCCCCTGCCAGGATCTCGGAGCCAGTGGGAGGCAGCGAGGGATGGCTGGAAAAGGCGAGGGGCAGGGGCTGCTTGGTTGCTTCCTCACTGTCAGAGCTTGGGCAAGTGACTTCCTCTCACAAACTTAGTTTTCTCCTTCGGAAAACGGGTACTGTGACCTCCCAGGAGAGGGGCTGTGCCGGTGCCCACATTGTGGTCTTGAGCAGGTTTGGGTGAGGCAGGCTGGTGTGTGGAGAGCCCTTCTGCCCCTGCCTCTTAGACCGGGCAGCCCTGGGCAAGCCGTACCTCCTTTTGCCACATGTCCTGTATTCAAGGAGTGTAATTGAGGGTTGCCATGAGGCTTAAACAACCCGCTGTGGGTTCAGGGTTTGTTATATGGTGCGGAAAGTGTTCATTAGAGAGTCACACGGATTCTTTCCATCGTTATCACCGTGGGGCAAGCGTGGGCCATGTGGCCTGAGTGGGAATCCCAGCTTTCATTTATGAATGTGTGACCCTGGGCAAGTGGCATTTAAGACATGTTAGTTGTAGTTTTATCACCTCGTCATTAGTTACGCCCGGACCCACTTAGCAGAACCCGGGCATGGAGTGGGAAGAGGGACACTTCCAGACTAGGTTCTGGAGGCCAAGCAGGACTGAAGTCCTTGTTAGTTGGGGTCAGGATGCATCTGGAACATTGTTCGGGGGGTAGGGTCAAGGTTAAGGCTTTGGACAGATCTAGGGAGTGATAGACAGGGATCCAGGGCAGGGCCCATGACCTAGCCAACAGCTTCCTTCTCAGGGCCCGGTGTCTGGCCTTGGGTGCCCGAGTCCAGGGTTTGGGCCCAATTCCATGCCAGCTCAGATGCCAAAACCCCCCTTTGTCCCACTTCATTCTTCTCTTCATAGCTATGCACGCCGCGACAGCCCCACCTACGACCCCTACAAACGGTGAGTTCCTGGGGACCCAGGGAACAGCAGCCAGCTAACACCCTAATGGAGGGGTAGGGTGAGGAGAGGTACGGGGTGCTGTTAGGGTCCCTGAGCTCACAGACTGGGTGATGTGTTCTTGGCATTTTAGCACCTGATGTCAGCTGTGAGTCTGAATCTATTTTTATTTTTGTGTTATGTTATGTTGTTTATTTTAGATGTACATATATTTTGATTTCAGAGAGGAAGGGAGAGGGAGAGATAAAGAAATCAATGATGAGAGAGAATCATCAATCGGTTCCCTCCTGCACGCCCCCTACTGGGGATCGCTACCCAGGCATGTGCCCTTGACCGGAATTGAATCTAGCACCCTTGAGGCCACAGGCTGACCCTGTATCCACTAAGCCAAACTGGCTAGGGCTTTATTTTATTTATTGATTTTAGAGAGAGGAACATAGATTTGTTGTTCCAATTATTTATGCATTTATTGGTTGCTTCTTGTAGGTGCCTTGACTGGGAATTAAACTCATAAAACTTGGTGTATAGGGACAATGCTTCAACCAACTGAGCTACCTGGTCAGGGCTGAATCCCTGCCCCTCCCCTCCCCTCCCCAAATGTTAGCCTGCTTTCCCAATTGTTTTCTTTATATATGGACCCTCTTTAATTTTCTGATTTAATCACAATGGAGTCTTGTGTTAAAGATGACCAAAAATGGCAGAAAGGTATAACTTAAAAATCCAATATGTCTTTAATTTGAATGCCCAGAAATAAGCAGTGAGAACTAATAAGCATGTGTGCCTATCTGTGCCCATGTGTCCTCCTGGATGTGGCACTGGTTGGGAAAGGGGTTTGAGGGTAGACAGACTTCAGTCTGACCTAATTCCCTCACGAGAATGGGGTGGGTGGGACCTGTTCAAGGGGCTTTTGGGAGGATATGTGAGGCGAGGCACCTTTTGCTGAGAGGTCTGGCATTGTACCATACTTTAATGTCTTAGAACCGCCCCTTACCCCCCCACACACTTAACATATATATTGGGAAATCGTTCCATGTTAAATACATAGATCTGCTCCTCCCTTTTTCAAAGCCATGCAAAATCAGTACAGTTCTCTGTCACTCCCTTTCCTGGCTCTTTCGAAAAGGCTACCTGGTTCTGAATCAAATCCTTGTACAGCCCCTGTGGCTGTTCATGGGTGCGGGTGTCAGGTCCCACGCTGTTCTCATTGCTGTTGCTCTGCAGTGCGAATCCTTCGCTGGCAGACAGGCTTGAGGGCCCTGATGACTGAGCACCGCCCCTCCTCTGTAGGTCGCCCTCGGAATCCAGCTCCGAGTCTCGCTCCCGCTCCCGCTCCCCAACTCCGGGCCGTGAGGAGAAGATCACCTTCATCACCAGTTTTGGGGGCAGCGATGAAGAGGCAGCGGCAGCAGCCGCAGCTGCAGCTGCATCAGGGGCTGCCACAGGGAAGCCTCCCGCACCCCCTCAGCCTGGCGGCCCTGCCCCGGGACGTAATGCCAACGCCCGGTCGGTAACGCTCACGCTGATCGCCCTACGCCCTGGCCACAGTCCTGGCCACTGTGGGGGGACCTGGGGCAGGGGGCGCTAGGGCTCAGGCCAGTACTGACCTGCCCTCTGCCCTGCCTGCAGCCGCCGCTCCTCCTCCTCCTCCTCCTCTTCCTCTTCTGCCTCGAGGACCTCCAGCTCCCGTTCCAGCTCTCGCTCCAGCTCCCGCTCCCGCCGTGGTGGGGGCTACTATCGCTCAGGCCGGCACGCGCGCTCCCGATCCCGGTCCTGGTCTCGCTCCCGGTCCCGCTCCCGGCGGTATTCCCGGTCTCGCAGCCGTGGCCGGCGGCACTCAGGTGGAGGCTCCCGAGATGGACACCGCTACTCCCATTCACCACCCCGACGTGGTGGGTATGGGCCCCGCCGCAGAAGCAGGTACGTGGGGCCTGGTGTGCATGGGGGTGAGGGACCTGCTGGTGTCCTGGGCCCTGAGGTCAGTGAGACCAGAAGCACTGGGTTTGTGGGAGGGAGGCCCACTCTGTGAGGCAGCTCCAAGCATGGCGACATGGCTGGAGCACCGCCACCTTGCTCAGGGATGCTGTGGGGACAAGACCGAGCTGCTCTTCTCAGGAAGTTCCTAGGCCAAGAGGTGGAGAGATACATGGACACTCCAGGGAGTCTTGTGGTTTGTAGCAGAATCTGGCCTTTAGAGCTGGGACAGCCCTTTGTGGGGAAGGCAGGGTTTGAGGCGAGTGCTGCAGATGACATAGGACAGAAAGCGTCTGGAGACTGGGGCATCCCGCTCTCACCCGGTGGGATCAGGGCTTGTGGAAAGGCAGCTCAGCTCGATGGGTGAGAACATGGACCTTGGAGCGATTGCCTGGGTATAAATTCTGGCCCTGCTAGTGAACTTTCAGGCCGCCATTTCTTTGTCTGTGAATTAGAGATAGTATCCCTTCGTCGTGAAAGTGTGACAAGTAAATCCATGTCACTGCTTAGTCCTTACACAATAGCCTCGCGGTCGGGAAGGACTGTTATTGTTGCCAGCATTGTCACCTGTATTATTCCTGCATGCCCCTCAACATTAGCTGTCTATGGGGTCTGGCAAGCAAAATGGAGGGCCAGGTGGAGCACACATCCCATCCGAAGGGGTCATTGGCTGCTCAGTGACAGGCCTGGTATTGCCCAGTCGCCTGGTTTCTCAAGAAAAGATGAGAGTGTGGATTTTTAAAGGGCAGCTCTTGTTTTTTCAATATTGCCAACAAGTTTGAATTTTCTATTTTTTTAAAAGTTTCTTCTTTTTAAAAACGTTTTATAACATTTTTTTTTTTAAATTTCAGAGAGGAAGGGAGAGAGGGAGAGAGATAAAAACATCAATGATGACAGAGAATCATTGATTGGCTGCCTCCTGCATGCCCCCTACTGGGGATTGAGCCCACAACCCAGGTATGTGCCTTTGACCAGAATTAAACCCGGGATCCGTCAGTCCACAGGCCGACGTTCTGTTCACTGAGCCATACCAACTAGGGCAAATTTGAAAAACTTTCTAAAAACTCAGGACAGCCCCAGTGGAATCAGTGTGGGGCCTGGATTTGGCTTCCAGGTCATTCCCTGTAGGCTGACCCAGGGTGATAACAGGAGAAAGGCTGGGGGACTGGTCACATGTCAGATGCCAGTCTGCCAGTGAGCCCTACCTGAGGAGTGCCAGTCCCAAGCAGAGAGGAAGGGGCTGCTCACTCCCAAACCGGGTCGTAGGTATGTGCTGCAGCCGGTGGGGAGTGGGGCTAGGGCTTGGGCCCCACTGGTGTGAGACCCTTGGCAAGGTGAGAATGTGGTTCTTGGGTGCCTGGAGCTGGGCACAGTATGTAACAGGGGTGCTGACCAGCCAGGGCCCACCCTCCCAGAGGCCACCTCCCAGGGAGGTAGGGAAGGGGGTGTCTAGTGAGTTTGGGGTGGTTGTATCAAAGGTGGTCTCTATTTAAACTGAGTGAGGCCAGGGAGCAGCTAGGGTTTCTGAGGGAAAGGAGCTGGACAGAGGTAGTCACACCTGGAACAACCACAGGGCCTTGTAAGAGGACTGTAGATTCAGAGCTGGGGGTGGTGGTGGTGTGAATGGGGTCCCTGGAGCCTCATGGCCCCTCTCTTGCCCCACTGTGCCACCAGGAGCCGCTCCCGCTCAGGGGACTGGTACAGGCGGGGCGGCCGGGGTCCCAGGCACCACAGCAGTAGCCGCAGCCGCAGCAGCTGGTCCCTCAGCCCATCCCGAAGCCGCAGTCTGACTCGGAGCCGCAGCCCCAGCCCCAGCCAGAGCCAGAGCCGCAGCCGCAGCCGCAGTTGTAGTCGGAGCCGTAGCCAGAGTCACTCGTCATCACCCCCAAGGGAGAAGCTGAGCAGGCCGGCGTCGTCCCCTGCCGTGGGCGAGAAGCTGAAAAAGTGAGCAGGTGCCGGGCTGGGGTGGAGGGTTGTCAGCCTGAGATGGGATGAACTTGACTGTTTTCGTTTTGAACTTGCCTGTGTCCTGGGAGGTTGAGGGAACATGGCCCTGACCTGGAAGGGTGGGTCTGAGGAGTCAGGGCCTTGCCTTGGATGATGGATCAGAGGGGTCAGATCCGAGAGGGACTGGGGCGCCTGAGACCCAGGGCCTGGACTCTGGTCAGGGCTGTGTGAGGCGGTGTGGGGTCAGAGGTGGCAGGTGTTCTTTCCTCCTCCCAGGACCGAACCTGCCGCTGGTAAAGAGACAGGAGCTGCCAAAGTCAGTAAGAATTTGGAACTCGCCCGTCTAACTCCCGCAGCAGCAGTGCCCGAGTGCTGGGCCTGGTGGGCCTGCAGGGGGGCCGGGTGGGCCGGGAGACCCAACCCCGGGAGTTAAGGGGACCGGAAGGGTTCTGTCCCCATGAAGTCCATGTCCCCTTCTCCTCACTGCTCCCCGGGGCTCCGTCTGTCCTGGACCTCCAGACCTTCATGGCAGGTGTCCACAGCTTGCCCCTCCCCACATGCCCCCAAAGGTCCCAGGCTCTTGAATGAGGTGGGTTGTGGGAAATCCGGGACACCCACCCCCTCTCCCACCTCTTTTCCCCCTTCCCCAGCCCAAGCTGACGCCACAGGAGAAGCTGAAGCTGAGGATGCAGAAGGCACTGAACAGACAGTGTATGTGCCCCTTCAGTCCCCCAAGTCTTCTTGCTCCCCCTCCTTCCAGCCTGGCCTTGTGGGAGAGGCACTCTGGGGAGGAGTGGGTGTGCACGCTGCTTTGCTGCCATCGTGCTAAGGGCGTTGGTAGGCTGGTTGGCTCTGAGCTTGGAGGCCTACCAAGCCACTGCGTCCCTTCCTCCCCATAGTCAAGGCGGATAAGAAGGCCGCCCAGGAGAAGATGATACAACAGGAGCATGAACGGCAGGTAAGGGTGGAGTGAGAAGCGGGGCTCGGGTGGGTGCCAGCTGGGCCAGCCCTCACTGCCATCTCTGCCTCAGGAGCGGGAAGATGAGCTTCGCGCGATGGCCCGCAAGATCCGTATGAAGTAAGACCCTTCTGCTCCCTGTATCAGCTGCAGCCACCCAGCTCTGAGCTATAGCCCTGCCAGAACCCTCCCTTGGCCCTGTTTCCTCCCTGCATCCCCAGCTTATTCCAGCCACAATGACCCTGCTCCACCAGCTCCCAGCTCCCATTTCCTTTGCTGTTTCCCAGATCCTCACCTGGTTCCCTCCCTCAGTCCCCTGGGCAATCTCCTCCCTGACTGTCCTGTCCAGAATAGCACCCAAAACGCTCCCAGCTCCAACCCTGCTCTGTGTGCTTCGTAACACTAACCCTCACCTGGCATGCAGTCTGTTTGGTGTGCCTGCTTATTAGCGGTGTCTGCACTGAGAGGCTGGGTCTGGTTGCTGTGTGTTCAGCCCCCAGAACACGGAGGCGGTGCTGTTTGTGGGAGGGCTGAACTCCAGCCAGCCCCATGGCCGGTCTGGCCCAGTGCTGGGAGACAGCTTCTCTCCTGTCCCCTCTGCTTCTCTTCTCGTTTTGTGTCTTCCACTGCAGAGTTGAGGGCCAGCTCTGCCTCTCTGTGTGGCCCTCACAGGCTAACTCAAGGATTAGTGCCCATAGGCCTCAGGCCCTGCCCCCCCCCCCCCCCCCCCCCCGCCCACACTGGAGGCCGTAGTGTTCCGTATTAGCAAGGAGGGACATCAGTCAGTGGCAGGACCTTGTTGCCTATCAGTAGTTCTGGTTCCACTCTGTATTTGCTGTGGTCCTTGGACAAGTAACTTGACCCCTCTGAGCCAGGACTCCTTCCTCTGTGAGACAGACGTGCTAATGCCCCTGCCTTGGTGCCTTGGCAGGGTCCTACTCTGAGGCTCCCAGTGTGGTGCCTGGCACATAGGAAGGCCCGATGCCCAGTCCCACTGCAGTTAGTCTTCATCGTTAACATCACTATTACACGCCCCTTGTGTGTTGGGTTTTCGAGGATGCTGTGTGCTTCCGTTAGGACGCAGAATGCCAAAGGACTCAGCTTCATCCATCAGACCTGGGTTCTGATCCTGCCTTGTCCACCAGCTATGGGCCTTTCTCTTGTTTGAGTCTTAATTTGCTCAGCTACTTAAATAGGGAGGGAATAGTTGCCCCACCTCAGCCAGGAGAACGTGCCCGGTAAATGTCGCCCTTAGGATTGCAAATCCCAGTCATTCTGTTGAAAACCAATTAAGCATTTAGCATGTAAGTCCCTGAGCTCTGTGACTGCGTGGAGTGGGACAGGACATGATTTAACTAGGCAGCCCTCCTTTCTGTTTGTTCAGCGAGCCTTTCATAGCAAGGCTGACTAGGGTGGGAGTCCGAGCTCTGCCTAGCAAGCATCCCCTCTGACTCTGTGTCCTCATTTTCCAAGAGGGGATGGTTGTTCTTCCACTGGGACTAGGATATGAAGCACTTGCCCTAAGTTCAGTGTTCTGGGCAGCATACTCACCCCTCCCTGGGTTGCCTTCCCTCCCCCCTGCAGGGAACGGGAACGCCGAGAGAAGGAGAGAGAAGAATGGGAACGCCAGTACAGCCGGCAGAGCCGCTCGCCTTCCCCCCGTTACAGTGAGTGTCCCATGGTCACTGGGCCGGGAGATCTGGGCTGCAGGCTCGGGGGCATTAAATAAGAGAAGCAGATTGTCTCAGCGGATAGAGCCTGCGGACCAAAAGGTCCCGGGTTCGATTCCGGTCACGGGTACCGTCACAGGCACGTTGCAGGCTCCTCCTTAGCTGGCCCTGGTCAGGGCTCCTGCAGGAGGCAACCAGTTGATGTGTTTCTCTTACATCGATGCTTCTCTTGGTCTTTCCCTTTCTCTTCCACTCTCCCTAAAAATCAATGGAAAAATATCCTCAGATGAGGATTAACAAAAACAAACAAAAAGAAGTGGTCTGACCCGGATGGCTCAGTGGTTGAACGTCAACCTATGAACCAGGAGGTCACGGTTTGATTCCAGGTCAGGGCACATGCCTGGGTTGCGGGCTTGAGCCTCAGTGGGGGGCAAGCAGGGGCAGCCAGTAATGATTCTCTCTCATCATTGATGTTTCTATCTCTCCCTTTCCTTCCTCTCTGAAATCAATAAAAATATATTTAAAAAGAAAAGTGATGTCAAAACTGATTATAAAAAACCACGTTTCCACATGTTAAAACCTTAAGATGCGTGTGTGCGTGCACACAGGCAGGCATGCAATGTTGCTTCAGTCACAAGAGAATTGCAGGATGGGAAGAAATGCACATTGGTGTGGGTGGGCGGCACAGGTTGTAGTCCCAGCAGTGGACCTGCTGGTGTAGCATCAGCGGAAGGTGAGACCAGGAGTCCAGCCCTGGGGCCCGTTCCTGGCCCTGGGCATTTGCTTTGTCCTCACCTCCTCCTTCCTTTCTAGGTCGAGAGTACAGCTCTTCCCGAAGGTGAGTAAGCCGGACCAGCTCCCTGGGAAATCCCAGTTGTCCTGTGCGGGAGGTCTGGCTGGGTTGGATTCATCCATTTCCACCCTGCACCCTCCAGTTGTAGGGCTACCTCCCTCCTTTGCAGCTACTGAAGCCCAAGTGATCCCCAAGTGTGTTGGTGCGTGTGTATACATGTACACACATGCACGGGGCTCCCCTGTTCTGCCTAGCCCTCACGGCCTCTCCCTTTTTCTTTCCAGGCGCTCAAGGTCCAGATCCCGCAGCCCCCATTATCGACATTAGGCAGAAGCATGGGGGCTGAGGGGCTGGGATGGGTTAGGGCTCAGGCTGTGATGCTGCTGATTTTGTTCTCTAATGAAATAAACGTTATT
The DNA here is from genome assembly GCA_036010255.1 of Myotis pilosus. Lineage (NCBI taxonomy): Eukaryota > Metazoa > Chordata > Mammalia > Chiroptera > Vespertilionidae > Myotis > Myotis pilosus. The sequence goes on from JASKON010000029.1 coordinate 2,022,130, forward strand.
TAATTGCCTTCACTTGGCCTCAGTGTCATCTGTGTGCTGGGTGTGGGCTTCCAAACTCCATTGTCCACCAGCCAGCCGGGTGGGGGTGGGGGTGGGGGGAGACAGAGACTTGCTGGGAGTGAGGGGACGGGTGCGTTACCTGTGTGGGAAGCCTGGCTGCATCTGTGCCTGCGGCCCAGTGAGGGCAGGGGCTCCATGCAGTAGGAAAAGGGCCCAGCACCCACGTGTGGAGGATGGGCCAGGACTTTGCCCAGGGCCTCTGGTGACAGGTCCAGGCCTCTCCCTGCCCTCGCCCACATCAGGAACCGGGAGCACGGCTTTCTGTGCCAGTCCTGCCGAGCCACAGGCACTGGGGGCTGGCCTTTCCCTCACCCCCTCATTCCAAACCGGTCTGTCCAGCCGTCCACCCCAAGGAGGGGAAGCCGCCTGCCCCACCTCAGATGCCCCGAGAAAGCGAAGTCCACACGTGTATAACTGGAGGGAGGGAGGGAGGATTTATTCACAGCAGGACATGATCAACAGACACATGAGCAGTGGTACCAGGAACGGCAGGGGGGAAGGCATTCCTGCCACTCAGGCCTCCCCGCCTGCTTGGGGGTGCTTCTGCCGCAGGTGTTTGTCCAGGGTGGCCCGCAGGCCGAAGGGCACACGGCAGTGGGGGCACTCAAAGCGGGCCCCGCCGGGCCCCAGACCGTGCATGCGGCGGTGGCGGTTCAGCTTGCTGCTCTGGGCACAGGCGTAGGGGCAGAGCTCGCAGGTATAGGGCCGCTCCCCGGTGTGTGAGCGCCGGTGCACCGTCAGGTTGCTGCTGTTGGTGAAACGTTTCCCACAGAACTCACAGCTGCCCCCGGGCCCGTGGCTCTTGCCCACTGTCTTTGGAGTCTTCTTAGGCAACTTCTCTGGGATCTGGGCAGAGTTGATTCTCTCTTCCTTGATGGCGACGCCGCAACTATCCCCACCAGGACCAGCCTGAGCTCCACCACCTGGAGCCCCAGGTTCCTGCACACCCGCTGTGTCGGCAGCTCCAGCCCCTTCACGGCTGCACAGGAGAGTCCTGGCTGGGGCAGCGGCATGGGCGGCTGGCTCCGGAGGGGCAGCTGAGGCCTGTTCCTGACTGGCCTTGGCCGTGTCGGGGCTCTGAGGCTGCAGCTGCTGGTGGGTCTTCTTGTGGCGGTTGAGCTTGCTGCTCTGGGCACAGGCGTAAGGACACTGGTCACAGGCGTAGGGCCGCTCGCCCGTGTGTGAGCGCATGTGCACCTTGAGGTTGCTGAAGGAGCTGAGGGTCTTCATGCACACAGCGCAGGTGGGGCTCCGCCGGGGGAGGCTGTTGGCCTGGGAGCCCTTGGCCTCCACTTCCTGCCCCACCGCGGCTGACATGGCTGCAGCCACCTCCGCCAGGCCCAGCAGCGGGGTCTCTGGGGCCTCGGATTCCGTCTGGTAGATGGACAGTCCATGGTCCCACTGGGCATGGCGCAGCAGTTTCCAGGCCTTGGTGAATTGTCGGCCACAGCGGAGGCAAGTCAAAGCCTTCAGGTCCTCAAGTTCTGCAGAGACAGGCCGGGTGTTAGTGTGATGGGTAAAAAGCATAGCAGTAGTGGTCAGCTTGCCAGCTGGACACATTCTGTGGGAAAGCCTGTTCTAGGGCCCCAAAGCGGCAAGAGGACAGGGAAAACCCTGCCCTCAGGAAGCTGATGTTCAGGGAGGGGGGTAGATGGACGAGAAGCAAGGAAAGTCCGGAGTGGATGAGTATGCAAGGGTTCTTTCCGTGTTTGAAAATCAGAGATGCCCTCCTGGCCAGGTAGCTCAATTGGATAGAGCATCATCCCCACGTGCCAAGGTTGTGGGTTCAACCCCCAGTCAGAGCACATAGAAGAAGCAACCAGTGAATGCATAAGTAAGTGGTACAAATCAACTTTAAAAGAAGAAAGGAAATCTTTGTGGAAAAGTGAGTAAGTTTAAAAAAAAAAGTGAAAAGTTAAAGCAGAGTGAGGGACAGGGAGTGCTATTTCATATTGGATCAGGAAGGCCTTGCTCAAGGTGACCCAAACCAGTGTGCTAGCCCTAGCCGGTTTTGCTCAGTGGATAGCATCGGCCTGCAGACCAAAGGGTCCTGGGTTCGATTCCAATCAAAGGTCAAAGGCACGTACCTGGTGGGGCACATGCAGGAGGCACATCGATGTCCCCCCCCTTCCACTCTCTCTCTAAAAATCAATGGAAAAATATCTCCAGGTGAAGATTAACAAAAAACATAAAAAAATTAAAATCAATAAAAACGTATTTATTTTATTTTATTTTTTTTTAAATACATTTTATTGATTTTTTACAGAGAGGAAGGGAGAGAGATAGAGTTAGAAACATCGATGAGAGAGAAACATCGACCAGCTGCCTCCTGCACACCTCCCACTGGGGATGTGCCCGCAACCCAGGTACATGCCCTTGACCGGAATTGAACCTGGGACCCTTCAGTCCGCAGGCCGACGCTCTATCCACTGAGCCAAACTGGTTTCGGCAAAAATCAATAAAAACGTATTTAAAAAGAACCCCCTCTTTGAACCTCAGTTTCCACACTTGCTAGAATATGGGGATCCTCTCCCTTTCGGGGTTTGTTGTGACCTCAAATGGGGAACAACTGAGAGTCTGGGTCCATGTAGTCTCTCAGTAAACCTTAGCTGGGCTGAGTCCACAATCCTCCAAGAGTCTGTGTTTCGTTCCAATAATTCCATCACAGCCCCTCCCTGCTCGCACTCTAGCGGATTTGATCACAGCTCTTCCTTTCAATACAGGACCCTCCCTGTGGCCCAGCCCTTTTCGAAAAAATCCCGGCTTATAGGCGGGGGACTGAAAATCCTGAGCCTAGTGCCATGGTAAGGGTTTAATTCCATTCCAAGAGAAGGAACCCAGGTGCCCAGGCAGGAGGACACGGCCCAAACCAGGGGCTTCCCAGCAAGCACGGCTGGGAGATTCCGGGGGAGGGGGCAACACCACCCTTCCAGCTGGCCTCAGGCCGCCCCTCCCCCAGACCACTGCCCTCCCCAGGGTCCCCCTACTGCCACACTGGTCCAGCCACCTGGCCAGTTATTTCTGGCCAAGGGGAAGGAGAAGTGAAACCAGATTGGGGGGGCGTGTGTGGCAAGTCCCCAGACCAGTCTTCTGGGGCTGGCCACACCCAGTGGGCCATCCTCCTTCCCTGCCCGGCCCTGCCCCCACCCTTCGCACCACCACTAGTCCCAGCCCTAGGACAGGGCAGGCCCTGGCCACGCCTAGGCTACACCCGATGGGGAGCCAGAAAGGGGAAGTAGTGCTCACTGCCCCGCCTGTCCAGCTCAGCCCCTTCTCCCACAGGAAGCCGGGCCCTTGAACTTGAGAGGGGGTTGCATCCCAGCTCTACTCACCTGAGTCCGGGCCAGGGCTGGGGCCTCTCGAGGGCTGACAGCCCTGCTTCTTGTGGTCCATGAAAGCCGTGATGGCCTTCAGCGGGAAGGTCTGCAGGCAGAGGCCGCAGGTCAACGTATCTGGGTGTTTGTCAGTCCAGGGCTGGCGGTCTGCAGGGAGGAAGCGGGTGGTGAGCATGGGGTGGGGCCAGAACCGGCTGGGGGTTCCGAGGGAGAGGGGAAACCCGGAGGTGAGAAGGGAGCCAGGACCCAGCTACGGAAACCCGGCCGGGGCAGGGGCAGGGGCCGCGGAGCGGTGCCGGAGGCCGGCGTCCCGCCCGAGAGTGAAAGGGGAGGGTCGCGGGGCCCGGCACAGGGGGCTCTTACCGTGCGGACTAGGGACCACAGAAGTCCACGGCGCCGGCTGGTTCTGCAAGCCGAGGGCGAGGAGGGTACCGACGGCGGGCATCAGGCTGGGGCAGTAGCGGGGTGCGCCCTCGAGGCGGCCCGGCGCGGGCACTTCCTTTGGGGAACCCCGCTGCAGCCCTGCGGCCTGTAGGGGCCACGGATGCGGCTCGGGCTTCACGTCGATGACCAGGTCCCCCATCTCCGTCTCGTCGTCGGTGTGGGCGGCGGGCTCGGGGTCGACTCGGCGGGGCATGCAGCCGGCCTTGCGGCGGGACATGGGTCGCGGTGCGGACGATCCGGCGGGCTGGCGGGCCGGCGGGCGGAAGGCGCGCGAGGCGTGTGCGCTCGGGCCGAGACGCTCAGGTGAGTGACTGCGGCGACTGGCCGCGAACTTTTACACGTGCTGGCCCGGCCGTGGCTCCGCCCCCGGGGGCGGGGCCTGGTGGGAGCCGAGGGGGCGGTCCGCAGGGCCCGGCTGGAGGCCAGCTCAGGCGGAGCCGTGCCCACGGGGACTGGCTTAAGGACTACACCTAAGGGCACCCGGCTCACGCGGCCGGCAGAGAAGCGGCGACTGCAGATCCCGTTTCAGGGCTGGGGAAACTGAGGCACAGCACCCCCACAAACACCCAGGAGCGAGAAAACGGTAGGGGCTACGTTTCTAACTGTGCCCCTAACAGTATCTTGGGCTCTTTCCGTCAATACATAATAAGAATTCACTGGGCAAACCTTTATCGAGCGCCTATGGTGCACCAGGTACTGTTCTAAGCACTGGGGACACTGCAGCGAACCCAACAGACAATAATCCCTGGGCCTCCCCTCCCCCCGAGTTTACTGGTTCAGGGAGATTACGCTCAACAAGATAACTATTTAAAATAGAGTTCCTTCTTGGGTGACCAGTGTCACCTGGAGCCAAACAAAGCTAGGAAGGGTTATAAAGGGGCAGGGTGACGTGTGTGTGTGTGTGGGGGGGGCCCTCAATTTTCTCCCCACACCAGGGAAAGGTATGGTGGCGTTGAGACCTGAGGGATGTGGGGGGTCAGCCAGTCTCTGTTCAAGAGTAACAAGGAGGGGGGACTCTTTCCCCCTCCCCACGTGGGTGTCTGTACTATTTCTTCGATAAATTTCCACTTTCACTACACAAAATAATAATAATAATAATAATAATAATAATAATAATAAAACAAGGAGGGAGGAGACGGACAGGAGGGGGGTTGAGCTCTGAGAAAATGGAGTCAGCTGCGAGAGGGTCTTTCGACCACTTGAAAGTCTTGGTTTTTGGAGAAGTGAGTCTTGGGGGTGGTTTGAGCAGAAGAGGATTACGATCGTGTACACGTCGACTCTGCTCCTACACCTGGAATAGCCATGAAAGCCAAATGGCCACTGTCTTACCTCTCTCCACTCGGCCTCCTTGAACTTCCCTCCTCAAAGCAGCTCTTTCAGATCTCTGTTTGAAGTGGCATCAACACCCTGCCCCACCCTCCAACCCTTACAAGTTTTCTTTTCTTCCTGACACCAACCACATCGTAATACAGAACGGTTTCTTGACTGTCCTCTCCCTTCCCCCACCCTATACAAGGCTCCTTAAGGTCAGGGCCGCAGTCTGCCTTCCCCCAGACTCCCCAGCCCAGCACTCCAGCACTGAGTGGGTTTCATGTACTAACCCGGCTGCCCCCCACAACCCCTAGTCCTGCTCCTGGACCCTCAGGGTCAGGGTTCCTCACATTGTTATGTTATTCAGATCTCCCTCAGGGGTGGCTGAATTGTCCTCCGGAGAGCCAAGGGCCACCTTGACCAAGGTACCGGTAGCCCCACCCTGCTTAAAGCCGCATAATTACACTCCATGACCTCCATCTGTCCCCAGTTCCCTCCTGGGCCTCGTTTCCCCAGAGCTGGTTTCTTCACTGCCACCTTCTGACCACCCAATTAAAGAGGCTCACCGACCCTGCCACCCCACTATCCGCTACCTTTATTTTATTCCTTTTACATCACCCAACAAGGCCCGATGCATTTGTTGATGCATTTGCTGATGGATCTATCTTATTCTGCCCCTCCCAGCCACCCTAGAATGCAGTTATGAGAAAGCAGGAGTCCAGTCTGTCTTGTTCATAAGCAGAGCCCCTATTCCTTCAGAGTTCAGCCAACAAACACTTACTGAGCACCTGCAACGCACATTCTTTCAATAGATATTGGTAGGGGCCTCACTGTGCCAGCCATTAAGCCTTGGGGAGTAGTGGGAAGCCGAGTCCATTAAGCCCACCAAGTCCCTGCCTTAGTGAAACCGCGTGGAAGAAGTGAACTGTCTGAGCCCAGAGCAGCGAGGTTCCTGAGAATCTGGAACTGCTGGTCTGCCTGCAGGGCCTCGGTTTCCTCTGTGAAATGGGACTGCAGGGAGGGCTGCGGGACAAAAAGCCCGCCTCGGGTGCTTCCAGCTGCTGCTCGCTCCCCAAGGCTTTTTCCTGGCGCTTGGCGGCTTGGCGCATAATCTCAAGGTTTCCAGAAGGGGAGGTGGGGTTGGGGCTGGAGGACAAGGTTAGGAGTGTGCACGTGTAGGGAGGTGGGGGAGGGGGCAGAGACTAAGTTCTGCCTTTAACCCCCTTTTGAACCTCAATATCTTCTTCCATAAAATGGGCATCCGGTCACCCTCACCTCGCAGACGGTAGACGAGCTCCGAGCGCCCGACCGCGCCACCAGCGTCCGGCCGTGCGGGCGTCCCAGCCCGGCAGCCCGCCCGCCCGCCCGCGACCACGTGGGGCGGCGGCGTCCGCGGCGGAACGCACGCTGGGCGGCGCGCGGCCCGCCCGAGCCTCTGCCGCGGGGACGCCGGCGGAAGTGGGGGCGCCGGCACGCAGACCTCGGTGAGTTCGGGGGTTGGTAGGGGCAGAGTACCTTCCCCTCCCCCGTCCTGGCCCCGGACGCCCACCCGCGGGCAGGCCGGGAGTGGCGGGCAGAGGCGGGTCCGAGCGGCCGCACCGCGGAGTCGGGTCGCGTCGGGACGCACGGGCGGGGCGGGTCCCGAGTCCGCCCGGGGCGCGGTGGGGAGCAGGGGGCGCGGGGGTGATAGCTCCGATGCCGGTAACAGGAGTAACAGCAGCAGCCAGAGCCCCACCCTTTCCCGGGCGGACTCGCTGCTCTCCTCCGGGCTGGGAGACGGGAAGCAGGTCCAGCCCTGGGCGGAGTGGGGAGTGGACGCCTTGGGGGCCGGGAGGACCTACTTAGTATAAGAATAGGAGAGCGATGGGTGGTCAGGGAGGAATTGAAAGAATACTGACCGGCCCAGGGGGTGGAGGGGAGGGAGGGTCTCTCCCCTTTGAACTAATACGCATCCTGGGGGGCAGCCCATGGGGTGTGTGGACGGACGGGTCACCTGCGTTAACTATGTCTGGGCGCCTCTTGTTAAGCTGGCACCCCAGCTGGTTCCCTCCCCTGGCAGTGGAGGACTCGGCTAAACGTTAGTCCGAAGATCTGACCCACTGCCATGGCCTCAGTGAAGGCTGAGGCCCCAGGAGGGAGGTCCATGAGTCTCCGGCCCCTGCCATTGACCTCAGGGATGGGATCTGGAGTCAAACGAATTCGTTTGTCAAGCAGTGGGGGATGGGTGTGGACGTGGTTCCTGGAACCTTCCTGCAGGAAATCCTTGGTCGGAGACCAGAAGGATAAAGGACGATGATCTGGTCACCTGGGAGAGTGGATTGATGCCTGCTTTTGTCTTCTTGGGCTCGCCCTTTGTGACCTTTCTCCAACCAGTTTCTTCTCTTTTTTCCTCTCCGTATTATGACTTTATTTTCCTTTTTTAAAAATATGTTTTTATTGGTTTTTAGAGAGAGAGGAAGGAGAGGGATAGAGAGATAGAAACATCAATGAGAGAGAAACATCACTGATCCCCCATAGGGGATCGAGTCTGCCACCTGGGCATGTGCCTGACCAGGAATCAAACCAGTGACCTGAGCTACACCAGCTGGCTGTTTCCCTTTTTAAAAAATGTATAGAGTTAAAGTCATCCAACATACAGATGTAGCTATGGCTCCTTACATATTTTGTTCTATCTAAAGTTAGGTATTTCAGCTCTGAGATGAAGACAATGATCCCATTAAAATGACAACATTTCCGAAAAATGGGTTTCATATTTACATGACGGGAAATAAACTCCCCACTACCTCCCCTCCAAACAAAACTAAACAAAACAAAACAAAACAAAACAAAACAAAAAAACAACAACCTCTAGTCCAGAGCTACCGGCAGACAGTTCACAACCATGGCTAACACATGGTGTCCATGCAGAGAGAGGGCCCTGGGACAAGCAATGTTGTTCAACTTTTTAAACCAGCTTCTTTATTGTTCAGAATAAGAATCCTGAAGAAAAGCATTTTCCTTTTAGCCCAAGCGGCTATGAATAGTAAAAACCAACTGATTTGAAGTCCCTGGAATGCATGCAACTTTGACTTTCCTAACGCACACAGCCAGCTCCCAGGCTCTGAGTCTGCCTTTTAGGGAGACTGGTGCTCGCTGGGTCACCGGCTGTTTATCCTTCTGGGGGGTGGTTTTGAGTGGCTGCTGCTTTGGCATCTGGCTGCCGGGTTTCAGTTTTGGGATCTTCTCCATTTCCAGCACTTTTCTTACTCTTGTCTGCTGCCACGACGGCCCCCATGATTTCCATGATTTCCGGCGGTGGCTGATCACTTCCCTGGAGCTGGGCCGGAGTTCATAAACCTGGACTTGACCTGGGACATCTGTTGCTTTCAATTTTTTTCCAGGATGGTCTGAACCTTGCTAACACCATCTCCCCTGGCCTGACGGACATCAGCTGGTCGTCCTTCAGGATCTACCCAATCCAGAGCCAGTAGCTCTTTGGTCTGTTATCAGGTATTTTATGTCCGTCTTCGTACCTTCAAAGTTATCCACAGCCTGCTCCAGGATGGCTTCTACTCAGCACCTGGATATTAGGGGGGTACTTCAGCCTCTCCTGGCTTTGGAGGTGTGGCTTCTGCTGAGGCAGGGCTGGGTGCTGCCCCTCGTCTGCAGCCACATTCTTGGAGGACGATCAAATCAGTTTCTTCTCAGGTCACACCTTGGCCTCAAACCTCCCGGGGCTCCCCTGTGCTGGCTGAAAAACTGCCCTCCGCACAGGGCCGGCCACCGGGGCTTTGCTGCCTTTCCTGCCACTCACTAGCTTGCACCCAGCAGATGATTTGCCATCTCCCAGTTCCAGTTTTCTTTTCAGGAGAATGGGGATTGCACTCATATGACCAAACCTGTTACCGCGTGTGTGTCCACCTCCCCCCCCCCCCGCCCCGATGGAGAGAACAAGTCCCTGTGCTGGCCCACCTGAATTTTTTTTTATTTTTTCTGAATTTTGTTTTATCCAGGGATTTAATTTAGTGACCAAGTCCTTGGCCACTTGCTTAATTTCCCATAAATCCTTTATTATGTAGGAATCCTGGAGACTAGGTATTTCTCTTAAACCACTCAAGTGTTAATCTAGGTTGGGGGATAGCCCTGGGGGCTGACGACCTATGACTAAGCTTGCAGTGCCCTGGACAAATAGATTAGAAAACAATAGATTAGAAAATGTCTATCCCCGTTAATCCCATTGACTGTGGTCCTCCAGACCAGGCAAAACCGGGGAGCCTTCCGTGGCTCTGCTTTTACTCTCAATCCATCAGCAAATAGTGAGGGCTCTCAACTTTCAAAGCATACCCTACTGTGACCACTTCTCGAACCCCCACTGTTACCACCCCACCCCAGGCACCATCATCATCCCCCCCCCCCCCCCACCACTGTGGTGCCTTCCTCACTGGGCTCCCCGCTCCTGCTCTGTCCCCCACTGTCCATTTTCTGTGCCGCAGGCAGAGGGATCCTGTGAAGGTCCTGTCCCTCCTCTACTCAGAACCTCCGTGGCTCCTGTCTCACCAGAGGACAGGCCCAAGTTCTCGCCGGGGTCCTCAGGGCCCTGAACGTTCGCCTCTGCCCCCACCTCAGCCTCCACCTCTTCCGCGCTGGCCTCCTTGCTAAGCCTGAGTCACCCTTGCTTGGTCTTTGTGTTTGCTGTTCCCGCTGACTGGAAGGCCCTCTCCATGGCTTGATTCCTATTTCATTGAGGCCTGTGCTCATAGGTGACCTCATCAGAGAGATCTCCCCTGGGTGCCCTGCTTTCTGGAAACCACCTCTTGCCCCCTAGGCTGAGCCAGGTGTTCCCTTGGGGCTCTCGCCGCCCTAGGGCTCCCTCATTCCAGCCCTGCCTATTCTGGGTCGTTGTCTGGATTAGAGACAAGTCTGTCACCATGAGGGCCGGGCCGGGCTGTTCCAGGCACAGCTGTGTCCCCACTACCACCCAGCATGGGCTGGGCACAGAGCAGGAGCTGAGATAATGTGGACGGCGAATCTTTACGTTCCCTAAATGAGTGTTTACAGCCCTCCCCCTGTGCCAGGCCCTAAGAGGGGCTGGGGATGGAGTTGTGAAGTAGTTGGAGGTGTCCATTCTCTCAAAGACTGTGTTCTGTGGCAGAACAGACAGCACATAGGAAAGCAACTAAATACATTTGTCAGGAGGTGATGGGGCTAAGAAGAAAAGAGAATGTGAGGTGAAAGGGCCATTATTTTTCTCCTAGTGAAGGTGGTATTTGCACAATGACCTGAATGAAGCAAGGGAGGAGGGTGAACCTTGACTAGAAATACATTCTGTCTCCCATTTGGGACAGGGTTCTAGGCAGCAAGAACAGCATGTGCAAAGGGCCTGAGGCAGGAATGTGCTTGGCATGTTATAGGACCAACAGTGAGCAAAGGGTGGAGCAGGGGGCGAGGAGGTCAGAGAGATGATGGGTCCTCCTATGTAGCCTTTACATGAACTTCAGCTTTTGCTGTGGCTGAGGCAGGAGCAGATAAGAGCTCTTAGTAGAGGAGGGATTGTGATGAGACTTAGTTCTAACAGGATCTCTGACAGCTGAGGGGTGAAGGTGGAGGCAGGGAGCCCAAAGGAAAGAAGACTGACTGCAGTAGTCTGGGTGGGATGAGGAGGAGGCAGAGTGGGGAAATCAGAAATTACCAGATTCTGGATTTGTGGGTTTTTTTGTTTTGTTTTGTTAATCTTCATCCGAGGATTTTTTCTATTGATTTTTAAAGAGAGTGGAAGGGAGGGAAAGAGAGAGAGAGAGAGAGAGAGAGAGAGAGAGAGAGAGAGAGAGATTGGTTGCTTCCTGCACGTCTCCCACACACATCCTATCTGGGACCAGGAATTGAACCTGCAACCCAGGCACTTGCCCTTGATTGGAATAGATAACAGTGATGGCGAACCTATGACACGCATGTCAGAGGTGACACGCGAACTCATTTTTTTGGTTGATTTTTCTTTGTTAAATGGCCTTGAAATAGATAAAATAAATATCAAAAATATAAGTCTTTGTTTTACTATGGTTGCAAATATCAAAAAATTTCTATATGTGACGCAGCACCAGAGTTAAGTTAGGGTTTTTCAAAATGCTGACACGCCGAGCTCAAAAGGTTCGCCATCACTGGAAGAGAACATTCGACTCTTCAGTGCTCAGGTTGACACTCTAACCTCTGAGCCACACTGGCCAGGACCTGGATGCATTTTTGAAGTGGAGCTGACAAACTTTACTGATGGATTGATTGAATGTGGGTAGCAGAGAAATTGAGGAGTCCGGACACAGGTGTCCTTTATCTGTGTGATCACCAACCTTCCCCCAGAGATTCTCCCTTCTCCCAACACTCTAGGACAGTGGTTCCCAACCTTCCTAATGCCCCGACCCTTTAATACAGTTCCTCTTGTAGTGACCCCCAATTTCATTGTTACAAATTGAACATAATTAAAGCATAGCGATTAATCACAAAAACAATATGTTATTATATATGTGTTTTCCGATGGTCTTAGGCGACCCCTGTGAAAGGGTCGTTCGACCCCCAAAGGGGTCGCGACCCACAGGTTGAGAACCGCTGCTCTAGGAGGTCTTTTTTATGCTTCATTTCACAGATGAGGAACTGGAGCAGGGAGATGCCCATAGAGTTGCAATGACCTGCCCAGATCCCTGGTAGTGAATCTGGGCTTAGGACCCACTGGTCTCCCCCAATTCACATCCTTTTTTTTTTTTTTTTTAAATATATTTTATTGATTTTTCTACAGAGAGGAAGGGAGAGGAATAGAGAGTTAGAAACATCGATCAGCTGCCTCCTGCACACCACCTACCGGGGATGTGCCTGCAACCAAGGTACATGCCCTTGACCGGAATCGAACCTGGGACCCTTCAGTCTGCAGGCCGACGCTCTATCCACTGAGCCAAACCGGTTAGGACCCCAATTCACATCCTTATCCTCCCTTCCTGATGAAAAGCTGTGACTCCAACTCCTTATTGCAAGGCCAAGCTAAGAGCGGGTTTTACATTTTTAAGTGGTTGGAAAACGTTTTTAAAAATCATTTGTGGTGTGTGAAATCATATAAAATTCAAAATTCAGTGTACCAGTAAGTAAGGTTTTATTGGAGCACTAGATGCCCCGTGCATAAATTTGTGCACCAATGGGGTCCCTCGGCCTGGCCTGTGGAATCAGGTGAAACCAGCTCTCTGACATCCCCCAAGGAGTCCCGGATTGCGAGAGGATGCAGGCCAGGCTGTGGGACCCCACTGGTGCACGATCAGGGCCAGAGAGGGGGCCGGGGAGGGATGCAGGAGGCTCCAGGGTGTGTCTGGCCTGTTTCGCTCAGTCCCGATCGGCTGGACCCCAGCAGCAAGCTAACCTACCAGTCAGAGCGTCTGCCCCCTGGTGGTCAGTGCACGTCATAGCTAGTGGTTGAGCAACCTTAGCATATCAGCATATTACACTTTGATTGGTTGAACAGACAACCAGACACTTAGCACATTAGGCTTTTATTATACAGGATAGCCATGTTCATTGTTTATGTTTTATTTATGGCTTTCCTGCTACTATGGCAGAGTTGAGTAGTGTGATGGAGACCCTATGACCCATGAAGCCCAAAATATTTACTATTGGGCCCTTTACAGAGGATATTACTGATTTCTGCTAATAAGGAATATATTGGGCTCCCAATGGGACTTGGCAGCTAGTTCCACAGGGGCCTGGGAAAGGGACAGAAAGGTTTGGGAGTGGGTGACTGTAAGGTTAGGAGAGGGAGTTCAGATTCCTAAGGGGGAATCTAACTTAAAAAAAAAAATATATATATATATATATATATATATATATATATATATATATATATATATATATATATATATATCTCCCTAGTCGATTTGGCTCGGTGGATAGAACATCGGCCTGTGGACTGAAAGATCCCAGGTTCAATTCCGGTCAAGGGCACATGCCCAGATTTTGGGCTCAATTCCCAGTAAGGGCGTGCAGGAGGCAGCCAATCAATGTTTCTCTCTCCCTCCCTCTTCCTTCTTCTCTGAAATCAATAAAAACATATTTAAAAAAAAATTAATGATGAGAGAGAATCATTGACTGGCTGCCTCCTGCATGCCTCCTACTGGGGATCGAATCCACAATCCAGGCATGTGCCCTTGACTGGAATCGAACCTGGGACCCTTTAGTCCACAGGCTGAAGTTTTTTCCACTGAGCCAAACCAGCTAGGGCTATATATATGTATTTAAAAAAAAAAAAATATATATATATATATATATATATATTTCTTTATTGATTTCAGAGAGGAAGGGAGAGGGAGAGAGAAAAACATCAATGATGAGAGAGAATCACCAATCAGTTGCCTGCACATCCTACAGTGGGGATCGAGCCTGCAACCTGGGCATGTGCCCTGACCCTGACCAGGAATCGAACGGTGACCTCCTGGCTCATAGGTTGACACTCAACCACTGAGCCACACTGGCAGGGCTCATCATTGATGTTTCTATCTCTTTCTTCCTCTCCCCTTTTCTCTGAAATCAAAAAATATATATTTATTAAAAAATTACATATATATATCTATAATAATAAAAGCACAATATGCTAATTAGCCCAGACAGCCGGATGACCTTCTGGACGAAGCCAGGGCTGCGAGGGCCGAGCCCTTGCACGAATTTCGTGCATCGGGCCTCTAGTGTGTGTGTATAGCCCGGCTGGCGTGGCTCAGTGGTTGAGTGTTGAACTCATTAAAAATGTTTTTATTATTTATTTATTTCTTAAAATATTGATTTCAGAGAGGAAGGGAGAGGGAGAGAGAGATAAAAACATCAGTGAAAGCCATAACCGGTTTGGCTCAGTGGATAGAGTGTCGGCCTGCGGACTGAAAGGTCCCAGGTTCAATTCCAGTCAAGGGCATGTATCTTGGTTTCGGGCACATCCCCAGTGGGGGGTGTGCAGGAGGCAGCTGATCAATGTTTCTCTCTCACTGATGTTTCTAACTCTCTCTTTCCCTTCCTCTCTGTAAGAAATCAATAAAATATATTTTAAAAAAACACACACAAAAAACACATCAGTGATGAAAGAGAATTATTGACCAGCTGCCTCCTACATGCCCCCTATTGGTGATGAATCCCACAACCCAGGCATGTGTCCTGACTGGGAATTGAACTGTGACTTCCTGGTTCATAAGTTGATTCTCAATCACTGAGCCACATTGGCCGCGTAAGGAATCTAACATTTTTTTTTCTAAGATTGTTTTTTAAGGGACATGGAAGCATTGCAACACATTCCTTTTTAAAATTAGAATTTAAAATTTATTTGAATAGGTTATTCAAATACGTGGGACAGAATCCAAAGGGTACAAAAAGGCAGACAACTCCAGGTCGCCCTGCCCGGGCTCTTCATGGGCAGAAGGTCGGAATGCCTGGCGTTTGCAGTTTCCTGGATTCTGTCCAGCTGCCCTCTCTGAGGCTGTCCTAATTGACACCGACCATAGGGATTTGAAGGTGTTCCTCCAATAGCTGCACCAGCTCAGAGCTTTATCAGCCTCTTTAATCTTCCCTGGTCTGTGAAGTGGAATCCTATAGCCTGGTAGCTTGAATTTGCATCTCTCAGGTTCTTAGCGAGACTGTGTGAATATGTCACTTACTCAGTAGCAGTCTCCATCCCCCCTCTTCCCACCTGATTGTCAATGGTTCTCAACTAGGGACGATTTTTTTTTTGTCCCCTAGAGACAATTGTGTGTGTGTGTGTGTGTGTGTGTGTGTGTGTGTGTGTGTGTGTATTTTAATGGCTTTACTGAATTGACGTGTAATTCTCAGACCACGCTATTCCCCAGTGGAGAGAGTTTTGGTTGTCACATCTCAGGGAGCTACTGGCACCTAGTGGGTAGAGGCCAAGGATGCTGCTAAACCCCGACACCCAGGCACAGGGCACCCCCACAACACAACAGAGAATGATCCAGCCCAAGTCAGTAGCAGGGAGGCTGAGAAACCCTGGTCCACAGCCTGGACCCATTTCTCGTCCTTTCTTGCAAGGAGCTCACAGTGGAGCTGCAGAAACAGGAAGAGCCTCACAGAACAAGGAGAATCTCGATCACTTCTGGACCATGAATGACCCCAAGACAGACAGGGTGCCTCATATTGTCAGTGACTTCAATTAACCATTTTATTTTTATTTTTTAAAATTTAATGTTGAAAGTATTAATAATGTTCCATTTCCCCCATTCCCACCTCCTCTGCAGGTCTTCACCACATTATTGTCTATGTCCATGGGTTATGCGTATATGAGTATAAGGTCCTGGGTTAATCTCTCCCATCAGCAGGGGGTCACGTTGAGTGTTCTGCAGACAGAATTTTTCAAATCGGCAGCTGCCTGGCAAACCTTCACTCGGTTGAGCCAGGCCCCCAGACTGAGCTGTTGAACCCCTTTCTCCATAGCGGCGGTGCTGGAGGAGCCAGACCTGATGCACAGGAGAGCTGTGTGTGAGGACGGGTCGGGGTGTGAAGGCGGGAGGATGTGGGGGAGCCAGTGAGGAGCTGACGTCAATAGTCCTGGCAGGAAGTGGTGGAAGTGATGGTGGTGGGTCCCCAGTTAATCAGTCCTTTAGGGAGGAGGGGACTGAGCCACAGAGAGTGGAGCAGCTGCCTGAACCAAATGTAGGCGCCCGTCTCTTCCTCCTCCAACCCCCAAAGCCAGCGTCTCCCCATATGCAATCCTCGTCATAGCAGGGGTGCTTTCGATGTTGCAGGAGAATGCTAACCATTGTACCTTAGGTCATTCAGTCCCCATGACAACCGTGGGAGGTAGGTCCTTTTATCATTCCTGTTTTACAGGTGGGGAAACCAAGGCACAGAGCAGCCAAGCAGTTCACCCCAGGTCAGACAACAACACGAATAACAACTGTAACTCTTATGGAGAACCTGATGTATATCCAGCCTCCAGCCCCGTCCTGCAAAGCCTGTTAAATCCTGATAAACAGAGGTGGCAATTGGTGCTATTTCTCCATACGATGAAGGGCAAAGTGCCTCTTGCTTGAGCTCACCCAGCTAAACAGGCCTGGGAGCTTCATCTCCACTCCTTTCATGGGACCAGAGCCTGGTCCCTGTGCCAGTCAGTGTTCCAGGAGCTGAGGACACGGGGGAGGAGGGGAAGCCGGGCTATGGGGACGGAGCCATCTTGCAGGGAAGGACCGTAGCAGCAGAACAGTAAATATACAAGATGTCTAGGAGGGGTCTGTGCTGCAAAGAAGGATGAAGCTGATAGAGGGATGAGGGGCAGATAAAACTATAAGATCAGGTGGTCAGGGAAGGGGAAAAGGAGATAGAGCAGAGGGAACCCCAATGCCCAGGCCTGAGAAGGGATTGCAGGCGTATTCAGGGACCAGCAAAGAGGCCAGAGTGGCTGGGGTTGGAGGGTGTGCCAGGAGGGGGTCCAGAACATGGGGGCCTTGAGGGCAGTGATGAGGACCTTGGCGTTGAATTAAAGCCACCAGAAGCTCTGAATAGCAGGGAGATGTTATTTGACTCTGGCTGTGTGTGAGGACAGGGATAGGGGTGTGAAGGCGGAAAGGTGTGGGGGAGCCAGTGAGGAGTTGACTTCAACAGTCCAGGCAGGAAGTGGTGGAAGTGGTGGTGGTTGGACCAAGATGTTGACAGTTGAGAGAATAAGTGGTAGTCTTTGAAAATTTTATATATATATATATTTCCCCCTCAGCTTTTTTAAACAATTTTTATTTTTAAGTATATTTTGATTGATTTCAGAGAGGAAGGGAGAGCGGGAGAGAGAGAAACATTAGTGATGAGAGAGAATCATTGAACGGCTGCCTCCTGCACGCCCCCTACTGGGGATGGAGCCCACAAACTGGGCATGTGCCCTTGATCAGAATAGAACCTGGGACCCTTCAGTCCGCTGGCTGACACTGTATCCACTGAGCCAAATTGGCTGGGGCTACTTATTGATTTTAGAGAGAGAGAGAAGCATTGATTGGTTATTCCACTTATTTATGCATTCATTGGTTGCTTCTTGTATGTGCCCTGACCAGGGATTGAACCTGAAACCGTGGCGTATCGGGAGAACGCTCTAACCAACTGAGCTACCTGGCCAGGGCTTTCCCTCAGCTTTTCTTTTACAACCTTGATATTTTTGAAGAATCCAGGCTAATTTTTTATTTTTTTAAGAAAAAGCTTTAACTGTGAGGTCAAATGGCAAGGAGACAAGAGGCAGAGCTCAAATCTGTCTCTCAGGCCCAGCCAATGTGGTTCAGTGGTTGAGCGTTGACCTATGAACCAGGAGGTCATGGTTCAATTCCCAGTCAGGGCACATGCCCTGGTTGCAGGCTCCATCCGCAGTAGGGGGTGTGCAGGAGGCAGCCGGTCACTGATTCTCTCTCATTGATGTTTCTATCTCTCCCTCTCCCTTCCTCTGGATAATCAATAAAAAAATTTTTTTTAAAAATTAAAATTGTTAAAAAAAAATCCGTCTCCCAGGCTAATTTTTGGGTATAATGCTCTTCAAGTTGATTAGATTGATTAGACACAGTTGTCCCTCGTGATTAGATTCAGGTAATCCACACACCTGTGTCCTGTCCTTTTTTTTTAATTTATTGATTTTTTACAGAGAGGAAGGGATAGGGATAGAGAGTTAGAAACTTGGATGAGAGAGAAACATCCATCAGCCGCCTCCTGCATAACCACTACTGGGGATGTGCCCACAACCAAGGTACATGCCCTTGACCGGAATCGAACCTGGGACCTTTCAGTCCTCAGGCCGATGCTCTATCCACTGAGCCAAACCAGTTACGGCTGTCCTGCCCTTAATACATCACATCAGGAGGTACAGGGTGTCTGTCTGTCTCATTACTGCACATATTAGCTTTGATGCCCAAGTGCTGGCGTCCACCAGGTTTCTCCACCATTAAGTTACTCTTTACAGTGAATATCTTGTGAGGAGGCACTTTAAGACTGTGTAGATACCCTGGACCGCATCGATGTTCCTCCACAGGCTTTCGCATCTATTGATTTTAGCTGCCGTTCTAAGATAAGAAGGAAGTTTCCTTCTCCTTTGTTTGTTTTCAAATAGCATGGACTCAAGGATTTCTGTTTTATTCAATGGTTATAATCTGCAATTGTCATATTTAAATGTTCAAATCATTCCAGATTTGTCCAATGGGAGCCCCTCCAGGCTGCGTCTTCGGGATGGGATTTATTCGGAAGGTAGCATTTCCTGGTGGATTGGATGGGCCATGTGTGAGAGAGGAGAGGAGACAGGGGTCTTTCAGCACATGTTTATGGCCAGGAACTGGGGATAAAGCTGTGATAACATCAGGCAGAAGTCCCCACTCTGTGCACCTCATGAATGGTGGCAGTTCTGGGAGTAGGGGACTGGTGGAGGGATGGTGCAGCTTTTAGGAGGGGAATCAGGAGGTTGCTTTTGGACAGGCTGAGCTGAGATGTGGCAGAAAAACCTCTGCTTCCAGTCCTTCCTCTTCCTGCCACCCCACCTCCCTATGTAATGACTCCCGTTCTTCTTTACCCAGCAGCCCGGACAATGCAGACGCCACTGCCCAGTCCTGTGCCCGTGCTCCGGCTGCCCCGGGGCCCCGAGGGCTTGAGCAGAGGCTTTGCCCCCGATGGACGGAGGGCCCCCCTGAAGCCAGAGGTTCCTGGAACCCCGGAGTCTCCTGTAGTTCACGAAAGTCAGGAATCCCAGGAACAGCGGGCCCGAGCCCTCCTCCGGGAACGCTACCTCCGCAGCCTGCTGGCCATGGTGGGTCGCCAGGTCAGCTTCACCCTGCACGAGGGTGTGCATGTGACCGCCCACTTCGGAGCCACGGACGTGGAGGTGGCCAACTTCTACGTGCTGCAGCTGCAGACGCCAATAGGCGTGCAGGCGGAGGCGCTGCTCCGGTGCAGTGACATCATTGCATACACCTTCAAGCTGTAAAGACCTGACTGTGGTCACCTGCTGCCTTAGGCCCAGCCAGATTCCCGGCTTCCAGCAGTTCCAGATCTCTGGGCCTCAGAGTTCGGAATTCGCTTGGGGATTTGGGCCAAGCTCCGAGCAACTGACTTCTTCAGGTCTCCAGTGTCTAGTCAGTAAAATTCTGCAACCCCACAAGTTCTAGATCGCATTGAAAGGAATGCTCTACCTCACAGAACTTTACACTCTACAGAAGTGTGGGTCCTGGGACAGTTCCTGAAGACTGGAGGTGGGTGGGGCTGGGGAGGGGGTAGGGAATAAAGGAAGGCAAATTGCAGAGTGGGAAATTGTTTATTATAGAAGTTGCAAAGTTCAGTCACCCTGAAGAAATTCCCCAATACTACCCTCCTGCCAAAGAACAATTATTACAGGAAAACCCGCCTCCTGTTGGTTTTTTTTTTTTAAAGTATATTTTTATTGATTTCAGAAAGGAGGGGAGAGAGAGAAACATCAAAGATAAGAAAATCATTGATCGGCTGCCTCCTGCACGCTCCCTACTGGGGGGTCAAGCCGCAACTGGGCATGTGCCCTTGACCAGAATGGAACCGGGACTCGAGTCTGCAGGCCCAACGCTCTCTCCACTGAACCACACCAGCTAGCCCCCCCCCCCCCTTTTTTAATAAGTGTACCCAAACAGGGATGAAGCCAGATTTAGGGGGTGGGAGGGAGCTGTGCCAAGAAGAAGGGCACATCAGAAAGCTGGGAGAAACTTGGATAAAGGTGCAGGGATTGGACTGCTCCTAGCCTCAGGGAACAGCTGGAGCGACCTGGACAACAGGCTTGGATGTTCTGGACTAAATTTCTTTATTGGGTGGGAGGGGATGTACATAGCAAGGGATGCGCTCCTGCGTGGCCTGGGTGGTGTGACCACCGCAGATTGGCTTCCCCTACCCCACGTGTGGAAAGGTCGGACTCTGCGCGGCGCCATTGAGAAAATGGCTGAGGATTAGGGATTAGGGTGAAGCTTCACCTCTCCATTTTGCTCCAGCTCTGTGGCATGGCCGTCCAAGTCACCTGCTTCACTTAGCCCCGTCACTAGTAGCGTTTTGGCAGATTCGTTTTAAAAAAGTAATTTCTGCCCCCTTTGTAATCCCGTCAACTTGAAAATGCAGGTGGAGATCTATTAAGTATACATGAGATTTTTGCTTCGTTCCTGTTCAGTCACGAAAGTGCGGTGGCCAATAACGTCGGAGACAAGTGGAAAGTCTCAGCTTCCACACGTCCATTCGCAACGCCACCTCTGGTGAGTCCCTGGCCTAGCTCTCGAGTTGCCTTGGCAACGACGTCGCTCGCTCCTCCCCAAGGCCCCTTTTTGGGGTTTTAGCCCCGCCTTTCCCCCCCGCCCCGATTGCTGCGAGGGCGGGGGAAAGCTCAGCGAAAGTGCGGAGGCGAATATTAAGTGACTGAATTGAGTCGGGGCGCGGGAGGGTGGGGGCGTGGAAAGGCGAGCGGGGGCGTGGCTTGAGCTCGCGCCGGTTTCGCTCCGGGCTTCGTGATCTACCTGCTCCATCGCTCGGTATTTCGGCTGGCAGCTTCCTCCTGCTTTTGGAATTCCTTCCTTCGCCCACCCGACCCCCTTTTAAAATCAAGGCTTTGAGCTCACACTTCGTATCTTATACAACGCTATCCAGCTACAGAAAATCGTTGATGAAACTACAGTCTGCAAATGAAAGGCTACAGACTAGCAAGGGGCCACGAGCTCGGTCTCCAGGTAGAGGATCCCTCGGTCAGCACCGTCACCAGTACTCACATTCCACACAGCTATCACCTTTCAGGTTCTCCACCCCCTCACCTCTCTCCTCCTCAGCTGGCCTCGCCCGGGCAGCACAGGCTTTTTTATCTTCATCGACTCCCCTCCCTTAAGCAGCGTCTGAGCTAGTGACGAAAGTGCGCGAGCCCGACCCTCAGCTCTCGGGACGGAGGCGGGGAGGCGGGGGGCGGGCGGCTCGGGTTCGCGCGTGCGCGCTGCTCCGGGAGACGGCGTCCGCCTCGCCCCGCCCGCCGCGCTCTGCAGTTCCGGCTCTGCGGATTCCGCGCTCACGTTTCTCTCTCCCGTGGCTCCAGCTGCCTTTTGTTCTCCCACCTCAGCACCCCGCGAGGCGACTCTGCTTGCGGACAGCTCAGATCGATTTTCTGCTTTTCTTAGTACGCGGTGGGCTCGCCCGGCCTTTAGCGAAAGTGCGGCTGCGAACAAGCAGGCGGACGCGGAGCTCGGGGGAGGCGCGCTCGGGCTCCCGGTGGCGGCGACGACGACGACGACGACCAGGAAAGCGGACGGAGGCGGCGCCTGAAAGAGCGGCGGAGCCCATGCCCCGAGACGGCGGGCGGGCCCGGAGAGACAAGTCCGGGGCCCGGGGCATGTCCCCGGGGCCCCCGTGAGGAGGCGGCGGCGGCGGCGGCGATGGAGAACCCGCCGCAGGAGGCGCCGCCCGGGCCGGGCGCGGACGGCGACGCCGAAGAGGCCCCCGCCGAGGCCCAGTCTCCCAGCCCCGCATCGTCCCCGACCGACGGGCGCCTCAAGGCTGCGGCCAAGCGCGTCACGTTCCCCTCCGACGAGGATATTGTGTCCGGAGCCGTGGAGCCCAAAGACCCCTGGAGACACGGTAACTACAACCGGAGGAGAGGGGGCGGGCGCGCGGGGCCTCGGGAGCCGGTGCGACGCCCCGCACGCAGGTGCCGCTCAGGGAATTGCACCTAACGATGACTTCAGGCGACAGTCATCAGTAGAGATGGGATGGCTGTTGGGTCGGGAAGCTGAGACGTAGCCCGTTTCTGCCCGCCCCCACCTCCGCCCGGTGGTTTTAGGAATTAAAACGATGAGCCATTAAAAGAAAGTTGGGTGTCCTGGGAGATCGGGAGGACTTCGCCTTTGAGCGCATAGTTCCCCCGGAGCAGGACCGAGGGAGCTAGCCGGGGAGGGGAGGCCAGCGCGGGCGCTGGAAGCGCCGTTGGAGAAGTCTGCTGGGCCCGCGGGATGAAAGCGGTTCCGTTTCCTGGTCTGAAGCCCGGGGGGAAGGCAGGGACTAAACCTGGATGTGGCTGCAGCGGGGGCGGTAAATCCTGGGGTCGGGAGCGGGAGTCCAGGTAAACTCGCAGAAAAGGAGCAGAATGGTGGTCCATTGGGGGTGAGAGAGTCAGGTGTTAGCTCTTGGCGTGAAGAAGGAGGAAAGTCACTCCGTGCTTGGAAGCAATACAGTGGGGCCTTGACTTACGAGTGTAATTCGTTCCGAGACCGAGCTCGTTAACTCAAATTACTCTGTCAACTCAATGCAAAAAAATCGGCCGAGAGACAGCTGGTATCTCAAAAAACTCGTTAGTCGGGACACTCCTAAGTCAAGGCCCCACTGTAGTTGGTAGTCCTTCAGGAGCAGAGGGACTTTGGGGCCTGGGTAGAGAAGGCTCTTTTTTTTTTTTTCCCCCACCCGAGAAAGAATTGGGGAATTGGAGGTGCTGGTCGGTAGAAGGTGAGAACATGGGAGAAGTTGGGTGGGGGAGGTGTTGGGGGAGGAAGCAAGTCTGTGGACTGTAGGTCCCTGGAGGCGGCCAGGTCAGCGTTGGAGCTGAGGGCAGCTAGCTGGAGGAGTGCTTTCCCCGCCCGCTGCGAAGGTGGACAGTCTCTCCTGTGATGGACGGCAGCCGTGAGGGTGTGAGGGTGAGTCCGTGCCTGTGCTGGGGCGGAGAGCCCACAGGGAGAGGGAGCAGGCTGGCCCTGGCTGGATAGAAGCTGGTCTATTGGCCCCGGGGAAAGAGGAGGGACTGCTGCTGGTCGGTGGCAAAGGAGGACTTGGTGCCTTCGGTGTGAGAGTGAGAAACATGGTAACTGGAAACTGGCCACACAGGGCGTCCACCATCAATGCCAGTGTGACTAGTTATTGCTAAAGAGACGCACGGGGGTTAACTTAAGATTCTTTTTTTATGTTTTTATTTTATTTTTAAAAAAAATATATTTTACTGATTTTTTACAGAGAGGAAGGGAGAGGGATAGAGAGTTAGAAACATCGATGAGAGAGAAACATTAATCAGCTGCCTCCTGCATGCCCCCTACTGGGTATGTGCCCTTGACCAGAATCGAACCTGGGACCCTTCAGTCCGCAGGCTGATGCTCTATCCACTGAGCCAAACCAGTTAGGGCAGTCTTTTTAAAATATATATATTTTTATTGATTTCAGAGAGGGAGAGGGAGAGAGAGATTGAAACATCAATGATAAGGGAGACTCATTGATCCACTGCCTCCTGCACGCCCCCTACTGGGGATCAAGCCTACAACCCGGGCTTGTGCCCTTGTCCGGAATTAAACCCGGGACCCTTCAGTCTGCAGGCTGACGCTCTATCCACAGAGCCAAACTGGATAGGGCATAATTTGAGATTCTTGACATTGGAAGCCAGCCAAGTTCTTGGGCTCTAGGCCCCAGGGATAGGTGGTCACTTTTGGGTTGGAGAACTTGGGGGGCTGGGGCTGAGGAAGGGAAGAGTGGGCCCTGGCTGTAGCATGGTATTCAGTGCAGAGAGCTCAGAGCAGGCAGGGGAAGACCGGGGGAGACAGCTGGGTGGTGAAGAGCAGAGGCTCCAGTTCAAGTCCTGACTCCATTTACCCACTTCATGACCTCAGACTGGTAACCTAATTCCTCTGAGCCCCAGTTTCCTCATCTGTAAAGCGGGTGATAATACCCATGCCTTCCCGGCTGGTGTGGCTTTGACCTGTGAACCAGGAGATCATGGTTCGATTCCTGGTCAGGGCACATGCACTAGTTGCGATCTTGATCCCCAGTCAGGGACATGCTGGAGGCAGCCAATCAATGATTCTCTCATCAATGTTGCTCTCTCCCTTTCGACGCTCTCTTGGAAGTCAATAAAAATATATTAAAAACAACCACCATGCTACAGGGTTTAATAGAGGAATAAATCAGATTGTGTGTGAAAAGTTATTGGCCAAAGTGAGCCTTCATGAAGTTGCAGTTGTTATTGGTCGTTTTAGGGGTGACGTTAGTTGACATTGGTCATTTTAAGAGTCCGTCTAGAGGAGTTGGTTCACAGGGTTGGGGCCTGGATGTGTCTGCTTCGCAAGCTTCCAGGAGAGGGGCAGAGAGGGACTCACTGGGCCTGGGGGAAGATGGTCAGTTTGTGAGCTAGAGGGCCGTGGGGGGCAGTTAGAGGGTTTGGCACAGGGTGGGGTAAAATTTCTGATCTGCAGGTTCTCAGAAGAGGAGCAGCTGTGGGTAACCAACCAGCTGTCTGTCTGGCTTTGAGTGAGCCGTTCTCTGAGCCTCCTGTTTCCCTCGGCAAATGGCGCTAATTGCTACCAGGAGGTAGTTGGGAGGATTAAATAAGATACTAGTCCTTGTACGTGCCTGCTGTTCCCCAGGCAGAGTCATTTTTGCTTGTTTGTTTGTGTGTTGTTGTTTTTTAAATATATTTTTATTGATTTCAGAGAGGAAGGAAGAGGGAGAGAGAGATAGAAACATCCATGATGAGAGAGAATCATGGATCAGCTGCCTCCTGCACGCTCCCCACTGGGGATCATGCCCACAACCCGGCATGTGCACTTGACCAGAATCGAACCTGGGACCTTTCAGTTCGAAGCCGAAGCTCTATCCACTGAGCCAAACTGGCCAGGGCTGTTTGTGTGTGTTTTTTTGTTTTGGTGGGCAGTCTTGGAGAGGCAGTGAAGGAGTTTGAGGGAAGGAAGAATGTCAAGCCGAGTCAGCGGGAGTCTGGTTGCCGATTGGTCTGTGCTAAGTAAGCGGTGAAGATGCGTTGCAGGCTGGGGGAGTCTAGTTCCTGGAAGTTTAGAGGGAGCCTGCAAGGACTGGTCCGGACGCACACTTTGGAGGAGTCAGTGGGTCTGGGGTGGGAGGTGATGACATGGAGAAATGGGTCAGTGTATGGACTGGTGGAGTTGGTTTGTCTCGACTGAGGAGAGGGGTTAAGGAGTTGGTCTGGCAGTAAAGGAGTTGGATGATCCCGGGCCCCAGTCAGGGAAGGGGGTCATTGACGATGGGATTTACGGGACAGGACATTGGAGGGTCTATCAAAGCTGAGGAGCAGGTGGCTGGCTTCTGTGCTTGCGGGGGACAGTGGTGGTGTTGACTGGCCTGGGACTGAGGGAGGTGGAGGCTTGCCAGGCTTTAGAAGAGGAAAGTTGGGCCAAGGGGCTACCTAGCTGAGAGGTCAAAGGGTCTTTGCTGGGCACTGCAGGGAGGAGTGGATTGGTCTTGGAGGAGGGGGTGGGGGGCCTTGGAGTTGATCTGTAAGCCATGAGAAAGCACAGAGGGTGTCATCTGCGCTGTGGACCTAGTGGGAAGGGTGATGGAGGCGTAATTCTGGGGCCTACTGTGCTGACATGATTCCAAGCAAGGGGGACGGAGGAGTTGGCCTGAACTGGGGGAGAGGTCATTCAGAAGCTGTTCTTCCATCCTAGATGGAGAAGTTGCCTGGGCCAGGAGGTGCAGAGCACCCCTGGGCTGGGGGAAGCAGCCTAGAGGAATCGGGCCCAACACAGGTGCCTGCTCAGCAGAGCCCTGCCCTGGCAGGAGGAGCTCTGGCCCCTGGCAGCCTCCGGCTGGGGTAGAGGAGGGCTGGGACGGGGACTAGAGTGCTGGCCTCACTGGGAGGGAGTCCTGGAGGTGTCTGCCTGAGGGCGGGAGCCCCATCAGGCCCTGCCAAAGTTGGGGCTTTCTGGAGGTGAGGTGCTATGGAGGAGGGAGATTGTGAAGGAGGGTCCCAGGCCTCTCCGAGCATAGAGAGTCCTTCCCTGGTTCCCATCTCACATAGTGTCCCCACCACCCCAATTCCGGGGGCTGGCCTGTTTTCTCCATGGTACATATGGCCATCTGATGTTACATGCCATGTTTGTTTTTGTGTGAGGGTCTCTCCCCCACCAGAATGGGTGACAGACCGTGTCTGTCCTTGGCCCCCCGAAGAACATGCAGCAGTTGTGGTTGAATGAGAGCTAGTGCACATGTGCAGCCATTCTGAAAGGGTGAGGCCCGGCAGACCTGGGACCCATCTCGCCAGAGTGTGCGTCCAGGCCTCCAGCAAGGCGCTGGCTCCTGCTGAGCTTGTTAGTTTCCTCATCTGTGAGAGTGACCCCTGCCCCGCTGACCACCCGGTGTCTGAGCCATGGGATGAACCTCCTCCGTGCGTGGGGATGGGAAGTGAAGCTTGGGGCGGAGGTGGGGTGGAAACTGTGAGTGGCAGACGCTGCCTCAGTACTGCCAGGCTGGGCTTGTGTACACTCTGCTCTCAGGGGAGGGGGTGGGTGTGGAAGTGGGCACCAGCAGAGGAGGGGCTAGCTGGCTGCACCCCACCCCGAGGTGGCAGGCCTTTGATTCCAGCTCTTCTGAGGGCTAAGGCCAGACTTGTACCAGGAACCCTTCCAGATCAAACTGCAAGAATGACCCAAGGCTCAGCTGTCCCAGCTGCACGCTGTGCGGGGAGGCGTGGGGCTTGCAAGGCATGCATTGGAGAGCATGTGACACTGGCCACAGTCTGGGAGGCAGGTCTTCTCTTCCCTCTAGTCCTACCAATGACTCATTCACCACTCCCTGACCTCCAGCCCTGGAGAGTCAGTCCTGGAGTGTGGGAGGTGGGTATTGCCCACCAGGAAACTCCTGGTGTAGAGTGGAGGTGTCTGCAGGTTGAAGGGGCCCAAAGGTGCAGCCACCTGAGCTTGGGAGGGGGTAGTGGAGGCCGTGGCCATGGTGTTCTTAAATGGGGATCAGAGAGTGGAAGTGCCTTACTCTTTGTTCTTATTGAAACCTGGGCTGCAAATTTAGTCCTTGAAACTGGTTGGACAGGTAGAAATGACCTGTTAGTGGTAGAGAGAGGCCCTTGGTTAAAATTCAGCTCATTTGTGCCCTGGCTGGGTGACTCAGTTGATTGGAGTGTTGTCCCGTACACCAAAAGGTTGCAGGTTCGATTCCCAGTCAGGGCACATGCCTGGGTTGTGGGTTCCGTTCCTGATTGCGGATGTGCAGGAGGCGACCGTTCAGTGTTTCTTTTTCTCTCCTTTCCTTTCTCTCTAAAAATCAATAAATTACAACAATAACATATCCTCAGCTGAGGATTAAAAAAAATTTTTTCAGATTGTTTGAGCATAAGTGGTGGTGTTGCTGGGAGTGGGGAAGGGGTTGTGGAGGGTGGCTTTGATGATTTTGCCCTGATTTCCATCTGGGCCCAACATCACCTACTGCGGGCATTGGTACATTGACTGCCGTGTGACTTTGGGCGATCAACAGTGTAACTTTGGGTGTAATTTTTTGTCTATAAAATGCAGCTGACAACAGTACCTCATAGGGTGATGGTAAGGATTAAGTAAGATAACAGTCCATGGGTGAAAAAGGTGAAGGGATTAAGCAACGACACAACAAAAAACCTCATAGACAACATATGGTGATTACCAGACGAAAAGGAGGGTGGGGGGCGGGGGTTAAATGGTAATGGCAGGAGACTTGGCTTGGGATGGTGAACACACAGTAGATATACAGATGACGCATTATAGAGTTGTACCCCTGAATCTGTATAACTTTATTAATCAATGTCACCCTAATAAATTCAATTTTTTAAAAAAGGTAATAGCCCATAGTGAATGCTCAGTAGATGTCTCCTTTGCATTTCTTGTCATTGCCAGTCCTCTGCCCCCTCCTAGAGTCTCTAACCCTTAATGTGCTTCCTGCCCTATCAGATCCCTGCTGTCCCTGACCTACTCCTTTGAGATGAGTGCCCCAGCCATCCCTGACTGGGCATGGGAAAGATATCCAGGCCTGATCCTATCTGTTACAAGCTGGGTGACTGTGGGCAAGTTGCCCAACCTCTCTGAGCTGAAACTAAATCAGCATGCCTTGTACCATCAGCCTGAGAGAGGCTTCCAGGGCACCAAGATTCTAATCTGAAAGTGTTAGCCCCAGCCTCTCCGGGTACCAGCTGATGACAAGTTTCAGCTCCTCCCTGAGCCTTAATCCCCTCTGTAGAATGTCCCCCGCCCCCACTCCAGCCATCTGCCCTGTTGGGACATGACCTGGTTGATGGTACTATGGTGTGAGCGCCTGCTCTGCCAGGCCCGGCCCTTTGCACACTCAAACTCAGGCAGGCTGCCCTCATTCCTTCCGCCTCCAACTCTCTATTTGTGTCCGCATCAAATTTCCCTCTTCAAGGACAAAGACTGTGTGAGAGTCACCTTTGTGACCTCAGTCTGGCGCACAGGAGGGCTCAGATGCTGGACGAATGGCAGAGGAATGAGGTGTGTCCTCGTATCCATGGCGGTATTTGGGAGAAGGCTCTTTGGCGTAGTTAATCCAGTCTGTGCCAGGACAGGGACCCTTCCTCAGAGGTCTGCAGGCCCCAGAAAGAGCATGCAGATCCGGCGCACAGTGGGCACTCAGCAGATAGTCACTGAGTGAGGCAGTGGAAGTGTGTGCATGCATGCGTGTATGTGTTCTGGAAGTGAGGCATTGTGGCTACCATTAGTCTTTCACAGTCATTCATATTAAGAACTGTGTAGAGCCAGGTGCCTGGGCTGGACTGGCTATAAGAGGCAGTCTCTGGGGTTGGGGTCTAGGAATCTGTTTCTGCAAAGCTCCCCAGATTTGACCGTCCTTGTGCTCAGCGGTTCCCTTTTCAGCTCAGCTGTTCAACATAGTCCCCAGCCTGCTGCCTTTTAGACCCCAGTTCAGGGGTGGCTGGGGTTGACCTCACCGACTTGTCTTGGAGCAAATTGAAATGTCTGACTTGAGATAACTATAGAAATTCAGGTTGGGAAGGCAGCCTGCTGTGGTAGAGCGGAGAGGGGTCCAGGTGGAAATCCCTGCCCTCTGCATGACCTTAATAGTCACCACTCATTGCCTTCCATGTGCCTGCCACTGGGCTAAGTGCTATTCTTTCCAATTAGTAGATGAGGAAATAGAGGGACAGAGAGGTGAGGTAGCTTACCTGGGGTCACAGAGCCAGTAAGTGGTTGAGCTGGGATTCAGACGCAGGGCGTCTGGCTCCGGAGCCTGCACTCTTCACCCCTGTGGACTGGCGTTCTGTGCTTTGGCTGCTGCATTCAGTCTGCGTATGGTGTAATTTTTTCTTCCATAGCCCATAACCCTTTATAAAATGGAGGTGACAGTTCTGGCCTGGCAGGGCTGTGGCAGGTTGAGAAACAGACCGAATCAAGGGCCTGGCCCAGTAGGCACTCAGGAGGAGGTTCACTGTGGTTCTTGGACAGGTGTCCTGGGAGGGCCCCACTGTGCTGTTCCTGTGTCCTCAGTGTGGGGTTCTCGTTCTGACCCTTGGCCTGAGTTCTTACTGTGCTGCACAGTGCCTGGTACGTGGTGGGTGTTCAGTACATCCTGGCTGAATGTGCAGTTCTGGCTCTAACCAACCATTCATTTAGCATGGTGAGGCCATGCCAGGTGTGGGGTGGGGAAGACAGGCCAAGGCCCCGCTTCCATGGAGTGAAGGAAATACGCAGTAAACAATTCTAATAAATCTCGGTGCCCAGGCCTCTGATTAGGATGAGTTCACAGGGTGTATGCAGGCGGACAGGGCAGGGGTAGCTTCCTGGAGGAAGGGCCATGGGGTCTAAAGAAATCACAGTAGCAGCCAGGTGAGGAGCAGTGGGAAGGATGTACAAAGTGTTGGAGGTGGAGAGAGCTAGCGAGGTGCTTCCAAGGAATAGAAAAAAGCCAGTCTTACTGGAGTGGGGAATCTAGAGGTGGAGGCGGGAGGGTCAGAGGTGAGGCTGGAGACTGTGGAGAGACCACCTGCCAGGTGGCACCTCCTGGGCCTGAGGGTGGTGGGAGACAGCAGAGGGTTTTAAGAAAGGGCATACCTGGTGTTTTAATAGAACCTTTGGGGGGGTGACATAAGGGGGGTGAGGCCGAGGCTGGGAGACCAGGGAGGGGGCCATGGGCCAGGAGCCTGTAGACTCTGGGCCGTGTGGCCCTGTGTTGGCTAGTAGCTAACATTTGACTTCATTGATTTATTCATTAGGTTTAGCTGAACCTCCTCTTCCCCCAGAAGGTTTTGCCATCACCAGTGTTTTCTGTAACACTTCTAAGGCGACAGTTTTCCCCCATCCATTCTCCCCTCCCCTGTCGGTTCAGCCTGCCCCCTCCCTCGTGGGGGGGTGGATAGCACGTGACACACCACCTCCTCCATGTGACCTCAGCAAGTGGCTTTGCCTGTATCATCTCTTTAGATCCCACACTTGCCAGACCCAGAAAGCAATAAAAAACAGTTCCAGCCCCTGCTGGGTCCTGGCATAATACAGTTATCCTGTCACTCTCGTAAAACCCAGGGACCTCTGAATTTCAGAATATACCTGGCCCCCGGTTTTGCAGTAGGCAGGTCCTTCTTGAATCTGTGAATTGGTAGAAATAGGATAGGCAGCTCACTGGCCACTCAGCGTCACTGCCTCGGGGCCTTGTTTGTGAGGGGATTGAGGGTCGTTCCCTACGTGGAAGCAGCTGGGACGCTCACTAGCTGTTGCAGGCCCTCAGGAAGGCCTTGGTCAAGTTGAATGAGGCCCTCCCCCTGCTGTGAGCCTGCCCTGGCTCCCTCCTCTGTAAGCAGTGGCAGCTCACCTCCCCGGGCTGGATGGGCTGGGAAAGCACTCTGCCTGGGTGGAATTCATCTGCATGAACGCGGGCATGTTCAGAAACCTGTGCCACATGGTCCTGTGCGTGAGGCCATTTGGACAGAGGACATGTCTATTTCAAAGCTTTCTGCCTCCTTGGGAGGAGCCAGGCCTTCTCAGCTGGGAGCACACCCAGCATCAGGCAGGTCTGGTGGGAATGCCCCAGGTCCTGCATGCCACTGCTCCCAGCCAGGCACCGCCACTGCTCACCTGGCCTGATGCTGCCGGGCTAGGGTGGCCCACTGCATTTAGGCAGCTGGAGTAGAAGTGGGGCTGGGGCTCAGGGGGAGCTGCACTGGAAGCTGGGTCTGGTGTTTCCATTAGTGCGGGAGAAGGGGGTTCAGAGGCTGGGTGCCCACAGGAATGACAGGCATCATCACACTTTGGTCCTTTCCCTGAATTTGGAAGGCAGTTCCATGAAGGCAGGCCATCATGGTTTGGCTCCTCTCAGTGTCCCCAGAATCTCGCAGTGCCCAGCACTCCACAGGCCCTCTCATTGGATGGATTGGTGGTGGATGGAGGTACACAGTAGGCACTCTAAAGTTAGCCTCACCCCCTTCCTTACTCTCTGTAGCTGGTTTGGAGCCAGTGCTTCAAGGTGGGGGTGTTGGTTTGGAAGTGTCTGCTGACAGCCACTTGGCTCTGTGACTTGCCTGCCACCCTCTCCCTTTATAGCAGAAGCCTGGGTTTGGAGCCCTGCCCTGGTTGGGTGGGCGGGCCTCTGTTGGAACCCTTTGGGATCAGACTCGTGTGCCACCTTCACACCCACTCTTCCATCTCTCCACAGTCTTCCTGTCACACCAGCTGCCATCACCATGTAGTGGGAGAGCTGCTGGTGGTGTGTGCAGCCCGCTCCCTTGTGCAAAGCTAAGCACAACTGAACACACTGGGTTCCTCAGAGCAGCATGGCAGGAGGGGCCGCCAGAAGGTAAAGGCAGACAGCAGGGGAGTGACCCTGCGGAGGGGCCCTGCTTCCAGTCCACGATAATGATGGAGGTGGAGGTGGTGGTGGTGGAGCCACTGTTAGGAAGCTCTTACCAGACCCAGGCTCCTCACATGCATTCACTCATTTAATCTTCACAGCAGCCAGAGGGACAAGCCAAGGCTCGGGGGTGCCAAGGCCACACAGACAGTAAGGGGAGGAGCTGTGGTTAAACCAGACGGAATGGTTTTCATCCCCTGTTCTGCTCCTTCATAACCACAGGAGAAGGTCCACACCCCTGAGGCAGGTGGGAGGCCCTTCCCACTTAGCTGTCCTTCCCCTCCCACTCCAGACCCATAGAGGATGGTTCCCTCTGCCCAGTGTGCCCTTTGCCAGTCCCCTGCCTTTCCTGACCAACTCCTGTTCATCCTTCCAAGCTGGCTCACGTCACCTCTTCAGCGAGGCCCTCCCTAATCCCAGAGTGCCGCTGCACTCTCCCAGGTTCCCATGGCACCTCTCACACTGTTGTTGTTTGGTGGGTCCATCTCCCCCCACTGGACCAGAAGCCCCATGAGGGACTGCATCTTGTCCATCTGGCTCCCCGGAGGAGGCAAACCACTAAACACACCCAGGCACCTTGGTGACTCCCGGCAAAGTGGGTCTGCTAACGAGCACCCCAGGCTGGGTCCTCAGAAGGGTTGGGTGCCCGGAAGAGAGCAGGAGGAGAGGTCATTCATTGGATCGTTTGTTTACACGTCCATTTCTTCATTCAGTCCTGACTGACACCCTGTTGGTCTCTACTTTGCCTGTGGCAGGTGGAGTCCTGGCTACTCTCCCTGCTTTGTGATGCTCCCCCTGCGTTCTTGAAAAAGCAGACCTCCTCTCTGTTTCAAATTACACTTTGTGACTCACTGGCTTTCACACCCAGTCCAAGGTCCCTGCACCAGCTTTGGTTGCCCCTGTCACCCTCACTGACCACGGCCGGGATGACAGCAAGTCAACAGGAGTCCCTGTGAATTGCTGAGCTTTAGTTACTAGACAGGCCCTGCCCTCATGCAGCTCGGGTCCAGAAGAGAAGTGTGAAGGGGGAGGGGAACAAGTCTGCTCTGCTCTCCCCTCGCCTGGTCTGGGAGACCCCGGCGCTAATCAGCCTGGTAGGCTGCAGGAATATAGGACTGGGACACAGACCTCTCTTTGCTCTTGACTCGCTGTGGGTTGTAGGCCAAGGCACTGCCCTCTCTGTGCAGCAAGGTGGTGCCTGAGGCCCTGGCCAGGTAGCTCAGTTGGAACAACATGATATGCCAAGGTTGCCGGTTCAGTCCCTGGCCAGGTGCATGCAAGAAACAACTAATGAATGCATGAATAGGTGGAACAACAAATGGATGTTTCTCTCTCTCAAATCAATAAATAAAATAAAGATGGTGTCTGAGGTCCTTTTGCACTGTGTGTGTTTCCCCATCTCTGCATCTCAACACCCACAAGTTACGGAATTGAATGGGTCCCAGGACCTGCTCCCCATCATGGGGTGGGGCTGAGAGAGCTTTGGTTCTGATTACTGATCTACTTTGTGACAGGTGACCTAATTCCCTGTCCCCCCAACAGCAAGGTGTGTCACAGGAGGAGGTGGAAGATGTCATTGGTGTCCAGCCACCCAGTTCAGGCCTCCATCCTCTCTCTTCTTCCTCCGTCTCATTCCTTGACCTGTAACTACCTCCTTTCCCAGGCTTGGGATCCTGGCTTCCTCTCCCATCTCTCCCCACTATGATCAAAAGATCAGAAAGTGCTGTGTTTCCCCGGGAGCCTCCTTCCTTGCTGGGCCTGGGTTCAGCCCTCAGGTTTTGCAGTGCAAAGCTTTTCTGGGCTCCCCTGTCCCAGCCCTGCCTGGGGACCGAGCCCTGGGAGTGCAGGGCTGGGACTGTCTTGATCTGTCCCAGCACAGCTCTAGACAGGGCACGTGCTCAGTGAGTGTCCTTCCTTTAGGATGGGGGTGGGGGGAATGGCTAAGGGTAGACCCCAGAAGCCATGCCCTCCGTGGAACCCTGCCTTGACTTCCCCTGTCTGGTCCTGGGGAAGACATCCTAGGCAGCTTGGCCCAGTGGGTGGAGCAGGCCCCATCTGACTTACTGAGCCAGCACTAGCTGTTGGGCCCAAATGTCTCTGCTCCCTGACCACCCAGCCAAAAGATTCTGGTTCTAGCAGGAGCCCTTCCCATCCTCAGAGCCTGGATTACCAGGGGTGGAGGGGTAACCTCCTTGTTTTACAGATGAGGCCAGGGAGGAATGGCCTGGCACTCAGGACAGGGCTCCTGCCCATCTCCTCAGCCACCTCTGGGGCTTTGAGGGGCAGAGTTCGAGTCCTGGAGGAGGGCAGGTGAGAGACCTGCCTTGTCCTGGCTGTGTGATGTTGTTATTAGTAGAAATTCCATTTCCACCCAACACAAAGCGGAGGAAGTTTCCCTCTCCTCACCCCCTCGTGGAGCTGGTGAGGGCAGCTGGGGAGAAGGGTGAGTCACCCTGGAAGCCCTTGATGGTTGTGAATAAGGGAAGGATCACTACCTTGATTCTTTTCTGACTTTAAAAGTAAGGTCTGTTCATTTGAAAAAAAGAAATAGAAATTGGGAAGTCTAAAGAAGAAAATAAAAATTGCTTGCAATCTCACCCAGTGTTTTGTGTGTTTTTTTAAATTCAGCTCTATTGAGATGTAATTCATACACATTTCATCCTTTCAAAGTGTGCAAGTCTTTGGTTTTCAGTTTTGCAGAGTTGTACATCTAACATCACAATTTTAGAACATTTTCATTGCCCCCCAAAGAAATCTTGAACTCCATTATCTCTAAGTCCTGCCCCTTCCACCTTTGACCTCAGTAGCCACTGATGTGTTCTCTGTTTCTTTAGCTTCTGGACATTTCATATAATGGAATCATGTGATATTTGGCCTTTCGTGTCTGGCTTCTTTCATTTAGCGTGATGTTTTCAGAGTTCATGCATTCATCTGTCCGCCATTCTTTGTTATTGCTGAACATATGTCCTGTTAGACGGATGCCCCCCATTTATCTATTCATGTTTGGGTTGTTTCCACTCTGGTATTATGAATAATGATGCTGTGGGTATTAATGTACAAGTTTGTGTGTGGGTGTGTATTTTTATTTCTCTAGGAGTGGACGAGCTGGGTCATATGGTAACTGTTTAGCCATTTGAGTGATTGACTGCCAGCAGGTTTCCCAGTCTGCCGCCCCTCTTGACATTCTCCTTCTCATCCTTGTTGCTGTCTGTCCCTTTACTTCTAGGGTAGGAAGTGGGATCTCACTGTGGCTGCGATTGGCTCTTCCCTGATGGCTGAGCATCTTTTCATGGGCTTATTGGGCACCTCTATACCTTCTTTGGAGAGGGTCTATTCATATCCTTTGCCCATTTAAAAATTGGATTGTTTGCCTTTTTATTATTGAGTTGTGAGAGTTCTATATATAGTCTCAATGCAGGCTTTTATCAGAGAAGTGATTTGCACCACCTGGAATGTTTTCAACGTTAAATGCCAGAGCATTTCCTTCCCATCTCTTTTCTATGGCTAGATACCCTGCCACAGACAGATAAAAATAAAACTGGGAGGGTACCTTGTTGAGTATCCTGTGTTTTCACTTCATTTTCGCATTTTGTACGAAGTATGATTAAAATATATCACTGGGCCATTGTAATTTGTTCCAGCCATTTCCGCATTGCTGAGCATTGAGGTCCTTTTCAGTTTCCAGTTGCATAAATAATGCAGTGACGTTCATCCTTGTCCATAAATCTTCATGTTTATCACGGAGCTTTCTCTGAAGAAATTCCTAGAAGGTGGTTTTACCAGGTCAGAGGTTAGGAAGGAACCTTTGAAGCCTCAGTCAGATTCCATCTGTGCCTGCCTAGGATCGTGAGCCTTGAGCCTGAGTCATGTCGCTCTTTAAAATGTGTTTATTACTGCTATATGCCAACAGCATGGTTTTGAAGGCTGTGGTTATCTTTTAAAGAAGACACACACACAAGAGGATTGAATGTATACGGTGACAATTTCTCCCCAAAAAGGTGGGTGTCAGGTTGGGGTGGAGCTGAAGTCAGGGAACCAGTATCTTATGCTGATAGTCATTGGAAGTTTTAAAAGAACACATTTGTCTAAGAACTGGAATAGACCAGGGACCTCTCGGTGCGTGGGAAGAGGCTCAACCAACTGCGCCACACCAGCTATGGCTTGATTTTTGAAAAAAGAAATGAGTGAATTGCTCAGCTGGCATGGCTCAGTGGTTGAGCATTGACCTATGAACCAGGAAGTCACGGTTCGATTGATTCCCGGTCAGGGCACATGCCTAGGTTGTGGGCTGGATTCCCAGTGGGGGGCATGCAGGAGGCAGGTGATTAATGATTCTCATCATTGATGTTTCTGTCTCTCTCTGTCTCTTCCTTCCTCTCTGAAATCAATAAAAATATATTTAAATAAATAAATGAGTGAATGATATTTGCATTTGGGTATCTTGATGCCAAGATGGTGTCTTGTTTTAATGAGCCCTCCTTTGATTGGCAGTTAACCTGTTTATTGTTATCACGTTATAATTTGGGAGGTTGTTTTTTCATATCTTGTGCTTATTTTTGTTTTGGGATCTTTTATAAGGACTCCTTTTAAAACATTGATTCTTGGGATTTTATTGTACTGATATAATTCCCTCATTTATCATTTGCCGCACTGGAAAGGTGGGGGAGGGGAGCAAGACACCTCTTTCCTTCTTGAAAAAGTCACTTTCTCCTTTGCTCTTTTACTGGGTCTCCATAGCAGGGTACCTGTCCCAGCCTGGGCCGCTGGGGTGGGGGTGGAGAAGCGCTGGGATCTACCTGGGCCTTTGTGGCAGTGCTGTGTAGGGGGAGGGCGCTTTAGTGACGGCCAGTCCCAGGCAATGCGACAGCAGGTAACAGAGAGGGTCCCCTGTGAACACAGCTGCAGCCGCTGTTTGCTGAGCACCAGGCTGAACAAGCTGGTGAAGCTGGTGGGACCCTCGTTTTGTGACTCAGCCATCAATCACTTGCTATGATTGTGCAGAATGTGGCCAGAGCCAGGGCAGTTCTGTCCAGGTCCCTGGACACATCACTCTGCCACAGCTGCAGAGGCTCAGTGAGTTCCTGGAGCCCAGCCTCTAGCTCCTTTCACTGCAGGGCCCCACAACATCAGCACCCCACGTGGGAGGATCCCTTTGATCATGCCATCCTCCCCGTCCCCCCAATAGCTCCCTGATCCCTGTTATCTGTCCCTGAAGGCTGTGGCCTCACCTGTGGGCTCCTGCCTCATCTCAGGTGTCGCCCTCGATCTCTTGATTTTGCTCCAGCAGCCACATGCCAGGCCTCTTTCCTCTGCCTGGGAGGGTTTCCCCAACGTTTGTGTAGCTGATTGTTCACATTGACTTACTGTCTTGTGCCCTGACCCCTCCAGTGTAAGCCGCTTGGGAGTGGATGGTCGTGGATGGTCGGCTATTGGGTTCAGTGCTGTAGCCCTGGCATCTAGACTAGTGCCTGGCACTATAGAAGTAATGGAATGAATTTCTGACTCTTAACCTTTTAGGTCTCAGCTTAAATGCTCCTCCTCTTGCAAGTTTTCCCTAACTACTGCTCCAACCTAAATTACATGCTTACTTTTCCCATAAGAGTGTTGTTCTTATAATTTAACATTTGTTTTGTTTTTATCCTTACCTGAGGATATGCTTTTATTGATGAGAGAGAGAGAGAGAGAGAGAGAGAGAGAAATATCGATGTGAGAAACATCAATCAGTTGCCTCCCACATGTGCCCCAACTGGGAATCGAGACCAGAACCTTTTGGTGTACGGACGATGCTCCAACCAACTGAGCCACCCAGCCAGGGCTGACTGGACATTTGTATTTGTGTACTTATTTGTCTGCCTTCCTAGCAGTTACTCCCAAGTCTGTTTTGTTTTCCATTGTCTGCCCAGCCCAGGTTGTTTGGTAAAGAATGAATACATATATCCTTTAGTTCCCAAACAGTCCTTCTGAGGGTGAGTGGTGTTACTCACCTTTCACAGGTGAGGAAAAGTGAGGTTGGGCAGTGGGAAGTTCCAGGCACCAGGCTTCATCCCTGGAGCCTTGGTTGGACCAGTAACTTGATTTTCAAATTCCAAACTAGAGCTCCCCCAATGCCTCCAAGTGCAGCTGGCTATCTGGTTCCCCTGACCGGGTGCCTGAGGCGGGCAGCCTGAAATAGCCTGCCTGCTTCTGGCAAAGCGGGTTGTCCCCTGATGGGCACTGACTTTCTCAGAGACCCCCTTCCCTGAGCTTGGCCTGTTGCCTCCTGGAACTTTGGTGGATGGCAGTGATGGGAAGCAATGAGCACTGAGTGACGTGCAGACCTTTTTCAAGCACCTTGGTGCCCCTGACCCTGTGCTGCGTGGGTCTCTTGTCTGTTTGCTTCATTCGACCCTGACAGTGACCTTCAGTTTCCCAGAGGCACTGTCAGCTCTCTCAGCCTTTGCACACATGTTCCTTCTGCGGCAGCACTCTTCTCCCTCCCTCTGCTTTTTAAGTTATTGTTATTAAATTCTTCTTTTGGCATGAGAGCTGTGTAAGTAACGTACACATAAGTTAAAGTGTAATGTAATGAGGACCTGTGAGCTTACCTCCCAATTGAGGGAGGGATAAGAACACTGCCACTAGCTCACCTCCACCTGTGGTGGGTGGGCAGAGCAGAACTCCCTGCCTGTTATTCTGAGTGTTGGGGTTGTCATGCCTTGGTGGTGGTGGTGGTGGTGGTGGTGTGTGTGTGTATTTTTTTAAGTTTTTATAACCTGTGTGTGTGTGTGTGTGTGTGTGTGTGTGTGTGTGTGCTGAAAAGTATGGTGTTTCGTTTTGCTTGTTTTTGAGTTTTATAAGAATGGCATTGTACTCCATTTATGGCCAAGCCTTAGATTGTCCATTGTGCTGTTGGTGGATGTTTGGGCCGTTTCCAGCTTTCATGATTATAAATCGGTGCAGCTATGAACCTTCTGGTACATGTCACCTGCGGCGTGAGCAAGATGTTCTCAGGGCTCAGACCTGGGACTGGGGTTGCTGCTTATAGTTGGTGAGTCTGTGCAGCTTTACCTGGCAATGCCAAACTCTCTCACTTGGTTCTCCCCTCCTTTACTTGGCTAACTTGTACTCGTTCTCTTAGGCTCACCTGTGCACCTTTCTTGCCTTCAAAGATATCTGTGGAACACCTACCATATGTCAGGTGTAGTTATGTTTCTGGGTGCAAAGGTAAATGAGACTCACAGCCCTAGTGCTCACATGGCCACTCCTCCAGGAAGCCCTCCCTGACCCCCAGACGGAGTTAGGTGCTCTCCTTGGCTCCCCTGCCCCAGCCCAGCCTACTCTGTGTCATCACTGTGTAGAGATGGATCTATCTACCTCACTGGACAGATGCCCTGTGTATACAGTGGTCAGAGCTGTTTTGAATGCTGTATCCCCAGCATCACCCACACGGAGGTGATGGATTCAGTGAAGGGTTCGTGGTGAGCTAAGATGCTCACACTTGAGGCAGGTGGGACTAAGAAAAAGAAATGGCATCCAGTATTTAGTACTTGCTGGAGTTCAACCTGGGCCCCAGGCCCATCTGGCCCAGAGCCCAGCACTTCCTCAAATGGCTGAGCCCACAAGATGCCTGACCCTGCGCTCAGCCCTGTGACAGATGGAGGAGACACGGCCGCTGCCCTCGGCAGTTTGGAGAGGAGACGCTGCCCAGCTGCTCATTCCTCCCACAGTGTGCAGGGCTGGGACAGTGGATGGAGAAGTGAGAGGCCCACCCAGCCCTCTGAGAGCTACGGAGTCAGCATGGGTGTTCTTTTGAAGAGGGCAAGACCAGGAGGCTGTGGAAACCCTTGCAAAAAGTGGATGAGGTGAGAGTTGTGGGGTCCCAGGGGAGCTGTTGGGATGTGCAGGACCGTTGTGGGCTGCAGGTCAGTGACAATAGAAACCATAAAAACTGGTATTTGCAGAGTACCCACTGTGTCAGGCTGAGTGCTAAGCTGGTTCTGCCTGCACTGTATCCCATGAGGTAGCTGGAGTTGTTGAGGGAGGACCCTGAGACTCAGAGGATGAAGTCCAGCTCACCTGGCTAGTTGGTGATCACCCCTAGGAGCCTGGCCCCTTCCACCCTGCGCTGCATGATGGCCACTAGCAGGCCTGCCCCAGGAGCTTTCCTCCTGCACATGGGACTGCCCAGCAGAGCTGTGAGCTGGAGCGGCGTCTCTCCGTTGAAGATGGGTAGACTGAGGAACAGAGTGCATGGCCCCCAGTGCCACAACTGTGTGTGGAGGCACAGTCCTGAGCCGCGCTCCCAACCACAAAAGCTTCCCTCGAGGGCTCTTCTCTCCTACTGCTGTTGGTACTCGTTTGTCCCCAAGTCTTCACTCTGCACCCTCAGCCCTGTGTAAATATTTGTCTGTGTGACCAGTATTTCCCAGCCGGTGGCAGGGGACAGGTGGAGGCAGCAGACGCCAGGTGAGCCTCCAGCAGGAGCCCATTGCTTTGAGACCTTTGCTCATCCAGCAGCCACTCTACAGTGTTGCTGAGGTGTCAGGCCTGGCCCAGTGATGACGCTAGTTACCGTTTACCAGGCACCAGCCCCGTGGCAGGTGCTTTACACGAGTGACCTCAGCCTCATAAGCCCCATTTTCCAGATGAGAAGACCCAACCATAAAGAGATTGGGGCCCTCTCCTGTGACGGTTGGGTCTGTTTAAGGGTTAGGGCCAGAAGCCACAGGGGGCTGCGTGAGGTAAATGAGGGTGTTTATTGGGAGGGCACAGGGCTAGTTCCAGGGTGGGGAGGTCCTGAATGCCAGCAGGAACCAGGGCAGGTGCCAGCTCTTCAGGCCACATGCACTCGTACTTTGTTCTTCTTTCTGCCTGGCCTTGAGCCAGACAAACCTAGTCATCCTGGTGGCCAGGACAGCACTTCGCAGTCCAAGTTCTACTTCTTTCTGCCAAACGGGCTCACCCTGTGGATGGTGGGGGGCAGTTCTCAGAGAAGGGGGTGTCTGGCTCTCAGATACCCCAAATAGGCACCACTAGACACATGATCTGGCCCTAGGGACCACCCCTCAACCATTAGGCCACACCATTCCTGTGCTGAAAAGGTGGATTCATGTCACCAGGCAGAAAGCCACCAGCGTCCTCAGATGTACACATCCCCTTGGAGGCCTCTTCCAGCTGGGGACTCGGGGAGACCACAGAGGACCCCCCTCGCCGCCACCAGGCCCTTCCCAGTAGAAAGCCCTCGGTGAGTGGGACAGCCTTGGGCACGTGTGTTGTGTGAGTGCCATTAGTCTCCGCTCACCACAGGGTGGATGTGCTTCTGGCGGTCAGTGAGCCAGTAGACACTGAGCTCCGCGCAGGCCTGTGCTGGAGACGCGGCCGTGGCCATGGCAAACCGCTCCCACCTCACAGGCCCATTGTCCCGAAGGGGAGGTGAGAGAGACAGGCAGCCAGCAGCCAGCAGCCAGCAGGACCATTGCAGACGGATACCAGGGTGTGGAGGAAACGGGCCAAGGGCTGGGATAAATACTAAAGGGACCAGGCTGGCGGGTCGGTCCTTGGCTGAGATCAGAATGTTGAACGCTATAAATTGCTCCACAAGGCAGGGCCACGCCCCACCCACCTGATGAATCGGGTTTTGAAGGAAGTCAGGCCTGCCCGCACTCTCCTCTCCGTCCTAGCTGGGTGTCCTTGGCAAGTGCTCCACCTCCTCGAGCCTCCGTCCTCTTCTGGGAACAGCGGGGAGAGTGGTTGTGAACAGAAAGCTTGTCAAGTGTGATTAAGAGCAAGGACTGTGCCCTTAGCCAGGATGGCTGTCCCATGCACCAAAAGGTTGCTGGTTCTATTCCCTGTCAGGGCGCATGCACGGGTTGCGGGCTCAATCCCCAGTAGGGGCATGCAGGAGGCAGCCAGTAGATGTTTCTCTCTCCCCTTCTTCTTTCCTTTCTCTCTAAAAATCAATAAAAACATATATTTTTTAAAAAGATCAAGGACTGTGCAGCCAGACCGGGCTAGAACTACCCAGCTCTTCCCTTTACTGGCTCTGTGACCTTGGGCAGGCTCCTTAATTCACCTTGCCTCAGTTTCCCTATTTGAAGAATGGGGATAATAAATCCTACCTCACAGGGTTATTGAAAGCAATAAATGAGGTAATTTATGTAAAATGCTATGTAAGTGTCGGCTACTTTAATAATAATTTAGAATTAAAGGTTGCCTGTTAACACAGCCCTGGCCAGGTGGTTCAGTTGGTTGGAATGTCGTCCTGTAAACCAATCCCGGTTCATTCCCAGTTGGGGCACATACCTACCTAGGTTGCAGCTTAGACCCCGGTCGGGGCACATATGGGAAGCGACTTATCAATGTTTCTCTCTCACATCAATGTATCTCTTTCTCTCTCTGTCTTTGTCTGTCTCTCTTCCTCCTTCCCTTCTTCCCTCCCTTCCTCCTTCCCTTTTTTCCTCCCTTCCTCCCAATCTCTCCCTAAAAAAAAAGTTGCCTGTTACACAGCTGGGACTCAGTGCTTAGTGCGCCCTGTGCGACTGGGGACTCGGGGATTAAGGCCTTGACCTTCCCCTTTATCCAAGAGCACCATTGGCCTTATCAGGCTCCCCCTGTGGTAAGTTGTATGTGGTCGGCTTCATTCCTTCTGCTGAAGAGACTTGGAAAGCCTCAGATGTCTTCTGACCGCACGTGTTTCCGTAACAGGATCTTCAGTTGGGCAAACTTGGAAGGTCAGGGTGAGGGGGAGAGGGGCGGAATAGGCCCCTGGCATTTGCCATCTATGCCCTTCACTGGAGTGAGCAGGTCCTTCCTCATTCCCGCCTGGGGCCCATGATCTGGAGGCAGGATTCCTGGCTGGTTGCGTGAACCCAGCCAGCCCCCTGCAGCTGGCCATCCTTCCTGAGTCGTGATATTTCCCTCTCAGGAGGAGACAGGGAGAAACTCTTCTCACCCAGGAAGCTACTGGCATCAGCAGGCCTGTGGAGGGGCACAGAAGCCTGAGAGGAAAGGGCTGGTCATCCCAGCCTCTCCTGGGGGGTCTCCCATCCAGGGCTCCAGGGCCCAGCACTGTTCTCTCCCCTCCCTGGGGAGAAGGGAAGGGAGACTGTTTAGTTCACAGAGCCGGTCATCTCATTCATTTATTCACAGCCATTTACTTGAGATACTGTAATGACACCCCTGGACCCAGGGAGCCCTGGTGTAGGACAGAGTGAACAAGTAAACATACAGATTGGGGTGCATGCTGTGAGGGACAGAGACGCAGTGGAGAGCAATGGGTGTGTGCGTGAGCTGCTTCAAAAGGGGCCAGGAGTGCTGCTCAGAGGAGATGACATTTGAGCTGAGACCTGAATGACAAGTTAGAAAGATCTGTGAGGAAGGGGTACAGATATTAGTTGCAGACCTGGAGGCAGGAACAAGCAAGGCCAGGGTGGGTGGGGGGAGCTGGGAAGCTGTATAAGCAGAGGGTGAGGTGAGCCCGATCCCCCACTGCAGTTAGGGAGGCCTTGTTCTAGGGTGAGGAGGTCTCAGCTGTTCCTCGACCTGGTCACCATACGCTTAGAATGCACCTGTCTGTCTCTGAGGGCAGGGGTTGCAAAGGGGCGCGTTTTCCTTTCCCGGGGGATCTGCTCAGACTCTCCCTGCACATCCTCATCAGGTTTCCTGTGTATGGTGTGCCCTGGGTGCGCGCTTCCTGAGGCGGAAACCCAGAGGTGCCATCTGGGTCTCCTCAGCCCTCCCTCCTCGGGGCAGGGGCAGGCCGAGGGGCCCCCCCAAGCAGAGGCTCAGAAGGGTCTACAGACCCGACTGGCTGGAGGGGGGGGGGTGACAGACCCCTTCCCGTTGAGGAGCTATTTCTCCAGCAGCACCTGGCATGGGCGTGGCTCGGGAACAGGCTGTTCGGCACCCACCTTTGGCAACATCGTGGCAGTTGGATGGGCCCCTCTGCTGGGGAAGGTGCCCTCTCCTGAGCCCCTTGTGGTCTGTGCACTCCCTCCTCCCTCTGAGTTACTGAAAGGCTGGTGGGGCCGGTGGAAGTCTGAGTGGTGGGAAGAATCACTCATGACCGGGGTCCCTTCATTTTTCCTAAAGGGTCAGAGGCAGAGGTTTCTCTGAACATGCTGAGTGGTAAAATCCCTGCCTGGGCCTCCATCTACCTCCTGCCTGAGGCAGCTGCTCTCCTGCCCTCTGTCTGGGCTGTGTCACTGCCCTCATTCTGTGGCCAGGCTCCCTGGCACCCAGCCGCTGTCCCAGAGCCCTCCGTGGGAACGGGGTGTGCTGCTCTGCGCCAGGTCCCTGGGGAGCTCCCAGCCTGGCGGGAAAGGGTCCCGCAGCGGTGCTGGGCCGGGAGGCTCAGGGCCTCGTGCTGTAACTGATGTGGGCAGGGTGGCCGAGGTTGCTTCCTCCTGGCAGGTGAGTTCTCCAGAGCTGACTTCGGAGTCTCCATTAGGAGGTCGAATCTAATGGCCATAGTGGCCCAGCAGTGACCGAGGATGGCCCCTGGAGTGGGTGGGCATCAGGCCATGCTACCTGTCTAGACCTCCCCCCTTTGTCTTAGGTTGAGGGTCCAGTCGTGTTCCCTTCCCAGGGTACTGTGAGGCTTCAGTGAGCTCAGGCACACAGAGGGGCCACCGAGGCGATCGCTCAGTAAATGTGAGCTCTCAGTGGGGTCCCCGCAGAATAGGGGACATTTGCCATCATCAGGCTTGTGGTGGGAGCCCCAGATTCTTGCCCCCCTCACTATGTGCCTCAGAATTCTCCTTTGATGACCCTCCTTCTAACTGTCCTGTCCCTTGGAGTGCAGGCAGAAAGCCCATGTTCTCCTTCCCCCCTTCCTTCCTTCCTTTCTTCCTTCCCACTCAGTTTTGCTGAGCACCTGCTGGGCCAGACCCTAGGGAGACACCCAGGCTGGGGTTGGCTGTGTAATTAGGTTGTTTTTGAAGGCCAGCCTCGCCCTAACCCCAAGCTGACAGCCCCAGCGTGAGCCGATTTCCCTTCCAGCCCAGACGTGGTCTCTGTGCCCCTTGTGAGCCACCAGCTCTGAGCAGCTGCTTTTTTTCCATTGGACATTTTCAGACACACACACAAGTCGAGTATAGTGAACTGAAGAACCCACTTCCCACTTTCAATCATGATCAGTATGTGGCCAGTTGTCATTCTCCTTGCGGCCCCACCCCATTCTTTTGCAGCTCGTCCTAGGTGTCTATTATTTCACCTGTAGGTTTTTCTGCGTTGCTTCTGAAACAGTGGG
The DNA here is from genome assembly GCA_036010255.1 of Myotis pilosus. Taxonomy (NCBI): domain Eukaryota; kingdom Metazoa; phylum Chordata; class Mammalia; order Chiroptera; family Vespertilionidae; genus Myotis; species Myotis pilosus. The sequence goes on from JASKON010000029.1 coordinate 2,067,082, forward strand.
GACACACAGCCCCGAGCCAGCTACCTTCTGTCCTCTGCTGTCCTCTCCCCAGTCCTAGGACGAGACCACCGGGAAGGTGGCCAGGTTGGGGCTGTGCTGTCTGTGTCCTGCACCGGGTGATGGGCTGTGTGCTGTGCCTGATAAAGAGCACAGCCTCTCCCTGCCCCCCGCCCCCCCCCCCCCCAAGGTGGCTTTGGGCTGCCAGGAAGCCCGGCAAAGCACCTGGGGGCCTCTGTCCCTGATTCCCCAGCCTTGCTCTGTGTTAGCTTGCTGTTTAACAACAAGCACACGATTTCCTTTTCCCCTTTATTTCATAACAGGTGGCACTCCCCAGCACCCTGCCCTGCACCTTGCTTTTTCCATGTAACGTATCTCGGCTTTTGTTCCCTGTTGGCCCAGCGAGAGGGTCCTCATTCTCTGTGGCTGCACAGAGTTCCAGCGCCAGGGCAACTGGAGCTCACTGGCTGCTCCCCGCCCATGGGTATTGGTGTCGGTTCCAGTTCTGCATTTGCAAACAATGCTGCAGTGACTAATGTTATAGGTATATATTTGGCACCTTTGCAAGTCTATCTTAGGATGAAACTCTAGGAATAGAATGGCTGGAGCAAAGGGGATAGGTATGCATTTGTATTTTGGAACTTTGACTGGTATTGCCAAAGAGCCTCCGAAGGGGGTTGTACTGATTGGCACGTGTACCAGTGGCTCAAGGGTGTGCCCGCCTCGCAGTCTCACCAGCAGCCTGTGAGGGTGGGATGTGCGCCTGCTTTCACTTAAGTTGCATTTCGCTTATTCTGAGAATCACTGAGGGTTTGAGAATTCTGAACCCCAGGTTTTTGCTTTGGGGAATGGACTTAAAGAGGCCCTCTTAGAGGGTTGGGATGGGCCCCCAGCGAAGGGCCCCCCCCCCTGGAGGAAGCAGCGGTGGAGAATCCAGGATGTGGGGACGCAGACGGATGAGGAGCAGATCTGCCTCTGCTTTCAGCTGGGAGAATATCCCTGGGAGGTCACTTCCCGTATCCGAGCTGCCTCTAGAAAGCAGGTTGGTCATCCCTGCTTCTGAGGGCCGTGAGGGAAGTGGGAGCGTGGTCAGGTTTGTCAGTCACTTAGTCCGGGGGTGGGTGCAGTGATGGCTCCGCAGAGCACCCAAGAGGCCCCTCAGCAGTGTGTGTTCCCTTCCCCCTCCCCTGCTGAGGGAGGGTTCTGGGGGTGGAGGGAGGCACGGCAAGGAGCAGTGTTTGGAAATGGAGGGCACTGGCGGAGCGATGGGGTCAGAAGCACGGACCTGGAATCAAACCACCCACTCTGGGTGAGGGCCTTTGCTCCTCGGGCCTCTGTCTCCCACGTGTGAGGCATGTGACCTTGGTTGCAGGCCCAGAAACGGAGGCCTGAAGGATTTGCAGCAGAGAAGGGTGTGGGGAGCGTGTCACCAGGCAAGTGAACTGGGGCTGGGATGGGCAGGAGCGGGGCAGCTGGGCAGCATAAGGTAGGGAGTTCCCCAAATACAGGAAGGAGGCCAGAGCCTAGGAGTGCCTCCTCTACCCTGGGAAAACTGACGGATGCCCCAGTGAAGACAGACCCCCCACTTCCCAGGGTTCTCCAGGCAAGAATCTGAGGGGCTTGGGGGTGACCAGGGAAAGAGGTGAACAGCTGGCGTGATACTGGGTGCTGTGGCCCCTCTGTGGCTGCTCACCAGGATTGGTTGTGGAGACCTAAGCTGGAGGACGCTTGGCCTGCCCTTCCAGTAGAGATGCTCCCATGAGAAGCCTGGTCTCGGGAAATAGCTGGATTGGGCCTTATGTGGCCTCTGAGGCCCCTTCAACTCAGGTTCTGTACCCGAGCAGCCTGGAAAAAGGCTTGGAGGCGGGAATGAGGGAGATCTGCATGGGAGCAGCACAGTGTGCAGAGGTGGTGGGCACTTGGTTCCACAGAACACTTTGGGGGTGTTCTCTGACTCCTCCCCATTTCAGGCCCCTTCTTTGCACTGCCCTGTCCGTCTCCTGTCCCCAGTCCCCACCTATGGGGCAGCCCAGGCCATGGAGGTATGTGTGCGGGTGGCATTGTGGTGGTGCAGGAAGGATCCAGCACACGAGGGAGGTGCATGGAAGGCATTTGCTCGGGTGAGTGTGCCCAGCCATGACCTCATCCTGTGCACATCCTCGGTCTGACTGCGGGGCACCCAGGGGAGAAGGAGCCTGCCCTGAGTTCACCCCGCTGGCCCGGGTGGAGCTGAGGTCTCAGATGCCTGTCCTTCCGAGTCTGCAGACCCATCCTTCACCCCGTCCACTCATTCTGTCCGCTAATTGTGTATGAAGTACCTACTATGCGCCCAACATATACCCTTATAGGGATACTTCCTAGAAGAAAAGCACTAAAATCCCTCCCCTCATTGTAGCATAAGCACACAGATACATTAAAAAGCTTCAGGTTAGGTCATGAGAAGTGCCACACAGAGAATGAATGAAGTAGGGTACAGGGATGGACAGTGACAAAGGGGGCTGTTTTATGGAGGGTGGCCAGGGAAGGCCTCTGAAGAGGGACATTGGAGCAGAGACCTACAGGCAGGGAGTGGGGGAGCAGTGGGGATCTGAGGTAGAAGAGCATTCTGGACAGAAGGGTGCGAAGGCCCTGAGGCTTTGTGAGCAGACGAGGATTGACTGTTAGAGACCCTGAGCCTGGTCTGCCCCACACCTCCTGCACCTCTAGGATGAGGTGCCCCATCCTTGCTTGCCTCCCCTCAGCCACCTTGCTGGCCCCCTCCTCTGATGCCCCCGGACCCACCCCATCGATCGTGCGCTCACTGCCCACATGCACGGTGCAGGCCTCACTCCCGTACTTTGTGCAAGAAGTTCCCTCTTTGCTGTCTCGCTCGTCTAGAACTCTAGTCTCTCCCTTTTCAGCAGAAAATCCCAGCCAGCCCACCCTCCCCTCCTGCGTGTCTCCGCTGTGGCCTTGTGTGCTGCTCTGCCCAGCTCTGGTTTGTCTCCCTGGCCACGCAGGGGGCTCTGGACAGGGCCAGGGGGTGAGGTGGCTGCTTATGGAAGGGCTTTGGATTTGGGGAGAGGCTGCTCCAAGGTGAGGGCACATCAGACTGACTGAACTGCACCTCTCCATCCCATGGGGTCCCTGGCCCTGTGGGGTCCTCTGGAGGGTCCCGAAAACCCCAAGGAAAAGACGAATCCCTGTCCTGAGATTAGAGAAGGCTGTGCTTCTAGGCCCCAAACCTAGCTGTCCATCCTGAAGCCAGGGGCCTGAGGACCTACAGGTGGGGTGGGGATAGTCTTGGCATTGACGGACTGCCCCCCGCACCAGCTGCGTGTTTTAGGAGATGGTTAGTGCTGAGAGACTTCCCTCTGCACAGTGGGTAGTGGGCTGAGACCTCTGCTCTGCAGGGTTCTGATGAGGACTCAAGACTCAGCAACAGCCCAGCTGTGGTGGCTCAATGGATTGAGCATCATCCCATGGACCAAGAGGTCCCGGGTTCGATTCCCAGTCAGGGCACATCCCCGGTAGAGGGCGTGCAGGAGGCAGCCAATCAGTGATTCTCTCTCATCATTGATGTTTCTCTCTCTCCCTCTCCCTTCCTCTCTGAAGTCAATAAAATATATTTTTTTAAAAAGACTCGGCAACAAAGTGCCTGGCAGAATGCCTGGCAGGGAATCAGGGTGAAGCACAGAGCAGCTTTGTACAGGGAGCACCCTCAATTTCAGCTCATGTTTCACAAAGCGAGTAGCTTCTGGCAGGCTCTGGGCCCTGAGTCCATCTTGCCTCCCTCCAGGCTTCCTCTCCCAGGTGGTCCTCGAGCCAAGGCTCCACTTGGGGCAGGCGGGACCCCTGGTCAGAGCGCCCTGTCCGCCTTCAAGGCCTAGTGCAGTGGCCAGCTGTGAGCTCCACCATCTGTCTTTCACTCCCTCACCTGTCTGGTGCCTTCTGTGTGCCTGGCCCGTGCTGGGCAGCGCTGAGGACACAGCTGGGACCACAAACCCCAGGCTGTCTTCCCAGGGCTCCCAAGCCAGCAGGGAGACCGGTTGTCTCCGGACAGTGACAACTCAGAATGGGCAGGCTGAGGTGGGGAGCCGAGAGGGCTGCCTAAAGGTCACCCGAGCTGAGAGTGGAAAGGGGAGAGTATAATCCTAGGGGAGGTACAGTGAAGCACTGGGCTGTTCTGGGAAAGGGAAGATTTGGGGTGTGTCTAGAACATAGCTCCGAGGGAGGGAAATGTTCAACGACAAGGTTTGAGACCTGGCTCCCTTCTGACCTCCTTGTCCTAGCTCAGTCTAGACTGCACAGCACCCTCTCAGGGCTTCCACGACGGTCCGCCTACCCCTCGCCCCAGATAAGAACCCTGGGGGGGGCAAGGACCAGGCCAGGGCCATCCCCGTCCCTCTGACGCTGACACAGCTTGGCGTGCAGTATGCCGTGGCAGATGTTGACTGAATGAACAGCAAGATGCTACCTGCTGGGTTAGAAGCCCACGTCCGAGGGGCTGAAGCAAAAGGGCATTTGTTGGCTGTGGACCTGAGGAGTCCTCAGTAGTTGGGCTTCAGGCCTGGCTGCACCCAGGGTCTCAAACAATGTCATCGAGACGGTTTCCTTAACCTGGAAACCCGGGTCGGCCTCCTTCCGGGAGCTTCTCCTGGTGGATGCCAGGATGGCCGGCAGCAGCTCCCAACATGGGAGGCCCCGTTAGCCACCCGAGGGAAGAGAGCCCTCTTTCCTGATACTCTGGGCCCTGGGGCTGCGCTGGTTCTACAGGGTCAGCTTCCTGTCCCCCACCAGGCGCTGTGACCCCCACTCCTGGGACCTTGGGGGAGATGGCAGGGAGTGGCGGTCACACAAATGGTCCCACCTGGGGTCCTGGGGTGGCACCAGTGCTGGTCAACCCAAGGTCGGTGGGAGGGGAAGCGGGCCAGTCGGTACTTTCACAGGCATCAGGGCCGAGGCAGCACTCGCTCCTGGGGCGGGTTGTGTACCTGCCACAGAGTCAACCTGTGGGGCTGCCGAGGGTTTGCAGGCTGCGGCCTCCGGCTTCCCTGTGCCCTGAACACTGGCCTGGTCTTCTCTGAACCAGCCCTCTGCCCTGAGGGGGTGAGCCCATGAGGCCTGGGTAGGGGACGATGGTGTTCCACAGACCTCGAGTCCTGCAGGGAAGAGCCCCAAGAGTCAGGTTCTGTCCGGCCCGGAGACATGCCGTCCGCGTAGACCAGGTCACCCACCTGCCACAGACTCGGTTCCCTGTCATTGGGGTGGTGATGAGCGAGCGCCCTCATGGGTGGGCAGCCAGGCCTGGGAGGCCAGGGCTCCGTACTGCAAGGTAGTGGGGCTGGGATGGGAACCAGGTTCCCTAACTTGGGCCACTCACACTCTTAACCCATCGGACCTGCTGCGGCCAGAGGTGATGTGTGTGACGGGCACAGACGGCGCAGCGCAGACCTGGCTCACGGGCTTGAGGGTGCTGGGGACCGCCACAGCAGGTGTGTGCTTTCTCTGTTGAAATGTCAGTCATCCTCGAACCCATCCTCTCTGTCCGTTTGGCCTCCATCCGTTGTCCCCGTCCATCCGTCTGTACTAGTGTTTCCCAGTCTTGAACCCAGACTCCCGCCCCCACCCCCGTCCTGATGGGTGCCAGGTCCTCTGCCTGAATCCTCTGAAATCGGAGCCTCCTGTGTTAGTGCAGTCACCAGAGGTCGGGCTTTGAGGTCAGGTAGACCCGGCAGAGTAGGGTAGGGTTTGGGGAAGTTGATCTTTCTTTCTTTTTTTTCTTTCTTTCTTCCTTTTCTTTCTTTTCTTTCTTTCTTTTCTTTCTTTTCTTTTCTTTTCTTTCTTTCTTTCTTTCTTTCTTCCCTCCTTCCTTCCTTCCTTTCTTTCTTTCTTTCTTTCTTTCTTTCTTTCTTTCTTTCTTTCTTTCTTTCTTTCTTTCTTTCTTTCTTTCTTTCTTTCTTTCTTTTCTTCTCCTTCCTTCCTTTCTATATATATATATTATTGATTTCAGAGAGGAAGGGGGAGGGAGAGAGAGAGATAGAAATATCAATGATGAGAATCATCAATTGGCTGCCTCCTGCACGGCCCCTACTGGGGATCGAGTTCCCAACGCAGGCATGTGCCCTTGACCGGAATCGAACCCAGGACCCTTCAGTCTGCAGGCTCTATCCACTGAGCCAAACCAGCTAGGGCAGGGAAGTTGATTTTTCTTAACTAAATGTATGAATTTTTAAAAATATGTTTTTACTGATTTCAGGGAGAGGGAGAGAGAGATAGAAACCTCAATGTCAATGATGAGAGAATAATTGATGGGCTGCCTCCTGCACACCTCACACTGGGGATCGAGCCCACAGCCTGGGCATGTGACCTGACCAGGAATGAAGCTGTGACCTCCTGGTTCATAGGTCAACACTCAGTCACTGAGCCATGCTGGCCGGGCTAGGTGTGTGAATTTTTGAGTCAGTAATACTTGCGTGTACCTCAGTATTCAAAGATATAAGAAGGCATGTAAAGAAAATGAACGTTGGGGGCATGGGGTGAGAGGGGAGGTAGAGGGGATAAATGGTGATGGACAGAGACTTGGCTTGGGGTAGTGAACTCACAGTAGTGTAAGATAATGTGTAGTGGAATAGTGCACCTGAAACCTGTATCCTTTTTGTTAACCAGTGTTGCCCCAATAAAGTTCCATAAAAGGAAAAGAAAAGGAAGTTTCTCTCCCTTACCACTCTTAGCCCCCCAGCTAATCTTCCTAAAAGCAGCCACCCCGTGTCTTGTGTCCTTCCAGAAACGTCTGCGGCAGCCCAGCGACTACAGCGCGGCCAGCATGGCTCAGTGACTGAGTGTTGACCTATGAACCAGGAGGTCACAGCTTCATTCCTGGTCAGGGCACATGCCCAGGCTGTGGGCTCGATCCCCAGTGTGAGGTGTGCAGGAGGCAGCCCATCAATTATTCTCTCATCATTGACATTGAGGTTTCTATCTCTCTCCCCCTCTCCCTGAAATCAGTAAAAACATATTTAAAACTACTTATAACAGAGTAGTTTTATGTGACCGTGCCAGCTCCTTTAAATAACGGCTGCTTTCCTGCTGCAGCGGCAGAGTTGCGCCCTGAAAGCCGGAGCTGCTCACTGTCCGGCTGAAGTCAAGTCAGATCCGGGTATTTCAGTCTCACCCCTGGTTCCTCTGTGAGCCTCGCCTCTGGGTGGAGGATGACAAAGGATGGCCTTGGCGGGCTGAGGGGCTTTGTGGGTACAGCCAGCGGGCGCCAAGCAGGGGAAGGCCGGGCCGTGGTGGCTGGTCAGTGGCTGTTTTCCAGTCGGGCTCCCAGCCTGTCAGCGGGCCTTTCTGTGTCCTGCCTCAGGTGTCACCAAGATGGAAGGGCACTTACAGGGAACACGGGATTGTCACTTCCGCTGTGCTAATCCCAGCAGCCTCCCTGAGAAGGGAGCACAGTGGGCTCCCGCCCCCGGGCTCCAGAGGGGCCCCATTCCTACAGAATACAGCCCCCCCAGAGCTTGAGCTGCTCCTGTCGCTGCTCTGCGCCCAGCCCCTTGGCTCCTGTCTCGCGCAGAGGCCCACTGTGTCCCCCTCACCTCCATCGCACCCCTCACAGCTACTCCCTCCGGGCGCCCCTGCCCCCGTCTCATCTGTGTCCCCCACTGGCCATTGTAGCCCAACGGTGAGGGCTGGCCCCCGTCCCTCTTCGTCCCCCGCTCCCCACCATCCCTAGTGTTGCTTCCTGGCCTTTGACTCCCTTGGATGGATGAGGGTGTCTGTCTCCCGCAGCTCCAGGCTGTCAGGGACGGCCTGGCTCATCGCCGCCCCCTGGTGTCCAACCTGTCCTTGCGTTTCGTGGGTGCCTCTGCACCTGTGTGCAAACGAGACAAACTTCTCTCTGCCTGTCACCTGATGCTCAGCATCCGGTTTCTCTCTGTCCCTTTGTGGGGCCTTAGCAGGGGGAGGGGAGGCAGGCTGTTTGCTCCACAAGCCTTCTCCCGGGAAACGGGGGCCAGCTGCTGGGGCCACAGAGGCTCACCCTGCCAAGGCCCTGCCTGCCGGCCGCCCCACACACGGCCCTCCCCAGAGCCCCGCCTTCCCCTGGAGCCTGCTCAGCGTCCAGGCGTCCCCTCAGTCGCCTCTGCCCAACCCTGCCTCCCCTCAGGCTGGTCAAGGCAGTGTGAGAACAAAGCCGTGCCCTGGTTACACAGCAAGTCCTCCTGGGTGTGTGTGCCAGGCCCACCCGCCCGGCTCTGTGGCCTTGGGCAGACAGCTTGCCCTCTCTGAGCTCGGCTCCCCAGTATCACAGGACCGAGGAGCTGGCTGAGTGAAACCTCATGGAAAGTCCTGGCATCGTGACTGACCCAGCGTCCAGTCTCCTGCCCGGTCGGTCCGGCTCTGTTCTGTGGATGCCAGCTTCTTAATGGTGCCCGTGTCCTTATCTCTGGAGACCCTGCAGGCGTCCCTTTCAGCCGGGGGAAGAGGTCACGCCGATGGGTTATCACAGCCTCACTAGGACAGGGGTTGGCACACGGGTCTTCTTACCGCTGCACCTCCCGTCCCCTCTCCCTCACACACTGCCCCCCCCCCACCACTGAACTCCAGCCCCTGCTGAAGTCGGGTCCTCAGAGCCTAGGACTTGGGAGTTGAGCCAACACATTTGAACCTGAGACACAAATGAATGTCCACCCCACACACCCATGTGTCTGCCTGGCCTCACCAAGCGGTCCATCCCTGGATCGGTGCTTTGTGGGCTTGTCCTGGGTCCCTGCCTTCCCGTGGGGGAGGAACGCAGGGATGGCGGCATTTAGTGAGCGCGCCACAGTGTGTGCCAAACCCGGGTCTGAGGGACAGACAGCCCGAGGTACACTCACCACCGTTTTAGGGAGAAGGCGATGGAGGCCCAGGGGTTAAATCTGTTTTCTGTTTTTTGTAGAGAGAAACATCAATGTGAGAGAGACATTGATAGGTTGCCTCCCACATGCAGGAATCAGACCTGCAACCCAAGTACATGCCCTTAACCAGGAATCGAACCCACAACCCCCCCAGTGCGCAAGCTGACGCTCTACTACGGAGCCCTGCCCTCCAGGGCCACAGCCTATGTTCTTAACCACTTTCCGAGACCCCGTGCCCAGGTGTGGGACCTGCGAGGCCCTGTCCAAGGTCGCAGTGCAGGGGGAGACAGTGAGGGTTCAGGCCCCGGTCACGGCAGGCGTTACCACTGCAGCCCGCCTCGCAGCCTGGCCCTGCTCCAGCCTGGGCCTCTCAGCCCCTTGCCTCAGGGCCTCTGCACTGCTGGTGGTTCCCTTGCATTGTGGTCCCCAGTACTGACCTTCCCGGTGTTTTCCGGTGACCACTTCACATTACAGAGAGGTGTGTGCAGGGCCGCCTGGCACAGTGCGAGTGCTGTGAAGATGCTGCGTATTATTTCTCTGAAACACCTGCACTGCTGTTTTCTTGCCATTTCTTCTTAAATTGGTTCATTTTTTTATTTGAATATTTTATCCCATTCCCAAAGGGTAACATGTAGAATGCTGGTTTTGCTATGGTAGTTTGTTTTTCTTAATACATGAATGAAACACACATACATCATGATTACTATAAGGTCATTCCCGAGCCACCCGACACTGTATGCCCCCACTGGTGACGTGGAAGCTTGGGACGAGCTCGAGATGCTGTTGGGGACGTCGAGGCAGGGCGGGGGTGCACCCAGGCTGCCAACCCATTCTGCAGTAGACTGAGCCCACTTCTGTTCCTTTAGTGTCTTTTCCCAGCACTACCTCCACCTCTAAAGTGTGCCTTAAGTAACAAGATGCAGTTCTCATTCCTGTCATCGGGGGGCACCAAGACCCTTCTCTGAGTGTGTCTACCTCTCCTGCCCACTGCCCTCAGTTTCCCCTTCAGTAAATGGGTGGGCAGGGCTAGTCTCCTGCGTTCTGGCTGTAACCTTTTGTTTGGCCTTCATCCAAACCCGTAGATGTCTGGCTGAAGAGATAGTCGGACGGCAGCTGTGGGTGGTGTGGAGGCAGCCAGGTTAGAGACCCTGGGTCTTTAGCTCACCCAGAGGCTCCTTGAGGACTTTGGGCAGCAGAGGGGAAACTTGGCTCAGCTTGGGAAGTCAGGGAGGTCTTCCTGGAGGAAGGGATGTCAGAGCAAAACACCTCAAGGACCAGTCGAGTTTGAGGGTTGCTTAGGCATTACTGGTTCCCTGCAAACTGTCTGGGATGCTGAGAACTGCTAGTAATGACCCCACATATGCCCAGTCCCTACTCCATCCCAGGCGACCTGACCAGGCCAACCCAGCCTGGGGCCTTTATGGAGAGGTTTGTGCCCTTTGGCCATCTGATGATAAAGCTTATGGATCCCTTCTTAGAGTGATGATTTTCAAAGGCAAAAAAATAGGATTGCAAAGGGTGCCAGTTAAAATATAGTTAGCTACATTTTTAAAAATTATAACTTGGTATTTATGTTCTTCCTTATTGACCCATGAGATAACAAGAGGATGAACATTCTAAAGCTGCAATAACATGTGAAAATATTGGGCTTGTGTATTGGTGACAGAGTCACAGGGTCTGCTAAACACCATCTTAATTAGGAAATGCTAATTTTCACTGTAGAGCAGTTATTGAAAATAAAGAGATCATTTTTCCCCACTCAAGTTCATAGACGCCCTGAGGGTCATGGACCTGCTTGGCTGGACTCGCAGAGGCAGCTGCTCGAGTCCCAAGGGCCACCTTCCAGGTAGGGCCAGCTCCTGTTTTCCCAGAGCTGGGCACCAAGCACCTGGCGGACAGCTCGCTCACCGGGTCTGCGGGCGGACAGCTGGCCCCCGGGAGACTGCTCATGGGCGCAGCTCCCCGAGGAAGAAGTGAGGGGCAGAGGACAGGCCTGTCCCTCGGGTGGCTGGGTCTCTGTTGGACTCTCACCTCCAACACAGGGTTCCAGCCTCCCCGCCCCAGTGGAGAGAGCGTTCTGGAACCAGGGCTCCCCTTTGTGCTGCACTGGCTGCCTGGCTGTGGGAGGCAGCTTTTCTGTCCTGGACCTCGGCGTCCGGCCCCGGGAGACGGGGTGGTGGTCAGTGACAGCGGGTGCAGGGCCCCTGGACCTCGGCGTCCGGCCCCGGGAGACGGGGTGGTGGTCAGTGACAGCGGGTGCAGGGCCCCTGGACCTCGGCGTCCTTCCCTGGAAGCAGGGTGGTGGTCAGTGACAGCGGGCGCAGGGCCCCGGGCGAGCGCACTGCCTGGGGGAGAATCTGCTCTCTGTGTGGAGCCACTTTCCTGGAATCGCTGCAGGGCTCCTGCTGGCCCAGTGCCTGGCCAGGGTGGCACAGGGGTGAGGGAAGCCTGGAAGGCTGCAGAGGCCCTCTTTCTGTTCCATTCTGCTGGCCCCAAGAGCTCTTTCCTTTAAAAAAAAAAAAAAAAAAAAAAGGGAGGGGGTTTATTGATTTGAGAAGAGGGAAACATTAATCAGCTGCCTCCTCTGCACACATCCCCTTCCCACAGGGGATCGAGCCTGCAACTCTGCCATGTGCCCTGACCAGGAATCGAACCAGTGACCTTTTGGTGCATGGGATGACACTCAACCAACTGAGCCACACTGGCCAGTGGCCTCAAGAGCTTTCTACACCAGCCTGACCCTTTCCCTCCCCTGCTCAGAGCATTAACTTCCTGTCTTTCTGGTCACCTGGGGCAAAATCCAAGATCTAATAGCCTAAAATGGAAAACAATACAAATGTCTCACTACCTGATGAATGGTACTTCAGACAGTTACTTTATCTGTATGTATAAAAGGCTAATATGCTAAGTGTCCGTCCATCCGCTTAGCTAATGTGCTAAGCCACGCCCGCTTCCTCTCCCTAGCGATCAACCTCCTTGGAGTTTCTTCAGCCCAGGAACACAACTTGCTTTATAGCCAGGTGCAAACATTTCACACCGAAACCAAATGTCTGTGAAGCATTTTCCCGTGCCTCATCTCATTTGATCCTCACAGAAGTCCTGGAGTAGGTAGATAGGAGACTTGATGGAATCCTATTTTCTTTTTATTAGCTGGAAAATGGAGATTTAGAAAGCTTAGAAACTTGACCCGACTGAAAGATAAGAAATGGTGGACCTTGAAAATGACTTCAGGTTTTCTCGCTGCGCAGAATATAGTCAAACACTGCTACAGTTAAATATTTCACCCTTTATTCTCCCTGTGTGATCTACAATAATAATCTGCTTCATGTTGATATTTACTGCGTGTTGCTGACAATGACCTGAAAGAGAAGTTGGGGTGCTTCACTGGGCTGGAAAAGGTTTAGCTACATCAGAAAGCAGGTCTAATTAGGCAAGTTTACTCTATATCCATGAAAGGCTGAGTTGACTCGCACATGTGCAATACATATAAAGCTCTCGCTGGTGCCAATAGCACACGTGTGTTTCTTTTTTTAAAAAAAATATATATTATTGATTTCAGAGAGGAAGGGAGAGGGAATGTTAGAATAATCGATGATGAGGGAGAATCCTTGATCAGCTGCCTCCTGCATGTCCCCCTCCCCCCCACACACACACACACTGGGGATTGAGCCCACAACCCGGGCACAGGCCCTTGACTGGAGTTGACCAGGACCCTTTAGTCTGCAGGCTGACGCTCTATCCACTGAGCCAAACCAGCTAGGGTGCATGCGTGTGTTTCGATCTTTCATCCTCCATTGTGAATTTGGTTGACACTTCTATTATAGAGAAAGGGTGAATAGTGATATTAAAATATTTCTTCTAATTAATTTCCTTTCAGTGTGCACGAATCCGTGCACCAGGCCACTAGCTGTACTATAAAGGGGCCCAAACTCGAAATCCGTGTGAAAGAAGCCAGAAAGGCCCGTGCTGCTTGTCGCCTTTTGTTAAATGTCTGGAAGAGCAAATGTGTGCGGCCAGAAAGGCCTTCCCTGTGGTGGGGGGTCTGGGCTCTGCAGCTGCTGGGTTTGGGCTGCGTCCCTCTGCCCAGCCCCGAGAGCCGTCGGGGAAGGCTTTGTGGTGAAGGTGTTTCAGGCTTGGGGATTCTCAGAGGCCGCATGGCCTCGCCCTGAGCTGAGTTTAAAGCTCAGCCCTGTCGCTCACCGGCTGTGTGACCGGCTGCGTGACCGGCTGCGTGACCGGCTGCGTGACCGAGGGCGAGGCCTCACCTGTCTGAGCTCAGCTTCTTCACAGATTCGTTCTCTCCTGCAGAAAACAACCCATTAGACACCTGCTGTAGGCCTGGCCCTGGGCTGGACATGGGGAACGGTGGCGACCAAGACAGCCCAGCCTGCCCTGTGGGGCCCTGAGTTTGGGTGGGTGGGGGGGGGAGCAGCTGACAAGCAGAGCATTGAGTGGTATTAGCTGTGTATTGTTTGTGTGAAACTGCTCAGGGAGCCATGGGGAGGCGTGGAGGGTGGGGTGACTTGGTCTGGGGACACTTTCCCAGGACAGCAGTGGTAGCAGGGGCCCTCGACGGGAGAACAGAGCTCAGTGGGTTGTTGAGAGGGGAAGGGGCCGGCAGAGGCCTGGGGCTGGAGGGGAGAGGGTGTGAGGGACCCAGAATGTGGAGTCACAGGCTGGGGTCCTCTGTGCCCGCAGCCCAGAACGTGACTGTGGACGAGGTCATCGGCGCCTACAAGCAGGCCTGCCAGAAGCTGAACTGCAGACAGATCCCCAAGCTCCTCAGGCAGCTCCAGGTATGCAGGTGGCGGTGAGGGCCTCCCCACCTCCCAGCAGCCTCCGGGCCTGTTGTCTGCCCTGCGGAGAGGGCGCACGCGGAGAGGGCGCAGGCAGAGAGGGCGGAGAGGGCGCAGGCAGAGAGGGCGGAGAGGGCGCACGTGGAGAGGGTGCTGGTGGAGAGGGCGTACACGGAGAGGGCGCACGTGGAGAGGGCGGAGAGGGCGTCCACGGCGCTCCCACTGCCCGGCCTGCTCACCCGGCCACGGCCCTGCACTCAGGAGCCTCGGAAAACCTCCGTCAGCTGCAGATGCAGCCAGGCTCCTCGTGAACATTCACACAGTAGAGACTCACGTAAAGTAAGAACTTTAAATATCCCTCACTCCCCAGAAAAGCTCTGTTCCCCGGGCAGAAAGCCACGTACACAATAGTTATTCTTAAAAGGCTGAATTACAAAAGTGATGTATATTCTTTAATTAAAAACACTACAGACACAAAAAGCAAAATCCACTTCTTGTCCAAGTCCCACCCCCAGGAGTCCCTGCTGTTGACAGCTTGGGCGTTTGGAGGACGGCGGTCACTCTCCAGGCGGGAGGACAATCTGATTTCTGTGGCGAGGGTGTTACTGTGCCTGGGATGTGCACCCCTTCCCCAGCCACCTCCTGCGGGCGCCTCCCCGGGCCACCGGCCTGGCTGGGGGTCCAGCGCTGCAAAGGGCCTCCAGAATGTGCCCACGTCTCTGCTCCCTCGGACAGCACGGCTGCGAGCGGTCATGCCGGCCGCCCATCCCTGCGCACCTGGGTTAGGGGTTCTGTGAGGATTCCAGAGGGTCTCATTATCGGGTCCAGGGAAAGATGGCCGCTCAGTGTGGTGGTCAGGAATGTGGGCCCTGGAGCCTGGTTCAGGCCAAGCCTGCCCTTACCCCCTCAGCACACGGCTCGTCACCGCTCCTCCCTCGGGGTCGATGTGTGTGGAGGCTGAGAATAGGGCCTGGCCCTGTGGAGGGGGCTGGAGCGCAGCCAGGAGCCGGCAGGACGTCTGCCCAGGGCCTTCCCTCCTCGCTGAGCGGACTGCGTGCCAGGACGGGCACCCCGCCTTCCCCCGACCTCTTGGGCCTGACCTGTCAGCTTTCGCCTCAGCGCCTGCCTCACAGCCTTTGCTCTGGCTGTTCCTCTGCCTGAAATGCTTTTCCCCAAGACGCCCAGGGCCCACCCCCTCACTCCATTGGCTGCGTCCAGACCTGCCTCGCCCCAGGTCTGGGGGTGTAGGGGGCTTAAGGAGCTGCCACATTCTCCGAGCCGCTGTGCCCCTCCACACCCACTGCCTGACCTCAGGAAGAGCAGAGCCAGATGAACTGCAGAGGGAAGGCACTTCCTGCTTAACCACCATCCCTCCCGCCTTCCCAGGAGTTCACGGACCTCGGGCACCGGATCGACTGTCTGGACCTGAAAGGTGTGTCTGGGCAGAGGTGGGAGCCCTAAGGGGTGGGCAGGGCCAACATCCCTAGAGGTGGATCGAGGGCAGGATGAGCCGGGGCTGCTGGGGTCAGTGGGTCCCCCCAGAAGAGCTTAGCTGAGGGAGGTGGGGGTGAGCGCCCTCCCTGGGTGGGCTGGAGCCCGGTTTGCACCCAACCCCCCACCACACAGACGTGAGCTCACACACACACGCACACGCTCCGTCCCTGCCAGGTGAGAAGCTCGACTACAAGGCCTGCGAGGCCCTGGAAGAGGTCTTCAAGAGGCTGCAGTTCAAGGTCGTGGATCTGGAGCAGACAAACCTGGACGAAGATGTGAGCATCTCCGCCACCACCCTTACTGCTTCCTGAGCTCCCTGGCTTAGAGGTTTGGGGGCTGGGGCACTGCAGGAGGAGGGGATCCCCTTGGACAAGGGCTGGGCAGGGCCTCTTGGAGGACAAAACAGGGAAATCCAGTGTGACCAGGGTGGATGGGAAGAATGGGGCTCCGGGCAGGGCCCAGAGAAGGGGTCTCCCAGACCCCCCAAAAGGCAGGGGCTTTGTAAGGAAGGGAGAGACTTGGGGAGCCAGGCCGGAGGGAGGCTTGTGGCCACCTGGAGCCTTTCCAGGAGTGTCCTGCCCCCTCCACCCCCATCATAGTATCTGCAGGGGAAGGGGTTTGAGAAACTTCCTTTTTTTTTTTTTTTTTATTGATTTCTAAAGAAGGGGGAAGGGAAAGAGAGAAACATCAATGTGATAGAGATCCATTGATCGGTTGCCTCTCACATGCATCCTGACCCAGGATCGAACCCGTGACCTTCCGGTACACGGGATGATGCTCCAACCAACTGAGCCATACCAGCCAGGGCAGGTTGAGAAACGTCTGAAAGCAGCCTCCCCACTAGGCCTAGGTATCCCCTCCTCCCTCTGGAGACTTGGGGGTCACCAGGATCCCCGGATCTTCGGCCCCAGGTCTAGAAGACACAGGAGAGCCAGGGGGCGGGATCCTGGAGAACTGAGGCCTGTCCTGGTCACACCCACG
This sequence comes from Myotis pilosus, assembly GCA_036010255.1. NCBI lineage: Eukaryota > Metazoa > Chordata > Mammalia > Chiroptera > Vespertilionidae > Myotis > Myotis pilosus. Next base: position 2,083,223 of record JASKON010000029.1, read on the forward strand.
TCAGTCCTGGGGGCACCTCCAGGGCTTTTCCGGGAGATGGAAGGGCTGGTTCAGGACCTAGGGGTGCGGGAGCAGTGTTAGAACTCCGCTCCTACTCCTACCTCCCGTGTCCGCGGCCTCCACCCGAGGCTGAGCCGTTGTCTCCGCCCCAGGGCGCCTCCGCCCTCTTCGACATGATTGAGTACTACGAGTCGGCCACCCACCTCAACATCTCCTTCAACAAGCACATCGGCACCCGGGGCTGGCAGGCTGCCGCCCACATGATGCGCAAGGTGGGTGCCTCCCCCGCCACCTCTCCAAGTTTCCAGGGTGTGGGGAGCTCGGGCATAGAGGGGTCCAGGTGCTTTGTCAGGGCACCCAGCTCCTTAGGGGTGTCGGGCCCCACCCTCCAGGCCCTGTGTGAAAGCTGTACTAAGAGATGCTTTAATGTATCCCTTGGAGGCATCCATGGTCACCACCCCCATGTTACTCCCACGGGAGTCGGGGAACTCGGCCATCACCAGCTCCACCCCCGCCTCGCTCACCCACAGGACCCCAGGCCAGGCCTTCAGCCCCAGCTGTCAAAGCAGATGGCCTTGCTGCTCACTGGGACTTGGGGAGCGAGGTCCCCCGGGGCAGGGAGGGCGGGGCCAGCCTGACCCAGCCCTGCTGCTGCCCCAACAGACCAGCTGTCTGCAGTACCTGGACGCCCGCAACACGCCCCTGCTGGACCACTCCGCGCCCTTCGTGGCCCGTGCCCTGCGCATCCGCAGCAGCCTGGCCGTGCTGCACCTGGAGAACGCCAGCCTGTCGGGGCGGCCCCTCATGCTGCTCGGTGAGCCCAGGCCCGGGAGGCTGGGTGGGGAGGGCAGCCCCTTGGGGGCGGGGACTGTTGGCTGGGTCCTGTGAGCCTGGCCAGTCACGAGCCCTCCCCTCCTCCAGCCACAGCCCTGAAGATGAACATGAACCTGCGGGAGCTGTACCTGGCCGACAACAAGCTCAATGGCCTGCAGGACTCGGCCCAGCTGGGCAACCTGCTCAAGTTCAACTGCTCCCTGCAGATCCTGGACCTCCGTAACAACCACGTGCTGGACTCAGGTGTGTGAGAGGTCACCCGCCCTCCCGTCACCCAGCACCCATGTGCCCAGTCAGGCGCTCCGTGTGCTGGGGACACACAGTGACCAAGACAATCCCAGCTCTGCTCTCGTGGGGCTCAGAGTTCACAGTGAACACAGACCACCCCAGGCACTGGGGACTGTGTAGGCTGGTGGTTACCACCCAGAGGAGGTTACTCCCCCGTCCAGGGGTCAGGGAGTGTGTCCTGGAGCAGGGTCAGCTTGGTGGAGACCTGCAGGATGAGGTGAGGTATTGAACAGATAATTAAAATAATTACAATCGCCCTGGCTGGTTTGGCTCAGTGGATAGAGCGTCGACCTGGGGACTGAAAGGTCCCGGGTTTGATTCTGGTCAAGGGCACATGCCTGGGTTGCAGGCTCGATCCCCAGTGGGGGGCGTGCAGGAGGAAGCTAATCGATGATTCTCTCTCATCATTGATGTTTCTATCTCTCTCTCCCTCTCCTTTCCTCTCTGAAATCAATTTAAAAAATAATAAAGTAATTACAATCTGGAAAAAGTGCCCTGAAAGGAAACGAGGTTGTTGGGACAAAAGGTCAGCTGCAGGCCCTTTAAGTCGCAGGGAGGGGACCTCTAGGTGGCCATGTGGGGCTGAGAGCACAGCCCACTGGTTTGACAGCCTGGGGAGAATCCAGGCAGAGGACAGCTGGTTCGAGGCGTGAGGTGGGAAAGCACTTGAACGTTGGAATTTGGGGAAAAGCTGTGGTGAGCCAGGAGGTGGACGGGAAGAGAAGAGGAGCTCTCAGCGGGAGGAATTCAGCTCCCTCCTGGGGAGGGCGCCTGGGTCTGGCTCACTATTGGGCAGAGTCCCTGGCCTCAGCGTGAAGAAAGGGGCAGACGGGCAGGCAGAGTGGGACGGAGGCCAGTGCCTTCCCCAGGGCAGCCAGGCCCAGACCCATGTTTACTGACCACCTACCCGACCAGGCCTGTCGCCTCGGGCTCCCGGCTGGGAAACCTCTGCCCTCGGGAAAGCGCAGCCAAGATAAATGAACGGGGAATGAGTCGGAGGTGATGTGCTGTGGGGGAGGAAGCAGCGGTGGGGGCTCAGCTGGTGGCAGAGGCTGCGGGAGAGGGTGATCCTCGAGCAGAGCTCCAGGCAGACAGGGAGGATGGGGAGCTGGGTGTGTGCCTGCCAAGGCAGGGGTGTCGCAGCGGGAGGTGGCCGGGCCGGGCAGACCCAGGGGAGGGTGGAGCCCATACCACCGACGGGACTCACCCAGGGGCCTCCGCCAGGTCTGGCCTACATCTGCGAGGGCCTCAAGGAGCAGAGGAAGGGCCTGGTGACCCTGGTGCTGTGGAACAACCAGCTCACACACACGGGCATGGCTTTCCTGGGCATGACGCTGGTGAGTCCACCAGGGGGTCCCCGCTGCCACCTCCCCGACCCCCGCGCCAGCACTGTCAGCCGTGCTCCCGGTAGGTTCTGGAGGTTTCGTCTCCCTCAGCCCCTGCGGCCTTTCCCTGAGGGAGTAGCCCTCCATCGCGTCCGTTGGAGCCCAGCACCGTGGCCAGCACAGAGTGTGTGCACAAGGGGAACAGTTGGTTAAGATCTAGGAGCGTCAGTAAGGCTGAGACCTTTTCATTATGCAGAATTTAACGCCAGCCCCCAGGGTACAGAGGCTCCACCAGGGGACGAGCTCCCCACCGCCGGGGAGTGGGCAGGCGGCTAGCACTGGGGAGGCTTCTCGGCCTGGGGCAGGCGTGTGCTGGCACGGCTGAGCGGGGAGCGCCCAGGTCCGCCCCTTTCCCGGCCGGCCTGCAGGCCCCTTCTCCATCTCGTGCACCCGCAGCCGCACACGCAGAGCCTGGAGACGCTGAACCTGGGCCACAACCCCATTGGGAACGAGGGCGTGCGCAACCTCAAGAATGGCCTCATCGGCAACCGCAGCGTACTGCGCCTCGGCCTGGCCTCCACCAAGCTCACCTGCGAGGGTAGGGCGCGGGCCGGGGCGGGGCCGGCAGGCGGGCGGTGGGCGGCCAGCCGGGCGTGGGCCCACGGCCAGCCCTGCGGTCCCCCTCCCAGGCGCGGTGGCGGTGGCGGAGTTCATCGCCGAGAGCCCCCGCCTCCTGAGACTGGACCTCCGGGAGAACGAGATCAAGACGGGCGGGCTCATGGCACTGTCCTTGGCCCTCAAGGTGAACCACTCCCTGCTGCGCCTGGACCTCGACCGGGAGCCCAAGAAGGAGGCGGTGAGCGGGCTCCTCTCGCCGGGCTGCGGGCAGGCGGGGGCGGCGCGGCCGGGGCGACCGCAGGACACACCGCAGGGACAGGCCCCGAGCCCTAGCCAGGCCCGCTGTGCCCACAGGTGAAGAGCTTCATCGAGACGCAGAAGGCGCTGCTCGCCGAGATCCAGAACGGCTGCAAGCGCAACTTCGTGCAGGCGCGGGAGCGGGAGGAGAAGGAGCAGCGGCTGCAGCTGTCGGCCTCCATGCCCGAGATCACCGTCACCGAGCCCCAGCCTGACGGGGAGCCGGACGGGGAGCCGGACGGGGAGCCTGGGGACGAGTCGGCCCCCCACGCTCAGGAGAACGGGGGCCCGGCCCCTGGGCCCGGCTTGGACTCAGACTCAGACTCAGACTCCGAGGGGGAGGATGGGGAGGAGGAGGATGGGGAGAGGGCTGCGGCCCCCTGCCCCGCCCCACTGCCCCCCAGGGACTCCCTGGGCCCTGGGGATAGGAGCCCCCCAGGCGGCCCTTCCTCCCCCACTGAGCAGCGAATCTCTGTGTCCAGCCCGGGCCGAGGCCACAAAGTGTTTGTGGTGACTCGAGTGGAGAGCCCCCCTGAGAGAGCAGAGCCCCCTGTGCCGCCCTCTCCTCGTCCTCCCTCCCCACCTGCCCTGCCTTCCCCGCCCCCCTCACCTGCCCTACCACCAGCTGAGGCCGTCAGCACTCGGGACCCAGGGTCGTCGGAACCTCAGCCACAGCCAGAGCCGCCGCAGGCAGGGCCGCCCCTGCCCAACGGCCTGAAGCCTGAGTTTGCCCTCGCGCTGCCCCCAGAGCCGCCCCCGGGGCCCGGGGCCAAGGCGGGCAGCTGTGGCCTGGAACACGGTGAGCGGGGCTCTGGGGCAGGCTGACTAGGGGCCCTGTGTGCTGTGTGCGACCCCTGCCCATGAGCGGCCCTCGGTTTGCCCTGAAATGGCCCTTGTAGGGCTTGGCCCTCGGGCCCCACCTGGCTTCCCGGGTCCTGGGGTTCTTTCTCCCTGGAGTCTGATCTCAGGGACCCTGGCCGGTGCTGCCCTGAGGGTCTGGCTTGGGCAGGGCTGGTGGGGACAGGCTGCCACCCTCCACCCGCCTGATGGGGCCGCCCACCCATCCCCCCCGCGCAGAACTGAGCTGCTCCAAGGACGAGAAGGAGCTCGAGGAGCTGCTTCTGGAAGCCAGTCAGGAATCCGGGCAGGAGACACTGTGACACTTTAGGTGAGATGAGGGCCAGGGGCCTGGGGAGCCAGCGAGAGAGGCCCTGGCTCTGACAGGCCCCCCCAATCTCTTCTCCCCAAGTTCCTTTTTTCCAGCCGGTCTTCTATGAGCTGAGGCCAGAGCCATGAGCCTATTCACCCTCACCCCCAGCCTTCCTGAGGCCCGGAGGCCAGGGGTGGGGGCGCCTTTCTGGGGACCCCTACCTCCCACAGCAACACTACACGGGGTGCAGGAGCTACAGGGAGTGGCCCTGTCCATCCTGACTTGAGCACTCCTGTTTGTGTCCAGCCCCTACGCCTCTGGGCCAGAGGAGGGGGAGTCTCCAAGGTCATCAGCCCCAAATCCACTGACTTTTCCGGAAGGGCCTGTTAGGCCAGGCTTGCCTGGGAGGGCAGGAGTCCTGGGTGGTGGTGGGATGCCCCCCAACCCCCATGGCGCTGGGCACGACGAGGCAGGAGGATGGTGGGGGGCGGTGAGTGGTGGTGGTGGTTGGACTTTGTAGAGCAGCCCCAGACAGGGTGTGGGTGGGGGATGGGGGCAGAGGATCAGAGCTTTCTTCTTAAGTGCAATAAATCTATCAGGGAGCGGGTGGGGGCGGCCAGGGCTCTGGGGACCCTGCTGTCCAGGCCGCTGGAAGCTGCGCCCTGAGAGGCACTACGACCCGGGGAGGGTGGGGTGGAGTGGGCAGAGGGCTGGGGAGGGGCTCCTGTCGGTGCAACTCTGTCCACACCTTTTCTAATAAACCAGAGCTGGTTCACCTCTGCCTTCTCTGCTCGTGCTCTTCCCGGTGGGAGCTCTGGACATGGGAGGGGAAGGTGGGCAGACAGCTCTGGTCCGGAGCACCTGCTGGGCTGTGGCAGCGGCCCCCCAGGAGACCCGGGGCTGACCGTCCTGTAGGGGTGTCCACACTCATATCTAACAGCTCCCACGGCCAGTCCACTCTGTGCTCATCTTTCTTCAGAGGAAAAAACCCCAAATATTCTCCAGCTTTAGGTCCAGGGGTCAGGTGATGTGGCGCTCAGGTTCAGAGGTCACTCCTGTGCCCCCCAGTCACTGAGGGCTCAAGGAGAAGCAGACACCAGCCTGTCCGCGCTGGCCCTGGGCATCTGGACATTCCGGGGGGTGGGGGGCGGGGCACGAGTCAGCGCCCTGGAGCCCCCTGGGCAGCCTGCTCCCCGAGGCCAGGACATGGCAAGGGTGCGCCTGGGTCTGGAAGGCATTCCCGGGAAATCAGAACTTCACCTTCAGAAAACGAGAGCAGCATTCGAGGGGAGACCTTTGCACCTGCCCCTTTTCTCCCGCGTGGGACGCTGACTCGGGTGGGTAGAGGCGGAGGGAAGACCACAAGAACCCGTGTCACCGACTGGGAGCCCTGGTACCGCTCGGCTCCTGCACAGGCCCAGGAATCTTCCCAGTGGCCACTGTTCGTTGACTTTTCGGTCATTGGCAGCTGTGTGTGCGCCATGTACATCGGCCACCGGCCCCTAGCACCTGCCCCTCACCCCATGGGCAGCTGGGGAGATAGACCTGCACGGGCCCTGGGTCTGAGCTGTGGGCAGCATTGGCCTCCAGCTGGGGCCCCCTGTGCTGGGTGTGCGCTGGAGGTGGGACGAACCCTCCAGGCTGTCCTCCTGGCTTCGGCCCCCTTGGTGAGACTGGGGTGTGAGGTTAGCCTCAGAGGCTGAGGAGCCATCGTCCTTTGGCAGGTTGGGTCTGTCAGAGCAGCCCCCGTCCCCCCCAAACTCAGTTGACCTGTGGTCAGTTCTAGCTGTTGCTCAGGAATCAACTCCATGGGAGCATTCAGCCCTTAGCGTGGTGACCTCTGTCTCCGCCTCCAGGCTGGTGACCAACAGCTGGGCTCCAGTGGGGGGTGGGGGGCCTCAGCGTACCTGTCTGGTGTGATGCCTTGGAGGGGCGCCCCACAGCCTTGACCCTGCTCTTTCACTAAATTGAGCTCAGAGTGAGGGATTCGGTCTTTCCAACCATTCAGGGTTGAAATGTGTCCCAACCTCCCTCCACACAAAAACGGGAAGTCCTAACCCTCAGGGCCTCAGAATGGGACCTTTGGAGACGTCTGGTCTGCACAGAGATGACCAAGTGAAAATGGGGCCATGGGTAAGGCCCTGACCCAGAATGCCTGGCGTCCTTACGGAAAGGGGAGCGTGGGACACAGATGTGCACGGCAGGCAGAGGATGTGACGGTGGGGGGATGGCGGCCACAGCCAGGGGACCTCATCCCCCACCAAGTGCTCGAAGCTGTGAGAGAATGAGTTTCTGTTGTTCTGAGCCACCCAGTTGGTGGGACTTTGTGACACCAGCCCCAGGAGACTAGCAAGCCAACTCCTCGGGGCTCCTGATCTTCCACCTTCTGGGAGTCCTGGATCACGGGGCGAGTTCCCTTTACCTTCAGCCACCCAGGCATCGCCATAGCTCAAGGACACAGGAGTCTTAGGCTTGGCCAGACACTATCCAGTCTCAAAGGTATTGATGCCCTAACCCAGGTGTTCGTTTTCACACACGGGTGTTCAGGGTGGAGGCAGCTCTTCACAAAGCTGTGGGCCCAGGCTCCCTCTGTCTGTGGCTCTGCTACCGGCTAGGGCCTCAGGGTTCCTGCATCCAACAGGCAGGTGGGGTGGGGGGAGGAGGAATGAAGGCAAACCTACTGCCTATCTTGTTGCCACAGCAGGAAAGGGACACACATCACCTCCACTCCCCGTGGTCTCTGGGAACTAGCCCCCTGGCCTCGCCTGGGTGCAAGTTGCAGCAAAAGCTCCACACCTTAAAGGGGAGCGAGATCCTGGTGGACAGCGAGCCAGTTCAGGCACACCCAGCCATCCCATTTCGGCCAAGTTCAGTTTTTTCATCATCTCCCAAAACTCTAGCTTTGGCAGGCACGTGGTCAGAGTCTAAGATGAACAGGTACCAGTTTGACCACGGCTCGGAACCACACAACAGGTCCGCAGCTGCTTCCTGGGGCCAGAGGTCCTCAGTCCCACTCCCAACCGCCAGCCAAGGCTGGTCCTGCCTCCTGCAGCGCCCCACTCCTGATCCCAATCTGTTTTCTACCGGGACCCTAGGTGGTAAGAAATAGAAGCCCAATCATACTGGCTTAAGGGAGATGGAAGGGACTATGCCCTGGCCGGTGTGGCTCGGTTGGGCTTCATCCCATGCACTGAGAGGTCACCAATTCAATTCCTGGTCAAGGAACATGCCTGGGTTGCTGGCTCGTGCAGAAGGTGCCCGACTGATGTTTCTCTCCTCCCTCTCCCTCTCTCTAAAATCAATTTTAAAAAAAAATTTTAAGAAAGGGAAGGGACATATAGCTCAGGGGTTAGAGCACTGGTCTTGTAAGAAAGGGAAGGGACATGTAGTGGCTCTGCCCAATATCAAGTCACAACGACACGGATCTAATGGTGTCACAGGGCCCGTGTTTCTCTCCAAGGGGCTTCCTTCTCGGGCCGGCTCTCCTGCTGCTGGAAACCCTCTCCCAGCAGGTCCAGCTTCTCCAGGCACCTCAGTCCTGGCATCGCCTGTGAAGTCACCACCTCAGCACCATCATTGGCCAGGGGCACTGCCTGCGTGGCATGCGGGTGGGTGCTCTGAGAGCTCTGGGCTCCTGGCACTGTCTGCTCAGGGTCCTGGTTCAGTCACACCCTGTTGGTGCTCCCTCCCCACCCGGGACCCGGCGGGGCACACCACAGGCCTGAGCGTGTGGCTATGTGACCAATGAGGAATAGGAATCTGCCTGGGGAGTGACGCCCCTCCTGGGTCACCCACTGGCAGGAGGGGAAGGTGTGCCAGAACCGGCTCCAGCTCCGACTGTGTCCTACACATGCCCCCAGCTTTGCTCATCTTCCCTGACCTCCTCAAGGGGCTCAAGGGGCCCTGAAATGACCCTAAGGCAGCCTCTGGACAGTTACTTGTCCGGGAAGGCAGTGGTGCCCACCCAGCTGGCTGAGCTGCCAGCGCTACCTAATCAACTCATGCTGGGGGCGGAGCCACACTGCCCGCGGAAATGCCAGCTCCTGCCCTGCCTGCAGAGGCACAGGCTTGGGTATGGGGACTAGGACCTGGATCACCCGAGGCCTGGGCGTTCTCTATCGCCTGAGTCAACGTGGTGGCACATCTGTCCTTCGTCTCCCTGCTTGGGCCTCGCCCACCACCCCCGCAGCCCCTCCTGCCCTCGGGAGGCCAGCCAGGGGGCTGACGCTGCTGCTCCCTGGGGGGATGGGCTGAGGGAGGGAGACCAGGGCCTCAAGACCAACCAAGGGCTCTCACGCCTTAATTTATTGCACTTGAACTGAGTCTTCAGTGGTCGTCCTGCAGCTTTGGGATACTGGCACTGTAGTCAGCTACGCTCAGATTTACACGGGGAATGTGGCCACCACAGGCCTCATTCCCAACACTGGGCTCTGGGTCCCTGCACGTGTCCTCACCTGGGCAGAGGGGGCACTGTTGCCCTTGCTGCCCCAGAGTCCTTCATTCAAGGCACCGCCCCCGAATGAAAGCTGGATTCCCCGAAGCGCAGGACACTCAAGCCACGGGTCTGGGCTTATGCCTTTGCTTCATGTCTCGGGGATGGGGGACCTCGCGGGCCTGGTTGGCTCTGGTGACAGCGCGGGCAGCCCGGGAGTCGTGGCTGGCTCCATGGCTGGCTCCGTGGGCGGTGGAGGCCTCCGAAGGGGTGTGGCTGGCTCCATTAGCAGCGTGGGGGGCGTCGCCGGCTGGGGACTTGGGCGGGCTGGGCGGCTTGAGCGCTTTGACCGCCAGGAGGAGGCCCATGCGGCGGCGGATGGAATGGTCCAGGTTGACGGTGCAGCGCAGCAGGTTCTGAGCCTCGGCCACGGTGAAGGGGAAGTCGGCGCTCAGGAAGCGCTGGAAGAGCTCGGGGTCGCCGTCCAGGTCCAGCACGTTATGCAGCTCCTTGGTCAGGGAGTGCAGCTCGCTGCTGTTGTCGCGGAACACGTCCCAGAGACGCTCGCGGGCCTCGTGCGCGCCCCCGGCCTGCTGCTGGTCCTCCAGGCATTGCAGCGCCCAGCTGAGGCGGCAGGGCCACTGGTTGGCGAGCACGACCCAGGCCACGGCCTGGCGCGGCGTGGGGCCCCCGAGGTTCCGCTGCTGCTGTTGCAGCAGGCGCAAGGTGATGGGCACGGTGTTGACGATGCGCCGCATGCACACCAGGTTGTCGGGCACGTACTCGTAGAGGCAGTCGCGCTCGTCGTGCAGGCAGAAGAGCGCCTCCTGGATGCGGCGTGTCGCCTCTGCGTCGATGAGGCTCTGAGCGCGCTCGGCCCCCGGCTGCGTGTCCCGGGCCAGCAGCTGCGCGCCCTCGTCGCCGCCCGGGCTCAGTGGCCGCAGCTGGCGCGTCATCTCGCGGTACAACAGGTCGTCGCGGCTCTGCACGGCGTCGTGCAGGAACTGCAGCTTCGTGCGGTGGCCCATGATGGGCACGGAGAAGGGCAGCGTGACAGTGCGATTGAGGAAGACGTAGCCGTTGTCGGCCGTGCCCTTCATGGAGCCAGAGCTCTCGAGGCACGCGGCCAGGATGCTGGGGTCCACCACCAGGATGAAGATGAAGGGCGCGTGGCAGTCAGACAGCAGCGTGTTGATGGCGTTGAGCACGCCCACCACGTGCTCCGAGTAGCACGTGTCCAACCCGGTGATCTCCAGCACCACCCGCAGCCGGCGCCGCTGGTAGATCTCCAGGAAGCACAGGAAGTCGGTGAGCAGCTCCACCTCCTTCTTCACCTCGCACATGAAGCCCAGCTGGCTGCCGAACTTCTCCTGCGACACGAGCCGCTCGATCTTTTTGCGCTGGCTCACGAACAGGTGCTTGCCCACCGAGAACACGGCCATGAGCAGGCCCGAGCCCGAAAGCGTGGTGGCCGCGCCGCCGAACACCCGCATCACGCTGCTGTGCGCGCCGCTGTGGCTCAGCGCGTGGCTGCCCAGGGACAGGTAGAGCAGGGACACGCCGAGGCCCAGCGCCGCCACCACGGCCACCAGCGCCAGGCACACGCGGCGCCGGCAGCGCCATTCGCGCTGGCAGAAGCCCGGCGCCGTGACCGGCTTGTTGCCCATCACCGAGTACACGCTGAAGGGCAGCGCGCCGTAGTGGTGGCGGATGCCCTCGCACAGCGTGGTCACCAGGCCGGCCCACAGCTTGTCCGAGCCCTCGTACTGCCAGGCGCTGAAGCGGATGAAGAGGAACTTCACGTTCTTGCGCCGCAGGTGCACCTCGGAGATGATCGGCTGCAGGAACACCAGGTACCACAGCAGCTGCAGGAAGCCCCAGCCGCGCACGGACCGCGGCCGCCACTGCACCCGCTGCAGCAGCTCGGCCTCCAGCTGCCTCGCCTCCTGCTGCATCAGCGCTGTGGGGACGGAGGGCGCCGGTCGGCGGAGCTGCGGCGGCCACGCTCGGGCCGGGGCGGAGCTCACCTGGGCGGGGGCGGAGCTCGGGCCGGGGCGGGGCTCACCTGGGCGGGGGCGGAGCTCGAGCCTGGGCGGGGCTCACCTGGGCGGGGCTCACCTGGGCGGGGCGGGGCTCGGGCCTGGGCGGAGCTCACCTGGGCGGGGACGGAGCTCGGGCCTGGGCGGGGCTCACCTGGGCGGGGCGGAGCTCGGGCCGGGGCGGGGCTCACCTGGGCGGGGGCGGAGCTCGGGCCTGGGCGGGGCTCACCTGGGCGGGGCGGGGCTCGGGCCGGGGCGGGGCCTGGGTATTAGAATGGGCCCGGCGGGGAAAGCCTGGGCAGGCGTAGAAAATAAGGAAAGACTTGGAGCCAGCTTGGGCCGGGGAAGGGTCTGAGGGCGAGGCCCCGGAGGGTCAGAGATGGACATAAGTAGAGCCCCCAGATGAAGAGGAAGGGAGAGTGCAGGGAAGGCTTTAAGGAGTGGTTACGAGGTTCTGATGAAGAGAAATGTTGGGCAGCAAGGGTACAGCCTTGATCTGATTTTCCTGCTCCTCTTCCTCCAGCTCTCAGCTCAGCTGTCTCCTCCTCCAGGAAGTCCTCCCTGATACCCAGACTGAATTAGATGCCCCCTGGCTCTCCCCCGCCCCACCTCCCTCCCAGTCGTCTCACCCACTTTGAGTTGTCACTGGGGACAGGTGTGTCTCTCTCTCTGGACTGTGAGCCCTTGAAGGGCAGGGCCCTGGTTGTCTTGGTCACCAAGGAAGTGTTGGGGGAATGTTTGAAGGATGGGTCATGAGAGGGGCATCTGTCTGCAGTGAAGTTAGTGAATGAATGAATGGGAATGTGTCGAGCCACCTAGCACAGAGGGTGCTCCAAATGCCATTCCCTTCTCCCTATCGTCCAGTGGTTCTCAACCTCTGGCCCTTTCAATACAGCTCCTCATGTTGTGACCCAACCATAGAATTATTTTCATTGCTACTTCATCACTGTAATGTTGCTACTGTTATGAATCGTAATGTAAACATCTGATATGCAGGATGGTCTTAGGCGACCTGTGAAAGGATCGTTTGACCGCCAAAGGGGTCGCGACCCACAGGTTGAGAACCGCTGCTATAGTCACATCTTTTCTCCTCCCAGGACAACACGGGGCAGGCGTGGGCTGGTTTATTAGGTGCTCACCAGGCCTGGCACATGGAGGGGAGTCACCTCCAGCCCTCTGGCCACCACTGGGGCTGGGGGCTGAGCTCCAGCAGGGCTTGAACCAGGTCCAAGCTGCTGCAGATCCTGGCCAGGTTCAGCTCATGTTGGCAGTTAGCACCTGTTAGGGCTCTTGTGGGCTCCAGGCCCTGGGCCAGAGCCAAGGAGGAGGGATGGGTCCTGCAGCCTCCGTGAGGAACTGGGGCGTGTTCAGGGAGCCATAGAAGGCGTCTGAGCAGGGGAATGACAGGGACAGATATGTATTCTAGAAATTTCCTTGGAGAGGATTTGGAAGGGAGCGGGCTGAGACTGGATGCCAGGAGGTCAGAGAGGAAACTGGAGCAGGGATGGGGGCAGGGATAAGGGGTAGGGATGGGGGGTAAGGATAGGGGTAAGGATAGGGGAAAGGGTGGGGGCAGGTATAGGGGCAGGGGTGGGGGCAGGGATAGGGAGCAGGGATAGGGGCAAGGATGGGGGCAGGGATAGGGGCAAGGGTGGGGGCAGGGATAGGGGGTAGGGATAGGGGCAAGGGTGGGGGCAGGGATGAGGGCAGGGGTGGGAGGAAGGGGGGGGGGAGGTATAGGGGCAGGGGTGGGGGCAGGGATAGGGAGTAGGGATAGGGGCAAGGATGGGGGCAGGGATAGGGGGTAGGGATAGGGGCAAGGGTGGGGACAGGTATAGGGGGCAGGGATGAGGGCAGGGGTGGGGGCAGGGATGCAGGGCAGAGGCTGGGGCCTGGGTGGGAACCTGGTTAAAGATAAGTTATGGCCACTGGACTGGGGCAGGCTGGCCTCAGGGGCGAGTGGATCTTGGGGAAGCCTGGGGCTGGGCAGGGAGCAGAGGCTCCATTTCCTGTGCCTTCACCCCCAACACACACAGATCCTCACCCGTGATCTTGTCCAGCATCAGGTGCAGGCGGCAGCCAAAGGCGGCATAGAAACCCACGGTCACAGGCACAGGCACGTGGCAGAGGGTCTTGGCCAGGCAGCTGCAGTAGACATCATCCTCTGTCAGGATATCTGGGGGCCAGGGTTGGGGAGGGGGTAGAGGTGGAGAAACTGAGTCAGTGAGGCTGGCCGGGCACCCCCTCCTCCCATCCGCCTGCCCCTCCAGAGCACCGCTCTCAGCCCCTCCCTGCACCAGCACCCCAGTCCCGGAGAAGACAGTGAAACCTCAGGTGGAGGCTTCTGTGACCGAAGGCAGCCCCTTCCTCCAGGGCCAATGTGCCCCCCTGGCCGCCCAGGATGAGCTGACCCCGAATTCGCCAGCCAAAGGCCGGGAGGCCGACTCCCCTGGCCCAGCCCGGAGACCTGGGCTAATGTGGCCTCCCTGGCCCTCGGCCACCGGTCCATGGCTCCCCTGGGAAAATCCCAGTCTTTTCCTGGGACTCCAGGCCCTTGGATGCTGAAGACATCGCTTCCCATGCTCGAGCGTCCACTCCTGCCTGCCCTGCTAGCCTGGCTTCAGTGTGGACGGGGCCCCTGTGACCACAGGCTCCTCTCAGTTCCCTGTCCAGCCTGGCCCTGACCTCCTCCCTCCCATGACCCCATGCCACAGTCACTCATCCTGCCCTGAGCCCGGGCAGACCTGCCGTCTGGTCCTGGACCTGTCACCTTTCTCTGGGTGACCCGAGCGGTGGTGCCTCTGGGAGTGGGTGGCAGAGACACTGGGGGCCTGGGAACCAAAGGATCTGGCCAGGGACAGGCCCGCAGCCACTGCCATGGTCTGGAATGGCCGTTAAGGGCGCACTTGGGGTTAAGGCCTGACACCCTACGAAAGCCCCTGGGGTTGGGGCGCCAGAAAGGCAGGGCGCAGTCGCGGTGGAGGGAGTCGCAGGGCCGGCCTTTCGGAGAGGCCGCTCCTCATTCATCCTCTACTTGTCCGTGTGGGAACTGGGCTCCCGCGATAAGGGTGTTCATGACCTGGAGCCCCGGTCCCTGCTCGGCTGTTGCTCTATTTTCTAACCAGAACTGGAAACCAGCTTCGTGACCCCACCTGTCTCCCAGGTTAGGCCACCACACCTCTGGCCTGACTCCGGCATCCGCCCTCGCCTCCCACAGTTCACTCTCCTGTTGGACCCGAGTCACTCTCGTCCCATCCACCCACCAGCCCTCTGCCCTCTCCCTGCGCTGCAGCCACACTGGCCTCCCTGCTGCCCCCCATTGGGCCTTTGCGGATCCTGCCCCACTTACTCAAGAGAACTGCCCCATCTTCACTCAGCTGCAGCCTTAATGACACTGTTTAAACCCTGATGCTCCCGATCTGCTCTCCCACTGTGTTCTTCTCCAGGGTGGTGATGGGCTTCTAAACTTTCCTATTTCTCATTTCCTGCACCCGCCTGCCCCCCCCTCCGCCCTCATAGAATGTGAGCTCCAGGAGGGCGTCTGTCTGTCTGCCCTGCTCCCTTTGCCCCCCAGAACAGAGCCTCACACCCGCTGCAGGCGTTTAATACCTGGTCAGCGAATGAGTGAATGAATGAATGGATGGATCCCTCCCATCGCTGCACTGCTCTCTCCATCCCCCAGCCCACTCCCTACCTCTTGCTGCAGCTGCTCATGGACCACCTCCCACAACCAGAGCTGGCCAGCCAGCTGGTGCTCACCGCCCTGCCACACATCCTCTGTGGCCTGTTGGGCCAGGGGAGGGAGGGCCAGTGAGACAGAAAGCAGAGCAAGGGAGTCAGTGAGGGAGTCAGCCCAGGCCCCTGGCCAGCCCGGGATGGAGGCACCGTGGACAGGCCCTGCCTAGAAGCTTTGGATCCCAACAGATGAAGCAGAATGGCCGCCCGAGGCCCAGGGTCAGGGACAAGCACCCTCTCAGACAGGGACCAGAGGGAGGGATGAGGGCAGGCTCCAGGCCCAGCGGGAAGCGAGGTGGCAGGGACAGAGCCCAGGGAGGCTGGGTGAGCACCGGAGCTGCAGGACCCGGCGTCAGTGGGCCTGTGGATGCTGGTTGCGGAGGGCAGGGCTGGGCCTCTGCTGGCCATGGTGGGTGCTGTGGTGGGTGCAGGGGGCAGCTGGGGGGCGCAGGCCGGTCCCTTGGGGGCAGTGGTGGCTGTAGGTGGTCCCTTCTGGGCACCAGGAACAGGGCAGAGATGCTGCCGCAGGGGGCTAGAAGGTGCGGGGTGGGGCTGCCTCTGCTGCTGCAGGATAGGGGGCTGGGGGCCCCAGCGACAGCCCCCGACACACCCCTGGTGGCTGTGGTAGGCGAGCTGCCACCACACCTGGGGGGACAGCTGATAGGGCCTGTGGACTGGCAGGGCCGCTGGGTCATGGCACCACTGCTGACAGCATCCTGGAAGGAAGGAAGTGGGGGTGACTGGGCCTGGGTCCCTGACTCCTGGGGCCACTGGCAGGAACCAGGTCGGGTTTCAGATGGAGCCTGGGGCTGACCCTCAGCTATGGGTGTGGGCTCTGTGCCCCACCATGAGTGGGGGGAGTGGTGCAGGCCTGGGCTTTAACTGGGCCAGGGGCTGGAGAGGGGATGACCCAGAGTCCCTGCCACCCCAAACTGCTTGGTCCCTGGGGGTCCCCCAGTGGGTGACAGAGGAATCCATGGGGAACTGGCCTGGCTGGTCCAGAGGAGGCCAGGTGATGGGAGGTGGCCATGGAAAGGGGACAGGGCAGGGATGGGGTGGAGGGGTTGGCCTCCATCCAGGCTCCAGCCTAGGCTGGTGGGAAGGGGCAGCCGGGACTCTGACCCCCACCTCACTCACACACTCAGTCAGCGGCCGCTTTCCAGCCCTCCCTCCCGCCCCCCTCCCTCCCTCCTACCGCCCTCCCTCCCTCCCACCCCCTCCCTCCCACCCCCTCCCTCCCACCTCTCACCGAGCTGCTTGCCCGGGCTGAGGGCAGTCCCCATAGTCTGGAGCCTCTTCCCACACTGGGAAGGGCGGACCAGGTGGGCCTCCTCTGCCCCCCGGGTCTGTGGTCCCCCCACCCTGCCCCCCGTGGCCCCATCTCCGGGGAGTGTGGTGACTTCCCTTCTGGGGCCTGAGCTTCTGCCCCACCATCCACTTGGCAGCCCCCCACTCACACGCCTCCCTGCCAGGACCCCCCCAAACTGTACCCCTACCTTTTTGGTGCCCCAACTCTGGGTCCAAGAAGTAGCTCTCGGTAGGGCTCCGGGGGGGCAGGGTGCCCTTGGCGAAGTGGACGGTATAGTGCTGGTGCATGGCGGCCGGCTGCCCAGCCCCTGGCGCCAGCAGCAGGAGCCCACGTCCAGGAAGCCGCGAGACCTGGGACAGGAGAGACCCCAGCCCGGTGTTGGCTCCCAGGTCCAGGAGGGGCAGGGATGCTCTTCAGGGTGAGAGAGGCCAGGCCCAGGGGAGGGACGGCCCGGTCCAGGAGGGAGGTCGGGGGTTGAGGGGGACCTGGGGCTAATACGGGGTGGGTGAGATTTTCAAGGGCCCAGTGATTGGGTGTTTGGCACCCATGGGAGTTTTCAGGAGGCCGGGACGATGGGGTGCTGAGCAGAGGTGGGCTGGGGAAGCGGGAGATGGTGGGTGGCACTGGGCACGGGGGGCACGCGCTGTGGGAAGCCAGGCTGGTGCTGTTTGAAGGCCACGGGGGAACCCAGTGCGCTGAGGGCTGGGGGCAGGGAGCATCCAGTGGCCGAGTCTCAGGGCTGGGTCCATGTGGAGACTGAATGGGCAGCTGGAGGGGGCAGTTCTGGGAGAGAAGAAAGCAGGGGGTTCCATTTAGAGAGAGGCTCAGCAAGCTCGGGGTGAGATGGGTGCCCTGGGTTTAAAATGTGAGGCACCGAAAACAGAAGGGAGGGAGGAATACTGTTGGGGGGAGAGGGTGGCAGGACAGGTGAAGTGGTGAGAAACGGGAGTGGTGAGAGTTGGGGCTCAGTGAGGGTTGGGGGCCAGGCATGTGGCCCCTGCCCATTACCCCCCAGCTTGGGGTCTCCGTACCTGATTGCTGCCTGGGTCTTGAGGCCTCAGCTCCCCCGCCGCCGCCAGGGCAGGCCCAACTGGTGAGAGGCCCGGGAGCCAGGAGCTGAGCTGCCTGACGGACCGGACCGGTTTGCCTGCCCAGTCCCCTCCCCTTTCCCTCAGCTTGCCAGGCGCCCTCTGCTCTCCAGTCCTGGGGGGCTGCCCCTGCACAGTACCTGAGCTCACGGATGGAGGTGACTGGCCTCCGTGCTGCCCGGGTGGGACCTGCCAAAGGGTTTATGGCGGCCAGGCCCCCGGCACTTCTGCTGTGAGAGGGAAGGAGGCTGGGCAGGGACTGAGCCCAAGCCAGGACGCAATCCCGGGTTCGGATGCCAGGTCCTCCAGGGCCCAGCTGTGTGATCTTGGGCAGGTGACTTCACCTCTCTGAGCCTGGGCTTCCTCATTGCTGAGTGGGCCAGTGTCCGTGCCCACTTCTTGTGGTTGTCAGGGAGTCCACTGAGCAGAGCGTGGGATGTAGCAATGACAGCAGCTAACATGCAGGGACATACTGACCCATTTACCAGGCGGCTGTGAATGCCTCTCATGTAATGACGACACACGCTGTGCAGCCACCGGGGCCTCACATGGCGGACATGCCTCTTGCACACTAGCCCCGTTCTCCCTCATCGCGCCCCAGACCTGATGAGGGAGCAGTGGTTTGTGTTCAGGATGTGCCTCCTGATAGGTGGGGTCCCTTTAAGACATCCTTGCAGAGGTGAGGGCGGGGCCGGGGCTGGACAAGAGGAGCCTGATAGCATGGGTGCCCCTCTGCTCTCCAGGGTCCTGCTCCCTACACCACCAGTGGCTGCCCGGGGAGATGGGTGAGCTGATGGAGACGGGGAGGCAACCACAAACAGTACCCAGGACAGGGGGGCTCAGGATAGAGGACGCCTGCGCCTGGCTGCCCCTCCTCCCCCAGGCCTTCAAGTTGCTTCTCCAGGGAGGGCTCCCTGTCCTCCAAGTCTGGACTCGGTCCCGATAGGGGGTGAGTCTGTGGGGGAACCTCCAGGGTGGGCCCCTGAGCTTCTCAGAGGAGCTGGCGGCCCGCACACAGGGTTTAGCTGAGTAATTGTGATTCACCCAGGAGCATCTGTCCGGCTCTATGCTGGGCAGGGCCGCCACAGGCAGAGGGATCAGGGAATAAGTAAACACCCAGGATTCCACCAGGAAGGGCGGTGGGTGGCAGCTCCAAGAGGCTGAGTGGCTACTGGACACCCACGAGGGAATAGGAGTTTGGAGGTGACAGAGGGCTGGGCAGCCTGGGAAGGGAATGGCATGTGCAAAGGCAGAGGCAGGCCAGGGAATGCAGCACTCCCCCTCAGCGTGTGGCCGGGGGGCAGGCCAGGCAGGGCCCAGGGCCTGTACTGAACTCTACAGGGCGCAGGGGCCTTGTTTTAAACCCATCTGGGTCTCACCTCTGGGTGGAAGCTCTGAGATGGAAGGACTTGCCCACATTGGGCAGCAGGTGGCGGAGCCCGAGTGTTCCAGGCGCATGATGCTGCCCATGTTATGGATGTAAGTGGGGGAGGGCGGGGCAGGGGCCACTGTCCTGGGTATGACTTGTGTTGTGTCTGCCAGGCATGTGAAGTGTGTACAGTGTGTGTGTGTGTGTGTGTGTGTGTGTGTGTGTCGGGGGGGGGGGATAAGGGTGTCTGGCCCGCTCCCCACTTGCATCCATTCCCACTCTCGGCCACCTGCACCCCTGGCCCCACTCCCCAGGGAGAGGTCCATGCTGTGGGCCCCACTGGGCAGGGGGCAGCCCCACATGTGTGGATGCTGGTGGGGTTGCCATGGCCAGGGCCACCCTCCCATAACAGCTGCGCAAGCTCCAGGACTCAGGCCTGGGGGAGAATGGGGCCCCAGAAAGGGAGGTGATGAGGGGCAGGGAGCCAACACAGGGTGCTCTGCCCCCCTCCTGCCACAGGCCCTGTGACACAGTCACTTTACAGACACCCCATCCCCCTAGAGCTCAGAGAGTGACCCCCGTCGTCCACTTGAACTTGTCTCCACACCTGGAACCTTTATTGAGCATCTGCAGAGTGAGTGATGTGTCCAATGGGATCTCGCCACACCAGGCCCAATGGCGGCTGGGACCACCCTGCCCCGGGCTGCCCCCACCTCCTATGACATCCACTTCTTGAGCACGTGTGATGCCCTGAAGTGGCTGGATCCCCTGCCGTGCTCATCACCCCCCGAGTCCGAGATTCCCCAGCAGCAGCCCAGGGTCCCGGGGCCGGGGTGGCTGCGAGACTCAGTGGGGCCAGGGCTGGGGTGGCTGTGGGACTCAGTGGGGCCGGGGCCGGGGCTCAGGGTCTCTGGATCACCACCTGGAACTTACCTGGAAGAGAAGGGCTGGCTTTAGCCTGAGGCAGGGATCTGAGGGGAGAGGCGGGAAGCATCCGAACCGCGCAGGCCCTGCACCAACAGTGCGTGGCCTCACTGTGCAAAGTGGGCGACACTCCCACCCGCCTGGCCTGCATCCCAGGGCGAAGTGTGACTGAGGCATGAAGGTCAAGCATGTAGGGAAGGGCCTGGGACAGGCTTTTATGGCATGTATTGCCCAGGCCCTAACCATGGATGGGCCCGGGAGCCCGGCAGAGGAAAAACACCTTGGGGAGGGAGGGTGGAGGATGGGTGCCGCTGCCCCGGCAGGAATGGGCTCTGGGGGTGTCAGAACACCATCACGCAGGCTGCAGGTCCCATGCTGCCTCTGGAGCCCCATCTGGATGACTTCTATGTCTACGCAGGTTTCCACGCCAGGAAGAACATCTGAGACCAGACCAGGCCATTCTGGGGGGGTTCTCTCTCTGGTCTGGCATGTACCAGGAGGCAGGCTGGGGGACCTCAGGGGCCAGGGGCATGGATGGACCACACCCACTGTGTGCCTGGCATGTGACTTCAGCTCTTGGCGTCTCAAATTTCCCACCTAAACACTGTGCTCAGTGGCCTGGCCTACGGGAGTAGGGACGGGAGCTCGGAGCCCCTGCCACACTCAGAGATGGCAGGGGTCCCCCCACTCCCACGACTCACAGGCTGGTAGGGCTGCCACGGAGGCGGTGACCAGGCTCTTGATGCCCAGGGTGCTGAGGGTGCCACGCAGGAGGCCACAGGTGAAGGCCAGGAACTGGGGGCGGGGGGCACAAGTCACTGTGGGAAAAGGGGAGGCCAACACCCAGGACCAGGGCAGGGACGGGCTTCGGGCTTCACAATGGGGTCAACCCCTTGACCTGGGGAGAGGCCTACCTTGGGGTGGGGGTGGTGGTGGGGGATGGGTAGGTAGGAGAAGTGAACTGGGGGTGTGTCCCAGCACCCCCCTACCTTGGGTGCTTCCTCCAGATACTGCAGGCCTGAGCCCATCCGGACGAGCAGGGGGAAGCTGCTGTCCTGTAGGACGTAGGTGCCCTGAGGACAGAGGAGAGGCTGTGGGCTCAGGCGGTGCCTGTGCATTTGCGTGGGGGGGGGGGCGGAGCCAGGGCTCTGGAGGATGCTCTCCGCAAAACCACTGTAGCCCTGGCCAGTGTGGCTCACTGGTTGAGCGTCGTCCCCTCCACCGAAAGGTCAATTCAGGGCACATACCTAAACCCCAGCCCCGAGGTGATCGGGGTCCACGTGGGAGGCAACTGATTGATGTTTCTCTCTCTCTCTCCCTCCCTTCCCCTCTCTCTAAATATCAGTGAAAATGTCCTCGGTGAGACTGAAAACCAAACAGCACGGTAGTCATGGCCCATCCTTCAGACTGCAGAAGAGCCACAGGCTTCCGGGGCCCGGTCACCGGGGTGCGCTGGCCCTGCCCCTCTGGCCGTGTGACTTCCCCGGGTTGTGGTGAGAAGCTACAGACCCGGCCTGGGAAGTGGCCAGCAGGGTGGACGACTAAGGGGAGCTCGGACCAGGTTAAGACAGGCAGTGTCATGTGAGGCAAGACTGCCAGCTCCGGCCCCATCCTGGAGGCGCATGGAAACTGGCAAGAGCTTCGGTGCCTCCCCAAGGAGGGTGGGGCTGCCCAGGGCTGAGCCCGGTCCCTGCCTCTTTGGCACAGGGTCCCCTGAGGAGCTGCAGCCAGGAAGCCGGGCGCTGGGAGGGCGCTCACCTGGTGATTGGTGCGGAGGCTGTCCATCTGCTTTTGGAACACGGCCCCCCACAGGTCTTTGCACAGGAACTTGAGGGCGTCCAGCTCCTCCCTGAAGGCCAGCATCTCCCGGGGCAGCCTGGGGGGCAGCGGCAGACACCGAGTCAGGAGGGACCAGGGTTGGGGGCCCAGGGTGTGTGTGGGGCAACCAGGCTGGGTTCCTGTGGGGAGCAATGCAACCCGCCGCCTCGGGTCCGGCTGGGGTGGGGGAGCACAGGGGGCCGACGCTCACCTCTCACCCAGGGCTTGGCCCACGCGGAAGCCCATTCCCTCCAGGACCAGCAGGCTCGTCTTCTGTCCCTAGAAGACCAAGGAAGAGAGGCCCAGGGGCACTCAGCCACCTCCAATGGGGAGCCACCCAGCGAGGCAGCTGCAAGGGGCCCGGCCCCCTTTCTGGTTCAGCACTGCCTGGCAGGGCGGCTCAGGCCCGCAGAAGGCCAGGCTGGCTTTGCCCCCCTGCGAATCCCATCACCCCACAGGGCCAGCTCCCCCTTGCTCCAGGAAAAATGGGGGTATCCCCCACACTCCGCTTTACCCTGCTGGTCAGCTCTTTCCTGAGAGCACCCATCACTAAGCACAACTCCCTGATCACCCCAGAAGCTGGAGGAACCCTGTTCAAGGGCTCCAGCGGCAGCGAGGCCTGTGCCTGGCCGGGCCAGCAGGGGGCCGCAAGTCTCAAAACATCAGCCAGGAACCAGGGAAGGACACACAGGCGCTGGGCAGGGAGCTGCTCCCTGTGTGCTGGGGGAAGGCAGTGCAGCCAAGTGGTACTGTGGAGGGCAGGCCGGGGCCTCCCAGTGGGAGAGGCCGAGGCATGGGGAGGGGCACAGCATGGCCGGAGAGCCCGTTTGTCATTTGGGGTGACCTGGAGAGAGCTGAGGGTGCTGTCGACATAGAAACCATCCAAACCTGTAGTGAATTTTTATGTTTATTTGAGCCAAACTGCTAATTGCCAGGAAGCAAAATCTCCACAAACAGAAAATGCTCCGGAGAATGACAGTGCCGAAGCTTCCCTTCCCCATTAAAATCAGAGGAGGCGGTGTTGGGAGGGTTACAGAAAATCAATCCGTGGGTGGTAGATTGAGGGGGCAGCGGAAGTTAAGGGGGGGCATCTCTGGGATTGGGTGAAAAGTAAAACAGAGACACATCCCGTTTTACGTTCATGGGTACAGGATAGTAACAACGAGCATTTCTAGCACACACAGACGGTGAGCGGGGAGCGAGAGGAGCGACGGATCCCGTGCCCTCTGCCCGGTGGGTGGGTGCGCCCTGAGGGGTCTGAAAAGGGAGATTTCTCTGACATTTCTGTTACCTTAGGTGCAAAAAGGTCTGTTACCTTAGGTGCAAAAAGACAATAGACAGGCTCACTGAAGGTAACTTGTCAAGGACTCCGGGGCTGGGATGTGACTGACAGCTGTGACTCACTTTCGTTAGGAACTTGGATGTTCAGACCATTCCGTGTGGTTACTTTCACCCTGAGCGTTTCCAGTTTAGTATGTGGCCCTTTTGTTCAGAGGGAGGTCCAGGTTGCGGCATCAGAAATACCACGTCAGCCCTGACAGGTTTGGCTCAGTGGATAGAGGGTCGGCCTGCAGACTGAAGGGTCCCGGGGTCGATTCCGGTCAAGGGCGTGTACCTTGGTTGCGGGCACATCCCCAGTAGGGAGTGTGCAGGGGGCAGCTGATGGATGTTTCTCTCTCATCGATGTTTCTAACTCTCTATCCCTCTCCCTTTCTCTCTGTAAAAAAATCAATAAAATATATTTTAAAAAAAGAAAAAGAAATATGGCGGGAAGCTGAGCCAGAAGTGAGAACCCTGGGGGGGGAGGGGGGCGGCAGCTGCTCCTCAGGTGGCTGCAGTGTCCAGACCTGAGCCCCTCCCCGCCTCCCCTCTGGCCCCGCCTTCCTTTGAGAATGCCAGTCAGTCGTCAGTCTTCTCTCGGGGCCCCTGCTATCACGGAGCCCCCTGCGTGGTGAATGAGATGACGATTGGGCCTCCTCAGCAGGCTTCACACCGCCTTCTGGGACCCAGCCCTGCCTCCGCCACCTCCACCCCCGCAACACACTTCCACTCACTGTTCCCTCCGCCCGACTCCTGCGAGCCTTCTTATGATCTCTCCCAGGGCAGGTGTGCAATCAGCCCTGCCACTCTGCACTGTCACTGAGTGGGGACACAGCCCTGTAAGGGTGGGGACCAGGCCAGTCCTCAGCAGCCAACATGGGCCTTGGCACCTGGGAGGGAGCTGCTTAAGAAACAGGCGCTGAACAGGGCGAAGGGGCGGGACTTGCACGTATAACTGTGTGCAGGTCCTCTGTACAAACCTCCCGCTTAATTTTAACAACCCTGTAAGGTAGGCTACTTCACACCCGAAAACAGGCTCAGAGGGGAGAGGTGAACCCCGCCATGGGCACCCTTGGATCTTTCAAACCTGAGCAATCTGTCTCCCAAGCCTAGGTGGCCAGATGGTCGGGTGGCAGGGACACCACAGCTGTCCTGGCCTCGGTGTGCTGGCAAGGGCCAAGCAGGGGTCACTGAACTTCCAAGCCAGGTGCCCTCTCCTCGGCCAGACCACTGGGCACCCAGGCCCTTCTCTGCTCCACCCGTGGGAACCAGGCCTGGGTGACGACACAGCTTCCTGTCGGGCTGTGGGAGGGGTCTGATGACTAATGGGAGATAAGCTGGGCCTGTGAGAGACACTGGGGGAGTGAGGGGGACAGGTGCCCAGTAACACGTACCAGCGGTGGGACTGGGCAGTGGCTAACTGCCCTGTGCCTGGGCTTCCTCGTATATAAAGAGGACAGTGTTAACAGTATGCTTCCCAGGGTCCTGGGATTCGAGGAGCTGGAAAACTGAGCACTCCAAGCTGGGCTCAGGAAGTGTCACCACCAACCGTGCCTGTCAACTTGGGGGGTGCCCCTAGCTGTTGGGGGATGAGGCCCTTGGCTGCAGGAAAACCCCACAGAGAGGCTCTGTTCTGGGGGTGATGTAGCTCAGCACCTAGAATGCTGTGCCTCTCCCTTCTAGAAGGGAGCTCCTGGGGGAGGCAGGGGCTGGGCTCCACACTGACCGAGCGTGTATGTGCTCCTGAGGACTCCCCAGCGTGACAGGAGAGAACCCAGGACTCCCTGGTTTTGAGGGTATGTGCAAAGGCAAGAAAAAGCAAGGAGAATGTAGCTTAGGCCACCGTTGTTTGTGTATATATATCTATAATAATAAAAGCATAATATGCTAATTAGACCCGCAGCCGAATGACCTTCTGAATGTCATTCCAGATGAAGCCACCGCGGCGGGGGGGCCGAGGCAGAGGCGGTGAGGGGCATCAGGCAGGCAGGCGAGCAGTTAGGAGCAATCAGGTAGGCAGGCAGGTGAGCGGTTAGGAGCCAGCGGTCCCGGATTGCAAGAGGGGCAGGCTGGGCTGAGGGACACCCCCTCTGTGCACGAATTTTGTGCATAAGGCCTCTAGTGTGTGTGTGTATTTCATTCAGAGAGAAAAGGAGAGGGAGCGAGAAATAGAAGCATCAATGATGAGAGAGAATCATTGATTGGCTGCCTCCGGCACGCCCCCTACTGGGGATCTGAGCTTGCAACCTAAGCCTGTGCTCAGGAATCCAACCGTGACCTCCTGGTTCATAGGTCAAGGAACCACCACTGAACCACATTGGCTGGGCTCAGGCCACGGTTAACAAGGGACAGTGATGGGAGGTGGGGAAGGGGGCCCCCTGTAGACCAGGATGAGGAGGGCGTGTTTTTCCCTGTGTGACAAATGCTGCCTGAATGGTCCTGATGCGGGACAGATGGGGGATGACAGACAACCCTGCCCCCACGGAACGGCATCTTAGCGGGAGCCCACAAGAACTTTTATAAGCATCAGGCCACGCCTTTGGCTGGACAGTGTCAGAGGAGCCATGCCTGCCCTGAGTCTGAGATCTGAAGGAAGAGTAAAGCGGGGGAGGGAGCGGGTGGGACACAGCCAGGACAGCGGCCCTGATGAGGGCACAGCCAGAGAGTCCGCAGGGTCCTCAGCCAGGCTGAGGGGCATCAGAAAGGTTTCCAGGAGTTTGTTTCCCTTCAGTGAGCTCAGTCGCCTGGGTTTGGATCCCAGCTCCGCCACTTACTGAATGTGTGACCTTGGGCAAGTGATCTCATGGCCCCGTGCCTCAATTCCCCCAGGGAAGTGGGGCTGATGGCAGTCCCTATGCACAGCAGTGTTTGTTCTGACAGCTCTATCCCTCGCTGCTGCTACTGTTGGCCTCGGGCCAACTGAGTATCTGCTAAACTGAAGACCTGGGCTTGTTGGGACCTGGGGGATAATGAGAGAGGGAGGGGGGAGAGTGGGGAGGGACGGGCTGAGGATGAGCAAGTGGAGGTGGAAGGAAGCAGAAGCCGGCTCACCTTTTATCCCAGCCTGTCCCAGCCTGTATTCCGCCCCTGTCCCTGCAAAGGCTCTTCAGAGATTAGGGGTTTATCATTATTCCCAGGAGGACAAGGCAGACTCTCCCATTCACCAAATCTTCCGGAACCCACCCAGAGCCAGTGCGTGTCTGGGCTCCCATGCCTGCTCCGCTGAGTTTACACAATAGCCCCCCAAGAGGAAACGGGATAATCAGGAACAGAGGGGAACCCCTCAGCCCAGCCTTATCAGTGTCGCACTAATGCAGCCACCACACAGCACGGGTGCGAGGCGGAAGGGATAATCAGACAAAGGAAGTTCTTGGAAATGAGAAAGATGGCAGCCAAAATAAACAGCTGTTAACACCGGAGCTGAAAAATGACAAATTTGTAAGGCAGATAAAGCCACCCGATTGTCCAGAAAAACCTGAGGCAGGAAAAATGAGAGCAAAGCTGTAAGACATGTGGAAGAGATCCAGAAAGTCTACAATCCCTCTGAGTGGCAAAAAACCATGTGAGGAGCAATGCGGGAGAAGCACAGTGGGGCCTTGACTTACGAGTTTAATTCGTTCCGTGAGGGAGCTCATAACTCAAATTACTCGTATGTCAAATCACTGTGATGTTAGCTGCGCCAACTAGCGGTGGGGTATCTGAAGCTGGCTCGTAACCCGAGTTTTTTTGAGCTTGCAACTCAAAGCAAAAAATCGGCGGAGAGACGGCTCGAATCTCAAAAAAACTCAACTCATTAGTCGGGACACTCGTAAGTCAAGGCCCCACTGTAATCAGAGAGCCCAGGCCGGGTGGCTCCGCTGGCTGGAGCATCATCCCGTACACCCAAAGGCTGCAGGTTCAATTCCTGTTCAGGGCATGTGTGGGAGGCAACCAATCAATGTTTCTCTCATGTCGATATTTCTCTCTCCATTACTCTCTCAAACAAAAACAAACAAAAACCCCCACACATCCACATCCTCAGTGAGGATTAAGAAAAAAAGAAAGGAATCAAAGAGAGAAGAGAAAAATGTGCTGCACTGAAGGAAGATTCCAGCGTTCACTGAGAAGGGCCACAGAGCTCCAAGCAGCACACACAGAAGACAGCGAACCAACCCCCCTCCCAGCCCGTCCTGAGAACTTGACTTGGAGGACAGCCAGGAGGACGTTCGGAACGAAGCAGGGGAGCTGGTGGGGGCCATGTGCCTGGCTGCTTCCTGTGTCCTCGCCTGCCAGGCCCCTAGTTATTTGTGAGGTTCGGCCCCCACCTGCGGAGCCACGCTGTGCAGGCCC
The DNA here is from genome assembly GCA_036010255.1 of Myotis pilosus. Lineage (NCBI taxonomy): Eukaryota > Metazoa > Chordata > Mammalia > Chiroptera > Vespertilionidae > Myotis > Myotis pilosus. The sequence continues at coordinate 2,110,098 of JASKON010000029.1, forward strand.
AGGCAGAGCACCAGGGAGGGGCAGCCAGGGTTCCTGTCTTAACAAAAGCACAGGGAGAATGGACAAGTTCTCAGCCTCTGCAAGGTGACTGGCCCCAGAGGACCCAAAAGAGGTCTGGAGTAGACAAGTGAGTAAGATGAGTGAGGGGGGGCACACCTCCCACCGGTTACCCTGGGCTCTCCCCCCTCAATCCTGCCATCTCCCCCACTCCCAGGGCTCACCCCTACCACGGGCAGGCCCTCACTTCTGCTCCGGGCTCCTGCAGCAGCAGCCCTTCCGGCCCAGGCTCTATTCGATCTCATTCATGGAGCCAGGGAGGTCTTCCTAAAATAACCTGAGCCCAGCACACCTCTGCTTAAACGTTCTATGGCTCCTATTCCCCCAGGGCAGAGCCCCAGGCCCCACCAGCTCAGAGACCCCGCAGCTGGCTCCCCCTCTCAGATGCACTTCGCTCCCTGCGGGGCTCTGCCAGGAACCCGGCAACCAGCGGGTTTTCCAGGCTGTGGCCCGGAACTGGGAAAAGGGGCCGGCACGGGGACCCACTGGGCCTGGGTGGACGCAGGCCTGGGAAGCAGGGCTGTTCCTGGGGGCCTGCCAGCTCCCAGTGGTAGATGACAGCTCATTACCTATGTACACAGGAGCGCACTCCTTAGCCCAGGGCTCCCCTTATCTTCAAAGCTTCTGGGGTGGAGAAACTGCAGCCTCCTCCTCCCAGAGTCCCCCTCCCCCACCGCACCCCCAGCTGTGAGAACAAAGGCCCTTTGACCTGGGTCCTCTGGCCAGTTTCCCACTCTACCTGTAACCAGGCAGGAGAAACCATTCAACAGCAACAAATGACCAGGCAGGATCTGGTGATGGGGTCTGTGCTGTGGGGACACAGTGAATGAGCCACTGGCGAACGGACAGACCAGATGCCACAGACAAGCTTCGGAGCCAGGTGCTCGAGCCCTGGTTTTGCCTTTGATCACGGCCGCGTGTCCCTGAGAAAGGCCCTCCGCTGTAAAGTGGGATGAGAACGTCCACCCTGACGACTGTTCTGAGGACTGCACCCGATAAAGTACGGTGCTGGGGGCGCCATAAGGACCCAAGAAACAGGAGGCCTGCATTTGCTTCAGACGGGACACTGCTGAGCCAAAGAGAAGGAACAGAGAAAGGGGAGGCCAGGAGCGGGAGGGGACTGAGAAAACAGAGCAGTTTCCCTGACAGGCCCCTGACAAATGGGGCTGAGGTTGCAGGGATGTGGGGACACTGCCAGAGTTCTCACCCCTGGCCAAGCCTGGAACCACCCGGGAGCTCCCCGAGGCCTGCCTCCCAGGCCACCTCTGAGTTCTGCTCTGGGTGGGACCCCAGCACTGGAATTCCGGGGCAGTGGGCAGAGGACCATTGGTTCTCGGACGCTCTGAAAGCCCCGTGGGGAGCAAACCTGAGCCACCCAGTGTGTCCCACACTTGCTTGACCACTTGTAGAAACCCATTAAGATCCTCCGGGAGCGTGTCAGGGAGGACTCGCTGGGAAATGCAGACCAGGTTTACAGCACAGTCTGTGGAGGCGGGAGGCCTCGTTACATTCCTGACTCTGCCAGTTGAGAGCAAGCACTCTGTCCCCGCCAACCTCTGGGCGTTGTTAGGGGATCACACGGGAAACACTGGTGGATGCAGCTTTTGCTCACACTACCAAGTGAATCCCAGTCCCCAGCACAGGGGCTGTATCCAGTTCCTCAACAAAGCCATGCAGAGGCCCTACTATGTGGTGAGCAACACAGACCTGGTTCCAGCCCACACAACATACTCTGGTGTAGGAGACGGATGTGAATCAAAGGGTCATAGAGATACATATCTATACTAATAATAGAGGAATATTCAAATTGGTCAGGACACTGTCACGCAACGACCAATCAGGACTGGGTGGGGGGCGGAGAGCTCTCAGCACGCCTGTGCCCGGGCGGGGTGGGGGTTGGGGGTGGGGTCCAAAGGGCACGGAGAGGAAGGGAGAGCAGATGGGCAGTTAGGGGGATCAGGCCAGGAGGGGAGAGCAGATAGGCAGTTAGGGGAATCAGGGCAGGAGGGCAGAGCAGATAGGCAGTTAGGGGGATCAGGCCAGGAGGGGAGAGCAGATAGGCAGTTAGGGGGATCAGGCCAGGAGGGGAGAGCAGATAGGCAGTTAGGGGGATCAGGCCAGGAGGGGAGAGCAGATAGGCAGTTAGGGGGATCAGGCCAGGAGGGGAGAGCAGATAGGCAGTTAGGGGAATCAGGCCAGGAGGGGAGCAGTTAGGGCCATCAGGCAGAAAGGCAGGTGAGCGGTTAGGAGCCAGTGGTTCCAGATTGGAGAGGGTGCAGACCAGGCTGAGGGACCCCTCCCACCCCTTGCGTGAATTTTGTGCACCAGGCCTCTAGTTTCACATATAAACTTATGGAGGAGGATGAGGGCTGCCAAAGAAAAACTGGGGAGGGGGCTGCGAGAATGTAACAAGGATACCTGACTTCTGGGGACTCACGGTTGGCTCCTCTGAGGAAGGGCCATTTGGGCCAAGACTGGAAGGATTAATAGGTGTGAACACGGTGAAGCTATACAGGTGAAATGAGCTGGGAGATGAAGAAGGCTGGGACACGCAGGAAGAAGAGGGAACCTGGACTAAAGGAGGAGAGGGGACAGATGTGAAACATTTAGACAACAGAATGGGCAGGGCCTGGTTGGCTGAAGGTGATGGAGAAAAGGCAGATGTCAGGGACTACTGAGTTTCTGGTGTCAAAGTCAGGATGGATGGGGCTGCTGAGACACTGCAACGCCCCCGCCCCCAACACACAGGCCGGTGCGCCCTCCTTTCCCCTGCCTTATGTTCCGCATAGCATTTTCCCAACGTACTATATACGTGACTCACATATATTATTTGTCTGTCGCCCCCCACTGCAACATGAGCTCTGGGAGGACAAGGACCTTTATATGGTTCACTGAGTCATCCCCAGAGCCGGCATCAGCGCCTGGCACCTCGCAGGTTTTAGTGAATGAACTCTGAAGAAACTAGGTTGACATCATAACATCCAACACCCTCCTTAGGGCTTCTAGATTGGGAAGAAAACCTAAGCCCGTGGTCGACAAACCGCGGCTCGCGAGCCACATGCGGCTCTTTGGCCCCTTCAGTGTGGCTCTTCCACAAAATACCACATGCGGGTGCACACGTACGGTGCAATTGAAACTTCGTGGCCCATGCGCAGAAGTCGGTATTTTGTGGAAGAGCCACACTCAAGGGGCCAAAGAGCCGCATGTGGCTCGTGAGCCACGGTTTGCCAAGCCGCAGTTTGCCGACCACTGACCTAAGCCAATAAAAATATCTTATAGCCCTAGCCCAGTGGTTGGCAAACTCGTTAGTCAACAGAGCCGAATATCAACAGTACTTCTTCAAAACAGACTCGCCCAGGCCGAAAACCAACTTCTGCGCATGGGCCACGAAGTTTCAATCGCACTGTACGTGCGCACCCGCATGTGGTATTTTGTGGAAGAGCCACACTCAAGGGGCCAAAGAACAGCATGTGGCTTGCGAGCCGCAGTTTGCCGACCACGGCCCTAGCCGGTTTGGCTCAGTGGATAGAGCGTGGGCCTGCGGACTGAAGGGTCGTGGGTTTGATTCCGGCCAAGGGCATGTACCTCGGTTGCAGGCACATCCCCAGTGGGGGGTGTGCAGGAGGCAGCTGGTCGATGTTTCTCTCTCATCGATGTTTCTAACTCTCTATCCCTCTCCCTTCCTCTCTGTAAAAAAATCAATAAAATATATATTTTTAAAAAAGTCTTACATATACAAGATGACGATCATAATAAGAATATAAATGAAAAAAAGTGAGCCCAGCCCCCATTTATTAAGCACACACCCTCTCCTCCACCCTTTCTTCTTAGTAACAGATTTTGCAACAATAACTCCCATCGTTTGGGGGCTGATTGTTTTAGACATTGCACCCAGAGCTTGAAGGCTTGAGCTTGCCTGTAATTCATGACGACCAACTTCCAAAACGCTGAGCATGCGCCTAGCTCAGGGCTCTGCACCTGTTCCAGACATGCTTCTCCTCCTTTACCCCGGGCCTTGCTTCCTCCCTTCTCTCCGTCAGAAATTCTCTCCTCTATAATCTACCACGCCACACCTTTTCTTTCCCTGATTTTACTTAGGTTTTCCTTGTAGAAATCTTTTACTAGTTCTCCATAGAACTTTTACTTATTGTTTGTTTGACAACCCTACCAAAATGTAAGCTTCATAAAAAAAAAAATGTATTAAAAAAAAAAAGTAAGCTTTGCAAGGACACTGAAACAGTGCCTGGAACATGAAGACGTTCAATAAGTGTTCGTTAAATTAATAAGTGTCCCATGCCCTAACCAGTTTAGCTCAGTGGATAGAGCGTCAGCCTGCGGACTCAAGGGTCCCAGGTTCGATTCCGGTCAAGGGCATGTACCTTGGTTGCGGGCACATCCCCAGTAGGGGATGTGCAAGAGGCAGCTGATCAATGTTTCTCTCTCATCGATGTTTCTAACTCTCTATCCTTCTCCCTTCTTCTCTGTAAAAATTCAATAAAATATATTAAAAAAAAATAAGTGTCCCACTCTGAGACTGAGGTGGGTATGACGCCCATTTTATAAAGGAAGAAACTGAGGCACAAAGACATTGACTCACTGGCTCTCGCACCTAATGAGTGTCGCAGGGATTCAACCCAGAAGTCCTCCGAACACACCCAATACAGTCATTATTATCACTGCTGACCGCCTATTCAGCGCCAGGACTTGAACTCAGAGCTTTACCCCGAGCCGTCTCGCTCCCTCCTCCTACGAGAAACCCGCGAGGCCCGTCCGGCGGGGACCGCCAGGAGAACCGAGGAGGAAGCCAGCGCCCAGGTCGCTCAGCGGGGCGGGGGCGGGGCCGGAGTTCGACCCGGGCCGCCGCCACGACCTCGCGCCCCCCGGGGCCTCTTTCCCACTTTCCCGCCGCGACCTGCGCTCACCCCGGGGCCGGGGTCGAGGTCGGAGTCGTGCGCCCACAGCTCCGCCACCATCTCCGTGTGTAGAAGCTCGAACAGAACCGCGTCCACCATTCGTCGGCCTCGCGCGCTTACCTACCGCCCAGCGCTTCGTGCTCTCATTGGCCCGGCTGAGGTAGCTCCGCCTCCTGCTGCGGGGCGCGAGCCCGCCCACTCACGCTCCCAGGGTGCTCCCGGGTAGCTCCGCCTTCCCCCTCCTCACACGCGGTGCGCGCGTGAACTTGGGAGACCGCCTTCTCCGTTTCTGGGTCCTCCAGCAAAGCCATTGGCGGAATCACTGATGACACGTGACAGAACTCGTTTTTTTTAAAACCCCTATTTGTCCACTCGCCTCGCAGCACAACCCAGAAGCGCAGCTAAAGTGCTTCTCTATTGGTCGTACTTCTTTACACCCGCCCACAACGTAGGGCCTCAGGGCGTCTTGCTGCCTGGTCGGCCTACGTGATTGGTCAACGCCCGCCCAACCTGATGTCCTATTGGTTGGGGCTGCCACGCCTCCCTGCGTACCGGCGCCGCACTTCCGCTGGGTAGCGCACCCCGCAGGCTCCGAGCTGCCTCCACCCGGTAAGGTGTTCAGTGACAGCGCAGCCCTCCGCCCCGCTAGTGAGTGCACCCTTCCGAGCGCAGCTGGCTGGCTGTCACTCCTGTGACCCCGTCCCTGAGCAGTTCCCGGAGCCCGAGGGCTTCCGGTTGTGTCCTCTGCTCGGAGGCAAAATCGGAAAGAGCCCAGTTTGGGACTGAGAGCTGCGGCCTTAGAGTCTAGATCGAGCTGGTCCTCAGTTTCCCTGTCAGTACATTGAGGAGGTTGGGGCCCAGTAGCCCCGACATCGCTGGCAGGGATGATGAGTGCCTTGCCCAGAAGAGGAAAATGAGGCCCAGGCCTGGGACGTGGTGGCCCCAAATCGCTAGCATGGTGGAGGGGCTGGGAATCCAGAAAGGGCACCTTTTAACCGCCGCCGCGCGCCCGCCTCTCACGCTGTCCCTCCGCTCCTCTCCTCCCTAGCTCGGCGCCATGGCGTCTCAGGGTCCTCGGCGGAGGCGGCCACGAAGGCCCGAGACGGTGGTGCGGGGAGAGGCGGCGGAGACCGATTCGGAGCTCTCTGCGTCCTCGTCGGAGGAGGAGGAGCTGTACCTCGGACCGTCGGGCCCGACGCGCGGCCGCCCCACCGGGCTGCGGGTGGCCGGGGAGGCCGCGGAGACTGACTCTGACCCGGAGCCGGAACCGACGGCCGCGCCGAGGGACCTGCCTCCGCTCGTGGTGCAGCGGGAGACGGCCGGGGAGGCCTGGGGGACGGAGGAGGCCCCGGCGCCCGCCCCCGCGCGCTCGCTGCTGCAGCTCCGGCTGGCGGAGAGCCAGGCGCGCCTGGACCACGACGTGGCGGCCGCCGTGAGCGGCGTGTACCGCCGCGCGGGCCGCGACGTGGCCGCCCTGGCCAGTAGGCTGGCGGCCGCCCAGGCGGCAGGGTTGGCGGCCGCCCACAGCGTGCGCCTGGCGCGGGGAGACCTCTGCGCGCTGGCCGAGCGCCTGGACATCGTGGCCAGCTGCTGCCTGCTGCCTGACATCCGCGGCGTGCCCGGGGCCGAGCCCGAGCAAGACCCAGGGCCGCGGGCCTAGCCTGGACCCCACGCCCCGCCTGCCTCTGTGTCCTGGGGGCTGAAGGGGGGCTTGTGACCTGGCTCATACCCTATATGCCCCCCTCCCATGTTGCTGTCATGCTCAGGGCCCACCCCACCCCCTGGATAACGTTGTGTATGTGTGTGGGGTGGGGTGGGAGGGGAGTGCAATGGTGCTCAGCCCCACCGCTTGCATCTGGTTCCTCCCAGTCGTCCTGGCCCTTCTCCCTGATGCCCAGCCTGTATCTGAGGCTTGGCTCCAGCCCCTGGATCTGTCTCCATCTTGGGGGCTCACTGTGCCCCACCTTTCCTTGCACTCTGCCTTTCTAAGTTTGGATTTTGCCCTCAGGGCTGATGCTGCTTTTTCCCTGAGGAGCCCCAGCATCTACTAATGGGGGCTGCCAATCTCCTCCCTCCACAGACACCGCCCTTCCTCTGGGTTGCACATCCTGCAGACTCCGAGCTTCCTGGCACCATCCTTCACCCTCCTGCCTCTGCCTCCACTCCTAGCTACACTTCTGGACCCCTTTTCTGTTCCCCAGGGCTGGCCCTGGTTCCCTCTTCCTCCTAGTTTTAGCCCTTGCTCTGCCATCTCCTGGCTGCTTCTCCTGGGGGCTTAGCTCCTCCCCTTTGGCCTGATCCGTCTCCTGGGTCCAGTTTACCCTTAAGATTGGTTTTGCTTCCTTTTTGCGTTTCCCATCCTGCTCATACCACCTGCCTGATCCTGGGCTCTGGAAACCCTATGGTTTCTCATCAGGCCCAAGATGGGGCCCTCTCCTCCCCACTCTCCAGGCTCAAGATGGCATGTCATCCAGACCCAAGCAGGAGGGGGGGTCCCCCGCACTCTCCAAGCCAAGATGGCACTTTGTGCCTGAGCATGAGATACAAAATGGGCTTCCTCCTGACTCTCCAGGGGGACAGTGGTGCCCCTCAGGCACTTCGGGTCCAATATGACTGCCCTGGTACCTTGGGTGCGATATGATACCACTTTGCAGATAAGGGCCACACGCATGGTGTTGGTTTACTGTTGACCCCAGGATGCTAAGAGGACTTGGATTTCTGTTCCTGCTTCTGGCTCCAGCCCTAGTCCCTCAGTCCCATTCACATGTATTCCCCTCCCCACTCTTTTATCCCAACCTAAAGCTGAGGTCCGAGTCCCAGGATGGAGAAGTGTGGGAGAGCGCTCCATGGCAGATTCATTAAAAGGCAAAACATTTACTGACATGGTTAGTTCCTCTCGTCTCCCCACTTAGAGGGGTGGGTTGGGTAGCAATTTCTCTGAGAATGGGGGTCCCAAGAGAGGGATCCTTCCTGCCTGGCCTTTTGAAGGTGAAGCTATAGCTGAAAATGAGGGCCCCTAGTTCGTTTGTTTTTTGCTGGTTCTACATTTATTTGTATTTTGTTAACACATTTACTGGGCACCTGTTCTGTGTCTGTTCTGTGCTGGGCACGGGATGCAACAACTAGTACAGACCCTCACTGAGCTCACAGCCCACTGGGAGAGACACATTAATAAAATATTCTCGTAAATGGACGGATAGTTTTAATCATTATGATTTACAGTTTAGATTTAACTTTTCTGGCACTGTGATTTGTGTCATAAAGAGGTCCAGGAGTTTTGTGAGGGTGTAACTGTGATCTGGCTGACCTTGTCTGGGGAGACAGACGGGGAGGTCAGATGGCTTTGCTGAGGAAGCAGTGAGTGAGTCTGAGTTGAACCCTGAAGCTATAAATAGGTGGAGGAGTGGGGTGGAGAAGCCTTCCAAGCAGGAGGAACAGTATATGCAGAAGCCCTGAATCTGAACGGAGCACAAGCTATTTAACAGAAGGTGGCGACCAAGGACCAGGAAATGGGCTCTGAGCCGAATGTGGGAAGAGGGCATATAAAGGTTTGTTTACAAGGGCAGCAGAAATAGGAACCCACTTGTGGCAGTGGCCCGCTGCCCTGGGTGTTTGTTTACATTGCTTTCGGGGGGATGGCAGCTGTGCTCAGCACCGCATCACCAACGCTTTTGTGGGAAGAGGGAGCGAGAGAGTTGACCCAAGTGTTTGGGGTGAATGTGTGCCCTGAGATAGTTCATGTCGGAAGTAGGTGACAGCTGTTTGCACCCACCGAAGTTTAGATCTGGAGGCTTTACGGCCGTTCAGCTAGCGCCTGCAGGAGAATGAGGGGGGTCTATAAAGTCACCCGACTAATGTGGTTACAGACTAAGAGGTCATTGATACAGTGAACAAGGTGAAGGCTACAAAGTCTACGCTTTAAGAGCTTGGGAAATATTGAGGGTGACTAACAACATCGCCGAGGAATGGGAGTCCATGTTGTCTCCCCCTAAACATAAATGCAAAGAGAAGTTGCAAATCAGGATGCAATGGAATGGAAAAGAAAACTGAGCAGAAGCAATTACTGTAAACCAGGCTGTGTCAGCAGGAATTGCTGTGAGCGCGGACTGCAGGGTGACGAGGAATTACAAAAAGAGCTTACACTGTGCAAATCAGTAGATTTGATTCTCTTCTGAATCAGACTTCCCTTCTGTTGCAAGTGAGATTGAAGTACTGCAGGGTGAGGAAGGAAAGGTAAGAACAGCTTGCTGTTTAGGAGTCTCACAGGTTTGATTCCTTGTTATCGAGAGGATGAATGAGACTAGAAATGAACTAGAATTGGGCTACAGGTGAGAAAGGGTTTATTCCTTTTCTAGACACTGCGTATAAGTTCTGCACGTAGTAGTAATGCAGCTCCATTTGCATATGAGCCCCAAAGACTAAACATTTTAAGGTTCAGTCAGTCCTCTTCAGATTAATTTATATTCAGATGCTCTTCATTAGAGAAAGTAGGAAGTTTGAGGTTTGATCCGAGGGCAGGGACATAAAAAACATCTTGGTGGTATGGCATTGAATTTCCATATCAAACCTACCTGAAAGGTGTCCGTGCCAGCCTGACAGGTTGAGCAGGGCTGAGGTAGGGAGGTGGGAATTGAGAAAAGAAAGACAGGAGAGCAGGATCGGGAGGATTGCAGCTCAATCGAGGAACTGCAGCAAGTTTATTAACCACACAATGCTATTTATACACAAGACACTGAATAGGAGGTCTGTCAAGAGGAATGTATTCTTTGTTCCTCTTAATCACTAAGGGAGAGACAGAGCAGAAGGACAAATTCTCGGTACAGCAAATCTCAGTAAATAGTTACAGACTTCTTGGTAAGCCATGAAAGGCTGTTCTCATTCTACAAAGGTCGCTCTCATTCTACTGATAATCGCCATCCAAACAAGTCTGGGAAAACTGTGTGGGTAAGGGTCCCAGCTTAGCTAGCCCCTTCAGGTGCAAGGACCTTGTCAGCTTACACCTGGTCTCCAACAAAAGGTTTGGTGAGGAATCCGGAACTAGGAAGGCATGGGGGATGAAAGAGGGCCTGAGTTGAGGCAATAAAACAGGTTGCCCAGAGATTCCTGACGGCTTGAATGGATTAGAGCTGTGGTTCTCACCTTCTGGCTCTTTAAATACAGCTCCTCATGTTGTGACCCAACCATAGAATTATTTTCATTACTACTTCATAACTGTAATGTTGCTACTGTTATGAATCGTCATGTAAATATCTGATATGCAGGATGGTCTTAGGCGACCCCTGTGAAAGGGTTGTTCGACCGCCAAAGAGGTCGCGACCCACAGGTTGAGAACCCCTGGATTAGAGGCAATGGGTAGAGACAAATCCTCTGAGCCAATGGTAGGAAAAGTTGCACCAGTGTCATGGAAGAAATGCAGTTCCTGGTCCTCTGTTTTAAGTTAAGTGGCCAGAGCTGGGGCCTGACGGGGGATGGAAGTCCCCGATGGGGAATTGCCCCTCAGAAGGGGAAAAAGAACCTCCTAAGGCCCAGGCCGGGTAGCTCAGTTGGGTTAGAGCAGCGGTTCTCAACCTGTGGGTCGCGACCCCTTTAGGGGTCAAACGACCCTTTCACAGGGGTCGCCTAAGACCATCGGAAAACACATCTATAATTACATTGTTTTTGTGACTAATCACTATGCTTTAATTATTAAGTAAAGTGCTTTAATAATCACTATGTTCAATTTGTAACAATGAAAGTACATCCTGCATATCAGATATTTACATTACGATTCATAACAGTAGCAAAATTACAGTTATGAAGTAGCAACGAAAATAATTTTATGGTTGGGGGTCACCACTTTTACGGATTGGAGAGAGGGATAGAAATGTCAGTGATGGCAGAGAATCATTGATTGGCTTCTTCCTAATGCCCCCCACTGTGGATCGACCCTGCAGCCTTGGCATGTGCTTTGACCAGGAATCGAACCGTGACCTCCTGGTTCATGTGTCCATGTTCAACCACTGAGCCATGCCGGCCGGGTAGGACCACTGATTCCTTTTTCCTCCTGTTTTCCTTTTTTTTTTTTTAAGGAGATTTTATTTTATTATTTTTGTTGTTGTTAATCCTCATCCCAGGATATTTTCCCAATGCATTAGGAAGGTTGAGAACCACTGGGTTAGAGTCATCCTGATATGCCAAGATTGTGGGTTTGATCCCCGGTCAGGGCACATGCAAGAAGCAACTAATGAATGCCTAGATAAGAGGAACAACAAATCGCTCTCCCTCCGTCCTTTCTCTCAAATCAATATTTAAAAAAGAAGAAATGAAAAACCTGTATAACATGTTCCGCAAATGCATTAGGATGCTCGCCTTCTTTCTGAGTGACCTTCGGCCAGATCCCCATCGGAGGAAAGGCCTCTAGGATCACTCCTTTGAGGCCTCAACCTGTGTCATTTCCTGGCCATTTGCAGGAGCAACAGGGAGGGGTTCTGGCCTCCAGGCCCCCCAGTGGGGAACTTCTTCCAGGAAGCCCTAACGAGAGTATAATCACGGGTAGGAAGAATGCTCCTGAAAAGCCAGTCAAGCCCTGGCTGGTTTGGCTCAATGGTTAGAGCGTCAGCCTGCGGACTGGAGGGTCCCAGGTTCGATTCTGGTCAAGGGCACCTACCTCAGTTGCAGGCTCCTCCCCAGCCCAGGCCCTGGTCAGGGCTCATACAGGAAGCAACCAATTAATGTGTTTCTCTTACATCGATATTTCTCTCTGTCTTTCCCTCTCTCTCCCACTCTCTCTAAAAAAATCAATGGAAGCCAGAGCCGGTTTGGCTCAGTGGCTGGAGCCTCGGCCTGCAGACTCAAGGGTCCCGGGTTCGATTCCGGTCGGGGGCATGTACCTTGGTTGCGGGCACATCCCCAGTGGGGGGTTTGCAGGAGGCAGCTGATCGATGTTTCTCTCTCATTGATGTTTCTGGCTCTCTATCCCTCTCCCTTCCTCTCTGTAAAAAAATCAATAAAATATATTTAAAAAAAATCAATGGAAGCCCTAGCTGGTTTGGCTCAGTGGTTAGAGCGTCGGCCTGCGGACTGAAGGGTCCCAGGTTCAATTCCAGTCAAGGGCACATGCCCGGGTTGTGGGCTCGATCCCCAGTAGGGAGTGTGCAGGAGGCAGCTGATCAATGATCAATGATTCTCTCTCATCATTGATGTTTCGATCTCTCTCTCCCTCTCCCTTCCTCTCTGAAATCAATTAAAAAAAAATTTTAATTTACAAAAGTAAAAAAAGAAAGGAAGAAACAAGTTATAGCCCTACCTGGTTTGGCTCAGTGGATAGAGCATCGGCCTGCTAACCAAAGGGTCCCGGGTTTGATTCTGGTCAAGGGCACATATATTGATTGCAGGCTCCTCCCAGCCCTGGCCCTGGTCAGGGCATGTGCAGGAGGGAACCAATCTATGTTTCGCTCTGTCTTTCCCTCTCCCTTCCACTCTCTCTAAAATCAATGGAAAAATATCCTCGGGTGAAGATTTTAAAAATGTAATCCTATATAATAAAAGGCTAATATGCAAATCAACCAAACTATGACACACACTGACCACCAGGAGGCAGATGCTCAATGCAGGAGCTGCACCCTGGTGGTCAGTGTGCTCCCACAGTGCTAAGGACCCTTCAGGGGATGTCTGCCTGCTGGCTTAGGCCTGCTCCCAGTCCCAGACTGTGAGAGGGCACGGGCTGGGCTGAGGGACCTCTGCCCCAGTGCACAAATGTTGTGCACTGGGCCTCTAGTCCTATATAATAAAAGGCTAATATGCAAATTGTTCCTACGGGCCAGAATTCAACTGACCGGGAATTACACGTGCACTGACCACCGGGGGGCGGGTCGGGGGGAGAGCAAAGAACATGGCAGGCTTCGGCAACGGGGCCTGCAGCCAGGGGAACGGAAGCCAGCCAGCAGTGGTGGCAGGCAGCGGGGAAAGGGAGGCCCTGGCCTGCAGTTGGCAGCCTCTAGGGACCCTACCTGTGCATGAATTTCATGCACTGGGCCTCTAGTCATAATAATAAAGAAACAAGTTATAGAGGCAAAGGAGGGGTCCTCGGAGCTTAAAAGTGAGGAACATAAAGGTGTTGGGCCTAAGGAAGGGGGGGTGTGGAGAGGGGCATGCGAGGGGAGGGAAAGGCCCCAGGAGGGAGAGGTGCTGGGTCCTCAGTCCTAAGGGTTTTATTTTTTATTTTTTTTAATATATTTTATTGATTTTTTTACAGAGAGGAAGGGGGAGAGACAGAGAGTTAGAAACATCGATGAGAGAGAAACATCGATCAGCTGCCCAGGTACATGCCCTTGACCGGAATCGAACCCGGGACCTTTCAGTCCGCAGGCCGACGCTCTATCCACTGAGCCAAACCGGTTTCGGCAGTCCTAAGGGTTTTAAGGGTGGGGATTTTAAGGGAAGTCCCAGGGGAAGATCGCAATAGAATATTCAGTAGCTCTCCAGGTCTGTAGCTTCAGGGTTTAGGTCTCCAGTGATTGATTGGTCCGGGCCAGGGGGTCATTATCCCGAGGTCAGCCGTGGCTGGTTTTGCTTTTCTGGGCCTGGAGCTGAAATACAACTGAGGCCTAGATGTTATCTCCAGGGAGGAGAGGTGGTGGTGGTGGGGGGGGGGCCCAACCGCAGGGCCGGCTATGCTAGGGGAGGGAAGGTCACCCTGGGGTCCAGGTCCCACCCTACAACTGTCCAGAGCTTATCGCCCTGGGGACTTGGCACCTAGCCCATCACCATGCCCTGCTCAGGTCTGTCCGACTGCCTCCCTCAGTTTAAAGATAGGCTGCTGCCCAGCACAGGTGAACTCTCTGCAGTGGGCTTCGGGATACCTTCCTAAGGCACATTGCACGGGAAGGCCTGAAGCTGATGGGTTTTGATGACAGATCCCTGGGAAGGAGGAGGAGCAGGTATGTCAAGGCCAGGGAGCCTCCCTATCAGCATTTACATAAGTAACCTGTGCCCACTCCCCGCCCCCCAACTTCCCCCACCCCCCACCCCACTCCCAGATCAGGCCAGAGTGCTTTCTGAGAATTCTTGCAGGGAAAGGGAAGCTAGCTCTGGTTTGGTGGAAGCCAGAGGAGTTTTAGGATTAAAAGAATTTGCTGAGCCCTCGCCAGTTTGGCACACTGGATAGAGCGTCGGCCTGGTGACTGAAGAGTCCTGGGTTCAATTCCGGTCAAGGACATGCACCTTGGTTGCAGGCACATCCCCAGTAGGGGGTGTGCAGGAGGCAGCTGATCGATGTTTCTCTCTCATCGATGTTTCTAACTCTCTATCCCTCTCCCTTCCTCTCTGTAAAAAATCAATAAAATATGTGTTTTTTTTAAAAAAAGAATTTGCTGAGGGGGTGAAGCTGTTGTAATATACCCCAAGAATCACACAAGGACGCCTCAAGAAGTCGAATTAAAGAGTCACATTTACTGCAAATCCGGGACTATGAGGGGGCATTTTGCTCTCCTCCCAGATCTCATAGCGCCGGCCCCAGCCCCAACACCAGATTTATAGAGGCAAAGATCACAAAGGTATTGATTGCATCCCAGGGTTTGGAATGAGGACCCTGGTTTGCAAAAAGCAGTTTACAGAAGCAGAAGCAGCATGTTACCTAAATTATAGTTTTGGGTCTCCGGATCACTGAATTGACAGAAACACATTATCTAGAGCCCTCGGGTCTGGAATGAGGAACCTGGTTTGCAAAAAAGCAGTTTACAGAAGCAGAAGCAGTTTACTTAAGCATGTTATCTCAATTACAGCTTTTGGGTCTCCGGAACACTGAGCCAACAGGGACACGTTAACTGGAGCCCTCTGACCTTGGGATAACTGTGCTGTCCTTCCCAGGTAAAGGAAAATGTGCTCTCTAAGGCCAGTATGAGCACAACCCATGGGATAGTCACATTACAATCAATAGGGCATTTAATCGAATGGGGTGATTTATATAATTCAGAATATTAACATAACTTTTCTATTATTTTAGCAAGAAAATCAGTACAGAAACCAAACAGCAGGGTTAGAGTTAAACTACAGTTTCTACCTGAGATGATGGCTACCATACTTCAAAGCGAGATTTGGGGGAGGGGTGGTGGAGGAGGGGCCCAGAGATACAAAAGTATCCTTGTCAGGGACAGGGAGATGAGGGTGAGGCAACTGTGGGGGTCCAGAATGAGTCACCCCAAGATGTGCCTCTGTGGTGTGCAGGTTGTTTTGAGCTGAAGGCAACTTTAGCTGCAGGCTCAACTTTAGCCTGCCTCCCACCCGAACTACCTACAAGAATTTGAATTAGAGGCCTTGCCCATGAGCGAGTATCTGAGATCATTTCTCCTGAGCTTCTGTTTACTGAAGATCGGCTAGTATCATCCAGCAATGACCCTTTGACGCCCCAAGGCAACTTACCACAGCTCTAGCTCCCTTATCTCTGAAGCGCTCCTGCTGTGAGCTCTCTGACTCTCACGGGTGTGCAGGGTTCCCATGCACCGGTATGTATTAAATCTGGTCATTTTCTCTGGCTAATCTGTCTCATGTCTATTTGATTATTAGACCAGTCAGAAGAACCTTGTGTATTAGGATAGAAAAAGGCCTTTCTTTTTCTTTGCCGTAGCCTTCCACGATTTATGGGAAGCACCTAGTAGTTAAACCCCAAGATTGTTAGCTCCTGTTTCAAATAACCCCTCTGCTCAAACTGCTAAGCAAGATAAGTTACTCTCAAGGCTACATTACTGCATGCATAACCCTCCTCCCTGATGGTTAGTACAAAGTTCCCTTTCTCCCCTCCCCTTCAGACAGGCCTCCTTTGAACTCCTCATAACTTTTGCTCTGAGAATGTTTAACAGGCTTTAGGAAAACACTGATAAGACACCTCCCTAGGACACATGCCCCGGCCAGGACTGTCTCCAGGAGAACTAACAAAGAAGGGTCCCGGGTTTGATTCTGGACAAGGGCACACGTGCCCAGGTTGCTGGCTCCATCCCCAGTTGGGGGCATGCAGGAGGCTGTCAATCAATGACTCTCTCTCATCACTGTTTTTCTCTCTCTCTCCCTCTACCTTCCTCTCTGAAATGAACAAAAAAATATATTTAAAAACGTAAATAAAAGGGAGAGCCACCTTTGTTCTTTGCCCTTGTATTGATTAGCAATGCGCTGGCCCTGGCCCTTCAGGGAAAGTAAAATAAACTCCCTCTCTGCTGTGAATTCTTTCACAGCCCGAGTCACCGGCCAAAGCCCTAACATTGTGGATTTTCATTTTTGTTTTGATTTCTGCTTTTTTAATCTAGAAAATTTTTACTTCTTTTACAGAGAGAGGAAGGGAGAGAGAAACAGCGGGGTGTTTGTTTTTTTTGTTGTTACACACATTTATGCATTCATTGGTTGCCTCTTTTTTTTGCTGTGAATCCTAACCCGAGGATATTTTTTCCCACTGATTTTTTTTTTTTAGAGTGGAAGGGAGGGGTAGAGACAGAGAGAAACTTTTGATGTTTGAGAAACATTGATTGGTTGCCTCCAGCACTCGCCCCATCTGGGACTGCTGGGGATGGAGCCTATAACCGAGGGGCCAGCCCTTGACTGGAATTGAACCAGAGACCCTTCATTCCACGGGCCAACGCTCAACCACTGAGCCAACCCATCTAGGGCCCTTGGTTGCTTCTTATATGTACCCTTGGGATCAGACCAGCAACCTTGGTATCTGGGAATGATGTTCTAACCCAGTGGTCAGCAAACTCATTAGTCAGCAGAGCCAAATATCAACAGTACGATTGAAATTTCTTTTGAGAGCCAAATTTTTTAAACTTAAACTATATAGATAGGTACATTGTTATTAACTTAATTAGGGTACTCCTAAGGCTTAGAAGAGCTACACTCAAGGGGCCAAAGAGCCGCATGTGGCTCGCGAACCACAGTTTGCCGACCACGGCTCTAACCCACTGAGCTACCCAGTCAGGGCTCGTTTTTAATCCTTTTTAAAAAATATATTTTTATTGATTTCAGAGAGGAAGAGAGAGAGAGAGAGAAACGTCAATGATGAGAGAGAATCATGGATCGGCTGCTTCCTGCAACCCCCCCCCCCCCCCACTGAGGATGGAGCCAGCAACCCGGGCATGTGCCCTTGACTGGAATCGAACCCAGGACCCTTCAGTCCACAGGCTGAAGCTCTATCCACTGAGCCAAACCAGCTAGGGCAAAACTTCATTTTTAAATATGACCTTTTCTCCTTTCTTTCCTTTTAAAAAAGCTAATATATTTTTACTGATTTCATAAAGGAAGGGAGAGGGAGAGAGAGATAGAAACACCAATAATGAGAGAGAATCATAGATCGGCTGCCTCCTGCACGCCCCACAATGGGGATTGAGCCCACAACCCTGGGGATGTGTGCTGGAGATAACCGATCAATGTTTCTCCTTCACATCAATGTTTCTCTCTCCCTCTCCCTTCCTCTCTCTCTAAAATCAATGAAAAACACACATTTAAAAAAAAAACTATTGTTGAAAGAATTAAAGAAGACACAAATAAATAGGAAAACATCCCACATTCATGGATCGGAAGACTTAATGTTGTTAAGATCTCAGTATTATCCAAAATGATCTACAGATTCAGTGCAATCCCTATCAAAATCCCAACAGTGCTTTTTTGTAGAAATAGGAAAATCTATCCTAAAATTTGGATACCGTCTCAACGGATTCTGAATAGCCAAAAAGAAGTACAAAGCTACAGTAATCAAAACGGTGGTACTAGCCTAGGAACAGACAGATAGGCCAGTGGGATAGAATAGAGCGCCCTGAAATAAACCCTCACATATATGAGCCGTTATTTTTTATTTATTTTTATTTTTTCGTTATTTTTGACAGGGGTACCAAGAGCATGCAATAGGAAAATGGTCTTTTCAGCAAATAGTGCTAGGAACACTTGATATTTACATGCAAAAAAGCAAAGCTTATTCTTTCTTTACCTTATAGTATATACAAAAATTAGACCATATACAAAAATTAAAATGAGGCCCGGCCAGTATGGCACAGTGGTTGGTCATCGACCCATGCACCAAGTGGTCATGCTTTTGATTCCCGGTCAGGCATGTGCCCAGGTTGCAGGCCCGATCCCCAGGACGAGGCGTGCAAGAGGCAGCGATCAATGCTTCTCTGTCATCGATGTTTCTATATCTCTCACCCTCTCCCTTACTCTCTTCTCTTAAAAAATCAGTAAAAACATGTGTTTAAAAAAATTAAAATGAATCAAAGACCTGACAGCTAAAACTATACAGCTTTTATAGAAGTGAAAATAATATTCACTAATCATACATCTGTTAGGGGATTAGTATTCAGAATATATAAAGAACTCCTACAATTCAACAACAACAAAAACCAACTTAGTTCAACTAAGGGCAAAAGATTTGAATAGATGTTTCTCCGAAGAAGGTATGTGAATGGCCAATAAACTCACGAAAGATAGATCTGTTCGCCCTAACCGGTTTGGCTCAATGCATAGAATGTTGGCTTGTTGACCGAAGGGTCCTGGGTTCGATTCTGGTCAAGGCACGGTACCTTGGTAGCAGGCTAAATCCCCGGCCCTGGTCAGGGCGCTGCAGGAGGCAACCAATTGATGTGTTTCTCTCACATCGATGTTTCTCTCTGTCTTTCCCTCTCTCTTCCACTCTTTAAGAAAGAAGAAAAAAAAATCAATGGAAAAATATCCTCGGGTGAGGATTAAAAAACAAGCAAGCAAAACAAACAAACAAATGGGACTCTTCCTGGCTCCAGACCCTACGTTCTTTTTTTTTTTAAATATATATATATATATTTTTAAATATATTTTATTGATTTTTTACAGAGAGGAAGGGAGAGAGATAGAGAGTCAGAAACATCAATGAGAGAGAAACATTGATCAGCTGCCTCCTGCACATCTCCCACTGGGGATGTGCCCGCAACCCAGGCACATGCCCTTGACCGGAATCGAACCCGGGACCCTTCAGTCCGCAGGCCGACGCTCTATCCACTGAGCCAAACCGGTTTCGGCGACCCTACGTTCTTGATTACTACACTCTACTTGAAAAATAAAATAAACAAACAAACAAAAAAAAAGCATAGATCTGTTCCTTAGGGAAATGCGAATCAAAGCACAGTCAGATACCACTTCACCCTCATTAGGGTGGCGATTTTTTTTTTAATATATTTTTTTGATTTTTTACAGAGAGGAAGGGAGAGGGATAGAGAGTTAGAAACATCGATGAGAGAGAAACATCGATCAGCTGCCTCCTGCACACCCCCTTCTGGGGATGTGCCCACAACCCAGGTACATGCCCTTGACCGGAATCGAACCTGGGACCTTTCAGTCCGCAGGCTGACGCGCTATCCACTGAGCCAAACCGGTTTCAGCAGGTGGCGATGGTTTAAAACAACAACAGGTCACAGTGTTGGCAAGGATGTGGAGAAATTGCGACCCGTGTGTATTCCTGACAAGGATGTAAAATGATACAGCTCCTATCGAAAACAGTATGGAGATTTCTCAAAGAGTTGAATATAGAATTACCATATGATCCAGCAATTCCATTCCGAGACATACACCCAAAAGACTCAAAAGCAGAGACTCATGGACACAGACAACAGGGGGTGAGGGTATGAGTGTGTGTGTGTGTGGGGGGGGGGGTTGGAGGGGCTATGGGGGGATAAGGACACATATAATACCTTAATCAATAAAGAAATTTAAAAAAACAATTAGGGGGGAAAAAAGCAGGGACTCAAACAGTTACTTTCACACAAATGTTCATGGTTAGATTAGTCACAATAGACAAAGGCAGACACACCCCAGATGTCCAACAACAGATGAATGAATAAACAAACTGAGTTATATTCATACCATGGAACGGTATTCAGCCATAAAAGAGAGAGAAGTTCTGATGCAGGCTTCAACATAGACAAACGTTGAACACAGAATAGCAGTGAAATAAGCCAGACACTAAAGGACAGATATATGACTTCTCTATATGAGGCAGCAAGAATATGCAAATTCATCAAGACAGAAAGTAGAAAAAAGATGACCAGGACCGCACTGCTGGTGTGGCTCAGTTGGGTGAGCAGCGTCCTGTGCACTAAAGGGTTGCTGGTTTGATCCGGAGTAGGGTACGATTCTCTCTTGAATTGATCTCTCTCTCTCTCTCCCTCTATTAAAAAAAAAAAAAAAGTCAGGACCTGGGGGAAGGAAGGATGGGGAGTGATTATCTAATGGTACAGAGTTCCTGTTTGGGATGATGACATATTCCTGGAACTGGATGGTTGCACAACATTGCGAATGTACTTAATGTTGATGAATCATACACTTAAAAAGCATTAAAGTGGCATATTTTATGTTGTGTGTATTGTACCACGATAGTAATAATAAACATTAAGAACAAGTAAAGGAGGAGGAGGAGGAGGAGGAGGAGGAGGAGGAGGAGGAGGAGGAGGAGGAGGAGGAGGAGGAGGAGGAGGAGGAGGAGGAGGAGGAGGAGAGAAATAGAATTTGTCAAAGGAGACTGAGGAGCAAGGTCTTGTAGTCATTGCGGGCTTTGGCTTCAGGCTGCCCGAGCAGCAGATCCGTAGATCGCGGTCCCCTGACAAACTCTGTGTATTGACAAAACTCCAGCGCGGCTCCCACCGGTCGCCAAGGTGAGTTCAGTGACCCACGCCAAGGTCACCTGTGGGCGGGGCTGCTTCCCCCGGTCCGGGGAGGGGCGGGGGGGGGGGGCTGTCACTGGGCCTGCAGGGTAGGGGTGGGTGGGCATGTCGCCCACGTGACCTAATAGCCGGTGGCGAGCGGTGCAGGGACCGAACCGGGCGTGGCTAGAGCGAGGTGCGGGGCTGAGCCCGGCGGGGCGGGGAGGCGGGCGAAGGGGGACAGCGCTGACCCCGGGACCGCCTCGCGGCTCGGGCGCTGGGTCTGGCGCCTTAACGGGGCTGCGATGGAGTCGGAGTGGGACTCGCTGAGCGCGCTGGGGGCGGCGACCGCCGTGTGCCTGCTGCTGTGGGCGGCGTGGGGGGTGGGCTGCACAGTCTACGTGTACCTGCTGCCCCCGGTGCGCCGGGGGGCCCCTTGGCTCAGGGCGCACGGAGCCTGGGCAGGTGAGAGGCCAGGGCCCTGTGCCCGGTGGGGAGCTGGGGGCCCGCAGGGACGCGGGAACCAAGATAGATGACAGGCGAGGGCCCCCCGATCCGGGCAGAGGCAGAGGGGAGTTCTGGAAGCAAGAGAAGTGAAGGCGGGGCCAGCCAGGGCGAGGGGGGCATGGACGCCCCGAAACGGTACAGGTGAGGGGAGCAGGTGTCAGAGGCCAGGCAGGTGAGGGATGAGGACAGGGCAGGGTGCGGGTGGGTCTCCGCGGGAGGCGCTGGGCCGTGTCAGGCCACCCCCACCCCCCTGCTCATCCTCCTTCTCTCCGCTCCAGTGGTGACAGGAGCCACCAGTGGCATCGGTAAGGCCTATGCACACGAGGTGAGCCGGGGCTCGGAGCTGGGTGGGCGGTGGGCGCTCCCGCGGTCGGGTTACCTGTTGCCAGGGGCTCCTTCTAGACTGGGAATTGTGTGCGTGACCTGGTCCCCTCAGACGCTCTCTCCTTCCGGAAGCCCTCCCTCTCCTCCCAGCCTGGTTCACGGGCTTACGCTGGATCTCTACAGCCTCTTGACATCCCCCATCAGCGCCCTGGTTCATTCATTCAAACCATATTCATTGCCCTAGCTGGTGTGGCTCAGTGGGTAGAGCATTGGACTGCGGACGGGAAGGTCCCGGGTTCAATTCCAGTCAAGGGCACATGCTCAGGTTGCGGGCTCCATCCCCAGTAGGGGTCGTGCAGGAGGCAGCCGGTCAATGATTCTCTCGCATCATTGATGTTTCTATCTCTCTCTGCCTTCCTCTCTGGAATCAATAAAATATATATATATTTTTTAAAAATTAAAAGAAAAGATATTCATTGATCACCTCTGTTGCCAGGCATCTTCCAGGTGCTGGGAGGAAAGCAGTGACCAAAACAGATTTACACTAGGGTGAGGGGAGGCAGGTGTGAAGAAAAGATAAATACATAAAATGTAGTGTGTCAAAATGGCTGTAAGGGTTAAGGGGAAAAATAAACCGTGAAAGGAGAACAAGCAGCCCTGAGGATGTGCGGGTTCCAATTTTTATGTAGGGTGCTCAAGAGACGGTGTCGCTGAGAAGGCAACAGTGAGAAAGGACCTGATGGAGGAGGTGCGGGTCATGGGGATACCTGGGAGAAGGGGTTTCTGGGGAGAAGACGGAGCCAGTGCAAAGGCCCTGGGGTAGGAAGCATTGTTCCTGAACCAGAGAGTCCCCGAAACTGTCCAGGTGACCAAACGTTAGACACTGAACTGTGCAGCTGGGACATTAAACCAGTTTATTGGCAGGGCATCAAGGCAGGAGAAGGATGAGCTGTCACTCAAAATACAAACTCCCTGGTGGTTTTTCATTAAGGTGTTTAAATATATATAGAGAGAGACGAAACGGTTTGGCTCAGTGGATAGAGCATCGGCCTGCAGACTGAAAGGTCCCAGGTTCGATTACGGTCAAGGGCATGTACCTGGGTTGCGGGCACATCCCCAGTAGGAGGTGTGCAGGAGGCAGCTGATCGATGTTTCTCTCACATCGATGTTTCTAACTATCTCTCTCCCTTCCTCTCTGTAAAAAATCAATAAAATATATTTTAAAAATATATACAATCTTTACTGATTTCAGGGAGAAAGGGAAAGGGGAAATAGAAACATCAGTGATGAGAGAGAATCATCGATCAGCTGCCTCATGCACACCCCCCACGGGGGACTGAGCCCACAACCTGGGCATGTGCGCTTGACTCTAATCCAACCTGGGATCCTTTAGTCCTCAGGCCAACGCTCTACCCACTGAGCCAAACCAGCTAGGGCTCACTTCTTAGTTCTTATAGCTTTTTTTTTTTTTTTTCAGATTTCTTGGGATTTTCTTTCTTTTTTAAAAATATATTTTTATTGATTTCAGAGAAGATGAGAGAGAGAGAGAGACATCAATGGTGAGAGAAAATCATTGATCGACTGCCTTCTCCACACCCCACAGTGGGGATTGAGCCCGAAACCCGGCATATGGGAATTAAACCATGACCTCCTGGTTCATAGGTCAACCCTCAACCACTGAGCCACACTGGCTGGGTCTCTTGGGATTTTCTATGTAGACAATCATGCCATCTGTGAACAGATCATTTTATTTCTGCCTTTCCAATCTGTATACTTTTTATTTCTTTTTCTTGCCTTATTGCACTGGCTAGGAAATTCAATATGATGTTTGAGTGGTCAGAGTGAACATCACACTGGCTGGGCTGGGGTTGATTTTTGTAAAATAATTTTTCTGTTTATTGATCATATGCTTTTTCTTCTTTAGTCTGTTTATATGGTAAATTACATTGATTGATTTTTCAAATATTGAAACAACCCTGAATTATATATATATTTATATATTGCTGGGTTTGATTTACCAATACTTTGTTGAGGGTCTTTGTGTCCAAGTTTATGAGGGATATTGGTTTGTAGTTTTCTTTTCTTGTAATATCTTTGGGGTTTGGTATGAGAGCGATACTGGACTCACAACATATAGTACTACAAGATTTTTTACCAGAACACCTCAAAGAATGGAGCTGCAACTACTGAGATGGGGTTGAACTGAGGGAGGAACAGGTTGTTGGGAAACAGACAGGAGTTTAGTTTTGGCCACTTTAAGTTTGAGATGCAATTAGGTGTCCAAGGTGAGAAGTATGCAGTTGAGGGTGCCGCTCTGGGGTTCAGAGGGAATGTTAATGCGGAGATGCATGTTTAAGCATCGACATCTCAATGCCAGTTATTTGTTTATTTACTCTTTATTGATTTCAGAGAGAGAGAGAGAGAGAGAGAGAGAATCATCAATGTGAGAGAGAAACATCAATCAATTGCCTCCCATATGCACCCTGACCAAGGATTGAACCCACAACCCGGGTATGTGCCCTGAACGGGAATTGAGCCCACAGCCTTTTGATGTATGGGATCATGCTCCAACCAACCGAGCCACACGGGCAAAGGCTCAATGCCACTTAACATCACAAGACTAGATGAAATGACCTTGGGAATGGGTATAACTGGAGAAGAGGAGCACATTCTGAATCACCCCAAAGTGCTCCCTGGAGCACCCAAAACTAAGAGGCATAGCAGATGGGCAGTGACGAGAACTGGGACAGAGTAGGAGGAAAACCAGGGGCAGAGGGGAGGCCTTACAAGCCGGGTGAGAGCGTTGCCAGGAGACGGGGTGACCAGTGTGTTGGTTGCTGCTGGGAGGTGCTGAGAATACAACATGGAAGTCATCGGTGACCAAAGTGGTTGGGGTGACATGGTGGGGACAGGGGCCCAGTTGGAGTGGGTGCCGAGGGTCCGGAAGGAGAACCAGTGGAGACAGTCCTTTCTCAGAAGGTTGAGGGGAGGGGAGTGGAAGAGACAGGCAATGCCTGGACTGGGAAGAGGGGAGCGATTTGGCAGGTTTGCATGCTGGGAATAATCTGGAATAATCTGGTGGGAATAATCTGGAAGAGGGAGAAGTTTTGATGTGGCAGAAGATGGGAGAAAAGCTGGAGTGATGCGCTTGAGTGGGCAAGAATGGAGGGGAAGCGAGAGCTCAGGGAGAAGGGGAACTCTGGAGGGAGGGGAGAGTATTTATACCTACACTAGAGGCCCGGTGCACGAATTTGTGCACAGGTGGGATCCTTCAGCCTGGCCAGCAATCGGGGCTGATGGGGGCCGGCCAGCCAGGGAAGGACTGCAGGAAAGCTCCAGGGCGTGTCAGGCCCTCTCACCCAGTCCCGATCGGCTGGACCCCAGCAGCAAGCTAACCTACCTACGGTAGTGAGGCCACCCTGGGTCATCCCTGTCTGGGACTGGTCTGTCCTACCACCGTACTGAGGGCGGGGCTGTGCCTGTCTTGGTCAGTGCCACCCCACACTGGGCTGGCCACTAGCAGACGCTGGACAAATGTTTGTTGACTGAATGAATGACCTTCACAGTGTCAGCCTCTCAGATGCTTGGAGCTGTTGAGATTTCTCTGTGCAGCCTCCCTCCAAAGCTGATGGACACTTTGTCCCATATAACATGTCCCCCTCACGCAGACATTATGCAACAAAGGGACAGACATGCACCAAAATCCTACTTGGCACCCATTCCACAAATATTTGCTAATTCTGTGTCAAGGGGATAGGCCTTCAGGTAAGAAGAAGCAGATGTGCAAAGGCTCAGAGGCAGGGAAATGCAGGGGCTGCTTTTGGGGCTAGACAGCCCTGGGCAAATCCGGCCCGCGGGCCAGATCCGGCCCGTTTGAAATGAATAAAACTAAAAAAAAAAGACCGTACTCTTTTATGTAATGATGTTTACTTTGAATTTATATTAGTTCACACAAACACTCCATCCATGCTTTTGTTCCGGCCCTCCGGTCCAGTTTAAGAACCCATTGTGGCCCTTGAGTCAAAAAGTTTGCCCACCCCTGGGCTAGATGAACTGTTTGCTATGCCTGGACTCCCAGCAAGGGCCACTGGCAGAAACTATGGCTGAAGATGGAGAGGAAGGAAGGGAGAGAGAGAGAGAGAGAGAGAGAGAGAGAGAGAGAGAGAGAGAGAAACATCAATCGGTTGCCTCCTGTCCACCCCTCCAACTGGGGATCGAACCTGAAACCTAGGTATTTGCCGTGACTGGAAATCAAACCCGTGACCTGGTGCACAAGAAGATGCTCCAGTCTCCTGAGCCACCCTGGGCGGGGCTCAAGGCAGGTTCTGATCAGGGGAGGGAGGAGCAGGTTTGTGTTTAGAAAGAGCCGTCTGGCTGCTGAACTGGGGGGGGTGGGGGGAGGGTGGAGAGGAGGCGGTGAGTCTTGCGTGGATACTGTGTTCTCAGCACCACCCAGCAACCAGCAGGTCCAGTAAACACATTTCACATAAATGTATGAATGAGAAAAGGAACTCAGTGGAAGCTCAACCACTGAGCTTCTCATATCATTAAGAATGATTTAATGGATTCTTATATCATTAAGAATGAAAGCCCAAGTCTTTACTGGGGCATTCAAGGCTCTATGATCTGGTCCCTTGCCCACCGCACTGAGCTACCATCCAACTGGCCCCTTCTCCCAGGGCTGGTGGACCCCTGGCTGTCCTCCAGGTTGCTCGCCTTTGTGCGAGGGCCTTCGCACTTGCTGCTCCGTCTGCCTGGATTGCCCTTTCCCCAGAGGCATGCTCCTTGAGGGCAGGTTTTTGGTTTCCTGTTCTGTTCCCCTCCACAGCCACAGTGCTGACAACACTGTGCAACCCGCAGCCAGTGCACAGCACATATTCCTGGAATCTCTATACCATATAGGAAAGGTTAACATGCAAAGTGTCCCCTCTGGAGTTCCACCTGGAGAAGGGGGGGTGGGTTGCTCGCTATGACGTGTGCTGACCACCAGGGGGTGGCGGGGACCACGGTGGGCGACCTGTGTGGGGGGGGGGGAGGGGGGAGGGGGGGAACGCTGGGTGGAGGCGTGAAGGTGGTGAGGGCAGGAGGAGGTGGGATGTGGGGAGGAGGGAGACCTGATGGGCCCTGATCGCTGGCCAGGCCTAGGGACCCTACCAATATCGTGCACCGGGCCTCTAGCTAATGGATAAATGATTAAATTCCTCCCAGCTCGCCCGGAGAGGTCTGAACGTCGTCCTCATCAGTCGCAACCTGAGCAAGTTGGAGCATGAGGCGAAGGAGATAGGTGACAGCCGCTGGGGTGGAGGTGGTGGGGGTGCTGGGGGTGGTGGGGGTGCTGGGGGTGGAGGAGGTGGTGGAGGTGGTGGGGGTGGTGGGGGGTGGTGGGGGTGGAGGTGGAGGACGTGGTGGTGGCGGGGTGCTGGGGGTGGAGGAGGTGGTGGGGGTGGTGGGGGTAGTGGGGGTGGTGGGGTGGTAGGGGTGGTGGTGAGGGTGGTGGTGGAGGTGGTGGGGGTAGTGGGGGTGGTAGGGGTGGTGGTGGGGGTGGTGGGGGTGGTGGGGGTGGTGGGGGCTGGTGGGGGTGGAGGTGGAGGAGGTGGTGGTGGCGGGGGTGCTGGGGGTGGAGGAGGTGGTGGGGGTGGTGGGGGTAGTGGGGGTGGTGGGGGTGGTAGGGGTGGTGGTGAGGGTGGTGGGGGTGGTGAGGGTGGTGGGGGCTGGTGGGGTGGAGGTGGAGGAGGTGGTGGTGGCGGGGTGCTGGGGGTGGAGGAGGTGGTGGGGGTGGTAGGGGTGGAGGTGGTGGGGGTAGTGGGGGTGGTAGGGGTGGTGGTGGGGGTGGTGGGGGTGGAGGGGTGGTGGAGGTGGTGGGGGTGGTGGGGGCTGGTGGGGGTGGAGGTGGAGGAGGTGGTGGTGGCCGGGGTGGTGGGGGTGGTGGGGGTGGAGGAGGTGGAGGAGGTGGAGGTCCTGGGCTGGGAAGGTTGGGAACAGGGGCTGGGACTGGAGGGGGCGTGGCCGGGGGCGGGGCTTCTGCTGCATCTGGGCCCAGGGAAGGGAGGATGGAGCAGGGGCTGGGGCTGAACCCCGCGGGCAGGGTGGGGGCACAACTGGGACTGGGCTCCAGCTCAGGCCCGGCTCCCACTGCCTCGCCCCAGAGCGGCTTCATGGCAGGGCCACTCGAGTCATCCAGGCGGACTTCACCGGCGGCTTGGAGATCTACGCGGCCATCAGGGCACGCCTGAGGGACCTGGAGGTTGGCGTCCTGGGTATGTCAAGCCTGCCCGGAGGAGCCGCGCCCTCAGGGCCCCCAGGCTCACCCCGACCCGAAACCCTCGGGGGTCGCCCTCCCTCTGCCCCCAGCCGGCCTCTCTGGGGCTGCTGGAGGGACACAAACAGCTCGTCTCCTCCCGCGCAGTGAACAACGTGGGCATGTTGTATGAAAACACCCTGGTGAGGCTGCTGGACCGTGAGGACGTCGCCAAAGTGAGTGAACCAAGTCCGCGCCCTCTCTGCGCTCCTGCGCCCGCTACCGCCCCCTGTTGGAGACCCACGCGGCCTGTGGGTGGCGGAAGGAGGCACCCTGTGTATTTATATGCCTTCCGTTGGAAAATGGTTTTCAAAGCTGCGCGTCTCTGATGTCCAGGACGCGATGGGGGCGCCCTCTGCATCGCCCAACCAGGACCAGGGCCCAGGTTCTCCGCTTCTGCCCTTTCCGATCCCCGATCCCCGGTGCTAACCTTATGGGGAATGCCCCACCGGGGACACCAGTGCCTGCCGCTCAGAGCCTGTGGTTTTCTACATTGTCCGTTGGGATCGTTCTTGAATCCCACGGCTTCTTTTTTCTTTCTTCCCTTTTTTATTTTAAATACATTTTTATGGATTTCAGAGGGGAAGGGAGAGGGGGAGAGAAATAGAAACATCGAAGATGAGAGAGAATCATTGATTGGCTGCCTCCTGCAGGCCCCACACTGGGGATGGAGCCAGCCACCCAGGCATGTGCCCCTGACTGGGAATTGAACTGTGATCTTCTGGTTCATAGGTGGATGCTCGACCACTGAGCCACACCAGCCAGGCTATAGGGATGGCTTTTAAATGTTAAATATTATTATTTCAAAGAAATACACATGCTCATTTTACCAAATTTAAAGAGGCCAGTTGTGTATTCTGCCTCTGGTATTAGAGGCGGTCATTGTTTGAGACTAACTCTGCAAATGAGAATGAAAAAATATTTTAAAAATAACTGTTTAAGGCCCTAGCCGGTTTTCTCTGTGGTTAGAGCATGGGCCTGCAGACTAAGGGGTTGTGGGTTCGATTCTGGGTCAAAAGCAGGTGTCTGGATTGCAGGATCCCTGCCCCTGGTCCAGGTGCCTGAGGGAGGCAACCAGTCAATGTGTCTCTCTCACATTGATGTCTCTCTCTCTCCTCTCTCTCTCTCTCTCTCTCTCTCTCTCTCTCTCTCTCTCTCTCTCTCTCTCTCCATTTCCCTCCCTCCCTCCCACTCTCTAAAAATCAATGGGAAAAATATCCTTGGGTGAGGATTAACAAAAAATATAAAAATAATAAAAAATAACTGAGGGCATTATTCCTAAGGCAATGAGGAATTGTAGCACCAAGATTTGGGGGAAAAGAGAATCCAAAGATATAGATCTGACGTTTGGAGCAATATTTCCCTACAAGGTGCTGAGAGACATTGATTTGTGATTCCAATGAACCCATTCAACTCAAACCCATGTTGTTCAAGGATCTACATGGGTTTGAATCCAAAACCTCAAATCAACAATACAATTATTTATATTAAATATACAGCATTCAGTGAAATATAAGAGGAATATTAGAAGAAAAATCATGACCATAAACCAAAGAAATGATAAGGCAAACAGATGCATGTGTGACCAAGATTGAACCTGCAATCCAGGTATGTGCCCTTGACTGGGAATCAATCCGGAATCTCTTTGGTCCGCGGGCCAACACTCAAGCCACCAAGTATAACTGTCCAGGGCTATCTATCTATTAAAAATGCAAACACCCAGTGGAAATGGGAGCCATATTGACAGGCATTCTACAACAGAGGAAACCCAAATGGCCAATAAATATATGAGCACTTATTCAACCTCATTCTTATTAGAGAATCGCAAATTCAAACCAGAATGAGGTACAACTGCACAGCCGCTAAAATGGTTAACCCTAAAAGTGTTGGCAATACCAAGTGTTGTCAGGATGTGGCACAACTAGAATTCTTAAACTCTGCTAGTGGGCATATCAATTTGGACAATTTTGGGGAAGCTGTTTGGCAGTACCTCTTAAGGTTGGAAACATGCATGCTCTCTCCTCCCTCCACGTCGCTCCTGGCTGCATGAGCCCGCATGTGCTCCAAAGACACATCCAGGAGTGTCTCTAGATAAATGATCTGTGACAGCCCCAGACGCGACACAACCTGAGTGTCAATCGGTTGACATTCGATTAGATCAATAGAGCATGCCATATTCACACACTATAAAGTTATAACAGTGAACATGGACAAACTTCTGCTTTCACACAACATGGATGAATCTTATAGACGTAATGTTTAGCGGACGAAGACGGGGATAAAAGAGTATATAGAGTAGGTGGTTCCACTTGTGTGAAGTTCCGAGCCTCAGGAAAGCATTCTAGAGCATTTTAGAGGTGTTAAGTGGGAAGGAGGCGAGGCCATGGCTGCCAGAGGGGAATAATCTGGGCAACTCTCAATACTTTATTTCTTTATATAGATTTGTGCACTTGGTGTGTGTATGGTATCCTATGTAATAAAAGGCCAGAGAGCATAACGGCGTTATGACCATAACCACCATTAGACCAGAACCACCACAGCCCCTTGCTGGGCTGGCCCCGCCCCCAAGCAAGCGGTCAGGGATGATCAGACAGGCAGGCAGAGTGGTTAGGGGTGATCATGTAGGCAGACCAGCAGTTAGGGGTGATCAGGTAGGCAGGCCAGTGGTTAGGGGTGATCAGGTAGGCAGGCAGAGGCAGTTAGGGGTGATCAGGCAGACAGGCAGGTGAGCGGTTAGGAGCCAGCGGTCCCGGATTGCTAGAGGGATGTCCAACTGCCGGTTTGGACATTCCTGAGGGGGCCTGGATTGGAGAGGGTGCAGGCCAGGCTGAGGGACACACACCCCCGTGCACGAATTTTGTGCACTGGGCCTCTAATCTATATATATAAAAGCCTAAGCAACTGTCCGACTATTCCACCATTCTACTGGTAGCTATGATGTGCATTGACCACCAGGGGCAGATGCTCTGACCAGTAGGTTAGCTTGCTGCTGGGGACTGGCAGATCAGGACTGGGTGAGACCAGGCCAGACACACCCTGGAGCCCTCCCCCTGTCCCTCCCTGGCCCCGATTGTACACCAGTAGGGTCCCAAATTGCAAGAGGGTGCAAGCCAGGCCAAGGGACCCCACCGGTGCATGAATCAGTGCACTGGAACCTCTAGTACTTCTATAAAATGTTATGGGTCACCCTGGCCAGTGTGGCTAACTTGGGTGAGCATCACCTAGTGCACATGAATGGGTTTGGGGCTCGAGTTGTGGGTTTGATCCCCAGTAGGAGGGGTGCATGAGGCAGCCAATTGATGTTTCGCTCCCTCTCACTCTCTCTAAAAATTTAAAGGATGAGTCAAAGGGTGTGTGTGTGTGTGTGTGTGTGTGTGTGTGTGTGTGTGTGTATCATACTTAGAAAAAAGGTTTATGGGTCAAAAAAATCCAGAGGGAGAAATTTATGAAATGAAGGTGAAAATCTCCCCTTTCCCTCCTCCCTCAAAGTGATTCCCCAATTGAAAATGTGGTAGGTATTTTCTCTGTACATATGAAAGCATGTACGTGTCTTTTCCATCGGATGTCAGGCAGCCTACTGTCCCAGGCTGTACCTTTTACAAGTAGCCATGTATCTTGGGGATTATTCTAATCAGAAGAAAGTGCTGCCCCATTCTTTTTACTTGCTGCACAGTGATGCGTCCATGGGCTACACTGTATTTATTTATTTTTATTTACTTATTTTTTAAAAAAAAATATTTTAATATACTTTTTTTTTTACTGTTTTCAGAGAGGAAGGGAGATGGAGAGAGAGATAGAAATATCAATGATGAGAGAGAATCAATAGTCGGCTGCCTCCTGCACGCCCCCTACTGGGGATCGAGCCCACAACCTGGGCATATGCCCTTGATTGGAATTGAACCCAGGACCCTTCAGTCCGCAAGCCCACGCTCTAACTCACTGAGCCAAACCAGCTAGGGCTACACTGTATTTATTTAGTCCTTCCTCCAGTGATGAGCATTCGGGAGGTTTTCTATTATGTGTGACTACCGATAGTGTTGCAAACAATATCTTTCTATTGAATTCATGCCCCACATGTGTGAGTACCTTGGAAAGGAATGAATGTCCAGACGTGGAATTGATGGGTCAAAGGTTATGCGCATTATAAATTCTAAAAAAAAAGAAAAAGAAAAAAAGTGTTCATCTTAAAAGAAAAGTAAGCTAGGAAATAAGAAAAGGTGGGGGTCGAGGCAGGGTTGGTGGAGGGACGGACTATGGTTCTGTTTCTTCCCCAGAGACTCTCTGATGTCATAAACTGCAACATCATGTCTGTGGCCCAGGTAAGCCTGGGCGAGGAGGAGTTCAGTCCAGGGTCAGCCCACTCCGGGTGGTCCCCCTACTGCCCATGGAGAAGGCGCTAGGGGAGTACTCCCCAGGAGAAGCTGGGGGGATGGGAGTGAACTTGAGGGGGAGGGGGCAGGTGAAAGGACTGGAAAACGGGGCCCTTCCCACTCTTCTCTGCAGATGACCGCCATTGTCCTGCCCCAGATGGTCTCCAGGTAAGAGGCAGGCCTTTCCTCTTCCGCTCTGGCGCCTCCTCCATCCCACCTCCGGGCTTCCCCCTTCCCCTGCTGACCCAGCCGCGTGTCCAGCTCGCCCCTGTCCCTCTGACATTTCTCGGATTCGGACATGGCTCAGGGGTGGAGGTGGGGGAATCACCTTTCCACGAATGCTTCCTCCTCCAGGCGCAAAGGCATCATCATTAACATCTCCTCATTTACCGACAAGAAGCCCTGTCCACTTTTATCGGCGTACGCCGCTTCCAAGGTGCCCAGGCCCCACAGCCCGCGGAGGGCTGCCCTGCCATAGCCCTGAATGCGTGCGTGTGCGCGTGTGAGAGACACCTGGGCACAGCCCAGCAGGGACTGTTTGTTTGTTTGTTTGTTTTTAAGAGAAACGGAGGCTGGGGAAGAGAGAACAGGAGGTGGGAGTGAGATCGGGGACGGGCGGGTGGAGCAGAGGGTGGGTGTAGGGGAATACCGGGAGGGCGTGGAACGCCGAAGCATTCAGGGGTTAAGGTGAGGACTTGGGGCGGGAGATCGGGGGCTTTTCTGGTCGGTGCTGGGGCAAGGCTGGGCTGGAGGAGTCTGCACAGCGAGGCTCAGGGGCCTGGGGTCCTCCCTCTCCTTCCTCCACAGGCCTTTGTGCGGAACTTCTCGCAGGCAGTGGGCGCGGAGTACTGCTCCCAGGGAGTCATCGTGCAGGTGCCTGACTCCTAAGGGACGTGACCGTGACCGAGCGGCAGCTCCGGAGAAGAGGGGCTCGGGCGGGGGGAGCAGCTCAGAGACAGTGGAGGAGACTCCGAAGGACTGTAGTGGAGCAGCCTCCCCAGCGGAGAGTGTTGGCAGGGGGCGTGGCCTCTGCGGGGCGTGGCCTGGAGGGGCGGGATGGGGCGTGGCCTGGAGGGGGCGTGGCCCGGAGGGGCGGGCTGTCTGAGTCCCCGTGAGAGAGCAGCAAGTGGGTGGGACTCTGGGATTTTCTTTTTTCCTTTTTTATAAAAATATGTTTTTATTTGTGTTTATTTTTTAAAAATTTTAAAGTAGAGACTTGCATTTATTTTATTTTTATTTTATATATTTTTATTGATTTCAGAGAGGAAGGAAGAGGGAGAGAGAGAGAAACATCAATGATGAGAAAGAATCATTGATCGGCTGCCTCCTGCACGCCCCCTACTGGGGATCGAGCCCGCCACCTGGGACCCTTCAGGCTGCAGGCAGAGGCTCTATCTATCCACTGAGCTAGGGTGGGACCCTGGGATTTTCACAGAGAGCCTGGGAGCTAAGCCAGGGTGAGAGGGGAGTGCTCCCCTTCCTTAGCTCCTTGCTTCCTGCAGACGGTGAGCCCCGTCATGATCGAGTCAAATATGACCAATGACATAAAGTACCGGACACTGGTACTGAATTCCGAAGACTTCGCTCGGCAGGCGCTGGACACCCTGGGCCTCACCTCCCAGACCGCCGGCTGCTTCAATCAAGCTGTGCTGGTGCGTTCCTGGTCGTAGAGCTGGAAGGGACACTCCCTGGCCCAGGGCCCCTCGTCCTTCCTCTGCAGGGAGGACATGTCCGGAGGAGGGGAGGGCCCCCACCTTGGGCTGGGAAGACAGGAGAAGAGATGGGGGGACCCACGCGTGGGTGTATCCTGATTCCTGGTACCTCTTCTTCCCAGAACGCCCTGCTGGCTCTCCTCCTGCCCGATTGGTTTCGTCTCAGTCGCTGGGGACCGAAGTATTTACTTCTGTTGAGCAAGGCTATGGTGAAGGCAAAGCCCGCCCGTAAACGGCCTTGAAGAGGCGCGGCCACTTGAATTAAATGCCTGCAAACTACATGTCGTTAATTCCCCAGTTCCTCTCATGTAGCAATGATGCTGAACGTGTCATTTTATTTTTACTTTTAAAAAACATACTTTTACTAATTTCAGAGAGTAAGAGAGAGGGAGAGAGAGAGAGAAGCATCAATGACGAGAATCATTGATCGGCTACCGGGGATCGAGCCTGTCACCCAGGCATGTGCCCTTGACCGGAATCAAACCTGGGACCCTTCAGCCTGCAGGCCAACGCTCTATCCGCTGAGCCAAACCGGCCAGGGCTGAAAGTGTCATTTTAGAAGTTGAGGTGAGGAGGGTACCTCCTCTGGATGTCTCACCTTGTCCTGGGCTTAAGGAGTTCTGCAGAGACAGGAACCACAGCCCGGAGAGGGTCAGCTTCCAGCCGCAGGTCACACAACCCCGGGCTCCAAAGATCCTGAGTTCCCACCGTCAGAGTTCAAATGTGCGTGAGGTTCCACCCCAGCCCCAGTGCTGACCCCTGGCTGCCTCCTCCTCCTGACTTCTCAGGAAAAAAAAAAAAAAAAAACCGCCAGGAAGCATCCATCACAGGCTGTCCAACTGGGCCGGAGGGGCAGGGTCGGCGGGGAGGTGACCTCAAGGTCTCCGTGGGGACCAGGATCCGGCAGGGCTGGGGGTGAGAGGCTGGAACGTTTCCCACCCTGAGATTTTCCTGCGTCAACCCAGGAGGGCGCCCTGGATGCTGCTGGCCCTGCCCCCAACCTCCTTCCTCTCTGGACACAGTTCCCGGCTAAGGATGGATGGGGAGGGCGGCCCAAGGTGAACGGCCAGGCCCAGGAAGGCAGAGGCACTTGAGATTGACAAGATGAAGCACCGGGGCTGAGTGGCTGAGGGCTGGCCCTGGAGTCACGCAGCCCGGGGACTCGGTACGCACGGGGCAGCTCGTAGGCTCCCGGTCCGCTGGGCCTCAGTCTCCACGTGCTGCCCGTGAGTTGGACCCTAGCCCGGCCCTGGGCGTGTGAGAAGCCCTTGGCCCGGGGCCCTGCCCTCCAGTCCTTCCTCCCCCACACACTGGGGACTCGGCCCTTCCTTGTGTTAAATAGAAACCTCTTTATTCTAAGTATCGTACATTCCTTAATACATTGGATGGGGGCCAGACCTTGAGGTGAGGGGAAAGGGGGGGCCTGGGATATTTCTGTAGCGCCTTCCAACGCCACCCGCCACCCGCCGGGCTGGGAGCTGGTGCTGCAGCGGCCTCCTGGCCTCGGGGACGTCCTTGCTCCCTCTGACCCCGGTTTCTCTTCTGTACATCCAGGGGCCTGGGGTCCCAGGCAGGGGGACGGTGTGTCAGCAGCAAAGATGGGGCACGGAGGGGGCGGGCGCTGGGAGAAGTCTCAGCGCTGGGCCCAGGCCCAGGTCCGTGATGGAGGCGGAGGCCGAAGCCTGGGCAGACAGGCCAGCCGGGGCCTGGCCAGCCCCAGGCCGGGGAAGCGGCCCAGGAGAGGGAGGCCGAGGCAGAACGGCGGGCGGGGCACGGGGATGTCCGCGAAGAAGGCACGGTCGCGGGGTGGTGCCAGGGCTTCCCCCTCAGACAGTTCCAGGTCCCGGGCCACGGCCAGGATCTCCTGGCGGGCGGCTGCGTTGCGCAGGCCACGGATGTCCAGGAGGGCGGCCACGTGCTTCCGCCTGGGCACAGAGGAAAGGGAGGTGCATGGGGTTCTGGGCTCCGGATGCACACCCAGCCCGCCTATGGAT
Organism: Myotis pilosus; assembly: GCA_036010255.1. Taxonomy (NCBI): domain Eukaryota; kingdom Metazoa; phylum Chordata; class Mammalia; order Chiroptera; family Vespertilionidae; genus Myotis; species Myotis pilosus. The sequence continues at coordinate 2,145,896 of JASKON010000029.1, forward strand.
ACCTCCACCCTGCAACTCACCCGTCCCAGAACCTGCCTTAGCTCTGGAGTTCCTTTCCCCCTTCCGGATGGATCCCCTCCTTTCACCAGCCACCCAACCCCGCCCGTCACAGATCCCCTCTGGCACCAACCCCGGCCTCTCCCCTCCATGCCTTCCCCCCTCCAGAACTTCACTTCAGCCATTTCCAAATCCTCCCATTTCCAACGGATTCCACAGCGCTCGCCGCCAAACCCAGTCTCCGCTGTGATTAAAATACCCTTCAGTCTTCAGCCCCAATTTAGCTCAGGCAGCTCCCAGATTTCCATTCTGGTGCCTCACGTTTGTTCGGCTCTGGCACCCAGAGCAACACTGAACTTCTCTTTCATCTCAAACAGCCCCACATCGTTGCTCAGATGTGGCCCAGAAGCGCCCACCCGCCTTCCCTTCCCACCCCTCCCCTGCCCCAAGGCCAGGTCTGGGAGTTTCTCACCACCGTGGCCCTCATCCAACACTCACCTCAACATGGCTCAACCCGGATCCCATTCTAGAAACGTCATTCCCAAATTCTGCCTCGGAACCTCATCCCCTTCACCCCCCAATCCATCCCCAAATTCCAGCTCAACCAAAATTCCACTCTGGGGGACCTTTACTTCATCTGGAAACATTATACTCCAAACCAACTCCACTCTCCCACCCTCGCCCCTGAAGCCACACAATGGACCCTTCCCCTTCACCCCACCCACCACTACGTTTCAACTCAAGACACTGAACCCCACATTCGCTTCCAGAACTTTCATTCCAGACAGCTCTGGGGCCTTCAATCCAGCTCAGCCCACACCGCCCCACACCCCTGGTTCGGAATTGCCGCAGCCCCAAAACACACATCCAAAACATGGCTGAGGAACCTCCCAGCTCCGGCGGAACCCAAAACACAGCCCCCAAACTCAGCTCCGGCATCGCTCCTCCCAGCCCAGCCTGAGGCCTCAGAAGCTGAGCTTCAGATTCAAGTTCAGACACCCCAACCCAGCAGGCGTGCTGGCTGCCCCAGCCCCATGGACTCCGGGGCCCTGAGCCTTCCCAGGACACGCGCTCCACACGCACAACCAGAACAGTCCATCCTGTATCAGTTCAGAGTCCTCGTCCCCCCTCAACCACCCCCCACCCCCGCCAGCCCTCACCCCGGAACCACCCGCAGTGCCTCACTCCCGGGTGGTGTGGGCTCCGGTCTGCGGGCACAGAATGTTTGCCAGCCCGGACAGCACTGTGGTGCCCCTGCCACCCCCCCCGAACCCCACCCCCGTCTGAATTCACAGATGGCCGTGAGGTGTGGCGGCCGGGTGCTCGGGCTCTGGAGACAGCCTGCTGCCTGGGTTCAAGTCTCAGCTTTGCCACTTGCTACTTAGTCTCTGCCCACCTCAGAGTGGACAGCGCTGCCCTTTACCTACAGGGCGGTTATGTAAGACGCTGTCCTCGGTGGGGCACAGGGACTCCATAAACAACTGGTATTGTTACTGCTGTCCCCATTGGCGATGGTGATGATGATGATGATGATGATGATGATGATGATGATGATATGGTTTCACTATTTTCCCCACGGAACAGAGGAGGAAACCAAGGGTCAGAGAGGACCACAGAGACCGGACACGGTCCACCAGGATCGGAACAGCGCCTGCCGGTGGCAGTGCGTGTGTGCCCTGTGCCCGTGCATGTCCCCGCGTCCCCCGGGCTCCCCTGCTGGGCCGGCCCTTCCTGCCGCCGGCGGCCCGCGCCCCCCGGCCCCGCGCTTCCTGTGCGTGCCTGTTTGTTTTCGAGCCCTGGTGGCGGCGGCTGCGACGGCGGCGGCGGCGGCCGAAGGAGGGAAATCGTATTAATAATGCCCTGGTTCCAGCAGGAAACGGCCGTCAGACACGCTCGCCGCCTCCCTCCCTCGGCCCGGAGGCAGGAAACGCGGGGACGGGCGCCAAGGCCCTCGGGAGACCTCTCCGGGCCGCGGCGCGGGGCTGGGAGCGCTCACCTGATGTCGGGGTAGTCCCGCACCAGCACCCCCACCTCCACCTGGATGCTGGGCGTGTCTTCCAGCTGCAGGACTTCGGCCAAATGGGGCACCACGGCGTCCAGCCACGAGGCCTGCGACTCCTGCGGGGCAAGGTGCGGGCTCAGGCTCCCCCCCCCCGCCGCCCCTCCCCAAACCGCACCCTCCTTAAAGGCCCCGTCCCCCCCACTCCTACCCCCACCCCCCGCCAGCGTCCTCATCTGTAAAACCCGCAGAGGACAGGCTGTTTATCTGGAGCCTTTGGGAATTTGAAGAAATATCCACACTGGAGGCGAGTCCCAGCTTTGCATGAAATTTGGGGCACCCCTCAAACCTAGTCCAAGTGTGCAAACTTGGGGGGAACTGGATGACATGCCCAGGGGATCGCTCTGTGTTCTCAAATTTGCAACAACAAATATTTTCGTCCCAAGGGCTCCAGACTACAAACTCCTGTTAATGCGGCTGATGGGGCCCCTCGGGTCTGGGCATACAGATATGCGTCGGTGACTTAAAACCCCTGGACTTGCCCTAACCGGTTTGGCTCAGTGGATAGAGCCTCGTCCTGCGGACTGAAAGGTCCCGGGTTCGATTCCGGCCAAGGGCATGTACCTTGGTTGCGGGTACATCCCCAGTAGGGGGCGTGCAGGAGGCAGCTGATCGATGTTTCAAACTCTCTATCCCTCTCCCTTCCTCTCTGTAAAAAATCAATAAAATATATTTAATAAAATAAAACCCCTGACTCGGCGACGCTAGGATCCCGAGTTTGTTGCACGTGGCTCTGCCTCGGTGCTCGGCCCCGAGTAACAGGCAGTGCGTGCGGGGGGTCGGCCCTGCCAGGGAGGGGCCCTAAGCGGTTCGGGGGAGGGTGGGCGTGTCCCCGGTGGCGGGGCTGAAAGCTGGGTGAAGGCCTTTTCCGAAGCCCCCGCCCCGGCCGGGGGTGGGTGATCCCGGAGCCCGCGCCCCGGCCACTGACCAGCCGCCGGAACAGCCGCTGCAGCTGCGCCGCGTCCTCGCGGAGCCTCCCGGCCACGCGGCTGCGGGTGCGGGAGCCGCAGTGCAGGCGCCCGCGGAACAGCGGCCTCACGTACTCGACCAGCGCCCGCCGGTGCAGCTCGGCCACCAGCTCCTGGGGACCCGGAGACGCGAGGGGTGTGAGCCGCCAGGGACCCCGCTCCCCCCGCTCCCCACCCCGAGCACCCGGGGGAACCCCTGCCCTGCCCTGCCCACCTGGCGCCGGGGCCCCTCCCCGCCCCCAGTCCCTGAGGGTGACCCCTGTCCTGAGGATACCCTCCTCCACCCCTACCAGCTGGTAGACATCCCCTACCGGCCCCCCAAAGGGTGCCCACCCCGCCTTTGCCCCATTCTCCGGAGCTCCCAGAGGCCCCAACCCAATTCTACGCCCGCCCAACACCGCACACCCGCGGGCACGCCTCCCCCCAGCGCGCCACCTAGCTCACCCCGAAAGAACTGCTCTCTGCCTTGAGGGTGTCTCCCCCAGTAGAGCGCTCTGGCTCCCCCCACCCCGCCCCCCACCCCCGCCCTAGCAGGCGCACCTGGTAAGGCTCATCCTGCATCCTGCGCAGGGCCAGGGCCTGCGCGCCCAGCGTGCCCACGATGCCGTCCAGGGCCTCCGTGCTGCTCAGCCACTTCCTGCGCATCAGCTTGCTGAAGTGTGGCTGGGGGGAGGGGAGGACAGAGTGGAGGGAGGGTCATACGTCCCTCCTGCCACCCCCTTTCTTCAAGGAGTATTCCGACACAGGTTCCTAAAAGCTGCCCAGTGCCGGGGGCACAGCCCTGCCTTCCTGGGGTCAGAGTCCAGGGAGGGGGACAGGCCTTGTCCCCAGACCGTGATGACCCAGAGTGTGCAGGGCTGAGACCAGGACCCCAGGCAGGGGTTTAGGAAGCTCAGGAGTCAGCAGAGAATCAAGGAGGGCTTCTTGGAGGAGGAGACATCAGCGCCGAGGCCCTGATGATGGTCACTGTTAGCCAGATGGCAGAGGGAGTGGCCCAACCAGAAGGAAGTGTGAAGAAGGTTCAGATTTCAGACGGGCTTTCGGGTCAGAGGACCAGAAAGCAGATTGGGTGCGACTGGCAAGACCAGCGATGTAATTCTCAGGGCCCAGTGCAAATGGAAGTGGGAGACCCTTATTCAAGACTTACTAAGAACTTCAAGACAGAGACAGCAGAGAATGAAACCACGCTCAGGCCCTTGTAAGCAGTGGGGCCCTGTGTGACGGCCTCATCCCCTGTGTGAGAAACCCCAGCTTTCTCCTGGGGGCACCGGGGAGCCATAGCAGGTTCTGAGCAGAAGGGGGAGAGGGCCAGGTTTGTGTTTTACTGAGATTGATAGGAGGGAGCAAGATTGAGGCAGAAATCTGGGGGGAGGCTGGGAGGAGGAAAGTGGGGGGCGATGGAAAGTATGGAAGGTGATATGAGCACACGATGCAGTGAATGACCATGGGGGGGGGGCTTTTGGGTGATACCCAGGAGATGGGGGTGAGTGTCCACGGGGGTCTGAAGCAGGTCCCTATCCCACTCAGCCCTGCACCCCCTTTCTGCTCTCTCATCCTGACAGCAGCCCAGTTTTCTGAACCTCCAGAAATGGGGCCTGTGGGGCTTTTGTTGAAAAGCTGGTGTGAACGGTACATGTCACTGTTGCTACGAAGTCTGTACATTTATGAAAATAACGATGGCCAATGCCATGGGCCGGACCCGAGCCAAGCTCTGGTGGCCACAGTCCCATTGCTTCCTCGCAGCCCCTGGGAAGCCGGGAACTCCTGTCCCTCTGTCTAAACAGCAATTTAGCCTGAGAGGACCAGCAATTTAGCCGATGCCCCCCTGCCTGCAAGCGAGCAGCGGGGCCTGGAGCAGACTATATCCTCTTCCCAGCATCCCCACCCGCACTTCCATCCACATACTTATTCATTTAGTCACTCAGCAAACCCTCTCAGCCTTCCTGTGGGCCCAGCCCTGGGTGGCTCACTGGGGACACAGAGCAGAAGGAGACAAACAAACACTTGATCATCATAAGCAGGTCAAAGCGGTGTGGCATCGGATGACATGGGAGTTATTGTTCTTTGTGTCGGGGATAAGCTGGTTTTGTGGTTCTGTTTGTTTAGCGAGGACGCCTTATCTCCTGGAGATGCAGCTGGGGGCTGATGGATGGTGACAGATGTCAAGGGTCTGCGGGAAAAGGAGCCACGGCAGGAGGAGGCCGGAGATAAACAAGCCTGGCCCCGGACTGACATGCTGGAGCTGGGAGATGGGTCCGCAGAAGGTCATTCTGTCATTCTGCCTAGTTTTGTGTATGTTTGAAATTTTCCATAATAAGCAGTTATTGGAGAAACATTCCAACAAATCCTCGCTCTTGAGAAACTAGCATTCCAGTGGGAAGAGACAGATAAAAAACAAAACAAAACAAAACCCAAAGATACAGCATGGTAGGTGGCCGTAGGTGCTTTGGTGACCAATAGAGCAAGCGTGAGGAGGGCAGCTCTAGCCGGTTTGGCTCAGTGGATAGAGTATAAGCCTGCGGACTGAAGGGTCCCGGGTTTGATTCTGGTCAAGGGCACATGCCCAGGTTGTGGGCTTCTCCCCGGCCCAGACCCTGGTCGGGGCCTGTGCAGGAAGCAACCAACCAATATGTTTCTCTCACATCAATATTTCTCTCTGTCTTTCCCTCTCTCTTCCACTCTCTCTAAGATCAATGGAAAAATATCCTTAGGTGAGGATCTAAAAATAATAAAAAGAAATAAATAAATAAAAGAAATAAAAATAAAAAAAAGAAGTGAGGAAGGGATTTTATTTTATTTTTATTTATTGAGGAGAAAGAGAGAGAGAGAGAGAGAGAGAGAGAGAGAGAGAGAGAGAGAGAGAGAGAGATGTTGTTCCACTGATTTATGCACTGGTTGGTTGATTCTTGTATGTGCCCTGACCAGGCATTGAACCTTGGCATATTGGGATGATGCACCAACCAGCTGGGCTACCCACTGAACCACCCAGCCAGGGTGGGAGTCTGTTTTAAACAGGACAGTCAAGGAGGTCTCCCTGAGAAGGTGACATCCGAGTCAAGACGTCAAAAGAGGTGAGAGAGGGAGCTATGTGGCCACTGGAGGGAAGAGGGGCCCAGTGAAGGGAGCGGGCAGTGCACAGGTCTGACTGTCCGGGAGCAGTAGGGGGTGGTTGGCTAGAGCGGAGTCAGGTGAGATCAGAGAGGGAAGGGAGAGACCGTGCAGGGCTTGGCGGCCAGGGCAAGGACTCTGGCTTTTGTCCTGCGTGAGCTGGGAGCTCTGGGGGCTTCTGAACAGAGGAGGGACATGCTCATCAGATGGAACAGGCATTGCCATCATGCGCCTCCACCACACGCCTCAGTCTCATTCCCACCAGCTCCCCACATCCTCTCACCCACCTCTGAACCCAGCCTCCTCCGCACAGGAGCCCAGACAAGGGGTTCTAGGGTCTAGGGTCTAGGGCAGGCTGGGCAGGCATGTGGGGGACCTGGGGGGTAGGGGCTCAACCCAACCCCCAAGCCCCCTCCTGCTAATCTTTTGTTTGTTAATCCTCACCTGAAGATATTTTTTCCATTAATTTTTAGAGATAGTGGAAGGGAGGGGGGAGAGAGAGAGAGAGAGAAACATTGATGTGAGAGACATATCGATTGGTTGCTTCCCACACATGCCTGGCCAGGGCCAGGGATTGAGCCTGCAACCAAGGCACGTGCCCTTGACCAGAATGGAACCTGGGCCCCTTCGTTCCGCAGGTCAACGCTCTACCCATTGAGCCAAACCGGCGAGGGCTCTCTGTTCTCATCTTAAACATATCCTCCCACCTCTTCCTTCCTGTATCCCCTCTGTCCCCCAAATGGCCCAGACATGGCCATCACCCCCACCCCTCCCCCGCCCGCTTCCCAAACACTGAGTCATAGGCTGAAAGGAACCGGGGATGAGGGAGTGTGCTCCCCTGTCCGGCCAGGGCCCCACCCAGCCCTCCGCCTCGCTCACCTGCAGCTCCTGGAACAGGAGGTCAGCCAGCACCCGGTGGCAGAGCCGGGTCACGCGGTCCAGCGCGCTGGCTGCGGCTTCCCGGGCAGGCTCACTTTCAGGGGGCCCCACCCGGGCCAGGCGCTCCGCCAGAGCCCTGTGGGGATCAGTGAAGCCAATGGTCAGGAGCCCCAACATTCAGCCCAACTGCCTGGACCTGTCTTCCTCCTTAAATAGACCTTATTTTGTGGGACACAGGGATGAAAGATGAGGTGCTGGGGAGGGCCTGGGGGCTGGGAGATAGTAGGGGCTATCTGGAGGCTGGGGAACTGGGGGGCTCTGTGGAAAGAATGGGGGCCCAGGGGGTGTTGTGGGAGGAAAGGAGTCTCTCTGGGTCTGTTCCTCTCGGTGAGAGTGGGGAGGTCTCCATTCTCAAAGCTTGTGATGCTAAACATCTATGGTTCTCAAATTCCACCCTTCTCACTTTTTTAAATTTTTCTTTTTTATTGATTTCAGAGAGAAAGGGAGAAAGAGAGAGGAACATTGATGAATCATTGATCAGCTGCCTCCTGCACGCCCCCTACTGGGGATAGAGCCCGCAACCTGGGCATGTGCCCTTCTCTGGAATCGAACCAGGGACCCTTCAGTCCGCAGGCCAATGCTCTATCCACTGAGCCAAACTGGCTAGGGCTCACTTTCTGACAGTGTAGCAGTCTATGACCCTCCAAAGCCGAGAGGAGGCCTGGGGGCAGTTTGGCACTCTGCCCAAATCCCAGTGAATCCTTGAGTCCCTGTGCTCATAGGAGTTGACAGATGTGCCAGGTGTTTCTCTGCAAAAGAGTGGGGCCAGCCCTGGCCGGGTGGCTCAGTTGGTTGGGGCGTCGTCCATACCAAAAGGTGGCGGGTTTGATTCCTGGTCAGGGCACATACCCAGGTTTTGGGTTTGATCCTCTTCCCCCCCCCCCCAATCAGGGTGCATGCGGGAGGCAACTGACGTTTCTCTCTCTCTCCCTTCCTCTCTCTGAAATGAAAAAAAAAGGAGTGGAGCCAACTATCCCCCCAGTGGGGACACATCAAATAAAGGCGGGCACACCCAAGAAGTGGGGTACAGTTCAGGTATGAACAAGGCATGTGGGAACTCCTTGTGAGCGAACAGAAAGATCTCCAAGCTGATAAAGGGGCAGGGTGTGTTTTCTATACGACCATTTACATGGTCTTAAAGCAGCGGTTCTCAACCTGTGGGTCGCGACCCCTTTGGTGGTCGAACGACCCTTTCACAGGGGCCGCCTAAGACCATCCTGCATATCCGATATTTACATTACGATTTATAACAGTAGCAACATGACAGTGATGAAGTAGCAACAAAAATAATTTTATGGTTGGGTCACAACACGAGGAACTGTATTTAAAGGGCCAGAAGGTTGAGAACCACTGTAAAGGAAAAGGAATAGGTATGCATATATTTAAATATATTTGCATGTATACGGTAGGAGATGTGCATATGCATATATGCATATGTATGACGTGTATACAGTATATATACACATACACATTAATTTATATCTGTTCACTGGTAAATATATGAACTATCTCTGCAAAGATATGGAGACACGAGGAATAACTAGTTGCCTCTAAGTGGGGGCGGGGGAAGAATGCGGTGGGCATAAGGATTTTCCCTGTTTTAGGTTAATGAAAGAGGGAAGTACGAGAAGAAGGTAAACAAAAGCCTGGAACTCTTAGAGCGGGTTCTGGAATCCCAGCACTCCGGGGTTGATGATACCTAACCCTGGTCACTTCCAGGAGTCCCAGGTTTTATGTTTCTAGGGCCCATGCCCCTGCCTCTCCAGGATCTGGGCACGCAGTGCAGCTCGTCCCCCGGGGACGGCCTCTTCCCCGCACACTGTGGGCGCTCTCACCTCAGGGGGGGCCCGCAGTTGACCAGGGAGATGGTCCTGCTGATATAGGTCTCAGGTGGCAGCTCCCGGGCTCCTGGGCTCTCATGGAACCGCTCCACGCGCTGCTGGAAGCTGGGGGGCAGAGGGGGATGGGAAGAGAGGGGCAGGGGCCAGATGACAGATGACAGATGGAACACTGCTGGATTAGGGTCCCTTGTGGGCACTGAGCCCAGCAAGCTTGTGATCCCCACTGAGGCACCCCTGCCCATCCTGCCTGGTTCTTCCATTTCATCTCTCCCTTCCCTCTGTTGCATCCCAGACTCTGATGCACCCCCCAAACTGCGCCCTGCCCCCAGCCCCCCATACCTCTGCAGGAACTCTGCCAGCCCCCCCAGGCAGCAGTGGGCCATCCGCTCCCCGAACTCCTGGTTGATGCGGGGCGCCCGCTCTGTGTGCTCCTCCAGCAGCTGCAAGGTGGGGGGGGGGCGGTGAGGAGGGGTGAGGAAGGCGCTTTCCCACCCGGCACTGCCCAGCTGGTTCTCTTCCTCTTCCCTGCCCCTACCTCACACACGTCCTGGGCCAGGGTGCTCGGCAGGTCCTCCGGGCTCCCCCAGTGCTCCTCGTCCTCCTGCAGCGCCCGGAGCAGGGCTGCCCGCGTCTGGGCCTTCGTGGGGAGGTGGGGGAGGCAGAGTCAGGGGTGCCTGGGAGCCCCTCCCTCCATGATCCCCGTACCTTGGCCCTAAGCAGGTCTGGATTCCACCAGGGAGCTCCTCAAAGTTATGCGGGAGGAAGCTGGACCAGAAAACCTCCAGCCCTTCCCACTGCTCAGCCCACGCCGTGGAGCTTGCTGCTAAGAGCTGGTTTTAAGCTTCCTCTATCTACTCACTTCCCGGAGCAGCGGTCGCCAGCCGGGTCCGCGGGCCACTGGTGGTCCGTAAGGTCCGAAAGCTTGGCGACCGCTGAGCCGGAGGGTTTAAGGGTCAACTCTCACTATTTCATGGCCTGAAGGCTCTGCTCTCAGGTTTGGCAAAAAACAAATTCACTCAAGATTGTCAGATTCTGGAATTCAAAAATTCCCAGGCTCTGTGATTCTAAGGTTGACCCATCTCTGATTCTCTGGTCCAACGTTGACCTTCAACTCAGGGACTCTGACAATCTAGACATGTTCAAGCCTAAGGGTCTCCCCTCTCCAGTGGCAAAGACTCTGATTTTTGTGGCCGAGGCAGGACCTCCATTCAGGTAGGAAACCCCCCGAGGCCACCTGCTCCGTGGGTGCCAGGAGCCGGTCCAAGGTCACCTCTCGGAGAAAGGTTGTTTCCCCAGGTAGGGATTTTCCCCTGAAGTTAGGGAGGGAATAAAACCTCTTAACAAAGTGCCAGGCGGGTAATTAATCACTTTAACTACAACAATCATGCTTAAGCTACATAATCTTTACTCCCTGGAATGGAGATAAGAAACGCCCTAACCTTTGGAATAGAGATTGATAGGATTAGAGTCAACTGGTATAAATACAGATGTAACAAGACAACAGGACTCAGAACTTAGATGAGGATCCGAGAGACAGAACTCTAGAGTCAGAACCTAGGGAGGCAGACCGAGAGACAGACCCGAGACACAGAACTCAGAACCTACAGACGGAACTTAAGAGACAGAACTTAAGAGACAGAACTTAGGAGACAGAACTTACACGGAACTTAGAAGACAGAACCTGGCTGGAGATCCTAACCAGAACTTCGCTGGAGATCCTGACCAGAACTTGGTTAGAGGAACCTGGCTATGATGATCACCCGATGGCTGCCTCCGTGTCAAGAGAGCCTGACTGGAACTTGGACAGAACCTGGCTGGAGAACCTAGCGAGGGAACATGGCTACAGAACCTGGCTGGAGATCCTGACAAGAGAACCCAACTATGCTGATGAACTGAACACTGCCTCTGTGCCATTCATTCCTTCTCTTCGCCGACTCCGTCCACACTTTTGGGGACCCTGGACCCGCTGGGGCTTGACCCCGGCATCTGGCGCCTGAACAGGGACCCCTAGGTAAGCCCCACTCTCGGGTGGATGGGACTCCACCGTAGGAAGAGGGTGGATAGTCTTCGCCGACTCCGTCCACACCTTTGGGAACCCCTGGAACAGGATTCCCATTGGTAAGCGCCCCCCATTGAGAACCCCCCACACTGGACGGATAGGACTCCACCAGGGTGCTGCAAACCCCCTATAGAGGATACATAGGGTAAGAAGGTGGATAGTACAGAACTTAGATTAAGAAGATGTGCCATACTGAGTCTAAAGAAAAAAGACTCTGTATTGATCTTTTAACACATATGCTTGCTAGCAGAGGAGTTAAGGTTACTCCCAGTCAGATGGAACATTTTATACAAGAAATATGTCCATGCTTTTCTGAGGAAGGAAAGGTAAATGTAATGGCATGGGAGAAGGTAGGCCCAAGGAGCCTTATCCTTAACCCCACTGCAGCCTTTCCACCCCGGGAAAGTGCAGGATTGGCAAGCTCTCCCTGGGATGATAGATCAGGACTCAGGTAATAGCGAAAAGCGCCAATCCTACTCTTAAAATGGATACAAGAGAGCATTTGAGGTTTTTTCTTTTTAATGCCTGCTTTTAAAAAATAAAAAAGGGGGAATTTGCCGGGAGCCAGTCCAAGGTCACCTCGGAGAAAGGTTGTTTCCCCAGGTAGGGATTTTCCCCTGAAGTTAGGGAGGGAATAAAACCTCTTAACAAAGTGCCAGGCGGGTAATTAATCACTTTAACTACAACAATCATGCTTAAGCTACATAATCTTTACTCCCTGGAATGGAGATAAGAAACGCCCTAACCTTTGGAATAGAGATTGATAGGATTAGAGTCAACTGGTATAAATACAGATGTAACAAGACAACAGGACTCAGAACTTAGATGAGGATCCGAGAGACAGAACTCTAGAGTCAGAACCTAGGGAGGCAGACCGAGAGACAGACCCGAGACACAGAACTCAGAATCTACACTCAGAACTTACAGACAGAACTTAGAACCTACACACAGAACTTAGAACACAGAACCTACACAGAACCGAGAGACAGAAGAACTTCGCTGGAGAGAACATGGCAAAGGATCCTATACAGAACCTGGCTACAGAACTTGGTTGGAGAACCCGGCTATAGAACCTGGCGACCGAACCTGGCTGGAGAACCTAGCGAGAGGACATGGCTACAGAACCTGGCTGGAGAACCTGGAGAACCTGGCTGGAGAACCTAGCAAGAGAACATGGACACAGAACTTGGCTGGAGATTGTGGCTAGAGATCCTGGCAAGGCTGCTGATCAACTGAACGCTGTCTCCATGTCATTCATTCTTCGCCGACTCCGTCCACACCTTTGGGGACCCCTGGACCTGCTGGGGTTGGACCCCGGCACGTGGGGTCCGGCCCAGCCACTTATAAACCAGGTTCCTATCCGTCCTGCTGGGACGGACGGACGGACGCAAAAGGCGCCCCCGCGCCTCCTCCTGTGAGTCTTTGGCTCCGTGAGGGGAGGCTCGGTGTCTGACTTCCTCTCGCTCTGAGATTTGCATGTCTGAATGCACTGAACCGTCACTGGGTGTGTCTAGGCCCAGCTGGGTGCCTAGACTACAACACTGAACCTAAGACGGCCGGGATCCATGTGGATGTGCATGTCCATGTCCTTTGGACAGAGCTCAGAGAACGCAAAGGGAAAAGGGAGATGGAAATACCAAAAGGGGGAGAGGAGAGGCCCCAGGCCCAGTGCGAGCCCTCCCTCCCGGCAGAGTGCCCCCCTCCCTCCTGAATCCCCCCATACCTTAACATCTGTGACACATTCATCCTCCAAGCCCCGAACGGTGCCAGGCGACAGGAGGGGCCCCAGCTCCCCGTTCTCCAGGGCGACCATGTCCACCAGCCCCAACACTTCTCTGAGGAGGGGGAGTAAGAGACAGGAGGGGATTGTGAGGGGGGGCAGAGCAGCTAACCTTGTCCTCCCCCCTTCCTCGCTTGGGGCCAGCTTTGCTCATCACTCAGAGGAAGTCTCTGCAACATGGCTCCCCTGGGCCCAGCTCTGTGAGTCAGCTCCCTGATGGATGGTGTCTGGGCAAGACATAGGAGTCAAGTCCAAGCTTGACCACCTGGCACACAGGGTCGCATGATGGTCACTTCACCAGACGGAAGCTCCCTTGTCCCTGCTCCTAGTCCTCCATGACCTCTCCAGTCCAGCCCTCGCTCCAGGCCTGTGCAATCCCACCCCTCTGCCCATTGCTCACCCCCCCCCCCCCCCCCCCGCATTCACCAGGCTTTTGCTCAAGGCATCTTCCTACCAGAATCACCATCTCCCTACAGATGGGACTTAACTCAGGTCTCACCATTCCAGGAAGCTTTCCAGACCCTCCCCTGCCTCCATCTCTCATGGACGGTGTGAGAGTGTCATTAGCACACACTCCCAAGGGGGCCCAGGGGTCCACGTTAGCAGCTCTTGCCTCCCATTCTAGGGGCGACATCCTGATTTTGTTGGAGGACGCACCCAGCCCTTCATGCTCTCCTGTGGTTTGGCTGTGGCCAACTCCCTTTTTCCCGGAGTGGGGAGGTGACCCAGGCACGGCTAACGGCCGTATTCCATCCCCCAGCCGCCAGAACGGCTGTGCCTTAGATGCACAGGCTTGATAGGTATACGATTCTAGGACCAGGAGGGCCAATGGTGCTACATTCTAGATCAGCGGCTCTCAACCTGTGGGTCGCGACCCTTTGGGGGTCGAACGACCCTTTCACAGGGGTCGCCTAAGACCATCGGAAAACACATATAATTACATATTGTTATTTTGTGGAATAACAGGAATAATTTTGTGATTAATCACTATGCTTTAATTATGTTCAATTTGTAACAATGAAAATACATCCTGCCTATCAGATATTCACATGACGATTCATAACAGCAGCAAAATGACAGTTATGAAGTAGCAACGAAAATGATTTTATGGTTGGGGGTCACCACGACATGAGGAACTGTATGAAAGGGTCGCGGCATTGGGAAGGTTGAGAACCGCTGCTCTAGATGCTAAAGTTACAGAACTCAGGGGGCCAACAGCGCCGCAGCCCTCAGACTGAGGGTGCAACAGGCTGGCGATTCTCGGATCAAAGAGGGGAGGAGGCTACGGTGAAGGGCTCCGAGGCTCACTGACACTAAGACTCCAGGTTCGAAGCCTCGTCAGTCCAACGTTCTAAGGTTGGAAGAGCCAACGGTGCTAAAGCCCTGGGAGCCAACCGGGTTCTAGAATTCAAAGGGTCCAACCGAGCCAAGACTCGAAGACAAGAAGGGCCGGCGGAGCTTTGGTTCCGGGGCGGGAAGGGCCCAGGTGCCGAGGTTCTAGAATCGGGAGGATCGCCGTTCTAGCGCTCCAGCCCCGGAGGAGCAGACGCGCTGAGAGTCTAGTTGTCAATGTCACCAGGGGCGGAGCCCGGAGGCGCCCAGGGGGTTGGGTTGCAGAATGGAAGGGTCGGTTGTACTAGGTTCTCGGAACCGAAGAAGCGGGGCGGGGCGGGGCTGGAGGTGGGCGGTCCTACAACCTCCGGGAGGACTGTGTCTGGGCCCGGGGGTGCCTCTGCCGCCCCGCTCACCTGGGGTACACCTGGTGGTGCCAGTGCAGCAGCGCGTAGCGGTCGGCGAGCGGCAGCCTCCGGCGGGCGGCGGCGCCCAGCCACTCGGCCAGCGCGCTGTGGTAGCCGCGCAGGTAGACCCCGAAGGCGCCCAGGCCGGCGGGGTAGGCGGGCGCCAGGCGGCCCCGCACCACGCCCATGTCCTCCAGCAGCCGCGCCCGCAGCGCCTCCAGCTGCGCGGCCAGGCCCCCGGGCGCCCCCGGGGCCGCCGCCTCCAGGCGCTCCCGCGCCGCGCGCGCCACCGCTTCGGCCCAGCGGGCGCGCAGCCTGCGGGCGGCCCCGGGGCCCCGGCGCCCGTCGGCCGCCTCCTCCTGCACCAGCACCTGGCCCAGCTGCGCCACGGCGCCCGCCCCGGCGCCCACGCCCGGCCCGGGGCCCGCCAGCGTCTCGCGCACCAGCGCCCACAGCTCGCGCTGCAGGGCCTCGTACAGCAGCGCCACGTCCCGCGCCCGGCGGCCGCCGCCGCCGCCTGCGCCCTCGAGCTTGGGCGGCCCGGGCGCGCCCCCCGACGACGCCAGCTCCTCGGCCTCCAGCTCCAAGATGTGCTCGTCGGCCCGCGCGAGCTCGCGCTGCTGGATCAGGCTCAGGATTTCCAGCACTGTGGGCGCAAAGCGGAGTCGGGGTCGGAAACTGGGGGAGCGGGGCGGGGGGTGGGGCGGAGGAGGGGCGGGGTGAGGTAAGGTGTGGAGTCTGGGGCGGTTCAGGAGAAGGGGTTAGGGGTCAGAAGAGGGGTTGGGAGGCAGGAGGAAGGAGGGGGTGGAAGAGGACATTGAGGGCTGGTGGGGGAGGATGGAAGAGGCAGGACAGAAGTGGAGGAGGGGGTCCAGGGAGGAGACAGAGGAGGCTGGAGAGAGGAGGAGGCCAAGAGAGGGGAGGCCCTAGCCGGTTTGGCTCAGTGGATAGAGCGTCGGCCTGCGGACTGAAGGGTCCCAGGTTCGATTCCGGTCAAGGGCACATACCCAGGTTTCGGGCTCGATTCCCAGTGGGGGACTCGTAGGAGGCATCCGATCAATGATTCTCTCTCATCCTTGATGTTTCTATCTCTCCCTCTCCCTCTCCCTCTCTGAAAACATTAAAACAAAAAAAAAGAGGGGTGGGGGAGAAGTGAAAGGGGGGGGGGGGTGGGGGGGGGGGGGCATGGAGGAGAGGGGATGGAGGAAGGGGCGCGGAAGACGGCCAGGATCAGGGGAGGAGACAGGGGAGGTTAGGGAAGGGAAGAGAGGGTTTGGCGATGGAAGAGTGTCTGAATATGGGAAGTAGGTTAAAGGACTAGATAGAGGATGTCAACTTAGTAAGAGGATTGGAGGGGGGAGTCAGGAAGTGGGTGAGAAGGGGCTGAGGAAGAGGGAGAGGGTTAGGGCATGAGGTAAGGGGTCGAAGCAAGGGAGCGGGTATCGGGGAATGAGTAGATCTGGCCAGTTGAGGGGCGAGGGTAGGAAAAGGGCATCAGGGTCAGAGAAGGGCCAGAGGAGGTGGCAGGGCCGGGGGAGAGGGACAGGGATGGAGACCGCCCGGGACCAGCGGCAGGTGGGGGGGGGAGGGTAGCCAGGCCAGAGGTGGGTCTTTTGGGGGTGGGGACAGCTGTGGGGTGATCTGGCGCCCTGAGGAGTTCAGTCCCCCCCCAGGGAGGGGGTCATGGGACTGGGAGGCCTTTGAATGAAGGCAGAGGGAGGGTCCCAGTGGCCCAGGGTTACCCCCGACACCTCCACCCCCCTCCACTTCCTCCCTGGCAGAGAAACTATTTCCTGTCCAGCGCTATTTCTGCCCATCCGTTTCCAGAAGGCGGGGGCTCCAGTCACCCCCTTCTCACCTCCCTGCAGTGCCCTCCCAGTCCCCAGGGAGCAGGGGCTGAAATAGCCGCTGGCCAGGATGTGGAGGGCATCAGAGGACTCGGCAAGGGCTGCCCATGGAGGGGGGGGGCGTAGAGGATGTAGAGACAGGGTTGGGTGGGGCCGCATGAAGGTGGGGATTGGGGCAGGGTTGGGGATTCGGATGGAGGTGAGGATGGGGATGAAGATGGGAGCTGGGATGAGGGTTTTAGGGTTAGTGTGGGGTTGGGCTGAAATTGGTGGAAGGGGATGGGAAAAGGATGGAGAATGACACCTAGGGTTTGGGGGAGGGATGGGGCTGGAGATGTGGGTGGAGTGATTCCGGAGAGAGCGGGGGCTGGGAAGAAGGTAGAGGTGAGTATGAGTTTGAAGAGGTGGAGAACGGGTGAAGTGGAAGGTGGAGGTTGGGGGTTAGGATTAGGACCCAGTGTAGGGGTGGAGATGGGGTTTAAAACAAAGGAGGAGGCTGAGTTTGGGGTTGGGGTTGAAATGGGGGGCTGAGGGGGACTATGACTGAATGAGGAAGTTGGGGAGGGAATGAGGTGGACGGTGGGTGCGGAGATGGACCTGGGGTTGGGGGTCAGGAGTAGATGAAGAGGGGAAAGGGTTGGAGTTGTACTTGGGGGTGGGATTAACATAGAGAAATGGGTTGAGGGATGGAACCGGACCAGTTGGCGGTGGCCATGGTGTCGGGCAGAGCGATGAGGTTGACAATGGCATTTGGAGAAAGGGATAGGTTGGGGATGCGCGTGAGATATGCCTCAAGGCGGAGGTTGCTGCTGAGGTTGGACTAAACATGGGATAGAAACCAAAAAGGCGTTAAAGAAGACATGAGCTGAGCTTGGGGCAGGAGTGGGGTTGAGGGTACATACGGCAGTGTTATGAGTTGAATTGCCCCCTCCCCCCAGAAAACAAACAAAAAACCCAACAACAACAACCATGTGAAGTCCTAACCCCCAGGACCTCAGAATGGAACCTTATTTGGAAATAGGCTCTTATAGAGGCAGTCAAGTTAAAATGAGGTCATCGGGGGGTCCTGATCCAATCTGATGGGTGTTCCTATAACAAGGGGAGACTTGCCCTGACCAGTTTGGCTCAGGGGATAGAGCGTCGGCCTGTGAACTGAAGGGTCCCAGGTTCGATTCCGGTCAAGGGCATGTACCTTGGTTGCAGGCACATCCCCAGTAGGGGTGGGCAGGAGGCAGCTGATCAATGTTTCTCTCTCATCGATGTTTCTAACTCTCTATCCCTCTCCCTTCCTCTCTGTAAAAAATCAATAAAAGTAGATTTTTTAAAAAACCAAAACACGAAATACTAAAAAACAAAACCAAACAAGGGGAGAGGGCACCAAGACAGACGTGCGCCGAAGGAAGGTGATCTGAGGCACCGAGAGGAGGCACGTGAAGTTGGGGGACTGGAGTGATGCAGCCACAAGCCCAAGAGACACCAAAGGTGGTCGGCAAAGCGCCAGAAGCCGGAAGAGGCCAGGGAGGAGCCCCCAGGGAGGACTCCCTACAGGTCCCGGAGGGCGTGGCCCTGCCAGCACCCTGACTTTGGACTTCTAACCTGCAGGCTGTGAGAGAATACGGCCCTACAGCTTTACGACCCATAGTTCGGGGAGCTAACACAGGTGGTGGGAGATTCGGGGTGATGTCGGCAGGAGATAAAGGTAGACGTTGGCATGGACCTGAGTTTAAAAACGAAGCTTGGACATGGGTTGAGGTGGGGATGAAGTTGAAGGTCAAGGCGGGGGCCACTGAGGTTGGGAGTGGGCGGGAAGAGGAGAAGGGGTTGAGGATGGAGGAGAGGGTTGAGGTGGGGGTGGGGTCTGGGGCCGGGGCTGGGCACAGGGTGGAGTTTGGAGGTGAGGGAGGGGCATGAGGTCAGGGTGGAGTATGGGTACTTTGAAAGGAGATGGGACTGAGGTTGAAGTTTCGGGCACTGAGAGAGGGTTGAACTTGGGGGTAGGGAGGGGGTTGGAGGAGGTGGGATGAAAGCCGGTGATTCCCTTGCTGCTGGACTGGGTGAGGCTGAAGGTGGCAGGCGGAGGGAGGGACAGACGGATGGGCGTGGCGATGGGTGGAACGTGGAGCTTGGTGATGGGATCAGGACTGCAGGGACAGGCTGGCCTCGCCCATGGAGGCGGGCAGGGCCGGGTGGAAACGGGCATGGTGACTCCCCAGGCCTGGGTCAGGACTCACCTGACAAGGGCTCCTTCATCTTTGGGGGCTCCCGGACCTTGGGCGGGGGCTCAGGAGCCGCCTCGCCTGCAGGCACCACCCTCTCGGCCAGGGAGGCGCGCCGGGGCTTGGGCCCGCGCCCCAGCCTCAGAAAGGCCAGCCTCCGGGCCGCCTCCCCGGCCTCCTCCTCCCCCTGGGCTCGGGCCCCCTGCAGCCTGGCCAGGAGGCCGAAGTCTGCCGAGCTCCGGCGTGTGCCTGGCATCAGCACCCGGCCCAGGAAGGAGCGGGGCTGCCCGTCGCCAGGGCTGCCCGCCCGCCGCCCGGGGGTCCAGGCCAGGCGGAAGGGAGCCAGGCCCGCCAGCTTCTCCAGCGTGGGGCGGCGGCCACACGACGTCCCGTTGGGCAGGGTCCCCAGCCGCCCGGGCTCCTCCTCTTCCAGCCCGGGGACGTCCTCAAAGGGGTTCCGCGAGGACCTCTGGGGCAGGGTTCCTGCCCGGGGCACCTTGGCATCTGCCACCCGGAGGCTCTTCAGGATGGGCATTTTGCCAGGCAGGGGACCTGGGGGGGAAATAATGGGCCGTTAATATGCTGATGACAACCCTGGCTGGGTTGGCTCAGTGGCTAGAGCGTCCGCCTCCAAACTGAAGGGTCCCGGGTTTGAGTCCAGACAAGGGCACATGCCCAGGATGCCAGCTCAATCCCCTGTGGGGGGTGTGCAGGAGGCAGCCGATCCATGATTCTCTCTCATCATTGATGTTTCTATCTCTCTCTTCCTTCCTCTCTGAAATCAATAAAAAAAATAAAAATATGTTGATGACAGTCCTTCCACGTCCCCAGCACTTCCGGGCTGAGCACACACGGATGCCTTGAGCCCTCACCATCCCATGAGGTGAGCACTGTTATTGGGCCCGTTTTGCAGACGAGGACACAGGCTCAGAAGGGCAAAGGCCCTCGCCTAACGCCCCTCAGTGATTCAGGGGCAAAGGCAGGACTCGCGCCCAGACCTGTGTGACCCCGGGGCCTGGGCTCCCCCAGGGCATCGGCTCACAGGCCCTCCCCCCACTTTACTCGCCCCGTGTGGTTGTCATCCCAGTTCACCCGCATGCACTCACCGTGAAGGAACAGGCTCAGAGAGGGGAAGGGCGCCCTTCAAGGTGGCACAGCAGCAAAGGGCAGACGGCTTGGGACCCAGCCCCCCCTACCCCCCACCCCCCGCCGCCCCATTATCCGGGTCACACACCCGCGCACCTGCCTCATCTGCCCTGTCCAGTCAGTCCCCTGTCACCTTTACCCCTTTCATTCCCTCAGCAACACTTCCTGGGAAGTATCCACAGGAGGGGAGTCCTCAGAGGCAGGGAGATTAGTGGTTGCCAGGGGCTAGGAGTCACTGCTTAATGGATACAGAGTTTCCATGTAGGGGGATGAAAAATTTCCATCTAGAACTAGATCGAGGGGCGGTTGACAACACTGTGAATTACTAGATGCCAATGAATAGGACCCTTTAACACGGTTAACACGGCCTTGGCCAGGCCGCTCCATTGGTTAGAGCATGATCCCCATATGGCAAGGCCATGGGTTCAATCCCTGGTCGGGCACATACAAGAACAACCAGTGAATAAATTAAGTTGATGCTTCTCTCTCTCTCTCCCTTCCTCTCTTTCTCAAATGAATAATAATAATAATAATAATAATAACAATAATAATAAAATTAGGCTTAAAAGATAAAATGGCCCTAGCCAGTTTGGCTCAGTAGATAGAGCGTCGGCCTGTGGACCAAAGGGTCCTGGGTTCGATTCCGGTCAAGGGCATGTACCTCGGTTGCAGGCTCCTCTCCAGCCTGGGCCCAGCCCCAGTCAGGGTGTGTGCAGGAGGCAACCAGTCAATGTGTTTCTCTCACATCGCTGTTTCTCTGTCTTCCCCTCTCTCTTCCACTCTCCCTAAAAGATCAATGGAAACATATCCTCAGGTGAGAGTTAACAAAACAAAACAACACAACAACAAAAAAGGTTAATATGCTGGATTTTGTTATTCGTTTTACCACAGTAAGGAAACACCTTCCTAGGTGTTTTCCCTGGGCCCAGGCTGTGCGGGCTTTGAGGACGGAGCGGTGGCCAAGGAAGACCCAGTCTCTGCCGGCACCGAGCTCGAAGCTTCCTGCCCATTTCATCTCCTTAGTCCCTCGTCTCCGTCCCTGCCCATGGCCCAGCCCCTTTCTGCTTCCCTGCCTCCTCCCTGGTTTCCAAACATCCAGTCTTGGCCCCTCCAGCCCACCCTGAGGATCTTGTTAAAGCACAAACCTGCCCCTCCCCTTCTCTTAACCTTCCCTGGCTCCCAGTGCCATTGGGACAAAATTCAGGCCCCTCCCTTGCCAGCTGTCGCCTCACCAGTGCTGTCCTACCTTCTCCTCCTTGCTCCAAACTCCTCTGGGTTCCAGCATTCGTTGGTCTTTTTACATGGGAGCCTGTTCTCCACGCTTTACTCATATTTTCGGACGCAGCCCCAACTCTCCCTCCTCCAGGAATCCCTACCGATGCCCAGGCTGGGTCATGTGTCCCCCTCAGCCCAGCCCAGTGGGCCGGCACTGCCTGGGGATGGTCCTGTGTCCCCCATGGACTGTGAGCCCCACGAGGGCAGGGGCAGGGCTCTCTCTGTCACCACTGTGTCCCCAGCTCCCAGGACAGGCATTTGGGGAATGAATGGGTAATAAACAGGAAATGAAGGAAGGAGGCAAAGACTTCATTCCTTGTGGGGAAGAGGAATGATGAGTCAAGGGGAGAGGTCAGGGAGGAGCAGCCACACAGGACCCCGGGCCCTGGGGAGCCATGCGAGGGTGCTTTCCAAACACCCAGAGAAGTACAGGGGACACACTTCACCAGCAGCTCTGAGCCTGCAGACCTAGCTGCATCTAAAGCAAACACTGGCTCGATTTTTCAGGCTTTTTAAGAATCAGGCATAGCAAATGCATGACCCCGCGGCCCGCCCGGTCCTGTGCGCCCAGCCCAACCCTCTCCCGAGGGAAGCAGCTTCCGAATGTCCACGAGACCTTGTCCCTGTGCCCACACAGACCTGTGTCCAGAAGTAATAACTGATCCTTCTACGTGGTTGCAAACTCTATAAACGCTGTCATTCTACGTGGATTCTGCAACTTGCTGTGTGTGTGTGTGTGTGTGTGTGCGCGCGCTCACTTACCCATGCCTATCTCTGTGGCTCTAGCGGGTTTATTAAAAAATATATATATATTTTTTGCCCTAACCGGTTTGGCTCAGTGGATAGAGCGTCGGCCTGCGGACTGAAGGGTCCCGGGTTCGATTCCGGTCAAGGGCACGTACCTTGGTTGCGGGCACATCCCCAGTGAGGAGTGTGCAGGAGGCAGCTGATCGTTGTTTCTCTCTCATGGATGTTTCTAACTCTCAATCCCTCTCCCTTCCTCTCTGTAAAAATTAATAAAATATATTTAAAAATATATCTATATATATTTATTGATTTCAGAGAGGAAGGGGGAGAGAGAGATAGAAGCATCAATGATGAGAGAGAATCATTGATCGGCTGCCTCCTGCACACCCGCCACTGTGGATCGAGTCTGCAACCCGGGCTTGTGCCCTGACCTGAATCAAACGGTGACCTCCTGGTTCATAGGTCGACACTCAGCCACTGAGCCACACCGGCTTGGGCTGTAGCGGGTTTATTTTAAGAGCTGCATGCTATTCCGCTGTGTGACTATGGAAAATTGTGTCAAGTTGCCAGATGTTCACATGGTCTCCTACTGCGGGATACATTGTCTTGAACTGGGTCTGAGCAGGTGAGGCTGACGGAGCCCTGAGCGGGCAGGGCTGGGGCCCTTCCCTGGTGGGGCGCTCCCTTCTTTCCTCCCGACTTTAGTCTCCAGACCTCAGCTGTCCTTCCTCAAGCCTCCTTCCCTAGAAACACCTCCCAGCCCCTCTCCAGTCTTCATTGTCCCGCATCCCCCAGGGAGGCAGTCGCCATGGCAACCTTTGCTGGAGCCCCCATGATTGAGGGCAATCGATACCACCCGCCCCACATACACACACACACACTTTTCACACACTGATTTCTCTGTCTTTCGTCTTCCAAACAGGCTTCTTCTGTGCACTTCACCCTCACCCCCAAAATGGCTCCATCGTCCCCCAGAACTGGCTCCAACATCCCCCCAACTCCACCACCCCCTCAAAATGGGGGGCTCCCGTGTCCCTCCAGTTGAAGTCAGCGCCGCCCAAGCTAGATTGGACATTCTCCCACTGGCTTCCAGGTCCACCCCGAACCGGATCCAGTACCCCCAAACCCACATCCTCAGACCTGGCTGCAACATTTTCCCAAAACTCGCCCGACGTCTTTCCCCTTCCTGGCTCCAACACCCCCTCTGCCAGCTGGCTCCCACATCCTGCCCTGCAGCCCCTGTCTGCCTCCCGGTGCCAGGCCCCTGACTCACTTCCGAGGCATCCCCAAGCCCCCGGCCCCCGGCTCCTGCAGGATGTCTTGGCCACCAGAGCTTCCCTCTCTGGGCTCCTCCTCCTCTTCCTCGCTGCCAGCCTTTCCCCAAGGACCCAAACCCTCCACCGGCCGCCTGGCCTGTTTGCAGAAGTCCTCGCCTCCTGCCCACAGGGCCCACTCCGGAGAAATGCCCTTACAGATGGTGCGTCCAAGCCGGACCCCAACCAACACGGCCCCAGGGCAGCCTTGCCCCCAAACAACCCCTACCAGCCCAGCCTGTATCAAGCTCATCCCCATCTTCACACCCAACCCTCCCATCACCTCTCCTGCTCCATCTCCATCCCAACCCTGTCCCCTCTCCTATCTCCAAGGCCCCGTCCCTTAGGGATAGAGCGAGACACCCATCCCTCCCTGGCCTCGGCCTTCCCACCTGAACCCGGGGACGCTAGACCCCACCACGTCTCACCCCTTCTCTCTCCGTTCCAAGCTCTCCACTGCCTTGCAGACTCTGCACCCCAGGACCCCTGCGCCCTCCTCCTGCTCCCATCTCCCCCTGCCCTCTCGCTGGCACCCTGTGGAGACCAGCCCCCAGATTCTCCTCTGCCCAGCTTCTCCTGGCTTCAGGACACATGTTTTCTCGAACCCTGGTCTAGCCCATCTCTGGGCCGAGCCACATTTCTGGAGGGCCGCGAGTCCCACCCCCGCCCCAGCACCCCAGCACCCCAGCACCCCAGCACCCCAGCACCCCAGCACGCGCACCTCTGTCCTCGGAGCCTTGTCCTGCTGTTGTCCTGTCCTGTCCTGAGGCTACTTCAGCCAGGACTGCTAAGAGCTTGGATCTGAGGAGGGGGGGTGAGAGGAGGTCAATTTCCTGTCAGGAAACCCCTCCCTCTCTGGGGCCAGGGGTGGGAAGGACTCGTTATCTGTCTGCCCTTTTAGGCCAGGCTGCGGTTTGGCCCCCACCCTCCCCACCAGCCGGGGCCGGAATCGGACCCCCGCCCCCTGCCTGCTCTTCACGCCTCCCAAGGTGACAACACCATCCTGGGCGCCTGGGGAGACACCCCCTGCTGGATGTGGGCCCAAAGCTCGCTCTGGGTTTCCTGCTGTGGGGAGAAGACAAGGAGGGAGGTTCTGCCCGGCCCAGATGCCAGGATTGGCATAGCTTTGGAAACGGGGCTGTTCTCCTAAAAGCCCCTGTCCTCAGGTTCTGCAAAGCACTTCTGTTGTCCTGCACTACCCTCCCCCCCAAACCAGGGGCATGGCTCTGATTGGTCGATTTCTTTCTTTTTTTAAAATATGTTTTATTGATTTTTTTTTTTTTTTTTTTTTTTTTTTTTTTTTTTTTTTTTAGAGAGAGAGAGAGGAAGGGAGAGGGAGTGAGAGACAGAAACATCAACAATGGGAGAGAATCATTGACTGGCTGCCTCCTGCATGCTCCCCAGTGGGAATCAAGCCTGCAACCCGGGCACGTGCCCTTGACCAGAATCGAACCCAGAACCCTTCAGTCCACAGGCCGACGCTCTATCCACTGAGCCAAACCAGCCAGGGTGGTTGATTTCTTCATTGTGCCTCCTGAGGTCGAGGTGAGAACCATTCAGACTCCTCTATCTCCCCTGTAGATTCTCTGACTCTCCTACTCCAAAGCAGATGGTCTGGTGTTCGTCTCTATGCCCCTAACCGTGTGCCTGGCACAGAGTAGGTGCTCAGTACATATTTGTTAACCGAACGTACAAATGGGAATAAGTCAGAGTGGAAGCTGAGGATGGAGGTGGCAGGTGCAGTGAGGGTTGGGGATGAGTTGGGTTTGGGTGAGGTTAGATGCAGGATTAGGGGAACTTTTAAGGCTGGGTTTTAGGCTTAGGTGGCCTTTTGTTGGGCTGGGCTGGGTGAGCACTTGCCCAGGCAAAATTGGGGTTGGGATCAGCATTATGGTCCGGAGCTGGGCTCAGGGTCTCTGCTCCTCTCCAGCCCCAGCCCCGAGGGCTCCGTGGACAAGCGGCTGGGAGAAGCAGGCCAGGCGTTCAGATTCCAAAGTCTGCAGGCTTCTGTCCAACTGGGTTTGCCAGACAGTGGGTGTTGGGGTAGGAGTTTTTTTTTTTTTAAATATATATTTTATTGATTTTTCACAGAGAGGAAGGGAGAGGGATAGAGAGTTGGAAACATCGATGAGAGAGAAACATCCATCAGCTGCCTCCTGCACACCCCCTACTGGGGATGTGCCTGCAACCAAGGTACATGCCCTTGACCGGAATCAAACCTGGGACCTTTCAGTCTGCAGGCCGACGCTCTATCCACTGAGCCAAACTGGCCAGGGCTTTTTTTTTTTTTAAATTCTTTGTCCTGTATTATCTCTATCTTTTCCATATTGAGTATGGAGTGCGTGTGTGTGTGTGTGTGTGTGTGTGTGTGTGTGTGTATGTATATAATAGAGGAAAGGAGAGGGGGAGAGAGATAGAAACATCAGTGATGAGAGAGAATGATTGATCGGCTGCCTCTGGCATGCCCTCTACTGGGGGTTGAGCCCATAACCCCGACACGTGCCCTGATCGGGGATTGGGAATCAAACCTTGACCTCCTGGTTCATAGGTCGATGCTCAACTACTGAGCCATGCCTGCGGAGGGAGGCCCAGGCTGGGACTAAATGTCCTGTTAGGGGCTGTGATCACTGTGAGATCTCCCTCTCACTTTTTCAGATTTTATTTTTATTGATATAATTCACATGCCATAAAATTCAATTTCTAAAGTGTACAATTCAGTGGTTTTTAGTATATCCTCAAAGTTATGACAACTATCACCACAATCTAATTCCAGATACATTTTTTCCCCTCTCTCTCTTCCAATCTCTCTAAAAATCAATGGGAAAATATCCGCGGGTGAGGAGCCAGGGTGGGACTTACATGTGTAGGAAGGAAGGTGATCTTCTGCCCCCGTGTGGTGCGTGGAAGAACTGCAGCTCTGTGCCAGGTTTGGGAAGGGATTAGGGGTGACTCAGCTTCCCCAACCCATTCCCAAGTCCCCACTCCTCACTGAGCAGAGCCCTTGTGGCCGCAAATCTTCTGAACAACCCTGAACTCTTCCCTCTCCGCCTCCCACCATCCCCGAGATTCCTTGGGCCCCATTTGCCGAATAATAATAGTAATGTCGCCCACGTATGAAGGTCTATTCGGTTCCCACGGGAAGCACTTCACTTTTATAGGCTCATTAATTTATTGCAGACGGAGGCTGCAATATTGTTATTCGAGGACAGTAACCATAGTGGTTGAGAGCCCAAGTTCTGGAGTTTGGAGGCGCTTGGGTTCAAGTCCCAGCCCTGCAGCTGACCAGCTGTGTGATGAGCATCTGACTTTCCTCCTTGGGGCCTTCATTTCCTCACCTGTAAATGGGGTTCATAACGACGGTTCAACCTCATGGGGTGCAGAAAGGATAAAGCCCTCAGAGCCTGGCACAGAGGAAGCCTCTATGAGTCTATGTAGCTGATAGTATCCACCAGGGATAGGCTGGCAAATGTTTAACAAGCAGCTCTTAGGCGGTGGTGGTAGGGAGTCTCAATTTGTAGCATTTGCCAATTTCCATGGTGTAAATGTTCCCATCATGGCTGATTTCCAGGTGCCATAACTGAAAGTGTTTATTTGTTGGTGGGGACGAGATGCTCAGTAGTTCATTATCCAGCGCTTTTACTATGCAGATGCAATAGATGTAAATGACCTCAGGGTCACAGATGATAGTAAAATGATTAGGGTGTGATGAATATTTATTACCTTTGTTTTAAATATCACTTATTTAATTGTAGGTTTGCACAATTTGATTTTTAATGATGACTATTTAACAACCAGTTCCAAAATTCCTGAGACTTTAACAATCGGCTCGCTTGAGCCAGCTCCATCATATCGCGGTTATCATCACACCCATTCTTTAGAAAGGAAAACTGAGGTTCAAAAAGGTTAGCCCTGGCCGGTTTGGCTCAGTGGATAGAGCATTGGCCTGCGGACTGAAGGGTTCCAGGTTCGATTCCGGCCAGGAGCACATGCCCGGGTTGCGGGCTCAATCCCCAGTGGGGGGCGTGCTGGAGGCGTGCAGGAGGCAGCCAATGGATGATTCTCTCTTATCATTGATGTTTCAATCTCTCTCTCCCTTTCCCTTCCTTTCTGAAATCAATAAAGAAATACATTAAAAGAAGAAGAAGAAGGTTAGATAGGGGCAGGGGCAGGGACTCCAACCAAGGGCCGTGTGATTGTGGGGCCAGGACTGTGGCTGCCCCTCTTTCCTTCCTCCCATTCTGGTCTAGAGGTCACGGCTGGTCCTCACAGCACCGGGTGCCCTCAGCGCAGCCCTGGCCTCCGTGGTTTCAGCTCATCCTTCAGCAGAGCGTCTGCGCTTGCGGTTCCCCTGCTCCTGCCTCAGCCCCGCCAGGAAGGCAGCACGCGGCCCCTCCCGCCCGCCCGCTTTATAGACGGGAAACCGAGGCTGAAAAGGCAAATGCCTGCCCTTGAAGGACAGAGAGTCCCCAGGCCCCGGCTGGAGTGCAGAGGGGAGGACACTGCCCCGCAGCCCGGCGGCCGGGAGATCTCCGGGAGGTGGGAGCGCACTCCCCGCAGTGGCTCCGCCCAGGACTTCACCTCCCCCGCCCCGGCGGCCCCGGTCCCCGAGAGCTCCCCGGGGCCCAGGACCCATGGCGGGAGGGGGAGGCGGACGGGGCCATCTGCCCGGCTCCTGCCTCTCCTCTCTCTCCACTCGCGTCTCTGCGCATCTCTTTGTCTCCCGTCTCTCCCGGCCCCCGGGGTGGGTCTGTCTTTGTGCCTCTCTGCGTCTCTCTTTGTGCCTCTCTTTCCCCACAGGCTCCCTCTTTCTTCCTCTTTTTGTCTCTTTCTGCGTCTCCCCGAGTCTTCCTCCGCGTCCCTGGCGCCCAGCCCTGGCGCTTCTCTCCCCTTCTCTTCCGGTGAGCCGCTCCTCGCCTGTGAGAACACGCTCCCCGCCGACGCGCTCAGACCTGCCTCCGCCCCCGGAGCCCGGCCCGCCCCGACCTGCGCCTTTAAGGGCCGGCGGCGGGGGCGGGGCCTCGGCGGCCACGCCCCTCCCCTCCCCCTGACGTCCCTTCCTCCCGGCCCCTCCGCCGCCTCCCTCCGCCGCCGCCACCCGGGCCGGCTCCGCGCCCCCTCCCCGGCCCCCGCCCGCCCCCCGCCCGCCCGCCGCCCCGATGGCGCCCGGGGCCCCCTCCGCGCGGGGCCTCTAGGACCCTCGGCGTCCGCCGCCCCCCGCCCGGCCCCCTCTCCGCGGCGTGCACCCCGGTGTTCGCGGCGCCCAGCTTCTGAGCTCGCGCCCTCCGGCCGGCGGGGGGGGAGGGGAAGAGGGGACCCCGGCGCCCCTGCCCCCCCCAACCCGGCCGCCCGGTCCCCCGGGACCCGAAGGAAACATGTCTTCGCGGACGGCGCTGGCTCCGGGCAACGATCGGAACTCGGACACGGTGAGTAGGGCCGGCCCCGGGGGGCGCCCGGCGGGTCTGGCCGCCGGCCCCGCGCCCGCTGCGCCCCGAGCCCCGGAGCCCCCCCCCCTCCTTCCGAGCCCGGCGCGCTCGCCGCCCGCGGCCCCGCCGCACTTGCGGGACTTTGGACCCTCCCCCGCTTCCCGGCCCTGCCGACCCCCGGGGCGCCCCGCTCCCGGGACCCCGTCCCTCTGCGGACCGGACCGCTTCCGCCGGGTCTCCCCCTCTCCGGGCGCCCCCTCCCCTGCGGCGGGAGCCACTCCCTTCCCGGCGCGTCCGGAGCCCCTTCCCCTCCGGGCCGCCCTCCTCCGACCCCCGACGCCCCTCCCGGATCTGCAGGCTCCTGACCCCGGGCCCAGCCCTGCCCGGTCCTGTCGCAGGAAGGCCGGGCCCGGTCCTGCCTCTGGCTCCGGCCTTTCCGGCCGGATCTGCGTCCCGGGCTCCCCAGGAGCCCCCCTCCTCTCCTTCCCTGCCCTCCGCCTTTCCTGCTCCTGTGGGCACCCCTCGCAGGAAGTCGGTTCCCACCTTTCCTGGGCCCAGGGCCCTTCCCAGCTCGTTCAAGGTCTCCCCACGCCCAGGCCGGGGCCCATCTTCCAGGCAGCCCTGCCCCTGGGCTCCCAGCACCCCGGGCCCCCGGAGCTGCCGGACCCTCTGGCCTTTCCCCTCGCTGGAAGCCTTGGCCTCCAACTTCCAGGCCCCCAGCCCAGCCAGGGGTTTCCAGGCCTCACCCTCCCTATGCCAACTGCTCCCAACCCCTGGGTCCCCCAACCCCTGGGTCCCCCCTTCTTCCAGGCCCTTCCCGCAGGGCACCATCTCTTCCCCAGATCTCCAGGCCTCGAACCCTGTCCTGCCTCAGGGCCTCTTCCCCGCAGGAAAACCCTCTCCCCAGCTTTGGCAGTCGTCCCCAGCTCTCGCGGCCTGACCCCGGGCCCTCCTTCCAGAAGACTCCTGGGCTCCGAGCCTCTGGCCTTGCCTGGCTCCCAGCTCCCTTGTCTTGTCTTCCGGAAGCCGTTCTCCTCGTTTCTAGGCCCCTTGACCCCCACAGGCCCAGCCTTTTTCCCTCTGGGCTCTCCTTGCCTAGGACTTGCAGACCCCAGACCTTTCCAAAGGCTGCTCCTGCAGAAACCCTTCTTTGGCTTCCAGGAGCTTCCTCAACGCAGGCCCTGGCCCAGGGACCCTCGGCCCCTCCCTGCCACCGCCCCATGGCCTGCACCCTTCCTATCAGCCCCAGGCCCCTGTCCCTAGACCACAGCCCAGAGCCATCCCGGAGGGACCCTCCTCCCCACTCCCCTGGCTTCTGATCCTCTCGGTGCTTCTGAAGACCCCCCACCAACCAATGCCAGACTCTCCCAGCTGGGGTTTTTGTCCCTTGGCCCCCCCCCCCCCAGCCCCTCTCATTCCTGATCCCCACCAGAGAGGTTTTCTCTGCTCCTTCACCTTGCAGGACCCTCCCTCACAGAGATCGCCGTCACCCCTGCCACCCATCACACCATAGGCCAGACTCTGGTTTGGAGTCTCCAATGAGGCACCCCTAGCCCCCCCTCACCCCACCCCCAGTCACTACAAAAAGTGCCAGGGGGCCCACAGGCCTGGCTGGGTTCAGGTGCTGGCCCTGCCTGCTGGTGTGCCTGTGTCTGTCCTCAGGCTCCCGGCTCTCCCTTTCGGAGACTCAGTTGCCTGCCCTGGGAAGTGGGGGTGATCCCTTGAGTCAGAGGATTACTTGGGCTGATCCAGGTAGAGCCCGGCACACAGGACGCGCTCCGCACGTGCTCACACTATTGTGACTGTGGGGATGAGTCAGATGGCCGCGGATTCTCAACCCAGCGCTGTCATCGTGGCTCCTGAGCCTACAGATCCACTCCCTGCTCCGAGCCTCAGTTTCTGTTATTTACATATTTTTAAGTTTTTATTCATTGATTTTAAAGAGAAACATCTATTTGTTGTCCCCTTGTTTTTGCATTCATGAATGCACCCTGACCGGGGATCGAACCTACAGCCCTGGCATATCCGGACAACACTCCAACCAACTGAACTTACTGCCTGGCAAGGGCTAAGCCTTAGTTACTTTTTTTTTTTTTTTTTTTTATTAAATATATTGTTATTGATTTTAGAGAGGAAGGGAAAGGGAAAGAGATAGAAACATCAATGATGAGAATCAATGGTCGGCTGCCTCCTGCACACCCCCTACTGGGGATCTAGCCCACAACCCGGGCATGTGCCCTTGATCGATATTGAACCCAGGACCTTTCAGTCCTCAGGCCGATGCTCTATCCACTGAGCCAAATCGGCTAGGGCAAGCCTTAGTTTCTTCATCTCTATATGGGGCTGATGATAGCACCTCCCTGTTAGAGATGTTTTAAGGAGCCAAGGAGAATGTGTGAATAAAATGGACAGGGTCAAGCACATAGCTGCTGTTATTAATCATTAGTATTACTTTGATTATTCAGATAAGCATGGGTTCAAATCTAGTTTCTATCCCTCCCTAACTGTGTGACCGCAGGCAAGTGACCTCACCTCTCTGAACCTCAGTTTAGTCATCTGTCAAATGGGGCTCATCTGAGTTCTTCCTCGTTTCATTGTTGAGATCTGTGCCTAGTGGGGATTTGGGGAGATCTAGTCCCCTTCTCTTCGGCTCTCTAGTGTGTAAGGCCTTCTTGTCAGTCCTGGCTGGGGTCATGTCTCTCCCTCTGGAATCTGAGGTTGCACTGCCCTCTCCTGCTGCGTGTTCACCATGTTGGTAGCCATGTGGGGTCATGCTACCCCACCCCAAGTCCCAGGCCCTCCACGCCCCCCCCCCTAGCCTCTCTGGAGGTTCCCTAGCAACAGGCCCCGGTGTTGGGGCGCCAGCCGGCGGGAGGGAGCTGGGCCAGCTGGTGGTGCCAGCCAGTTTTAGCTCCCGCCCCCGGCCCCTGGGGGCTTTGTCACCCGCTGCCCCAGCTGCCCCTTGCAGGGGTCCCTCAGCTACACTGCCTTAAGTGGGATGCCAGCCCACACCCAGTTGGCTCCCCTGGTGCCACCTGATGGGGATTGTTCTCCAAGCTGTTATCTCGATGGGGATCAGGGGCCTTATCAGCCGGGATCTCCACTTTCCTTCCCGCCTCCCCCCAGAAGAGGCCAGGGTGGTGAGCAGCCCAGTGGGATGTGGGAAAGAGCTCGGCACCCAGGAGTCTGCAGGCCCCGGTTTGAATCCCAGGTGCCCTGCTCCACCTGCCCTGTGACCTTGGGCAGGGCACTGACCCTGCCTCAGCCTTGGGGTCCCTTTCTGCAGAATGCTGGTCCTAATTGGACCCACATTGGAGCCATGGCTTCGGCGGGGTGGTTCTTTCTGCCCCGTGTGGGGAACATTCGATTTCTGCTTCTCTGTGACCTTGACAGGCCCCGTCTCTCCCCAAGCCTCAGTTTCTCCTCTGGAATAAGAGGATGCAGGTGCCGCCCTCCTGGGCTCTGGGAATTAAATGTAGATGAGGTGTGTGTTGGCCCAGGACTTGGCCCCTAGGAAAAGCTGCTTAATAAAAATAGCGTGGCCGTGTGAGACATACGGTTTTGGTGATGGGGAAGAACAACTCTGGGGGAGCTGTCTGGGCTCGGATCCAGGCTCTGGGCCTCGGTTTCCCTCCGTGTAAAATGGGGGTGATGATGCACTAATGGCCAGCATTCATTAAATACTGGTCATCATCACTGCTAAGTGGCCTAGCAGATGTCCTCCAAGGAGCAGCCCCGGGCCCTCATCTCGTCACCTACCTGTCCTCTCTTCTTCAGCTTTCTGAGCAGGGCACAGGGTCCGAGCAGGGTCGGCCTGGCTGGGGCCTGTGGCTGCCTCTGTCGCCTGCACCCTGGGCCCCAGCCCTGAAAGGGAGGCACTGTTCCTGGGGCTCACAATCAGGACAGGGCAGCCTGGGCACGCAGGTGACCTGCAGGGCGGCAGGAACAGAGTGTCGGGGACAGATAGGAGCGATGGCGGGGGAGGCAGCAGTCAGGGCTCGAAGGGGAGCCACAGTGTTGTAGGGATGGGGGGGCGGTGAGGGAGGGAACAGAAATATTTTTAAGGAATGTAACACTAGGGCTAGAACGATGTCAGGGCAGAATGAAAGACACTTGGTGACCATGTTTGGCCTTGAATTTGAGATCAGAAGAAACTGCTAGGGGAACTAAACTGGGGACAAAATACAGTATTGACACTTGGGTTTGGAATCGAATTTGGGAGCTGGCATGGGGACAGGGATGGAGAAAACAGAATGTTGGAGGCAGTGAGGGTCGGGGTGGAGTCTTGAGACCAGGTTGAGGTCAGCATTGATGGGGGTTGAGGGCTGCAGCATTTGGAATAAAACACTGTAGAGCTGGTGGAGGTCCCGGTAGCAAGGGAAGTTGTGGGTAGACTGACGACAGGGAGGGCTGAAGAAGAGGCCTGGTGTCTGGGAACCTGGATGCTGCAGAGTTGGCGGGTGCCCAGCGTCTTTGTTCTTGGAGGCGTCCTTTTGTAGAGAGAGATGGGAGACCCAAAGGCATCTTGCTTCTCCCCGGCCTGGGCTCGGGAAGTGGCCGTGGCTGGAGTTAACCACCCCAGCGCTGGCTCCGCTGAAGGCGCTGCCCGCGGCTCACGCTCCGTCTCCCCCACCCAGCATGGCACCTTGGGCAGTAGCCGCTCCTCGGACAAGGGGCCGTCCTGGTCCAGCCGATCCCTGGGTGCCCGCTGCCGGAACTCCATCGCCTCCTGCCCCGAGGAGCAGCCCCACGTGGGCAACTACCGCCTGCTGAGGACCATCGGGAAGGGCAACTTTGCCAAAGTCAAGCTGGCCCGGCACATCCTCACCGGCCGGGAGGTGAGTGAGGGGACGGGCGCAGCTGGGCCCGAGGCCTGCAGCACCTGCGCTTGGTGGGCGGTGGGGCGCGGTGGGCTTGGCCCGCGTTTTCCTTTGAGACTTCAGGTGAGTCTCTGCCTCTCCTTAGGACTGATCAGAACATCTCAGATTTTTCCAGAGCAGCCCGAGTAGGAGAAGAGAACCCATTTCAGGCATCCCTGAGATGGTCAGCAATCACAGATCACAGGCAGAGCTGTGTGTGGTGTTTCTAATAATTTGTGTGGCCTTTGTGTCTGAGCCTGGGCACCTCCCTGTTTTAATAGTGGACTTGGACTCAGCAGATCTTCCAGTGATCTTGAGAACACAAGGTTCATTGGAGTTCTCAAGCACACACTCTCCCTTCCTCCCCCTACGCCCTGCGTGTGGCAACACTATTGCAGAAAGGGCCCGGGCAGACGGGGAACCTAGATAGGAGGCCTCCACCTCACACGCAACAGGAGAAAGGGTGGTGGGTGGGTTCATGGCTCCTCCGCACCGCCTTCCATTTTAAGCAAACCACAGGCGTGATTTCTCCCGCCTCGGACGAGCCCTCTCCTGCCCTGTCGCTGTCCGTGCTGCACACACGGAAGACACCAGGCCCCGGTGGTTTTATGGGCAAATTGTACCAAACGTGCCCATTTTATGCCGGTCTTTCCGGAGACGAAAGAAGGAGGTTCCACTGCCAACGGGTGTTCAGTGCGAGTTCAGCAGCCATCGCAAAAGCAGCTGAGAAGTCGCTGTCAGCCTCACGTGTGAACAGAGGTCCCGCAGGCAGAATGCCGTGGGATGGCAAAGCTGGGTTTAGCCGGGAATGCAGTTCTTTGCATATTCACAATTTATTCATGTATTTCGCCACATGCACAGACTCAAGGAGAGAAACCATATGATCGCCTCAGTATCGGCGTACAAAATGTTTGACAAATTAGAAACCCACTCGTGAGGATGTGAGGACAGCCGGGGACCCCCTCCCCCACAAAGAACAGGCCGTCCCTCATGTGGATCTTGATCATGATTCCAGGGGTTTCCGAGAGGACCGGCATCCAAGGGAACAGGGCCTCCCAGGGGAAGATTCGTAACCCAGGGGGCCTCGGGTGGCCCCAAAACCCTTTGTAAAAGCTGTAGATTTAAAGCTGGATTAAGACTTACAGGGCCCTCACTATGGCAAAACTTACGGCGCTCTATCCCAGGTGAAATTCAAAATAAAATCTCAGCTACAAGATAAATATAAGGAGAGTTCAGTAACAGTCTGATCCCCCCATGTGATGACCACCTCAGAGTTCTTTTAAAACCATAAATGTGCGCATGTAGTTTTAAGTGTTTAAGAGGTAGACTCTGTCAGGCTACAGAAGTTCAGATCCCAGCCTGCAAACTTCCTCGCCGCATAGCCTTGGCCAGGTAACTGAGCAGCTCTGTGCCTCAGTTTCCCCGTTTGTAAAGTGGGGGTGATTCTAGCACTCCTCTCACAGGGGTTCTGTGAGGATTAGAAGAGTTACCATTTGTAACGCACGTGTGACTGGTCGGTAAGGTTAGCTTCAGTTATTGTTTATTGTCTCCCAGTTTGTGCATCTAAAACAAAGATGGGGGGATGAATGTTCTGAGATGCCCTCACAAAGGTCCCCCTTAAGGTCTCAGTCACACACTCACACAGGCCCCTGGAGCAGCCCCATCCAGGCCTCACTGCAGAATAGGGACTATTTCCCTATAAAAGTAAGAGTAGCACTGGACACGGTGGGAACAGCACGTGCAAAGGTCCTGAGACCCAGCTCCCTATCCACTAGGAATGGCCCAGGTTGAGGTTTTTCTGTGAGAGGGGGTAAAGGAAAGCCATCCCAGGTGATCTTGAGTTGGAGTACCTTGATCTTCCCCCGCTTCTTTCACCTCCAGGTTGCCATCAAAATCATCGACAAAACCCAGCTGAACCCCAGCAGCCTGCAGAAGGTGAGGCCAGGGAAAGGGAGCAGCGTGGGGGTTGGGTTGGGAGGAGGGTCCTCAAGACCACCCACCCTCCTCTTTCCCCTTTCTTCCAGCTGTTCCGCGAAGTTCGTATCATGAAGGGCCTAAACCACCCCAACATCGGTGAGGAGGGCAGGGCGGGGCGCCGAGGCTGCCAGCGGGGCACCAGGGCACGGGGAGAGCTGAGGCGCTGCGGGATCGGCAGTTACAGTCGTTAGAAAGACCTGTTTCCTCACGGCGCTATCCCTGCTCACGGGCTCGTGGCCTTGGCCAAGTCACTTACCCTCTCCCAGCATCAGTTTCCTCCTCGATGGGGTGTGAGTGGGGCCTTCTCAAGGTCGTTGTGAGGATTGGATAAGATTGTGCATGCGAAACACTCCACTCAGCGTTAAGCTGTGGGAGCCGGTCTGGTTGTTGTCATCAGTAGCAGCCACGGTCGTTGTCATTGTCATTGTCATTAGGCAAAGGAGAGAGAGAGGGCTCGTTCCCGAGAGAAGCGGATTTGGCCTGGCCTGGATGTGGCC
Source organism: Myotis pilosus (assembly GCA_036010255.1). Classification (NCBI taxonomy): domain Eukaryota; kingdom Metazoa; phylum Chordata; class Mammalia; order Chiroptera; family Vespertilionidae; genus Myotis; species Myotis pilosus. The sequence goes on from JASKON010000029.1 coordinate 2,181,686, forward strand.
GCGCCACTTACTCATCCTTTGTTTTTTCACTCGGTAAATATTGATCGGGTGGCCGCTGTGTGCCAGATGCTGGGGATACAGCGGTGGAGAAAACAGGCACAAATCCCGGCTACATGGAGCTGAGCTGACATTCTTGTGAGAGAGAATATATAAGAGGTGCAGCGTGGGGCTGAGGAGAGGAAAGTCTTGCCATCAGTAGGGAGCCACTGAGTGTTCTTGAGTGAGGGTGTCATGGCTCAGCCATCCACACAGTTACGAGTGTGGTGGGTGGCGGGGTCTCTTCCTGCATAACCTGCCCCCCCCGCCCCCCCCCGCCCGCCATTGCAGTGAAACTCTTCGAAGTGATCGAGACCGAGAAGACGCTGTACCTGGTGATGGAATATGCAAGTGCTGGTGAGGTCCCTCCCCGCCCCACCCTGCTCGCTGCGCCCCCTCCACACCCCACCCTCACCCCCTTGGCCTCTGCCCTGCAGGAGAAGTATTCGACTACCTCGTGTCACACGGCCGCATGAAGGAGAAGGAAGCTCGAGCCAAGTTCCGACAGGTTGGGGTTATGGCTGTGGGTGGGGCTGGGTGGGGTCCCTGGGGACGAGAGTCTGATTGCTGGGCGTGGATCTGGATTGTCCAATGACGGCGGGGGAGGGGGGGTGGGGGTGAAGGTAGAGAGTTGGGTGTCCTTGGGTGTGCAGATGCCCAGGTGTGAAGATATCCAGATGTAGCTGTGCAGGTGCCCAGTTCAGTGGGTGAGAGAGTCAGGCAGGACGGTGCCAGGTGTGCAGGTGTCAGGAATGTGGGTGCGAGGGTGTGCCCAGGGTGTGGAAATGTGGCTAAAGGGACCTGGAGGTGCCAGGGTGCCGAGGTGTGAGTGGAGGAGTGTGGATTTGAAGATGTGCGAGAACCAGGTATGTGGGCGCCCAGGCTTGTAAGTGTGTCGATGTGCGGGGAAAAGTGTGCATGCAGCCTGAGTGTATGGGTGGGATGGGGGGCAGGTGTGGGTATATAGGTTGGTGAACAAGAGTGTATGGTGTAAGGATGTCCAGGTAGATAAGAAGGTGTTGCTGTCCAGGTATGTGGCAATGGGGTGTATTGGCAATGGGGTGTAAGTAATAGGGCATGCAGGTGTGGGGATGTCGGGGTGCTGGGAAAAGACACGCAGGTGCGAGGGTGCCCAAGTGTGTGGGTAAGAGGGAATACAGATGTGAGGGTGCCCGGCAGCCAAGTGTAGGTTTGATGGGTACAGGGATCTGAGTGTGGGTGTCAGCCCCTGACTGTCCAGCAGTCCTGACACAGCTGCCTTGGACGTGGGGGGCTTCAGCCCTGGCGTGGGGGGCCACGGGTCCACCTGCAGGTGTGCCCCTTCCTCATGCATGTGTCCAGACGTGGAAGTCAGGCGGGGCTAGTCCCCATGTGCTGCTCCGATGTCGCTGCCGGGAGGGTGTCCTGATATCTGCGGGTGAGGGCTGGGTGCCCGAGGGGAGGTGTGTGTCTGCAGGTCCCGCAGCGTTCCTGCTGTGACTGAGTCGGGGCGATGGGATATGCAAGTGCTGCATCGGCCTGGGCCTCGGGGAGGCCTGGGTCCAGAGCCTCCGTGTGAGTGGGCTCACAGGGTCCCTGAGGGAAGCTGGGGGGCTTGGGGGCCTCAGGTAACTGACCTTCCCTCCTCTCCCCCAGATTGTATCGGCTGTGCACTACTGTCACCAGAAAAACATTGTCCACAGGGACCTGAAGGTGAGCCCCCCTCCCCACCACCAGCTCCCAGCTCAGCCCCCCTCCGGTCCCCGGGCTTCGCCTGTACCCTCTTCCACAGTCCACCTTTTCTCCACAGGCTCCTCCCTCAGCACCCAGGGCCCTGGCCTTCATCCCAAGCCTTTCGTGGCAAAAGCAAGGCCAGCAGAGCAGGGAGCGAGTCAGGGGTGGGGTCAGGAGGAACAAAGAGGAAGAAACAGAGTGTCCTAGACGCCGCGGTTACTTGTGTCCCAGACAAGGACACTGGGTGACAAGGACACTGGGCGAGAGGGAGTCCGTCACTCAGAGCCTTGGCTGCCAGACTTTAGAACATTCGGGAACCTTTGAGAACTGAGATTTCAAAGCCCTACAGTCACCCTGCCTCCAGGTCTCATCTCCCGGGCATCTTCGGGCTCGAGAAGGATGTTGCACGAGAACCCTCACGGCTAGTGCCCAGCGGGGGAGGGACTCAGCGGCCAAGTAGGGGCAGCCCCTCGTAGCTCGGGTCTCGGGGTCCCATTCCACACCTCCCACCCGAGAGAGCCCCACATCTCAGGACTTCTCGTCTTAGACCCGACAGAGAAACGTTTGTGTGCCCCGAATAGAGTCGGCTTGCCTGATTCCTTGAGCACCTACTATGTGCCAGGCCCTGTGCTTTGAAGGAGGGCTTCTCAAGGTTCTTCAGAAGGGGCCAGCTTTGTTTCCCTATCCAGTGCGGACAGGGACTTTGGTAAAGTACAATAAATGAAATGGAAAAAGATGTACAAAATACAAGCCCAACTTTTAAAATTATTATCAGATTCAAAAAACGTAAAATTCCACTGTCAAATGGCTGGAGAAGTTCCTAAAAGCCCCTTCTCCTTGTGATGCCCTGAATTACCCCCCTACTCTCAGAGCCACCGCCTCTAAGGTGCCCCGTGAGGGTAACAATGATGGTGAAGATCAGCCTGGAGGAGGCGCGCCCCCTGGTGGAGGGTCCTGGAAGTGGCTAACAATTGATTTCAGGACCTGATTAGTGCCCCAGAGGGACCACCCAGCCCAGCCCAGGGGCTGGACTGCGGAGCTTCAAACGCCACAAAGGGCAGTGCCACCTCAGAGGTGGGCAGAGGTTGGGGAAGGCTCTCTGAGATGTGTTTGTGGGTTTATCCCCCTGTTGGGTCAGAGGTGGGGAAGGGGCCTCCAAACTACAGCAGGAGGGAGGGAGGCCTGGGCCCCGGCAGGGCCGAGGTTGGGACGGCCACACCGAAGGTGGGTATTGTGCGCTGGGTTTAGTCACAAAGCGGGAGAGGCAGGTGCTGTGGCTCCTTCCCCGCTCGCCTGTGGGAGGCCAGGCCTCTTGGATGCCAGCCCTGCCGCCGTCTTCCCATGGATATGAGGCGTCTCCCTGAGCCTCCGTTTCCTCGACTGTGAAATGGCGATTACAGGAACACGTGCCGCCAAAGCCAGACCAAACCTTAACTGTACGGAGATGTGTGTGTGCCGACAGTGTCCCATACGCCGTGGTGGGTGCAGTATGCTTCACCCCACAACTACCTCTGAGGCAGGGGCTGTGGTATCCTCAGCTTACACGGGAAACGGAGGCACAGAGAAGTCTGGCAACCCACCCAAGTCTGGCGCCCGTGCTCCCGTCCACCGCACACATCCACTCTCGGCCCTCCCCTCCCCTCCCAGACACCGAGCGTGAGGGCGGAGATGGCATTTGACGCCGAGGTCCTCCCAGAATCTGTCCTCTTTAACCCGGTGTCATGCAGCCACTCATAAAATAAATGATAGTCCACAGCCCCTGGTTTGTAGTGGGTGTGTAATGAGTGTTAGATAAAATGATTGTTTTCATTTTTATGGGTCTTGAATAGTCAGTCTCATCTTAGTTTTTGCTGAGTAAACTGAGGCTCAGAGAAGGGCAGGCGCGGGCCCGAGGACCCCCAGCTCTGCAGACCACATGGGCAATGATAGCTAAATTTTACATGGCGCTTAACGGGCGCGGAATATCGTTCTAGGCCAGTGGTCGGCAAACTGCGGCTCGCGAGCCACATGCGGCTCTTTGACCCCTTGAGTGTGGCTCTCCCACAAAATACCACGTGCGGGCAAGCCAGTACAGCGTGGCCCATGCACAGAAGTCGGTATTTTGTGGAAGAGCCATGCTCAAGGGGCCAAAGAGCCGCATGTGGCTCACGAGCTGCAGTTTCCCGACTACTGTTCTAGGCCTTTTATGCAGATTCACTCGATTCTCTGAAGTAGGAACTGTGATTATCCCCATTCTGTGGAGGAGGAAACCAAGGCCCAGAGAGGTCAGTCGCTGCCCAGGGTCACACGGGGAGTCAGGGCCAGGCCGCAGGCAGTCTGGGCGCCCGTGCTCCTGTCCACCGCACGCGTCCACCCTCGGCCCTCTCCTTCCCTCCCAGGCTGAGAACCTCTTGCTGGACGCCGAGGCCAACATCAAGATCGCCGACTTTGGCTTCAGCAACGAGTTCACGCTGGGCTCAAAGCTGGACACGTTCTGCGGGAGCCCCCCGTACGCCGCCCCGGAGCTGTTCCAGGGCAAGAAGTACGATGGGCCGGAGGTGGACATCTGGAGCCTGGGCGTCATCCTGTACACCCTCGTCAGCGGCTCCCTGCCCTTCGACGGGCACAACCTCAAGGTGCTGGGCGGGGTGGCGCGGGGTCTTACTCTCCTGGGAGGAGCTCTCTGGGCCTCGTCCCAACACCGCTCCCGTGCACAGGGGCAGGCTGGCCTGAGGTCATGTGACAGTGTGGGGTCAGGCAGGGCCATCCCAGATGGACCGTGCTGTGTCGGGGTTCAGGGCGGGGCCTTTGCGGCTGGCGGGCTGGGGTTCAAATCCTGGCTCGCTCAGTCCATTGTTATTGCCTACGTCCCTGGTCAGGCTGCTTTGGGTGACGCAGATACTGTGTGGGCAAGAGAGGCAGGAGCCGCCGCCTTCACACGTGCACACACGCCGAGTGGGACGAGCCAGTCACAGAAGTCCACGCGTTGTATGATTCCGCTCTTATGAAATGCCCATAAGACAGAAAGCAGAGTGGCGTTTGCCTACGGCTGGGGAGGATGGGGAAGTTGGAGAACAGGGTTTCTCGGGGTGATCAAATGGTCTAAAATAGATTGTGGTGATGATTGCACAACTCAGAACGTACTAAAAACCACTGAATTGTGCCCTTAAAACACAAAAACCCTGCCCTCATGGACCGACATTCCAGCAGCACAGCCAGGCCAAAAACCGAATAAGTAAGCGCGACGTATTATTTCAGATGCTGGCCAGTGCTGGGGGGGAGCCGGGAAGGGTGGGAATGGGGGGGGCGGGGCTCTAGTGCGGTGGTTTTCTTTCTCTTTGAACTTTTTATTCTGAAACATTGCCCGTCTACAGAAAGGTCGCAGGGCGAGAACAAATTTCAGGAGAGGCGCCAGTCGCTAGCATTGGCCGCAGTTGTCGTATCCATGTGCTCACGGCATGTCATTGCCACGCTCCTTATTAATGGAACCTTTGGGAGTTAGTTGCAGGCAGGATGCCCTTTATCCCTAAAAGGTGACGAACAGCAGGTGTCTCCTGAGACCAGGCCCTTCCCGTCCCCTTCACTCTCAGCAAACCCAGCGACGGTGCGTCCCGGCCTCACCCAGGGTCTGTGCTCAGGTTCCACTGGTCGTCCCAGGAACATCCTTGGTGGCCCCGTTCTGCTCCAGCAGCCGCCCGGCTCCCACATGGCGTTCTCTGGTCCTATCTCTTTAGCCTCCCTCCCTTGGGATCCGTTCCTCCGCCTTCTTACGTCCTTCCTCGCGTGGCGCTGCTGCCCAGTTCCGGCCGGTTACCCTGCAGAACCTGCCTCAGGGGGTGCCCGTGTGTTCTCACCATGGACCCGGGTGGGGATTCACAGCAAAAACGCCCGGCCCTGCTCAGCGTGGCCCCGGAGGACGGTCAGGAGGCCAGGAAGTCCTTGCTGAGGACAGGCCATCAGCAGAGGCCACGTGGTGAGGGGGAGGGAGCCCTTCACCCTGGTCTCGCTGAGCGGTGGCCCCTCTGAGGGTCAGTCTCCCATTCTGTCCAGGGGGGACTACAGGACCAGCTTGTAGCAGCGACTGAGCATGCGCTGAGCTGAGGCAGGAGAGGGCTCACTGTCACAGAACAAGCGTTCCGCGCCCCGAGCATGAGCCAGGAGACCTTCCCTCTTCTCTCTGTTTGGTCCTCCTCACCAGAGGATGTTTTCCATTGCTTTTTCAGAGACCGTGGAAGGGAGGGAGGGAGGAGGCGGGGAGAGAGAAGCATCGATGTGTCTCTCACATTGACTGGCGGCCTCCTGCACGCAGGGAGTGAAGCGCATCCCATGGGCAGGGAGTAACCTGCAACCCAGGCACATGCCCTTGACCGGGAATCTAAACCACAACGCTCCCACCACTGTGCCACCGGCCAGCGCCAGGAGACCTTGTCAAGGGACCAGGCCAGCGGCTCACCTGCCCCAGGCCCTTGTCACCTCCTTGCTGGGCAAAGGAGACACACAGCTGGGGACAAGTCCTGGCTTTGTCATTTCCTTGCTGAGTGACCTTAGACACAGCCACGCTGGGTGTGTAGCCCTTCACCAGGACCTGGCATCTGGCCAGGGCGCCACGCTTGGGGCAGCTCTGGTGGTGGTGGCAGTGGCCCAACGGCTGTCTTGCCATGTGACAGGCAGGGCAGTGCAGTGGTCACACAGTGCAGGCTCCGGGGCCCTGGGCCCTGCCATGTTCTGGTTGTATAATCCCAGGGCAAGTGACTCAACCTCACTGGGCCTCAGGCTCCTGGTCTGGAAAACGGGCATCGTGACCCTGTTCACAGCGTTACCGTGAACACAGATGTAATATTCGGGAAGCACTTCGAGCCCTGCGTGGCGGGGTGAGAGCCCTGAAAGCGATCCTCATGATGAAATATTCACGACCCTTCGGCTGTAACGATCTGCAGACCCAGGAGGCTGCCCAGGCACACGCCTCTTCCGGCCCCGGCCCCGCAGATGGCTTCCCCCTCCCCAGTTCTCTCTCCCTCGGGTCTTTATGGAGGACGGAAAGGGCTCTCCCTGGTCCTCCATGCCATGGAGCGTGGGATTCATTTTCTCCTGCACAGCCTCAGGGCTCCTCAGACAAGCCCTTAAAAAAAAGGCCAGCATAGCCCTGGCCGGGTAGCTCACTGGTTAGAGCAGTGGTTCTCAACCTTCTGGCCCTTTAAATACAGTTCCTCGTGTTGTGACCCAACCATAAAATTATTTTCGTTGCTACTTCATCACTGTCATGTTGCTACTGTTATGAATCGTCATGTCAATATCTGATATGCAGGATGGTCTTAGGCGACCCCTGTGAAAGGGTCGTTCGACCGGCAAAGGGGTCGCGACCCACAGGTTGAGAACCGCTGGATTAGAGCATCACCCCTATATGCAGAGTTGTGGGTTTGATCCCCAGTCAAGGTACATATAAGAATCAACCAATGAATGCATAACTAAGTGGAACAACAAATTGTTTCTCTTTCCCTTCCTCTCTCTTTAAAATCAATCAATAAATTGAAACAAATTTTAGCCCCGGCTAGTGTTGGTCACTGGTTAGAGCGCCTGCCCATGCACCAAAGGGTCTCGGCCTAAATTCCCAGTTTGGGGCACATACCTGGGTTGTGGGTTCGCTCCCTACCCACCACCCCCAGTCGGGGAGTGTGCAGGAGGCAACCAGTCAATGTGTCTCTCTCACATCTGTTTCTCTCTCTTCTCCCCCCACTCCCTCCCTTCCACTCTGAAAAGCAGTGGAAAAAAATATCCTCAGGTGAGAATTAACAAAACAAAACAAAATTATTTTTAAAGGTCAGCAGATGAGAGCTCATCCTTTGAGACCTGCAGAGCCTCAGAGCTCTTCAGAAGGGGCAGGCAGGCACATCCGAGGGAAGGTACGGGGAGGAGGGCGTGGGTAGGGGTCCCCTCCCCCTTCCCTTGTATAAACCTAATATTTAAATAGTGCTGCTCGGGGCCTAGCGCGTGCTGGGCACTTACTGCTATAAACTCCCTCCCTGGCCCCTGAAGTGGGTGCTGGGGTCCCCGTTTACAGACAGAGAGACTGAGCCCAGAGGCTAACCCACCTGCCACCCCTCTCACCTGGCTTAGAGAATTCACTTTCTCTGTAAGGTTTCCTCTGAATGAGAAGTTATGTGGCTTTAAACTGGTAATATTTTTTTGAAAATTGCTGCATTGGGCACAATACTCCCATTCTACAGATGGGGAACTGAGGTCAGGAGGGAGTGGTGGGGTTTCACCCACCTCGTCCAGGGCTGGGACAGAAGTGAGAGATGAGTGTGTGTGTGAGGGGTGGGGGCGGGCGGACCCCTCCCCCAGTAACCCTGTCCCCTCAGGAGCTGCGGGAGCGAGTTCTCAGGGGGAAGTACCGGGTCCCTTTCTACATGTCTACCGACTGTGAGAGCATCCTGCGGAGATTTTTGGTGCTGAACCCCGCTAAACGCTGTACTCTGGAGGTAAGCCAGCCCCACACCCCCCGGCTGCCTTCTCGTCCTGCACCTGTCCTCTCCCCACCCGCCTGCTAAGGTCCTCGGCCGGAAGTGGGGGGAGCCGGGCAGCCCAGGAAAAGGCTCCCAGACCCATCCTGATGTACCCCCCGACCCAGCAGTCTCGCCCACTCCCTGCCACGCCAGTAATTAGCTAATGAGCTTCTAGGATGATTACAGCGTTCTGGGACCCAGATGATGTGGGGGCGGGAAGTGGCATCTGGAGGCTCCAGCGGGGGGTGGGAGGGGGCGCCGGGAAATGGGGCGAGGAGGTGCTCGCTCTCAGGAAGCCCTCACTTCTGGGATGCTAGGCCGTGGGGGTGGGAACCTGTATTTTTTCCCAGCTTCTCCTGACACATCTTCCCCCTTCCCTGCCCTGCTCCGATTCCTGCAGCAAATCATGAAAGACAAATGGATCAATATCGGCTATGAGGGTGAGGAGCTGAAGCCATACACAGAGCCGGAGGAGGACTTCGGGGACACCAAGCGAATCGGTGAGGGTCAGCGAGCGCGGGCCCCAGGGCCAGGGGAGGAGCCCCCCAGCCCCACCCCTCCGGTTGGTGCCTCAGCGACTTGGCCAGGCCGTGGGGGGAGCGAGAGTCTGGCGCCAGTCCCTGTGCTGTGCTTCCTGGCGGTGTGGCCCTGAGCAAGTGGCTTCCTTCTCGCTGCGTCTGTTTCCTCGTCTGTAAAATGGCATATTCATAGAACTGTCCTACAGGGCGTCATGGATATTAATTGACTGGGAGTATAGTCTACAGACTGCACTTTATATCAGGCATGTACTGAGTGCTGGTGTATGTTAGCTCTGACTATTAAAACACAAAAGAATGGCCCTAGCTGGTTTGGCTCAGTGGATAGGGCGTCGGCCTGCAGACTGAAGGGTCCCAGGTTCGATTCCGGTCAAGGCCACATGCCGGGGTTGCAGGATCCATCCCCGGTGGGGGGCGTGCAGGAGGCAGCTGATCCATGATTCTCTCTCATCATTGGCGTTTCTATCTCTTCCTCTCTTCCTTCCTCTCTGACATCAATAAAAGCATATTAAACACACACACACACACACACACACACACACGCACACACACACACACACACACACACACGGATGTGGGAGCACTTCCGGAGTGTGGGCACAGCCGTCGGTAATCTGCGAGTTTGGGGCAAGTCCCTACCGTGGCCCGTGACTCACCCTCCACTCCTTTGGTCCCCATCCCTCCAGCCCAGAACCTTCGAACACTTGACCCCTAAAGCATTAGCCCTGGAGGAGCCCCTTAGGGGCCACCCAGTAACCCTCCATTATACAGCTGAGGAAACTGAGGCCTTAATCAGGACTTCCCTGGTTGCAAGTAACAGAAAGCCCAAGCAATTCTGGCTTAAACCAGATGATGATGATGATGATGATGATAAGAGGTCGAAGCATACGAAATCGCCATTTGCTTAAAAATCGTCAATACCAGCAATGTAATATGGTTTAACCTAAGAGTGACGTTACTCACATAACTAAACAGGTGGGGATGCAGCCTTCAGACACAGCTGGACAGGTGCTCAGAGGCAGTTGGGAATCTGCCAAGAGGCAGTTTTATTTCCAGGAGCCCTCCCGCCAGGAGCAAGCTGCCAGCAGCATAGCCTAGTGGTCTGGGCACCTCGTCAGGAAGAGAGCCACTTCCTACCGTTCCGCCGAAAGCACTAGGCTGGTGCCCATTGGCCGTCCCTGAGCCAGTCTATTTGGCCCTGGGGGTGGAATGCTCTGATTGGCCAGACCTGGGTCATCTTCCTGCCCTCGGGGCTTGGAGCAGGCAGGCATCCGCTGAGTGACCTGAGTGGGAAGGGATGTTCTGCCGAGGAAAATGAGAGTCCTCCTGGCAGAAAGGGGAGTGGGCACTGGACCAGCCAGAGAGTGGGCATTGCTGATGTGGGAAGGAAGGCTGAGGGCCTGAGCCTCCTCTCCATGCCCCTCTCTCAGAGGTGATGGTGGGGATGGGCTACACTCGGGAAGAAATCAAAGAGGCCTTGACCAGCCAGAAGTACAACGAAGTGACCGCCACCTACCTCCTGCTGGGCAGGAAGACTGAGGTCAGGAGGCACCGGGGGCATTGGGGTTCGGGCTGCCTGGGGTGGAGGGACTTCTGGGGCCAAGAGAACATGGGCTGAGGCTCATTGTCTGTCCTGCAGGAGGGCGGGGACCGGGGCGCTCCAGCACTGGCCCTGGCAAGGGTGCGGGCGCCCAGCGACACCACCAACGGGACAAGCTCCGGCAAAGGCACCAGCCACAGCAAAGGGCAGCGGAGCTCCTCTTCCACCTACCACCGCCAGCGCAGGCACAGCGACTTCTGTGAGTATGGCCGCCCCACGGTCAGGCTCTTGGGTAGCAAGCAACAACCCGCTCGAGCCCACCGCCTGGAAGAGAGGATTTGCTTCTAGAGATGCAGGGACATCGCACGGCCTTGGGGCAGGAATGCACAGCCAGGCTCAGGGCAGGATCGGAACCCGGAAAAGCAGCCGGACCCAGGGCAGACACTGTCGGTGTCTCACTTCCTCTGCTCGTTTGGCTTCTCCTTCCTCTCTCCCTTACCTCACCTTATCTTTTCCCAGGCCCTCGGTTCCTTACCTCTCGGTTTTGGAGACCAACTCAGGTTGTACCTGGAGAGGCGTGTCAGAGCTCAGTGTGGTTGTGGGCGGTGCAGCCATTCCCCTCTGGGTCTCCTTCCCCTGCCGCCCCCTTTTATTTTATTTTAAAGGTTTTTTATTGATTTTTAGAGAGAGAGAAAGGGGGAGGGGGAGAGAGGGAGAAACACTGATCGGCTGCCTCCTGCTCACACCCTCCCAGGGATCGCGCCCACAACACAGGCACGTGCCCTCACCGGGAATCAAATTGGTAACCTTTGGGGCATGGGTTGGGCCCAGCCGGTGCCACACCGGCCAGGGCTCTCCCACCCCTTTATTTTTTATTGTTTTTACAATATATTTCTTATTGATTTCAGAGAGGAAGGCAGAGGGACAGGGAGAGGGAGATAGAAACATCAGTGATGAAAGAGAATCATTGATCGGTTGCCTCCTGCACCCCGCCCCCCACTGGGGGTCGAGCCCACAACCCAGGCATGTGCCCTTGACTGGAATCGAGCTGGGGACCCTTCAGTCGGCAGGTCGACACTCTATCCACTGAGCCAAGCCAGCGAGGGCTCCCCCTTTAAATAGCAAGACTGGCCCAGAAAGTGCTAGAGAGGCCGTGACTCCAACATCCTAAAGCCCCGAGTGGAGACCTGGGCTCCCAGGGTTCTCAGGGAAAGGATCGTTGATGGTGCCCGTGTCTGTCGGTGCCCATCTGTCGTCATGGAGATTACTGTCTTTGGACGGTGACCATTAAGGTTCCTGAGGGTTTAGCAGTTCTGACTGAACTTCTAGAACATGTTTAATCCCCTGGTTCTGAAACCATAAATTCCTAAGATGTTCTAAGGGGCCAGATTTGTTTTTGAAATTAAAACAGTCACAGGCTTTAAATTTTGGTAGTACGCAAAGGGTAAACAGTAAAATAGTTTTCATTCAACACATTTTTGCAAGACCCACCCCCACCCCATTTGTTCTCCTTGGAGGCAGCCATTGTTACTGGTTTTATATACATTGTTTTTTTTTTTAAGAGAACTTTCAAGAGTTTGAGTATACATCGATTATATACATTCTTTTGAAGAGGTTTTATTTATAAATATACTAGGGGCCTAGTGCACAAATTCGTGCACCCTGAAAGGAACTGTGGGCTGCAAGGCTGTGGTAGACCCAGGGGCGGGTCTCAGGCCCTCCTCCACACCCCTCCCTGACCCCTCCCTCCATGGCCCTGGTCCCCAGTCCCCTCTCTGCCAGCAGGAGCTGCTGCCGCTGCCGCTCCCATGCACTGATGGTGCCAGCCCTGCTCGCACCGACTGACGGCATGGAGCGATTGGGGCCAGCGCCAGCAGCGGGTGTGAGTGGGACCAGCACTGTGAGTGGATGCAAGCGGCGGCTGCTGCCCTGATCGCCCCTCAGGAGCAGGGGGAGCTGGAAAAGCACTCGGGCATTCTGGGCCAGAAGCTGCCACTTGCACCCATTAATGGCACCAAGAGATCAGGGCTGGTGCCGGGCCTGATCAGTGGGTGCAAGCGGCAGCTCCAGCACTGGCAGTGGGTGTGAGTGGGGCCATTGCTGGCAACAGGCGCAAGAGTCAGCTGCTGGCCCCGATCACCCCTCAGGAGCAGGGGGAGGTGGAGAAGCCCTGAGGGGTGATTGGGGCCTGCAGCCGCCACTTGTACCCACTGACAGTGCCGAGTGATAGGGGCCGGCGCCAGGCACCAGCAGCAGGTGCGAGCGGCGGCTCTGGCCCCAGCAGCGGGTGCTAGTGGGACTGGCACTGGCAGTAGATGCAAGCGCCTGGTGGGACCGTGGCACATGGGAGCAAAAGATTTTCTGTAACCAGCAGAGACTTGCCCCGATGACAGCGACCAGCACCCTACCTTGGTCTGGTTCCACTACTCACCTGCTCCACCATCCCGCTGTGGCTGACATGTGCCATGTTCTGTGCTCTGCCACCTGCTGCTGACACCCGCCATGTTCTGCACACACCCCCTGGTGGTCAGCGCATGTCATAGCAAGCAGTTGTTCCACCGTTCAGTCTATTTGCATATTAGGTTTTTATATCTATAGATAATGAGGTAGCCCTGGCCAGTGTCTCAGTGGTTAGTGCCTCGTCCCAAGCACTGAAGGGTCTGGGTTCGATTCCTGGTCAAGGACACATACTTGGGTTGCAGGTTCCATTCCTGGCCCCAGTTGGGGCACGTGCGGTAAACAACCAATCAACTCTTGGTGTCTCTCTTGCAGTGGTGTTTCCCTCTCTCTCTCTCTCTCTCCCTCTCCCCCCCTCCCTTCCACTCTCTCTAAAAATCAATGGGAAAAATATCCTTGGGTGAATAAATGTGTGTGTGCATCTATCTCTCTCTCTCTCTCTATATATATATATATATAGAGAGAGAGAGAGAGAGAGAGAGAAGATGAAAAGGAGAAAGAAAAGGGACATACAAAGATATAAATATTATGTTAACATTAATTTACTGTACAGGTAACATTCTCCTCTTTTGATGCGGATGATAGCTCTTTGGATATATTCATATACAAAAAGGTGATATAGTAGATATGTATAGATAGGCACTTTTCTCCTTTTTTATGCAAATGATAGCACAGTGTAGGCCTGCTTCGCAGTCTGTCTTGAAGATCACCCTATTGTTACATAATCATTCTTTTTATTTTATTTTTTTATTTTTATTGATTTCAGAGAGGAAAGAATAGGGAGAGAGAAGTAGAAACATCAATGATGAGCAAGAATCATTGATCAGGCCGAAACCGGTTTGGCTCAGTGGATAGAGCGTCGGCCTGCGGACAGGGAGTCCCAGGTTCGATTCCGGTCAGGGGCATGTGCCTGGGTTGCGCGCACTTCCCCAGTGGGGGATGTGCAGGGGGCAGCTGATCGATGTTTCTAACTCTCTATCCCTATCTCTCTCCTTTCCTCTCTGTAAAAAATCAATAAAATATATTTAAAAAAAAAAAAAAAAAAAAAAAAAAGAATCATTGATCAGCTGCCTCCTGTACGCCCCCTACTGGGGACTGACCCTGCAACCTAGGTATGTGCCCTGACCTGAATCAAATGGTGACCTCCTAGTTCATAGGTCAGTGCTCAACCAATGAGCCACATTAGCTGGGCGGAGCTTTCTCATTCTTAAAGGCTGCATAGAATTCCATTGTGTGGAATGACTTGCTTTATTTAACTACTAGAGGCCCGTTGCAGGAAGATTCCTGCAAGAATAGGGCTTCCTGCGGCCGGAGCGAAGCAGAGAAGAAAGCGAAACCCGCCCTTCTCCGCTGCCTCGCTCCCCCCCCGCCCCCCCCCGTGTCCGCTGCCTCGGGACACTCCGTTGGCAGCAGAGCGGCGAGGCTGGATCAGCCGCCGGAGTGAGCGGATCGTGCCTTGTTGCTCACCTCCGCGGCCCCCGGCCAGGTGACAGGCCCGGACACTCCAGTGATGCCTCAGCACTCGGCCCTTCCCCCGCACCCCCGCCACCTGCCTGGCCAACCAGCCTGGCACTTCAGCGGTGGGGCTGAGGGCACTGGGCGCCACCATCTTTGTGATGGAGTGATGGTTAATTTGCATATTGCTCTTTTATTAGATAGGATTTGCCTGTTAAGCGGTGTTTAGGCTGTTCCCAGTCTCTGGGCCTTAAAAGAAAAGAATGATGCCGTGCATCGCCTGCCTCCACGTGCTTCGGGTCACTCTGGAGCTTCCGGGTCAATCTGACAGCCCCTGTCAGAGTCGCCTACACAGAGATATGGCCCAGGGAGGATTGCTGAGGTCCCCAGGGTCACCCAGTGTAGGTTCTGGCTTTTCCAGGTTTTGCCAGCCCTCACTGTCCCCTCCCTCCACCAGGCGGCCCATCCCCCACACCCCTGCACCCCAAGCGCAGCCCAACCAGCACGGGGGAGGCGGAGCTGAAGGAGGAGCGCCTGCCGAGCCGGAAGGCGAGCTGCAGCGCTGCGGGCAGTGGGAGCCGAGGGCTGCCCCCCTCCAGCCCGATGGTCAGCAGTGCCCACAACCCCAACAAAGCAGAAATCCCGGAGCGGCGGAAGGACAGCGCGAGCACCCCTGTGAGTGGCTGGGGCTGGGGCTGGGTCGGGGACGACCCCCTGAGGCCCGGCCTGCAGGTGCCCCTGGGCTCACATTTTTTCAGACCTTGGCGTTTCCCATCCCGCTCCCCCGACCACCACACAGGACTCCTTGCTACATCCGTTCACTCACTCATTCATTCAACAAACATTTGCTGAGCGTTCTCTCTTTGTCTGATCTTGTGCTTGGTGCTAATGTGTAAATTAGCGTTCAGTGTCCGAAAGCGGCATACAGTGTACAGGAGGATTTAATAGAGGGAACAGGGTGTGGTGCTTATAAAATCGTAGGAAGGCCTGGAGAAGCAGGCAGAAGACTAGCCCTGTAGAATGACACCTTGTCAGCGGGCCAGACCCACCAGGAGCTGCCCCCCTGAGGCTGCCGGCAGCTTGTTGGATTCCAGAGCACACGGTCATGGCTGCCGTGCGAGACTCCAGAACTTCACCCTCAGCCAGAGGCCCCGTGACATCCAGCACCTGGAAGATGGTATGGGGGCCCTGCCCAAGCCGAGGCCGCAGGACCTGGCCTGTGAGAGCAGAAGTCGGGGCTTCGTGCGTGCGAAGGTTGGCAGGACCCATTCCTGTCCAGAACCTGAGCTGCCGACGAGTCTGAGGAGTGTAGCTTTGGCTTCTCCTGTAGCTTCCTGGAGTGGCAGGTGCCGCTGGGGGAACCAGATGCCCTCAACAGTGGGAGACCAGGGTGCAGGCAGGTTCCAGGAAAGTGGTCCGGACTCTGAAGCCATATAGACCGAAGTTTGAATTCCACTGATGAGCTGTGTGTCCTTGAGCAAGTGACTTGACCTCTCTGAGCTTTAGGACTCCATCCTGTGAAATGAGCTCATTAAAAAGCCTGGGTCATTGTGAGATGAGAATCTTGTACATAAAGTCCTTCACACAGTGTCTGGCTCAGTAAGCGCCCATTGAGAGCTACTGTTAGTGTTCAGATAAACCCACAGCTTAGGAAAGGAGGAAAGGAACAGCAAATTAGCCCTCCAGAAAGGAGAAGGAAGGAAATTATAGAAGAGAAGTCAATAAAAGGGCAAACAAATGTAAACTAGAGAAAAAATCAACAGAGCCGAAGGCTGGTTCTTGGAAAGGTTGGAAACAGCACTGGACCCCGAGCAGGACTGATTGTGAGAAAAAAGATAGCAAACACGAATTGCCAATATCGGGATGAAAAGGGGACTGTGCTGTACCATAAAGAGACAGCAAGAAGGTAGTAGGAGCTACTTTAAGCCAGTAGATTTGACCCCTTAGCTGAAATGGACAAATGCCTTTAAAGACACAGTGAGCCAAACTGAGCAAAAAGAAATAGGAAACCCGAACAGTCGTATATTCTTATTAAAGAGATTGACTCCAGAATTGAAAACTTTCCCATCAAGAAAATTCCAGGCCCAGATGGCTCTGAACTGGCGGAATTCTTCCAAGCATAAAAAACACCAAGTCTTCGACAAACAGCCTGAGTTAGAGAAGAGGGCTCACTTCCCAGTGCAGTTTATGAGGCGACATAATCCCGGTACGATATTTCTGTCCTCCGAGAGCTCACGGTTCCGTGAGGGAGGGGCGTACATGGGAACAGATGTTGCAGCACAGAGTGCTGAAGGCTGCTTGGGGGAGGCCAGAGGCGGCACCTGACTCAGGCTGGAGCTGGGGGTGGGGGTAGATCATGAAGCGACACCTCAGATGTACAGAGGAGTGAGTCAGGGGGAAGGTAGGAGGAATATCCAAGCAGATGAGACCGTCTGTGCCAAGGCAAAGCAGAGACACCGTGTAGCGTGAATATGTTCTAAAAGTTTGTTGGTCGGTACCAAGGGGTGGTGGGGTGGGAGAGAGGTGGACGAGGTTGCCCCTGGAACCTCCCAGCCCCGGGGGCCTCCTGCAACAGCCTGGACTGCTGGGATGGCCCAGGGGCCTCCTGTCTTTGGTTCCTTTAACCCAGGGTCAACCATCAGTTTACACACAGGCCTCTCCTTGTTCATAATGAGGGAGGCCAGAGCGGGTAAAGGGAGGGGTAAGGAGTGTCCCTTCATGCCCTCACTCCCCCCCGCCCCTGTCTCTCACAGAACAACCTCCCTCCCAGCATGATGACCCGCAGGAACACCTACGTTTGCACGGAACGCCCAGGGGCTGAGCGCCCGTCCCTGTTGCCAAATGGCAAAGAAAACAGGTACGGAGAGGGCGGCAGTGGAAAAGGGGAAGCGGGGAGTGGGATGAGGTGAGCAGGGCCCCCTTGATCTGAGGTGGGTAGATGTTGGGGGACGGGAGTACCATGGGTACTAGGGAGTGTATATATCTGCCTGAGTCCTCCCCCTCCCAGGCTCCCCTGAAAGTCCTCCTCCCTTAATTAATTAGTCAGCACGGGGAAGCAGTCTGCCCTGTTCTCTGCCCACGAGCCTTAGAAATCTGAGTTTATTTTTTTTGAATGATCCATTTTTAGAGCTTAGAAGCCCCAGAATGTCACAGCTTCCACATCCTCTGGTTGGCTTGTTTTCAAACTTACTTGCTCGTGTCTGTTCAGTCCCTTCTGGCTGGCGAGTGAGGGAACCAGTGCAGACTGGCTGCGGCCTGACAGGGATGCATTTGTTCCTATCAGAGCTCAAGTCCAGGAGTCGGGTGGGGGGGCTTCCGGAGAGTGACACTCCTGCCCACCAGGACTGTAGGGACATAAAATAACAATTCATCAGGCAGGAACCCTGTGCCAGGCCTCTGCACCTTAGCTGGTTGAATGCCCTTAACTCCGTGAGGTAGATCCCAGTATCCATTTTATAGCCGAGAAAATGAGATACAGAAAAGTTAAGTAAACTGTCCAGGGCACCACAGCTGGTAAGTCAAGAAGCAGATTCTAGACTGACTCTAGAGCAGGGGTGGGCAACCTTTTGGTGAGTGTGTGCCAAAACCAGCAAAATCTCTGACTCAAAATTCTTCTGCGTGCCAACCCTAATTTTTTGAGAACATGTTACGCCTACTTGATATCTCTTAAGGTGTACGTATGTGAAGAACCTTGAAGAAATAATAAAATTCATTCGAGCGACAAAAACACAGTATATGATGATGAAAAGTACATTTATTTTTTAATGTATACATGTACACTGATAGTCCGACAGAAAACTTTATGACTCCATTTGATATTATCAGTGGGACTTTTGCTGCTGCATCACTGATGACAGAGATTTTACATCAGGTTTATATTTCGTGACCTTCAGAGATAGGCACGAGCTACTTTCATCCGTCAGGCTACTCCTATTATGAGACTTAACAAAATTCATCACTGAGAACAAAGATTTACAAGCGTATGTGGATGAAACCGAAACACTGGTCGGATCTAGGAAGGCAGGGAGAGTTAAGGCAGAAGCATAGAAATTGCTCTTCCCCTCTCTCGTCAATCCATGTCTATGGTCTTTAAGATAACTTGTTATGTAAAATTATTTATCTTAGATGCACCTACACTGAATTTATCTGAAAAATAAAAAAGTCGATATTAAGAAAAAATTGTAAATGGAAGATTATAGCCCTAACCGGTTTGGCTCAGCGGATAGCGCATCGGCCTGCGGACTCAAGGGTCCCAGGTTCTATTCCGGTCACGGTCATGTACCTTGGTTGCGGGCATCCCCAGTGGGGGGCGTGCAAGAGGCAGCTGACAGATATTTCTCTCTCATCGATGTTTCTAACTCTCTATCCCTCTCCCCCCCTCTCTGTAAAAAATCAATAAAATATATTTAAAAAAATAAAATAAAATAAATGGAAGATTATAAGAGAGGGTTTCATGTGCCAGCAAAAGTTACTGGTGTGCCATGTTTGGCACACGTACCAGGGGTTGCCCACCCCTGCTCTAGAGTCTATTTGTAATCACTGTAATACATGGCCTTCCAGTTCTAGTCAAGAGACAGTGTGTAGTTAGGTTATGGACTCAGCTGCTGAAACAAAGAGACCCCAAGGTATCATGGCTTAAATGAGGTGGAGGTGTGGTCCTCTGAGAACCCAGATTGAGTCTGCCAGTCTCAACATGAGGCTCCGACCTGGGTCTCAGGCCGCTGCGGCAGTTGCCACCATTTCCCAAAGAACCAGAGGTGGAAAGAAAGTAGAGGACAAACAGCATTCTTTTGACCCAGAAATAGTACCAAGCACTTTTGTTTTTATTCTATTGGCCAGAGCATAGTCATATGACCACCCCTAGCTGCAAGGGAGGCTGGGAAATGTAGTCTCTGGCCGGGTGGCCATGTGCGGTACTCACGCTCTTCGTTTAAGGTTTGATTACTATAGAAAACAAGGAGGATTCTGAGGGAGAGGTAGTGGCGTCTGCCACAGTCGGGGTTCCCTCTTTGAGATCCAGGCTGGCGCTGGGGCCCCTGGAAGGATGGAGCGTGGAGTCGGGGCCTGCTGTGAGAACTGGGGGGGGGGGGGGGGGGGTAGAGAAGGGTTCTGGGACAGTGGGCCACCACTGCTCACACACCATCTTGAGAGAGTCAAGAAAACAGGTCCCTTCCTCTTTATTGTCACCTGTTGAGAAATGGTTATAATGAATCTAGGTACCCTTGACGTACACATCTGTTCATTTCCAAAGTTTGGATAATGGAAGTTGTGATAGCAAAGTATTTGCAAAGTTGATTTGGCTCCTGAGGTTTGGATGGCAAATAGCAAAGGATTCACCCAAAAATGTATCCGAAGCTATTCAATAGCTGAGTGTGGAGAATGTGGGCTGGGATAGGGGCAGTCTGGAGCGGGTAGAGTTTGAAGAAGGGACAGGTAAGGAGGGATGACTCTGGAGGGGGCGGTGCAGTACACAGCTTCCTTGCACAACTCGCCCTGTTTCTGAGCTCTTGGTTGGGAGAAGTTTCTGATCTCAGGACTGGGGACTTGGCCTGCCTTGGGGTCCCTCTCTGACTTGTTCCTCTCTGCCCACAGCTCGGGTACCCCACGGGTGCCCCCCGCCTCCCCTTCCAGTCACAGCCTGGCTCCCCCATCAGGGGAGCGGAGCCGCCTGGCACGGGGCTCCACCATCCGTAGCACCTTCCACGGTGGCCAGGTCCGGGACCGGCGGGCAGGGGGCGGGGGAGGTGGGGGCGTGCAGAACGGGCCCCCTGCCTCTCCCACGCTGGCCCATGAGGCCACACCCCTGCCCACCGGGCGGCCCCGCCCCACCACCAACCTCTTTACCAAGCTGACCTCCAAACTGACCCGAAGGTGAGCCCCACGGGACATGGGGGACAGGGGTCGCGGTTGGGGGCTGATGGGCCTAACCTGTCTTCTACTCAACTCTGCCTCCTTTACCTCGATATCATCTCCTCCTCCACTTCCTCCTCCTCATCTTCCTCCTCCTCCGTCACCCTTCGCTCCCTCCTCACACTACAGGGTTACCCTCGATCCCTCTAAACGGCAGAACTCTAACCGCTGCGTTTCGGGCGCCTCTTTGCCCCAGGGATCCAAGATCAGTAAGTCCTGTCCCCCCTCTGCTCTCACTGGCTCCGCCTCCTGGTCTGCATGTCTGAGCTGTGCGTGCAGGCGTGGGGGGCGGGGGGCTGCGAATGGGAGAGGCGGTCTGTATGTGGGGTCATTTACTCATTTAATAAACAATAGCCTGGCCTCCGGAGCCAGACTCATGAGGTTTGGACCCCAGCTCTGCTGTGTGACTTGAGCAAGTCACTCAGCCTCTCTGGGCCTCACTTTCTCTAAAATGGGGATAGTAGTAACAGTGGTTCCTCATAGGGTTGCTGTGCGGACTAAGTGAGGTGCTATGTGGACCGAGCTTAGAATGTTGCCTTGGAAAATGCTTTATAAACGGTTGCCATTATTATTCATTGAGCACCTGCTGTGTGTTTGGCACCATCCTGGGCCCTGGAGTAGAGTGAACAAGATGTACTTTGCCAAGCCCTGCCCGGGCAGAGCCAGCACTCCACCAGGGGACCCAGACAGTGAGCAGTAAATAAGTAAAATCCATAGACTGTCAGGTAGCGACAAGTACGAAAGAGAAACGAGGGCAGGGAAGGGGGTCAGGGTGTGGGAAGGGAAGGAGCAGCTTTAAAGGGGCCGGCCTCATGGAGGAGCGTCGCTGGAGCAAAGCCTGAGGAAGGGGTGCGTGTGTGTGTCGCCCCTTCTGCATGTGGCTGTCTCTGCCCACCTGCCTGTTTCTTTTGTCTTCTAAGTTCTTCAGTATCTTTCCTACGACCTGCACTAACCATTTCAGAATGGGCTCCCGTTCTGGGCATGGGGAAGGAGAGCAAATCCGACTCCAGGCCCTCCCCTGCCCAGCTCCAGCCGGCAGGGAGGCACTGGGGCCAAGGCAGGGCTGCAGAGTCTTGGAGGCGGTGGGGTGGGGGAGAGGAGGCTCCTTGTGTCCAGATTAAACACTCTGGCCCCCGCTCCTCCCCTAGGGTCTCAGACGAACCTGAGAGAATCGGGGGACCTGAGGTCACAAGGTAAGTGCCTGTGCCTACCCCTGACAGCTACACTGTCCCTCCCTCACGTGCCTCAGACCCCACTTCCCTCAGCCCCTCCCCCACTGCCCCCTGGTCCTTAGATGGGACTGAGTCTCATCCTTTAAGGCCAGCTCCCTGAATCCCCCGTGACCTCCCTTCTCTGCCAGCAGCTCTTCCTCTCTGCTCTGCCGATTGCCCCTCACTTCCTCCCCGTCCTCGAGCACCTCCTCTTGACCTTCTCTAACGTCAGCCTCTCCCATCCATAACCAGCTCCTCCCCCTGCAGACACCACACCTCCTGTCCTCTCATCCAACAAGGCAGAATGGTGGCCAGCAGCTCTGGGCCAGCTGGTGGCAGACAGAGTCTAACAGCCCCAGGTAGAAAGTGGTTTAGACTTCGAGGGCTAGTCAGTCTGTCCTGCTTATTCAGCTCTGCGGTTGTAACACAAAAGTAGTTATATTCAGTGCAAACGAATGGGTCTGGCTCACGGTCCAATAAAACTTTATTTACAAAAAGCAAGCAGTGCTATACTTTGCCGAGCCCTACCTTAGTTTGACACGATACCAGTTTAGAGACCCCTCCCCAGTGGAGTAAAGAGCTGCCCCAGTAGTTCCAACAAAGTCCCAGGACTGACTCTCATTGGCTGGGGCCTGGTCACATGTCCAACCAATACCTATGGCCGGAGGGATGGAGTATTCGGATTGGTCAGATATAATCATGTGCTCATCCCTGAGCCAATCACAGTAACCAGGGAGATGGGATGCTCTCATTGGCCAGAACTGAGTCCTGTGCTCACCCTTGGCACTGAGAGGCAGTCAGCCCCACCTAAACCGGAAAGACTAGATCTGCAGTACTTGTCAGAAGGAACACCCTTGGTACTCAAGGCAGGATATTTCTTCGTTGTGCAGGGCCCTCTTCCCATTGCAGAACGTGTCATCCCTGACCCTCCCATACACAAGCTAATCAATGCCCACAGTGCTCCCACCCCAAGACATTGTGACCATCAGAAAGCCCCCAGAAATTCCCAAGTACCCCTTCTAGGTGAGAACCGTGGTCTAGAGGGGAGAAGGTTGGTCCTCCAGGGAAAAGTGACTGTTCTTACCAGAGGGATGTATTAGTTAAGAAACAGGCCCAGCTGCTGGAGCAAAGAGACCCCAAAATAGACAGAAATAAATTTCTCTTTTACACAAACCCTGTGGCCAGGCCAGGCTGGCAGGGCAGCTCCGTTCCCCATTCGGGCAGCCAGGTTCTTGCATCACCGTCCCTCAGAGCTGGTCGCCACCTTCACAGCAGAGGCTGCCTCATGCTGCCGCTGATCCAGCTCAGGACGTGGGGCACGAGGGACCAGGGCCTGCCGTGTGCGCTGGGGGAAGTGCTGTGTATGCAGGTGCACGCCTGTCACGTCCACTTGCTCCTGGAGTTTGGAGGCAAGGCCGTGCCCAGCTGCAGGGAGACGTGGGAATGTATGTCCAGCTGAAACTTTGCCCGGGGATGACAAGGAGACAGCTCAGAGGGGACATCTAGGCGTCTGTCCTGAAGAGGGGACAGTGGGCTGCCTCTCTCTCCTCTCCCATCTGTGACCTCTAACATCCTCCCTCCTCAGTTGCCATCTACCTTGGGATCAAACGGAAACCGCCCCCCGGCTGCTCCGATTCCCCTGGAGTGTGAAGCTGACCAGCTCGCGCCCGCCCGAGGCCCTGATGGCAGCTCTGCGCCAGGCCACCGCGGCCGCCCGCTGCCGCTGCCGCCAGCCACAGCCGTTCCTGCTGGCCTGCCTGCACGGGGGTGCGGGCGGGCCCGAGCCCCTGTCCCACTTCGAGGTGGAGGTCTGCCAGCTGCCCCGGCCGGGCCTGCGGGGAGTTCTCTTCCGGCGCGTGGCGGGCACGGCCCTGGCCTTCCGCACCCTCGTCACCCGCATCTCCAACGACCTCGAGCTCTGAGCCACGGCCCTGAGTCCTGTCCCCCTCGTCTCCTTCACGTCTGCAGGAGGAAAGGGGTCGGGGAGGGGTCTCCCTGGTCATCCCCCCAGATGCCCTGACTTCGATTTGGGGGCAAAGACTGTCTCCTCTGCTGTTCTCTGGGGATGCTGGGCATGAGCGGAGGGTGAGCGGGCTCAGCAGGGGGCGCCTTCAGCCAGTCCTGACCCTCCTCACCCTGCATCGGGCACCTGAGGAGACTTCGGGGCAGGGCAGGGGCCGGAGGAAAACTGAGGACACTTTTTCATTCCTCCCAACAGTTCAAGAATTAGGCCTTGGGCCGGGGCAGGAAGAGTTGCTGAGCCGATAGACCTGCGAATTTGGGGGCTGGGAGTGGGGGTCAGAGGCAGACTCCTTCCCTTTCCCTGCCCGTCGTGCTCGAACTCCCCTCCCGCCCCAGGCTGGTGCGGGGCACTTTGTACAAATCCTTGTAAATACCCCCACGCCCTCCCTCTGCAGAGATCTCTCGAGGAGCTGCCGCTGTCGCCTCCGGTTTTTAAGTTATTACACCCCCACCCTCCTCCTCTCGGCCCCTCACCTGCAGCCTGTTGTCCAATAAACTTAGGGAAGTCCCCCTCCTCCACGCTGTCCCTGGGGTTTTCCTTCCCTGCCCTCATCTACACGTGAGGTGAAGAGGAGGGGTGTGACTGGGCCAGTGGTTTCTCCTTTCTGAGCCTCGGTTTTCTCATCTGCAGAATGGGAGTAGTGGGGGTATGAGGGTCAAGGATGATTGTAGAACAAAACTCAGCCTCAGCCACAGGCCCCCAGTTCCTAGGTGGGACCCCCATTCATCCACTCACATGCCCACCCACATGTTATACTGGACTCTCAGCCACTTCCTACTCCAGTAGTACATTTATTCAATAAACAGTCATTGATCGGTGCCTACTCCGTGGCAGGCCCAGTGCTGGACATGGAGACAGGAGGAGCCCTGTCTACAGGGGACATGGGTTATGACAAACACTAAAGAAACCATTGTTTGGGGGATCCCAGAAGAGAAAGGAGGTTGAGGAAGGCATTCCAGAAGAACCGATGCCAGAGCTGGGTTTTAAAGGATGAGTAGGAGTTTACCAGGTATTGGGTATATAATACCAAAAGCCGGAATGCATGGTATATCTTCAGAGAACTGTGGGTAATTTATTGGGGCTGCTATGTGTGTGTGTGTGGCCGGGAGAATTAGCAAGATCAATGCTGAATTAGGACTAATAATCCATCTACATTTAAGCTAAAAAGCTATTTGTTTGCTTGTTATTTAATAGTTGGGGTGCCTGACTGGGTGTGGCTGGGTCCAGGCGGCAGGCCATCTCATCTCTGCTTTTTATTTTTTCAACATGAGTTTTCATTCTAGTGGTTTTATCCAGTAGACACTCCCTGTTGGCAAAGTGACCCCAGCAGTTCCAACTTTCATCGCTCTGGTTTAGTTCCTGCAGCAGGAAGTTCCTTATTGCCAACTTCCAGCAAAAGTCCCAAGACAGATTCTAATTGGCTCACATAGGTCATGTGACCATCCCTGGACCAATTGTTGAGACTCAGGTGGCAAGGGCTGTATGTCAAGGTTCCCCAGAGGAAAGTCGATGAATCCTGAACAGCAGGGAGATGGAAGTTCAATAGACAAGCAGTTGCCCTGGCCGGTTGCTCAGTGATTGGAGCGTCTGCCTGTGCACTGAAGGGTCACAGGTTCGATTCCTGGTCAAGGGCACATACCTGGGTTGCGTATTTGCTCCCTGCCCCCGGGTCAGGGCTCATGCGGGAGGCAACCAATTGATGTGTCTCTCCAACATTGATGTTTCTCTCCCTCCCTCTCTTAAACTCTGAAAAACAATGGAAAAATCCTCAGATGAGGAATAACTATATATATATAGACAAGCAGCTGAGGACTGTCCAGTATGGGAAGGCAGGTCTTGTTCACCCAGCACCTTGTGGGCCAAAGTGAGCAAGCTGGGTTTATATCCCAGCCATGGAGGGTTGTGCACAGGCAAAAGCCCTAACTGTGCCTCAGTTGCCCCCTTGGGGCATGGTAGGGTCAACCCTAGCTCCTCATGAGGCTGATAGGGAAGTCATGTGAGGAATAAAGGGTGGCAGAGATTGAGTGATCAGTGTGGAAAAATTCAGGGCCTGCGGCAGAAAGGCACCCCTGTCATGGAGGCCAGGAGAGCAAACTGCTGAAAGTTGTTTATAGTTGAGAGGCCAGGAAAGGGGGGTGAGGGAGCCAGCCCTGTGCTGGGGACACAGTGGTGACAAAGACAGCCCCAGCCCTGCCCTCAGGGCTCAGCTCAGTGAAGGAGGCAGCTGTGTCCTTGGTGGTGATCCAGACTGAGCAGTGCTGGTATTGGGGGGGGGGGGGGGGGGCGGGAGCCAGCCTCAGCCGCGGGGGGCGGGGGGGTGCTCTCTGAAAGGAGCAGCTGGGGCGGGGGTGAGGTGCATGGTGTGGGAGTTCTCGGTAGAGGGACAGCCTGTATGATTGATTGTCTGGGAAGCAAGGGAGTGCAGGTTCCTCAGCAAATGGCATGTGATCCAGGGTGAGAGGAGGCTGGAGATGTTGACAGGGCCTTGAAGATGGGCCTGGGCCCTATTCTGAGGGCCCTGGGGAGCCCTTGGTTGTGAGCAAAGGGGGAGGCAGGGGCAGTTTGTGCTGTGAAGGGAGGGAACAGGGCCCTGGCCAGGTAGCTCAGTTGGTAAGAGTTGTCCCCATAGACCAA
Source organism: Myotis pilosus (assembly GCA_036010255.1). Taxonomy (NCBI): domain Eukaryota; kingdom Metazoa; phylum Chordata; class Mammalia; order Chiroptera; family Vespertilionidae; genus Myotis; species Myotis pilosus. Next base: position 2,207,683 of record JASKON010000029.1, read on the forward strand.
GGTTGTGGGCTTGATTCCCGGTCGGGATACATACTAGAGGCAACCAATGAATGCAGAGATAAGTGGAACAACAAATAGATCTCTCATCAAGAAATGATTTTTTTTAAAAAGAGTAGGGAAGAGGTGGGGGCAGGACCGACCGAAGGTGGGGAGGAAAAGGGTGGTTTAAGACATACGAGGCAAATGGGCAGGTGGGCACGGCAGCTGCCGGACGCCTGAGCTGTGGATGTGACTGACTCAGCCTGTCCCCCCTGCAGTGTCGTGACCTGTGTGGCCTCTGGGGTGGAGCTGGGCTTAGTGATGGGTCCTCAGGTGGGGACAGTCTAAAGGACACCCTGGGAGCCGCTGCCTACCCTTCCTATTTCTGTCATCTCTGGGGATTCTTGGGGATCCCTGGGCCTCAGTTTCCTCCTTCCTGCTCCTCGGGACCAAGCTCTCCAGAAGGCCAATCTCTGGAGACTTCATGGGGATACTCTTTCCCAAGTCCCTGCCGGAGGAGGAAACAGCTTTTGCAAAGACATTAAGGTGGAAATTGCAAGTGTAAGAAGCAGAGTAGATAGAGGAACCGCGGGGAAGAACAGGAAAAATGAGCCTCAGCAAACGGAATGCATCCGGCTTGACAGGTAATAGGAATGCCTTTTAAGGGACACGGGCGCTATGGCAGGTTCTTGGGCAAAGTGAAGTTGAAAAGACGTAGCAGCCGAGGGAGGAAGTCAGACCTCACAGGAGGCCAGTGGAAGGCACAAGGAGGCGCAATGAGGACCTGCATGTGAGGCCTCAACTGGAAGCCCACTGGCCAATTTCAGGTCTCGGACACTGGCCTGGGTTCCTCCCTCCTGCGCCCCGGGTTTGAGATCTGAGCCACGTAAGAGCAGGAGCCAGGGTTGGAAGGGCCCCAGCTTAAGTCTTGGTTTTACTATGGTTGCAAATATCAACAAATGTCTATACGTGACATGGCACCAGAGTTAAGTGAGGGTTTTTCAGAATGCTGGCACGCCGAGCTCGAAAGGTTCGCCATCACTGCTCTGTACCCTAACCTGGCCTCATGGGGGACAGAACGTGCCTAGAGAGGGCAAACCGCTTGGAGGTCACAGAGCAGCCAGTAGAGGACACCCTCAATAACGCGCCCACAGGCTAAGGCCACCATTGCTTTTATTTGTTGCTTTGAGCGGAGGAAAAGCATGCGCGCCACGTGCGGAGGACGCTCCTGTTGCAGAGCTCCGGGGAAGTAGAGGTTTTGCATTGGCCGGAACCCAGAGGAGCGGCCCAGTGGTTGGAAGAGGAGCTCCGAGAGGGGCTGGGTGGGGCCCCTGGGTGACCAAGCCATCGCAGGCCGGCCTCCGGGGGCAGGGGCGCGTCTCCAGTGGGCCGGGCCTTCCTTCCCTTGGGCAGGGGCTCCGGCGGGCGGCGGCGGGCGGGCTGGGCGCCTACTTCTGGGCGGGGATCATGTCGTCGATGGACTGGCCCTTCTCCAACTTCTTCTCCATCTCCACCATGAGCTTCACGCCATCCACCACCAGCTGCACCTGCTCTACCTCGGACGAGCCCAGCCGATCGGCGTTGGACACGTCGAACACGGAGCCCACGGCAGCTGTGTCCACGCCACCTGCGGGAGCAGAAAGCGGGGGTCTGAGGGGGGAGCGGAGGTGCCGACGGCCGCCCGCACTGAGGGTTAAAGGCTCGCAGAGCCTCCTGAATGGCTGTCAGTCGGGGCCCACACCTCCGGCTTCAGTTACCTCGCCCCCGACTGTCCAGCAAGGAAATGGAGCCTGGTGGGCAGCGCGCTCTGCAGCTGGGCCACTGGGGTCCAGCCCGACCGTCTGCCCCTTTAGTTGGGAAACCGAAGCCCCCAGGGGGCGGGGACGTACACCCTGTGCATTCTGTCACCATGGTGATGTGCCGACGCCTATGAGGTAAGCTGTTTGATGCGCATTTCCAGGGGAAGAAACTGAGGCTCGGAGCTCGCGGGGACACCCCACCTCCCCATCCGCCACCGAAAAAGCCCCCCCACCCCCCGACGGCGCGGCGCGGGGAGGCGGGGCCCCACCTGTGCCCCGCTTCTGCAGGCGCAGGCGGCTGAGGATCTCCTCGAACTTGGGGTGCTTGCTCAGGTGTGCCAGCTTCACGTGCACGCCTCCGCGCAGCCCGGTGCCCAGGTTGGAGGGGCAGGTGAGCACGTAGCCCAGGTGTTCGTTCCACATGAAGGGGTGGCCGGCTTTCTTGAAGATCTCCTCAATCTGAGGCAGGTGAGAGGACCAGGGGTCAGCGCCAGCGGGCGCCCCCAAACGCCCCCAAACCCGGACGGAGTGGGAAGGGACGGGACGTGAGGATGTGCGTGGGGGCCGGGTCTTGGGGGGCGCAGCTGGGGAACTGAGGAAAGGACCGACCGCACGGATCACAGCGGGATTCTGGGGGGCGGGGCTTTGTGTTCTTGGGGGCGGGGCTTGAGTGTGGGGGTGGGGCCTGGGGGTTCCCCAGAAGGCGAGGCCTTCGAAATGGGGTTGGACGCGTCCGAAGGGGCGGAGTTTGGGGCGTATAGGGAGGAGCCGGCTGCCAGTGGGCGTGACCCTGGAAAGGGCTGGGAGTGTGTGGGCTGGTGGCTGGTGTTTGGGGGTGGGGTGGGGGCGGGGCCTCGCCAAGAGGGCGGGGCGTCCCGGGCGCAGTCCGCAGTCAGTCGCCAGGGCGGGCACCCACCTTCTGCAGCCCCACGCAGAAGCGGCGGAACACCTCCTTCATGTTGCCCCCCTTCTCCATGGAGATGACTCGGAGGTGATCCTCCTCGTTTACCCACACCAGGAAGCTCTTGTTGTCGTTGTGCCTAAGGTGGGGTGCAGCGGAGGCCACGGAATCAGCTCCGGGGGACCCCTTCTCGCGCCCTCCCAAACACACACCCACCGCCAGGGGGCAGCGGGCCGAGGGGCCGGAGGAGGGGCCTCTCTCCGCAGAACCGCAGCCCACACCTGCGCACCAGCGCGCACGCCCCGGAGAGCTCAGATCCTGGGGACCAGGACTCGCGGGGCTCAGGTCTGTGGACAGCATTCAAGCACCGGCTCTCAGAATCTCAGCCTCACAGGCCCGGAGACAAGATGGATAAATATTGGAAACCCTACATCCGGTCTCGGGGCCAGAGAACCTCCCCATCACATGGTGACATCTCGGCCCGGCTCAGCGAGAACCATGGCACTGCCGGGTCTGGAAATGTCTGACACCAGGGAATCACAGAATCTGAAATGAGTGGAATCTTAGAACCTAAAAACCTTGAAATCTTAGAATCATCCTATCTGTAAATCTTGGCCCTAGGCTCTCTACTCTCCTTTCACTTGAAACCTAGGTTCTCAAAACCTTTCTAAACCTCTGACGATCAGAATCGGGGATGCAGAGATTTACAGAAAGCCTTACTCTCGACAGCAGTTAGTAATAAATTAGATCACACTAGCCCTCCCGGTTTGGCTCCGTGGATAGAGCGTCCGCCTAGGGGCCAAAGGGTCCCGGGTTCGATCCCCGTCAAGGGCACGTACCTCGGTTGCAGGCTCCTCCCCGGCCAGACCCAGGTTGGGGCTCGTGCAGGAGGCAACCAATCGATGTGTTCCTCTCACATCGGTGTTTCTCTGTCTTCCCCTCTTTCTCCCACTCTCCCGAAAAATCAATGGAAAACTATCCTCCGGTGAGGATTTTTAAAAAACCAAAAAAAACGGATCATACTAATAGCCAAGGTGTACTGAGCTCTCACTATGGGGCAGGCACTGTTTTCTATACTTTACATACATGAACTCATTAACCCTCACAAGAACCCCCACAGCTATGAATACTGTGGCCTCTACTCTAGAGATGGGAACCTGGGGAGAGAAACGTTCAGGGATGTGCCCAAGGTCACCCGGCCGGTCAGTGGCAGCGCTGGGATTTGAACCCAGAGCCTCATTCAAGTCTAAGGTCCCAACTGCCACTTCTCTGGTCCAAGTTTCCCAAAATGTGACACACCACAGGGCTGGCAAGGGTGGGGGGCGAGGCCATGGTCTCGACTTTGGTGGAGGGATGAGGCGGGCCCTGGGGGGACTGGAGGCGGCTGGGGGGAGGGCAGGGCTTGGCGCCGGGGCCTCACCAGATGCCACGGGCGTCGGGCCAGTCGCGGGCCATGCCCGAAGCCAGCAGCAGTGGGGACACCGGCTTGTCGAACAGGAAGTGGTCGTCGATCAGCTGCTGCTGCTCCTGCTCAGTCATGCTCTTCAGGGGGTAGTACTTCCCCTTGAACTCGCCCGTCAGGCTGTTGAGGGCTGAGAGGCACACGGAGCAGTGTCAGCAGCCTGTCCCTCCTGAAGCAGGGTGCGAAGGCCCCCGGGACCCCACACTGCTGCCCTGGACGGGCTTGGGCCTTGGCCCCAGGTATGTCCTAAAAGTGCCTAAATGCCATGTCTAATCCCAAATTCATGACCCCCCAAATGTGCTCCTCCCTGTCTGCCAGGCCACATCATGTGCTCAAGCCAGAAACCATGATTCTCCCTTTCCCTGGACCCTCACGTCCAATCCACCTGCAGGCATTAGTGTGGAGGTGCCACTCCTACTGGCTGGCCAGACAGACAGTCTCAGGATTTGGGGAGCCATCAGTAAAAATTATTATAATATGGATGATAAATATGTATTATGTATATGATAAGTATATTTGAACATATGCATATTTATGTAACTCATAATTAGTTATATACATAATACACATTATTTGTATCATATACTATATGTTATGTATATGATATATACTCTATAATTAAAAATAAAGTAATCTTAGCCCTGACCAGTTTGGCTCAGTGGCTAAAGCGCCGGCCTGTGGACTGAAGAGTCCCAGGTTCGATTCAGATCAAGGGCATGTACCTTGGTTGCGGGCACATCCCCAGTAGGAGATGTGCAGGAGGCAGCTGATGGATGTTTCTCTCTCATGGATGTTTCTAACTCTCTATCCCTCTCCCTTCCTCTCATAAAATATATTAAAAAACAATAATAAAGTAATCTTAGAAACTAAATAAATTATATTTAAAACAAAGGTAGGCTGGCTGGCGTAGCTTGGTGGTTGAGCGTCGACCTATGAACCATGAGGTCACGGTTTGATTCCCAGGCCGGGCACATGCCCAGGTTGTGGGCTCGATCCCTGGTGGGGTGCGTGCAGGAGGCAGCCAATCAATGATTCTCTCTCATCATTGATGTTGCTATCTCTCTCTCCCTCTCCCTTCATCTCCTAAATAAAAAAATATATATTTAAAAAATAAAAACAAAGGTAATAAATGCTTAGCACTATAACTTCCTATTTTACTATATTTACTATTATCTATGTTCTTGAAGTTATCTTCATCTACCATAGCTGTGTGGTGGAAACACTATAGGATGATGTGCTACTGTTCATCTCTTCCCGTCTCTGTATGACGTCATAACTTAAAATTGGCCATCATAGGAGAATTTACACCACAGAAATTGGCAGTTGCTGCAAATCAGGGCTTTCTTTTTTTCTTTTCTTTTTTTGAGAGCCAGTTAAACGTTTATCAGAACAACATGAGTTCTGATGGTTCAACCTCCAAAACATACTCTTTCTTCCCATTCCATTGTCACCCTGCACCCTTCACCTGGACCTCTATGGTTGCCCCCTCATGGTCTCTCTGCTCCTACTTTTGCCCACAGTCTGTCCCCCACTTGGCAGCCAGAGGGCTCCACGGAAATCTGAACCTGTCCTTCCCCTGCTCACCGCCCTCCCATGGCTACCGCCTCCCTCAGAGTCAAAGCCAAAGTCCTCTTGTCAGCCCATAAGGCTCTGACCCCCATCCCCCCTGACCTCACCTCCTCACTCTCTCGCTCCAGCCACAATGGTTTCCTTGCTTTTCCTCCCACCTCAGGGCCTTTGCACTTGCTGGGCTGCCTGCTGGCACCCTTCCCAAGGTCGCTCCTCCTCATCAGTCAGGTCTCAGCTCCTTCATGGGATAGCCTCCCCCAACACCCGGCCATTCCCTGCCACGCCCCTTGTCTTGGCTTGCATTTTGGAATTACCTTGTTCTTTTCTGGGTTTCTGTGTTTACACCCTCTCATCTCCCCACCAGCCCGGCAGCTCTGACAACAGTGAGTTTGTCTTCTTCATCTTGGGAGCCCCAGCTCCACACACAGGACCCGCCCGGCCAGAGGCACTCGCGGGCTGACTGGGTGCCTTTCAGGACCTGGCCCAGCCGGTGTCCGCATGGATCTGCTCAGGGTCCCTCAACTCTCCCACCGGGAGGATGCTGCCCTGTCCCTCACCCGGCACCAGGGTTACCAAGCAGCTTGCACATTAGAACATGGGGGTCCCGGGGCCCAGAGATCTGCCCCTGGAGGAGCTGGTGACCTGGCGGGGGCGGGCTCACCTTCCACGGAGAGCTTCTCCACAGCCCGGCGCTCCCCGCGGGAGCAGTGGGGGGGCAGCGTGTAGCCCTTGATGCTGCGGCCGGTGCGCACGCGGCTGCTGAGCACGTAGTTGGGGTCCAGGTCGTCTCCACCCTGGAGGGCACGTGGGGTGTCAGGGCCTCCCAGTGCCCCCAAACTCTCCCCGTTCCCTCTGGCTTCTCTGCTGCTTCCTTAGACCCCTCTTTCCCCATGGCCTCTCTCCCCACCCCTCGCCCAGGCTCTGTCTCTCCTGCCTCTGTATCTCTGTCTCCCCCATTTGTCTCTCCATCTCTGTCTCTCCCGTCTATCTCTCTGTCGCTGTCTCTCCATCTATCTCTCCATCTGTCTCTCCATCTGTCTGTCCCTGTCTGTTCTCCATACCGCTCTTCCCTTGCTTCTCTTTCTCTTCATCTCTCTCCCCGTCTCTGACTCTGTCCATCATCTCTCTCCGTTTCTCCCTTTCTTAAATATTTTTTAAATATATTTTATTGATTTTTTAGAGAGGAAGGAAGAGAGATAGAGAGTCAGAAACATCGATGAGAGAGAAACATTGACCAGCTGCCTCCTGCACAACTCCCAGTGGGGATGTGCCCGCAACCCAGGTACATGCCCTTGACCGGAATCAAACCCGGGACCTTTCAGTCCGCAGGCCGACGCTCTATCCACTGAGCCAAGCCGGTTTTGGCCGTTTCTCCCTTTCTACAGGTCTGTTTTGTGCCTGGCTCCTCTCTCTCTCTCTCTCTCTCTCTGCCCCCCTCCCTCCTGTCCCTCTGCCTCCTGTCTGTCTCCCTCTGTCCCTCTCCCCGTGTTTCTCTCCATCTGTTGATCTCTGCATCTCTGAGTGCCCTCCCGCCTGCATCTTCCCTGGCTCTGGCCCTCCTCCCCCCCTCCACTCTGTCCTCCCCTCCCTCCTCCCCTCTCTCTGCACTCTGTCCTTCCCTCCCTCCTCCCCCCTCCCCCGCCTCCCTCACGGCAGCCCACCTTGAGGTTCTCATGGTTGAGGTCGGTCTTGTGCTTGTCGGTGGGCTTGTAGCCCCCGTGCCGGTCCTGGATGATGGGGTCGAAGAGGTCCTTGAACACCACGTAGGATTCCTCATCACCGGCCACGCAGCCCACGGTCATGATGAAGGGGTGACCTGGAGGTCAGGTGAGGTGAGGGGGGCTCGTCCCCAGCAGCCTGGGCTTCTGGGTGTGGTGTAGACTGCGTGTGCGTGCACGTGCGGGGGAGTGTGTGTGAGTGTGTGTGTGTGTGTGTGTGTGTGTGTGTGAAGAGGTCACATCTGGAGGGGAGCTGGGAGAGGTGAGGGGGCGTGGGGGTGAGGATGCTGGGACAGGGCAGAGGAGAGGGACGAGCCCCAGGGGACCAGGCACAAGGGACTAAAAATAGCACCACTCCCGAGGCCCCAGGCCAGGGAGCCTCCCCCTAGACCAGTGGTTCTCAACCTTCCTAACGCCGGGACCCTTTAATACAGTTCCTCATGTGGTGGTGACCTCCAATTTCATTGTTACAAATTGAACATAATGAAAGCACAGTGATTAATCACAAAAACAACATGTAATTATATCTGTGTTTTCTGACGGTCTTAGGCGACCCCTGTGAAAGGGTCATTCGACTCCCAAAGAGGTCGCGACCCACAGGTTGAGAACCGCTGCCCTAGAATGTTCCAGAACCTTAGACCATCAGCTTCCACACATAAGAGACTGGCAAGGCCCTCTGACTTCCCGGATGGGGAAACAGAGGCCTCCCTCCTGCACCCCAGGACCAGCTGGGGGCGAAGGCTGGGGCCTGTGTTCCTGCCACCTGGTCCCCTCGCCTGGCGGGTGTCCTTGGAGGAGGGGCCACAGCACCAGGGCGCCCGCCAGATGCCAGATGCCGGCGCCCACTGTGCCCGCGCCGCTCTAGCCTGCAGGGGCCCAGGGGGCGAAGGGCGAAGGCCTCTCCGGGAATCTCGCAGGAAACTCCTGTGCATTTAGCGAGGGGCTGGCTCTGGGCCGGGTCCTGTCCCAAGCCCTTCCCACGCACGGGCTCATTTGTTTCTCACAACAGCCTGTGAGTCTATGGTCCCCACTTTACAGATGGGAACACTGAGGCCAGAAGGCAGGATGGAGCCTGGCAGGCCGCCTCCCGGCCCCGCCCTTCAGGTCCCCTCGCTGCTGACCTGGGTTGTCCACACCCGTCTGGATGACATCATCCAGAGTGAAGCCGGAAGGAGTCTCCTTGTCTCGCAGCTTCTTGTAGAGGTCAGGGGTCAGCACCTTGGCCATGTGGTTGTTGTGCTTGCTGAGGTCCGGGTACTCCTCCTCCGGCTTGTAGTTCAGCTTGTACTTGTTGTGGGTGTTTCCGAACGGCATGGCGGCGGCGTGGGGGGCCTGGTGGGGAGACAGAGCGAAGGTCACTGCCTCCCGCAGAGATGGGCCTCGAGGGAGCACACAGCGGGCGCTGCGGCCAGGCCTGACTCCTGTGCTGAGTGACCTGCGGGAAGCAGGGCCCCTCTCTGAGCCGCTGCGTTTGGACGGGATCTATTTCGACTAATAACCTTGTGAGAGACTCGGTTTCTCCAGGAGGGGGGACCCTCGGCTGGAGTGGTCACTGTGGCATGGATAAGCATGGAGGTCCTAGAATCAGGCAGCCTGGGTGTCAATCCCAGCTCTGCCACTTACACGCTGTGTGACCTTTCGCAAGTTGCTTAACCTCTCTGTGCCTAATACTCATCTGTAAAATAGTGTCAGCATAGCGCTCACCTCGTGGGGAAGTTGGGAGGATGAAAGGAGTTAATGTGGGTAAAGCACTTGGAATGGTGCCTGCCACAGTCAGCGGTTATCTTGCGCAGCTGTTGTTGTAAAGGTCTGTGTGAGGAGCTGGCGAAAAGGTGGAGGTGCTGCTGGGAATGAGTGTGAGCAGAGAAGGGACACTCTGAAGCTTCTTGGGTGTGATTCCAGGGGCTCAGTCAAGGGGTGAGGGGCAGGGAGGACAGGAGGGCTGGGTGGCTGCCCCCACCTCTACTGCTGACAAGTCTCCTGCAGGGCTCAGTTGGGAAGAAAAGCTCAGCCTCTGGGGCCGGCAGAACTGGGTTCAAATCCCACCTCTGCCATTTCCCTGCTGTGTGACCCCAGGCCAGTTGCTCAGCCTCTCTGAGCCTCTGTCACCTGTGCACTGAGCCTTCCCAGGAGCTTTCCAGGAGGATTCTTTGAGCTCAGGCATGTGGCCGGCCGAGCACAGACCCTGGCATCGAATTGTACCTACAGGAATGGCTGCTATTATTGTTACTATTACTTTTGTTCACAAGACCCAGAGAGGAAGGACCCTTCGGCAGTGGTGGCAGGCGTGGGGTGCTCACTCCCAGCTCCAGGGATGGGAAGCAGACAGGACGGTGGGAAGACTGGGACCAGGGTAAGCCGAAGGCTGAGGCATCAGGCTGGGGCGGGGGTGGGGAGACCCATGAAAGACCTTAGGAGCTGCTGTCCAGGGTTGGAAATTATTTTTAGAGTCTGGCAGACTCCTTCCCCCCCACCCCCAGCTGCCACCTCCTCCCCCTGCTCTCCCCACATTCCAGGGGCTCGGCTTGCACCAAGTCAGCAGGCTGGAGACAGGTGGGCCAGGGTGGCCGGGAGGACACGCATCCAGGCCTCAGGGCTCAAGGGCTTCCAGCCCAGAAACCCCCCTTCAGGGGGTGTACCCACCCCCATCCTGCTAGGGACCTGCCAGGGGAAGGCGCTGAGCAAGGCGGGTGAGCCGGAGAGACAGAGCAAAAATAGCCCCAGAGCCACACGCGCACACACACACACACCCCACCATAAACAGTCCCTCACACACCCCAAGCTCAGTGACACACCCAGGGTGCAGGCCCCCGAGCAGGAGCCTAGAAAGGCAGCCACGTTGCACCGTTGTGAGTCCAACAGGGACCCACATGGTCACACATGCAAAGACCCTGACAGGTGCCGCCCAGACCTCCCACCGCGCGTGGCGCCCAGTTCTGGTGACCAACCCTCGGAGCACAGCCCAGGCCCACAGTCCCTCGCAGGGGGGGCCGCTGGCAGCTGCCAAGTCTCCTTTCCTCTCTGGGGTCCCCCCCAGGACCCTCTGCCACGGAGACCACAAGTCACAGGGGGGGGCTGGGGGCTCACAGACACAAGACCAACCTTCCCCACGCTGCCCCGCGAGTGCAGGAGGGTGTGGGGCGCACCCCCGTGCAAGGCCCCTCCACAGCCGGGCTGGCCCCCCGCACCCGGGCCGCCCGGACCCCCCCTGGCTCCCACCGCGGCGGTACCTGTCTGGGCTGTGCTGAAAGGGCTGTCTGTGTCCTGGGCGCAGCGCTGACCCGGAGGAGGCGCCTGCAGCCCGGGCCTTATATAGGTGGGGCCTGGGCCGTGCCATTGGCTGGGAGGGGCTGGAGGGCAGCTGCGCCTCTCACCTCGCTGCCCGGGCACGGTGCCCACCCTGGACCCAGGCAGGCCTTGCGCCCAGCCCCAGGCCTTCTATGGGCCTCCCCGGGGCCGCGCCTCCGGCCGATCCCCGGACCAAGTGCTGAGTCGGGCTGGCGCGCGCGGCTGGCCCCCCGCCGGGGACACGGGGACCGTCCCAGGCACGTAGGGGCCGCCCTCGCTGGCCTTGACCTGAGCCCTGCCCTGGGGGCACCTCGCCGTGGCCTCAGGGCGCCAGGTACCCGGTGTCCGCACAGGGGGAGCCGCGGGCCAGCAGGGCGGTGTGCCCGTCACCGGCCGCAGGGAGCGGGCGGCCCAGTGGGAGCCGGGGCCGGGCAGCCCTGGGACCTGGCGGACTCCTCCCCCCGGGTGTGGGCGGGGAAACTGAGGCCGGGCTGGGCGGCGATGCAAACTCCAGGCCGGGGTGGAGGCCGCGGCCGCCCCGCCCGGAGGGGACCGGGAAGGACTCGCCCGGACGGGGGTTATTTTTGGAGCGCGCCGCCTGCCTCCTCCGCGAAGGCCCAGCCTCGGGGCGCTGGGGGGCGCGGGCAGGTGGTGGGGGTGGGGTCGCCACGTGTCCGGTTAATTATAACCTGGCGGCTCGGGTGTCCCGGGGCCTCGCCTCCTTACAAGGGCAGCGGAGGCCCCGGGAGGACGCCCCACCCCCAGGGGACGGGCAGTGACTCCGCGGAGACCTCGGCGCCCCGCGGGGACCATGCGGGCGGGCGGAGCGGGCCCGCTGGGCGCCTCGGCCGGGACCTGGGGCGGAGGAGGGGCGGCTGTGAAGCGGGGAGGCGCGGGGTAGAGGGGGGACCTGCTCCTCCGCCTGGGAGGCGCCACGATTGCGGGGCGAGCGGGGCGAGCGCAGGGAGCGCCCGGGAAAGGGTGTCCTTGGGGCCCCATCCCTCTGGGGTTCATCCCGGGGGCTCCCAGGCAGGTGGGGGCTGAACCAGGGAGAAGGGTGCTCTCCGCTCTCCCCAGACTCCTTGTGGGGGGGGGGGGGGCTAGATAATGCTTCCTTGAGGCCCAGACCCTGGTCTCTCCTCCACCTGTCCCTTCCCAGCAAAGTCAGCGTGCAAGGGCCTCCTGCGTGGTTAGGGAAGCCGAGGCCCTGGGACTGAAAGGAACTGGGCTGGAATCATTATGCATTATATATATACTAGAGGCCCGGTGCACAAAAATTTGTGCACTGGGGGGGGGGGAGGGGGAGTCCCTCAGCCCGGCCTGTGCCCTCTCGCAGCCTGTTACCCCTCAGGAGATAATGACCTGCTGGCTTAGGCCTGCTCCTGGTTGGCAGAGGGCAGGCCCAATCCCTAGGTGCAGCCCCTGGTCAGGCTCAGAGCAGGGCCGATTGGGGAGTTGGGGCACCGCCCCCTGTCATACTCAAGGCAGGGTCGATGGGGAGGTTTCGGTGCCACCCCCTGTCATGCACAGAGCAGGGCCAATCAGGGGGTTGGGGCACTGCTCCCTATCACTCACAGAGCAGGGCCCATCAGGGGGGTTGGGGCTCTGTACCCTGTCACGCACAGAGCAGGGCCCATCAGGGGGTTGGGGTGCTGCCCCCGTCACACACAGAGCAGGGCCCATCAGGGGGTTGGGGCACCGCCACTCTCACATTCAGGGCAGGGCCGATGGGGAGGTTATGGCTCTACCCTGTCACACACAGAGCAGGACCCATGGGGGGGAGGGGGGTTAGGGAGCTCCCCCCTATCGGGCACAGAGCAGGGCTGCTCAGGGGGTTGGGGCGCCTTCCCCTGTCACAAACAGAGCAGGATGGATAGGGAGGTTGTGGCCCCGCCCCCTGTCACACACAGAGCCACAGGGCGATCAGGGGGTTTGGGCACTGCGCCCTGTCACACTGATCCTGGTGCTGGGAGGCCTCTCGGCTCTGCTGATCCCGGTGCTGGGAGGCATATTACCCTTTTACTATATAGGGTAGAGGCCTGGTGCACAGCTGGGGGCCGGCTGGTTTGCCCTGAAGGGTGTCCTGGATCAGGGTGGGGGTCCCCACTGGGGTGCCTGGCCAGCCTGGGTGAGGAGATGATGGCTGTTTGCAGCTGGTCACACACCCTTCAGGGTGGGGGTCCCCACTGGGGTGCCTGGCCAGTCTGGGTGAGGGGCTGAGGGCTGTTTTCAGGTTGGCGGGTGACTGAAGCTCCCAACCTCTCCTTTTTTCCTTTTTTTTTTTAATTCTGGGCCAGCTTTAGCTTGAGGCTTGGCTCCAGCTCTTAGGCCTCCTCGGCTGAAAGTAGGTTTCTGGCCTTTGCTTACAATGTTGCGAATCTGCCAGATGAAGTCCTGCTGTATTTGTTAAAATGTTTCAAACTGCAGGCTCAGAGGCCTGCAGCGGCAGGCGGGGAACGTTGATTTCCTCCGTCACTGAAGCAAGCAAGCCTCATGTTCGCTTCAAGCTGCCTGGCTACCGGCCACCATCTTGGCTGGCAGTTAATTTGCATATCTCGCTGATTAGCCAATGAAAAGGGTAGCAGTCATACGCCAATTACCATGTTTCTCTTTTATTAGTGTAGATAGCATAATATGCTAATTAGACCGGACGTACTTCTGAAGACCTTCTGGATAAAGCCAGGGCTGCAAGGGAAATATGGTCCCAGGTGCCAGAGGGAAGCCGGTGCCTGGAGCCGGGGGAAGGAAGGCTACTCTTGCTCGAATTTCATGCATCGAGCCTCTAGTATATATATTATTGACTTCAGAGAGGAAGGGAGGGAGAGACAGAGAGAGAGAGAGAGAGAGAGAGAGAGAGAGAGAGAGAGAGAGAGAAATGTCAGTGATGAGAGAGAAGCATTGTCGGCTGCCTCCTGCACGACCCCCACTGGCACCCAGCAGGGCATGTGACCTGAGGGAGGATGGAACATGACCTCCTGGCTCAGCCACTGAGCCGCCCGGCCGGGCTGGTCACACATTTATCATTTTAACATCTGTGCGCTCACTGCAGACGCAGCAGGGCCCCACCCCTGCCTTAATGGAGTGACAGTTTAGTGACAGCGAACCGCATGTTGTCCTGTCGGGGCAACAGGGCTTTGAAGGAACATGAGAGAGGGTAAGGGGTGAGCGGTGGTACAGCCGGGGAGGGGAGGGGAGGTCAGGCCTCTGGGAGGTGACACGGGTGCAGAGACCTGAGGGAGCCAACCATGAGGGGAATCTGGAAGGGAAGCAGCAGGTGCAAAGGCCCTGGGGTGGGCGTGGCTTGGCATGTTTGAGAGGCAGGGAGGATGTCCAGGGCTGGCCCAGCTCGGGCAGAGGGAAGAGTGGGAGGGAGAACAGGAGCAGAGAGGTGAGGGGGCGTGTGGGTGAGGATGCTGGGACAGGGCAAAGGAGAGGGATGAGCCCCAGGGGACCAGGCACAAGGAACTAAAAATATCACCACTCCCGAGGCCCCAGGCTGGAGAGGGGACAGGAGCAGACCTGTGCGGCCCTAGGGGCTGTGGGGGAGTTTCCAGCCCCTGTGAGAGGGAGGGGAGTCTCTGAGGGCTGTGAGCAGGGGAGAGACGGGACCCAGACACATCATACAACTGGTGGGTGGCACAGCTCAGGCCCCTGGGCCCCTGATAAGCCCTTAGAGCAGCGGTTCTCAACCTGTGGGTCGCCAACCTGTGGGTCTCAACCCTTTGGGGGTCGAACAACCCTTTCACAGGGGTTGCCTAAGACCATTGGAAAACACATATATAATTACATATTGTTTTTGTGATTAATCACTATGCTTTCATTATGTTCGATTTGTAACAATGAAAATACATCCTGCATTGATATTTACATTACAATTCATAACAGTAGCACAATTACAGTTATGAAGTAGCAACGAAAATAATGTTATGGTTGGGGGTCACCACAACATGAGGAGCTGTATTAAAGGGTCGCGGCATTCGGAAGGTTGAGAACCACTGCCTTAGAGGGACATGTGGTTCTTTCTGGCCACACTGCTCTGAAAGCCCTTTCTATGTTTGGGGAGGTCAGCACCCTATGGAGGCCTCCTTTGGAGAAGCCAACAATTCTAGAAACTTGGCTTCCCAGAATCCTCTGCAGTTAGTCCACTCTGGACATGAAGGCTCAGAGAGGTTAAGTGATTTGCCCAACGTCACACAGCTGGAAAGGAGCAGAACTGAAAGACAAACTGGCTCAGGGCTGTGGAGAAAATCGTTTCTAGGCCTCTCGACAATGTCAGACTCCGTCGTCAACCCAGAGTCCCTTTGCAGGTGTTCAGGCCCTGATCATTTGTACTCACTTCCCCTTTATCACTCCAGCAGTCTGGCTTCAGGCTCCAAGCACTTTATGTGTATTAATCAGGGCAACTTCCCAACAGTCCTATGAAGTGGGTACTGCAATTTTACAAATCAGGAAAGCGAAGCCCAGAGAGGTCAAGACATTTGCCCAAAGTCACACAGCTGAGGAGTAGCAGAGTTAGGCTAGGCCAGACAGTCCGTCCCTGAGTTTGTATGCATAATCCCTCCAGGTCCTACCTCTTTATGCCGAGGCCCCATTTTACAGAGGGGGGATTCTGAGGCTGAAAAGGGCAAGGAGGTGGCTCAGGGTCACAGCTGGCATTCCAGAATGCCAGAGCCTGCACGCTTCCCTGCACCCCCAAGGCCTTGGCATTGCAGAGCGACCTGCTTCCAAACCCTCTCTGTTTCCTACCACCTTCTGTCCCAACTCTCCCCTGAGGAGGTGGCTGCTACAGTCCCCCATGGCCCAATCCTTGTGGTCCCTGATGCCATCTGATTCAGGGAAGACAAAGGTAAATCCAAGCCAGCCCCAGAGCCAGAGAGTTAGGGACCTGCCCATTACTTCTTGTTCTTGGAGAGCAAGGCGGGGCCTGCAGCAGCCCTGCAATGAACTGGCTGCCAGGCCCATGTGGGGGTGGGGTGGGGGAAGACAGGCAAATCAGAGAGTCTTTCATGACTCCCCTCCTGCCATCCAAATCCATATTTATCAATTTAGCTACACATTGTCCTCCAGGTGTTGCTTTAGTTGCACCTCAGGGTTTTTGGTTTGGTTTGGTTGTTTTCCATTCTGTTAATCCAAATTTATTATTTACCTTGAAAATGTTATATTTGCAGTGAATGGGTGGTCACATCTATTCATATTTTAGTTTCTTTTTAATATATATATATATATATTATTGATTTCAGAGAGGAAGGCAGTGGGGTAGAAAAATAGAAACATCAATGAGAGAGAATCATTGATTGGCTGCCTCCCATATTTTAGTTCCTAAAGTTACTTTTTTATTGAGATATAACCATTCATTGAAGGGTCCTAATCTTAAAGTCAGTGAACTTTTATTTTTTGTTAATCCTCACCAATATTTTTCCTTTTTTTTTTAGAGAGAGAGAGAATGGAAGGGAGGGAGGGAGAGAGAGAGATTGAGAGACAGAGACAGAGACAGAGAGAGGCAGAGAGAGAGAAATATTGACGTGAAAGAGACCATCAACTGGTTGCCCCTGCATATGCCCCGACCCAGGCTGGCGATCGAGCCTGCAATCAGGTACGTGCCCTTGACCAGAACTGAGCCCTCAACCTTTCAGTCCACAGGCCAACGCTCCATCCACTGAGCCAAACCGGCTAAGGCAATAAACTTTTATATACCTGCACACCTGGGTAACCACCACCACAGAGAATATTTCCCGCGCCCTGAAAGCTCTCTCTTGCCCCTTCCAGTCAATGCCCCCTCTCTTTTTCCAAGGGAACCACTATCCTGCCTTTTAACACCAGGCATTAGCTTTGCCTGTTATTGGACTTTACATAAAGAGAATCATACAGGATGCCCTCTCTTTGGTCTGATTTCCTTTTTGTTGCTGTTGATTTCAGAGAGGAAGGAAGAGGGAGAGAGAGACAGAAACATCCATGATGAGAGAGAATCATGGTGGATCGGCTGCCTCCTGCAAGTTCCCCACCAGGGATCGAGCCCACAACCCGGGCACATGCCCCTGACTGGAATCGAACCCAGGACCCTTCAGTTCGCAGGCCGACGCTCCACCCAATGAGCCAACCGGCCAGGGCCTTTCTTTTTATTAATTTTTTATCTGATTTCTTTTGAGCAACATTCTATCTGTTGAGATTCATTTATATCGTCACATGCAGCAATAGGCTGTTCTTTATCACGTTTTGTTATGTAGTCGGTTGATTATTGGTTACTTCTAAATACTTTCTAATTTTTGTTCTGATTTCTACTTTGTCTTATGAATGGCTTTTAAAAATATTTTTATTAATGGATAAAAAATAATGCATCAGCCAAGGGAATAATATTCAGCTGCTAAAAAGAATAAAACTAATCTGTATGCACTACTTTGGAACAATTGGCAAGTGTCTTAGTTCTTGCGGCTGCTATCACACAGACTGAGTGCCTTACTTTGTAAATTTTTAAAAAAGTGTATGTGTGTGGCGGGGGCGGGAGGGGGGAGCTTTTTAAAAAAAACCGTGGCAAAGAGGTGAAAATAGAAAAGATCCCAACCCATCCACCCATTTTTCTGACATGGCAAACTGAGGCCTGAAGTGATAGGATGGGAGTTTTATTGAAGGCCTTCTTGGCTACGGTCTTGGGCGAGAGATTTCTCCTCTCTGAGCCTCAGTTCCTCCCTGTTTATACGGGGCCAGTAACAGTGCCTCCTTCCAGGGGTAGCTGCATGGATGCAGGGGCTCTGCTGCTCCTTGGCTCTGTGGTGTCAGACAAATTTCTTGACTTCTCTGTCCCTCATCTTCTCCTCCTGTGGAATGGGGTAATTATAGCGCCCTGTCAGGTTGGCTGGGGATTCACAGAGTTCATTTATAAGACTTGGCATAGGGCCTGTCCTGGGTAAGAGCTTAACATACTCTGTCTCATTTAATATTCACCACTATGCTATGTGATGAGTGTGATCATCCCAGTTTTATAGATAGACTAGAGGCCCGGTGCACGGAATCTGTGCACAGGTAGGGTCCCTAGGCCTGGCTGGCGATCAGGCCCAATCAGGGCCTTCCTTCATTCCATGCCGCCCCTGGTGGTCAGCACATGTCATAGCGGGTGGTCGAACTCCCAGTCAGTCAAACTCCCGAGGGGACACTTTGCATATTAGCCTTTTATTAGATAGGATGAGGAAATAGGTGCTCAGAAAATCATTGCTTGCCCCAAGTTACATGGGAAGGAAATGGCAACAGGAGTTTCTTTTTAAAGTATATTTTTATTGACTTCAGAGAGGAAGGGAGAGGGCGAAAGAGAGAGAAACATCAATGATGAGAGAGAATCATTGATTGGCTGCCTCCTGCACGTCCCCCACTGGGGACCCACCCTGCAACCCGGGCGTGTGCCCTGACCGGGAATCAAACTGTAACCTCCTGGTTCATAGGTTGACGCTCAACCACTGAGCCATGCTGCCTGGGCTACAACAGGAGAATTTCAACTCAGATCTACCTGGCTCCAACTCCCTCCCACAGGCCCCGAACTGCACCCCCACACACAGTGTTTTCCATGCGATGCTCTGAGCTAAGCCTTTCACAGGGATTACCCATTAATCCCACCACAGCTTCACAGAGGAGGCTGCCCTCGTGAGTCCTGTGCTACAGACCAGGAACGTAAGGACCAGAGAGGTTAGTTCCTGGCTCAGGGGTCACACCGCCAGCGAATGACGCAGCAGGGCTTTGCACCTGGCTGCCTGGCTGCAGTCCTTGCACTTCCTCCTGTCGAGGGTGTGGCGGGTCCAGAACCACCGCCCAGTGTCCTGAGGCCAAAACAGTTGGGAGTGAGGGGCTCAGCTGCCCCCTTACACCATCTTCCCTAAAAATCTGGAGCCCTGGCAGGTGCGCTCAGTGGTTAGAGCATCAGCGTGTGCCCCAAAGGTTTTCGGGTTCGATTCCCAGTCAAGGGCATGTACCTGAATTGTGGGTTCACTCCCTGTCCCCCTCGTCGGGTGAGTTCAGGAGGCGACTAGTCGATATGCCTCTCTCACATCGATGTTCCTCTCTCTCTCCATCCCTCCCTTCCAATCGCTTTGAAAAGTATCCTCTGGTGAAGATGAACAAAATCATCATCCTCCTCCTCCTCATCTGGAGAAGTTAGATTGTGAATCTGAGTTTTACTTTCCATCGTTGAACCAGCAGCCGCCCGCTGAGTGCCTCCTCTGTGTTTGGCTGGTGTTGGGGACACAAGAGTGAGTCCAGGGAGGGGGACGATGAAATGACCCGCCGTGGGCAGGGCTGGGATGTGGGTCCCAGGAGGCTGCAGGAGCCCAGGACGGACGTCTCAGGAAGCCAGTGGAGGTCAGAGAAGCTCCCAGAGGGGGGAGCCTTTACCCTGGGGCGTGGAGAACTGGTATGAAGCGGCTTGGGAGTCTAGGGCCTGGGCCACGGGCCGGCAGCGCCCCCTGCTGGCTACGTCCTGTAGTGCAGGGACCCGGCTTCTGCAGCGGTTCAGGAAAGCTCGCCTTGAGCTATTTTCTGTGCCGCTAGAACATGTGAGCCCCGTCTGGACCAATTTACGTTTCTAGGACTTGATTCAGTTAACCAATCACTCAACAAATATTTATGGAGCACCTACGTCGCGTCATCTCTTCTAGTGCTAAAGATACGGTGCCGGCCCGCTCCGGATAACGCAGGTGGTTAGAACGTAGGCATGATTGGCCAGGTTGAGGGTTCCATCCCGGCCAGGGTACATGCCTCTCTCTGTCCCTCTCCCTTCCTCTTTCTCTAAAAAAAATCAATAAAACGAATTTTTTTAAAAAATATATATTTTATTGATTTTTTTACAGAGAGGAAGGGAGTGAGATAGAGAGTTAGAAACATCGATGGGAGAGAAACACTGATCAGCCGCCTCCTGCACATCTCCTACTGGGGATGTGCCCGCAACCCAGGTACATGCCCTTGACCGGAATCGAACCTGGGACCTTTCAGTCCGCAGGCTGACGCTCTATTCACTGAGCCAAACCAGTTTCGGCAAAACGTATTTTTTAAAAAACAAACAAAGAATCAACCACTGAATACATAAATAAGTGGAACAACAGCCGGGCTGGTATAGCTCAGTCGATTGAGCATCGCCCCCTGGACCAAGAAGTCCCAGCCGGGTTTGATTCCCCGTCAGGGCACATGCCCAGATTGCAAGCTCGATCCCCAGTAGGGGGTGTACAGCAGGCAGCTGATCAGTGCCTCTCTCATCAATGTTTCTCTCTTTCTCTCCTTCTCCCTTCCTCTTGAAATCAATAAAAATATTTAAAATAAATAAATAAGCCCTAACCGGTTTGGCTCAGTGGATAGAGTGTCGGCCTGAGGACTGAAGGGTCCCAGGTTTGATTCTGGTCATGTACCTGGGTTGTGGGCATATCCCCAGTAGGGGGAGTGCAGGAGGCAGCTGATTGATGTTTCTCTCTACCCCTCTCCCTTCTTCTCTGTAAAAAAATCAATAAAATAAAATAATAAAAATAAAATAAATAAATAATATATATTTTTTTAAAGTACGGAGTTTCTTGATCTTACAACCCTCTCCAGCTACTGATCCATTTCTGCTTCTTTAAAAAAAAGAAAGAAAAAGTGGAACAACAAATCAATGCTTCTCTTTCTCTCTCTGAAATCAATCAATCAAAAGATACAGGGCTGCCCAGACGCGTGGCTCAGTGGTTGAGCATCAACCTATGAACCAGGAGGTGACGGTTCAATTCCCAGTCAGGGCACATGCCTCTGTTGCAGGCTCGATCCCCAGTAGGATTGAGGGGGCGTGCAAGAGGTAGCCGATCAATGATTCTCTCTCATCATTGATGTTTCTCTCTCTCTCTCTTCCTTTCTGATATCAATAAAAAATTTTTTTTTTTTTAAAAAAAGATACAGTGCTGACCATACAGAGCCCTATCTTCAGGAGCTGACATTCTGGGGGGAGGTGGGGACAATAATATCATACATGCAATCAGTAGCTAATATTTGCTAAATGCTTCTAACCATTTATTAACTCATTCTATCCTCACGGCCTTTGACTATCCCCATTTTACAGATGAGGAAATACGAGGCACAGGGCAGGTAAGTTACTTGCCCGAGACCTGCACAGCTAAGTGCTGCAATGAGATTTGAACCCAGAGCCCAAAGTTTAGCCATTACATCACCTCCCCTCACAATAATGTGCTGTAACGTCATAATGTGATATATGACATGAAATAATATATCACTTAGGCCCTAAAAAGTTTGTGAACCAAATCAAGAAGGGAAATGAGGCAGCGTTTTTGTGGGAGGCTGTCATTTCGGAGGGGCAATCAGGGGAGGCCTCTCGGAGGAAGCGGCCTTTTCGAAGAGACCAGACAAACGGTGACATGTATGCGAAGAGAGGTCCAGGCTGGAGGCACAACCAAGACAAAGACCCAGCGGCTGAAACTGCAAGAAGGCCCCGGGTCTGGGCCCCAAAGTTTCCAAGGTTCCGAGTTCTTGAGGTTCTAGATCGCCGAGCCCCGTTTGCAGGCCTCGCGCGCGCTGGACTCACCCTCAGGTTCGCCAGGCCCCGGAGGCTGCGGGCTCGGCGCCCGGAGGTGCTGCGTTTCCGCGGGGCCCCCGCCACCCGCTAAGCTCCCCGGGCTGCGGGCGAGGCGGCCTCACCTGCGGGGCGGAGCCCGGCTGCCCCGCCCCCTGGGGACCCGCCCGCCGGCCGGACGCGGGGCGCAGCTGGGAGCGCGGGGTGCGCGGCTTTCGGGACGCGGCCGGGGCAGCGCGCAGCGTGGGACCCGCAGCCGGCCGCGCTCAGGTGGGCGCCGGGAGTGCAGGGCGAGGGCCCCGGGCCGCAGGATGGAGGCGGGGCGGGGGGTGAGGCCGGGCCCGGCGCACCGCTGGGCCCGCTGGCCTGGCGACCGGGACCGGCCTGCGGGGCCCCTGGACGCCCCCTGCCCCGCCCTGGGGCTCCCCGGGCTCTGGAGGCCCAGCTGGGGCCGCGCCCCCTCCCCCGTGCGCAGGTAAACAGGAGCGAGGGCGGGGCTTAGGAGGAGGGAGGGGGGCCCTGCTGGGAAGCTGGGGTGCGCGGGGCTGGGCTGGCTGGACAGGGGTAAGTTGTGTGGCCATGACGGGGACCTCTTGCCTGCGAGCGAGCATACGGAGATAGCGTGTGTGTGTGTGTGTGTGTGTGTGATGGTGTAGGAGGCTCAGGTGTGTGAGATGGTGTAGGAGGCTCAGGTGTGTGTGATGGTGTAGGAGGCTCAGGTGTGTGTGTGTGTGTGATGGTGTAGGAGGCTCAGGTGTGTGTGTGTGTGTGATGGTGTAGGAGGCTCAGGTGTGTGTGTGTGTGTGATGGTGTAGGAGGCTCAGGTGTGTGTGTGTGTGTGATGGTGTAGGAGGCTCAGGTGTGTGTGTGTGTGATGGTGTAGGAGGCTCAGGTGTGTGTGTGTGTGTGATGGTGTAGGAGGGTCAGGTGTGTGAGATGGTGTAGGAGGCTCAGGTGTGTGAGATGGTGTAGGAGGCTCAGGTGTGTGAGATGGTGTAGGAGGCTCAGGTGTGTGAGATGGTGTAGGAGGCTCAGGTGTGTGTGATGGTGTAGGAGGCTCAGGTGTGTGTGATGGTGTAGGAGGCTCAGGTGTGTGAGATGGTGTAGGAGGCTCAGGTGTGTGTGATGGTGTAGGAGGCTCAGGTGTGTGTGATGGTGTAGGAGGCTCAGGTGTGTGTGATGGTGTAGGAGGCTCAGGTGTGTGAGATGGTGTAGGAGGCTCAGGTGTGAGAGATGGTGTAGGAGGCTCAGGTGTGTGTGATGGTGTAGGAGGCTCAGGTGTGTGTGATGGTGTAGGAAGCTCACGTGTGTGTGTGAGATGGTGTAGGAGGCTCAGGTGTGAGAGATGGTGTAGGAGGCTCAGGTGTGAGAGATGGTGTAGGAGGCTCAGGTGTGTGTAGAGATGGTGTCAGGCTGTAGGTATGGGTGTAGAGGGGAGATGAACTGTTTCGTGGCCATGGGAGGGCGTACGGGGACTGTGTGAATGATGTGGAAATGTGGGCTACCTCTGATGGTATGTTTGTAATGCCCTGCATGAGTGTCGCTGTGTGTATGGGAGGAAGTTGAACTGTTTATAGAATTGAGTGTGAGTGTGAACAAGAGGTTGCATGGCTGTACAATGGGGGAGTGGCAGGGAGGGGTGCAACAGGATGGCCGTGTGGGTGTGACTGTGCTTGGGGTTATGCACACGGGCTGAGCACGTGAAGGGGGACCGTGTGAGTGTGGGAGCTGGTGTGCGTTGTGGGAACAGCCCCCGTGCTGGGCGGCTGTGCGTTCGCCGTGGCTGTTACTGTGGTCGTCAGTCGGGCAGCGGGTGATGCCGGCCAGGCCGTGTGTGGAGCATTCGGCTTAGCTGCCTGAGATTGTGCGTGAGGTTGTATAAATCAGCAGAATGGTGCGAGTCCTGGTTGTGGTTGTCAAATGGCTCTCAAACTTGTGTGATTGTGTTTGGCTGTGTCTGGGGCTTGTGTGTGAGGTGTGAGACTAAGGATGGTGTCACACACACACACACACACACACACACACACACACGTGGAAAGGGACTGACACATGCACAGACGTATCCGTTGAGGGTGATGAGAGCCTGCGGTCCCTAAGTCCCACAGGACCACATGCTGCCCTGCCCGCGTGTCCCCGTGGATATGAGTGTGAACTTTCGAGCAGGTGCAGGCACGGCGGGGCTGCTCATGGAGCTGGACGGTGGTTGAGTGAAGTGTCCTCAGAAACTGTGTCGGAAACTGTGGCGCTGCCTCTGGGCGTCCACCGCCATCTGTGGCCTGCGCCCCCACTTGTGACAGCCTGAGTGAGTTCAGGGGCCATTTGCACACCCATGTTTGGCGCTCGGGGTGTGTAGCTGTGTGTGCCCCGTGCAGGGGCACAAATCCCTGGCCGGCCTGGCAAGGGGTTGGGGTGTTGGAGACAGGGGGGAAGATGGTGACGAGTCCGTCATCTGGGAGCGTGTGCGCGGGGAGGGGGCGCTGGGCAGGCAGCGGGGACCGGCTGCTGGCGGGACTGTCCGAGTGCGGGCGAGAGAGTTCATTTCCGTGTTGTGTGTGGCTTTTATATCGGAGGGGAAAATATACCAGCGCATTGGGCTGTGTTTCCGAGAGGGGAGTGCATGTGTGTGTGTGCCCGGGTCAGGGTGCTGTGTTCTGAAAGGAAAGAGTGGATTCGTGTGAGTGTGTTTATTGAGTTTTGTGTTTTCGGGGAGGAAGAGTGTGTCCAGAATGTGTTATATCTCTGAGAGGAGAATGTGTCGTAATTTGTATTTCTTTTTGTTTGTTTTTATTTGTATTGATTTCAGAGAGGAAGGGAGATAGACACATCACTGATGAGAGAGAATCATTGATCAGCTGCCTCCTGCACACCCTCCACCAGGGATCGAGCCCGCAACCCGGGCATGTGCCCTTGACCAGAATTGAACCGTGACCTCCTGGTTCATAGGTCGATGCTCAACCACTGAGCCATGCTGGCCGGGCTGTATTTCTAAGCACCCCTGCGGAGGGTGTGTGAGTTGCATTTCTGAGAGGGGAGTGTGTTTGTGTGTGCGTGTGTGTGTGTGAGGGCTCCAGAGGCACCACCGACCGTGCACTGGCTTTGTCACCCACATACAACCACACGAGGTCCCACGTGTAAGACCCCCGCTTGTTATGATCTGGGCCTCAGACCCTCAGCTGTCACGTGGCCAGTGACATCCATGGGCCACGCCTGTCACATGTGTGTCCCAACACGCCTTGGGCTGGCTGGGCCTGTCGGCAGTGGAGGGCGGACCCCTGTTCTCTCAGGGTCTGTCAGCTCCGCAGGGCTCGGGAGCCCACACATGGGGTCCCCCTCGCCGACCCCCCATCTAGAGGCACCTCTGCTTCCGGCACCCCAGCCCCTCGGCCCTCGCCTCCTGCCCTACCTCCCAGCCCCAGCGGTCTGACTGGTTCGCAACAAAAACACCCTAAGAATGAGCTCACAGTGAGGCTGCCGCCTCCACACACCCCGCCCCACACGCCCAGCGGAGGAGGGCGCCTCCCGTTCCCGGTCACACAGCCCGGAGGTCGGGGCGAGGGGACCCGGGGCCCTTGGGGTGCTGAGGACGGGCCAGGTGAGCCGGGGCGGGTGGGCGGCCACACACCGGCGTTGCCCTCTTGGGTTAGTCATACGTGGGGTTTGGAGTTGTTCTCAGGGCTGAGAACAGGCAAAGGTAGACTCGAATGTTCCCAGCTGTGGGCTGGCCGGGCTGGGTGTGGACCAGGGTGCTGGCGGGAAGCAGGAGGGTCGGGAGGCAGAGGGCTGGAGGGAGGGATGGCTCGAAAGGGAGGTAGCTGGGAGGGGCCCTGCTGGCCCAAATGGCGTGGAGCCTGAGGGTCCGGCTGGCCTGGCCTTGGCTGTGACTCCCCGATCCTGGCTGCCCCCCAGGAGCAGCAATGTCCGTGCAGGTGGCAGCCCCCGGAGGCATGGGGCTGGGCCCAGAGCGCCTGAACCCCGAGGAGCTGGTGCGGCAGACGCGACAAGTGGTGCAGGGGCTGGAGGCCCTCCGTGCAGAGCACCGGGGCCTGGCCGGCCACCTGGCGGAGGCCCTGGCAGGCCCGGGCCCGGGCCCTGGCCTGGAGCTGCTGGAAGAAAAGCAGCAGGTGGTGAGCCACTCGCTGGAAGCCATCGAGCTGGGGCTGGGCGAAGCCCAGGTACGAGGGGTCCAGCTCTGGGGGGAGGTCGGGGGAGGAGGGGCCACGTATGCTGGGGGTGAAGCCTGGGGTAGGTGAGACCTAGGGGAGCCAGGTTGGGGAACGGGGGGCTCTAGGCCAGAGATGGAGTACCTGGGCCGTGTTGCAGGGCCCTTGAGTGTGACAAATACCCCTGAACCTTCCATAGAACTGTGGGTCCTGGGGACACTTGGGGGTACCTGGGTAGGACGTGCAGCCCCTGGGCATCATTTGTGTGCCTGGGTGACATCAGAGGGGTCCCTGGGCAGGATTTGGGTCTGTGCCCCCTCGGAGTCACCTAGAGGGCTCTCTGCGGAATCTGGGGGTTCCTGGGCTGGGGCGGGGGTGTCTGGCAGGGTCGGGACTGGGCCCCTGACTCTCGACCCCCGCCCCCCGGCAGGTGCTGTTGGCCCTGTCGGCGCACGTGGGCGCCCTGGAGGCCGAGAAGCAGCGGCTGCGAGCGCAGGCCCGGCGGCTGGCCCAGGAGAACGCGTGGCTGCGGGAGGAGCTGGAGGAGACGCAGCGGCGGCTGCGGGCCAGCGAGGAGGCCGTGGCGCAGCTGGAGGAGGAGAAGAGCCACCTGGAGTTCCTGGGGCAGCTGCGCCAGTACGACCCCCCTGCGGACAGCCAGGTGCGCTGGGGCCCCGGCCCTCCTTAGATACCCAGGGCTCCCCATTCGCCGCGGGGCCCAGTGTCCGAGGCCCTCAAAGACCCCCCAACCCACTGGACTTCCACAGAAGCCCTCAGCTGTTCCTGCGGACCCTCACCAAGCCCTCGGGACACCCCGAGGCCCCTGACCACCCTCTCCCTCACACCCTGGGGCTCAGGACCCCCATCCCTGAAACTGATCCCCAACCCCGTGACGCCCCCCGTGCTGCCCTCTCCGCAGCAGCCGGAGTCCCCCCGCCGCCGTGACAGCCTGGCCTCCCTGTTCCCCAGTGAGGAGGAGGAGAGCAGAGGTGGGTGTGGGTCTGTGTGACGGGGAGCTCAGCCATGGGGGACAAGCTGGGGAGGGACGGCTGGACCCCGAGGCCTCTGAGCAGGGGTTGGGGGGTCAGGCAGGGTGTCAGGAGGACGGAGCAAGGGGCTGTGGGGGTGACTGTGTGGGGAGGCTGGGCGGTAGGTGCCTGTGTTCACATCCCAGGGGCCTGGGATCCCAACCTCAGAAGGCAGTGCAGGCCCATGGCCCCAGGGGCAGCTGTAGCCCTGGGGGGCGGGGACGTGTCCCTCGTGTGGGGCTGTGAGGGGACAGGAGGCCTGCAGTGACCAGGTACCTGCCACCCCCAGGTCCTGAGGCGGCGGGGGCCGCAGCGGCGCAGCAGGGGGGCTACGAGATCCCGGCCCGACTCCGGACCCTGCACAACCTCGTGATCCAGTACGCGGGGCAGGGCCGCTACGAGGTGGCCGTGCCACTGTGCCGACAGGCCTTGGAGGACCTGGAGCGGAGCTCCGGCCACTGCCACCCCGACGTGGCCACCATGCTCAACATCCTGGCGCTGGTGTACCGGTGAGTCCGCGCCCGCTGTGCCTGAGGGGCCGCAGGGGTGGGAGCCACTGCTGGGTGGAAGCGGGGACCCTGGTGTCGGCTGGGGTGCTGGAGTGGTGGTGGGAGGGGGACAGATCTGCGGAGGCTGCATGGACCCAGGCAAAGAGGAGTTGGTGAGTGTGGGTGACAGAGACCCCAACAGAGTGGGGACGATTCCTGGGGTGGCCAGAGGCTGGGCAGTGCTCTGGAGGTGCTAGACCTAGTAGGTGTGGGGAGACCCAGAAGGGACCCACAAAGGGTGCCCCTGTGCCTGGTCCAGCCTGGCCCCTGCTACCCCACCCCGGCTGACCCCACCATCCTTGCGCTGCCCCACAGGGACCAGAACAAGTACAAGGAAGCCACAGACCTGCTCCACGACGCCCTGCAGATCCGGGAGCAGACACTGGGCCCCGAGCACCCCGCGGTGAGTGGGGCCCGGGAGGGAGGGAGGGCCGGGGCTGTGCCTTCCTGCTCCTGACCCGCCTCCCCGGGCCCCATAGGTGGCTGCCACCCTCAACAACCTGGCCGTCCTCTACGGAAAGCGCGGGCGGTACCGGGAGGCCGAGCCCCTGTGCCAGCGCGCCCTGGAGATCCGCGAGAAGGTCCTGCCTTGCCCTGCCCCGTGCCCTGTCCCGAGGCCCCTCCCATCTGACCCTGAAATGTTCAATTCTGTGGCTCTGTGGCCCCAAACCTGAGAGCCCTGACCTTTTACGCTGCCTCACGGGGTGTTGTGAGCTAACCATTTAAGCCTAGAGCACCCATTCCCAGGAGCCACCGTGCTTGACCTGCCTGCCCTCCGTTCGACCTTGACTCCGACTCTGACCTCTCCTAACTCACCTCTGTGCCCCAACCTGGTACAACCGCTCCCTGATAGAGTCATTTGAACCTGCACCCCAAGGTCCAGGTGGTTTCTGGACCACCGTGACCTCTGACCTGAGGAAGCTCCAGTGGATGTAACTTCTGCCCAACCCCCTGCCATACTCCACTTGGATGCTGTAACCCCCGACGCGTGGCCCTGGTGATGGCTGCTGGCATCACGCGGCTGCCCGTCCCGGATGACCCCTAGGTCCTGGGCGCCGACCACCCGGACGTGGCCAAGCAGCTCAACAACCTGGCGCTGCTGTGCCAGAACCAGGGCAAGTTCGAGGAGGTGGAGCGGCACTACGCCCGGGCCCTGGGCATCTACCAGGCCCTGGGCGGGCCCCACGACCCCAACGTGGCCAAGACCAAGAACAACCTGGTGAGGCCCTGGGTGGGGACGGGCACGTGCAGGGTGGGAGGCGGAGGCCAGGAGCCCCCTCGCCAGGCCCGTGGAGAAGGGGCTCCGAGACCCCAGCTGGGCCCAGGCTGGTGAGGGTGGAAGCGGCAGGAACGCAGGTCTGGTGCCAGGGAGCAGCCCCGAGAAAGAAGCTGGAGACGGGCCGGAGCGGGGACAGCATCAGGCGTTTATTGAGCTTGGATCCCTTAGTGCTTCCCCCGCACCGTCCATTTGCTGCTGTTTGTTAATCCTCACCCGAGGATATAGTTTCCATTGTTTTTTGTGTGTGTGTTCTTTGAGAGTGGGGGAGGGGGGGAGAGAGAGAAAGATCGATGTGAGAGACACATAGGCATCAAATCTGCAACACAAGCACGTGCCCTTCACCGGGAATTGAACCCGGACCTTTCAGTGCATGGGCTGGTGTTCTAACCACTGAGCACACCAGCCAGGGCCGCACCACCCATTTCCCAAAGGACTCTGGGAGGTAGGTGTTCTTGTGGCCCCATTTTGCAGATGAGGAAACAGAGGCACAAAGGAGAGCAGGGAACAGGCTGAGCCAGGAGGCCTCCTGCCCTGGTCACTGAGGCAGGAAGTGGTGGGGCCGTGAGCTCTGCTGTTAGGAGGCCTGGGTGGGAGCGGCCGGGCTGTGCCCGGTCCAGTGCGGGAGCTCCGGAGCCGGAGCCGGAGCCGAGATCACCGGCCACGCCCCCGCAGGCCTCCGCCTACCTGAAGCAGAACAAGTACCAGCAAGCGGAGGAGCTGTACAAGGAGATCCTCAGCACCGAGGACCTGCCCGCCCCTCTCGGTGAGCCCCGCCCCCGCCCCCCCCCCAGGGCTTCTCAGTGTCCCCCCCACAACGCCCCCGTCTGTTCCCCAGGAGCCCCCAGCACAGGCAGGGCTGGTGACGCGGAACAGCAGGTGAGGACGGGCTTTGCTCGGCTCCCGGGGTGGAGGAGGCTGGGGGTTGGGGGAGTGGGGCTGGATGGGGTGTGGGGACTGACTGTGTCCGGCGCCTCCCAGACCCTTCGCCGGAGCAGCTCCTTCTCCAAGCTCCGTGAGTCCATACGGCGCGGAAGCGAGAAGCTGGTCTCCCGTCTCAGAGGCGAGGGGGCGGCGGGAGCAGCCGGGTGA
Source organism: Myotis pilosus (assembly GCA_036010255.1). Classification (NCBI taxonomy): domain Eukaryota; kingdom Metazoa; phylum Chordata; class Mammalia; order Chiroptera; family Vespertilionidae; genus Myotis; species Myotis pilosus. The sequence goes on from JASKON010000029.1 coordinate 2,237,028, forward strand.
GTGTTGGATCAGGTCAGTGAAGAGCCCTGATATCTGCAGCTCCCCCTGTCCTGCTCAAGAACCTTCCATGGCTCCCATCTCCCCTTGACGTACAGTCACACCCGGTGCTGGAGAGGCCTTCCCAGGGCGGGAGCCAGGCCCCTCCAGACTCACTCCCTCCTCCCTCTGCAGGATGAAGAGAGCCGTGTCCCTCAGCACGCTGCACGTGGGTGGTGCCAGGGCTGCTGGGGCCCAGGTGAGGGGAGACAGGGGCACCTGGTCAAGGATGGAATGGGGGGCCATGCTGGCAGGCAAGGGGAGGGAGTGGGCAGGCTGGCGTTGGGAGCCAGGGGTGGTAGGTGGGAATGGACCACAGGACAGAACGGATGGATGGATGGGCTTTACTTGGGGGTCAGGTAGGGGATGGACATGAGGTACTGGAGAATGAGCAATACAGCCGCAGTGGACAGGCTGGCAGTCAGGGTGGGTAGTGCTAGTGCAGCTGGAGCAGGTGTGTCCTGCCCTCGCCTTCCCGTCAGCCACCCCTTGTGCCTGTCCCCAGTTCCCCAACCAGCACCTGAGTGAGGCCTCTCGGACCCTCAGCGCCAGCACCCAGGACCTGGGTCCCCGCTAAAGTCCACAGGACCACGTGCCTGCAGCTTCCACCAGAGGGGAGTCCGTTCATCTTGCCTGGTGCCCTGGGGACACCCCGTGTATTGGGCTGCCCTCTCCTCTGCTATTAAAGTTTGTCGATCTGGCCGCCAAGAATGTCTGCTTGAGGTCTCCTTCCTGCACAGGCCTTCCCGCGCCTCCCGGAGGCCCCTCCAAGCCCCTGGGACCCAGGGCCAGGTAACAGCAGTCGCAGGAACTCCTTTTATGGCCCTGCCCCACCTCGCCTACAGCTGCTGTGCAATCTGCTCGATCCTCCGCAGCGTCTCCTCGGACTCCAGCTGCTCCAGGCTCAGCAGGGACAGGCCCAGCTGATCCTCCTGGCAGGCAAGGATGGGAGGGTGAGGTCGGGGGGCTCACGCACCTGCCCATCTACCGTGGACACACGCTGGCGTCTGAGCCCTCGACTCCCAGCAGTTCCCAGGCCGGGCCTGTGGGCGCGCACAAACCTCCCTTTGTCGCGGGCAGGCTGGGTGAGGGCGTGGGGAGGAAGCGAGACCTTCCCGAGGCAGCTTCGCGTGGGAGGCTAAAGGGAAGCAGGGCGGGCCCTCCAGCTCACCCTGTGGAACGGCTGTGCCATCTGCCTCAGGAAGTACTTGGCCACCTGGACCCCCTCGTCCACGGTCAGGTTGAGGTTGGCGTCCGTGAGGTGCTCCTGGATCCAGCGAGGCAGCTTCCCCCGCTTGTCCGCCCGGGCAAACCGCTTTGAGCAGGAGGCGGGAGAGAAGGAAGGTGTCAGGACCCTGGGGCGATGATGAGGGGAACAGCCAGGCTGGGCAGGCCGACCCCCACCTTGTCAGCGAAGACCATGAGGCCGTAGTCGGTCTTGCCCCTGATGGCCCGGCCCACACACTGGGCCGCGTGGCGCATGGCGTCGAAGGTGAGGAAGTCGTTCTCTCGGATCTGGAACTGGTCCCGCAGGTATTCCAGCCGCGCCTGCGGCGAGATGGGGCCCGGTCCCTAACGCCTGTCCCTCTGCAGCAGCCCCTTCCCCGTGCAAATCCTGGGGGAGCACCCAAAGGGGCCCTCGCATCCTGCGCCCCCAGGCGCTGCTCACCTTGAGGATGCGGCTCTGCGTGTAGACGTAGGGGACGCCAAACATGATGACGGCCCGCCCGAAGTGGTGCACTGTGTGGGGCGGCAGCAAGAGGGGTTACCCAGAGACCAGCTGGAGGGAGCCACCCTCAGGCAGCCCAGGAGTGGGAGGCGTGGGGTGCTCCAAGGGCCCCAGGGGCACCCAGGGAGGGAGGGAAGGGAGACCCTGGGCATGCCCAGGCTGTGGGCATCCCCTGGGGCAGCAGAAATGGCCAGGGCTCCAGGAAGGCTGCGGGGGAAGGGAGAGCCTAGTTTACTCACCAAAGTCGATTCCCTCGGACACTTTGCCTCGAGCCACTGAGAGCAGGATGGCCCCACGGCCGTTCTCGCAGGCCTGCGGAGGGGAGGCCAAGCCTCAAAGCTGTCCCTCCCCCCTCCCCCCTCCTTTCAGCTCCCCCTCCCCCGGCCCAGCCTCACCTCCTGGTACTTCTCCAGAGCCATGCTGGTCTCAGCCCCGTCTTGGGTCTCAATGAAGAGCAGCTTGTTCCTCTGGATGTTCTCGAGGATGCCCTGAGGGACACGCGGTCAGTGTGGCCGGCAGGAGGGTCCCGCTCTCGGGTGTCCCTGCTAAGCTCGGCTCTGCCCGGGCTTCCCGGCTACAGGCCACTTCTCTCCGCCATGGAGACCCAGCAGGGAGGGCGGTGGCACCGCAGCCTCCTTTCAGGAAACCTGTGATCCTGGCAGGGAACCGTGCCCACACCCAACTTTTGGACAAGTGGGGCAGGCATGTGGCCCAAGGCAGCCAGTCGGGACCCTCCCTGCCCAGCCACCGACTGTGGAGACAAGATTTCACATGTGACAGACATTGTAATAGAGACCTGTGGCCGAGACAGACAGACAGACAAGGGGACAGGACAGAGGGCTGAGAAACATCCCCCCACAGATGGTCACCTGGAACCCTCAGTGGGGAGGAGCTGGGGCAGCCAGATTTCCATGTGGGGAAAACGGAACCTTGACCCCGACCTCACACCATACACCCAGAGGAACCTAGGTGCTCACAGACTAGGTGTGAAAGCTAAAGCTACAGGGCTTTCTTAGGAAACACAGGAGTCTACCATCTCCTGGGCAGGCAGAGGTTTCTTAAATAGGACACAGCTGGCATTCAGGGCGTGGGGCTCGGGGGCCAGCAGCCCCTCCCCTGTGTGGAAAGAGCCTGAGGACAGAACCGAGGTCTTGGCCATGAGTGGGTGAGCTCCCCACCCACCCCTCCCTGGTGTTCGGATTCGCCAAGTCCATTATCTCACCTCCGCCGAGAGCTGGGCCATGGGCGCTCAGAGGCAGAGAGGGCAGAGCAGCCCCTGCCTCCCTGCATCCTGCCTCCCCCAGTCCCGGCTCCATGTCCAGAAAGCCCACGACCTCACCTACATCCCCCCAGTGCACTCTCTGCCCGAGTTTCTGTCCAGTCTAGTTCTCCAGAACCTTCCTCTTATAGCACAGCACCCAGCGAGAGTCTTGACTGCTACCCAGGTCAAGCCACATGCGCTGAGGGGCACAGGCATGGTGGTCACCCCAAAAGACCAGCAAGGGAACCAGGACCGGGGAGGCAGGGTGTGGTTCCGTCTCCTGAGGGGTAGGCCTTTGAGGGCCCAGAGTCTGTAATGCTAGTTCTTAGCCGAGGTGGGGGAAGGGCCCGGGTGTACACTATTCTTTAAACTGCTCATACGTGTCCTATACACTCTCCTGCTCCGTATGACACAGACGGGCAGAGCCAAGATCTGAGAAGCCAGGGCCTTCCTGGGTGTGGCGAGCAGGGGCGGCGGGCGTACCTGCTCGTACCAGGAGGCCACGGTGCTCTCCATGTACTGGTAGCTGGTGAAGAAGGCCACAATGCCATCGGGGACCACGGCAGACATCTCCAGCAGGAGGTTCCCGTAGTTCCGGATCACCGCTGGGCAGGGTGGGGTGAGTCAGAGGCTGCACCTTCCGCTGGCCTGGGCCCTCTTCCCCACTCCTGTCAGCATTCCTGTCTAATGCCTGGTCTTGAACGTGGGGCTCCTAGAGACCCCAGTGAGCCACCTGGAGTGCTGTTCACACACACATTCCATTTCTCCTTGCAGGCCGGTGGGAGGCCTGGCCATGTGACTTGCCATGGCCGATGAAATGAGGGAAGTGGCTGCGGGCCACTCCCAGGTGGGCACCTCTGTAGACAGTGTGCCATTCACCACGATCCCTCCTGTCACGTCTCACCACAGCTGTGACGTGCCCAACGGCGGAGGTTCCCAGAGGTGACACTGGGCAGGCCCCCGCAATCCACAATGCACGGACCAGGAGCAAGAAGCAACCTCTATGGGAAGCCACTTCGACGTGGGAGTATTTGTTACCACAGCAAGACAGGCCATGCTGACTGCTAAACCTCCCCTCTCGGAACCCAAACCAGCCCCCGCCATGAGCTCCCACGGGCAGCATACCAATATCTTCCCGGGTCTCGAATTTGGAGCTGATGGCCACCTGATCGTTGCCACGGCCGATGATCTGAGGAGAGCAGGAGACATCACAATAAGCGAAGCAGCAGCGACCACCGTGATGTGTGGGTTCTGGTTGCCAGCTAGGGCTGTTCTAAGCTTTTTATAGACACGGTGTCATGGGAGGAACGACCCTGTTATCATACTGCCCGGAAAAATCACCAAAGGCGCAGAAAAGGTGAGTCGCCTGCCCCCGGTCACATGGCAAATGAACAGCAGAGACGGAGCTGAACCCAGTTCTGCCCATGTTCCCAACCAGCAAGCACGCTCCAGCCGCCCCAGCCTCCAGCCAGGCGCTTCCAGGAGAACGCTTCTCACTGTGACCTTGACAGCCACTGGGGTGCCCCCACCGGCCCCTCACAAAACCATGTGCAGTGCATGGTCAGCACCGGAAAACCCATTCCCCAAGCCGCAGCACTCTGGGACGTCTGTCACAAACGAATGGAGGAGCGAAACCTGCCCAGCCCTGAGTCCAAAGTCCTGGCTGATCTCCCTTTTTGACTCTTTAAAATGTTTCACTGCTGCCCAGCTGGTATTGCTCAGTAGATTGAGCACCGTCCCATGCACCAAGAGGTCACCATTCAATTCCCGATCAGGGCACATGCACCGGTTGTGGGCTTTGTCCCCAGTAGGGGGCATCTGGGAGGCAGCCGATCGATGTTTCTCATTAATGTTTCTCTCTCTTCCTCTCTCTAAAAAAAAATAATAAATAAATAAAAACATATTTAAAAATAAAATAAAATATTTCATTGCTGAAATAATCACATGACTTTGATCAGAGGGTGCTGCTCAGACGCTGTGGGTCTGACACAGCACACGCCCTGTTTTGAGAGTCGGGGAAATTCTCAAACACCCCTGGCCCAAAAGCTTCGGATGAAGGACCCAGGGTTCGTGTTGTGCTGCCCAATTTACAGAGGGGACTGACTCAGAGCAGAAGGGTCACTTGCCAAGGTCACAGCCAGACAATGAACCAGGCAAAACCATGTTAACCACGAGCCTGGCCTGGGCCACATTTTGCACCCATAGCTCACTCTCTCCTCCACCGCCTTGGAGATCACGGAGGAGGCATTCCCATTTGCAGATGAGAAGGCGGAGACTGGGAGAGCACGCCCACGGGGAGTGCCCAGGTCTGTCTGAACCCAGGATCTGTGCCCTGAGCTGTAAAGCTCTCCTGCCTGATCAGCAGAGGGAGCAGAGGGAGGACAGTCAGCCACTCGCTCCCATCTTCCCACCCGTCACCCACCCCTCTCCCACGTACCATGGGGCACAGGCAGACCCGGGCCAGTGTCATGGTGAAGGTTGCCATGGTGACAGGGTGGAAGTCCAGGATCTTGGGGTAGATGTCCAGTGGGGACAGCGTCTGTGGTGGGGACGACAGGAGGGATCTTAGCAGGACTGGGCAGAACCAGGAGCCCCAAGGGGAGGGCGGGGACAGAGAAGGTCCTCACCCCGGATGTGATGATGACAGACTGGAAGCGCTCGAAGACGGGTTTGATGGCCAGCGAGGCGTCCATGCAGCTGTGGGAAGCAGACAAGGGTGGTGAAGGCCAGGCCAGGGGGCTGAGGCCCCACAGTCCATTCATACCCCTGCTGGGCTTGGGGCTCACCTGAAGTGCAGGATGGGGTTGGCAATGGTTGGGGTCCTGTCGTCAAAGGGCTCGATGATGATGGTGAAACCTACCGGAGGCCGGGGAGAATCCTGGGTGCCAGTGATGACCATGCCCCTCACCAGTCCCCACCCCCTTAGTGAACGGGACCAGCCACCTACAGTCCAAGCCTAAAACCCAGGCACCTGAGTCCAAAATACACCCAGCCTGCCCGTGTGTGCTCAGAACCAACACCTGCACAAGCGTTCAGGGAGGTCCTCCTCCTCAGGCTCCTCCAGGGCCACCAGAGCCCGCCCTGCCCCTCCTGCCTGCCCCTCGCCTCTCCGTCAGCGGTTCTCAACCTCGGCTGCACATTAGAATCACCTGGGAATCTTTTTAAAAGCCTGATTTCTGGGCCTCATCCTCCGGAAATTCTGTTTCTTTGTTATGGGGTGGGGCCACAACATTAGCAACAAAGAAACAGAATTTCCGGAGGATGAGGCCCAGAAATCAGGGTTTTAAAAAGATTCCCAGGTGATTCTAATGTGAGAACCACTGGTCTAAGCCATCAGGAGGCTGTCGGCTCTGCTCCAAAGTCGATCTGCAATCTGACTCCCCGCCCCACCCCCACCCCCGGGCAGTCATTGCCATCACCTCCTGCCTGAACCACTGTGGTCGCCTCCCTCACTGGGCTCACAGCTCCCACCCGTTGTGCTGGGGGCACAGCAGAGACCAAGACAGCTCTGGCCCTGCCCTCTCAGGGCTCACAGTTCAGTGATGGGGACACAGACCTGTCCCCCGACAATGACCACCGAGTGGCAGGGCTGGGATGGGAGAGCCCCAAAGAGGGGGCCAGGCCCAGCCTGGAAGTCAGGGAGGGCTTCGTGGAGAAAGGACATCCTACTAAGCCGGGATCGGAAGGAGGAGGAGGTGGTTGGGGCTGAGGAGGATGGGGGGCGGGGGGCGTATTCCAGGTAAAAGGAAGTGAGGTGGTGCCTGGCCGGTGTGGCTCGGTGGTTGAGCGTTGACCCATGAACTAGCAGGTCAGGGTTCAATTCCCAGTCAGGGCATGTGCCCGGGTTTTGGGCTCGATCCCCAGTAGGGGGCGTGCAGAAGGCAGCTAATCAATGATTCTCTCCCATCATTGATGTTTCCATCCCTTTCTCCCGCCTCCTTCCTCTCTCTGAAATCAATAAAAAATAAAGTGGCACACATTAAGAAAGTGAGGTGTTGGTAGATGGGGACGTGGGGAGGAGAGGAGGAAGCCAGCCGGGAGGGAAGACAGCACGGGACAGAGGAATGGAAGCAGAAGGAACCTTCTGGTGGGACTTGCTCCTGATGGGCCCTGGGGTGGGGGAGCGGGCTTTTGTGCTCCCTGAGCTGGCCCAGCCGGCCAGGCCTGACCTGGTTTCCTGGATAGAGGAGTAATCCCCGGGGATGAGACTGAGCTCCGGGCCAGTTTCAGGCTGAGGAAGGGAAGGGATGCTGACCGATAAAGGCGAGCGCCTCCAGGGCACTTCCCCTCGCGGCAAGCTGGAAGCCTGAGCATCACCCTCAGCTCCTCCCCCCACGCTGCCCACACCCAGGCACCAGGCAGCCCTTGCCTCTACCTCCCACCTTCCCTTCCCTTCCCTCCCTCCCCTCTCTCGTCCAGCCCTGGCCAGGCTCCATCTACCTGCCCCCAGTCCTTCGGGAAGAATGTTCTAAAGTGAAAATCTGCCCCTGCCCCTCCCTTGCTCAGAACCTGCCATGGCTCCCCAGTGTCAACAGGAACAGAACAACCAGGTCCTGCCCTGGCCAGTCTGGCTCAGTGGATAGAGCGTTGGCCTGCGGACTGAAGGGTCCTGGGTTCAAGTCAGTCAGGGGCACATGCCCAGATTGTGGGCTCGATCCCCAGTAGGGGGCGTGCAGGCGGCAGCCGATCAATGATTCTCTCTCATCATTGATGTTTCTCTCTCCCTCTCCCTTCCTCTCTGAAATCAATAAAAATATATTTTGTTTAAAAAAGAACAATCAGGTCCTTACCACACCCTAAGTGTGAGCTGACCCCAGAGAACCTCTCTGGCCTCATCTCATACCATCCCACCCCCACCCCCTCCTCCAGTCTGCAGACAGAGGAGCCTCTGACAGCACAAATCTGAGCATGAGGCTCGCTCACTCAAAACTGTTGGTGGCTCCCCAGTGCCCTCAAAGCCCAAACTCCTGAGCCCACACAAGGTCCCGAGTGTCCAAGTCCCCCAGACAACCCTCCGGACCCAATGGGATCCTGATTCCAGCTGCCAGGGGGCGGCCGAGGCGGGGAGAGGTGCACTCACCCTTGGCGTAGGTGCTGACTAGGGTGGCAAAGTTAGCCAGGAGCGTGAGTGGGGAGAAGTCCGCGAGGTCCGCGATCTCCAAGGTGTGCAGGAGGGAGCGGAGGCGTTCAGCGCAGAACCTGGTGGGGAGGCCACACAGGGTGAGGGGGAGGGGGGGGAGGGGGAAGGACAGACAGGACCAGCAGCCCCTCCTCTGCTGTCAGAGCACCTATCTCCACAGTGAGGGCAGGGACTGGGGCTGCGCGGTCACCTCTGTGCCCGCACATTTACAGCGCCCATCGGCACACAGAGAAATAATCACACACCTGAGTCACGTGGTCCCACGTCACACACGGTCACAAAATCTCACACGCAGGCTCTTGTCAAAGTAGGAGCTCCACAGCCACACCCAGAATCCCAGCCACCTGACCCTGCTCAGCCATGTCACACACATACACCCAGAACCTCATCCGCCTCAGTCACACTCGGCCATCCTGCTGACACACAGCATCAGAGTCCCACATGCTCACACAGCCCCACAGGCTCACACACACTGTCACACCCGTGCACACAGGCCACCCAGCCACGAACACTGACCACTGGGCCTCAGGCTCTCACCCCTTGGGGACAGGCAGGTTATGGAGCAGGACCGTCTGGCTCCAGATTTTAAAACCTGCTCCTGAATGTCATTTCTTCGTCTGTCTTCCGCACCCCCTCCCACCCCGACTCCCGGCTGGATGGGGTGTGCCTCTGGGCTCCCCCTCCGGGCCCCAGCTGCTCGGTTGGTCTCTGCCTGGAGATGGTCTGTCTCCCCACTGAGGCTGTGAGCCTGGAGGGCAGGGGTCACCACTGTGTCCCCAGCACAAAGCAGGCCCTCGGGAACATGTGGTGGGTGCGGGGACCCCATCTCCGCCCTCACAAGCCCCCCCTCTGGGGGGAGGCAGGCAAGGCCACACCGAGGGCCGCCCCACCCGTCAGAGGCAGAGCAGCCGGGGCCTTGGTGCGCCCAGGCCTGGGTTTGCACAATAGCCCACACAGTGCTGGGTGAGGAGGGGCGGGGGCAATGGCTTCCCCCGGGGCCAGTGTCCTCATCTGCAGGCGGGACACCACAGGACTCCATGAGGCAGGGGATACTAAGTGCTTAGCTCATGTCAGTCCTGCGACAGGGCGGGCACTGCCATCACTGCTTTCTCATGAGCCCCCAGACACCTGCGTGAAAGGGGACCCCCGCCCCATTTTACAGAGGAGGAGCCTGACGCCCAGAGAGGACTGGTGGCCTAACCAGAAAGCGCAGGAGCGTCCAGCGAGCCCGGCCCCCCTGCCAGACCCCTTCTCCTGCCCTCAGGCTGGGGGTGGGGGAGCACTGGAGGGGCCCAGGGGCCCCCACCTGCTGGGTCTTGTCAGGAGCCCCTCCTTGGGGCCTGGGGTGGAACTACCTCTGAGCCCTCACAGGTGCCCTGCTGGCTCCTCCGCCCTGCCCACCCCTCTGCAAACAGCGTCTCCATCCAACGCTTCCGGTAAATTCTCTGGTCAGGCCCCTGCTGCCTGCCAGGGCCCTGCCCAACACAGGATCCTGGGACCCGCCTGCTCTGGCCGACAGGTGCCAGGCACGCTCCCGAGCCCCCCACTCCTCACTTACACGCCCTACATTGGCTACAAGTGACCCCAGGCCACAGGTGCAGAGGACAAGGCTGCCGCAGGGACCCGACCCCCCTCCCCGCCGCGGGGCGCACCTGAGGGGCTTGCGCTGGATGCACACGCGCTGGGCCAGGCCGCTCAGGAAGGCGGGGGGGCTCTCCTGCACCACGTGCTGCACGCGCAGCCGCCACTTGACGTACTCCAGCAGCCGCCGCAGGAAGCCCAGGAAGTGCTCGGCCGTGCGGATGGAGCCCGGCACCGCCTCTGCGGGGACAAGCGGTCAGCCGCCACCCGCCGGGGAGGGGACAGGGAGCGGCGAGGCGGGCGGCAGCTCACCCTGCAGCACCTCGTCGGGCAGCACGGGGTTGGCCAGGTGGGCGTCGGTTTCCCGGGCGACGCTGGCCTCCCGCAGCCCCTCCACTAGGCGGCGGTACTCCTCCCGCAGGCGCTGCTCATCCGTCTCCTTGATCCTGCAGGGAGACGGGGTGGAGGAAGAGCGGGTGACCCCGGAGGGGACATCGGGACAGGGCTGGTGTCCCTGGAGGCGGGTCAGGCAGAGAACGGGGGCTCGGGAAAGGCAGGGGCCAGGCGGGCACAGGGCCTACTGCTGCCCACATCCCCACCTGAGCACTGTCTTCTGCAGGGTCTCCAGGTTGCCCTGGCATCTGTCCAGGGTCCGGCGGGTGAGGTTGACGCTCATGGAGTCGATGCAGACATTGTCTGGAGAGGAGAGGGAGGGGAAGGCCGGCTCAGGCAGGCAGAGCCTGGGTAGCAGCCTGAGGGGCTGGCATCACCTCCCTGGCGCCCTCCTCACCAATGTTGTGGGCCTCATCGAAGACCACAACGGCCTTGCGGGCCAGCTCCTTGGACACCAGGTCTGCAATCTTGGGGTCCAGGAGGTAGTGGTAGCTGTAGACCACCACGTTGGCGTGCAAGATCTGCAGGGGAGAGGGGAGGAGGGTTACACCAAGCCTGCCTGCCACCCTAATCCCTGAATCATGCGACCACCCACCCACCCACACTACCACGACCCTTCCTCACAGGCCCACAGAGGCGAGACGAGGACAGACAAACACAGGCCAGGCACAAAAATAAGCAAGTTGATAGGGACAGACAGAGGCACAGACCCACAGGGCGATACAGGCAGGCAGACAGACACAGGCAGTCAAATGGGCAGGCAGCCTGCAATCCTCACACATGCCCTCTGCCCAACCCCTGCCAGTCTCCTCACCGAGTACCGGGCAAGGAAGTATGGGCACCAGCCCTGGCGCCGCCCCACAGCCTTCAGGTCATCCAGGTTGTAGATGCCAGCAGGGAGGGGCAACTGGCGCCCATGAATGTCAAATTCCTGGGGCAGGGCGAGAGGGTGCCTGGGGGTCAGAGAGGTGGGCTGTCACGGGCTGCTGCCCGCCCTCCCTTAGCCCTATCCTGGCAGGCACCTCGTAAAAGCGGCAGTGGGGCAGGCTGGGGTCCCGCTGGTACTGCGCCCGCACGTAGGAGGCTGTGAGGCTGTGGCATTTTCCATCGACATCCTTCCCAAAGCGCAGGGGTGTTACCTGGGGAGCAGGGCGGGGGGGTGCATCTCAGCACTGACACAGGCTGAAAAGCCCGACCACTCCAGGGACCTGGGGCTCTACGCCTCACCCTTGGGGGATGGGAAGCTGTTCTCTCTGGGGTGGAGGGAGGGGATTTTTGGAAAACTCAAACTTCAACCTGTTTCAATGATAAACAGTTAGGACACTTGGGGACTTACTGCAGGGGTGAAAGAAAGGCAAAAGTGTTACTCTTAAATTATTACTTTTAAAACATTAAGCCCTGTATACAATGGAATATTATTCAGCCATGAAAGAGGAAACACTGTGACAATGTGGGTGGACCTGCAGGGCATTACTAAGTGAAATAAGCCACACAGAGAAAGACAAATTACATATGACCTCACTTACTAGAGAATCTAAAAAAAGAAAAAGAAAAAAGAAACAACCAAGCCCATAGATAGAGAGGAGATTGGTGGTGGCCAGAGGTGGGGTAGGGATGGGTGAAATGGGTGAAAGTGGTCAAAAGGTACAAACTTCCAGTTAAAAAAACAAGTCCTGAGGATGTACAGCATGTGACTATAGTGAATACATTATTGCATATTTGAAAGTTGCTAAGAGAATAGATCTTAAAAGTTCACATCACACAAAAAAAATTATAACTATGTAAGGTGACTGGACTTATGGCAGTAATCATGTCAAGGTGTATACAAATATCAAATCATTATGTTGTACACCCACAACGAATATGTCAATTAAACCTCAAAAACAAACACACACACCACTAAGCCTTGAAGATTCCTTAGTGTGTAGATCAAGGGTAACTGCTCAATCTTTCAAAATGCAAACAACCAGGACCGTGGCGAGGTCTCAGAATCAGAAGAGGGTCTGACCACACAGTCTGACAAACGGCCTTGCCCCTGCCCGGCTCTGTGCCCTCCGAGGCTCTGCGGGTGGCAGCGTCACAGCCCAGGCTGCCTGTCCCCGACACAAAGCCTTTCCTTCACCAACAGGAAGGCTCTGTGGCTGCCGACCCCCCCCCCCCGCCCCCCGCCCCTGTTCCCATTTCATCAGCCGCCAAGGCGGTGCTGCTACTTCATTACCCTCCGTCATCTATATTATTTCTGACACATTCTTACAGATAATCTTACAGAATACATACTCCGTGAGTTACACGTTAAGTGCTTACAACACTTTCTGGTGCAGTGAGCCCTGTGCCTTTATAACATAATTAAATAAAAACTAATATTCTATGTGTCATATATCTATTCATATCATGAAAATTTCTCATATTCTTCTAGCTCAGGGGTGGGCAAACTTTTTGACTCGAGGGCCACAATGGGTTCTTAAACTGGACCGGGGGGCCGGAACAAAAGCATGGATGGAGTGTTTGTGTGAACTAATATAAATTCAAAGTAAACATCATTACATAAAAGGGTACGGTCTTTTTTTTTTAGTTTTATTCATTTCAAACGGGCCGTAGTTTGCCCACGGCTGTTCTAGCTCTTTGTACATGCTAAGGACTACACATACATTATCTCACCTAATCTTATCAACTGGACGAAGCAGGGACTTTACACTTATTTAACAGAAAGGAAAACTGAGGCCCAGACTCCAGAAATCACCTACGCAAAAATTATACAACTGTCCAGCTGGTGTGGCTCAGTGGTTGCACATCGACCCATGAACCAGGAGGTCACGGTTCAATTCCCCGTCAGGGCATTTGCCCAGGTTGTGGGCTCAATCCCCAGTGTGGGCATGCAGGAGGCAGCCAATCAATGATTCTCATCTTGATGTCTATGTCTCTCTCTCTCTCTCTCTCCCCCCTTCCTCTCTGAAATCAATACAAATATATATATTTTTTAAATTTATGTAACTAATGCTTCACAGCCAGGAACCCAGGCCTGCTGGACTCCAGGAAGGGCCTCTGTAATGTGTCCTAGGCTGGGGGAAAGGGGGAGGCTCCCCGGAAGAAGTGTGCTTGCCTTGGCCATGAGCAATGAGTCGACTTTGAAAGGTGAGGAGAGAACTCTGTGCGGCCCCTGCCCACCTCCCGGAGAGAACTCCTGGCGGATGAAACGTGCCCTCAGCCCCGGGCTCAGGGCAAGGAGGGGTGTGGGCACTCACCTCAGGGTGGATGCACAGGTTCTTCCGAGAGCTCAGCGCCAGCCCCAAGAACGGCAGCTTCTCACCCTCCTGCTTCTCATAGAAGCTGAGCAGCTTCCGAAGCTCCTCAATCACCTGTGCCAGCCCAGGAGGCAGGGGACTTGGCCTTCCTGAAAGCACAAGCCCCGCCCAGCCAGGCCCCAGCCCCAAACACCACCCCCCAGCGGTGATGGCAACCACCCAGGGGACCAGTGAGGCCCAGGCAAAGTGGGGGAGCACGAAGACTGGCCCCGGCTCACCTTCTCAATCTCAGGCACTGTCCTTGAGCAATAGATGAGTTTAGTCACCTCCAGCGGATACGCCTGCCAACGACAATGGGCTGAGCCCTGGCCCCTTTCCCCTTTCCCCCTCCACAGGCCCAGAGGGTCACCTACCCGCTGATATGCCATGATCAGGGCCAACAGGGACACTGTCTTCCCAGTTCCTGAGGGCATCTCCAGAACTCCATGACCCTGCGTGTTGGGAGTGAGAGGAACAAGACGCAGGCTCTCAGAACTTCAGGGGCACAAACTCTGGGGACACCTGCCTCCCCACTAATACCACCATCTTGGAACGGCAGGACAACACAGCAATTGCAAGTCTGGGCCCCAGGAGCAGTGGATTTGAACCCCACTCCTGCCATCTCTTCGTTGAGGGGTCTTTGGCAAATGCCTTCACCTCTCTGGCCTCAGTAGGCTCATCTCTAAAATGGGCCTACTAAGCTCTAATGAGAAACTGTGGGTTAAACATTTAGCTTAGTATCTGAATATAGTGAGCACCTTTTTCTTTCACTTTTTAAATACGTTGTTATTGATCTGAGAGAGCGAGAGGAAAGGACAGGGAGAGAGCAACATCAGTGAGAGAAACATGGATGGGCTGCTTCCTGCACGCTCCCTACTGGGGACCCAGCCGCAGCCAGATGTGCACTGACTCGGAATCGAACCGCAACCAGGGAATGGGAGGGGGCTCAACCAGCTGAGCCACAGGGCTAGGAGAGCCCTTTTTCTTTTAATTTAGCAAACCCTTCCAGCACTTACTCTGCGCCTGGCAGTATTTTTTAAAAAATATATATATTTTTAAATATATATTTTATTGATTTTTTTTTAATTTTTCTTTTTTTAAATATATTTTATTGATTTTTTACAGAGAGGAAGGGTGAGGGATAGAATTAGAAACATTGATCAGCTGCCTCCTGCACACTCCCCACTGGGGATGTGCCCGCAGCCAAGGTACATGCCCTTGACCAGAATCAAACCTGGGACCCTTGAGTCCGCAGGCCGACGCTCTATCCACTGAGCCAAACCAGTCAGGGCTATTTTATTGATTTTTTACAGAGAGGAAGGGAGAGAGATAGTTAGAAACATCGATCAGCTGCCTCCTGCACACCTCCCACTGGGGATGTGCCCGCAACCCAGGTGCATGCCCTTGACCGGAATCGAACCTGGGACCTTTCAGTCTGCAGGCCGATGCTCTATCCACTGAGCCAAACCGGTTACGGCTCTTTTTTTTTCTTCTTCTTTTTTCTAGCAGTATTTCTAAGTGTCTCACATCAGGGTTTGCCACCTTGGGCTCTGTTGACATTGGGGATGGGATAACACGTGGTCATGGAGGGCTGCCCTGCGCCCTGTAAGATGTTTATCAGCACCTGTGGGCTCTACCTACCAGATGCCAGCAGCACCCCCACTCCCTCCATGAAATGTTTCCAGACACGGCCGCACGTCCCCCGGGGGGTCAAAACCACCCCCAGGTGAGAACCGCTCCCTGACTTAGCGAATGAACTCCTGTAACCCTCCCACGGACCTCGGGGGCAGGCGGTGCTGCTACGCCCATCTCGCGGAGGCGAAAACGACGGCACAGGGAGGTTAGGTGGTTTACCCGAAGGCACACAGCGGTGCAAGCAGGATTCCAGCTCAGGCAGCCGAGCCCCGCGTCTACCCTTCCCAACCTCGGAGCAGCGCCGCCGCCGAGCGTCAGCTGCTGCTACTGTAACTAGTCCCACTTCAGGGGAGAGGCTGGGCGCGCGGGCTGCCCTCCCAGGACCTCGATCTCCGGCCAGCCCCCCGGCGCCCGCGGGCTCCACGCACCTTGGCGTCGAGCGTGCGCTTGAGCTCCAGCATGTAGGAGAACTGCTCCGGGTAGATGTAATCGTACGGGAAGTAGACCAGCAGCCCGTCCACGTTGAGCCTGGCGGCGGGGCTGTCCGGTCAGTTCCGCGGCCCCTCGGCCCCCCTCCGGCCCCTCTCCTCCCCAGTCGTCGGGCCGAGAGAGGTTACCTGCCCGGCCCGGCCCGTCGGGCCCCGCCGGACGTACCCCAGGTCCCCAGGAGCCTCCGGGTCCCCTCGGCATCGCCCCGCTGCCCATCCCCGTTACCGCACCGTAGGTCCCCGAGTCTGTCCCCGCCTCATCCCCCCGGTCACCCCTCGCCCCGCAGCGGCCCCGAGCGCGCCCTCCAGTCCCCCCATCTTCCAGGACCCCGCTCCCGCTAGCGAGCCGCAAACCCCGTCCCCATCTCACTTCATGGCGCCGGTCGCGGCTGGAAGCGGCGTCAACCCGCCTCCCTCATGAATATTCAATGAGGCAGGATCCGTGGGGCGTCCGCGAGGCGCCGCTCCACCTTCCTCGCAACGCCATTGGTTGATCCTGCCCGTCACTCTACTGGGGTGGAGCCAATCAGGATAGTGCGCGTGCGCACGGCAATGCGAGGGTGGGCTCCCGAGAGAGGCCCGCGTCCCTGAGGAGCGCCGAGGACCAAGAACGAAACAGGCAAGGAAGAGAACCGAGAGAATCGATCCCATTCATGGTCTTCCCGCATCTGCCCGGATTATCTGAGGAGCGAAGAGCGTCTAGGCGCAGCGGTTCTCAACCTGTGGGTCGCGACCCCTTTGGTGGTCCAACGACCCTCTCACAAGGGTCGCCTAAGACCATCCTGCATATCAGATATTTACATGACGATTCATAACAGTAGCAACATGACAGTGATGAAGTAGCAACGAAAATAATTTTATGGTTGGGTCACAACACGAGGAACTGTATTTAAAGGGCCAGAAGGTTGAGAACCACTCTAGGGGAAATGACAGGGAAATTGGGAACGCCTTCAGGGCCCAGGAGTTAGGAATGGCTTCTCCGTACCAGACAAACATGCACTTATAATACCTGCTGTGCCCTAAACCCCTCTGGGATAAATAACGCCCCTCATTTACTGAGCTCCTACTATTTGCCACGTACTGTCTAAATCAGGCAGTATTGCACAGGCACCGTGGTTTGGTGGTTAAATTGTGGACTTTGGGACCAGAATGCTTGGGTCCAAACCCTGACTCCACTCCACTACCTGTGTGACCCTGATCTAATTACTTAACGTCTCTGGTGTTGCATTTTCTTATATCCGAAGCATGTAAAATTAGGTTATCTACAGTGTAGGTGACACTTAAACTAACCCACATAAAGCTGTTATAACTGGGTTTAGCACATATTACGCTTTCACTAAGTGCTCGCTTTTATGTGTTTGCTTCAGAAATAGCTGTGGGGCGCCCTGGCCGGTTTGGCTCAGTGGATAGAGCGTGGGCCTGTGGACTGATTCCGGTCAAGGCCACGTACTCCAGCCCTGGTCAGGGTCTGTGCTGGAGGCAACCAATTGATATGTCCTTCTCACATTGATGTTTCTCTCTGTCTCTCCCTCTCCTTTCCATTCTCTCTAAAAATCAATGAAAAAAATATCCTTGGATGAGGATTAGTAAAAAACAAGAAAAAAACAAAACCAACAGCCTGGTCGGCATGGCTCAGCGATTGAGTGTCAACCTATGAACCAGGAGGAGATCATGGTTCGATTCTCAGGGCACATGCTGGGATTGCGGGCTTGATCCCCAGTAGGGGGCGTGCAGGAGGCAGCTGATCAATGAGTCTCTCATCATTGATGTCTCTATCTCTCTCTCCCTCTCCCTTCCTCTCTGAAATCAATAAAAATATCCTATATAATAAAAGCCTAATATGCAAATCGACCAAATGGTGGAACAACTGGTGCACCAACTGGAATGATGTGCACTGATCACCAGGGGGCAGACGCTCAATGCAGGAGCTGCCCCCAGCCTGCAGGGCCCAGGCCAGCCAAGGTGGATGCCAGCAGGGGGTCTCCAATCACCCTGCTAGTCACCCCACAGATTGGCCCTGATCGCTGGCCAGGCCTAGGGTCCCTACCCATGCATATATTTTGTGCACTGGGCCTCTAGTATTAAAAATGAAATAAGCCGAAACCGGTTTGGCTCAGTGGATAGAGCGTCGGCCTGCAGACTGAAGGGTCCCGGGTTCGATTCCGGTCAAGGGCATGTACCTTGGTTGCGGGCATATCCCCAGTGGGAGATGTGCAGGAGGCAGCTGTTCGATGTTTCACTCTCATTGATGTTTCTAACTCTCTATCTCTCTCCCTTCCTCTCTGTGAAAAATCAATAAAATATATTTAAAAAAAAAATGAAATAAAATGGGGGAGAGGGAACTGAGGAAGCACATCTTCAAACCAAGAACATAATAAATTGAAATTGAGCATTGTATTTATATGTGCCAGGCATTGTGCTAAGCACCCTGTCACCTGCCTGACATCATTTCCCAATGTTCCCTTTCTTACACACTCCTCCCAGACACACTCGGCCTCCTGGCTTTTCCACCCAGCACCAGCCCGCATTAGTCAGCTAATCTGTAAAACAACTTACTCCCAAATGTAATGGTGGGAGAACAATAGCATTTATTATCTCACTAGAGGCCCAGTGCATGAAAATCGTACACGGGTAGGGCCCTAGGCCTGCCCAGCAAACAGGGCCAATCTGCGGGGCAAATGGTGGGGTGATTGGGCGGTCCCCACTGGTACCCGCCTTGGCCAGCCTGGCACTGCTCACTTGCCAGCCCTGGCCCCCGCTGCTGCCGCCAGTTGCCTCCCTCTGTGGGGTAACTGGTGGAGCAATTGGGGGCCCCCACTAGCACCTGCCTTGGCTGGCCTGGGGCCTGCAGGCTGGGGGCAGCTCCTGCATTGAGCATCTGCTCCCTAGAGGTCAGTGCACATCATCATGACTGGTCGTTCCACCATTCGGTCAATTTGCATATTAGGCTTTTATTATATAGGACTAGAGGCCTGGTGCACAAAAATTTGTGCACTCGGGGGGTGGCGGGGGGGTCCCTCAGCCCGGCCTGTGCCCTCTCGCAGTCTGGGACCCCTCGGGAGATAACGACCTGCTGGCTTAGGCCTGCTCCCGGGTGGCAGAGGGCAGGCCCAATCCCTAGGTGCAGCCCCTGTTCGGGCTCAGAGCAGGGCCGATTGGGGAGTTGGGGCACCGCCCCCTGTCATGCACAGAGCAGGGCGGATCGGGAGGTTGCAATGCCACCCTCAGTCACGCTCAGGGTAGGGCCGATTGGGGGGTTGGGGCACCACCCCGTCACACTCAAGGCAGGGTCGATGGGGAGGTTGCGGCGC
The DNA here is from genome assembly GCA_036010255.1 of Myotis pilosus. Classification (NCBI taxonomy): domain Eukaryota; kingdom Metazoa; phylum Chordata; class Mammalia; order Chiroptera; family Vespertilionidae; genus Myotis; species Myotis pilosus. Next base: position 2,255,883 of record JASKON010000029.1, read on the forward strand.
CACTCCTTGTCAGGCACAGAGCAGGGCCAATGAGGGGTTTGGGGTGCTGCCCCCTGTCACGCACAGAGCAGGGCCAATCAGGGGGTTGGGGCACAGCCCCCTGTCACGCACAGAGCAGGGCCGATCAGGGGCTTGAGGAGCTCCCCCCTGTTACTCACAGAGTAGGGCTGATAGGGGAGTTGGGGCACCACCCCCTGACACACACAAAGCAGGGCACGTGGGGTGGGCCTTGGGGTGCCGCCCTCTATCACCCACAGAGCAGAGCCGATCAGGGGGTTGGGGCACTGCCACTCTCACACTCAGGGCAGGGCCGATGGGGAGGTTATGGCTCTACCCCATCACACACAGAGCAGGGCCGATCAGGGGGTTGGGGTGCTGCCCCCTGTCACACACAGAGCAGGGCCGATCAGGGGGTTGGGGTGCTGCCCCCTGTCACACACAGAGCTGCAGGGCGATCATGGGGTTGAGGAGCTCCCCCTATCAGGCACAGAACAGGGCTGATCAGGGGGTTGGGGCACCTTCCCCTGTCATGAACAGAGCAGGGCGTATAGGGAGGTTGTGGCCCCGCCCCCTGTCACACACAGAGCCGCAGGGCGATCAGGGGGTTTGGGCGCTGCCCCCTGTCACACTGATCCTGGTGCTGGGAGGCATATTACCCTTTTACTATATAGGATAGAGCCCTGGTGCACAGGTGGGGGCCAGCTGGTTTGCCCTAAAGGGTGTCCTGGATCAGGGTGGGGGTCCCCACTGGGGTGCCTGGCCAGCCTGGGTGAGGGGATGATGGCTGTTTGCAGCTGGTCACACACCCTTCAGGGTCGGGGTCCCCACTGGGGTGCCTGGCCAGTCTGGGTGAGGGGCTGAGGGCCGTTTTCAGGCTGGCGGGTGACTGAAGCTCCCAACCACTCCTTTTTTTCTTTTTTTTGTATTCTGGGCCAGCTTTAGCTTTGAGGCTTGGCTCCAGCTCTTAGGCCTCCGCTGCTGAAAGCAGGTTTCTGGCCTTTGTTTACCTTCTGTATTTGAAACAATGTTGCGATCCTGCTGGCTGAATCCCTGCGGACTAAAGCAGGTTTCTGGGGTTTTTTTTAGCTTCTATATTTGTTACATAGTTGCTTAGAGTTGCAGTTCAGAGGCCGGCAAGGCAGGCGGGGATTGTTGGAGTCCTCCGTCACTGAAGCAAGCAAGCCTCATGTTCGCTTTAAGCTGCCTGGCTGCCAGCCGCCATCTTGGCTGCCAGTTAATTTGCATATCTCGCTGATTAGACAATGGGAAGGGTAGCAGTCGTACGCCAATTACCATGTTTCTCTTTTATTAGATAGGATGGTTTCTGTAGGTCAGGAATTGAATACAGGCCTTCAGCTCAACTTAGAAACAATCTACCACTAAGCTCAGGAGGTGGCTGCTGGCAGGATTCATTTCCTTGCTGGATGTCAGCAGGGAACTCCCTGAGGTCCCTGGCACAAGGGCATCTCTGAGGCCAGCTGGCTTTATCAAAGCAAGAAAGCAAGCAGAGCCAGAGAGAGAGGCACAGAGGGAAGTCACTGTCTTTCATAACCTAATGTCAGAAGGGACAGTCCATCACTTTTGCTGTATTCCATTCCTTAGGATACGTCACTACATCCGGCCCATGCTCAGGGCGGGGTTACTTCAGGGCATGAACACCAGGAGGCCAGAGGGTTGGGAGCCATCTTAGAATGGCTGCCTCCTGCCTCCTCCTGGCCTTTGTAGTTGCTCCACCGTCTGTCTGGAAGCTTCTTTCCCAGATCTCTGTGTGGCTTCCTCCCTCAAAAGTCCTTTCCTCTCTGAGGCCTTTCCTGACCACCTTATTTGAATGGTAATATTCTCTGGGTAGGCTGAAAAATGGTCCCCAGAGATCTGCAGGCACTGATCCCTGGGCCCTGTGAATATCAGGCAGCAATACACAGGCACTGTGGTTTGGCAAAAGGGACTTTGCAGGTGTGATGAAGCTAAGGATCCTGAGATATCCAGGTGCTCCCTAACTGTACAGTGTGGCCCTGAAGCAAGGGGCTACACTGCAGCTTTGAAGATGGAGGAGGGGGCAGAGGCAATGAATGCAAGGAATGTAGCTCTAGAAGCTGGAAGAGGCCAGGGAACTGACCGATTCTTCCCAGAGATCCAGAGGGCTCGATGTCAGCCCAGTGAGACTGAGTTCAGATTCCTGAACTTCAGAAGTGAAAATAAAAATGAGTGCTTTTTTATTATTGTTGATTTTTAGACAGGAAGGGAGCGGGAGAGAAACATCAATGTGAGAGCCAAAGATCAGCCACCTCCTGCACGCCCCCTACTGGGGATCGAGGCTGGCAACCTGGGCATGTGCCCTGACTGGGAATCCAGCTGGTTACCACTCACTGCAAAGCTGAAAAATTTCTATGGCCTAGTGACATCACAGCCACCCTAACGTTGTAGCTCATGCATTACTCATGTGTTTGTGGAGATGCTGGTGTAAACACACCCACTGTGCTGCCAGTCATATAAAAGTATAGCACAGTACATTGATAATGACAGTAAAATGACTAAGGTACTGGTTTGTGTATTTATTATACCACATTTTTTTATTTTCGAGTGTACTCTTTCTACTGATAAAAAAAGGTTTGCTGTAATACAGTATGCTGTGTTAAACCAACAGCAGCCTCATACATCTCCTTTACCTTGTCTCTCTTTTTAAAAAATGTTTTTATTGATTTTGAGAGAGGAAGGGAGAGGGATTAGAGAGATAGAAACATTGATGAGAGAGAGATACCATTCATTACTTAGCTGCCTCCTGCATGCCCTACCCTGGGAATCAAGTCTTCAAACTGGGCATGTGCCCTCACCGGGAGCTGAACCAGTGACCTCTTGATTCATGGGTCAACACTCAACCACTGAACCACACCGGCCAGATGAGCATAATTGATAGCATAATTTTCTTTTGTGCTTCATTTAATCTCATGTTTTGTACAGTAATAAGCTGTAGAGGCTTGCAGCCTCGCTGCAGTAGGCTAGATCAAATAGCCTGGGCATGTAGTAGACTAGACCATCTAGGTTTGTGTTGTGATGTTTGCACAACAATGAAATTGCCTAATGTTGCCTTTCTCAGAAGGTATCCCAGTCGTTAACTGGTACAGAAAAAATGATGAGCCCTCAGGAATCCGCTGCAAGTCCATGCAATTGGAATAGAAACCAAATCATTTATAGGTTGATAATTTTTTAAAAATATTTTTATTAATCTCAGAGAGGAAGGGAGAGGGAGAGATAGAAACACCAATGATGAGAGAGAATCATTGATTAGCTGCCTCCTGCATGCCCCCCTGCAACCCGGGCACATGCCCTTGACTGGAATCGAACCCAGGACCTTTCAGTCCACAGGCCGACGCTCTATCCACTGAGCCAAACCGGCTAGGGCTAGCTTGATAATTTTTTTTAATGTAAGATGATGGACAATGGGAGATGTTTTTTCATTAGTCTCTGCTTTTGTAGAATTTTGAAAATTTCCAGAAATTTTTAATATAAACAGTACACTAGTTCACTTCACATCTCAGTGCTTAAAAAATTAAACATCACAAATACCAATAACTCTCTCTGAGCAAGTTTTTCTGATCTCTTTCACTCTCAATGCATGTACAGAGAACCACTATCCAGAATTTATCGATTTTTATTCTCTTATTTAAGCTGGCTTTTACTATTAAAATAATCATCTCATTCCACATTCTTTGTGATTTTTAAAAACGCAATTAATTTAAACTAAAATAAAACCAGCCGAAACCGGTTTGGCTCAATGGATAGAGCATCGGCCTGGGGACTGAAAGGTCCCAGGTTCGATTCCGGTCAAGGGCATGTACCTGGGTTGCGGGCACATCCCCAGTAGGGGATGTGCAGGAGGCAGCTGGTCGATGTTTCTCTCTCATCGATGTTTCTAACTATCTCTCTCCCTTCCTCTCTGTGGAAAATCAATAAAATATATAAAAAAAATAAAAAAAATAAAACTAAAGTACTCATTTCTGTTTATTAAGGACAATTTCAAGCAGACACCAAAGTTGAGAGAATAATATAAGAATGCTCCACATACACTAAGCTTCATCAGTTTTTAACACAGGGTCAATCTCATCTGTCTACATCCCAGCCACTTCCCCTCCCACTGAAACCAGCTCCCAAGTTTGGCTGCCTGCCGCCACAAAAACCAGACTCGTGAGACAAATGCTGGTGAAAAAGGAAAGAGGTTTATTCAAGTGCCGGTCACCTGAGGGGATGGGGGACTCTTATCATAAAGCCCATCTCCCCATCTCAGTGCAGGCAGAGGTTTTTATAAGGAGGGAGAGGCAAAGAAGAACAAAGAAACCAAGGGGAGGCCATTGAAAATTCCCTACGTACCATCCATTCCTGTAAGGAATCTCAAAACCAGTCAAGTGGTGGTCTGGTATGTGTTATCCTGGTCTCTGTCATCCTGGTTTTATGTCATCCTTGTCCTATGGTTGAAGGTCAGCAAATTTCCCAGAACTGGGATGACTAAAGGTCAGAGTCGGTATCTTCTGAAATTAATTCCTGAGATTCTTGTACAAATATGCTGTTTTTCTACAAGCTACATATTAGTCATCATTTACAGAAACAATGTCAAAAGAATGGTGGTGTGGGTTACAATCCCCACTGTTACACCACCGGTCAATTATTATTGTTTTTAAATGTTTTTATTGAAGAGAGAGAAGGGAGAGGGAGAAGAGGTTGGTGGTGATTATATTGCACAGCAAATACAATGACAATGATGTAGCTTTATGATTTGTCAAAAACTATTCAGAAGAGACTGAAGCTCATGCTTTGTCAAAAAATTTTTATTTTTTATTGATTTCAGACAGAGGAAGAGAGAGGGAAAGATCAATCATGAGAATTATTGACTGGCTGCCTTCTGCACGCCTCCCAATGGGGATGGAGCCTACAACCTGGGCATGTGCCCTGACTGGGAATCAAACTGTAACCTCCTGGTTCATAGGTCGATGCTCAACCACTGAGCTACGCCAGTTGGGCCAAAAAATCTTTAAGGAGCCCTTTATGAAATAAAGTAGGCCAGGTCCTGGCCTGATAACTTAGTTAGAACATCATCTGAAATGCGAAGGTTTCAGGTTCGATCCCTGGTCAGGGCACATACAAGAATCAACCAATGAATATGTAAATAAGTGAAACAACAAACCGATGCCGCCCCGCTTTCTCTTTCTCTAAAATCAATAACAAATTTAAAAAATGAGGCAGAAGCAAAGGAAAAATCACTCTTCAAGTCGTACTCTCAACAAGGCCACATGGATTTCTGGTAGATGAAGCCTTGTTTTGTTGGAAAGAATCTCACAATTCATGTCAACACACAGAAAGAAAACAACCAGCAGGAGGTAGAACCAGCAGACACAACAAGTGACAGGAGTGATGGCCCCAAACACCAGATGACTGAATTACCAGGCGTACTACTGTACTATGCATAACATGCTTCAAGATGTTCAAGAAGAATCTAAAACATGAAAAAAGATCAAGGCGCTACCAAAAATTAAAAGCAGAGGAATTTGACAGAGGGAGAATCGGATCTACGTGAGGGACATCCCTTCGAAGGAGGTGAGTTTAAGGCTGCTTTGCCCAAAACAGGAACAGTGACAATCATTTACTAAGTCGGAATGGGAGCCAAAGAGAAGGAAGCCAACTTCTGTGCAAACTACCTTTATTTATAAAGAAGAACGTCCCCATTTTGTTATAAAACCAGCACTGTGTGAAGGCACTTGGTCGGTTGGAGAGTGTGGGGCGGGGATGGGGGGGTGGGGGGAGTGTGTGCAGAGATCCCGGTAGAGAGACCAGCGTGCCTCACCTGGTCCCCCCCAGGGCGGCTGGGAGAAATGGGGGCAGAGGTGACTCCCAGGCAAAGCCACTGGAGGTGGCCCATCCCACTGGGATGATGGGTGGGCTTGCTTTGAGGGGCTTGGGGAGGGGCTGACAGTAGGGGTGGGGGGCACTTTGGACAGAATCTGATTTGGCAAACGGGGAGGGGGGTCTCTCTTGCCCCACATGACCTCCCACAGTTAAGGCAGGTTTCTAAACATAAGGCTGAGCTACTCCTTCTCCCCTGGGCGGGCTTCCGGGAAAGCAGAGAGCTGGTGGCGAGGATCCCGCCCCTGCTGGGCTTGGGGTGCAGGGAGAGGCAGCGGTCATGGATCGGGAGGTCTGGGGCCACGGCAAAGCTGCTTCCTCCTGTCTCCCCTGAAGATGTCCTTCTCTCCGCTAGACCTTACTCCTCTGGGCCTTCACCCTGGGGAAGAGCTGAGGGAGGACAAGAGTTTCAGACACCAGGGGCTCCCACCCCCTTTTCCCTTGCCCAAATTGACTGGAGTCTCCTACCCACCCCAACACCAGCCGGTCTCCCTCATCCCATTTCTGCCTGAGGACTAGCTCAGCACCTCCCAGCCCGCTCTGGAATCCCGAGTCCCTGTCACCTGCAGGCACCACACGGAGCCTTCCAGGGAGCTGGGAGGTTCCCACCCTGCCTCTCCTTACCCACGGCTGGCTGGGACCCACCTCCACCCATCCCCAAATTGAAAGACTCTCCTCTCAGACATAATGGGATCTCCCTGCTCTCCTTCAGAACCTTGTGGAATCTCTCCCTCAACTCTACCATCATTTTATTAATGGATTCTTTCTCATCCTGCCCGACTCAGTGTAACAAAGGTTTCCTCATCTGTAATAGAACTCTCAACATTGCCCCCAGCATACAATGTAATTGTCCATCTCTTCCCTTGGCTAAAATATACTCTTTACCTTCCATTAGTATAATAAGGGACGATAATAAAACTATCAGAGCACGAGCCAATCGAATAACCACGAGGCAGTTTTGGTGCACACCCCAGCAGTACCACCCGTGGGCGGCTGCTCCTTCCCTCCGTTACTAGAATGGACTTCCCTCTCCTTCCCAGGCCCAGGCGGACTTTTCTGCACCCTGACCCTCCCATATAATGGACCATCCCTCTGGCCCTTCCTTTTCCTGGGGGGGGTCACCCCTTTCCCCAAACAGCTCTCTGTGGGCCCCACATGTCTCCTCTGGGCTCACCCCGAAGTAGTTCCGGGGCACGTAGCCCTCCTGGCCGTGCAGCGTGGCCCACCACCAGTCTGTCTCCTCCGGCCCGTCCCTGCGCAGCACGGTGACCGACTCGCCCTCGCGGAAGGACAGCTCGTCCCCGAACTCGGCGCTGTAGTCCCAGAGGGCGTACACCATCCCGTTGTGCATCAGCCCCATGCTCTGCTCCACGTCTGAAACGGGAAAGGGCGGGGCTCGTGAGGGCCGGGAGCACCCAGGGACCCGAGGCACAGGCTCGCGGGAGACAGGGCCAGCCAGGCCTGGGGTTCGGGGCTGCCCCGGCTGGGGGTGAGCCACCTGAGCTGAGTCAGCTGCCAGGACTGGCGGTCTCGAAAGCTGGAGAACGTTGGGGTGCATCAAGCTGGGCCAACCCCCAAGACAGGGCCAGAGGTCTCCATGCCCTCTTGTACATTGAGTCCCCATTCCCTGTTACATTCCCTCTTGTACATTAAGAGCTACAGTCGCCTGCACCCCCCACTTAAGTGGTTCACCCTACTCGGCCTTCCTCTCGGTGGCCCCATCTCCCCTCTCCAGAGGGTGCAGCCCACTATGCTCCGCCTCCCGAGGTGAAGTTTCCAAAAAGGTTGTAATAACTTCCCTGGATGGCAAGCCCACCCACACCTTCCGCCCTGTCCTCCACCACCATCCATCGCCTCTTTAGTGCTTCAGCCCACGGTGCCCAATTTCCCCTCCCCGCCCTGCCCGGTGCGCGGTCCAATCTCCACCCTCACAGAACTCTCCATGTTCCGGTAGGTAGGGCAGGACACTACCTGTGGCAAAGGTGGAATGGCCCACCCGCCTCCCCAGAGGCCACAGCCCTTCCTCTCTCTGGTGAACAGTCTACTTCCCCACAAGTGGCCAAATGCCAGTCTGCCCCTGGCCACCCGTGAGGCCGCTGTCACAGCCCACGGCTCTCACCCACTTTCTGCCAGAGCAGGCACAGCAGGCTCGCCTCGCCCCTCAGGCTCCTCTGCTAAACCCCCCATCCCAGCCCCGGTCCCCTAGCCTGCCTTGCCCCATCTGTGCAGTTCCTCACCCTGCCCCGTGCCCTCCAGGTGCGCAGTGCAGAGCCGATGCACACCCCGAGGTACAGCCTGCCCAGTTCCTCCCATGACCTGGTTAGGCGCTGTGGCCCCCCTCCTGGAGGTATAGGGTACAGCCTCACATGGCCCTAAGTCAGCGGTTCTCAACCTGTGGGTCGCGACCCCTTTGGGGGTCGAACGACCCTTTCACAGGGGTCGCCTAAGACCATCGGAAAGCACAGATATAATTACATGTTTTTGTGATGAATCACGATGCTTTCATTATGTTCAATTTGTAACAATGAAATTGGGGGTCACCACAACATGAGGAACTGTAGTAAAGGGTCGCGGCATGAGGAAGGTTGAGAACCACTGCGTGGATGAGTCCCCGAGCCCCTCTCAGAAGCCATGGCCCGCTCACCTGCCAGCTGCGTGTGCTGCATCTCCCGCAGGGAGCACAGTCCACCTGCCCAGCCCCCGCTAAGCCAGGCAGGTGGCAGAGTTGGAAAGTCCAGCTCCCACCCCCCACCCCACCCCCCAGGTGAGAAAGCAAATGAACTGCCCAATTTCTACGACCACTTTTCTCCCCATTGGAGTCCAACTTGCAAAGCACAGCCCCCATGGTACCCCTCTCCCTCCAAGGTAGCACCCTCTGCTCTCCCACCCCCTGCTTGCACCTGCGGGGGTCCATCCTGCAGCCCCCTCTTAAGCTACCTGAGCTACTGGTTGGAACAGACCCCAAGTCCTCCCTCTTTCCAGTGTGAGCGGCATCTGCGCCCCCCGCCCCCCCCAGACCCGGCCCCGCCTCGCACCTGCCAGGTACGTGGCGCAGTCGCCGTAACCCTCCCGGTAGGGGTCGCACTTCTCGATGGCGGTGGCGCCGTCGCTGAGCGTGGTGGCGAAGATGGCCGCGCCGTGCTGCACCAGCGCCGTGCAGATGGCCGTGTCGTTGCACGAGGCCGCGCAGTGCAGCGGCGTCCTAGGCGGGGAGGCGGGCGCGAGAGGCGTGAGCGGCCGCCCGCGGGGGGCCCGGTCCGCCGCCGTCCCGTCCCGTCCCGTCCCGTCCCCCGCCCCCCGCCCCCCGCGCGGGCCCGGGCTCACCAGCCGTGGCTGTCGGGGGAGTTGACGTTGGCGCCGGCCGCAATGAGGAAGTCCACGATGGGGTAGTTGGCGCCGCAGATGGCGTTGTGCAGGGCGGTGATGCCCTCCTCGTTGGGCTGACTCGGGTCGTTCATCTGGGCGGCCGGAGACCCGAGGCTCAGTGCGCGCCCTCCCCTCCCGCGCCCCGCGCGCCCCGCCCGCCCCGCGGCCCGCCCGGCCCACCTCCTTCACCGCCTGCTGCACCACGTCCAGCTCCCCGGTCAGCGCCGCGTCCAGCAGCAGCACCAGCGGGTTGAGACGCGCGCGGCGGGCCTTGCGCGGAGAGCCCGCCTTCCGCAGCACCGAGCGCATCTCCTGGGCGACAGGATGGGGGGATTCAGTGACCTCCAAAGATGGGGAAGGAAATGCTCAAAACCTAAGCCAGGGTTCTCTCCGAGTGCTCTGACTTGGGCCTCTTTTTTAAAAAAATATATTTTTATTGATTTCAGAGAGGAAGGGAGAGGGAGAGAGAGAGAAACATCACTGATGAGAATCATCCATCAGCTGCCTCCTGCACGCCCCCCATTGGGGATCGAGCCAGAAACCTAGGCGTGTGCCCTGACCAGAATCCACCCGGGACCTCCTTGTTCATCAGTTGATGCTCAACTACTGAGCCACGCGGGCCTGACACGGATTTTGGCCTCTTTAGTCTTATCTATTTCCTTAAGTTTCAGTGGTGTTTGGGTATTCCTTTCTAGTGGAAATATTCATTTAAAATATAAATCTGTATAACAACATATTAGTGCACTAATCTGTGACTTTATGATTCAAAATGACAAGTCTTTTAATTTTCAGGTTTAGGGACTTTAAGAATCAGAAATTAGCCCTGGCCCACATGGCTCGGTTGGTTGGAGCAGCCATCCAATACACCTCAGGTTTGATTCCTGGTCAGGGCACATATCCAGGTTGTGGGTTCGATCCCCCATGGGGGGGCACTTAAGGGAGGCAACCTACCAATGTTTCTCTCTCACGTTGATTTTTTTTAAATATATTTTATTGATTTTTTACAGAGAGGAAGGGAGAGAGATAGAGAGTTAGAAACATCGATGAGAGAGAAACATTGATCAGCTGCCTCCTGCACATCTCCTACTGGGGATGTGCCCGCAACCCAGGAACATGCCCTCAACCGGAATCAAACCTGGGACCCTTCAGTCCGCAAGCCGACGCTCTATCCACCGAGCCAAACTGGTTTCGGCACGTTGATGTTTTCTTATCTCTCTCTCTCCCTCTTTTTCCTCCCCCCCTTTCTCCCTCTAAAATCAATTTTAAAAAAAAAGAATCAGCAACTATGCACCTGAAACCTGTATAATTTTGTTAACCTGTGTCCCTCCAATACATTTAATAACAAGGGAAAATCAGTAATGAACAGGGTCTGTGTTACTTTTTAATTCTGAAATCCCATTCTTCAAAACTTCAATGCTCTGTCTGGAATTGTGATTGTGATTCCAGGATTGAATTATTGAATTCTGTGAGCCTTCAAGTTTCTCTGTGGCCAGGATTTTGTGATTCTACAATGAGGCAACTGGGCCATCTTACATTCATGATGTTAAGATCCTAAGCCTCAACAGTTCTTGGCTCCACACTCAGGAGGGCCTGGGAGAAGGCATTTTGAGGTGCCCCCACTTCCCCTCCCTCTCCCCACACTGAGCGATCAGGCCTGTTTTACGTGACCACACCCCCCAATCCCAGCCGAGATGCAAAGACTAGAGGAGATCAGCAGGAGGTCATCCCCTGGCCAAATAATAGCAGTAATAGCAGTTAACAGGCAAGTGCCAGGCACTATTCTAAGCAATATGTTAATATATTTTATCCTCATAGCAACCCTACAATTATTCTCATCCCCATTTTACAGAACAGAAGACTGAAGCCCAGAGAGGCTAAGTGTCTTGCCTAAGGTTGCACAGCAGGTTAGTGCTGTGGAGCTGGTATTTGACACTTAACCACAACAGCCACAGCCTCAAAAACCAGGGACTTGCTCTTGGAAATCGGAATGGAAGAAGCTCCCAGTAGAGTTGAGAGGACTCCATGGGCTTGAACTAAGAAGTCATTTTGAGTCAGGGCTGGCTGGGCCATGGGCTTGTTGAGGTATAAGAGGAGCGAAGGCAGACACAGAGCCTGTGTAATAAAGTGCCTTGCTTTGGACAGGCTTTTCAAGTCCCAGAATAAAACCTCTGTTTGCCAAGACACGGTCATTCCCAGGTTAGAAGACTCCACAATTCCTAGCCCTGGCCAGGTAGAGTGTCATCCTGATATGCCGTGGTTTCAGGTTCAATCGATGGTCAGGGGACATAAGCATCAACTAAGGGCCCTAGCCGGTTCGGCTCAGAGGATAGAGCGTCAGCCTGTGAAAGGTCCCAGGTTCGATTCCAGTCAAGGGCATATGCCTGGGTTTCGGGCTCGATCCCCAGTGGGGGGTGTGCAGGAGGCAGCCAATCGATGATTCTCTCTCATCATTGATGTTTCTATTTCTCTCTCCCTTTCCCTTCCTCTCTGAAATAAATAAAAATATCTTAACAATAATAAACAAACAAACAAACTTGACAGGCTTCTTTAAAAAAAAAAAAAAGAATCAACCAAGGAATGCATTAATAGGTAGAACAACAAATCAATGTTTCTCTCTAAAATCAATTAAAAAAACCCCACCACAAACAAAACTCCGGGATTCCTGGAGGATGCCCTGGTGTGGGCGGGGTGTATTGGAGAGGAACAGGGAGTCTGGGTGGCCAGGACATTTGGTTGTTGCTCCATGTGTTTTTCCTTTCTTTTGAACACGGGCACACTAGATTAAGAACTACATTTCCCAGCCTCCCTTGTAGCTGGGTTCCTAGCCAATGGGATGCAGCAGACGTGATGGGTGCAATTCCCAAGTTCTGTTCTAAAAGGGAAGGGGCACCTCGCAGGTGCTAATATACCTCACTTTCCTCCAAATTACTCACCATGCTCTGCAGCTGCTCTGGTGGGCTGCTCTGGGGTGGGGCCGGGGGTGGTACGGGAGCTGGTGGGGCAGGAGCCGGGGGTCCCGCCCTGGCCTCAGGTCCCTCAGAGATGGAGGACAGCTCGGGCTCAGGCGCCCCGGGCCCACCATGACGATGGAAGAGGCGGCTGATGATCTGCTGGTACTGCTTCTTGTGGGTGGGGGGCAGGGCTACGGCAGGGCTCTGTTCCATGGAACCCCTTCGTTTGAGGGGACGAGGAATCTCCGCCAGCACCCGTGCCACCTCCTCCAGCTCGGGCACCGACTGTGCCTCGGGTGGCAGCGCTGGCTGCAGCCGCGTGGGGCTGAGGGGCCGAGTGACAGTGCCTTCATCTGCGTCGCCAGCCTCCAGCACTGGTGCCAGCAGCCCCTCCAGCTCTGGTTCAGGCTCCAGTTCTGCAGGGGCTTTGGGGGCGCCTAGAAGGAACGGAGGCAAATCAGAGGGGTTCTCAGGAGGCCCCCAAGACTCCCTCCCCACAACCTCCAAAGCCTGCAAGCAGCACCTGATTTGCTGTGTGGCCTCAGGGCAGTTCCTTGATCTCTGTGCTACCTGTTCCCTGGGCGGTCATGCCACTTCCCCTTTACCAAGCCCTTAGCATGTAGCTGGTGCTGTACACGCCTGTCTTGCTGAACTCTCACCTCACCATCCTGTGAGGTAGCATGTCTATCACCTCCTTATCACAGAAGGGAAACTCAGTCTCAGAGACGGCAAATCAGTTGCCCAGTGACAAAAAAATTGGGTTGCGGTCTCAGTTCTATCTGACTCTGTACTCCTACCATCACGATAGACGTGAAGTTCTAAGCATCTAAGTATTTCTTCTCCTAGCATGTCAGGAGAAAACTCCTGCTGGGACTAGAATCCTGGCCTTCCTGGTCTCTTCTGACTGCCTTCTTCCCCTCTATCAGAGCTTTAAAAGCAGGCAGAAACAATAATGATCACTTTATACACATTATTATTATACACTGAATTCCCAACAGAACTTGTGCAATAGATATTATTGGTCTCTCTTCACAGATGAGAAATTAGAAGCTCAGGTAGGTTAACTGATTTATCCTGCACCTCACAGCACCCGTGGCGGAGAGAGGCTCAGACCCAATCTACTCAACTCCAGGCCCTGCACTGGTCTCACACCAGAAAACAGTAATAATTATTATAACGAATATGATAGCTATAAGATTACTACACACCAGGCCCTAGTTTAAGGACTTTATATAAGATAGGTTCTATCATCACCTTTTACGATCAAGGAAATCGAGGTTCAGAGAGGTGAAGTGACTTGCCCAGGTCACACAGCATGGAGCCAGGCTGTCTGACTCCAGAGTCCCTGCTTAACCATCCTGCTGTCTGCCCTCCCCCCGCCCCCCCCATTCCCCACGCTTATCTGGCCTTGCTCTGCAGGGACAGGCTCTGAAAACGGGTGTTGGGCCGCGATGGCTCCCTCTGCTGGTCGGGTCCCCAGCCATTGGACCTCCCTTCGCCAAGCCCTCTGGACTCCCCATTGCTGACTCACCTTCACTCCAAGTCTGTTGGGGGAACTGGGGCACTGGGGCAGGGGGTTGAAGCTGGAGGTGTGGCTGGGATGGTGGTTGTGACTGGGGCTGTGGGGGCACCTGGGACTGTGGTTGGGGCTGGGGCTGGGGCGGTAGCTGGGGCTGGGGAGGCAGCTTGGGCGGGGGAGCTCGGGAGAAGATGGGGGAGCCAGGGAACATGGCTCTGCTGGCCCCGTGCTCCCAGAAGGCGTTCTGCAGCTTAAAGATCATGCTGAGGGGGATGGGGCGCTGGCGGGGGGCGCCCCGAGGCTGGGGGCTGGAAGGAGGCATGGGGATGCGGCTGACAGGCTGCCAGCTTCGAGGCAAAGTGCCTGATGGCCCCGGGGAGCCCAGCGATCGGCGGTAGCTGCCCACGTCAGAACGCCTGTCATTGGCCAGAGGGGAGACCTTGTAATTGCGGGGCAAGGTGGCGCTGGTGAGGTTGTCCTGGGGAGAAAGGGGGGAGGAGGGAAGGGAGAGGGGCTCAGGCGGGAGGAAGATAAGGGAAGGAAAGGGTTGGGGGCGGGCGGCAGCAAACATGAGAGGGGAGAGAAGGAGGTGAGGGAAGCCAGAGAAAGTGAGGGGAAGTGGACAGGGAGGGATTGGAAATCCAGGATAAGGAAGGAAGCGCTTGGGGGAAGGGCACAGAAAATGGGGGCACGGCCTGGAGGGGGAGACTAGCCCTGGCCCCGCTCCCGGCCCTTGCCCGACAGCCCCCTCCCCAAGCTGCTCCAGCCCCTCACCTTGCCGGTGGCCCCCAGCCCGTCCAGGCTGCTCTCTCTCCAGGGTAACAGCTGCAGGCCCGGGGAGGAGGGCCTCCCGAAGGCGTCCAGGCCTGCGAGGGGGGAGTCATTAGGATCTGGGGGCCGCCTCTCCGGCTGCCCCCTCCCTCCCCCGGTCCCCCTCACTGACGTTCGTAGCTGACTGCGTGTGAGGACTTCTTCTCGTACGCCACGTCCAGGTCCGACTCGTTCCAGGCTTTGGGCGGCCGCCGGCGCAGCATGAGGTCGTCTGGGGAGAGGTGGCGAATGAGGATGCGAGAGGAGACCAGTCCCAGGCCCCGCAGCCCTCCCACCCTCCACGTCCGGCCCGTTCACCTAGAGCGCGCGGAGGCGGGGCGAAGGCGCTGCTGCCCGCGCCCAGCAGGGGGACCCCAAAGGCGGCTGGTGCGTCGTAGGCGGCGGAGGGGCGCGGCGAGGGCCCGCGCTCCGGGAAGAACACCTGGGGCCCCTCGGCCAGGGGGCTGCCGCGGGGGGAGCTGGCGCGGGCCAGTAAGTCGAAGGGCGTCGGGGTACCCTGCTGGCGGAGCGGGCCCGAGCCGGGCCGCGGGGAGGGCGCACGGCCCAGGGAGCCGCCGGCGCCCTCGTAGGCGCGGGGCCTGGGCGAGGGCGCGCGGTCCAGGCTGCTGTAGGCGTCCGGCTGCAGGTAGATCGAGGTGCGCGGCGACGACGGCCGGCCCTTAGGGGACAGCGAGCTGTAGGGGAGCAGAGCCGGGGCGCTCTCCGAGCGTCCAAACGCGGTGTCTGCGCCGTCGCCGGGCGCCTTCCGGGCGGACCCGCGGCTGCCGAAGGGCTCTTGGACCGGGCTGGAGCTGTACCGGGACCGCTGGGGAGAGACCGGGACATCGAGGGGTCAAAGGAGGCATTACTAGAGGGCTGGGAGGAGGTCAAAAGAGAGCATCGAAAATCAACCCGAGGAGGTTGGGCCGGGGCAGGCACAGCCCAGTGGGAGCGCGTGGGAAGAGAGCTTGAAATCAGGGCTAAGGCTGGTCCGCACAGCGCTTCTGAGCGAATTAGAAAAAGGCCCCTTTCCTTCCGAGGGTCCTGGGAGGTGTCCGCTTCCACTGGTCCCCTCTAAAGTGCCCTGTAAGAGCCCACACCCCTACGCCCCTACGCCCCTACCAAGCAGCCTTGCCCGCACTCCCGGCGGAAGGAAGCTGGCTTGGGGGGGCTGGGGGGCTAGGGTGGGGACCAGGCGAGGGGCTCACCCTGGCGGGGGCTCCAGCCTGAGAGCCAGGCGGCGTCGGCGAGTCTGACCACAGCGACTCCAGCTGCTTGGTCAGTTCGTCCACCTTGGCCGCCGCCGTGTCCAGCTCCATCTGCTTCAGGTCCATGTGCTTCATGGCCAGGGCTGGGCGGGCGGGAGTGGCGGTGAGGACCCGGACCTCCTCGCGGGGGGTGGGGGCCCGGCTCCGCCCCCAGGACCCGCCCCCTTCCCCAGCTCACACTGGAAGTTCAGGTCCAGAAGGTCCCCCGAGCTCTGGAATGCCTCGCTGTCCATGGTGCCGGCCGGAGCGGGGCGCCTGTGTTGGGGGGAGCGGGGAGGTTCTCAGACACCGCCTGTCCGACTCCCTCCTCCCCCCGCAGGGAAGCTGGGGCCGTGAGGATCGTTTCTCCACTATACCCCCCCCCCCACTCCCCGGCTAGGAAATGCCAACTCCTTCCAAACCCCCTGGAAGGCGCAGGACAATGAACTCTTTATGTGACTGACTCTTTGTCCCTCTATTTCAGCCCTAATAAGATCTGAATAATTCCTTCAACAATTGATCCGTTGATCACCTACTATGTGCCAGGCATTATAGCGAACAGAGGGTGCAATAAAGCAGCTATCAAGCCGTGGCTGAGGATCTAGGTTCGTTAGAGCATCGTCCTGATCCGCCCAGGTTGTGAGTTCCATCCCTGGTCAGGGCACATACGAGAGTCAACTGCTGAATGCGTGAAACAACAAACCGATGTTTCTTTCTCTCTCTCTCTCTCTCTCTCTCTCTCTCTCAAAATCATTAATAATAATAGTAATAAAGAGCAACAACAAAAAGAATAACTATTAATTACTGAATGCCTAATAGGGACCAGGAGACAGTATGCTAGATACTGGGGATATTTTTTTAAAAATTTTTTAAATATATTTTTATTGGTTTCAGAGAGAGGGGGAGGGGGGGGAATCAATGATGAGAGAGAATCATTGATTGGCTGCCTCCTGCATGCTTCCTACTGGGGATCGAGCCCACAACCCAGGCATGTGCCCTTGACCAGAATCGAACCCGGGACCCTTCAGTCCCCAGTCCCATGCTCTATCCACTGAGCCAAACCAGCTAGGGCTATTTTAAAAATTTTAAGGTATTGATTTTGAGAGAGAGAAACATCTACCTGTTGCTCCACCCATCCACTGGCTGATTCTTGTATGTGCCCTGTCTGGGGAGCAAACCCTCAACCTTGGGGTAAGCTGGCCCCGACCAGGTAGCTCAGTGGGTGAGAGCATCGTCCCCATATGCCCAGGCTGAGGGTTCGCTCCCCAGTCAGGGCACATCCAAGAACCAACCAGTGAATGCATGAATAAGTGGAACAACAAATCAGTGTTTCCCTCTTTCTCTCTCAGTGTAAAGTCAAACAACAATGATAATCGGGCTGCCCACTGTGTGCCAGGACTTGTGCTAGTTGCGTGGTAGAACAAAATGAAACCATCGTTTATTGATGAGCTGCTGCTTCCTAGAATTTTGCCAACGGCTTTGCACCCAATACCTCATTTGATGGTCAGATCAGCACAGCAGGCAAGAAAGAGGGGCTCAGCCACATTTGTTCAAGATCCCCCTGCAAGAAGTCCAAAGCACTAGGTTCCACACCTGGATCGACCTCGTTATTTTGGGTCCCAGAGGGCAGGGACCACTCAGCTTCATCTCCTCAGAGTCCCCACCCAGAGGAGACCTAGCTCACAGGGACCCAGTGTCAACAGGAAGACCAGGGACGTGGCGGGGGGGAGGGGTGGCGGTGGCTGGGCTGCTGTGGTCATTAGCCCAGTGGATGGGAGCCAGGCCGCCAGGAACCGGTCAGGCCAGCACTATCTCCATCCCACAGCAACCGCCACGCCCACCAGCTCTGCCACTTCCTCCGGCTTCACCAACAGCTTAGCTCGGCGTGGGCAGCAGGCGGGCTGGGGCATGCTAGCCCGGCCTCCGTCTGACAAGCCTTGGGACAGAACCTGCTGGGGTTGGTGGCTCGTCTGGGTGTGCTGGGAGTCTATAACCTTGGGCAACGAGTCCCCTCCACTCTTTGCGCCTCAGTTTCCCCAATAATGAATGTGCTGAGGGGCCTCTTGGTGTCTCAGAGACCTAGATTCTGAAACTGTAGTGACCTTGAGATTGTCCCACAGGGCCCCAAACCCACAGCTTGAGCGTCTATTGTTCCAAAGGTTTAAATCCAAGATGCTATCTTTGGAACATTCTAGAATTCTCCAATTTGGCTATCCCAGGACCCCACGGGCCTAAACGCCTACGTGACTGTATGTTCTAGTGCAGCGGGTAAGAGCACAAGGAAGGGGCCAGACTTCCAGGGTCCTCATCTGGTGGCTCCACTGTTCCACCCTGACCAGAAAGCCTCGGTTTCCTGATCTGGAAGATGAGGAGAAACAGCAGTCTGCCTTAGCAGGGGTATTTATTTTAAATATTATTTTCCATATTATTGATATAGAAACATCAACAGTGGTGATGATCCAACTGGCCAGAAGGCGCAAAAGGAATTAAGGCTCTGAGAATTGAGGCCTCGGGCAGTAGAGACTACAGGAGTCAAAATCAGTCTGTTAGACTCTTAGATACACAGGAAACACTCTGTGTCTGTTAAAATGTAAAAACTGAACAATGCCATGCAGCCTCCTGTGCCAGCATTTTGGCAGCGGGCGGTTGTTGTGGGGATATTTCATGATTTCCAAATTTCTAAGACGCTCAGATCCCACGCTGACATCCTCTGAGCCAGAGGAAATGCCGACGCTGGGCGTGGGGGGCCGGCCCGGGGCTGGCGCGGGCGAGGGGGAGCGTCGGGGCCGCCAGGGGGCGCTCCGGGTCACGCCCGACCCCAGCCCCGCAGGCGGACAGCGCCTGAGCTCAGACCCGGGGAATGCGCCGCGCGCGGGTCTGGGCAGGTGCAGAACCTCCCCGGGCAGAGGAGCGGGGCCGGGCGGGGCGTGAGGGCGGCGCCCCTGCTCCCAGGCCCTAGCCCTTCACCCCCAGGTACTCTCCAACCCAAGCTCCCGCTTCTCCCCTGCCCCCTCCCCCTAGCTCTCTTTCCCAGGCCTCCTCTGCGCTCCAACCAGGTTCTCTGGGTTAAGAATCCGGGCAGGAGGGGGGGGGGGTGGTGGGATGGGGTCGTTCCAGAAGAATCATGCTCAGTAGGAACCGTGTCCGAGCGCTAGGCTGGCCTGGGAATACCCAGGTTGTAATCCTGCAGTTCTGTGCCGACAGACTGACGCTGGAAGACGCCCCACCCTCTCTGGGACTGGGTACCCCCCTCTGGGGACAGCTGGGGTTTGGGCTAGGTAGGACCTTCCCCTCTCTAAGCCTCTTCCTTGGACTAGTTATTGAGCTTCTCTGTGTCTCAGTTTTCTCGTGTGTATAATGGGCGATTAAAACCTTCACATTACAGGGGTGTGAGGTTTGAGTGACAGAATTTATGTGTTTAAAACAGCGTTTAGAACAGTGTAGGGCGCCAAATAAAGTTCACACATAGAGGATTCTTAATTACGGTCTTCCTTTGCTTATCGTTAAGGTATCACAGGGTCTGGCACAGAGTGAAGGCTCAATACCCAAAGTAATGTCCCCCCCAAAAAGAGCCCTTTCAACTCTTTCTGAGATTCTAAAAGCCCCGCATTTGGACCTCTGGAGTCTTCACTTCCTGAGCCCTGACCTCTCCATGTACATTCCTGAGTTCTGGCCAGGGATCATCCACAATAATTGAAGCACGGGGGCCCGAGGAGCCCTGGAAGGTTCCAGAGAGAGCGTGGCAGAAGCCCAGGGCGTAGGCTGTGCCTGCCCTCCCGCCTGTCTCCCCACTGGAGCAGGGAGAAGTCATTCATTCCCTGGGGTGGGGTCAGCAAACCTCATTGGAAGCGACACCTTTGAGCGGTTGCCGGAGACAATGGGCAGTGTCTGGTCTACCTGCCAACCCCGAGCCTGGCATGCCCTGAGCTCTCTTGGCAGCCACGGTTATTATTTTTAATGTCATCACGGGCTGTTACCAAATGCCCTTCAAGCCCACACTATTAGGAAGTTCTTCCCTCTCGCATCAGAGCCCCCTGCCTCCCCACCCCCTGGTTTAATCCTTTCCCATGACACTTGCGGGTGGAGAGAAGGGGGAGACAGACAGAGGGAGGTTCGGGCCCTGCCCTCCCCCGCTTCAAGGACTGACACACACCTCCAGAATTAGCCTCGATCCCTCCCTTATCTCCCACGCTACTTCAGGTCAGACAGAGGGGGTGGAGGTGACCTTTCTCACCTCAGGGTCAGGGCCAGTAGCCCTAGGAGGGGAAAGGTTAGTCGGAAAATCTAGTGGGAGCGGATGGAATTCTGCACCCCAGAGAGCTGCAGAGGGACGGGGGGATGCCAAATCTGGTTTCCCCTCCCACTCTGACCTCCGAGCTTGGTTGACCCCTATCCTCTCTGTGTAATGACTGCGTGGTGCCCAGCTCTCAAGCCTCCCCGAATCCAACCCCATCTTCTGGAATTCGGCCCTGGTTCTACCTAGAACGCCCGCCCTCTGCAAACCCCGGCGGTTTCCCACCTCCATGGGGCAATCGCAGGCACCACACCCGCGCCAGGGGGCGCCCTTGGGCGGAGGTCCCTTCTCTGGTTAGGCAGGTCTGACGCCTCGGTTAATGACATGTTGGGGATCGCGCAGCGGCACCGGGGAGTTTGGAGAGCTGCCCCAGCCCTCCCACCCCAGCCCCCACCCCAGAGCTGGGAAGTTTGGGGAGCGCCACACAGCCTCCAGAGGGACCCCGGGTATTTGTCTCGCTCCATTTCAGGAACCCGGGCTCCACTACCCCCTCCCCACCCTAATTCTTCTCGGAGACCTACAGGCTCGGTGGAGAAGGCAGCACCGAGAGTGGTAGGACGGCCTCCCATTCCAGAGCCCCAGCCGTCCGAGCCTCCCATTTCTGCCCCAGATTCAGGCACCCGCTTCCCCCAATTCTACTCAAGGACTCAGGGTTCCGAGAGCCCCCAGTTCGAGGGACTCAGGAGTCCCAGCTCCAACGTATCCCCCGGAACCAAGGGGTCCGAGTCCTCCATTCCAAGAACTCAGGCATCCCGGCCCCCTTCCCTTCTGCCCAGTAAACCAAGTATCCAAGTTCTCTCCTTCCACGGACCCTGCGTCTGCGCACCCCCGATCCCGCGCTGGGACCAGGCGTCCGGTTCCCCTCCCAGTCCTCCCAGGGACGCGGTGTCGGCTCCTCCAGAGCCGCTGGACCCGGGCGAGGCGGAACTCACGGATCAGGGGCCGATCCCGGCACCAGGGGTCTTCCTCCGGCTTCGGCTCCGGCGGCGGGGCGCGGAGGACGGGGCGGGGCAGACTCCGGGAACAGGTTGGACAACGTGACTTCGGCTGGAGGAAGGCGGGTCCCTGAGGGGAGGGGGAGCCGGGGTCGCCTCGAGCACCTTGGGACTTGTAGTCCCGGAGGAGCAGGGCGCAGCCGGAGCCGTTCCCACTCAGAGGCATCCGAAGTCCATTTCACAGACAGGAAGGGCGAGGCCCAGAAGCCCAGAGAGACCTGGCCACGGAAATAGAGTCCAGACTTCTCCCTCCCTGTGGCTGCGGAAGACGGACTCCCACGTCCCGGCCCCACCCCTCCAGGCTCAGTTTCCCCTCCTGGAATGATTCGGACACTACCAAGGGGCGGGGAGATGGTCGCAGACTCGGGGAGACTCACGCCCCATCCCTGGAGCGAGCGGAGGCCTCCCTAAATAGTACCCCTCGAGTTTCTGAGCCTTAGTCTCCCCGTCGGTAAAAAGGGCGGATTGGATCTTGTACGATGTCCCGGCCACGGCGCCCAGGCTGGGACTGCGGTCCCTGGCGGCGTCCACTGCCGAGTTGGGCGCTCCCCCGCCCGGGGTCCTCTGGGAATTGTAGTCCCGGAGCCCGCGGGGGCCACGCCCCGGTGTCTCGCCCCCCGCGCGGGAACTGTTTGGGGACCTCCGGCGGAGGGGACGCGTCCGCTGACCTTCCCTCCGCTCTGGGAAGCCGCTCGCTCCCTGAAAAGAGGGGCACCCCAATGCGGGAGTAGGATCCGAAAGCGCGGCAGAGCGGGCGGGAGGCGGCGCTGACACACCGGCCAGGAATGCAGTTGGGTCACCCTGTCTAGCCGCTGTCTCGCCGCTCCACGGGGTGCCGTCGCTGTCAGGGGGGCGTGGACGCGTCCCCCAAAGCTGGGCCCACGTGCTGCTGTTTACAAGCGCCCCGGGTCTGGGAAGGATCTCTGGTCTTCTCCCTCTCCCGTCTCCAGCGCCTTCGGGGATGCGCTCCACACGAGATTAAATCCTCCGGGACAGCTACCTGCCTCGTGGGACCCACAGGCCCCATCGCTCAGCCCGCACGGCCCCACGCGAGTCTGGAGGCCCCGCCCCCCATGTTTCCCGCTCCCCGGAGGTCCAGAAGCCCCGCCCCTGGCGGGTACCTCAAGCCCTCGAGAGGAATCGCCCCCTTTCCTCCACTTCCCCACCCCTCCCACTCAAGTTCAGAACTCCCGAGCCCTCTGGGCCTCCCCAGCAGGGACTGCAACACTGCAAGCACAGCCAAGCCAACCAAGACTCTTACCTATCTCTTTACGGACTTCAGACCAATCGATCCTCCTGTCTCTTTAAGAGTTAGGTCCCATCAATGTGGCTGCCCCTTTAAGGCGACGTTGGAGCAAACAATGTCCGAGGGACTAAGGGGGGTGCCCGCCGGGGCCTGGTGGGGCTCTACCTCCCGCCAGACCTCGAATCAGCTGCTTCCGGGAACAGATTTACAGGAACAGAGATCCTCCTTGGTTGTCTGCTCCGCACAAATGGGAATTTCCCGCAGCTCTGCTCACAAAGCGAGCGGGCTCCCAGCGACACCCCCGCGCCCCCGCACCCTTTGGTCGCTCCCGAGCCAGGCCCCGCCCCCTCGGCTCCACGTGGTCGGCGGCGGGGCTGGGGCGGCTTAGCCACGGATCAGCGGGAGCGGTGGGTGCCGGGATGGCGGGTGTCCCGTCCGGAGGTGAGTTGCTTCAGGGCGACCGGGTGCAGAAGGCTGGCTGGCGGGAGGGGGAAGGGGCGCCGGGAGCGCCTGGACGGAAGAAGGGACATCCCCGGAAACAGGACCTGCGAAAAGCATGCCCCGAGGAAGGCGGGGGTGTTGGGAGTTGGGCCGGAGAGAGGATATCTTGGGAGGGCGACCGGTGTAGAAAAGAGCCCCCCAGGATTTGGATCAGTGGAGATAAAGGGTCTCCGTGGAACCGACCGTGGGAGAGACCGGGGGAGGGCCTTTGGGGTGCTCAAGACGTTGGGACCGGTGCGATAGGCGCCCTGGAGGATGGGACTGGCAGCAAAGTGTCGGCAGACCCCCGTTTCCCCTTCTGCAGGTGCTGCTCGGTTCTCTTGTCCCCCCAACTTTACCGCGACGCCCCCATCGTCAGAGAACACTCGTTTCTCCTTGGAGGCGCTGACGGCCCCGGATACGGAGCTGTGGCTCATCCAGGCCCCTGTAGACTTCGCTCCAGACTGGTGAGTGGTCCCAGCCGCCTCCCTGGAATACTCGCCACTCCGGGGGGATGCACTTTGGGGAGTTTAGGGGGCTTGTCCTAAGGAACCTAGCAATGCAGCTCCCCAGCGCCTCTCCCCTGTGCCACTGAAAGAATCTGACCGGCTTCTGCCCTCCCCTCTCTCCTTTCAGCCTCAATGGGCGGCTGGTGCCTCTCTCTGGCTCCCACATGGTGAAGGGCAAGGTGGCAGGCAAGCGGCACCGCTATCGGGTCCTCAGCAGCGGCAGCCCCCAAGCTGGAGAAGCAACCCTGCTGGCCCCCTCCGCAGAGGCAGAGGGCGGACTCACCTGTGCCCCAGCCCCCAAGGGCAGCCTAAGGATCTTAGAGGGTCCCCAAGCATCCTTATCGGGGATCCCGCTGCAACCCATTCCCACCAGCCCCCCACCACAGATCCCCCCTGGCCTGAGGCCTCGGTTCTGTGCCTTTGGAGGCAGCCCACCAGTCACAGGGCCTGGGTCAGCCTTGGCACTGAGGTCTCCGGCCTCAGGGAAGAGGAAAAAGAAGAGGCACGTGTCTGAGGCCTCCGTTCCTCGGGAGGCAGTGAATGGGCATGGGACCCTGGAGGTGGACACGGCTTTGGGGCCCCCAGAGATGGAGGTGGGGAAGAAGAAGAAAAAGCAGCATCCCAGTGAACTGGAGGCGATGAAGCCGGAGCCCGGGGCTGAGGTGCTGGAACCGCTGGGAGTGCTGGTCCCATCCACCAGCAAGAAGAAGAAAAAGAAGCCTAAAGAGACAGAAATGGGGGTGCTGGAGCCAGAAGAAAAGACTGTGGAGCTGGAACTCATGGTTAAAACCGAGCCTCTGCAAGAGACAGTCCTATCCCCCACCAAGAAGAGGAAGAGACACAAGGGGACAGAGGGGATGGAGGCTGTGGAGGGGATGAGAGCCGAGCTTCAGCTACAGGTGAAGGAGGAGCCCCAGGAGGAGGCCATCCCACTGCCGTCCTCGAAGAAGAAGAAAAAAGGCAAGGGGCACAGAGTGCTGGTGGAGCCGGGGACTGAGGCTGTGGAGCCAGAGATGAGCACGCTGGAGCTCCCAGGGGAGAAGATGGAGCCTGAACTGCCACGTCGTGAGGTTGAGCCACAGGCCGAGGCAGCTCTGGCGTCCACCAGAAAGAGGAAGAAAAAGGAAAAATGGCAAAGCCCGATGATGGAGCCAAAGACAGAGGTGGTGGGGCCCCAGGAAGAGGTGATGGTGCCTGGGCTGCCAGGCGATCTTGAGCCTCAGGCAGCTCTAGCATCCCCCAAGAAGAAGAAGAAAGAAAGAGGGCACAGAGGGACAGAGCCAGGGACTGAGGCGACTGACCCAGGAGGTGAGATGACGGAGCCTGAGGCCAGGGCAGATCCAGCGTCCACCAAGAAGAGGAAGAAGTGGGGCCAGGAAAGTGGGGTACCAGAGACGGCATCCCAGGAGGGGGTGCCAGAGCCGCCACTGAATCCAGAGTCTGGAGAGGTGGCTCCCACGAGACGGGAGAAGAAGAAAAAGAAAAAGCTGCAGCAGGATCCTGCATAGCCTCCTCCAGGGAAACGGACAACTGCTAAGGAAAGCTGAGGTGGCCACCTGGGCCGTCAGAGCCGAGCAGAGAACCCCTTCTGGTGGTTGCAGCAGCACACGAGCAGGAGCCAGGCGGGAAAATGCTTTATTGTCACACGGGGGCCTCTGGGCAGCTGAGGTCATCGGGGCACTTTCAAGAAGGGCTCGTGGAGGACATCAAACAGCCTGCGGGCCTGGGCGGGGGAGAGAGAAAGGGGCCGGTCATTAAAGGAGCCATTTGTTCGGTACATCCAGAGTGGGCTTTGTTCTTTTCCTCCCTGGCTGGCTGTGTGAGGTTGGGCTGGTACCCACCCTCTCTGGGCCTCAGTTTTCCCCATCTATAGGAGAGGCACTGTGGGACTTCGGAAACCTTAGAACTTTAGGATTTGGGGCCCCCTCCTGCCCCTGACCCCTGAGCCCGTTCCCAGATCTCTTACCTTCTGGGGCCCCAGGCCCGGGCACAAGGCCAGATCTTCCCTCGATGCGGCTATGAGCTGTTCCAGAGACTGAGGAAGGGGGGAGTGAAGGGTCAGGGGAGGTGAGCATAAAACTCTGCCCTGCCCCAGCTGATCAGGGATCTAAGATATTCCTGGAAGGAGGTGAGGGTCCGTGGGAGGGCAGGGAAGGCAGGAAAGGGGGTGGGGAGTAGGGAAACAGTAGGGGGCGGGGAGTAGGGAAACAGTAGGGGGCTTCCTCGAAAAGGCACGGGTAGAAATGCCTGTACGGACACAGGAATCTTACCCCAAAAGTGGTCAGAAGGGTCTGACTGTCCGTTTTGTTGACGGACTTCACAGTGGTGAGACAGTCAGTCACCTGGAAGGGGAGGAGGAGGCAAAAGTGTTGGGAGAAGAAAGCAGGACTGAGCCCATGAGGGCAGTGCTGTTACCACTGTGTCCCCAGACTGCCTTGCATGCAGGTGCTGCTTAATAAATGCCCTTTTTTTTTTTCCTGATAAAGAGGTCATCTTAGAGTGATCCCCAAATAGCTGAAAGGGTGTCGGTCATGCAACGAGAAGATAGATGCCACTTGTTTATCTCGAGTTGGTTCTGCCCAGGGGGAGACTAGGCTCTGAAGTCGGAGCTGTGTTCAAACCAGGTCCCACTGCTTACTCCCTGTGAGGTCCTGGCACGGGAATTCATCTCTAGGCCCCCATTTCCAGGCAAAAGGGAGTCCTAGCAGGACCCACCTCGGGGGTGGCTGCAGGCATCCACCATTACTCTATCACGAGAGGCCCAGTGCATGACATTCATGCACTGGGGTAGGGGGTGGGGAGGTGTCCCTCAGCCCAGAGCCCTCACGGAGGCATGAGGCTCCTGCCACAACAGCTGTACTCGCAAGCTGTGAGCCTGGCTTCTGGCTGAGTGGCGCTCCCCCATGGGGGCGCACTGACCACCAGGGGGCAGCTCCACAGGTGGTCAGTGCGCATCATAGCGACCAGTAGTTCCGCTGATTTGCATATTACCCTTTTATTATATAGGATTGGAGCCCAGATTCAATCATTCGTTCAGTGGATAGTCCTCCAGTACCCATTGAGAGCTGGGTGCTGGGGACACAGCAGGGACCAAGACAGCCCGGCTCTGCCCTCCTGGGGCTCCCAGTACAGTGTGGGAGACAAATTAGTTCCAGACAGTGGTGACTCAGATGGGCTGGGATGGGGGTCCATTGGGGGCACCTGATCTGGCCTGGAGATCAGGGAGGGCTTCCTGGAGAAGAGAGCAACAGAGCTCATGTGTGAAAGATGGGATACTGAGAGAGGCTGGTAGGTGTGGGAGAAGGGACAGAGAATGCAAGGGCAGGGGGCGGCAGGGCCCGGTAGAGCAGGGCAAGAAAGCCAGGCTTTCCCTGAGGGCACTGGGGAGCCACAGGACGGTTTTGAGCTGGGGAAGGCAGGATCAGGTTTGTGCTTAGAAAGATCCCGTTAGTGGCTGTTCGGGCGAGAGAGGGGAGACTGGAAGTGGAGGGTGGGGTTGGGGAGGAAAGGCATGATTGATGATCGGAAATGAAGCTCAAACACCCAGCAGGGTGCTGGGGGAGGGCTGAGCAGGGGGGTGACGTGGCCTCACCCGGGAGACAAAGTCCTGCTCCAGCTTTTCCATCAGGAGGTCTGCTGGCTTCTGCTCGTAGGCCTTGTAGGTCTCCAGGTACCGCCCGGCCTCCTCAGGGCTAGGGTGAGAGGACATTGGGGTCATGTTTTAGATTCATTTCATTATGGTAGTAATTGCTGATGCTAAAAATTTCAAACTCTATAGGAAAATGAACAGCTCTAGCCAGTTTGGCTCAGTGGATAGAGCATCCTGCGGACTGAAGGGTCCCAGGTTCAATTCTGGTCACGGGCACATGCCTGGGTTGAGGGCTCCATCACCAGTGGGGGGCAAGCAGGAGGCAGCCAATAAATGATTCTCATCACTGATGTTTCTATCGCTCTCTCCCTCCCCCTTCCTCTCTGAAATCAATAAAAATATATTTTTCTAAAAAGAAAAATGGCCCTAACCGGTTTGGCTCGGTGGATAGAGTGTCAGCCTGAGGACTGAAAGGTCCCAGGTTCGATTCCGGTCAAGGGCATGTACTTGGTTGCGGGCACATACCCAGTGGGAGGTGTGCAGGAGGCAGCTGGTCGATGTTTCTAACTATCCCTCTTCCTTCCTGTCTGTAAAAAAAAATCAATAAAATATATACTTAAAAAAAGGAAAAGCTCAGAGTGCTGACTGCTGACTCCTTTATAGCAATAAACATGATTTAATAATCACCATTAATTTTGACATTAGGCCCAGTTTTTTAAAAAATATATTTTATTGATTTTTTTTACAGAGAGGAAGGGATAGGGATAGAGAGTTAGAAACAATGATGAGAAAGAAACATTGATCAGTTGCCTCCTGCACACCCCCAACTGGGGATGTGCCCACAATCAAGGCACATGCCCTTGACCGGAATCGAACCTGGGACCTTTCAGTCCGCAGGCCGACGCTCTATCCACTGAGACAAACCAGTCAGGGCAGGCCCAGTTTTTTTGACACGTAATTAACTGTTTCAAACAGTGGAAACAGCTAAATCATAAAAAGGGTCTGTATGAGCTGGCCTTTTTCCTCTGGAAATTGAGATGAATGAACTGAGTCGAAGTAAATAAAGTATTTGTCTTGCATTTGCTTAGCCTTCAAAATCCAGCTAGTAAAAAATGTTGATTAAATGTCGATTGTATTTTTTTATTACATTCTTGAAAGAAACGTTCATTTTTCTAATTCTATTGTTTTCCCTAAAGTGGGCTTTGCAGCTTTTCTCTCTATGCAGCAGGTATTATTATTATTATTATTATTATTGTAATGACATTTGTTCAGGACACACAGGCTAGCACACTGGATCCAATTCTATAACTTGCTTTCATTTTTGCATTCTACAGTACAACCAGGACATCTTTCCATGTTAGAAGACAGAGCTCAGTCTCATTTATTAAATGGCTGCAAAATATCCCGTGTGGGGCCTAGCTGTGTGCCAGTCACTGGCCTAAGCCCATTACAGTCAGAAGCTTCTGGAATGCCCTGAGAGATCCGTCAGGACTGAGCCCCTTGCCCAGGTTACACAGCTGGCGAGGAGGAGACGGCTCCCTCAGTGGGAGGGTCTCACCCGCCAGCTCTACACTCTGCTACTTCCCACACAACAGAGTGATTTTATACTTGCTTTTGCTTTAATATAAACTAATACATAAATACATTTTTTCCAAATACTCCCACAGTATAGAGGTACATACCCGGAGGGAAGGCACAGAGTTACAAATATCCTTTGGCCTAAAAAACGCATTCTCGGGATTCAGGACAGAAGTAGGAGTGTTGGTGGTAACAGCAAAAGACAGCCCACCCCAGTGTCTACCAATAGGGGTTGACCTGTTCCATCTACACAATGGAATAGTCTAACAGCTGGAAAAGAATGTGGATCCAGACAATGAGATATGATTCAGTGATTAAAAACAAGTGACCTCCCTAGCCGGTTTGGCTCAGTGGTTAGAGTGTCAACCTGCAGACTGAAGGATCCCGGGGTTCAATTCCAGTCAAAGGCACATACCTCGGCTGCAGGCTTGGTCCCTGGGCACCAGTCAGGGAGTGTGCAGGAGGCAACCAATCGGTGTGTCTCTTTCACACTGACGCCTCTCTCTCTGTTTCTCCCCCTCCCTTCCATTCTCTCTAAAAAATAGATGGAAAGAATATCCCCGGGTGAGGATTAACAACAACAACAAAAGTGAGTTACCAAGACATGAGAAGACATGGAGGAGCCGTCAGAGCTCAGTGGAAGGAGCCAATCTGAAGAGGCGTGAGAGATAGAATACAATCTAGGCTGGGGTCTGCCCCGGGTTCCTGGCACAGAGCTGCCGAGACCCTGTGAGTTCTTAAGTGACAAGTGCCCTGGAGCATCTTCTGTTCTAACGAGGTGACGGCGGGCCCCTGGGTGGGGCTGGTCACCGGAAAGTCCAAGCCATGATTAGGAACCTGGAAGTTTCTGCCCCAGCCCGACCCCATCCTCGGGGGACGGAGAGGGGCTGGAAGGAAGTTAATCATGGATGGTGCCGACGTGCGGGAGCTTCCTACTCTCTCAGCAGCACGGGGTTCAGAGAGCATCGGGGCTGGTCAGCACATCCACCCCAGCGGCGTGACTCACTCCCTGTCCACGGGGACAGACAGTCCTGCACTTGGGATCCTCCCAGACCTCGCCCTCAGTCTCTCCTCACTGGCTGTCCGTCTGTCTCCTTTAATGACTGGTAAAGCCTGGCTGGTGTCCCAGCTGGTGGAGTGGCGTCCTGTGCACCCAAAGGCTGCGGGCTCCATTCCTCCTCAGGCCTTGGTTTCGGCCCGATCCCCAGTCAGGGTGCATTCGGGAGGCAGCTGATCAATGTTTCTCTCCCCACCCCCACTCCCCACTCTCTAAAATCAATTAAAAAACACATCCGTGGATAAGGACTAAATTAAAAAATAAATCAACTGGGAAACATAAGTCAGTGTTCTGCTGAGTTCGATGAGCCACTCCAGCAAAGTGTCAAACCTGAGGGGTCGTGGGGACCTCCCTCTATAGCCGCTCGGTCGGAAGCACAGGTGACGGCAGCCAGCGCCTGGAGAGTGTGTGGGATCTGACTGTCTCCAGATAGATGGCGACAGGATTGAGTTAAATTGTAGGAAACCTGAAGGGTCCCAGGTTCGATTCCAGTCAAGGGCATGTACCTTGGTTGTGGGCACATCCCCAGTAGGGGGCATGCAGGAGGCAGCTGATTGATGTTTCTCTCCCATCGATGTTTCTATCTCTCTCCCTTTCTCTCTGTAAAAAATCAATAAAATATATTTGAAAAAAAAAATTGTAGGAAACCAAGCTGGTATCGCAGAGGATTGCTTGGTGTGGGGAAAACCCCGCACATTGAGTGGCCGGAAGTGGAGTGCTCTGTGAGTAGTGAAGGAGACAGGATAAAGACCCGCAGTGAGGAGGAACTGGGGCTCTCCCGGCACAAGAGGGCCCCGGGTTTCTCCATGTCAGCTGTATACTCTCTGACTCCAGTAGGACATTCTGGGAAAGGCAAACCGTGCAGACAGTACAAAGAGCAGTGGTTGCCGGGGCGTAGGGGAGGGAGGGATGACGAGGGAGAACACAAGGTACTATTATGTAGGGCAGTGAAACTATTCTGTAAGCTTCTGCCCCGCCCCATCCAACAGACAGAGAGGGGCTGGAAATGGAGTTAATCATTGGATGCAGGAATTTTGGACGCATGTCATACCTCTGTCAAGATCTATAGAATGTACAACACAATTGTAACAAATGTATCATACTAAATGTAAATGTAATACAAGATGTAAATACTAGGAGAAATCGTATGTGGGAACTCTATACTTTTTTTTTTTAATTGACTTTAGAGAGGTGGAGGGAGCCCGGCTGGCATGGCTCAGGTCAACCTATGAACCAGGAGGTCACGGTTTGATTCCCCATCAGGGCATATGCCTGGGTTGCAGATTTGGTCCCCAGTGGGGGTCATGCAGGAGGCAGCCGATCAATGAATCAATGATTCTCATCATTGATATTTCTATCTCTCTCCCTTCCTCTCTGAAATCACTAAATATATATAAATTTTTTTTTTAAAGAGACAAATGGAGAGAGAAACATCGACTGTTTGCCTACTGCCTGCACCCCAACCGGAATGGAACCTGCAACCTGGGCATGTGCCCCGACTCTGATCGAACCCACCACCCTTTGGTGCACAGGACAATGCTCCAATCAACCGAGCCACACCGGCCAGGCAGAAGTCTGTACTTTCAATTTGTCTATAAACTTAAAACTGCTCTTCAATAATAATGTGTACTGATTTTTAAAAAATGTGGATACTATATTGGACTACTGCACAGCTATGAAACAGAATGAGGCTGCTCTCTACATGGACATGGAAAAGACCTCCAGATAATGACACCACAAGGCTCAGAGCAGTCTACGGACAGTGCCCAGCACCCTGCTCCGACTTCGACTTGTTGACTTTACAATGCGCAGAAGAGATGCACACCCAGCAGAGACCGGCCAGGCTGCCACGCCGTTCTGCAGGGGCGGTGTATTCACTGCATTTCACCTGACGGTATTTTCAGCTTACAACGGGCTGACTGGGCGGTAACCCCATCGTAAGCAAGGAGCGTGTGTACGCAGTATATGCTACGTCTGTCTAAGAAAGGAAGGAAACAGATGTTTTTGCACATGCTGCTTGTGTTTTACAGAAACAGTGAAAGGGAACTAAGAAACCAACAACAGTGGGAAGGGGAGGAGACACTTCTCTGTATATATTGCTGATTATATGTGTGTGGCCAGATTATTATGACCACCCCATCAGCACAATGAAGTGAATTAGTTATGCAAATAATAATAAAACCTTGAGAGTATTTGCTTAGGAAGTTTTCAATATTCAGTATTTTTGGAAGTGTCAATGAAGTACTGATGGGGTGGTCATAATCATCTGGCCACTCAGTGTATATGCAGTCTATACATATACCCTTTCTAGATCTCTTCTGAATTTTGAACTACATGTTACAGCCCGTGTCACTGCACGCACAAGCAGGGATCATCAGCAAGTAGAAATTCCAAGTGCAGAAATTTGTGTGTCTATTTTCAGGTTTTTAAAAATTATTATTACTATTAAATTTACTGGGGTGACATCCTATCTAATAAAAGAGAAACATGGTAACTGGCGTATGACCGCTACCCTTCCCATTGGCTAATCAGGGCAATATGCAAATTAACTGAGAGCCAAGATGGCCGGCAGCCAGGCAGCTGGAAGCTAACATGAGGCTTGCTTGCTTTAGTGACGGAGGAAGCCAAGCTTCCCTGCCTGCCTTGCCGGCTTCTCAGCTGCACTCTAAGCAACTATGTTACAAAAATAGAAGCTAAACAAAACCCCAGGCTTCAGCCAGCAGGACCACAACATTGTTTCAAATACAGAAGGGTAAACAAAGGCCAGAAACCTGCTTTCAGCAGCGGAAGTCTCATAGCTGGAGCCGAGCCTCAGAGCTAAAGCTGGCCCAGAATGAAAAAAAAAGGAAAAAAGGACAGGTTGGGAGCTTCAGTCTCCCGCCAGCCTGAAAACGGCCCTCAGCCCCTCACCCAGGCTGGCCAGGCACCCCAGTGGGGACCCCCACCCTGAAGGGTGTGTGACCAGCTGCAAACAGCCATCATCGCCTCACCCACCCTGATCCAGGACACCCTTCAGGGCAAAACAGCCGGCCCCCACCTATGCACCAGGCTTCTATCCTATATAGTAAAAGGGTAATATGCCTCCCAGCACCGGGATCAGCGGAGCCGTGAGGCCTCCCGGCACACCGGGATCAGCAGAGCAGCGAGGCCTCCCGGCACCGGGATCAGCGTGACAGAGGGCAGCGACCAAACCCCCCTGATCAGCCCTGCTCTGTGTGTGACAAGGTGTGGCGCCCCAACCCCCACCCCCCCCACAGGCCCTGCTCTGTGTGTGATGGGGTAGAGCCATAACCTCCCCATTGGCCCTGCCCTGAGTGTGACAGTGGCGGCGCCCCAACCCCCTGATCTGCCCTGCTCTGTGTGTGACAGGGGGCGGTGCCCCAACTCCCCTATCGGCCCTACTCTGTGAGTGACAGGGGGGAGCTCCTCAACCCCCTGATCAGCCCTGCTCTGTGTGTGACAGGGGGCGGTGCCCCAACTCCCCTATCGGCCCTACTCTGTGAGTGACAGGGGGAAGCTCCCCAACCCCCGGATTGGCCCTACTCTGTGTGTGACAGGGGGTGGCGCCGCAACCTCCCTATCGACCCTTCCTTGAGTGTGACGGGGCAGTGCCCCAACCCCCCAATCGGCCCTACCCTGAGCATGACTAGGGGTAGCATTGCAACCTCCCGATCCGCCCTGCTCTGTGCATAACAGGGGGCAGCACCCCAACTCCCCAATCGGCCCTGCTCTGA
This sequence comes from Myotis pilosus, assembly GCA_036010255.1. Lineage (NCBI taxonomy): Eukaryota > Metazoa > Chordata > Mammalia > Chiroptera > Vespertilionidae > Myotis > Myotis pilosus. The sequence continues at coordinate 2,289,150 of JASKON010000029.1, forward strand.
GCCCGACCAGGGGCTGCACCTAGGGATTGGGCCTGCCCTCTGCCACCTGGGAGCAGGCCTAAGCCAGCAGGTTGTTATCTCCCGAGGGGTCCAGACTGGGAGAGGGCACAGGCCGGGCTGAGGGACCCCCTCTCCCCGCCGAGTGCACAAATTTTTGTGCACCGGGCCTCTAGTTGGTTAATAAAATTATATAGCTTTCAGGTGCACAATTATATAACACATCATCTGCACACTGCATTGCATGTTCACCACCTGAAGTCTAATCTCCTTCTGTCACCATATATTTAACCTCCTTTACCCATTACTACCTCCATGTTTTGATAGTCAATCACGTCTCCTGCCAACCGAACATGCGGGTGCCCGTTTCATACTCTCCATCTTGATGTTTTCACCAAATTAATGGGTGAAAAATGGCACCTCATTTTTCAAATTTTACTTTTTTCCTGATAAACTATAATATGGTTGATTAATTTTCTAGGAGTTTTTGACCACCTGTATTAAACTTTTGTAGTTTCATCCCATACACCAGAAGGTGGCAGGTTCAGTTCCGGGTCAAGGCACATACCCAGGTTTTGGGTTTGATCCCTCATTGGGGCACGTGCAGGAGGCAACCGATCGATGTACCTCTCTCACATCAATATTTCTCTCTCTCTCCCTCCCTTCCTCTCTCTAGGGTAATTTATTATTATTATTTTTTAAATCCTCACCCAAGGATTTTTTTTTTTAAGACAGTGGAAGGGAGAGGGAGAGACAGAGAGAAACATCAATTGGTTGCTTCCCGCATGCCCCCTAACCAGGGTCGGGAGCCTGCAACTGAGGAACATGCCCTTGACCGGAATCGAATCCGGGACCCTTCAGTCCGCAGGCTGATGCTCTATCCACTGAGCCAAACAGGCTAGGGTTTTAGATTAATTTTAAAAATAAAGAAAATATAAAGTTGGCTGTGGCTTTGAAGTATTAAAAAAAAATTAGGATTAAAAAAACAACAACATAAAAATCAATGGAGGAAATGTCCTCAGATAAGGATTAACAACAAGAATTTAAATATATTTTACCATCCTATATAATAAAAGGGTAATAAGCAAATTGACCCTAACGGCAGAACGACCGGTCAACCAGTCACTATGAGGCACACTGACCACCTTTTGGTTCCTTCCCCCGGCCGGCAGGCTCCCATCACCCGATGGCGAACGGGGAACCAGGGGTGTTTGGTGGCCGGGGGTGGGACCGGCGGCCGGCAGCCGAGGAGATGGCCCTGATGGCAGGCCAGGCCTAGGGACCGTACCGCATGAATTTCTTGAACCAGGCCTCTATTATAAATATAATTTGCATGTCCATATATAAATTAGGGTCCTTAAATCTGTTACATACACACCTAGTCTTTTTTCTTAGTTTGTCATTTGCCCTCTTTTGTTGTTGTTAATCTTTAACTGAGGGTATTTCTTCCACTGGTTTTTTAGAAAGAGTGGAAGGAAGGGAGAGAGACAGAGAGAGAAACATCGATGTGAGAGAGACCCATTGATTGGTTGCCTCCTGCACGCCCCCAACTGGGGCCAGGGATCACGCCTTTGACCAGAATCGAACCCGAGACCCTTCAGTCCTCTGGCAGATGCTCTAACCACTGAGCAACAGGCTAGGGTTGTCATTTGCCTTTAACTTTGTTTACAGTATCTCTTAACATCCAAAAGTTTCAAATTGTAATTTTCTCAAACCAGCCAATCTTTTCCTTTATGGATTAGGGGTTTATGTCTTGCTTTAGAAGACTTTTCATACCCCAAGATTATAAAAAATGTTCTCCCATTAAATTTCTTGTAACGCTTTTATTGTAAAAAAATTTTTTTTTGGTTAATCCTCACCTGAGGATATTTTTTCCCATTGATTTTTATTCCCATTGATTTTTAGAGAGAGTAGAAGGGAGGGAGGGAAAGGGGCAGAGAGGGAGAGGGAGAGAGAGAAACATGGATCAGTTACCTTCCTTATGTGCCCCAACTGAGGATTGAAACCACAACCCAGGTATGTGCCCTGACCAGGAATGGAACCAGCAGCCTTTTGTGCATAGGACAACGTTCAACCAACTGAGCCACTCTAGCTGGGCTATTGTACTTTTTTTCCCCCAAAATTTATTTTTCTTGATTTCAGAGAGGAAGGGAGAGGGAGAAAGAGATAGAAACATCAATGATAGAGAATCATTGATTGGCTGCCTCCTGCACACCCCTTACTGGGGATCAAGCCCACAACCTGCGCATGTGCCCTTGACTGGAATTGAACCCGGGACCCTTCAGTCCGCAGGCTGATGCTCTATCCACTGAGCCAAACCAGCTAGGGCTATTGTACTTTTTAAAAAATCACTTGTCAGGATTTTCATTTTGTTTATGGTGTGAGAGGGGTTCTTTTTTTCCCCCAATTGGAGAACCAATCTATGGTCTTTAGAGAGCCAGACGTGCAATTAATTAATTGTTCAGCTAGATTTTATGTCTAATTCATAAGTGACTAGTACGGTCCTGGGCATTTGATCTACGTTACCTGCCTTTGTGCCTACATCCCTACAAGAAAGACAGTAGGACCCTATTTTACAGATGAAGACATTGAGGCCAGAGAGAGGCAGTGCCTGGACCAGGCTCACAGAGAGTTCACGGGAGGAGGAGGGGAGGGCTGAGAAGGCTGGGGGAGAGGAACGACTCTCGGGATCGAGCCTGACCTGGCCGGGAGCCTCGCTCTCACCTCCAGGCAAGGACCAGGGTGCAGTCTGCCAGGATGCACATCTTCGCCAGCTCCTTGAGGGCCTGCTGAGGATCTTTCTGGGCAGAGGAGAAAATCAGAATGAGAGACCTGGGAGAAAGCAAGGCATGATAGTCTTGAAAACACAGTGGCTTAGGATGCCAGGAACCTTCCATTCAGTTGACACTCCCTAAGCTCCTACTGGGCGCCTGGCCTGTGCTGAGCAGTACCAGGACCCAGCAGTGACCGAGACAGCCCTGGCTCTATCCTCCCGGAGCTCAGTCTGAAGAAGGGACAGACCCGTCCTCAGATAGTGAGGACCCAAAGTGGCCAGAGCTGAGGGGCTGGGGCGGGGAATCCAGAGGAGCCTATGGCCCGGGTGAGTTCAGGGAGAGCTTCCGAGAGGAGGAGACGTCTGAGCCGGGACCTTACGGAGGATGAAGAGGAGTACAGGCAGCACAGGAGAGCAGAGAAGGGAACCTCAGACACAGGGAAGAGCATGTGCAGGGATGGGAGGAAAGAGAGGGCTCGAGCAATTGCAGTCACTCAATATGGGATGGAGGATGGGAAAGAAAGTTTTTTTAAAAATTGACTTTAGAGAGACAGGGGGGAAGGGGGAAGGAGGGAGGGGAAGAAACACCGATGTGTTGTTCCACTTATTCATGCATTCATCGGTTGATTCTTTTATGTGTCCTGACTGGGGATCAGACCTGCTACCCTGATGTATTGGAATGACACTCCAACCAAGGGAGCCACCTGCCAGGGCAAAAGAAAGGGTTTTCACACGGGAGTTTAGGCATGAGCCCAGAGAGCTGGGCAAGCGTGGGGACACAGAGAGCGTCCTGGGCCATGGCGAGCACTGGGAAGCCACTTAGGGTATTTTTGATTGTTGTCAATCTTCACCCAAGGATATTTTTTCCACTGATTTTTTAGAGAGAGTGAAAGGGAGGTAGGGAGGGAGGGAGAGAGAGAGAAACGCTGATGTGAGAGAGACACACTGATTGGTTGCCTGACTGGGGCCAGGGATCGAACCTTCAGCCCTTGACCAGAAATCAAACGCGAGACCCTTCATTACGTGGGCCGATGGTCTAACCACTGAGCTACAATGGCCAGGGCCCATTTAGGGGTTTTAACACCAGAGCTGTGTGTTAGGAAGACCCCTCTGGCGGCTATAAGGATAGAGGGGTCAAGGCTGGAGGCCATGAGACACTTGCATTTCTCCCTGGAAGGGGTTCAACAGTCCCCTTGGCTACCCGGAGGCCCAAGGCTCCCGCTGCACAGGCGGGGCAGTGAGGCTGGAGGGGTGAGCCCTGCTTACCACATCCACCTGCACCAGCAGGACCCGCAGGGCAAAGCTCTTGCCCAGGCTCTGCAGCCGCTCGTGGATGTAGTCCGGGTGGAGGTTGTGGTAGCGGAGGCTGGAAAGGGGAGAGGAAGGACTGAGAGGTCTCGTGGCCCCGAGTTCCGGGGAGCCCTTCCTCACGCTAACACGCAGGGAGCTGGGGCAGCCTGGCCAGAGCTGAGGCTTGGAGAGGGTAAGCGGCCACTCCCTTGCAGGAGGGGCAGAGAGGGGTTTGCAGCAGCGGCTGCCTGGCTCGGGCTCCCTGCAAGGTTGGCCCCAGGGTCTTCACCGGGAGGGGAGACTGGCTTCAGGCAGAGGAGACCAGTGCCCTGAAGAGCAAGGCCGGGACCCACGCAGCCGGTCTTGGGAAGCAGGGGCCACCCCAGGACTTTGGCTGGTGGGGGTGGGGGGCTTCTGCACCTGGGAACCAGGGGACATCCCTGCCCAGGAGCCGCCAGCTCTCAACGCCAGCAACTTAGAAGTTTCACTTCCCCTCTGCCTCTGTCTGGAGAAGGGCTCCGGGTTTAATGGGGGGTGGGGGTGGGAGGGGAGGTCAGGGAAATCTGGCTCTTGTCAACTTCAGTCCTGGATGTTGGAGTCACTCAGTCTGGGCCATGAGTGACCCGGCCCCAACCTGCTCAGACACAGGAGTCTGGGCCCACAGCTCTTGTCACTCCGGGTACCCCCAGGCCCCACCTCTTCCTCCCACCTGAGGCCCAGAGCGCACAGGGCCATGCCTGGCGGTCTCCTGGGGAAGAGCCTAGAAGACCAGCGCACACCCTCCCGTGCCCTCCTGAGGTGGGACAGCCGCAGAGCTCACCTGAGGAAGAGGGCACAGGTGCTCTGACCCAGCACGTAGTCAGGAACCACGTCGCCGAATTCCCAGGGAACGTTGCGCACAAACTTCAGTACGGGGTTGCCCCTCTGGGGAGGGAGGGAGACCAGAAGCCATGAACAGGGATGACCCTAGAGCCACGGCCACCCCAGGGCCCCCTCCCCGCCACCTCTCTCAGCACCACTCCACCCTTTTCCTGCCCTGCGCCTGGGTCTTGCAACTTCTCTCTCCTCCTCTGCCTGGCCAGTTCGGCTCAGTGGTTAAGCATTGAACCATGAACCAGGAGGCCACGGTTAGATTCCCTGACACCAGTGACGAAGGGAGAGGGAGAGAGAGATAGAAACATCAATGATGAGAGACAATCATTGACCAGCTGCCTCCTGCACGCCCCACACTGGGGATCCTGGGCATGTGCCCTGACCGGAACTGAACCGCGACCTCCTGGTTCATTGGTCGATGCTCAACCACTGAGCCACACTGGCCAGGCAGACTTACCTCCTCTTGAGCCCAACATGTCCTTGACACTCCAGCTCTGATCTAGGCCCCGCTCCCCGAGCCCCAGACTTGAACTGAAGGGTCCCTGGGTCTGTCTCTAATTCAGCCTTTTCCTCCAGCCCAATCTGGGTGTCCTGTGGCCACCAGACACTTCCCCTGGACGTCCACCTCCTGTGTCCAAACGGCCCTCAGCATCTGCCCTCCCACCTCCTCCCCCCACCCCCGGCTCCATCGTCCAGAGACCCCGACTTGGTCACGGACATTTCCCTCTCTCCCTCCTCCACCCCCCTCCTCCTCCAGGTAAGGATCTGCCATGAATGTCTCCCCTCCACTGCCAGCACCGTTGCCCAGGCCCCCACACCACCGCCTCCTGGTCTCCTGCCCTAGTGGTGTCCCTAAGTGGCCACCCTCCAAACAGCACCCAGAAGGATCATCCTAAAGCACAGACCTCCTCCTCCCGGCCCTAAAGCCCACTGTGGCTCCCCAGTGCCTTCAGGAGTCTCATGTGGCTCCACACGTCAGGCTCCCAAAGCCGGAGTCTGCTCAGCAGGCTCCTCTCCCGTTCTCCCCTGACCTTATCCTGTAGCCTAAAACTGCAATTCTCCGGGGAAGTCAAGCTCTAACCCAGTGATGGCGAACCTTTTGAGCTCCGCGTGTCAGCATTTTGAAAAACCCTAACTTAACTCTGGTGCCGTGTCACATATAGAAATTTTTTGATATTTGCAACCATAGTAAAACAAAGACTTATATTTTTGATATTTATTTTATATATTTAAATGCCATTTAATGAAGAAAAATCAACCAAAAAAATGAGTTCGCATGTCACCTCTGACACACATATCATAGGTTCGCCATCACTGCTCTAATCCATCCAGTAAGTATTTAATGAGCACCACCCGTGTGTCTAAGTGCTGGAGATATAGCAGTAACCCAGACAGACAAAATCCCTGCTCCCGTGCACGACACAGACATTAAACAAAATGATCTCGGGGATCAACGTGTGATTGCCAAGTGAGGTGGGATGTGGTTCTAAGAGGGTGGGACCTGCTCTCCTGGTGGGTGTGGGTGATCAGAGCAGCTGGGGCGGGAAGGGCCTGCAGGGGTCCGCAGTCCCGCAGGCCCCGGGGCAATCTGACCTGAGGCACTGGGAGCCATGGAAAGGTCTGAGCAAGGGAGGGGCGGGATCAAACTTGAATTTTTGAAGGACATGACCAGAAGCAGGAGGACAGACAGTGACAGGTGGGGAGAAGGTGGTGAGACTGGGACATTCGCGCATTCCTGGTGGGAATGTAAAATGGTGCAACTTTTTAGAAAATAGTCTGGGAGTTCCTGAAAAAGTTAAACATGGAGAGACCATGTGACCAGCAAATCCACTCCGAGACCAATACCCGAGAGAACGGAAAACACTCATCTGCACAAAAGTTCACAGCAGCATTTTTATAATAACAAAGAAGTACAAATAACCCAGGGGGTTGTCCACCAATGGAGGAATGGATAGACAAGATGTGGCAAATCCACAGAACGGAATACTACTCAGCAACAAGAAGGGATGAATGAACCCTCAACAAGCTCCGTGAAAGAAGCCAGTCATCAGCTGATGGACGTCTGAGTTCTACCCACTTTATGGCTATTGTGAATAATGCCGCTATGAACACTGGTGCACAGGATTTTGTGTGGACGCACATCTTCATTACCCTTGGGTATGTACCCAGAAGTGGACTTGCTGGGTCATATGCTAACTCTATTATTAAACATTTGGCCGAAGCCGGTTTGGCTCAGTGGATAGAGCGTCGGCCTGCGGACTGAAGGGTCCCAGGTTCGATTCCGGTCAAGGGCATGTACCTGGGTTGCAGGCACATCCCCAGTGGGAGATGTGCAGGGGGCGGCTGGTCGATGTTTCTCTCTCATCGATGCTTCTGGCTCTCTGTCTCTCTCCCTTCCTCTCTGTGAAAAATCAATAAAGATATATTTAAAAAAAACAACAACAAACATTTGAGGAACTGCCAGACCATTCTCCAAAACGGCTGCACCACTGCACATTCCTGCCAGCAGTGCCTGAGGGTTCCGGTTCCTTCGCAGCCTCACAGCACTCGTTATTGTCTGTGCCTTTTAGTCTAGCCATTCTAGTAGGTATGGGTGGGATCTCATTGTGTTTATTTTTTTAAAATATGTCTATTGATTTCAAAGAGGAAGGGAGAGGAAGAGAGAGAGATAGAAACATCAATGATGAGAGAGAATCATTGATCGGCTGCCTCCTGCACTCCTGGGCGTATGTCCTGACCAAGAATCAAACCACTGAGCCACACCGGCCGGGCACTCATTGTAGTTCTGATAAGCACTTCCCTGATGGCTAATGATATTGAGCATCTTTTCACCTCTTTTTTTTTCACTTGTTGGCAGTTTTACAGATGCCCCCCAATTCCTCCCAGCCCCTGCCCCACCCCATCTTTTCACATTCTGGAGTCCTATTGTTGTCTTTGTATACAGAACACCGGCTCCATCAATTGTGGAGACTTTATGCTTCCTTTCTATCACTCTATCCCCTGAGCCTAGAACAGCATCTGGCAACCTCTGAATGCATTTGTGGACTATAAGAGGATGAACCCCCATTTTATTTTATTTATTTATTTTTAAATATATTTTATTGATTTTATAGAGAGGAAGGAAGAGGGATAGAGAGTTAGAAACATCGATAAGAGAGAAACACTGATTAGCTGCCTCCTACATACCTCCTACTGGGGATTGAGCTCGCCACCAAGGTCCATACCCTTGACCAAAATCGAACCCGGGATCCTTCAGTCCACAGGCCGATGCTCTATCCACTGAGCCAAACCAGTGGTTAGGGTGTGAGCCCCCATTTTAAAGGCACAGATGGGTTAAGCCACTTGCCCAAGATCACACAACTACTATATAGCACAGCAGGATTTGAATTCGGGTCTGTGTTCAATAAATAGTTTTTGAATAAAGGAACAAAACTTGGGTTAGGAAATGTAGTTGCCCTAACACAATCACACCCCCAATAAGAACAGTCAGCCTGTTGTGGATGGAATGTGTCTGTCCCACCAAAAGTGAAACCCTAACCCTCAATGCAATGAGATTAGGAGGTGAGGGGAGGTGATTAGGTCATGTGGGTGGGGCCCTCATGAAGGGGATTAGTGCCCTTATAAAAGAGACCCCAGAGCTCCCTCACCCCTTCCTTCACCATGAGGACACAGTGGGAAGACAGCCCTCTATGAACCTCACCAGACACCAATTCTGCACATGCCTTGATCTTGAACTTCTCAGCCTCCAAAACTGTGAGAAATAATTCCAAAACTTTTGTCTAAGCCACCCAGTCTATGGTATTTTTGTTATAGCAAAATAAAACATGTGGGGCAGCATCAATCTACACACAGTAGTTGAATGAATGAATGAATGAATGAATGAATGAATGAACTGTGTTGCTGACAGTACAATGGCCAGAACTTAGACCTCCTTCCACTGCCTACCAGAAAGCCATCCTTATTAATATTTTTCCCACCAAAACTTAAAGCCCCACTTCTCCATCCTCCTCCTCACCTGCCGGGGGCTCACAATGATGCTGTTGGATTTTGCCCCTGGTTTGGGAGCCTGGTTGGGGGTCTCTCCTGCCTGGGGTTCTGGCCCGGTGGGGGGTGCGGCTCCAGCCCCTCCTGCAGGTCCCGAGATAGCATACTCAGCGTAGGTCTGAGGGGCCGTCTGGGCTGAGGTCTCTGTGGTGGGATGGGTCCGAGTGGATCTGAATAAGGGCTTAGCCTGTGGGGAGAGATGGTGGGACGGATCAAAATCAGAATCTCTCTACTTCTCCCAACTTCTCAGCCTCCACCTTAGTCCCAGTCACCATCTTCTCTCCCTGGGACCACTGTCATCACCTCCTCACCAGTTCCCTGCCTAACCCTCACCCCCCCACACACTGTCATATCATGTCCGCCCTCCGCCCATAGCCTGCCTCAGAGTAAAAGCCAAAGCTGTCACCATAGCCCACTGTACCTGCTTTCCTTACTCAGCCCCATTGGCCTTCTTGCTGCCCTCCAAGTTGTCAGGCTCTCTCTGACCTCAGAGCCTTTGCACTGGCTGTTCCCTCTCCCCAGATGTCACGTAGCTCACTCTATCACTTATTCACGTCTCTGCCAAGATGTCACCTCCTCCGGGAGGCAGTCCTTTGACTGTCCTACCTAAGGCCGCACCTCTCCTCCATCACACCCTATATCCTTAGCCTACTTTCTCTTTCTTTTTTAAAAAATATGTTTTTATTGATTTCAGAGAGGAAGGGAGAGGGAAAAGGGGGAATAGAAACATCAATGATGACAGAGAATCATTGATTGGCTACCACCTGCAGGCCCCACCACCACCACCCCCTTACTGGGGATCAAGTCCACAACCTGGGCATGTGCCCTGACCTAAACTGAGCTGTGATCTCCTGGTTCATAGGTCGAAGCTCAACCACTGAGCCACACTGGCTGAGGCCACCTTCTTTTCTTCATAGCACATTAGCAGCAGCTAGTACTCAACACCAGCCCACTGCTTTCCAATGAGGAGATCTCCATGCTGCCAGTCCTTCGGTTTACCAAGAGATGTCAAAAGTGCCAGGTTTAAAAAAAAAAAAAAAAAAAAAGGCAAAACCTTCCAATTCTTAAATGTCAGCAAGAAATCCGGGCCTTGCAGGGTGCTGGCCACATAAAGCACATCCCGGGCCACTCGTTTGCTGCCAGTTCGCAGCCTCTGCCTTCGCCTCTCTTAGCGCCACCAGGACGTTTTACAGACAGAGAAACTGAGATGGAAAGCAAAGGGCTGATTTCCCCAGGTGACCCAGGCTCCAGCATTCCCTATCCCTCCCGTAGCCCCAGTGCCCCCGCCCCCCCACCCCGTCCCTCTCCCTCCACAACCCTCCCAGCGTCCCCCAACCCCCTTTCCCCCCGCCCCAGCTCTCTGTCCTACCCCAGCAGGAGGGGCCTCATCCCCGTCTAGGGGTATGAGGAATTTCTTCCTTGTGGGCGGCTCAGCGGGCGGCCGCACTCCCCCTTCGTCCATCCCACGGCTCTTCTGGGGCCTGCAAATGAAGACAGGGCGGCGGGGCGAGTGAGACATCAGCGTCTGCATTCCCATCCCCCCAGCTGGAACCCCCCTTCACAGCCATCTGCCCCCCACCCCGCCCCCCAAAATCCCAGGCCTCCATTGCAAATACCCAGCGCCCCAGGTTCTCCAAAGCCCCGTCCGGAGGGAGCCTCCACCTGCGGCTCGCCCCGCCCCACGAGACCCCTGCGTCCCATTCGTCCCTCCCTCACCGAACCCCGCCTTTCCAGCGCCCGCTCCGCCGCGGTCCCCACCTTCCGTCCGCCCCGCCCCGGGGATCGCACCTGGATGCCCGCTCCTCCCTCCCTCCTGTCCATCTCGGACACCGCAACTGCTGATTGGCTTCAGCGGCTGCCAATCACCGCCAGCAGCCTCCAGCCCTCTCCCCCTCCACCTGTCTCCCCACTGCCCTTCTCGCCCCAGCCCCGCGGTCGCGGGGCCGGGAAGACTCACCTCCTCGTCCCCGAGCCGCCGGGAAAAGAGCGGCGCGGCCAGAGCGTCCCCGGGCTCGCTGCACTTCCGGCCTCTCTAGCCCTCGAGCCCAGAGCGCGGTCCCGCTCAGCTCTCTATGGTCGTGGAGGACTGTGCAGGTTAGGGCTTGGAGAGAGCAGGCGGTCTCGGGGCCTGAGCGTCTCTGGTTGCCAAGCAGCTCAATGTCAATGCCCTGATTGAGCGCCTCTGGTGTGCTGGGGCTCGGGACAGGGTTCCCTGAGCGGGAGGTGGTGGGAGATCACGCTAGATCCTTTATCTATGTGAGGCCTTGGGGTTGAGCCCCAGCTCTGCCATGGACCTGGCCTCAGTTTCCCCATCCATTCTTTTATGCCACACACATTCCCCAAGCGCCTCCTCGGTTCCCGGCCCTGAGCCGGGCAGCGCTAGTGACACACCGGTGACTAACGGTAGCCCCGCGCCTGGAGCTCGTTGTGCAGCGGGAAAGACAGACCTGGGCTTCCAACCCGTGAGAGACCCAGAGAGGGCAGGGCTGGGGCAGGAGGCAGGGGGTGCGTGGGGGTGCGTGGGGGTGCGTGGGGGTGCGTGGCTGGTGTGTGACGGAGGAACCTAACCCCGCGTGAGGGTCAGAAAAGGCTTCCTGGAAGAAGGGACATGGAACAGACCTGGTTGATGAGTTGCAGATTAGTCATTTCCTGAGAGCCTAGTACCACGCTGTTCTAACTTGCAGCTCTCTGATTACTAAGGAGAGAGAACATGTTTTCGTGAGTTTATTGGCTTTATGTATTTTGTCTGTTGTGAATTGCTTGCTCATATCCTTTGCCCACTTTTTAAATGGGGTTTTATGCCTTTTTTATTACTATTAATTTGTAGGAGTACTTTATGGTTTCCGATTCTCTTAGTCAGTTACATAGCTTCCAAATAGTTCCTTCTAGTTTGTACTTTGTATTTTAATTTTTGTCACTCATAAGTTCTTAGTGTTTATTCATGGATGTTTACCAATCTATTCCATCCTGTTGCTTTTCGTGTATTGTTTAAGAGGCCTGCCATACCCCAAGGTCATAAATGTATTCTATCATTTCTTTTAAGATTTTCCCTAGTTTTGCTTTTGTCTTTAACCTACAAGAGACTTATTAGAAAATGCGCTAAAGCAGAATTTATAATGGATGTAACCAATTGTCCTAATATCATTTATTTTAAAAGGCAACCCTGCCCTAGCCAGTTTGGCTCAGCGGATAGAGCGTCGGCCTGCAGACTGGAGGGTCCCAGGTTTGATTCTGGTCAAGAGCACATGCCCAGGTTGCAGGCTCAATCCCTGGTGTGGGGCATGTGGGAGGCAGCCGATCAATGATAATTATTAATGTTTCTATCTTTCTCTCCTTCTCCCTTCCTCTCTGAAATAAATTAAAATATATGTATAAAAGTCAATCCTTGCCCCAGTTTTAATATTCCATCTTTATCATGTACCAAGTATATATATATATATATATATATATATATATATATATATATATATATATATTTATATATATTATGTTTCATTGATCTCCATATCTGTTTCTTGCCTCCATGCCATACTGTTTAATTATTATAGTTTGATATGATTTGCTATTTTTATAAGGCAAGTTCCCCCTCTATTCAGTTTCAAATTTCTTTACCATTCTTTTTTTCTTTAATTGATTTCAGAGAGGAAGGGAGAGATAGAAACATCAATGATGAGAGAGAATCATTGATTGGCTGCCTTCTGCCCCCCCCCGCACCCCCCCGCCGCCCCTTACTGGGGACTGAGCCTGCAACCTGGGCATGTGCCCCTGACTGAAATCGAACCCAGGACTCTTCAGTCCACAGGCCGACACTCTATCCACTGAGCCAAACGGGCTAGGTCTGTCTTTACCATTCTTGTACATTTTCTCTTCAGGCTGGATTTTAGCAGCTGCTTTTCTAGTTCCCTGAAAAATCCTATCGGGATTGAGATTAGAATTGTATTGAATTGATGGCTTAATGACAAGACAATTGACATCTTTTTCATACCCATGGACATGTCTCTATCCATGGATTCCAGCTTTTGTTAGGAGCCTATTGTAAAAGTTTTTTTCTCATTAATTTTTATTTATACAACTGATTCATGAATACATTTTTGTATTAGTTTCCTAGGACAGGACTGCTGTAGCGAAGTACCAAACACTGGGGCTTACATAGCAGAAATGGATTGTCTCCCAGCTCTGGAGGCCAGAAGTCCAAAATCAAGGTTTTGGCAGGACCACACCTCTCTCCCAGCTTCCGGTAGCCTTCGGTGTTTCTTGGCTTGTAGATGGCAGTCTCTTTCCTGTGTCTCTTCACTTTGTCTTCCCTCTGGGTGTCTGTGTCCAAATTCCCGTTTTATAAGGGTATCAGTCATATGGGATACCCTCGTGACCACAATTTAACTTCATTATCTCTGCAAAGACCTTATTTCCAAATAAGGTTACATTGTGAGGCGAGGGCTTCAATATATATTTCTGAGGGGACACGATTCAACCCATAACAATTCTGTTACTTTTTATTCATGCCAGAGCACATGCTCTTCTATTCATTCACAGCCCGTTACGGAGCGTACCTCCTCTGAAAATATCTTTATTTCACCCTCACAATTGGAATCTCAAATTCTGGATTCCTGGTCGTTTTCCTTGCAAAACTAGAAGGTGCTGGCCCTCCATCTCCCTGACTTCTCGGTTGCTGATGAGAAGCCTACCATCCCCCGATCCTCCTTCCTTCATAAGCAGTGTTACCACTGGTGTCATTTTCCGCAGGGTCACTTACCAGCAGGGTGACCTTGCGCCAGCAACTCAGCTCCTGTGTGCGTGTGTCGGTTTGCTCATCTCTAAAATGGGGATAATTGCTCTACCGGGTTTGGCTCAGTGAATAGAGTGTCAGCTTGCGGACTGAAGGGTCCCAGGTTCCATCCCGGTCAAGGGCACATGCCCGGGGTTGCAGGATTGATTCCCAGTAGGGGGCGTGCAGGAGGCAGCCAATCAATGATTCTCTCTCATCATCGATGTTTCTCTCTCTCTCTCTCTCTCTCTCTGTCTCTCTTTCTCCCCCTTCCTCTCTGAAATGAATGAAAATATATTTTAAATGGGGATAATAATAGCATAATTATTAGGAGGATGGAATGAGTTACGTGTAAAGCAGCTAAAATAGTAGTTGGCATCGTGCTGTATTCAGGTTTGTCATATAAATAAAACAGCCTTGACCAAGTCCTGGGCAGGCAGGAGCTATTTTAGCTGTTGCTGTAGCACAGGGCCTGGCACCCAGACGCTATCAACCTGGATGTTGTGTGAAGAAATAAAAGGTAGAAGCCAAACCCTAGCTGGTTTGGCTCAGTGGCTAGAGCGTAGGCCTGCAGACTGAAGGGTCCTGGGTTTGATTCCAGTCAAGGGCACCTGCTCGAGTTGTGGGCTTGATTCCCAGTAGGGAGTATACAGGAGGCAGCCGATCACTGATCCTCTCTCATCATTGATGTTCCTATCTCTCCCTCTCCCTTCCTCTCTGAAATCAATAAAATAAATAAATTAATTAAAAAGATAGAAGGCAAGCCCTAAGACAAGTGACTTCACTGCTGGGAGCCTCAGTTTCCGTATCTGTAATTGCTAAGGTGGTGAGGATTCAGTAAGACCACGGAGCCTGTCTTGAGATGGACTGGTTCACGGTTCACTCATTCCTTGAATGATTATGGATCGGGCACCTACTATGTGCCAGGCACCTGGTGAGCAGATCAGACCAGGTCCCTGCCCTGTGGCGCTGGGGTCATAAACCAGAAGAAGGAAACATACAAATAAGTTTTGGGCAGCCATACATGCCCTGAAGAAAATACAGCACAGCCCTGTGAGGCAGGTGGCCAGGGAGGGGCCACACCGCCCCGGCAAGGAAGGCTCTATAAATAATAAATGTTGCCACCAACTAGATTGCCATCAAAACACAGTAGTCCCGCCCTCACCAGTTTGGCTCAGTGGATAGAGCATCGGTCTGGTCCCGGGTTCGATTCCAGTCAAGGGCATGTATCTTGGTTGCAGGCATGTATCTCCTCCCCAGCCCAGGCCCTGGTTGGGGTTCCTGCAAGAGGTAACCAATCGATGTGTTTCTCTCACATTGATGTTTCTCTCTGCCTTTCCCTCTCTCTTCCACTCTTCCTAAAAATCAACGGAGAAATATCCTTGGGTGAGAATTAACAAAAACAAAACAAAACAAAACAAAACAAAAACACAGTAGTTTCCTCCCCCCCTTGTATCTGCGGCTTTGCTTTCTACAATTTCAGTTACCTTCGTTCCACTTTGGTCCAAAACATTAAATGGAAAATTCCAGAAATGAACAATTGATAAGCTTTAAATTGCACAGCGTTCTGACTAGCATGATGAAATCCTGCACTGCCCTGCTCCCGCCCCGCCCGGACAGGAATCACTCCTTTGTCCATTGTGTCCGCGTCGTGAGTGCTCCTCTTAGTAGCGGGCTCCGTCACCAGATCGACAGTGAGTCATCACCGTGCCTGTGTTCCAGTCACCCAGATTTTACTTAACAGTGGCCCCCAAGTGCAGAACAGTGATGCTGGCAGTCAGATATGTCAGAGAAGCCGTAAAGTGCTCCCTTTAAGTGAAAAGGTGAGTACAGCGCAACAAAAACTATCTTGCGAGACAGACTACGTTCACATAACTTTTATTCCACTATATTGTTATAGTGCTACTTTAGTAGTTGTTATTGTTCATCTCTTACTATGCCCAACTTATACGTTAAACTTTATCATGGGTATGTCTAGGAAAAGAGTATTTATAGAGTTAGGTACTATCCACCTTTTAGCCACGCACTGGGGATCTTGGACTGCCCCCCCTGCCCCCCATGTGGAGGGCCCCTGTAGACTGAGCCCTTCCTCTGAGCCAAGGCCTCACAGTCACCCTCCCCTTTGAGGAATGAAGGAACTGGGCCCCAGCGACATAGAGGGACCACACAAATGTGTCTTAGGGGCAGCGGTTCTCAACCTGTGGGCCGCGACCCCTTTGGGGGTTGAAGGACCCTTTCGCAGGGGTCGCCTAAGACCATCGGAAAGCACAGATATAATTACATGTTTTTGTGATGAATCACTATGCTTTCATTATGTTCAATTTGTAACAATGCAAATACATCCTGCCTATCAGATATTTACATGACGACTCATAACAGTAGCAACATTACAGTTATGAAGTAGCCACGAAAATAATTTTATGGTTGGGGGTCACCACAACATGAGGAACTGTATGAAAGGGTCGCGGCATTAGGAAGGTTGAGAACCACTGCTTCGGGGGACTGGCCGCCCAGCAAATCGGCAACTCGTGCCTTCCCCGCCAGGGGGCGACGGCGCCCCAGCAGAGGATGTTCGCTGCGGGGACAGGAGAGCTGCGCTGCCGCGACCCACGCGGGACTAGACGCCCCCGGAAAGCGGCGTGCTTCGCTTCTCGCTCGTTTTGTTTCGCAAAAATGCTGCTAGACCCCGCCGCGTGCGGTTAATGTAACTCTGAGCCTGTTAGATGGGAGGGTGGGGGGAGAGTTGCCCTCGGTTCTGCATTCTTTGCAAGTTTGATTTCTGCGCCCGATTCGCAAATTGCTCTTTCGGATCCTGCATTCGAGTCTTCCCCGCGCGCAGAGTTGAGAGTTCGAGTCTCCCGGAGGCCCGCGTCCTTCTCACGAAGGTTCCAAGCGCAGACTTAGCTGCAACCCCCGCTGCACCCCCAAACCTCCCCCTGATCCCAACCTCAAGTTTGCTCTGCGCCAGGCCGGGGTGCGGAGCGGGTGGAGAATAGGGGGACCTCCGCCGCTGACTCCACCCCAGCGGCTCGGGGCGGGCGGGGAACCGAGAGAGAGCGGCGGGGCCGAAAGCTCTGGAAGCGGGGGCGCGGCGGCCGGCGCGGGGACCGGGCCGCTGTCCCATCATCCCGCCTCTAAACTTAGCCGCGGTGACGCGTGGCCGGGCGATCGCTGCGGGGCCGCGGGCGCGGGGGGCGGGGGGGAGCGGAGGGCGGCCGCCGGGCTCCGGGAGCCTCTATTAATAGCGCCCGGAGCCCGAAATAGCGCGGAGTGGAGCGGCCTGGATGACGCGGGAGCCGCGGGGCTGACTCACCCGGCCCGAGCGGCGGCTCCCGGATCGCGGCCAGTGGAGGCGTCTGGCCCCGACCCCGCGCCTTCCCGGGCACCTCTGCTGCCGAAACGCCCCGAGTGTCTCCAGGTCACCACTGTGGATGGACAGAGAGCAAAAAAGGATCGGCAGCGTGAGAGACTGAGGTTAGATCAGAGGTGGGACTTCCCTCGAAGAGCCCAGAATCTGGGGACGCATTTATACTAGAAGAGAGGTTGCGCCCTAACCCGTGTGGCGCAGTGGATAGAGCGTCGGCCTGCGGACTAAAAGGTCCCAGGTTCGATTCCGGTCGAGGGCATGTACCCGGGTTGCGGGCACATCCCCAGTAGGAGGTGTGCAGGAGGCAGCTGGTCCATGTTTCTCTCTCATCGATGTTTCTGACGCTCTCTCTCCCTTCCTCTCTGTAAAAAATCAATAAAATATATTTAAAAAAGGAAAATAAAAAAGAAGAGAGGTTGAGGAGGAGGGGGTTACGCAGAGGCACACCCGTCTCTCACCAGCATCAGGACAGAGGTGTCTTGGGGGCAGGGGGATGGGCACAATAACCCAGACAGTTGCCAGGTCGGCGCGCGTCTCCCTCTCCACTCGCCATGCTGTTCCCACGCTGGAGAATGCCCTTCCCTGCCTCCCAGGCTTACAAACTCATCCTCTTGCCCGAGCCAGATTGGCTCAGTCCCGGGTTGGATTCCGGCAAGGGGCGCTTACCTCGGTTGTGGGCTCCATCCCGGTCCGGGTCGGGGTGCCTGTGGGGGGCAACCAATTGATGTGTCCCTCTCCCACCCACGTTTCTCTTTCTCTGTCTCTCCCTCTCCTTTCCGCTCTCTCTAAAAGCCAGTGGGAACATGACCTCAGGTGAGGTTTAACGAAAACAAAACAAAATACAACAAAAATAACTCCCGTCTCCAGGGGCCTGGCACTAAGGGAAACCCGTCACAAATGCACTCTAGGACCCACTGGACTGGCAGCCGCAGGAGGGCAGGGCCAGGCCCTTCTCAGCCATCACTATGTCCCCAGTGCTGCCCAGCACAAGACAAGTCTCTGGAGAAATTAATTGCACGAATAAATGTGGGTAATAAAAGAAAATGATGTTTCCCAAATTATAATAGCCATGTTGATTGTGCAAGACTCTGAGACGTGCCTCCCGTGGGTCTCCCTACAGCCCTAGGAGGGAGGTGCTTTTACTATTTTCAAATCATCAGCCCCAGGTTAGAGATACAGCAGCTGAGACTCAGGGGTCACCTCGCGAGTAGTCAGCGCCGTCTCTTGAACCAGGCTGCCTGGCCCCAAAGGCGTTCAGCCCCCACTCTAGGCCCTAGAGAACCCAAAGCTAAGAAGGGTTTGCAAAGTGCAGCCCACGGAACCCTGGCTGGGAGGTGCCTGGGTCCCCAGCGCCCCTTCAAGGGGTCCCCGAGGTCAAAATGATCATCATCATCATCATATTAAGGCGCTTACCTGCCCTTTTCACTCCCGCTGTTTCCTGAGGGTACGGTGCAGGTGGTACAATGTCACAACAGACCCAGCACAGAAGCGAAGCGAGGACCCAGTTCTCTTCTGTTGAGCCAGACATTACAGTAATTTGCAAAAATTACTACACTTTGAAATTTAGTAATTAAATTACTAATTTTAGTTCTGGAGAATATGGTTTTTAATTAAGACTACAGCCCTGGCCCTAGCCACTTTGGTTCAGTGGATAGAGCGCCAGCCTGTGGACTGAAGGATCCCGGGTTCAATTCCGGTCAAGGGCACTTACCTCAGTGGCAGGCTGGTTCCCCGGCCCCGGTGGGGCATGTGCGGGAGGCAACCAATTAATGTGTCTCTCTCACATCGATGTTTCTCTCTATATATATCTCCCCCTCCCTTCTACTCTCTCTAAAATAATGGAAAGATATCCTCAGGGAAGGATTAAAACACACAAACTATAGCCCTGGCCAGTGTGGCTCAATGGTTTGTGGGGCCCCCCCGTATACCAAAGGGTCTTGGGTTTGATTCAGTCAAGGGCACATACCTGGGTTGCAGGTTTGATCCCAGCAGGAGGCAACCAACCAATCAATGTGTCTCTCTCACATCGATGTTTCTCTCTCTCTCCCCTTCCCTCCTTTCCTTCCACTCTCTCTAAAAGTCAATGGAAAACATATCGTCCAGTGAGGATTAACAACAACAACAAACCCTATGGCTTATGGTAACATGAAATTGGTTTTATCTTCTTTTTAAATGAAGTGAGTGTTTCTGAACTACATCAGTTCTCATTGCCAATACAGCGAATATTTTTTTAATATATTTTATTGATTTTTTACAGAGAGGAAGGGAGTGAGATAGAGACTTAGAAACATCGATGAGAGAGAAACATCGATCAGCTGCCTCCCGCACATCTCCCACTGGGGATGTGCCCGCAACCCAGGTACATGTCCTTGACCGGAATCGAACCTGGGACCTTTCAGTCCGCAGGCTGACGCTCTATCCACTGAGCCAAACCGGTTTCGGCCAATACAGTGAATATTGATAGATACACTCCACATCTACAAATCTTTTTGGGGTCCTCTTTTAAGAGCAAAAGAGACCCTGTGACCAAAATGTTTAAGAATCAGTGAGCTAGTAATCACATCAACCTGACAAGTGCCACGAAGGACAAGAATGTGCGGACAGTGTGACAGCATGGAGGGACCTGGAGAGCACGGTGCTAAGTGAAATAAGCTGTCAGAGAGAGACAAGCACCATATATATGATTGCACTCCTATGTGGAATTTAACGAACAAACTGAACCACCAAGCAAAACAGAGACGGACTCAGAGAGAGCAGGCAGACAGCTCTGGTGGGAGTGGTGGGGGTAGGTGTGAGGTTGAGGGATTGAGCAAAAAGGAAAGAAGAAAAGGAGAGAGAAGTCATGGACATGGACAACAGGGCGGTGATTGCGGTGGGGGTGGGGGTGGAGGTGGAAGAGGGCAGAGAGGGGAGAAATATTGATGGAAAAATTAAATTTAATTAAATTTAAAATAAGTAAATGAAAGAATGTCGGGACATCATTTTAATGGGGGGTGGAGAATGGGAGGACAGAAGAGATGTAGTTAATCTCCAAAATACATAGGGCACTCATACAGCTTAACAAAAAGAAGACGAACAATCCAATTAAAAAATGGGCAAACGACCTAAATAGACAATTTTCCAAAGTGGACATACAGATGCCTAAGAGAAATATGAAAAAATGCTCAAAGTCACTGACCATCAGAGAGGTGCAAATTAAAGTGGCAATGAGGTATCACCTCACACCTGTCAGAATGGCGACCATCCACACATCAACAAACGACAAGCGCTGGCGAGGATGTGGAGAAACAGGAACCCTCGTGCACTGCTGGTGGGAATGCAGACTGGGGCAGCCACTGTGGAGAGCAGTATGGAGTTTCCTCAAAAAATTAAATATGGAGCTGCCATTTGACCCAGTGATCCCACTTCTAGGAATATATCCTAAGAAACCCCAAACACCAATCAGAAAGAATCTATGCACCCCTATGTTCATATACAATGAATATGAACGAATTTCGTTGCTAAGAAGCAATAGCTAAGATCTGGAAACAGCCCAAATGCCCATCAGTAGATGAGGGAATTAAAAAAAAAAATCGGTGGTACATTTACACCATGGAATGCTGTGCAGCAGTAAAAAGGAACAATCTCTTACCCTTTGAGACGGTGTGGAGGGGCCTGGAGTGAAATGTGAGTCAGAGAAAGACAAGTATCACATGATCGCACTCATATGCGGAATCTAAGTAACAAAATAAACTGATGAACGGAGTGGATCCAGAGACACGGAAGCATGGAACAGAGTGCGGAATCTCGGAGGGAAGGCAGGGGGGGGGGGGGGTGGGGGGGAGGTAATCAACCAAAGACCTTGTATGCATAGATGCGAGCCCATGGACACCGACCATAGGGTGGTGAAGGCCTGGGTGGGGAGTGGGGGTGAGCTGGAGGGGGTCAGTGGGGGGTGGGGGGAAAGGGGGACGTATGTAATACTTTCAACAATAAAGAATTATTTTAAAAATTAAAATTAAAAAACGACATTATATTCCTTGATAAGATTTATTAAAGCTGAAGAATATAGTCTCAAGGAAGCTCTATAACTATTTATCCAATGCCACATTCTTTTATATATTTTTTTAATTGATTTTTTTACAGAGAAGAAGGGAGAGGGATAGAGAGTTAGAAACATCGATGAGAGAGAAACATTGATCAGCTGCCTCCTGCATACCCCACACTGGGAATGTGCCCGCAACCAAGTTACATGCCCTTGGCCAGAATTTAACCTGGGACCCTTCAGTCCGCAGGCCGATGCTCTGTCCACTGAGCCAAACCGGTCAGGGCAAATGCCACATTCTTGATAGAATATTTTTCTCACGTTGAGTCTAGAATGCTCCTAGTGTTCTGGTAGAATTAGTATTTGGGTCTTTATATGTGGTGTTTGTGAACGTCACTGTTTTTAGTCCACCAGAGTTAAGTCTCTGTTCTGTATAGGACCTTCAGCACCGCTAGCAATCCTGTGTAGAAGAATCTGGCTGGTTTTAGCCTAGTTTGAAGCAGACATAACTCAATAGCCATTACATTCAATTCTGCATCTTAAAATAAGCTAGCTGAAAGCGTTTTCCACTGGAAATCTCATCTCTTCTCTTAAAGATGTCTCTAAAGTTTGGCAGTCAGGCAGATTATAGCAATCCAAGGCTTAGGTGGGGAAAGTTCCTTTTAATATTTGGAGGACACTACGGCTGTGTTGTCAATGTTTGCACAACCCATGTGCTGCTCTGTTGGGTCTCCGGTCGGGACTGGTGCCCAGTGGGAACTGGTGGGTCGGTCTATCTTCCAAGCCCGTGCTCCCTCAGAATTGCCGTTTGCCCCCAGACATTCAAAAGCACGTCAGCAATGCTTACTTCAGGCATGCGTGACCTTGTAGTGCAGAGGCGCGTGGCCCGGGAAGGCAGTGGTACCCAACCTGCTCTCACCCCAACCTGGTGGAGGCGCTAAGAGACTCTCCTGCCCTCAACACCGGCTCCCCAAGAGCAGTGATTCCCGTGATTGTATTGAGGAAGGCGATCAGGTCTGGACCAGAGAAAGGCCCATTTCAGGGAGGGTGGGGTCCTCTGCACACGTAGCACATATGAGCATCACTGGGACACAGAGGAAATGGCACCTGTTAGTAGCTTACACTGGGTGGCTTCAGGACATCACCTGGACACTTTGGGCCTCAATTTCTTCACCTGTGAAATGAGGGGATTTGAACCCCGTGGTCTCAATGTCTCTTCACTCTGACTATAAAAAAAAAAACACAAGAGTGGCAGCCCTGGGGAGCTCAATTGGTATCAGTGGTCGGCAAACTGCGGCTCGCGAGCCACATGCGGCTCTTTGGCCCCTTGAGTGTGGCTCTTCCACAAAATACCGACTTCTGTGCATGGGCCACGAAGTTTGGATCGCACTGTACGTGCGCGCCCACACGTGGTATTTTGTGGAAGAGCCACACTCAAGGGGCCAAAGAGCCGCATGTGGCTCGCGAGCCGCAGTTTGCCGACCACAGGAAGATCATCCTCCCGACATGCCAAGGTTTCAGGGTCAGTCCTCAGTAGGGGCACACACACAAGTCAACCAATGAGTGCATGAATAAGAGGAATAACAAAGCAATGTCTCCCTCCCTCTAAATTTAATTTTTGAAGAAGAAGAAGAGATGTACAAGATAACTGGAGGGAGAGCTTTCCAGGCAGCGGGAACAGCCTGTGCAAATGCCCTGTGGTAGGAAACTGCTAGGTGAGTTTGAGGAACATAAGGAAGGCCTGTGTAGATGGAGCACAGGGAGTGAGGGAAAAGTGGCAAGAAATGAAGCTGGGCAATAAATAAATAAATAAGTGTGGGGACATATTTTTAACTGGGGGTGAGGAATGGGAGGGCAGAAGAGTTTTCTCTGTCCGGCCTTACCAGCTCACATAAGACCTTGAAGGCTGTGGTATTTTTTATTTATTTAATTTTTTTAATATAGTTTTTTCTTTTTTAAAAAAATATGTTTTTACTGATTTTTAGAGAGAGGAAGGGAGAGGGATAGAGAAATAGAAACATCAATCAGCTGCCTCCTGCACACCCCTTACCGGGGATCAAGCCTGCAACCCAGGCATCTGCCCTGACTGGGAATTGAACTGGTGCCTCCTGGTTCATAGGTAGATGCTCAACCACTGAGCTACACTGGCTGGGCTATTTTTTAAAATTGATTGTAGACCCATAAAAAGAAAAAAAGAAAAATAAATAAATAAAATTGATTGTAGAGAGAGTGGGAGAAAGGAGGGAGGGAGAGAGAGAGAGAGAGAGAGAGAGAGAGAGAGATTAATTTATTGTTCCACTTATTTATGCATTCATTGGTTGACTTTTTAAAAATTTATTTTTATTGATTTCAGAGAGGGAGGGAGAGAGAAACAGAAACCTCAGTGATGACAGAGATTCATTGACCAGCTGCCTCCTGCACACCCCCTACTAGGGACCAAGCCTGAAACACAGGTATGTGCCCTTGACCAGAATTGAACCCAGGACCCTTCAGTCTGCAGGCCGATGCTCTAGCCACTGGGCCAAACTGGCTAGGGCAATTGGCTCACTCTTGTATGTGCCCTTACCTGGGATCAAACTCAAAACCTTGGTGTATCAGGATGATGCTCTAACCACCTGACCTATCCGGCCAGGGCTGGTGTTGGTAAGTATTTTAGACTTATTCTGAGTGAAGAATGTAGGTGGTCAAGGATGGAAGCAGGAAGCCCAGGGAAGATCAGATGGCAGTCTGTACTAGAGTGATGGGGAGTCAAGAAGAATTCTTAGCCCTAGCCAGTTTGGCTCAGTGGATAGAGCGTAGTCCTGAGGACTGAAAGGTCCCGGGTTCGATTCAGGTCAAGGGCACTTGCCCAGGTTGTGGGCTCGATCCTCAGTAGGGGGCGTGCAGGAGGCAGCCGATCAGTGATTCCCTCTCATCATTGATGTTTCTATCTCTTTCTCCCTCTCCCTTCCTCTCTGAAATTAATAAAAAAATATTTTTAAAAAAGAAGAAGAATGCTTAGGTTTGAGGGACTGGCGGTAACTGGAACCAGAAGATCAGACTGGGGAAGAAGGCTGAGAATTCTGACAGAGCGCCTTAGGGTTGGAGACACCTTTGAGAAATTCCAGTGGGAACGTCAAGTAGGCAGGAGGGAGCTGTGGGTCCAAGGTTGAAATCTGAGTCACCAATGTACATGCAGATGGTACTTTTCTAGTTTATGATCTCATTTTGTTTCTGCTATAACTTCCAATTGATTCATGCTATTAAATATTGCTGGTTGACCCTCTAACAGGCAATATGGCCAAATTCTCATATTAAAATAGTTTGTTGAGTTTCTTAGGTTTTCCTTGAAAATAGTGGCAGTTTTATCTCTTGCCTTCCAATGCTTACATGCCATTTCTTTTTCTTGTCTTATAGCATTGGCAAAGACTTCCGGGACTATGTCCAACGGTAAAGTTGATCAGTTCTCATATACGCCACATCACCGCCTTCTGAGATAACTTATCTCCTTATCGCCATTTTATTTATTTCATTATTTCTAAAGTTTTGAATTTTTAAATAAATGTTATTTATTGGTTTTAGAGAGAGAGGAAGTGAGAGAGAAACATCGATTTGTTGTTCCACTTACTTATACATTCGGTTGATTCTTGTATCGGTACAACACTCTAACCAACCAAGCTATCCAACCAAGCCTTATCCCCATGTTATAGAAGGAGAAACTGAGGCACAGAGAGGTTTGTTTCTTGCTCAAAGACACACACCAAGTCAGCAACCAAGAACCAAACAAACCTTGTGTTCTCAACCACTGCCTTAAAATAACACTCAATAAGCATTCTGTATGTTTTTAAAAATTTATTGATTTTAGAGAGAAAGGAAGGGAAAGAGAGAGAGAGAGACATCAATTTGTTGTTCCACTTTCTTGTATGTGCCCTGATCAGAGATTAAACCTGAAACCTTGATGTATCAGGATAATGCTCTCACCAAGTGAGCTACCCGGCCAGCGCTGCATTCTATATTATTTTAATGGGAAAACACCTGCAGGCTTCCACAATGACCCCTGGATCTCGGATGAGTCTCTGGGGGCCCGAGGTCCGGTTTTGATTCCAGCCCCTTTCCAAGCCCCCGTTTCCTCCTGTGATACGGTATCTGAAAGCCAGAGAAACTGCCTTCCGGGTGGAGAAGATAGGCTCCTAGATTATATCAGTGTCCTGATTACCACAAACTTGGTGGCTCAGAACAACAGAAATTTATTCTCTCGCAGTCTGGAGGCTGGAAATCCGAAATCAAGGTGTCAGCAAGGCCACACTCCCGCCGAGGCCCTAGGGGAGGGTCATTCCTCGCCTCTTCCAGCTTCCGGAGCCTCCAAGTGTTCCTGGCTTGTGGCCGCATCAGCCCGGTCTCCGTGTGTCTGTCTCCATCACCCTCTGCCTTTTCTCCCGTAAGGACACTTACCATTGAATTCAGGGCTCACTCGGATAACCCAGATTTCACCTCGAGATCCTTACCTCAATCGCATCTGCAAAGACCCTTTTTCCAAGTCAGCTCACAGTCACAGGTCTCAGGTGAACATACCTTGGGAGGAGAAGGGCATGCCCTTCAAGACACCACAGATCAAAACAGATAAATGAAAACGGAAAACATGTGGCAGAGTTTATATGAGGAGGTGCCCAAAGCTTTTCGCCCACACAGGTCCATCCAGCACAGAGTGTTGGCGCACTCGCCCTGGAGAGCCCAGAGGGCTCAGTACGTCCGCCCGTGGCTGTTAGAGGTTGTTAGAGGCCCTGCGTGCTTCCACGTCTTCCTGGACGTCTCCACATTGAGGATGTGAAGTTCTGGAGGGAGTTTTTCATTCTTCAACTGTGTGAATTTAAGAGATTTTTTTTCCACAAAACTCCAAATAATAATAAAAGCCAATATTCATACAGCACTTAACATGTACTAGATCCTGTTCTAAGTGTTTAATATCTATGACTTCATTTGCTCATCAAAAAGTACTCCCCTAGCCCTGACTGGTTTGGCTCAGTGGATAGAGCATCAGCCTGCGGACTGAAGGGTCCCAGGTTTGATTCCGGTCAAGGGCATGTACCTTGGTTGCGGGCACATCCCCAGTAGGGAGTGTGCAGGAGGCAGCTGATTGATGTTTCTCTCTCATCGATGTTTCTAACTCCCTCTCCCTCTCCCTTCCTCTCTGTAAAAAAATCAATAAAAAATATTTTTTTAAAAAAAGTACCCCCCTACCCTGGCTGGGTATCTCAGTTGGTTAGATCATCATCCCAATAAGCCAAGGTTGCAGGTTCGATACCTGGTCAGGGCACATACAAGAATCAACCAATGATGCACAAATAAATGGAGCAACAAATTGATCTCTCTCTCTCTCTCTCTCAAAATCAATCAATAAATAAAAAATACCCCCCAAATACCTTCTGAGGTCTTGTTGGCAACTCCTTCTTTTATAGAGGAACTAGAGGCCCAGTGCACGAAATTCGTGCATGGGGGGGCGGTCCCTCAGCCCAGCCTGCACCCTCTCACAATCAGGGACCCCTCAGGGGATGTCTGACCACTGGTTTAAACTGGCAGTCGAACATCCCTCTCGAAATTCGGGACTGCTGACTCCTAACCACTCACCTGCCTGCCTGATCGCCCCGAACCTCCTCTGCCTCAGCCCCACCACAGTGGCTTCCAGAAGGATGCCCAGAAGGTCGTTCAGCTGTCTGATCTAATTAGCATATTATGCTTTTATTATTATAGATACACTAAGGTACACAGAGGTTGGAAGTTCCACAGCTATATTTGCAGCCTGCAGTCTGGAGTCTAGGGTCTTGGCCTCAAGCCGTGCTGTCTCCAGGAGGCACACTGTCACTTGTAAAAGCTGCACTTTGAGGAACACGCACTCCCCGGTCTGAGGGCAGGCCAGCACCCATGGCTGTGCCACCCAAGCACTTAAAACACGGCTGGCCCAAAATGAGATGTGCCAGGAGTGTAAAATCCACACCAGGTTTCCAGGACCTGGTGAGATAAAAAGAATGTAAAATATCTCATAACTGCTGATCCTGAGGACATGTTTATTTTTCTTAAATCTTTTTATTGATTTTTAGGGAGAGAGGAAGGGAGGGGGAGAGACACAGAGAGAGAAACATCAATGTGAGAGAGACACATTGGTGGCTGCCTCTTGCATGCATTCCAAACAGGGCTGGAGATGGAGCCTGTAACCAAGGTACATACCCTTGACCAGAATCGAACCCAGGACCCTTCAGTCCTCCGGCTGATGCTCTCTCTATCCACTGAGCCAAACAGGCTAGGGCTGGAATATATCCTTTATTCATAAATTACATACATGTGTGCCTCTATTGAGAATGTTATAAAATAACTTAGCAAACTGAGATAAACACTCAACATAACTGGATGAGTAGGCGGCGTGAGGTCAGGGCTTCAAGTCCTGACTCTGTGCCCTCCTTAAGCTGACTCCTTCACTGAGTCGCCTGCTTCAGTTTCTTCATACAGAAGCTGGGGTGTTTGTTCCTGTCCGGAGGGTTCTGGGGGAGCTCCATGAGACCGAGCACGCAAAGGAACCGGCACACGCAGCCCAGCAGAGAACCCGTTACACCAACCCGGGTTCCCGGGAGGAGGGGGCTCAGCTTAGGGGGAGGGAGTCATGCAAGGTTTCTCACCGGAGGGGATGGTTGAGTTGGACCTTGAAGGACTGAGAAATATTTAGTTGGTAAAAAAGTATGAGAAAGGTATTTCAGAGAGAGCGTTTGTAGGCCAGGGATTGGAGCACTGGGGAGCCATAGCAGGCTCTAAGCAGGCTTATGGCTTAGCCAGATTCTTCTAGAGAGGTGGTGGGACTGGGGCTGGAGACCAGGGAGGTGTAGGACACAGTGAAGTGGGGCTGGGGGATCAAGTAGGGAGGGGAGGAGGGAGAACCTACGACATCTTTAAAAGATAGACCGGAAAGGAGTGATGACTCTGGGAGGAAAGTGGAGGAAGACAACCAAGAGGAGGCCAGGCCTCGGGCCCAGGAGACACAGCAGTGTGGGACTACGGCTGAACCGCTGAACCGGAGAGCTGGGAGGAAGAGGCGCAGGAAGGAAGCTGTCGAAGTCAGGGTGAAATCCTGTGGGACATCCAGGGGGAGGCATCCAAGATCTGCTTGACACTTAGGTCTAGCGTGCAGAAGAGATGGCAGAGCTGAGCCTGGGAGGCCTGCAGAGCTCAGACAGAGCTGAAATGCTGACAAGGGAGGCAAGTGGCGGCTGCAGTAGGGTGAGCTCACCACCAGCCAGTGATGACTGTGGGAAGCGGCCTGCCCCAGAGCCTGGGGACACAGAGCTGAGCAGACCCAGTGGCTGCCCCGCGGGGAAGCCTAGATGCACACGCGTAGTCCATGACTTCATGGGGCCGCATGTGATGACTGGGGTCTTCGAGTGACCCATTCTCAAGGTCTACGGCAGGGGTGGGCAAACTTTTTGACTCGAGGGCCACAATGGGTTCTTAAACTGGGCCGGAGAGCCGGAACAAAAGCATGGATGGAGTGTTTGTGTGAACTAATATAAATTCAAAGTAAACATCTACACTAATAAAAGAGAAACATGGCAATTGGCCTACAACCGCTACCCTTCCCATTGGCTAATCAGTGAGATATGCAAATTAACTGTCAGTCAAGATGGTAGCGGCAGCCAGGCAGCTTGAAACTAACATGAGGCTTGCTTGCCTCAGTGACAGAGGACTCCAACGTTCCCCGCCTGCCTTGCAGGCCTCTGAGCCTGCAGTTTAAGAAACTGTGTTGCCCTAACCGGTTTGGTTCAGGGGAAAGAGCGTCGGCCTGCGGACTCAAGGGTCCCAGGTTCGATTCCGGTCAAGGGCATGTACCTTGGTTGCAGGCAAATCCCCAGTAGGGGATATGCAGGAGGCAGCTGATCAATGTTTCTCTCTCATTGATGTTTCTAACTCTCTATCCCTCTCCCTTCCTCTCTGTAAAAAATCAATAAAATATATTTAAAAAAAAAAGAAACTATGTAACAAATACCATTGGACTTCAGCCTGCAGGATCACAACATTGTAAGCAAAGGCCAGAAACTTACTTTCAGCAGCGGAGGCCTAACAGCTGGAGCCAAGCCTTAAGCTAAAGCTGGCCCAGAATAAAAAATTTAATAAAAGGAAAAAAGGAGCGGTTGGGAGCTTCAGTCACCCCCAGCCTGGAAACAGCCCTCAGCCCCTCACCCAGACTGGTCAGGCACCCAGTGGAGACCCCCACCCTGAAGGGTGTGTGACCAGTTGCAAACAGCCCTCAGCCCCTCACCCAGGCTGGCCAGGCACCCCAGTGGGGACCCCCACCCTGATCCAGGACAACCTTCAGGGCAAACCAGCCAGCCCCCACCCATGCACCAGGCCTCTACCCTATATAGTAAAAGGGTAATATGCCTCCCAGCACCGGGATCAGCGTGACAGGGGGCAGCGCCCAAACCCCCTGATCGCCCTGCGGCTCTGTGTGTGACAGGGTCGGCACCCCAACCGCCCCCCCCCCACGGGCCCTACTCTGTGTGTGATGGGGTAGAGCCATAACCTCCCCATTGGCCCTGCCCTGAGTGTGAGAGTGGCGGCGCCCCAACCCCCTGATTGGCCCTGCTCTGTGGGTGACAGAGGGCGGCGCACCAACCCACTTATCCGCCCTACTCTGTGTGTGACAGGGGACGGTGCCCAGCTCCCCTATCGGCCCTACTCTGTGAGTGACAGGGGGGAGCTCCCCAACCCCCTGATGGGCCCTGCTCTGTGTGTGACAGGGGGGAGCTCCCCAACCCCCCTGATGGGCCCTGCTCTGTGCATGACAGGGGGTGGCGCCGCAACCTCTCCATCGACCCTGCCTTGAGTGTGACAGGGGGTGGTGCCCCAACCCCCCAATCGGCCCTACCCTGAGCGTGACTGGGGGTGGCATTGCAACCTCCTGATCGCCCTGCTCTGTGCATGACAGGGGGCGGCGCCCCAACTCCCCAATCCGCCCTGCTCTGAGCCCGAACAGGGGCTGCACTTAGGGATTGGGCCTGCCCTCTGCCACCCGGGAGCAGGCCTAAGCCAGCAGGGCGTTATCTCCCGAGGGGTCCCAGACTGGGAGAGGACACAGGCTGGGCTGAGGGACCCCCCTCTCCCCCAAGTGCACAAATTTTTGTGCACCGGGCCTCTAGTCATTACATAAAAGGGTACGGTCTTTTTTTTCAATAGTTTTATTCATTTCAAACGGGCTGTAGTTTGCCCATGGCTGGTGTAGGGCATGGAAAGTGTCAGTTTCTCAGCTTCCAGTACAAACTTGTTTAGGGAAATGCATTGGCTCGCGTTAGAAAAAGATGAGGGGGCCCAGCCGGCGTGGCTCAGTTGGTTGAGCGCTGTCCCATGCACCAAGGGTCACCGGTTTCATTCCCGATCAGGGTACATGTCCGGGTTGTAGTTTCGATCCCCAGTAAGGGGCGTGCAGGAGGCAGCTGATCAATGTTTCTCTCTCTCTCCCTCTCCCTTTCTTTCTCTGAAATCAATAAAAAGCATATGGGTGGGGGGCGGGGGGAAGCACCAAAAAAAAAAAAAGGTCAAGGAGTAACCAGCGGACATCAGTCACAGCTTGATCCAGGAGCTCAGAGATGATAAGAAGTCCCTGCTCAGTCTTTGGGTTCCGTATTTCCCTGATTTTTCCCCTCAGGAAGATTTTCCTTGAGAGAGCCAAGATGACAGAGGACGCCAGCAGCTCTGCACTCACACTTTATCCCCTTAATGACTCCAGAGGGAGCAAAGGTCACGCCCACGGTTCCATCACTCACGACCCAAATGAGTCAAACGTCTGCCCCTGAGCCAATCACCGTCAGCAGAGGGCAGAGGACGCTCTGCTGGGCTGGGCCCAGGTCATGTCCCCTCCCTCCCTCGTGCCTAGAGGGAAGGGAGGTGGCCAAACAGATTTCCCGCCCCAAAAATAAACAGGGAGGCAGTGGGGCACGGGACCAGGACCTCAGCTCCTAGGTTTATGGGAGGATTCAGGACAAGGCAGGTTAGCGGACCGCTCCGCACCGGGTAGGTGCAGCTAGATCCATGGTAGCTGTTATTTTAAAAAGAGTCACCAATATTACCACTACTGCTGATGGACAGGATCTATATGCTGGACAAGAAGGACCCTGGGAACAGGATGGGACCAACCCGAAGCTGGGCAATCACAGAGTGGACGCTCATGCGACCTGCATTCTGCAAGCTCAGACCAGTGGGTCCTCTCGGGGCTCTGCCTCCAGATCCGTGAAATGGGATGAAGGGATTGACTTAAACCAAACGTTTTAAATGTTTTTTTTTTTATTGTTATTGATTTCAAAGAGGAAGAGAGAGAGAGATATCAATAATGAGAGAGAATCATCCATGCCCCACCCTGGGGACGGAGCCTACAACCTGGGCATGTGCCCTGACTGGAATGGAAAGGTAACCTGTTCATAGGTCGACGCTCAACCACTGAGCCACACTGCCTGGGCGAAACCACGTCTTCTTAGAGCCTGATCTTGTCATTCAGTTTACAGTTAAGTGTCACCTCCTCAGAAAAAGACCCTCCCCGACCGCTGTTACCAAAACACCCTTTAACACAGTGGCCCTCAACTTTCCTGATGCCGAGACCCTTTAATGCAGTTCCTCATGTTGTGGTGACCCCCAATTTCATTGTTACAAATTGAACATCATTAAAGCATAGTGATTCATCACAAAAACAATATGTAATTATATATGTGTTTTCCTGTGAAAGGGTCGTTCGACCCCCAAAGGGGTCGCGACCCACAGGTTGAGAACCGCTGCTTTACCATGCCATCTACTTTCACTGTACCCTCAGCGCTATCACAAGGTGAAGTCATCTCATGCACTTACTATGTCTCCCCCATCAGAACTTCAGCCCCAAGGGGCAGACCTCTCCGTCTAGTTCCCTGCTGTGTCCCCAGCACCCAGCACAGTGCCTGGCACACAATCAACCCTTGACAAAGATTTGTTGAATGAGGAGTTAAATACCACCAATAAAAGGAAACCGTGCCTAGCCCTGGCCGATGTGGCTCGTTTGGATGGGCATCCACCGTGAACCCAAAGGTCGCTGGTTTGGTTCGATTCCCAGTCGGACTGTTGTGGGTTTGATCCCCAGTCAGGGTGCCTACGGGAGGCAATCAATCGATGTTTCTCTCTCACACTGATGTTTCTCTCTCTCCCTTTCCTTTCCTCTCTCTAAACAAAAATATCAATAAAAACATATTTAAAAAAGAAATAGCCCTGGCCAGGGAGTTCAGCTGGTTAGAGCATCATTCCAATACATCAAGGTTGTGAGGACATACAAGAAGCAACCAATGAATGCACAAATAAGTGGAAGAACAAATCAGTGTTTCTCTCTCCCCCCCCCTTTCTCTCTCGCTAAAATCAAACAAAAATTAAAAAAAAAAAAAGCCCTAACGGGTTTGGCTCAGTGGATAGAGCCTCGGCCTGCGGACTGAAGGGTCCCAGGTTCGATTTGGGTCAAGGGCACATGCCCGGGTTGTGGGCTCCATCCCCACTTGGGGGCGTGCAGGAGGCGGCCAAACAATGATTCTCTCCCATCATTGATGTTTCTGCCTCTCTCCCTACTCCTTTCTGTCTCTCTAAAATAAAAAAAATTAATAAAACATATTTTTTAAAAAAATTTTTCAAAGAAAAAAGAAATAGTGGGCGCCCAGTTTTCTGATAGGAAGTGGTGAGTTCCCCATTAAGGGAAGTGTCCAAGCTGAAGCGGAACGATCGTACCTGGCAATTCAGGCTGCAAGGCCCCAGCCAGTTCCTCTCCCAGCCTCAGTTTCCTCGTTTGGAAAATAGGTATGTGGGGGGGCCCGTGGGGCGCGCCCCGGCCTGGTGGTCCTGCTCCTGCCCGCGATCCCCGCGGGGGCCACCAGGGGACGCCTCTGCCCCGGAGTCCGCCTCTGGGGCCCGGCGGACGCGTCCCGCGGTCCCTGGAACATTCTGAGCGCCGCTGGCTGCCAGGCGCCCGGGAACCCCGGAGGCCGGAGCGGATGCGGGGCGCCCGGAGCGCGCGCGGCGTCTCCCCGCCGTGCAGGGGGCGGCGGGAGGCGGTGAGTCAGGCGCGCGCCCGGCCCCCGGCTCCCCCGAGGGGGCGCGCACGGCTTCGGGTACCCGCGCGGCGCCAGCTCCATTTTTACCCGCGCGCAGCTAAAAATAGGCGCCGCGCTCCTAGCCGAGCCCGAAATAGCGGCTCCCAGATAAGGCAGGACGACTCAGCGCTTCCGGGGAGCGGAAGGGGAGGCAGCGTGGGGCGTGCGGGGTGGGGGGGATGTGCTGGGCTCAGCCGGGCCCCATCCCGTCTGGGTCCGCACTGCCCCCAGCTGCGACCCCAGCCCGCTTCCCACAGCCTGTCACCGGCCGGGCCTCATCCCTCCCGGGTGCCCGGAGCCCCCACCCGCTCCACACACACCGTGTCCCATCCCCTGGCCCTCACCCTCCATCCCTGATCCGAATATTACCCACGTTCCTATCCCAATCTTCATGTCCAGCCCTGCCCCACCCCAACTGTGTCCCCAGCCTCCCCACCCACATCGCCAATCCCGCATCCCACCGCACCCAGCCGTCAGCCCACCCCCGAGGAGGGGAGGAGGGAAGGTCTCAAAGCCCGCAAGCAGGGGCCTGGGCTGAGGCTCTGACTTCTTGGTTTGCTTCCACAGTGGACGGGGTGGGCTTAGGTCTGGGTCTGGCCAGTTTCCCCATCCTGTCACCAGCCTCAGGATTCAGCCTGGGGTTCGGGGTTGGGGCTCAGGCAGCGGACAGACGCAGGTCTGCCCTCACCAAGGTGGGGGGGGGGGTCTCTGGGTCACCAGAGCCAGGGCCCAGCCTGTTCACCCCTGTTTGGGTCACCAGCCTCAGTTCCAGGGTGGTTCTCCACTACCTCGCAAGTGAGTGACGGACACAACAGCTCCAGGCCGTGGAAAGGGCCCGAACCCTGCTCCCTCTGGGCCGAGGTCTCCCCTTAGCACCTGGGTCCTTCAGGCACCTGCCCACTCGGATATCCCGTGACTGTCAGTGCCAACGCCAAGACTCAGCCTCACGGGTCTTATACTGCATTTTTCTGAGGCCACAGGCAGCACTGTGGCCCTGGCTGGGTAGCTCAGCTGGTTAGAGCATTGACCTAATACCCCGTTGTGGGTTCTCTCCCTGGTCAGGGCACATACAAGAAACAACCCATGAATGCATAAATAAGTGGAACAACAGATCAATGTTCTCTCTCTCAAAGCAATAAAATAATAATTTTTAATATATATATTTTTTTATTTCAGAGAGGAAGGGAGAGGGAAAGAGAGATACATACATCAATGATGAGAGAGAATCACCTATAGGCTGCCTCCTGCACGCCCCCCACTGGGGATCAAGCCCACAATCCGGTCATGTGCCCTTAACCAGAATCGAACCTAGGACCCTTCAGTCCACAGGAGGACGCTCTATCCACTGAGCCAAACCAGCCAGGGCAATAATAATTTTTTTTAAAGGCAATACTGTCAACATCTTCTAGTCTCTGATATATCAGAGGACAGGGGAGCTGCCCCGTCCTGTATAGCTCCAGGGAGCAGGGTGTAGTAGACAGATGTGGGTTCAGGCAAAAGTGCTTGTGCCCGGCCGGTGTGGCTCAGTGGTTGAGTGTCAACCTATGAACCTGGAGGTCACAGGTTCGATTCCTTCTCAGGGCATATGATCCACTTTCTGGGTTGCAGGCTCAGTCCCCAGTATGGGGTGTGCAGGAGGCAGCCAATCAATGATTCTCTCTCATCATTGATGTTTCTATCTCTCTCTCCCTCTCCCTTCCTCTCTGAAATAAATAAACTCAATAAAAATATTTTTTTTTAAAGTGCTTGGCTGTGGGTGGAAGGCCTTCAGTGGTAAGGTCTCCGTCCATGGAGGACACCTATTTTCAGCCAGAAGCATGATTGTTTTGTTGTCTGGATGGCCGAGGGACTCAACCACCTGGCCAGGAGATTGAACTGGAGGATCCTTTAAGGCAAAAAGAATCAGGTACTTGGGGTCAAGGAAATGGGAGGCTGTAAAAGTCAGCAAGGACCAGAGCAGACTGGGCAGGCCCCCTGGGCTGTGGTGAGAAGCCTGGACCATTCTCCCAAGGGCACTGGGGAGCCATGACAGGTTCTGAGCAGGAAAGGGACGGGGTTTATGCTTTATAAGACCTTCCTGGCTGCCTGCTGGGGGTAGACTGAGAGGGAGAGCAGGGACCTGGACCTGGGGAGGAGGGGACGGAGGAGGAGAGAGCAGATTTGAGAGACAGTCAGGAGGCAGGAAGGACCAGTCTTGGCCGACTTTGT
The DNA here is from genome assembly GCA_036010255.1 of Myotis pilosus. Taxonomy (NCBI): domain Eukaryota; kingdom Metazoa; phylum Chordata; class Mammalia; order Chiroptera; family Vespertilionidae; genus Myotis; species Myotis pilosus. The sequence continues at coordinate 2,324,601 of JASKON010000029.1, forward strand.
GGCTGAGAGGCTGTGAGGGAAGGAGGTACCCGGAATTAGGTACAGGTCTCTGCCCAGGTGGCAGTGTGAATGTGGGGTCACTCTGGAGAGGAGACCCAGGAGGAAGGAGCAGGTGTGGGGGGAGGATGCCTAGGTAAGTTTCAAAGTCTATCCAGAGATGGTAATTTTTATTTTTTAAAATATATTTTATTGATTTTTTTACAGAGAGGAAGGAAGAGGGATAGAGAGTTAGAAACATCGATGAGAGAGAAACATCGATCAGCTGCCTCCTGCACACTCCCCACTGGGGATGTGCCCGCAACCAAGGTACATGCCCTTGACCGGAATCGAACCTGGGACCCTTGAGTCCGCAGGCTGACACTCTATCTACTGAGCCAAACCGGTTAGGGCCAGAGATAGTAATTTTTAAATAATAAAAAAATAATTTGGGGGAAATACTATATATATATCCTTTTGTAAATCCACCCCTCCCCGTTCTGCCTTCTCACTGTTAACCATTTCTTATGCACCATGGCGAATAGGACTCAGTGAGCTCTCTGTGCTAATCTGTCACAGAAGTGACCTGGCTTAAATGAACTGTACCCAGTGTGTGCCCATTTTAGAGAAGTGAAAACTGAGTCTTGGAGACGTGCAGCCATGTGTTCTTTCCAGGGCTTGGCTTTGAAGGCCTTTCAGAATTAAAGGTATGGGACTGGGTAAGATCAGAGAGGGAAGGTCCAGAATACAGAGCCCAGGGAACTGGAAGTGGGCATTGGGGGATTGAGGGAAGGCTGCCTGGAGGAGGAGTGAGGGTAGCCGGGAAGTGCCTTCCAAAGCCTTCTGATGAAGGGTTTAAACCAGGCCCTTCGGGGGGCAGAGATACAGTTGACCAGAGGGCAGTGTCCCTCCTCAGGCCCACAGGGCCCCAGAGGTGTTTCCTGGAGGGGACTGAGGCTGCCTGCTGGCTCTCAGGGACACGAGGACAGCACAGCTGGCTCCTGTGACGTCTGAGTGATTCGCCAACTGCCTCTCACTAGTACAACCAGCATCTCTAGTCATGCCCTGTGGGGGTGGGGGCTGAGGGGAGGAGGAAGTGATGGGCCTCGGAGTGGTGGGGGCGACAGGTATGCAGTCATGCAGAGCCCAGGGACTCGGGAGGTGAGAGATGTGTTCTGCCCCTGCACTAGAGTCCCCGCGTTTGGGGACTGTGCCTAGGGAACGAGGTCTGGGTTCAAGGAGGTGCGGCCGGGATGCAGTCTGTCCGGGGTCAGTCCAGGGGCTGCTGCACTTAGGACTCCTGTTTATTTGCGGCTGTGTCCCCATCACCAGGATGGTAACTGGCACACAGAGAGGACCCAGTACATCTGAACTGAACGAATGAATCAAATGACAGGGGTCAGCACTCTTTGGGACTCAGTCCATCCTCTTGCCTAGACCGTCCGGCTGCTTCAGCCAACCCCTCCTACCTAGGGTTGCCTCCCAGTCCCCCTTCTCCAGGGATGGGGGGTGAGCTGGAAAACGACCTCACAAATCGATCCGAGATCCCGACCCTTGTCCTTCCCTCGGGACAGGGCGTGGAGAGGAACCGGGGAGTCCGGACTCCACCCCTCCCGGGAGCCTGTTGCTGTTGGTTACATAACCCGACGTCGCGTCCCCAGGGATGTCGCCGGACGTCCTGGCCCGGCCTGGGGACAATGGGCAGTGAGCGCTGATCCCGCCAGGAGCCTGGAAGTGGCAAGGGCACCCCCCGCCCCCGCCTCTGATTCACCCTTGTTTCCGGCCAGTTTCGGCCTCCTCCTCCCCAGGGATCCTTCTCTCCCCCAAACCCCTTTGTACCCCCTACCACTCAGCTCTTTCCCCGACCCTGCAAGTATCTGGCCTCTGCCCCTCCTTAGCCCTACGCTCCGTGTTCTCACAAAGACCCTAAAGCGTCCAGCTTCCCGCCTGCCTTCACTCACCCATCGGGGGCCCCTCTCTCGGTTCCCTAAAACTACCCGCTTCCTAGCCCATCTCCCCCGGGGCTCCCCCTGCCTCCCCCCCTCCACGATCTCTGTCTTCCCTAATCCCCCCCCACCGCCCTCTAAGGCTTTTTCTCGTCCCTAATCCCAGCCCCCCAATATCCCGATTGCGTCCCCATTGCACCCCCCGCACCCTCCCCCCGACAGCGGCGGGTCCAGGCCCCTCCCCGCCCCAGGCCCGGGCCAGCCCGAGCCCCTCCCCGTCCGCTCCCACGCCCGGCGCCGGTTCCCAGGCCGCCCGCTCCGGCTGTGGCCCAAAGACCCAGTTTGCGGCGGCAAAACATTGGTCTCCGGGCAACAGGCCCCGCCCACCCCGGGCGGCGGGTGAGCGTCCCCGGGAGGCCGTGCGGGCTGCGCGGAGCGGGGCGGGCTCCGGGGACGCAGAGCCCTGCCCGGGCGGCCAGCGGGGCGCCGGAGACCCCGAGATCCCGAGAGAGCAGCGCGGAAGTGGAGAAGCTGGGACCCCCGGGAGCCAGAGACTCGGGGGCAGGCGTGTAGGCTGCAGCCACAGGGAGCTGTCTGGGACGCAGTGATTAAGAGAGACCACGAGACCTAGTGAGCCAGGGACTGGGCCCGGAATAAACAGGGAGATAGTGAGATACAGCCCGGACAGGCCAGGCCCGCAGGGGCCGCTCCGAAAGGCAGGGTACTCCACCTCCGGTCGGGTCCGCAGGGCCTTCGCTTGTGTCTTGGGGGTTCCCCTGACAGTTTCCCCGACTGAAACGTGCCCAGCGCTTAGCAAATGGGGCTGTTGTGACAATAGGGTTGTTATGACTATTCGGTGGATTCACCGATCTAGAGCGTGTAGCACAATGCCTGGCACGTACCACTCGTCATTCATTCTTTCACAGATACTGATTGAGCGCCTACACGTTCCAGGCACCGTGGTAAGTGCTGGGTAGACAACAGCGAACATGATAGCGCTCTCTGTCCGTGCCTGGGAGCTCTCACTTTGGAAATGGGGGTGGGGGGCAGGTGCTGAACAAATACATCAACATACTAGGAGGCAAGCCCATTATACAGCACTTTGGGAAGTAGTAAGTGCTGGGGAAGCAGAGAGGGAGGGAAAGGTGGGGTTGGCATTTTAGATATATTTTTATTATATATATTTGCCATTATATATTTTTTATCTTAATCCTTACCCTAGTCTAGGGCCTAGATATTTTGCCATTGATTTGTAGGGAGAGTGGAAGAGAGAGGGGAAGACAGAGAGTAATAGCGACGTGAGAGAAACACATCGATGGGTTGCCTCCTGCAGGAGCCCCAACCAGGGCCCAGGCCAGGGAGGAGCCTGCAACCCAGGTACATGCTCTTGACCAAAATCAAACCCAGGACTCTTTGGTTCACAGGCTGATGCTCTATCCACTGAGTCAAACCGGCTTGGACTACATATTTTTACTTTAAGATATTATTGTACAGCCTATGTTCATTATATGCGGCATAAGAGAAAAAACTGGCCCTAGCTGGTTTGGCTCAGTGGATAGAGCGTCGGCCTGTGGACTGAAGGGTCCCAGGTTCGATTCTGGCCAAGGGCACATGCCTGGGTTGTGGGCATGATCCCCAGTAGGGGATGTGCAGGAGGCAGCCGATCAATGATTCTCTCTCATCATTGATGTTTCTATCTCTCTCTCCCTCTCCCTTCCTCTCTGAAATCAATAAAAATAAAAATAAAATTTAAAAAAAAGAGAGAGAAAAAACTGGACTTTTGCCCTGGCCAGGTGGTTCAGTTAGCTGGAGCATTGTCCAGTGCACCAAAACGTTGGGGTTCACCCTGGCTGGTCTGGCTCAGTGGATGGAGCGTAGGCCTGTGGACTGAAGGGGCCCAGGTTCAATTCCAGTTAAGGGCACATGCCTGGGTTTCAGGCTCACTCCCCAGTAGGGACTGTGCAGGAGGCAGCCGATCAGTGATTCTTTCTCATCATTGATGTTTCTGTCTCTCTCTCCCCCTCTCCCTTCCTCCCTGAAATCAAGACAAATATATTTTTAAAAAAATACAAAAGGTTGGGGTTCAATCTCTGGTGAGGGCACATACCCATGTTACGGGTGCAATCCCCAGTCAGGGCATATATGTTGATGTTTCTCTCTCTCTCTCTTCCTCTCTCTCTCAAAAAAGAAAAAAAAAACCAATAAAAACATACCCTCAGGTGAGGATTAAAAAACAACAACACTGGATTTTCAAGCTGAAAAAAACGTACAGATGTTAAGTAATCCGGCAGCATGATTAGGCCCTGAGAAAATACATGCAAGTTTGGATGACATGAGCCGACATGCTGGATGTCAAGTGATGTGATATAAGTATGAAAATAACAATCATTGGGAACAACTTGAAAAGAAGCCCATCCAGGGGTTGCCCTTTGAAACAGGGTGGTCAGGGCAGGCCCACATGAGAGTGGGGTCAGAGAGAGACAAACATAGCAAGGCCGGAAGCTGGTAAGGGAGAAGCCATGTAGGTATGTGGGCCATGAGCATCCCAGCCAGAGGGAACAAGCAGCAAGTACAAAGGCCGTAAGGTGGGAACATGCCTGGCACGTTGGAGGGACAGGGAGGAGGCTGCTGTGGCTGGAGCAGAGAGGTCAAAGGGAGGGAATGACAGACTCTGCAGGACCCTAAGGGGGTCACGGTGAGGCCTTCGACTTTTTAAAAAATATGTTTTTATTGATTTTAAAGAGAGAGGAAGGGAGCAGGAGAGAAAGAGAAACAGCGATTGGCTGCCTCCCGCACACCCCCTGCAAGGAATTGAGCCTGCAACCAGGGCAAGGGCATGTGCCCTGACTGGGAATCGGACCCATGACCGTTTGGTCCATGGGACGACACTCAACCAACTCAGCCACTCTCCCTGGGCAGGCCTTTGACTTTTACTCTGAGTGCATCAGAAGCCATAGGAATGTTTTGAGCCAAAGAGGGACATGAACTGATTTGATTTTAACAACATCCCTCTGGCTAGACGTGGGAGTCAAGGATGGAGGCCCAGAGGTCAGCCAAGAGGCCCAGGCAATGATCCGGCAAGAGAGGATGGTGGCTTGGGCTCGAGGTAACAAAGATCTGATTCTGGAGGTGTCTGAACTCAGAGCTGCAGAATTTGCTGACAAACGCATTCATGGCAAGCCCTCAGGAGATGGCAACAGTTGCCATGATGTTTCAGTGATGGCGAACCTATGACACGCGTGTCAGAGGTGACATGCGAACTCATTTTTCTTTGTTAAATGGCATTTAAATGTATAAAATAAATATCAAAAATATAAGTCTTTGTTTTACTATGGTTGCAAATATCAAAAAATTTCTATCTGTGACATAGCACCAGAGTTAAGTTAGGGTTTTTCAAAATGCTAACATGCCGAGCTCAAAAGGTTCACCGTCACTGTTTAGGTGGTGCTCACAAGCTTCCCATGGAAGTCAATATCATCCCCATTTGACAGATGCAGAAACTGTAGCCCAACCCTGACCGATTTGGCTCAGTGGATAGAGCGTCGGCCTGCGGAGTGAAGGGTCCCAGGTTCGATTCCGGTCAAGGACACATACCTTGGTTGCTGGCACATCCCCAGTGGGGACTGTGCAGGAGGCAGCTAATTGATGTTTCTCATTGATGTTTCTAACTCTCTCTCCGTCTCCCTTCCTCTCTTTAAAAAAAAAATCAAAATATATTTAAAAAATTTTTTTTAAACATTAAGTAAAAAAAAAAGAAAGAAAAAATACTGTAGCCCAAAGAGGTCACTCTGCTTGCCCAAGGACTCACAGCTCAGTTTGGTTTCAAAGATGGCACCTCTCTATTAGGGTGGCTATTCCCAGGTCAACACCGTCACTGCCTGGAGCTCCATCAAACTCACTCGTGTGGGCCCCAGGACCCCTGGATCAGTTTCCTCATCAGCCACACCCAGTGGGTGTAGAAAGCGGTGGCTCAGCAGAAGAATGTTGCCTGACTGGTGTAAGGTTGTCAGGCAGTCACCCATGCTGGCCCCGGGCACTTGCTTAGAGGCAGGCAGGTACACGCAGAGACGGTTCACCCAGAACCTCCCAGCCCAGCCTCTGCCTGCCACACTTAATACCAGCACCGGCCCGGGCACACCCTCGTGTTGCCTGCAGTGACCTGTTAAACACAGTCACACATTCGCACGCAGACAGGTACGTGGCCCTCCATTGTGAAGGTGCGTTTCAGGTGTGCAGAAAACACACAAGTTCTCTATCTCTTTAGGTCTCTGTATCTCTGTCTCTATCTCTCCCTGTCTCTGTCTTGTTATCTTTGTCTCTCTCTGACTCCACCCTCACCCAAATCTCTGTCTCTCTCCACACTCAGCATCCTATACCTGCAGTAGAAATCACTCTATCCCTGGCTGTGTGTCTCCATGGAACCTCACCTATTTATGTGGCATTAAAACAAATGTGGAGCGGCCCCAGGCCAGCAGTTCTGGCTGGCTGCACAGAATCACCCAGGGAGGATCTCACATCTCATAATCCCTGCCGCCTCTTTCTCTGACATGCTGACCGACCCACAGCCTTGGGGTTCAGGCTAGAGAAACTCACATTTAAAAGCGCCCCGGCTCAGCCTGCATAGCTCAGTAGTTGAGCATCAACCTACAAACCAGGAGGAGGTCACAGTTCGATTCCGAGTCAGGGCACATGCCTGGATTGTAGGCTTGACCAATCAATGATTCTCATTATTTTTTAAAAAATATATTTTATTTATTTCAGAGAGGAATGGAGAGGGATAGAGAGATAGAAACATCAATGATGAGAGAGAATCATTGATCGGCTGCCTCCCGCATGGCCCCCACTGGGGATCGAACCTGCAGCCCAGGCATGTGCCCTTGACCAGAATCGAACCCGGGACCTTTCAGTCCACAGGCCGATGCTCTATCCACTGAGCCAAACCGGCTAGGGCTCTCACTCATTATTGATGTTTCTATCTCTCTTTCCCTCTCCCATCCTCTCTGAAATCAATAATATATATATATATTTAAAGCTTCCCAGAGCCCTGGCCATGTTTTATTAGTGATTAGAGCATTGGCCAGGCAAGGGCACATGCTTCAATTGCAGGTTAGACCCTAGGCCGGCCCTGGTGCAATGTGTCTCTACGTCAATGTCTCTCTCTCTCTCTTCCTCCTCCCTCCTTTCCACTCTCTCTAAAAATCAATGATGGAAAAATATCCTCGAGTGAGGATTAAAAAACAATAATTAAAAAATTATAATAATTCAAAAGCGCACCAAATTGGGCAAGGTCTGAGCTGGCTAGACGGGCTCAATGGGGGGGGGGGGGGGGGCATATATAATACTTTCAACAGTAAGGATAAAAAAACAATAAATATTTTAAAAAATTTAAATTTTAAAGTTCCCCAGTGATTGGGATCCCTGTGGACTTATATTAGTTACTCCACCTAACTGCAGACTGGGAAGAGCAGAGGCCCAGAAAACAGAGAGCGCATCCCAACACCACATAGCAGTCAGCTGCAGGGGGCTCCATGTTTCCAGATCCTCCTTGGAATCCCTTCAGGAACAAGTTTGGGAGTTAAATTAAATAATAACAGAGAATCACAAAATATGTATAGAGACGTAGGATCTAGAAATTCAGAGAAATAAAGGAGGTTGCGGGGGAAGAGACCTAGAAAGGGACTCAGGGAAACAGAGTGACAGAGATGGTGTGATGGAGACGGACAGACGGGGGCCAGAAAGACGCAGAGTGAAATTGAGACCTCCTAAGAGCCGGAGATGGAGAGAGACAGCCATTTAGATGGACAGAGGCTAAGCCAGGCATGTTTTCTTTTTTTTTTTTTTTAAATATATTTTATTGATTTTTTACAGAGAGGAAGGGAGAGAGATAGAGAGTCAGAAACATCGATGAGAGAGAAACATCGATCAGCCGCCTCCTGCACATCCCCCACTGGGGACATGCCCGCAACCCAGGTACATGCCCTTGACCGGAATTGAACCTGGGACCTTTCAGTCCACAGGCCGACGCTCTATCCACTGAGCCAAACCGGTTTCGGCCATGTTTTCTTTTCAATGAGAAAGTAGCCCTGGCTGGTTTGGCTCAGTGGACAGAGTGTTGACCTGCGGACTGAAGGGTCCCAGGTTTGATTCCGGTCAAGGGCATGTACCTGGGTTGCGGGCACATCCCCAGGAGGGGGTGTGCAGGAGGCCGCTGATCGATGTTTCTCTCTCATTGATGTTTCTAACTCTCTATCCCTCTCCCTTCCTCTCTGTAAGAAATCAATAAAATATATTTTTAAAAAACGAGAAAGTATATACATGGCCCATGTTTATAGGCCCTACTTCCTAAAAGCAGCTGGTGCCTGAGTTTGGCAGTTGCAGGCTGACCAAGCCCGGTCCCCTCACGTCCGAAATGTAGGATGCACATTAAACACGTTTATATAACCTGCCCTCTGTACAGAGCCTTGGAGCTTTCCATGGCCCCATGAGTCATGCTGGAGACACAGGCACTGATTGGACATGCCCAACAAGAGGGAACCCCTGTCCCAGGACTGTTAGTCACCAGGAAGTGACTTTGTGAGATGTGAGGGATCACTGGTTTGACCGAGGAGGAAACAGAGGGTCAGAGAGGGCAAGGCACTTGGCTGCAGGTCACACAGCCAGGATCCAGGGGGACAAGGATTCCAACCATTTCTGCCTGATTCCCTAGCCTTTGCACCCCAAGACTCCAAGAGAGAATGACTGCCCATGTGCTCCTTTACAGAGTGGAGGCAATAATAAAAACACCACTGATAATGCAACAGCTGTGTTGCAGTAAGTACAAGCATCATCTCATTCATTCCAAAATCCAGTGAGGTAAAGACAGAACTCAGTTATTAAATAACAGTTATACCAGTTATGTACAGAGCACTTACTATGTAGTAAGTGCTTAACAGGATTTCGTACAGTCACAATTCTGGAGGTGAGTGATGCTATCACCCCCATTTCAGGAAGGAAAGAGGCTCAGAAAAAGGAAGTCACGAGTCAATGTAACAGCGGATATTTGAACCCAGGTCTCGTTAGCCGTATTTCTCTGCCACCCATTGCCCTGCGGACGTGCCCACAAGGGCGCGTGCAATCTAATATCTAACACCAGCATCTCAAATATTTTAGTAAAAATACCAACCACTCCCGCCTCATATTCTTTCCCTGCTGAGGGGGAGGGGACGTTAACCCGGCCTCCAATCCGCTACACCTCCCTGACCCCTAGGGAGCGACCCTGTACTCTCCCCTTAGCGCCTCAGTCCCGACGCGTAGCGGGAGCCAGATCCAAAATGTTCCTGCCCCCTTAAGACAGCGAACAGTCAGTCGGCCGGCGTTGCCCAGCAGCGCCACCACGGTTGCCAGGCAACGTCAACAAACGACGCGGCCGCCGTCTCCGTGCGCCCCCCCCACGCCCGCGCAGACGTGGTGACGCGACAGGCTATGGAACGCCGTCGCCTGGCAACAACAAGGCTGTTTGTCCCTGACCCGGCCGCGCGGCCGCACAGGACGCAACCTGAACCCACTCCGGCCGACAGAAGGGCCGACCGGGAGCCCGGGGTGGGGGTGGGGGCTGCGGTGAGGAGAGCGGGGGTCGAGCGGGGGGAAAACCGGGTCCCCAAATTGCCGGTTTCCCTTTAGACAGCCGCCGTCTGTTTGTCACCCGCTCCTCCTGTCTGACCCCGGACCGCCTCCGCTCGGGTATCTGTCCGTCTGCGCCCCCCTCCTCCCCGGCACGTCTGTCCGGCAGCTCCCGCGCCGCGCCGTGGCTGTCTCATATTCCCCCAAAGAATAACAACCGAAACAGACTAAGAACAATTCCCTGGCCTGCCGCTTTTGCCTCAGACTCCCGGAGGCGACTGGGGTCCCAACCAGTGCAGACAGACGCACGGTGAACAACCTGTACCCACACACACACTCGGAGCCACTCCTGTTCCTTTCCCCGCTGCCCTCGCGTTCTCTTTCTGGAGCCTCTGTCATCAGACAAGGCAGCCCGCAGTCCTTCCATCCTGTGTCCAGGAAGCTGTCCACAGCTGGGAGGTTCTAATAACCCATCCCCAATACACACCCCCACCACCTCCATCCAGTAGCTTCATGCGATCAGGGCTTGGGCGAATCTCCAAGCAGAGAAAAGAAACGGGGTGTGTGACAGTGCGAATGGATGTGAATGGATGTGGCCATAGGGGAGTGACTCTAGCGACAGTGTGCACATCTGGTATTTCCTGTGAGAGCATAATCATGAGGGTTTCCTTTGTGTGAGAGAGCAACTACCGGACTGACAGGTGGTTTCCCAAGTTTGCATTTGTGTGTCTGGATGTATGGGTATTTGAAGACCTGCTGGCCATGTGTGTGTGTGTAGTTGTGAATCTCAGTGTGCAACTTTTCAGGTATCTGTGTTTGTCAGCACAGCATCTCTGAGTTTTCTTTTTATCACAAGTACAGCATTTATCACACTTTCTAATTATATATTTGTTTGTTTACTGTCTGTCTCCCCCACTGGACTCTGTGCCCCTTGAGGCCAGGGCCCAGGGCTATTGTGGTTCCCAGCACCACCCTGCACACAGTAGGTACTCAGTAATTATTTGTTGAGTAAATGAATCAATGACTCCTGTGTGTCCAGGTCAAGTGCCCACGTCTGTGTAACTGTGTGGACGGTTCTTCGTTTCTGGGTGGTGGTCTCCTGCGTGTGTGCCTTTGTGGGACTAAACACAGGAGGGTCATGATGGCTGTGTCCATCTGTGTAGCTCTCATTTCAGCTCCTGCCTCACGGTGACACATTGCAGGGCTTCAGCCAATATCTGTGGACTTGAACTGTGTGGTTATCTCTGTAGTCAGTCACATTAGGACCTCTCTGAACCTCAGTTTTCTCACCTGTCAAATGGGGATAATAATTGTACCCACTCACGGGACTGTTATGGGGACTGAATGAGTTCATATAGGGGGCATTTAGAAGTACCTGGCACAAAATAAACAGTTACAAAATCATCTTTCTGGTTGTTAGAAGTATTCTTAATTCCTCTTTGTATGCCCCTGTATGCATTTGTCCAGAACTCAAGTTATGGATTCGGGTGTCAGCTGTGGGGTCCTGAGCTAATGAGCACCCAACTACCTCTGGGTCTCAGTTTCCTTTCTATAGAATGGGCACGATAACAGACCTCCTCCAGGGTGGCTGTGACCAAATGAAGGCATGTCTGGAAGTCTAGACCCTGGTGTAAGTACGCAGTGAGCACTCAGTGTCTACAAGGCCCAGTCGTTACAGTCAGGGTGCTGCTCAGGTTTTGGGGACGGCAGACTAGGGGTGCAGTTTGGGGGTAGAGGGAGGTTCAATTCATTGGATGGGACTGGAGATTCTGAAAGTCAAAAAGAAGAAAAAGCAGGTGCTGAAGCAGGCTGGTTGGAGGTCAACTTCCAGGAAGGACTACCTCAAAGGACTGTCGTGGGGCTCAGGATGAAAAGATGCTGGGCTGTTTGGAGAGCTGCCTGGAGGAACAGAAACCAGTCTGAGTCTTACAGGCTGGTAGGATTTGAGGCACAGGTAACAATAGCAGTAATAATAACGCCGTGCACAGACTCTGATGGCTGCTCCTGAGGGATTTCTGCCTGTTCCCAGCTCTGTCCCCACTGTCTACAGTGCCTGACACAGAGGAGGTGCTGAGTAAATGTGTCTGAACAGCTGATTGAATAAATGAATGAGTGAATTTCATTCCACAACAACCTGTGAGTCCTGATTTTGGGGGAGGTGGGGAGGGCCTGGTGGGCTGCCATGGCAGACACGGGGACCCTAGCCTCTGGGACCTGCCTCCAGTCTGTCCCCCAGCCCTCTGGTCTCACTGTTTAGGGCTGTTCAGGGTGTGGAGGAGGCTGGGAAGGGAGCAAGGGAGCGTCAGGTGGCCAGACCGCCACCGCCTGCCCTGGACAGACGCCCAGCCCGTGTCTGCAGGACAGAGAGGGTAGCTCAGGCGTCTGAGTCACCTCGGAGAAACCCCGGCCGCATACCTGGCCGCTGACATCATCCGGTCAGGGCACCCCGGCGGCCCAGACAAGCGAACTGAATCACAGGCAGAATTCGGCCACAGCAGTACGGCACGTGGCCGGCTGTGGCCCTCCCTCCCCCCGCACAACACCCCCGCGTGGCCGTCTGGCTGCCGGGCTGGGCAGGCCGCATCAGGGTCAGCGAGAGGGCAGGGGGCCTGAGTCAGGAACCGGGTGGCTACCGCTGAGACCACCCAGCCGCAGGGCCTTCAAGGTGCAAGAAGGAGAGTGTGGGGAGGAAAGCCGTTAGGGGGGGCCCTGGCGGAGGGGAGGAAGCCCTTGTGGCCGGGAGGCTGCGGGTTGTGGGCAGTGGCTGGATGACCTGCTGGGGTGGGATGGGGTCTGGGTGATTGCGCAGAGAACCACGGGGTGGGGGAACAATGGGAATCACCATACAGTGGGCGCATGCAGGCACACACGCACACTTAGAACCTCAGCGTGGGGAGGTCCTGCCTCCATCCACCCCAGGACTCTGTTGCCTCACGGCCTGGGTTGGCACCAGGGCCTCACTCCTTAGCAGCCTACAGGTTGGACAAATTCCCTAGGGGTTCCCGCCTGGGTTTCCTACTCTATTGAGTGGCGGCAACAGAAATCATTGCTGCTCTAATTGCTTACACTTAACAGGGGACATACTTTCTGCTAAGCACCACTCTAGGCATTTTACACATAATTTCATTGATCCCTCAAAACAATGCTAGGAGAAAGATGCTGTTATTATTCCCACTTTATAGATGAGGAAATTGAGGCTCAGAGAAGTTAACTTGCCCAGGGCTACACAGCTAGCACCCTCCTTATAGGCAGTGTTAATGGAAAGGCTAAAAGAGAAATATAGATTTGTACACCTGGCACATGGTTCATTTTCTCAAATGACTGTTCAGCTATATTGTTAATACAACACATTTTATGTCATCCTAAATCCAGCTGGGAAGATCTCCAAAACAGTTATCCTCACCACCTTGGTCTGGTCCTTCCACTTAGCTTCTCACAGTCTCTCCTGCTTCTACTTCTTTGGTCTTACATGTTCACGTTAGGGAAAGAGTGCTCTCGGGGATTCCCTGCTTATCTAAAATTTTTCGGGACTCTACAATGGTTGGCCAGACCCCACCTCCACCAGGAAGCCCTCCAGGCTTGCTCCAACTGCACTGAGCTGAGCAAGTCTGTGAAGGCTCTTCATGCCCATTCGACTGTGGGTGGACCTCTGCACAAATGTAGATACTTAAGAAATTCTAGGAGTCCACAGTTCTCAATGTGGTAGTGGGGTGCCTAGCTCTTCCAGTTGTGTGCAGAGTTGTGTGTCTGTGCAGACAAAGATGTGTGCCTGTTGGTATATGTGTGGGTGTGGTGTGCGTACACCTCTGTGATGTGTATGCACAACAGTATGTGCAATTGAGTCTTCACTTATCTGTGTGTAGGTGCAGGCAAAGGTGAAAGCAAGGTGTGTGGGTGTACATCTGTGTTTGCATCTGACTTTCTTCTCCCCTCGTTTGGATTCCATAAACAAGCCTTTTTCTTCCCACCCCTGACAATGTCCATCCCACCCTATTCCACCCCTGGGAAGACCCTCGGCCTCCAACTCAGCTCATTTCCTCCTTGGGAACAGGCAGAAAGAACAGGCAGGCGGGCTGCTCATCAACACCCATGCACAGCCTCCCTGCCTGGTCTATAGCATCTTTCCCCTTTCAATCACCGTGACAGCAAGCGACCAGAGAGGTCCAGATAGGTTTCTGTCTGAGACAGTCTATCAGAGTTTATGAAAGAATAAATGAGCCCTAATTGATTTGGGTCAGTGGATAGAGCATTAGCCTGCGGAGCAAAGGGTCCCAGGTTCAATTTCCAACAAGGGCACATACCTCGGTTGCAGACTCCTTCCCAGCCTGGGCCTTGGTCAGGGTTTGTGCAGGAGACAACCAATCGATGTCTTTCTTTTCCATTCTCTCTAAAAATCAATGGAAAAATACTCTCGGGTGAGGATTTAAAAATAAATAAATAAACCCTTGAGTGAGGATTAACAAAAAATAAGTAAATAAATGAGTGAATGAAGATTTTTTTAACCAACAACTGTTTATTGAGCACCTACTGGGTGCCCGGCCCTTTGCTAGGACGTGGCAGTGACCAGGACAGCCTCAGCCCCGTGGGGGAGACAGACCTGTTCCCAGTGATGAACCCAGACAGGCAGAGCTGGGAGGGGAACCTGGAAACTGACCCAGCTTGGGGATCAAGGGGCTTTGGGAGGAAGGGCTATTGGAGCTGAGTCCTGGAGGAAGAGCGTTTGAGCCAGAGGAAGCAAAAGGAAGAGAGTTCCAGGTAGAGGGAAGAGCACACAGAAAGACCTGGAGACGAAGGAGAGACACCATGGCATCTGGAACGCTGAGGAGGAGTTGGGAGAGGTGAGCCTGGGTGGTCAGCACTGGCCAGGATGTGCCAGGCCTGTGGGCCTTGGTGAGTAAGGAGTTGCAATGCAGAATGCCAGGGTATTGGCAAGGTCAAGCTAAGCGTCCCCATTGTGGACCATTCTGCTTTCCTGACACGCCACAGACACCCACTCCAGGAGGCTTCCAGGATTGCTCACTGGGAGCTGGCCCAGCCAGCCAGTAACACTGTTCAATGCTGGGCAGCGAGGAGCCAGCAGTTACTATTAGTCAGACTGGTTCTACCCTCACTGAGGTCACAGTGATGACATTCGCAACCTCCCTCCTCTCATGCCTTAGAAACGCTCACAGACCTTTCTCTCGGAGCCAAAGCCGTGACATCACCCAGGGGCTTGCTGGAAACAACAGACCACACCAGACCTGCAGTTTAACCAGATCCCCAGGTGAGCCATGATCACATTCACAGCTGAGCAGCACTGCTCTTGAGCTTAAACCTCCTTGTGCCTCAGTTTCCTTCTGGGTACCATGGGGCTAATAACCCATTTATGGGACAGGTGCGGTGAGAATCAGCTGACAACGTGTGTGTGAAAGCATTGAGCACAGCGGACTGTTTGCTTTCAGAGGTCCCTCCTCTTCATTTTTATTATTAAGTTTCAGAGCCCACAGTCCTCTAGCCTTCTTGCTCTCTGGATGGGGAAACTGAGAAATGGTGTAGCAGCGATTTTGCCAAAGGGCGGAAGGACAGACGGAGGCCTGCCTTTGGCAAAGTTGGCCCAGGGCTCTTTACAGGATGTGCTGAGCCCTGTCACCCAGCCTCTCGCCTGTGGGGCAGAAGCCTCGGGGTTCTCCTTGCCTGCTCCACACCGAGAGCCAGGGGTTCTGCCCTCTCTCCTTTACTCAAGTTCTCCTCCTCCTGGAAGCCCCTAAAACTGAGCCCCAGAGAGAAACACTTGCTTTGCTCACCCCATGCTCTGTGGGTGGGTGTGTATGTCTGTGTGTGTGTTTGAGGAAGAGAGAGAAAGTGTCCAATGCCAACTTTTCCCCTGCACACAGTAGGCACTATGCTAGGGCCCATGACAATCCTAGGGGCCCATGAGAATGTTTGATTTCTTTTAAAATCTGAAGGAGCCAGAACCGGTTTGGCTCAGTGGATAGAGCGTCGGCCTGCGGACTGAGGGGTCCCGGGTTCGATTCCGGTCAGGGGCATGTACCGTGGTTGCGGGCACATCCCCAGT
The DNA here is from genome assembly GCA_036010255.1 of Myotis pilosus. Taxonomy (NCBI): domain Eukaryota; kingdom Metazoa; phylum Chordata; class Mammalia; order Chiroptera; family Vespertilionidae; genus Myotis; species Myotis pilosus. The sequence goes on from JASKON010000029.1 coordinate 2,340,177, forward strand.
GCGGGGCGTGCAGGAGGCAGCTGATCGATGTTTCTCTTTCATCGATGTTTCTGGCTCTCTATCCCTCTCCCTTCCTCTCTGTAGAAAATCAATAAAATATATTAAAAAACAAATAAAATCTGAAGGAAAAACTAAACGTCTAGGGAAAAGAAAGTGCTTTAATATATAATGTTATTTGTCTTTATAGCAATGCAGTTGTGAAATACAATTAAAAAAATTTTTTTTAGGAAGAGGTCCACCAAGGTAACAGCGCCAGGGGCCTGTGAAAGTTACAATGCGATTGTGTTTCTCTGCTTCCCATGACGTCTCTAGGAGGCTGTATGTCTGAAAAGGTTAGGGTGGCTTTGTTTTTAACTTTCCCTTTTTAATCCTCACCTGAGGACATGCTCAGAGAGAGGACGGGAGAGAGAGAGAGAAACATCAATGTGAGAGAGAAAATGTGTGACAGAGAAACATCGATTGGCTGCCCTCTGCAAGTGCCCTAACCTGGGATTGGACCCACAACCCAGGCATGTGCCCTGATGGGGGATTGAACCAGCTACCTTTCGGTGCACAGGATGACGCTCCGCCAACCGAGCCACTCGGGCCGGGCACAGTGGCTTGGTTTTGATAATAAAACAAATCCCTATAATGTGCCAGGTGTGTTCTGGGAGCATTATTGATATTTACGTAATCTTCCCACCAGCCCCAAGATCTGGGCACTATTTTGTTCTCATTGCCAGGTGAGGAAACACTTCCAGACATCAATCACTAGCTCAAGTTCCTCCGGCCACTAACTGGTAGGGCCAGAACATAAGCTCAGGCTGCCTAGATTCTGGGTCTGCCTCTTGGGGGGCAAACACGCAGTGTCCACGTTCGTGTGACCGTCTGGGTGCACCTATATTGACACACATAACTCACTCAACGATCATTAAAATCACAGCCTCTGAAGCCCTCATGCTTCATTTTTACCCCAGCGCTGCCACTCATTCGCCGTGTGACTCTAGGCAAGTGACTTCAGCTCTCTGGGCCTCCCATTCCTTTGCCTGTAAAATGACCATTCCTACCTCATAGGAGTGTGGTGAGAATGAAATAAGAATTATCCCTTGTTATTGTTGCATGAAGAACATCCATGAGCACCTGTAGGGAAGGTGTATCTGTCATGGGTGTGTCACGTGTGTTGGTAACCATGTGATGGTGTGTGTTTCTACGTACAGGTGTGTGTAATAAAGCTGTTTTTCCGTGTGGCCGTGTGTGTTGCTGATTGTGGGTGAATGCCTGAATGCCCCAGTGTGACCCTGGGAGTAGATACCAGTGGCTGTGTGGGCCACCCGTGTTGGGCAACCGTCTTTGGGTAGCCAGGCTAGGTATTTGTGTGTCTCCTTTATTCCGGGGGAGAGGAGATGAGGGGCCCTGAGGGGACAGGGGATTGAGGGGTCACTCCCTGTCTGATGCTGGGGCCGAGTCACGGCCTGCTGGTGGTTGGTGTGTCATTTCCTAGTCCCTGTCCCCACTTCCAGACTGGCAGCCGACAGAGGAGGCGTGGGGGGACGAGGTAGAGGTCAGTCTTGAGGCTGGGCTTTTGTCTGGCAGCATCCACCTCCCCATATTGCCCCCAGTGTCCGTCTAGCCTTCCACATCTCCCTCCCGCTCCCCTCTACTGAGCAGAGAATCAAAACTCTCCTGGGAATCCAGGACCACCCGCTCCTGCTCTGCCTGAGATGTGCTGTGTGGCCCAGAGCCAAACCCTAGCCTTCTCTGGGCCTGTGGGGTTCAACAATTTTAAAGTGATTCCCCCCCTGAGCCCAGGGCTGGGCCAGGCCCGGGCTTGGCACCTGGAGGGAAGTGCCAGGATCTCAGAATTGTGAGGCCACTGGTGGGACCCTTTCCAGTGGGTGCTTATGAGTTGGGCCTGTGGCTTCCAAAATATCCAGATTAGACTATCGAACCCCAGTTCCCAACTGGGTGGCCTCAGGTGAGCAGCTTGACCCCTCTGAGCCCAGGTTACCACAGTGGACACTGTGAGCAGACAGGGCTGGATTAGCAAGGCTTACAGCTCTGGATGACTGGAAGCTGCTGGTACCACAATTGTCACTTAAACAATCCCAACACCTAGGGCTTTTCAGGGAATTTCACTGAACCAAGCAGCTCTCAGAAACCAGGAAGAGGGCAGGAACGCTGGCCTTTGACAGTTGAGTTTGACTCTTTCGGTGGAACCTTGGGAAAGTTATCTAACCCCACCAAGTATCATTTTCCTCTTTTACCAAATGAAGATTTTCCTCCCTAAACCCTCAAGAGTTGTTTTAAGGATTACAAATCTTTTTTTTTCTTTTTAAATATTTTATTGATTTTTTTACAGAGAGGAAGGGAGAGGAATAGAGAGTTAGAAACATCGATGAGAGAGAAACATGGATCAGCTGCCTCCTGCACACCTCCCACTGGGGATGTGCCCGGAACCAAGGTACATGCCCTTGACTGGAATTGAACCTGGGACCCCTCAGTCCGCAGGCGGATGCTCTATCCACTGAGCCAAACCAGCCAGGGAAAGGATTACAAATCTTGTATTGAAAGTCTTAATATAGAAGCCGGCACTTGGTTATTGTTGAATACATAACATCAATCATCATTATTATTATTATTCCCACACACACATTTACTGTCTATGGATAATAAACGGAGACTTAGAGGTTACCAACACCATCAGCAGAGACGTGTCACCTTGTTTCATTACCCATCCCCTCCGAACCTGCATACCTCCCAAACTGTGGACCTGGGGGGCCAGTGGTGTCCAAGGCCCACATCCTTAGTCCAGGCTGAAAAAACTAAAGCTGAAGCTCAAAGAGGGAAAACATTCCCGAGCTCACAGGGCAGGGCAGAAGCTGCGCAGAACTTCGGGACTCCACCCCACCTCCACTTTCACCTGGAGAACCCCAGCCCCTCCTACCCGGCTCGGGACTCCAGCACCCTAGCCGGGGTCTACTTTTGGAGATCTAACCTTCCTCTGGAGTGGGGGCGCTGCACCGCGGGGAAACTTGGGAGGCGCTGCCAGAGAGGAGGGGGTCTCCCCCGCCAGGGTCTTCCCCGGGACCTTCCCCAAATAGTCTAAGAGCCTATTAATAACAGCCCCCGGGGCGACGCGGCGCTGCGCAGGCGCGAATGGGTTCCGCAAGCGCGCCGGGAGTGCGCTGCCAGCGAGCGAGGGATTCCCTCTGACGTAATTGCTAGGTTACCAAACAAACACTCTGCCTAGCCGGCCGAGCTCCTTATATGGTTAATTGCGTCACAGGAACTCGGGGAGGCGGGGCCGGGATCCCCTCCTGCCGAATGCTCTGGAGCGCAGCCCCCGAGACCCCCCGGGGCCGCGAAGGTGTTGCAGGTGACCAGATGGAAGACAGGGCGCCCTCCCGCCGGGCGGCGCGGGGTTCGGTACAGCGGGGCCAGAAATCTGGGGAAGTTTTCAGAAAGAGGGGCGGGTGACGTAAGCAGGGAGGCGGGTCCAGGCATATAAATACAGGCTGGCGGCTTTGGGGTTCATTCATAAGACTGAGAGCTACGGCCACCACCGGGACACGCGGAGCTGGGACTTGGGGACTTGATTGTTGTGGTTGTTGGGGCTGCGGAATTCTGTTTATTATTTTTTCTTCCGGAAAGTTTTTGGAAGGATTCTTCTGGATCATTCTACATTTTACTTTGGAGGACCCACTTACTTTTTTTCCGTCCTCTTTATTACTCCCTTTCCCTTGGGGGACCCGCCGGACGCGTGGAGGAGACAGCACCTGAAGCAGATTCTGTACAGCCGGACAGCGCTTTCCGCCTCTGGGGGAGCGATCCCCCCGACCCCACGACCCCACGCCACTGGGTCCTACGGAGCCTGGACTTTCAGGCGGCACAGCGGCATCTTGTGGGGGCCTGAGCACCGCAGAGGAATTGCACCGAAACTTTGCCGTTGTTGGAACGGGACGCTGCCCCCCACCCCGAGGTTCCCCGGACAGCGCACTTTGGGGACGCGCTCGGCTCACCCCGGACTCGCACCTTTCGTCCCCCACCCGGCCATAGCCTTGGCTTCCCGGCGACCTCAGCGTGGTCACAGGGCCCCCCCTGTGCCCAGGGAAATGTTTCAGGCTTTCCCCGGAGACTACGACTCCGGCTCCAGGTGCAGCTCCTCACCCTCTGCCGAGTCTCAGTATCTGTCTTCGGTGGACTCCTTTGGCAGCCCACCCACCGCCACCGCCTCCCAGGTAAGTTCTAATGAGTTGGGGTACCGCTTTGTGAGGTTTCATTTTTTTTAAATCATTTTTATTTTTTAGGCAAGGGTGGAACGAGCAATCTCCCCACCCCAAATAAAGACGCGTCAAAACCCGGGATCTGCTAGGGCACATAGACTCACAGCGCACTTTGCAAACTGCAGAGTCGGGACTTGGTCGTGTAAGCGAAGCGCAGGGAGGGAGCGCAGAGGGGTAAGCTTTGAGGGTGGGAAGAATGTGCCGTTTAGTGAAACGCGCGGTCTGCGGCAGCAGGACTGAGGATTTTTAGGGGGCTCCGGGACTGTCCCCGACCCAGGTCCCCCCTCTAGCGCGGTTAGGCAGGTGGGGGAAATCCCGGGGACGCGTCCAGCGGCCCCCTCCCTTTACCTCCTCCATTGGAGCGCCCACTCGGGCGCTGTAGCTCCCGATGCAGCGGGAAGGTGGGCCGAAATCGCGGCTGCACTGCCTCCGCCTCCTGCGTAGAGACGTAACGGGGGACCCGTGCGTAACGGCTGACGTGCTGGAACCCTCCGTCTGACGCGAGGCACGCACGGCGCGCGGCGCCCCCTCCGTCCGCCCCGCCCCTGACGTCCCGGGAGCGTTCTATTTTGGAACGGCAGGGCCACGTTGCTAGGGAGGGAGCAGCTCGGCGCTCCGATTGGTCGCCGCGCCGCGAGCGTTAGCCAATCAACTTTCCCTTCCTATTTGTATGGTGCCGTTCCCTTCCCACTCCGTCCTTGGAACCCTGGGTTTCTCCGCGCTCCGGTCTCTTTGACGGGCCTCGAGCAGCGGAGCGAGGGGATCGTGTCGCGACAGGAGCAACCCTCTGCGGCACGATGGGTCTGCGAGGACCGGCCGGGGATCCGGTCCCTCCGCTCTCAGGGGCAGGGAATGTCTGTTGGTAGGCAGGGGTTTCTTCGGGAGATATGGTGGCCGGCATACCTTCTCCAGGCACAGGCACACTCTAACTCCCTCTGGTCCGGACTCCCGGTCCCTCCGAGGTGTCCAAAGACAGGACTAGAACCGCTAACTCTGGGAGCAGCAGCCAGGTGGTCTCCGGGAGCCCCGCCCCCTCTGGGTTTCCAGGGCGCTGATTGGCCAGCGGGGCAGCCCGTCCCTCACCACGCCCCCTGGGAGAGTAGTTAGCGTTGCGAGCAGTTCTAGGCTACCGTTTAGGGATTGGGGAGATGAGCGCTGCTGGGGTTTGGGGGCTCGGGACCCATGCCCTTCCCTCTCCGCGACAGTCCGAGGGAGCCCGGGTTGTCATTTTTCCCTCCCTGGGCGTCCATCGTAACCTGTCACTGTCAGCCTCACTCTGGGGAGAGACCATTACTTGAAACGTTGTTCTGAACTCCTAGGCCCATCTCCCAACACCCTTTTGGCTGGGACCCCTGCCCCTGCGCAAGGGGGGGTCTCACGGACCCCCCAATAGCTCGTCCTCGCATCCAGAGGGGGTGTGTGTATGTGCACGAGTGTAGAGGAAGGCTTGGCCTAAGGCCTCTCCCTCTCCCTCCCCTTGCCTCTGGGGTGGGGGTGGGGTGTAGTGGCTGTGTGTGTGGCTGTGACTCTCTCCGGGGCTTCTGTCACCCGGCTGTGTCCAGCCTTCTCCCCACCCCCCCACACCTAAGAGTCACCAACTCGGGGTGTGATTCACCACCCGCTGGAACCGTGCAACCTTTCCCCGAGGAAGAAGGAGGAGGTAGAAGCCAGTTGAGCAGAGATCCTCTCATTAACCACTGCGTCACGGTGTAGTGGAAGGGTGGGTGTTGTGGCTTTTTGCCTGTGACACACACATCCACACCCGCTCACCCTGTGCTCACTCACGGGGTCGGTGTGTATATGTGTGCTGGGTCTGTGTGTGTCGGTGTCTCTGTTTGTGTGTCTACGCCTGTGTGTGTATGTGTCACCCCGTAGGAGTGCGCCGGTCTTGGGGAAATGCCCAGTTCCTTCGTGCCCACGGTCACCGCGATCACAACCAGCCAGGACCTCCAGTGGCTCGTGCAACCCACCCTCATCTCTTCCATGGCTCAGTCCCAGGGACAGCCCCTGGGCTCCCAGCCCCCCGCCGTCGACCCCTATGACATGCCTGGAACCAGTTACTCCACGCCAGGCATAAGTGGCTACAGCAGTGGTGGAGCCAGTGGCAGCGGCGGGCCTTCCACCAGCGGGACCACCAGTGGACCTGGGCCTGCCCGCCCATCCCGAGCCCGGCCTAGGAGACCCCGAGAGGAGACGGTGAGTAAGAGGCATCAGAACTTCATCTGGGGAGAGGAGACAAGAGAGGCAGGAACTTTCTCATATTGGGGTGAGGGGCCACCGAGGCCTCAGTGCCGCAGGAACCCCAGAGTCCTTGCCACAGCTGGTGAGGACTGGCTGGTGCTTTGCTGGCTCCTGGGGGTTCTGGAAGAAGAGGAGGTGCAGGGTGGGCGGACGAGGTGCACCATGTTCCCAAACCTCATGACCTTTATCTCCCCTACTCAGCTTACCCCGGAGGAGGAGGAGAAGCGAAGGGTGCGCCGGGAAAGGAACAAACTGGCAGCAGCTAAATGCAGGAACCGTCGGAGGGAGCTGACCGACCGACTCCAGGCGGTGAGGATGGCCCCTGATTGGGGGGGGTGAGGGTACGCTGAAGGGGGGCTCTTTCTCCACCCTCTGTCACCCCCACCTGTGCCCTTATCCTGGGCTGAGAACCAGAGCTTCCACATATGAAACTAGGTCTAGGGGAGGCCAGATAGGGGCTCCCTGTGCACACACCCAGACCCTCACATACTCAGGTCAACCCCTGGCCACTCGCCCCGGTCTATGACCCCCACCCCCGCCCCCACACACACCATTCTCCTGGCCTTCACTTCTTGCCGAGGTGGCATATGATGGAACTTGAATAGAGGGAGCTGCAGGCGTCCCTCCCCTTTGGTCTTGGGCAAGCAATAACCCAAATTTTGCCTCAGTTTCTCCATCTCTTCCACCCCTCGTCAGATCCCCCAGGTCCCTTCTAGCTTTAGCATCTCAGAGAGTCTGTGAATTGAACTCCTCCTGTCCGATGTCAATGCCCCACTACCCACCCCAGCCCCGCATAGCTCCCAGACTGTGGGCAGGTGGCACCCAGCAGTCCCGCTCCCCTGTAACATCCTCTCTCGACCGGAGCGTGTCCTGCTTTGGGCTGGCAGTGTGACCAGACCTGCTGCTCCTAGAGGAACCGGGGAGAGTCTGTCCGTTCCTGGGGGGACAGAGGAGACTGGCCAACAGAGGTAGCATGACAAACAGAACCACCATTCATTCACTCAACAAACCAGACACCCCCATGCGCGCCTGACCGCTTCCCCACCACCCACTGGGCGGATGGGGAAACTGAGGCTCCTAAAAGGCAAAAGCCCCTGGCCCCGGGTTCCACAGCACCAGGACCCCCACCTCAGGGGGCCTGTCCTCTCAGCCAGAGCTGCCTTCGAGCCCTGGGCCTTCGAGGCAGCAAGTCCAAGGGACAGGGCCTCACGGCTCCAGCCCCCACCCTCCTTCTCTCGTGGCTCATGGTCTTTCTCTTCTCCTTCCTCCCTCTTCTGCATGACCCGGCCGCCGGGGGCTCAGGAGACAGATCAGCTGGAGGAGGAAAAGGCGGAGCTGGAGTCAGAGATCGCCGAGCTCCAAAAGGAGAAGGAACGCCTGGAGTTTGTGCTGGTGGCCCACAAACCGGGCTGCAAGATCCCCTACGAAGAGGGGCCGGGCCCCGGCCCGCTGGCGGAGGTGAGAGATTTGCCGGGGCCAGCGCCCGCTAAGGAAGATGGTTTCGGCTGGCTGCTGCCGCCCCCGCCACCACCGCCCCTGCCCTTCCAGACCGGCCAGGACGCACCCCCCAACCTGACAGCTTCTCTCTTTACACACAGTGAAGTCCAAGTCCTCGGCGACCCCTTCCCCGTTGTTAACCCTTCGTACACTTCTTCGTTTGTCCTCACCTGCCCGGAGGTGTCCGCGTTCGCCAGCGCCCATCGCACCAGCGGCAGCGACCAGCCTTCCGACCCCCTGAACTCGCCCTCCCTTCTCGCTCTGTGAACTCTTGAGACTCAAAACAAACACACGGGGGAGACTTGCAAGAGGAGGAGGAGGAGGAGGAGGGGAGAGGGGGGACGAGGCTGAGCGGGTGCGTGGCTCCCCCGCCTCTCCTGCCGGACTCTGCAGCCCCCGCACCGCACCGCACCGGACAGGAAGGCCTCCTGGGTTTTGCGCTGCCTCTGGTGCCGGTGGCCCCGCGAGGCCAGGAAGCTGGTGACTTTGGGGGCAGGGGGTGGGGAGGGGATGGGGGTGTCCATCCCCAGCTGCCTGTTGGTCGTCTCACTTCAACCCGGTCTCTGGGGCTGAGGGGGTGGGGGTGATGCCCGCCTGTGGGCTGGAGGGGGAGGGGTGCCGGCGTGGGCCCGGGTGGCGGGTGGAGAGGCCCAACGAGGACGCGCCCCAGGCCCCTCCCCGGTGTCCCCCAGGCCCGCCCTCAGGGAGCGATCAGGCCGGTCCTCCCTGCTGCCCGCCCTGAGCTGAGTGATCCGCCTGCTCCTGGGTCAGATCCTCCTCTGAATTGAGCCCCCTTTGGAGGGAAGTTGGTGTTCCCCGAGGGGGACCGCCTTCCCCCGACCCAGACTCAGTCTGCAATGTGAGCCTCCCTCCCCGGCCGTCCAGCCGCCCCCTTCTGGCGACACCACCTCCGATTGGATTTCTCACCCCCCGGGGTGCCCCCGCCCCAGGTCCGTGACAGTGTTATTCCCACCGCGCCCCGTCGGCCTCCCCTCCTGGCCTTCCTGGTTGGGCCTCTCTGATCCGGGCAGCAGGGGGCGCTGTGATGCCTGTCCTGCTGGAGTGTTTATACTGTGAAATGAGCTGGCCTGTTGTGGGGGGAAGGGTGGCGAGGGGAGTCGGGTGGGACCGAGCCCTCCCGGGGGGATAGTGCGCCCCGCTCCCCGAAGCCTCTTCTTGGTTTCTCTCCCCGCTGCCTGCCTCCGTCCTCCCCTCGGCAGTGAGTTAGACCCAAGGGGGTGACAGATTCGAGAGGGGTGACCCCTCCGCCTCTCTCCTCAGGACCCCCAGCGCCCCCCCCCCCAGATGTGGCCTTTTTCTCCAAGGCCTGTCACCCTACCCCGGCCTAGGACGCCAATTTCTCTCTCCCCTGGGCACTCCCACATCTTACCTAGAAAAGGAGGTTGCCAGGGGGGAACCCCATTATTTTCCCGGAGAAGATTTAAAGGCTGAGGCTTTGGTCCCCAACCCCCCAATATTTTTGGACTGGTGAACTGGAAGGGGCTGGGCTCCCGTGAGCCCAGCTTCCTCTCCCCATCCCCCCAGTCCCAAATCTTGGTTTTGGCTCCCCCCGACCCCACCCCACCTTTTCCTTGTGCTTCACCTCATGAGAATTTTATTGTGAAGCAAAAACTGATATTTTTAAAAATCGGGTGGGCCAGGCCCCCCTTGTGCTGCATGGAGAACATTCCACGTGCCCCGTCCGCGCCCCCCAGACCCCTCCCATAGCTATTTATCCCTTTCCTGGTTTCCGAAAGGCACTTATATCTATTATGTATAAATAAATATATTATATATGGGTGTGTGTGTGCGCGCGCGTGTGAGCGTGTGAGCGCTTCTGCAACCTCAACCTAGGTCACTTTGGCCCCCAAAGCCATGCCCTCGAATTGGAAACGCTGCTTCTGGGAATCTGGAGGCAGCCTGTCCCCCTCCGGCTGTCTCGGTCGGCCTGTCTCTAGCTGCGTCCTTCCTGAGCGGCTCAGCCCCTCTGGTTGTTCCTGGCAGCCTCTGGCTGTCTCTCTCCCGTGTCTCTCCCCCTCTGTCTCTTCCCAGCCTGTGTGTCTCTGACCATTTCCACCCGTCTCCTCTTTGACCGTCCCTGATCGGCCAGCTGCCTTCTGACTGTGGGTTCGCTGGGGATATGAGATTTTATTTTTGTGAGTAAGCCTGAGGGATCATAGGCTTTCATAGTCTGTATCGTTGAGAATTCTGGGTGCCAGTGTGAGATTGCGAGCAGGGCCTGCCCCTGCCGGCCATGATTTGTTGACCCCCCCACCCCATTCTGTATTTGTGATTCTCTTTTTGTATTTTGCACCTGACCCCAGGGGGCTGGGACTGGCTGGCCCTGGGCCACTACCCTCCCCCACATGGCTCTGCACTGTCGCCAATAAAAAAGCTCTTAAAGATGCATCCACCAAGCCTCGGGGTCTATTTTCTCCTGACACCCATCACCTGCCTTCCTTTCAACACGAGGGGGTGAAGGTTAGATTGCTGCGGGGACTATACACACACACACACACACACACACACACACACACACAGAACTGCTAGTGAATCAGCCTACAGCAGGATGGAGGGAGGGTAGATAGTCAAGAGGATTTCCCACACACAGGTTGTGCCTCCTGCTAGAGAGAAAAAAAAATAAGCCGAATATTAGCTGTCAAGTGTGTGGTACTAAAGAGCCAGGGAGGTTTCCTTATGAGGAAGGAATATGTGGGACCCTGTCTGCTCTGGGGGTGCTCTGAGCAAAAAACGGCACAAGTAGAGCAGCTTGAAGAATACACCCCGATGCTGGAAGAACATTTAAGTTGGCCTTCGGAAGTCATAGGCACTACAAAAATATACATGATGAAAAATGTGAAGATGAGTTTCCTTTTGCTTTTCGCATGACTACTTCTGGCTTATGAGCAACCTATCAGGGTCAACCCACGGCCGACTAGAGAGGAAACATTGTCACTTTGCCAAAAGGTACAGCTGAGCCGTCCCCGGTACAAACCCCAAGCCCTCACTGATTGGCCGAGCAGCAAGCACTCGGGGAACGGAAGTGGTGTTCCAGGGGTCATTCGGATGCCCAGTAACTTAAAGGGACAAGCAGAGAAAGTTGTCACGGATTTTATTAGTTACTTTTTACAGTTTTGCTAAGCGCCTGCCATGTACCCAGCCCTGTGCTGTGCTGTGTTGGAGACCCTGCAGGGACTGAGACAGGCCAGGCTCTCCCCTCCTAGGCTAGGGTTCACCGTCCAGTGGGGTACACAGTCAGGGATGATCCAAAGTGAACAGGATTGGGAGAGTCCGTGAGCCAGGGGGAGCCCAGTGGGGGCTTCTCATCTGGTCTGGGAGTCAAGAAAGACTTCTCGGAGAAGGGGACAGCTAGGCTGAGTCCTAGAGGATACATCGGGGGTATAGAAGGGAATAAATAGGAAAAGACTGGGGCAGTGAGTACAGAGAGCTGTTGGTAGAGAGAGGGCTTGATACTCTGAGGAAGCTGGAGGGTCACAGTAGCTGGGACAAAAGGTACAGAGAAAAACGTTAGCAGGGACCACATCCCGCAGACATCAATTCCGGACGGAGACTTGAGAGCCAGGGCAGGTTTGGGGCACAAGAAGGGCGGGGACAGGATAATGGTGGTTGGGAGAGAACGGGGCAAGAGTCAGGCAGGAGACCGGGGAGGATGCCAGGGTGGGGCACTGGAGTGTGAGGGAGTCTTGGAACAGGGCCAAGGCTGTGGGGGAGAGAGGGGAGGCGAAGGATCTAAAAGTAGTGGAAGAGGTAGAGCAGGCAGGATTTGGTGAGGAGCTGGCTTGCAAAAGATGGTACAGAGAAGTGGTCAATAGCATGGTCCCCTGGGTCTGCGAGCTGGACGGGAGGCTGCCAAAGCTGGGTGACCTTGGGCAAGAAACTTCATCTCTCTGAACCTGTTTCTCCTGCTGCATAAATGGGCCGGTAGTGAGTGCATACTCCGCCCACCAGTTGGGGGAAGGGAGGATCTATCAGTGAGGAGTCTGAGGAGTCCTGTGACAGCAATTATCTATCAGTGAGGAGTCCTGTGACAGCAATTACCACCGTCCCCATCGTCATTGTCATTATTGGGGCCACCCTGACTCCCACCAGGAATATCTTAACCCCCACCCCCACCCCCGCTGCTGGCTAATCCCTTCTCATCCTCAGGTTCTGCTCAAATATTACCCTGCGACCCCGCCTACGTCAGCTCTCCCTATTAGATAGTCTCATCTACTTTGTACTTTCCTTTTTAGTAGTCACCACCTTTCTAATTGTTCATCAAAAGGGCAATTAATGATTGTTCAATGTTTGCCTTCTCCACTGAACTGGGAGTACCATGAGACCAGGGTCGGGGTCGTCGTCACCATCGTGTGCCCAGCACCGCCCAGTACCGCCCAGTACAGGGCCAGGCATGGAACACATCCTTGATGAAGAAGTGAATGAATGAATGAATGAATAAAAATGAGTACATATTTCACTGGTTAATAAAGTGCACGCGTGAGCACAAATGACAGAGTGGGTAAGCGACAGGGCGAAATCCAATATAATTCTGTAATTCTGAAACCAAATATCCTAGCACCGAGAGGGTAGATGAGTCTTTCTCCGTCTTTGAAATTCGCGGGAAAGATGTAACCACCGGAAGAGACCCGCGAGGTTTAGGATGCGCGGTGCTGCAGAGGCCTGCAGCGACCTCTCCAGGTGCTGGCGCCAATCCGCACGCTAACGTCCATATTGGGGAGAGAAAAAAGGAAAACGGGTCGCCCGAAAGGTGGAATTGAACCACTCTGTCGCTAGACAGCTACAGGTTTGAAGCCTGCACCCCAGACCACTGAGGTTCATCCGGGCGAGACACTCTACTCTGCACTCAGGTATATAAAGTACAATAATTCCTACCTCTTTATGGTTATGGTTGTGTAGTTTGGAAGCTTAAGGGATTGTTTACTTCAATAACTAAAGTTCCTACCAGTTATTTATTGTGACTGATAGACTTCCAAATATTATCTTTACCTCGCATGGTAAGCATCATCTTCGCTTTGGAAACGGTTATTTGCATGACGCGGCGCATTCTGGGAAACGGTTCCCCAGGACGTGGCCCACGCTCCCTAGTTGTTAAAGGGCCAAAGCCCCCCTTTTTTTTTCCAAGTGAGAAATCCGTTTTTCAAGAGAAGAGACTGGTAATTTGGCCTTCGGAAGTCCCTTTCCTGGAAAATCCGAATTCAAGTGAGTGAGTTTCTGCTAAGGACTGATTTAACCAAACCGGGAGGCTCCAGCCGGCGGCGATGGGGCTGGGGCGACACCTGCTGTTCTTTCGTGGAACTTCAGCGACTTACGAGCACCTATGATAATTCAAATATTGGAGCGCCTACTGAGTCCAGGCACTGTCCTAGGTGCTGGGGATACAGAAATCCTGTCCCCATTCCGCTCAGCCACTAGAAACCATCAATTTCTGTCTCTGCATTTTATGGCCGGAGAAACTGAGGCTTAGAAACGAACAGTCCCCGTAATTCAGCGCAGCCCACCCCTTACTTGGGGGAACCCAACCTGTGCCATCATAATTATCATTATTACTAAAAAGGGCATCCTTTTATAACCGAAGTCAGTGACCCCCCCACCTTTTTTTTAAGTCAGTGATCCTTTATTAACAATATCATTCCGCCACACGAAACCTTCCCATGGCTCCCATCTCAGAGTAAAAGTCAAAATTCTCACCACGGCTTTACAAATAAGTCCCTATAGTCCAGCCCCTTCCACCCCTCTGACCCCATCTATTCCTCTCTCCTCATATACTTGAATTCTGGCGTAAAGATTTTCTTCTACACATACCAGGCACGCTCCCTTCTCAGGGACACTGCGTTTGCCAATCCCCCTGCCTGCATCTCCTTTCCTTCACATGCTCACATGACTCCCTGCCTCCCTTCACTCTGGCCTCTGCTCCAATATCACCACTTAATGAGCCCTTCCCTGACCAGCCAGTTTAAAATAGCAAGTCCTGTCACTCTATCCCCTTACTCTGCTGGCTTCTTCTCCATCACCCTGCTATATTCTATGTCTATTTGCTTACCATCTGTCTGTTCTGCTAGAATATGGGCTCCATGAAACCATAGACTTTGTTTTGGTTCATTTCTGTGTCTCTGGTGCCTGAAGAGTGCTTGAGCAGGTAGCAGATGATGCTCAGTAAATACTTGTAGGATGAATGAGAGACTATTATTGCTGTCACTAGAGGTCCTTGGCCTGGCCTGCTGGGATCCGGTAGAAACCGGCTCTCCGACATCCCCTGAGGGGTCCTGGATTCTGAGAGGGTGCAAGCCAGGCTGAGGGACCCCACTATGGGCCTCTAGTATGCATTTGGTTAATCTCTTTCCCCACTCCTTCCTTCCCTCTGAGATTCATCTCTGTTCCATGTTTCCATGCCTGTGGTTTCCCCTCTTGCGTTGAGCGTCTGCCCCCTGGTGGTCAGTGTGCATCATAGCTACAGGCCGGTCAGCTGGTGGCTTAGGCTTTTATATATATACGCACTCTTTTGCTGAAATTTTCCACGACTGTTTTGCATGAATGTGGCTGAATTTCGATGAGGCTCATTTTCATCTTGATGGCTTGGTTAATCGACAAAATTGTTGGATTTGAGGTTCAGAAAATCCACGAGTGATTGTTGAGAAACAAATGCATCCACAACGTGTCACTGTTTGGTGCAGATTTTAGGCTGGAGGCATCATCGGACCATTCTTCTTTGAAAATGCGGCTGCTCAGGCAACAACAAAAGAGTGTGTAGGTGCCAGCAAAGCCGTGGAGGCCATTTACCCAACATCCTATTCCATACATAACCCTATACTGTATACTTTATGAACCAATAAAAAATTTACAATTTTTAAATATAAACCTGTGTTTTCTATCCAAATTACTTCTTGCGTGAATTTTGGGACACCCTTTATTTTTATTATTATAGATAGACTAGAGGCCCGGTGCATGAAATTCATGCACTTGTGGGGGGTCCCTCAGCCTGGCCTGCACCCTCTTGCAGTTCGGGAGCCCTCAGGGGAGCCCTCAGTTGGACATCCTTAGCACTGCCACGGAGGCAGGAGAGGCTCTCACCACCGCCACTGTGATCACCAGCCATGAGCCCGGCTCAGGGCTTCTGGCTGAGCAGTGCTCCCCCTGTGGGAGCGCACTGACCACCAGGGACAGCACCTGCGTTGAGCCTTTGCCCCCTGGTGGTCATGCACATCATAGGGAGTGATTGAGTGGCCTTAGCATATCATTAGCATATTATGCTTTGATTGGCTGAATGGCCAACTGGAAGACCAGACACTTAACATATTAGGCTTTTATTATATAGGATTCCCTAAGCTTCAGCTTCCCCACCTGGAAAACAAGATGAGTATAACTAATTTCACTGGAGGAATGGTAATGAGCAGATAGATATAAAAATATGGCACAGGGGGTTATGGTGGGATAAGGACACATATGTAATACCTTAATCAATACAGAAATTTAAAAAAATATATGGCACAGGACCAGGCAACTAGGAGGCACTCAGTACAGGCTGCTTCAGTATCCAGCCTGTGTTCTGCCTCTGGGATGGAGAGTGGGTGTGCCAAGGAGGGGCTTGGGACTTCAGCCATTCCTGGACCCGTAATTTATCCCCTCCCCCCGCTTTACTTAATTGTTATATAAACATTCTTTTTAAAAATTCTTTATTGTTGAAAGTGTCACATATGACCCTCTTTTTCCCCCATTGACTCCCTCCAGCCTGCCCTGGACCCATAATTTTGACCAGTCCTTCTTCCTCCATTCCTTAATACGGACAAATTAACACTTTGTCTTACAGAAAGTGTGAATAAAAGCATCTTTATAAAACTTTGCTATTGATTTTTAAAATTTGGAAATATAAGAAGTTGTCTCTGCTTAGTAAATCCAGATTCGAGAAAAGCCTCCATGAAACCCCTTTCTTTTAGTTAGATAGTCATGGCGAGGCAACCCATGTATAACTATTGCTCCTGTAACATCATCTGTCTCCTAAAATGTAACATGTGTTGCTAGAGGCAAGTGAAATGATTTTAGGTTATACATTTTATTTAATTGTTGACAGTATTACAGATGTCTCCCATTTTCTCCCTTTTTGCCCCCCTCCACCCAACCGCTACCCCACCCCAGGATTTTCCCATGATAGTGTCTGTGTCTATCCTATATAATAAAAGGGTAATATGCAAATTGATTGAACAGTGGAACCGCTGGTTGCTATGGTGCTCACTGACCACCAGGGGCCAGACACTCAATGCAGGAGCTGCCCCCTGGTGGTCAGTGTGCTCCCACAGGGGGAGCTCAGCTCAGCCAGAAGCCACCAGGTTCACGGCTGGCAAGTGCAGCGGGCGGCAGCAGGCCTAAGCTGTCTGTGGCACATCCCCTGAGGGCTCCTGGACTACTAGAGGGCACAGATCGGGCTAAGGAACCCCCACTTCTCCCCCCCACCACACACACACACACACACACACACACACACACATACATACATACATGCAAGTGCACAAATTTTGTGCACTGGGCCTCTAGTTTGCATATGTGTTCTTTGATTAATCTCTTCCTGCCCACCCCCCCCCCCAAGATCTGTTATTCTATTACTAACAAACCTTTTAAATGTTAATAATTTTGTGTTTATTGTTACTGTTATCGTCTATTCCTGGCAAGTGATACTGACTTCCTTAGTGATGAATTAACATTTCCTTTAAAAGGACATTTGTCTTTTTTTAAAAAAAATCCTCCCCAAGCCCAGCTTGTGTTGCTCAGTGGTTGAGCATGGATCAAGGAACCAAGAGGTCACGGTTGGATTCCCGGCAGGGTTGCCGGCTTGATCCCTGGTGGGGGGCCAATTAACGTTTCTCTCTCATTGATGTTTCTATCTCTCTACCCCTCTCCCTCCCTCCATAAAGTAATAAAACATATTTTAAAAATATATATTAAAAAAATAAAAATAATTTCTCACCCAAGGATCTGTTCATTGATGAGAGAGAGAGAGAGAGAGAGAGAGAGAGAGAGAGAGAGAGAGAGATCCTTTGCCTCCTATACATGCTCCACTGGGGATAGAACTGGTAACCCAGGTATGTGTCCTGACTGGGAATCAACCCGTAATCTTTCTGTGTACGGGAGGACACTCCAATCAACCCATCCAGGGCTTT
Source organism: Myotis pilosus (assembly GCA_036010255.1). Lineage (NCBI taxonomy): Eukaryota > Metazoa > Chordata > Mammalia > Chiroptera > Vespertilionidae > Myotis > Myotis pilosus. Next base: position 2,357,347 of record JASKON010000029.1, read on the forward strand.
TTTTTTTTTTTTAATAAACCAATTTGAAGAAAAATATAGGTAAGTAGCAGAACAGGTGACAGAATGATCCTGGAGGTTCTGAGGGAAGGACTGAGGTTTGGGAAATCATGTCATAGATAACAATAGCTGCTTCTGTTTAATGGACAGTTATTATGTGCCAGGCCCTGTGACAAGGGCTTTGCACGTAGATATGGTTATGGAGACGCTTTTTCATTTGAGGAAACCAAGGCTTCAAGAGGTGAAGTCACTTGCTCACGGTCACCCAGCCAAGGGGTAGTGAAGCTGGAATTCAAGTTCAAGTCTGCGAATCTTCAGACTTTAGTGTCATTTCTCTTCCTCAGGTTACAGTTTTGGGACCTGAGGGCCATAGAGGCCATGAGGCCTGGTATTTGGTCCCAGGCCATTGGAACAGAGTGAAGTGGGTGGATGAGAGGTTTGGGGGCTAGAATAGACATGGCTTCGTGGTTGATTCCATGGGAGGGGTGAGGGTAGTAGAAGTCCAGGGCCAAACCCGGGTCTCAGGCCTGGTGACAATGTGGGCAGAGAGGACATCCCTGTATGAAATCAGGTGGGGGGAGTGATGAGTTGGATATGTTTGCGGGGCAGTTGTTCAGAACGCAGTGGCCGCACCAGCTGGTTTGGCTCAGTGGATAGAGCATCGGCCTGTGGACTGAAGGGTCCCAGGTCAAGAGCATGTACCTGGGTTGTGGGCACATCCCCAGTGCGGGGTGTGCAGGAGGCAGCTGATCGATGTTTTTCTCTCATCGATGTTTCTAACTCTCTATCCCTCTCCCTTCCTCTCTGTAAAAAAAAAAAAAAAATCAATCAAATCTATTTTTTTTATAAAAAATCAAGGCAGTGGTCATGTGCCTGGATTTCAGAGGAGATGGTTGTGCAGCAGGTAGAGTGTGGGGAACGGCTAGGGGTGCTGCCTTGGGCACAGGTATTGAAAGTGGCTGCCAAGGATTGGTTGGCCCTTGGATGGGCAATCCATCTCTCAGCCTCCTCCCCTCAGTCATGTCATCATCTAAACGGATGGTCCAGGGGGCTTCTTCTGCAGAGATGGAGAAAGTTCCTCCTTGAGTGTCACTTATGTACTTTTAAAATATATATATATTGATTTCAGAGAGGAAGGGAGAGAGAGAGATAGAAACATCAATGATGAGAGAGAATCATTGATCGGCTGCCTCCTGGCACGCCCCACACTGGGGATCGAGCCCGCAACCCAGGCATGTGCCCTTGGCCAGAATCGAACCCGAGACCCTTCAGTCCGCAGGCCGGCGCTCTATCCACTGAGCCAAACCGGCCAGAGCACTGAAGTACTTTTTCGTGAAGGAAGGTGAAAGCCGGAGGGGGCTTGAAGGACAAGAAGGCTTGGGTTTCCACAGAAGTCTTTATTACGGTGTAAATCCAAGCTCAGGCCTCCCCTGGGCCCCATGCAAAGCCCCGGCGTGGGCCCCGTAGCGTCCAGAAGACACCACGCCCTCCCGGCGCCTCCAGCGGCGGGGTAAGTGCAGGGCGGGTGCCCTAGCTAGACAACTACAAGTACCAGCAGGACCTGGGCCAAGGTGCCTCGCTTTTCCTGGACTCCTAGAGCAGAGCCTCTTGGGAAATGTAGTCCTGGCCGCTCAGGCAATTAGCGCCTGGTGTGCGTGATCCAGACACCCACCCGGATATGGCTGGGGCTGAGAAGGGAAGAGGGTGGGGATGAATGGGGGGAGACCGAGGGGGGACAGGGGGCTGCAGGTGGTGGGGGCAGGCGTCCCGCGGACAGAGACGCCCTTTTCATTCGGCTTTGGCTTTGGATCCGGAGACTGAGGCTGCTGCCGAGGCAAGGGCTCCGGTCCCTGGGATCTTAGCTCGGATCCTGAGGGAGAAACAGGTAGAGTCACGTGGGGCACGACGCTGCTGAGAATGAAGAATGATCAATTCTGAGAACTCAGGGGAAAGCTGGGTTGGAGGCCTAGCTGAGTCCCCAAAGCTAGCCCTGCCCTCCAGCTAATGGCTTGCGTTGGAGTTGTCCGGCACCCTACTTTGAGAAGGGGGCATTCAGCCCCAGGAGATTTAGGGACAGGGAATGAGGAGTTCTCACATCCCCCCTTCCCCATCTCACCCCTCTCCATCCCATGCCCTTACTTAGCTTTGATGTGGCTCAACTGATTGGTCACCAATCCCACATACTGGTCGATCTGGGCCTGGGGAGACCAAGAAAGGATCAAAGGAGAGATTAGAGGGGGGTTCCTCTTCCTAATTTATGCAGGAGGCTGAGTTCTCCCCCACATTCCAAGTCAGGATTTGGGGGGATGACTCCACTTTCAACTTTAAACCTGTGCCCTAACCAGTTTGGCTCAGCATCGGCCTGCGGACTGAAGGGTCCCAGGTTCGATTCCGGTCAAGGGCATGTACCTGGGTTGCTGGGCACATCCCCAGTGGGGAGTGTGCAGGAGGCAGCTGATCGATGTTTCTCTCACATTGATGTTTCTAACTCTCTATCCCTCTCCCTTCCTCTCTGTAAAAAATCAATACAATGTATTTTAAAAATAAACTAAAATAAACTTGAGAAAATGCCCTGAAAGACAGAAGTTCAAGTTGAAGTGTCGGTCGATTGGGCCAAACTCTGTGTGGGGCGTGATGTCAGGTAGACTTGAGAATTTGACAGTGAGTCTGTTTCCTGGGCATGACTGTTAATCTTTGACTGAGGGGTGTGTGTGTGTGTGTGTGTGTGTGTGTGTGTGTGTGTGTGTGTGTGTTTAGGGATAGAGTGAAAGTAGAGGCATTAGTGTTAGCTGTCATTGATTTAAATACTCATTTAATCCGTAGTGTCGGTTGACTTTGAGGTCTGGATGATCCCAGCATGGGAAGAAGTTAGGCCTATCTCGGGCAGGGACATGCGTAATTTGACTCTCAGCTGTGCTGGAGGAGGGAATGTCAGTCCCTCTGTCTGTCTCTGGATAGGATACATGGCAGTTGGCCTTGGTTCTGTCAGCATTCTGGGCAGAAGTCAGCCACCCATTCTGCCGGAGACGTCAGTCCCTGGCCACTTTGGGGAGTGAGAGCATCAGTCGGTCCACCTGTGTTGCCTGGGATGGAAACCATCAGACCCAGAGTACGTGTAAGGATAGATGGCATCGGTTTGTCTGTCTGTCTGCAGCTGGGTATGTGTTTGTCAGTCTCTGGTGGTGTCAGGGGGAGAAGGCATTCATCCGTCTGCCTGAAGGCTAGGAAGAGTGTTGTTCCGTGTGAGGCTGTGGCAGGGAAAGAAGACATCAGTTAGACGGACTCTCTGCAGCCAGGACTTGCCAGTCAGACCTCGGGCGCATCGTCAGCGAGGAGCATCAGTTAGTCCCCCTGCCTTGGGCTGGGGCATGTCAGTCAAATCCTGGCTCTGTCAGGGGACACCAATCAAAACGCCTGTCTCTGGCTGTTTAAATATATTGGTTAGACCAGTGATGGCGAACCTATGACACACGTGTCCGAGGTGACACGCAAACTCATTTTTTTGGTTGATTTTTTCTTTGTTAAACGGCATTTAAATATATAAAATAAATATCAAAAATATAAATCTTTGTTTTACTATGGTTGCAAATATCAAAAATTTTCTCTATGTGACACGGCACCAGAGTTAAGTTAGGGTTTTTCAAAACGCTGACACGCCGAGCTCAGAAGGTTCGCCATCACTGGGTTAGACTCTAGCTCCATTGAGGGCAGCAGTCAGAGCACCTGTGCCTGGCTGGGACCTATATCGGTCAGACCCTGATCCTTTCAGGGGCAGAAACACCAGTTGGTCCTCTTGTCTCTGGTTGGGACATCTGTCAATGGACCCTGACTGTAGAGGAGGGGGGGGGCAGCCAGGCCACCCATATTTGGCTGGGATACCGCCAACCGAGGGCCTGTCACACTCACCTGATGCTGTCGGTACAGCAGGGGGACGGTGAATACGCCAATCACTCCTGTGGGCACAGAGACGGGGGGTCAGGATTCTCACAAGAGATTAACAATTCCATCTAGGTCCCTGTTCCCCTCAATGACCCACCTCCTCACCCAGCCCCCCACAGCCTTCCCAGCTCACCCAGAATGAGAAGAGTCAAACCATTGAAGACGGCACCCACGAAGGTCAAGATGTAGAAGAGAAGGGCGAGCTGGGGGTGAGGGTCAGGGTCAGGGTTAGCAGAGCTTATAAGGCACTCCCCAGGCTCTGAACTTACCCAGAAATGGCCCTCTTACCCCCCAGGGGACGGAAGGCGAATGGTTGGGAACCCAGGAGAGAAGGGGAGCTTTGGGGCACCTTGAGGGAGTCCACGAGGTCTTCTACCAGGAAGAAATGCCGCAGCTGGGTGGCCACAGAGACCACTTTGGAGGCAATCTGCTGGGACAAACGTTCTATCTGCTCCCGAGTCAGGGTCAGGTCCACGTCCAGATAGGCCCTAAGAAGACAAAGGGGTGTGAGGTGACTCAATGGGTGGGTGGGGCTCAGGCTGAGAGGTGTGGCTGGGACAAGGGCAAGAAATGGGGTTTGAAGGAAAGCCGGGTGTAGAGGGCTAAGGTCAAGGTCGGGGTCAGGAGTTGGGATCAAGGATTAAGGCTAAGAGATTAGGATTACAGTTTAAGGCTGCAATTGACAGGTCAGACCATGGTTTAGTCAGGAGCCGGGCCAGGTTGGAGTCAGAAAGAGGAATAGGATGGGTCAGGACCAGGGTGAGAAGTTGGTGCCTGAACTGAGGTCATCGGTCATGACTTAGGGTTAGCACTGGGGTCTGGAGAGTCAGGGTCAGGGCTGGGGGTTCTCACTGGAAGGGGTTGGCACCGTCCCCCCGGTGCACGGCCTGCAGCACTTTTCGGTAAACCCTGAGAGAGATGGTGCCACAGAGCAGCAACAGGGCCACATGGGCGGCCACAGACACGATGCTAAAGTGCAGGAGGCACAACAGGGAGACCATGAGGCCTGTGAAGACCACTCCTGATGTCTTCGTGTCCTTCCAGTACAGCAAGTCCGCCACTGTGGAGGAGGGGAGCAATCAGGCTGGGGTTTGGGCCTGGCCTGGCTGACCTCTTGACCTCCCACCTCCTGTCTCAGGGCTGAACCATGACCCCTTGACACAGCCGTGTCAGCTTTAACCCAATTTCCGACGTTTTAGTGTCTTCTTTTATTCCATATCGCCTCCCCTCTCCCCTTCTTGGAAAACCCAAGTTAACCATCTAGCAAGTCTCTTTATCTTACTCCAAGCATAGATGATGTGTGGACCCAACTTTTGGTCATTATGTATGAAAAATGGAATCGTATATACACACATTTCTGCATCACACATATCTCGATCTATCTTCCCTCCTAGAATTCCCTGCTAGTCAACTGGAATAGCTCTTAATTCATTCTTTTTCATTAAGAGCGCCACAATACTCTGAAGTGTAGCTTCACTGCTATTCATTTTATTCGATCACGTATCTATTGCTGGACCATTCACTGTTCCCTCCCCTCCTTTCCATAACAGTACTGCAAGCACCAGCCTTCTACAGATATTCTCTCTTTTTCTTTTCTTTTGTTACAGAAAGGAAGGGAGAGGGATAGAGAGTTAGAAACATCGATGAGAGAGAAACATCGATCAGCTGCCTCCTGCACACCCTCTACTGATGATGTGCCCGCAACCAAGGTATATGCTCTTGACCGGAATCGAACCTGGGACCCTTCAGTCTGCAGGTTGATGCTCTATCCACTGAGCCAAACCAGTCAGGGCTCTTCTCTCTGAGAGAGAATCCCAAGGTGGGGCGGCTGGGTGGGTGTCATAAATACTCCCAGATGGCTTACTAGCAAGACTAACAATTCTCATCTCCATGAGCAAAGCGATGGTGATCTTTTCCCAGCATCCTGCCTAGCAGTGGGTGTTACTCTTCTTTATATTTTGGGGCAGCCTGATAGTGTGAAGTGATGGCTCCTTGATATCCCTACCAGCACATTTTCCTAAGTCCTAAATGTATTAATAACCCACCCTCCTTCCTAAGCATCTCACCCACATTTCTGACCTCCCAAGTCCTATCAATAATCTCCAGACCAGCCCTAGTCGGTTTGGCTCAGTAGATAGAGCGTCGGCCTGCGAACTGAAGGGTCCAGGGTTCGATTCCCAGTGGGGGGCATGCAGGAGGCAGCTGATCAATGATTCTCTCATCATTAATGTTTCTATCTCTCTCTCCCTCTCCCTTCCTCTCTGAAATCAATAAAGAAATATATTTTTAAAATTAAAAAAAAACAAACCAGACCTCCAGACCCTGTGTTTCATCTCACCCATATACGTACACTGTATCAGCCTCCCCATAATCCGCTAACCAGGAGCCCAGACCCTTCCACTTCTTTCCAGCTGCTCTTCACCCGCTCACCCTCACTCCAATCAAACCCTGACGCATCCTGAAGGTTCTTCTCGGAGACCGACTCCCCTTCGCACCCTCCCTGTACACACCCTCCCATCTACCTTTAACTAGGGCTTGCCACCCCCCACCCCCAGGCGCAGGGGCCTCCCCTGCAGGCTCCCCGAGGCCCGCGCCAGCGGGTGGGGGAGGGGCCGGGTCGCCCGAGGCGGGGGCTAAGTTTAGGCTCGCGGGGGGGAGGGGGCCTGGCCTGCAGCTGTGCTGGCCCATCCAGCTCCTGAGTGACAGCGCCGCCTGGGCCTGAGGCTGGGGGAGGGTGCCTTCCTGCTCTTAGACTCCAAAGCCCTGTCTTGGGGGAGAGGGCACCCCACGCTCCCTCCACGCTCTCCCTCGACACCCCCAAACCACCCCCAGCCTCAGCCTGCAGCTCTGGGGATTCTGGGACCGATAGGAAGCATCCTCCCAGACGGGAGGGCGGTAGCGAATCCGGATCCCTTTCCGCCGCCCCCCAGCCCCGACCCCAGCCCGCCCCGCAGGCCCACCTTTACTCCCCATCTCCGCTCCGCGGGAAAGGCTGCGGGCTCCACCGCTTCTCGGGGCTTTTGCCCACTTCAGGGGATCCCAGAGGGAGGGAGCAGGGGGGGCGGGGCCCCTTCGCGCCCAGCCAATGGCTCTCCACGGAGGTGGGGACAGTTCCCAAAAGGGGTGGCTCTCTTTGTAAACAGCCCCCAGCCGGGGTGTCTGCAAGCAGCCAGCCCTGGGCGGTTCGGGGAGGCTGAGCATATTCTAAAGTAACGCAGCGTCTGCTGGCCCCTGGCTAGCGGATGTGGTCAGGGGAGAGGAGAGTTTTTTGAAAGGCACAGAGTTTACTTATAACCGTCCCACAGCCGCATCCAGAGGAGAGCTTTATTTTTTCCTGGGGTTTGGCCTGTCCACAATCAGCCTCTAGGGGGAGCCCTTCAAAAGAGGGATTTGTTCATTTCTTACTTTTTAGCAATCAGCCAATCCTAATGCTCGAAAAAAAAGGCTAACTTCCCAGTGGAAATCTATATAAAAAGAGCCGATGGCAAAAAAAAAAAAAAAAAAAAGGAAGAAAGAAAAGAAAAGAAAAAGAAAAAAAGAGCCGATGGAAATCTTAGATAACGGGCACTTAAAGGGCGGAATTCATATGTCCAGCCTCCTCCCTTCTCCACTCTCCATTCCTTCGCGAAGTCGGTCCCTTCAAATTGCAACCCTCCCACCCCCGCTGTGATCCGAAGGAGCACCTTCGCTGGAGCAGTTTACCTAGAAGGTGTGGGTCCAGTGTGGATTCTGATTGGTCCGTGCTAACAAGGCACTGCCCCGTGATTGGTTCCCGGTCCAGCTGCCTCCTAGGCTCTTCCTCTTTCTCGTCCAGCGAGGGGTCAGCAGGCCATGAGTTCGAATCCCGGGATCCGGGCGGGGACGGGGTCCGGGCCTGGGGGGTCCCAGAGCCAGGGCTGGATGGTGGAGTCAAGGCTCCGGGCGGCGGGGACTGAGCGAATTCGAGTTGTAGGTCCAGTTCTGGCGCGTTAGAGAGAGAGAAGGCCATGAGCTCTCACCTTGGTGGTCCCCTGGGAAGAGACTAACTACCCGCCCCTGGTGACTGGTCCCAGCACGTGGGGACATCTCACCTTTCCCGGCCTCTCTGGCCTCCGATCCGTCGGGCTCCTCGTCTTCCAGGGGCGTGGAGCTACTGGTGGCAGAGTCCTCCCCGGACCCCGCTCCCCGGCCCACCCAGTCCAGCTGGTCCAGCGGGAGCCCCAGGTCCTCTCGGGTGCGCTCGGCCTGCGGGGCAGTGTCAGGGTCTCCCCGGCGCACAGGCTCCGGGGATTGGCTCAGGCTGGGGATGCTCTCCAGGCTGTCGCCCAGGCCGGGCTGGGGGGGTGGGTCTCTCGTTTCTGAGACCGAGCGGCCCTGGGGCCGGGGCCGGCGGGCAGCCGAATCCCGGCGCGCTCCGGAGCTCACCCCGCCGTCGAAGGCAATGTAGGAGAAGGTCAGCTCCCGGGGGGTGCCCCAGTCCTGCGACGTGGTCTCTTCCTCGTCGTCGTCCTCCGAGAACTCCCGGGCTGTGTGCAGCTCCCGGAAATCCGAGTCGTCGTTCCCTCCTGCAGTGAGCAAAGCAGGCGTGAGCTCCTGGGAGGAGGACCCTGACCACCCTCCTCCCCCTCCTCCCCAGCTGTGAGCCTCTTTCAAGTCGCATTTTCACGTCCTCCCCCTCCGCTTACCTTCCGTGGAGTCAGGGGTAGAGGAGGCCGTAGACGGAGCTTCTTCTGGGAGAGGGGGGAAAAGCAAAGATTCTTAGAAGTTTAGACTGTCTGACCACTGTAGTGTGCCAGCCCTGGGAACCTGGATGGTCGGAGTTAAGGAATCTTAGAATATTTGAGTCCCAGGGCCTTTACAACATTTGCACACAGACTGTAAAGCCTAACTCATTTCTTTTTTTCTTTTTTTTAATATATTTTATTGATTTTTTTACAGAGAGGAAGGGCGAGAGGTAGAAAGTTAGAAACATTGATGAGAGAGAAACATCGATCAGCTGCCCGCAACCAAGGTACATGCCCTTGACCGGAATCGAACTTGGGACCCTTCAGTCCACAGGCCGACGCTCTATCCACTCAGCCAAACCAGTCAGGGCAACTCACTTCTTTTTTTTAAAAAAATACATTTTTATTGATTTCAGAAAGGAAGGAAGAGGGAGAGAGAGATAGAAATATTAATGGTAAGAGAGAATCATTAATTGGCTGCCTCCTACACACTCCACACTGGGGATCAAGCCTGCAGTCCAGGCACGCGCCCTGACCAGCAATGGAACCGTGACCTCCAGGTTCATAGGTTGACACTCAGCCGCTGAGCCACACCGGCTGGGCAAGCCTAACTCGTTTCTATCAGAAGCTCAGTCTTAGAAGTTCAAGTCCAGGAACCCTAATTTCAGACTCTTCAAAATAGGAGTTTTAGGAGGTGCCAATTCACTCATTCTTTCAACAACCATTTGGTGAAAGCCCACTATGGGCTGGGCACTGTTTTAACCCCAAGGATACAACTGTGAACAATACAGACAAAACCCCTGCCCTCAAAAGCTTATAGAGGAGACAGACAATAAACAAGTAAATAGATGACATTAGGGCTTTAAGTGTGTGGAGAAAAAAGCTTGATAAGGGAAGAGACGGTGAGAGGGTGCAACTTCAGACAAGGTGGTGAGAAGACTTCTGATAAGATGACATTTGAGCAGAGGTCTGAATGGAGAATCCAAGCAGGTATTTAGGGAAGAATCTTCCAGGCAGACGGAAGAGCTCAGTGCAAAGGCCCTGAGGCAGGCACTGTTGGGCATATTTGAGGAGAAGAGAGGTGCAAATGTGCACTTGGAGCAGGATAACTGAGGGAAGAGGGGTGGGACAGATGAGGGATGATAAATAAGGTGGGAGATCACATAGGGCCACCTTTATAAGCCCAGTAAAGACCTTAGAATTTTTGGGATGAGACGCTAAAATGTTGAAATAACAAATTCTTAGAATGTTGGCATCTGGACTTCCCAGACAGGCAGTTGGCTAGATCTGAGAGTGTGGAAGTCCCCAGCTGTCAGAACCACCGGAGTGTGGGACAGAGTGCGAGACAGGGACTACGGAGCCCTGGGCGCGGAGATCGCGAGGGTCAGACAAGGCTTTTTCAGTTGTGGAATCCAGGCCCTCACAGCTACCGAGCTTGGGGCTTTACCTACAGGAGATGCTCAAAACCCTTTGGAAATTGGACTCAGACTCCTTCCGCTCCCATCTTGTTTCCTTAGCTGGGGAACGGGATGCCAGGAACCAGAGGACGGGAGCAGAGTGAGTCTCTTCCAGGGTTACCACTAACCAGTGGTAACGCCTGCGAAGGACCCAGGAGTCCTCGCCCCAACCCAGGAATGGCTGCTTCCCGGGGACAGGAGGTTGGACAGTTTGGGCGAGGTCGGGGCTGCCTGTGAGTCAGGACAGAAAACAGAGGTGGGATGCGAAGGTGGGTGATGGGGGGGGGGTGTCAGACTTCTCTTTTCCATCCTGATTCTACCCCTCCATTCAACCTCCCTCCCCGCCCGCAGCGGCCAGCACCAGGCATGGGGACAGCTCCCGGCAAACGTCCTCATCCCCGGGGCGAGGCCTGGCCACACACCCCAGCGCCCAGCGCGCCCCCACGTCAGTTATCTCAGTGCCCCCCAACTCCGCCCTGTGTCACTCAAGTCCTCCGGGTCAGGTCGCCCCCGCTGCCGCTAGATCGCGGGGGGAGGGGAGAGCATCCTTTGTCTCCTTCGCCCCCTCCCCCATCCCTGCTCGCCCGCGGCCCGGTGCGGACAGGATACCAGGGAGGAGCCCACCCGGGCCTCTGCGCCCCGCACCAGGCCGGAGCCTGCCCCTACTCACTGCAGTGGGCGAAGACCGGCAGGACCTGCCCCATGGCCCCCCTCGGGCCTGCATCGGGACCCCCGCCCACTCCGGCCACGCCGCCCTGGGCCTGGGGCCGGGGGCACTCATCTCCACCGAGCCCACGATGCCGGCGCCATCCTTGCCGCCGCCTCCTCCCGGGCAGCTCCAGCAGCCGCCACCACCACCGCCGCCGCCCTTTGCTCGGCTCGGCGGGGCGGGCGGGGCCGCGGCGGGGAAGGCACTGCAGCGCGGAGCTGGGGGCGGGGCCAAAGGGCAGGCGGGGCGGGGCCTGAGGGCGGGTGGGGCGGGGCAAAACCGGGAGGAGGGCGTGGCTTTTGTACCAGAGGAGTGGGGCTAGGTCGCTTGGAGGATAGGGTATGGGGCCGACAAGATGGTAAAAGAAAGGGCGGAGTCTGGATGGAAGGGGGCGCGGCCAGTAGGGGAAGAGGTGCGGAGCCTAGGGTGGGGTGAGGGGTGAGGGAAAGAACGGTGGGTAGTGGATCTCCGAGGAGCGGAGTTAGGGGTGGCATTGAGGAGAAGCAGGATTTGAGTCTGGATTTTCAGAGGGAGTGGGAAAGGGGGGGATAGAAAATACCCAGAAAGTTTTGAGACCAGGAGAAGAGCTCAGACAAGGGTGGGGCTTAAGCCGATTTATAATTACGTATTCCGATAGTTGGGCGGGGTTAGCTAGAGGTGTGATATAAAGGGAATAGGAGGCCAGGCACGGGGGCGTGGCCTAGGAGGTGGGCGTAACCCGCGGAGAGGAGGCGTGCTTTGGCGCAATGTCGGGGCCGGCCTGCAGTGAAGAGGCGGGGCTAGAGGTGGGGCCAGGACGGAGACTATTAAGAGTTTGAGGCTGTGGGATTGCATGAGTGGCGGGAGCAGGAAAAGAAACATCCCACTGGGGGATAGGGGAGGCTAGGGGACTGTCTAGGGCGGGGGGGAAAATAGACACATATGTAATACCCTTTGTAATAAAAAATAAAATTAAAAAAAAAAAGAAACATCCGAAGTCCGGGGTCGACACCCAGAAGTGGAGAGGTCGAACTAAAAAAATAAAGGATTTAAAGATTTAAAAACGGGGGGCGAGACCACTGAGCTTGGACGGAGCAGGGCTGGTGGGGACTGAAGCCAAGAATGTAGTGTTGAGAACATGGATTCTACAGTTCGTGTCCCCAGCTGGTTCTGCGACTCAGTTTCCTCTTCTGTAAACCGGAAATGATGATGTAAAATAGTGTGTAACACATGGTGAATGTGAATGCTAATTTGCTATTTTTCCCTGGCCCTGACCCCAAACCTCCCTTTGAAGGTGCGAGACAAAGGAAGATTCAGTAGTCAAATCTCTTTTAGTGACTCGACTTGAGTGCAGATCAAGGAGATTTCGTGATTTAAAATCTCACAGTGGAGGGGATTAATGCGGGGGGGGGTGGGCACGTGCAGAGGGTGAAGCCTTCCTGATCCCAAGACTGAAGGATGGCGGCCCTTGCCCGCCTGCGGAGCGTCTGCTCTGGCCAGCGCAAAAGGAGGAGGGGGCAGAGGAGGAGGAGGAGGGGCGCAGGGCTCCCAACGGGCCTCGCCTCGCCTCGGTTCCTCCTGGACGCCCCGCGATGCGCTCAGCGGCCGCACGGGGGTGAGGCAGCCTCTTGGGGCCTGCGCTTCGGAGCGAGCGCAGCGCAGGTCGGCGCGCGCATGGAGGACGCGCATTGCGCTCGGCTCGCGTTACCCGGGCTGCCCAGGGCTGGGCTTTCTTGGCTGTCCTCTTGGCTGTCCTCAACGGCCCAGGCGGAGCGCGAGCAGCCCTCTTCGGCGCGCGCCACCTGCCCCGGCACGTGCTCTTGGCGTGGGACCCTGCGCCTGGCGAGCCAGAGGGCGTGTGCGGGGCGCTTCGCCTGGCTTTCTGGAGCGCAGACGCACGCCTGCGCTCGCTCTGGCCCCGAGGCGAACCAGGCGGCTCTACCGTGGTGGTGTTCCTCGTCTCCCCGCGCTTTCTGTACCTGGCACACTGCGGTGACTCGCGCGCGGTGCTGAGCCGCGCTGGACCTGTGTGTGGCCTTCAGCACCGAGGGCCATCGACCCCTCCGGCTCCGGGAACGCGAGCGTATCCGTGCGCTTCTCTGCGCGCAGCTGTTGGATACGTGCCTGTGCAAGGTCCTGGGGTGGGGCTTGGGGCGAGGAGCCTAATGGTTTTAGGGCGGAAGGGCTTTAATGGAGAGGCATGAGTAAAACTAAACAGGGGGTGGAGTTCCACTAAAAGGCTTCTGCTGGAATGGGGCAGGGCCAAAATATGGAGAGGACAGAGCCGGAGGGCTGCCTTGAAGCAAGATGGAAAAGCGGTACTTGAAGTGCTAAATAAAGTGGGAGGGGTTTAAGAGAAAGGGCGTGGTCTTTTGGGTGGGAGGGCCCTGGGTCATAGGAGTGGGTCTTGTTTTTTAATTTAATTTTAATTTTAAAATATATTTTATTGATTTCTTACAGAGAGGAAGGGAGAGGGATAGAGAGTTAGAAACATCAATGAGAGAGAAACATCAATCAGCTGCCTCCTGCACACCCCCTACTGGGGATGTGCCCACAACCAAGGTACATGCCCTTGACCGGAATCGAACCTGAGACCCTTGAGTCTTCAGGCTGACACTCTATCCACTGAGCCAAACCGGTCAGGGCTAATTTTTATTTATTGATTGTAGAAAGAGAAGAAAAGAGAAAGACATTAATTTATTATTCCACTTAGTTATACATTCATTGGTTGACTCTTGTATGTGCCCTAACTGGGGATCGAACCCGCAACCTTGGTGTATCAGCACAATGCTCTAACCAAATGAGCTACCCAGTCAGGGCCCAGAGTGGGTCTTTTTTTTTTTTTTTTTTTTTAAGAGAGGGAGAGAGAGTTAGAAACATCAATGATGAGAAAGAATCATTGATCGGCTGCCTCCTGCACACCCGCTACTGGGGATCGAGCCGGAAACCAGGGCATGTGCCCTGAACGGGAATTGAACCATGACCTCCTGGTTCATAGATCAATGTTCAACCACTGAGCCACACAGGCCGGGCGGAGTGGGTCTTGAGGTCTGATTAGGACCAGGAGGAGCAGCTAGAGTGGGAGGAGCTTTGGGGAAGGGGCGTGGTTCTCTTAGCGCCGGCGGGGCTAGACCAGTAAGGGGCGTGGCCTAAGGGATCTGTCCCTGTGAGATGGCTTGGTTTAGACTGGCAGATGGGCGGGGCTTGAGAGGAATGGGGAGACCCACACAAGAACTCAGGGATTGTTGGGGAGCTCTGCTTCCGAGAGCGGGGCGGGCGGGGGGGCCCGCGCTGGGGCATTCAATCATGTCCCACTACTGTATACTCTTTTTTCTCCACCTTCTTCAGGGCAGCCTGGACAACATGACCTGGGGGGGGGGGGGGGGCAGGCCTTGCAAGGAGGAAGGAGCTAGAGCTGGATGCAGCCCTGGGCTGCAAGCTCTAGAAGCTCAGCCGAAGGGTGGTGGCAGGGGCACCCCCATAATCCTTGCCTTCTTCTCAGCGCCGTGTTCCTCTGCCCAGGAGCCCCCAGCCTGAACAAGGTGTTCAGGACTCTGGCCTCTGAGGACATCCCGGATTTACCTCCTGGGGGAGGGCTGTACTGCATGTGAGTCGGGTGGGAGGGGGTTGAATGGGGGGGGGGAAGTGGCCAGAGGAGGATCTCGTCCTGAGGGCCCCCCCCACTCTGCTCTCCAGGGCCACTGTCGTCGCTGTAGCTTATTCTCAGCTCTTCCAGGCCTCAGGGCAGCGCTGGGCGGTAAGGACCCTCTGTTCTTGAATGTTTCTCTTGGAAACATGTAATCCAGACCCTCCCCCGCCCCACACACCTCCTTTAGGGACAGGGAAATTGAGGTCAGAGGGGACAAGGGACTTTGCCTGGTATATTAATACATTCTCACTCCTGGCTTGAAGCATTGTGCTAGGTATTACGGTGGGGAAGCAGAGCAGAAGAGACTGCTCCCCCGCCAAGAAATGAGCCCCTGCAATGCTCTGTAAAGCCCCATCATTCCAGGCACCACCCCCTCCATCCAGGAATAAGGCAGAAGCATTCAAGGAATGTTGTGGACCAGGCCTGGGTGCACTCCGGGCCAAGAGATCCCTGAGGATGGTCTGGGTCTTGGAGAGAGGCTGTGCATTGGGCCCAGGCAGCCTAAGAGAACTGGAGATGTCCAAAGAGGTTGTGGGCGGGCCACATAAAGGCAGGGGTGAGGTGGGGCTCCGAGTGGAAACGGGAAGGAGGAAGCCGGGGCCAGAGGCTTTCCCATAGCAGAAAAGAGAGTTTGGTTATTCCCACTTAGAGGAGGGCGGCTGTTGCTAGTTTCTGAGCAGCAGGAGGAGGTATTTGTCAGAACTGTTTTTGAGTTGTGAGTGACAAACCCAATTCAATCTGGGAAAACAGAACAGGGAATTTACTGGGCCATGTAATTGAAGAGTTCGGGGACTTAAGGCATGACTGTGTCCAGTTGTCAGATGATGTCATCAGGAACTGTCTCTTAGTTTTATTTCCTCTGAATTGGCTTCGTGCCCAGGCAGGGTCTGAGCTCGAGGGAGCAGAGACTTGCAGCTCCAGCCTCACACCCCATGAGCTTACCATCCTCCGTGGGAAGAAGGCACCGGTTTCCCAGGAGTTGCAGCAATGGCTCCAGAGCTGGTTTTCATCGGCTGTCTGCCGGGAGCCAGTCCATCCTTGCTGTTTCAAGGGACCTGGCATATATGGCATACTGTTCTTAATATGTTTGCTCACCTTCTTGGCACTATGTGTTTTAACCAAGGTCACCTCTCCGAGAAAGGTTGTTTCCCCAGGTAGGGATTTTCCCCTGAAGTTAGAGAGGGAATAAAACCCCTTCACTAAGTGCCAGGCGGGTAATTAATCTCTTTAACTACGAACAATCATGCTTAAGCTACATAATCTTTACTCCCTGGAATGGAGATAAGAAACGCCCTAACCTTTGGAATAGAGATTGATAGGATTGGAATCAACTGGTATAAATACAGATGTAACAAGACAACAGGAGACAGAACCTAGAGAGGCAGAACCGAGAGACAGAACTCAGAACCTACACACAGAACTTAGAAGACAGAACCTACACAGAACCTAGAGACAGAAGAACCTCTCTGGAGAGAACATGGCAAAAGATCCTGGACAGAACCTGGCTACAGAACTTGGTTGGAGAACCTAGACAGAACCTGGCTGAAGAACCCGGCTTCAGAACCTGGCGACCGAACCTGGCTGGAGAACTTAAACCGAACCTGGTCGGAGAACCTAGCGAGAGAACATGGCTACAGAACCTGGCTGGAGAACCTGGAGAACCTGGCTGGAGAACCTAGCAAGAGAACATGGACACAGAACTTGGCTGGAGATTGTGGCTAGAGATCCTGGCAAGGCTGCTGATCAACTGAACGCTGTCTCCGTGTCATTCCTTCTTCGCCGACTCCGTCCACACCTATGGGGAACCCCTGGACCCACTGGGGTTGGACCCCAGCAGCTGTCCTGGGTCACATACCTGCCAGTCACTGTGTCTCTGATTGGCCAGACTGTGGTCACAAGCCCACCCCTAGTGCTTAGGGTTGGGGGTCCAGTGCATCCAAACCCGATGGATTGAGAGATGGGGGATGCTGGTCCCCCCAAAGGGAAATAGGAGTGGTAGTTTCTAGAATATAGGGGAGTAGATACTGAGAGACTAGAAGGGGTGTCTATGTTACAGAAGGTGCAGAACGGGGCTGGGAAGGCCACTGGCACCCATTCAAGCTCTGCCTTGGACTTCAGGCCTGACAGCTGTCGTCCTTAGGGGTCCCCCTGTTGTTCTTTGGGGCCCTAAGGGAACTTAGAAACCTCTCCTTCCTCAGCTACAAAGAACAGCGGAAGGAAGAAGAGCTGATGGAGGAACCTCAGACGTTTATTTCCCCTTCTCCTACTTCCCTCTCACAAAAAAGTCTTATGAGAGGGGGAATTCCACTCACCATCTAGATGGAAAAAACACACCCTAAAACCAAATGTTTAGAGCTGAACGGATCCTGAAAGATCACCCAGTTCAATAACCGTTCAATAACTGTCTCTCCCCTTTCCATTTCTCATCTGTTATGGAGGAGCTAGGAGAGATGTTATTATGAAATTAGAATTACAGAATTCAATACATTTTTCTTATAGAAAACACACACACACCCCAAACACCGTTTGCCCAGTCATTTGGCAAATATATTGGGCACCTGCTCACAGCCATCAGCCAGGGGGCCTCACAGAGATTCCTGTCTATTCTAGGGGCCCACCTCCTAGGGCAGTGGTTCTCAACCTTCTGGCCCTTTAAATACAGTTCCTCATGTGGTGACCCAACCATAAAATGATTTTCGTTGCTACTTCATCACTGTCATGTTGCTACTGTTATGAATCATCATGTAAATATCTGATATGCAGGATGGTCTTAGGCGACCCCTGTGAAAGGGTCGTTCAACTGCCAAAGGGGTCGCGACCCACAGGTTGAGAACCGCTGTCCTAGTGTGTGTGGGCAAACAAGGGAACCGATAAACAAGGTCACCTCAGACACTGACAAGTGTCTCAAGGCAAATAAAACAGGGGGATGTGGTAAGAAAGGCTACTTTGGTTTTTTAAAATTGTCATTCGTTTATTTTTTTTAATGGTAATAGATCCCTTAAGGGTACAAAAAGCTATGAGAAATCTTGCCCTAGCTGGTTTGGCTCAGCGGATAGAGCATTAGCCTGCAGACTAAAGGGTCCCAGGTTCAATTCCTGCAAAGGGCACATGCCCGGGTTGTGGGCTTGATCCCCAGTGGGGGGAGTGCAGGAGGCAGCCAATCAATGGTTCCCTCTTCTATCACGTTTCTATCTTTCTCTCTCCCTCTCCCTTCCTCTCTGAAACCAATAAAAATATATATTTTAGCCAAAACCGGTTTGGCTCAGTGGATAGAGCGTCGGCCTGCGGACTGAAAGGTCCCAGGTTCGATTCCGGTCAAGGGCATGTACCTGGGTTGCGGGCACATCCCCAGTAGGAGGTGTGCAGGAGGCAGCTCATCGATGTTTCTCTCTCATCGATGTTTCTGACTCTCTATCTCTCTCCCTTCCTCTCTGTAAAAAATCAATAAAATATATTTTTTAAAAAATATATTTTAAATAAATAAATAAAATGAGAAGCCTTTCTCCATCCCCACCCCTCAGCCCCTCGGATTGGATGCTTTAGACGGGGGATCAGTCTGAGGAGGGGACAATGAGCAGAGATCTGACAGAGAAGCGGCCAGTCATATAAACACCCCAGGGAAGTGTCCCAAGGCAGACCAGTGCAAAATCCTAGAGACAGGATCAAACTTGGTATTTTCTTTAAAAAAAAAAAAAGTATTGATTTGAGAGAAACATTGATTTTTTTTGTTCCACTTATTAATGCATGTATTGGTTGATGCTTTTATGGGCTCTGACGGGGGGGTCAAACACGCAACCTTGGTGTATTGGGACAACACTCGAACCAACTGAGCCTGGCTAGGGCTCGAACTTGGCATTTTCAGGATGAGGCTTGAGAATTCTATGACCATCGACTACTCCACAGTCCCATTCCCTATCCTGTTGGTAACCACTGCCATGAATTGGGAGTGGCTTTTTCCACACTTTGGATTCTGCAATTCTGCACATACACCCATGTATATGGTGTTTCCTTGATTGTTTCCATATCCTATGTAGCATTTGTCACTTTGTTTTTCCACTCAGTGATATGTTGGGGGTAGTTTCATGCCATTTGTACCCCTCATTCTTTTTTTTTTAATGTATCTTTATTATTTTTTAATTTTTTGATTGATAAAGTTATTACATATGTATCCTTATCCACACATTATCCCCCCTGTTCCTCCCTGCACTCATGCTTTTTAGCTGCTGCCCAGTGCTTCAGATAAGGGATGTGCAATGGTTTCCCTATCCATCCTCCTCTTTAAAAAAAAATTTATTGATTTTTTACAAAGAGGAAGGGAGACGGATAGAGAGTTAGAAACATCGATCAGCTGCCTCCTGCACACTTCCCACTGGGGATGTGCCTGCAACCCAGGTACATGCCCTTGACCGGAACCGAACCTGGGATCTTTCAGTCCGCAGGCCGATGCTCTAGCCACTGAGGCAAACCGGTTAGGGCTCCATCCTCCTCTTAATGGACCTGTAGGCTATTTCCAGTTTCTTGCCCTCACATCACTGCTGCCATCAAGATCTTGGTCAGGCTCCTTGTGCACATTTGCAAGCGTTTCTCTAGTGCAGGAGTCTTGCTACCTGTTTTACACAACACGAGTTAAGAAGGGCTTTTACATTTGAAAGGGCTGTAACAGACACGTGAAAGGGACTCTATGCCTAATACGCCTAAAACATCTACTAGAAAAAGTTTGCTGACTGCAGTGCGGGTGGCACACAGAGGCACCACCCCTCCCATTTCACAGATGGAAAAGCTGAGACCCAGAGAGGAGAAAGGACTTGCCCAAGGTCACACAGAACTGGAGTTCTTAATCAGTTGAATACCTGTGTGTTGAAATGCTGTTCTGGGCCTGGCTGAGTTAGTGACTCACAGAAATACGAGGAAGTCTGCACTTGTTCCCAAAGAACTTACCGCCTGAGGAGACAGACACGCAGAGAAACAATTCTAACCCAGGTGGGCCCGGGCTCAAGGGCTCCCAGGGTGAGCCGGAGCAGTGACTCGATTCTGCAGAGGAGAATTAATGTCAGCACATGTCCGAGAAGCATGAGGTGAGGTCAGGGCGGCACCGAGGCTTGGACAAAGGCTGGGAAGGTTGATTGGCTCACCTGGTCATCTGGACCCTTGAGTGTTGTTCGTTTTACACTTCGCACCAAGCACCACCAGCTCTGGGGGTTCAGGCAAGAGGGCTTATAGCCCAGATCTATCCCCTGCCTCCAGGCCTCAGTTTCCCCATTTGTAAACGGCAGACTGATGATTCCCCAGGCTTCTGCCCACGACTGACTGGGGCACCTACCCGGGCCAGGTGGCGCCGAGCAGGAGAGGTGGGGCCTCAGGAGTGACGTCACGCGGGCGGGGCCGGCGGGACCCGCTGCGGAAGCTCCGGCGGGTGTTGGGGTTCAGCCCGCAGCCCGCGCGTGGCGGGGGGAAGGGGCTCGCGGGAGCGGGTACCGGGGAGGGTCGCCCCGCCTTCGTGCCCCCCAGTTGCGGGATGATCGTGCCATTCTCCGCGGGCGGGACTGAGGGACGGCGGGGCGTGCGTGGGGAGGGAGCCGGGGGCCTCGTCCCCCTGGAACCGGCGCCTCACCCCCAGCCCGGTCCCGCCGCACCCCACCCCCCGCGGCTGTGAGTCAGCGGCGGCCGCGCCCCCTCGGCCCACTTCCTCCTCACCTTCCCGGCCGGGCGGGGGGCGGTGAGGGGCGGAGTCCTTCCCACCTTCCCCGCCAGTGCCGGGGAGAGGGGGCACCTTCAGTCACCCCCCAGATTGGCAGAGAAGAGAGACGTCGGGGGGTCAGAGGGGAGGAGTTAAGGGGGAAAATGTGAGGGTCCTCTCGCCCCCTCCCCAAAGTGAGCAGAGTGCAAAGAAACGGAGAAGCGGCTGGGAAGGGCGAGAATGCACGGTGCCCCCCTGAGGTCCCCCTAAGGATTCCCATCGTGGGGAGAACTCGGGTCCCTCCCCCTCCACCGAGCGGCCCCCCACGTGAGAGTGACCCCGGCAAGCGGCCCCGCGCAGCAAGGTTGGGGTGTAAGGTTCCTCGTTGCCCTTTTAAGCGCCCTCCGCCCCACCCACCCCGCCTCGGTTGGCTCGCGGCCCCTTTAAGGCGCAGGGAACTGTGGGTACGGGGAGTGGATGTTGGAACGAGCGGCCGGGAGGGAAGTACAGTAGTGAGAGTAACACCGTAGCCGCCGGCGGCCGCGGGGAGCGCCGCGGAGGGGACGTCGCACCCCCTTCTGTCGCGGGGACCCCGGTCAGACCCCCCAGAGGGTGGAGGTCGCCCGAGGACCCGCCCCGGCCCCGTCCACGTTTTCCCCAGGAAGCCGGACTCTATGGGGCGGGACCCTGGGGGAGACTGAGCAGAACCCGGAGCCAACCCCGAACCCCTGAACCTCGAGCCAGGGGCGCCCCGTTCTGTGGGTGCGCCGCCCGCCTGCGGAGCAGCCATGAGGTGAGCCTCCAAAGCCTCCAGACCCTGCCCCGCCGGCGCGGCCCCCCGCCCCGCCTTTGTCCCCTCCCCCCAACTCGCTCCGGGCTGGAATTTGGGGACCGGGCGCTGGGAGCCTCGGATTGGCGGCCGAGCCCCTTTGGATGAGCTCCAGATGTCGACCTCTTCCCCCCGACTCCCAAGCTCCGCGGTGGTGCCGGGGAGGTTCTCCGGGGAGAACCTCAGATTTGGGGGCGTTCCGAGGACTCCCGAATTTTTAAGACTTTTTCCAGCGGCCCTCCAACTTGGCAGGTCCTCCCCGCCGGGGGGCCAGGCTTCGGGCGGTTCTCAGGATCCCCCCAAATCTCAACTCGGGCCCCGAGAGGGTTTGTGGGGGCCGGTGTGGGGGTCCCCGGCACCTGGAGCACAGATGGGGCGCCCACCGTGGTTTGCGGGGTTCCCCTTTACGTGCCGCGGGAAAGTCTTCCCGAGCGGGACTCGCTCCTGAACTTCGAGGGCCCGGAAGCCGCCCCGCAGGTGGAGGGGCTCGCCCGGGGCAGGAGGTCGGGACGCCCATCCCCCGGCGCCCGGCGCCTCCGCCTCGAACCCGCGCCTCGAACCCGCCGAGCCCTGCGCCGCGGGACCGCGCACCGAGCTGGGTGCCGAGGGCGGCGCCCCGGCCCCGGGCCAGGCGGGCGGCCCGCTCCCCACCTGCGCCGCTCGGGCCGGAGGGGGCGCGGCGGCTGGGGGAGGGGGCCTTTGTCTGCCTGACTCACCTGTCGAGACAGCTGGTGCGCGTGGGGGAGGGGGCGGGCGGGACCGCAGGGGGCCGGCTCTCCCCCCCCCCCCCCCCCCCGGCGCCGCCGCCCCCTCCCTCCCCCTACCTCCCCCTCCGGCCGCCGGACTGCGGGGTTGGAGGAGGGGGCGCCCTGGGAGCGTCAAGGTCACAGCAGGCTCCCCGGGGACCCAGCTTCCCAGATCGTCCCAGCCGTCTCCCCCCGAATTTAATCCTGGGGGGTGTGTGCGGGGGGGAGGGGGCCAGGGACCCGGGGGTTTTGTCCTTCCCTGGCCTCCCTCAAAACTCCTGGGCTCACCTGAGGGCGGGGCCGTGGGGGCGGGGGCCTGGGCCGGACCCCCCCCATTCTCGCTTCCCCTGGAGCCCCATCATGTCTCCCCAGTGGCCTGAGTCAGACAATACTATCTCCCTTCCTCCACTCTCCCAGGGACTTCCTGCCCCGGAGACCCCGGCGAAAGGGGGAGGCCCCTGGGGACAGCTGGGTGTTAACCCCGTGGCGCCCACATCCTCCCGCCCCCCACTCTCCACACGCGCCCCCCTGACATCGGGGTGGCGTTCCTTCTTATGACCATTGAGGAACCCACCTCCCGCATTTGTCCCTTCTGATGTGAAAGGGATGGTTGGAAAATTGGGGACCAGGGGGCACCCCCAGATACCCTCAAGGCTTCCTGCCTGCCCTTCCTCCCATGACAGCGACATGCCTCCAGGTCTGCCCTGGACAGAGGGCAGTTCCGGGGAGCGGGGCTCTCGTCCCTCACCCTCTTCCCCGGGGAGTCCTCTCTCCCGCTGGCCCCCGCCCCGCCCCGTGCGCCCCCCGCCCCCCCGCGTTTCCGGTCCCAGCACCGTGGCAGGCGGATGGCGGATGTCCGAGTTAGTGCTGCCTCACTCGCTGAGACCGTAAAAGGGCAGGAGCAGTGTCTGGGCCGGCCTCCCACCCCCACCCTCACCCCAAGCCCAGTCCCGAGGCCCTGGCCCCACCACAGCCCCACTGCTGGTGGAGGCCGAGCCTCCCACCTTCTGGGGGGTGGGCAGAAGCTGAGCTGGGGGTGTCCCACCAGGGGGTTACTTCCACTTCCTGGGGGGTCTTCCCTCTCAGTGGCCACACCCCACTTTCTGGGCTGTGCCTCTTCTCCGAAGACAGCTAGGATTCAAATGGACCCACGCCCCCTGGATCCAGCTGGGGAAACTGAGGCTCTGGGAGAGCCAGGCCGAGCAAGATGCAGCCAGAGGCAACCTTGAGGGAGAGAGCGGACTAGGATCCTTCGATTTCTGGCGGGTTTGGATGGTGGCAGTCTTGGGGGGCAGTTGGAAGAGAGGATGTTAAGATGGAAAATTACAAGATAAACGCTCTTTCCCCCCCAGTTTGACAAATATTTGTCGAGTGTCTAATGTGTCTTAGACTCTGAGCTGGGATTCTGGGAAAGCGGGGAAGCCGGGCGCAAGTCTGAGCCTCTCAGGGCAGAGGGACGCTAAAGGAGAATTTGGGCTCGTTTCTTTCTCCTCCAATAGCTCCCCTTGCTATTATTTCTATTTTAAAAAATTGTGAGACCATTGGATCAATGATCTACTTTGTGCAGACGCTGTACTAGGTACCTAATTCCGTGTAATCCTCAATAGCAGTTCTAGGAGATAGATATGTCGTGACTGCCCCACCTCCGAGTTTACAGATGGGGAAACTGAGGCATGGACAAATGAAGCAGATTGCCCAACAGTTTGGAAGTAGGCAAGTCTGAATTTGAACTCAGGACTGTCTCCAGAGTATTACGCTATTAAAGAAAAAGGAAAAGAAAACCTTTAATGTTTTTTTTCCCCGCATATATATTTTTATTGATTTCAGAGAGGAAGGGAGAGGGAGAGACAGAAACATCAATGATGAGAGAATCATGTGCTTCCTGCACATCCCACACTGGGGATCGAGCCCGAAATCCATGCATGTGCCCTGACCGGGGATCAAACCATGACCTCCTGGTTCATAGGTCGATCGATGCTCAACCACTGAGTCACACTGGCTAGGCTTAATGGTCTTTTTTTTAAAAAAATATATTTTATTGATTTTTTTACAGAGAGGTAAGGAGAGGGATAGTTAGAAACATCAATGAGAGAGAAACATTGATCAGCTGCCTCCAGCACACTCCCTACGGGGGATGTGCCCACAACCAAGGTACATGCCCTTGACCGGAATCGAACCTGGGACCCGGTAACATGCTTTCACTGTATGAACAGTTAATGGAGATATGAAAAACGAAACCCATGTGGGAACCTTTACTTTCTTGTTTGCTTATAGGAAACAGACTGGTCAGGGAAGAGGGACTGGGGTGAGCCTACACAAGCCCCACAGACAAGAGATCTGGTTCCCTATTAGAGGGTTGTTTCAAAAGAGTAGTAGTTTGGAAAGGTGTGTGGGTGCCGGCAGTGTGTATCACAAGTTGTGTGGTGTCAGGCAGCTATAGGGGACGTCTTAGGGTAGAGAAAGGGCAAGCCTCTGACCTGGAAGGTTTGAGTAAACCAGAGTGACTCTGCTTGATTGCCTCCAGTGATGAGAGGCTCTCTCCCCTGTTTTGACCCTCCGCTTCCTTATATGGAGCGGGTGCATGAGCTTTAGGGTTTTTCTTATCTCTTTGAAGCGTTACAGCAAACCACTGAGTGATGGTTCCCAGGGCTGGAGACAGAGGCTCAGAGAGGTGAAGCCACACAGCACCGGGTTGACTTGAGCCCTCTCCCATCCACCACCACTTGCTAGAGTTTTCCAGAAGGTGGGGACCTGTGGGGAAGGGAGGGTCCTGCGTTGGCTGGGAATTAAGGCTCTCCGATGCGGGACTCTAAGAGACGAACCTCAGTCCCAGCTTCCTGGCTGTGGGATTTTCTGCTGCAGGTTTTGCCTGGCTTATAGTTTTAATTTTTGAACGTAAGTACTGAATGAGTTTTTTCTTGGTAATACCAGCCTGTGGTGAAAAAAAGAGAGAAAGAAAGAATCAAACCCTAGCCAGTTTGGCTCAGTGGATAGAGCGTCAGCCTGCGGTCTGAAGGGTCCCGGGTTCAATTCTGGTCAAGGGCACATGCCCAGGTTGCGGCCTGATCCCCAGTAGGGGTCGTGCAGGAGGCAGCCCATCGATAATTCTCTCTCATCACTGATGTTTCTCTCTCTTCTCTCCCTCTCCCTTCCTCTCTGAAATCAATACTAATACTAATAATAAAAAAAGAGTCAACAGTTTTAAAAAGTGAAGCGTGCGATGTGTCCATTTCCTCCTTCCTCAGGTCCCCAGTGCCCGTCCTCAGAGGCGGCACTGTTAGTCCCCAGAAGCATCCTCTGCAAAAATCACCCCTGTGCGGATGTGTTTGTCTCCGCCCCACCTTTTTTTAAAAACCTCTGACACACACCACGGTAGTCCTTGGCTTCTTCAGATTTTAGCTTAGCTGTTTCCGCACCTTTAAGTGAGGTGAAGAACTTGGGTGAACTTGGTTTCAAATGCCAGCCCCTCTGCTTACTCGCTGTGTGACCTGGGACAAATGTCTTCACCTCTCTGTGCCCATGGTTCCTCCTCTGTAGTAAGAGTAAGGACCAGAGTCCTTCTCCTGAGGTCCTTGCGAGGTTCTTTGTGGAAACTGGAGCTCAACAGCCCCCAGAACAGTGTCTGTAGCCCACCTGCTGTTGCTGTAAGTTTTCCTTTTTTATCGATGGCTGATTTAACAGCTGTGAACACCTATGTGCTGGACACCGTTCTGGGTTCTGGGACACACATCCCTGCCCTCATGGTCCTGACCTTTTGTAGGACAGATGGGGACGGTCAGGGAGGGAGGGACGCTATGACGTGGGACATGCGATGAGAGGGAGAGACTTTCCTGGTAGTCAGGGGAAGAGGCTGGGGGAGGTGAGGATCCAGGTGGAGGAAGAAGAAGTGCTTCGCCTGAAGCAGGAATGAGCCTGTCGAAGGAACAGCTTGGAGGCCAGGGGGCAGGGAAGGAATGAGATCAGAGATCACACAGATCACGGAAGCCACAGAGAGATCTTGGCTTTTTTTCTCCCAGAGAAGGGAAGGGGCTCCATCTGACGTGTTTTAACAGATCCTTCTGCTGTAATGGGGACACTGCGGCCTGGTGAGGGGTAGGACCAGCCCGGGGTCACTCAGCAGGCGCCCCCGGGCCAGGCCAAAGCCTTGGGCAGGGCAGGGCAGTTTGGGAGAGCAAAGTGCAGCCAGGGTGGGATAGCAAACACAGCCCGGGCTCCGGGCCAGAGCCGGCCCTATGGGTGGGTGGCAGGTGTGGGCGAGGCCTTCTCCCTGCCCTGCCAGGGGGCAGTGGGAGCCAGAAATGGCCCCTGAGGCCGCACCGGTCTGGAAACAGCACCTGGTGTTTGGGTTGGTTTGGGGCCCACACAGTTCCTGGCGGTTGAGGCTGCCAGGTGGCCTGGGTTCAAATCCTCATTCTGCTGCTGACGAGCTCTGTGACCCGGAGCAAGCACGCAGCCTCACTGGGCCTCCACTGGCTCCCCGCGTGCGTACTGAGGATGAAGTAGTGCCCATCTTGAAGGAGAATAAAGCGAGTGACCGAGGAGAGGGCTTAGGGTGTCCGATGAGCAGACACCCGAGGAAGGAGACGCACGATTTATGTAAACTTGGGGGTGTCCGGCGCTCAGCCCCGGGCCTAGGAGCCCAGAGCTGGGTCTGCTGCGGGGTTTTCCCTGACTCGTCTTGAGCAGCCGGAGCCGCACACCCAGCCCCCAGGCCTGGCTGAGACAGGGCCCTTGTGGGGTATAATTTCTCTCCCCGGAAACCTCTGACCACCCACTTCCTCTTTTCAGGAAAAAGTTTGGTGGGGGTGGGGCCGGGTAGGGACTAGCACTTCCCCCAGGTCTGTGTGTGACCTTGAGCAAGTCACTTCCTGTCTGGGAGCCTGAGTTTCCTTGCTGGGGGAGGGGAGTTGAACCTCCCCAGAAGGACTGGGGGGGACGGGGTGGGGGGGGCGGGTGCTCCTGAGATGTTCCGGGTGCCTGTGATGTGAGAGATGCCGACAGTTACTAAGTGCTCAGTCCATGCCAAGTGCGTGGCTTTACGTGTCCAGACTCATTACTCCTCCCACTGTCGTGGCGGGGGGGTTGGGGGGGGGGCCTGTCATTTCCCAGTTTGCAGTTCTCCAGTGGGAGGGTCACATGGAGCAGGTGGCTTGTGGGGATTTGAACCCAGGGCTCTGGATATCAGAGCCTGAACTCTGAACTAGTTTCTTGATTACCCCGCCCCGCCCCCAAGGCTGAGTCAGATGTCACTTGCTCCCGAACTCCTCTGTGACGCCCAGGCCAGGAGGGTGCTCCCGGTCACCCTGGGCTGTCACCGTCTGGGGACAGGACTGTCTCCTGCACTGGAGGGTGGGGCCGTGGCTGTCTGGGTCATTGCCCAAGACGTGGGCCTGTGGGAGCAGGGAGTGTCTGCTGATGGCCCGGGGCACTGTGGGGTGATGGGCAGATGGATGGGGTGGCAGCAGGAAAAAGAAGAGGTTAGGTTGTAGCATTGGTCCCCAACTTGCTGCAGGACTACCCTTCCCCTCCCTGGGCCTCAGCTTCTCCTCTGATCGAAGCAGGGAGTGTGTGTGTGTGTGTGGGGGGGGCCGGCGGGGGGAGAACCCGGGAAGGGATAGGGAAACTGAGGCTCCAGGAGTGCCAGGCTGATTCCCAGGGCCACCGCCCAGAGTTCCTGCCCCGTCCCCACTGCCCTCCTCCTCCCGGGTCCCCTCCTCCAGCTCTCACTCCGGACTTACCTCCTTACCTCTCTCTCTCTCTCTCTCTCTCTCTCTCTCTCTCTCTCTCTCTCTCTCTCTCTCGTTCTCCACCCGCTGTCTTTCCATGTGTTCCCCTCACCGTTCCCTTGTCTGTCGCCCCATTGTCAGTCTGACTCTCCCTCTCAGCTCTCTCTCCATGTCAACCTGTTTGTCCTTCCACTCTGTCTGTCTGTCTGCCTGACTTCCTCTCCCTCTCTCCTCTCCCTGTCTGTCTCACATCCCCAGTTTGTGTCTTTGTCTCCCCCAGTGTCTGTCTGTCTGTCTAGCTCGGCCCCGCCTGTCTGTTTTCCTTCCCAGTCACTGTCCATCTGGGCGTCTTCAGGGGTCCGTCTCCCCTGCCTTTCCGCGTTTTCTCTCTTCCTCTCACACTGTCCCCGAATCGGAGGGGGGCCCCGATGGAGAAGGTGACCAGGCCTGGAGGGGTGCCCCTTTCCGGCTAACGGCCTCACCCCCTCTCCCCATTGCCCGGCAGTGAGACGGTCATCTGCTCCAGCCGGGCCACTGTGATGCTCTATGACGACGGCAACAAGCGGTGGCTGCCTGCGGGCACGGGCCCCCAGACCTTCAGCCGGGTCCAGATCTACCACAACCCCACGGCCAACTCCTTCCGGGTGGTCGGCCGGAAGATGCAGCCAGACCAGCAGGTGAAGCCCCGCGGCCGCCCCTTCCCAGGGCTGCGCCCTCCGCCCCTGCACCCCCCTCACCCACCTTTCCCCTCCTGCCAGGTGGTCATCAACTGCGCCATCATCCGGGGTCTCAAGTATAACCAGGCCACCCCCAACTTCCACCAGTGGCGGGACGCCCGCCAGGTCTGGGGCCTCAACTTTGGCAGCAAGGAGGACGCCGCACAGTTCGCCGCGAGCATGGCCAGTGCCCTGGAGGCGTTGGAAGGTCAGAAACAGTGGGCAGAGGGGCCCCTGAGCCTTGCCGCGTGGCCTGGGGCCGCCACTTCACTGCTTGTGGCCTCAGTTTACTCATCTGAAAATGGGGCTGATTCAGTGCTACCGTGGACAGTTTTTCTGAGGATTTTGTGTGGGCTCCTGTGTGCCCCTTGTACCCCTGGATTCCTAAGGCTGCAGTTGCCCCATGAATTTTCACACGAACACTCCTGGGCGACTGCCTCCCAGATCAAGGTGTAGCCCTTTCCAGCTCTTGGAAGGCTCCCTCTGCCCTTTGCCGGGTATTGTACTGGCTCATGTCATCATCAACTCGTTTTCAGACATCGATATTAAAAAGATCTCCAGGTGGTAGTTCTTTAAAAAAATTAAAAAATAAATTTTATATGTATGTTTTTATTGATTTCAGAGAGGAAGGGAGAGGGAGAGAGAGAGATAGAAACATCAATGATGAGAGAGAATCATTGATGGGCTGCCTTCTGCACGCCCCCTACTGGTGATCGAGTGTATAACCTAGGCATATGCCTTGACCAGGAATTGAACCTGTGAACTCCTGGTTCATAGGAGGATGCTGTACCACTGAGCCATGCTGGCCAGGCTTTAAATATAATTTTATTGATTTCAAAAAGGAGGGGAGAGAGAGAGATAGAAACATCAATGATGAGAGAGACTCATTGATCAGCTGCCTCCTGCACACCCCCCACTGGGGATTGAGCCCACAACCAGGCATGTGCCCTGACCAAGAATCGAACCGTGACCTCCTGGTTCATAGGTCGATGCTCAACCACTGAGCAATACTGGCCGGGTGGTAGTTCTTTTTTTAAAATTCTTTTTTAAAAAATATATTTTATTGATTTTTTTTACAGAGAGGAAGGGAGAGAGTTAGAAACATCAATGAGAGAGAACCATCGATCAGCTGCCTCCTGCACACTCCCTACTAGATATGTGCCCGCAACCAAGGTACATGCCCTTGACCGGAATCGAACCTGGGACCTTTGAGTCCACAGGCAGACACTCTATCCCCTGAGCCAAACCGGTTAGGGCTTAAATTCATTTTTGAGAGAGAGAGGCTGTGGGGGGGTAGGGGGAGAGAAAGAGAGATGCTGATTTGTTTTTCCACTTATTTATGTATTCACCAGAGGCCTGGTGCGTGAATTCATGCACTGGTGGGGTCCCTCGGCCTGGCTGGCTATCGAGGCCTATTTGGGGGGGGGGGGACAGGAGGTTGGCCAGGGGGCAGTCCTGCATTGAGCATTTGCCCCCTGGTGGTCAGTGCATGTCATAGATCGGTGGTTCCTGTTGTTCGGTCATAACAGTCGCTTAGGCTTTTATATATATAGAAGAAGATTGGTGGATTCCTGTATGTGCCCTGACTGAGGACTGAACCTTGGTTCATCAGGACGATGCTTTGAGCTACCGGCCAGGACCAAGGTGGTAGCTCTTAACCTGGACATCTGGGTAAAAGGCAGATTCCAGCTCACATGGGCTGCGGTGGGGCTGAGCCCCTGCGTGTCTAGCAAGTGCCTGGGGATGGCAGCCCCGGGGCAGCGAGGAGTTAGGTGCGGCTGTGCCTCGGGTCCAGGTCGCTGCTGGAGAGCTTCAGATCACCAAGGGCAGGGCTGTCTGCTTCCTGGAGCGGCTGCGGTGGTGACAGTGGGAAGGGCTTGCTTGTCGGGGCACAGAGAGAACTATGGGGGGTGGAACTTTGTGTCTGTGGGCGCCAGAGGCCGGGGGTGGTAAGGAGCAGGCTTTCAGCCTTTTCAGGATCCTGGGGCTGGGGTCTCCGTGGCTGAGCCCCTGGTTAAGAGTAGATGTGGGAGCCCTGGTCGGTGTTTCATTGTTAGAGCGTCAGCCTGCACACCCGAGGGGCACAGGTTCGACTCTGGTCAGGGGCTCGTGCCTGGTTGCAGATTCAGTCCCAGCCCCCGGACTGGGAGCTGTGCAGGAGGCAGCCAATCGATCTGTCTCGCTCTCCTCTTCCCGCTCCCTTCCACTCTCTGAAATTCAATGGAAAAATATCCTCGGGTGAGGATTTAAAAAAAAAGGGAGAGAGATGTGGGAATCATCCTGATTGAGTCTTGTTTCTGCAAATTCCAGTCTGCAAGTGGCTGCCCCTTTGGGCCGTCATTGTCCCCACCAGTCACTCGGGCATCACCACAGCCCCCACCACAAATCGGCTCAGTCAGGGGAAGCTTGCCAGGTGCCCACACCAGCCGGAGGGTCGGGAAGCGAGCACCTCTGGGCAGGATTCCTGCCGGCCTGGGATCACGGAGGGAAAGTGCCCCGAGGCGGGGCGGTTCCGGGCTGACTCATCACCCGGTTCTACTCTCACTTTCCAGGAGGTGGGCCTCCAGCACCGCCACCGCCGCCGCCACCGCCTTCGCAGCCGCAGGCGGCACCGCCCTCCTGGTCGGTCCAGAACGGCCCGGCCCCCGAGGAGGCGGAGCTTCAGAAAAGGTGGGTCGGGTCCCGGTGGGAATCCTACCGCTGCCACCCCCTGACCTAGAATTCTGCGCTCCAACTGCAGCTCCCAGGGGCTAGTCTAGCCCTTAGCTTTCAGGAGCTCCTGCCTCCTGCTGGTTAGAAACCCCTCACCCTCCGGGAGTCTAACGCTTGGCTCTTGAAAGCATCTCCCGCATTTTGTAATTCAGCTGCTGACGGTCTGGTGGCTAGAGTGCTTGCATCTTGGCTCACCCTGTCCCTGCTGCACCGCCTTCCTGGGCCCCTGGGGAAGGAAGCGGGTGGGGGTTAGGAGCCCGTCTCACTGGAGACCTCGGAGCGGCCAGGGGTGGGGGCCACTCTCAGGGTCCCGAGTGACGGCAGCCCTCCCCTCCTCCCCTCCTCAGGCAGCCAGAGCACCTGGAGCGCCGGGTCTCCAATGCAGGTGATTGTTCACATGGCCCCTGGAGGGAGTGGGGCTCCCCAGAGGAGGGGGGGCAGCTGGATAACAAGAAACGAGGCCTCTCTCTCAGCACCCCTCCTTTGTCTGTTTCAGGAGCCCCCCCTGCTCCCCCAGCTGGGGGACCGCCTCCACCTCCAGGACCTCCCCCGCCTCCGGGTCCCCCCCCACCCTCTGGTCTGCCCCCCTCGGGGGTCTCCGCTGTAGGGCATGGAGCAGGGGGAGGCCCACCCCCTCCACCCCCTCTCCCCACAGCAGCTGGCCCCAGTGGTGGAGGGACTGGGGCCCCCGGCCTGGCTGCAGCCATTGCCGGAGCCAAACTCAGGAAAGTCAGCAAGGTGAGGGGGCCAGAGGTGGCAGGGTGTGGGGAGACGGGGCCCTGAGGGAATAGTGGGGAATGAGGCCTGAGTTGCCTGGGCACATCAGGAGGCCTGGGCATAAAGCCCCCTCTCTGTAATTTCTCCAGCAGGAGGAGGCCTCAGGGGGGCCCGCAGCCCCCAAAGCTGAGAGCAGTCGAAGCACAGGGGGCGGGCTCATGGAGGAGATGAACGCCATGCTGGCCCGGAGGTGAGCCCGAGCCCAGAGCCCTCCGTGCCACTGGGAGGGTCTGGGAACAAACCCTCAGACCAGCGGTTATCACCTGGGCCGGTAGGGCCAGGTGTGGGGCTGGCTGATCCCCGTTGTGTTTTTGTTGTTGTTTCTTTGGATGAAAGTTCCCTCTTTGATAGTCAGGTTTGGGATATAATGCTGCCATTGCCTTCTCCTGAGATGGCTGCGTTTGCAACCACCTGGTAGGCTCTAGATTCAGTGGTTCTCAACCTTCTGGCCCTTTAAATACAGTTCCTCATGTTCTGACCCAACCATAAAATTATTTTCGTTGCTACTTCGTAACTGTAATGTTGCTTCTGTTATGAATCGTCATGTAAATATCTGATATGCAGGATGGTCTTAGGCGACCCCTGTGAAAGGGTCGTTCGACTGCACAAGGGGTCGCGACCCACAGGTTGAGAACCACTGCAAATTCTAGGACCTTAGACATTCCTGCCTCGGAACCTGAAAAGTTGGGTTCCTAGAATTCCAGAGTCCTCGGCCCTTAGAACTTTGTGATTCCCAAATGTGAAAAACGCAAAATCCCCATCCTACCTCGAGAACAGCGCTCTCTGTAACTTCCAAAATTAAAGTTTCCTTAGCGTTCCCAAGTTCCACAACTCTGCACCCTAGAATCCGCCTTTCTGAGCTCTGGGAAGGGGGCTTGTTGAGTGGCTGAGGGAGGGCTGGAGCCATCTGTTTTTGCCTTTCCCTCCTGCAGAAGGAAAGCCACACTAGTTGGGGAGAAACCCCCCAAGGATGAATCTGCTAATGTGAGTTAGGGGCTCTTCCTGCCACATACACCTTAGGCTGTCCCGTTGGGGTAGGGACACTGGGGAGGCGGTGTGACGAGGCTGGGCTGGACAGAACCGAACCTGGAAGAGGAATGCACAGAGGTGTGGCAGGGACTGGCTCATGACCGTTTTATTTCCCACCAGCAGGAGGAGCCAGAGGCCAGAGTCCCAGCCCAAAGCGGTGAGTGAGAGCCCCGTCTAGCCCCAGGAACTACAAATCCCAGGATGCTTTGTCCTCACACATAAAGCACATTCTTGAGAGAGTCTGTGCAAACAGTACTGGGGACTGTAGTCTCCTGAGATGGTTCTTTGCACAGGGGCTGATGAGGCTGTGGGACGATTCGGGGGGAGGGGGGCATTCCTCGTCCCTTATCTTTCTGATTTGTCCCCCAGAACCTGTGCGGAGACCCTGGGAGAAGAACAGCACAACCTTGCCAAGGTGGGTCGTCAGTACTGGGGCCACACCTGCCCCAAGTAGGTGGATTTGCTGAATCTGTAGGGGGTAACACCATGCTCGTGGAATGGGCGGCAGGCCCTCTCTAACCTCATGTCTGTCCCAAACCACACCGCCTCTCCCAGGATGAAGTCGTCGCCTTCAGTGACCACTTCCGAGGCCCACCCCACCACACCCAGCTCCGGCGATGAATCAGACCTGGAGAGGGTGAAACAGGTAGCTTGGCCAGGGGACTGGGGGTGAGGTTCGGGGGGCTATGAAAGGGGCCACAGGAAGAAGAGAGATCTGGGTCTACATCAGTGATGGCGAACCTGTGACACGTGTGTCAGAGGTGACACACGAACTCATTTTTTTGGTTGATTTTTCTTTGTTAAATGGCATTTAAATATATAAAATGAATATCAAAAATATAAATATTTGTTTTACTATGGTTGCAAATATCAAAAAATTTCCACATGTGACACAGCACCAGAGTTAAGTTAGGGTTTTTCAAAATGCTGACACGCCGAGCTCAAAAGGTTCGCCGTCACTGGTCTAAATTCTGCCACTGACTTGCTATGTGATTCTAGAAAGGGCCTCGGAGACACTCAGTTTCTAGTCTGAGAAGCGGAGGGATGTGATCAGTCAGGGATGACATGTCTGTGTCTCCCACAACGCCCTTTCCCAGTGCGCGTGGCAGGCCTTATAATCCATCAGGGCACGCTTTCCCGTGAGTACCCAGAGTCCTTTTCAGCACACTGGCCCCAGACGTCCGTTACCCACTGGAGTTGGCAGGAGAACAGAATGTATTTGCCATCCCTGGTACTGGCTGTTCGCCAGTGCTTTTCTTCTGGCTCAGAGGATCCAGAAATCTCCAGAATTCTCCAGTCCCTCTGCGGCTTTGTCAGTGAGGTCATGGTGTGTGTGTGGTCCTTCAGTCATTAAGAAAGGAGAAATTAGCCCTAGCTGGTTCAGCTCAGTGGATAAAGCAGGGGTCCTCAAACTTTTTAAATAGGGGGCCAGTTCACTGTCCCTCAGACCGTTGGAGGGCCGGACTATAGTTTAAAAAAAAAAACTATGAACAAATTCCTATGCACACTGCACATACCTTAGTTTGAAGTAAAAAAAACAAAACGGGAACAAATACAATATTTGTATTTGCATGTGGCCCGCGGGCCGTAGTTTGAGGACCCCTGGGATAAAGCATTGGCCTGAGAACTGAAGGGTTCCGGGTTTGATTGTGGTCAAGGGCTTATGCCCTGGTTGCAGGCTCGATCCCCAGTAGGGGGCGTGGAGGAGGCAGCTGGTCAAGATCAATGATTGTCTCTCATCATTGATGTTTCTCTCTCTCCCTCTCTGAAGTCAATAAAAATAAAATTAACTTAAATAGCCCTACCTGGTTTGGCTCAGTGGATAGAGCGTCGGCCTGTGGACTGAAGGATTCCAGTCAAAGGCACATGCCCAGATTGCAGGCTCGATCCCCAGGCAGCAATCAATGATTCTCTCTCATCATTGATGTTTCTATCTCTCTCCCTTTCCCTTCCTCTCTGAAATCAATAAAAATATTTAAAAAAAATAAAATAAATAAATAAATGAATGAATGAATGAAAGGTGAGATGAGTGTCTGCAAGTCCAGGCACTCTTCCTGATTGGTTGCACCCCATTGCTTTCAGGAGTTTCTGGAAGAGGTGAGGAAGGAATTGCAGAAAGTGAAAGAAGAAATAATTGAAGGTGAGGTGGTTTTGGAGGGATCCTGTCCCTGGGAAAGAGCCCTGTTTTGGAAGGGAAGGGAGAAGAGACTCTGCCCCTTACCTCTGCCCTTTGTTTCCTTCCAGCCTTTGTCCAGGAGCTGAGGAAGAGGGGTTCCCCCTGACCATAGGGCCCCAGAAGACCCCGTTTCTCCCTTCCGCACACCTTGCCTGTCACCCTGCTTTCCCTGCCTCGACTTGACTTGGAATTGGCTGAAGACGACACAGGAACGCGTCCTCCCCCTCCTCATCCCACTTGGAAAATTCCAAGGGGGTGTGGCTTCTGCCATGCCCACTCCTATACTGGCTGCTGATTGGCTGGGGAGGCCCCCACCCTTTGCTCCCTTTGGTCCTTCCCCTCGGCCATCCCCTTGGGGCAGGCTCCTCTGCTGGGATGTGCCCGGTGACCCCACAGGGGGACGGAAGGAGGGAACGGCACATTCCCTTGTTCTAGATTTCACTTTATCGCTTAATGCCTTCAAATTTTTGTTTTTTAAGGAAAAAAGTTATATATATATATATATATATTTAGGTTTTGGGGGGAAGGGAAATTTTTTTCTCTTTGGTTTTGATAAAATGGGGAGTTTTTAAATGCTTTAGCCCCGGGCTTGTCGGATTCGGGGCAGCTATTTAAGGGGGGGATGTCCCACCAGGCTGGGGGCATCTCCCCTCACCCCAGGGAACATCCCTTCCCTCTGGCTCCTTCCCCTTTTCTATGAGGAATTAAGATGCTGTAACTTTTTGGAACCTCAGTTTTTTGGTTTTTTATTTGGGTAGGTTTTGGGGTCCAGGCCATTTTTACCCCCTTAGGGAAAATAAGATGAGGGAGACAGGAAAAGGGGAGGAAAGCTTTCCTCCCCTCTCCCGCCTTCACCTTCAGCTTCTTGAAAATGGGCCCCCGCGGAATAAATCTGCCAGTTTTTATAAATGCTAAGATTTCTGGAGTGATTGGAAGGGCTGCTCTGAGGAGGACGGGAGGGGGGTGCTGTCCCCCGTCCCCAGCAACCCACCTGCTCTTCTTCGTCTTTCTAACCACCCTGCACCTGGTCCAGTTCCCTCAGGCTCCTTCAGCCAGGGTGGGCTCTGCCCCCTCTGAGCTCTCCACAGACCTTTCTCATTCCTCCTTTAGTCCAACCAATTCCCGGGCCTAGAGAAAGCCCGGGGCTGTCCCTCACAGACTGCCGGCCCGGGGCAGTTCCCTTTGCTGCCCGTAGACCTTGTTCCCCATCTGGGAAAGGACGCATAGGAGGGTCCTCTGCCCCCTTCCCGTCGGAACCTCCCAGCTTCTCCTAATTGTAATGACCCTTGTGTCCTTACCGGCGTGCACCATGGCTCTCGGACACACTGAGATGCCCCCATTACCTCGGAGCTCCTTTAATTATAAAAACATTTACAGTCTAAAAAAAATACCGTTCGGAAGCCGCAGAGCTCACACACACCCCCTGCAGTGGTTGGTCCATTGGGTTGGCAGGGAGCAGGTCAGGCAGGTTACACTGCCTGGTGGAATATTCCCTTGGGATGGGGGTGGGGCGCTTAGGGCGGAGGAAGCCTTTGCATGAAGGAGGTTGAGGGGGACTGGGGACCAGCCCAAAGGCAGAAAGGGAGGGGGACCCCTGAGTGTTCTGAAGAGCGGGTTTGGATGGAAGGTGGGGTCATGACCGCTGCCCATGTAGGAGAACAGGTGGGTCCCTGTGAAAGGCTAGACGGAGGATGTGGGTAAGGACAGCAGTGGGTCCAGAACTACTGGTGGACGGGGCTTTGGTTACAACAGAACTGTTCAGCCCACTGGCGGCACCGACTTTTCCAACCTAACGGGCATGTCCTGCCGGAACAGGTCCCGGGAGGGGAAGGGGGAGCCGGGGGAGCTGCTGGGAGGACCCCGCCAGCCTTTCCTGCGGGCGGTGCCCAGACGAAGGTGCTGGTGCCGCTGTTGGGATGATCACTTAGGAGGCGCCCTCAGTAGAGGTGCCAGTTGGGGGCCAAAGTCAGGCTCCGCAGTGACCTATTGGGGCCAAAGCTTTCCAAGATCCATCCTCTTTCTCACCCCCGTAAAGAGCTGAGGCAGACAGATTTCTGCATTTCCCTTACAAGGGTCGCAAAGGAGCGAAGTTTCGGTGTCATGGGGAGGCCCCTCCAGATAAGTGGCGGTGTGAGTGACAGATGGGTTCGCCAGGCCTGCGGGTCCTGCTGGCCCCTCTAGTGGGGAAAGTGACCCAAAGCCTGGTTGGATCAGCCCGGGTCTAGGATCCATTCTGCCCCCAAAGGGACCGGTGGGATTAGCTGGACCGGGTCAGGAAGGGACGGGGCGGACGGAAGGCCGTATCGGGGAAAGTCACGCTCAAGACTAGGGCCCGGCGGCCTCCTAGTCCTCCGGCTCGGGCGTGGGCTCTTCCTCGGGCTGGGGCTCGGCCGTGGGCGCGTCCGGCTCCTCGGTGCACAGGTGGGCGCGCAGATCCGCTATCTCCGCCCGCAGCTCCTCCAGGGCGCTCTGCTTGGGCGCCGCCCGCACCTGCGCCTGCAGCGCCGCCAGCGCCAGCGCCAGCTGCTCCACCTCGTCCTGCATCTCGCCCCAGGCGACGTCCTGCCGCCGCTCCTTGCGGCGCTGCTGCGCCTTCTGGCGCCAGTACTCCAGCAGCAGGCAGCCGCCCGCCACCGCGAAGACCGTGGCCTCGCCCAGCAGCTCGGCGCCCAGCTCGGCCGCCGCCCCCTCGTTCAGCGGCTTCACGGCCTGCGCGTCCAAGCCCAGGAGGCGCATCTTGGCCCGCATCTCCGCCCAGTGGTACACTGCGGGCGAGAGGGGGGTCAGGCACCTTCCGCGGGGCGCCCCCGCCAGCCCCGCCCCTCCGCGCCTCCCAGTCCCGTCGGGAGCTACGGGGAGCCCCGGGGCGGCCGGAATGTCTGTGGTTGGGGAGTGAGCGCCGTCAGGAAGACCCGCGGGCACCACGCCGCCCAGCACGCGGGATGCGGAGTTAGTTCTTCCGACGGGGCGGCCGGCGGGCGGGCATCTTTTGAAAACGTCCCGAAGGTTATGGCGAGTAGCCGAGAAAGCAGTGCTGCCCTGGAGGGGAGGGTCTTAGTGGGGTCCCAGCCCAGAGCCGGGTAAATGCCGCGCCCTCCGGTCCGCCCCCCGCCTCTCCCCCAAGGGCCAGACAAGCTCCTTTCGGCCTCCCCGGGAGGAGCTGACAGCTGGCCCTTGCGCTGTGCGGTTCGGGGCCCTGGAAGGAGCTCGGGGCCGGGCGAGGCTGCCTTAGCGACGACTCCTTTACCTAATCCTTACTCATGGGCGTGAGGGCTATCCGCATCGCCATCGGTTATAAACGGAACATAAACAAGGAGTTGGTGCTGAAACCTGACTCACTCCACGAATATTCATACCCATCCATTGATCCAGGGGCTGCTGGGAAAAACGATAAGCCTCTTTGCAGTCATTAAGGGATCGATTCCTGGAATCGTCGCAGCAGCCGGCTGATCGGGCCACATTCCTATGCACCCGGCGGCTGGCTGCACAGAAAGGGCGAGTCCAGGGCAGTCCACCGCCCCTCCCGCTGTGGTCCCACCCGCCAAGGTGAACCACTTTTTATCTTTTGTGCATTTTTTCTTCCACTTTAACCCTAAGGTGCCAAATCACAAGCTTATACCTAACCCTTGATTTACTCAATTGGATTTTTAAAAATATTAGGACTTGAGGCCTGGCTGGTGTGGCTCAGTTGGTTGAGCATTGCCCCATGCACCAGGAGGTCCCCCCAGTTGGGTTCCCTGTCAGGGCACATGACCGGGTTTCAGGCTCAATCCACGGTGGAGGGGGTTGGGGGGGTGCAGGCGGCAGCCTATCGATGTGTCACTCTCACATCAATGTTTCACTCCCTCTCCCTTCCTCTCTCTCTCAAAATCAATAAAATATTTAAAAAACATTATGATTTGACTTTCCACTTGTGTGAATTTAGCACATTGTGTCCTTTCCTCTCCCTCCCAAGTTTTGCAAGTGATTTTTATTTTGTCTATTACTATTAATTGGTAGCCTTTGTGGTTCTAAATAACATGCCTATTGCCTTAACTTCCTGACGGGCACTTGTAGGCACATTAACTGCTCCTCCCACTCTCTACTCTCCCCTGCTCTCCATCTCCTGTGGTCCCTCTGCTGTGCTATTATATTTACACTAGAGGCCTGGTGCACGAAATTCATGCAAGAGTAGGCCTTCCTTTCCCCGGCTGCCAGCACCGGCTTCCCTCCGGCACCTGGGACCTGGGCTGGCTTCCCCCAGGTTGCTCGCAGGCACCCGGGACCCGGATGGCAGGAAGGATGTCCGGAATGACATCTGGTCTAATTAGCATATTATACTTTTATTATTATAGACTAGAGGCCTGGTGCACAAAAATTTGTGCACTGGTGGGGGGTGGAGGGGGGTTGCAGGGTGGGGGGTGTCCCTCAGCTGGACCTGTGCCCTCTCACAATCTGGGACCCCTTGGGAGATAACCACCTGCTGGCTTAGGCCGGCTCCCCGGGTGGCAGAGGGCAGGCCCAGATCCTGCACTGGGTCACAGATGGCAGGCCCTCTGCCCCGCCACCCCACCCCTCTGCCTGCGGTACATGGCAGGCCCAGCGGGTGGCAGGGCGGGGCAGGCCACCGGGCCGTGCACACAGATTGCAGGCCCTGCCGGTCCCTGCACTGTGCACATGGACAGCAGGGCGGAATGGCGTGGGGCACGGCGGATCGCGATCTGCGCACACAGACGGCAGTCAGGCGGCTTCTGGGGTCGCACACGGAAGCCTGGATGGTGGCTCGCACTGGCGGCTTGCGCTGTCCCGCCCTGCCTGCAGTATGCAAATTAGCCGCCATCTTTGTTGGGGTTAATTTGCATATCATGCTGGTTAGCCAATGGGAGGCGTAGCGAAGGTACGGTCAATTACCATGTTCATCTGTTATTAGATAGGATTATTATAGATGCCTTTCTGAGTCATAATAAGTGTTTACTGTTCTTTGCCTACTTTCACACTAGACTAGATGACCGTTTCTAGGCCCAGAATTACTGGTGCAAAATTCCTCAGCCGTTTGGGGCCCGGTTCCATCACTTGTGCCGGCGGAGGGACTTTCTGTCACCCTGTAGCACTGACTGCACCAGGATGGGTTTACGGATGAGTTCCTCCTGTTACATTCTTCTATACTTTTCTATCCTAAGCTTGTTTTTCTCTTTAGTCCTGGAAATGTTTCTTGTCTGTGCAGTAAAGGATTAACCCTACCCTGCAGCTGGAGCTCTGGCCTTCGCCCTTCTGTCCCGTCCGGAGAGGAAGTCTTTAAGTCCTTGGAATGTCCTGCCTGATAGGAGTGTCTGTTTACTTGGGGCCTGGGCCGTGCCCGAGAGTGGGCTCTAGCTCTTCATTTACCGGGAGGGCTTTGGGCCCTGTGGTATCAGCTCACCCCCTGGAGCCAAGCGGCTGACACTAAGGTGGGCCACACTGTTCGTAAACCTGGTCTCTGCAACCCACCCCCCTTAAAGCCCCTGGAGGACATGGCCTGGGCGAGCTGCCCTGGTTGTCACTCATTGTTGCTGGGAGAAGTTAGTGCTGTCCCCGATCCCACTGGGACCACGGGAGCTCTCCTGGATTCTGCCCCACGGACCTCTTCCCGAGGCTGACTTTAACCTGCATCCTCTCTCTAATAAACTGTAACGGGGGGGTGTAACGATCAGCGAGTCTTTCCACCAAAGTATTGAAATTGGAGGTTGTTTGGGCTCCCTGAACTTGCAGTTGGTTGTAGGGAGTGGCTATAGCAGTGGTTCTCAACCTTCCTAATGCCGCGACCCTTTACAGTTCCTCATGTTGTGGTGACCCCCAACCATAAAATTATTTTCCTTGCTACTTCATCACTGTAATTTTGCTACTGTTATGAATCATAATGTAAATATCTGATATGCAGGATGTATTTTCATTGTTACAAATTGAACATAATTAAAGCATAGTGATTAATGACAAAAACAATATGTAATTATATATGTGTTTACCGATGGTCTTAGGTGACCCCTGTGAAAGGGTCATTCCACCCCCAAAGGGGTCGCGACCCACAGGTTGAGAACCGCTGGGCTATAGGGTTAAGCCTCAGATTGACCTGTTGGCAAAGCCACAAACAATTCCCAGCTTAGAGGGCACAGCCCTCTTAGCATAATTAGGCTTGACCTTATCACTCCCTAGGATCTTATCTGGATAGCTAATGAGCTGTGGGAAACTCACAACACGTCACTGTAACTATGGTGACCACTACCTTGTTTACTTCTGGCTATAAAATAAAGGCTCAGCTTGCCCTCTGGTTCTCTCTGTGGCCTCAGCCAGGCACAGGAGATCCACCTAGACCCAGCTTATTCTCTTTGTCCGTCTTTTCTACAAAGGCACCCCAACCCTTTGGCTGAGCTGGCCCGGCACAGTTGGTGTCAGAGTGAGGGTGTGCCTGGCGACCCCTCACTGTGCGTGGGATGCATTTCCTCCCCTCCATTTCCCTGTCCCTCCTGGAACACTTCCTCGTCTGGAACACGGCCCTGCACTGATCCTTCACCTCTAGACTTTTCTCTCCTGTTTTTATTTTAATTGATTTTAGAGAGAGGAAGAAGGGGGAGAAACATCGATGTGAAAGAGAAACATATATCGGCTGCCTTCCGCATGCGCCCCAACTGGGAACTGAACCCACCAGATGATGCTCTGACCATCGAGGCACACCAGCCAGGGTTTTCTTTTTTAATTTAATTTTCCCCATCACCATTTATCCCCTTATACCATCCTCCCCCCTCCCTCCGCCCCCTGCTTCTGTCCTGTTTTCTCATCCCTCCTCTTTGTTCTACATTCTGGGGCTTTCATTAACTTTTCCTTTTAGAACATCTATGAGTTTGGGGGTTTTTTTTTGCAACCATGCCTGTGATTTTCATAGTCTTTTTTTATTTAAACAATTGTATTATAAAACATCCAAACTTAGAGACAAGTTTAGCTTCTCCATGAAGCCTTATCAAATCTACATCTTGAGCCCTGGCTGGTGGCTCAGTGGTTAGAGTGTTGGCCCACACACCAAAGAGTCTTGGGTTTGATTCTTAGTCAAGGGCACCTACCTGGGTTGCAGGTTTGAGAGGCAACCAATCCATGTGTCTCTCTCATATCAATGTTTCTCTTTCTCTCTCTCTCTCTCTCTCTCTCTCTCTCTCTCTCTCTCTCTCTCTCTTCCTCAGAGTTTTAAATTAGTCCACTTAGTCTACTTATCAAAATGTAGGGTTTTTTTGCTTGTCCTCACCTGAGGATATTTTTCTCATTGTCTTTTAGAGAGAGTGGAAAGGAGGGAGTGGGGATAGAGAGAAACTGATGTGAGGAACATTGATTGGTTGCCTTCAGTACGTGCCCCGACTGGGGACTGAACTGCAACCTCCTGGTGCCCAGTTGGGCTGGTTGCCATTCTTTATGCTGTGTCTGTGGACGCTGCCACAGGAATCCAACATCTACACTAATAAAAGGTCAGGGAACATAAGCAGAACGATTACTTGACCAGTCGCCATGAGGTGCATTGACCACCTCTCAGTCCCCCCATCCCAGCCCGTGAGCGGTGGCTCCGGTGGCTCATGGCGGCAGCTCATAGCGGTGGGTGGGGTGGTGAGTGGCGGCAAGCGGCGGTGAGTTATGTGTGCATGATTTCGTGCACTGGGCCTCTAGTCTATATATATAAAGCCTAAGCAACCGTTATGACTGGTTGACCAAACAACTGGTCGACTGGTCACTGTGATGTGCACTGACCACCAGGGGGCAGATGCCCAATGCAGGAGCTGCCCCCTGGTGGTCAGTGCGCTCCCAC
Source organism: Myotis pilosus (assembly GCA_036010255.1). Taxonomy (NCBI): domain Eukaryota; kingdom Metazoa; phylum Chordata; class Mammalia; order Chiroptera; family Vespertilionidae; genus Myotis; species Myotis pilosus. The sequence continues at coordinate 2,399,969 of JASKON010000029.1, forward strand.
AGCCAACCTCCTGCAGCCAGCCAACCTCCCAT